>CM076238.1:8364841-10864841 GCA_038380155.1 Pseudococcus jackbeardsleyi
GAAAGATCCAAATTGTCAAAATTATGTCTTGTAGTAGATATTTCAAAATTCAAGCATTTTTTTTTTTTTTTTTTTTAAATTCAAGGTTCTCTCTCTCGAGTGCAATACCACTCATTTTCGTATTTTTAAAAATTTCATCGATTTTTGAAGAATGTTCGCCTCACTTCAGTCAATTTTTGCGATATTTTAATAATTTTGCAGATATTCCATCCTCTCTCATTCATTTTTTTTGTTTTGTAAATGATCTTCAATTTTAGTTACAAATTTTTTCGTAAATGGGATTTTAACTGAAGTTCAAAATTATTATTCTTAAGTTTTTCTTAGCTCAATTTTTCCTGATTTTTTTTATTTTTTATTTTTTTTTTCAAAGCATATTCATTATTCAATTTTTTAATTTTTCGATCAGTAAAATTGATTTGAATTATTGAATTTTATCAAAATTACTACAACCCAGATTTTTTCAATTTTTTTTTCTACTTCAAATCAGATTTAAAAAATAAGTGATCAAGTTGAGGGGGTTGAGCACAAACGAAAAAAGTGGGTGCACAACGGAGCAAAAACGATAGGCGCTGGATTCACCCTCCTATCACATATAGAGGGGGATGCCCCACCCCGGCTATCCCTATCCCCGCCCATTTCGACTTGTCCTCTGAGGAGCACAAACAAAAAAATGTGTGCGCCTTGAAACACAAGTTTTATCCTCTTCCGCATGTGGGTGTGGTCAGGGAAGCAGAACCCAAAAATTTTGTGACAGACCTTTCTCTGCTCACTCTCCAATCTCTCCCCCCTCCCCCCCCCGAAAAAATGAAGCAGATTATTTTTGGTTTTTATGGGCAAGAATTATTTACAAATGGAAATTTTGAAAATTTCATGTTTGGTATTATTATGTATTGGAAATAATTCTAACTTGTATTTTATTTTTCTGTTTCGCAGGAGGGCGCACTTAAGAGGATGCATGGACAGTCTAAAACATCTAGTGCCACTAGGACATAATTCAGCTCGCCATACTACGCTAGGACTTTTAATAAAGTCTAAGAATTTTATTAAGGTAAGTTTACGCACCATGGTTTTACTCGCGTCGTTTATGATTACATTGATTACTCGTATAGTTTAACGAAATTAGCGGGTTAAAGCGTCAGAAATCGGCCCCGAAAGCGGATTATAGACGCTGTATATTCATGGTTTATAGAAATAAAGCGCGATACCGCTTCGCGTATCTTTGCCGTACCCGTACACCAGCCACGGGTCGAGTATAATTTTAAATGCGCGTAATAACAGTTTATATTAATTCTAAACGGGGCTCTCATGATCGTTCGAGACACGCCAGGTTGCCTAAATCGATCCACCGCCAGCTTCTCCGTGCGCCTCGAGTGCCGACGAACCGAGTGCGATATTTAGGTCTCCCTTGGCTTCCCATACCCTGGATCCAAATTCTAACTCTTTTCTGTGATTTTAATCCTGTGTATTGCTAGAGAATTAATGAAAATTTAACCAAAGAGTATGGACTATTGGGTTAAAAAATTTTAGGAGGGGTAAAAATTTGTGGGTTTTTCATTTTTTTTTTGGCTCAATACAGATCAAAATTGTATTTTTTTCGTTTAAAAAGGCAGCTTATAGAGGGTTTAAAAAACTCGGGGAAATTTTTTTCAAAATTTTTGGATAATTTTTTTTTCAATTTGGATAATTTTTTTTAAAAATTGGATAATTTTTTTAAAAATTGGATAATTTTTTTTAAAAAATTGGATAATTTTTTTTAAAAAAATTGGACAATTTTTAAATAAAATTTCGGACAATTTTTTGAAAAAATTAGACAGATTTTTAAAAAAAAATTAGACAGATTTTTAAAAAAATTCTTGGATAAATTTTTCTAAACATTTTTTGACATTTTTTTAAAGCACTTTTGGACAATTCTTTAAAAAATTTTGAATTCAGGGACAAATTTACCCTACTTAACTGGGTATCCAAACTATTCAAATCGTTTCGGTCTTCCAGCGTTCCAACTTTTTTTACCCTATTATCAGAATCCGAAAAGGGAAACTGGAAAGTGATAAAATAATAATTTTGAAATCTTGTTCGATCAAATAATTTCACTGTTTCCAGTTTCCTTTTTTCGAATGCTGATGAAAGGTTTAAAAGAGTTGACTAGACGACCGAAACGATTCGATCGGTCGGAATACTCTTTGAACGAATTTTTCGAACATAAGGTTATAACTGATAAAAATTCAAGTTTGTGATTTTCTCGAGGAATTGTCCCTTTTTCGTATGTTTTCTCAGTCCTTGATTTCTTTCTGATCAGGTATGAGATAAAACGATTTCTCGTTGAAAAAGGTGCTGAGAAGTAAAGAGGGGTGTAGTGTATGGTTATCAAAGGAAACGTGTCTTGTTTAAGAAATACTCGTTCGAGGTTTCGCCTTCCCTTCGTTTCACGCGACAAAAAAAAAGCTGCAGAAGCTCTCGAGTTTTTTACGACAGCGACTTTCGTCTCGAGAAAATCTTATTTGTACGAAATAATTTAACCGCTGCGTGGTACGGGTATTTCGGCAAAGAATATCTCGTCTCCGGAGTCGGATTTATTCTCGTCTGGGTAAATTTACGTAAATTTCGAGACGCCTGCGGCGAAAAATGAAGCTTATGAAGTATACCTCTCGAACGAGTAGCGCAGCAAAAGAGACGAAGAAGGGTAAGCAGGTGTACAACCTCGACGACGACGTCGATGTCCACGAATTTGAAAGGCCCGGAGAAAGGAAGAGGGCGGTAATATCACATATTCGTATACACATAACGCGATATGATAACGTTCCTAGAGCGATGAGGACAGCATCGGAGTAAATTTTTTTTCACTTGGAAAGAATGGAAAACAAACAAAGGATAAGCTAAACAAAGGAAAACCTTGACGATGTTGCGCGCTACTGTGTTTTTCTTTTTTTTCTTTCTACTTTTTGCTGCTCCGATACACGTTTGCTTTATGGAAAAACTAGCATAGCGAAAGAGAGAAAATTGTAAATGCGCGAGGATTACAACGTGAATTCGTCGTGTCGTTTATTTTTCTCGAATGGTAGATCTGGCAGACGCGGTGACGGTGAGCAGGGGTCCGAGGGGTTGTTTATGTTTGCGATTTAATTTTTCATACGATATACATTTTTGGAATTGCGAAAACTTCGAATTTTCTGCCATCGTATTTGCCACCTTGGTCGGAAAAGTAATTTTTTAAGCTATTGTAAGTCGGATTTCAAGATGTTGGAATGCTAGTAATGCCAGCTAGAATACAAGAGGTAAAAAAAAATCGACTTAAGAGGGAAATTGGTAGAGGAATTTGATGGATGAATAGAAAGGAAACGAGTTGAACGATGGATGGATACTGTAATTAGGTCTGGAGAGTGTGGTTTTTTCAGAATGGTCGTCGTCTTAGAATTATAAAGTAAATGTGTTTAGTGGAAGGAACAAAGGGGGGGGGGGTGATTGAAAAATACATACCAAGATTGGGTTTTTGAAGATGTCTCAAATTGGAGGTTTTTCAGGAGACTGAAGTTCGAAAATTAAGGTCAATAATTTTTTTCTTAAATTGTATTTTTTTTACTCGAACGATTTGTCTGATTCTCCAAAGATTTTGGTTCAAAAAAGGCCTTTTATTTCTAATTCAAAATCTTTTTTTTGCATGATTGCACTTTTTAAAAAACCTGAGACAATCGAAGAATTTTAAAAATCTGAGGAAAAGTTGGGAAATTTTTGGAATTTCTTTTTCAAAACCAGTGATTTTTTAAAATGACAAACTGCTGAAAAATTGATAATTTTCCCCCTGGAATTCACTTGAAATGTAATTCCACTTTTCCTCTTCTTCAAGACTAAATTACTGAAGAATATAAATTCTCAATCTTTGAGCACTTTTTTTTGGAAAATTTTATCCTTTGCTCTTATCTTGCTCAATAAGTTTTGATATTTATTCATTTAGAAAGTATGAAAGCTCAAAATTCACTTTGAGAATTATTGTATGTTCCTCCCTTTCCTTTCCTTCCTTCTTAGGATTTGAATGTTTTGAAGCAGAAAAAATATCGCCCGCTTTTTATTTTTCAAAGATTCAATCCTGCTTCAAAATTTAAAATAAAATTGTACATTATTTTATACGAAAAGATTTTAAAAATTTGAAAAAATGATCTACGAAAAGTGGGGAAATCGAGGAAAATCGTTATTGAAAAATAATGTAATTTACATAATTTCCAATAGAGCTTTTCAAGTCATTAAATTGTGGAGCTCTTTTCCAAAATTGGTCCAGTTCAAAAACCGTATATGAGAAAAGAAGCTCGAGTGTAAAAAATTTTCAGCTTCTGACAGTAAAAAAAATGTACATGAAAGTCCTTTTTCTCATGTACGAAGCTTGAGCTTTACCCACTTTGGAAAAGAACTCCACAATTGAACTTGTAATATTTTATCTGGTTCAATTTTTATAAATTTCTTATTGTGTTGATGAAATTTTTATAAAAATTTGATCAGGTCTGGAAAATATCACAATTATTTGAATTTTTCTCATAAGTCAGAATTTTTTGAGGGGGAGATCTCGTCCATGTTTTAGCGAAAATTCTGAAAAAATCCTGCCAAGGTCCTGAATTTAGTTTGGAAAATTCTGATGAACTGTTTGAAGTGATCTGATTTCTTCAACAGTCTGTTCTTCAGTTTAGATATTTTAATTATTTTCTATCTGGAGAAAGTTCCTTTCCTGGATTTTTCATCTTCGTTCATTTTTTCCCCTTAGATGCGAGTTCATAAGTAAAACGATTGACATTGGGTTTCTGACTTTTGGTTCATTCTTTATTCGAAATTTTTGTAAGATTTCATTTTATTTGGCCCTTGATTCATTTCTGATGCTGAGGTTTTCATTTTTGGGCCGCGGTGATTTTTTTTCTCGGTTTTGATATTTTTTTTTGATTTTGTTGATTTTTTTCTCATTTTTGGTGATTTTATTCGAACAATTTGATGCCACACATACCTTCCTCAGATATAGATTTTCTGTAGAATTTAAAGTCTAAATTTTTTGATTGAGAAAATAGGAAGACATTAAAAGTTACATTTCATTTCAGAAAGTGAATAAACCAGGTTCGAACCAAAAATGATGAAAAAATGGCCCAATTTTTGGAAAAATTCCCTCTAAATAACAAACTTTCATCCATACTCGAATTTATACCAAAATTACTTTCAAATTTCGTCCTTCTCTTTTTGAAAAATCCTCCTAATTCTTTACTTCATTTTCGAATACCTACAACGTCACACTTGCCCACACATCAGATAAATCTTTCTTTCATCTCTACCTATTTACCTGGGTTTTCTCAAGCTTGTCGTTTCTTATTTCCATTTCAATAGACCGTATCTTGTTAAAAGATTACGTCGAGAGCGTAGTTTATTGACTTAGAACTCGAAGAACACAGCGAACTCGGCCCAGAGAGTACCTTTACGTGGGTATATTTTAAAGCAATATGACGACATGAGAGGGGCCAGTCGCGGGGACGATGGTACAGCTCGAGATGTGTTTATTAATTCATTTCTCATTTTGCGCACCCATATCGAGCCCTCTCATCTTTCGCCTTCCTTCTGAACCGCTACCGGAGTTGCTTTCGTTAAGATACAGCAAGGGAGGATTTTTCACGAAATTTGTAAAATCAAACAATTTGGTAAAATTTTTAATGAATTTTCGCCCACAAGCAACCTCGACGACGATTTTTCCGCCAAATATTTACAGTCGTAAATTCTTTTGAACGAGATCACTATAGTTTTAAAACTTGTAAAATCAAAATTAAGTTTCATCGGGATTCCTTCGACTTCCCCTCTGTTTCCATCTCGGGTTCTTCTCCATCGGTGGTTCGGAAAAATACACGTTTCTTTCGTTTCCCTCTGCTGTTTACTTATCAGGTAGCTAGCCCTTCGTCTAATGGTGAATTGTACTCGGCGTAGCCAGCATCGTCGTACACGACTCAGAATAGTTATAGCGTTGCCTTCGGTCGTCCGAACGTATGTTACACGGATTCGGTAGCAGATGCGGTACTCTCTGGCCATAAAAAAATTCCAACTTAGAAGAAAAACTTTGCGAGTAGCCCATAAATCGCGCCCCAACGTTCTCTGGGCCGCGTCGCACCGTCTGCGCGTCTGGAGCGCGAGCGGTGACGACGACCGACGGTCTACGTAGCCGGTAATTAATTATCGTCGAAATCGCTCGTAATACACCAGACACCGGTAGCCATAAAATACATCGCCCTTTTCGGTTCGGTTTATCGACTTTGTACCAGAAGACGTAGGTAGAGCTGGGCTGTTAGAGATCTGCGGAAAACGTCGAGGGTGTGGGCAAATGTACGATAGGTACTCGTAATTTTACGTATATTTCGTCGAAGCTTTTTAATTATTAATACGTCCGCCTTACGAGCTCGAGTATTCGTCTGGCGTACATGTAATTACTATTTATCTCGTATTTAACGTGTATACCTTGGTATTATGTATAATAAAGCGTGCGTATTTAATATTCTACTTGATACGATAGAGCTCTCGTGTCTTGCTCGAATTCAATACCTACGTTTCCTACGTAAAGAGAATAGAGATGCATTAATATATCCACGCGTTAATACGTGTGTATCGTTAACCGAATATTATATTTAGTCGTAGGGTGTATTATTCCATACCTAACGTAACATATTCGTAAGAGTATGTGTAGGACGTACTCGTAGGTACGGATTCCGCGTGCTGAACATTAACGACGGTGATGAGACGTGGATGATGCTGCCGTTGACGGTGAATGGGTTAAGAAATAATTAGATTTTCAGCCCCGAAGTCGATATTACATATTATTACGAGTATTAGTATTATTTAATCAGTATGGCACCGCTGATGAAAGCAGCTCTAGTTCGAATGTGGTTTTCGTTTAGGTATCGTGTGCTATTTGTAATATACCTAGATATACGTCTATCGTGGTGCTTTGCCCTTTCATCGTTGTGTACTTACTTTGGAGTCCTGCCTGGTGTATTGTGTTTGCTGGGTATGGGATCTGGGTGCTGTTGGTGCTGTAGCATCTGCATTCGTTGGCTGAGGTAGTTATTACTTACGTATTATGATACTCTGCTCTCTTCATCGGTTCCATTATCTCGTCTATCTGCGTACACGTGTTTATACTTAAGAGAAGGTATTAATTTCGTATTCCAAGCTCTTCGCGAGTGCTCGTGTTTGTGATGAATGTGGGTTTAGCTTTTACGATCAATTTCATCTGTCTAATTAAGGTTTGAATTGAATTGAAATTGTAGTTTAGTAAATTGAGAAATGAACTGGAATTAAAAATTGGGGCGGTATTTTAAAATTAGCAGGAAAGGACATTGAAATCGGTTCGAAATTCGAATTTTATAAATTGATTTGAAAATCAACGTGAAAAATGAATAAAATTCAAGTACGTCGAAAATTTATCAATAAATTTGAGTGAAAATTATTGGAAAATTATCCGAATAAAATATTTTTGAAAATGATAAAATAATTTTGAAACGTTTCGAAATTAATTGTGAATCGAAGGAGTATTACATAAAGTGAGAAGGAGGAGAGCAAAAAATCGAACATTTTGATTCCATTGGCACGAATAAAAATTTTCCAGGAGAAGGGCAAAATTCAAAACAATAGGTCTCAAAAATCTGATTTTTTCTGTATAGAAAGGCACAAGCTTACCCAGAAATTATTTAAGGGAGGGACTGAGAATTCGGGGGAAATGAGGAAAGGCATCAAATTTCAATGAAAAAATTGAGACACCTGTCGTAGTTGGAGTATTTTCAGTAGGCTGATGATACAGATTTGAGAAAAGAAAAATTGGAAAATTGCTGGTTTTTTGGGAGCAAACGATCAATACACTTCGTTACTCCATTAGAACTGAATTTTTAAAATTTATCTGTTCGAATCAGTGAGAATAATTCAACTGAAAATTAGCGATTTTTCAATGATCCTTCAGACAAAATTATCGATTTTTTTGACAAATTGAGAATTGATCGAGAAAATCATTAAATTCAATACAAATCATTAATTTCAATGCAAATCATTAGGAAATTTTTCGAAAAATCAGATATAAGGATCAGAAAAGGCACGTCTTGAAATTTTAATATTAAAAATTTCCTTTCCAAGATTGAGCTCCTTTCTTGGGTGTGCCACTGTCTGAATCAGATCAAATTTTTTTTGTTCTTTTTCAACTTGAAATATGTAACTAATTTTTTTTAATGAATGGAGGTCAAATTGTTCCTGGTAGTGCTACCAACTTCTCATACATTTAATTATATTGTTTAAAATTTTCGTAACATCGAGGCAGATAGAAAAAAAATGTAAAATTTTATTGAAAATCAAGTAAACTTGAAATATTTTGTTAATTTATTTGAATTTTCAGAAAAGTGTAGAGAGAGAAGTTTAATTTGCCCGAAAATAATAGAAATAGACACTTCAAGGTGGCTGTAAAATTTGAAAAAAAATTGTGAAAATTTGCTAAAATATATTGAACATGGTTAAAATTTTCAAGATTTTTGCCAACCTCCCCCCCCCCCCCGCGCCACAATAAAACTATTGAAATATCGCAAAAATTAGAATTTTTTGATCAATTTTTGAGTCGAAAAATTTCAAAACAAATTTCATGGGTTTTTAGTCATTTTCTCGATCTAATTCGATTTTTAAAAATTGATTTTGGGTAGATTGTATTTGTACCCAACTTCATTTTTTTGATTTTTTTTGATCATTTTCTCAAATTTTCTCAATTTTTGGAATGTTTTGAATGATATTAGTAACATTTGCTTCAATGATCATTTTCACTTTGCCTTTTCAGCGTTTTTTTTTAAATTGCAATTTTTCGAATTGATTCTTAGAACTTTTTTGGTGAATATTTTCACTCATTTACAAAATTTTAAACAATTTTCCTAATTTTTCAATTACTTTTTCAAATTTTTTGATCGATTTTACTATTCTGATCATTTAAAATTTTTACTGGTAGAATATTTAAACATATCAATGAAATTTTCCTTAATTTTAGAGGTATTTTTATGATTAATAAATTGATTTTGAAATACTTTTGACAATATTTACCTCATTCTGACTGATTTCAATCTTTTTTTGTAGGTTTTACAATGTTATTTTTTAAAAAGTTTTCTACCGGTCAATTTTTTTTTAAATTTTCACCTACCGTGAAAATTTTATAGAATTATTAATCGAGCGAATCCAATTTTTCTCAAACTGGTCTCCTGTCTTATGATTTTCTGAAATTATTAAAATTTGATTAGGGAAAACTTATTGTCTTTTTCTCGAATTTTGTTTCATTACGATATAATTTTTGTCAGTTTTCTTTCGATTTTGGAATTTTTTGATTTTCGATCCAGAATCTTGATTTTTCGGACTTGTGAAACATTAAGAACGAACAAATATCGCCATTATTGTAAGAAGGAGAAGAATTGGAAATTTTAAAATGAGATTGAAAGTTTTTTGAGTTTTTACATTTGATGACAGAATATTTTCGGAAAAATCATACATTTGTGAATTTTCCGACACAAATTGTATTTTCTCCAATAGAAATTCAGAAATTTTTACGGCAGAGTTTCGATCAAAAATGTTATTTTTTCAGTCAAAACCTCAATTTTTCTTAATTTTGTTTTGAAATTGAGCGGTCGAAGTATCCAATCGCCTCATTTTCCCTTACCTTGGCTCATTCCAATACTTGTAATTATTTCTGATCATCGAAGTAAATAAACACCCTGATAAATATCAACGAACGAAAAAAATTATAATTCTGCGAGAACTAAGCTTAGTCGGTTACTGCTCCCATGATTCCTTGATGAAAGCAACATTTAGCAGATAGCTGGATACTCATCAACTATAGGAATAAAAATAACACGATAATGAGCCCAATCGCTGGTAAATATGCTCTTCGAACATTTGATTAAAATACTTGGAAACACTTTTACACGCACAACTCGCTTCATTTTCTCATCTGCTGGTTCGTCCACAGGTAGATTTTCTCAACATTTGCAAATTTCCGTACTGCAAATTACCACCACCCCGGGAATATTTACCTTCGGCTGGAAAGCGTTCAGAATAGCGCTAGGAAGCTGACTGGGCTGGGAAGGGGGTATCACGCCTGAGGGCCCGCATCAGCCTAGACGCTGCGGAAGAAAGACGTACGGTGGTGAGAGATTGCGGCGCTGTATCAATTTAAAATTGCTGAAATCGAAGCAGGCGTGTGTTTCGCGTTCGAACGGGCGCAAAATTATTACCTTTGTGGTACCCATATACTCGGCTTATCGATTTTATTTCGCTAAAATTGATACCAGCTTTTCGCGCGGTGTGCCTCAGCCGCCGCAGCTCGGTGTAAAAATAGTACGTACTCGCGAGCCTGGCACACAAGGTGTGCACCGCGCACCTTCGCGATACTTAATCGACAAAGTTAACAATTCCTTTCTTTACCGAAACTATTCCAACTTTACGTTTCATTACTTTAAAAGATGTACGAGCTGCGGAGAGAAAAAAAGCGCCAACGGAATGACTTCGTAGAGCTTTTACTTAGAATTCGCGTTAAGATACGTTGGTACCGTGTTACACTGACGCAGGAGAAATGTGTACGTGTGCGAGAGTAAAAACTCGAGGGAAAATACGTATCGAGAGTGAGAAAGCGAGAGAGTGAAAAAAATCTCCTGACGGACGCGAGTTTTTGTTCAACTTTTCCATTATACAGACATAAACTAAGTTATAAACTTCGATTCGCGTATTTCTTTGATATCGTATTCGATGAGATTTGATTAATCAGTCTCAGTTCGACGATGGAGCTAACGTCCTCCCCTATAGCTTCAGAGCGAGACACCAAAATTCGCAAATGGAGCAATTTTGACAACGGGCGGCACGTTGATTGTCAAATATTGCGTCGAATTGTCATCGAGGTACGTCGTCATAAATCTGTTGGACCGTCGTCGAGTGTAAAACGTTTTAAAATATTGCTAATACTTTGCCAACAAGGCGTGGCTGGCTTTTAAAGAGCCGGCTTACTTTCGCTTTACCCAGCCGGAGAAAAACGTCAACTTTTTAAACTTTGATTTCTCTATTTCGCTACCTCCCTCGACGCCCTTCAGCGTCGAGTTGATGGCTGCGTATAAAATTTCACTGTAATAGTTTCGCCATATACGAAGGTACCAGTAGGGCTGAGGAGGAAGCTCGATACGACGAGTATTTTAAAATAAGTCGTTTGTAAAACGAATTAGAGAAGCTGATGCTTTTTATGGGCCAAGACAACGAGACGATGAAAAATACGAAAATCTTTTTCATAAACGAATCTACTTTTTTTCGATTCGGTTTAGGGGGTTGCCTCCTTCGGTATTCTTTCCGAAGCTGATATCTATTCGACTGTCTTTCTATCGTCGAGCAATGATTGATGATTTGTTTTATTTATGCGGCGGATCCCCCTCCCGGTTTTTTGGGTTTCAACCCTGCACCGATGAGATGATCAGCTCTTGTAAATGGGAGGCGTAAACATAGCTATTTATTTTAATAATGCTTTTTCAAAACATCCCTCGGATATCAAAATATGGATTTTTTTCCTATTCAGAAGCTCACAGAGGGTATGAGACGAATGACCCAGTGGTAAGCGAAGGGGGGATTTTTCAAAAGATTTTAATTGGAATGCCGAATTTTTAGTCAAAAAAGTTTTATTCGCCAATACCTATAGATAGCGTGGTAATCGTATCGAAGAGGAAACATTTTCCCAAACGATGACACGTTTTATACATTTCGCCTCCCCCCCCCCCTCATCGCAGCATCGTCGGTCTCTCTTTTTCTCTATTAGGAGCCGCATTATTCGACAAATATTGACGCCAAATTATCGTTCGATTGAAAAGAAATGTTTCTTTCTTATACTATATTACGCGATAGCGATGAAAATTCGATTTTCACGACCAAATTATACTACGCGGCTTCGTCCCTCCCCGGCGGACCCCCTGTTCAACTTGTTCGGCATCGTTTTACTTTCCAGCCCTTTTTTTCGCTTCCTGGCTGCTTGTGCCACGCGGAAGATTCGATGTGTTAGAGATATTTAGTTTGCTGGATGATGTTTGAAAGTATGGTTTTTTTTGGAGAGAATTACGTGTGAGTCTGGGATCCGCTGTGCCATGTCGGGAAAGCGAGCAATCTTCGTGTTGTTTGATTGAACTGAAGTATTACGGCGGGTCGGTGTATTTCCTTCGGGAAATATCTGTACAAATGGTGTCGAGTATTTACATTTGCGGTCGATTTTGCATTCGGATCGCTGTGCTCTTGTTGCGGTGGCTAACACAATGCGATGTTCATGCTGGAAATAGATGCAGAGGTGTTTTGTTTTAATGCTTCGAAAGTGAACTGTTTGGTGTGATGGGGTTCGCACCTGCGTTGTGGAAATTATTAGTTTTTCTGTTTGGAGAATGCATGAAGAAGATGAAGGGAATATTTAGGAGGGTTGGATTTGTTGTAATATAGTTCCAAATGAAGTAATGCTCGAATTTTTTCTTGATTGAGGAAGAAATTATGAGAAAATTACATAATTTTTGAAAATATCTGTAGAAAAAGTCAGAAAGAAACTTTTTGTGGGATAAGTTGTAGAAATGATTTTCATCTCAAAGGATATCTCACCCTCAGAAGCTTAGAAAAAGAATGAAATGATTTGTGAAAATTATGATTTAAGGGCGGCAAAATCGTGGCTTAATCTGTAGGAATGATTTTATGTAGTTCAGTGACTATCTCACCCTTAAAAGTTCTCGAGAAGTGTGAGATGATTTGTAAAAACGAACTTTATCTCAAAGATCATCACAAGTTTCAGACTCGAGGTTCCAGGTCGTAAGTTGTAACTATGAAATAGGTTATAGGGGTCAAAAATTGGATTCGAGTTGAAATTCTTCCTTGATTCTATCACTTCTGAAAGGCCAAAAATCAATGTCGAATCAGAAACCAATTTTTAACCTCGAAGGGTACTTTTTATATCCAGGCTCACATTGTAGTTTTAAACAGAACAAAGCAGGTATATTTCAGTCTGAAGTTTTAAATTTTTACTAAAATTTGTAATTTTGATCGAAAAAGTGATTGGTTTTGATCAAAAATGAGATTTAAATTTTGAACCAAAATGAAATTTTAAATTAGACTAAAAAATTAAGATTTTGACTCTGTTCAAAAATTTGTTTGACCAAAAATAAGATTTTGGATTTTGACCAAACACTGAAAATGTATATTGATATTCATTAAAAATGCGCAATCTTTGGGGAAATGATATTGATTTTGACCATAATTTGTGATTTTAACCAAAATTTTTAATTTTACCTAAATTTGTGATTTTGATCAAAAATGTAATGCTGTTGATGTGTTGACTGAGAGATTTTGAATTTGACGGTGGTCCAAAAATTGGTGATTTTTACCAAAAATATGATTCTGATTTTGACCAAACATGAAATATTTATTTTGACCTAAAATTATGTATTGATTTCGACCTTTTTGACCAAAAATGCGAGTATGATTTTGACCATAAATTGTGATTTTGATCAAAAATGTGTCGTTATTCACTGAGATTGAGATCTTAATTTTGACACTTTTCAAAAAATTTGTAACTTTGACTAAAAATAAGATTTTGATTTTGACCAAACATGAAATATCTATTTTTACCTAAAATTAAGTATTGATTTTAACCAAAATTTGTGATTTTGACCATAATCTGTAATTTTGATCAAAAATGTTTCGTTGTTGGCTGAAATTTTTATTTTGATCAAAAAAAGATTTTGGCATCCAAAAGTTTGTAATTTTGACCAAAAATGAAATTGTGATTCTAACCTAAATTAATGGTTTTGACCAAAATTTGTAAATATAATAATGAAAAAATGTGATTTTGATTAAAATTGGGATTATTTTGATCAAAAAAAATATTTTGACGCCCAAAAATTAGAAATTTTGAGCAATAATGAAATTTTGAATTTGACCAAAAATGAAGTATTGATTTTGATCAAAAATCAGATTTTAATTTTGACCATCTTGAATTTTTCAACGCCGACGCATGTATAATCAAAAAATCAGTTCGACAAAAATTCTGGTACTTTACATTTCGACTTTGTCTTGAAAGATGAGGAGGTTCTCTCTCTAGACTTGAGAAATTATTTGTACAACTAAGTCGAAATTAGCATCATTTCAATGTCCATACCTCTCCTCCCTTAAACCAAATCACTTTCGGCCTTAGCACGATTTCGCCCTCATAACGTGGGTATAAAGCTTACATCAAGAGAAATCCTTCGTGTTCGCATCGGAACGCGTTTTCATCGACGAAAACGCGATTTTAATACTTCATTAGTCTTTATTGAAACTTGATTACGGAGAGTAAATCTGCTGCAGCAGGCATCACGCGGAAGCAACTCGTTCACGTACGCGTAACAGACCAAAAACCACGCCAGCGCCACGTTCTATTCATATAATTCTCATCTCACGTGAAGCGGTCCCTCTTCCCACCCCCTGCCCTCCTATCTCTCACCTTTGACGCGAGTACGAGATGAAATCTCGCTGTATAGCGTCGTTTTCGAACAATACCCTTTAGCTCGACGTCGGGTCGGGATTAAATGCCATAGCGCTGCCAACTTAATAACCTCAAATTAAGAGGAAAAAACTAGCCGATTGTATTCGAACACGTAGGTATATAACCGAAGCGTCTCGCAATCGCAGGTTTTGTTTTTGTACTTTTTTTCATTAAAGCGACGGCGAGCGATTTATTTAAAAACGTCATTGACGCGCGCGCTGAAAAGCCAGGGGGAGAATTTCGACTCATTTAACATTTAATAATTAATGTGTAGCTTTTAAATCAAAACACGACGCTGATTTATACGCTAGATGTGTCATTTTTATCTATGTGAAAAATATTCTCAGAAGTGTACGAAATGCGACGGAAAGAGCGGAGGGCGGGAAGGGGAAAAAACCGTAAAATCCTAAAAACAAAAGAACTTTTCCACTTAGTCATTTTTAGTAGTAGGAATTTTAAAAGAGTCATTCTTCGGTCATTAATTATTGTTATCTTGGCCATGCTACGTGTTGTACTTCTTTCTTCGTTTGCCGAGAAAATAAGGATGTTGGTCGCGCGTACACGTACAATTTACCACCAGAACTGTTGTAAACGAGCCAGGCTCGAATAATTTGTTAAAAAATATCTTGAAACTGGACCTTATCTTATTGTTTTGAGACATGAGACGAGAATGAGAAATTAGGGTGGAAATGGCATTGTAGCTGGTTGCTTGGGCGAATTACTCGAGGATATTCGGATAAATTCGGCGAGTTTTTTTTTTCAAAATATCTACTCTTTTCTTCAACTTGAGGCTTGAATTTTGAACATTTTATAAAATTCCTTCAGGAAGTGTCTCAAAAATTTTAAAAAAAAATTGAATAAAATAAGTAAAAATTGAAAAATACTCACCAAAAGTTTAGAAGAATCCTGAATAATATTTTAAAAAATTTTCGAAAAAAATTTTCAAAATGGGTTAGATTTATTAAAAATTTTTATTCAAATTCAACAATTTTTTCGAATAAGTATATATTAATACGATTTTGAATGTTGGAAAACAAATTTTTTACGGTTCAAGTCAGGTTTGAATCATTTGGTAAGGAGGGGAAAGATGGGGAAAATGAAAATCGAAGGATTTTCCGGAGACATTCAAAATTTCAGCAATTTTTTTCTGATATGAATAAAAATAGATGAAATTACTTACCTATAAATCAGAAAAAATTCTGTATGTTCTGGAAATTCTTTGATTTTCAACTTTCATTTCCCCCTCCCCACCTCCCCACAACCCCTATTTTCCTACAATTCTTGATTGCGGGTTTCTTCCCTTACTTTTTCATTATTTTTTTTTTCAAAATTTTACATAATATATATTTTTTGCATTTAGAACAATTTTTGAGAATTATTGGAGAGAGGGGGGTGGTAAAAATTGGAAATTTTCTGAGTTGTACAATTTTTTTCAGGCGACTACATTTTTTTTAGTTTTGTTTTTTGTTTAAAAAAATCACGACATTTATGATTTCTAAAAATTTTTGGACGGAAAAGCAATTGTTACTTTTGAGACAGCTTGTCTGTTGTGTCCCTTTTTTATCCAGATTTTGACTTGGAATAATTTTTATCGATATTTTATTAATATCTTTCATTTTTCAACTCTGAATTTGAAGACTCGAGTTTATTATTTTCACGAAATTATCCAATTTTTATGAATTTTTTGAACAAAATTCATCTCATTTCGAAATCTGCTCAGTAAATTGAAGGTTGATGAATAACAAAAACTTGGCTGTTGTCTTTTTCACCTCCCTCTCCTCCGAAAGTCGTTTCAACATCCTTGATTCTTTTACGACAGTACGTAGGTCATCCAGCAATCGAAGACAAATTGAATTCGCCATCTTGGAAAATAAAATCTATGACAAATGGCACGATTTCATTAAAGATTCTGTATAGATACGTTATAATAATACGTATAAGTTTTCGTTACATGAAAAAAGTTAGAAATGGTCGAGAGGGTTGAGGGTAAAGGAGAAATGAAAAGTCGAAGAAGTAAATTTTATCAGCTCGTTATCGGCCGTGAATAAAATTGTTTTATTAAACGAGCGACGTACCATAAAAATTTAGTACATCGTCCTAGAATCGGCAACCGTATTTCGACGTATAGAGAATCAATTTTACGAGCTTGGCGTCGTTGGAAACAGTATAATACGTGCAATTGTACGTACAATGAAACAACCACCGAGCAAGGAGAACCTGAATCTTTTGTGTTTTTCGGTGGAAAATTTGTGGGGATTTGATTGAGTTGGAATCTAGAAAATGGACTTGGGTAAATTTTCAAGAGTAAAAGTGATGATTAAAAATATATTTCGGGGCTGGGCCGTACAGGGGAGAGGTAACGAGTTGGCTCTTTTTTCATCTCATCTCTTTCTTTCCATCTACGACCAAAGTTATATTATTTTTAGCTAGGAAAAATCTAGGTTCAGTCAAAAAAATGGAAAAAGTGAAGGCTGAGGACTTTATTCGGAATAATTCTCGTATTGAGGTGAGAAAAATTGAAAAAATTTCAGGTACATAAATACATATTTTGATTTGAAAAAAATATTATCAAGAAATTTATCTCAATCAGAAATTAATTCCTTCCCCCTCCCACTTCCAATCTTCAAAAATATCAATTTCAGGTCGTTGTTGGTAACTTTTTTGATTCTCAGGAAAGGGAGGGATAAAAATGAAATAATAAATGGATTGAAAATTATAGAATTAGAGCAAAAAACAGTATTTGGAGAAAATCATGTCCTCCCAATATTATAATGAAAAAAATTTCTCAACGAGTATATAACAAACAGCACCAACTTACCTACAATCTTCAATAGACTCGAGGAGGAGATAGTTAACGCAATGGAAAAGAAAGCAGCAAAAGCAATACAAAAGTGTATGCTGGAAACCGATATAGATATACCGAGTAGAAGACGAACGAAGGATAGAGAGAAAAAAAGAAGGAAACAGTTAGGTCGGAACACACCCCCTTGTGCTCTATATACACATTTATAACCTATACATAAATCCTATTGACAATTTTTGTCATATACGATATTTGTTGTGCGGAAGAGAAACCCCCTTGGGGATGGCAACCGGCGAGCCGGCGTACGCGTAAAATATCATTATCCCTGGTAATATCGCCTTACAAGCGGCGTTTCCCAAAATTCCACCATGGTTATTGATTTAACATATACACCAGCGAATATTTTCCAACGACCAAATTACATCCAAGCGATGATTGAGTCGTACATGTAGAAGAAGAATTTTGGCACTGGTTTTTTTTCCTTTCTTTCTTCTTGTATTTTTTTTTCGTTGGTTTTTTTTTCTTCTATTTCTTATCATTTTGTCGTCAGAATGAAACGGAAAATTTGGAGGTTGCGTGGATTTGTGTTGTAAGAGTTGAGAAGAAATGAAGGGGAAGAGTGTTGTTTGAATTTTCATGTCAAGAAATTTGATTATGGTTTGGATAATTGCACGAGCTCAAATAGAAGGCAATAAAAAGTGATTTCCACTTTTCCTAGTTGGTCAATTGTATTACTTGAAGTGATTTTCAGTTCCTTTTTCTCAGACCAAGTCATCTAAGCCAATTTTTTCAAAATTTTTATTTTTCCGTTCTGAATTTTTGTTAATTTTTTGATAAATTTTTTGTGAAAATTGTCTCCGTTCTTTGAATGATGCTTTTCTTCGGCTTGATAAAATCACATTTTTAAAGTGGGTTAGAGAAAACTTGGAATTTTTATTTAAAATAAGTAATTTTTTGTTTTAGAAAATTTAAATTTTTAAATTTTTTCGTTCTTTCTTCATTCCGAAACATGAGATTGCTGTCTAATGAAAATTTAAGTAGGTACCTAATTTATTTGCTTAGCAAGTTTCTAATGGAAAAATCGATCAAAATTTTCTTACAATTTCTCCACTCATCAATGCATTTTATATGTAAAACTGTACTTCAGATGATTGAAAAAAAAATTATTGCAACGAAATTTTTCGGTTTTTTTGAAAGTAGAGAGGTAAAAAAACATAAATTTCTAAATACCTAGTTTGAGAAACAAATTCAATAAAAGTGAAGAAATCATTTTTTTTGATTATTATAACTTTTTAAAAAATCTATATTTAATGGAATAAAAGAAGATAAATAAAATTTTGAATCAGTTGAAATTTACTAATCGAAATCTACGAAATTTAGTCATACTGTAGAAATCAGTAAAACAATTTACTGATTCAATAATGAAAATTCAGTGAATAAATCAGTAAATTTTAAATTAATTTTTACTGATTCAATAATCGAAATTCACTAATTTGAATCAGTAATTTTTCATTGATTGGCGAGAGAATTCGTGGAATTTGACTGATTATCAATGACTTCATTTTCTCTATTTCATCAGTCACTCTCTAAATTTGAATCAGTCGAAAATTCTAAAATTATTATTCAAATTCCGCTGATTCCCAGTTAATCGCAGACATTTTACTGCCAATCAGTGGAAAATTACCGATTCAAATCGTGACTTTTCATCATTAAATCAGTAAAAATTAATTGACTGACTGAAATTAATCAAAATTTACTGATTCGATCAGTGAATTTTCATTATTGAATCAGTAAAACTAAAATTCACTGATTGATTCAGGAATTAATTTCCAACTCAATCAGTGAATTTTTATTTTTACTGATTCAATAATGAAATTCACAAATGAATCAGTGAATTAGAGAGTACCCAACATTTTTGAATTTTTTCTTTGGTGATGTTTTCATCAAATCAGGAATGAAGCTCGACCTCCTTTTCCTCCCTAAGCTTGGAAAGGAGATTTTTTATTGTAAAAATGTGAAGAGAAAGTGCATTTTTTTGTTTTTTAAACTGTATTTTTTTGAAATAATTTTCGTTCTCGTTTCGTTCTGGCAATATTTTATTTTAAAAATTATTGATGATTTTTCAATAAATTGTCAATTTTTTATTTAAAAAAATGATACGTAATTTTGACTGAAGGGTCTACTGAAAAATTACTTATTTGAAATCCCCCCCCCCCATTCTCATCCTTTTCCTTAATCAATTTCTGAGTTCCTTTTTTGTCCGGATACGTTTTGTAATTTTTTTCAGCCACTTTTTAGTCACATCTTCTTCAATTCAAGTCATTTAAACCCCCTTTTTTTTTTAGCAGAAATAAAAAATCGACCGCTCAGATCTTTGTAATTGGCACATCTTATATACCTACCCCAATCGAATTCTACCATCTCGTCACCTAGAGCAGAATCGTTTCGAATTCGCCGTCTTGTCTTTCAATTAAACTCAAATTCCAATTAATCGTTTCTCGCGCGAACTCGACTCGAAAATTCGAAGATTTCTTCCCCATCTTCGGTCCTCTTCTGCCTCGTAAGCTATAGCTTTGGATAAGAAAAAAGTAGCCTCCGGTGAATACGTTCGTATACCTTGGAAGCTCACCAGCAGTTATCGCTGAATAAAACATAATTAAACGAGCTCTTTTCGATGTTTCCGCCTTTTTGCTCGGCATTAAAAATGCAATTTCTGCTTTAATATTCAATTTTATTCGTTTTAAATTCAGTCGAAAGTCGGTAAAAAATTAACGCTAATAAAAACTGCTCGTAGTAAAAAAGCGTGTAGCTTGCAAACCGGCGAAGAATCTTTTTTAATTTAAAATTTATATACCTTATTTTTTAAACGTTTAAGCAAACACCGGTCCTAGTCGTAAATTTATTCCGTATTCGATCTCGAACCTCGAAAGAAATGGCTTATTAAAGTTGCTACGTAGCAGGCGAATTGGCTTTTTGGAAAGGTATCTCTGGAGAGCTCCTAGATGGACATTGCGCATTATTCTAACGTGTCATTTGGACATCCATCATAGAAAATTTTCACACGTTTAACCGGTAATGAAAGACGTTATGAGGGTTGAAAAAAAAGTACACGAATAACATTTTAACATAATATTTTCATCGAGGGGTAAAATGAACTGTGATGGTCGTATTTTGTAATTCGAGTACGGTTCCAGGTTTAATTATAAAATTACATAAATTCGCGTTAATACTCGGCAATATGGGAAACGAGCTTTTTTTGGAGTTACTGCCGAAGTTTCGTACGTGCAGCACTCACGCTGCTACAATGACTAGGAAATTCGTCGAAATAAATTCGTTTTAACCGAATAAAAAATGACGTAACGTATAGAACAAAAAGAGCTATATCCGTGAAACTCGTCGGTAACGCGTGTATCATCCTTTATTCGTCGCTACCTACTATTTTTACCCCGTATATTTCATCCTTTCTTTTTTTTTCTGGTCTGCTCTCTTTCCCATTCTTGAATCTTTCCTTCTTCGTCGTCTCTCGGCGTGCTAAAAATGTACAAAAAACCACTTCCATTCTCGATGCGCACAATAGGTAAATCTTGGCAGAGTGATTTTCTTACCTTATTTTCCGCTATGCTGTAATCTACGCCATTCGAAAGAATAATAGCGATATTTTCTCTCTCTCTCTTCGCCTCGTGTGTTTTCGTCAACTACTATACGCGTACCTGTGGAAAAAGTTTTTCTCCAGCAGCGAGAAAAACTGTGTAACTTTATCCGTGAAAGGTGCCAGAAACGTTTGTGTGGGAGGCTGGGGGGAGATTTTTGCGAAATATTAAAAGTACCTTTTTATTATTTATTTTCAACAACCTTTTTCTCTACTTATCAATGTTTTTCTTTCGTTTTCGCGTTCGGTGTCTGTAGCGAGTAGTCGAGCAGCGTTTTCAGAACGTCGTTTCAGACGAGTCTCATTTGTTTAAATGGATCTGTGTTTTGTTGTGATGTGGATGTGAGTATTGTGACGAAGTAATTTGACGAGAATTTTGTTTTGTTCGGATGTTCGACTGTGGTGCAGATTTGGAGAAATTGAGATACCTAATGGAAGAAATCATTTGATAATGAGATGATTTTCTGAAGCAACTGGCTGAATTTTACTTGCAGTTTGAAAGGTTGATTGTTGGCGAGGAAGAGGAGGGGAGGGGGTGAATTGAGAAAAAATTTTCATAGTCGCGGGAACGTATGTAAAATAATCACCACTTCGTTTGAGATGTTTTGCTGTTCAAAACGTTGATAAATAACGTGAAGATTGAATGAATTATTTACGTGTTAATAAAATTGCCTACTCGGTTTGCCGTAAATATGATATTGACATGGACGTTCACGCCGAATGCATACAAACGAAGATATGAATTTCTGGTTTATGGCTTTCAATTTCTCGTAGCATCTTGACCCAAAAAAAATTTTTTCGATTCTTTATCGAGGGGGGGGGGGAGGCGGAGCCAAAAATGATAGCTGAAAAAAAATGACCAAAACATTATAAGTAAATGGAAAAAAATGAAACTTCGGTTCTATTGGATATTCAGATCTTCTGAATCTGTTTTTGGGGTCATTTTGACCTCTAACTGAAATAAGAATCCCCCAAGGGCGAGGAGGAGAGAGAGGTCAGGGTGAAAAAAGTGTTTCGAAAAATATCGAGTGTGGTTGTGTGGTATCAAAATTCATGTTTTTTGACCTGCTAAATACGTTTTCGATGTCATTTCATCGAAAAAAGATCCATAGGGGAGGTGGTGGTGGGGGGAGAGACAATGTATTTGATGCCTGGAATCCATTTCCTAGGTTTTTTAGAGCCCTGGCCCAAATCATACAAACTTTGTGTTTTATTTTATCTTTTTCGACTTAATTCTTACGCGAGAAAAAATTTAAAATACGTATTTGAAAATTTGGTCTCTAAATACGTTTTTTATGTCCTGATTTAATTTTTCTGCGTGATTTTACCACGTCTGATGACCCAATTACTGTAGAAAGGATAAAAGCTACATTTTTTGAGCAATGTCGTTTTTGATGTGAAAATATGTTTTTTGCTACGCTAAATTTGATCCTGAACTTATTTTCATCTCTTTTTTTTATCGAGAAAATTTATAATTTTTTTTTTTTGAAAGATTAACGATTAAATAGGTTTTAATACAGCAGCTGCAAAGCTTGCTGTTTATGTTTTAATCGAGAAGAAATATGAAAACTCAGGAGTATCACAGATTGGTGAGATTGATCACAGTTCAAAATCGGATTCTGGGCCCCAAAAAAACATATTTTGACACCCAACATGGCATTTTTTGAAAATTTGAGTTTTCATCCCTCCGTATAGGAGGTGGATTATCAGGAAGGGTAAAAATAAGCTCAAAATCAGATTTCAGGCTTCAAAAAAACATATATTTCGACACCCAACATTATATTTTTTGAAAATTTGTGTTTTCATCCTCCTGTATAGGGAGTGGCTTACCGGAAGGTGTAAAAATACGTTCGGCATCAGATTCAGCACCCTAAAAAACATGTATTTCGACGGAGAACATACCTAATATGTTTCAAGAATTTGAGTTTTCATCCCCCTGTATTGGAATGGATGATCAGAAGGAGTGAAAATGAGTTTAAAATCGTTTTCATCGCTCCAAAAAAACATTTATTTCGACACCAACATGATATTTTCCAAGAATTTGATTTGTGGGTTATCAAAATGGTGACAATAAGCTCAAAATTGGATTCAGCGTTCCAAAAAAAAACCTGTTCGTCGATTCATTTTTTCCAAACTTCTCAATTCTATTTTTGCAGCCTCAAATCCTGAAATTTCCCGCTGTGCGCCAGGATTTTTTTTATAATTCGAATTTTTGGTTGAAAATTTGTATTGCAATCCTTCATTTAAGTTGTGCCCCTTGAAGCCAATTTTACGGAGAAAGAAAGGGCTAAAAAAATATGTTAACTTCTAAACTTTGAAGCGCAGTATCTCAAAAGCTAATCTTCCCAACGAAAAATTGATTGGATTCTACAGATAAAAATTTTCCGCTTCACAATTCATGTTTTATTGATTTTTTTTTCATGGAATCCTTTCTTTTCTTGTAAAACCGACATTGAAGGTCAAAACTTATCAAAAAAAAGTAGAAAAATGGTTCAATAAAATAAAAAAATAGTGAAAAGTCCTTGGGCGATGGAATTTTTTCACGGCGTTTTTCGTGATCAGCACGAAAAATACTATTAAAATCACCCATTTAACTTGAAACAGCATTTCAAAAATTTAAAAATGCAGGCCTTTGTTATTTCTACATATATCCAAGCTCACATATTCCTGTTACAATCCAAAATTTCACTGCCATTCGAACTATCAACTATTTCTGCGTTATAAAATTCAAATCACGTTACTATTTCGATTTCTCGCACCTTTCCCTCCATATTCCCCACATTTGCTCGTTTCTCCGGCACATTCCACTCTAAAACTGCGAAAAAGCTAGAAAAAAAGGAACATAAAAGAAAGAACGTAGACGTACGACCCAAACCAGTAAATTTTTCCGATCGCCAATACCGCTACCTGACACATTAAACGTTTTATTCTCTCCCAACCTATTCGAGAAAATTGAAAATTTCCATCTTGTTTGTCGAGGTAACTAAGTATAGTATACGAAGGTGCAATATCGCCAACAAACGAGGATACGCGGCGGGTTGAGAAAAAAACGACGACGTCGATTTCCTCGGGAGGTATATATGGGATAGTTTAGGAAGGTAATTGAGACGAATACTATAATACGAAAGCCGGCAGAGCCGGGGCACAGCATCTTGGATACCATAAGAGAGAATGGAATACCCGTGTAAAGGTACATACGTATTAGGTATACGCGGCGCAGCGGAGCAATTGCTTCGGAACGATAGTATTTTCATATTCTATTATGTAATTCGCGCGTACATAACCATAACGTTGAATATCTTTCGTTTAGTTCGAATAAAGCGAACCGAACGGAGTATAAAAGCTCAAGAGAAATACCTGTACGCTATTTCTACCTATATCTACGTAGGTTTCCGAGCTATCTACCGAGCGCCAGCGAGAAATTAAACAAACGACCCTATGTCTTCATAAATGACTCGATCAAAAAACGAGGAAAAAATAGCGAAATATGGGATACGCGAACGTTTTAAAATAATACAAACGTGTCGGCAAAGAAGGGGGGCCGAAGCAGGGGTGCAAAAGACGAGCAGGGATTAGAAAAAAAAGGAAAAGTTTACGCGAGTTATAGCTCGCAAAACATTGATAAAAAAAAAACCGTTTACCGTATATAACGAATGCTTAAAACGAGGTAAACTAAATATTCCTTGGGGATGCGAAATTTCGAGCAAAGTAAAAACAAAAAGAAAAAAACTATTTTACAGGAAGTAAGCAAGTTGTAAATGTTAAAGAGACGACATTCCAGTTGGGAATTTAGTTTGGTAAAAGGGCAACGAAATGTCTCATGCCTCGAGTCAAGTTTCCGAACAACGTAAATGTTCATCTTCGCATTTACAAATTACGTTTTATTATTTATTCGACACAGTACCTCGCCTTTTCCTCGTAGTATTGCGAACTTCTCCGAATGCAGGATGGCGGAATCAGTCTTGACTGTTTTACTACGTTGCCGAGTGGCTCACAAGTTACCTACAAGTTTCCTTTTTTTTTGGGAGGTGTACGACGAAGGTAACTTCGATTTGACTTTTGCCACTAACCCGTGTATAACTTATTGGGAGTAGGGCGAGTAGTGTACATGATTTTTTTATTACGTTTGCAAAAGCCATGATTTGAGGCTGTGGTCCGCTGGCCGCAGCGCTTTGACCTGAAGATTTGGCATTAATACGGATAGACGTGGAATTACTGGATTGCGTAAGGACGAGAGTGGTGGTAATTTGTCTTTTGCGTAAGTTAACGCGGTGCGAAGGTCTTTGAAGATTTAAGTGAATTGGATGTAAGACGGTAAGTTTGGCTGAATATTTGACAGCGTTGGTTGCGAGTAACCCTCGTCTGTTGGACGTTCACGCGGGATGCTTGCGTTTTCGAAAACGAGATTTTTTTACTGGGATGTTTTGATTTTTTTTGTTTTATTGATTGGATGAAAATTCCGAATTTTTAATTCAGATTCTGTTCATAAATTTTTAAAAATTGGACTACACTGCACAGCGTTTGAAAGAATCGTTCGATTTATTCAGAATAAGTGGATTGATTGGAAAAGGAATTACCAAATTGAGTGAGTCGTTCACGAATTATTTCATCAGATGGAGTGAAGGATTTGAAATTACATCAAATTCAATGAATGACTGATTCCGACTGAATAAACTTTTTTGAGAATGATTGAATCTTTTTTAAATACTAAAAATCAAACAATAACTGCAAAAATTTTTACGAAGTCCTAGTTTTTGAACTAAGAGGAAAAATTCAAATTGAATTAAGTAATCATAATAAGTAATAATTAGAAAGAATGAAAAAATATAGTCTTACATCCAATTTTAGATGGGGGGAGGAGGAGGAGGAGGAGGAGGAGGAGGGCGGAAAAAGTATTAAAAATCTTCTAAAATTCAAATATTCTCAAAAATTTATCAAAAAAATCAAGTAAAGTTTCCTTTGAAAGGAAATGTTGAAAACATGGATATGTTTTTCCTCTCATCTTAGATTCTGATATCTAGTTCATTTCAAAAAAAAAAAATATGAAAATTTGTTTTTAAAATTTTTTCAGCTCTTTGATATTTTTCCTGTTATTCTGACTTTCTAAAATCAAGTCAATTTTCAGCTTCTGACTTTTTGATAATATAGACAATAAGTTAATTTCGGAAACACAAAAAATTTATAAGTTTTTCACCTTTAGGAAGTTTTGGATGACTTTCTGACATCAAGTTAATTTCAAAAATATAAAAATTTATAAGTTTTTGACTTTTAGTCACACAAAATTTGGTGTCGCAAAGTAGGGTCATAAAAATTTTGGAATAACCCCCCTCCCTCCACCTAAAAGGAATTTCAGCTTTTGACTTTCTGATATACTCATAATAAGTTGAATTAGAAAATATAAAAATTTATGTTTTCAAAAGTCAACTTCTGACTTTCTGACAATAAGTTGATTTCAAAAATATAAAAATTTATAAGTTTTTGACTTAGCGTCACGCAAAATAGCGTCTTAGAAATTTTGGAATGACCCCCCACCCAATAGGAAAAAACATATCCATGTTAATAGTACCTAACTTTTCGCCTTCTAAAGTGTTTTTTAAAAAAATCATCAGTTCCATAATTTTTTCCAAAAAACTACGTCTTTTTCGATAGACATGAACATTTCGATATTTTTCAAGAATCTGAGGTTTTGCCCCCCCCCCATATAGGGGATTAGTTATCGGAAGGGGTACAAATAAGTTCAAAACCAGATTCAACAAACCAAAAAACATGTATTTCGACACCTAACACGATATTTTTTAAGAATTTGAGCCACTTTACGGATAGAAGGCGGGTGATCAGAAGGGCGGAAAACAAGTTTAAAATCGAATTCAGCACCCTAAAAAACATATTCTGACACCAAACTCAAATTTTCCAAGAAATTTGAATTTTTGTGCCCGATTTGCATTTTTTTTTCGAAAAAGTCAAATTTTAAGGACAAAGGTAAGTGGTGGCAAAATCTGCCAGGCGATACTTGAAGTATGTACCTACATATGTTGAATCTATTTAATGTGAGAACCATTTTGGCACATCTTTACTTTATCAAATTTGTATTTTTGGAATCTCTGATCGCTAGAAAGTCACGGTCAGTGCTGACACCCCCCCCCCCTCCTCGAAAATCGAGGAATCAACTTTGACAGCTAAAAAATTTGTTCTTAGATATTGAAATAATACTCTCCCAATTAGCTAAATTTCGACTCGATGGGCCAAGACGGACTGTAAAGGTCCTCTTTAAAGTGAAAAACTAACAAAATTTTCCACTTACCCCTCAAGATTATATTACGTACATTTCAATACTCGCGAACGACTTTTATCCCGCAGCACACCTCGCCATCTCAAAAGCTCGTATTGCTCTCGACCGAAATTCTTTTCCACCGCGACCCCAAATAACCCTAAAAACCTAATTAAGCTTTTGCTTCGCGTCGTCGTACAGTTATTAACATAACCCCGACGAAGGTTACGTGGCGGGGAAGGGAGCCGGTAACGAAGCCATGTCGCCTAACGCAACGGCAGCGTCTAAAAAACCCGGACAACGTTGAATTTCCGCAGGCGATTTTCATTTTCTTTAATAAGTTTCCTAGAGTTTCCGCTAAAAAAAAAAAAAAAAAAAAAAAACGATAAAAATCTAGTATATACGCGGTTTATGTAAATTTTAAAAAGACATTCGGCTGCGGCGGCTTTATTTTTAATGTATTTTTAACGTTTCTACTCTTTCTGACGGTGTTCGCGGCATAGGTACGTCTTATTTTTCGCCTGCCCTCGCCGATAAACCGAAATTGTCCTGTTGTCCAAGTCTAATCTGCGTACGTAAACCTGAGTAACCGAGAACCGAAAAGTGTGCAAAAATTACTCGCCCTCGGGCTATTTTCGTCTGATGCTTGTTCATCTCTTGGCCCTTATCCCCCCAGAATCAGCGGTGTGTAAATTTCCAACCGAAACGGTGTACCCTTATTAACCCCACTAACTCTCGGTTTAATTTACTCCCTCTCTTCGTGTACTATATACACGATGTAAATATTTTCGTCGTCTAAAATTACCTAGCTATTCCGATTACCGCGACAAGACGTCGAAATGAGGACGGCTTTAATTAAATTTCCATCGTTAAATTTGCCTCTCTCGCTATGCGTTCTGTATTCGACCGAGTTACCGTGTGTTCGCGTGATTCCGAAATTATTACATTAGTTTCTATCTGTATCGAGGATGGTGCCTTAGGAGCTCTTTGAACGTAATTGACCAATATTAAAGATGAAGAAGAAAATGGAAATAATTTTGTAAAAAAAAAAGTACATGAGGTACTCTGAATCACAAACACAAAAAAAGAATAGAAACCTCAAATTGAGTTCCCTTGTGTGAGGAAGCAAAAAACGAGATTGAAAAGTCGAAGTGTTGAAAAATAAGAATAAGAAACAGGACCAAAAATACCTGCATGGAAAATGAATGAAAAATCTCGAGAAAATTTATAAACATTGAAATTTTTTTCAAAAAAAGTATATAATTCGATTTTACTTGCAAAATAATATAATGAAGCCTGCGAAAAAATTCAAATTTTAAGTTTTGAATTGACTTCTGTCCTTGACCACAAAATTATTCAAATGGAATTGAGCTGAAATTTCTCTATTTATTTTTCAATCTTAAAACTGCATCGCAATTTAAGAGGTTTTTTTTTCTAAAAATTTCAATTCTACTACGTCACGATATTTTTTTCGAGTTTGAGATTTCTTTTTCGAATTTTTTTTTTTTCAATTCCACAATTTTTTCAAACTTTTTTCAGCTCAAAAATTTTTACTGTTTCAAATTTAAATTTTTATGCACAATTTCGACTCGAACACAATTTAACCATTGGCCTGTTTCAGTGTATTTTTATTTTTACGTGGCACAAATTTTTATAGCACCCAGGTATATCTTTTTCATTTGGTGGTTCTTTGCAATAATTTTAAAAAAATAATTTGAAGACCTCTGAAAAAAGAAATGATTTAGTGAATCATCTTATTCTCCTCTAAAGTGAAAATCAGTTTCCAAAAATCGATCTAAGCCTTCCTACGATTTTTTTGTTTTTAAATTTCCAAAGTATAATCAAATCAACGTTTTTGGTAATGCTTTCTACCCCCAAACAATTTTCAGATTTCAATTCCATGATTTACTATTTTTAAATAGAATTATTTACTTCAGGCAGAAAAAATTGAGCAATCAAGTCGAGCAGCAAAAAATTTTGTTCTTGGATGCGAGTGGCATGCTTTTTTGTGATAGAGACGAGTTTTAAAGAATAATAATCCCAATCTAGAAAATAAATTTCCTAAAAATGTATAAAATTGCTTGTATTCATATTTATGTAAAATATATTACGAAATAACCTAATCGATTATCAATCAACTAATCGTCAATTTATTCTGTTTCCTTGTTTCAGGTGAGTGACGAATTTCCACCGTTGCGAAATAAAATTAAGAAATAAGTGAGTAATTTTCGACGATTTTCTATATTCCTCGTTCACAATCTGCTGGTTCATTGGAAAATTAATGAAACTCGCAATATCTGGCGAAAAATCGGTACCCGATAAACGTTCCTTACATAAAACGTAATTTCCCGAAGTAAACGACAATGTAAAAATTTCGCTACTTTCGATATCGCGAGCGAAGACGCTACAAAGAAACTCAATTTCACACCGAACAAGTTTCAAATTCTCGCCGCAATTTCCCGCCGAGGTGTAGGCGACGACAAACTCGACGGGATCGAATTTCCAATCCTGCTTATGGAAATTGTAGCGAACGAATCGTCGTATCAGGTATTTGTGCATGTAGTTTGTACACAGCACGTGATTTTCAAATGGCGCTGTAATTTCGCGAAAACGTCGCCTCGCCTCGATAACAGTTAAATTCACTTCTATATTTTATTCCATTAATATTAAATTAGGCGTGACGGAACATTTACCGATTGTAATTTCCACAAAAGTTAATTAAACTTTACAATTATTTTTTCCCCGAAGTACTACGTCGCCTGACGCGTTTCCAAACGTAAATTACATTTCCGTATATTTACCAAACCGAATGGTAATTTTGTTGGAATTATCGGGTAAAAACGCATATCAAGGGGTTTTAGTGCAACGAAGTCGACCACGTAAAGGAACCCCCGCTAGGTGCCAATTTTTATCAGAATCAATAGCGATAGGCCATTTTTTTACCGAGAAAAAAAATAAAAAAGGAATTTACCTAAAGGGATTTTATAAAATAGGTATTTATCGACGTAATTTCTTGTAAACAGTTCGTGCCGAAGTTGGAAATCTACGGTTTGTACTTGGCGAAGAAGCAAGAGGCGAGAAAAAATTGCAACAATGGACTTGAACAGTGTAAAAGTTGCGTCGTGGTTAAATATTATACGGCATCAAACAAACCGCAACTCGTTACAAGGTCGGCGCGGGACGAAACCTTTAAATTAATTGCCCAACATCAAAGGCAACGTTTTCTGACTTTGAGTGTTGTTGACATTTAACTAATTTTCTTCGTTCGTCGTGTCGTGTGGATTGTAGTGCTCTCTTCTTCGGTCTCCGTCCTTGTCTGTTTTACTCTTTCTTTGTACCGAAGCGAAGGCAAAGAACGAGAAATTATTTTATTGTCGCTAAGTATTAAGTGGAAGAACTGTGCGTTGACTTGCCGAGCCAATCAAGTTATCGTAATCTTTCTTTTTGGAACGTACCTCCCCGGATGAGTTGAAGGCTATTTTATTCTGTATAGGTCTCGGAGATATTTTTTCAGTTGTGGAACCGCCCCAACGATATCGTGTTGCTGGGTATCGAATGGGTTTCTGGAGTTCAACGTGATCCAATTCTGAGTAAGTATTTGAAAGTTGATTTTAATTCGTGAGGTGTTTTTGATATTTTGTGAGAAATTGGAGAATTTTAAGGCTGTCGTTGTAAATTTTGGTGAATTTTTTTCAATTTGAGAAATTTTTCTACGATATTTTCGGGAATGAATTTTTCCCTAATGAACAAGAGAGTGAAAATTACTTTTTCATTTCGGAGTATTCTCACAAAACTGCATCGTGAGGCTAAAAAAACAAAAAAAAACCTGAGTTTATCCTCATTTTCCTCCTTATTACAAGCTTAATTGTTGCTGAATCCATTTTTTTTTTTCATAAGTTTTTTAGACTTTTCACCCACTAAGTGCAGCTGTACTGTAGGCAAATGCCACCTCGATTACTTTTTGTTCTCTACTTCCAGCTGTCCAAAAAAATATTTGGCTTGATTTTGGAACTTATGGAGTGAGCAATTTTAATTTCTTAAAAATGAAACAATTGTTCAAGTGATTCAACTTTTTCAGTTTTCTTGTAGAGAGAAAAAATTGATTCAGTTTTAGAAGTTATGGTTTAGAGAGGTGCAGAAATTCACGATTTTACTTTTTTAGAAGACGTTCGAGTTCTCGTGGGTCGTACTATCAAAAATTGGCAAAAATCCTCGAACTTCAAGGTCCTTCGGCTCCATTTTTATTTGAACTGAAAGGCTCAAAACGATTTCCTCTCTAAAAATTGCATTTTTGTTTTAAAAATTGAATTTTTTGAGTTTCATTAACTTATCAGAGTACAAATGTGGCCAACTGACCATCTACAAGAAAAGGGGTAACATTGTCGCAAAGTTGATTTCGAGAAAAACGCAAAAATGTGAATTTTGGCCATAGGGCTCCGAAACCAATCTTTTCGGATTCTACAAAATTTCCTACAAAGTTAAAAAAATTACTATTTTTGTACTATAAAAATACGGTTTTTTTTTACGAAAAAAATAATCATTCAAAAACTTGATACGCGTTTTTCTCGATAGCTCGTTCGAAAGTTAATTTTTCTAGTTTCAGAATATGGTAAAAAAAATTGACCCCCCCCTGACAATGTAACTCCTTTTCTTGTGGAAGGCCACAAATAATATTTAAATTTTTTTATTTCCATGATAATCGGTAATGAAGCAAAACTATGACAAAGCTAATTTTATTATTGGTTTTGATTCCGGTTCTAAGAAAGTAAGAAATGGTTTTGGTTTTGTTTTGGGTTTTTCAAAAGTTTCAGCATTGATTTTGGTTTCGGTTTTGGTTTTCCTAACGTTTTAGGTTCGTTTTTATTTTTTCTTGTGCGGATAAAACTATTGACCTGTTTCAAATCACAAAGATATTTTATAATTATCTGCCAACGACCGGTGAAGTTGGAAAATCGTGAAGAAAATACGTTTAAAGGGTTGGCAGACTGAAAAAATATAATTTTTATGAATTTTTGAGTAAACATATGAAAATTTGAGTAGAAAAATCTCAAATCTGAGAAACTCCTATCCATGGAATCTTGAAAGTAATGACATTCCTGAACTCAGTGAAATTCAGTCATAATGACAACACATCAAAAAAGGACAGACAGCCCAATTTCAAAAAATAAAGGGTTAAATCTCCCATTGAACCTCCCCTGCTTTTCTTATGGGCGTTGAAGATCTCCAGGGCTCCCATACGAAATCTCTTATTTCTACGAGTATCATGATTTTTTATTCATAGTAAAAAAAAAGTACTTTACCACTGGACTATGAAAATGGCAGCAATTTTTGAAAAAAGGGAGATAGACCCTGGAAGAGTTAGGAGTGGGGGTAATGTGATGAACTTTTCAAATGTAAAAGAGCTATTCCATTTCCATACTAAAACAGGACAAAAATGAAGTTGGGTCTTCGATTTCGCTCTATTTTTTTTTACAAGTTCCTCTTGATGGTCTATTCACAAACACTCGATCATTTTTTTAACCAATAAGAGGGTGAGGGGGCCGGCATCGAAATTTTTATGCGATTATGATTTTTAGCAAAATTGCCCATTTTTGAAGGCTCATATTTCGATATATATTGTTCTTGGGGGAAAACTTTTTGCAGGATCTGAAAGAGAATTGATAAGAGATTTAAAATCAATAATCACATTTTTAATAGGTAACTCGAAATTGAACTTCAGTGGTAAAAGCTCAAGTTTCGTACTAAGAATTAAAGATGAAAGTACCATTTGAAAATCTGAAAAAATTTTAGTCAGTAGCCGTTTTTAATCTCTCTTCAACCAACAAATTTTCGAAACGGGATCTTCAGACCCCTGAGGAGCAAAGGGGGTCCACAATTTTGACCAAAATTCAAAAAATTTGAAAAAGCGAAGTAGCACATCGATTACTACTGATTCGAAGGCGCTGATTTCGAATATGTACTTGGTTTTTTCATCCGATCCTTTCGAACCCCCCTATTAGCCCCCTTGAGGTGGTTAAAATTCGAAAAAATGAAAAATAACGTGTGACCTGTCGTTTGTTAGGTATTTGAGGATGCTGAGTTCGAATATTTGCCTATTTTTTGAATTTGACCCCTCAGTGCCCATTAATCCCCCAATTTTGGGGAAAAGTATGTTAAAAAATTAAAATAGTGTATGGCATATCGATTGTCACTAATTTGAAGGCGTAGAATTCGAATACAAACTTATTTTTTAATTTTACCCCTTTACTCGTGCTCTAATCCACTCCCTCCTCAGCAGGGGGATGGTAAAATCAAAAGTAAGTCTATTAGTCGAATTCAGTAATTCGACAATACACACGTCGAAAAGATGAAAAAAATTTGCAAAATTGACACCAACTTTCTCTCAAACTTTGAAAGCATCTTTTCACCTCACTTTTGCCTTCATCCGCGCAATACAATCCGAATCGAAATAAGCAAAACGCTTGTCCCAGCAACTGGCGCGTTTATAGGTAAGTGTTACCGCACAACATCGAAAACTTCACCCCTCGAGTTTCCAATCTTATTAATATTCAATTAAATTTAATTTCAAGGGATGTTTCGGGTGTACACGATTAGTTGGCAAATAAATCGTAAGTGTTTGTTGGTTTTTGGCGTCGGCACCGTCTTCCTTTCGTAATTCTGTTTCTGTCTCCTTTGCGTGTAGTAATATACGAGTATGGGATAAGAAGGGCACCCGAAACAGCGTCGCGGCGTCTTCGTTTCTCACAAATCCTGTTATAGCTTTTCGAAACACGTGTAAAAGCCTGCCTGTTCGCCGAGTGTTTCGCGATATTCCCAGAGTGTTTTGTTAACGGCTTAATACGGAGCAGTATGGCGGAAACATACATTGCTTCGACGTAAATTTAAATCGGCCTGGTTGGTAACTGATACATCGGTATTTTCGTGTACGTCGTGTCGCCCGCTCTTGCTCACACGTCGTTGTATTGTCGTATCAGACGTCGAAGAAACGACGTTTTTAAAATTTATGTACCTGGCGTACCCAGATATAGGATTTCTCGTACATGAACGACACGCTGCCACGCTATATCTGCGTGAAATTAACCCGGCGTACGAAATGTGCGATGGGGGCCGGATGGATAGGTCTCGGTAAAATATTGAGCTCGAGAACGCTCCGGCGTTGGTCGGCTAAGAAAACTAAAGCGAAAAAAATAAAGACGAGAGGATTTAGGCCGCGTATTGAAAGCTGTACGCGTGTGCGTACGCGAATATAAGAAATTCTCTTTCACGGTATTAACGCGTTCCGGGCAAAAGATCGTCGACGGTCGACTTAGCGGGTAATCTTGTAATTCGACGTGCTTTGTGGAACACGGTTTCGGTCAAAACCGAATTTGCCCGGACCTTTGTGTACAAGCGGCAAAAAATATTCAGCTGAGCCGACCAACATACGTGGGAGAGTAATTTGATAGATTTTGATGACGTAGTGAAATTCGTCTTCGTTGCTGCAAAAAGTTGAAACCGCGTTGTGTGTTTGGTTAATAATGTAATGAGAGCAATCGAAAATTTGAATTATGAAAAGTAATTCGAGGTGGTATTTGAGGCACGTGTGTGGCGTGAGGATGCCGAATGAATTTTATTCTTGTGAATATGTTTGAAAATTAAAGTTTGTGTGTGTTCTGTGGCTGACTGGTTGATTTTTTCTGTACAATTTGGGTGAAGAAAGAAGGAATGGGAAGCGAAATATATTGCAAAAGATTTTAAAATTAAAAGATACAAAATTTAAGAAAAATAGGAATTTATATAGATAAGATCTCAAATCGGTCGTAAGTAACTTCAAAGTTTGGAAATTTCCGTTTTTTTACTGGAATGGCAACATTGGTATTGGCGTAACTCCCTAATTCTGAAAATTTTGAAACTCTTTGGTCGTTATTCCATCAAAAATGCAAGAAGGTTATAAATCAAAATTTTGATTTTTTTAAAAAATGCTAAAAATAACTCCTAAAATTTTCTGTGTTTAGGTGTAAAAGGTTGTAACTCCATTTTAAAAATAAAAAATCTCTTTTTTGAAAAAAATAATTGTTAAAAATTCGTTTTAAACACTAAAAAATCATAGTGAAATCAACACCTTCCCAACTAAATTCAAAAATCTCAAGTAATACAGTTTTTTAACTCGAGATCGTAAAAAGGTATAGAGTAACGAAGGGAATCATGTGTGAAAAATGAATCGTTCATCAACAACGAATTAACCCAAATTTTAAATAAGGGCTCTTTCCTCATTCGTTTGAATGAACCGTTTAAAAACGAATAATTAATTTGAACAAATCATTCATAAACGACAACTTGTTCGTTGAATAAAGCTCGATCATAGGGATTGATTGGAAGTTCAGAAGTAACAAACTGAAATCATTGGAATTGTGTGAAACTGAAAAATTTTTAAACCGAAGTGACAAAAAATTGATATTTTCATTTCTCTTGTATTTTTGATCTTGAATTTTGATCACTTTGTGCCAAAAATTATCGTGAAATAATCTCAAAAAAGACGTAGTGAAAATTTGAAAGGTTTTAGTGTTATTAGTATATTTTCTTTTTTTCCTCGACCGCGACCCCCCCCCCTCCCCAGGTCAAAAGTTTACGTAAAAAATGGAGTGAGGAAGCTAAATTTTTTGTGAGGTTCCCACTTCGCCAATTTTTTGCAATTCAAATACTATTTTTCGATCTACTCCATTGATCATGACAAATTATGCCACTGATTGTGATGATTTCGAAAAAATTTAGAACCTTTTTTTGAAAAATTGGAAACATGTTTTTTAAAAAATACTCATGATGATTCTATCGAGTCCAAATATCCAAATTCTTACAATTTACGTATCGATTTTCTAAAAAATAATTTTTCTTCTCAGGGTTCAGTAGACATCAAGAGGAAAAATAAAATGAAGTGAATACTGTTTTGAAACATGGAAAAATGAGGGAGGAAGGGTGATATTTTCAGCACCTCATTTTGGATCTATAACAAATTTTAAGCTACCATGATTAACTCCAGGAAAAAATTAATCACCCCGAAAAGAAAAATAAACTTTGAATTTCTAAAAATAAAACATCAGCCCAACCACTACCACTCTTCAATGCAAAAATTCGACCCAACCCGAAAATTTTCCCCTACCGAAATCTAAAATGACGCCAAAACTCCCTCAATACGCCAGAACTTGAACCTCCCTCCTGCATTCTCTCACACAAAAATCATCCATAAAGGAAAACACCACATTGAGTTTATTAGGGGAGCCTCGATTCATCCATACATTCGATTATTCTCTCGATTCGGTTCAGCTTCGCGGGCGCGACCGAGCCGATCGTTTAATTAATTTACACGTCTTCGGTATTATGCTATTTAGCAGCTTGACACATCATTAATTTCACCCAGAGGTGGATTTTTTCCCATTCTTTTCTCGCCCCATTTTGCCATTCGGAGTTCACGCGACGAAGACGGTTCATTATTTATATATCTGCGTTACAACACACGTACACAATCTTATTAGAAAACAGATGGACGCCGAAGGGAGTCCTAAGACGCGCTGATTTAGCGATTTAAATAGACGCAGCGGATTCGTCCGAAGGAAATTTAATGCCATATCGCCGAGCAGACTTCTTTTATCGCACGTTTTCGTATACAGAAAGATGCCGCCGCCCACGCCACCCTTGCTAAACCAAAATCTCCGTAAATATCTTTTAAAGAAGGTAATAAAATTCTGAATGCTATTTTATTTTATTGTTTCAAACGGTTATCAGTTTTTAGTATCGATATTACATATTTCTTCACTTGGGCTATTTTACTCTTCCTCGTTCCTTGCGCCGCGTGCATTTCTTCTTTTCGCTGTCAATGTCGATGTAGCTTCGTTCGTCGGAATCGTATCAGCCTCGAGGATATTCTATGTACGATACTATTTTCATATATCACGATACCACGGTGACAAAGTTTTTACGACTTGTAAGTTCCTCGCGGGTTTGTGGTGGTGGAATACGATGCATGGATATTTTTAGATTGGTTATTTATACGAAGGAAGAGTGGAAGGATGAAAATTTCGTCAAAGTTTTAAAAATTACAACTTTTTTGAAATCCGTTTCAATTGAAAAACAATTTTTTGAACATAGGTGAATTCCTGGGTTCTCAATTGCTTTTTGATTACACAATTTTCATTAAATTTGAGTTGATCATTCAATGACTTATATAAAAAAAGTTGAAAATCGTTTGGTCTTTAAAATGAATTCAAAATGACTTCCAGAAATTTCTTATGGCTGTGCTGTACACCTCAAGTGTGTAGCATTGCCCAAAATTGGCAAAATTTCACATTTTTATTCAAAATGACCCATCATCTCACCAATTTTCGTCGATTTCCAACTCTCTCATTTATAAATCAGTGGAAAGTATCAAAAATTATTGAGAAACAGTCAGAATTGCAGCCTAGGAAAAAATCAGTGAAAAAATTCTCCCTGAAAACAAATCAGTAAGAAAATCGCTGTCGTGCAAATTCACTGAAAAGTCAATAAAATTTATGAATTTAGCTGGAAAATCAATGAAAATCTTTGAAAATTCAGTAAAAATATTTGAAAATTAAGTAAAAATCGTTGAAAAATTAGCGAATTTTGCTGGATTTTTTTCTGTACTGCAATTTTGACTGTTCATCACAGTGACTTTTCACTGATTCAGAATGAGAGAGAAGATCCCCTCCTCCACCTCTTGATAATCATTACTGAATCGACCTCGAAAAATCTCAGAGATTTTAAAAAATTGAAAAAATGAACTATTTCAAATGGAACTGTGAGTATTTTATATTTTCCCTTCCCTCTTCATCCTATAAAAAATCCGAATAAAAGGGTCAAAATCACCGACCCAATAAATTCCCAAACAATAATATGGAAATTCGCCCCTCGTTGCATCAGTATTAAATCTCGGTATCGTTTTTATTTCGCCATTTGCCATTGGTAACACTGATAACGTTAAATTGTTTCCTGGAGAAAAGTTGAAACTTTGTAAATAAATTTTACGCGTCGCCCGTCCCCCTCGTTCGCGTCCGTACGACTGTCATCGACGTATACGCGACGCTCCTCCGGTATACTTCGAAGAAGAATCCGATCCGAAAGTTTTCGTGTATAAAAAAGGAAAAAAGAGTCAAGAAAACTGGGGTAAAAAAAGTTAATTTTGTAAACATTGATATTCATAAAAAGACCCCGAACACGCGGACGCGACGCGGGTCTATTCTTAAACAAAAATCATTATAAAGGAGAAAAAAAAGGCCGGCGAAAAAAAAGCTCGGCATTTGCTTTCGCATATAGGACGCTCGTTATGCGTATAGTACGTTAAAGAAAAAGAAAATTAAAGTTTAATTTTTACAGCAGCGGATGAATTTTCAACAATAGAATTTTATTTCTTTTTCGCGCATATATTTTATTTCGTTTGTTTGTCGTGCGTCGTTCCTTTTTTTTTCAACTTTCCTCAGTCTAATGGCGGCGAAGATATTCGTTTCTTAAAAAACCGTATGCATGTACGAGTTATTTATACGTAAACGGGCTGCGAGTTCTCCTTTTCTTATAACAAACTGCCTAGGCAACGTAGGGAGGAAACAAAAACACTAAGCTAGTAAAACTATAAGTTTTTTGCGCGAAATTTAAATATTTTCCGAACAAAAATCACCGCCGTTATTTTTGTCGGCAGTAAATATTAAAGGGAGTAAAGTTTTTTCCCAAGATCCTCGGGCTCGGTATGGTGAAATTTGGTCGTTTTCTTTTTGTATGTAAAACACTTGCGAGGGTTTGAGCTCGATGCTGTTTGTTTTGAATAATCATAATCTCAGGAGATTGTGTATCGAAAACGTCGGTCGGCCTGGACCGTACCGGGCTACGGTGTATTACGAATAAAATTAGATTTTACGCCGAATTTGTCATTTTTTTTTTTTTTCGGTATTTGACGCGAGATAATTTTATTCGCAGAGGTAAAAACGACAGCCTGGTGCTGACGAGATTTTCGATATCGAATAAAAATACTGTTACACATACGACGAAATTCGATTCGTTTGTCGGGATTCTTTTTGATGCTTTTGGAAATTGTGAGAAATACGGAAATAAGGTACCTGTGCTGAATTTGCTCGTCGATTCTGTACTTGGTTTGCCATTGTTGTTGCTGGTATTGTTGATATGTTATGGTGTGTTCTGTATTTACGAAACGTATGTCAGATATGGAGCTGTACGAAACAAGCCAGCGTAGATTTTTACATCTGTTTCATTGCCGAATTGTAGAATTTCCTCGTATTTATCGTTCCATTTTGGTGAGTTTCGTTTCGTTTTCCAACCAGCCAAGTACTAAATTTAACGCTTGGATAAAACTTATCCTCGAATGTAATTGTTTTGCGGAGGTTTCATCCGGGTTTTTTCTCTCCTCTGAATTTTCTCGTGTCTTGAGCGTATCATTTTGTGGTGACGTTGGCGGTGAAGTGTGGGTGGGTTTAGCCAATTTTCGAAGAGATTTCAGTCATATGGGTGGTTGAGAGGAAATTTTGATGGCGATTTTTATCGTTGTGTGGTGGGATTGGCGATTATGAGAGCAGAAATTGAGAAATATTTCAAAACTATCAAGCGAAATATCAAAAAGAAAATTTTTTTGATTTTTGAATTCACATCTGGTATCGAGAAAACCTAAACGAATCTGAATAAAGTGTGTAAATGGAAGGGAAATTGGAATCAAATTTTTATTTTGCTTTGAAGTGAAGCTTTTGGCCTTGTCAAATGCATTCTTGTACTTTTTTTTGGATTTGATTTTGTGGTCATGATCAAGATAACTCAAAAATAGATCCAGTGATCCACAGGCTTTGAATATCCACCCGGAGTCTGATTTCAGTTTTTTTTCCCAGATATGTCTGTTAGAAATATTTTGATTGGTACTTTCTTTCTGTTTTTTTTTCGGCTGTTGATTGCCATCATTTTTGGCTCGCCTTTTTTTTCCTCCTTGAGTTCTGTGAATCAAGCTGCATCAATTAAAATTTAAAAAACGTAAATTGATTAATTCAGAACTGAAAAAGATGAGATTGAAATTTACAAAGTCCTTGAGCGCAATGCAAATTATGTTACGTTTTTTAGCTTTCCTGTAAAAAAAATCAAATTGACACTTAGACACTTTTAGAATTAGTGGGTCGATTGGATCCGTGAAATTATCAAAGGAACAGTTCGGAGTTCAGGCAGCAACTTTGGGAGTTCTGCGAGGCAATTTAAAAATATTGCGACTCAAAATTAATGTTTTGTAAAAAAAATTATAACCTCCAATCCAACAATTCCCTCCTTTCTTGAAGAAAAAATACAAAATTTACTTGCATAACAAGTAAGTAAGCGTTTACAGATAAGAATTTTTTGGAAAAAAAAATGTAAGACAAAACTCTAAAAGAAGTATTCATGACATTTTTTTTAAAAATTGCCAGTTTGCTGGGTGTATGAAAAAAACTAAAAAAAATTGAAATGAAAATTTTCACAGTTAATTCTGAGATCTACTTTTTAAAGATTCACCAATAGGTAAATCTTGGCATTTTTTTTCAATTTCAAAAATAAGACGCTTTTTTCAGTTTCAGTTTCTCATTTTTTTTTTTTTCATTTCCGATTTTTATTCAAGATATTAGGTATAAGTTCTCTTCTTTATTTTAATTTTGTCAAAAATTTTATTCTTCATTTTTCTACTTTTACAAAATAAGGCTCTTCAGCTTGTAAATTTTGATTACATCAAAACTTTGATATTTAAAAAAAACATGCTCTCCTCCTCCCCCCTCATCAGTCAATTTCTTCACTGCCGACGTCGATTTTTGGAGAATTGTCAAGATTACAGCAAGATCTCATGCTGAAATGACGAACAATAAAAAATGTTGAAAATATTCTTTTTTCAGATTCGAAGAGCTAAAAATGTTGAATTGATAATCATTTTTTTACCAATTGACTCCTTTCATATGAATTTTCCTTTTTGAATTTTCATGGCGAAATCAGTTTTCTTCAATTTATTCTTTTTTTTGTTTTCTCTTTCTTGTTTAGCATGTAGTAGGTACTAGAAAATTCGATCTACAAATTTTTTTAAAATTAAACCCTGAAGTTTGAAGTTCCTTCATTTGGGAATTGTAAAAAATCAAAAATAACAATTTTGGGAACTTGAACTACATAATACGTGAATCTGTTGAGTTGTCAAAATTTGATTTTTGAGTTGACACCGATTTTGAACCTTTCAGAAGAATTTAAGAGGAAACCTCAACTCAAAAACCAATTTTTGACACTAAAGGGTGGTTTTTATATCCAGACTCCCATTCTAAGTAATTTTTACCAACTTGATGTCTGAAGTAGAATCAAATCGGACTAGTGATTAAATCTAGAAAATGTTCAACAGAATTCGCGAATAAGAAATTAAGACTAAAAAGATTTTTCTACATAAAAAAATAATTCTTGGCTATAAAATCAAATCAAAAAATCGTTTACGATTACCCTATCTCACTGAACCTCTTTCTCTGGCCCACCTTCGCCTCCTTCAGCCAAAAAATAAACTTCACATCGTTCAAAAATCGAACTGCGTTTGATTTTCGAAACACCCTGTACTACCGCGAATTACACGCATGGAAACCTGATTCGATCATAATTTACAAAGTTACCGAAAATTGACGTTTTCGAGTATATTAATTTTTCAAAAGCAAAGCCGCGATACCACGTCCTACATTAGACCGCCACCAACCTCCAGTCACGTGGCAGGGATGAAGAGGGGAGACCAGATGCGTGTAAAAAATACACACAGATAACGCGTTCCGCGACCTTTCTTACCCTAAAGGTGACTCTTTTTTTATTTTTTTGCCTCGCATCGCACCGAGCTTTCTTTTTTGACAGACGAACTCGACGCAAAGGGAGCTGGAGCGGTTCGTCGAAAAGTTACTATACTTTTTATACATAATTAAATAAGTTTCGTCGACGATAAATGTGCATGTATAGGTAGCTTTTAAAAACTTGTGCTTCTATGCTGCTTTATAAGAAGCGAAAAAGTTTAACACAACCTTGGCAAAGAACGCGATGTAAGTAAACTTTTCGCCGTTCGCGTTAATAAAGTGCTCCGTATGTACCTGCAGCTTTGTAACTAGCTGCGTTTCCTTCTTCATCCGCGCCATCCAATACTCGTAGTTATAGTTCGCGTCATTGTGACACCATTTTATATACTGAACTGACGAAGTGGCACCACCAAACGACGTTGAGGCACCACCAAGTGGTGCCACAACGTTTTTTCGCGAAATCGGTCTATATAACGTCATTGAGGCACCAAACGTATTTTGGCCAATTTTTGCCCTGGTGCCACAATGACGTTTTTTACCAAATCATATATTATTATATAGGCTATAGTGCTCAGTGTTTTTATTCAGGGTGCGCTGCTTGTTATAGTATCATTTCAAGAAATATACTCAACCCCTTAGTGACACCACGTACCATTTCTTTCGATCTTTCACCGTCTGAGACACTAATACAATAGAAATGGTACGGCAACAACGCAACCTTTGTATTCTCCGGGATCACTTAGCGCAGGTATACTGGTTAGACAAACAAGGGTCAGTTACTTTTCGTTTTTTTCGCGACGTTCGACCGGTTCGACGTTTATTTTCATTCAGAATTTCTGCAAGGCAGTTTATTTTTCAATGTTTAGCCATTCTCTTACCTAATTTGTCGGACACAAGTCAACAAAAAAATTTCTCTCTGTGTCTCAGTTCTAATACCAAAATTATGATTCTACATAGACATCAAAGTACATCACCTCGCTCAACCTCGGCTTCCAAAGTTTTCGGGAGGGGAGGGGGTGTAGGAAATCCAAAAATCGGATTTTTCAAGGGACATAAAAACATGAAAATTGGAAAAAGATTGAATTTTTTTATTCAGTCTATAAGAAAATTTCACGCTGAATCGAATGCCGCGAACCGCAGACCTCTATCTCTTTCAGAAAAAACGTAACAGCTATTTTTTTTTCAAAATTTTGTGAAAAAATCTCATTTTTTTGTGCCTTACCAACGAAAAACTGAAATTTCTGAGAAAACTAAGCATTCTTGGCCATGACAAAACTTGTAGAGAATTAAATTTCCTACCGAATAGAACCAAAGAGATTTTTCTGAGAGGCACAGTATTTCTGAGTAAAGTTGAACACTGATGGGGAAAATTGTGGGAAAGATCCAAAAAAAATTTTCTTGATTACCTCCACCACTGTTTAACATTGCTTGAAAATATTTTAGATACTATGCTTTTCAGAAAAATCTCACTGGTTCCATCTGGTAGGAAATTTAATTCTCTACAAGTTTTGTCACGATCATTATGGCTTTAGAACGCTTTCCCGGGGGAAAAAAATTAGATCCAATTATTGGATCCGATTGTAATCAAATTGAAGCCGATTGGATCTCTATAATTGCATCTCTTTGAACCTAATTTCATTTTTTGGATCTAATTGTACTTGTTGGATCCAATTGTATCTTCTTGAGTCCAATCGGATAATAAATTTGGCAGAATTATAAAATAAGATCCCATAGGATGCAATTAGATTTAGTTGGATCCAACAAGATCTGAAAAGGTTCAATAGAATTGAATTTTTTCAACTCAAGGGAGAAAATGTCTTAAATTGGATCAATTTGGATTTGTGTGGATCCGATTGGATTTCGCCATTTTTCAGATCCAATTGGATTCAATTGGATCTAATTTTTTTCCCCCGAATGGTTTGATCAAAAATTTTACTTTTTCGTAGGCAAGAAACCAAAAAAAAGAGATTTTTCACAGAATTTTGGAAAGAATGAGCTGTAACTTTTTTTCGAAAGAGATGGAGGTTTGCGGTTTGCGTCAATCGAAACGCCGTGAAATTTTCAATTAGACTGAACTAAAAATTTTCTTTTAATGTTCCTGCTTAATATTGCCTTCGTAAAATCCGATTTTTGGACCCCTCCTACCCTCCGAAAGCAAATTTTAGTAAAAAATGGAACCATGAAAAAAGTATTCAGATTCGGCGATATTTTGAATCAAAAAGCATAGTTTGCATCTGCCAACTTGCATTGGGTTTCTAAAATTTTGAAAAATGAAATGTTACCTCCTCGAAATGTAGGTAAAGAATAAAATTTGATTTAAATTTTGAAATCTATTCTGTTCAAGATTGTTTGCGAAATCGTATGGATGCTTTTTTCATTCATGGAATAACTAGTTCTCGAAAATTAAAATTTGAGATTTTTTTTGAGAAGATGTCCAAGACTTTTCAATGTCAATTTTGTTTGTCACACTTTGAGTAAACCTTAATTTTATGAAATCTCTAAAACATGACATAAATTGACATAATTTTTGCTTTATTAGATTTTTCTTGAGAAACTGCTCAAGTTTGAAGAATCGAGTGATCGTGTATTGAGATTGGTTGGATTCAAGATGAATTTGTTTGAAGGTTCCACGAAAAATTGAAAGAAGATTCAAAAACAATGTTGAAGAATTTTGAGAGCTCAAGATTGACTATTTGAAACATTAAAAACCTCAATTTTTCGTGATGAGCACGTACAAAGAAATTCTTTTTTTATTTATTGGTGAAAACTATTATCAAAAATCACTGGAAAACTGTAAGAATTTCAGCAGCGATAAATCAATAAAAAAAATATTAAAAGCAAACAGTAAAAACAATTACAGGAAAATCAGTTGAAATTCACTGAAGAAACAGTAAAAAATCAGAAATTTGCTGGAAAATAAATACATTTTTTCTAAAAAAAATGAGCAAAAATCAGCTGAAAATCGAAGAATTTCAATGATTGCCCCTGTGCTGCAATTCTTACCCTTTCTTTAAAGTGATTTTTCACTAATTTGAAATGAGAGAGTACCACTTAAAAACATGAAAGAAAAAATACAATGAGGTGAACTTTTCATGTTTTTTAAACTGACTGCTGTTGAAGATTGGTTTTCAACAGTCCTAGAAAGCACATAGATCCTCAATTTTGGGAAAAATTCAAAAGAAAGAAAAAAGTGAAGTGACATATAGGTCTTTTAAAGAAGTACATCAGTTTTTTAAATTTGTTGGTCACTTGGTTGTCTGTGTGGAGCAAGGCCGAGGCATCATAGGCGTGTCTGGGGCTTCTGAGTAGGGTGTGAAAAAACTTTTGGCCCTCCAATGGAATTTAAAAAATCTATGTCGAAAAAAATTTATATTACAGTAATAATAATATTAATTAATCAACATTGGAATTACAGAGGGCAAAGCTTTGAAACAAATAAATTTTCGATGTCCAAAAAATTCATATTTTCTGGGTTTAATGGTTTGAAAATTCAAAATTCCCATCTGATGTAATTGAGGGGAGCGCGATGCACCTCTTGCTCTTGTACCACACTTTCTGACGCCATCACTGGTATAATAATATGATACTCTCCCATTCTAAAACAGTGAAAAGTCACTGATAAATAGTCGAAATTGCAGCAAAGGAAAAATCAGCAAAATTGACTGATTTTTCAAAGATTTTCACTAATTTCTCAAAGGTTTTCACTAATTTTTCAAATATTTTCACTGATTTATAAATGAGAGAGTAACTTGAAATACTCCAAAGTATTTTTATAAAATCGTGCTCATGTCCGAGTGAAACGAGGGCGAAGCTTTGGAAAAATTGGTTTTCTGATGCCCAAAAACTCAAGAGTAGGGGTGCACCTCAAATTTTTCCAACTAAATTTGCTAAAAAAAACCTCGACTATTTTCCATATTTTCTCAAAAAACCTCAATTATTTTTATAAAATTTTATAATTTTTTTTCACAAATTTGCAAGCTTCACAAAATTTTTCCAATTTTTAAATTTAGTAAAAATTAGGTTTGACTGAAAAAAAAACTTCCTTCAAATTGTTTTTACTATAATATTATCGTTTTCCATGAAAATTTTCAACATGGGTGTATGAAAATGACTTTTTTCACCTAATGTGAGGCTAAAACATTTGAGAGCTGGAAAATTTTTTGAAAAATTTTCATTTCATCTGTAGAAACGTTTAGGTACAGCTACAGAATTTGAATTGAGAAAGTTTTGGAAAAAATTGACAATATGAAGTTGAAAAAAATTTTGAAAAAAAATTGAGCCAACTCCTCGACAAAAGAAACCATTTTTTCATGCTTTAAATTCGTCACGTTATCCGAAAACTATACAAAATTTTCATTAAGTATTTGATTTTTTATCTGTTTTTTCTAAAAGTTTAAGTAAATGGGGAGCGAAAACTTGAAAAATTTGGGAAAAGTAGGGTGTGCCAAGGCACACTCGGTACACCCTGCAGACACGCCTATGGGAGGCATAGTGAAAAAGTAAATCTATAATCGAGTTCAGCGCCTTCAAATTGATTGAAATCAATAGGCCACACACTGATTCAATTTTCCCCCATTTTTCTAGGGGTGGGGGGCACTCAGAGGTAGTATAAAAAAAATGAATGAATGTACCTACAGTCTCAGTGACTTTCAAAACATAATAAACGATGCGTCACACGTATTTTTCAATTTTTTGACATTTTAGTCACATTGAGAGAGTGTGTAAGGGGTTTGGGGGTCGGGTTCAAAAAAGCAACCCGATATTCGAAACCAGCGTCCTCAAATTAGTAAAAATCGATATGCCACTTGACTTTCTCAATTTTTTAAAATTTAAGGAAACAAATTATAAATTTTTATAATTTGTTTTCTTTCTATCCGTCATTGTTTTGTTGTGATAAATACAAGCAGCGTGACGCCATGCATAGCAACCTACGAATCTGTTCTCTTTTTTTTTTCAAATAGGTAGTATGAGAAAATCGGAGAAATTCCGATCTTCCCACAATTCGTTGAAATTATTATGCAGTGCAATAACAACAGGGTAAAACCTAGATAAATTTGACAACAATGTGTGGTGCCTTATTAACTGTATTTAGATATATGCTAGTATCATAAAGGGTTTCAATTGCATGGTGCCAAAATGACATTATTTATATTCGTGGTGTCACTACGACGTTCAACTCGCTGGTGCCGCAATGACGTTTAGTCGTTATAGGTATATTATAAGTATGGGTAATATATAAACTAAAAATGACACCCGCTCTCGCATAGGTATTTTCGCGAGTAATCTGCCAGAGCTCATTACTTCGTATCGTCGTTTTATACACTCGCAGCATTTGACGAACTCGAGCTTATATCACGTGTCGTTGTTCGTCTTGTTTTTCATCCCGCATTCGCAACCAATTTACGTTTTCTCGAGCACAGACGGAGCAAGTTGGTATACGAAAAAGACAATATGATGGCAACGTATACGTTGGCTGGCTTTAAGGGGACCTCTTTTAGGTAAATTATTATCGCATATATTGCGACGCCAATTCCGCATCTCTGCCTCGCGTCCACATAACACTTTCAAAATGGCCTTATTAACCGTGGCATATTCGCTCCCGTACATATACCACGATCGGTTTAATTATATCAACCTATTCGCCCGCCATACCGTATCATACCTACACAAACGAAACGCACTCGTAAACGTATAAAACGATGAATTCACACGCCCCTAACCAGATCTCTCACCTCGCTTCGGCAGAATTCGTCCCGCAGAAGCAACACACGGAGACAGTTTTGTCAAGATAACGTAATAACGCCTTGTTACCCGAAACCTACAAAATTGCGAGCTTTCCGTGGTAATTGGATTTAACAAAGGCAGATTACAAGCAACGTGTGCGACGCTGTAACGACGTTTCTCTTAATATTTTCTCAGACTGTGTTCCTCTCGCTCTTTACCGGGATCGTATCACTGTTGCGTTGCGTGTATTCATCAGATGATGACGAGCGTGCTGGGGCTGAGGAATTTTTTTTGCAATTATTTTCTCAATGTCTTCAGTGAAATTGCATATCTGTGGGTTATTTTTCAATTTTTTTCTCTTCGATTACGACGAAATTTCTGAATTCAACCGAATGATTTTTTCAGAATTTTTGTGAGATCATCATCGACACGAGATAATTTTATCTCCTCTTGAATTTCAAATTACAAAAAATTGAGATTGTTGATGTTTTACGAATTGACTCAAAACAAACTTTTCTTCACACCCTCTCCATACGGAAAAAAGTGAAAAACACTTACGTCTACATTTACTGACTATTTTGTGTAAAAATTCAAAATTTTTGGATCACCTCCGCAAAAGATACGAAATATTGAATTTTGGGCTTTCGTGTTCGAATTTTTTGAATGCGTTGTTAATTCGTTTGAAAAAAATATCATTCGAATGATTCATAGATTTCGAACGATTTTTCAGTCGTTTGTGAATAATTCGATTGAATAAATCAGTCGTCTATGAATGAATCGATTGAATGAATCAGCCGTTCGTGAACGATTCGTACAAATGAATCGGTTATTTGCGAACAATGATTCGTTCGAATGAATCGGCAGTTCGTGAACGAAGATTCGTTCGAATGAATCGGCAGTTCGTGAACGAAGATTCGTTCGAATGAATCAGCAGTTTGTGAACGATTCGTTCAAATGAATCGGTCAATCATGAACGATGATTCGTCGGAATCAATAAATTATTTGAGAATGATTCGATTAAATGAATCAGTCGTTCGTGAACGATACGTTCAAATGAATCGGTCATTTGTAAGTAATAATTCAATTGAATAAATCAGCCGTTCGTGGACGATGACTTGTTCGAATCAATCAGTCATTCGTGAATGAATTGATTGAATGAATCAGTCGTTCGTGGATGAATTGGTTGAATGAATCAGTCGGTCGTGAAAGAATCGATTGAATGAATCAGCCGTTCGTGAACGATTCGTTCAAATGAATCGGTCAATCGTGAACGATGATTCGTTTGACTTTGAATCAATCAATCATTTGGGAATGATTCGATTGAATGAATCAGTCGTTTATGAAAGATTGATTCGAATAAATCATCCGTTTGTGAAAAATTCGTTCGAATGAATCAGTCGTTCGTGAAAAATTCGTTCGAATGAATCAGTCGTTCGTGAACTAATCATTCGAACGAATCAGTCCTTCAGTCGTTTGTGAACGATTTGTTCGAATGATTCAATCGTTCGTGAACAATTCGTTCCAATTGATTAATCTTTCGCGAATGATTCATTTGAATTGCTTCATCATTTGCGAATGATTCGTTCGAATGAATCAGTCGTTCGTGAAAAATTCGTTCGAATGAATCAGTCGTTCGTGAACGAATCATTCGAATGAATCAGTCGTTCGTGAACGAATCATTCGAACGAATCAGTCGTTTGTGAACGATTTGTTCGAATGATTCAATCGTTCATGAACAATTCGTTCCAATTGATTAATCTTTCGCGAGTGATTCATTTGAATTGCTTCATCATTTGCGAATGATTCGTTCAATTGAACCAGTCGTTCTTGAACGATTCATTCGAATGAATCAGTCGTTTGTGAACGATTCGTTCGAATGAATCAGTCGTTTGTGAACGATTCGTTCGAATGAATCAGTCGTTTGTGAACGATTTGTTCGAATGAATCAGTCGTTTGTGAACGATTTGTTCGAATGATTCAATCGTTCGTGAACGGTTCGTTCCAATTGATTAATCTTTCGCAAATGATTCATTTGAATTGCTTCATCATTTTTCGAATGATTCGTTCGAATGATTCAGTCATTCGCTCGATTTACTAAAATGAGTCAATGTTTCTCAAATTACAATTGCAAATGTATCAATTTTTAAATAATCGGTTCGCTTGTTTCGAACTAGTGTTCCCTTGCTTTATAATATAAACTTGATGAACTTTTGTCCTTTGATCTTGGCAAGTAATGAATCGATGCACTTTGCGCCTGTTTTGAAATATGCATTCAAAGGACTGGAATTATTTTTGAATTCGTATCAAACAACTCGTTTTTCTCATTTTTTTTACCAATTCATGTATGTAATTCATTTCAAAGATCAGTCGTAATTTGTATCAATAACAATCACTTGTGGAACGTTCGAAAAATAAAGTTCAATGAGGAAACTCAGTTTAATGAGATTTTAAAATACGAATACTTTTTCAAAAAATCTCTATCGGAGGTCTTTTAGATAATGTACTTTTATCAGTACCCATCTAGTTACCTATATCAAATCTCTCGCGATGATTTTTTTCGGTTTAGAAAAAAAAAACACTTCGCTTCGCGTCGTATTTTCCTTGCAATTTTATCTCTCTTTTTTTTACAAATGATCTACGCTTTGTGTAGGAATTAATTACTACGGAATATAGTATAAGGGGATTTAACGGGAACGGATTTTTTAACAACGTTAATGTCTTAATTACGAGAGTAATGAAAATGGTGTGTTTTTTTCTCTTTCTCGTTCATCATCTGCTTTTCTCTTTCAGGTTTTTTTTTCACAGCTTCTATATAAATCCGCGTTATTCGCGCAGAGCGCCAGAATATATAGGTAAATTACGCGTCTATAAAGTAATGAAAGAGCGTATTTGGGGTGGACGGAGAAGAAGAGGGGTTCGCTTAATGCGTTCATTTCCGAGTACATAAGGCTGCGGCGTCGGTTGCTCGAGCTGAAATACTCGTCGCGTCGCGTCGTGATGGAAAATTTCACTCGATATCGTGGAAATCGGCGTGATGGCGGAGGTAATAGATGCGGCATGGGGATAGGGACGAAGTATAATTTGGACGGGTGTAATGAAAGACGTCAAAACTAATTTCGCTTTTACGAATAATTGAAAGTTTCAAAGCGGTATAAATTAATTGGAGTAGAGTAGTATTAGCGAAGAAGCTACGTTTTTCGGATAAAATTCGCAGTATAAGAGAGAAAGTATGCGAGACGAAGAGACGCAGACGACCCGAAGAAGAAAACTCACGCCGCGTTTAAATCTTTGCGTTAGAGATGTCTTAGTTTTGTTGTTGGACTCGCGCGTTATGGAGATGAGGAGGAGGTATGCACATATCTTGGATTTTGACCAAATTTGGTGGAGTGGATTATTTTGAGTGGGAGACCTCTCAAAATTTTTTGAGCCCCCCAGGTGCAAGTGGAGGGAAGCAGGGAGTGCTCAAAGTGCATCTCCTTTTGAAAAAATGCTATTTTTTAAATGTTTTTTTTAGTCCAAAAAAATTGTGTGTGAAGATGTCATAGCACTTGAAAGTTGCGATTTGAGTTTCTACATCTCTCTTAACCATCGTCATTCTTCTCCGATCAAAACTCAGATTGCTACCAGGGGGTTGAAAGATTGCAGATTGCAATATTCCAATAATATGAAATTTTCACTAAGCTGGAATGATTTTTTTTTCATCGAGTAATTGAATGAAAAAAATTTTCAACCACTAACAGGGAATATTGAAGAAAAAATTTGAAAATTTTATTCATCAATGCAGCCAACAGCAAATCATGAAATTCCAAAATAAGGAATTTATATCGACTTTGAATTGATTATTTTTTCGCTTGAAAATATGTATTTTTTTCAATGGGCCCCAGGGGGACATTTAAGAGCAAAAAAGATGTTACACAATGGGTGAGGGGTCAAATTCAAAATTTTGATTTTTAAATCTACTCAATTTCACATATTATCAAGTATTAAGTGACTATTCGAACAAAAAGTACTATTTTTTTTGTGTGCCAAAGCAATAAATTTTATAGCTTTTCTACTTTTTCTGCATTACACTTCCTTTCATTTGATTTAAAAAACGTTATAAAATGGTGATTTTCTCAAAAAATTGATTTTTTAGTCTACACGCTCACTAAATGATCTTTAAACTTGATTTTCATTACTTTTGAATTTTTTGAAAATATTGGATTTTTACAACTTTTGAGGAACCGAAGAATGTTTTTTAGTTTTAGAGGGCTCTCGCGGGCCCCTACGGGCCTCGAAAAATCTTAGGCTGGGGGACTCCTTCCTCCCCCCTCTCTACACAGCCTTGTTCATTAGACCACGTATGCCAGTGTAAAGATATGTCTTTAAAACATATTTCTATTGGTTGAGAATTTGGGAGAAAAAATTGGTCCAATAACTTGACGAAAAAATAATATTGTATCAGAATATTACATAAAATATTAGAAATCGGCTGCACTGACGTAGAAAATTTTCCAAAAAAAATCCAAAAATATACTTACTTTCAGTGATTGAAAAAAAAAAAAAAATTATTTTCAGGCGAAAAAATAATCAATTCAAAGTCGATGTACCGAAATTCCTAATCTTCTGCTTTCTGCTTATTTTATCCACAACGTTTGCCACCTATCCAAATACACAGTCAGGCAGCCAGATGCCTTCCTTATGCAAAGTTCAACTCTGCGGCGAAGATTCGCTATTTATTCGACAATTCTTGAACCCTGACTTGGGTAACAAGCTGCTAACCGCGTTTTTCCCTTTACAGGTATATAGTTGGTAAAACATTAGCGCGTACAGCGGACGAACACGAGCGTAATTAAAACGCTCGCCGATGTTCACCTCGGAGCCAACATTCTAACCGTTTCGCATCTCGCGTTCCGCGTTCCGGGCGTCTCTCTCGTCGAGATTCTTATTAAAACTTGAAAAATACGCCAACTTTCTCGGGGTTTCCTGCGGGTCTCGTTCGTCTACGCCTAAAATTTCAGCCTCCTTATTTTCCCATACCGTCGACGTGGTTTTGGATCGCGTTTTACACACAACATCACACACATCCCACCGCACAATGAATACGGCGACGCGGCGCATACGTATTTTCCGACTCTTTTTCTCCCCCCGCCCTTCTCCGTATTGCGGTGTGCGTAAATTTTCGCGTTTCATTACTTTTTAATCACATCAACATCACCGCCACACGCGCGTCTTTTAACACATCGCATCGGTACCGAGGCTGATGTAAATCTCCTCGACATCGAAAATATCCCACGTTCGTGTGGCTGTTGCTGAGCTAATGCGAGGCTGTATTTCGTCTTATATTTTGAAATTTATTCACCCGTTTTCTTCGCTGCGGCGGTTTCTAATTTTGTTTGCCGACGTTATATTTTTCAAAATTTACGTCATTTTTGGGTGTAGATGGTGACACAACACGATGAGACGTATTCAAACGTGTCACGTCGCCGTTCGTGATCGATAAATTTTTATAATTTACAAACATGCCTATCAGGTGATGAAAAAATTTCTGCGGTTTGATTTCGTCGAGATGTAACGATGAAATAATACGATTTGGGATTTGAAACGAGCAAAAATTTTATTAGAAACGATTTTTCGTAATTCTTTGGAATATTTCAAAAGTTGAATTTTCATTGGAAATTAATGGAAATTGAGAATCTTGAGGTACAGGGTGACTTGAAAATACTGCAACCTGGGATTCTTTGTAAAAAAAAGTTGACGCATGAACTTATCCCTAATTATTACAAATCATTTTTTTGATTTTTTATTCGATTTTCGCACTTCTATACAAAAATCAAACGGAAAAGAGTGGTCGAAAAATTTCGCAACCACAATTTTTTTGTTATTTAAAGAAAGATCGTTTCTCATTTACCTAAATCAATTCGAAAGAAGCATTACCTACATTTAGGTCGTTATTGATTTTTTTTGTAAATTTTGCCCCTTCGAATTTTTGTTTCTGCAAAATCTGCATCCAATGACTTTTATTCAAAAATTTATCTTGTGTAACTATTAGGAAGACAAGGTGGAATTTTTTTCATCACCAACTACTGATGAAACATCAAAAATTTTGAAAAAAAAATGCGTTATCATAATTAGAATATTTTCAGTAATTTACAGTCCATAATAGAATATTTACGATAATTTATTTTGATTATTAAAATATTTGCCGTAATTTACCGTAATTATTTCCGTGTTTACGGTAATTTACCGTAATTATTTCCGTATTTACGGTAATTTACCGTAATTATTACCGTATTTACGGTAATTTACCGTGATTATTTCCGTATTTACGGTAATTTACCGTAATTATTTCCGTATTTATGGTAATTTACCGTAATTATCGGTATATTCACGGTAATTTACCGTAATTATCGGTATATTCACGGTAATTTACCGTAATTATCGGTATATTTACGGTAATTTACCATATTAATCAAAGTAGGTATTAGAATATTCATGATAATTTACCATAATTAGGTATTTACTTTACTGAAGTATTTACGGTAATCAAAATTTTTACTGTAACATGGTGTCTACCAGGCATAAAAATCCTAAAAAACACGAAAATAGCATGAATTTTTTTTCTTTTTTTTTTCAATTTAGTCCTCATTTGTTGATCAGTTTTCATGTCACCAAGGTAAAGTAAAATTATTTATGTTGTCATAAAGGTAAAGTACTCTTTGAATTCAGAACAAATAGAAGAGAAAATTTTTAAGCCTTCAAAAAGATTATAACCTTGGTTATTCTTTTTTGAAATTTTCAGCACCTTTCAACCATCATCGCATCGTGGCTCTACCTACCAAAAAATTCGTCGTTAATTTTGGTAAATCTGAAAAAATCTGCTCCATCGATCTTGATGATGCAACTTTTAGCCCAATTGACATGAAATGACCTACTCTAATTTCTCTTTAAATACCTCCCTGCTTCTAAACTTGTTAAATTCTATGAAACTTTCTATCATCAATAAATTTATGTATTGTGAGGCACTGGATCGAAAAAAAAAATCAAACTGAATTTCATTTATTCTCGATATTCTGTGTTCCAAAATGATCGTAACGAAAAACCGCAAATATACGTTGGGTTTCAATAAATTTCTCGTCGAAGGCATCCACGTGCACCTGCTTCTTTACCGAACACACTGTACATAAAAATGGAAATACTTTTAAATATTTACCAAGGTGATATTATATTTACGCGTATAGGGAAATTTCCATCAAATCAGGGGTATAACTCGGGTACCTGACGTGGTATTCCGTTGATGGGTTCGGGTTCGGGGTTCGGTTAATAAAACGGCGAATTGAAGTTTTTTTCTTTCTAAACCCTCGAAGAAGGTTCGTCGTGCGTGTACGAATACGATTATTTTTAGACGAGAAATTTTTTTGTGTGCGTCGTAGTGCGAGCGTGAGAATTTAAAATTGCCAGTTTGGTCGTATGAACGGTGCTTTAATATAGATGCGAAGAGGGAACAAAATTTCGTAAAATTTGAATAATTTTTCAGTGGCAGCGTTTTTTTAAATTATGAAAATGAGACCGTATAAAGTGTCCGGAGTGCGTGATGGAGGTTTTCCGCACAAACTCGATCGTACGAGTACCCGAGATACACGTACTAAATCCGAATACGCTCGCGAGCCTGAAAAGTGGAATTTATTACCTTATAGCCGAAGAAGCGAGATATTTGTCTGAGGCGGGAAAAAAACCGTTCGTCTTGAAGGAAAATCGAATCGGGGTAAATTTTCTCGGTAATAATTTTTGTTATTATGCAGTTTTCTCTCGAACGCGTTTCGTTAACGAGAAATATTCTCGTGAATGGAGAACGCTCTCTGGGTCCTATGAACGCCGTTCGGAGTTTTCAATTTTTTTTTTCTCCGAGTTTACCACGCTCGCGTAATTTTCATCGCTACCGTCGATTGATCAAATTAATCTAATGACGAAATTACAGGATATGATTGAGAGAAAATTACATTTTGATGTGATTTTTTTCTTCTCATTTTTTTTCATCGGGTGCGTTTCGAGGCGAAATGATTTTCAAATGGGAAACCACCGCGACGAGATGGAGAATGAAATTTAAATAAAAGAGTCGTAATTTTTTTCACGACCGGCAGTATTTATTTGGTTGAAGAAATTACCGAAGAAAATTTTTTTGCTTGAAATGGCTCGTGCTTTTTTTTGGTGAGGTTGAAAACGCCATCTATTGGAATAAATGTGAGATAAAGAGGATTGAAATTGTAGTAGCAAGAGATTTCGTTTTGATTGAAGCTGGGTAATTTTTTTATTGAAATTTTGAAAAAAAAAATGAACGATGTTTGGTGATTGTTGGATTCTTTGATGACTGGGTGAAATTTGTCGAGTATTTGTACCATTTGAGGGGAGGGGGAGAGGGGTGTATTCTGAAATGACATGAAGAAATGAGGATGAAATTATTAATATTGGTCAGAAATTACGTTTTGAATGTAATAATTTCCCAGTTTGAGATGATGAGCTGTAAAAAAGCATGAGGAGGTTCTGCGCCAGGAGGCGATTTTCGTTTCGAATAAATGGATTTTGGTGCCATGTCTGCGAATTCTCGATGCAAATTTTCAATTTATGGGTAATTTTAAATGTTTTAACATGGATTTCAAGAGTATTCATATCAACGAGGGAGGACGCGGACGTTACAAAATTGAAAACTCAGTTTGATGACCTGGATCAATCGAAAATGATCCAATTTTTGACAATTCTATCCGAAAGTTGAATGATCATAGTATAAAAATAATCAATTTTTAAAAATTGGGCTAATCTTGATTTGAAATAATTCTGATATTAAATACATGGACTTTTCCATTCGACATCCGAAAAAAAATTGGTCATAGAATTACGTTCTTATTTTCAGAACTACAAGGTATGAATACTCTCATAATTGATTTCAAATCATTCAAAATTTACCAAAAGTTGAGAATTTTTATCAAAGGTTCAAGAACATTGAACCAAAATCCATTTATTGGAAACAAGAATCATTTCTGGACGTAGAACTCCCCTTCCCCTTCCCCCTCCCCCATGAAAATAGAGAAATGGTGGATGAAAATGTAGTATTGCGTTGTGGTCTGGCTTAAGCTTATATTTTATTGTACAAAATGTTAGGGAGTTTTGCGCCAGGGGGCGATTTTTGATTCAAATAAATAGACCTGGCGATGGTACCATTTTTTGAACTCCTTCGTCAAAACTTTGAGCTTTTATTGAATTTTTACTTTTTTAAAATGAATTCCGAATAGTTCCCTTTATACCATTGTGGAGAGTGGTGATGAATGTGGATCCAAAATCGAGATCGTGTATTGTTGCTTTGAATCATCAAAAAATGATTCAATTCTTAGCAAGTGGCATTGAAAACGATCGATTTTTAAAATTTATTCGTGAAAATAGAGGATATTGATTAAATCCGGCCAAATACCTACTTATTTGATTTGAAATAGATTTTTCATGCTGTTTATTAATTTTTCAAATCACTGTTTCAAATTCCAGTCAATTTTAATAACTATTTTTTGAAATGAATGACCGATTTTCAAGTTAGGTTCCTTCAATTCTCTGGTCAATTTTGTGAATAGCGTTTGAAATATCTGAATGGTTTTTGAATATTTTCAAATTTGACTCATTTTCTATCATCAGTTGTTAAGAGTTCTTTATGTGATTGATTTTTCAAATTCTTCATTCATGCTCACAAGAAATAAATTTTTCAATTTTTGATCGATATTTTATATTTAGGATTAATTTTATTCAAAGTTTCCTTTTTTATTTCAAACCTCAGATAATTTACCAACGTTCTAAGCAATCAAAATACAATCAAGTATTTACAAACACGAGCTTTCCTAAATCAAAATTCAGATTTTTTAGTCTTAAAAATCATTATGAGAGTTCAGAAAATATAAATTGCCTCAAAAAAGGATTTGAATTATTTGAAATTTAAACAAGATGCTCATCAATTTTGCTAGTTCTGTTTTTGCCCCAATTTTTTCTCAAAAATCTCAAAATCTCAGTTTTTATCTTTTTTTGAAATCCTTTTTCAAATTTAAGTTTAAAAATTCTGAATAACGAAAAGTTGAAATAAAAGAGAAAAATTTCGATTCCCCCTTTTTGAACAATTCTAAGAATTTTGGATCAGTATTTTTGATAACAGAAAAACTGAAATGAAAAAAATGACTCCCCCCCCCGGGCCTCTATCGAAGAAATTATGAAATATTTGAAAAATATCCTGCCGAATGCCCCTTTTTCTATCGTAAAATTTCGTTAAATATCTCTGATTTTTGCAAAAAACTTTCAAAATTTTGAAAGTTTTTGTAACTTTTATACTTAACTGAAATAAATATTGACCCCCATCCCCATCTCTTCTTCAAAAAACTTGCGAAAAATTTGAAAAATATCCTGCTAAATTCTCTTTTTTTCGTCGTGAAATTTCGTTAAAACACCTCCAAAACATCTATCTGACCCACATATCGAAATAATTTCACCAACAAGCTCTCAAACTTCCCAATGACCCAGTAAGGTCAGTAGCGCAGACGACTCGATCTTTAAAATTCAATTTAGCTATTTAAACAGAACGACTCTCGGCCAGGTTATTATTCGCAAATCTGAGTCAAAGTGATCTCCATGCATTGCCAAGCGATATCCAGCACGAATCGGAGGCTGGCGTCATTTTGCGATGGCATCGTCGTTCGTCGCGTTTGCAGACGAAACTGGAAAACGTCACGTGTACAGAACGACTCTGTAGCTCGGTACGACGATTATCTCGTACTGCGGTTTAACACTTACGCGTAAATTGCACCGGTTGTGCGGTTTCTCGAGAGCATCGCAGTAACGTACCTCGAAATACAGCAGAGAGCAATAGCAATATGTTCCGGGCGTCTCGTAAACGACCTCGTGGCCAATAAGCTTTTTACCCGTAGACAAAACGTACTGCTCGTACGTCGTCGTACCGTACTCGTAGACGTATAAACGAGAAACGAACGAACGTGTGGCGGTGCAGGACGATGAAAGGGAATGATAATAAACTTTTAATGAAGCATACCGTGAAACTATCCCGTTACAAAATAGCTCTCGTCCTCGTACTAATTACAAATGCTCTCTTCGAAATGATTACGTCGCGTCTTCTGTGTGCACTTCGTGCTCGTTACATCTTTTCCATTTCTCAGCGCGAGATGCTTCGACGGCCGCCGAGTATAATCCTAAAACGAACAGGATGCGGGGAGGTGAAAACGAAGAAAGAAACGTTGCCGAAGAAAATCGAGTAATCTTCTTTCAACGTTTACCAACGTTTTGCTATCCGGCTCGTGCGAAAGAGAGAAACACTTCTCTCTCTTCGTTTCGTACAAAACAGACGTAGATAAACGCATTTAAAAACGTTAAAAATGAACCCTCCTTCGTCGGTCTCGGTATTCGCGGAAAAACTTCCGGCCGCTTTTAGACCCTTCTCCCCGCTCCCTCGCCTCAATTCACCCTTAAATCGAAAGAAAAACAACTTAACAGATAAATGAATAACATGTTGAAAATAAAACTGTTTATTCGCCGTATTGCTGGCCCGTTGCAATTATCTTAAATTTTTTATCGCTTTTATCTTCCCTTCTCCGGTGCTCCGCTTCTATTTCATCTTTACTTCATACCGCACCGCCCTGCTTTTCTCGTCTATATGGAATTTTTGGTAATCTTACGCTCTACACGTTGGCGTACTCGGCTGTATTGCGAGTTTTTATTTGATTCGTGTTGCTTTTTTCCTTCATCCTTTTCATTTTTTTTCCTCCTCGCTTCTTTTATTTTTTAATTTTCTTCTTCTTTCTTATTTTATTTCATTTTTTTGATGTTTAAAATAGCCGCGAGAGGAATTAATTTATCTGACTTTTTCAAATTATAAGAGTATACTTTTTCTTTCCTATCTCCCCGCCGCCGGCTTGCAGCTTTTTTTTCGGGGTTCTCTCTCTGGCTCTTGTAATTCTGGTATTATTATCGTTGTTCAGTTCGGGCTCTCGCCCGTCATCGTCGAGTAGACACCGAATTTACGAGTGTTGAGCTTTATAGATGTTGAAATTTTATATTCTACAAGTTTTTAAAAAGAGGATAACGAGATACGAAGGATGAACGGAGAGAGAAAGCGTAACGAACTACTTCCCACAGCCATGTGTAACTTTTTCTTTTCTTTTAGCGATGCTGGGGTTTTCTTATTTTTTCGTCGTTGTTGCACCGCTACCTCGCTCGACGACGTAATAATGACGAACGAACGACGAAACGAATAAAAAATGTCAACTTTTTCCCTCGGTTTGCCCATTTAACTTATTACGGAGTTCCAAAGTTTAATATTTTTTGCCGAGTAATGAAATAATCGTGGTGAATAATCCGCGAGATTTCTTTTGTTTTTATCTTCCTTTTTTTTTGTGGGAAAATGAAATGGAATTATTTTTAGTTATTTTAGAGCTGTTTTGTCGCTCGACGTGCAATCTTGGGGAAAGAAATGACCGAGGGGGGAGAGGAGTAAGAAGATTCAATTTGTATAGCTAAGAATGGTGTGCTGTGGTGTGTGTTTTATACCTTTTGGTCGGGTTGTGGTCGTGAGAGGTGAAGGGGAGAGGGGTGGACTGGAGCTTATTGAGGGCAAAATGTACTCTGAGAGAAATATGATTGAATTTCGATGAATTCCCCCTCCCCCTGTTCCTCCAAAAATAGAAAATTAATGAGCTATCTTGATCGAAGTCATCGAATTGAATTTAAAAAATAAATTCACGTTGGTCAGAGCTACGAGAACGATGAGATTTCGGTTCTCATATCATTTTTGGAACTTTTGATTCTTTTTTTGTATTTTTGATTTTTCTTCATTCTACAATTTCGTTCCCATTCTTGTTCTCTTTTTTTTAAAAAAAAACTTTGTTTTTGTTCTTCGGGGGAAAACAAATTTTTCGGGATCAACTCAAAATGCAAATTGAAAATTATCCCAAATTGATATGTTTCGGGGGAGGGGAGGAGGTAATCAGATTTCGACACACTTTCCACGATTCACAGTCGATTTTTTCCGGTTTGGTAACTAATTGGAAATTGAAAAGAGAAGAATGAAGAAATGAACAAGGAAATTATCGTGCTCGTTCTATTCTCGTGTTGTTATTAATTTTTTGATTCCTTTTGGTTTTTGGTATTTGTTTTTTATTGTTTTTGCAGCCAGGAGGTCGGTATAAAATTGTCTCAAATGATTTTTGTGTAAAATCAAATTCTAATCCATTGGGAAATTTAAATACAGTACCTATTTAAAATTGAAATTCAAACAGAATTTTGAGTGGAATAAAATGAAAACTTTTCGAATTTTAAAATAGTTGAGAAATGAGTAGTCATTTTGCAAAATTGATTTAAGATAATTATAAAAATTGATCAGAGCTGTTGCATAATTAATTTTAAGAATCTATCAGAAATTTGGAAAAATTAGAAAATTGTTCTTAAATGTTAATCAGATTGAAAAAATTTTGAAAGCCGATCAGTGAAGAAATAATTTTGATAATCGAACAGTGAAGGTGCATATCATTAAGAAGAAATTCCTCTTCAAAGATTGAGGACGTACTGGCCTCTGTTTTTAAAAAAATGAACTACTGCTCGACTGAGTGTCCCGAAAAAAAAAAAATCAGTACGAAAAAGAATATTGTAAACCCTGTAAAGCAAGATTTTGTCACTTATTTTCATTTTGCATGCTTTTTAAAATTGGAATGATTCCACTCCTCTCCTCCCCCCTCCTCGGAACGACCTCTCTGCTCTCTCATTTATAAATCGTTTAAAATTATAGAAAATCGCTGAGAAACAGTCAGAATTGCCGCACAGCAGAAAATCAGTGAGAAAATTTTTACTAAAAACAAATCGATGAGAAAAATCACTGGAAAATCAGTGAAAATTCATTGAAAAGCCAGAAAAATTTATGAAAATATTTCAATAATCAGTGAAAATCTTTGAGAAATTAGTGACAATTTGCTGAAAATGAGTGAAAATTCATTAAATAGTCAGTAAAATGTATGATTTTAGCTGAAAAATTGGTGAAAATCTTTGAAAAATTGGTGACAATTCGCTGAAAATGAGTGAAAATCAGCGAATTTTGCCAATTTTTCCTGTACTACAATTCTGACTATTCTTCAGTGACTTTTCACTGATTCATAATGAGCAAATGTGTATCGTTTCTTGTATAAAATATTTCAAATTTCATCAATTGAACTTTCAACAAAATTTGGAACAGTTCTGATCGAATTTTTTTAGATTTTTATGAAATTTTCAATCGATTTTGCAAATTATTTGGTGTCATTGAATGTAATGCCATTTTTATGAAACATTTTTCAAACTTCAAACCTTTTTACACAATTATTGGACAAGTAGTCAGCCATCTTGGTAAATTTACAAATTTTTTTGACATTTCACTCGGGAGTTTTGTTCCATTTTCATTACACGTAATTTTTATTTGTATTTATTTATTTATTTATTTATTTATTTATTTATTTATTTTGCGATTTTCTTTGAAAAAAAAGGAGAAAAACTTGAAATTTCATCATAAACCTTGATAAATTGATAGATTTCAGGGTTTGATTTTGAAATTAAGTATATAGTGCATAAGTGTGGTGATCTGAATTCTTCCTCATTTATTTCTTTGTATATTTTGTGTCTTAGGATCGATTATTTACTGATAGAATAATTATTTTTCAAAATTCATGATAATTACCCACTTGAAAAATAATTCTAATTCGTGTTCTTTTTGTTTTTATTTTTACAGGTAAGTGAAAAAGCTGCAGTTCAATACATCAAATTTTTCTGGAGTCCGGACTGACGATGATTTATAATTTTTCAAAAAATCTAAAGCACATATTTTTGTCAAAAAAATGTCCCTTTTGTGGTCTATAAAATAGGAAAAAACAAGTGCAAGTTCGTAAGTAGACTTTTACTCATTAAAATTTGAGCTATATCGTCAATACGAGGATGTTTAAAATCTTGGTCAAATTGCCCATTAAAACCAACGAACTGGGGGGGGGGGGGAATAAGTGGACAATTCCAATAAACTGCCATACATTCGAACAATTCAGACTGATTTCTGTAGCGGTCTGCTTTCGAGAGCTGTGTAGACCCAGAAGGAAAGGAAAAACCCGTTAGCAACATTTTGTAATTCATAAAGACTTATAGCAAGGGAAGGAGTAGAACACTCGGAAATGGTTTCGGATTAAAGTTAGAAAGAGGTCTAATTTACCGGTGTCGAATTGTGTTTACGCTGGCTCGAAAATAATATCGATTTTTAATTAAGCCGAAGAAAAATGTTGGAAAATAATGACGCGGCCGTGGCCGAGACGTCCTATTTCGCACTACCTCTCTTTGTTCGCTGGAAAAAAGTTTGGACTCGAGTAATTTAATTTAACCTTAGGGAAGTATCGAGGGGGGAAGGAAATTTCTCTCGATTTGTAATAATTTTTCACATTAGTCCGGGTTAAATTTTGCGCGAGTATATGAGAAAGCTGCAACAGGAAAATCCGACGAGCCGGCAAGAGGGCTCGGACTTCAAAGCTGGGTACATTTTTCTCAAGTCAGGCCAGCTTTGACCGAGTTAATTGTATCATCAGTCTTTTGTGTTTTAATTTCGAGCTACGCAGCGGAGGAAAAGTCATACGGAAGGTACATTGTGGAACGATGGAAGCCATCAGACCATCGGTGCGTAATTAAATTACATAAGACGAGAAAAAATACGCCGTCGTTGGTGGAATGCGACGCTGCTGAGGGCTTCCTGGTATGTTTTTTTGTCGATTAGTAGGCCTTACCGGGTTGGCAAATGGATTGCCTGAGCTCTGGATAAAAAGCACCCTTTGCCGAAAAAAATAACACGAGAGGACTATACGCACGTAATAAATTCATTTATTGCCTGGATACTCGCGAGCGAGAGAGAACGATACCGGCTAAAAGTTTTTAAAAGGCGGTAGACCGACGGCAGCGGCGCGCGGCGGGTTCGTACGTACAGATATAGGCTTATCGGCGTATATGAGGCGGATTCTTCTTTGCTTTATTACGACCGTTAAATCCTCGTCGCTTGAAATAAGTTGCAAGATAAAGTAGTGATAATTTACACGATTTAAAAGTTTTCCTCCGCAGCGTCGACGAATAAAAATGTACTCGGCGTTACGAGTTCGGATACGAGAAAAAAACCCTCTGGTTGGATGTTGCGGCAACGCAATTTTCTCCTTCATTTCTTTGTTAATCTAGCACAGTCCTTTTGGTGATGCTGGGCTTTTTTTCCCCAACCGTATTAACCCTGCTGCCGGGCTCGTTTTTCCATTTTATAGAGTCAGCTCGAATGTTACCAAAGGGATGCTGAGATGATATATGCAAAATGTGTTTACGTGCTGGGGTCTTCCTGTAGGTGATTTAAAGAGATTTCAGTACGAGAGGTAGTATGAGCGGTGGTGAAGCGGAAGGAAGTAGGTGGAAAGGTCTTGAAGCAAATGAGACGATAATTTTATAATATGAGGTCAAATTTAGTATTTTGGTGGATAATTCCGAAACTAATTAAGAAATTGGAGAGTGTGGGCTATTTAAATGGAGATGATGATGTCCATGTTGAGATTTGGAATATGAAAACAGCATTACTCTTTTGTTAATAAATTAGTGAAAATGATCACAAATCACTGGAAAATCATGAATGAGTGAAAAAAATTACTGGAAAATATGTGAAAATTCGCTTAAAATTTTTTAAAACATCTGAAATTTATTGAAAAATCATTGAAATTCTTGGAAAAATCAGTAAAAATCTGTTGAAAAATTTTGCTGATTTTCCGTGTGCTGTAATTTATTCCGGCTTTTTCAGTGATTTTTCGGTACTGATGATTGGAATGCTTCCTGAAAAATTTGTACTTTTGGATAATTTATTGGAAATTTGTTTACAGGATTTTCATCATTTGGGTGAAGATAGAGACTTGGTCTGTGAAATTGGTGTGGGGAGGGAGAACAAAAAAACAAAAAATTATTGACTAAAATGTTTTGATTTTTGAAACTCATTTTCCATTTTTTTTTTTTTTTTTTACTCAAAATGTAAAATTTTTAAAAAATTGTTGTGGTTTTCGAAAATTTGTAGTGGTTTTTGAAAATTTTTCGACTTAATCCTTAATCCTAATTTTTTTCATTTGATATGTTCAGAGCGGAATTTGATCATGAGAGCAGCTGCTCCTTCCACGTGAACCGGTAGGTGAAATACCTCCCTGAAATTGCGCCTTTGGGGGTCGCGAAATGCTTGGATAGGCAGGTTTACCTACCTATACAAGCATGCGATCACTTTTCTGACGAAATTACAGGCGAAATTAGCCTGTGCTGTATTCGGCGAGTACAAAGCTCTTATCTTTTAGATAAGACTTTGTACTTGGCTTACGTAATACTACGTACCGAATACAGCAGCTTTCGATCTTTCTACTCTCATCTAGTCGCTACTAGATTCTTCTAGTAGCTGACTAGATGTTGAAACCAAACCAGCAGTTACGTAGGTTTACCCCTTCCCTTCTCGATTGCTACTTCTAGATGCTTCCACAGAAGCTGACGACTAGAAGTAGCTGAGAGCGAGAGCTCATTCGATTCGATCTTTGTACTTCATACGTTACGTTTATGTAAATACTAGGTACTTCGTGTACATCGAGCGTTATCGCGTTTTAAATTGATACTTTGTGTTACGTATGATGTATATTTCGTAATCTCGGTTGTGCTAATAAATTCAGTTAACGTTTCGCCGTTCAAGATTTCTTTCTTTGTAATAAGTTGTGCACTCTGAGTGACCCAACTTATTACTTCGCGACTCGTCAAGTGCAATCTATTTGATTTGGTGTAATAAGTCCGGTGAAGTGACCGTTGACTCTGTGCCCGCGGTAGCCAGACTCACAGGTAGACCCAGGATCCCATTGATCACCTCGTCTTGCGAAAGCCTGTCACCTCACCAACCAGCTCACGACTTACGTGAGGGCTTTAGTTCAACTACCAACTAAATCATCACACTTTTACCACCAATTCATTGGCGCCCGAGAGCTTTTCAAGCTGTGCTACGAAAGTTTCCAGAGGAAAATTCGTCGAATCAACGATCCCTGGAGGTGGTCAGCGTTTGAGACATCGACACTGTGTAAAATTTGGGTATTGTTATCCGTTTTATGTAATTTGTAATTTTCGTTTTCGTCTATTTTCGCGTTGAAGTGCGTTTTAGGGTTAAATTCGTGTTTTACCTATCTATTTTAAACCTCGCGTAATTTTTTAAGCCTATTTTTAAGTGATAGGGTACGTAGGTTTTGTAAAACAGAAGCGAATTGATTAGTGACCTTGAGAAAATAATTTTTGAGACGAAAATTGAGCGAAAATTGAGTGTCGAGTCGTAATCGAATCAGATTATTCAGTCTTACCAGATTTATTAGTCAAATATTTATTTGAAATTTTTACCATAATGACAAGTGATAATCAGCCTAATTCTTTAGATAGGGAAATGGCAGCGAAATTTACGCCTGAACAAATTGCCGAATACAAAGAGTATAAAAAGAAAATTTTTTCCAAGAAATTGATAGATATTAAAGAAATTGATGAGGATGAATCCAAATTCAAAAGTGCTATGGAAAATATCAATAATCTTGCGGATCTCACTGGTTCTGAAATTAAATTTCACATGAAAGCTATTCTAAAAAATGGAAAAGACATCGAGGAAATTCAAAAAGATTTAAAATTACAGGAAAAGAGTACTGAAAATTTTAATCTGAGCATTGTAACTTTAGATCGTGATTTAAATAGTAAATTGTCAGATTTCAAAGATAGTTTCAACCAGAAAACTGATAGGTTACAGGAAAATGATTCTAGGTTAATTTCGAAATTCGATTCTTTGACTGAAAAATATGAGGAACTCAAATTGATTAATCAGGGTTTGGAAAATACTAACAAAAGTTTTGAATCCGATATAAAAAATTTATTTGAGAGAAATAAAGTGCTTGAGAGTACATTGAAAAATCTTCAGACGATTTTGAAAGATTTAGGTACAGGCAAAGAAATCGATGTGAACGAAATTTTTAATTCTAGAACAAAGATAGAAAATTTAACAAACAAAATTTCTAGTCTTGAGGAACGATTATTACAATGTGAGAATAAACCTAGTGTCGGAACAAATAAAATCGCGGTTAGATTAAACGAATTGACTGCCAAGACTCTGAGAGACAATGGCATCGAGTTTAATAAGGATAATTATTACCATGCTATGCGATTTTTGGATTTGTTTGAGAGATTCATGGACAACCAGGAGGATGCGAATGAACAAGATTATATCAATTTGTGCAGGCAGTCTATTAAATATGAACCTGCATTGAGATGGAAAAATGCTTCTTATGAATACGCGAATTGGGAATTGTTTAGAGAGGAATTTGTGAAAGAATTCTGGTCAAAACAAAGAAAGAAGGAAGTATGGGCATATTTTCAGGATTTAGATTTGTCAGATAAGGTAACTACTGGTAAGGAACTGATCAATGAGCTTGATATTTGGCTAGGTACCATCAAATCGATGGATAAAAAGACTGAACCGGAAATAATTGTTGCTTTAGGTAGGAAGGTACCAGAATGGTGGTCGAATAAATTAAAGTGGGAAGATGTCACCACGTCTGAAGGTTTTTTAGCGAAGCTTGAGGAATTAATGAATACTTTTGAGGATGATCCTAGATTTTCTGATATTTATGGTAAAAAAATCGAAATCGTTGAACAAAACCAGTGTTGTTAACGGTAATTCCGGAAACAATTCGAATGGTGGAAATAATGGTAACAACCAGAATTCCCAAAATTCGAATAAATTCAGGAATAATCGTAATAAAAATAACAATTCGGGTAATATCAATCAGAATAACGATAGGCGAGATAATAATGGCCAAAATAATCAGGAAAATCGTAACTCTAGGAAATCAGAAGATTTTAGGAAAAATTATAGGAATAGGAACTATAATGACAATTCGAATCAAAATTCTGGAAAAAATGAGTACTACAATCGCAAATCTATAGCTTATCCGGTAAATAACAATCAGCAAAATCCTAGTCAAGGTAAAAATCAAGACAAACCTGCCTCTAAGCAAATTAATAGCTTATCCGTTTCAAAAAACGAGGAGGCAGGTGCGAGTGTGTCGAGTCAATAGATAATGACAATTATTTTTATACAGTAGGCGGATATCAGGTTATAGGTGACTCGATTAATTATTATTTGGCCAGGAATAGTCCAAATACGAACATGGAAAATCTCCGTGAGGTCCCATACTTGAAGGAAAATATCTCGCTAAATATGCTGTACGACAAACTCGCACCTGAAAAATTAAAATCAACAAAAGTAATTTTGTCTTGTGGAAAAAGGGAATTAAACAGTCCCAACTTCCCTAATTCGTATGTTTCCGATAAAATGCAAGAAATTGTTCGTATGTTGCTTGCAAAAGGAGCTGAAGAGATCGTGATGGTTTTCCCTCCGGTCCTCCCTCCTCGGAAAAATTTTGCTGTGTCCGTCAGCCGATTATGGTCTTTCCGTCGTGCTTTCTATCGTCTAGAGAAATTAGGCAACGTGCATGTCGCCGTCACGCCTTCTCTCATTTTTGCTGAAACACAAAGATCAAAAAAGACAGGTCGATCAACTTATATCAAAGATAGGAATCATTTTATTAAACCTATCAAGTCGAAATATTTTTATAATAAATATTTCAAGCGCTGGTTCCCTGTACAACGTGTATATTCAGAACTGTTAAATTCAGTCAATGAATTTTTGTCCTCGGTAGCGCCGAGAGGTCCCTCCCACGCTAAGGTCGGGGGTGGGGCTACCCCTCATGAAGTGCCTTCTTGCCAAATAGGTAATTTTTCTCCCCTGAATGGGTCGAGGTGTCCTCCTCAAGCAAATGCTGAGCGAGTGACTGGGCCTCATGAGGTTTCCTCTTGTCATTCTGACAAGCTTTCTAACTCAGTAGCTCTGAGTAGTCCTCCTCAAGGTGAGCCTGAGAGAGTGACTCGAGTTTTTGAAAACTCTTCTTCTGAAAACGTTGTAGATGAGCAGGGCAATGTCGTTGGTAAGATCGATCGTCAGATTAGGTGTTCAGAATCTCGTTTAAAGGATGACTCAGTCATTCCTGAGTTTATTAGAGACGATATCAAACGGATGCGTGAGGAAAAGAGGTCTCCTGAGGAGCTTTTCCGGAAAATAGAGTCGAATTTGGAAAGTATAGGTAACCAGTTGGAAGGGAAGGATACTGTCGTGAAGCCTGCGATAGGACCCCAGCAAATTGAGACTCAGATTTTGAATTCTATAGGAGCCCAGAAGGATCCACCTATGAAAGATGAGGGAGATAGCGTTCAGAGATTTGGGTACCAAGAAGGGATAACCTGTGTAGTGCCTACCGAAATTCAAGGTGTCGTAATTCCTACCCAACTAGATACTGGTGCTGAACCGAATGTTATGGCTCTGGAAACTGCTAGGTACCTACTAGATAAGTTTCCCGAAAATGTCAAATTCAAGAAATTAGATCATTTGATTGAGATCGAACTAGCTGACAAGCAAATTGTAGGCACGATGCACAATTTGCTGAATGTCAGAATGAATTTTGGCAAACATGAGATAAATGTACCTTTTTATCTCATTCCCCAATGTAATCAGATTTTCATCATGGGGAGGGTTTCGATGTTGGAATTGGGCATCGAGCCTAAAATTCGTAAAAAATGTGCCTACTGTAAGCCCAAGAGGGAAACAGAGAAGGTCTATCTTCCCTACATGTCAGAGGAAGAGTATACTGGAGTTTTGAAAATAAATAATGTAAGACCTGCCGGTAGGTATGGCAATGAGATTCCTAATCGTATGAGAAAACATACCTATGCTAAGAATGATAGGTTGGCCGATATTCCAGAATATGATGACTCATCAGAGGTATTTCTAAAAAAACTCTATGAGGGCCTAAAATCATACGTTGAACAAGGAAAAATCTGTGAAAAACGGAAAAAGTGGGCTTATGACCTACTAAGTGAATTTTCCGATGTTTTTTCAAAATCTCCAGGCTGTTACACAGGTCCACCCGTTCATTTCGACATGGCCGATGAGGAGGAATGGAGGGGTGCGAACCACAGGCCATCAAATAAGTTGATGCCTGCAATTGATCGAGAGATTAAAAAGATGTTGAGAGAAGGTACAATTACTCCATCTGACACTCGATATATTAATAATATAGTTGTGAAGGTGAAAGCAAATGGCAGTCTGCGCATTTGTTTGAATCCTACTTGGTTGAATCCAAAGCTAGGTAACAACTATAATGAGTCAGCAACTTTAGATCGAATTATAACCAAAAATGGGGATGCCGAATTTTTCTCAAGTTTTGATTTCGTCAGCGGATTTTGGCAACTCCGTCTAGACGAATATTCTAAAAAATTTTGTGGTTTTCAGATTGAGGGGCGTGTCTATCAATTTGAGAGGCTGCCATATGGGTTGAAAATCTCATCTGCTGAGTTTATCAAAATGGTAAACAGAATTATTCCTGATAGAGAATCTATCACTGCCTACGTTGATGACGTTTTGGTTAGGAATAAAGGTTTCAAAGAACACGTCTTGGATATTATTGAGGTTCTAAAAGCTTGCAGAGAATATGGAATTAAGCTCAATGCTGAAAAGACAGAATTATTCAAGGCCAAGACTAAGCACTTGGGTTATGTTTTGTCTCCTGGAAAAATTGGAAAACAAAACAAGAAAATTGAGAAATTTTTAGAATTCGAGGCCAAGCATTCCAAGAAAAATGGTAAATTCGTTTTGAAGACCGAAAATGAAATTTTGGCTCTAGTTGGACTGACTAATTTATACAGACGTTTTATTCCTGAATATAATGAGATAATTGCTCCTATGATGAAACTCACCCATAAAAATGTCAAATTTGAGTGGGGAGAGGAACAGGAAAAAGCGTTTGAGAGATTGAAGTATGAGTATTGTAAAGATTTCAAACTCTATGCTCCTATAGACAATTTAGACTATTACCTATACACTGAATGTCTTGAAAATTCAATCTCTGGAATTTTATATCAAAAGGTTGAAGGTGTGAATCGAATCGTCATGTATTTGGATAAAAATCTCCAAGATTACCAAAAAAGATACACACCCACCGATTTAGACATGTTGGCACTAACCTACTCATTGAAGCGCTTGGAAATGTGGCTACATGGTCGGAAAATCCATGTTAGGCACGATGTTGGGACATTAATTTCGAAATACACTGCTTTAGCCCAGACACATAGAAAAGCAGCGCATTGGATAACTGCTTTGAACAGTTATGACTTGATTTTCGATATGAAACCAACCAAAACTGAGCTGAAAATTTTAAAACAGTCTCAGGATCCAAGTTTGACAGTGAATTCATTCAAAGTTCGCGACATTGATATGTCAACTGGGCTCGAACCTCTTGAATTGAACCATATTCAGCATTTTAGAGAAAATTTGCTTGAGCTTTTGAGTGATCTTCCAAATTGGCAAAAAGATGACGATTTTTGTGAGAAGATTTTTGATGAATTAGAGCCAATGTCTGAATTTTTGACTGAAAAACAAAAAGCCACTCGTAATAGGGTTTCTAAGAAATATGAAATCACAAACGATGATGGTAAAAAGTTACTTTGGCGTAAATATACTGATGGTACGAAAGTTCCAGTTCTACCTAAAAAATTATTCAGAGACGTTGTGTATTATTTGCACGAAATTTATGGCCATGTAGGGGGAAATAAATTGGAAATTATTTTCAGACAACTTTATTTTCACCCAAACGCTCTGAAATTCATTAAAATGAACACGAATATGTGTGTTGTTTGTAAGGTAAATAAATGTTACGGCCAAAGGAAACGAATTAGGTATGCTCAAGTTGAGGCTTACCACAAGGGAGATATTTTGTCAGTCGATATTTGCGGACCTATTGCAGCGATTAGGGGGGAGGTAAAATATATTTACGCGGTAAAGGATGTTTTCACCTCGAAATTGTGGCTTTTCACAATGACAGACAGTGAGGCTGAGACAGTAGTCGAGAAGATGAAAATTTTGATGGATATCCTGAAAAATTATGGGGTCTCGCCAAAGAAAATCATGTCTGACCATGGCAGGCAATTTGAGTCGCGCAAATGGAAGGAATTTATCCAGTCGACAGGGGCAAAACATATTTTCTCTAGTCCATTTTCACCTCAAGGAAACTCAATCGAGAGAGCTTTTCGCTGTGTGGGTGAAAAGATGAGAGTGAAAATTAATGATAAAGTCCACGACAGTACCTACACTCATGAGGGGTGGGATGAACATGTCGAGGACGTCGAAAAACAGATGAATGATCAGCCTAATGTCCTTGGAATTTCTCCGAACGAGTGCTGGGGCATTGAGGAACACCTCACGGTTGGATTACCTGTAAAAAGAAACAAAAGAAACTTTAAGTACGAGTTGAAACGTCTTAGGGAACTTTTGGAAAAAAATCTACTTCCCTCAACGACATCTAAGGAACTCATGAAAATGATCTGGGATAAGGAACAAGTTATTTTCGACGATGACGGTTACCTCCGAGTAGTTGTGGACGGTGCTTGCGCTGCAAATGGCTCTGAGGAAGCTATAGCCGGAATCGGTATATGTTTCGGACCTGATTCAAAATATAATGTGTCAGAACGCATTAGTCATGAGAAATATAAAAATACCAATAATCTAGCAGAAATCATAGCTGTGAAAAAAGCACTTGAATTCGGTATTGCTAAGGGGGTTAAAAGAATAAAAATTTTAACTGACTCAAAATATACTGTGTATGCTATTAACGAGGGAGCTATAAGGTGGAAAGCTAGGAATTGGAAAAATTATGCCAAAAAGGATGTCTATCATAAAGAAATTTTCCAGGAAATTTTGAGATTGAGGAGGGAGTATGAGAGGTGTGAGATTAAACATGTATTCGCACGTAGGTACGAATATATGAATATCCTGGCTGATCAGCTTGCCAGACAATCAGTCTACACGTATGAGGTGGCTGCCGAAAAAATCGACAGCATGACTGAAGAGCAAGCTATGGAAAATTTTATCCGCGAGAAGAGAAAGCAAATTCGAATTTTTGAAGAGCAAAATTTCAATAAATTACATGGTGACGTAATTCCTTACAAACCAGGTGATTTAGTTCTTATCACAGCTCATGGAAAATCTGATTCTTTTAGTTTAGTTTCGGAAAAATTGCTGGAAAAACGTTATGGGCCTTACATTGTAAAATATGAACATAAAGCAAATTGCTATATGGTTTCAGATTATGCAGGAATCACAGACGATAAACTCGTTAACGTTCGCCAAATTATTCTATTCTTGTCTAAGGAACAGCTTGATGAGATTGAGGAAGAGGTGAGGTGTCACTCTTTAATTGATAAAAGATCAATTGAGCAACGTATCAATGATTACCTGCGTAAAAATGAGAGAAAAGGCATAAAAATAACGGCTAGGACTCCAGAGAGTGAGCAAAAAGGTGTGAGTAATAATTTGTCTCCGGATAATAACATGCTGGAGAGATCGATCGACGAGGTTGACGAGAATCTTGAGTATGAGCTCGAAAATATTTCCTCTCCTCAGGAACTGGGGCAAGACTTGAGTGAAAATCCAGGTTTGAGTGAAATTTTCGAAAATGTACCTGAAAACCACAATGTAAGCATTAATCAATCGACATCAATGCAAATTGTTTCGAGTTCTAGTAAAAATGATGATCAGGTTACTTTAATTGATCCGCGAATGCTTGATAAGGATTCTGGAATTGATACTTCGTTCACATCTTCTTCTGAATCTGAATCTGAAAATCGTCAAAGCTCTTCTGTCTTGATTGATAATTCTGTAAATAATGCAGAAAATGTCAGTATTTTGGAAAATGCGAAAAATTCCAAAATTATAAAAAAATTGAAAATTGATTCTAAATTTGGCCAAGATTTAGAAAATTTGAAAAATTCAAAATCGAGCAGAAATACTAGGGCTAAGCTTAGGGAAGCTAAAAAGAATAAAAATTCTGAAATTTTGGATTCGAGCACGGATTTAGAGGAAATTAATGACGAAAATTTAATTCGTGAGTTGGAAATTTGGAAAAAAGATTCTGACCACGATTTCATTCCAAAGCTGCGTGTTGAAAAACCACCAGTTAAAAAGCTCAGAAAATCGATTGTTTCAAAAAAGCAAGGTTCAAATAAAAAATCTGAGTCTTCAGACAGCTCATCTGACGAGTCAGATGGCACTGACAAATGTCTGACAAAATTCAATGAGGTTTCGAAACGTTTTAGGAAAAAGAATATTTCACCTCAAGAAGGTGAACTTTTAGAAAAAGCTCTTTTGGCAAATTTCGATTCTGAAACGATTTCAAAACTAAAGGAAGAAGCAAAAGCTTACCTGGCGTCTCGGAAAAAGCGAGGTCGTCCCAAAAAACCATTGAATTTAAATTATATTGTGCTAAATAAAGCACCACTCGTGAATAAAATAGTGCTCGGACACTATTTTTCACGTAACCACGAGATGTTTTAATATGAACGCTTGTGGTGTTCGGTTTCGCACCTTATCAGCGGACCGAACGAGTAGGTAGGTTGGTTACCGGGTAGGCGACGCGTAGCGGGGTAACTGCACTTCGTTGCGATCTCCTCTGCCTACGCGTCATCCTTTGTTCTCCCTACCCGGACCATTTTCAACGGATGGTAAAGTTGGACCGTTTGTGACTGATTTTCTCTACGACTATGAGTCGTCATTTTTCTTGCTAGCAGCTCAGTCTGTACGTTTTGTGTGGTTAATTGCCTTTTTCAAGTGAAGTTCATGTTTGAATTTTGCTCATATGCATTTTTCTAGTCAAATTTTGGCAGAATTTTTAAATTTCGCGATGTGTTCGCCTTTTCTATTTTGAATTCTTATTTTAATTACGGTTTTGAGTTCCTGATGATTTTCAGTGAGCTTTTTGATTTTTGTTACCATGTGAGTACCTAGATATTGATATTTTCTTTGTTCTGACCACGTTGTCAGATGAATTTCGATTTCTACTTTTTGACTAATTTTTGGTTCGTATCTGATTTATTTCAGTTTTAAATCAGTTTTAATGTTTTAATCAAGTTTTAACCAGAAGTTTTAAACCAGAATTTTAATGGAATTTTAAACGAGTTTTAACCGTCCGTCTGTACCTGTAGATCACGTGTATTTCTAGTCAAATTTTTAATAATTTGCTCCAACGTGTTGTAAGTTCTCAACATTCCTCTTCTTTTGAACATGCACTACTGGTAATTTCTAGATAGGTAACTATTATTTTCGCCTATTTCTCCAGCATAAATGATCGTCGTATTGGCCATTGTTCTTGCCTGCATTTTCGCCGATTTATTAACCGATGACCATGCGTTGCTGAGATTCCTCGTATGTAAGTCAAAATGTCTTGTTAATTTTCTCGAAATTTGCATAATTAATTCGTTTCTGTTATCTAGAATATGCGTCTGGATATAAATTTTACTTTCCTATTTATCTCGTTCAGCCTATCGATTTTAATTGCTGATTTCAAAATAGAGTTTTTCACAAGTTTTTTCATCTGCTCTATCAGCTTCAGGTGGAACACGGAAATGTAAGATAGTTTTATTTTTTATACTATGAATTTATGTACTAATTTCGAGAACCCAACAGATCTTTGGCGATCGATGGCTAACACCGACATTTGTCTATCAAAATACGAAATTCTGTTACTGGCGGTCGCTGCGGTTGCTAATTCATCGTTAATTTCGGCAGCATCGCTGGTGTTACTCGGGGGTCTCTGGAGCAGTGAAATTCGCAATCGGTATAGTATTTCGACGTACTTCGCCATTTCCAAACTGTGGAAAAAAGCCACGAGGCGTACGACGGAGAGTCAAGTCAGTGATCGTCCAGTTCAATTACAGGACATTACGTCATCGTCTAATAGACTCGTCAATCGCCGTAACCGGAATCTTCCGAATTTGGACGAGGTAATATAATGCCCAATAACCAGCTTAGCCCCATCATCCGGACCTCCAAGGTGGCCGGATGCTGGGTGTGTTGTGCTCCTTTACGTCTGAGGTCACCGTATGCGGAAGAAAATGGCGAGAACGAATTAAGATACGGTAAAAAGTGCGGCCACGTTTACCACGCTGCGTGTCTAGAAAGATGGTTGTCAGCATGCGATTCCTGTCCGGTCTGCTTCGTAAAATTCGGCGTCGACGATGTGAAGAAGCCTGCAGTCGACTGGTTTGAAGAAGCGGAGCCGTCGACAAAGGAGTGCGATGACGGGTTGGCTGCTCGATATCGTCGAGAAATCGACGAGATCGAGCGAAAATTGGGTACCGCGAACGAGGAGCTTCGAACGAAGAGCCGGGTGGTGGAAGAGTTCCGGAAGGAATACCATCAGGCCAGGAAGCTTGTTGATAGGCTGACTGGCCAAATAGTGAGTGTCGATACGGTGAATGCCCTATCACAAAGTATAGCCTCGATGGTAAACTTCGGCAACCCTAACCACCCGGGTCATTTTTTCGAAGACATCCAAGTTGGCGGTAACAATGCCAACCCTGAGCCCGTTGTCGTCAGCGACGAAGAAGACACCGTCGATGATATCGCGTTCTTGGAAAGCTTGGATTAAACGTGTCGTTCGCTTGTAAATTCTCGTTCTGGTAAAATTTCCCCGTTTTGTTTTGTGTCAAATTGTACCCGCGTAATTGTCAAGCACGAGCTTGCAATTCTTTATGTCGAAATCTTCTTTTTTGTACTCACGATTATGGTCAAAATTTAAAAATCGTATTTAATTTCTTGGCAATTTACAAACACTCAAAAACGAGCAACGTAATGTGAAATTTCGGCCACTGTGTTTGTCAAAATTCTTGGTAATTTTTGACTTCATAATTTTCCTTAAAAATAACTTAAAATTAGGCTTAAAACTAAATTGACTAGGTCTCTCTTTGGTTTCTTATAATTAGGAAAAAATATCACAGTCTTCTTATCTGAAATTTCAACATTTGTTTCAAAATCATAGTCACAAAATACTTATTTGCTACCTGAGGAAATTTTCTTTGGAAAATTCTCCAATTTTTTCTTGTCTTCTGACAATATTTTTCGATCTAGAAAATTTATTTTTCGTCTTGATAGCTTAGGCTAGTTCTTATTAAAAATTGTAATTCAATTTGAAAAACTTTACCTACCGGATTCGTCATTTTTGCATGCTAGTACCTACCTAGTAGCGGAAAGCATTGCCTATACCTACCTAGACTTGTAAATAGTCACGATTTCGTCTATTTATCTTTTTATTTTATTTTCGACTTCCCAATGAGGAAGGAAAAATTGATAGGTAATACCTATTCATTACTCTGAAAGTTTTAGATAGGTCTGTCAATTCTGTAGAAAATTTTCGTTTTTGAATTCTACAGTTTAATTTTGTAAATATGTTTTCTATACGTCTTAGTACGTTTCATTGCGTTTTTAATACGTTTTTGATACGTTTTATACGTCTTTCTTGCCACTGCGCAATTTTTTTTTTTTTTTATTTTATTTCGATGCATAAATTGCAGTTTTAACCTAGTTTATAAGTTTTAGAATTTCGCAGGTCAAGTACCTGAAATTTTTTCTTGTTGTTTTAATGGTTAAGTTTTCCGGCCTAATTTGTTTATTTTCGTGCCGAGGCCTAATTGGCTAAATTATTTTCGTTTGACTCATTTTTGAGGTTTTTGTACTTACGTTTCATTCCCTAGCAGGTAGTAGGGGTGATGCGATTTAAGTTATTTTGAAAATAATTTGTTATTTTTTTGAAAATCCTATAAAAAAAAAAAAAAAAAAAAAAAAAAATGCCGTAGAAAAATTTTCGTGATTAATTTCACACCAAAAAAATGTACATCGGGTATTTTTAGAAAATTTATTTTTTATAGGTATTTGTTTTCATGTATTTTGCCTAGTTTATATGTGAAACAAATTTTCGATCGTTGCTTATGCGCGAGTATATTTTTCTTGTAAATTTTATGCAATTTTCAAATTTATGTCCGTTCTATTTCGACATGCATCGTGCATGGTATTTCTCATGTATATTTATTCTTCATTTTTTTTTTATGTATGAAATGTTTTATTCTGTTTTTCTCTCGTCTACGTACGTGAAAAAATTTTTTTTTATGTAAATATGCATATTCTCATGTGAGAATTTTATTTTTCTATTCATGAACGTGGCGTTTCATTCGTCTGAATAAATTTCAGTATGAAATTTCTTGTATTTTGTAAAATTGCATGCTTCAAGAGAAGCAAATTTTATTTTTTTTTTTCAAAATGTACTTGCATTTTGTATATTTATTTCTTCATGATGTAATTTTGTTTATTTCTTTGCATTGTCTTGTGCGATGTATTTTATTTTTCGAATGCATTTTATTTTTCGTATATTTTCTCTTGACTGGTTTTCACCAGGTTGTAATATACTTGTTGATATGTTTCTGTTCATGTCATGTATGCATTTGATTTTTATATATTTTTTCCATTTTTATGTGTTAGTCTATTCAAAATTTTGGGGTTTTTGATTTTCAACTTTCTCTCGTAGTGTCTTTTTGATACTTTTTATTTCAAAATTTTCAATTTTGGAAAATCTTTCGTTTTTTCTGTTTTGGTGGGGAAAGTGACTTTGAGCCTGCTGAGTGCAGAGCGGTCATACGAAAATCGGTTTTAAGGGTTTAGACTTCAAAATTTTACCAAAATTTCAAATTTCGGTTAGGATAAATTTTTCTTTGAATTTTTATTTCCATGAAAATCTACCTACGTCTGGGTTATAAGACTTTTGAACCTGCTGCGTGCAGGGTGGTCATAGATTTTGAGTTCAAAATCGCTTGAAGGGCGAGGTTTCATGGAAAGTACAAAATTCTGTTTCCGACTTTGGATTGTTTTTTTTTCTCACATTTCCATAAATAAATACCTGTTTTTGGGGGGTCTAGGCTTTTGAATCTACTGCATGTAGATGGTCATAGATTTCGTCTCAAAATTCGTTGGAAGGGTTCAGGCACTTATGGAAACGTGTTCAAAATTTTTCTACTTTCAAAATTTCCAAATACTCTACTTCTTGGCTCTAAATTTTTGAACCTGCTGCGTGCAGGTGGGCATAGATTTTGATTTCAAAATTCGTTTCAAGGGCTAGGTATTTTAGGGAAATTTTTTCAGTTTGTTTTTCATGACTCTTGCTCTCTCTTGTTTTGTACAGTTTCGATGTTGTTTGATAGTTACCATTAGTTATAAGTTCTGTGCTTATTTTTAGTCAACGTCGAATTCCATGTACTCGGGAGGGGCAGGGGTGGCCTGGGTAACTGCACGACCCAAGGGCGCAATTACTACCGGCACGTTTCTTCCCGATTACCTGTCTTCAACATGTATTCGGTGGGGCAATGAACCGGTAGGTGAAATACCTCCCTGAAATTGCGCCTTTGGGGGTCGCGAAATGCTTGGATAGGCAGGTTTACCTACCTATACAAGCATGCGATCACTTTTCTGACGAAATTACAGGCGAAATTAGCCTGTGCTGTATTCGGCGAGTACAAAGCTCTTATCTTTTAGATAAGACTTTGTACTTGGCTTACGTAATACTACGTACCGAATACAGCAGCTTTCGATCTTTCTACTCTCATCTAGTCGCTACTAGATTCTTCTAGTAGCTGACTAGATGTTGAAACCAAACCAGCAGTTACGTAGGTTTACCCCTTCCCTTCTCGATTGCTACTTCTAGATGCTTCCACAGAAGCTGACGACTAGAAGTAGCTGAGAGCGAGAGCTCATTCGATTCGATCTTTGTACTTCATACGTTACGTTTATGTAAATACTAGGTACTTCGTGTACATCGAGCGTTATCGCGTTTTAAATTGATACTTTGTGTTACGTATGATGTATATTTCGTAATCTCGGTTGTGCTAATAAATTCAGTTAACGTTTCGCCGTTCAAGATTTCTTTCTTTGTAATAAGTTGTGCACTCTGAGTGACCCAACTTATTACTTCGCGACTCGTCAAGTGCAATCTATTTGATTTGGTGTAATAAGTCCGGTGAAGTGACCGTTGACTCTGTGCCCGCGGTAGCCAGACTCACAGGTAGACCCAGGATCCCATTGATCACCTCGTCTTGCGAAAGCCTGTCACCTCACCAACCAGCTCACGACTTACGTGAGGGCTTTAGTTCAACTACCAACTAAATCATCACACTTTTACCACCAATTCACACGACTTGCTAGTTCGATCCTAGCAACCTATTTTTTTGACTCGAAATTGTTAGATCATCTTTCTACTTGAAGATGAAAAAAATTGTGCTTTGAATGGATCAAAAATATACCTAAGTCATTGAATATTCCTAGGAAATAAGGTACTTCCTAACAGAGTACATATTTGGTACCTGGAAAATTTTTCATCCTCGAATTCAAGTGATTTTTGCGGTATCCGATGGGGGGGGGGGTGGTCTGAATTTTTTAAAGAGGCCTAACCAAGTGTTGAAAAAATTTCTACAATGAAAATGCATTTGGAAGCTATTTTTTTTGAAATTTCAATTTCTAACACGAACTTTTTCCAGATGCCTATTTTAATTTTTAAATCCCCTCCTTCCCCTTCTTCTCCTCCACCCATCCTGCCCCTTTCTTCCTCCCCTTCATCACCTTTCGTCATTTAATTTTGTAATTTGCTTGTCTGATCTGCTCCTTTGAAACTTCAGGTACTTTATATCTGGGCTTGAATTTGAATAAGTAAAAGTTGTGAGAAAGCAGATGGGTTTAGCCTTCGAAAATAAGAAGGGGCATGGGGCAAAGAGAAAGGAAAGGATCTAAAAATCAAAATGAAAACTGTATACCTATCTCTGAAAACAAAATTTAAACCAAAAAGTTTGGTATTTCGGTTTTTTTTTTTGAAATTATGAACCTAGAAAATTGGTAAAAAGTTTTAAAAACTAGGAGAAGGGTAAATCTATTTTTGAAATAATAATTTTTGAAAAACGAAAAATGTTCTCAATGTTCGAAATTTGAATTTTGATTGATCTCTCCCTTCCACTCATCACAAACTCAACCAAATATCATTCGAAATATTCCGAACACGTAATAAATTAGTGCAAATTGTTCGGGGAGAGGGTTTACTTTGAAAAATAAAATGAAAAATGGTCTCAAAAAGTACGATTTGCTTTTTTGACATGTCAGTTTCTTCTTTGAACCTCCATCAAAGATCCACCAAATTTATTATTCATAATTTTGCAAAAATTTTGTTGGTCTTTTTGTAGATGCAAATCATTTAACAAGTTGTGGAAGTAGTGAAAGTAGTAAAATGTAATAATCTTGAAAATCGGTGGTAAAAGTAGTAAATTGAGTCGAAAATTTCGAGAAAAAGTAAATAAAAAGTCCAAGAACATGAAATATCTCAATTTTGATTTAAAATACAAATTTTCTTCTCGCTGGAATTTTTTCTGTTATAAGTAAATTTAAATTTCGTTATTTTTTCAAAGAGGAGGTCGAGCTTGGAGGTTTCTTGGAATTAATTTTTAAAATGGTGAAGAAGGTAATGTTCAAAAAAAAATCCATTTGGTAGGTACCCCAAAATGGCAATTTCTTTGTTTAATAAGAATAGTTACTACGTCTATTTCTTTCTTCCACTTGAAAATTTTCAAGAATTCAATTTTGCGTTTTCAGTGAAAAAATGGTCCGAAATTTTTGAAAGGAATTTTACTAATTGTGAAAAAAAAAAACTGTTCATGAGGAATTTACTTTTTTTTCCTTTTCTCAACCTTTGAATTAATGAAGGACTTGAAAAAGCTAGGTTTTTAAACAATTGAAAACTTTTTTGATATTTTTAATTTTTCAATACTAGTTTTTGAAGCATTTCTTCATTTCATTTTAAAATACTCCTCCCCTCATGCAATTCTGCAGTTCATTAAACATGTTGGGAAATGATATTTTTTGCTTATTTTGGAATTCGTTGGAATTTTAAGTGATTCGAGATTGATTTTTAAAAACTTATACCCTGCTCATTTAGTATTGAAACTGGACAAAATGTTTCGAATATTTCAAACTAATTCGGCTGATGCTAAAGGCGTTGCGAGCGTTGAAAAATTTCATAATTCTAAAATTAATAAATGTGTAATTTATGAAGGCCGCTGCTTCGAGATACTCATTGAAGTTTCGAAACGCTTAAATATTAAGTTCAGATAGATGCTCGCATAACTTCTTTATTTTTTCATCCAGATTGATAAAACTTTCCTTTATAAAGCATATTTCCCAAGTTTTGATGATATCTGCTTAAAATTTTCTCCCTTGTTCCTCATCATCTTTTTATTTCGTACCTACTTAAAATATTATGAATGATTTATGGAGGTACGCAATCATACTAATTTTTTATTTTTCCACATTTAAAAATTCAGCACGAAAAAAATTATAAAAATTAGCTAGTGTAACTAAAGGCGCAGAAAAAATTTCACGATATCTTTGTTTTCTTTTTTGTTCTCCTTTTTTTTATGATGAAAATGAAAAAATGAATGCGATAAAAGAGAAACGTGATATTGCGTGAAAATTGAGTTTTGAAAATTTTAATTTAATTTCTTCTCTTATTTTTTTTTCTCTTAGAAGGCGTTTGGGTTTGACTCATTTAGAAAAAAAAAAGCATCATTAAAGAGGAAAGAAAAATTACCGAAAAGTTTTTATAACTCGCTTCGAATAAAAAGGGAACACCCTTCTGCCTTGGTAGAGGTCTAAATATAACCTTTCGTTTAACCATTTTAAATGACACAATATTTTGAGTTGATACGTTTCCAAAGTGGAACTAATTTTCACCTCGTCGTCATATCGTTTTCTAATCATCGCACCCGGCAATTAAATTAATTTGTAATTCTCGCCGTACCAATCTCTTCGCTCACTCTGGAGCGATATTTCCAAGAAACTTATCAAGCTAGGCAATTTTTCGTGGACAATATAAATCGATAATTTATATATAAGTTGAAGAAGCCAAACAGTTGAATTTCGCAATTCGTCTCTCGTTTCTGCCCGTTACGTAATGATAAAGCTATAAGTTAAGGGCGAGGTTATTTTAACGAAAAACTTTGCGGCGAAAGAGAAAATTATAAAAGTAGCACGGCCCGACGAAGAAGGCGACGCGAAATAGCGGAAAGGTGGCTTCGGCGAGCAAAGAATGCGAGATGGAGAAAGAGCGAAGAGCGAAAGGAGGAAAAAAAATCAAAAATGCCACCGCCTTTCGCCATTACGAAAAGAGGAAAAAAAAGAGAAAAAGTATAAAAAATTAATTGGAAAAAGAATGGTAACAACTTACTAACAAAGCTTTCATTTTACAAAGAAACTTTGAAAGTAATCCTTTAAACGGGAGAATGCCTTCTTGGAAATATTTAGAAATGGGGAGGAAAAAGTTCAATTTGATGAAAGACAAACAGTAGAAAAAACAGAGAAAGTTTCGCGTTAAAGGGGACAAGAGAGAAAGAGAGAAAAAAGTAGAATTAAGTTCATTTCGGTCACAGTACGCATACAAAGAAATGTTCACACTTAATATCGAAGAATTTCTTAATTAAAAAAAAAAAAAGAATGAAAGAAAGAAACGAAAGGGTGATTGAGGTGGAGGGAGGTTCGAAGAATCTACGCAATTTATTAAATAACTTAAACAGGTAGGTAAAAACTTTCTTACGAGGATTTTTTTTTCCTTTCTGTGTCCTTTTTGAAAGGCACAGCGCCGAAAAATAATAGAAGAATAAAATATGCGTACGTTTTCGGTCGGTTCGCTGTATCGTTTGATATTCAATGTGGGAAAAATTACTTCGCGAGAGTTTTTCAAAGGTCTGGAAAGGTCGTCGCCTTAGCTTAATTGTATATTAATCACGAGTCGAATGAACTCGAGAGTAGCCCTGGGCGAAGGGATTTCCTTTAATTTTCTGAAAATTGAAAAATATGTGGGTTTTTTGATTTTCAACACGCTGGTTTATTTTTTTTTCGTTATTTAATTTGGCTCCTGTGATATTTGTTGGAGTTATGTTTTGTTCTTATTTTGGAATTATTTAGCTGAGCTTTGTATTTTGATGAATTTTTTTCCTCTTTTTTTTTTTTGATATTTTTCATTTTTTCTAAGCTTAATACACATGAAAGTGATTTCAGGTTTTTATGGAAATTTTGAGAGTAGTACTTTATGATGATTCTCTCGTTACGTAAATTATTTAAAAAATCATCAAAGCTTTCCTTATCTAATTATTTTGAATACTTGTGAAATTTTCCATTCATTAAAATTTTGTCAGCTGAGCTCTGGTCTTTTCCTTTTAAAAACAACTTATCTCGATCTTTTCACTTCCAAACAAAATATTACCTACGTTTCTGTAAATTTTATGAGATGTTAGATTTTTACGCCCAAGGTTTTTACCTGATTTCGATGGAAGATGGAATTTTCCGTTCTATATTCTGCGTACCTGTAATTTTTTTTATTGTTAATTTTATTACATATAAAAATTTCTGTTTTGAAATTTTATAAGACTAAGAGTCTTGATTTTTTTTCAACGTCTACAAAAAGTTGTGGGTTTCTTTAAAAGCATTATAATTAGGTTCCAGTTATTTTTTTTGTCTGCTGAATTTTCAAGCCAAGTTTCCTGTTTAGAACAATTTTTTTCTTCAGAACTAAATTCACGATTAAATTTTTTCTTTTCAATATTTTTATAAAAATACTCTTGAGTTCTTTAAATTCATCAAAAAATATTTCCACTGCTTAGAGGACACGAGGCAGCTTACTCGAAATTATGAAATTTGAGACCCCAATTCCAAAGTGGCGTAAAAAAGATGTATATGAGAAAAAGGGCTCAAGTGTAATTTTTTTTCAACTTTTGACAGTGAAAAAAGTTTAACGAAAAACTTTTTTGCAAGTGCGAATTTTGGACTTAAACCACTTTGGAATTGAGATTTTTAATTGCATTTTTAAAAATCAGAAAAAAATTACATTTCAGTATTTCAATCGGACTATCTCAATTTTTTTACCTCTCTAATATCTCAGTTCAACTCTGTTCACTTACCTAATGGATTATTAGGTATAGGAAATGGATGAAAAAATTAAAATTAAAAAATATAGTTAAGTACTTAGTACTTACCTAATTATTTATTTTTTCTTTTTTTTTCTACTTTGAGACCGGTCTAAGATTTGAGATTGGGACAATTTTTCAGTCATCTGGAATCATTTTGATGAAATTTTCCAAAAAATTTTCATGGCAGTGCTGTGTGGGCTGCCTACCTACGCATTAAATACCACGATGCGATGTTCGTAATATTCAAGTGGATTTTTTTTATGACTTGAAGAATCACCCAAAAATTTTTTAGGATACGAATTCAAAATTAATTTAAAATTATTCTTTTGAAAAAAAAATTGGCATTGATTTCAATTGTGATTTTCTAAAATTTTATCAATAAAAAATTCATTTGCCATGTAAAATTTTTGAAAAATTTCTTCGAAAGTTTTTCTAGACGATCATACAAATTTTTGGGTCAATTTTGAGATTGTCGAGTGAGCACTTGGAGATTTCCAGCAGGTGACCCTGGGTGCCCCAAAGTGACAAAAAATGACGTTTTTTCGAAACTTCTTTTGAAATGTTCTGTAGTTTTGTCTCTTGAGCTACTTAACTCAATTTTTTTGAATCCCCCTCCCCCTCTTTAAAGTCTCCGCCAGTTTTCTGCAAAACAGAGGCTGTTTTTTTCATTCATTCTGAAAGAGACGCCAGCATTATTTTCTCTCCTTCGGCATTTCTATTCAATCTCCATCGAGAGATTTTGACAAAATACCCGTCGTTTATTCGATACGCAAAAAATCTGCTAAGAATCTCATCGATTTAGCATAAATTTCGATGGGACGATTTTTCATTCATTTTTATACCGCTTAAAGTCGATTTTAACAAATGTCGTCATCAATTGGCATACGATTTAATGATATTTTGAATCGAGTTTTTTTTTGGGTGAGGTTTTTTCCCCCTCCAACCGTCGACGATTGACGATAGTCGAATGACAGTCGAACGTCGATCTCGTATATAGTATTTCGATTAATACCGATGTCGACAGTTATCGTATTCACGTTACGGGTCATTTGTTTTCCAACATTTTGTCCTCGAATGTACCGGAGTTAAAATAAATCGCCAAGTTGGAAAAATTTATTCCAAGTTGTTTTTTTCTCTGCTTTGCTTTTTTTTTCGACGAAACGTTTCGTTGATTGATTACGCTGCCGGTTTTACTGGTAAGAAAAATGAAACTCGTGGATTTTCTTTTTTCTCTACACGTTTCCCCGAAGGCGAAAAGTTTAGCCGCGATGGAGGGTAAAAACCTAGGTATCTTTGAAATCACATTAGTTGAGAAAATATTCATAAAATCGGAGTCTTTCTGTTTTCCGCGATACTGTTCGAATATGCGAAGAATTCCCTTATCGAGGCCCCGCCAGTCATCGACCCTATAATCGCGAGATATTTCGAAATTACCCAACTCGCATTTGGGATTCGCAACCCCTGCGCTTAATGCTCGACATCGTCATCAACTTCTGTATACGCAATTACTAGAAGAAAAAATCGTAAACGCGCGATTGGCATTGGGAAAAAGAAACGATAAGTCGATTTCCTAACGCACGAAGGGTGCTCTATCCATTGAAACTTTTCCAAGCTATATAAATTTCATTCGTAACAATTACGTAATACGTATACGTCACCGCAGTTCATCGCGACAGCGACGTTACTTTTCTTAATGCTCGTCACTTTGGCGGAGTTTACTCGAGGCTCCCTCCCGGACCCTGCTTCGCATTGTCGGTTTTTATATTCGAAATTAAATATTAAGAGAACGAAAAAATACTAAAAACTAATAAAAACCCGAATAAGTTCGACTCGGTGAAAAAATTTACTTAAGCTGCGGTTCTCCTCTTATAAATGGAAAATTTCTCTCGTATAATAAAACTCGGCAAGGAGGAGAAAAATGAAAGTACATCGTTGCGTTATTTTTCATTCTAAGCTGACGAATTTATTAACTGCAAACCTTAAAGCACCATTTAAATTGATATTTTGTTGACGTTTAAAAATATACAGTTCATTATTTTTCATTTTATTTGCTTTCTGTACTTTTTTCCTTTACCATTTTAGTGTTTTTATTTTTTTCGGGTTCGTTGTGCAGTCGGTAAAGACTTTTTCATTTGTTGCGGGTTTCGTTCTGTCGTTGTATTTTTTACGAAGTGAATTTCATTTGTTGGCTGGAAAAACTGTGAATGTGGGGAGAGGTGAAATTTTCAGTGGTTTAACGCGGTTAACCAACGATATTAATGGATGGAATAATGAGAGACGAGATTTAGTTGGGATAAAAGGTAAAAAATTATAATTTTACTTTCTCTCGAAGCTATTCGATTCATCTTTGTTGGTTAATAACAATTTTAATCAAATTTTTGCGAGATTTATTTCTAGTATATTGTACTTGTACGTGGTGTTTTGATCCCTTTTGGATTTTTTTGAGGGGGAGGGGGGAGAGGATATTACATTACACCAACTACGAAACTTTTTATAACTCTCTCTTCAGGGCTTAAATTCTTCAATATTTCATTCATAAATCAAAACGAACATGGTCTAACAAATATTATCAAAATAAGAATATTTACGGTAATTTACCAGAATCACTGAAATATTTACGGTAATTATTAAAATATTTACGGTAATTTACCTCAATCACCGAAATATTTACGATAATTTACCAAAATTCTTAAATATTTACGGTAATTTACGGTAATTACCGTAATTACTTGAATATTTACGGTAATTTACCGTGATTACCGCGATATTTACGGTAATTTACCGTAATTATCGACATGTTTACGAGAATTTACCGTAATTACCGAAATATTTACGAGAATTTACCGTAAGTACCTAAATATTTACGGTAATTACTGAAATTACCTAAATATTTACGATGATTTACCGTAATTACTCAAACATTTACGGTAATTTACCGTGATTGACGAAATATTCACGATAATTTACCTTAATTACCGACATGTATACGAGAATTTACCGTAATATTTACGGTAATTTACCGTAATTACTTGAACATTTACGGTAATTTACCGTGATTACCGAAATGTTTACGATAATTTACCGTAATTACCGAAATGTTTACGATAATTTACCGTAATTACCTAAATGTTTACTGTAATTTACCGTAATTACCGAAATATTTACGGTAATTTACTGTAATTACCAAACTGTTCATGGTAATTTACCGTAATTATTAAAATATTTACTATAACATGGTATCTATCGGGCATGAAAATTATGAAAACGTGAAAATAGCATGAATTTTCAACTTCTCAACCCAGCACACAGTAGACACCATGTTCTACAAAAAAAATGCTAAATTCTAGGAAGGCTGAAACAAGAAATTTTTATGTCAGTTTATGGGAATTGTTTTCTGAAGTTCAATCCATAAAAATAGAAAACGATGGCAAACTGGCGATTTTTTTTTTTATAAAAATCAGAAAATGAGGCTGAGTGATGAAAAATTTGAAAACGACAGTCACACTCGAATTTTGTGTAAAAAATTTAAATTAGTTTATTTTGAAAATTGAGAATTTTTGACACTTTTTAAAAGTATTTTGTTTTCAAACTTGGACAATTTTTTGTTTAAAAGACGAATAAATGAAAAAAAAAACTCATCCGAGTTGAACATTCTTAATTTACCTATTGCCCTCGTCCTTCCTTCTCAGGCTAATGCTAGTTCTCTCATGAAAAAATTAAACTTTAAAATCAATTTTAAGCACTGATGGAGAAATGACGTCAAACAAAACACAAAAACATTTCCATATTCAAAATCCTGGTTACATCAAAAAATCGCACAAAATCCGGCCTCAAAACAACTCGTCGAACGTATTTTTCATCGTCGAAATCACGCTCGTCGACTTGGTAACATTTTTATTGGCCTTTGAAAAAAAAATTCCCTGTACGAAGGCGACAAAGTCATAAAACCAGCAACGAATTCGAAATACAAAAAGCGCAGGAATCTGAAAAAAATAACATTAAACCGTATCAACGCGCTGGGAAAATATTAAAAATCTACTTCAAGCTCGTTAAAATTTTTCGCCAAATGCGCTCGGCACTCGAAATACCATCCGCGTTAATGTTTCATAAGACTGTCGGCTGTTTAATTAAAATGATACATAGTAAATTAACGAAATGAAAACGACCTAGAACGTAGAGCAAAAAAGTAAAAAAAAAAAAAATCAAAACGGATTAACGTCAAGAAAATGCTCGCAGTTAAGGAGGTGGCAGGGCGTAACGTTACATCGAAGGTAGCTTTTTTCTTCTACTTTTCATTTTATATACGTAGAATACTAAAACGCCTTATACAGAAGAAGAGTAAAAAAAAAGAAGTCTAAAATGTACCTAATCGTATTACACGCGGTTTTCATGCTTGTAAAATAAAAGAATCTTTCCCCGGTTCAGCGTGCCGCAAGAAAAATATACTTTTCCTAATTTCAGCCGCTTATACCAGTTGATACTTTATACTAAAAGCGAGACGATTTAATTAAAAGAAGCTATAAGATGATTGGCGCGCCTAAAAAAAAAGTATATAACGAGCTACTAAAAAGCCTCAGATTCGTTGAACTTTTTACTTTACACGAGGCGTGTATCTGTGAACAGATGACAAGGCAGAATCATCACGATTTGCCAACAACACACTCAAAGACGTATTTTAATGCTGTGAGGTGTCGTTCTAGCCTGAGCACACAGTCGTACATGCGGATAATTATACGACGAGTATCCAGACCTACGTGTGCTTTGAATTACATAAATGGTTAATGGTGGTAACATGTTACATTCGTAAAGGTACATAGAACTGCTTGACACACGATACAAGTACAACGCACATAGGCGAGAAAGAGAATCTCCGGAGATTAATATACGAGTACGAGTTGGTAATCGCGTGCATGTTGATAATAGATACGGTCGGTGTACGAATACGAGCCACCGAAACATATGAGAATGAAACATTATGTGACCAGGATAGAGCTGGCGAAGGATAACGCAACAGGAGTTACAGCGTTTTTGATCAATAATGATGGAGTACTGGCCGCGTTGACGTGATATGGCTCAGCGTACTTTAAACAGATATGTTACGCTGGACGAGTCTCGATGGGGTAATTTTCACACTACAAATTCATTTGACCATTATTTCACCTTCATTTGTTATAATACACGTGTGTAGCATTATTTCTCCTCTGCATTGCGGTGGTGAAAGCCTCGAGAGGATTTTTTTCAAGTCGTAGAATTTTTGAAAAAAAAAAATTGGTTGAAGGACCTTGTAGTATAAAATGAACCCTCCCCCCTCTCCTAAGGAAGGTCAAACTCGAGAGTAAAATTTAAGAGTCAAAAAAAATGAATCAATTTTTTTGGAATTTGGAGTAATTGGAAAATAGGTGGAAGTATTGAAACGGCGTTTCCGAAAATCTAATCAGACATGACCCCCTGCTGTTTATTGACAGGTGAACAATAGGTCCGATTAGAACCGAAAATCTAACCAAGCGGAGCGGAGCAGAGGTTCATTTTAGTGAACGAAATGTTCCAACGTTCTACGTTATGTGAACTCGAATACCTTCATGACGTCTCTACTCATATCGCTGAATGTCGTTTCGACTTTTTTTTTTCAAAGTCCAGGATATTTACGTAATTTTTAAATAGTTTAGAATTTTCTGAAGAAGTTTTCCAATTTGTTTCCTCGTAATTTTCTCAATTGATTTTTTTCTGGTGTTATTCTTCCACGATCAAATTTTTTTATCATAATTTTCTCTCCTGAAATTTTTCTGACGTAATTGTTCTCCACTGAAATTTTTTCTGAAGAATTTTTTTCAGTGTTGAACTTGGATATTTTTTGAAAAAATGATTTCTGTTTTATTGATTTTCCTGTTGAGTTGATTCCGTTTTGGCAGTCACAAATTTAAACTTTCAAGATTGGGCCTTCAGTCATATCGCCACTTATTTACTTATCCTTATTTTCCAACGGCACTTTGGGTGCTCGGCTCGGTTCGGTCACTTTCGTGTGACTTGTGTTTTTTACGTGATTACGTGAGCCTGTTTTACGGATGATTTTTTTTCAAAGTCCACATTCCGACGTTTTTTTCAACTTCAAAATTTTTCTTGACAAGGTCTGAAATCTGAATTTTTTTCAACTTTTAAATAATATTTCTTTTTCTTGACGAGGTCTAAATTTTTTACGAATTTTTTTTTCAACTTCAAAAATCAAAGTTTTTCTTGACGTGGTTGATTTTTTTTCAACTTCGAAATTTTTCTTAACGAGGTAAAAATTTTTTTCAAATTCAATTGTTTTGACTTGTTCTAAATACTTTTCCAAACATCAATTGAAAAGGGACTTAAGTGTAACTTTGTTTACAAAATAATAAAGTCTCTTTTCTCATATACAGTTTTTTGACTTATACCATTTGTATTTCTTCACTTTCTTGACTTATATTAAGGGTTTGTACGAAATTATGCTTCTGTTGAAAGAAAATTCGTAAACATTTAGACTTCCTCAAGAAATCTTATTTAGAAGTTGGAAAAAATCCAGACCTCGTCAAGAAAAAGTTTGAAGTTGAAAAGAAAATCAACCACGTCAACAAAAATTTTGATTTTTTTAAAAAAAAATCGTAAAAAATTTAGACTCATCAAGAAAAAGAAATATTATTTAAAAGTTGAAAAAAATTCAGATTTCAGACCTTGTCAAGAAAAATTTTGAAGTTGAAAAAAACGTCGGAATGTGGACTTTGAAAAAAAATCATCCGTAAAACAGGCTCACGTAATCACGTAAAAAACGCAAGTCCCACGAAAGTGACCGAACCGAGCCGAGCACCCAAAGTGCCGTTGGAAAATGAAGATAAGTCACTTATTTTTTTGGGGGGGGGGGGGGAGAACCGTCTGTGCAGTCAGAAGCACACTCATAATTTTTCAATAAATTTAAAAAGATTGTTGCCCAAAGCCCAAAAGTATTGAATAAAAAAATAACGGTGACTGCGTAACATATTTTTATTATTTTTCAATTTCCTTACCTATCTCGAACAAATTAATTCATTTGATCCGAACTAAATTACTTCAACAACCAAAAATTGTTGTATACTTAACATACTTGTGTCAGAATTGCAGCATTCTGACTGAAATCAACCTCAAAAATTAGACTAGATGTGAATTTTTTTCTTGAACTATGTTTATTATTCTCCAAAGATCTTTAATTTTATACAAAAGGAAAATAAATTGAAAGATTTTTTTAAAAAATTGACAGAAAAACTGCAATTAATGACTTTGAAGAGGGGAAAGGAATGAAACACAGATTCAAATACGTCAATTGAAAATCGATAATGGGAATTCGTCAATTTTGGGCTCATTTCCCTACCCCCTAGGGTAAAATTTCAAATTCAGATGCAATAAAATGACCATTTGAAAGAAAAGAGGATAGAGGTCTAAAATTTTGCGAAAAATTGTTTATATTCAAAATACACCAGTTGAAGCGTTCCGGAGCTCAAAATTCATCCCTTAAGTATTCGATCATACCCTTTCTCTTTTCTGTTGCTGTCGAACCAACGTGTACTTTACCATCACTCTCATATCAGCATATGGTACCAAGTTGGCGCCCAAAATCACTGTAACTCTCCCCCTTACCCCTCTTTTCCGCGTCAGACATTCATACTCGAACGAAATCATCGGAGTAAATTACATTTATCTCGACGTCGATTTCTGAGCGTTGCTCGTGCAGCAACGTTAAAATTAGGCAGCTCGTTTTTTACATCGCGCCATTTGCTCCGTTCTCGGCTCTCGAGCAAGATAATATGCTAAAAGACGACCGGGGCTGGATCGAGAAAATGCAAAAATAAACGCATATTTTAAGCCAGCCGTCGCCCGATTCGGCTGCGTGCACATAAATCGAATATCATCTTCGGAAACGTCCAGCTTTTCGCTTCCAGCCATTGCCATATTTGGAAGTAAAAAAATATCGCGTCCGTTTTCATATCTCCGGCTAACGAATAACAACAACGCAGCAACGAGGGAAAAAAATGTTGCAAGCTATCTCGGACCCTTCTCTACGCGAACTCTGACATATCCACACAGCACATCGAATCCATCTCCTTCAACCCCTCGCAGCATAATCGTAAATCCTCGCAAACATACTGGACACTTCGAATACACTCGTACCATATACGCACACTGACGTACCCCGATTTAAAAAAGCAACGTCGCGGCGCTTTCGGTAGCTCGAAAAAAAAATAATCGTAAAAAAACACAATTGCTGTCGTCAAAAGTAAATTTACGAGCACTTCGCCGCGCAGTCTATGAAAATTAAAAAAGTCGCGAAAACTATTTTCAATTGTTTTCCATTTGAATAAATTTATATTTAATTTTGTGAGAAACATTTGTAATAAATTTAAAAATTCCATCTATTTCAATTGTGTTTCATAAAATAAAAAAAACTCCGCGACGAAAGAGAGTGCGAGAGCGAGAAAAAAAGAAACGAAAAGTTCGTAACAAAATTTCATCAGTATTTCAGAAATTAATTATTTTTACTGACGCTTCTAAAATGAGTTTTTTTCCGATATTCTTTTTTTTCTTTCTCGCCACTCTTTTTTTTTCGCTTCTCTAAATTAAGCTTCAATGATTACAGAGGAAAGTTTTCCATTTGCGATGGCGAAATTGACAGAAAAACCCTGGTTTGTATTGAATTTAAAGATGACCTCCCGTCTGCGATCGCCGTGTCGTTCATATTAATTCATTACCCCTTAAATTACCCGCAGTTGTGATGGAAAGGAGGAAGGGAAAGGGGTTTGATATATTTTTGCTTTAGAAGGCTCTTGTATTTTTCAAATGATCTAAAAAAAACTAAAAAATAATAATTTTACACTGAGAAATATTTCGCTGTTCCAGGGGTGCTTTTTTATGAGAAACTCATCGTTAAATTTTTATGGGGGAAGGACTTTGACGAATCGCTGAAATGAGACCAAAAAAAAAGGTATTTATTTTCTTGGTTACATTTTTGAGGACATGCTTGATATGATGATTCATGTTCTTTTTTGGTAAGAATATTTGACCAAAATTCACCCAAAATGTTATGTTTAATGTAAACTCCAGGAAAAGTTTTGACCTCCTCCTCCTCATGCTACCTCCTTCCAGAGATTTCGTATCTCCAATGTCGAAAATTCAAAATTTGATATCTCTGTAAAAAGTGAATAAAAAATTTTGAATTTCCACAGATTCCCTACGAGTAGCATGTGTAAGAATTTTTTGAAAATTTTTGATTCACATTTTACCAATAGTGTAGGCAAATTAGCCCCATTTTGGCAAAATGAAAAAAATTTTCAAAGAGTTTCCACCCTCAACTGTATGGGTGACCTTGATCGATTGGAGCATACTTTTCCAAAATCCGTGATTTTGAGTTGAAAATCTAATTTTTGGCTGAAAATATTTTCTGGAAAAAAATTGCCTCTCAACTCATCACTAGTGTTACGAATTTTGGAAAATTTTGCTCTGATCGATCAGTTAGGTCAGAAATAAATGATTTTGTATTTTTTGTACCATGAAAACACACGAAGTGTCTATTTTTCAGATCACTTATTTTTGCCCCTACCTACTCCCTAGTGGAGTAAAGCGATTACTCGCCAACTCCGATAGGCGGGTATTAATTGAGCTGTAGTCTGTAGTCTGTAGAGCGAAATTCGCCAAGAGTAAAAAAAGGAAAAAATAGAAAAAAATAAGGCGATGTATTAAAAAGAAAAGAAAGATACAGAGAGCAAGCCGACCTAAAGCGATGCTTCGCCAAGGCGACCTGCTGGAAGAAGTGATGAGAAATTCGTCTGCATGAGTATTTATAGTTTAAAAAATCGAAACTGGCTTTGGTGGCCGCATATTTTTGACAAAGAGATCGAAATGTAATTTTTAATAGCCAAATATTTTTGAAATAACTCAAACCAAAAATCCAAATTGAATTTGGTGGCCGAATATTTCTGAAATCTCGAAAAGGAAAATCAGTGACGTTTTGTGGCGCTACAACCATGTCTCTTCATAAACATTTTTACCAAAGTTTCTAAATAAATGAGGAGAGGTGGATGCTTGAGAAATTGAGGGAGAAGATACTTGTCAAATGGGAGTGGGGCACTCATCGAAATTTAAAAATTAGAAAAGTGTAAATATTCAAGGTTATCAATTCAAAAATTGTTTGAGATGAATTTGCTACTTCAAACAAAAAATGTTTTCGAAAAAAATGGGCATTTCCTCTAAAAAAAAAAAAAAAAAAAAAAAAAAAAAGAAGTTTTCAGAGAAGCCACTTCCAAAAATTGATCGAAATTCGAAAATGACCGGAAATAAGCGTGAGCACCGAATACGAATAGAATTAGAGATTATGATTTTTAGGTACCTATTTCCTGCTCAAATTGGGACATTTTCAGACTTGCTCATTATTGAAAATTTTTCCCAGGGCAGTAATGGTATGAAAAAAAAGTTTGTAGGTAATTGGAATAAGCACAGAAATGAATGAAAATAGAAACTGATCGAAAAATTTTATTCTTTCACCATCTTAATGGGGGGGGGGGGGTCTCTTTAGGCCATCTACTCCTGCTCTCCCAAAACAAGTCAAGTTTACTTAAAAACCTAACAAAAGTGTACTAGTATCACTTTTAGGAACTCCTTAATTTTCCATTTTTCCATTTTACATATCATTTTGAATTTTTGAATCCACGAGCAACCCTCAAAAAAGTCTCAGATGGTCATTAAGAAAATTCAGTAATTTTTTGTGCTAAAATAATATGGGAAAAGGTATTTCTTTTTGGAAAAATCAAATTAAAATGTTTTTTAATTTTCTTCCAAAATAGGTTACTTTTTGCCTCATGAAAAGTTTCTTAAGTTACAATTTTTTTTTTAAATTCCTTTTTAATGTTGGTGATGCATCACTTGAGGTGTTCAATTGTTCATGAGTCCAAAAGGGCTCTGGGTTAACTTCACCTCCTATTCGGCCATACCATTTATTAGGTCAAAAAACGTTCGTGTTACTGTAGAATCATTCGTAAGAACACCTCCTCTACGTCCTATTATTGACGCTCTGGAAGAAAAATACCCTCGGCATTATTTTTCTCAAGAACTGCGGTCTAGCTGAAGGTACCAGTCTCGTCTATTTCTGCTCCATGGAGGAAGACGTGAAGAGGTACGAATAAAGGTGTCGAGCGTTATGAACGCGAGATATTAATCTCAAGAGCGCGAAATTTCCACTCGAACGTATCCTCGAGCGTTGGTTTGCTAGATGGTGTAATTCGAGAGGGTGAAAATAAAATTAAGAGAGAAACATTAATTGTGTGCAATTTTGCAAGTCTGCTGCCGGTGCGGTTGGAAGAAAAATGACGAAGGGAGTTAAGGGAGTTGGTATACGGTACTGCAAAATGGAAACATTCGAGCCATACATAATGTAATCTAATAAGAAAACGATGTATAAAAACTCAAGACTCGAATGTTATCGAGAGTTTATTATCGTCGGTATATAAATATAAAACCGCTATACTTACGTATGAACGACGATGCTGCGTTATAGCAGGTTATTACAAATAGATTGTGTATTTTTTTTTGTTATTTGCCGAACGCGAAATGGTAAATATAGTGGTGTTTTTTTAAACTGTGTCTGCGTCGGTGTGAAGAGTGATGGAAAAGTGGTGAATGGGGGTGTGAGGAGGATAGAGGAAATCGAAATTTCATATTTTACCGCTGCTACGCTGATAAAAATGCGATTGTGTTGGCGGCAGAATCGACGCGGTGAGATTACGTCGCGTCGTCAAATTCCTTCTCTCTATCAGGCTTTGGAAAAAGTATGTGATAAAAATTGCAAATATCGTATTAAAATAGAGCAAATCAAAAAATAATGGCGAAGGAATATACCGCAGCCAAGTCGCCGAATACGTTGGCGTTTGCGATGGGGGTGTTTTACGAGGACCCTACAGGGTGTCTCGATGAGTTGGTTCAGGTATGGGAACTAGAATGGAATTTTAACTGAAAGATAGTACTTTGAAGTAACTCAAAAGTTCTAATTGAAGTCGAATTTTTTCCGATTTTTCACGCTCCAAGGTACGATTTTTCCCATTTTTGATTATTTGAAACGAAAATTTCCCAAAAAAGAGGTCATCCCTTTTGGAAATTTTCAAACTAAAAATATTAAAGGAAGGTTTTGGTATTTTGCCCTCTCTCTCTCTTCGTACTTTTTTCGAATGTGCTCTGAAAAAGAAATTTGATTCATTTTTTTACTGAAAAAATATTTGGTACTCCATGAGATGAAAATTACAAGACCAGGGTTTTTTTGAATATCTTTAAAATCTGAATGAATAGTTTTCAGATATTTCCCTTAATTCTACTATTTCTTTCCTTTGTACATTTTACCTCAAAATAGGTGTGGCAGGGTGCGGGGGGAGAGGTGAACGAATTTCAATAGGTCAAATCTTGAAAATGTTTCCAAATTTCCAATTTGTAGGTATCCAGCTCTTTGAATACGTTATGGATTTTTTTCAATTTTCTTTGATTGCGGAACATTTTAGGTATGCAAGAGGGTTACAAATTGTGGAGAGATCTAATTTTAAAAAATTGAAAGATCATAAATTTATTTTCAGTGTTTTAAAAAACAGACGATGAGGTTGATGCTCTCCTCTTCCCTTCCCTTCCCTCGTCGTTTTGAAAAAATTATACGAGAAGTTAGGTAAGTACTTCTGTAGGATTTTTAAAAGTAAAAAATGCAAAAATTGTCTCTATGGCTTTGGGATTTATCAAAATGCATTATGTTGACCTCCGCCCCCCCCCCCAACAGACATTGCGAGTTTTGATTTTTCGTCCTTCATTACAGCAGAAGTAAATTTTAAAGATCAAAAGAACTTGCATTCAGACATCGTGAAAGTTGATCAATCAAGAAAAATTGATAATGAAAAATCGGGAAATGGAAATCCATTGCAAGAATAATGAATGTTTTTTGATTGAAAATAATGAGTCATGTAGAGGCTCCTAAGATGATGAAAAAAAATTTTTTGTCCTGATTGGATGGTTTTAAACAACGTTCTAAATACTTATTGTGAGTATATCTCAAGAAAACACTAAAATTAAGTAAGAAAATCTGTCCAAGTGTCCATGTGCCATGCTTGAAATTTTTGAAAAATTTTTGACGAATTTTTTGAAATTTTCAAGTTTGAAAAATCAAGACCATTTTTTCCAAAAATTTACTGTAGGTATATGCCCCTGAAAATTAAAAAAAAAAAATACTTAGCTCCTTCCAAAAATACAAATTATTAAACTTTCAGTGTATGAGAGACCAAAAAAATATGTAGGACCATTTTCGACCCAATTTGAATTGAAGACTATTTTAGGAGAACTGGAGAAGGCTCTATTTGAAAATGTTGAAACCTCGTTATGGGTTCTTTATTGGTAAAACAAAATTTCGAATAGACTTGAAAGGTCAGAAATCATACATTTTCTATCTTGCTCGATATCTAAAACTCAAAAGCTTCTGATTTTTAGCCTCACCAATCGATTCCGATTCCAAAGAGTTGGTTCCAGTGAAAGTGGTCGAAATGATTTCAGAAATGGGTGGTGAACTTTCAAACTCCTCTTTAAAGCCATTTTTTCAATATTTTTCTCAGATAATTTTTTTTGAATTTTTCGTATTTTTTTAGAAAAGATGAATTATTAGCTTTCAATTTGGCTGAAAATTTTTCAAAATATTGTTTCAAACTGAAATAATTTTGCGAAATTCGTTTCACTAATTCAGAAATTCTACCTCTGCTGGTTCGCTTTTGATGGTAAGTTGTGCAAGAATGGTCCACTCTTGGAATATTTCAAATTTACAAAAGAGTAAAAATGCGAATTGATCGATGGAAAAAATTTATGCGAGTATTTTTTCAATTCGACGTAAAATCATGATCGAAGGACCCGAATTCTCCGAATCCCAGTGCAGACACTTTAATCCTTCCCTCCCTCTCCAATTTCAAGTCAAGATAATCGACAACTTAGTTATTCGAAGAGACCGGTTAGTCAAAAATCTCGTCAACCTATTTTACATTCAATTTACTCGCACATCAATTCAACTAAACCCTACCAGCGTATACTTTTCAGAGCACCCTATAAAGTGTATATTTTTTGATATTGTGTGGTAAAACGATACTTGTAAAATTTTACGATTTAATTTTGATAGCGTATATGCTTTTTTAAGAGACGAAATTCTTTGCTCGGCGAACATTAAAGTATCGTCAAAATAGAAGTCGCAAAAACGGTTTACAGAGGTGGAAGAAGAAAGGCACGGGGCGGAGCGAGAGTTGTGCACGTACGCGACGGATATTTTCTGGTATTTCCTGTACGATTTCCTCGTGGTTCTATTATTGTATGCGGTCGCTTTTTATGCATATTATTTTACGGGGCCAGGTCGCGGTCGTGGTCGGGGACGAAATAGAGAGAAAAAAAATGAGCTCATATTGGATACGACCGACACGATGGTCGTATACTGCGAATACGATAACGTCGTATCTGTATACGATACCGACGACAGCATATTCTCGGGATATGGTACCGGGGTACTGTATACCGGTGTGTGCATAATTAACCGTTATACAAATAACGTGTAGGAGTAAGCGAGCGAGAAGATCCGACTGGAGAAAAGCAACTCGATGATATTACGAATACACTACGAATGTATCGATTTTGTCATTAACCTTCGGCAGAGATAAAACACGTCGTAGCTCGGGAATATCTCTCACTGCGATGGTACCGAGCTATACGTAGTACATATCGGTGATTAATTTGAAAAAGAGTCGAGTGCTGCGGAATAACAAGACGGTACACGTACGATAGTGGCGCAGAGGCGAAGGCGGGCCAACGGAAATTTCGGGTAATTTTTCATATAGTTTCGCGTTCAGAAAGAAAAATAGAGGCGAACGCGCGAGGGAGGCGAGCTAACGTATGGTGTATGATTACGAAGTAGAAGGTAGAGTGCCTGGGACAGGGTGCGGAGAGCGGCGAGACGATATACGTTCGCCGAAAAAAAGCTGCAGTCGTTTTCCCTTCTTTTTTTTAGGCTAATTTAACTTGTTAGAATTCTCGAAATTCCTCTAAGTACGAATCGCATTACCGAGAAGGGAGATGTCGCGTAGTCGTCGCGTCAGCCTTTGTATTCGTATTTCGAATTCTTAATGTAATTGAAATTTAGACTGATTTTTATAGTGCGCGTATTTGTGATGAGTCGGGAGAACTGTCGACGTGGAGCTGCGTGGGCCCGCGCCGAGCCGTATATAACGAAGTTTGATAAATCTTGGTGGCTTTATGGTACTCTCGCGGCGTATACTTTAAATTTGATTTACGGAAACGAGCGTTTAAGCGGCCTGGACGGGTTGTTAGGTTTCATAGTGTGTGCGGAAAAGATGATGCGCAAATTTTCGTAGGTGATGGAGTGGCTCGGGGGAAGGGGTAGAGGAATTTCTTTGGAGGGTTCTTTTGTGCTGAAATACTTTTTATCTCTCAAATGAAATGATAATCTGAGTTCGAAAAAAGAAGAAATTACTATTTCTTCAATATTGTTGCAATATTTTCATAAAAATTCACAGTAGTAAACTAGATTTTAATGCAACAGTAAAAAAAATTGTTGGATTGCTGATGCAGCATTGTGAAATTGTTGATGCACCATTGCTGAAATAGTCGAATTTTTGATGCATTTTGGTTGAAATGGTGTTGCAACCTGCTTGAAATGTTGATCCCACATGGTTAAAATAAAATTGTTGATAAACTTGGTTGGAATATTGAAACAACATTGAAAAATTATTGAGTTTCAATACGACATCGTTGAAATTGTTGGATTGTTGATGCAACATTGTTGAAATTATTGAATTGTTGATGCAACACTATTGAAGCACCATTGTTGAATTGTTGATGCAACACTGTTGATGCAACATTGTTGAATTGTTGATGTAACATTGTTAAAGTGTTGATGTAAGATTGTTGAAATTATTGAATTGTTGATGCAACATTGTTGAATTGTTGATGCAACATTGTTGAAGTGTTGATGCAACATTGTTGAATTGTTGATGCAACATTGTTGAATTGTTGATGTAACATTGTTGAAATTGTTGAATATTTGATGCAACACTGTTGAAGAACATTGTTGAATTTATTGTTGATGCAACACTGTTGATGCAACACTGTTGAGTTGTTGAATAGTTGATCCAACATGGTTGAAATATTGATGCAACATTTTTCAATTGTTGGTGCAGCATTGTTCGCAAATTGACTCAACTTTGATGGATCATTATTTTGAGAGTGGTCAAATTCAAGATGAATATTTTTGCGCTTTGATAGAAAATTGAAAACATGATTCAAAATCAATAATCATGTTTGAAAATTTCAATGATGAAGAACTTTTTTTTCTGAAAGCTCCACTTTCATGATGAGTACAAAAAATGAACCCAATCGTTTAAAAATCTGAGAAAGATACTTTTTTATCCTTTTTTCTGTCAATCAGCTTTCAAAATGCAACTTCAACTTTCTTGAAGGTACAGATGTCCACTATTTTGACCAAAATTCAAAAAAACGTTAAAAGTAAAGTGACATGTCGATTTCTACTGATTTGAAGGTGCTGAATTCGAATATGTGCTCAGTTTTTTTTCCTTCTGATACCCCCTTATCAGCACTTCTGATGCAATCAAAATTCAAAACAATGAAAAATTACGTATGACGTGTCCTCTGTTAAATGTTTGAGAGCATTGAGTTCAAATATTCGACTTATATTTTTGTATTTCACCTCACATCCTCCTCCATTCAAGGTCACCAAATTTAAATATCAACTTCATTTTTCAATCTGGCCTCTACTTTTCCACCCGTGCTCCTATTCCAAATTACAAAAAAAAGAGTTTAAAATTGGGATAGGCTTGGTGATGGGGAGGGGGACTGAAAAATTAAGTCAATATTCGAACTCGGTGACTTCGAATAAAGGGTAATCAATGAGCTACTCGCTGTTTTCATTTTTCTTGCATGTGTTTTCGTTGTTGAATCGTTGATGCAACATTGCTGAATTGCAGATTATGCGATTGAAATATTTCTGAAATGTCCTTTGTACCTATAAAATTGTATATTAAAACGGTTTTTGAAAACTTCTCGATTTGTAGTAAAAAATGGAAAATCAGCGTAGGATTTCTGAAAAATCTAGTCCCAGTCATCGATTTTTTTTTTTGCAGTCCACTGAAATTGAGACTGGAGTGATTGATAAAATTGAAATAAAAATTGAATTTTCACATCTCAATTCTTGCTGTCAGTCCGGAACTTTTCCCCTCAAAAACTTGATGAAAAATTTACCAATTTCAGTGTCACATTCCTAACGATGATTTTTTTTTGCATTTTCCAGAATTTAGAATTCCAGGATAAGAGGTATGCAATTCAAAAAGAAACGCTTAGGAGAGAAGCAAGGTATCTAAGAAGAAAATTAGAACAACTTCAGCTTAGCTGTAATGCAGCCGCAGTCGCAGCCGGATCGGCCGCCATGAAGAGAAGATCAATATCGGAATGTTCGGCATTGTCTTCATCGTCTAGTACCGTATCTTCTTCGTCCGTTTCCGCCTCTTCAAGTTCTTCTTATTTGTCAATTTCTTCTGGGAACAATTCGTCGCTCTCATCTAATTCTGAATCAGGTAAGACCTACCCTTATTGTTGCAGTACCATAGATTACAACGCGCTGAATTCTTTATTCAGCAAGTCATCTTGGGTGGCGAAATGTTGCCTGAGTTATTTATTACCTTGATATGTGAGATGTTGCCGGATTGAAAAAGTCGAAGTGGATTGTGGTCCAATTCGTAAAGTGTTGAAAGAAGATTGAGAAAAGTTGAGGAATAGGTAAATCTACCCTGTTGCCAGCATCTTTTGGATAAATCTGTGTGTTTTTTGTTCGCATTTGAAGTGTTTTTTGTTAGAAATTTGAGAAAATTTTATCGAGCTTGCCATAAAGACGAGAGCAGATAATTTAAATAATCTATTATTTTCCATTATCGATCATTTTTTGAGTATTTTAATGGAATACTTTTACTTATTCTCCGGATTTTGAGCCATATGCTCGTAAAAAAAAACCTTTCCAATGTGTTTTACAAACTCTATAAGTTCATGAGATACGTGAAGTCTTTCATAGGATACCTTACGGCCCTCCCGTTCTCCCTCCTTCCCTAAATAGTTTTTCTTCTCGCTTTTCTGCTCACCGTCGAACTCATCCATCAGAAGAATAATATTCACGCCGAGTATACGAACTCGCAATACCACCGTACCGGTGAAATTACCAATTCCTCGCCTGCTCCCTTTGCAAAAGAAACCGTCACGAACGCGGCCAAGTTGAAAGTTGAGTCAGGTCATTTGTCTCAATCGTCGAAGCATCCATTAGAATCGGAATGTTTCTCGGGGTGGGTTGGGTTTTCGGAAAAACGACGGCGTGTTTTCGATAATTTGTGGGAAATTCACCGGTCGTCGAGCACACGGCAAAAAGCAGCGACCGCTAACACCGGATCGCTGCGGACGGGAGGACGACGCAACGCTGCAAAACCTTTTTGGGATTGTTTGTTTGCGGCCGGCTGCTGTACCGTGGTGTATGCGAGACGACGATGGAATATTGATATTTTTCTTTCGAACAGATTGAAACGTGTTACGATTTATGTTCGAATGACCCTACGTACGTATGTATACGACTATTACGGTACGTCGTTGTGTTGGAATGTTTGAAAGTAGATGGGCGAGGGAGGATACCGTTTCAAACGCAATTGATGAGTTTGGCGATGGTGGTTAAATATATAAGAGTAGCACGTGCGTGAGTACGGTGTATAGCTCGAGGATATAGCCGTTTCTAAATGCTCTACCCGGTTCGTCTGCTCTTTACGTATACATGGTTTAGCCGCGTTTATTACTTCGGCGAGAGGGCGCGGATCGCGGGCGAGGAGGAAATGAAAAACGAATTTAACTATCAGCAACGCGTTTCGTTGTTCTCGTGTAGTCGATGCCCGAAAGGGATCTTTACGTACAGGTAATTCGAATGTGTTAGGTGAAGGTGGTGGCCTGGTATTTGGCATCATATGGCATGCCGAAAGGGGTGACTTCGCTTTTAAGTACTGTGTGTTTTATTAATTTTGCAGAAAACATAACGCTTTTCTGTCTCCCCGAACTGTAGTCGTTGAAAGATTTTAAACGAATTTGTTTCGAAATTGATTTAGTCGCTCGTTTTCCAGCAGATTACCTGCAGCGAGGATTTTTCAAGGAAATTCAAGCAAAAAATGATTTTTGGCTTAGAATCATGATGGAAGGGGAGAGAGACGTTGTTTTTCCTTGGCGTACTGTGACAGAAGAACACAGATTTCGTTAAATGAAAAGACGTCAAGTTGAAATTTGAAAATTTTCGTGAAATTATGGCAAATTGCTGGTAATAAATTAATCGGTATGATAATCGTGATCGACAAAGAAATGTGCTATGGCAGAGTGAGTACAACAAAGCAAAAAAAAATATTGGTGTATTGATGGTTATGATTGTAAATTACCAATAGTTATGGTTAATTACTGGAAATTACCTTAAATCATCAGTAATGACGATTAATTACTAGAAATTACCGTAAATCATCTGTAGTTATGGTAAATTATCGGATAAATTACCAGTAATTACGGTAAATAATTGGTATTACGGTAAATTACCAGTAATTACGGTAAATAATTGGTAATAACGGTAAATTACCAGGTGATTTCGGTAAATTACCAGTAATAACGGTAAATTACCAGTAATTACGGTAAATCATTGGTATTACGGTAAATTACCAGTAATTACGGTAAATAATTGGTAATAACGGTAAATTACCTGTAACAACGATAAATTATCAGTAATAACGGTAAATTACCAGTAATAACGGTAAATTACCAGTAATAACGGTAAATTACCAGTAATAACGGTAAATTACCAGTAATAACGATAAATTACCAGTAATAACGATAAATTACCAGTAATAACGGTAAATTACCAGTAATAACGGCCAATAATTGGTAATTACGATAAATAATTGGTCATTACAGTAAATTACCAGGTGATTGTGGTAGATAGTTGGTAATTACGGTAATTTACCAGGTGATTGCGGTAAATTACAAAGTCATTACAGTGAATTACAAAATGATTACGATAAATTACCATGTGATCACGGTAAATTACCAGTAATTTCGATGGAATACCAATAATTACGGTTAATAACGGGAAATTATAGTAAATTAATACTGGTAATCACGATGAAATACGTGTCATCATGGTAAATTATGGAAAATTACGGGAAATTACTGGTAATTGTGGAGCAAAGATGTAAAAATACGGTATTTCATTTTTTGGGTATTATATGGCGGTATTATACGTAAAATATCGTATAATACAGTATTTTATTGACATAAAAACGTCATAAATTCACAAAAATGTTAGATTTCTATCAAAGTTCAATAAACTATTTACTTATGATACGTATTAAACAGTATTTTATGTTTTTATAATACAGTATTATACGCGTATTCCTGGTAACTGTCGAGTAAATTACTGGTAATTACAGTAATGACTAACTTACTGGTAATTACAGTAATGGGTAAATTACTGGTAATTACAGTAATGAGTAGATTACTGGTAATTACAGTGATGAGTAAATTACTGGTAATTACAGTAATGGGTAAATTACTGGTAATTACAGTAATGGGTAGATTACTGGTAATTACAGTGATGAGTAAATTACTGGTAATTACATTGATGAGTAAATTACTGGTAATTACAGTAATGAGTAAATTACTGGTAATTACGGTAATTTATGGTAATTATCATTTATTACTGATGATGATGGCGGAGAATTACTAGTGATTTTTGAAAATAACCAATTATTGTGATCTATTACTGGCAATAACATTTATTTACAGTATTTACGGTAAATTACTGCTAACTGGAGTTTAGTATGTGTCATTACGATAAATTTTGTGAATAAATTTCTGGTAATTTTTGAAAATTTTCATAAATCATGTTTAATGTTAATTTTACAACCATATGAAATGCTATTTTTCATTACCTCCATTGTCTTCCTCTCCTTAAGACTCCAAATCTGGAATTTTTGAAGATACCTACCTACTGAACATGAATTTGGGCCTAATTTTATGATTTTGAGTAATTCAACTTCCTCAACCTCTTTTTCAATAACTATCAAGATTCAAAATCTAAAAATGGGGAAAAAAATGTTTTTTTCGAAAAAAAAAAAAAACTTCGATTATAATTATCTAAAAACCATTAAATTAATTAAACAAGTGCGTAGATAATGTTAAAAAAAAAAAATGCTACAAATATTTTGAAAAATAGACGAACTAATTTAATAAATTTTTAAAATTTATTTTTGAACTTTAATCTTTTCAGTTTCTATCTATGAAATAATTTATTTTCGAACAGTTGAGAAAATTACCCATACATATTTTAATTCTGAAACAAAAAGGTAAATGAAATCTTGCAAAGTAGACCTTTGGAAATATATTTTTCTTGCCTTTTAACAAGTTCGCATTACTGCCTACGGTTCCCTGTTTGGCGTTTAATTACCTGTTACGGACTTTTATAATTTTCATAATCCAATTTATCGTCCGTTCGCCGCTTTCTATCGTTGCAATATTAATTTCAGTTTCGTCTCGGTCCCTCCCATTTACCCCATCTCGTTGGTAATCACTTTAAAATTAATTTATCCCGATACTTCGCATTACGTAGGTACAAAATTGACCGATGGTAATAATATTCGTTGTTGTAAAAGAACGGCCCCGGCCGAGCTAAAGAGAGAGAAAATAATGGCGAACGAAGTGCTGGCAACTGGAAAGAAAGAGGCAGTAGGCTATTACCGCGACTAAAAATCTATTCAGTTTGTTAATTTTTATCGCGCCGGCTTTATTCGCATTAAAGCTAAAAGCAGCCTGTGTAACTATGTCGGCTGAAAATAGGCTGTGTAAAATTGCACTTTTAAGCCTTTACGACTTTTTCCATTTAGTACGGCGAGAGGCTGGGAAATATGCGTGCACCGTGCTGTGTTAATCGACGTGTGTTTATGTACGAGTACGCTTTTCTGAAAATTAAAGACGTGGAGATTTTCGGTACCTACGAAGCGTTAAGAGTGTGTGTGATTTTTCTCGATGAAATTCGCACTCGGCAAATATTCGTGATTTCGGTACTACCGGTGGTAGTATAAAATACGACGTCGTCACATCAAAAATAAGATGGGAAGAGCGAAAGATTAATTTTGGTAAACTTGCGTCTAGCAATTACCAAGTTGTAAAATTTCCCAGCCTATTGTTTAATTTTAGCGACTTGCGTTGTGTAAAATCGTATAGCATACGTAAGAGTATATTATTCCATATAAGGTACCTGATGCGAGTATAATAAAATTGTGCTGGGGATGAAAGACAAGAGGCGTTTTAGGAGCTCGTGGCTGGGGCTTTTATAACATCGATACACTTTTGCCAAGCGAGACGCAATTTACCTAGTCGTTCTTTCGATGCATCCGCGTATTCTGTTCAAATATCCGCTGTTAAAGAAACGACCGATCGTTAAGAACGCTTATGACATATTTTTACTGCACGACGTACCGTGTTTATGGTGTAAGTCCATAACGAAAGGACGATGTTGCTGCTTTTTTTATTTGTTGCTTTTCTCGGGTGTATTCGTGAACGCCCCCGTTTTGTAATTTTAACCGATAGAGGAAGAAGCCGTTGAGATGTTTTGATGTCATTTTTTGAGATTTTCTATGTAGCATTAAGTTTTGAATGGCATGAAAACTGAACGATGTTTTTAAGAAAAACTCTCTCATAGTGTAGTAATTTAAAAATGGCAAGATTGAATTTGGATTTACCTATGTGTGGTCTTTGAGGCTGCATTGAATGAAAATCAATGAAATTATGGTAAAATATCTAGAATATTATTACCTATCAAAATAAATTTGAAAAAAAAAATCTAGATAAGAATCTGAAAGCTGTTGAAAAATTGTTAGAATAACAAGAACACCCCAATCCTAAATAATGTACAAACAGTGGTATAATCTTCGCGTACCTTCGGCAACATTAATCGTTTATTTCCGGACAATAAGATGCGCGCGCATCTTGTTAACTGTCTACAACGTTTGTCGTTTCAGTTCAGCTGCGCGCGCTACTTCAAGTCTCTCATGTCACATTTTCTTTTAGTTTGAGTTGAACTCTCGCCGCGTAAACACCTCTCATCTCATAACTAAAATGTGTACCAAACCTAATAATCCTGTTATTGTTGACAAGTAGTGTATTTATTCTTTCAGTAAGATCATCTCGAGAACGATCTTTTTAGTTTGAAATATGTACAATTGTACACCCAGGGGTGTTAACCGAAACCGAAACCGTAACCGAAATCCAAAATTAACCGCTATAAATAGATGATTAACCGTAACCGTAACCGTAACCGAAATAAAAATTTTGGAAAAATGAAACCGTAACCGTTAACCGTAACCTAAATGAATTAAAATTATGTAACCGTAACCGTAACCGTAACCGAAATGATTTTTCCGGTTTTCGGTTAATTGATTTTGCGGTTCTTAGCTATTCTTTTTCAATAAAGAATAGAGAAAGAAATGAAAAAATTAAAATATCTGCCCTGAATCAGGTCTGAGGTCTTAATTTATTCATCACTTTACGATTTTTTTTGAAAACTTTGAACGCCAATGGTCAAATTTTGGAGACTGGAAAAATTTTGGCAATTTTTTTTAGAGTATTTGGTCTCTTTTTACAGTTTTTGAAAAATTAACCGATACCGTTATTTTTAACCGTAACCGAAACTTTTTTATCATCACTGTAACCAAAACCGAAAACCGATAACCGAAATGAGTAAAAAAATGTAACCGTAATCGTAACCGTAACCTTAACCGGAAAAAAATAGTTGAAAACCGAAACTGCTAAACCGTAACCGTTATTTTTTTCGATTTCGGTTAACACCCCTGTGTACACCGTTCAATTCAGTTATTTTCAATTTTTTTTATTTCTTTGAATTTTGATTCGGGTAATTTTTTACAATAATTTTCATGTTTTTCTGAAATTCAAAAAATAATCACTATAATTTGTGCTATTTTGACTATATAAAGTTATTGTTTTTATTTACCAGCTAAAATACTTTTTCTATGTTTGCTCTTTGTTGTGTTTATGATACCATTGATAATTTGTGAGTTAGTACACCTTGCCTTGAGTGAACCAAAATGAGTATACCAAACTTATCTGGATGTAAAGTAAAAACCTGATTAATTGTTTATAAGGTATGTTAGCTTTCAATTTTTTAAAATTATTGTATCGAAATAGAAATAGCTTTTTCCAATAATGCTATTTTACTAATTTGGAAAGACCCAGTTCATTGAAATGGATATTATATTTTTCTGGTTCACACTCTTGTCTATTTGGCGAGCCTTATATGGATGAGGAGCCTTTTCAATATATCTGGCGGCCATTCTAGTGGTCTTAAGAGTATCAATAAATATCGATAATATCGATACTTCGCAGTACCTATCGAAAAGTATCGATACTGAAACGTGGTATCGAATGGATATCGATATTTTACATTTTGGCTGGTTGTTGTTAAAATTCCGTTATTTTAAGGTCTATACACAATACACATGCTCACATCCAAAAAGTGAACTCATTTTACGCTCACAAGCACGAAAGTAGAAAACTGGGTACTGGAAAGCGCAAAAACACACAAATTGTCAAATGTGAAGTCAAAGAAAAATAGGAGACAGCGGAGACACAAAACTTAAAAAGTATCGATAAATATCGATATTATCGATACTGGCTTCAAAAATATCGATAAATATCAATACCGAAAATTCCTTGGATATAAGACCACTAGGCTATTCCAAAGGAATTTTTCACTTTTATCAAGTTTTTTGTGGAATCCTTCACTCCCAGGATTTGAGTACCTATAATGATAATGATACACAAACTCTTCCAACTTTGTAATCAAATGCTGAACCTATATTTGTGTTGAATCTCATCAAATCCTTTGTTTAGTACTTCAGGCTAGTTTACTCTCATTTAACAATATGGTTCTATAGGGAACCGCAGCCTAAAGTTGTGTGCGTAAGTAAACAATCTCATTTGGTCCAAACCGAAAGTGTCGTCCCATTTAAATACATGTAAAATCGTGAGTTTTCAAATTAATTTTTCTTCGTATTAAACTCAGCGATTTTTTTTGAAACTTAGATATGTTGAAGAAGAATCGTCCTCCTTTAAAATCTTTTTTGTTTCAATAAAATCGCTGTGTTGAATGCAAAGAAATTTGAAATTGAAAACTCGCAATTTTACATGCGATTAAATGGGACAACGTTTTCGGTTTGGACCAAACGAGTTTGTGTATTTACGCACACGATATCGTTGTTAACACACACAAATAAAACTGTGACGTCACGCTGCGGTTCCCTATGTCATCACTGTCATCAGTTATAGCAATATCTGTCTTTTTTTTTGACTTAAATTACCAGTCCTATCAGCAGATAAAACTGAGATTTCCTGTATAATTTATGAACAGCTTGCAATAAAATTATCAGCATGAGTTTTTTACATGAACAGTACCATTCTCTAATCAGTGTACAGTGGCTCAATGGAACCATTTTCATTTTCCCTTAACCAGGTTGCTCTTTTTTTCTCCATTGCCACACATTAAATTGATTTATACCCCATGAAAATTGTTTCAAATTTTATTCGAAGGTTTTGAAAAATTCAGAAAATCACCTACAAAATTTTGAACATTTTACATGTCATAAAAAATGCAAAATAGTTTTTAAAAATTATTCAAACAGAAAGTCAATTTTGGAACAAAAAATTGTGAGGAGAGAACGATTAAAAATTGAGAACTTGTTGAATTTGTGCAATTTATTGAGAAAATGAGCCAGATTTTAAAATAAGTGTACCTAACAGGGATTGTTTAAAAAATTAGGCACTGTTGATTGCAGTAAGTATGATAAATTACCAGTATTTACATGAAATTACTGAGAATTATGGTAAGTTACTGACAGTTATCAGTAAGGTAATTTACTGTAATTACGAGTAATTCTCTGCAAATGCTCCTAATTCACTTTTATCACCTGGAATTTTCTGTAATTTACCATAATTACCCTTAATTCATCGTTATTGCCTGTCAGTACAGTGAATTAGAGTTAATTACAGTAAAAAATACTAATAAATGATCATTGTGGTAAATTACTTGTAATTACGGTAAATTACTAGTAATAATTACGGTAAATTACCAGGTGATTGCGGCAAATTACTTGTAATTACGGTAAATTACTTGTAATTACGGTAAATTACTCGTGATTACGGTAAATTGCTCGTAATTACGGTAAGTTTCTTGTAATTACGATAAGTTCCTTGTAATTACGGTAAGTTACTTGTAATTACGGTAAATTACTGGTAAATTCTGTCTTTTATCAGTTTTTACTCAATTTTCGAAATTTTTCCCGGGTATTCGACCCTTTGAACAGTTTGGTACCATTTCAGTTTCAATATTTTTCTGCTACCTCTGTGACTTGAATCCAATTTTTCTTCTTTCTCGCCAGTTTAAATAATTTTCACAAAACTGTAAATAATTTATTCGATATTTTCAAACCATCCATAATCATGTTTTTTTTAAATTACTTTTTAAAATTTTTCCAATATTAATTTATAATACCAGTCTATAACATTCCAAATACCTAATATCAATGATGTAAGTAGTAGGTACCCTGTTCTAAAAAAGTACTCTTACGTGTGTATTCTTCCGATGATGGCGGGAAAAGCCAACTATTTTCTTAGAACTTTTCAAACTTTATCAAAGTGTACGAAAAAGTGTCTTCGTTCGTCGAACGCGACAATCTCCCTTCTTCGACATCGCTCTTCGATATCATTAAGGCGAATAAGAAACCTGTGTAGGAAAATCCACACCCTTGTGGAATTGGAAAAAAATGCCGCCACTTTTTAATAAACTAAACATCTTCATTTCCGATACCATTCGCTCTTTTCGGTCTACCGCGGCTCTTCGTGCTACATGCAATACGTCAAAAAATAGGGAGAAAATCTGTAACCAATTTAGCCCGCGGGGACGAATAAGAATAGAGATATTTGTAGTGTAGGTGTATGCGGTATTAGTCTGAAACACCGGCTCGATGGTGAAGAAGAGAGATAGAGAAATGCGAGAGGGTAAAAAAAAAGAGAAGATAATCACTCGTCGTGCGACAAAAAACACGCCGATGAGAGAGCTTTAACCCCTTTTCGCAGATACGGCTACGGCTCGACCATGCTTTTGTTTCGTTTGTTGCCGTTTCATTAGGTGCTAAAGCGCGTCTGCGTCGCGACCCGGCCAAAAAAGCTTGTATAGTCTGGTAAAATAACCCTTTAAATATTTGCGCTAATGAAAAACTGTTTATAAAATGGCGACCGGGGAATACGCGGACGCGAGTCCTCGTCGACGCGCCGAACAAGGACTGCGGCAACAACGTGAAAATGAGTGCCGAGTAGAAAGGCTACATACAGAAAAAAAGAAAAAGCAAACGAAGAATCGAGGTAGAAAGTTGTACGGGGAATGTATACGAGTTGAGCCACATCGAAACACAGGGCCAAGTCGTCGTAAAAAATAATACCTCTTTAATTACGAAAATGTATGAAAAGAAAGTTCGTCGTAGCTCGACTATCAATAACCCTTTTTTTTTGCCATTTAAAAATACCTGCTTTTGAGCCCCCCTGCTTCCTGCCCCGTGTTTTAGTTCTAGCCGAAGGCAACGGTGATGTGTTTCTTTCATTCGCCGCCTTCTATACGTTTCTTATTCTTCGGAAATTACTACAAGTGTTTGGTGTATTCGAGTATACGATGGATTACTTTTACCTCTCTTCGCCTGGCTCGTGCCAATCGACCTTTTTTTTCTTTTTATTTTGCGCAAATATCCAACCGGAGAGTTGGTGTGTTTGCTCGGCGTGAGCATAACCGATTTTCCCTCTTTCTCGCAAGCTGTCGAGTTATTTAAAATAACTATTTGCGGAGGAGTTTGAAACAGAAAGGAGGTACTCCGGCAGCTATATTCTTGTTATGTATAATAAGTACATATTTGCGCTGTGCTATACATACTTACATATCGAATACGTATACGAGTAAAGACGATGGAATATTGAATAAAATAAGAATTCCGTCTTGAACTTTTCTTAAACTTTGAACGATGGAGCTCTCGATTGCAGCCCGAGAATGCAACACGTTTTCCTTATACCGAACTATACTCGAACGCTTTACCAGCATACGAATCGCTCTCGACGTTTCGTAAATAGAATTTATAATGCGACGATTCGGCGGCAGCTCACGGTTCCCTTCTGCCACGTTTGTCTGTTCGATGTCTTTTTCCAAGTATCTGGTTGAATTTTGCAATCGTGTCGAGATAGAGGAGGAGAGAGAATTGCGAAATTTACGAAAACTGTGTTTGAAAGGGGTATTTGCGGAGGATTTGGAAGTTTTTGAAGTTTTGAGAATGATATAGGTATGTAGATATTTTGGGGGTTGATTCAAATTCGATTTCCCGGATAGGAGTATAAATTTTGACGAGAGTAACTTTTTGTAATTTTTTCACAGTGGGTCCGGATGATAATTTTTTTTTGCCTTCCGGTTTCACTAAAAATTATTTTCACCAAAAAGTCACCTTCTTTGGATCTGAATCGTGAAATTTGCTAAAATTTTGACTTGACAAATCAGTGAATTCGATTGGATTAAAAATAGTGATTTTTCACTGATTTTTCAATTAAAGATAGTGATTTTTCACTGATTTTAAAAATCACAATTTTTTCTTGTTCAGTAAATTTTCAATTTGTTGGAAAATAAACATTCCTTTTTGAACACTGGACCAGCAAAGTCACTAAAGTCACTGCTTTTATCAAAAAGTCTCTAACGTCACTATTTTCATCAAAAAAGTCAATTTTCATCAAAAAGTCACTAAAACGTCACTATTTTTATCTCAGTCGCTCAAGTGATTATTTTCATTGAAAAACTCACTAAAGTCACTATTTTTATCAAAAAGTCACTGAAGTCACTTGTTTTCGTCAAAACGTCATCAGTCGGCACTATAACGGAATAAAAAGGAGTAAAATTACCAAAAAGAAAAAAAATATTACTTTTTAAAGAACTGAACCATTGAAGATGGAAAATGAAACTATAAATTTTCATTGTCTTTCACTGAAAATTGTTTCGATCTCAATTCGCTAGGAAACAAATTCGTGTTTGGACTCGCGATCATCTTGAAATTCTCGAAATTACAAAGCATGTTTTAATTAAATAATGCTAAAAAGTAGTGGAACGGTGGTGAGAGGCTAAAAAGATTTTTTAATTTTTTTCAAGTCATCTCAAGTCCTGAAAAAATGTCTAGTTTTTGAAAATGATCCCAATTTTTCAAAAATTGATTAGTTTGTTGGAAAATTGTACCAACAGTTTTCAGAAAAAAATTGCTCAATTGCTAAAAAATTGACCCAGGTTTGGAGAAATTGTAATTGCTTAGGTTATCCAGGAAATCTGTCCCAGTTCACAATTTCTATCGTACCTATTTTTATAGTTGTAAAAAAATTCTTCATTTTTAAAAACCGACAATTTTTTGGATTTTTGAAAAGTTCTCCTGAGTTTCGGAAAGAGACGTTGAAGTTTCAAAAAACATTCTCTCTTGATTGAAAAATTATTAACTTTCTAAAATGTCGTGTAAATCACGAAAAATGAGCCAAATTTTGTCGTGAAATCGTACAAATTCGATAATAAAATTTTTTCAGTACTTAAGATTTTTTCAAAACCTCAAATATTTTCAGAACTTTTTGAAGATATTTTTAAAAATTTTACTTTCTTTTCAGCTCACTTGAATATAAATTTCTTTTAAAATTAGGTACATTAATGTTTTTCCGAAAATTTGAATCCGATTTTCATCCAATTTCAGTCGAACCTCATAATACATGAAGCAATTTCATCATTGTACCCAATTTTCTTGACTTAACTTTTACCGAAATTTAAAACAATTACCATCACTCTTCCTCGACATCTCGTATGCTTATTAAAAAAACATATTCGATTCGCCCCGCATCGACGATCATCTCTGTGCTGGAAACTCTGAAACGTAACGACGTTAAGTGAATAATTGACTGGTAAAATTGTGGCTAGATGGAAGGAAATTTGATAAGGAGCCGAGTACAACGCGTTGGAAATTCGAAGACTATGTTATCGAATTAGGTAATTCTTCGCAGCTGCGGTTGCGTGATCGAGGTGCCAAAGGTATTGCGTACATCTTCGAGAAACGAAATGATTGATTCGATAAAATCTTCGTTTTGTTGGAAGGGATCGGACGAGATTGAGGAAATTCTCGCCTCGTCATCTTCCGTCGAAACGCAAGACCCCCAGAAAAATATCTTTTTGCTGGAAGGATTCTCTGGGGAAAATGACAACCGAAGAATAAAAATTGTTTAATTAGAAGATATTTGCGGTTGATACGAAATTCAATCCTACAGAAAACTTGGAAAAAAGGGAGCAAAGAGGCGAGGAGAAAGGAAAAGGAGATACGAATACCCTTGAATTTCCAACTCGACGAATACCGCCCATTATTCATTGAATTCCGAGAATTACTGCGGATAAATTGGTGGTGAATAAAAAAGACAATCCGATTCGAAGAACGGGCGAACAAAAATCAAAATCTCGAATTAAAACGTTAACAAAAGGTAAACTTGGAAACCGCCAAACCTTCGGCTTTTTACCTCGCTACCACGACAATTGTCGTGCTTCGAGTTGGAGCAGCCCCCAACCGTTCGAGGAAATCGTGAAAACTCAAACAATCGTTTAATAAAAAAAAAAAAAAGGAGAAAATCACAATACGTTTATTTATTAACCCTACGAGAGAGAAGGAAAGAGAGAGACAGAAAAAGACACGCTATAAGAATAAATAAAAGCATATTACCAAAAGCTGACTGCTTTTTGAGTAAGTAAAGGAACGAGAGAGACGGATAGACGCAGAATCACACGAAAAATAGCCTCGTCACGAACCTTATCAACAGGTTGGGTTTGATTCGTTTATAATAAATTTAAAAGTGGGATTTTTTTACTTTTTTTCTATACCTTTCTCCGTATACGTGTTTTGTTTCCACCCTGCTGTACATTCCAATCGTCGCATGACTACAGATACAAGCATGGCCGCCTTCGTTTATGTACATAGGTACTTATGTGTACCCGATACCCTATGGAGACCCAAAGAGGGGGAGGAAAAGACCGACGACGTAAATAAAGTACACGGTACTGTAATTACGTTAATTTCTTAACTTACATTTTGTAGCCGGAATATTGAAGCGGAACGATAGCGCGGGTAAAAGTTTTAAATTTTTTAAAAACTTTACAAGCACACAGCGTGTATTGTTGACATCGAGAAAAAATTATATGTATGCGGTATATGTATAGAAAGTGTCGTGACTAAAGAAGATTACAAAAGTTTACCGTTTCCAACCTTATGATTACCGAATTTTATATTAAATAGTTCGCTTCGTTTCTTTCTCTATAGGTTTTTCGCCTTTTTCGCTTTAAATAACGAATCAAACACGTTAAACTTCGGTACGCGGAGTTTTATGGAGGGCTGATCGGGGCGAGTCGGATTAAATAAAATCCCCAATTTATTTGAAAATGGAGGAAGGGTGGAGGGGAACACGAATGGAGACAAATACGACGCGAGTGCGTCCCTGAAGTAAAAAAGCATTCTTCGTAGGGAAAAATAAGCGGAAATTTTTATTTCGAGGAGGAAAAAATTGAAAAGTTTTTAGTTGAAAATTTTGAATATTTGTCGTTCGAATAATTCAATTTTGGCTCGTGTTTGGTTTCAAATTTGACTGAAATGCCATGATTGAATTTTTTTTAAATTTTACAGGGTGTCTAATAGGTCAAGCTGGTCTGATAAGCCAAGATTTTTGCCATGTGGTCAGGCTGGTTCTGAAAAGTCAAGCTTTTTTACTAATTTACTCAAAAAGTCAAGCTTTTTTTTCAAAAATTTTATTTACCATTGATAAATATTAAAAATGTCTTATGAAAAAGAAGAGTATTTTTGAGGGAGGCACTATAATTGCTTGAAATTTCCTTTAAAACGAATATAAGCAGGGGGTCAAAAAATTTGGGGTTGTTGTCAAAAAAGTCATTTGAAAAGGTCAAGCTAAGTCAAGCTTTTTTCTCAAAAAATTTTGTTAGACACCCTGTCTTAAGAACTATGATTGAAAATTTTCAGGAAGGGCTCAGCAGATTGAATATTTTCCTTGAATCGTTGCTGTGTACTGTATTTGAGTGTAAACCACCTGCTATGTCAGTATTTCTGCCCATCATAAAAAATGCTTTTATTTTATTGTCCCTTTGAAATTGTTTGTGTCCGATTCTTTTCCGCTGACTGCACCGGTATCTTTGAGTGGAGAAACCGGTTGTGGGCATGGCCCCTCCCACTTAAAATGTCAACTTCGACATTACCTGAGCTTCTCGGCTCAGTTTAGTTTTGGCTCTCTTACCGAAAGGTAGTTCTGAACGAATTGCCTGAAAACACTTGAAAGATTATTAAAAATTAGAAAGTATATAAATGGCTAAAATTGATTTTTAAAAATTCAGAAATTGAGGACATAAAATCAAGTTGAATTCCTATCTTTGAAGATTTTGAAGACTGCTGAAAAATTGAAATATTATAAAATCAACATGAAAATTCAAGACTATATAACTAAAAGTTTTCACGAAAATTTATGAAAATATCGAAAAAAAAGTCGCAAAAATTCTAATGGCAATTACATTTGAAAATTTTCATTGAAAATTACAGAAGTTTTATTTGTGAGTAAAAGCTTCCAAATCATGGATGTTTTAAAAATAATTTTATGATTAAAAGTTGTTGAAATTCTTTTAGTTGATGAATTTTTGTGTACCTATCAGGTTTTTTTTGAGTATTTTTCTCTTATTTCCAAAATTGGCAAATGATTTTGATTTTTAATTAGTACTTTGTTGGACTTTTGAAAACTTGGGAGGAAAGTCCAAAATTTCTGTACCTTTTCGATATTTTCTCCCAATTTGTACTCAATCGTTAAAATTTACCTAATGTTAAAAATTTAATAATAGGAACGTTGTTTTTTCCATTTTATGGATTGACGGACCCGTCTATCCCCCCTCCCGTACTATGACACATTCATATTTTTATTGTCAAGAAAGTTGAGATTATATATATTTAAGAGTATTTCAAGGAAAACTTTCAGTAAAAATAAGGTAATTTTGTGAAGTATTCAAGTACCTAGGTAAACAATTTCGATCAGTTTTTGGTGACTTTCTTGTTCACAAAAGAACTATTCCAACTCAAAAGTGAAATTTTGAGACCAAACAAAATTAAATCAAAAGTACGTACTAGAAAAACTCTACATCCAAAATTTCAAGAGCTGAAGTTTATTTCTCGAATTTTGGTGAATTTTTAAATTTTCAAAATCATCTCATCGTCCTAAAAAATTTTAAAATTGAATTTAATTAACAAAAAAGAATTGAAATTTAGTATTTATACCGTATTTTTGACTTCCCAAGTCGATTGAAAACGGTTTCAAGACGTTTCGGAGTCATTAAGAAATTTTGGAATTTTCCAGTTCTGGAAAAACCCCCATAAAAATGGTTCATATGATCTTCGCCAATATTGGTGATCTATTTGGTCAATTAGACCAAGATTTTCCAAAATTCACAAGTTTGTGTTCTAACTCATATTTTTTGCTCACAATTTTCCTGGAAAAATGTATTTTTTTGTCAAGAAATATAAATTGAAAATTTTAGAAAATTGTGATCTGATATGTTATCCACGATTATAGATACTAAAGTTCATATGAACCATATTTATGGAAGTTTCTCAAATACTGGAAGATTTCAAAATTTTCTGATGGCTCCAGAACTTCTTGAAACTGTTTCCAATCGTTTTGTGAAGTCAAAAATATAATTTTTTGTTGATTTGGTCAAATTTCTATATTTTGCAGGACCAAGAGATAATTTTGAAATCACAAAAATTCACCATAATTCGAGTAATGAACTTCAGCATCTGAAATTTTGGATTCAGGGTTCTTTTATGATGTAATTTCGATTTATTTTTGTTCAAGACCGAGATTTTACCTTGAGATGGGATACCTTCGTTGTCTGAGTAAACTTCCTTGTCTTTTATCAAAATCAAGGATTCTCTTTTTTTTCGGTTCATCCTACTAATCGTTTAAATTCGTGAATTTTGAAGAAATATTGTAAAAAAATCACAAATTCAATCGCAATATTTATGTAATTCGTCCTTACGAGGTACCTTTTATCTCAAGAATTCGATTCCAATTCTTGTCTTCCGCGATAGAGCAACTTTTCATGTCACCGAGACAGAATAAGCGCTGGAAAAATACACGTGAAACCCCCCATCGAGCTAGAACATAAGAAAAAACTAGGTAATAGCCACCTACGCCAGCTACACACCAACTCATTCCCTTTTCGGCGAATTCCCTTCACAAAAAAGCACAAAAAGAGAAAGGCGAAATCGAGCCATCGTACGAGAGGGTGCCTCATAATACGACGACGCGAGCTTGTCGCGCATAATTTACAAATTCGTGGCGCGCTCGGTAATCGTTTGCGAAAAATACTTTATACGCGACATTATGTTAAAAAATAGCGCACATATTAATGCAAATAGATTTTTTTTATAAATCAAATACGTACAAACGTCATGTGCGCAATCTAGAAGCCATAAAAATAGCGAACGTCACGCCGCCTTGGGTAATACCAAGAGGGTTCCTTCTTTCTTTTTTTTTCGGCGAAAAAATTTTTATTCGTTCGACGAAATATGTGTGTACAATAAAAAACGACGCGGTTTATTGCGGTGGTGCGAAGCGAAGAGGTACAGACGTCGTATGTGAAGGAAAAAGACGTGAAAAGGGTGAGAGGGAGGATGTCATCGCACATCGAAAAAGTATAATATGACTACGTAAATGTACGTATATATTTGCGACGAGGTTATATATACTTTTTCCTGGGCTATGGTGCTTGAATTCGCTACGTTGGTGGATGATTTGGTTGGAGGAGGGCAGCGACGATGGCGTTGATATTTATATATATTTGTATGTGTATACTTTATAATGCCTTATTCAATTTAATATCGTTTACGCCTAAATATATAACGTGCTCGGTTTATTTACATAATATCTGGATATCTAAGCCACAATATCGGTTACGTATACCCTTATAGTATACCGTACCCTCTTCTCGTAAACGTATAAACATATATAAGCCAAAAAAATGACGAAGAGTTGCCGAGCGGTGTAGAGAAAAAAAATACTCTTACGGGATGGGATCCGAGCGAATTTTATATTCAACTTGGGCGAATAAAGCGCTTCGACACGACCCGTTTATACGGCAACAAATTGTTCGGAAATATATTTAAACGAAAAGCCCCAGCCTACCGTCGACGTCCGTAGTCCTCTTCTATCGGTTGCCAGTTTCATCGTATACTGCTTTATAGTATTGGTACAATAGGTCGGCAACGTTGTTGATACTTTTTCTGTCATGTTACCAGACGGATAAACGTTTAAAATTGAATCTGTCCTTTCGTATTTGGATACTGGATGGGATTTTATGAGATGAAGTTTTATGGAAAGGGGTGCAAGGGAGGGTACGGTCGAGGTGCCAGGTTTTTTTTATTTTTTTATCGCCGATTGGCCTGGAAATAAGGAAATGTGCGAGAATTTGCAGCTTTCGAATGAGATATCGAAGGTCATGTGGGTGGTTTGGTTTGAGGGTATGTAGATTTGCAAGAAGGTTGCTTGAGGTGTGGTCGGAGTTTTTTTTAGAGTGATTTTTTTCGAAGGCGAGGGGTTTAGGATTATTTGTGAAAAGAATGTTGATAGGGGAGCTGGATCGAAATAGGGAGGAAGGAGGTATATGCTGTCTCTTCTATTCAGTAGCAAAGCCAAAATTGAAAATTGGGGAACGAGGGGTGTATATAGAGGGCTGTATGCTGGACAATTTTTTTTCGAAGTGGAAAAGGGAGTAGAATTTTTCGCAGACTAAAATTTGGGAGGGGAATGAAGACTTGAAATTACAGGAAATTTTTTCGAGGGGGGAGGGGGTAAAGGAAGTCTTCTTTTGCACTTTTATCTTGGAAAGATTATAAAATTGTGATTTTTTAATTCCCAAGGGATACGAGGATAAAGCTTTGAAAAATTCGAATTGGATTTTTGAGGTCCAAATAAGACATTGTTAGTAAATTAGGGTGGCATTAAGTTTGATTTCGTTCATAAATCGCGGTGGGTTTAAAAGTGTAACGTAAATTTATAAATACATACAACAATTTTTGCAAGGCGTGAGGACCAGAAATTTTTTCGGGGCTTGGTCTCTCTGAGCCTCTTTAGGCAAACCTTGGCTTTTATACTTTTTTTTTTTACTAAAAATTCCTGATTTCAGGAAGCTGGTCATTATCATCACAAAAATATAGGAAATCGGTTCTAAAGACAACTTTCAAACGTTCAAATCAGTCCAAAATGTGTAAGAGGTATGAAAAGTTCGAATATCCGAAAAAAAATTACGAAAAAGTAAAAAATTCAACTGGAACGTAAAATGTTGAGAAAAATTATTAAATATCTTTTGATTATAGTCAAAGATGGATTACAACTTTTTTGAGGGCGAGAGGGAGGTTGAGCCCCAGTTCAACTGTAAAAAAACATAAGACAGAAATGGTTTTAAAAAAGAGAAATTTACGTGCTAGAATAAAAGAATGGGCTATTTTTTTTGATTTTCACAAAAAAAATTGTATTATTCTTCAATAATTTCATCTCTTTCCAAAAAAAATTGAAAAAATTTGAAAATTCCATTGGCTCTGGGCTGTCTAAGAAATCACTCTGCTTCCTAAAATTGAAAGGAAGAGGGCTCATACTATAATTTTGAGAATGAATTATGTGAATTCATCAAGCCTGAGCAAATCGAGGGCAAACATTTTCGATGAAGAAAGCATCCAAAAGCTAAATTTCCTTAGGATTTGTTAAAGGAGGCGAAATTCTTGACTCTGATCTCTTATAAACTTTAGGTTTTATAATGCCCGAGCCATCAACGCACTCAGAAAAGGGAGGGGCTGAGAACTTGAGGAAAAGTAGGAGAAAGGGGTGAAATTTCAAATCAGTCATTTTATTTACTGATCTTTCAATCAAAATTAAGTATTGTTTTTTCTGATTTTTTGACAAATACTATTTAAAGAGCTGAAAATGTTACCTTTTCTCGCATATAAAAGAATCTCCTTTCCAAGCTAAAGAGGGGATGAAGTTTGAGACCTCCTCCCCCCCGCGTGTGTTCATGGCCCGAGAGAAATAGGGTCTGAGATTTGAAATTGAAACATTGAGGATTTTCAGGGCAGAAAAAAACTAGTTTTTTTTAGTAATTTTGTTGATTGCCAATTTCGTGCTTTTTTATGCTAGTTTGCTGCTCAGCTTGGCCACTATCTAAGAAAATGGTCTCCAAAATTTTGACAAATTTCGTTGTAAATCAACACTTTTTCGTATATATGTAATTTACCCATTTACAAGAAAATTTACTAATCTGGGTGACCTATGAAGGAATGTACAAAATTTCACGGATTTCTTGTAAAATTTTCCAAAAAATCAACGAATTTACTTATTAGGAGCAAAATGTTAGAAATTTTGTAAAAATTATTTTCGGAATTGTTAAAAGAAACCGTTTTAATACGTAGTTGGAAAAAGGCTGGTAATTCGTCACTTATTGATTAGTTTGTCTCTTGAAAATTAGGTATTTAAAAGCACGAATTTTTTGGGGGGAGGGAGGTGGTAACTCGACATGGAGGAGGCTTCAGCCATCCAACTCCCTTATCTCCGGTTCTGCTTTTGATTTTCTTTCTCCGGAAAAAATTTCTCCCTCGCTTTCCTCGGTCTCAGTTTCTTCATAGGTATAGAAATGGAAACTGTTCGAATTTTTTCATATTTTGTTTGAACTTTTTTGTTCAAATTTTCCATTTTCCTGTGACAATTTTTTCAATTTAATCAAATTTTTCTCAAAATTTTCTCATTGTTGAAGAAGCAATCAATCTCTCTTATGTATTCGATCCAAGTCTGCCAATGAATGATCCTTTCGGTAACTTTTTTTTTTTCAAATTCATGATTTTTTGCATAATGAAAAGGCTCAGTTTTTTTTCAATCAAGACAAAAATTTTGGAAAATATATACACCTTGATTTGAAAAAAAAAAATACAAACACATTGAAAAATGTAATTTTTATTTCAAATACTTGAAATATCCGACGGTTTCACCTGCTATCGCACCCTATCGAAAAATTCCCAAAACACCGAGCACCCTTTCGAAACACCCTGTTTTACGAGTTAAGATGCAAATTGAAACATCGACTCGGGTCAGAAGAGAAGATTTAGCGCATAATTCTATGTATTCACTCGGTACCTAGACCACCCTCTACCCAGTGCGAGTGAGTTATAGATACACCACGATCTAGTACACCGTAGGTACGTATAACTCTACTGGCGAGCAGGGTGGTGGTGGTCGCCGCCGCGAAGAAAACTCTACGAGGAGACGTGGGCTGAAGAGTCGAAGAAAAGAACACCGAGCACCATTTGTTCGAGGGCATAAGAATTGGCTATCGGATCTTACGCTAGAAGAAGAGAAAGCTCGACGATAAATTACATTCGCCTGGTATACTGGTGTTGACAGGCATTTCCTATTAGGCGATCTTTTGTACTATAGAGTCGGTCCGGCCAAGGGAGGGTATCGTAGACTTTCTCGGATCCGAGAGAAGAGCAGGGAGTTCGGACGATGATGTCCACTATACAAGATATAGTGTCGCGGCAAATGAATGCGTAGTATGGGCCAAGGTGTCTCGGAGACGTTACCGAGGTATAAACGTGGACGAGGGGATGAAGTGAGGGGAGTATTTGAGAGGGTTATTTTTCTCCAGAAGACGACGACATTGCTCTCGGTATTTCTATCCGCACTCTCTCGCTATTTCGCGTTTATAAATAATGCACATATTTTCTTCGCTAAATTATCGTATAATTTCGATGGCGCAGCGACGGCGGTGGTGTTTGAGACGAAAGTACTCTTTTTTTTCTCCATCTTCGAAAATGAGTGAAAAAATTGTACGAGTATTGGCTGAGATACCGCACGACGAAGGTGGAGGCGGCGGCTACGATGGCGGCAGCAAAACGAGCCTCGTCTCTTTATGATTTATATAACGTCGGAAGTTTCCTTTGCAGTTTCCTTTGTTGTTTTCGCGTTTATTTATGACGATATACGTTGGTTTTTGGTGCTTTTTCACTTGGGCCGCCGTCGCCATCGCCACGTATACACACAACGTTTTTAACGTATTCGTTAAAAGTATGATAAATGTATTTCGCGAGCATTTGTTCGAAGCCAAAAAAAATTTCGAGAGCGTTCGTTTTGTTTTCGTCGTCATTGGTACCTTCGTCTTGCGCGAATTTTCCGGCCGAAAGAAGGGCGCAGACGTAGGGTTTTGTCGCATCGCCGGAAAAGGATAATGTTGTATATGAAGCGTGTCAAGATTTGGAGAGATAAAGGTGAAGGGAGCTGCTGGGCCGATACGTGTGTTACTTAAAGGTGAAATTTAAGGCTCGAGGTAATTTTAAACATAGATAGGTATTGGGTGTCCGGGGGAGGGGAGAAGGTCCTCCTCTTTTCAATGGGTTTATATTGAAGGACCTGTTTTAGTGATCTTGTTTCCTCCATTCTTTCGACGTGATCTCCCATTTCTTTCTAGAGGACTTGATTTTTTTCATGATTGGTGTTACTCTCAGATTTGTCGTTTGGTCTCTTGACTTGATCTTATCCCTTAGGATCACTTCTGCCATTCTTCTCATGAATTTTATTTCCCCTGTAGATCTTTGTTTATCTGACTTCTATTTTGTGCCTAAAATTCACACCCATATGAGTTTCATTGATATTGCATGTAATTTGTACGCTTTCACATAGGCGCACCCAGAAATTAATTAAGGGAGGGGCTGAGAATTTTATAAAATTAGGGGCGGGGTCAAATATCGAAGTAGTCATTTTTCACTGATTTTTCCGTCAAAAATCGTCATATTTTTTCGTCAAATTGGGAATTGATTGAGGAATCGGTAATTTTTGACTGAAAAATGAGTCAAAATTATCAACTTTTAGAATAAAATGATTAAAAACACTGCCCGAGCGAAGCGAGGGCGAAATTTTTTTGAAAAAAGTGTACAAAAACCATTGAAAAAAATTATAAAAATCACCATTAATGCAGGGCTGGTGGAACGGAACAGAGCAGAACAAAATGAACAAATGAAAAAACAGTGTATTTTTTTTTTACAAACTTAAAAAATAATAAAAACACGATCTAACTTTGTAAAAAAATATTAAGTATTGATTATTTGAAAAAAATTTTTTATTTTTTTTCTTAAAAAATCAATATTTTTCGGATTTTTGTTCTCTAATAAATCAGTGAAAGTTACCAAAAATTACTACAGACCAGTCAGAATCTGCAGTACAGCAATAAATCAGTTGAAACTAATTTCACTGTCCACAAATGGTGAAAAAAAAATGCTGAGAAATCAGCGAAATCCTTTGAAAAATTCGAGGAAATTCGCTGAAAATCAAAAAATTTTGCAGATTTTTCCTACGCTTCAATTTTAACCTTTTTTCAGGGACTATTCACTGATTTGAAAAATGAGAGAGTCCTTTTTGTACACTGTGGACATTTTGAATCATTTTATTAAATTTTTTGAACTTTGAATTTTTTGAATATTTTCAATTCAGCTAGAAAAGAATCGATTTTTTTCTAAAATATAGAATCAAAATTAAAGTTTGCCAATTTTGTAATTCACTTTTGCAATATTCTACAGTATGACACCAAAGTCTTGCCCACGAAAAACACTTCATGATATCTCGAAACTGAAAAGAGATATCGGGATGATTCAAATGGCAATATGTTCCTGGAGACAAGGACATTGAAGATTGATAGTCAAATTTCAGTTCTACCTACAGGGTGTCCACAAATTGAGAAACCGGTTTTGGTTAAAAAATGGGGGTCTGGGTTTTTTTTTATGGATTTGAAGTCTACACACTGAGACGATTAAAATGTGATAATTTTTTTTTTCGAAACCAGTTCGATAATTTGCAACCGGTTGTCAAAAATACACCAAAAATTGAGATTAGAAAAAATTTTCCAAATGAAATTTGTAGAGCTTTTGCTTTGTAAGCCAAACATTGTCAGTGAACTCATTTTTTGAAATTTCAACAACAAAAAAAGATATGAATTTTTTTAGATTTTTAACGGTGCGGTGTTCAACATTCCTTTTAAAAAAAATTTCATATCTTTTTAAGTTGTAGAAATTGTCAAGTTGCCGAGAGTGAACTGATTCAAGAAATGAGTTCACTGCCCATGTTTGGCTTACAAAGCTCTACAAATTTCATTTGGAAAATTTTTTCTAATCTCAATTTTCGGGGTATTTTTGACAACCGGTTGCAAATTATCGAACCGGTTTCGAAAAAAAATTATCACATTTTAATCGTCTCAGTGTGTAGACTTCAAATCCATAAAAACCCCAGATCCCCATTTTTTAACCAAAACCGGTTTCTCAATTTGTGGACACCCTGTAGGTAGAACTGAAAATTTGACTATCAATCTTCAATGCCTTTGTCTCCAGGAACATATTGCCGTTTGAATCATCCCGATATCTCTTTTCAGTTTCGAGATATCATGAAGTGTTTTTCGTGAACAAGACTTTTGTGTCATACTGTAACTTCCTTTTGAAATATTTTTAAAAATCAAATTTTTCCGCAATTTTTGGTTTTACTTATATCTTCCTTTTTCCTCTTTTTTATAGGTACTTATGCTTCAAATTTTCAATTTTCACGCAAACAATTTTTCCAGATTCCCTCTTGAAGTAATGAATTCATGAAGTATTTTGAAAACGAATTTTTAGATTGAATGTGTCGAACCTAGAATTTCCCTGTGCTGCCATTTTGACTTTTTTTCATGGACTATTTACTGATTTGAAAAATGAGAGAGTCCTTTTTGTACACTGTTGACATTCGGAATAATTTTTGAAAATTTTTTCAAACACCCCCGCATCATTTTTTTGGACACCCGATACTCCTGTACAGCTCGTATGTATTTAGGCAATAGTTTCTTTTTCTCTCATGCACACTCGAGTAGAATTTGCCAAGCACAGCCAAAATTTCAGCAAATTTCATGCAGCCGTTGAGCCGTAATGCTGTGACAAAGTTTTCGAACTTTCCTATATATAATAGAAAAAAGTTGAACTTATGATTTTTTCAAAGTTCGTGGAAGTTTTATTTTTAAAATTTGTTCAAATTCACAATTATGGCAACACTGTTTTTTAACGTAAATTGTAACATTGTCAAAAAAATGTTTTTGAATTGCAAATTATTATTGGCAACACTGTGTTTAAAATTGTTAAGCAATGAGAAATTGTCTAAGATGATATTTTATTCAAAAAGAAAAACAAATGTTTTTTAAAAGCATTTCAAAAAATAAGAGAAAAAAACTACCAGCAGAAGTATTGAAAATGTTGAGAAATAACGAAAAGAAATAGTTAGCTCATTGACATTCTAATAAAAAGTTATGAAAGTTTGGTCTCTTTACACTCAAATAAGTACATAGCCTCATCCCTAAAGTGCATAAGTACATTCGAACATATCCATGATCTAAGGCTTTTACCCTAAAGGAAAAGTGCGTTAATTTTTTTCATTCGTCTACGCGTTTTCTTCTCTTTACATACGAAAAATCAACAGAGTTTTACGATACCTTCGTGTATAATAACGCGAACGCGTCGACGTTGAATTTTGGTTTCTGTTCGAGGCTTGTTAATGGTCGCGCGGTGCTTTCGCATACGTATACATGAAGCAACCAGGGGGTAAATTTTTTCGAAAATTTCACACTCGCGATCCGTTCGAAGGGAATGCAAATGAGCTCGCTGCTCGAAAAGAACACGCGAAAGGCTCGCTCTTTTTTTCCCTCATCGCCAGACCGACGAAGGGTAAGGACGATAGATAAATTACGCAGTCCGAAGGTTTAAATCTTTTCTCAACGAGAGATAGGGGGTTGGAGGGGGCGAGGGGGCACGAGTTTCGCTACGTTGAAATATTAATACTCGGTGTATCGTGTCCACCCATTAGATTACCGGTGCTCTAAAGCTTACGTTAGTCTCGTGACACGCTATTCGTTTCATTTGTTTAATGAACTCTCGTTCTCTCTCGCTCTTCGGTGAACTTGGATCGAGCCCGGCAATGGCTCGGAGGGGAGATGATTTAGGTTTTTTCCAGCATAGGTATAGTACTGGTGTAGATGTCGTCGCTGCGCGTTTTTCCTTCTTTTATTATTTTCTCTTTCTCTGTTTCCCTGCTGGGGTTTATTCGGTCTCTGTCTATAGGTTTCGATGCCTCGCACGATTTCGTCGTTTTTGTGTTGTAGTTATTTTTCTTTTTCTTTATCGTTGCCCAGCCTGGATGTAATTTATTTCTTATACTTGTTGAGGTGGAGTTTCTCTCTGTGCAGAAGTGTCTGTCGTTCCGCGTCGACGATTCTTTAATCGGCTGATTCGTTAAGAGGGGTTGTAAATAATCGAAAAAGTGGTAAGCTAGAAGGCGTAGGTTGTGTTTAATTAGCGATCGAATAATTCTCGATGAAAATGATTGAAAAGTTGGAGTATAATACGCATCGATGGTACGGACGTTGGGTATTCACTTATTCGAACGTGTAGTGATCGAGTGAAATTTTTCTGGTGAAGTATTCGATTTCTCAGCTATGAATCGTGAAGGGAAAAGATTCGAACGTTTTTAGACGAAAAATCAAATTTTCTAGACTGATTTGGTAATAATAAATTCACCTGGATGTTAATTCCTCAAAAATTCAACCAGAAATTATTATTTTGGTTGATTCCTTCAAAAACTAAGGGTAAGGTGCCCTATCTCCGACCCCCTTTTGAAAAACTGTCTCTATCTCCGAACCGGTTGGGTCAAAAATTTTCGAAATAGGCTTAAAAGATACCTTGAAGTGTCTACTACAAGTACCCAAAAGGTTGGGGCTCAAAAATAATTTTTAATATTTTTTACGATTTTTTTCCCGATGGAAGTCAAAAATCGATTTTCAAAATTTGTGTTCCTAATTCCGACCCCCCTCCTTATTTCGGCAGTTAATGATGAAATCTGTCGAAATTTCTTTTTTTTTTTTTGGTTCCTTTCTCACAGATGAACAAAATGAGTCCCAAACGAGAACTCTGCAGTGAAAACTCGCGGAGAAAATTGAAAAAAACAAAATCGCGTTCAAAACAACAGATTATATAGGGGGTCGGAGTTAGGACACCATAAAACGAAAACTTGGGTCAAAAAATTTTGGTATTTGCTGCGATCAATCTCCAAAACCAATTGCACCAATTGATAGGCAATTAATTCAACTTTCAAAAAATATTTTTTAAAAATTTTTATGATAAAAACTTTTTTCTCACGAGCGCGTAACATTTACAGCGCGCGACAGTTTGACGACTTCAATTTTCAACTTTCTCGATTTTCTCAACAGGTTTCGGCTTTGGGGCCGTCGGGTTGGTCTCATTATGTTTATCTGTAATGAAGGAATACAAAAAAAAATTTTTCCGGTAGGTTGCATCATAAACGGACGAAATCGAGAGGGGGTCGGACTTAGGACAGGGGTCGGAGATAGGGCACCTTACCCTTATGGAAATTTTCTAAAACTTTAACGGAATAATATCAATTTCTTAATCATTCGAGAACGATAAATCATTTTTTGGGTGCTCATTTCTTAAAAAATAGAATTCAAGAAGAATTGTTTCGTTCATATCTTTCAATCGTGATTCATTTAAAAATTAATTGAAACGTTCGCGAACGAATGATTGAAATTGCATTGAAGAATTATTCCAAAATGAAAGGTTTACGTTCAATTAGAAAGATTTTTTACAAGTTGTCAGTTCGATGGTACATTTTTTGAAGTAAATAATCACGAAAAATTTATAGGTGATTCGAAAGTTCACGAACGAACGTTCTGGATTTGTTTTGGTCATAAAAACTGATTTTTAGACAAATACATATGTGGAAAATACAATTCAATGTGTTCGTTTTATTAAAATCTTAATCGGTTTAATCGAAATGTGATTTATCGAAAAATCAATTTAGTATCTAGTGATCAGATTATTCAACTTTGAATGAATCGTTCACATACTGCTAAAGACATATTCAATGTGGAAATGATTCAGTTGTTTACGAACGAACGAGTTGAATCCAAGATGAATATCGAATGAACGAAAAAATGATTTTTTGAGTGGGTAACTTTTTGAGAGCCTAAGTGTAGAAAATTATCGTTTGGAACGACTCGATTATCAGTCACCGAGGGGAAAATTTGCTTTAAAAAATAATTAAATTGAAAATTTTTTCAATTGTTAAAAAAATTTTAATGGTGCAAGAGTAAAAAATATTTTTACAAACATGAAAATTGAGACAATTATGTTGAAGATTTGAACAAAATATCAAAATTTTGGAAAATTGAACAAGATTTTGAAATTTAAAAAAATGAAGGTCATTTGCAAAATTGAACCATGTAAAAATTAAAATAAACCTAATGTCAAAAATCTGAATAAAATTTAAAAAATTTGAACCAAATTGGAAAATTTGAATAAAATTTGGAACTTTCAAAAGAATACGAACAAGAATTAGGTACGAAAATTTAATCAAAGTAAAGCAGCAAAGATCAAGTAAATACCTTCATGATTCGTAATACTACAGAAAATTGTTCAAAATATTGTTTTTTGGCTGTTGAACTATTAAAAAGAATCTTCAATTTTCATTATGACAGTTTTTTTCAACAGCTGTCAGTTGTCACGAAAACCACAAATAAAAAAATTAAATGTAGAAATTTGGAAGCAATTTTGAAAACCACTTCATTAAGATGCTGTTCGGACTTCCACAGAAGGGGTTGCGCTGCTCAAATGGTTTTTTAGAACCCCTGGTTACGATGTGTTTAAATTTTTTACTACCTGCTGTGTCAGCTTCCAGAGACTGGTTTTATTACCCCCTTTGAGACCTTTTTTACCTGCCGCGCCGGCTCAATTTGGCAACGTCACAGCAGAGTGGTTGAGTGGGGGGTTTGTGGGCGTGGCCTCGTCCGCTATCAATGTTTACTTCGGGGCTGCCGGAGCTGCTCGGCTCAGTCGAGCTTTGGCTCTCGTTCTGGAAGGTTGCTCTTCTAACTGGTACCTTCTCCCCCTCCCCAAAAAAGTACTTACATAATTGACTCATTTCTCATTTTTTGATGGAAATAATAAAGTTGAAAAAAAAAGCAAATGAATTGTTTTTTCGGGTAAATATCTGAAGCTGCAATGAAAATCAAAAATTTCATCCTCACAACACGATATGAAATTAATTTTAAAATGTTTTTTATTCGAAATATTTCTGCCAAATCTTGAACATTTCTGGTCCTTATTTTTTTTTTCAGGAATTTGTGATCAGAATAATGTTTTAAAAAATGAGAAAGTAGAAGTTAAATATACAAAATTTGTAACAAAAATGAGAAAAAATTTCATATTAAAGAATGAGGAAATAATTGTAAAATTTTTCCATAAATTTTGAAACACTGCTCGAAAAATTGGTTTAAAACTTTTGTAAAATCGAAGCATTGAAAAATACTCATGTTGAACTTTTAAAATTTCATTGCGGACCACGAAAAAATGTTTAGCTCTGAAATTCGTGTACTTCCGCTCGTATTCGTACTCTAATATTTGTACCCTTCGAACGTATAGCAGAATTAGGTACAAATCATTTTTCCAATTTTACTTCTTCCCTTTCATTTTCGTAACATCAATAAAAAATTCGAACCTTTTGAAAAAAAAAAATTGGATAAAAACACCGAAACAGAAAAATATACCTACAACATACATAAGTATTTAATGACGTAATATATTCGCAATCGTACCCGTATAAATATGTCTTCGTATGCATAATTTACACCCGTATAAATTGCCCTTTCCACCCCTCCATCCGTCATCCAGATCCGAATTGAAAAACCCCAATCATTCGATACGAACTACTTACAAAACCAGCAAAAAATAATACAAAACAAAAATACCATCTAGGTAGCGAAAAACACAACGAAAAAATAACGTATCCGCGAGAGTCGACGCGAGAGGGGTCGAAACGAAATTCGCGTGTTAAATAAATTGCATAAGCGGTTTGCCGTGAATACGAGTTGATGTTATTTTAGGCGATTAGATATGCAATTTATTTAACATCTATATTTCACGATTTCTACGCTTTATCGTGTTGTGTACCCTGCTTCCATCTCGGTCTTCGTTGATGTGCGTGTATTATGTATTACGAACGTGAAGATGGGGTGGGAGGGTGAAGAGATTCCTTTCGCGTTTGGAATTTTGCCAACAACGTTGTTGTGTGTTCTCAATGTTGGAATTTTTTTCGACGTGTAGTTTTTTTTTACGAAGATGTATTTTTTTTCTGAATGAGAAAAGGAGTGTACCGATGATGATTTACCTGTGTTCTTTGGTTCGAATTGGGTTCTAGGTGGAGGGAGGTGATTTTCCTCTGCGGTGGGTTTTCTAATTCTAAAATGCTGGTTTGTGTATTTTATACGATGATTTATTAATTCGAATGTGTGTTTTTTTGCTTGTTTACAGATGAAATCGATAATATGGGAGGATATTTTACTCACAGTAGTGAGGATTCAGAGGATGCGTTCAGTATCGAAGGAGACAATAGTACATTCGATTGGGGAGATAATTATATTATGCGGCCGAGACCACGAGTGCGACCGAATACTCGAGTTTCAGTGTCGTCGATGCAGATTACGTTATCCGAGATGGATATTTAATGGTAAGAATTGTTCAGATTTTCATGTCTAATGGAATAGAAATAAGTATGAGGAGGGAGGTTATTTTCCGTAAGTTTCGTACCCCTCAATTAAGTACTTCTTGAGTAATGACTCGAAGGGAGGAAAATAATTTGAAATTCTTTTCTCAGGATTAGCAAATATTCTAAAATATCGAATAGGATTTTACTAGGTAAATTCTGATTAGAAACAGATTTCTGAATCCATTTCGAATATAAAATAAATCCATTTCAAGAGAGAAGAATCGTTCGCGAACGATTTTAACAAATATGATTATTTGTGAACGATTTATTCGTGAACGTCGTGTTTCAAAAATGTTCGTGTGCAGCTGATTTAATGAAATTTGACTAAATCGTTCCTGGACGTTTCACTGAGATAGAAGAATAGTTCGCGAACGAATTTTTAGAAATACGATTTGTGAGTCCATGATGAAATTGTTCGTGAACGACCTTTTCAAGAATCAAATTTTAATCGTTCGAGAACGACTTTTTAGAAACAAACAAACCGTTTATGAACGATTTATGAATTCATGATGAATTCGTTCACGAACGACATTGTAGAAATAAAATCATTCGAGAACGACTTTTTAGAAATCAAATCTTTCGAGAACGACTTTTTTTAGAAACAAACCAAATCGTTTGTAAACGAATAATGAATTCATGATGAAATCGTTCGCGAATGATTCACACGATCATGAATCAAATTCAAATAATATGCAAACGAATCGATTTCGATACTGGTCCATTTTTTTACTGAAATCATTCTCAAATGATTCAAATGATAATTGAAAAATCATTTTTCGAAAAAACAAAAAGAAAGAGGTCTTCAAAATATTGGGTGGAATTTTTGGAGAAGAAAATTGTAGGTGGAGCTGTAAATTTTTTGTGAAACCACCTTACATTATTTACTACATTTGTGAAGAAAAGAAATTTTTATTCAATTCGGGCTATTTTGGGGATCTCCAGCTCGAAGATTACTTGAAAAGTGCCTCTAGTTCCGTTTCCAGCTCCAAAAAATTGTCCAGAGAAGGCCTTCTCCTTCCTCCCTCCTTCCTTTGGCTTTGCTTCAGATTTTCGGCCAACCTAAGCATCTGAAGGGAGCTCTCCTCTCTCTCTCACTCCGGCTCCAACTCCGAGAATTTAAATTTAAATTCCTCCGGCTCCAGATCTGGCTCTAGGATTTAAAGAGAAGTGCCTCCGGCTCCGCAAAAATCGTTCTGAGGGGACCTTTCTTCCTCTTCACTCCGGTTCCCTGTTTGAAATTGAACATTTTTCTAAATTTGTGATGGCTCCGTATATTTTGATTTTTTTTTCTAAATTCTGGATCTAAATTTAATGTTTTTCAATTTGGGACCTCGGAATGTCCTTTCAGTGGGTCAGTAAGCAAATCAGCGAAAAGATGGAAAAATTTTGTATTTTCTAATAATTGTTATAGAAAGTTTCATTTGATTGCGAACTATTCAACTTTTAGTCCTCTCTTTCTCTTTTCCTCCAATAATTTGTTGATTTTACTAATATTTTTTTATCAAAGTTTCATTTTTTTTGACCTGGTTTGTTTTTCCTAATGTGGGTTTTCTTTGAAAATTCGACAAATCAATTTCAACAACTACAAAGGCATGTTGTAAAATGAAAAACTATTACTTTTGGGGTCCCTAATTTTCTTCTCGTAGCAAAAAATTGCCACTATTGCACTATCCAAATCGATTTATAACAATTATCATTACTTTTGCCATTAATAAAGGACACATTCGAATTATATCTCTTTTTCTAAAAATGGAAAGTTTGATTCGCGAGAAAAAAAATAGATCAACGATAAAATTTAAACATTTCATCAGCTCGTTATTTCGAATCGACTGCAGCGAATAATTGTTTATGTAATTTACCCCCCTCCCCTCCCCCGGCCGGAAGTCATATAAAAGCTTCATTTCTAAAAGGCGAAGAAAAGACCCAAATGAAAGAGAGAAAGTTTTTGGTAAAAAAATGAAAACGGCCGCGCCGGTCGAGTTATTAATTCTTCTTTATTAAAAATTGTTTATTGCGAGCCAAAAAAAAAAAAGTTTTTCAATTCTGGCCGTGCAACTCCATCACGCCTCCGCCCTGCATGCGCTCTCGGACTCGGGACTCGGGTCGTATACGCGTATAATCCAATTACATAATCGTTAAAAGCATCGTCTTTAAAAATTTCTCCATGCTTTTGCTTCGAAGGTAATAAAAAAAAGTTCTTATTACATGGCGGAAAATTTTCACTTTCTGCTCACGTACGCCATCGTTTAATAATAAAAGTAAAGAAAGGACCGATGGGAGGAGCTGGGCAGGGAGTTTCACCATAAATGCAGATGGGAAAAATACCCGGTTTGGAAATAAATATCCGTGTACGAGTTTATAAAAAATATTTCCTTTTATTGGTGATTTTGCAGGCTCTTTAAAGGTGGAATTTGATTATTTCACCTGTGCTAGTTCCCAAAGGAGTTTGTAGTGTATTTCTAGTGGGTCTGATTGGTCATTTTTTTTCACCTTCGGCCATTTTTTTGGATACTAGTTTCGGCAAAGTCGCCGAAATCTTTTTTTCTGGTGTAAAAAATGTTGGAAAACGAGAATTTTTTGGAAAATTGGCCAGTTTAGGTAGTAAATTTTTCAGGTCATTGAAATAATGTTTTCGGTGTACGATATCGTTTTGAGTATAATCATTCCATTTTTTTGAATATCTAAAAAATTGTTTCAAATTTCCGAAATTTCCTTCAATTTTTCAAGAGTTTTCCATTTTTTGAAAAACTGCTACATTTTTTTGAGATAGTTGAATTGTTAAGATTGTTCCTGTTTTAATTTTCAGGTCACTCATTTTTAGAAACAATGATCAAATTTTTAAAAATTTCATCAATTTTTGAAAAATCTTACATTTTTTAGTTTGATTACTTGTTTTGGGGACCACTTCAAATAGTCAAAAGATGGGGAGGGAGTTGAAAATTATTGTTGTTTCTTTTTTTAATACAAAAATGCACATCGTCGTAAAACAATTTTTGAAATTGGACTCATTCGAAATGATTCAAAATAATCGAATCGTACGTTTGAAAAAATACAATCCTGTAGAAGTCAAAAAATAGGGTAATCGAGGGGAAAAGGATTAAATACGAAACGCAAATGGATTCGAAACGAAGAAGGTCGAACACCGGGGAGAAAAAAATCATAAAAAATTTAACGCATTAAACGTAAATTATATTTGGTCGTAGGTCTAAAAAGCAGGTCTGCTTTGGTATAAATTTTACACGAATAATGTATCCAGCGAAAGCAAAAAGGAAACAGGGGCAGGGGATTTGGCGTATAAAAACTATAAACACGAAAAACGAAATACGTGTAATATATTAACGCGGTACACGGTTAAAATTTATCATTTACTATGTACGACTCGATCCAGGCCTTTAATAAATATCGTCCAAACGTTGAAAATGGTATAAAGCGAGGCAAATATCGTATTCGGCGCGATGATGCGGAGCACACCGAAGCAACATCCAGTATCCGCCGAGAGAGAAAGAGAGAGATAGAAAATAAAAATCACCCCGTCAAATAATTACTCTCCTCGCGCTGCACGGTTTACTAAATTATCACAATTAGCAATAAAATCTTAACTTTACGTTGAAGCGAAATAAAGTAGTGGAAAAACTTTTTATTCGCAATTTATTACAAAAGGATTTTATAATTCTTTTTTGAAGATTAAATTCCCTTAACTTATAATTACGGGCTAAAAATCTTTATTTAATGCAGTTTAGAGAAACTTTTCCCTCGTTTGGGTGACTATAGCAGTTCTATCTTTCTTATATTCCTTTTTCCCCTGGATACCTCCTTCGTCCTCGCGTATATTCTTATTCTCGTCCTTGTTCTATGTCCGTCGTCGCCACCGCACGCCAATACCCTGCCGTCTGACGGTACCTCGGTCCCGAATATCCGAATATAAGGAAAGATATTAAAAAATATTTGCGCTTCGAATGTCCTTTTATATTATTTAGTTTGCTAATAACGAAATTAATTATTTTTCTTTCGGGTCGTCTCCGCTCCTTGCCCGTATTCCGAGCTTCGCTTTTTCCAAGTCTCATTCGAGATTCGTCTTTTTGTCCCTTTTTTTCTCGGTTCTCTTGCTCTGGTTGTCTTTTCGTCATCTCTGGCAGAAATGCGGTAATAATGTTGAATACGAGGCGGGTTGCGTTTTTGTGCAAATTTAGTTGCGGAATTCGCGATTAGAAAATTTCGCGGGAAATTTAACATTTTGTTTTGAAAGGTCGGTGAACTTTTTTGTATAAATTATTTGTTGTAGAAATGTTTCGAAAATTGTGGAAGCGTCGACGTCGTAGAAGATCTATTATTGTTTTTGTGTATTAATAATTGAGAGAGAAGTTTCCCTTTGGTCAAAAATTTTGAAAATCGATCGAAAAATTGGTCAGAAAGTCATCATTATCCTGATTATTAACCGGATTGACCATTTATTAAGCTTTTGACCTCACTGCCTGCATTTGTCATAATTCGTGGGTTTTTTGAAGAAAATTGAACTCCAAATTTCTTTAAAAATTATGAAAATTCAGACCTACCCTCCCCCTCCCCCTTGAGAAATTTCTAGTTACGCCATCTGGTGATACAAATGAACCAAATTCCTATGAACCCTTTTCTGTTTTTATCAGTATAATCCTATAGGTATACCACTTTCTTTACCAATTTAAGAAATTTCGATTCGGCTAAACTGAAAATTTCCCTCTTGAACCAGTTTCGGTGAAATGGTTTGTTTCAATCATAACCAGTTATTCTTGAAACAAAAATTTTCTGGATCGACCGATTTAGGAATTTGTTGCACCTCCTAAAATTTTTTATCGTGAACCAATTTTTTTAAAACGTGAATCAAGTTTTGCGATGGTAACCGGTTCATTTGTATTCAAACCGGTTGTTTTTCACACAGAACAAAAACATCGAGCACCGATTAAATCAAAAAATATCAACCCTGAGATTTCAAAAATTTTCAATTCGAACCAGTTTCTATTATTATAAACCAGTTTTTTTATTGATATCAACCAGGTTCTTTATTTATACGAGCCAAATCAGTTTTTAATCGGTACAAACCAGGTTTTCATTGATACTAACCAGTTTTTAATTAATACAAACCAGTTTTAAATTGATACGAACCAGTTTTCTATTGATACGAACCGGTTTTTTATTGATACGAGCCGTACCAGTTTTTAATCGATACAAATCAAATTCTATTGATTCAAACCAGTTGTCAATTGGTACGAGCAAGTTTTTATTGGCGCGAACCGGGTTTTTATTGATACTAACCAGTTTTTAATTGATACAAACCAGTTTTTTTATTGATACGACCCGGGTTTTTTGATACGAGCCGAACCAGTTTTTAATCGATACAAATCAGTTTCTATTGATTCAAACCAGTTGTCAATTGGTATGAGCAAGTTTTTATTTAAGTACGCGAACCCGGTTTTAATTGATACTAACCAGTTTTTAATTGATACTAATCAGTTTTTAATTGGTACTAATCAGTTTTTAATTAATACAAACCAATTTTCATTAATACAGACCAATTTTTATTGATACAAACCATTTAATTGATACCAACCAGTTTTTTATTGATACTAATCAGTTTTTAATTGATACTTATTGGTTTTTAATTGATACTTATCAGTTTTTAATTGATACTAATCAGTTTTAATTGATACTTATCAGTTTTTAATTGATACTTATCAGTTTTTAATTGATACTTATCAGTTTTTAATTGATACTTATCAGTTTTTAATTGATACTTATCAGTTTTTAATTGATACTTATCAGTTTTAATTGATACTAATCAGTTTTTAATTGATACAAACCTAATTTTTTTTTATTGATATGAACCTACTCGACGGTTTTTAATTGGTACCAGCCAGTTTTTATTGGCACAACCCAGTTTTTTATCGATACCAACCAGTTTTTTAATACAAACCAGTTTTTTTTTTATATACGAATCGAGTTTTTATTGTTACATTCCAGTTTTTTTTTTAATGATGCTAGCCAAACCAGTTTTTAATCAATTCAAATCATTTTATTGATACAAACCAGTTTTTAATTGGTACGAGTCAGCTTTTATTTACACGAACCAGTTTTTCATTGCAATGATCCGAGTTTTATATTGTTCATACCTGTTTTTTAATTGATACGAACCAGTTTCTATTTATTAGGTGAGCTTTAACCAGTTTTCCCTTTAATTTTCGGCATTTACTAAAAATTCACTTGACATATTCCATAATTTTACAAAATCATCTGGATTTGGGGATTTTCCAACACAAACATGTTTAATTTAGCATGAAACGGTTCAGTTATCCATTGTAACATGTTTATATCAACTCAACTAATCTTAGGGTGAAAATTCAAGTGCAGCAAACGAATTCGTAATTACATCTGTGAACTGGTTTCTACATTAGTGAACTGGTTTGTGTTGATATATCAAAAGTACCTAACTGGTTCCTATCAACGTTTACCAGTTTCTGTAACTATTCAAATATAATTTTCAATGAATATTTTCAATGAGAAATGTCCAACAAATGTAAAGTTATTTCTATTTCTATCTAAGTATTAATATCAGTAATTCATTAATCTTCAAACTACATCACAATTTGATAATAAATTTTATTTTGCAGGTTATTTGGAAGGAAGTCGGATCATTTTGTTGTTGGCATTATTATCGATAAAATTCCAAAACAAAAAAACTTATATTATAGTAATTATAAAGTAACCGATTGGAATTGTAAAACTTGTAAGAAATTTCCGAATCATCGTACGTACTGCGTTTGTATCTTGACGACGGATTCGTTTCATCTCTCAAAATCATTATTAACTGCACAAGAGAAAATTGACATCTACATCGTGTTTAATTTGTTCGTTTTTAGTTTCGTTTTTCTTTGTTTGTTTTTTCCCTTCTTTTTCTGTTTTTATACATGAAAATCGTTTTATAAAAGAACGTAAATTTTTTCATGTGATACATACCAATGTTGTTTGTAAACTACGCGAATTAATATGTATTTTTGAAAACGCCGAAAAAAAAAGTAGAACGATCACTACAATGTAATTTTATTTTTTCTAAATTACTTTATCGTCGTGCCAATTTATTTAATCGAAATTTGTTAATTTAAAAGCGAATATTTTTTATGCTTTTGTGTCCTCTATACATTTACATGCCTTCTCCATGGCAACTGGAAAAATTTCGCCTGCGGTAACGTACAAGTTTTTTTTTTCGCGCAAATATAAATAAAATATAATAAGCTTATAATAATATACAGTATGTGTATAAGGAAGTTGCATTTCTTCGATCGTTTACGTTTTTTGTTGTGTACTAGTTGTGTTGATAAGAGAGAAATTCAATCAAAAAAATGTATAAGCGCTTGCATCGTGTAAAATTGTTATTATATATTTTCCCCTTCTTTGTGTTTAATATAAATATATATATTGTGAAATAATAAAAGAATTTTACGTTAAAATTCTCTAAACTTTTTTTTTTAAAGACGTTTCGACATGTACCAAAAAAAAAGCGAGATCGTGTACAAAGAAAAACGCATGGAAGCCTTTGGGTTTTATGTTAAGTTATAATATTGTTCCAATTTTGTTTGTCGCTTTTGTATAATTAATTACGATGTTAATTTTTTTTCCTTTTGTGAATCTTTTTTTTTTGGAAACACGGCTTTATATGTACGTTTACTACTATCGAAAGAGTTAGAATTTTTTTGAAGGAATATTGTCAGCTTTTATGTTAGTCGGAATTCGTTTTTTATTTAAAAATAATGACGAATTTTTTGTTATTTATTTTTAATTGCGAATGAACTGATAGCGTTATTATTGTTTATTTTTACGAAATTTATTGTCATCGGGAGTGATGCTGAAGGGTGTGTTTTCGTTGAGTGAATTTATTGTACGGGTGCCGAAGCAGAACTAGGATTGGGACGAGCTGAGGTGTTTTTGTAGAAAGGTCTCGATATTGCAGTTTGCTGTATAGGCGCAGATTCCTCTGAACTGACGATGGGTCCACATGGTATTTCGAAGTAAACTGGTTTTTGGAGGAGGGAGCTGGAAAAATTTTACAGAATGGGTGAATTGGTAATGTATTGAAAATTTATTGAACCATAGTCTTTGGAAAACGTTCCTTATACCGGAAATTGTGTGGAATCGCAATAAGTGCGACCTCAATGAATAAAAATTTTAATTCACCACTAAAAATAAAAATTGCAAGTTTTCTGACGTTTTATGTATGTGAACATTTCTCAATTTTTGAATGGCTTCACAAGATTTCGAAAAGATGAAAAATATTTTTATTGTTTCTAAATTTTGTCAATTGCATCAAAAACCTGAAATATTTTTACTAATTTTTTAAAATTTCAAAACAAAAGGTCATTAACCTTGATCTTGGCAATTGAACAGTTTGAAAATTTGATTGATCTACTGAAAACTTCACGAAATGAAAAACTCTATGTTCGAAATTTTTTTCATTTCTCTTTTAATTGCATTTATTGCGATTCCACTGTATAAAACTTACATTTCATCGATCTGGATTTCATATTTTTCTGTATTTAATTGGAATTTTTCGCATCAGAGAATTATTTGAGATAATTTTTGGAAGAATTCTCTGGAAAATCACTGCTGATTTAAAAATATCCAATTTTACAGTTGCCTCATTAACGGAAATAAACGAATTTTTTAGCACATGGTTTGAAAAGGGTGAAATTTTCTGATCAAATTCGTAGGTGATGCCTGAATTTGACACTAAAGGAGCCATTTCGCTTCAAATGGAATGAATAATTGAACTTGTAAAGATGGCTGAATTGTACTTTTTGTTCCAAATGAATGTTTCGATGCTCCTTATTTTTCTAGAATAGGCAAATCAGTGCACAACTTTGTGATATAATTTGTCAGACTTTTCCTAGCGAATGTTTTGAAAGATTTGACGAATTAACTCCTTCACCCTGCACTTCCCTTTTGTTTGATGTTCTCATAAAATTTGAGAAATTATTTTATGGAGATGGTCTTGTTATTCTCCCCCCCCCCCCCGTGAAACGTTTTCCCATTTGGCCTCTGGATTCTTAAACGACTTTTAACCCAGAAAAATTTCCTAATGGAAAAGGTCGTCTCTTCTCCCTCTCTCTCTTAACGATTTTCTCGATTAATTACTTATTTTTTCTATTGAATTCAACTCCCCCCTCCCCAAACGTCATTTCTCATCTGATACATATTTCCATAAATTTACGGAAATCATCTGATGGAAAAGTTTTTTCTTCTTCCTTTCGCCCATTATACTTTTTCAGTTTGGTTCCTTTTTTGATGAAATTCCCCCTTCCCCACTCCAACTCGCGTATAATAATTTAAAAAAATTGGAAAAATCTTCTGATAAAAAAATTTTCTCTTTTCCCTTTCGTCCATTAAACTTTTTCAATTTGGTCCCTCGGTTTTTTGATAAAATTAACCCTCCCCTCCCCCTCGTCACACTTCCAAATATTTTTATAAATTGTGAGAAATCTTCTGATAGAAAAGGTTTTCACTTTTCCCCTTCCCAATCAAGCTTTTCGATTTTATTCCTGAATTTTTTGATGAAATTAATTCCCCCCCCCCTCCTCCTAATATTCCCATAAAATGTGAGAAATCTTCTGACGGAAAAAGTTTCAACCTTTCAACTTCTCCCCCTTCCCCTGCATTTTTTGATGAAATTTACTCCACCCTGCTCACATTATTTCTCGTCCAATATTCTCATGAATTAATAGGTGGAAATCCTCTGATGGAAAAAGTTGCTTTTCTTCTTCTCCCCTCATGAAACTTTTTTCAGTTTGGTCCTTAGATGAATTTAATCCTATTCCTCTCCCCTTCTCAGTTGATCTTTTCATAAATTTTAAAAAAAAAATCCGATGTCTATGATCTCTTCTTCTTCCCCCCCCCTCTATAAACCCTTTTTAAATTTGGCCTTTGGATTTTTTGAAGGATTTTACTCTTCCTGCTCCCCCTTTTTTCAACACATATTCCCATAAATTTGAAAAAAATTTCGATTGAAATTATCATCCCTCCCCCTCCATTTCTCAAGAAGGGAAATAAATTCTCAGATTGCTTCTCTTTTCAAATCTTCTATCTGGGCATCTCGAAAACATATTCAAAAGGATACAAAACTGAAGAAAAAAACTTCACCCAAGGTAATTAGGAATTGTGGGCCTTTTGTTGATCTACCTTGTGGTATCCATAGGTACTTTTTTTTGTAGATAATCGGTGCTCGTTGCGTCAAAATAGAGTCAATTACGTTGACAGTGAAATAATTAGAAACCGTTATGTTTGAATTTAATTTATAATGCGAAGTCGTGTCGTTTTCAGTCCAAATAGTTCTTATGTAAAAAAAAAAAAATACGAAGGGTTTTCAACACGCGATACATTTCGTAGTAATTAAAGTGTCAAAACGAAAAAAAAAATGATATGGTACGAAACGGTGGAAATTTCCAAATGGAAATAGTCAAATTGAAACTGAAAAATAACGAAAGAGTCTACTCAACAATCTTGGCAAGTTTAAATTAATTTGTAAGTTCATTTTGGCGATTACCATAACTGATTGTGATCATTAAACAATAAATTTTTAATTTACAATTATATTAATAATTTAAAGTTTAGCGGATACCAATGTGTTTGTAAGGTATTGATAATATTCCATCGAGCTCGTGTATAAAAATTGCTAACTTCCTAGATCACGCAGGTGGTCAATAAAATTCTAACTCTTTGCATATTACATAAATACCATTTGTGAATATAATTTATAAGATTGATGCAGGATTAAGTACAAATTTTTTAAGTATCTTTGTGTGAGGTATTAATATTTTTTTTCGTTCATACTACAAAAAAAAATTTCTTAGGTATATTTTTAAGAGAGCAAGTGATTCGCAAATAAGTGTTAAGTTTTACAGTTTTTTTTTTTTTTTTTTTTTTGTTCACCACTCCGCCGATACTCACCAAATGTCTTTCTTTTTGTAGAACGATGTTTAGTTTGTGCTGGAAGCAGACTGATCTCTTTGCGACAGTATTACTGTTTTTATTTTCTCAAATGTCTGCTTTAGATATGCGATCAAAGTTAAGTTGGTGTAAACGCGTATTTTAAGTTCTAAGCTACTTTACCACGATATTTTCGCAAATATTATTTTGTAAGGTTGTTAAAAAATATTATGTGTGTATGTATAACCATTAACCTTTTACTATACGAGTGTATTGTGCCAGATTTTCCAACAGAAACACATTTCCCAGTAGTTAATAACTAATGACAATAATATGTCCTGTTGCCCCCTTTCCCCCCTTGTGTCATACCGTATGTGAAAAAAAAGCCAACACTGAAAAGTAACATTTTTAGAATTATTACCAACTTAATTTTTAATTTTTTTTTTCCTACACGGTTTTGCAAATTTTTGTTTCTTCTCTCTCTCTTTCTTTGGATATGAAAAAAACGTACATTAACGCTTCACTATATAGATATTAATTGTGAATAGCTTTCGATGTTATTTTTCAGTTAAAATTTGTGTAGTTAAGACAGTGACTAATTTCATGTATTAGTTACGTATTATTATCCGGACCGTGCAGAATCATTTCGTTCGTGAACGGGTCATCTGTTATCAGTAGCTGAAAGAGGGAAACTGGAGAATGACGAAATTAACAGTTTCGGATTTTGTCATTTTTTGTACTTGAAATGACTAAATTAGTCCAAATTATTGAATAATATTTGATAATTTATACTAATTCAGTCATTCCGAGTACCAAAGATGACGAAATCGGAAACTGTTAATTTCGTCATTTTCCAGTTTCCCTCTTTCAGATACTGATAAGACGTGATAAGACGTAAAAAAGAATCGAATGCTCGCTGAACGAAATGATTCTGCACGGCCCGGATTGTTATTATCATTATAATATTATTTTTATTATTAATGTAAAGAAAAATAATTTATATTAATTCAAAAGTGTCAATAAATGTTTTAAAATTGAGGTTTGGTTTGATTTTTGTAAAATACCGAAGTTGAGACTAGCAAAGTGAAATTTGCAATTTTTCTTTTTGAAAAGTTCTTTGCATTGGCTAAACGAATGAGGAAAAATTCTGGAATTGAACACAACAGCAATGATCAGCGATTTTTTATTAATCACAATGGAGCAAAGAACCCCCTCCCCCTTTCAAAAAATTGAATTTCACAGCCTAAAAAAGGTCAGAGTTAGGAGGCCTTAATTAATTTTCAAAAAAATATTGCCACCTGTTAGGAGCTGGGAACCTCAGTTACCCCTTCCCTTCCCCCACCACTTCAAGGTTTTGTTTACTTCATTGATAGAATTAGATTATCTAGTTCAGTCTGTGAAGATCCGTCGAAGGAGTAGCATCTTTTAAACAACCATGGTTATTTTGTTTCAGTTTATTTGTGAAAGTTAACAAAGATCTAATTTGAATGTTATTTTGTTCTTTTCATTTTGTAAGAATGAATGAGTTTGTGCCTTTTAATCAATAACTAGATAATTCTATGCCATTGAAGGTTGCTTAGTTGCATAACTATTACGATCAAGGCATAAGAAGTGCCACTTCTTTTTTAATTTTCGTGACAAATTTTGTGTTAGTGATAGTTTTAATTTTTTTAATCTTGATGCAGTTTTGTATTTTGGGTTGAATTTTTCAAATTGTGTTTCGTGTTGCTGAAGATGACCAGATCCAACGGATATTTCACTGGGATACTCAAAGTAGGTAAGTTATAATTGCACTTATTTTGAAATTAATAGTGTTTTGAAAAAAAAATGAATTGAAGCAACATATAATTATGCTTTTTCTACCATTTTTTTTTCGCTTTGATAAAAATCTTCATCAATTTATTTTTTAAAATTTATATTTTTCAAAAAATAACTCAACAGCACAGATTTCTTTATCCATTTTAATGCTATTTTTTTTTAAATTAATGAATTAATTTCTTCAGAAAATCGATACAAATCCTGCTATAAATCTATAAGTATTTTTATAAATTAGAATAAATGTTGGAAATTAGATAATGTCCAAATTAAGAACTTAAAAAAAAGGAAATTTTCAGAGAGGTTTTCTTTAAAAAATTCTGATTTTGATTTTCTAAAAAAAAAAAAAAAAATGAAAACCGGTCTAATTCAACTAAATATTTTCCAAATTTCAGATTTGAAGTGTCATTTCAATTTAGTTTTTTTTTTTTCATTTCCACAATACTTGTTTTGAGATATTGAGATATTTAATTGGGGATTTATTTAAATTTTTTTCTGAAAGAATTTTAAAAAGATTTCTTTAAAATAGGTACCTAATGATTTTTTAAAATTCAAAAATTTATTTTTCCTATTTTAAAAATATATATGCTTCACTACATACCTACCTAAGTACCTACGAGTACGTAAGTTCGTTTTTTAACCTATCTTTCAACTAAAATTTTAATGCAAAATACAATTTGACCCCAATTTAAAAAAATAATTTTTATTTAATAAAAAAATAGTCTTAAAATTATTCGACATTCGGTATTTAGGTACTTTTTAAATTTTTTTCAACATAAAACACCAACTAAGATTAGGTATACCTTTACCTATACCTATTTAGTTTTAAAATTATTATTCTACAATGACATACTTGTAGCAATAGTTGAAGTTGATTAGATCATTTTTATACTTACCTACGAAAATTTGTTCGTAATTATTGTGTTTGCAATTTTTCATTCCTCTTTTTCTTTTTTTTCATCCCCCCTCTTTCAGTTTTTTAGTTGTTTACTTGGGTGGTGAAATATATTCAGTTCAGTTCATCGCTAGCTGTCACAGGAGTAACATCTCTTCCACAATGGTGTTTTTTCATTGAATTTTTTTCAATTTTCAAACCCAGCTGGACATCTTTGCACTTGAACATGGATTTGCTACAGTTGACGAATTATCGTTTTCTAATTCGAAATGCGTACGGCGAAAGAACTCCATTCCCGATTCTTACTGCTCCAGTGAAAGACCAACATAAAACTCCAAAGAAAGAGGCGACCAAACGTTCAGCACCCAGTCAATACGTAAAACTGCCGGTGAAGAAGAAACCTGGTCACCATCTCGATGAGTGAATTCAAATTAGAAAAAGATTTCAACAAGAAGATATGGTACTTACCTCCTCCGACCCAGGGAGAGTTGGATTCGTTTTCTAACGAAATGATGGATCTTCGACATGGGATAATTCCGAAAAATCGAAAAGTTGAAAATTTGAAAACCAGAGAAATCGAAAAGCCGAGAATTCGAAAAGTCAAAACCTCAGTGGAATAACTCGTACACAAGGGCAACTTTGATAACTTTAATTTTTCTGTTCATCAACATTTGATAAAAATACAACAAACATGGATTCTAAATGAGTTGTATATGTACATTTAAAATAATTTAATACGTAAATAGGTACAAACGTAAACCAACAAGAATAATATTAATAAAAATGGCAAATCATTCAGTTAGAAATGTTCATTTTTTTGGCTCTTGTTAAATTGGTTGCCTAGCTTCAACTTCAAGGTGCAATTACAAACTATAAAATTGATCGAAATTTCGATTTTTTTTCTCAGTTGAATTCGTGGCTGCTTGGTTGCATAAACACATTCTAGAAGGCAATTACTTATCTCGTATTTTATTGGTTTTTTCGTACTTTTTTTCGAATATGCAATTGTTCTTACCTATATCAACAACAGGTTATCAAATTCCATTCATGAAAGACAGTTACTAATTTTTGCTCTAAAAGTGATGTCCATAAATTTTCTTATTGAAATTAGTTGTTTTAGTTCGGATATTTCGTTGAGACTTCGGTTTATTTCACTTTTTCAATTCATAAATCCCATTTCGGTTCTTGATACTTACGTCTTTGAATTTGAAATTTTTAGGGCGGTACCTTCCTTGCGTACTGAATTAATCAACTAGGTTTTCGGCAATAAATGGAGGAAAATTTATTTTAACACGTTTCAACTATTTTCGAGGTGTCAACCTCATTTTTTTTTTACAAAAACTTCGATTCTCATTTTTCATACCTTTTGTTTGATTATATTTTAGAAATCATTTTTAAATTTGATCTAAGAAAGTTTTGCATACTTACCAGTTCTTCTATTTACGAGGTTCCTTTGCAAGAAGTTTTTCAGCTTTCAGTTTTTTGATAGGTATTTTGTTTGAATTCGTTTTTGAATTTATTTTTTAATCAAATTGATTACACAAAATTTCTTTTAAATATTTTAAAACGATTTTCGAGGCTAATTTTTCCAGAGTTTCATTCGTTTAATTTCGGTTCGTAACTTATTTTTCAATTTGACTCAAGTTGAATAATTTTTTTTTCAATATTCTCCCATTTTCGAAGCTTGAAATTTTTTGCAAAAAAAAAACTCATTTTTTTAGATGTTTTATTAATTTATAAATTACATGTACTTTCTAATTGAAACACATGATTAAAAAATGAGTATGAAATATCTTTTTTCTACGCAAAAATTTAATTTTAATTTTAAATTAGGTGCTTAATATCAATTTGTTTTTGATTGACGTTCATTTCGGTGCATATCAGGGCTTTATATGTTTCATTTTTTATAATTACTTTGATCTTGGGTTATTGAAATTTCACGATTTCTGTGGCTGTGTTTTTATTTTTCTGGAAATCGTCAAGCAAGTAGGTAGCTACTCGTTAGGTACTAGGTATCATTCAATCATTATAATTTGAACAGGATTTCGTATGCTTCGACTGTTTTTTTTTTAAATTTTCGTGTAATTAGGTATTACGTCTGCGATTTTATTTTTCTTTCTGGATTAATTTATGATAATAATTTTTATATTCACTCGCAAGACAATTGGATGGTTTTTTTTTTCATCTTTTTGATACATGAACTTGGAATTTTGGTGTAATCAAATCCAAATGCGATTTATTAAAAACAGTAGGTATGATTATTCAATTTTTAACTGTGATAAATTTATGGAAATTTTTTTAATTTAATTTTAAATGTTTGATGTGAATATAAAATTTACTTGATTTTTAGAGATATGGAATTGCATTGACTCAAGACTATGCAATCTTACTCCAGGAATTGAAATTGGCAAAAACAGATTTCCCTTCCAACTTCAGTTCAGTCGAGTCTTCGCATTCATTGCGTGAAGACGTGTCTTATTCCGAGTACCTAATGATGTTATCCAAATTTGGTGTAAAATTTAATTCAGTTAAGAACGAGCCTTTGTTAAGTGAAGACCTCTGAGTAGATTTGATTTTTTTTAAAAACTTAATTCGGATTGTGAAGTGTTGTTTGCTTTTTAATTCATGTAATTTTCAATTATGTTGCTGTTTCGTGATTTATGGAATTTTTTTGGAATTTTTAAAATTTTTGCTATTTTGATTGCATAATTTCGATTTCACTATTGATGTGTTTTTTACTGCAAGATATTGCATTAAATAAACGTTTCAATAAACCTAGAGATGACTTTGTTAAATTTAATAAAAATTTCAAACTTTTTAAATGTAAGTATGAATATTTATTGTTAATTTATTTAAGTTTTTTCACTTGTTCAATATTTTACGTAATTGACAAATTATTTAAATATTATTACCTAACTATGTAAATTATTCTTAAGATTAGTTAATTTATTGGCCCCTGAACGGGAGCAGGAACAGAGTTTCCTGCTTCAACTCCTAGTCGCACGTCCACGTCGTAGGGGCTGGGACCTCACCGTATTCATTCGTGGGTTCGGTGTGCTAACGCGACAGGGGGGCGTGTAAGAGACACGTTGCTTTGGAAACTCAAAATTTTGGTTTTGGAAAATGGGAGAAAAATTCATATTCTGGGCTCGGTTAAAATTAGTAATACTAAGTATCGTTTCATGCAGGGTCACCCTAATACTTGGTATCGGGTTACTCTGCATGAATCGGCCCGGCGAGTGAATTATGTAACGTCATAGGTGACCAATTTGAAAATAGTCGAATCGCAGGGCTTGACAAAATGGGCTCCTTTGCCGGTGCATTTTTCCCTCGTCGGATTAGGACAAGGTCCTAACGGTAGTTGTAGGGCTTTCTTAGGACCTGCGTAATGTGCGAAATCTTGTGGCTTTGCAGAGGGTCTTTGATCCCCATATCTACCTTTGCAAATCCGGGATGGAGGGCATTACGTGGCTCGTTGCGCAGCAGGTGTCTGGTCTTTTTCATCGTGACAAGCAAAATTTGAAGATGGTGGGTCCCGGACGCTCTTTTTAGTATCCTAAAAAATCGAAAATTCGCCTTTTTTACATCAATTTTTTTTTGTTTTTTTTTGAACGAAAATTTGGCGAATTTTCGATTTTTTAGGATACTAAAAAGAGCGTCCGGGACCCACCATCTTCAAATTTTGCTTGTCACGATGAAAAAGACCAGACACCTGCTGCGCAACGAGCCACGTAATGCCCTCCATCCCGGATTTGCAAAGGTAGATATGGGGATCAAAGACCCTCTGCAAAGCCACAAGATTTCGCACATTACGCAGGTCCTAAGACAGCCCTACAACTACCATTAGGACCTTGTCCTAATCCGACGAGGGAAAAATGCACCGGCAAAGGAGCCCATTTTGTCAAGCCCTGCGATTCGACTATTTTCAAATTGGGTACCAATGACGTTACATAATTCACTCGCCGGGCCGATTCATGCAGGGTAACCCGATACCGAGTATTAGGGTGACCCTGCATGAAACGATACTTAGTATTACTAATTTTAACCGAGCCCAGAATATGAATTTTTCTCCCATTTTTCCAAAACCAAAATTTTGAGTTTCCAAAGCAACGTGTCTCTTACACGCCCCCTGTCGCGTTAGCACACCGAACCCACGAATGAATACGGTGAGGTCCCAGCCCCTACGACGTGGACGTGCGACTAGGAGTTGAAGCAGGAAACCTTGTTCCTGCTCCCGTTCAGGGGCTTTTAAATTACTTATAACTAAAGAAATCAATCATTTTAAAAAAGTGGAAAAATTACAGCATTAAAATGAGTTCAAGTACAAAATACATAGCAAAATAATCATCAAAAATAAATAGAAAACTACAGCAGAAAATGAAAAATCACAATATTAAAAATGAATTCAGTAAAAAAATTTACAGAATGAAAATTAATTCAACGAATAATTGGGAAATTTCAGTATAAAAAATCAATTCAGCCAAGAAATACGAGTTTTATGCAGGAATCGTGTAAAATTTAATGTTTGATTTTTTATCCTTTTTTTTGGGGGGGAGGGGTTGAAAAAATATAATGAAACGAGGCAAATTGGGAAAAAATTAAATTCTACGTTACATATTGATTAATTTGCAATGAAATTCACATAAAAAATATTTACAATTATAAAATTGAAACTATTCAATGTAATGTTTAGAAAATGGGTACGTTTTTAAAAATCTCAAAAAATCTGAACACCTGATCGACTTATTTCAGCCATTTCTAGATATGAAAGACTGTCTTGTATGATAAAAAAGTTCCAAATTTCACACGTACATTATGAAGAATTCACTTTCAGCATTTGCAAGCTGGAAAAAACTTACAAGGTAACCAAATTCTAAACACCAAATCAAACTCAAACAAAAAGACCACAAGTAAGAATAAAAAATTTACGAGTTAAGATGAATACTCACCCGAGAATATCACAAATTGAAACAGAGTTTAAACCGATGCTGATTTTCCTCTTTGGTTCTGGAAGAAATATTTGAACGAACGCTAGAAAAAATCCCTGTGATCCACGAAATTGCAATGAAACACAAAGTAGTACCTACGTAAAAAAATATTCAAAAAATAAACACAAATGAAAATTGCGACTAGGCGTGTGATAAAAATTATGTAATGATTCATCGACTTTTCGAAAACGAAAAACGAAAAATTAAAAGGAAAACAAAAAATCATTTTTTGTCTTTAAAAACGTAAACGATAAAATGGAAACACGAAGAGAAAGATCTTGATTACAGTTTTCATCAAATTGGACTATTTTAATCGAATTCGAGAATGATATCCTAAAAGAAAAGAAAAAAGAAGAGGCAAGTTTTGAAAAGCCGTGTTGGAAATTCGCTCCACTTTTGGCATTTTTTCCTGTTTTTTATTTTTAAAAAGAAATCTGTTGAATTAAAACAAAACAAAAACGAGAACAAGAAAAACAAAAAAATTAAAACCCGAAGAAATAATTTTTGACTATACCAAATTTTCATCAAATTGGACTACTTAAATCAATAATATAAAGAATGATAAATTTTACCAAAGACAAGAAAAGAGGCAAAATATTTTAAACTTTTGTGGGGGGGGGGGGAATTCGCACTACTTTTGACACTTCTTCTGTTCTAAATTTTATTCTTGAAAAGAAATCCGCTGTATTCAGAAAAAATGAGCGAAAACAAGAAAAAGAAAAAATTGAAACACTACGAAATAATATTGGTCTACGGCTTCTATCAAATTGGAGTATTTAAATCAAGATCAAGAATGATTGAACGAAAAAATTGTAACGCCGAAATAATGTTGGGTCACAGGTTCTGTCTAATCGGACCTTAAAAACAAAGAAATTGATTGAACTTGGAAAAAAGCAAGACCAAAAACGAGAAAAGCACGAAAAAACTAAAACTAAAAAAACGTACACTTCACAAAAAAAGTTGCAAAGCCAAAAACCAAAGAATTTCGTTTTCGTAACACAGAAATTCATCTAATTAAGGTGCCAAAAGAAACATATGCAGAGGACTCAACAATTGAGTAACAACAAAACTGAATAAAAAATGAAAAAGAATCATGCAATATCAGTCTACATAATTATGTTTCAAATTCAAACTGAATAATGAAAAAACACTTACCCAATCAATCAACAGTAAGTAGATTCTGCATTTTACACTTGAAAGCCAGATATTTGGTCCACTGACGAATCTACAGGAAAAGCTGAAAAAAAATAAATACATACATGAGATTCATTCGGAAATTTCAAATAAGTACTCAGATACGACATTTGAGTATTTTTACCAACGTTGAGCAAAGCCCTGACGTAAAAATTTATGATAATGATTAATTTTTCAACACGTTATACGTTACTTATTTAAATTAAATTGAAACGAAAATTATTTACACGAAAAACAATCTAATGCAAACTACGGATATTGAAATACGAGAAATATTTGCAACATGAGATTACTTACCAAACAGCATCGGTAAATTTCCAACGATAATTGAACAAAGTATTTAAACAACATTTGGAAGTCTCCATTTGATCGCCTTTTTCATCACTAAAAAAAAATCACGGTAAGTACCTAATAAAAAAATCATATTTAAACGTTAAATAAAAACACTATCTCACCTTTCAAGCATAGGCCCATAATTGGGGAAATTTGCATGTACTTCGAAGCTTAAGGACGTGTTTATTTGTCCACTGGATCTAGATAATTTTGGGGCAATGAAAATTCTGAAAAAAAACACAACGCATGAAATAACAAAGACGTATAAATGAAGATAATTTTAAACACATCTCAACACCTGAAAAACCAATGTTGCAAAAACAGAAACAAAAACGCAAAAAGCTTCTATTTTCGAGGGGGGGGAGGGGTGGACGAAAACCATGTCATGATTTCACAATTTTTTCAAAAAACAAAAAAATTTGTTCTATTTTAGAATTTTAAAAGCAAAAAATTTTAAGCAGTTTTCAAAAAAATACTCCTAAAATTTTGATTTTTCCTCCATAGTTGTTCTGGATGAAAATTGTGCTACGTTTTTGATAAAAATTTTTTTGATAGGTACTGTTTTTTTCTCAAATTAAACCATTTTAATATAAAATGGTGAATTTTGTAAAGAAAGAACTAAAAGAAAACGACAAATTTTAAAAAGTTTCTTTAAAATTTTTGCAGTCGATTGCTTTTGATTTCGAGAAGAAATTTGCCATCTTCGAAAAAATGAAAGTAGGTATGTAAATGTACCAACCGAATAGTTTAAAATAGGTGCTTACCTCTGAGTAGGAAGTGATCCTGCGAATTCACAGCTGCAACGAAATCCTAAGAATCTTCTAATCTTCTGCTGTTTGACAGGATAAGAGATTCTTTGTAAATCTGAAAAAATAAAAACAAAAGCAAATAAAATATCTTTACAAAGTGAAAATTTAATGAAGAACCCGCATTAAAATCGCTGCAAATCGCTATTCTTCAGTCAAGTAACTACTCTGATAGTGTCACTTAATGTAGTTTAAACAAGCGTGTAGAGCCCATCACCAAAATACCTACATAATGTAATCCCACAAGTTGATATTTTTAAGGAATATTTTGCTTATTGAGAAAAATACCCACAGAAGCGAATTTCCAACCATGCCATGTGAATTATGCAGGTAATGTAAGTACATAATTATTTAATTATTAAATTCATAACCTTATTCAAAATTCTAGAAAAAAAGAAGCTTGGAAGAGAAACCAATATTGAAAAATAACTTACTTCTTGAAATTTCCATTTAGGAGGACGAAGTTCCCAGGCTTTACGGGCACTTTGAATCTAAAAAACAGAAAGAGCACGAATAATTACACTATACGTATACACACAGTAAATGATTCAAAAAATGGAAGTCTTGATAAATTAGATTCGCAAATATGTACTACGGAAACACTGCTTCTTTTCCTGTTCAGAAACTCATTATAAACAAAATATCCAGACTAAAAATAAGCGGCTTAAACTGTTCTAACTTGGGTCAAGGTACTACAAATGAAGAAATGTACCTCAAAGAATGAACTTGGTGCAAACAATTATTTTAAATAGGTTTAACAATCATTGAACACGTTATAGCTAATGAAAATTAAAAAAATTACCAATCCAGAACACAAAAAATCTTCCAACTTGAATTTAAAAGAAAAATGACAACAACCAAGATATTTACAGGGGGGGGGGGGGGGCTAATTTAAAGAGGCTATAAATTCATAATAACGAAAATTATTTTCTTTAAATTGTAAGAAACTACTTTAAACATTCGAAAACCGACACAAACTCAAAATGAAGGACTTTCATTCCGACACTTGATGGATAGCACTCAAGAAAATTCTACAAAATAAAATTGCCCAAAAGTAAGATATATAAAACTGAAAAGATCGCCAAAATTGAGGAAAAAATGGAGAAAGTCACAAAAATTGAGAAAAACACCGAAATTGAGAGAGAAATCTGTTTGAAAAATAAAAAGAAGTTGCCAACAAAAAAAAATATAAAGGAAATTTTGTTAGGGTTTAAAGAAAAAAGAAAAAACTATGTGCATACATACATACAAAAAAATAAAAAAAAAGGACTGAAAGCTTTTCAATAGTAATAGAACATAGAAATTAGAATCACTCACCGGATAATGATATCGAAAATGAACTGGATCTTTTGACACATCATCTTCACTTTCACGAACACTTATTGGACAATCATCTAACACCTGCACAAAAAAACACCAAGAAATAATATTAATGATAGGTAAAATAATTTAAATTCATACAGTCAAAGCTGAAATAAATTAGTTAATCATAAAACAGTTGAAAAAGTAATAAATATCACAAAAAATTATCAAGAAACATAACTAAACATTCAAATGAATAGAAGAATTATTTTGATAAACTTGTAAACAAAATTAAAGCAGAAATGTAAATTCCGATACAAAGTCTGAATGAAATTTAAGATTAGATGCAGTGTCCACTTTCATAATTTCAGCTTAGATACCACTGAGATTGAGATTTTGAGATGTTAAAATACAGAGGATACTACTTTAGCTCAAGTATATTAGATTATAGCTGAACTGCAATGGTGAAAACTGCATCCACATTTTGTCTGACTGTTTGCATACAAAGACCCCAGATTTACACATTTACACATTTATAATAAACCACATAAACCAGTTTTCAATTTACAAGTAGTGACTTTTAGATGGATGGTAGTTAAACTGACAAATCAATTCAATTGAAAAGTGTCAAGTCAAAAGCAACAAAACGCCCAATTAAGAACCGTTGACTGCTGAGATTCCAACATTTATATTTATGTATTTTTCACTAGACATAGAATAGGCTTTTACAGCTGTAAATTAATGTTGCATTGTCACTACCCGTCAAACAATTCACTACTAAATTGGTGCCAAAAAGGTAGTTTCGCTACCATTCTTTTTTTATGGTAGCATAGCTACTCAAATACAATGCAATTTTGATAGCCGCTACCATTTTGCTACCACCTCAACAATGGTAGTTTTGTTGAGGTAGCCGCTACCAAAAAATGATTGATGGGTAGAGAACGTTCATCTTTCTTAAAAGTTATTGCAATTTTAAGTCTGTTTTTGATGTTGCTTAGTCACTTCAGATTTGACACAGTTCAATTATAAAAGTAAATAAAAATGAAAATCACTCCTACTTACATGATTACTGCATCTGATTAATCTGATGTTCTTTAACAAGTCATCGGTGCTGGAATCATATTGATGAAATCTTGCACGACTCCAACAGGCTCCAAAAATCCGCTTATTGATACCAGATATCACCTCTAATGAGATGAAAGTCCAAGTAGCTATTACAGTGTCAGCAAACTCGCCGCTGTTGCACTAACACTAAGTACGTCCTTGGCTGACACTTATACCTGTAAAAGTAACCACAAAGCATGCTTTGCAAAATGCTAAATCACAATAAATACCTAGACAAAGCTAACACAATAAAGAATATCACTTACTTGGTTAAATATCGACAAGGGTCTAAGAAATACAACCACTGGTCCAATGCCTAACATCTAAATTGCTGAAAACCCATCACAAGGATTGAGAATCTTGAAAAAACTAGCCTCTAATCCATCACCTGCCATTGAAATCACCAAAAATTCACTGCCAGAGTTGAGAATCCAGGTTTCCAGGTAAAATCGCCGCAAGTAGCCTTCAAAATCCGCCATTCCTTTAGACCCAGCCTGAAACATCTGATAAACTCTCCAAAGTTGTCACGTTTCACATTTTTGCTGTCTTCATCTCGCCCCAATCATGTTCTGTACCTGTGGAAACAAAAAAAAATACACCAAGCGTAAAATGCTAACCAAAACATTGCAAGCAATATAAAAAAATGATAAATACTCAACCAAAATCTTACCTGAACTTCTACTGGGCACAAAACTCTCATCAGATCCTACTGAGAATCAAGTCAAAATCACTATCATGATCTATCCTCAGAAAAATACCCCCAGACCCAATTGGAAAATTTTAAAAAGAAAAATTCTTACCTGGAACTCCGCTATGCATAAAATAGGTACTTGTTGGAACCAACTAACGATCTACCTCACATTGTCTCTGCAATAGAACTTGTTGAAATCACTATCTAGTTTTCCACTCCCTATCCATCTTTAGAAGCTATGATCTCCAACAGCGAAAAATCATCGTAATCAACATCACATAAAAGTAACACAGAACTGAAATACACTGTTTACAACAAAAGATTCTTACTTACTAGACACTCCTCTGACTATGAAAACCTCACTGAAAACTGGGAAACTTGCCATTACACTACAATGTTGAAAGGCATCAATGCTGAGAAAGTGGCAGCTTCCATGGAAGAGGTGTTACAATCAGCTGCAAGGGAGGTAATCCCAATGAGAGGCTGGATAAAGTCTAAGTACTTAGCTTGGTGGAACCCAGAACTAACCAACCTTCTTGGGGAGTCCTTGGGGGCTCTGCAGTGCTATCAGAGGGAAAGGGACCCTCTTGTCTACAAGAGACTGTTTGCTGCAGCAAAGTCATTTAGAAGAACCTATGCTTGTACTCACAAAATTGCACAGCAGTCTGCAGCTGGGGAATTCAACCAGAACTTAGCCCCAGAAGGGCCATGGGAGTTACCTGCACCAAGGAAAGCTTAATCATATTTGGAGAAGGGGGTGTTGTTGTAGCCTCTGGAAGTGCAGCTTCAATCACCTGGTGTAAACGCAGACAAAAGCTGATATAGCACCCTCGATAGGCTTCACAATGCCGACTTGCAAGATACTGGGAGTGGTGTACCCAGTCCTAGAGGAGGCAACCAATGGATCACCAAAGTCTCCACACTGATATTACTCGACTCTCTGGTGCTTTCCTAGACATGGAGAGTTGTGGTGTACCCAGCTCTGACTGTACAGGGATCTTTGTTAAATTCCTACATGAGGTGTGGAAGGTAATGCCTGGTAAGTTTGTCATTCTCTTCAATGCCTATTTACAGCAAGAGAAGTTTCCCAAATGCTAGAAAACTGCAGAAGTTATTCCAATTTTTAAATCACCAGACCAGGTTCCGTCAGACCTTAAGGCTTACTAGCCTATTAGTCTCTTACCAACACTTGGTAAGTGGCTAGAGAGGCTGATAGGAAGTGAAGTTTTCTTCCTTTTCCTCGTACAGTTGGTGAATAATTAGTAAATATTTCGGCGAAGCTGAATCTCCCATCAAGCATTTATTTGAAGAAGCTATTGAGAAAGCACCTAGTATAAATATTAATAAATGAGTTTGATTTGTTTTGTCCTAATGATAGTAGCAATGACCAAGAAAAACGAGTATTCAGAGTTTTATTATCTATATTAGATAGACTGAACCATTACAAAGTTGTTGTACTGAGAGTAAGGAGATAATTAGATTCTATCGATTCTGCTCTGATAAGACCAGGAAGGTAAACGAATTATTCTATTCAATGCAAAGCGGAAACAATTTTTTATTTGATAATTTTTTAGATTTGAATACGAGATCGAAATTCTGGTACCAGATGCTCAGGCAAGAATTGAAAAATTACAACGTCTACAATCATCATATGAATCCAGAACCCAACAATCACCTTTCTCATAGTCGATCGAGTCAGCTACTCGTTGGAGAACAAGATTTGTTTTGTTAATTTTCGACGAATATATTTCTTCTTGATGCTTCGGCATTCTAGCTAATGATGCACTCGTATGTTGTAGTATAAATCTGCAACTGATAGAATTGTTCAATTTTATGTGTGGACTGGCACTCAACTTCGTTGAAAACCAGAGAATACACTTCATTCATTGTTTTTTGCCGAAATTCATTTTTTACAGCATCTGTAAAAACACTGGGAGTCGTTTTACAAAATATTTCCTCCAACGCCAAACAAACAATAATTACATCTTCTGAAGGTACAGTAAGTCTACCTCGATCTTTGACCTGTAGGAGTAAGCCTCCCATCTTCCGATCATCACTTACTAAAGCTGTTTTGCAGGTCTGACATTTTTTAACTTTTTTGCGTAGACTTTTTGCGACAAACCCAGCAATTTATTTTACGGCCTCTTGCTAGTAGAAATTTAATGGAGAAGAAGGATTCTTTTTCCCTTTCAATTCCACATTTTCAGCAATTTTATCCGGCAAGCCTTCATCCATTTCGTTATTGATAGCTTCAACGTCATCCACCAATTCCTCATTCTGTTCCTCTTGTGGAACAATGTTTTCCGCCTATTTCTTTTTCCCAGGTGGGCAGGGGATATACAGAATGCCAATCTCATCGCCCACTTCCACGTTTCCATTCTCGCTCGCTTTAATCTCGTTATGAATAATGAGACACTTGAAAGCAGACTCGAACTGATACACATTAGAGTTATTATTATTTCCACTTTGCAATCGTATACTACCAAAAAATGCCTCGAGGTGGTCTTGGCTTAGTTTGAACTTCAACAAGAAATCCTGGCCCTTTGGTTTTAGGTCTTCAAAAGGTTTAAAAACGTTGGTTAATGCTACAATGAAACCAAGGAAACCTGTTTTCCTTCTTGTGTGTAATACATCGCCGATCTCGTAGGTCATAGTAGTACCTTTATTCACTGTAGTTTTCTTTTCAAGGCAGATAACTAACTTAGCTATGTAATCTATAACCTCTTTTGCAGGGCCGGCGAGAGGAAATGCGGGCCCGGTACAAAGCTTTTTGCGGGCCCCCCTTTTCTTCAGTCCATTTTTTTCATTTCTCAAATAAACTTGAGTAATGATCTCAAGTGACATTTGGAAACAAGAAAGAAGAATTTTTCTATTCTTTATATGATCTCAAGTGACATTTGGAAACAAGAAAGAAGAATTTTTCTATTCTTTATATCATGACAAAATTGATTGAAAATTTTGAAAACAGAGAATATACCTACTATAGCCCGAGCGAAGCGAGGACAGAAATTTTTGGTAAACTTTTGAAAAAACTGAAATATTAGCTTCAGTAGGTCACTTTTCCGCTCATTTTTCACGTTATCTCAAAACAGTAATTTTTCAAGGAGCTTTCAGTCAAATTTATTCATTTTTTTTTGACAAATTAAGAATTTTACAATTGGAAAAAAAGATTTTCAACTGAAAAGTCTGTGAAAAATTATCAATTTTTAAAATAATGATGAAAATATCTACTGCCCAAGCGAAGCGAGGGAGAAAATTTTACAAAATACTGCACTTTTTTATACTTTTATAGGTAGATACTAGATAGTTGAACAATCTCCTTCAAAGGGCCCCGCATGCAGGCCCCTCTTAAAATGCGGGCCCGGTACAAATGTACCCCCTGTACCCCCCTCTCGCCGGGCCTGCTCTTTTGCACCTTCTTGAAGATAATCAATTGTAGGGTCCATGATGGGTGCCCTGAATACAGTCGCAGAACAATTGCTTTTGCAATTCAAAATATCGAATGCTTTGTTGAGCATGCTACAAAATTTAGCGGTACCCTTACAGCCATTAAATTGTGGTAAATTCAGGCCTTCAGCAAATTTAAATCCATCACATACGGACTAGCTTAGAGTTTGAGCAGCCAATTCCACATACATAACGTTGTCTTTGTAATTTATGTGTTTTTTGGTTAACTTGGTTCCAACCATCAATCCTTCCTTCTCTTGTAAACACTGAAACAAACATACATCATTCCATGTAATTCGTTTTTGTTCGCCATCTGTTAGATAAACTGATTCTCCAAGAGCATTTTGGACTAATTTCACCATATGTGAAGGGTCTGCAATCCCATATAGTTAGCATTAGTCTCTGGGTGTGGAAACCAAGGTTTATACGCATCAGTTCCATACTGGAAATCAGCTCCCAAATGTTCCACTATATTGAAATTCACCTGAGTACCATCGAATGTAATATTTTTCACATCAGTGTTAGATTCATGTAATTTTGTGATGCAAATCTTCATCAAATTAGCTCTCTCTGCTCCATTCATACCATTGATTAAAAAGTATGCAATGGGTATTTTCCAGCCACTGTTTAATGAAACCACCATAAAAACTAATGTGTTTTTTGCTTCCGGTACATTATCTCCTTCTTCTGTCATCATTGAGGTACCCAAATTTACATGTCCATATTGCTTGCCATTCTTATAAAGCAATTGCTGATGATCAGACATCTCATCAGCAACCACACTTACTGGTAAGTAGCCTGCTTCCTTGGAAAACGAAGCAATAGCTTTAAAGCATTTGTCTGAGAAACCTGGGGACCCATCAACGGTGCTGTACCATTTTCAAATTGTAGAAGGTGCAGGGAGGACACCTTTACCCCAAACTTTCCTTATGTAATCATAAGCTCTCGCTGAATAGAATCTCAAAGTCAGAGCAAACGTTTGTATTTGGCTGAATATTTCATTTGAACAGGATCTTTCATTCTATGAATAATTTCTACAAAGTGTCCGGCAATGAATCCTACAGTAGGGACAAGTAAATATAAGACTACAAAGTAGAAAAAATTTGCCTACGATCTTTGAATGAGAAGAATAATAATCTGGTAAAGAAAACGAATCTTTATTTTCTTCATTAAAAGATTAATACATAAATTAGAAACTGATCCACAATTGTTTGAAGAAATTACATGAAATTCAAGAGAAATACATGATGAAATTGAGATCCAGTCTCAAATATTACGTTAAAGATGAAACGCCAACTGATTTCAAAAACTAGATACTCGTACATGATTAAATTGAGAACCAGTCTCATATAATATGTTAAATTAGAAACGAATTTCAGGAACTATATAGATACCAAATATGAGAAGAAATTTCCAAACAAATAAATGCATGATTAAGTAGAGAACTAGTCTCATTGAATAGGTCAAATTGAAAGAAATAATAGTGAGGTAATCAAGGTGGTTTGGAAAAAAAAATCATTCATTTGGGAACCAGTCTCTGAATTAAACAAAGTAATATTGATTTATGTGATTACGTGTTAAAAATTACACATAATCAACTACACTTCCACTCACTATCAATTTTGCTTGAGCATTTTCTGAAATAAAGTTTTAATAAAAATCAGTGTCTATTTTTCAAAAAAAAAAAAAAAAAACAGCAGGTGAACAACTGTGATGTCATTTACCTAGGCATTTACTTACCACACACAATTATTTCACACTATAGGATAGGAAAAAATTTACATCTCATCTACATCGCCTACTCTTTAGAAACTAATGTTTCAACAAGGCTATTGCAAAAAATAATAAAAGAAGCTTCAATTTACTCGCATTTATAGAGTGAAATTTACAACAAAACTTAATGTAAGTTAAAAACATCCCATCCAATCATCAGTCAAGCTTCACCCAACAAGTTTTTTCACAAACTGCTTAACCTCATCATTTGGCAACTTCAATCTCAATACTTCTTTCTCCAAATCGATCAAAGTAGGAGTATAAATCCCATTACACAGTAACACAATCGATTTGCTAATATAATCCTTCTCTGGATCAACTTCCATATCAGTTTCGTCACCTACAATTGGTAATTCTTCATCGAGAGCTTTTTTAAGAACAGCTTTAATTTCATCAGATGATAGAATTTTATTAACAAAGGGATCGTCGTTGACTGCTTGAACAGTATACTGGTCGAATTTACCTTTTTGAGATATAAATTTCATAACGGAAGCGGGATTGTACATAGATACATTTCCAGAAACAGCATATCCACCATACCACTGTTCAACTTGAGATATATGGGTTGCGATGGCATTTTTAGTGAGTAAATCTTGAACTTCTGTTGGACTAAATCCAAAATATTTAGCATATCTCAGATCTTCAAGTAAATTATACTCAACAATGTTGGTGAACCCGATAAATTCGTCATCCAAATATAAATGATACGTCCCAGTAATGACAACTTTTTCCACATACTCATTATCATTCAGACCCATCGAAAGGAACCCTTCCATGAATTCCAGCAGTTCTCGAAATTCAGTCTTATTATGGCCGAATTCTGCATAAGCATTGATCACTGGGCTATCAAAATCATCAATGAGTAAATACAATTTCGAACTGTTACCGTGGTGATTGTAAAGTAACTCGGATAAAGATTGAATCGAGCAAAGCATATCAATGGCATGAGGTTCGCCTTCCATTAAACACTTGATTCTATCTTTCATAGCTCCCCAAGGTAGCAGGGTGTCATTTGAATCACGATCGTAGTACCTTCTAAGATACCAATGTTTCTGAAAAGTTGTTGTAAGTCGTTCTCTGATACCCAATTCTATTTCTTTATACCCTTTACCTCGAATGCCCTTCAGACTGATGGATACGACGGGGTGTTTGCCGAACGAATGCATGGAATTTTTGTTGTTGCAGATTTTCAACTGTTTGGATCCTGGTCCGCAAAACATTTCGTGATTTCTTTTTAATTTCGGATCGAGTGGCAGGCCTTTGTCGTCTACTTCCACTTCTAAGAACTTCTCGAGCATATTTAGGTTTAAAGTTTTACCCCATTTTTTAGGTCGCAGTATACGAATAATCCTGTTTGGATCGTTAAGTATTTCGGTGATGAATGGACTCTTGTCGACGTATATGTTGCTGGTTTTTAAAAAGAATTTAAAGTACTCCAGTTGCTCGCCTTCGGGAGCGAAATTTCGTCTGGAGTCTCTCAGAAAACATCTTCCATCCACTTTGTAAACCACTCGCCCGAAGGTTGCAATCGTGTAAGGTATCACGGCCCAGTCACTAAAGGTAGGTATGGTACCTAGATCCTATCAGGGAAAACATACGAGCTGGATTTTAGGCACCTTGAATTATTTTTTTTGAAACTTGTAGGTGAAATATTTTCAACTTACTGTAAAATAACCCAAACTTTGGTCCACAAATTGAGAACACAACAGCAAGCATAATGACGAAAGTAGCATATTTCACTGCTATTATTACAAAAATTTGTCAAAATTATCTATTCGAAGCTGGACGATACATGATTATTGAATTTCTCAAGAATTCGAATACATTTTACCCGATAGATCGTCACGAGTAAATGGAAACATGAATTTATCGTTATCATAATTTAGTTCTGAAATTGATATCAAATGCTGGCAGGGCGTTCGAGTGCAATAGATCAAAGTTCTTTTCGCCAGCAGAAAAATTTCGGACACTCGATTCTTCGGTAATACGAATATTACGTAGAAAATAGGAAAACAGAAAATTTTGAGTACGTTGAAATTAGAGGAATATACGACGACGAGGGCAGTAATTTATTTTTCAATTGAAATATTTAATGAGCATTTTTTCATTCATTTTGATTTTTGTTTTATATTGAAAAAAATAGAAGGAAATGAAATAAGTAGGTAGACTTGAAATGATTACAAATATGACCCACCATATCAAAATCATTCCTCAAAAAGCGATCAAAAAAAATATTGAAATAATAGTTTATCAAATTTTATGGTTTAAAAAAAGAGAAATCGAAAATTTTCTCAAAACTTGAAAAATTTTCTAGATATTTGGTAATTCTTTGAAAACTTTTAATTTTTAAAAACTTGAATAATGTTTTAAAAAACTATTACGGCGATCTTTTCGTAATTTTTGATCATTTTTGATAACTTTTTTTCATCGATTTTAGATTTTTTTGGTGATTTACAGCGATTTTTTTTTCAACGTGATTTTTGATCATATTTTTTACCTTATTTTTTTTAATAATTTCAGAGCATCATTTTTTTGGTGATTAACGATGATTTATTTCAACGTTTTTAGATCATTTTTTAGTGATTTTCAGAACATTTTTGGTAATTTTCAATCATTCAATCATTTTTTGATGGGTTTAGATAATTTTTTAGAGTATTTTTCAAAAATTAACGAATTTTCTCAAAATAAAAGCTTCCATAAAATTTGACAAAATATTGAGAAATTATTTTTAAAAGTCACGAAATCATTTTCACTAATTTTCAATTTTTTTAAAATATTTATTTTTTCTGAAGCAAAAATATGTACTTATACCTACCAAAACCTATGAATATTTTCTGTTTGAAACACCTTTTAAAACACAAAATTAGGAAAGAAAATTTTTAACTCTTCAGAACTTCATAACAAGACTTCTGTAATCTTCGCTTTACAATTTTCGAGGCTTATTTCGTTAAATTTACAGAAATTGTGCAGTTTAAGAAACATTCAACATTGTTTTCATAAAATTTTCAGAATTTAGATTTTATTAATATTCAAATTTTTCCCCATTTTTTTACGATTCAGACATTTTTTAAACAAGATGACATATTTTCAGTGGCGTGGTGAATTATGGTGACTTTTTCACGACATGACACAATACATGATTCGACGTTTTTTTCTTCTCTACATGAAAATTTTAATTACTTTCCCAATTCTCCATTTTTTCCTTTTGTTTCATTCAAAATTTTTGTTCCATTTTTGAAAAAAAAACACACCTCATTTCAAAAAACAAACTCAAATATACTCAGGTAGTTCGAAGATGCACTAAAATTTCCTTCGAAAAGTTTTTTTTTCCTCCTTTCTCCCTCAAAATACTATTTTTCTCCAGACTTTCTTCGTCAAAAATTTATGCCTGAAAATCAAGAATTCGTCACTTTTTGTCATCCTCAATAAAAAAAAAGTCTCTACTTTTACTCAGAGCTGGTCACACAGAAAATTCTGAAATAACCAACCAAATTAAAATCGTTTCAAAGAGAATAGAATCTATAATCAAATAACACGACTTAACGGTTAGAAAATTATTCGAATTTTGTAACCCTTTATGTTCGCTTCGAATTTCACAAATGCATAATAACTGCTTACAAATTAAAAAGAAATTCTGATTAAAAAACGAGACGAAGCAGAGAAACGTCGCTGGTCGAGTCGGTCGAACGAAAAGAAACTTTTTAATCGGCATTAATTATAGGACGGTATCGCTAAGAAAATAATATCGGTCAGGAATCCAATTATTTGTCTTACTTGGTTAAGCTACTGTTTAATTCATGATTTTTAATTGAGAATTTACATGAAAAGAGGGAATCGTGTTTTAATTTTGGTCGCGTAAGCGTTTAGTAAGCAATTTTTGGGCGGGCTGGAACTTTTTTTCAGAGTATTTGAACAAGAGATAGAAGTCGAATGAAATTATCTAAATGGATTGGCCGATAGATGGATGTATAATTCAATTTTTCATCAGTTGGAGGAAAAAGATGCATTTTTAAATAGGGAAACTAGCTAACTACATCAATTAATCAAGGTATGCCGAGTTAATGACCTTAAAAAAACTATATCGAAGATAAAAAGTGAAAAGAATTTTATTAAAAAATTTAGAAGTTGGTATCAAATTATCAAGATACCATAAATCTCAATTCGGAGCAATCTTTGTGGGTCATCTGAATAAATTCTGATATGAAGCTACCTTGTTCAATATTGAGGAAAAATATTATCTAAAAATTTTCAAAATTAATTTGTGAAACAGAACGAAATCCTCAGTTCTGTAATTTTTAATCTATAACGAAATGCAATTATTCAAATAAAAATGAAAAATTACTGTAAAAATATGAATAAAAATCTCTACAAATATTTTCGAATTGGCAATTTTATTCCCCACCCAACTGAAAATTCTTACGTTTCAATAAAGCAAATAAAAAGTATGTAGAGGTACCGATTCTTGGAAGTTAAATTAAGAAATCATCTAATGAAAATTATTCAGACCGAAACACATCCTTGAGTAATAAATTTTCGATAAAAATTTGATTCGTCAGTCTATCAAGATCTCGGTTGTATCACACATCCTATACATGAAACCTGACAAAATATCAATTTTTTTATTAATATGTTACAAATAAGAAGTGTTGTTTATATTTCGATATGTTTCTTCCTAGTCCAAGATTGTATTCACAAAAATCAAGTACTCGGGGTAAATATGATATCTTTTTTAGTACCTATTTTTCATCAAAATAATTTTTTAGGTGTGTATTAGAACCCTACTATACCTAAGTACCTACCTACTCATTAATTAAGTGGGTACATCTCTACATAATTTCTATGGGTAAAAAGAAAAAAAAATGGGGAATATTATTCGAGTACTGAAAAGGTATGAATTTAACGAAAGAAGGTTTTTAATGACCAAGTGACTATTTGAGACTGGGTTATTTTCGTGGAAAAGTATTTATTAATCTGGATTCTTCAGATCGCTATCTGAATGAGGAAATTACTAAAGGTTCAGTGAAAAATTCTTCAAAATGAAATTTTACGATTAGTTGCTTATTAAACGATTTCGTATGGGATCAGATTGATAGAAATTGGAACGAGGTAGACGAATAAATTCTTCAGAATTGAAATTTACAAGTATAGGTAATATAGGTACCCTAATTAATGAAAAAAAGTCAATTTTATAAGAACGGGAGTCAATAAAATAAAAATCACGTGAGTCATTTCACTACAAATATTGATCAATTATGCCAAAAATTTGACATTTAAAATTTTTAAAATTCATAAAATAGGCAACTTTTCCAAAAATAAAACAAGGTGGCATATGCTGAAACTTCTTCAGAAGAAATTCAAATCTGGAAGGCCTAAATTGAATTTTAAAAATGCATTACCATAATTTAGGTATTTTTTCTCTGGTGCAATATTTCAAAAATTCGGTCATTCCAAGAAAAAAAATATCAAAAATAGCAAGATAGGTCATTATTATTATTTTTTTTTTCAAATTTTATGACAAACATGCTAATACTTAGGTCATTTTCATCTAAAGAAACGTATTTTTTCAATTTTTTGATAAATATTTCTCATTATCTCGTATTTCTCTCCCATTTTTTCTCTCTCCATGTAAAAAAAATGGAACAAGATACTTCAGAGTAAAAGTTTTTAAATTATATGTGAACCTGAATATAGGAACCAGCCTTACGTGTTGATTTGACACTGATTTAATGCCTTTCAGGAGCAAAATCAACAAGGAATTTCGACTCAAAAATAAATTTTTAATCCCTAAGGTTGGTTTCTGTATATCCAAGCTCACAATTCATTTCATTTTTTCCCCATCAACTTCCAAAAGTTCAATAACTCCTTGTCGAAGTTGTGAATTGAATTTTCTCCGACTTTCAGATACTTGAGCCATTTGTCCAGTTGGTAACTTTTTTAGAGTATCTTTTGAAAAGTTACGTGAATAATTCAACATTTTTTAGACTTGAAATAAACTTTTCTTCATGATATTGCTCCAACATTTGAATAAATTGAAAATTAATCACATCAAAAAGTAAGCGACCGTTTAAAATTTTTCCAATTTTTTCACCCAGTGTGTATTTCAAGATTTTCTTGGAGCTGCACAAATTTGGAAAATTGGTGTTTTTTTTTAATTTCTACCCCCCTCCCCTCCATAAGACAAAAATATGTAATCCAATTTCAACTTTCTGTTCAAGAGTAAAAATAAAATAAAAAATAAAATATTTTTTGAATATTATTTTCAAGAAATGAAAATTTGCTAACTCATATTTTTTTTTTATTTAAATTTTCCGACCAGTGATACTAAAAATGAAAAACAAAAATTTGTATTTTTTGAGCTCCTTATTTGACTTTTAAAAAAATCCGCAAAAACCACCCCTTCCAATACATCGAAAATTTTTTTTAAATTTCTTTCGAAATCACCATTAATTCCCTTCACGAAGAAAAACAATCAAAATATTAAATTATCTGCCGTGGGAAGGTATCACTTTGAAAATGAAATGTACAAATTTATCGAGTACCAAAAAAGTTAGAACGAAAATTTTCGAAGAAAAGGGCATCCAGAAGTTGAAATTCCCTCCTTAAAATTAGGGACGAAAATGTTGTTTCAATCCAAAAGCTGAAATTTCTTGGTTCATTTGATAAATATTTTAGCACTGAAATAAGAGAGGTTTTTTTCAAAACTTTATTCGAAACTTTCCAACTTTTTTTGAAGCCGTCCATCAGATTTTGGAGCAACCCAAACAAAACCTAAAAACCTCTGAAAATAATACACTGTTTAATGAGATGAGTGGGTAAAAATTTAGCGCAGAGATTTTGATCTTGAAAAATGGAATTATTCATTTCATATATTGGTCCCCGGCATTGTAAAAATATCCAAATAAAAAAGCTGAGAAGGGAAAATTTTAAAAATTTCCATCTTGTGTTCTTTCTTGTCCACTATTGCTAGATAAAGGAGAAAAATGATATTGAAAAATTGATGAAACCACAAATTCGAAATCACTGGTAATGAATGCGGTATCCAATTCGAATTGTCGAGCTTAGTTTTTCAAAAATAACTAACATTCATGTTGAAAATACCTATGTATTCAAAAAAATGGTCAAGCATTGAAATGTAAATTTTTCAAGTTTTTTTGAAAACCAGTATCTACTTTTCCCCCCTCTTTTCACCATTCTGTGAAAAAAGTACAGAGGAAAAAATCTGACTAAGAGGAAATGAATTTCAGTTTATTTTTTTTTAAATACAAAATTTCAAAACATCTCCAACTCCTTCATTCATACATTGAGATCGATCGAAATTCCAGGAATATGGAGACGAGTTTGGCCCAATAGAAGAAGACGATGAAACCACGCCACCCAACGAAGAACAAACCGAAGCTTTCACAAATCCACAAGAGCCTACTCAAGAAACTGACCAATTTGCTGCTGAGACTGAACCAGATTTCAATGAACCGCTAGATATCCCAAGCGAAGGCGGAGACGTGAGTCTTATTGCCTTAATTTTTAATTGAGAGAGAGAGAGAAAGAAGAGATTTCTTGAAAATTACCCCAAAAAACCCACTTAATTTTGAAATACCTACAATTAACATCTGAATTTCTAATTTTAGGGCACGCAAGACGAATTCGCAACCACAAGACGTCCATTCACGGTAATTATTCGTTATTTTCTCCAACAAAACGAAAACACAATTTCTACGTAATTCCGACGGAAATCCGCGAGAAAAAACGCTGACTCATCGAGTCAGCAAAATCCACCCGAGACGTGGACCCCTTCACCTCCGCTCCCTCGTACGATTAATCTTAAACTTCGAGTATATTTCATTTTCGTAATGAAAATTTCTAAATAGTTTTGTATTTTATCGTTCTGGTTGCGTATGCCGATAATTCGGGTGCAGTGTTTGCATTTCAGGTGATTTGTCGTGTTTCAAATTTATCGTGATAGTTGCGTGGAATTTATTGTTACTATTAGTTATTAAAACCAACGCTATTGGTAAGTTTCATGAATTATTGTTTATTAACTTAACGCGTAACGTTAGTGATAAATTTTTACCTAATTCGCAAACACCCAAGGTTATCAACCAGAACGAATTACAAAACTAATTTGTTTCAAAAGATTCTCGCTTCTTATTTTTATTTTTCGCTCTCGCACGAGCGCAGCTTCCTGAATTTGGCGTATAGCTGTAATGAATTACGCTGTGAATTTTAATACGATAATGTATAATTTTTAATTTATGGTAATTTTACGAGTATTAATTCGCATTTGTGTTATTTTCAGGGGTTAACTGATGGTTTTGGACGTCAATGGTCGAACAACAGGCATAATTATTCGGCCAAGGTATGGTTGGATACAGTGATTTTTTTGGAAGATTTCTGTCATTTTTACGAAATTATTATGTTGACATTAGGAGAAGGAGGGAAGGGATCAGTAATTGCTAAAAATGGAAAAATTTGGAAAACTGGTCAATTTATTAATTTTGAGCACAAAGAATAAAAATAATGCTTCGAATTTTTTTTTAAAATTAGAAACCGGTTTCTATCTCGACCAAAGATATGAATTGTTCAAATTATAACCGGTTTAACTGGTTTAGGCCCAATTTATTTCTTATTAAATTCCTAAATTTTTCGAAAAATTATAAATTCTGACGAATTGGCAGGTTATAATTATAAAATTTAAATGGAGCAATTTGTTGGAAATATTCTCAAATTTCTCAAATTGAATTGATTTTTTAGATACTTTTGAATAAAATTTTACCAAATTTTCTCAATCATTTTCATCTGTTACCCATTTTTTTTCAAATCTCAACTTTTACTAGAAACTCTATCAAAAAATTCCTCAAATTGAATCATTTTTTCAAAATTTTCAAACCGAGCCAATTTCTTTTCAATTTTCAATGATTTTTTTTTTTCAAAGTCTCTCTTTTTATTTAAAAAATATATGAAGAGGAATTCTAATTTAAAATATTAGACGAACCTCATTTTATTCCATTATGATTTTTGGCAGCACTGCCAAACCAATTTAAAAAATTAAAATTTAGGTATGAAGAAAATTGAAATTTTTTAAAAAAATTTTAGGAAGATAAAAAGCTCACTCCAGATTTAGTAGAAAAGTTCACGATGCCTTTGTTGGAAAACAGATGGAAATGGGATCACAGACGAGAAGCATTAGTGAAAAATTTCTGGTTTACGTCATTCAACGAAGTTAGTACCCACTTCAATTTAAAACTATACATTAATTTTGTTTTTTTGTTTCTTCTAAATCAAGTGAATAAATTTTGGATCTCGACCTAACATCTGATCATTTTTTTCAAGGCATTTGGTTTCATGTCCAGAGTAGCTTTACGTGCTGAAAAATTAAGACATCATCCGGAATGGTACAACAGCTTGAACAGATTGAAGATTACACTGTGGTCCAACAAAGTGAACGGATTAACTTATAAGGATATTATAATGGCAAGATTTATCGACAGAATTGAACAACATTTTGAAATGAAACCATCAACTCCGTTCAACTGAAACGATATGAAGTTTAGAAGCAAACTGGATTCGAAATTGCAACACCGAAGCTGTATCTTTCCTAATTTTTTTATACGATTCTCAACGTTAAGTAGCTTTAAGTATAATTGTTATTCGAAATCTTTTTTATTCTTCGATATAATTTTACTGGAAATATAATTGTTGCTTTTGAAAATAAAATGAATCAATATGCTTATCTCCTTGACGAATTTATTTCATGAATTTAAAATCTGAAATGTTGAAAAAATGCAATTTAAGCACATTTTTCTCTGCAGAGCATTATTTTGGGAAGAAAAATTTTTGAACAATGGAGGGAGGGAGGGAGGGAGGGAGTAAAAAGAAAGTTTCATTTTTTTCATCATTTGACAAAATTGCATTCATAATTGCAAAAATATTAAGGATCGAATTGAAAATGTTTCAAAAGTGTGAAATGACGAATGATAAATTTTTTTTGAAAAGGTTCAGTTTTGAGTTGAAAAAATTGTATTTTAAAAGGGAAAAATCAAGCTTAATATTTTTTTTCTCCTCCAAATTTCGATTGGTTTGAAATTTGTTGAAATGTGACGCAGACTGCAATACCATACCATACGTCGGGAATTTTTTTTTTGTTCTTTGAATACAGGTATATCTGCCACCATGACACATCTGCCACGTTGACACACCCTTCATAACTTTTTTTCTATAAGCGTTCCTGGCGTGAAAAAAATTTACAAAACGTAAAATGATATGACCCATCATATATCTATCATTCGCAGAGATCCATGGAAAACTTTTGAAAAGAAAAAATATTTTATGAAAAAAATGAAAATTTTTTCACCAAAGTAGATTTTTTTCTATTTTAATTTTTGCATTGGAGAGGCCCAATGAGAAATAGAATAAAAATGTTATATCTCGTTGGAATCGTCATTCAATTGCGCATCTTTTGGCATAAAAGAGAGTTAAAAATGAAGTCTTGGTAGGTTGGTAATGCTGCTTTGAAAAAAATTCGACTGTGTTGCCACCTTGACACAAATTGATAGTTGCCACAATGACACAGTATAAAAATTGCGATAATGATGCAAATTTTGATCTTTCATCCATTTTCGTAAAAAAATGTTTGTTTCTAGCTTGATTCACATTTTTATAGTGAAAAAATCAACCAAAACCTCAATGAAGGATTCGTATCACCAAAAATAACTGTGTGCACTGTGTCATGGTGAACACTTGGAATTTTTGTTTGTGTCATAGTGGCAACTATAAAACCAATGTATTTTAAATCTGTGTCAACGTGACAACAGCTTGTGTCATGGTGGCCTATGGTGTTGCCACCATGACACAGAAATTTTTATTTTTTATTTTTGTCATATCTTCAACGTTTATGAAGCAAAATGTCTGAAAATTTTATCCAATAAACCTTATGTATAGATCTATCGAATGGCGCAAAGAAATCAAAAATTCATCAAAAATTACCAAAGTTATGGCCAAAACAAAAAATTTTGTGTCATGGTGGCAGATATTACTGTACTTAGTGTGATATTTGGTACCTTTCGACTGAAGAAAACAGCGTTCAAAAAGACTAAAAAAATGAGCTCGTAATGAATTCGTAGAAAAGCGCTAAATAAAAATTAGCACGCACTTAATGATAATGAATTGCAAAAAAAAATATGTTTAGGTATTTTTTCTTTTCCTACACCACTGCAAGCTATTGAAATGACCTTGAACTTGCATCCTCTGAAAAATTAAACCGTACCACAAGTTACATTTCGTCATTTTTTATGGTAAAATTTTGGTGAGACATTCAGTAATTTTCGTTTTCAAGCAAGAAGACAACATTTTTGAGATTTGAACTCATTTTCATTGTAAAGTGTAAGGTTCGTTGTAGACAAATCGGCTAAAAATCAATTTTTCTGGCCATTTTTTATTTATTGCATTTTTCTCGACATTAAATTTTCCGACACATTGCAGGCTGCGTCACAAATATTGATGAAAGTATTCAAAAGTCACAAAAGTAGAGAAAATTATTACTAAAAATAAAATCTTTCAAATCAATTGAAAATATCTTTATTCAAATGAAAAATTTTCTAAAAAACTTGAAAATTTTTCCTGCATTTTAAACAATGTTCCTTCACTTTTTAGCAATACTTCTCAAACTCTGCGGAATAAAATTTTACACTACAAAAAATTCATATTCTATTCATTTTTTTGGGACGATTTTTCCTTTGCCGAAAAAATTTGCTTCAAGTGTCAAGTTATCAAAAATTTTATGAAACAAATTTCCAACTCAAAAAAAAATGTAATTTTGAAAAATTCCGACATGCTGGATTTTTTTTTCATTTTTCCCTTTTTTTTCTTGATCAGCGCAAAAAATTTGATCAAAATTACCCATTTTATTTCAGGCAGTATTTTCTATGTTGACCTTTGTTATCATAAAATTGCAAAATTTTACTACTATTCAATCAACGTTTCCAACATCTTCAGTACATTTTATTAAACCTTAACAATTCTTTTCAATTTTTGAATAATTTTCAATATTTTCGAAATTAAAAAGCAGTTTTTCCAACATTTCAAATGATATTTGAGATTACATTCAAGTCGCTCGTACGTCATTTCCAAAGTTTTGAAAAATTTTTTCTCAATATTGCAGAAATAAAACCCTATCTATCTATTTTTATTCCATCTACCTCAAATTGGCATTTCATTCTGCAATTGTTTTTTTAAGAACCAGAAAAAATTGATTTTCATTTATTCTTTTACGATCACGATAAGTGAATCAAATACTTACTCAAAAAAATGAGAAATTATGTTTCGAAAAAAATAGCAAAAATAATTTTGTGAATCAATAAACTAATCGCGTCAACTATGATTTTTTTCAGAGAGGTAAAAGACCACCATACAGAACCATACCAACAACCGTCCTGGTAAGAGAACTGAAAAATAACTGAAATTTTACCAACAGACTGGTAAATTTCACGCAACGTTACAATAAAATCATAAAAATATTTACGAATTTCAGGTACCCTTGACCAAAGAGGAAGAGGAAGAATTTCTGAAACCTTTACTCGAAATAGGATGGAGCAAAGCCCGTCCAACGACTTCGTTAAAAAGAGATTTCGAATTCGCTGATTTCCGACTGGTAAAAAAATCCACAAATTATTCAACCAATGAATTGATTTCGTTTAAAATTACACCCGTATTGAAAAAAAAAAAAAAAAACTTTATTCGTTCAACAGGCATTCAGCTTCATGACTCAGATAGCTCTATTATCAGAAAGAATAAGTCATTTTCCAGATTGGTATAATTTTGGTGGCTCGGTCAAACTCACACTTCATACGAAATCGGTCAAAAGTCTAACTCGTAAGGATCTTGCGATCGCTCAATTTGCCAGTCGTGTTTACGATCGTATGATGGGAAAACAATGTAATTTGGAGGACAAACATTTGTAATTTTTAATTTATTCGTCAAGTTTTTGTAAATTGTAATAATACACTCGGCGGATGGATGGAGCTTGTAAAGAAAATCGATAATAAATAAAAGGAAGTGTAAATTTTATGTATTTTTAATAAATAAAAATAATAGATACTCAATCTACGTATTTTTGTGTTACATTAATCTTGATTTTATTTTCAACCGCACCATTCCCAAAACTTGAAACAGCTCAGAAGTGAACTAAGAAATGATGACGAAGCATCCGCGAATATAAATTCTTTTAATACTGGGTTCGTACAAACGTCATCTTTGACAGAAAAGATGAAAATCGTGCGTTTTCTTCAGAACCTTTCGTTATACATTTTTCAGTTCCTGTGCTAAGGCGACAGAATCCGACTATTTTTTGCATTTTCAAGTTATTCACACAAACAATAGATATTTCAGTTTGCAATTTTTGGCAAAAAATAAGGTCTTCGTATTATTCGCGTAAAAACTAACTTTTAATTGAATAACAGTTGGTTAAGCGGTTTTAGAATTTATATACCTTGGAAAATGAGAATGAACCATACTTTTTTCACAAATTGTCGTCTTAATTACAAATTTCTGCAGTAGGTGAATTTCAGATGCCCGGGTTTCCTCGAAGACAATCAAGCTTAAGGTAAATTACAATCCACACATGTTCATTAGTAATAGGTAGGTAAATTTCAATAACAAATGGTAGGTATATTTTTACATTGGCGTATTTTTCAAATTATCTACCTACTTCCATATTTCTTAAAATTTTGGTTTTTAGATCCTCTCTTTTTTTGTTTTTTTTTTTTGAGGATTCGACAGCAAATATTGAGAAGGTGTTTCATTTTAGAAGAAATTTCTTTAATGCTTAAAAAAAATAATTCGCATCTTTTGATGTTTTCATTTTTTCATTACTTTTTCTTCTAAAATCATTACTTTCACGACCTGTAAGATACTCCTGGAAATGTCCAAAAATATTCCGAAAAATCCGACAATATGTCAAAGTATGTTCGATAGAAGAGGTACAATATGGGTATCAAAATTCAGGATTTTTAAACAAGAATAATAAAATTAATAATACGATAAACATAGAACGGAAATTTCATTTTTACATACTTTTCCGAAAAACATAAAAAAACAGATTTTTGAAACAAATGTTAGATAAGTACCTACCTATTTCATAATTTACAAAAAAAGAGACTTTTTTAGCCCAAGAACACATTTTGATAGCAAATTAATGCTGGACTTTTTCGCCTTTGAAAAAGTAAATTTTCCAAAATTTTGTGGAAAATGATGGAAACGAGGGTAAAATATGCTGAAAATACCTCAATCGAGAAACAGAAAAAATCAGCAAAAATATGAAACTCTATGCTTTTTACGAAAAACGGGGTATTTTACTCAGAATTTTATGATTCCCAAAAACATTGTACATATTCCAACGGGTTATCTATTATATAAAAAAAAAGTCGTGTTTTTTTTAGGCTTAATCACGGCTCTCCCAGTGGGCAGATTTTTTGAAATTTGGATCAATAGGTTGCTGGTGAGCTGTAGATGGTTCGTAAAGAAAGAAAATTCATGTTAACCCCAAACAGGGAGCCTTGGAGGGCTAAAAATCTATTTTCTATTCAAGAAGTGGTAACACTGTATACATATCATTCAAAATTTTATTTGCAGAAATAAATTTCCATGGAAAATTTAAAAAACAAAAAGTACCTTCACACTTGTCAGAAAAACGGGGATGGGAAAAAGTAAAGTAAGCATGTATACCAGGTATACCAGGTGTCCAAAAAGAAATAGACAGATGTCCAGAAGAAATGACAATGAAAATGCTTGAAAAATTCTATTCGGGTGCAATTTTTCAAATATTGTAAGAAATAAAATTATAAATATTATTACCTACAATTAAAAATTTTTTACCGAAGTGATTAATTTTTTGAGTGATCAAATTATCAATTGATGAGAGAGGTATTCAAAAAAAAAAATTGATTCGACGGGGCATTTTCGTTTTGAAAAATAAATTTGATCGATGTATGTTGCAAAAAATTGATTTGTTTGTAATGTTTTACAAGTATTGAAAAAATAGTTGGGAAAAAAATTTTGTAGAAGAAAAGGAGGGATTGGGTGGCTCAAAATTTTTTCTGGATTTTTTTTAGATCATTGGACATCATCTGAGGGAGTCAGATAGAAAATCAAAGAGGGGCAGGGGCAAATTCATTTCTTATCTGGGGAGACCCTTCGAGTAATTTTTGTGATGTTCATCAGGAGTGGGTATGGCGGTACATTCATTTCAAATTAAAAACAATTGATCAAACTTTGAATTGATGGGAGAGTGTAAAATTGGCTAGTCTTGGGTTCAAATTGAGTACAATTAATTTAATTTTCAATTAAGTACCTAAACAGAAGAGACATTCAAAAAAATTGATTGAAACTTGGTTGTTTAAAAAATTGGTTGATTGAATTTTTAATCAATGAGAAGAAGCATTCAAAAACAATGATTCATTCTTAGCAATTTCAATTTTTTTTTTAAATCACCAATTTCAATTGTTGATTCTATATAATGGATGGGGTTATTTGAAAAAAATAAACAAATAACAGATTGAATACAAACAATACAAACGGATCGAATTTTCAATTAAAGGGAGGAGACATTAAAAAATTTCGATTCAAGTCCTGTAATGAAAATTAATAATGAGAATGAGGGTTTTTTAAAAAGGTATTTTGGATTCTCAAGTTTTAAATTAATGTGGAGATGAAAAAGTAGATTCGCGCCCGAAGGGCGGGTATTTTTTCTGGTTTCTAATGCATGAAACGCTACTCTCCTCTTTCCCCTAACTTGCTCCATTGGTGACTGACAACGATTAAAAAATTTTTTTTTAGTCTGTGTTGCATTTTTTTTTAAGTTTTAAGGCAATTTTATTACAATTTATGAAAAATAATTTAAAACACTACTGATAAAATACCAATAAAAAAATTGTTCCATCTGAAGTTTTGAGAACTGAACCTCATAGAAAAAAAATTGATTCGCATTTTTTGCCTATCTTCACAATAAAAGGGCTATTCAGGATGGCATTCTTTGCAAAATTACTAGCTACTTCAATTTTGGAGATGAAAAAAAAACCAATTTCATTTTACATCGCAATTTTTTTCTAACGAGGTCCACGACTTTTAAATTCTTCTCATCTAATTTTTTTTCTTAAATTTTAAAATTTTAAAAAGTGTTCAGTTGGTAAAAAAAATTGAATTGGTCTTATGTTGAGCCATTAAAATTATCATAATGAAAAATCGCATAAAATAAGAGATACTCGTAAAAATCATACCTGATTGATTAAAAATATCATAAAAGTATTAAAAGTATCAAAAATCATCAAAATACTTGAAAAAGAAAAATTCGGTCACATTTCGAAAATTTGAAAAATCAATTTCGACAATTCAAATATGTAAGTAAGCACAATTTTCTCTGCAGAGCATTATTTTAGGAAGAAAAGTGTAAGGGGGGATAGAGACAACTTTCCTTTTTTCATCATATTTCATATGACGAAATTTCGTTTTTAGTTGCAAAAATGAGGATCGAATTGAAAAATTTTCGAAAGTGTGAACTAATGAATGATGGAATTTTTTGAAGAGATTTAGTTTTGAGTTGAAAAAATTGTATTTTAAAAGGAAAAAATTATTCTCAATAAAAATTTTCCTGTTTTTTGCTCCTTCAAATTTCGATTAGTTTAAAATTTGTTATCATAAAAGTACCTATTAAAAAATCACAAAAGTAAAGAAAATTGTTAATAGAAAACAAATCTTTCAAATCATTTAAAAATATCTTTAAAATATTTCAAAAAAACAATTTCCAAGGCTTTGAAAATTTTGCCTACATTTTAAACAATGTTCGTCACTTTTTTCGTAAATATTGGCAAAACTTTCGTCAAAAGTTTGTTCAAAAAGTAATTTTCAACAATTTTAATAAAAATTTTCATGTATTTTCTAAACTTTTGTGATATTTCTTTATGTTTGAAAAAAACTTGGACAATTTTTTTTTTCTCAACATTAAAAAAGTGTTCATTGAGTGTGCTGTTTTGGGGCGCAAAACAGAACGAAATTATTAGTGCAAATTGAATTGAAGCAATTTTGACCCCTTTTTGAGCCTCATTTTTGAATATAGGTATTCCAAATATTGACAGGTGACTCGTGAAAATGAGATAAAATTTCTTCAAAAATTCAAAAATGACATCCGAAATTCAAAAATGCCATCCAAAATAGTTTTTGAGCACATTTTGAGAATTCGGAGCCCCGAATGAGATCAATTTTCCAGTATTTTTAAAAAATCGACATGCGACACATGAAAGAAGGGTAGAATTTCGTCAAAAAGGCCATTCAAAACTTTTTTGAGCAAATTTTCAGAATTTTGAGCCAATTAGACGGGATCCATTTCCGCGTATTTCCAAAAAATTGACATGTGACCTATGAAAAAGGGGTATAATTTTGCCAAAAATTCAAAAATATCATCCAAAAACCATTTTTGAGCAATTTTTAAAAATTTTATGTCAAAGCTCAGAAGGTACTTCTGATGTTTTAGTGAAGCCACGCGTCAATTTTTTGAAAATACTCAGAGATTGACCCTATGTGGAGCTCGAAAATTTTAAAAGTCGTTCAAAAACAGTTTTGGATGAAACTTTTGAATATTTGTAGAAATTCTACCCTATTTTCATAGATTAAATGCCAATTTTTTAAAAATCATATAAAACTGCTCAACGTGAGGCTCAAAATTTTTAGTGTGAATTATGTATTTTAATTTAAAAAATGATAGAAACCTAATCTACGTATTTTTGTGTTATCTACATTAATCTTGATTTTATTTTCAACTGCACCATTCCCAAAACTTGAAACAGCTTAATAGTGAACTTATAAATCCTCCAGATGACGACGAAGCATCCGCGAACTGAAATGATTTCTCTACTGGACTCGTACAAGCACCATTTACGTACGAAAAAACCAAAATCGTGTTATCTTTAGAACCTTTTGTGATACATTTTTGAGTTCCTGAGCTGAGGTAACATATTCCGACAGTACGTGAAAGAGATCTCTCATATCCATTGCCATCCACCAAGTTTATTGACCTTGTTTCACATTTAGCATTTTTCCTTACATAGTTATCATCCAGTTGATAAGCTGGTAATATTTCGGATTTTAATGGGATGCAGATATCAGGCAATTGTTTTTTATGTGCATTTATGGTGCATATACTCGAGCTATAAAAAAAAAATGGTAATTTTTTCATTCAGATTTAATGAAATTTCAAAGAGTTAACTTTCACACGAATCAAAATAGGTAACATAAGGAATATTTATTTGATTTCGTGGAAAATTTTATAGCGAGCAAAGAAAATTATAAATTTTACCATTTCCACTGATCGAATTGCGCGGCCGTTATTCTATCTCCATTTGTAAAAGATGTCATGTAAAATAGAACTACAGAAAATATTACAGCTCGGTACAACGTAATTTTTTGCATTTTCAAGTTATTTACACCAACAATGGATATTTCAGTTTGAAATTTCTGGCAAAAAATATGGTCTTCGTATTATTCGCGTAAAAACCAACATTTGAATAACAGTTGTTTGAGCGCTTTTAGAATTTATAAACCTCGAAAAATGAAAATGAACCATACTTTTTCTACAAATTTTCATCTTAATTTGAATTTTTTTTACAGCGGCTGAATTTTAGATGACAGAGTTTTCTTGAAGACAATCAAGCTTAAGGTAAATTATAATCCACACATGTTCATTAGTATTGGTGGGTAAATTTTAATAACAAATGGTAGATATATTTTTACAATGGAATATCTTCCAGATTATCATAGTACCATATTTTTCGAAATTTTGGTTTTTAGAACCTCTCGAATTTTTTTTTCGAGAATTTAGTAGCAAATAACGCAAAAACGATTTTTGTATATTTTGTGAAAAATGTCGTAAAAATGAGGAAAAAGGTAAAATATGCTCAAAATAATAAAATGTCGAAAAACGGTTAAACTCATCAAAAGTATGTAAATTTATGCTGTTGATGAAAAATATGTAAAAATAGGCTCATACAAACCGGACTACTATTGAAACAATATGCAAATAAAAAAATTGCTCAAACCTAAGTTTTGAAAACTGAACTTGATAGAAATTTTTTTGAATGATTCGCACTTTTTGCCCTCCTTAAAAATTGAAGGGGCTATTCAGCATGACATTTTTCGAAAAATGACTAGTCCCTTCAAATTTGAAGATGAATTATCATCATCATCGAAAAAGGTACAAATCTCATTCTACGTCGTAATTTTTCTTCCGCAAGACTCAAAAAGTTTTATTACACAATTTTATGCCAATTTCTTTTTGACTTGATAATTTAAAGAACCAATATATTTAATTGGTAAAAAAAATAGCCCTGAGTTGAGCCCCCCTCCCATAGGAGCAGCCAGAAATTCAGGCCAAGAATTTGAGAAAAAAATGAGGAGAGGTCAAATTTCAAATTGATAATTTTTCTCTGATTTTTCAGTCAAAAATCATTGATTTTTTTCGACAAATGAATTGATTGAAGAACCGGTGATTTTTAACTAAAAAATCACTGGAAAATCATCAATTTGAAAAAAAAAAAGACTAAAATACTGCCCGAGCGAAGCTTAGACGAAATTTTTTGAAAAAAATACCGTTTGAAGAGCAAAAAATGCACTTTTTCACATTTTTGCAATAAAAAATCTCTTTTCTGAGCTGAAAGAGGGAGCTCGACCCTCGAGACCTCTGAGCCCCCCTTGGGTGCGCTCCTGCACCCTCCGCGAAAATCATGGGGCTTGGAATCACAAAAAAATCTTGATTAGTGAATTTCACTTAAGTTAGGGTGATAAAAATTTGAAAAATTGTGGAAGCTATTAAAATACTTGTTCATAATAAAAAAATCGGTCACTTTCGAAAATTAGAATAATCAATTTCGACAATTTAAATTTTGATCCCGAGATAACATGCTTTTTCATGGGGTCAAAAAAAAAATTGAAAACTTCGAGTTTTTGAGGGAAGAGAGTTGAAACATGGACCAAAAAATCTCAAACTTTCATAATTTTAAAATATCAGTTAAACGCACAAAATTCCTCGATATTGTTAATTAATTCTGAAATACTGCTAAATAGTTTTTAAATAAACTAAATTGTAGTAAAATTTGAATAAAAAAAAAAAAACAAAAAAAACGTTACAATACATATCTACCGTTTTTACAAATGTACCTCAAAATTAAAAAAAAATTAAAAGCACCGAAATTAATTTGCATAAAATATGTAAGTACAAGTACCATCAAAGTCGTCAAAATAATTATGAAAAACAGCCTGAAGTAATTTAAAAAATGATTAAAATAAGAAAAATGGTCAAACTGACATGCAAAAATGCTAAAAATTACGTAAAACATAAAATAAGCTAGTTATTCAGGATGGATGAAAATTGACAAAATTTCAATACATTTCAAGAATTTAGATCGCAGTTTTAAATTTGTTTCGTTGAATCTTAAATTCTGATTATAAAATCAATTTCAACTTTCCAAAATTTTCATTATTTCATAATTATTAGGTAGGTATATCAAATTTTCAATAAAAGAATATCATTAAAATTGCAAATCTTGTCCAAAATGTTTTGAAAAATCAAAATAGGTATTCAAAAATACAAAAACGCAAGGTTGGATTTTTTATTCTGCGAGGAGCAAGGAGCACGATGCAGAGCTCACAAGTAATTGAAACGGGGTGAAGTGAATATTATCTGATCAACATGTCATAGAAGTGACGTCAGAGAGAGCGTATTTGATTTGCGAACCACAATAGGGACTTTGACAGGTAAAAAGTAACTGATTTGCGAACCATAATAAAAATAATACCTGGCGTTAAAGAATCATTTTGCTCATACACTCAATCCAAAACTAACTGTTTTGCGAACCAATGCACAGTAATTCTGAAAATCCATGTACGTTTTTTTTTTAAGCTGTTGAATCCATTTTCAACATCATTTTGAACAAACACTGAAAAGATGCCCCAATAGAGAGGAGCAAAGCTTAAAATTTCAAAGTTTATTGAGTTGAGTGTCTAAAGGTGTAGTTTTGTTAGACTTTCTGAGCTCATTTTTGAAGACATTTTTTTCAAAAATTCGAAGGGGTACTCTAGAAGACAGCACAAGTTACATTATGGAAGTTTATATAACAAAATCTTCAATCTCGACTCCAAAATATCTGATGAAGAGATAGGTATTCAATTTCAGTTTTTTTTTCTAATATAGTTATGTAAGGTGGTTTATTGGAGCGGAGGGAGGGGGTCAGATCGAAAAATTAAGTCGATATTTGAACTCGGTGACTTCAGATTAGTAAGAAGAATCCATGTATTGCACAAATTATTTTTTTCATTCGTTTTTTTTTTAAAATTGGGGGTTAGGAAACCACTCGAGGATAAAATCGAAAAAATAAGCAAATTCGAACTTAGTGTCCTCAAAAACCTAACAAACTACACGTCAACACATTATTTTTCATTTTTTCAAATTTTCAATTATAACGAGAGGGTTGGTAGAGAGGTTTGGAGGAGTCGGATGAATAAACTGGGTGCATAATTCGAAATCAGCGCCTTCGAATTAGTTGAAATGAATGTCACTTCACTTTTTATAATTATTTCTTTGAATTTTGGTCAGAATTGTGGGCCCTTTCACTCCCAGGGGTGTGAAGGTCCCATCTTGAAATTGTGTTGGTTAAAAAAAATGAGACCGGACTTTTAAATGGGAGCTCATATCTTAAAAGTTGAGCTTTCATCGTCAAGTTCAACTTTGAGCATTTCAAAATATGATTAGTCATCGTTTTTGTATCTCCTTACTTCAATATTGGACTCGATTTTAATAGTTAACTGATGTTGGTTCGCAAATCAGTTACTTTGTCCCAGATGCGAATCATTCGTTCGCTCATACTTCATTTTTGATTTTGAATCTCGTTGGTTCGCAAATCAGTTGCTTCAAGTCAGGAGATGTCATTAATCAAATAGGCTGGTTCGCAAATCGAAACCGCCCCGTCAGAGAAACGTTTATGTTAACAAAAGATTAGAACTACGTAGACTCGATTAAGGTCAGGAATTATCCTCATGAAATCATCCTGTCTAAAACTGAATGCAACGTCGACGTTTAAATTACGAGTCTCTTTCTAAATAATCAAAGAATTTCAAAAAATGTCACATATTTTCAAATTATCAATAAAGTTATTCGTATCTATTAAATTTGGAAGAAACCCCTCAGATCAGCTTTTTACATCTCAGTTATTCCATTTCCTATTTAAATATTCAGAAGGAAAAATTCAGTGCCGCAAGATAAGAGATTACGATTACTGAGCTATCTTTTAGCATTCGTTCGGTAGGTACAATTTTTAAAAATGAAATTTTTTGATCTCTTTGATAAACGGAGGCTTTTTTAGTATTAATATTGTGACTCGTGTAATAAAATTAGCCCTAAATATCTGCAGGTCATTACTTTCTGTCTTCAAATAAATATGATCTCAATGAGAAATAGCCTCCAAATTTTACTAGTATTGTGTTTAAGCTCGTGTGTGTATTCTCAGTACCAATACCAACGCAATAGAGTAAGTTAATTCCGGAAGATATCCCATAGATTCAAATTTGATTTCGATTAATTATTTTTAATAAAATGAAATACAGAGTAAAAATTTTTAAATAAGAGCAAAAAGAATTGCTTTGTTTTAATCTAATCAATACTGGCATAGAATTTCTTTTTAAATTTAATCATTTTGATTTTATCTTCTCATCAAGTCAATTCATAAATTACACTAATTCAACAATTTATGGCCAAAATTCGAACCTCTCAAATTGAAAACTTGCCAAAAAAAATCAATAATACGAGAAACCACACCAATATTCAAGAAAACTGCAAACGTAAAATTCACGAAAACAGTAAACAAATCACATCTGCTAAAAGTACGTGAAAAATGAACAAATAACCTTTCAGAAAAAGCTCAGCACATCGAAAATCTTAAAAAATTCACTTTCATAAAACAACAACCACCCATTACATTGAAAAATTGCAAATTCCTTTCGTCAAACAGCAACTCTTTATTATTTCAAGAACCGTTAGCAGTGCTTATTTTCGAACCAAATCACCATGATGGAAAAAATGAAAAAAATAAACAAAGAAAAAACCCAAAACGATAACGTTTTTACAAGACATTTCGATTAAACAGTTACTTCGATAAAATGTACCAAAAAAATGGAAAAATTCAGAATAAACAAAATTTAAAATGCAAATTCATCACATTAAAAGGGAGATAACTCTGTATACAAATCTGATTATTAAAAACCCTTAACTCGGCGGAATAATTATAAATTCGTTGTTTTTTTCGCAGGGTAGAAGAGGTCCGCAAAAGACACCCATGACTTCGGCAGTAATATTATTTCGAATTAATCTTACTTTTTTCTCAAATTTTGTTGTAATTTTATATTGCATATTTTTTGTAAATTTAGGTTCCTTTAACGCACGATGATCATGATAAATATATAGCCCCGTTGATGGAAAAAGGTTGGCATGTCGAAAAAAACGGAACTCAGGCTAAGATGAGAAAAGATTTCATGTTTAAAAGTTTTTTCGGAGTAAGTTCGATAAAATAATGAGAAAATTTCAACATAATACTCTTGAAGTTACAAAATGGTTCATTTTTCGCAGGCGTTCGGTTTCATGACTAATGTTGCTATGCACTGCGAAGAAACCAATCATTTTCCAGAATGGTTCAATGTTTATAAAGTGGTTAAAATAACACTGTCGACAAAGCACATCAGATCACTGAGCTTACGTGATGTCAATTTAGCCAATTACATTGAGCAGATCTTCGTACATTATAAATTAGTATAATTAAAAGGTATTTTTAAAATGTGAAGGACCAAAGAAGGAGTGTCAACCAATCGGTAACATTTGCATTATTTATATAGAACGCTGTAAAACTTAATTCCGCTCTAAATGTACCGAATACTTTCCAACGAGTAATTTTCGGAACACATCGTAATACGTTATATTTATAATTCCTGACCTTTTTTTTTTTCAAAAAAAAATAAAAATAAAAAAATGATACGATTTTAAAAATTTGAACCAAATAAACATATAATTCAATTCGGTGTTCCAAAAATTCGTACTTATATCGGTAATTTAAAAAAAATTCTAAAAATATTCACATAAAAAGTACTTACGGAATAATTCTTCATATCACAATATTTTTACATTAAACGTTGAGAATCCACGATCACTTTTTCTTAAAAAACGACGATATGCTTTTCGTTCCAGTGGCAGCTTTTGCTAGTTGAGCTTGTTTGACATTTTTTCGAGGATTCTATTTAAAAAAAAAATAAATAAAAAAAACAATTCTTCACAAAATCAGGAAGAAAATCGAGAAAATTATTACGAATCGATATTAATTTACTTTTTCAGGTTTAGTTTCCTCGTTAAAATATTTCGATGTGGCCTCTTTCGAAGCGCATTCTTTTTTCAGTCTTTTAATATCTTCCGGATCTAAATCAGTATTTTTTCTTTTCTTAGAATTCGTTTCCAAAGGAGGTAAATTCAAATGTTGCATCAACTTCTCACTGATTTCAGGTCTGAGGTAATCAGAAACGATACCATGGGCGTATCTGACGTAATTTTCTGTTGAGAAAAAAGCATCAAACATTACAAAACGAGAATTTATTCTGAGTAAAAATTTGATCAAAATTCTTACCGTGTGATTCTTTATTATTAACACTGATTACATAATTGCTAGATGCTGCTGAAGTAGCACCAACGTGTATTCCTTTTTGTTCTAAGGCACTCGCCACTTTGTTTACTTTTTTCTCCAACCATTTCAAGGTTTTCTCTTCGTTATATTTCCACACAATTAATTCTTGACATTCTGCGAAACAATTCGACCAAATACTTGTACAATCCACACACAATGTAGATTATAGAAACTGAAACACAATTCGAATACCTTTTTGGTCACCGATCAGTAATAATTGTTCGTCATCGAGTAAACTTTCTAGTTTCATAGCGTCCGGAAAATCATCATCATGTATCATTTGATCCAAAGTTGTGCTCATTTTAGACTGAAATATTACAAAGTTTATTTATAATTTACATTTTGAATGATTCTATGAATAATTCATCTTACTTCGTAGAGATACGGAAGCACCAAGAATAAAGGATCGATATACGATGAAAGGAATAATTTTCCATCTGATTCAATCGTATCACCAATAAACCAAGACCTGGTATACAAAAATCAATCAATAAGACGTAAAACACAAATCTTCATCGTAATTTTTTACTTTATTACCTGTATGGTTGTGAAAACTTTAATATTTCTTGAACACTTCTATCGTTCGGGTTCAGGATAAATAAAGCTTTTCTTTTTTCGCGAGGATGCGATAGAGTCACTATTTCCAAATTCCTCAGTTCTTTGTTGCCATTTTCCTCATTTAGATTTTTTAATTCTGAAACACAGAGTGAACAAAAATGAATTGCTGAAAAATCTTCAAGAAAAAAATTTGATGAAGTATATCTTACCTTTCATAACCAGCAACATTATATCTGATTCTGGACATCGAGCTTTCATTTCCGAGGGTCCAGCTTTTTTCTTCATCGTGGTGAGATAAGTTTAAAGCTTTTAAAGTCGAAAATTAATAAAAGTTTATGGAAAAATTGAAAGAGTTCTGAAAGCTCCAAAGTTCGTAAAAAATATACCGCCGATTTCAATTTTTTGGCTTTGTATGTTGAATTTTTAAGCGGCATTAAAAAAGAAAATACGTAATTTATTGAGTAATTACGATGGTAATTACAAATTTCACGTTTATTTTGTAAAAGTGAAAATTTTTTCAACGCAGAACAAAACTTCATGAGTTTCCTTATAGATGGCGTAACTTGTACGCTTGCACCTATAATTTTTTCAAAATTGTAGGGAAATATTGACATTGAGTCAAATTCTGATTTTCGTCGTTAGGACCATTTTCTTCACATCCTCATCTATCGTGTTAAAAAGGTAGCATTTTTAAACTGATCGATAAAACGCTGAGGAGACATTTTGTTTTGCTTAGTGAATGACTTATCCTTGAATAAATCTAAATTTTATCCCTCTTTCTCCAACCACCAAAATAAAACCACCTCGAAAATACAATGTCCATTTATTTAAAAATAATATTCAAAAAAAGAGAACAAATCTCCATATTTTACACAATTTATTTCACGAAACATAAATTCATCTTAAAAAATAAAACAAATAAAAGCTAGAAATTTCAATATATTACATGTAAAAGACTTCGAAGGCGACAGCATAAAAGCGAATAAACACGACGTATCATAATATAGGAAAAAAAAGACAAGAGATCTTAAAAATACAATATATTTGCGAATGAAAAAAATTCAACCTCGGTATTTACATAAAAGAGGGAGCACGGACATTTGTAAAAATATTGTAAAATAGAAACGTCTTTATCATTTGTTAAAATAACCCTACGATAAATAAAAATTCCTAAAGACGACCGATTGAAAAAAAAAAGAAAATATACCAATCTACAAAGTCTTACCAATCACGTACAAAATTTACCACGACGAATTACCTCTGTTCCGAGACGAACACACGAACTGAATAAGATAAAAGCGCGAAAAAAAATTCGAGATAGCTAAAAAAACTATACACTGTTTAGTCGACTTGATCCTAAAAATTAATACGTTTTTTAAAAAAATCAGACTTCAAAAGGGTGGTATTTCTCATCGCGATCGATGATTTTTCAACGAGGAAAAAACAAAAAAAGGAAAAAAATTACTGGTAAACTTTCGACGAATTACTGGTGTTTCTCTACGTACAACATACGAGAGTAAACCACAAACTTTTGCAAGCGCACTTCAATAATCTCATTAGTATATTTCCCAAACACTTACACCCACAACACACACAAACCTAGAAAAAAAACACACATAATACCTACGTATCGTGAAAACGAAAGAGAAAAAAAACTCCTCAACGATAGAGGAAGGAGAAAACCCTCACTTAAGAATACACATCACGTATTTTTCCAATATTTGATTAGTTATATTATCGAGGCAGGGATAACTATGAAGTTATTTTGCCATCCGGAGCAAAATGAATCCTAACATCTGACGAGAGAGTAATCTTAACAAAACGAACGAGTTCGATTTAAATTAAGATGAGTGACAGGTCAGTGACAAGAGTAAAGAAACAGACTCGCATGTGAACACTTGAGTCGTCGATATCAACCTAGAAAATATTTATGTACAAAATTCGCTTTGTAAAATTTATAAATATACTGTATTCTTTATACCGAAAATTTTGACACGAACATACGAATTTTTTACATGTTCTTTCATTTCGATATCAATTGTAAATAATTCTGGAGTAAAGAGAAAAAAAAGTACAGATAAGGGGCAAAAACAAAAGGATATTCCAAATAAATAATGGTTCTAAAAAATAGGCAAAAATACGTCGTTATTCTACGCGCTTCAATTCGTTTTTTTAAAATCGCTTTTTTAATTAAGAAAAAAAATCATCACTTGGTTATCGATTACGATAAGTGGAAAGAATTTTGTCCTTCTAAGGCGGCCAATCGTAACTTGATTTTCATCACTTCGATCGAGGAATAATCGGGTAATTTAAGGTAATTAACGCAAGTCATCACGCTAGGCAGATATTCATCCGGATTTGTGCTTGTATCGACAGTTTTACGAACCACCGTCAGTAGCGGTGACAATGCTCTGAAACCTACAAAAATACGATGGAATTATTATTTTGGAGTAGATTGCGGGTAAAAATGGAGCTTTAAATTACCTCCAACGGGTAAACGTGGTGATCCGGTAACAAATCTGAGGAAATCGCGTTGTTCGGTTACATTATAAGAAGCCAATACTTCCATCAGGAATTGGATGGCTTTTGAATCAGACGTGTACCCGTGATCGGGTCGGAATGATTCCATTAACGTCTTCACGTCCCAGTAACTCTCCGAGCCGCAGAACACTTTTTCTAGTTCTTCGGCGTAAAACATATTCAATCTGGCGGCTGGGAAAACACTTTCGAAACCTTCCCGGAACGATTCCATTTGTCGACTGACGCCTTCCACCAAGAACCAGTAGGTCACCAGCTGCGATGGAGGAAAAAAAAACACAGAAAATGGAATTAATAGTGAGACACTTGGTTAGTTTTGAAAATCAGTCGTCCATTTGCTTACTCTGCAATAAGATTCTAAATTATGTATCGTAACAGGGGTATTTTTTCCATTCTTCTTTAGCTCTATGTGAGGGTATCCGGGAAGAGTAAAATCTAAACTGAGATCTTCGATTGAGCAACCATCCAACGTTAACTGATTTATCTGTCGAAAAAAAAACGAAGATTATTTGAAAATGAAGTATCGAGTTTTTCCATCAATTTCAATTTGGAAACGATTAATCATATTGAGAAATTTCAGTTTATTGATGAAAAGACTGAAATATTTTGGAATCGAATAATGATTCGTTTCAAATGAATCGATTCACAGTCAATTTAAAATTAATTTTTGAATAATTTCATCTCCAATTCTATCAACCTTTTCATCTTGTTGTTCTTTATTCAAGGTGGTATCTGTTTCAATGGCTCGTTTTTCCATGCACAATCCTCGAAGGCGTACAATGGTATTATAAACATCAGGTACGACATCGGCCAGATCGCAAACCGAAAGCGTATTCTCTTGACCGAGCATCCATTTGTAGAACACTATACTGAATGGTAAATCGAGCTATAAAAAAAAAATCAAACATTATTCCAACACTCGTTTCAATTAAATTCGACAAATTTTCATTAAAAAATCCACGAACCAGCCTAGAATCCATGACAGCTTTGGCCATCAATTTACCAAGGAATCTAAATTTGCTTTTGATTTTCACCAACTGAGATACTTTGGTAGTTCTTCCCAACGGGGCAGGGAACAGGCCAACTGGGCTGAACACGTAGATTTGCTCTTTCGATGGATTCGGATTAATCCACAGCTCCAAATCGGCTCTTTGCAGCTCTTGCGAAACTAGCGCGTAGAATTCGAGCGTCGGTCCCAAACCAGTACCAACCTAGAGTGAAAAAAATCACAAAAAATAAATATTTATAATTCTGGGCGGAATAGAGAACCCTTGAGGCAAATCAGTTCAACTCACTTCGTCTTCGTATTGCACTTCGAGCAACGCTTTCGAAGAGGCGACATCAGAAATCACAGTTTCGGCTTGTTTCAAGATATCCTCTCGAGATATGGTACGTTTCCGGCGATCCAGTCGAGGAGCCACACGTTCTTGAGAATCAGCACTTCCGCCAAGTTCCGGACTCGAATCGAGAAGTCGTTGCAGAGCACGATCACGATCGAATACGGTCGCGTAGAATAACAATTGACGTGTTTCAAATGGTAACAAAAATGGACTACAACAGAAATAAATACAAAAATCAAAATCTCATTTTCAAATATGAGAGTTCTTTTCTAAAAATGAAGTTACCTTAACACAGCGATCTGATGCAACCAACAAGGCAAATTACCGGTCATGATAACCAACGGATCTTGCAGCTGGCGATTCGCTTTAGCTGATAATTTGCTGTTGACGAAATCCTGTAAAACGAAAGAAAGAAAATTTCACATAAAAACCGAACCGAAGAAAAGACGAATCGAAAACCGTGTCAAATCAACAATTTTTCATCGTCGATTCGTGTAATAAATTAAATTTCGTTCGCGTCATGCACAAAAAACACACCTTCGAACGCACCACCCTCCACGCCCAAAGTTAAAGACCTGATTTTTTAACGTTAGTCACGAAAATTGTGCGAGCTAGTTGTGTAATTCAAGACACGCATAGAGCTCCCTTGACCCGCCAACTCCACTTATTATACCGTCTACCAAGTGTTAAGGAAAAGGAAAAACTTCTTCGTACCATCCTTAAGAATCTAGATATTGTTCGACTAATTCTTCCCCTCGTACCGAAAAAACATTCGTGGTACGATTCGGGTAAGAGTGAGAATAAGAGGAGAGTAAATTCCGTGAATTAAATTCTCGTTACGATGGAGAAACTTACAATTCTGAGCGAAATTACCGTACTCGGTGCGTTGTCGGTATTTCAAAAATGACGTAAGAAGATTTTTTCGCGAACGGAAATTCGTAACACGATATTTTTACACGATCACGATGTGATTTCTCAGGAAATGGCAATTATTTGGCGAAAATAAAATACGTATTGTTTTGAAACTCATTTTCTGATCAAAACAAGTTTTCATTTTCATTTTTTCAATATGCTAATTCGATTCTAAAATTGAATTTAACCCTTGCCTCACTCAGGGTCAGACCGAACGAAAGTAAATAGAGCACTCCCACAAGATGACAAAATTGGATCTTGATGGAAAAATTTTGAAACATGATACTTTTTTGGAAAAATGTTTGCCTCAAATTGAGAAAATTGCTCCAAAATTTAGAAACCCGAAAAAAAATTCCCTTCAACTGTTACTTCCAAAATGCCAACTCTGGATTCTGAATCGAATAAATCAATTCGGCAAAATTGACTTGAAAATAGAACAATTTTAGGGAAACCCACAATTTTTTTTAAAAAAAAAAGATTTTCCGTTTGAATTTCATTTTAGCGAAGATTTTTAAATTCCATGACACAAGAGCGGTACTTACTTGTAACGAGAGCAAAGACTTATAGCTGACAGCCGGATAAAGAGTACCCCAATATCTGGATATAGAATGCAATATCCTCAATAACGTGAGCACAGGTAACGAGGCATCTTGCACGACCACACCAGGAGGAAGTGACATGAATAAGAATGGATCCAACGGAGATTTGGCTAAAGGCGAATTTCCTTCTGTAAAATTGAAAAAAATCAAATAATTAAAAACGCCAACGCATTCAACTGACTGAGCATGAATGTGATTCACATACCATTCCATAAATCGTCGGATTTCTTTTTAGAGACAGATTTAGCTGATCCTGATTTACCTTTCCTTATTGGTACCGGATTACTAGGTCCAGTTCTGGCGCTAGTCGATGTAGTACTTTCCTCTGGTACAGGGCTGAAATTGGAAAAAATCACAATATTACCAATTTCATTTTTTAAATTATTAATTTTTTATCAATTTCAAATCTAGTTACCGATAATAAACGGTATGAGTCTGAACCCAGATATTGGCTGATCCGAGGGGAGTCTCACTGTCGGTATCGTTTTCCGAGAAATCATTGGTTACATTTGGCGAGAATTGTTTAACCGCCTGGTACACGGTCATATTGTAAGGCAATACGTGACCACCGATTAAAAACTGCAACTTGTGCCTGGATCCACTTTGGCTAATGACGACAGCAGCCTGCAAAAGAAATTCAATTTATCGCAAAAATTCACAGAAGGAGATCCAAAAAGGAGACATGAAAATTACCAAGGTATCATCGATATCTTCGTCACTGTTATCATCGTCAGAATCGGCTAAATCTTTGTCACGGATTCTTGCATAACCTCTCACCACCAAATATCTTTCGATCGCTTGGACCATGGCGAGTGGGTCTATTTTCACGGTGCCTCCTTTCCACTGTTTCAAGTTGGTACATTCTGGATGACGTTGCAGATGGCACTAAACATAAAAAAGGAACAAGTATGAACATCTCGGCCAATCAAAAACTCATTAGGTCATATTTTTTGCAAAAAATATTTCAAGGTTTTAATTTTATTAAAAATTATCTCATTTCATTATTTTCAAGGGTAGCTATATTCAGGTATATTAAATCTGTCTTCAAACAAAGATCAATTAAAATTTCAATTTCGATGAAAAATTATTATGAAAGTTTCAATTCCTTCTTTATCGTTTCAAAAAAAAAAAAAAAAGGCATTAAAATGGAAATCAGTTGTCCCTCTGACATGACCTAAATTCGGTCTGGCCTTCACCTTATTCAATCCTGACAAAATCTACGAAAAAGAATCGATGACGCTCCATGATCGTTTAGAAAATTTTAACCAAAATTAAAGCAAAATTGAACTGTATTTTCATTTTTTCAAAAATTTGAAAAGACTTGAAAGACTTTTCGATGGAAATAAGTATAAAAAAGGACCAATTCAAAATGCTCGAACTTACTTTCAATTGATGAGTATTGAAAAACTTCAACGCAGTTGTGCTACCAGCTCCGGCAGGCAAATCGTGCACTTTGACAGGGAACTGTTCCAGTTGAGATATGCAACAATTCAATTTATTAACTAATGCTGCAAACGCGGTAATATTACGATCTCCAGCAGGTACTTCGAAGCCGGCCTGTGCCAAACAAAATCAATCGAAAAATATAATCATTCTGTTCTCCAACAATCCACAAAATATAATTCTCAAAGTACTCACAGGACAGCTGGCAAAGACATGGATGAAATTACGCAATCGTTGATTTCGATCGACATTAGCAAATTGATCGTCCAAACGAGTCAAGTACATCAACAGCGCATCCACCATTCCGCTGTGGTTTACTTCGAACGATGATATGTCTGACGAAAGTACAATTTCCTTTAAATCCAACAACGGCGGGATACCATCGGAAGGCTGCACAAATAAAAATCGATCATCAGTTATAAAAATTTATACATCCATTCTTTTTTTAAAAATAAAATTTCAGTTTTAAAACATACCTCTTTGGCTAATTTCTTAATAGCAGCTATCAGCTGAGTAAGAATCGACGTAGCAGGATGGAAACCACTTTCAACCGTAGTAGAGCTGTTCAATTTCGTATTATACAAGTTCATAAAAATGGCTGCTCTCTCGCGTATCCATATCTTGGCCTTCTCGCGATTACCAGCACTGATACTAACGTTGCTGACGCTCTTCGATAATGTTCCCAATTCCTGCGAAGAACGAGAAGATATCATGGTAGTCTGTACAGACGAAGGGAAAAAAAGGTTGATATGTACGAACAAAGGTAAAAATAACTTTAAACATTTACGCTATTATTAAGTTTAATGGATAAAGTATCGAAGAATTCCTAAGAACATGCCCTTTTTTTTCACTTTCTCACCCCCGTTACTCCTTCTACCAGCTTTTTGCGTCAATTCAAAATAAACGTCGGTGGTAAACAGATACGAAGATAGTACCATAGACTCAGGCAATCATTATTAGCTCGTTTAACGCGAATATCAAGCCAGTTGCATGTTCACCTAGAGTAATAAATTTTCACGATGAACCTGCAGTCCTACGACTATTTGTAATTTTTTTTTTTTGGATTTTTCGCAACGAAAATAAAGATAAATAATCTTTCGTGAATGACGCAGTTTTTCTTCAATTCCCTTTTTTCCTTATAATTGCGTGAAATATTGCCTCGTGCGTACAAATCGACTAGAGGTACCTTGCCGAACTACATCGATGCATTTTTCTCTCCCCTCGTGACAAGGTCACAACCATTACGAAATAAAATTAATACAAAATTGCAGATTTGGAACATAAATAGATACTAAATTCCCATTTGAAACGACTTTTTTCAAAAATTGGATAATTTATCGTTAGATAATTTTTTTTAAATCGGAAGTTACTTAGAATTTGATGGAAAAAGAAAGTGAATTTTTGAGCAAACGACTCATTCACAATGCTCACCTTTTGGAAAGTACGTTCGGCGTGTCTGCCCCATCGAGCCGGATTCAGCGACGCGAAAAAGCTGCTAGTTTTCATCGTGGCTACTGATAAACGAGATCTGGAGGAAGCGCTGCTACCACTGCTGGCGACATTGCCACTAACGTGACTGTTGCTCGACCCTCGGCTGAACATTTCTTGCATCATGACCGAAGAGGACAGATCATCTTGTCTTTTACGACTTGTCGTCGAGGTAGCTGGACGTTTGGCTGTACGTTTACGTTTCAACACATCGGTTAATCGTCTACAAGGCAAAAAAAAACGAAAATGAAAAAATTATAATTTCATTTTTTCCTTCAGCGAAAAATCTCCACTTCCTTCATCAATCGATAACTTACATGTGAGTATGCGAAGTACTACGACTATTCGACTCGTCGTTGACGGGTAAGGATGGAAAATCACTCGGCAACGGAGCGTAATTCGTGTCGCTTTGAGAAGCCGCAAGTAAAACATTGGCGAATGGCGGTGGTATGGCATTTTCGTAACTATTATCTGTAAAATCAGACAATCGTTAGGTCATCGCTAGAATTACATCTTCGTAAATCAACTAAGCCACTTACTAATACACGGAATGCTTCCATTGGCCGACGATACCGAAGCTAAAGTCGACTCGTGACTAGTCAACAAATTATTGCACTGAACCGTGGTAACCATCTGAGAGGTATCTCGATTACTGCTCAAATCGCTTCCATTAAGGCTATTCTCGTTATCAGCGTCGCCGCTGGCCGCCGAAGATGTCGAAGTTCCGGTGCCAGTTGCCTGAGCCGTCGCTGTGGTGGTAGTCGTAGTCGTCGAGGTGCCTCCGGCGCCGGTGGATGTCGTCGAATTATCCACGTTACCGTTATTATCGTTGTTACTAGCGGTCGTGCCGTTACTACTAATACTCGTATTAATACTACTGTTATTGTTAGTTACATTAGTATTATTGTTGTTATTACTGCTCAGAGAGGAATTATTGCTAGCAGGAACGTTATTCGAAGAGATACTCGAGATATTCGGAATAGGAGGTAAGCTGAGGATATGATATTCTGAGGTAGATGGGACCATACAAGGAGGTAACACGGGCATATTGATTAATTGTTGAACTTGATAAATAACTCCTGTAAAAAAAAAAATCCGGATTAATTTCAGATCAATTTTTCACGTTTTGGTAACCAAGATCACGATTTTTTACCTTCGCGAGTAAAATGAACTTCGAAAACGGTTGGCAGTTTGTGCATTAAAATTTCAGCCATTTGCAAGGCGCCTACTACGATTCTTAGATCTTGCGACGCCATCATACAAGCGATATGACTCGAAACCAATTTGTTTTTTAGTACTTCCTGTAAAATATTATTGCATTAGTTTCCATCATATTTTGACCCATCAAATATTTTTCTCAAATATTCAACACGAACTTGTAACAAATACGGCGAAGCATAGTAAACCATTCGTAGCAACGCCCTTAGGCATTTATATCTAACCGAAGGTCCAGCCGAGCTGCTGTACACTTCGTATAAAATGCCAAATAACGATTTTATGAAAGAAGATGCCAATCCGCTTTCGCTACAGACAAAAAAAACCATCAAAATTAATCGAAATTTTTTTCAAAACATTTAGAGAAAAAACCAACTTACACAAATTTGAGATCAGAATCATATTGATTATTATTAGCACCGGCCAATCCGCCGCTAGCGTCGGCATTTGTATCGTTAGTCGAGACGGAATTGGCTAAAAATACTGTATTTATAGTCCGTTTAACTGGTCTCGTTGTGCCTGTATCGTCATTAATTTGCTGCATAAGATGAAAATCAATCGTATAGGTTCGTCCTTGAGTAGTCAAGCTCACGTCTTCTTCTCCAGATTGATGGGACGCCTGAAAAATTTCACGATTCAAATTCATTCGAGGAAAATTCCATTTTGGAGAAGAAACGCGAAGCTTACTTCGATAATTCTACAATCCATCGGCGAGTACGGATGCCATTGAGATCGATCGTCTTTCCATTGCCATACGATAGGGATATCTTGATGATTGGCTCCGGGTAGCGGCGATGATTTTTCAAGAAGACTATCTACGGCGAACATTCCGTGGCTTGGGAGCTTCGGCATCAATTCGCCGATCAAGCAGACGATTTCATAAAGCTCTTGCGGACTTCGCGAAATCAATTCGATCTAAAAAAAAACAACGATTTATTAAATTTTCTTTCGAAACTGTTTTCAGCCAGGTACCATAACGTACCTCTTCCTTTCCATTGGCACCATCCGGTGATCCAGTCAATAGATAACACAACGTATCAGCGATGTTATTTTTAAGTAACTCGACGGCCAAATCGGAACAACTGGCGCACATCGTCGATAACATTCTTAAAACCGTAATGAAAGTTCCGGTGCTGATAACAGGCGGTGAAACGACCAGCTGAAAACAGTAAATATTCACATCGTATAGTAAATCATCAAACACATCGTATCGACCCATTTAACGCAACGTAATTGCCGTTAAAGTAGGAAAAAACTGCACGGAATCGTTAACGTAAGCAATTAAAAACTATATTTCTACATATGGCTCACCAGTTGTTGTAAATTTTTAAGTAAATCATTTCCGGCCAAAATGTGTAATTTCTTTTGCTCGTTTTGAAAACTTTCAACTAATCTGCTGAATGCCAAGCATACGCTTTCGACGCTTTTCTTATCCTGAAATATAAAAATAACGTTAGTCGCGAGAAAAGAAAGAGAAAGAACTTCAACATAAACGATGAATTCACCTGATGAGTCAATCTAGTTGACAGTAGAGGTAACGAAGGCTCGATAAAATAAAATTCCTCCGGTGAAAGATTCTGGCAACAATTGGCCGTGACTGCTAATGCAGCACGTTGGGCAACTATGCTGAAGAAATCCAAATACATCAAGCAAGCGGACACGCCTCTCTGTATTCATAACAGAAAAATACACTGCCTTTACAAATAGCTCTATTAAAATATAAATTTTTCAGACATAAAAACGTACAGCTTGTAAAATCGATTTACTGTGTCTCCTCGATAACATTTCCAAAGCAGTCAAACTTTGTTCGGCTACATCCATGCATTGAATTACTTGTAATTTTTGCAAAAATACCGGAACTGCGTCCAAAACGACGACCGATGAACGAGGCAAGGCTTCCATCATGTAGGTTAATGCTCGACAAGCGTTATTCATCTGTGAAAATGACGAGAAATGATGAAATTAATGATTCCAAGCTCGTTGTGGTTTCAAGGGAATCGCTTGACGATTTCGAGATTTCGACTCACCATATCGAAATTATGTTCCATCGAAAGTAAAACGATTAAAGCAGATACAACCTGCTTGACTGGGAACCCTGATAATGTGTCTTCGTTACCCATAACCAACATTTGGCACATTTCTATCACCGCCTGTAACTGCTGACCTTCGTCTCCGGTCGCTTGTAATCCCTGTAGTAATTGTTGAGCCTTGGTACCTGTAAAATTGAAACGAAAAATTAATATTTTAAAATAAAATTATTCTTTTCTCATTTCGGGGAAAAGATTAAAGAATAGATGATGAAATAGTTGAAAATCCGATGAAAATCAATCAAATGAAAAAAAACAGTCAAAAATGATAGGAATCGTTCGTTATCATCTGTTATCGTAAAACTGTCGAAATCAGCCAAAAATATTAATAATGATCAAAATTCGATCATTTAAAATGGTTCTCAAGATAATTCCAATCACAATTCGACATTTTCACCAAATTATTAGCGAGTAATTCAACATTCAACTTACTAGTACTGCTACCCATACTCTTCTGCAATAAATGCTGCATTCTCGGGCCAAGGGCGCCGAATAGATGAGGAGGCAATCCACGCGATTCAAGAAGCGCTTGCAAGCGTCCAACGTCGCTATCGTCGCTTTCGCTATCTTGAGTAGCGGCTGTGCCCGGGGTACTGGTGGAATGTACCAAAGTAGTCCAGGTGCCTACAAAAATACCATTTGTTACATTTGTTCTAATCCGAAAATCTCTTCAAGGGGACATTCTGATTAAAAATACTCACGTTCCGTATCCATCGCGACGGAGAAATTTTCAAACGGGTTTACTCGAAGGGAAACATTGCTGAGAGTAGCGCTGGCGGCGGTCGACGTCGAAGAAGTAGCCGTCGTATTGTCGGTGTTACCGGAAGCGACAGCGTTCGTGGCGGCGGCGGCAGCTGCGGCGACGGCGGCGGCTGCGGCATTATTCGTAGAAATACTTGAGCTATTCGGTTCATTGTTGGCACCTCCGGACATGCCGGCAATACGAGATCCGTCGCTAGCGGTACCCTCTGCAAATGGTAACTTCCCTCCGCGAGGGGATCGTCGACTTGTACTGGCGCACGAACCCGTTGTTTTTTGGCGCGTACTACGTCGTCTGAATAAGGGTAAAGGTGGCTGAGACGATTCCGACTTCAATACGTTGCTATCGGTCGAATTTGTACTCGCCTCACGTCCACCCGAAGAAATACTCGCCCCTGGGTATGAAAAAAAAAACACATTGAAGTCAATACATTCACAAAAATCGGACAATATAAATCTTAGGCCAGCTTCATTCTTACCCAGTGTTTCGGCGGATCCAAATTTGGCTTTTTTATGTGGTACAGCGCTGCTCCCGGATTTGGTGGAATTTTGCGTATCACTTAATGACTCCACAGTGTTGGCGTTTGACGTATTTTCCGTACTGGCGTTGGTATGACTATATTTAATACGATTACGTAACGGGTATTCTCGAACCAATTCTGTAGAGCTACGTTTACTGGACGAGCTTTCAGCTGTTGGCGAGCTTTTCTTCGGTGCACCTGAAACGAAACGTAAAAACAAACACATTACTTATGATCGTTTACACAATTCTAAAGAGAAAAAAATCGTCGCTTACGTTTTTTATCTTTACGTATTTTCTGTTTCAATGCTTCAGCCTTAGCTTTCTGCCGTTTTTTCGAATTAACCAATCGTTTATTAGCTAATTTCTTCTTGGCTTTAGTTTTACGCGAATTAGTTCTACTGTAACGAAACACACCAGCAACATATCGTTAGTAAATCGCAACGTAATTTCTACGGCGACGCGATAACATCTCGTAATTTTTTTCTCACTCGTACTTTTGTTCGACGTCGGAATCCTGCGTATTCGAATCAGACGCGGTGCTACTTTCAGTAGCTTGAAATCGGACTCTTTTCTTGACGACTAATTCGGATACAGATTGTTTCTTATTAGCTCTCGTCGTCCCACTGGATGACGACTCTTCGCAACTATGATCACCTTCGGAAGCAATTTGACCTGTAATTGACACGAAAGTATTGAGGTTGAGAGAATTTTTCCGCCTGAAGTATTCGAATGTAAATGAAGCAATGAGACCGTCGTCACTTCTAAGCCATCGCACAGAACTAATATGAACAAATATTTATACGCTTACTTGAAGAAGGTTTCTTTTTATCTTCGTTCGCAGAGGGTTTATTTTTGGCAGTCTGAAATGAACAAAATCCATCGGTTAGTAAAACTTAACAAGTGTTTTGGACCAAAAGTAATGCTAATTTGTATCAAACGAATGATTTTTTCAACGAAAATTCTGAAAAATATATCTCAGGGAATTTCATAATGAAAGCTGTATTATAGAGTTCAATTAATACTGAATTGTGCTCAATGAACAAGAAATCCTTTTCAGGAAGCTTTCAAATTATCAAAAAATGAGCTCTAAGATGTTAAAATTTTGCATAGGGAACTAAAAAAATTTCAAAATTGAATCGCATACTACAAATTGAACATTTATGGAATGCTTACAGTTCTATAAAAATATGCACGTATGATACACCAAAAAATAAGGGGAAAAAGAAAATTCTAATTTTCAAGCTTTTATACAAGCTCATGCACTCCCTTCCCCCCCCCCTCCTCTCATCTCACTCATTCATTCATTGAGAATGAATATCTTCGAAAAATAATTCTCGAAGAATAACCAAATCGTAAAATGAAAAAAAAATTGAGAGTCAAAAAGTACCTACTTGAAAGAAATTTTCAAATGAAAAGAGAATATCATCAAATAATTAACACTTTTAAATTTCAAAAAAATTCAAGAGGTAAATTTTTCTTATCGTGTTACAAAAACAATAGAAAAATTATTCGAATTCCAAGATTTCAATTCAATTATTTTTCACTCTTTATTGAAAAAAAAATCTTCCCAATACTGCTTTCCTACAGTATTTTCATTTTACAAATTGTTATCTATTTTTAACAGAATTGTTTCTCATATTCTGCTTTGTCCGACCGTCCGACCCCAATACCTAATACATTCTGCTCACTCAAATCACGATAAATTATAATAAAAGTACAAAAAAAAGTGATTACCTTTGATTTTCTCACCAACGCGGTGACTTTTTGTTTGACAGATGAGTTTGATTTTTTCGGCGTGTTTTTACTAACCTCAGATACCTTGGGATTATTCGAATGTGAACTGCTTGCTTTTCTTTTTCTGAAAAAACAAATCAATAGTATTCCTCGATTAAATATTTGATATTTTAAACTTATATTCTGCATCTTGAACTCCTAAATTTGTAAACCACGATTTGGGGAAAAAAATAAACCAACCCACACTGCAAGCCATTACTCGATTACCAACACTAGCAAAGCTGGTAAGTCAAACTCCACGTGATTTTCAGGTTCGAATCCAAGTCCATGCCTGTGCCAGACGAAACCCAGCTCAAACAAGTCGTATTTCCTTTGAATATTTCACCTTAACGTCGCACTTTACCAACACCACCTCAAAAATCTTCAATATCAATAATACAACAACTGGATAACCTTGCCCTCCAAACACCTTCGCAACCTTCACAATATTCGTGTCGTTTTCGCGGCGAACAATCGCGATAATTCGAAGATACAATACAACATGGAATAAAAAAAAAAAGAGAAAAGTGAAACTCTCAAGTTGAGAATAGCAATAAGCACCTTGTAACGAGAACGTTGGCAAATATTGCACTGGCGTATTTTTTTCTATTTAATTGCAACATAGTAGCAATATCATTGCCGAAGCATAAAAATATTTACGGCAATAAATGCATTCGTAAGTGTAAGGTGGGGTTACATCATAACCATCACAACTTACTTTCTAGCTGAGGTAGTATTTATACGAGTCCTTTTCTTGGACGTTTTGAATCGCGTCGCTTCACTGTCTTCGGAAGCCTTTTCTTCTTTCCTAGAATCATTATCGAAAAACGATTAGGTTCTGTTCAAACACCACGTGTTAGTAGTTCGAGGAAACACTTACGAAGAATTATCGGACTTCCCGCTATCGGCCGAGAACTTATGGGATGTAGAAGACGCGTCCCCCGGAACAGAACTAGCTTGTTCGGCCATAGACGCAACAACACAGCAGTTCGATCATTCCACGTATAAATATAGCAAACCTGGCAAGTATCAAGAAAAACACACGATTAAATTAAATCGCACTCGCTCGGCGTGATATTTAATCTACAGTGTGTTCTCCAATTCCAACGTCATAGGGCAACAATACTGATAAAATACAGCCTCGAGTCAGAAATAATGTTCAAACAGCACGAAGCATGCATTACTGAGACCGACCGAACCCAACAAATAAATGGTGGATGTCGTATTAGTCATCCCTATCCCTCATCCGAAGTGAACCTTTTTATCTAGGTAAAATGTCATTTCAAAGTCCAACAATGAGAACAATACTCACGAAACACTGGATCCAGTCATACAACACCGTTCACACAATCTCTCACTAATCAAAGCAATGAGAAAATGAGAAAAAATATCGCTTCGCGAAACTATTTATCACATATTCATTACGCTTACACGCCGATAATGGATAATTATTCTAACGCACATTCGTCACTCGACAACACAAGTAGTGGTAAACAAGATAAATCGAACTCAACTCTTACTCCATTGCGGTGATTTAGACGCGAAATAAATTCCAATCCTATAAGAGTAATAATTTTCCATATTGAAAAAGAAAAATATTATTGTAGGTAACTGGACAATACTGTGCAAATTTTGCAAAGAAATAAATCGAAACACTGAGTAAAACAATTGCTAGATTAGTTATCTTATCGGCAGATCAATTTTAGTAATTTTTTTCCTGGAATAAATGCAACGTATTTGGTAGCGTTTCTGATGCAAAGCGAAAGTGAACTCAATCGATTCAAAGAATTTTAAAAATACATTCGAAACTTTTTTTTTCTACTTTCAATACCTCTTGGACTCGATCACATACTTCGACAACACTCGAACATCAAACAACACAAACACACACTACTAAAATGAACGAAAATCACATCATTGATCATGAAACAATCAATTTAATAATTGAATCAAAAAACAATTCAATCAATACCAACCTTATCCTAATTATTCAAACTTCGCAGATCACTAGAAATACACCAAACAAAAATTGATAGTAACTCAAAAACAATAATCAACACAATCTATATGCTCTCAAAATACTCTTTAGAAGATCGATAAATCCTCTCAGATAGCATCGATTGAGATCAATTATTTTTTCAAGCAAAACTTCGAATGTTTTCACAGAATCGTACTCGACATACTAAAAACACATTATCAATATGATCAATCGTATCGAGTAACATTCAATACGCACCTAAAATAACAAAATTCCTACTCTATTTTTGGATATGTTGATATGTTACAACAAAGAATACTGGAGAATACATAACAATATCACTACACGGGTTGAAAATGAAGGAATAAACGAATTGCGCAATAAGTAAATCGTGTAACAATCGTCGCATGCAATCGACAATTCGTTACTAATTAAAATAGAACTACTTCAATTATTTAAAAAAAACGTGTTAACTAGAAAGCGTCCATATTTAGGACAAATATGCAATTGTAGTTCAAAGCCAAGGCAACATAACCTACCGATCCGATTTCTACCACTTCTATCACGAAAATTTTTATATAAAATAGTTCTCTTAAACCTAATGAAAATGAAATTCAAAACGATAGTTACAATTGCATTATTTTTCACACAACTATAGTAAAATAATATCGCGATATTCTCTACAACGTAACCATTTAACTGCGACGTACTTTTACACTACACTCTAATTAATAATTTTAAAAATGAAAGAAACAAGATAAAATGAAACGAAAAACAGCTGTTTGCAATGGAACCAAGGAACGAGGCAGCAGGTAAAATGGAGAACGTCGTCAGAAAGCGGAAATGATGACAAAATAAATAACAAGCTGCACATTTTGATATAAAAATCAGTTTGGTTGGTAATACTGAAAATAAAATCAACCAATCAAGTTTCAGGATTTCGCAATAAAATGTTACCAACCTAATTTTTTTCGTAGCAAGCTTGTGCCAACGAAACACGTCATAATAGATAATCCTCGTTCAATACCGCACCCGCGGATTTATTAAGAAGCTTGTTTTCAACGAAATAACCTCCAGGAAATTTCTAAAGCCTAGAATCTCGATTTTTCACAATTTCATTCATTCATTCATTCATTCATGCCTGCATCGCAGTGCCTGCATAAACTACGCACAATTTTGAATTTGAACTCGAGTAGAAAGCAGAAACGAAGTCGTAATTTTTTCTTCCAAGACATATAAATTACGAATAATCGAGTCATTGGTAAGCTTTTAAATGGTCCCATGACAATATTGATTCTACAAAGAAACACCTCATCGTCAAATACAATCAACAAGCTGCTACATTACCTAATCACGTATATTTTTTCTAGGGTACATAGGTAAAAAAAACAATAGTTACTGTGATCAACGTTTACACAAATAAAAAATAGAACAAAGACACTACTGGAATAATGAGAGAGTATTGTGGACTCATTGGACACCGACGAACCTATTTGTCTGGAATAATATCATTACGATTTAAACTTGACTGAAACACCAATGCTTAATCGACTAATTAAAATCTATAAAATAATAGGAGACGTAATAAGGTCTCCAACACACACAGAACAGTATACTTTACATTCACGCAACGCAACGCTTTAACAACACAACTTCATAATATAAATCGTAGTATAAAGTAAAGTGAAGAACATTCGAGGGACACACGAAATGAAGAAAGTTAATAAATACCGTGATACAACTATATCTAGAATATAACATATATAAAGTACATAAACACTCACGTCAACAGACAAGAACAGAGACACAGAGAAGGATAAATGTAAGTTCATTGCTTCGTAAGATAGAACATGACGGAGCTTTCAATTACCAAGGGGAACATTCATGCTATTTCGTCCCAACTTACTGATCATATAATTTTAACGACGTGCTCGACGAGCTCTCGGACCACGTCCGCCGGCCCGACCCGGAGGTTTTCTTTCAGGCTTCACAGGCGTCGTTACCGGTTCTTCTTTAACAATAGGTTCTTCGGCCTGAACTTCTTTTTTAATATCATCCAATACTACTTTAGTGTCCTTGATGTCATGATTAAGCTTGAGTTGCTCATCGAGAGTAGCGTCCTCTTTTTCGTTTTCATTTTCACTCTCCGGATTCTCCGGGTCGTATTTTTCAGAGCCTCCTTTGCTATTCGTCTCAGGTGCGGGCTGGGCATCTACTTCCATCGATTCATTAACCGAACCGTTCAATTCAACCTCCGATGGTAGATCTTCATCGAGTTTTATTCGTTTCACATTTTCCTCCTTAAAAAAAATGTACAACAAATGATTGGTTTTCTTTCTTTATAAAGAAATTCCACTCGATTTTTAAAAAAAACTCGCAACTACCTCGGCTGATTTTCCATCGGATGCTTTCACATCAGATGCCTTCACATCAGATGCTTTTTCATCGTTGCTAACTTTCGTCGCCGACTCATTCAGTTTCCGCTTACGAACGATTTTATTCTGCAAAAACAAATCGATGGTTGGTCGATTGCTAACGAAGAAATGTCTCATTGTCAGATGAAAAAACAAGGGAAATTGAACTTACCTGAGCTTTCAAAATTTTAACAATATTATTATAATGGATAATAGTTTGGCAATGTATTTTAATATCTTCAGACGTCAACATGAAGCGATTACAGGCTCGACATAGATGGCCAGTTTTATCAATAACAAAGTTTTCTCCTACAAATCAAATAATATTCATTTTGAGTAATTTTCTCAACTCATTCTACTCATTCTCTCTATTTTGCATTCATCTTACCGACTGGAATCCCAGGATTGTACTTTGGCAATTTTTTTGTTTCCTCGTCTTCTTCGGCTTTACCTTCTTTATCATTCTCATCGGTATTTTCTTCGCCATCGGCCGAGGCGGCAGCTGCGTCTCCGGAACCTTCTTCACCAGCACTTTCTTTCGTTTCAATTTGCAATTCCTCCATCGTTTCTCTTTTACCAGTCACTTTGATATCGACTCCTTCGACTTCGACTAATAATCAGGAAAACCCTCAAATTAATATCATACCGGAATTTTAAAAATTTAAACACATTCGAACCTACTTTCATCGTTGACATCTTCGATAAAATCAGCTATGTCGAATTCACTATCTTGCAAATCAGGTCTTCGAGCTTTTCTGATCTCGGCCAATTTTTTAAGATGAGCAGGGGTCAACTTATGGTCATCCCATTCCAACCTGGTGTAGAATTCTTTCGAACAAACGCTACATTTCGGATGGAGGAATTTCTTCAATTTCTAATTCGGCAACAAAAATCACAAAAAATCACGTCAAAATTATAATACTTTTGAAGAAACGTTCGCATATGTTTAAATTACGTATAAGCATTTTCCGGTGTCCGAGTAATACATATTTTCATAACGACAGCGTTACAAAAAGATCAGAATTAAATCGGCTTAATTTACCACAAAAGGGAAAGTCTATATAAAGCATAAATAAGCTAATATAGAGGCAAAGTTGTGGATAATTTTACTATACGGTTATTTGTAACAGTTTTGCGAATTCTAGAGAAAAAAATAATCTCTAAAATGTAATCAACTGGTTTAATTTATCACTTCAGGGAACGTCTGTAATATTACGAATCATATTTACAGAAGCTGTAAGTGAATTAGTGCAGCTGTGGAATATTCAATTTCATTGTCAACTGTAACAGTTATTTGTATTCTAGTGACAAAAGTGAGTCGCTAAAACATAGCATAACTGTTTCAATTTATCACTGCAGGGAACGTCTGTAATATTATGAAGCATATTTACAGAAGCTGTCAGTGAAATTTGAGTGAATTGGATCAATAATTCATTAAAAAAATCTGAACTCAAATTTTCTCAAATTCAATTTGTGGATTATTACAGTTATTTGTACTCTAGAGAGCAAAATTATCTCTAAAACATAGCATAACTGTGTTGATTTTTCACTGCAGGGAACGACTGTGGAACTGAGAATCGTAATCACAGTAGCTATCAGTGAGTTGAGTCAATATGATACGAATGAAGCAGAAAAACCTTCGTTATTTCATTGAAATGTTTCAATCGATAGTGTACTTTGTATAACGCAAAAGAAACAAAATAAATATTGAATCTCGAATGAAGTTATTGTATCACTGCAGGGAACGTCCACCAAATTATAAATCATTCGATAGAAGCTGTCAGTGAATTAGTGCAATTATCGGAATTCAAATTCGTAATTTATTACAGTTATTTGTATTCTAGAGAGCAAAATTATCTCCAAAACATAGCATAACTGTGTTGATTTCTCACTGCAGGGAACGACTGTGAAACTGAAAATCGTTATCACAGTAGCTATCAGTGAATTCAGAAATAACATTGACAATTTCTATCAAATAATCAACTAATTAGGCATAAAAATTCATTAAAATGTACCAATCACGTGCACTTTGTAATGAAATAAAAACAAAGTAAATAAAACGTAATTGAAATTGTTATATCACTGCAGGGAACGACCGTCGTGTTATGATTCACACGATGGCAGCTATCAGTGAATTCACATTTTGAATATCGAGTATAAGAATTATGCCGAAAAATGAGCAGGTTGTTGGATATACCTGATGTTTCTCATTTTTCCTGTGAGCCGGTAACATTCCAAGGAAACTTAAATTGCACATAGTACAGAAACCTCTCTGCTGCGATTTCACATTACTTTTACCCTTACGCTGAGCACGTTGAATATCGTTCTCTCTTTGTTGTTCTGTGACTCGCATATCGTGACGTAGCAAATCCACCTTTAATTTATAACTTTGATCTAACTCTTCTACCATCATCTTGTGCGGTCTACCTTCCAGATGTTTCTCGAACGACTGCGTGCAAAAAATAAGAAATTAGTTGAAATATTTCAGTACAGATTATGAACCTAGGGATGATCGTTTTGTACTTTTTTCGTCAAGCTAAAAGGGTAGCTAAGAATGTTGGTTGACTTTAGAGCTCAAAACGAGAAGATGAAAAATTCACTTGATTGACGTCATATTTTATTCTTTCCCCAACAAACCTAAAATCTGACAGCTATGTTTTAAAAAAATTGGAAAATTGAAAGAATGGTTATAAAAAATTTCTCAAATATTGGTCTAAGAATGGATACGTTTATCCAAAAATATCATGAGCATCCATTCTTCATTATATTCTTTTTTGGAGGAAAATTCTTTTTTTATGCTTCAATATTTAGTGAAAAATCGATTTTCCATTCACATTGGTCATATTCTTAGGCGCTGATATCATTTCAGAGGAAAAATATTCAAGTTTTCAATCAAAATTAGTACTGAATGAATAATGAAAAATATATGATACTTTTCACTTTTCCCAGGACTCTAGAAAACTGGATAAGAATGGCATTTTTGAATAAACACAGCCCTACGTACACTATTTTCAAAAAGAATACAAGAACTTCTACAACATTTTGCAAACTATCTAAACAACTAATAATTTTGAGATTTGGCGGAGATTTGAGAGGAGTGAATTTGAGTCAGCAGGGTGTCAACAATATTTCAAAAATTTTTTCCTTGACTTTTCCAAGTTTTCTAGAATAATTTATTCTAGTTTTCCAGGCCGATTTCAATAAGTGGATTCAACATTTTTCTGATCATTCCTCTTTTGTCTGGATTTTTACCCAATTCCAGCAAAAATTGCAAAATTCCTCGACTATTCCTCACTTTTACAGACTTTTGAAATGCTCTGATTTTTACAGGTTTTCCAGAAAGTGGACACCCTAATCAGGAGATGAAATTCTAACCACGTCATATTAAGGGTCGGGTACAACTTTCCACCCACATTGCTCAACTTTTGTAAAAAAAAGTACAAAATGATCATCGCATCGGTTAGGCGAGGCATTAAAAATCCAAAACTCACCGTATCATCCCACATATGCTTACGACAGATATGACAGAACAACAAAGCAGGAGGTATTTCGCTGTAGCTGACCTTCGGCTTTTGAAAAAAAAATTAATGATGTGATAAAAGTCATTCATTACAGATTAATATTTTTTCTTAAGCTTGACTTACTTCTTCGGGTTTCTTCGAGCTATCGTCTTTCTTCGATCCGCTATCTTTCTTCGATCCGCTATCTTTCTTCGAACCCTCTTCTTTCTTCGCAGGTTCGACCTTTTTATCACTTTCAACCGCCTTTTCATCTTTCTTAGCTTCGTTACCGCTAGAAATAGAAATCATAAAATTATGAATACGTCTCGTCTCGAAGGCATCGTGGTCACCACAAAATACATTTTCATCTGTTGAAAAAAAAACCGAACACATCTCGAAACAATTAGAACCGCCTACTTCACTCATTCTCTCACATAACTGGAAAATTCCACAGAAATCTCATAAAACGCCGTAGGTTCATTCACCTAGGCCTTATCGATCCTCAGGATAGACTCACGTAGCGATAGAGAATAACGAAATTAAAAAAAAATTAAAATTTATATGCAAAAAAAGCGCTTTGATAAGAATCGATGTTCAATCGAAAACATAGGATGGCCTATAACAAAGGTAGGACAGTGAGAAGAGCAAGGCATTGGACGGAATGAACGGAGAGGAAGATAAAATTGTGATGCTTACCTCACGGATTGGTCAAGTTTATCCGTATTATCGACTTTGACCTCTTCCTTATTATCTGTCGTAGAAACGGTAGAAGTGGTAACGGAAGAAGTAGTAGCGGAACCGATAGCAGTATCCTTTTTCTCTTGTACATTTTTCTCGTCACCAGCGGATTTCTTATTAGATTGGTCTGATTTTTTCAAACCAGCGTTCTTGCGATCGTTTCCGAAACGTTTATTCTGAATTCCAGGGATATACGAAATAGATATTGTAAATTACGAATTCGTTTAAAAAGTCTACCGAACTGGGTACGAATACCAGAAAAATAATAGTACACCAAAAAGCGCAAAATAATTGAAAAACCTTGACGCCAACATTGTCACTGTGGCGGTACAACGCAGCCGAGAATCGAATCAGAAGCCTACTTCGCAGGATTCATCGAGTCTTCTCGGGGTTGATTCGTATGCGAATAGCTGAAGTCTAAAAATTATCAAATTATGGGCGAAATTTCAACGATCTGAATTCAACGTGTTCCTCTGTTGCCTCGCAAGGTAGAAAACATGATTTAATTTAACGCTTCAGTAGATGTTCAAAAGAATGAGTAGAAGAGACTTGAACAAAAAATAAAAAGTTGATCAGGCCTATAACGAAATAATCACATTCGTTATAATTTAATACTTATATCGTGTCTTGAGGTCAAAGGATATCAAATTTCAACGAATTGAATACAAAACCGATAAAAACGAATGGAAATTTTTAAATAAAAAAGGACACATCTGAACCGAATTTCAAAAAATTCATCGTAGGGATGGAAATTTCTAAATAAGTAAACATATCAAATGCAATAGGCAATAATTTCCATTGCTTGGAAACAAACGAGGGGGCCTTTAGACAAGATAATTTTCCATCCACGTTCAAATGCAAACAAAGGGACTTCGTATCCCCGTAAAATATCTCACGTGTATGTACAACGAACGATACTACGTTCCACATACTGTCGGAGTTTATTAACGATATTTCACGGTTCGATGTTCTTTTCAAAACCACACCTTACTATTTTAACGAAATTAAAGAGGTAGAAAATATAGGACGAATAAAAAATGTCGTTACAAGACACCACGCACGAGTTAACGAAGGTACTCGAAACAGAAGCATGTTCAGGACAATTCGAACAATGGAAAATTTATGTAAAATCGAGCATATCTTTTACAGATAGATGTAAAAATAAGACACAAAAAAGAAATTATGATGGGTAAGATTCAGCAAGGCAACAGATCGCACATTGAATGACCGTGTTTAAAATTCGTTGAATACCTACTACGTATCAGAACGATCACATTTTCGTAAAAGGGAAGTCGAGAAGTCCATCAATTTTGGACAATGATGAAAAGTAATGCGAAGCAAGGTCATAGACGAAACCGATAAACAGGATATCTTCGAAGATTTTTACTCAAAATGAGAAATCCGTACTCATACAAACTCACACAAAAAGGCAAATTCTGAAGCTGAAAATAAAAAATCTAACGAAAACGAATACGAATGTGAAACAATACCTTGAAGTCTTTATTCTTGTAATCGTCACGTTTTTGAACTTTGCCTGAATGCTGTCTTCCGGAGCCAAAACGATCACGATTGTAAGACTGATTTCCTCCATAACTCGATCCCGAGTTCGACATGTTGCCAAGACTCAGCAAAGAAGGAGGCTGAAAAGAATTCACTTGCATTAGAAAATTTCTACCGTAAAAAAAGTCCATAAAAATTCAATACTCGTAAAAAACCTATTCGGAATGTTTCTACCTTTCAAAACCAAGCTTATCATGTCCGAGTAATACGTATTTTCATAATGATAGTATTATAAAAGATCAGAATTAACTCGACTTAATTTACCACAAAAGGGAAAGTCTATATAGAGCATAAATAAGCTAATACAGAGGCAAAGTTGTGGATAATTTTACTATACGGTTATCTGTAACAGTTTTGCGAATTCTAGAGAAGAAAATAATCTCTAAAATGTAATCAACTGGTTTAATTTATCACTTCAGGGAACGTCTGTAATATTACGAATCATATTTACAGAAGCTGTTAGTGAATTAGAGCAATTCTCAAGAATTGACCAACCAATTCAAACTTAGATTATAAGAATTCAACTAAGTACCTAACTTGTAACAATTATTTGTATTCTAAAGACCAAAACGATCTCTAAAACATAGCATAACTGTATTATTATTTCACTGCAGGGAACGACTGTGACACTATAAATTGTTATCACAGTAGCTATCAGTGACTTGAGTCAAATGTCAATATGATTCAAATAAAGGAGAAAAATATTATTATTACATTGAAACGTTCCAATCAAGAACTAAAATACAAACAAAATGAATCTCGAAAGCTATCATATCACCACAGAGAACGTTCACCACATAATAAATCATTTGATGGAAGCTGACAGAGAAGTACAGAAACATTTCGAGATTTAAGACGAAACAAAGATGAAAAAGTAGTACGATAAGCTGTCAATTAAAGCACTGTAATAAAATGTACCATCTAATTTGTGTTTTGAAAGTACCACAACTTGCAAAATATAGCGTCGAAGGAGTATACACCTTATTTTACCATTATAGGGAACGTCCAAAATACAAACAAAATGAATCTCGAAAGCTATCATATCACCACAGAGAACGTTCACCACATAATAAATCATTTGATGGAAGCTGACAGAGAAGTACAGAAACATTTCGAGATTTAAGACGAAACAAAGATGAAAAAGTAGTACGATAAGCTGTCAATTAAAGCACTGTAATAAAATGTACCATCTAATTTGTGTTTTGAAAGTACCACAACTTGCAAAATATAGCGTCGAAGGAGTATACACCTTATTTTACCATTATAGGGAACGTCCACAGCAAAATGAATGATTACGGTGGAAGCTGTCAATGGATTATAACCGAAAACACGTCTTGAGATATTTACCTGGGATAGCTTATTGAGCTGCGACGGAGATAACAAATTGTTCAATAAATTACTAGCCAATGCTAATTGAGCTTGAGGATCATTAACAATATTTCTGCCCAGTGAATTGAACGATGAGCCACTGTTACTTTGAGATAACCACGGGCTGACTTGATTCATTAATCCACCGCCGGAAAAATTGTTGGATTTTCCTCCAGATGATCGATTCCTGTTTTGATTCTGCATTGCGGGTTTCTTCTGGTTGCCGAAGCGGTTAGGATTATTACCTCGGCGACCTGTCATCCCTACGGATTATAAATTTACAATTAATACTGGTCTAAAAAGAACATTTCAATGGAAAAATTGTTGGGAATGTTGCATGTAAATACACCAGTCTGTAGGCTAAGTAATACACAAGGGAGAAATGAATGAACGATATGACCGGCATAACGGTAAATTGCAAAGTATATTAGCCACGTTGAGGATTAAAATTACGATAAATTCAATTTTTAGAACGAATTTTTACCTGTATACGAAGCGAACAGCACACACACAAACGAATTTCACGTATTCGCGAAAACTGATACTACGAACTAATTAAAAATCGTTCGTCAGTATCAAGACAGAAGTAGTAACACAGACACCAGTTATGAAAAAATTGCGACAAGATGGAGGTTCACTGAATTAATGCAACCACAAAAATTAAATTGAATGAACAGCGGTGTGGTTACGGACGAGCCGTGTGCATGGCAAAAGCACGCGGGCCCGGCCTTGCTTTGAATTTTTTCCCTCCTCTTTTCTTTTTCCACTGCGGCGAGTTTAATTATAGCAGTGCGGAATATAATACGAAATTAAATGGAGCAAATTTTCAAAAACAAAATTATTTTATTTTTTTTTTAAATTCTTCAGTCGTTTTTTTTTATAAATTACCTAATATTTACGTTTTTCATTTTAATCATCTTTTTTATTTTACTGCAGATCAGTAAGGAAAAGGAAAGTTTAAAAACTTCGAAAAGTGTGAAACAAACAATTTTCGTTTTAATGGACCCAAATGGACCCAAAGAATAAAAATTCGGAAAATGAAAAAAACACGAAGTTTATGAAATGAAAAATCAGAAAAATGGCCTATGTTTGAAAGAGTTTTCGAGAGTACGGTAGGCTAGGTGGATTTTTCGAAAAATCTCTTTGGAGTAACAGCGATTAGTAAAAAAAATCATTTTTTTCAGCTCACAAATTTATGAACCGTGTTATGCCAATAGCAACCAAACGACATGAAGGGCGAAGGACATGAACATCATTCTGAAATCTGAATGAATCGAGTTATAAGTTTATTTATCTCTTAAAAATTCAGGAAGGGGTAATTTATATACCTAGGAATGGAAATTTTTAAAAACTTTAAATCTTCAGGAATCGAAAACTAAATTGCAAAAGAATGTAACATTTTTGAAAGTTTAAATACTACATTCATTTTTAAAATGACGTCTCGTCGCTTGGTTTTTGGATCTGTTTGACTGAACTCAAAAGTTGAGGTTGAAGGTAGAAGATGAAGATCACATAATCTTTGTAACTTTTGCTACAAATAATTTTTTAACATTTTTCACGAAAACATAAATTTTTAAGATAGTTTAATGTTGTTAATATCCAAAAAATTTTAAAAATTTGAATTTGAAACTTCAATTTTTTTGGATACTAATGACACTAAACTATCCCAAAAATATCTTCTGTTTTCATGGAAAATAATTTTTAAAAACTTATTTACAACCGAAATTACAAAAATTATGTGATATTCTACCTTCAATTTTTGAGTTTAGCCAAACAGAACCAAGCGACATCACTGTGAATTTTTTAAATTTTGACCAACAATAATTTTTCATTGATAAAAAAAAATGTATTATTGGAATAAAATATCAAATATAAGTAAGTACCTCGAACCAAAAATTTATTTATTCATTGTGAGACGTACGTGAAAGAAATGGGCTCTTTTTCTCGTGAGCATTATCTCATGGCGTTTGGTTCATTTTGACTCAACTCAAAAATAAGCATTTTTATTTTTTAATTCAGCCAGAAAGATCCAAGCGCCATGATTTCAGTTTCAGTCAAACAGAACCAATCTACAAGGCATCATTTTAAAAATAAATCTATGTAAACTTTTAAAAATGTTACATTCTTTTACAATTTAGATTTCGATTCTTGAAGATTTAAAGTTTTTAAAAATTTCAATACCTCTATAAATTACCCCTTCTTGAATTTTTAATAGATGAACGAACTTCTAACTCAATTTACTCGGAATGGTGTTCATGTTACTTGATTGCTTTTGCCATAAGCCATAACACGGTTCAATTTCGATTCAGGAGATACTTAATTAGGTACTTACTGAAATAAAACAGCTATGTACTACAAATCGCAGAGGTTGGAAAATTATTGTTGATTAAGTTTTGCTTATTGTTGTTTTGTTTCATTTAGAAAATATAAAATGAAATTCTGACAAAATTAATTTAGATAAAATTTAAAAATGAATCGGTAAAACGAAAATCAAAATTCGATAGCTATTCTCTTCAAGTTCAAACATCGTACCTGCGATCGTAACTTCGTAACGCAAGAATTACCTGTAATTAGAATTAATTCGGCAACGTTGGTAGCCCTGACTGAGATACCTGTTGCATGTATTTACAAAACATAAAAGGGAGTAAACTGTGTGTAACCGCGATTGATGGTTGTGTTTGTGTGAATTGTTAATTGTTCGCGGTTTTATTGTATATTTATTTATAAAATTAATCTAAAACGTTGTACAAAAATGTAAAATATAAACGTAAACGCATATTCGATAAATAATACAAATGAAATTCAATTAGTGTTGATGACATCAAGTGCGCGAATTTGATAAGCTGATTCCATCCACCCGAAATCACTTTCGTTTTCGTTTACAAATTGAAAATTGTGCTATTCTAGAGTAATATGATCCGCTGATTAATAAAATGTCATCTTTACGAGTATCTCAAATCGGCCTCGTGGCCAGAAGTCCCGAAGGACATGCAGCTAAAGGGATGCCCATCAAGGGCCACGAAGATCTTTGGATCGACATACAAGCAAACACTTTTCGAAATTGGATCAACGAACATTTGAAAAGCGTCGACATGAGGGTTGTCAACTTGGCTACTGATTTCGGCGACGGTACTAAACTTTGTGCTTTGGTCGAGGTGCTTCAAAAACGTATCATAAAACCACATTGGAATAGGAAACCTGTAAACCAACATCAATATTTAGAAAATGTTTCCTGCGCTTTGAATGCCATAGCGGAAGATGGTGTTAAATTGGTCAACATAGGTGAGTTCTCACTGTTTTCAGCACTATTTAGTATTTTGACATCATATCGCTGTTCTGCGCTGATAAAGGTATCAGCTACGATACAACTGGTGCATTAAATTCGCTCGTGACAATCCAACTTGCATTAATTGTTCGCTCTTAATGTTTTAATGTTTGGAATTTATTTTCAATTCGTATCCGAAGCATATGGCAGTTCGCATGTGTGCGACTGAATAAACATTTACGATGTAAAAATCGCCTTGTAGCAACTTTTCAAGGTTAATTTTTAATTTGTCAATTTTCTAGCGAAATTTATTTCTCAACGTAGAACGTAGCTCAGTTTTTTTTTCTCGAACGTACCAGTAATGTTCGGTTAAACGACCTGATCAACGTTAAAATATCTTCCAAAATCAAATTTACCGATACGATTTTATAGATAGAAGTCTAAATGATTTCCATACATCGTTATTTTTACGTACGATTTTCCCAACAGCCCAAGTTCATTATGGTAATGGAATGTGATCGTTTTTACGTCTGTATTTTTTTCCAAGAAAAACAAGTGGGTGATAAAATGCATCACGTATAACTTGATTATCGCAACCGTGAGAAAATCACCACCTCTCTTCCCACCCTTGCTGTTTTCTCTCATTGGTCCATGATCAATTTTTCACGAAATTGAAATCCCTCTGTGCGATGTGTTTGATTCTAACACAAAAATGAGTATGACGTAACTGGTTCCAAATCGATTCGGAAGAATTATCAAAGAAGTACGCCGTGGCAGCGGTACGATTGTGTTATCTCATACCAGCACCTACTCAAATTTACAAGCCTTCTCTATTTGTGGGTAATTTCCTGTTACCTTATCGGGTAAAGACTACCCGCCTTCGGTATCACAAATGGTTATCCGGTCCGTACCAACCACCTATACGGTGTGTTTCGAGTGTTAGTGTTCATCTCGTAGTAGGTAACTGTTTATTTTGCAATACGGGTTTGACCTATTTTGAGCCACATCTCCCTTAGACTATAATTTGTAATGCTAATTACCCCATAATTATTTAATTGGTTGCTAATCGTTAATTGATTTTTTACGTTGGGTGGTACTTCCAGAACGAGTATATTGATCGAAAGTGATCGAGAGTAATTAATCAATTGACTTGTGTGGTTTGATTATAGTCATTATTGGGTTCAAATAGGGTGGAAATGGGATTGTCTCGGATTTAGAGAGTAAATATGAATATGAGATTTCCGGAAGTATCGATCTATTCTATAAAATAGTTCAATTTCCAACTAGGGAACTAGGTGACTCCAAAAAAGACTTCGGAAAAGTTTTCCTCCCTTCGAGTCATATCTACTGGTACGAACCACGAAGAATATCTGGGTCATCTTCATCATCACACCTTACCACCTATGTACCTATCAAGTACCAACACCTACTAAAAATCTGCCATCATGTCGTGAAATTTATTAAAGTTGTTGATCACGAAAATGAACATAGCGAAAAAAAATGAAACATATTAAAATGTATTTTTTCCTTCGACAATTAATTTTATTCGTTTTAGCCAGGCCCACGATCACGATCCCCGTTTACGGAATCGTATTATTATGTCACCTTCGATCACAACACATTGTAATGACCATTCCAATCCATTCGAGTATAAAATTCATTGATAAATGTGTGCCGATCACCATCACCGAGACCATACGATCGACATAACTTATGCATTTATTAATTTTTAACGGGCTTTTAATTCTCACCAGAACGTATTCTAGTGGGTCGCTCAACCCACCTGTTGAAGTAGAAATGAAGGCGGAGGTCGAGGCTCTTTGGAATGGTGGAGGAAAAACTACTCATTGATGAAAACGTACCTGTGTTGATTCCGTTCGAGATGATAATTGAAAGGAATTCTGGGGTCGTGGAATGTGCTACAGTCAATTTAATCAAATAATTCTTCTTATTGTTGTTATTAGAAAATTATTCTTGATGTTTTTTACTGATTTTGGAATGAAAATATCTCAAATGACCATGAAGATATGTGATAAAGACTTCCAGAGAATGATTTTTAGCGAGAAAAAATTTGTACTTTGATTTATTTTGAAAAATATTACTTACATGATTATTATTTTAAAAGGTGTAGAATTTGTAAAAAAATTTCTCAAAAAGCTTAAAATTGAGCGTTATTTTTTTTTAATTTTTTAATTTTTGAATCGCCGAAAGATCCCTCCCCTACTCTCCAAATTCACCTCTACAGATATTTCATAAATACTTGGAAAATATTTGTAAAAAAATCAAGTTTTATGAATGCATGAGTTTAGATAGTTTTAAAAAAAATTGTCTCCATGACATTGATCGAATTTCGTAGCAGACACAAAAAATTATCGCTGATTTACTTATCAAAATCAAAAAAATCATTGGAAAAATAGGACTCTCCTAAGTTGATTCTTGGAAACGTATTACTATTTAGGGATGCAGTGTGACATTTCCTCATAAAGACAGTGAAATTCTGATTTTTGGATTTAACAAGTTTTGAAACTTTTTTCCATTGGAATTGATTCTGAATTACTTGATCTCGAATCGGATTTTTAATTTGATTGTTTATTTTTAAGAATCACAAAATTGAGGTTCATTATTTTTTTGTGAATCATAAACACAAACCATAATTTTTTTTCGTTTCTTCCTTTTTTTTCAACAATTTTTATTTTGTACTATTTTTGTGATATTTGAGGTAATGTTTCCGATATTTAAATTTTTTTGTGGCCTATCTAAATCATTATTTCGAAATTTTGACTCATTTTTCGCGAGATATTGAATATTTTTATGAAATTTTCAATTTTTATTATAGAATTTTTTAGAAAATGTCACAGTAAATTACATAAAAATTTTCTTGAAATGTGATGAAAAATTTCGACTTCCTGATCCCAAATCTGACTAGCCTTTTTTTCCTACGTAAAATCCTAAAATTACAAAAAAAAAATCAGAAAAATTTTTTATTTTGAGACTTTATTTTGAATGATTGTATGAAATGTGTTTGTACCGTTTATACTATGTACGTATATGAGTTATTTGCCCTGATAAACACAATTATGCCACTGGTTTCCCCATTGAGTCATTTATTTTGTGAAAATTTAACGTTTTAAAATTAAATCGACGTGTCTTTGGCACGAAAGTCACGTAAGAAATAATGCCTAATTCATGTTTTACGCTTTAAAATTAGTCAAAAATCGATTTCTTTCACAGATTGTGAGATACTGTATTTTAAGAAAGAACAGTACCTACTTGTCCAAATGGAGAAAATTTAAAATTTTTTCGAGTCTTTTCCATGTTCTTGTCCGCAGACGAAGTCACAGAATTTGAATTTTTCTCGAATAAAATTCGAGTGATTTTTTTTAGATTTTTTAAAAGATTCTGTGCTTTTTAGAAATTCTTTTTTTTTCTTTTTCAATCAACAAACAACCTCAAAACTGTCAAAAATATCCAGGTGGTCATTATATGAGATGCATAGCCAGAGACAGAGACCAGTACGCACCCTATGAGGGCGCAGAGGGGACCCAAACTCTCTTCTTAAGCTCAAAAAAAAGATTTTTTGTTACAAAAATGTGTAAAAGTGCATTTTTTTTGTTGTCTTCAAGCAGTATTTTTTGAAAAAATTCGCCCACGCTTCGCGCGGGTAATATTTTAGTCCTTTTTTTTTTTTTTGAAAAAATTGATAATTTTTCACCGATTTTTCAGTCAGAAATCACCAATTTCTCAATAAATTCCCCATTAGTTGGAAAAAAATCAATGATTTTTGGCTGAAAGATCAGTGAAAAACAACTCATTTCAAAATTTGACTCCACCCTACTTTTTCTCAAATTTTCAACCTCTTCCTTAATTAATTTCTGGGTACGCCTGTGGGTAGAGATGAACTGAAGTTGACTTTTGAGAGGAGCGTCCCTTCTCTTTTTTTTTTCTTAGCAATTTATGATTTTTTTCTCAAAATGTTGAATATTTCGATCCTTCCTTTTTTTGAATCACAAAATTGCTGGGTAAGCCATAATTTGAGAGGAAGGAAAAAGTACGAATCTTTAAAATTTCAACCATGAGTTATCCGATTACTAAAAATAAATAGAATATTGTGATATTTTTGACCAAAAAATCGTCTTTAAAATATCCGCGGTCTAAAAGCTTTTGATTTAAAGCATTTTTTCAATTTTTTTTTGACTTTATAATTTTTTCCATTTTTAGAACTTGAAACCAAGAACATTTTCTAAAAAAAAAAAAATTTAAATCTTTGTAATTTTGAACATTTTTTGCCCTCTTCCAGCAGATTTCACAGTATTGAGTTAGATAGTAATCCTATGATTTTTTTTACAACCTGCAACCAATTCGCAAATAAATTTACGATCCAGATTTCCAGCCATAATTCACGCAGCTATTTAATTCATACTCGTTGGAAAATTTCAAAACACTCGATAAAATAATAATCGTGACCCGATGGGCGAATTATCCCAACAAAAAAAAAGAAGGCACCGGAGATCGTGTTGTTCATACTGTGTACTCTAATCCATTCTTGTTATTACGCTTCGGTATTTTTTTCATTATTCCAAAGCACACGCTTCGAAAGGTGTGGTTTTGTGTGGTTTGTATTGTTGGCCGAAAGTGTTGAAAACAAATTAAGTCGACTAGAATAGTTTGTTGAATCACACAAAGGTACATAATCGTTGATGTTTAAATGAGTTAAGTACATAGTATGATTTTGCAAGATATCCGAAAGAGAATACAACGCAGTTGGAAAAATTCGGGTCGTGGTAGTAAAATGTCATTTTTAAAATTTTTTATCATATTCGATTCGAAATCGGTTGTTGAAAACCATGTCAAGGTTTGACTGACTCGTATGTTTATCATTGACCATTTTCGGAACTCGTACTCCTCTTTACGAGCATTATTGGTTTTGAAAAAAATTCTGAAAATGTGAAGCTTTCGAACTTGAAGATTTGCAAAACATGAAGTTTCAGTTTGCACTTTACAATGCTTACGTTGACCTTTCACCTTTTTACTTTTTTCCTCCGAGGTGTGTGGTATGCACGAAGAGAAAAAAAGTTGCAGAGAAAAAAAAGGAGCATCCCGAATGGAATTTAAATATGTATAGCGCGGTACCGCCTCTTCTATAATCCGCCTATGTATCGAAATTTCCACACAATCAAGCGTAAATTGTTCGAACGCTTTTCAATGGCTCCTAAAAATACTGAATATTTTCAAGGACACGCTTCGTTGAGATTACATCGACCACGTATAGTGTAATCATTGTTTATATCATGGCCGTCGTATGTCAAACTCTCCAACCTATCTCTCTCGCTCGCTCTGTACATACAAATACATTATGTACCAGTATATGCGAATAAATGGCTGAGGAATTTTTTTTCATCTATACTATCTTTTTTTTCTTTATTTTTCTACTCCTCACAATGAGCATAGTGGCCGTTACCTCGTGCGAACGTAATACTCGAAGATTTCAAAGTACACGTGTATGAGACCATGATTAGGTACACAGCAATGAATACACCGTGGAGTAGTGATGAGGTGCGTAAAGAATGCCAAGTACTTGGAACTACGCACTGTATAGCTTTTGTCAAGTATAAATAAAGAGGACTTTGCGATTCGAGTATCCAATTATGTAAATTCCAAATTGAATAGAGTGAAGTTGCTGCTCTTTATCGAGGTTCTGAGATGGTTCGGTACGTAGTAAATTTCGAACGCGTAGATGAAAACTTTTTATGGGTATACTTTCACTTTCAAAGTGACTATTTTTTTTTATCTTTTTACTTTGGTACTTGGGTACTTACCATGAATAGTTGTTATTATGTACTTACCATCGAAAGATAATAGATTGAGTGTTTTTCCATGACGATGAGCCAATTTCTGAGAAGTGAGTGAGATCGATGTGTTTGCAAAGGGAGATGAAACTGATCTCAAAATCGCTATGATTATGTTGTGAAAGTTTTTTGAAGCCAAGAATTGTGAGAATTTAATGTAAATGTTTCAGCTCCAAAGTGATCATGAATTTTAATTGTCGTTTAGAAATCGCTCGTTTTGAATATTACAAACTTTTTTGCAATGTAAATAATTCGAAAAACTGCTATAGGTAATTAGGTGCATAAAATGAGAAAATGACTAAGAGTATAAAAATACATTGAAAATGATGTAAATTTGTAGTGAGTCATTTTAATCCAAAAAATGACAAATTTTTGTGAAAAAATTCGTAAAATTGAGGTAAAAATTTCAAACCGGAATGAAAATCACTAAAAAAGTAAAATATTCGATTTTTTGTAGAAATTATGTAAAACTGAAGTAAAAAGTAGGTAGATGAAATATCGAGAGAAATTTCTGAAAATTTTGCTTACCTACTGATTGAAATCGTGACAAAAATTATTTTATGTGGGAAAATTATTTAAATTAACGATAATTTATTCTGTTTGTGAAAAATGATGCATTTTAATAATTTTCATAACTCTTGGAAAAATTTTCAAATTGATTTTAACTATTGACAATTTTCACAATACTTCAATAACCATAAGTTTTTTACGATGTTTTAAATCATTTTAATTAAATTTTAACGTGTTTTTGAACAATTTTATTATTATGTTTTATCGATTATGGTATGCGTCTGCTTTTCAATAAGCGTTGTGCATTACCAACCTGGCAGAAGTTCTGCTTTTGTCTCGAGCATCCTTTTTCGAAAAATCATGCTAGCTATTCATTTCTGGCCAGAAAAACCTTGAGGCTTTCTTTTTTCAAAAAAGTTTTACCTGGATATGGACACCAAATTTTGACATTTTCTGTAACTGTCAACATTTAAAAAAAAAATCCATATTTTTTGGTAGAAAATTACATTTTTCTAGGAAAGTTGTCAGGCAAAAAATAAAGATTTGAATTCAAATAAGTTGCGAAAAAATTCTGCTTTAATCGATCAAATAGATCATTGATATTGATTATACGCGATTATAGGTTTTGAATCTCATATGGACCATTTTTATGAGCTTTTCTTCAGCAATGGAGAATTCTAAAATTTTCTGAAGACTCCGAAACATTTTAAAACCGCTTCTAATCAATTTTGAAGATTAGAAATAGGATATAAATTGAATTTCATCTTTTTTCGTTGATTATAGATAAAAAATTTTCATTTTTGAGTCTGGATATAGAAACCAGTCTTGGGGGTGAAAAATTTGTTTCTTGAGTTAAGGTTCTCCCCTGATTGTACCCCTTCTGGAAGGTCCAGAATTAGGGTCAACACAAAAACCAATTTTTGACACCAAAGGGTGGTTTTCATATGTATCCAGATTCACATTATTATTTTGGAGGGCGATAAGGTAATTTTGAAACTTCAAAAATTCGCCAAAATTCAAAAAATGAACTTCAGAACCTGAAAATTAGGATTTATGGTTTTTTAATGACGTACCTTCGACTTTTTTTTGTTTTGGCTCGAAATTCAACTCTGAGTTGGGATATGTTATTGGGAGAAAAATAAATAATGGAGTTGTTTTTACAAGAAGTCATATCTATTGAAAAAATTGAAGTATCTGATATTTCAATTAAAGAGTCATTTTCAAAATCACTTTTAAAACAAATCCATGATTTACAAGCTTTTGCTCTAAAGCAAACCTTGTAATTTTTTGTTTGATGAAGTTGAAAGTCGTTGAAAAATGGAAAACATTAATCAGTTTCAGCAAAGCTGACTGCAGGTGGTAAAAAAGTAATTACGTTAAAAGGGAGGGGCAATTTTTTATTTTCAAGTTTGATATTTCGTAAATTCCCCTGTTTCCTCCTTCTCCGTGATAAGAACAGTAAAAGTCGAAGTTTCAGTTTTTATGAAAAACTGGGTATACTCACTCACGTAGATCCAAAAAAGAGAGAGAGGAGAAGTTGATTGAGAAGGGGGCCAATACTCAAACGAGCTGAAAAATTGGTACCTACGAAAAAAAAAAAAACGAATTTCTGTTTTGAGATTTCTTAATTCTATTTGTCAAGTTTTTCAAGGATTCTGTCGAAATTCGGCAGTTTGATTATGAAATTTTGTTGATACTTTATTTGTAATATTTACTATATCAACATCTTTCATTTTTAGAGTATAATATATTATACAATAATTTTTTTGAAGAAGTTGGATTTAAACGATTCCGCACCGGTATGGATGGTTTTTCAAGCCATCATTGTCTTATTAGCCAATCAGAAGAGCTGTACAGCTTATTTTACATTTTACACTTATTCTACATAAAAATTCAACTTATTCTACATTTTTACGTAAAATGTAGAATAAGATATTCTACATGTAAAACGACAACCCTGCTAGTAGAATTTTCGTATTTTAACAAATTTAGTCAATACGTAATATTTTGAAAAATTATTTATGCAATTTCACTCGTTATTTTAGAATGTTTTAAAATATTATTCTGATATTCTCCTACATTTCATATTATTTGTTCAAAAATTCGTCATTCTTTATTTTTTTTGATTTTGGAGAGAAAATTGATAGAAAGTTGTGTCTAGACTTCAGAATACTTCAAGAAAATTAAACATGTATCTATGTGGTTGAAAGATTTTTAAAATTTTACAAGATATAATAATCGTTTAGTGTCTTATGTTGGGCTTTTGTATTGAAAATTTTTAGAATGTTTTAGACTATCTTCTTGATTTATTCAAAATTTTTCAAAAATTATAGAAAGAAGATTTAAAGCGATAAAAAAATATCAAAATAAAAAATTAGGAGGGTAGGTGAATTCAAAGTTGAGAAAAACTTGGAAAAGGTTGAATATTTGGTTTGGAAAATTTGGTAGAAACCATTCTAAGGCCCACACTCTCCCCGAGTCATCATCCCTATCTTTGTCCAATTACTCATAATATCTGATGTTGAAAAAATTTGAAAAATTGAAAAATTGAAAAATATGGGAAAATGTTTACGAAAAATGATGTGAAATGGTATGGTTTTTGTAGAAATCCGAAGGGAGGGAGTCTGGCTTTTCCGACTTTGGCTCCAGAGCTCTTAAAAAAGTGCCCCGGCTCGGCTCCAGCTTCGAAATTTTTCCAGCTCAAAAAAAGTGTGGAGGGGGCTCCTCCTTCCGACTTTTGTCCGATTTTTTGACCGTCCGAGTCATCTGGAGAGGCCCTCCAGCACCGCTCCGGAGCACTGGTTTTTTACATTTAGTGAAAATGGGGAAATTTTTTCCCTCTCCATGATGGAAAATGGTTTGTAAAATGCTTAAAGATTACGTTTTTTTGTGTGTGTTTTCAGACGTAATTCATTATTTTGCGTTATTTGTATTGGTCATCTTTGGATTTCGGAAATTTTTTCTAAAGCATACGATCAGCAGATTTCTTTTCGCGCAAACTTCGTTTTTTTATGAAAGAAAAAAATCACCTGTGACGATTTTCTATGATTATTCCAATTTTGTAAGAAATTATCCGTTTTTTACATATTTTGGAAAAGGGCAAAAATAGGAAATAACATAACAGTAGAAAATACTATTCAACAATTTTTTTCTTAAAAATCTTGGTCATTTCAAAGCCTTCTTCCTCCTCACATCTCATTTTTATTAGCCGATGCCATATTTCAGTTCCATATCAATGAAGTTCTACATTCATAGAAACATGTTGAAAGGAACAGTTTTCAATTTTCAACGACCTCACTTCCTTCTACATTTCTCATTGTTCATAGATTATTGAAGAATTTTACACCCATTACTATAATCAATTTCATTACATAAAAATATTATAAATATAAACCTACCCCACCCAGAAATTCAATCGCAATCAAATAAATCTCCCTGTGCATTCGCAGCACACAATACGTGCACATTTTTAAACCTCTTTACTCTCCAGCCTCCATAATTAATCTCATAATTGTATAAATAAATCGTAAGTTTAATTCGTTAATCGTTATCTGTAATTTATTACAGAGATGCGAGGAGCCCTACGTAGCTTATTTTTTACCAATCGATTGTTTTATCATTGTACAATATTAATTGGTATCTGTGTATCGATATTATTACAGGCAACATCGATATCGTGAATGGAAATTTAAAATTAATATTGGGTTTAATTTGGTCGTTAATTGTCCGTTACCAAATCGGTCCATCGAAGTTCCCTCCGAAGAAATTGATGTTGGCCTGGTTAAAAGTAAGTGTTTTGGAATTACTTTGGCATATAGTGCGTATAAATACCAAAGACAATAATAAGTCACCGACGCAATGACACATTCACGTGTCCTACGATGCGGCGTCATGTCGCACGACATATAAAAGGGCATTTATCAATATTGTAAAACTTTCGCGTAATATTGAACCTGATGGAACGTGTGTAATTAATTAATTAATTAACGCGAATAACGAGCGATTTTTTTTTTTGCTCAATTTAGGCAGTGTTACCAGATTGCAGCGTGCATAATCTAACCTCAGATTGGAATAGTGGTATAAACCTGTCAGCTCTTCTAGATTATTGCCAACCTGGATTATTCTCCAATTGGAGAGAGCTCGATCCATCCGATAGGTGAGTATTTTTCTAAAACTTTTATGTAAGCTAATTACTCCATACACTTGAACGTATTATATACCAAATTTTGGCGAGTTTTCTTGGCAATTTATGAGTCATTGTATAATGAATGCGTCTGTTGGTCGTGCTTACGTATATTTTACGTAGGTACGTGAGTAGAATATCATATTTTTGTTGATTACGAAATTGTCAACGAGTCGAGAGAGTTTTCGGAGGCACGAAATGATTTGGGAATCATTGAATTGCGAAAAGAAAAACAAAGAATATTTTAATTATTCGTCGAAATGACGAAATTCCAGCCGACAGGTATTTTATATTTGAATTTGGCGAGAAATGCATTCTGAACGGTGGAAAAAATGCAACTAATGAACGACCAGGTGTCTTTGATGCGTAACTGACGGTTTAATGGTAACCAATGATGCGCCGGAATGTTGACGGATTGTCGACCAAACAAGACGCTTGGTTTCCTTTTCAAAATACCGTATTGCAAAATAGTAAGGAGAAATTTTCGTCTGAGAGATTCAAGAATTACATTAATTTTCTGGGTATGATTTTGGGATTTTCAAATTACTTCTCTTCAAAAAAGAGATTAAATTTAAAAAATTATCATTTTGAGGCGGAAAAAATTCAAAATGAGGAATTTTCCCCACTTGAACATCATTTTTCAATTTTTACGAATATTTTGACTTAGGAGGGTGAAATTTTTCAATTTTCAGTTTGAAAAGTCATATTTTCTGTAAATTTTATGACTACTTGTACAATTTGTTATTTCAAGTATTTCTTTTCAGAGTACAAAAATCATATTTTCAAGGGGAGGGAAATTCAAAATTGTCTGACAGGTGGAATTTAAAAAATTCTTCTTGAATGCAAGTTTTCTAAATTTTCTAAATTAAGAATTGTGGGGATGAAAAATTTATTTCCTTGAGAACCAAGTTTTCAAAAAAAATTGAGAGAAAGGAGAAACGCTTCTTGTAGAAATCATAATCCGCAACCCTGAAATTATCCCCAAAATCAAAATCCGCCAATCCATCGATGAAATAACTCGAAAATCAAAATTTTTCAAAAACTTATTGCATTTCTTTTTTACATATTGTTTTATTGTACTTTGAATTTGAGGACGGACCGAATTCATTTTTGTCTCGTATACTTTAAAACTACAAAATTTTACTTATGAAATTGTAATTTTTCTTGAAGTTTTTTAGATTTTTCCAACTATCTACATAGAATTAGCAGTTGGTTTGGAAAAAATGAAATATTTGATGAATAAGAAATAAAGTGAATAAAAGAAAGAAACGGGTCAAAAAAATTATCATATTGTTTCGTGCCTGAATAAATTGATACCCCAAATTTTCCATCAAATTCGGTGTAACTACTTTCCACGTAATGCCTTTTGACCATCACTGGCATGGTTTAAAAAATTAATTTTCATGATTTAGGGCCCAGGGATTGGAGTTGACCGATGTAAAAAGACAGATTTTTTATAATCATTGCTGAGAGCCTCGAAAAAAATGAGAAGGCTGTGAAAAGGGGGAGGAGGAAGGGGTAGGTCCTCAAAACCTTTGGATGGGGGATCTTGGCACCTCTGATCAGGAGAGTAGAATTTTTCAATTTTTCTGAAAAAATTCACCCTTGCAATTTTCGCGACTATAAGTGTACAATTTTGCCATTTCGAGTACTTTTTTTCAGATAAAAATCAAAATTGTGATTGTTGGAGAAGGACTCGAAAATTTCAGACTTGGATGATTTTTTTTTCCAAATTTCTCCTTGGAATGTTATTTTTTTTTAATTTTTTTGACTCAAGATGGCAACATTTTTCAATTTTTTTGAAAAAATCCGCATACTTGTTAATTTAGAGAAAAATCGTGAAATCAAGATTATCATTTTCAGAGGAGGAAAACCCAAAAATGCTTGACTCCATTATAATTTTTATCCCAATTTTTTCCCATGAAATGCCATTTTTTGGAATTTTCTGACTCTAGAAGGCAAGTTTTCGAATTATTCAACAGTTGATTAACGATCAATTTTTTCCAATATTTTCCAAATCCTTCCTTGAAAGATTGAGAGACAAAATAACCCCAAATTCGAAATCCTCGAGACCTAAAAATCTTTGAATTTCATACCTACCTATGTCGATTTTTTAAATTTTTTCCAAATCAAGTGTTTAATAGAAAAAAATTTGAATTCAGTGTGTAAAGGTAGTGTGGCATATGAACTTTTTCCTGTTCTTAAGATCTATCTATGAGAATAACTTGATGAACATATATTTCGCCCATTCGGTCCTCTGGGCCCCGTTTGCAATTTTATTTTGAGAGGAGCTTCTCCGGTTCAATTTCCTTCGTTCTCTTCTGCTCGAGACGTAGCAGTAGTGCACAGTAAAATTACCCAAAGGGAGGAAGTAGCCTATATCTTCTTCCTTCCCGTCATGTTCTTTCAACTAACCTGGTTGTATAATGATACAATTTAAAGTATTTATGTGAAGGTTTTCACGCTCGTATTATAATCCATATTTGTGTTTTGTCGCGCTTCTTTTTTTTTCCGCCATATGATTTACTACTAGAACCGTTACGCAGTGTACATGGTTCTCGTAAACGAACTGGAAACCTTGAGCTTATTGTCACGATTACGATACGATTCTTTCAACTCGTCCAACTTGTATCTATGTTGCTAATTCCGAGGATTGTTCATGTTAATCTTCTTTGTATGTAAAGTCGAGCTAAAAATGGAAAAATTTAAAAGCAAAATCGTATCGTATTTTATCGAACATTGTTCGAAACAACTGCTATTCGAAATGCGCTGCAGGAATGACTAGATGAGTCATGTAAATGTACTAGTACGTAAACCGACGTAATCGAATAGGATATTGAATTTTTGTTTTTTTGACACAGCCATTACCTGCCTAAGCCTGCGGTGAAAATTCGCGAGTGTTTTTCTGCGACGAGTGCTCGCTTGTAAATTGATTTAAAAACGTGGGATTATGTTTCGTTGAAAAGTGGGCGTGGGATTTGAATTTTTTAAAATGAGGATTGTTGATTTAGGTTTGTAATATGATAAGCTGAAACTGAAATTTTCCGTCTCGATTTTATCAAAATAGTTATTAAAATCAAGTTTTTTCGTTTTTTCCTCGTCAGTAAAATTGATTGGTTTTTTGGTTTATGTTCTTATTTTTCAATATTTGAAGATGTGCTGTTAAAAAGCTATGTCGTAAATAAAAATTGTTAGAATTAGTTTGAAAACAGCAGAAGTAAAGAAATAATGAAATTCAGTGAAAATATCTTGATAAATGTTATTTTGAAAGAATTTTATGACGATTTTAACGAAATTTTCAAGTATTTTTTCACCGAATTGTTAAAATCATTTTTGAAACATTTTCTCAGATTTTTTTGTTTTTAATGATTTTTGTGAAGCCTTATCGATTTTTGTTGAATTAAAAATAAAGTTTTTTTTCCTTCCAAAAATTTCACATTTTCTCGCAATTTTCATCGTTTCATGATAAATGTATTTTCTTTTTGAAATTTTAATGATTTTCACTTTTTAATGATGATCTTTTGAAGATGAACAAAGTTGGCATGGCCAGAAAGACAAAAATTTTCAATTCTCGATTAAGGAAAAAAAATTTATTGAATTTTTCAACGCTAAATACAGTTTTTTCGGCTTGAAATTAAAAATTTTCAATTTTCTACAGATCCAATCAAAAACGAGGAATTTTGCCAATCTTAAGAATTTTAAAGTTTTGCCCCATTTTCGAGAAATTTTTCAAATAATAAAATTTTACCAGAAAACTGAAAATTTTTAAATTTTATTTCTTGAAAGTAGTTTTTTTATCGATTAAATTTATTTTTTCAAAAAGTTTGTATTCTTCATTTCAATTATTTTGAAATAGTGCAGATGAAGATCTGAGAGCAATTATTTCTCCCTAGGTCCAGCTCAAGTTTTACAGGTTTCGTTAGTTCCTACCATAGTGAGAAAAAATTGAAGAAATTTTCAAATCAAAAGGAAATATAATTAGCTATTTGTAATCGACACCTTCCCCTTCATCCCTCCACAAATAAAAAATGGTGGAAATTGAGAACAGCAGAAATCGATTGATTGGAGGGAAAGAGAAAAGGGTATTTCGATTCTCTAATAAATTAGAACTTACGAAAAAAATTAAGGCTAGAAATTTATTTTTAAAATGATAAACGTCTTACAAAATTTCAGGAAATTTGTTCATTTTTTTCATGGAAAGTCACTGATTACATTGAAGCCTGCCTGACTGACTCAGTATTGAAAATACGTCGAATCACAACCCACTTTTAAATTTTGATTTTAATCAATTTGCAAAATGTTTTACGAGGTTAGAGGATTTTTTTTTGAACAGCTTAGAGATTGAAAGGATCAAATCGAAGTTGGCATGATTGAGGGGAAAAATTGAGGGTTTCCAAATGAAAGAAAAATTTTTCCACTCAAAGTACAAATTTTCTTGAAAAATTGTCATGTTCGCATTTCTTTCAACTTATACTTACTTACTTTTTCCTTCTGAAAATCCAACTCTGTCATTTGAAGGGAGGGGGAATCATTTTTACCCTTGGTTCAGTATTGTTTCTCTCTATTTTGTGTGAAATAGTTTTCAACTAGAGCTGTCAACTCAAAAATTTTTGTCACCTAAGAAAAATTCTGCAGATTTTTCAAATATTTTCAGCATTTTCCTCTCGAACAAAGAATAAAAAGTGTAGGTAACTTTGAAAATTTTTACTAATTCTAATTTTACCTCAATTTTTTTTTCGAAAACTCCTCGGAAAAAAAAACAAAAAAAATGAAAATATTTTTGAACAATATTTTGAACAATTTAAAAAACTTTCAAATTTTCGGTTGGCAACTGTTTTTCAAACGTTATTGTTCATTATGTTTTATTCTTGATGCTTTATGAATGGAAAATTGTCTCGATTTATTTTTAAAATACGTATAGGTAATAATTTTTCAATCAATTTTGCTCTTTTGGCATGTTTGAGCAATTTTTTCTCGTCTATTTTTAGCTATCCGAATGTGCAAATATATTTCATAGAATTTAATTTCGAATACATTAATCTAGTGTTTCAATTTATGGAATTTTTATTGCGCAGTTTTTTACTCATCACATTGAAATTTGGTGACATTCGAACCAGTTGTATTCACGTAATGTTAAAAAAGTTGAAAAAAATCACGTCGAATTAATTTTCAATTTGGCGCGAGAAGAAAAATCACTAACGCGTTGATGAAGTGCGAGGAAAATTAGCATAATTTTTACGGCCATTGATTAAGGTCACCTTGGTCAGCTAACATATGCTGCTGCACTGCTGTATATTTAGCACCCGTTTAAACGAATTATTCGTCTATATAAAAAAGGGCTCGTTCAATGAAAAAAAAAATAGTTCAATTATTCAACTTCGAAAATAATCCCTAAGATTAAAAAAAAAAACATTTATGATTTCGAAAAAAAAAAATTGTTCATTGAAATTCCTCGAAAGTAGTTGAGTCACATTTGATCTACTGGTGATCCAAAGATGACTCCAAGACGCCAAGTCAATGAATCGCTTCATTAGTGTGCTCGAGTAATCGCTGCTGATACTTGGTGTTGCATTCGATGACGAATATTTAGTAATATATTCATATTTGTACATGTGCCATTTATACCTATGTACTCCTATTTAAGTATAATTTTAATTAATTCTATTTTCAGCATAGAGAATTGTCGAACTGCTATGGAATTAGCTCGTCAAGAATTCGGCGTACCGATGGTCCTCGAACCGGAATACTTGGCTTCGCCTTTCTTGGACGAATTGTCCGGCATGACGTATTTGTCTTATTTTATGAAAGAAGACAGCCCTGGTTTTAAATCGACGCTGCGATGGGTCAATTCTCGATTGAAAAACAGACCAGTTAGAAATTTCACGGTGAGTAAACTTTTAAGGAAAAGGATTTTTTTACTGAAAAAATATCAAGTTTTGAACTGGCATTAGCCGTAAGAAGAACAGATAGGTTTGTGTTGTAGAACAAAAATGGCAGAGAATTGGATTGCGGTATGAGATGCAAAGTGTTTTTATCGATGAGTTGTTTTAAATAGGTGAATCGAAAGTTGTTGTTGATGAGTTTATGAAATGCATACAGTAGGCCGCGATATATCGATCCCACATCATTTACATGTCGATGAACTCCATGTGCAGCGTTGCGGTTACATCGAAATAAATGTACCGGCTATTTAGAGTGAAAATATATCAGAGTTGAAAATTTTCAAACCTCCGATACTCAGATGTCAAATAAGGGGAAATTTATTTCAAGGTGAACCGCGAAATTAACTCGGAAAACGATGTCCGACCACATGTCCATCGAGCCAACTTACGTTAATTGCATCGGATGTTCACCTTATAAATTAATAGCGTCGTAATAATGAAAAATATTTCTCAAGTATTACCCTAAATGGTAATTATTTTGCGGATGTGAGGTATAAAAAATAAAGGTGGGGTAAATGCGTTAGTAATTTTACGCTAATACAAATATAAGCTCCGTTTCCGTAACAATTGGCGGCGCTCAAGCGAAGCCATCGGCGAAAATGCGATAAACGTGATGTAAAATTTCAAGACATAGAAATGATTCGAGTTTTCGCCGTCGTTCAACCGGCTGTGATCGTTGGTTTTCCAAGATGACGCGACGCGAGATGTCACGGTTCAATTAAGACAATAAATCGAAGAAGGGGGTTTAGGTATTTAGGTAATGGATTACGTTGTCGAAGTGGTAATATCGATTCGTGAAATGATTACACAGCTTTGGATTGATGTAGCCCAGTATTCGTGGCTGATCATGTGTTCTTTTCCTGGTCTTTTTCGTGCTGGGCGAGGTGGTTTTGAAAAATCGATCCGATCGATTGATCCGAACGTATTTGTCGGGATGGGTAATTATGGTGGTTTTTGTGTCACTTTCGTTAACAGTGGTTGGCGAATTTCACCGGTGAACAGATGCAGAATGCATGCAAGGATTCTTGGAATAGGGAAAGTTGCAATGAAAGTGAAAATATCGTCGTGGAATGTGTTGTTGAGTTTAGAATGGGGCAAACAGAGGGCTGATTGGCGTCCTATTTGGGATTAAATTTTGGGAATTTGAATGAAATTCTTCTTTTAAGATCATTGCAAGGAAAACTAGACCAGAAATTGCTCAAAAATCGCTGGATTTTTTTTCAAATTTTTGATTTTTGTGATTGTCATTGAAGCATGAAAGTAATAAACTAAAGGTTATCATTGACGAAAGGTGAAAAGCAAAAGTCCCACTGTCTCGGCATTTTTAAAAAAGTTTTTCTTTTATGAAGTCGTGAGCCTTTGAAATTTAGCAAGATGATGAGATGGGTGAAGATGTCAAATGAGAATTCCCAATGTCAAGATCAGTTAAAAAACTTGAACTTTTTCAATTTTGTGCTACCCTACGATGACGTAATCTGTATACAACTTTTGGAGACATAAGTGCACTCAGAAATTATGTCCTTTCTCATATTTGATTCAGTGAAAAATCATCAATAAATAATCAGAATTGAAGCACAGGCAAAATCAATGAGATTATTTGATTCTCAGCGGATTTTTTCTGATTTTTCATAGAATTTCACTAATTTTTCAGCAAATTTCAGAGTTTTACTGATTTTTTAGTGAATTTTCACTCATTTTCCTGTATTTTTTTTACATTGATTTATTATCGTGTTGCAATTGGACTATTTTCCAGTGATTTTTGATCATTTTCGCTAATTTACAAAAATGAGAAGGTAAGAAAGAAGTTGAGAATTTGAAAAAAAAAATGGAAGAGGTGGTCAGAATTCAATGAAAAATTGAGAAATTTGTTATTTTAGTGGCACTGGGTTAGATTAATTTTTTCTTAAGAATGATCAGTGGAAAATCGCATACTTTAAAAAAAAATCAACTTGCTCCGAGTCAAAAAAGTTGAATTTTACCAAATTTCACTGATTCAGATTTAGAGAGGAATATTCAATGACTTACCAATAAGGAAGCAAGAGTAGAATTCTTTTGAAAAATTAGGAATTGAAAAAAATTTGGGATTTTTATGCATAAAAATTCTGAAAAATTCTCAATCATGAATTTTTTGTGTGGGTGGGTAATATTAAAATAATTGTAATTTGATGTTTTCGAAAAAATTGAGATTGTGAATTATTGCAAAACAATTCTCCCCTTTGGACATTAAAGAATAAATTCAAATTGATTTAAAAAACTTGCATTAGAAAGAATTTTTTGGGAAAAAATCCGAAAATTATTCGACCCTGATTCTTTTTTCATCATTTATGATATTTCATTGATAGGTATAGATACCTATTTGACAATATTTTATGAAAAAAATAATGTAGCATCTTCAAAATCGATCAAAAATTTAATGCAAAAATCCAACTGTAATCTTGACTGGAATGGTGTGGACAGTAGTGGATCTAAGAATTAGAGCCCACTTCCCTAATCGAAAAAAGGGTCCATCACAACTCGAAAAAAGTGCTCAGTTCTCACATTTATTGATGAAAAAAAAAGGAATCACATCATTATGTGGTTGATCATTTTGTTATAAACAGGTCTAAGGTACTGAGATATCTAAAATAGGTAGTTGATAAAATTGTGGAACAAAAACATTAAAAATTTATACCACTCAAGGGCCCATTCGCCCATTTTATCCGGAGCCCAAGAGGCAATTTCCTCTTTTGCTTATTATTAAATCCGTCGCTGGACTCAAACCTTTTTTATTCTGGAAAAACGCAAAAAAATAATCATTTTTTTGGTATGATAGATCCTTCGTTTCCTGTCGTATCATAGAAAAACGACATTTTGAAAATTTTTCAACACTCTGAAATTACAGCTACGGCTCAAACATTTTCGGATCTAAGGATTAAAGCCCATTTGCCAAATCGAAAAAAGGGCTCAATTCTCACATTTTTTTGATGAGAGAAAAAAAATAAACACAACATCGTATGGTCGATCATTTTGTTATAAACCGGTGTGGAAAGTTGCAGGATTTTCAATCGAGAATGAGAATGTTTTGTTTCAATTCGATTTTTTTTTTTTTTAAACTTGATATTGCTGATATTTCTGGATAAGTATTTCTAATTTTCTACCAGAAACAAACGAGAAAAAAAAATGCGTGATTGCATCGAAATCATTGTTTGGATTTTCTAATTTTTTGGGACCCTGGAAGAATCTGATCAATTTTTTTTCAAGTGTTGAAAATACAATTTGAAATCTCCTCGTTAAAAAACGGTTGAAATATAAATACAAAAAATTGAATTTTTACATTTTCCTTTTTTGGGAGGGGGAGGGGGGATTTTTCTCTACATATACCTGCTTTGGTAATGAAATATTTGGAAAAACGTGGTTTTCAGAAATTTACTTCTATTTTTAATGAGTGAGAATTAACAGATTATTCTGAATTTCTAAAATTTCAAGGTCAAAATTATTATTTACACCTTTTCCTATTTTTGGAATTTTTTCTAGCCAGTACCTGCTACCTTTCTCATTTTTTGAATTTGTTCTTTATTAATTTTTTGATTATAGTCTCAAAAAAAGTAATTTTAGCCCAAATTAAAGTTGAATTTTTCAATGGCTTGGCCATATTTAATCATCACTGGACTCGAACCCCATTATCGGGTGGGCAATGCCGCAGCAATTTTTTTTCTCTATTACTCTCACGAAGAATTCATCTACAACCTCAAGTCTATAATTTCGACTCAACAGATTCATTATTTTGCCATTACCGGTATTGTTTATGCATCTCCGCCTTGAAACCATGTAGCATAACCGAAACGTATACATGTTGGCGAAGTTGAAAAATAAGATTCATTGGCGAGAGGTGTATAGAAGAAGTTGCAAGCGTACAGACCATATAAACTCATTAAATAATGGCGATCCGAAGTCCATTTGAATTAATACCGAGAACGAGGAAATTTATGGTGTGTAAAAATTGGTACGAAAAGAACGATACGTATCTAGAAAGATAAAACGAGCAAAGAGAAGACATTAAAAATGTTAAATACTCGTGTATTTATTTAAATAAGAAACCGATTTTCTCCTTTATACTAATTTTTTTCGTTTGTTTCAGACTGATTGGAATGATGGCAGGGCATTATGTACTTTAGTAAAATCACTGGGTGCTTCGGCCAAATACGAAGACAGTGACGATACGTCTGTATGGCTGTCAAATTTAAATTCAGGTGAATTTTTTTTCTCAATGAATATTTTTTCGATTTGAACGAATTGACAAGCGTGTATAATTTTTACAGGTATTCACGCCGGTCGCAGATTAGGAGTTGAGCCTTTACTCAGTGCCAAAGATATGGTTAATCAAAATGTGGAGCATTTAGGAGTCATGGCATACGCTGCAAGTTTCCAATGGATTCCACCTCGAACTCATCCATCAGCTGTAGTTACCGCATCTTCTGACTCACATACGACCAGAGTCTATCAACCGGTATTTTTTTTCGCTATTGTGTGAATTTAATTTTCCATCATTTTAGAGGTTATACGTACAGTAGGATTTTTGCCTTCTCAAACTCGTTTTCGTTTCGCAAAGATATCCTTGAATGGTAGATTATGACGGGTGCTTTGTTCGTACTTTTTTTTCATGTGTATGTGATATGAATTTCTCACCATTATAATATTTTTTTTTTATTATTGAGCAATTGGGATTATTTATTTTTATGAAAATGAAGTTGGATTATTTGATGGTAAAATTTTTCTAATTGAGAAGATTTATTTTGGGATTAAATTAGGTGTGAAAAATTTTGAATAATTTTTTTAATCATGAAAATTGAATGCAATTTAAATCGAATTATCTCCCTTTTTTATCGATTTTATTTGCAAAAAAAATCGTAAGGTGTGAAAATTTTTAAATAAATTTTCTAATTGTGAAAATCGAATACAATTTAAATCGAATTATCTCCCTCTTTTTTTTAATCAATTTTATTTGCAAAAAATATCGAATGCCCATGTCCAACCTGTAATTTTACGTCACGATTTTTTCCTCACACATATAAAAAACGAAACTCTATTAATTTTTTTTTTTCAGACAACAATAAATTTAGATTTTTCGAGCAGCGAAGTGAACTTGAAAGAAATCACAGCCGAGATAATAGGACCAGAATGTAATAAAGTAGAATGTAGACTCACCTTGGGTCCATCAGGAGGCAGAGGGACATTCGTACCGATGCAAGTTGGCATGCATAAGGTATACTTACCTACTACCTACCATATTACCCATATGTACACAAATCGTCTCGCTACATATTCTAGTGAAATAGATTTACTCTATGATTACGACATACGATACTTATGATGGTCATAATAATAAAATCGTACGTATGCTTTATTAGATAATCGTGTACAACGAAGAAGAAATTGTTCGCGGTTGCCCTCTGTATATTCGCGCCATGCCAGAGCTGACTTCAATCAAACACACAGGCTTGGAACCCTGCGCTGTGGGATCGATCGTCGAAGTAATAGTGAATTCAAACGGTGCCAAGGCAGGGCTCATAGAAGTTACAGCTACGTCGCCCACAGGAAGAGAGTTACTGTGTCCTGTGCACGAACGAGAGGGTATTTATAGAGCTACCTTTGAACCGGATGAACCCGGAGAATGGTCTATTGCTGTTAGACATAGCGGCGAGCTGATTGAAGGTGGACCATTTCCTTGCTTCGTGTTTGATCCTAATGGAGTCGAGGTAAGAGATGGGAGTAAAAGTGAAAATAAGGTGTTTAGTGGTATTTTACTGATAAGGGTTAATTTTTTTGTGCAGTTGATAGGTTTGGATAAGTCTGCTGTGCCTGAGGGTATTTTCAATTTCACTTTGGATGCCAGAGGGACCGGAGGCTTGGGCAATATCGTTATTGATATTGTGTATAATAAGCAATCGTTACCACATACCATTGATCATATTGGAAATTCCATTTATAGAGTTTCCTTGCATACCAGAAGGCCTGGGAAATACAAGCTGTATATTTATTTCAATGGGAATCAAATTAAAGGTTAGTAGGTAATTTTGGTACTGAAAAAATTGGTGAAAAGAGATGAAAAAATATTAAAATCAAAATAATTTTTTCATTTTTCAATATCAACTTTTACCATTTTTTCTGAATGATTAATTATTTTATTTTTTGTGTGTTCTTTTTATTTACTTTTTTTGATATTTTCAAATTTTATTTTTGAAGAAATTTTCTTAAAGAATTTTACAGTTTGCCCTTCCTGATATACGCAGTCAAAATTTGGTTCGTTGAAAGAGCCTGTCTTGTTACCCTTCTCCAAAACCAAATTTCCAGCTTTTAAAAATGATAATAGCAACTTTTGGAGCAATATTCAGTTTGTTTAATAAAAGTTTACTTCTATTGAAGGCTTCAGATCGATCTAAAGATAGTATATATTGATTAAAAAGATTAATTTTGATGTAAAATCCGATTTTAAAATTTTTCTGTGTAATTCAAAATTTTTTATGAAAACCATATCAGTTCAACCAGTTTTTGACTCCCGGTCTTTGATTGGCGTGAATTTGGTTTTTCTATCTGAAAAAAAATTAGAAAAAGATTTGAAATCACCTATGAAAATTTTCCGAAGTCCAAAGTTGAGCTTTACTACAAAAAATTCAACTTTCAATATTACAAGAAAGCTTTTGTAGCCTAATTTAAAAATCTGTAAAAAAAAAAAAAAAAAGTTGAATAAATGTAATCCTCGTAGGTAGAGTATTCATTCTAGAAGTTTGAGGTGACTGTCTTGAAATTTTAGAAAAAATCCAAAACCAAAATTTTAGAAAAAATTCAAAATTACTTGTGACATATCGTTTGTTATGTTTCTTAAGATGCTGAGTTTGAATACCAGTTAATTTTTTCAAATGTCATCATCCTTATTCCCTCCACAAGACTCAAATTTAATTCAGAAAATGAAAAGCCTCGCAATTAGAAATTAAATATATGTGACCTTCCAGGAAAAAACCGACCTTCTGTCCGAAAAAAAATTGAAAAAAAAAGTGTCCCAATCAGTCCAAAACAAATGATAATCATGGTTTTGGACTGATTGGGACACTTTTTTTTTTCAATTTTTTTTCGGACAGAAGGTCGGTTTTTTCCTGGAAGGTCACAATATAATGTTTACGAAAAAAAAAAAAAAAAAAAAAAAAAACTAAATGAAACAGCTCAAATCAAAAAATATAATTAATTTGGAAATAGGTAAAATTTCGAAGTTTTTTAATGAAGTTCCACTCTTGTCTACCATTAAATTCCTACCAAAAAAATATCAAATTTTGAATAATTTCTTTTACAACCCTTTTGGGTCTTTGCGACAATTGAGGAGAAATTGAACTTACAGAAAGATTACCATAGGCGTACCCAAGAATTAATTCAGGGAGGGGCTGAGAATTTGAGAAAAAGAGGCCCAAAGAGGCTGTAAAAATTGCCTTGTTAAAAATTATTCAAAATTCGATGTTTTTTTTTTGGTAGTGATTTGATGGAGGAAGAGTGGAACTTCTTGAAATATTCGAAACTTTACTTGTTTCCAAATACATAAATTTTTATATTTCGAATTAAGTTCTTTCTTTTACACATTTTTTTGTAAACGTTAATATTTAAAAACACTTTTTTGCAAAACTCAATTGAAAAATTAATTGCTTCAATATTGATAAATTTTTCTCTATTTCTAAGTAATAATTCCAAGAGATCTTCAGTCAAAAAATTGTATGGAATAAAAATAAAAAATATTTCGTTTTATTTTTCTATAATATATTTTATTCTGTTTTACTAATCGTGATTTGAATTTCAGGTAGTCCTTTCCCATTAAGAGTCGGTACCAAAGAACAAATGCGAGTGGAAAGACAAAGTGAGTTAATAAATAAATAATAGAATCAGTCATCGCTCAAAATTGAATTTGTTTGATAATTCCATTTTTTTTTTCAGGTTCTTTTTCCAAGCATTACGATAGAAGTAGTTATAATAATAATTGTAAGTATACTGACTAAAAGTAATTACAAATGATAATAGTTCAGTATAATTAGCTCATTATCATCTGACATATAATAATTTTTTTGAAAAAAGGAAATTATGAATATGAATTCTATTTTTTACCTTCCTGCTTCGTGTCAGTTCTTTTTTGTGATGTATTTCGATGTAATTTTTCACATGATTTTTTCTTTCTTTTATAGATGAATACAAAGAAGAAAATTCATCAGATAGTTATTACCATAGAATAAGTTCCCCATCTCGATCGCCATCACATTCACCTAGTCCACTTTTACATGCCAGTAGTCCGGTTAACGTAAGAAATTCAGAATCAACGACTATACATAAATCTGCATTTAAGGTATCTGTTAAAAATTAAAAAAAAATTCCACATAATTATTTCCAGCGAAAATAATCTGAAACATTTTTGCGGTATGGTTTTAGGTAACCAATAATAGTAGTTCGAAGATGGTCGATTCACTACTACGATCCAGATTATCACCTATAAATAATTCAAATGATTATTCGTACAAGAATGTCAATTTGTCGTCATCGATGCAAAACTCATCGTATAGGAATGGTAGTCCGAGTAGTCACATCACGAAACATAATTCCACATCGAATAATCATTCGGTCAAGTATTTGAATACATCGTCGAGTATTCGAAGTAAGTAATGTTTGTACGATTTGTACATGTCAAAAAGAACTTCTTTATTGACCGATTTCTCTTCGTAGTGTCCCCGAACTCGCCTACGTCTCACTTCAAAAGTATTTTAAATTCGAATTCGAAGAGCTCGACTCCTGTTAATGGTAGGTAGACTTTTTTACGAGTTGTATATCTGAGAAAATCTATGTTAAGAGTATTGTTTGTCTTGTTTAAGGCCATGCACCAGATATTAAAGTAACTGGAGATGCTTTACATTTGTTACCAATTCATAAACCGTCCACTATTTATATACATACCGATGCTACCCTTCCAAATGTTTCGGTTACCGTCACTTGTGAGTATTGAGATTTGAAAAATTGAAAATAATTAATTGTAAAAATGTCTAAATTTGGTATTTTTTTAAATGTGATTTGTTGCAGCTCCTTCAAGTTCAGTATTACCAGTGAGATTATCTCGTAACGTTATTGATAATATTATTTCTGCCTCTTTTACACCGGTTGAAATTGGTGAACATGCGATAGATGTTAAAATTAAAGACGAACGTATCGCTAAATCACCTTTTAGGTAAAAAGATAATTTCTTTCAGTTTTTTCTACCCTTTTTTTTTTGCGAAAAATTCAATTTAAATTTTTATATTGCAGAACCCACGCTTATAATTCTCTCGCCATCAAAGTTGGTTCGATACCCGATGGATTTGTTGGCCAAGCTGTCGAATTCGAAAGTAAACATTTTTTTTGGAAAATTTTCTGCGATTTTCAATCGAACCTATGTCAATTTTGAATTTTTTTCTTTGCAGTTGATGGCTCCGGCGCCGGATCAGGAAATCTGGAGATTTTAGTGAATGGCGGCCATGTTACCAGTTTCGTTCGGAATCTCGGAAATCAACGATTTCTAGCTTCGTTTGTACCACACGAAGCCGTCATTCATAAAATCGACATGAAATTCAATAACGAACCGGTTATCGGTAAGTGACGCTGGATTATTGATTTTAAATAAGAATAGTAAATTTCTTCGAACGTTTGTTACGAGAAAGGAATGAGTGATGATCACCCGAGGTGAAAACTTTCGCTGATTTATGAACGATTTGTTGAGTTGTCGCTGTATGTGTGAAATTATTGTCTGGGGCAGTAGGTTTGCAGTGTCAAGTTGAAAAATCGTGGTATGATAATATGCTTGATAGATGAAAACAATTGAATTACGAAGATATAAAATGAATTGCCAAAAATAACTTCGTATAATTTTATTATCTGAAGACGATAAATTAAAAAACAATCAAAAAATTTTTGGCCAAGATAAAATTATTAAATGTCCTGAGATGTGTTCTGAATAATTTTTGAAAAAATTTTGAGAATTGACTTTAGTGCAAAGAAGAAAAATGAAATGGAGGGTGCCTTGAAAATATTTCATGTTCTTATAATACCGAAAAAACATTGAATTCTTACAAAATTTGAAAAGAAATTAGAATTTTTTTATTTTTGTAAAAAATTGAATGAATGGGAGAAGAAGAGGTAGCTAGAATACATTTAATAACTTTAAAGAACATTGAAATTTTGATAGTTGAAAACAGAAAAAATAAAAAATAAAATAAAATAAAATTTAAGCTATGAAATTTGATTTTTTGCGAACTACACAGAAGATCGCTTTTGTTCTTAGACAAATTTTTATTTAATTTTTGGGGAAAAGTCTGAATATAGCATTTTGTGTTTTTTTTTCAATTTCTGTGAAAAATTGATTGAGAGAAAAGAAGGTTTGAAAAGATTTAACAATTTTGATTCCAAAAAATCTCTACGAGGAGAAAGGACATTTTTCAAGAATTCGGTAAATTGGATTTTTTGTAAAGAACTTTGGATAAGTAGGTATTGAGACGAGATCTGAATACATATATAGTATATATTTTTAAAAGTCTAAAATATTGAAATTTGATACAATGGTGATAATTTTTCAAAATTTCTGTAAAAAATTTGACACTAAGAAAAATGGCTCTAAAACATTTAATATATTGTCAGTTGAAGAAATAATTTTTTTTTTAAAAAAAAAAGCTGCGAAATTCGATTTTTTGATAAACATTAAATGATTTGGTCTTGAGACGAATTTTGAATAATTTTAGAAATGAACGAGGAATGTTAATTTCGGTGATTTTTTTTAAATTGCGGTTTTTTTTTTTGAAGCGGGAGGAGGAGACTAGAAATCATTTGACATAATATTGATGCCACAAAAACCATTGAAATAGAAGTTTTGAAATTTAAAAAGCAGCAAAATTTGATTTCTTAGAGGTAGATCGATTGGATTGTTCTTGAGAAGAGTTGAAAAAAGTTGGAAAAGAGGATAATTTTTTCAACTTCTGTGAATGAATTGAAAAAATATGTCTTGAAAACTCTCTATAATTTTAATGCCTCGAAATACTTCAGAATTTTACCACTTGAAAATGATAAAAATTAAAAGAATTGTCGAGGAACGAAAATTTTCAAAGACCTGTTTTACTTTCCAAACAATAAATTAGACCTAACTTCCTTTGAGAATTGTGAATAATTTTTAACAAAATTCATGAGTCTCAAATTTGGTATTATAAAAAAAATAATGTTTTAATTTTTTGAAGTTTCTGTAAAAAAAAAATCAAAAGGATATTTTTGAAACCATTTTGATAATTTTGATGAATTTAATTCTTGAATATTTGATTGCAAAAATTTCAATGAAATAATTTTTAAAAATTCATCAATGCATATCAAAATACGTACCCAATGCTACCATGAATGAAAAATTTCAAAAAAAATTACACCAGATAAGTCACGATGATGATTACTGATGATTCTGATCTAGATCTGCTCTTTCTCTCTTCCTATAAAAAATTAACATTTCTCTTCAAGAACAAAAGTACTCCGTGCGAGAGTAAAAATATGACAATTGAAATTGAAAGTACCTATTGAATAATTCAAACAAGCAGGGTATTTTTGATTTATGGCATTTAGCTCCTTATCGCTTATGAAATTTTTATTACTCTGGATTTATTTTGAAATCCCAATGAATCGCGTTTTATTTGCGACCACTCGATCGTATTTTTTTATTCGTCTAAACAAATGAAAAAAAATACAACGTAGATTACGAAATGTCGTATTACGTAAACGATTAAGCCCAAGTAGAGCAGAAAATAACGACAAAATAATGCACAATTTGCAATTGTAAGTGTAACGCTGCGCTGTACTCTTACGAATGCTCAATGTCGCCGGAAAAATTAAAATTTTTGACGAAACAAGATGTAATTTTGGAATAAATTTCATCCTCGGGTTAAGCTCGCAGTACATAATAATTCAAAAGATGGAACTAATTTTCGACAAAAATTCCAATTCGCATTCATGTAACAATAAGAAAACAAAATCACGAAACGTTGAATTCTGACTCAGCACTTCAACTGGTATTTGTCATCCGAGTTCTTTTGGCGGGAAAAAATGACAATAATTAATTTGCAAAATCACGTGCTTTGTGTCATCTCTGACATCTCGGCTCTTTTTTTCTTGCCTAATGAAATAATTTTTTCGGCTCAACAATAAACTTACGTACAAATTGCCAACACTACGAGAATCTCGTGGTAGATTGGAATTACACAGCGTATAGCATCACATCGGTGTTAATGACAGTGAAAACCAGTTCTCAAGGATGTTTGAGTTTGTGTATTAATTAGCGTCGTTGTTAAGTGGGCCTCATCGCTTTCTAATTCGCCATGCATATCTCGCCGTATTCGGAAATTTTTTTGATAACACAATAAACAACAACTTTGTCGAATACGAATGCGCGAGGTTTGCTTGACCCAATGATGACTTATTTGAGAGTTCATCGAAGTCTCATGCCGGCCACGACAACATCGTAAATGCTTCCTCGTCTTCGCATACCGAGCGAGAGGAACCGAATTTCTCAGCTCGAGAGTCCATTTCACTCCAATTATTCGGATATTTTTTTTTTTTCGAAACAGTGCGGGAGACAATGGCTTGCGAAGATGGGCTAGGCTCATTTTGTAATTTCAAAAAATTCCCAATTTTTTTCTAACAAAAAAAATTATATGAAACAATTTTAAGCCAAATTTCGATTATCGTTGGATCTTAAATTCAAAATTATGGAAGATTAAATGAGTTTAAAGGGAAATTTTTATATCCTGCTATGAATTTATTCTAACAAGGGATCTTCCCTAGGTCTGACTCATCAAAGAAAATTTCCGATTTGTAGAGCTTTACAAGAAACTTTTTCAACCAAAATTTCAGGCTTCAAGGTTATGGGGGGGGGAGGGGAGGAGAGATTAGGGAGGGTTGAAGTTTGAATAATCGCCACGTCGAAAATTTACAAAAATTTTAATAATTCCCCTTCATAAGATATTCCAGGAAATTAATTTTACATTACGACCTACCCTTTGTATAGGCCATTTGGAGATAACTCCGGGGAAGGGGAAATTTTCACTCTCACTTTATTTTTAAGAAATAGAAAAAATTGAAATTTTTCTCGAAATTCCAAATACCACAGCTTCTCACTAAATCAACTATAGGGGCGGAAATTTTAGCTGTGAAAGTTTCTTGTGACTGTTCTATAAACCTGTGAAATTTTTTAGCGTGTCAGATCTTGGGTAGGTCCCTTAATAAATTCAAATTTGGATCATAAAATAAGTAGTATCCAATTTTAAACTTTCTGTTTCTCCAATTAAGACATTTTTTCTTTTTTAATTTTTTCAACTTTGATTTCTTTAGATTTCTTCAATTCGAGATATTTATGGAAGTCTCATTTAATTTCTTCAATTTATTGAGTTGGAAAAAATTTTGAAACCCGTAAAGTTGAAAACTTCTTCAAAATTGTAAATAAATTTTAAGAAATTTTAATTCAAAAAATGTTTCATTTGAGAGGAAATTCTTCAGTTGGAAGAAGATTTAAAATACCAAGTTGAGTTGCTAAAATTTTCAATACTTATCTAAAAAAAATTTCAACTTTTGGTAAGTAAATAAAATTTTTCGTTTTTTTTCCAACTTCCATTTTAAAAAAAAAAATTCTTTTTCTTTCCAACTTGAAAATTCTTCTTCAATTTTTTCATCTTGGAATTTGCGACGTGCTTGCGATTTAGTTTTTTTTTACACTGAAAAAGTTGCAAACATTTTCAATTTTTATCTAAATTTTTTTTTCAGCTGTAGATAAAATTTTTTCAATTTTGATTTGTTATTTTTTAAAAAAATTCCATTTTAAAAAATTTTTCCAACTTGAAACTTTTTCCTCAGTTTTTTTATCTTAAAATTGTTTTAAAATTTCCCCATTTCATGTTTCTCTGAGGTTTATTGAAAATACAGAATCAGGTCTGCATTTTAATACTTTTGAAATGCTATTTGAAGTTTGATGGTTAATTTTCATCACGCTAATCACGAAAAACGCAATGAAAAAATTCAACTAATTTTTTGGATCATCATTCGAAAATTCATTTTCTATCCAACCACCCTCCTTTTCCCCCTCCAGATGTATTCAAAATATGTTTTTCTCACTTATAAATGCTCTCTCTCCCCGATCCTAACTTTGCCTTTCGGTACACTTTCAAAAAACTTGGACCATTTCAAAAGCTTGCTTCATTTTTTCAAAAAAATCTTCATGGAAGGCTAATTTATCGACTAAAAGAGAAAGTAAAAGACAATAGTGTAGAAATATTCGCCATTGTTACTATCGATACATCGACTGGTCAGCTTCAACTCTGGAACTGGTATTTCTAGTACGTGATATGCCTATTTTTAGATGGGCAGACACGACGACGCAACGGTATGGAAAAAAAAGTCAGCCTTTTTTATACCTTGGACAAGGTGGTTAGTGGTTTCAACGTCTATAGAATAAGAATCCAGAATCGTCTGGTAATGAAATAGGTACTTACTTTGGCATGTGTACTTATCTAAGCACAATTACTCGATGTAATGAAGTAATTATTGCTGTACGTGGAGTTACAGTCTTGGAAAATACGCTGAGCTGGGCTCAAGACTGCGTGTAATAAAATGACCAAAAGCACACGCTCGAGTTTGGTTCACGAAGCGTACAAAAGCAAATATGCTTACTCCTCCTCTATAAACCGAAGAATTACCTTCGCTAGGCTTTTTTTTCTCTTCGTTAATTGACGAAAGTGTACGAGTTTGTTACTATGATTTACCATCAAGGTTGACTGTTTCATTAATCATTTGGCCAAATGTGGCTTATCGAGGCAATGATGATGGTAATTAAATGCACGTTTATATGAGTGCGTATAGTATAATGCAACCATCGAGAACAGATTCGTGTGTTTCGCCCATGCCCTATGCCCAAGTTGCCGCATCTAATTTGTTATTCATAATGCTGCAGTTTTTTTTCTTTACATGTTAGTCTTGTATTAAAAAAGTGAATTTCTAATTGGAGTGTTGAAAAGTCTCAAGACGTGATTTATACCTAACTGGAATACGTATTTGTATGGAATATTTTTAGATTGAAAATTGCCCGGTGTCGTGGGTACCTAATCTAGATTTACGTAGTGAATTGGTTTTTAACTTTAACCTGTACGTAGCTCTCGTGGTCGTGAATTAAGCTATGGGAATTTTTCAAGGTGTCTTCTCGGTCTTCCTTCGTGTCCGTTTTTTATTTTAGGTTCCCATTGCGTGAATTCTTATCTATATCGCGAGTCATTAACCTCGTCTTGAAGAATTTACCTGTGTCGATTTGTATGTACGTATTTGTGTAATGTTTCGATGCGTAAATGTATGTTTACGAAAAAATTCGTGCGGTTTGGTTCAATCGTCGAAGTTTATTGCAGGAATTGTGCGGAATGATCGAATTTGAAGCGAGGTGATTGACTCGAGTAATTTTCGAGTGTCTTTTTTTTTTTGCAAAATCATGACCTTTGGTGGGGGGAGGGGGGTCGTAAAAATTAATATTCGTGTGAAGCATCGCTGAAATTGCTTAAAATATCGTGAAATCTTTTTTTAAAAAAGAAAGAAAATTGGTTGAATTTTTATGAAATATTAAATAATTATGAAATATAGTTCAATATTTCAGAAAAATGTAAAATTACTTTTTAAAAATGCATTAAAATGCCATGATAGAATTCCCTAAAAAAAATTGAAATTTCGTTAAGTAGACAAGCTTCCAGTACCAAAAAATTTGTTGAATTTCGGTAAAAAATTACGTGAAAAAATCGTAAAATTCGATCGAATGTTCCTGAAATTGCATAAAATATTAAAGAATTAGATTGATAACTCCTCAAAAATAATTTCAAATGTCAAAAAATGATTAATTTCTATGAGAATTTCGTTTATTGCTAGAAAGTGGAGAATGTCTATTGAAATGATGAAAAATAGTTAAATTTGAATGAGCAGGGTGTCCGAAATCTGTGTCCTTTCAGAACTTCGGATTTTTGTGTTAATTGTAAAGTTGGCAGTTCTAATTCATAATAAATCAGACGAATAATTAAAATTTCCCATGAAAGCAAACGTAGATGATATTCCACAAGTTACAATTTTCAACACAAAAATCTCAGGAGACTGAAATTTTCCGGATGCTCATTTAAAAATGTTGGTAAAATTTGTTGAAAAATATTCATTTACAAAAATCATTGAAGTATTGAAAAAAAAACTCAGTTTCACAAAGATTTTGGGGGAGAGGAGATGATTTTTTTAAATGTTTTTCCTGAATTGAATGGTTTATTAAAAAATTGCAGAAAAAAAGTTTTAATCTTGGGGCAAATTATATTTGAAAGTTGGTAAGATTAATGGTGAGGGGAGGGGAGTGATCCCTCGGCAGCTCAAGGATTTGAAAGCAGTTTGGCAACATTGCAGGCGTTTTGAAATTTCTTCGTTTTTTTTTTTTGAATAAAATTTCTGCCTCTATTTGATGGCACTTTTCATAATTTTTCAGTGACGTTTTGCTCCATAACTCAAGCTAGGGGAGGGGTAGAGGCCCAAAAATTTTACAAGGTGGTTTTCAGACCCTAAGAACCAAATTCCGTGGGTTAGTTTCAAATTTCAGCCCTGGGGCAGATTCGCCCATCTTAACCGCCGGTACCATTTTAAATTGAAAAAAATTGTAAAATTGAATTTATTCGAGTCAAATTTTATCGCTGCTTATCAAATTTGAATTTTTCAAAAATTTGTCTAAAATTTCGAAAATTAGAGAATTGCAACTAATTTGATAGGTAGGTAAGTAGATTTTTTCAAAAATTCTCTGTTCAATTTTTTAAAAACATTGCCCATTATTTTTTTTTGATTTTCCGATTTTTTGAATATTACGAGTATTTTGATTTTTTAGGAAAAGGACAACCTTTTATGTACGTTGTCGGTTTTATTTTAATGAACCTGGTGCAACTTTTGCCCTTTCAACATTTTTGACCCCTTTTTTCCATTTTTTTTTTTTAAAGTCCACAACTCATTGTCAGAAAAAAAAACTTTCTTATACTCGACAAATCCGGTGACTAGGTCAATTCGTAATTTCTATAAAAAGCTTGAACTTTGATTGATAAAAGGTCCAGTAATTTACGACTCCTTCAAACCATCGTATGCGAGTATTGAAAGCAAGAATCAAGAATGCATTACGTGCTAGTTCATATACTTACAATTACTACACACAATGTGCTGGCTGTGTCATACCATAGCATATCTACGATCAATCACATCAATGCACATGCGTTCGTAGTTGACAATTATCAAAAGAAACCCGATAATTACTCCAATGAAAGTAGTCTGACCGCATCTTTTCGCATATCTACGACTTATCGAGCTGTATAAAAAAGGTAAAACGTGAAATGACTCATTTGTCAGCGTACAAATCAGCCAATAAAGTCGTGAAATCTTAATGAAGTATTGCTGGTGGTAAGTGATGATAACTGTAAAAATTGTTTAAATACTGTTACAAGTGTGTGCTGTTTATCGCGCGTAGGACGTAGTTGCACTTGAAATTGAGACAAATACCGAAAAAAAAAAGTCATTTCCAATGTGGTTTTATTACCAGTTTAAGTGCATGTGAATTTGAGTGAACAATGATCGAGACGTTTGTATTGGTAATCTTTGATTATCAGGTACTTGAGATTGGAAATGTGTTTGGTTTACGTATAAAATATTATGAGTGTGGTTGTGCATATTTAAAATGTAATTGAACTCTGTGATTATAATTCGGGAGCGAATTGGAGTTGGACTGAGGTTGGTTTAGGTACTCTTTAAGGTTCGAATGTGGTAAAGTTGGTCAGTTTTTTTTTCTTTTTGCACGAATTTTTTCATTTTGTCTAAACTAAATTAAGTCTGCAAAAGGAGACTGTTGCAGTATTTTCATGAGTTGAATTAGTTTTCAGTTGTCAAGTGAAGTGGGGGCGAGGAGCTGAGGACATGTAATAAAATTCTGCTCTTTGAATTTGAGATTCATTAAATCTTTCAAATCCTACTTTCTCATTTCGAATCAGTGGAAAGTCACTGAAAAAAGTCAGAATTGCAGCACAGGAAAAATCAACAAAATTTTTTGATTTTCAGCTTATCTTTGCTGATTTTTCAGCAAATTTCAGGTATTTTATTGACCTTTTTCTGTGAATTTTTCCTGATTTTCCAGAGTTTTTCTTCGCTAATTGATGACTATGCTGAAGTTTTGACTTGTCTTTTTCCCAATGATTTTCGATAATTTTCACTGATTTCTAAATGAAAGAGTTTATACTCTTTCATTTAGAAATCAGTTTCGACTTGAGTCTTTTTTTCTGAAAAGAATCTCAAATTCGAAAAGCAAAATTCTCATAAAATTTTGCTTTTCGAATTAGAGATTCTTTTCAAAAAAAAAATGACTCAAGTGGAAAAAAATTATTTTTGAAGTGAGGTTTGTTTACGTTTTGGAGGCGAATTTATTCAGAAAATTGGCTTGTATTGTTTTCCTTGCATTTCATCGAGATTTTTCACTTACGTATTACAATTTCAATGCATTTAGATACATATTAGGTACAAAATAGTGCAATTTTCAAGGTCGTAGAGGAAGAAGACGTTAACCCCTCATCTTTTCAAACTACCTTCGAATTCGAACTATTGGTAATTATCGTATCTCAATACCAATTTTTTGTTAGAATGGACATGATGTCCCGAATGATGAATATTTTTCAAGAATGCCAAAATTGCGAAATTTGTGCACTTATAATTCGTATATAATTTTATCAAATTATATTTATTCGTTTTGGCTGTCATCAGAGATGAACTAGAGTTGGTTTATTGGAGGAGGAGGGGGGGGGGAGTGCAAAAATCGAAATTATCAAATTTAACTGTTTTTTTTTTCGTTTTTTTGATTCAAAATACTATTTTTCTGCAACTATTCAAAAAAAAAAGTAATACATATTTAAAAGAATTTGTTGTAACATTGGAAATTTTAAAGCCCTAGAAACCTCAAATTACTCGTTTTATCAATTGAGGAGTGTCGTTGCAAAACGCAACATCTCCGAAGACCTGATTTTTGGAAAAACGCAAAAAAACTGTCATTCAAAATTGGATGGGGGGTTTTGGCTCGAGGCGGTCTCATTGGAAAGCTTAGGACCCTAGCTACATGTTTTGGGGTCATTTCGCACTTGTACCTCAAGGAGGGTTGGAGGGGAGGAGGGCAAAAAAAGATGTTGCGTTTTGCAACGAAACAAATTTTTTGTCGCGTTTTGCAACGAAACTCCTCAATTTTTTGGAAATTTTTTCATTTTTTTTTACCAGTTGAAGAGCTCTTAAATCGGAAATGAGAGAAAAAGAGGAAAGGTAGGAAAATTTTGGAAAAACCATTCAACTTCTCTTCAAATACATTAGATATTGTTTTTTTCTCATTCAAATTTTTTCCTCATTTGCCAAAATTGAAACCAATTTTGAAACTGTAATGACTGATTTCAAAAAAGCCCCTAAAAAATTGCAAAAAATCCATTTTTGAAATGATAATGGGCATAGGCGCACCCAAGGGGGGCTCAGGGGGCTCGAGCCCCCCCCCGTTTAAGCACGGAAAAAATAATTTTTTGCTTCAAAAATGAGAAAAAAGTCGATTTTTTTGCTCTTCAAAGTATATTTTTTTCAAAAAATTTTCGCCCTCGCTTTCGCTCGGGCAGTATTTTAATACTTTTATTTCAAAACTTGACAATTTTTGATTGATTTTTCAGTCAAAAATCACCAAATTCTCAATAAATTCTCTGTTAGTCAGAAAAAATTGATGATTTTTGATTGAAATATCAGTGAAAAATGACTCAATTTGAAATTTTACCCCTCCTCATTTTTTCTCAAATTTTCAGCCCCTCCCTTAATTAATTTCTGGGTGCGTCTATGATAATGGGGCCGAATTCGTGATCAATACCTACCATGTTGTAACATCGCATGCGACATAGCGACACTTGCAAATACCCACGTGACTCGTTTACTACATGAAAATGTATCCGATACATAAAAGCTGACCCATAATGAACTATTCTTCATATTTTGGCACTTCCCAATCATTATCAGCATGTTCATTAAAATTTACCTCACGATAGGTTTAATTACCTCCAAAAGTATGTCCCTCCAGTGTCTACCTGTTGACTGGCGAAATGACCACATGTGTGGATATTCGCACGTTGATCTGTTCGATACCCGTAGCAAATACGTGTGATGTGGTCTGGGATTGGGATCTGGCGGCAATCTTTGCCAAATCGTCCCGTTATAGCCTAAAAAAATAAACCGCCGTGCTCTGGTACATACATATTGTAAATTAAACGATATATGTACACTATACGTACACATAATATAAAATACGCTGGTCGAAGTGAAAGGAGCCTTACATACCAAATCACGCTGGTCTGCTCCCCAGATCCCCAGCCCCGGTAAGGCGACTTGGCGCGTCGCGTCGAGGAAATATTTTGCATACGTGAATTACATTACTAATGTATCGTATAGTATACTATAGAGTATCTCTCAATAGCGTATAAGAGATTATTATTAAATAAAACTGGGCTGGGGGAAAAAAGAAGGAAACCAGCTTTATAATATGACCCGAATATAACGTGGTCATCTTGCGACGTTGCAAGCTCGAGCTCATACTACCTGAGAAATGTTTTGGAATGCTGAAATAGCGCAACGTGTATGTACTCCCTTGGAAACCATTTACCCCGCCATGTACGCCCATACCTTCGCGATCGCAGGTACAGGTACAGTGGTACCTCCTTGGTTGCCTCCTGTTTCCATAAAGACGTCGCGGTATAGCCGAAGCCATTGAGTAACTGGTTTTTTGTTTAGTTATTATTAGTTCGCGGTCGGTTTGCTACGCGGTCGTATGCGTTCGTATTTTAAAATTCGGTTTCGGTTTTTCGTGTGATTTTTCTCAATCGTGGGGAGGTTTTGGTTCGAATTCGGATTCGCGTTCGGGTGCTCATTGTGAAGTGCTGTGCTGCTGATGCAGATGTGTCGGATAATGGTGTACCGGATTTAGAGAAAAATTTAGATTTTCTTTCAAAAGTACGTAATTTGGTATGAAATTTAAACCTACGCGTGGTTTGTGGATGTGGGGGTGGTTTGCCTTGGATTTTGTATGGAAATGTTTTTCCAGCAGCAGGTGTTGGAATGATGAGTTGTGGCGAGATTGAAAAATATCTTTGGGTTTGATTTTGAGTTTTATTGAAGTGGTTTGTTGATTTCGAGGGATTTTCCGAATTTTTGCCAATTTTTTCGCCAATTTATTGTGTAAGAGTTATTTTTACCGTAATTAGAGTACGATTTCGAGTGATATTTGAAGATTACACCGAATGAAGTATCTGCTGATTATCGTTACCTGAAGTAATTATACGTATGGAAACCTGCTGCTAACTACGTAATCAGCATGGCGCCGGCGTCAAGATTTCGCGAACTAGAGGTTCCATTCCTATCGAATGCTCTAATTTATTGAATGGAGAAACGTGTTCGTGGAACTGGATTGCTGGAATTTGGAATTTAGCTTGCATAGATTTGATGATCGAGATGTAATCTCTTGCTTTGAGATGTACGAGTGTATTTTTTTCGAAATTGGGATTCCAAGAGATTGGATAGATGCTTGGAGGTTGAGAAAATTGAGAGATGGTTCAAATTTTGAAGAGATGGAGGAGTTTTGCCTTTTCTCATTTTCCATGAGAAGTGAGAATCATTGAGAGAAAAAGTCGTTTTCTAACCAGATACCGGACTTCCAAATCCGGACAAAGTAGATTTTTTACATAAAACTTCTGCTGGTGAAAATCAATAGATGGTTGAAAGAAGGCATGAACTCTTTCAAGTTTGAAATTTTATCCCAGTTGAGTATTGCTCCAAAAAGAGGGTTGAAAAATTCATTAAGAAATCAAAAAATCAACTTGAGCAGCTGAATATTGATGGATGGAGGTTTTTTCCAATGTTGTTGACCTTGTCAATAAATTTTTTCAAATTTTAAATTCTGGAATCAAAAATTTCCCTTATTATTTAAAATTCTGTTAACAAATTCTGATGCAAAAATCTCGTATTTTTGGGGCTTTGATTTGAAAATTTTCCGTAGAATTGTCTAAAAATTTGACGAGAAAACTGAAATTGAGATAATAATTGGTGGGGTGAAATTTGAAAATTTTCTATTCAGATAGGATTTTTCACAGGTTTTCTTATTTCAAAATGCATATTTTTCAAATTTTCTGAAAAATATTACGTTTCCAAGTATACATATTGATTAATCATTCCAATTTTGTAATTTGTGAAGGGCTGTGAAAAACTAGGTGTCTGCCAAGACGTAAAAATCATGAAATTTGTCAAAAAATCATCAGAAGTTGCGAAATTGTTCTAAAGTTTCTTAATCCAATTGTTTCATAATGCATATGAATTCGTGTTTTTTTCAAGATTTTTTTTTCTTTACGTGCTCAACTGCTCTTGCTGATTTATAGTATTTTTGAGTAGGTATAGTCTTCATCCTCGAAATGGAGTAAAAATTTAGGGAGAAACCAAATATGGCATTATTGAAAAAGCAACAGTTCAACATTTTTGACTGATTTTTGAAAAAAATTGAAATTTTATGTCGTATATTACATTTTTTTTTCATTTTTTGATTCAAAAGCAAATTTTTTCCAATTTTTTTGAACATTGTTTATCACTTTTGTAAATTTTCTCGCTCCAGTTTCACCTTTTCAGCTGAAAAAAAAAAATTCAAAATTTATCCATTGAATCAGGAACGTAGCCATTGAAAAGGACAAATGGTAAAGTTGGCTCCCTTGTGAAATCGAAAATACTTTCTCGTGTTTAAAAAAAGGCGTTTCAGCTTTTGCGAAATCATTGTTCTAAAAATGTCTTTTTGGATCCCTATTTATTTGGTCAATCGTGCTATTTTTCTATTTTAACTTCATTTTTTTGGCTCAATCATCTGAATGTTTTGTCATCCCATCATTAAAATGTTTACGTTTTTGTGTTTAGATCAAGGACTGAAGGATTGGGAGGAGGGGGGAGGGGGTTGTTGATTCAATATTTTCGTAAATTGAAAAACAAATTGTGAAATGTTCAGTCTGACTGTCTGCCTCCACAAAAACTAATTGAGACATTGAATTTTTCCGATTTCATTTTCCTCTGTTCCTTATTTTTCTGCTTCCTTTCCTTCATTATCTGATGAATTATTTCAAAGTTTACTGAAGCACCCCTGTTCTTTTTTATTTACCAGTATTTGCATCAGTTCCACTTTTTTAGACCCTAATTTTGCAAATAAATTCTTCGGTGGAAGCGTATAAAATTATGCGATTTTTCTGTATCAGGAATGAGGTTCAAAAATCATCCAAAATTCTGAAATTTTGAATTTTGTGTCAGAATTTTTATTCGAAAATTATTAAAATAAATTTCCTTTTTTTTGGTCAACATTTCATCTCAAGTGAAATCACTCAAATCTTTCTATATGAACAAAATTAGTTACCTTCCGGTTTGATTTTTGGCCAAAAAAATTGAAAATTGAATTGAAAGATTATGATTTCTAAAGAAGGGAATAAGTACATATGAAGTACATATTGAAATCAAATATGTATTAGCAAAAATTAGGAAACATCTGTCTCATTAAAAATTGTTTTTTTTATTGATCGTTTTCAAAAAATTCTTATTTTCGAAGTCTGTGTGGGTGATTTTGGCTTGAATTATTTTTAAATCACCCTAGAATGAGTAGAAAGCAGGTTCCTTATAAAAAATTAAGATTTCAAGAATGTGATTAGTTCCAAACTGATTTTCAAAATCGAAGTAGGGTATCACAAAATTCATAAAATTGAAAAAAATAATCAATTTGTTTTGGAAAATGTTCTTGGACACTATGTCCCACTTCAAGTTTTTTCTTACCATTCATTTCAATCTCTGTTTCTCTGCTTTACCATTATAAATTGATAATTCGTGAAATATAAATAGAAAAATGGGTGATATTACTAATCTATAATATGTTTATTCGATTCCCTTTCCTCCACCCCTCCCATGAATGCATCTGAAACGCTATTTTTATTCACTGTTATGCCATCGAAATATGAAAATTTCCATGTAATTCATCCGGGATTAAAATTAAAATAATTCATAAAAATATTCGGTAGCCGCAGGGAATACTCATTAGACAGCATTACGTATCGTGATAATTCCACCGTCGTCATGACAATAGTCGTGGAAACGCAGTGGTTTATAGTTTTGACGCAAATTATACGATGACAATGAACGATGATGATGATAAGGAAACGTAAATAGGGAATTTCAAAAATGATAAGAACGTGCCATAGCACCAAGACTGACATTTACGTATCGTAAATCACGACGAATGAAGCAATTGTCCAGAAAATGACGGATAAATTGGATAAAAACGAGGATTTCGGTGGAGATGAATAGCTTTCGGAGTCGTACAGGTTAATTTGCCGGTAAAAGATACAGATCGTTGAGAAAATTTCGCAGCAGAAGCCAGATTCGTCGAATAGGAAAGATGATTGGAAATTGATTAAGCGATGTATCGAGATTCGGGTTTAATTAACACGAGTCGAGATGAAAGAGAAAAAAGTAAAAATATTATACGATTGGATGGGATTTTTCGATGATAAATCACGACACGAATGTATTTCACGCAGTTGGTAATGGTTCTCGACAATGATGAATTTTACAAATGAACTTGAAATCGTAGAAAAGAGAGATAGCGATTGAGAGAAGTATCGAATGTCGACGTCGAGACGACTCGCCGACCGGAGAGGATTTCGCGTTATCGTTAGCCAACCATCTCCGAACTGCGATAACCGGTAAGGTTTCATTTCACCTGATCACCTGAATGTTTCAACTTCTCTGGAACCGCGATCGGTGTTATCAGAGAGCGGAAGATATTGTGTTTTGAAAGGCTCATCAACCTCCTATCGAGCACGCTGCCTAAACACCTGCTACCACTTACTGTGTCAGCTTAGCCCAGGCCAATTCGTGATAGTTTCATCTACTACATAGCGCCTAAATAATTTTACCGAAAATGCGATTTTGACGGTTCAAGTTCAAATTTATTTCGAGTTTGACTTTTTTTTGCTATTATAATTTTTTCAATTTCTTCAATTTTAATTTTTTTTTTCAAAAGTGTATTCAATTTTGAAATTTTTCCAATACCTAGTGACATTTTTTGTTGCAATTTTTTAAAAAAATTTATCATCTTAAATTTTGTACGTTTTTTTATTTTTCTGATTCGAGCTGAAAAAAAATATAAAAAAACCTTACGCATTCTGCGTAAGGTAACCGACTTTTCCACAAACGTCGGTGTAGAAAATTAAATTTACTTTCGTTCAACTATTCACAAATATTGAGTCTATTGAAGAGTACCAAACTTGAAATTTCGGACTCCTAGGCACCCATGTACACTAGGGTATCCAGGGAAGGGGCTCAAATCGAAATAAAATAAGTTTTAAAAAAATACCAAATTCGAAATCAGCGACCCAAAAAATATCAAACTGCGCCGTTTTACAAACTTTTTAATGCTAATATTCAAATTATTTACGTTTCAAGCTTGCATTAAGAAATTAAAAAAACGGCAGTTCACAAATTTTAAGCCTACCGAGGGACGACTTAGGAACATGTAGAGGATTCAAATCGAAAAACAAAGAACTAATTCGGAATCAGCGACCCAAAAATCATCAGTTTATGCCCTTTTACAAAGTTTTTTTTACAAACTTTTTAATGCCAGAATGCGTTTAAGCCTACCGAGAGACGGTGTACCTCAACCGATCGGGCTAAAAATTTTTCTGTAGGGTCCTCAAACCTTTCTTTGCCAATCCTGAAAATTTCAGCTCAATCGGTTCAGTAGTTTTAGAGAAATCGAAATTTTAAGCGCAATGCAACTTTTACCTTGGTTGCTTCAAATTTCGGCTAAGTCCCACCTCCAACCCCTAAAAAACACAAAAAGTTCAATATCTCGAAAACGGCTGAACCGATTTTAAATCGGTTTGAAAATCTCAAAACTACGTAAAAAATTCTATCTTTTGGGATCATTGTCCCCTTCTGGAGCTACACATCTTTTGAGTTTAATGCGAATTTCGAGTATTGGACCCTCCTTTGCGTCCTTTGAGGACCGTTTTTGACCAAAGGAGGGGCCTCCCGAAAAACGCCTGTATAGCAAGTTGTAGAGAATTAAATTTGCTTTCGATAATGAGTTATTAGATTTTTTTGAGGATGCCTAGTTTTCAAATTATTCGAGCTTCAAGTTTCAGTAAGCTATTGAAAAAAACTGTTTTCACATTTTAAGCCTACCGAGAGACGGTGTACCTCAACCGATCGGGCTGAAAATTTTTCTGTAGGGTCCTCAAACCTTTTTTTGCCAATCCTGAAAATTTCAGCTCAATCGGTTCAGTAGTTTTAGAGAAATCGAAATTTTAAGCGCAATGCAACTTTTACCTTGGTTGCTTCAAATTTCGGCTAAGTCCCACCCCCCAACCCCTAAAAAACACAAAAAGTTCAATATCTCGAAAACGGCTGGACCGATTTTAAATCGGTTTGAAAATCTCAAAACTACGTAAAAAATGCTATCTTTTGGGATCATTGTCCCCTTCTGGAGCTACACAGTTTTCGAGTTTAATCGCGGACAAAATTATACATAAACATATAAATATATAAATAGTCATCTATGGTCAAAGTGGCATCATTTTTCATAACCCCTGCAAATTCATCAAATGCAACATTAATGACATTGTGATATTGTACAGAACCTATAACTTCATAGGTTTTTTTAAAAACGAATTTTAAAAATGATGCCACTTTACCTGTAAACTTCACAAAAAGATGCCATCTCGACCGTAGGCACGAAAAAAAATTTGTTGCTTTAAGAAGTAGAATATAAGTGGTAAAATGGCATCAAGTTTCTGATAGGTTTTCTGGCATCTATAGCACTTATCTTAGTCAAATAACAGCAAACGGAAACTGGCATCCGAAAAATGATGCCAGTTTCCAAAAAAGATGCCAGTTTACCTGTAGACGAAAAAAAAAGATGCCACTTTGACCATAGACAAATCTATATATATACAGGCATGGCAAAGCACTGCGAGACCCGTTTTGGAAACAGTGCTATCACTGCGAGGCCCGATTTTACACTGCGAGACCCGATTTCGGGTCTCGCAACGTCATGCCGTGTAAACTGGTTTTTCATGATGTATGCATACTCAGGAGGCCGTAGGCGAATTTTTTTTCGGGCCTCGTAGTGTCATTTGCATATCTTAATATACAATTTACCTCACCTCTCTGCACACAACAACACATGAAAACTTCGACCATGCGCCATTCGAATACGAATTGAGCTAGCGCCATGGCGCTTGCGCAGCGAGATTCGTCTCATTTTGGGCTATTTTTTCCGCTACACACATCGCCCTTAATACCTGACCCTTCATTTATGCCCATTTTTGAAAATTCGGGCCTGACAGTGCCTGTATCATCTCCTTTTGCAAAGCGGGCCTCGCAATGATAGTACCATCCATATATATATATATATATAAGGAAACCTCGTTCTCAACCACACGTCCTATCGTGTTCAGAATGTCCGAAAACGTAAAAAAAAATCGTTCCCGACGCTCCCTTCAACTACGATGAACAATTTAGTACTCGACTTTTCCTAATGGAAAAGTCGGTAAAACATAAAATTGGATTTTTTTAAAATTATTAAAATATTTTCAACTTGGAAAATCGGGGCAAAAATTTTGACATTTTAGGTGGGAAAAAATTCAAAATAGCATAGCAGGACTAATTTTAATTCTTCAGTTTTTTGAAATTTCAAAAATTTTTTCAATTTTTTTCAAAATTTAAATTCTGTTTTAAATTTTTTCAATTTTGATTTTTTAAAATTTGTTTTACTTCATATTTTAAGAAATTTTCTTAGCTCAAAAACTTTACGAAAATTTTTAATTTTTTCTTAATTTTTTTCAATTTTGAATTTTTTGAAGAACATTAATTTCAACTTTATCTTTTTTTAATGTTTTTCAATTCAATAATTGAAAATTTCTAATATTAAATTGAAAAAATCGAAATAGAGTTGAAAGAAGTCAAACTTGGAATAAATTCGAACTTGGATCTTTGAAATCTCATTTCTGGCAAAATTATTTAGGAGCCAGTTTTTTTCCTTAAGCTGAGCCCTGTCCGTCGCTAAATCTAACACCGATTGCATTTTTTCGCACTCTTTGACTCGCTGGTCCGATACCTGTGATTTTTTTCGCGCGTTATTAACCGTAAAATGAAATACGTCTGTTCTTCGATGATTAAATTCGTAATGCTTCTCTTCCTGTTAGAGAGACGAAAATAGCGTAATTAACGAGCTCGCCATTATATCACGCCGTCGTTTGCCAGTTGCCAGCGCAGCGCCTCTTTTTGTACCTATTTTTTTCACGATGGAATTTTTTCATTCTCTGCCCCATGTTTGCTTATGTATACCTGTTCTCAATCCATGGTGCTTTGAACCATCCACGTATTCGGGTCTCTTTGAACTAGAAAATGTTGATAAACGTATTCGTTGGTATTGTTTAATGTTTACGTATTGATTTTCATTCTTGTGGAATATTTGTAGAGTGAATTGGAACGATGGCAAACAGGGTGCTCGAGTTGATCAAGGGTATGAAAATATGGTAGCGAATACATCGAATGGTGTATGTAAAACTTGATTTATGTTTATGTACGAATACTAGCAGCAAGGTGTGTAAAAATCACGCGTAAAATGTATACTTATTGATGTGTTTTGCTTGCATCGATCGAGGTTTTCCATCGGTATGTAAATATTGATTGGATATGGAGTGTGGTATTGGTACTATCAATGTATGTGGGTTTCTCTCAGTCTCGTGCACTCTGATTCCTGATGGGTGTGAATTGAACGCGAAGGTTCTTTTATTTTTTTATTCTATGTATATGGAGCGAATTCTCTTCGGGGTCTGATGACAGAGAAACTCCTACGTTGGTTGAAGTGGCCTGAGATCTATAGAGTGACTCAGTTTTTTGGACTTAATTTATTCGTAAGTCAATTTATCGGTGGTTTGTTGGTAACTCAAATGGTATTCCGGAAATGAAGTTGAAGAATATAGGAGGATGAAGTCAGGTGGGCTCGTTTCAGTGGGATCCACATTCTACAGGGTGTCCAGTGTCCTATTTATGAAACGCTTGCAATAAATCGTGCTTTACATTTCGATTAAACCCAATGTAAAAATGAAAAGAAATTATTTGAACATGATGCTGAAAGACAGAGGTGCGGTAAAGGCATATACTTGACAGGCAAGGTTGAAAATTTTGAGAAGCCTTATTAAATTGCCAAAAATAACAAATTAATTGAAAAAAAGTAGATAAAAATATTAATTTTAAAGAAAATTAAAATAAGATCGATTTGAAAAAATTTATTAAAAAATAATCTTCTCCTCTATAATTGTGTAGCCAAGCCCCCCCCCCCCCGGCCAAAAGGCCATACCAACTTTGTACCAAGGTCGTGCTGAGAAAATCTGGGCCTGGGGGAGAATTGAACAGCAAACAAATCTTACACAATGGAAAAGGGGTCAAAAATTCAAAATTTTTGATTTTTGAGTCAAGTCAATTTCAGGAGAGTTTTTTCTTCTATAATTAGAAAGAAAAACTTTTTTCAGAAAATTTTTCACATTTTATTTCGGAAGTTTGAAAAGTTACAACTTTTAATTCGGAAAATTATATTTCAAGGTGAAATTTTCAAATTTCTGCCTCTCCCCACCCGCCAACCCTTGCAATAGTTATAAAAATCTGATAAATGCATCATTTTCATGTTCTAAATCAATTTTTTGGAATAAGAAAATTTTGAAATTCTTGTTAATTTTTAAATGAGTTAGTGCTCTTTAAAATCTTGACATTTCATTTACTTAAACTGAGGCTATTTTATAAAAAATTTCATATTTTAATTGATTGAGATTACGAGAATAGTACTTCCTATCCTTGTTCTGTTTTTTGTGAAAAAATGAAAAAAAGTTCAAAATGTAAATACTTGCTTTTTTTTTCAAAAGTTTTCCCCATTCTCAGAAGTTTGAAATTGACTGTTGAAAATTTTTCACTCGATTTTTTTTAGGTAATTGAAAAAATTGTACATAAAGAAAATGTTTGCACCCTCCTCTCTCATCCCAGAAAACAGATATTTTTTTAATCATCATTATGAAATCTTGTTGATAGGCTGTTCGCAGTTTTAAATAATTTTTAAACCGGTTTTCTTTCTCATTTTTACCCTTGATGTCATGAAAAGTTCAATTTTTATTAAAATTTCAGATATTTGATTCCAAAAGAATCAACTAGATCAGACCAACCAGGGAAGGAGAGTAACAGAAATACCTTTCTCAACCATTTTCCTGAAATTACGATTTTAATGGATATGCAATTTAAATTCAAGTTTACAAATTTTTAATTCCAATCGAAAAATTGCAGTTTTTACTGAAAAAAATGAAATTATGTAATTTGAAAAACTGCAGAACTTTTCCATCAAGAATTATTTTAGTCGAAAATTCAACTTCAAGTTGGATAAAGTTTTGACTGAGTAAAAACTGCATACTTTCAACTGAAATTCTAATTTTTTTCAACTTGAACTTATCCCATCAAAATCAAAATTTTCGGCTCAAATATGTACTTCTGTCAAAAAATTACTAGCAAAAAATTTTTTGTTGACATTTCATTTGGACGAAAATTTCTGAATTTTCATCGTGTAACCTATTTTTTATTTTTGTCAAATTTTCACAACATTTTAAACAATTTTCAAGATTTGAAAATGCTTTACTTACTAAATACCTTCAATATCATTTCAGAATCGTAATTTTTTCAGTTGGCTTAATTGATAAGCTGTTTTATCACTTTTGAAAAAATAATCACTGAAATAAAAAATTGTCTTTTTCGTTCAATTTCCTTCTATAGTTTTCACGTTCGACGTGTTTTCTCCTCGAAAAAAAAACTGTGCAATTTTCATGCAAATTTTTCAGTAAAAACGAACCTCAAAGGTTTGGTTTTATTGTTATAATTACTCGAGTGAAAGTTTACTAGCATTTTTATTGTTTCGCATTAATCATAGATCATTTCTAAATATTTCCTTATTCTTGTTACGCTGCAATAAAAAAAAATCCAAATCAATTAGAAGTTTCCATCAAGAAGTTTATTGGCTTCTTAAATTCGTGTCATCGAGCTTACCATGAATACTCGAAGCAGCAGCATAAAAACGTGAAACATAAATAATGGAAAAAATCTCTCAACGATTTAACCCCTGTTTGACCCTATCGAACTGTCTGAGCCATATCTGTACCTGCAAATTAAAAAGAAAAAGTTTACCTATGAAACATTCAGATCGGTGTGAAAATTTCACATGCGAACGTTACCGGTGCTTCGCGCGGTTTTTAACGACGCTCTTGATGTATTTTTAGAGAATCTGAATTCGAAATAATGAAAGGGAAAAAAATCACCATTAATATTCTTCCGAATTTTCAAACGACCTCGCGTGTTTATGTAAATGAGAAAAAGCTATCGAAAAAATGAATTCCTCGCTGACGTCGTTTTAGCCTTCGTTTCGTTATAATTTAATCATCTGCTGACTTGTAGCTTGAGTCGAGTTCATCGGCGATTGGATGAGTGGAATACACGAAATTCCTGGTTGATAAACGTGCGCCTCTTTGGTTCAGTGGTATGTGGCGGCGTTGAAAATCACACGCCTTTGGAAGGTATGTATGTAATGTACCTGGCATTACATGAAGCTGTTGGCGTCGTATAGATCCAGAGAGAGACTCGAAAGTGTATAATTTTCGGTACCAAATATAGAACGATTATCTAATTTGATCGGTAATTAGAGGTCGTCGATCGTTGACGAGTTCTTCGATCCAGCGTATTGCTGCTTAGGCTCATGACGTAGAATACCAATTATCTGTTTTTTAACTCAACGTGTGATCGAGTGAACCGAGCGACAGGGAAAATTTCCACTCGAGACACGAGCACGATCCCGTATCGAATCGTAATCGCGAGGAAATCAATGACTCTCTATGCAGATACGATTACACGATCGTCGTCGGAATATCGCTTGCCACTTGGATTGGCACATACGCGAACCCGGAACTGCACCGAGTACAATTTGCGCGCTTTTAATAAACGTTTCGCGAAACGAGCGAGGAATTAGCGAAAATTAAAATATAACACGTTTTCTCGCTGACACAAGTGTAACGGCATCTCGATGTGCTATATATGTAGTTGTGTATTGGCAGAATATAGAATGGAAACGATGCGATGAGACGTAATTGAAAAAAAATCGAAATTGCAACAAGACGTAACGTTGTGGCCGGATTTTCTTCTTGGGATTTTTCAACGTATGGGGAAAAGGGATGGTACGTGGTGGAACTGGTTTTGTAATTGATGGAATGGTTTCGAAAGTGTCTCTGAAAATTGGTATGAGAATGAGAGGGTAGAAAGGTGGAATAACTATCGTAAATTATGTTTAAAAAATATCAATTGTACCTATATTTACTGCACCAGGTGATCTTGATGGCACTCCTTTGTTAGATAACACGTGATTACCTGTATGTATTGTGTGTGCATTTACATACAAAAGTATGTACTTTGTATTATGAAGTACCTATTCTTATCAGTTCATTTTTAGGTGGAGCTCTTGAGAAAGTACAATGAAATGGGTTGACATTTGGTACAAATTTTAGTTCGCTTTGCTGTTACGAATGAAAATAGATTGCTCGAATCATAAATAAGTATCAAAAATTATTTCAAAATATCACAAAACTGGTTTCCGTTCAAAAAGGGAAATAAATCAATGTTGATTTATTGAGGAGGAGGGGGGATAGACTTTGTGAAAAAGAATAATTTTATGGTTTAATACAATTTTTCGATTTTTCAAATTTCACTCAACTTTGATTCAGCTTTATCAATGTTTATAAAATCTTGATGTTTGGGGTCATGTGAGGTCAAAATTCATGTTTGTAGCTAAATTTCATACCTTAGGAGCTCATTTTTATCATCATTTTCATTCTGAGTAATATTCGCTCAGATTAAGTTGAAATTCATAATTTTTTGAAAAATAAGCTCAAAAGTCATGTAAAAGTCATATTTAGGGTCAAATCAAGTCAAAAGTCAAGTTTTGATTCTAATTTAATTTTCTCTTCAAAATTATAAGTATTGGGTCAAATTGAGTTGAAAGTTATGATTTTTCGGAGAAAGGGGTCAAAAGTAGGTAGTGTAGAGGTCATTTTTGGGGTCAAATCAAGTCAAAAGTCATGTTCAAGGTCAAATTCAGTGACAGTTTTGTTTTTTCTCTATTTCACTTTGTAATTGATGAGGGTCAAATCGAACTGTAGGTACCTAATTTTTATTTCTGTCGATTGAATCAAACCTCCTGTGAATATACTATTTAGGGTCAAGGTCAAATCAAGTCGGAAGTCATGTTTTGAGCTAAATTTATCAAAAGTTCTTTTTTTTGTCATTTTTGGTTCAAATAATCTTTGGGCTTATTCAGTTAAAATTCATTATTTTTTAAAAAGTGTGATCAAAAGTTCTTTAAAGGTCATGTTCAAGGTCAAATCAAGTCAAAAGTCATACTTTGAGCAGAATTCATCAATAGTTAGTTTTTTTTTTCAAAAAAGTCATCGCAGATCAGATTGAACTACAAATCAAAATTTTTCTACAAATGGCATGGCATAGGAATTTTTTTATAAATCATGTTTAGGGTCATATTAGGTCAAAAGTCATAGTTCAAAGTTCTAGGTGATTTTATAGAATTTCGTGGTTTTTTATTATTTTTATTCAAAAGTCATCTTTAGTTACATTGAGCTGAAATCCGTAATTCAAGGACATAGAGGATCGAAATTTCTTGTAAAAATCACATTTAGGGTCAAAAGTCACTACCTAGGTAAAATTGAGTCATAAAGTCATATCTGTGAGCTGTAATTTAATGAGAGCTCTTATCTTTTTTCAATATTTTGACTTCAAGGTCATCTTAGGTGAAATGACTGAAGTTAATGATTCTTGAACATGTGAGTTGAAAAGTCACGTGATTGAATAAGAAATTTGGGCTGAGTTCTGCTAAAAGTTTATTTTGTCACTTGTCATTTTTTATTCCGGAATATTGTCTCTTGGCTCAGATTTAGTCATACCTAAATTTCGAGCACAAAAATTGACTCAATTTGATCGATTGTGATGAATTTTTTATGACATTTTTATATCAATTTTAATATTTTTTTCTGATTTTTTTTTCGGTTTCTAATTATTTAGTTTTTATAAGATTTTATCTGTTTTTTACGTGGCTTTTATTAAAAAAAAATTGTTTTGAACCACAGCTCATATCTACTTTTGAATAATTTCAAATTTCTCACGTTTTACTCATTTTTTATGGAACTTGAACTATAACTTTTTTTTAGCGAGTTTAACAAAAATTTTGGGCAATTTTTTATCATTTGCTTATCGCAATTTGTGTAGAAATTTAAGGTGTTTTTGTGCATTTTGAATTTTTTTTGAGAATTGAATTTCTTAAAACAGTTTTGTACCATTACCACAGCTATGGTATTTCTAGTGAGGGTCAGTTTTATGAATATTGAACATGTAAAGACCCTGAAAGATTTGCAGATACAGTATTTTTTCAAAGTACTGCTGATCATTTTCAAACTGTTCATTTTTGCTCCCAATTTTCGTATAAAATTTGTAATTTTCTGTTATTTTGATCAATTTTTGTGTGATTTTCAAAATTTTATTTCCGTCTACTTCAAATGGGCGTAGGCTTCTTTACAAATTTTTGGTTTTTGAATAATTTCTCAATTTTTTTTATTCTCTCCCCCCTTCAATAGAATGAAGTACAGTAGCTGTATTTTTCTTTGGAAATCCGTCTAATAACTGTAAAGATGACGCTGCTAAGATGACAAAACTTCATCTTATTGTTAAGTTGTTGAAATGTCACGTCAATGTGCAATTGTGCATTTCCATTTACCAATTACTCAACGGATAAAAATATCATCTTATTAATTTGCACTTTTGTTCTTTTTTTGCCTGCAGGAAGTCCTTGGGAAGTATCAGTCATGCCCAGTGGAACTGTCGGTCCAAAGATGTCAGTTATTGGAGAAGCGGTCCGGCTGGTACCGGCCAATCACACCGCTAGTTTTCAAATCAGCGCTATTGGATTTCGAAGGAGTGATTTACGAGCTACGGTTATGAGTAAGTAATTCGAGCAAACGTCCAGATATATCTAGATCTCGACTAAATCGTAGGAAATGAGCCTTCTAATGGTTTCCTTTTTGATTTCAGGTCCGTCCAAACGTAATTTACCAACTTCCATATTTTCCGAAGGAAGTAACGGAGTATTCCGTATCGAATTTATACCTACCGAGGTGGGCAGCCATCTCATCGACGTCTCCGTAGCTGGTGATAAACTCATAGGAGGCCCGTTGGTGGCCAAGGTGTATAATACATCTTATATACATGTTACCGATGTGAAAAATGGCGTAGTCGGACAACCCTGTCAGTTCAAAGGTACGTTAAACCTTATATTAGTGTTTATTTTTCGAACAATCGAGCCGAATTTCGAAGTGAAAGTGGAAACGTTTTATGGGCATACGAATGCATTTTATGCAAATGTGTCGGAGTTTTACGATTGTTCGGTGTATTTGGTAGGCGAGGGGTTCTCGTATATTGAAAATACATTTACATTGTTGAATGGGCTCGAATAATGTAATGCAAGTCATGCCTTATGTAGCTTGTTTGGAGCTAAGGCAAAGGAAGGAAGTAATGCTTAGAAAAGATGAAGAATGAAAGTTTGATTTTACTCATTTTCGTTTTGTTTTGTCGCTTCTTTGTAGTTGACGCCAGCGAAGCTGGTGAAGGTCAATTGGAGATTTCAATCAACGAAGGCGAAGTACCAAATCACGTTACTGTAGTAGGCGGAGGTCGTTGTCTAGTCTCATTTACGCCAGAACAACCGAAGCCTCATCTTATCGATATTAAATTCAACGGGGAAACCGTATCAGGTAAGATTACGTGGGTTTTTGGATGATACTCGCGTCTTATTGTGGTCTTGCGCAATGCAACCGAAATAGAATAAGAATGTTAATCGGATGAGCGGAGAATTAAAAGATTTGAGTGAATTTATGAGACCGTGTGGAGGTGTGAGGTGAGGACAGGTGAGAAGAATGGTTAGATTTCGTGTAATGTTTCAGAAGTGGTGAAAGGAAGATGCTGGTGGGAAATGAAGGAATGAGGTGTGGAAAGTTAACATATGGAGCTACTATCAATGGATTTAGTTGAAGTTGAATTGCATAATTTGATCAAATTTATATACCGAGTGTTTAATTTCTTTATCGCCAAGGTATTTGGAAATGCTTTGTAATCTCGTTTTGGTTAAAATCCTCTGATTTATTGATAGTTGAGAAGCACGTTTTATTAATCGATCTTGGTTGGGAATCTTCAATTTTTTTTTGTTCCCTTTTTCGTCCTCAGTGGTGTAAATTTGCCCTCCCCAAAGATTTTTTTTGCTCAAAATAGTTACTTTTCTCTTCAGAATTTCGCTATGATGCCTGGAAAACCAAAAATAAAAGACACAAGAATTTCATCTTGGTAACAAAGAATTGAAATGTTTTTCTCTGACCTTGAATTTTTTAATGAATATCTATATTAAAAAATGAGATTTTTTGGGGGAAATTTTGAATAAAAATTATATAAAAATGGCCAGAAAAAAACAGAAAGTAGCAAAAATTTTCATGGTTCAGATCTAGTAAATACACAATTGTTTAAAATTTAAAAATCAACCTCAGTAAATAAAAATTGGGGGATGATTTTTGAGTTGGTTTTGAATTTTTTTCAGATGTTTTTTACCTTTTTCAATTTTAGTTCAAATTGAAGTGGGATTATTAAAAAAGAAGGGGTGTGGGAGAGAATTTCATCCTCTGTTTTTCAATTATCATTAAATTAATTTTCAGTCGAGAAATTAGTTTTGAATCAAAAATTTGGAAAAATTGTTGAGTGTGATTCTTTTTTTTCCTTGAAGATTTGCAGTTGGAGTTGAAAAAATTATATATTAAGATCTCAGTTGAAGGCTTTTAATTTTTTTGTTCTTACAATAATGTCATCACTGTCATCAGATTTGATTTGTTCTCAATAAATATCTGTTTAAAAAAGTCCCTTTTCTGTTAACGATGTTTAGGTTCAATGAAGTCTGTGATTTGCGTTTTTCAATCAAGTTTCAGAAATGTATTTGAACCGTTTAAATTTTTTGTATCGATCAATTCTTTACAAATTCTAAAATTCACAATTTATTGACGTTGATTTTGAAAAATCAAAAAGTTATGTCAACTTTTGAATATTGGTTAAAATATATCGATTTTCAAACAACTAATTGATATCGATTTTTCGTTACCAAAGATTATGCCTTTTCTACAATTATAAATTTTTTAATTTTGACAATTTTTTCGAATTTATTCATTTTTTTAAACCTCTCAAGTGGATATTCGACTAAATATCCGTTAAGTACATTACAGATTTCGAATTGTATTTTACATAGATTTATTTGAATATTAAAAAATTGAATGGATTTTGAATAATAAAATTGGGTAAAAAATAGATTTCAAAATTTTTCAGGGAATATTCGTAAATATTTTTTGTGCTTTCTCCCCTCTCCCCCTCCCAAAATAATGTCAAAAAATTCGTTGAAAATCTTAAAAAAGCACGAAAAAAAATTAAACCTTTTTAAAAAAATTACACTCAATATTCTTCTAAAAAGTTGAGAGAAAAAATTCTGTATTAAAAATTTCAATGCTTGTGCGAAAATTTAAGGATTTAAAAAAAATTCAAGAATGTTTTGAGGAACTTTTCAAAAAATGCTCAAAAACACTGTAAAACAACAGATTTTCACCATAGAAATCATGATTTTTAGAAAAAATGGTTTTATCAATTGCATTGAAGAAATGAGTTACATTTCATATTTTGGTAAAAACTTGAGGAAATGCGAGATTTAGAAAAACGTGAAAATTTTTTGATCATTTTTTAAAGGCATTTTTGGAAGATTTGTTTTTCAATTTTTATTTTGATCGATCTTCCTATATTTTTTCAAATTTCATTTACCTTTTTTCCTTCAAATTCCAAAAAATTATGCAATTTGTTCTCAAATTAAATAAGATTTTTTAACCCTCCGAGTAGTTTTTTCAATAAATTAAATTTTAATTGCCAATTTTCTCTGTTTAGGTTGCCCGTTCGTATGCTCAGTATCAGATACGAGTAGAGTATCAGTGAATTTTAGTAGTTTAGAATTAATACCAGTTAACCAAGTGGCAAGATTTCACATGACTGTAGACAATAGTGCTTCAGCTGAACTTTCAGTCTCTGTTACCGGTAAGAAAATGAATTTCAAAAAAATTTGAGAACCAAAAAGGATTAACTCATTTTTTTCATTTTTTTCAGGACCTACCAGTGAATTACCGGTAAAAGTGACCGGAAACGTTCACAGCGGTTTCACAGCTGAATTTACTCCACAACAAGTTGGATCTCATACGATAGCCGTTGACTATAATGGTCATCCCATCTACGGTACACCATATGTTTGTAAAGTATACGACGCTAAACAAGTGATCGTCGGTAATGTACCCAAAGGACATGTTGGAAATACGCTTCAATTTACTGGTAAGTCGTAAATGGACGAAAAAATCTTTAATTCGGAGGAAGAATTCATTTTCGTATGGATATTAATATGGTGATTTTTTTTTTTTCAGTGGATGCTAGTCAAGCCGGTGAAGGAAATTTAGAAATTACAATCAGCGCTCGCGGTACAAATATTCCGACACAAGTCCATCCGCAAAGAAATGCTAAGTTTACCGTCAGTTTCGTACCAATCGAACCGACTGATCATATTATTAGCATTCATTTCAATAAAGAACCGGTACCAGGTAATATCATTTTTTTTTTTGAAAAAGAGAAAGAAACTTGATACCACAAAAAAATGCTGACTACACATTTTTCGGCTTCTTTGTTGTACTCAGGTTCACCGTTTATTGCCAACGTCAGCGGAGATTTTCCATTAGTAAATGGAGCCGCTTTAAATTCAGCACCCGTTGGCACTAATTCATACTTCACAATGAGCAACGTATCCGGCAATTTAGAAGATATCGAAGTTAACGTGGAGGGTACGTTGTTCAAAATTCACAATCAATGATTATTTTATATTTTACTTATAAAAATACGGCATGATTTGGGCGTGTTGAGTTCAGCTATTTATTTTACTTACGTATTATGTAAGTTTCACGAAACTTAGCATAGCACTGTGGCTGTCTTTTGTGGGTGTTTTTTATTTTTGTCAATTGAGCTGTGATGTTTGCGCTCTGTGCTTGTGTAAATTTTAAGTTTATTTTTTTAAAAAAACAAGGTTCTGGGTTTGGGTGTTTATTGTTGTGATGAAATTGTTCGTGGGTCGAATTTTTTTGTACCTGTGTAATTTTATGGAAAAGTTTTCGTTTTGCATGATACCGTATGTAGTATTTTTGAAATTCTGTAAATGTAGGTGAGCTGGGTGTTTTTTGACCAATTTTTCCAATTTTTGAACGAATTTTGTCCGAATGATTGAAAATTTCTTATATGGGCCTGATTTTAGATGAGGGATAAGTCATAGGGGATGAAAAAATCGATTTTTAAAGAATTTACATAGTAATCTGCTATGCATTAATAAATGTCAAAATCGACAATTGCCTTAATTTCAGTGAACGTGTAGTTCAAAAAAAATTAGAAATTTTAAAAAATGAATCATTTCTCGACTACTTTCTAAAAAACTTATAATTGATAAGAATTAAGGAAGGTAGCTCAATCCAAAGTGAAATTTTGGGCTCAAACAAAAATTAATCGAATGAATATCATTGAAGAACCTCATTCTTAAAATTTCTGGTGCTGAAGTTCATTTATCGAATTTTGGTGAATTTTTTACATTTCAAAATTACCTCATCGCCTTGCAATATAAAAATTTGATCTAATCAACAAAAAAAAAACTGAAATTTGGTTTATACCCCCTCCTCATTGATTGAAAGCGGTTTAAAGACGTTTTGGATCCTCCAGAAAGTTTTTTAATTTTTCAGCACCTGAGAAAAACTCATAAAATTGATCCATTAATCGATTAAAGCAGAATTTTCCTAATTTGTAACTTTTAGTTCAAGTCTATAATTTTTTTTTTGGCAAATTATCTATCAAAAAATATGGATTTGAACCAAATTTAAAAAATGAAGCTTTCAGGAAAGAGCTTTGAAAAAGAAATTTAAATTTCCAAAAAAATGAGCTTTTCAAGGCTGAAAACACCTTTTTATTATTTTTCACAAGTTTTACCATCATTTTTTTCACTGTCTGCAAATGATAAGTGTAATTAAGGTAATTGTCACTTTTGAAGATTACTGCATGTATTTTCTAAATAAGAGATTTTTCCGTTCCATGTAACTTGACTCCCCCCTCCCCATCACTTTAAAATGATTAATTTGAAAAAATATCTACCAAACGGTTAAGATAAGTTTTTCCAATCTGATAAATTCAGAAAAAAAATTTTCAAACGTGGGAAATTCTTATTTTTTTCTTCGTAACTCATTGAATGACCTCAAATCTGCGATAATTTATTTATATATTTTTCTATTTTTTTCAGCCATTTATTGAGAAAATTTTATGTACTTTCGTGTTTTGTGATTTCTTCAATTCAAAGAGGTACTTTATTATTTTTTCCAGGTACAAAATTAAACAAACTTCGCCTTTATTAGTTTTTTCTTTTCTTTATTATTCTCGATTCTATTCCACTTCTTAATTCCTCATTTCAATCCTTTTCTCCTTCCAATTCTCGGTGATCGCGTATTAATCTCAAAAAATTAATACGTCGCGCTTTATTTTTATTTTTTTTACAGAATTACTGCAAATATCGCAATGATGGTGTTGGGTTGTTGATTCGTCAGGTTGTGGCTTTTTTTCACAGCTTTTTTTGCTATCAATTGCGCTTTGCATGTGTTTTTGCTTTTACCTACTTATTTCCTTCATTAGAATTGCCATCAGTTAGTCAATTTATTGCTTCTTTTTATTTTTATACGATCGGCTTCGCTTATAGATATTAATTAAGAGGTGGAATAATTCGCACTAAGTATAAATTATAACTGCTAAGTATGAATTTACGTATTATTTTTTTATGTATAAATTTTTATGTGTTTTAACACGATAACAAAAGTTTTTTCGACCCATTTTTTTTCTACATTTCACATTAATTACACTCGTAATTATTATTACCAAATGCGGTAAAAAAAATTTCATTAGTAAATTAAATTATTCGATTACCTACCCGAATACTCGAGAAAAAATAAATGAATTGGCTTCTTTTTTACGTCATTGAAAATTTTCAAAGTTTTTAACATGGCTTTTTTTCTCTCCTAATTTAAACACTAAAATAATTACTAAGAACTCCACCGAATTCCCTGTGTATTTTTTCCCGGCACGAGGGCGAAATATTGATTAATAGACTTCTTTAGGTCCGAATGGGCAGTCGGTACCTGCTCTTGTAAAAGACACCGGCAAACAAACATTTAACGTGGAATTCTGTCCGAAATTCGTCGGCGAGCATAAGATCGGAGTTAGCTATAAAAAGGTGCCTTTGGCTGGATCTCCTTTCAGTTGCAAAGTCTACGATGTAAATGCCATCAAAGTTACACCGGTTAAGAATGGAGTTATTGGGCAATCGGTGACGTTTATAAGTAAGTGATGGATGTGAATTTGGGTTTTGTGGTTTGTATTGGATTTTGAGATAAAATTGCATTGTGCTGTGCAGTTGAGACGAGTCAAGCTGGTCCTGGAAATTTGGAGGTTACTGTGAATGGTGGACGTGTTCCTACGACGGCCCAGGGTCAAGGACCTCATACGTATGCTATTTCATTTACTCCGAGGCAGGCTACAGTTCATACGGTGGATTTGAGATTTAATGGAAAAGATGTCCCTGGTGAGTTTTTACTGTAAAAATGACAAATTGAGATTTTTTTATTCTTTATCATAACAAGCGATCCTTTTTACATGTGGGTGGTCACTGGTCAGGCTTGCTTTTTGGTCGATTTGAAGTGATCCTCCCCCCCGCCCTCTTTCTCTCACCGTCGATTAAACTAAAGAAAATATGACTGATGTGATTTTTTTTCCCTTCAGGATCACCATTTACTTGCTCGGTCAGTGAAGCAGCCAAGGTCGTTTTATCCAACGAAGATAAAGTTTCGGTGGATAAACCAGCAAAATTTGTCATCGAGTGCGAACCTTCAATTGGAACTCCTAAAGTACAAGTTTTGTCTCCGAGCAGAATCGCTTTACCTGTGCAGCTCGTTCCACTCGATACCTCTGGAAGATTTTCGGCTCAATTTACAGCCAAGGATGTTGGTAAGTGTTCTATATTGATCGAGATCAATGATTAGGTGGTCAGATTTATTTTTGTTGATTATTTTCATCTACTTGTATACTCTCTTAATCTGAATCAATTAAACTTGACTGGTCAAATCGACAGAATTTTGTCAGTGTAGAAATCAGTTAAAAATTTACTGATTCAATCGGTGAATTTTCATTTTTGAATCAGTAATTTTTGCTTCATCACTGAAATGAATTAGTAAAAATTTCAATTTAATGATTGAATCACTAATTAATTACTTATTCATCCAGTAAATTAACATTTTAACTGATTCATTTCAGTAGTTGAGCAAAAATTACTGTCTCAAAAATTGAAATTTACTAATTGGCTCAGTGAGAGATTTTCTCAAATTATTGCAGGATTTTCTATTAGCCAGTGGAGTTTTTTTCTATGGTTTTCTAAAATTAATTTTGCTACAGAGTAAATCCATCCGTCTCTCCGTCTAAAATTATTCGTGAAAATTGACAAATTTGCAAAATTACATACTTTAAATTGAAAAAAAAATTATTCCAGATTTGAAAATTTGATATTTGTACTGACCTTTTTAAATTATTTTTGTATATTTTGTTAAGCTGAAATTCACCACTTATTTATCTATGAACTTGCGAAATAATTTATTATAAAATTGGAAGGGAAACTTCCTGTAATTTCGTCGAATCCTTGTCCACTGAAACATTTTGGTTCATTTATCTTTCCGTAAGAATTTACATGAAGCTTTGATATTTTCAAGAGGGGGAGGGCTCAGGGGACTCGAGTCCCCTTCTCAAGTTCGGAAAAACGCTTTTTTTATCACAAAAATGTGGGCAAAGAGCATTTTTTTGCTCTTTAAACAATTTTTTTTTCAGTTGAATTGATTTAATTAAAAAATTACTTAATGATCTTTCATTAATCTTTCGGTCAAAATTTACCGATTCCTCTTAGATTTCTTAATCAATTCCCATTTTTCTGAAAAAATCAATTACTTTTTGCTGAAAAATCAGTGGAAAATGACTAATTTGAAATTTTACCTTTCCTCCTATTTTTTCTAAAATTCTAAATCCTTCCTTTAATTAATTTTTGGGTGTGCCTATGAATGTGTTGACCAAGAATCAATTTACGTTCAAATTGTGAATTTTTCATTGGGTTTGGGAAAAGGTACCTCACAGAAGAGGTCAGTCACAAAATTCAGGCAAGGCGACCACGCAGGGAAAATCAAGATCCGAGGAGAAAAAATGTAAAGGAAAAAAGATCTTTTGAACGTCGATATGACATGAAGCATAATTCGTACAAATGGTATAAGTCAGGAAAGTGAAAAAGTACAAATGGTATAAGTCAAAAAACTGTATATGAGAAAAGAGACTTTATTGTTTTGAAAATGAAGTTACCCTTAAGTCCCTTTTCAAATATACAGTTTTTTGACTTATACCATTTGTATTTTTTCACTTTCCTGACTTATACCGTTTGTACGAATTATGCTTCACATGGTCGAGCCAAATTTATCAGTTGAAGGGTCTCGCAGTGATATGACAAATTTTTTACCCCTAGAAGGCCCTCACGGTCCCTAAAAAAGCTCGAACTTGAGAAACCTTTCCCCCTCCGCATAATCCTGAATCTAGATTTTGGAATCTTCATGAATGCCCAATGTGAGGTAGTTTTTTTTGATGATGGTATTTGTTTTCAACAGATTTGACCTCATTTTTAAAAATTTTTGATGTATCGACCATGAAGAAGGTAAATGGTAAAGTTCACAGATGATTTGAAATCGATTTGGTTTTAATTTATTTTAATTAGGATTACCTATCGAAGATGGATGATGTTTCATGTTTTTAATATAAGGTTTATGAACCCATTTGTTGTATATTTCTAAACAAGAGTTCATGTTTTAATGTAAATTTGGCACGTGCCATGTGTTACAGGTGATCACAGCGTCGAAGTGAAAATAAACGGAAATCACGTAGAAGGAAGCCCATTTTTGATCAAAGCCTACGACGCGAGTAAAGTCAAAGTCACTGATATAAATTCTGGTTTCGTCGACAGTCCGGTGTATTTCACGAGTACGAACGATCATAATATATTTCGTATGCAAATAACGATAATATTACGAATATGTTTAATAATACGTGCTTATAACATTCTATACAGTCAACGCGAGCCAGGCAGGAGCGGGGAATTTGGAAATAATAGTATCGGTGAACGGATGCAACGTACCGAATTACGTGCAGTCGGAAGGAAACGCCAAATTTAGAGTGAATTTCAAACCCAGAGAAGCTGCTCCTCATAACTTGAGTGTTCGATTCAATGGCGAACCTGTGCCAGGTTGTGGAACGTTGTTCAAACAATTACGAGAGGTCGAAACGATGTATTTTAACCAAGATTTTATCGCAGGGTCTCCGTTCACTTGCAAGATATTCAAATCGGATCAAATCCTCGCCAATGAGGATGGATTGAAGATGTGCCATGTGGGTAGATTAACGACGATAAATGTAGATTCGCCGTCCGATTCGTCTATCTGCAAAGTAATCGTTACTGCTCCGAATGGGCGTCAGTTACCGGTCGATACGAGTACCAAGGTTGATAACAGAATTTGTGCGAAGTTTACTCCGGTTGAAGTTGGTAAGTGGAAAAAAATTGATGATGGAAGTTTAGGAGTATGGGATAAGATGAGTTTTTATAAATTTTTTGGTGTTTTTTTCCTAGGTCATCATGTGATTGATGTGGAAGTTGATGGGAATCCAGTTAAAGGAAGCCCTTTCACTTGTAATGTGTATAATGTTGATAAAATCAAAGTTACTGGATTGGGAACTGCTAAAGTAAGTCGATGAATTGAATTTTTTCTTTTTGCTTTTTTTTCATTCGAATTTCGTAGTTTGAAAAATTGATGAATTTTTGGTTTTTCATAGCAAAGTTTTATATTTTTTATTTTTTCAACAGGTTGGCAAACCGGTAACATTCAGCGTCGATGCAACTGAAGCTGGAGAAGGTACTTTGGAGTTGGTGATCAGCACGGAATTGAGTACTGTAAAAGCTGAAGTTGTAGCGTGCTCTAGAGGCCTTTACGACGTGACTTTTGTACCACATCAGATTTTACCTCATTTTGTTAATATTTCATTCAACGAAGAGAGTTTACCAGGTATTCAATAATTTTGAATCGTATTTGAGAATTTTTCAAAAAAATTTCTATTTAAAAAAGAAGTGTTTTGGATCCTCAAAAGTGAAAAAAATTTGAGAGGAGAAAAGATACTCACGTGGAGTGATCACGATGTCTTTTCTCTGAATTCTGAATAGTGGTGGAGGGGTCAAGATATGGCCCACTCGTATTTTTACTCGCTTGGATATTTTCAAAAATTTTTGAATACTTGAAGGAAAAAATCGTTGAAAAAAATTTTTCATACCAAAAACCATTTTTCAAAAAAAATTTATCCAAAATTTTTTCAATGGTTTTCTAGACTTTTAGCTAAAAACTGTCATTTTTTCAACTTTTTTGAACAGAAATTTTGAAAATCATGAAAAAAAGTGATATTTTTTAGTACCTATTTTTGGCAAAAGAATTTCTTAATTTTTTTTTAAATTACTGTCAATTTTTTAAAAAATGTTTGGTCAAATTTTTTTAGCTGAGAATGTTTTTGGCATTCAATCTTCAGCATGACCTCATTTATCAAGGCGGATACTTCCAACAAATCGTTTTCAATTTTTTCCCCATTCCCTTTGGTTTCAAAATTTTACCATGATAAAATTTAAAAAAAAATACTGTACCAATTTTTTTAAATATTTGATTAAATTTTTTTAGCTGAGAATGTCTTTGACACTCAATTTTCAACGTGACCCCTTTTATCAGGGATACTTCCAACACAAAAAATTTGTGAAACTATGAAAAATTGTGGCAAGTTTTTTTTTCTGAGCAAAAGTATTAATTTTTCAATTTTAGGAAATTTTTCATAATTTTTTTTTGAAAGGATTAAATAATTCCCTCCCAACGATCGAAAATTCATTTAAAAAATTGAGAAATTAAAAAAAAATAATTTTGATATTTTTTCAATAATAATAAAAAAAAAAAAAACTCATGATTTTAATCAACATAACTCTCTGATTCCTTTTCTAGGTAGTCCTTTCCGCTGCGATGTCGTAGAAATTCCCGGTAAAAAAGGCAGCACAGCCACAGCTCGAGGTGAAGGATTGAACCAGGTGATATTAGGATCAACAGCGTACTTTGAAATCAATCCACATTCATTAGATCATGGCCAAATTGAAGTGCAAGTGACAGGTACCTAAATTGATCAATTTATTGCGTTTATTGATTCAAGTATAACGATTCTCCCGATGATTATTTTTCTAATTCAATTCATTTTCTATAGGTCCTGATGGCAAAACATTACCAGTCGTTTTAGAAAAATTAGAATCCGGCCTGTTTCGTGTTAAATATAAACCGACAGTAGTGGGAAATCATACGGTTACCGTTTTACAGAGAAAGCAACCAATTTCGAAGCATCCCTGGAATGTTCAAGTATTCGATCCTACCAAAGTCAAGATATTCGATCGAAGTGAAGCGTTCTGTAATCAACCTGCTAGTTTCAAAGGTACATTTTGAGATTTAGCTCTTTTTAATTCGTAAATTTATTTCGAGATCTGTTTTAATTGCAATATTTGATTTTACAGTGGATACTCGAGGAGCTGGCAGTGGAGCATTGACGATGGGTGTGAAGGCAGCCACTTCTGAAGTCAAGCATACTTTACATGAACTCGATGCTCAAGGCATTTACCAAGTTATTTATCATCCAGCGGTGCCAATACCTCATCGTATTTTAATAAAATATAACAATGTTTATATACCAGGTATTTAAATTGGGAAAAAAATCAACATGGATTAAATTAATTAGGTAGTCTAATTATGATAATTTCTCGTTCCTAGGATGTCCTTTAGAAGTACCTGTCAGCGATCCAGCCATAGGCCAAGACGTTTGCGCCATCGGAATGGGCTTGTATCAATCCAGAGCCAACCACGTGACCAGTTTTGTCATATATACAGCTGGGTACTCGCCTAATGATTTCGATGTCATCGTAACCGGTCCTCAAGGCACAGCTATACCAGTAAGGTGTTACCAACAGAAAGATGGGAACCTGTTGACCGAATTTACAGCTGCAAATACTGGTAGAAATTGAATCTTTTTTATTTTTTTGGTGAAATTCGAAAATTGGTGTAATTTTTGGATCTTTTTTTCTCAGGTGTTTATAAAATCGAAGTTATACACGGATCGAGGCAAGTCAGAGGGTCGCCTTTTATGTGCCAGGTATTCGATGCTTCGAAAATCAAAATTGAAAATGTACCAAATAGTACCGTCTCGGTCAACGATAATATTACGTTTAAATGTAAGTGGGTCCTAAAATAGGTTATGAGAAGTTGAATGAAATTCATCTGAATGTAGGTCTAATGCATTATTTTTTTGATTCGCAGTAATTAGGAAAAATGCCGGATTAGCTGAATTAGACGTCACTGTTCGTAGTCCCCTAGGTCAAGATTTGCCTATTGTAGTGAAAAGCATAGGTCAAGATACTGATTTAATTGAACTATGCCCAACTTTACCTGGAAATTATGGTTTCCATATTACCTACGGTGGTGATTCGATACCTGGTACGAATCTCTTTAATATTTGAAAATTTTTGTCGACGAGAATCACTCACAAATTAATTTTTTTTGTAGATTCTCCCCTGACATTCACCGTCGTCGATTCTGGTTTCGGTCGAGCTTGGGGACCCGGTTTATCTAAAGCTTTAGTCGATACATTTACCAAATTTTTCATCTCTGCTAGAAGCGTATCAGCTCAGGGTAAACCGGTCGTTCAGATCATGTCTCCGAATCGTGAACCTATCAGATGTTCTGTGGTACCAGCCAAGTCAGGAAATGAGGGAGAATATGAGGTTTCCTTTACACCGGATATGGTCGGTACTTATGACATCGATGTGATGTGGAATGGAAAAAATATACCAGGTAATGAGTCTATTGAAATTTTAGACGTGGATTTCCCCAAAATATGATTTTAATGGTTATTTTCTTGTCCAGGATCACCGTTCCATTGCTTCGTCGTGAATATAAATCGCGTCAGAGTGGTCGGTGATAATCCACTGTCTGGAAAATTCATCATGACTGTCAATACCACTACTAGAATTATATTCGATGTATCCCAGGCTGGTCCTGGTACGTGAAATGATTTTATATTTTAGCCATAAATTTTCATTTGCTAAAAGAATTGAATTTTATGTATTTTAGGTGAACTCGTGGGTACCTGCGAGGCTCCTCATGGCACCACGATACCAGTGAATATCGAACACCTTGGCCCAGACACCGTACAGTGCTCGTTAACTCCTCGTAATCCAGGACCTCATTCGTTATCTTTGCTTTATGGCGGTTTCTCTCTACCAGATTCGCCTTTCCATGGATTAGCCGAAAGTACGGCCAGTGGTGTCCGAGTCATATTAACTGGTAAAGGATTGGCATCTGCTACGTGTGGGCAACAGGCTGAGTTTACCATCGATGGGACTCAGGCTGGTCCTGGTAAGTGATACGGGCTTTCAGAAGAGATTTTATATCGCCGGAAGTGCTCATAGAATTGATTTCTTTTTCAGGTGTACCTGAAGTAACGTTAACCGGAGTCAAACACGATATCGAAGTATCACTGCAGAATATCGGTGATCGTATTTATAAAGCTACTTATACCCCTACCAATCCCGGAGCCTACTTATTGAATGTTATGTGGTCTGATAGGTAAGATTTTCAAGGAGAAGGGGATGTTTGATGGTGTTTTTCGAATGAGGTATTTTAATGGATTGTAATTTTATAGACAAGTCAAAGGATGCCCTCTCAAGGTCACTGTTAATGCGATATGTGATGCCAGTAAAGTATTATGTACCGGTGATGGCCTTGGAATTGGTACCGTTGGCAAAGATATCAGAAGTTTTATAGATACCAGAAGAGCCGGGCCAGGTGAATTTTTATCTTTTTTTGGACTTTTTCGATTATTTATTCAATATGATTTTTTAATGTATTTGATGATTTTGCAGGAGAGTTAAGTGCACATTGCGTTGGTCCTCATAAAGTAGCCTATTGTGAACTATACGACCATGGCGATGGAACGTTTACATTAAATGTAAAACCGCAAGAGCCCGGAAAACATACTTTAACCGTTAAATACGGAGGTACGATGGTGTAAATTTTTCCTGCGAGAGATATTTTTGAATAACAAATACCTTTTGAGATTGTTCTCTTAACCTTTTTAATTTTTAACCCTGTGACCCTGACTGAACTCTTTATTTTTAAATTTTTTTAGGGATTCTTTTTGAAAAATAATTTTCACATTTTTAAATTACTCCTATAAAAGAAAAAAAAAGAAAAAAAATCATTCTCTGCGGAAATGATGGAAAATCGAATCTAATGTTTTTTGGAAGGAAATGTATTCATACTGAGATTATTTTTTTAAAAAATAAATATTTTGAAGAAAACATAATATAGATTTTGCATCAAAGTCATTCTTTCAAAAATAATTTTTTCGATTTAAAAAAAAAAGTTGAAGAATGTAAAGAAAATTATGTTTTTAAAATGAATATTTCTGAAATTTCTGAAAAATAGAGCAAAGCTAAAAAATAGAAACTAGTGATATTTTTCGATAAAATGACCAATTTTGAACCATTTTTGGCAAAATTTTTGTACGAAGTGTACATTTAGGTATCGATCATTCGTACCCCAAAAAGGTCACCTATTTATTCTAGCAAATAATTTTTAGTTTTTTTACAATAATTTTGGACCCTGGACTTGAGTATTTTTTTTTTGGGGGGGGGGGGGATACAGATGAAAAATTTGCAGTTTTTTCAGATACCTTCTAGAGGATTAAAGGAACTCTAGATTTTCTTTTTTAATTTTTGTGCAATTTTTTGCTGAGTTGAACCTTTTAAAAAATAATTAACCACGTGGGCGTCGATTTTGCATTAAATTGAACCTTTTGAGTACAAATTTGAAATGAAAAATGAAATTGAAACAGCCACCTCGTCTCAAATATTATATTGGAACCCCCTCCCCTTGTCAAAACTGAAGGATAATTAGACAACAGTGTGATAGCCATTTTTTATGATTTTAGAAAAAGTAGGGCTGAATTATCTACCTCTAGACTTCATTTAATGATTTGTTTTGTGTTCAGGTGTCGATGTACCTGGAAGCCCATTCGTTTTAAGAGTGAGCGGAGCCCCTGATCCGAGCAAGGTTCGAGTTTACGGACCTGGCATCGAGCATGGCGTTTTAGCCATGTTCCAAAGTAGATTTATTTGCGATACTCGAGGAGCCGGTGCTGGTCAGTTGACCGTTCGAGTCAGAGGACCAAAAGGTAAACTACAATTTTAGATCTTTGTTTTACTCTTGACTAATGTAAGATTCGAGATTGAAGATTGATTACGAATTACAGGAGCTTTTCGAGTCGAAATGCAAAGAGAGAGTCAAAAAGATAGAACAATTTTATGTAAATATGATCCGACCGAACCAGGAGATTATAGAGTAGAAGTTAAATGGGCCGGAGAACACGTGCCTGGATCACCATTTATGGTTATGATCTTTGATACGCAACAAGAACTGAATAGATATTTACAGGTATGTTTTTTGTACGATTTATAGGTGTAAACTCGAAATTGTTCGATTAATGAGACTGATTTTTACTTTTTTTCATTTCTATGATTTTTTTTTGTAATTTTTTTTATCATTGTTTTTTGGCATTATCTTCTAAAATCATTTTTCAAATTTGAAAAAATGTTTCTAAAATTTTTTAATGTCAAAAATAATGAAATAGTGTAAAATGATTGATGAATTTTTCTCAATGTAATTTAGTAAAAATTCATAAACATTTTAAAATGTTGAAAAATTATTGAAAATATTCTGGAAATTTTAAGAATTTTGAGAAATATGTACTAAAATTGATTTGGAAAATTTTCAAAGTGTTACATGAAATAATTAATTTGAAAAAATCAATTTTTTTTAAAAATTTTCTACCAATTTTTTCGATTGGGCATTTCAATTTTTTGAAGTTGCCTATTTGATATAATTTCAATTTTATTTTTTCATTCAAAATTTAAAATTTTTCATCTTTTAAGAAATTAACACTTCATTTACCGATTTATTTCTATTCTTTTTTCAGGGATCACCAGCTTCCGATCTGTACGGAAGTGTCGCATACTCAACCGGATATGCACATATAACACCGTAAACAAAATTTTTTATACAATTTTTTTTTATTTATTTAATTATTTAACTTATTTAATTTTTGTACGAAGTTTTATTTTTTAAATAAAAAAACCTGTTATTAATCTGTGACGTTATTTATTTTCGTAGGTTTTTGGATATTGTCGCGAAAGCAAAAAAAGACCAACTCCCTTCGCATAAATAATTAAATGGTTACTAACGTCGGATTTTGGCAAGTCGACGATGCGCGCGCTTCTACAAAAAGTATATATTTACGTATTTTTATCGCGATAATTTTTTTTTCGGATTTCGCTTTTGATCGAATCCATATCGAATCGATTTTTTGCATTATTTGATAACACTTGGACGCGAAATGAAATTCTACATTTGGAACTAATTCGTTCGACGGAAATGAGTTTGAAAAGGTACGACGGTGAGAACGAATCGTCGATTAAAATAGGTACCTAATATATAAATTTTTTGTCCGGCAGATTTGCGAAGCATGATTCGTTGTTAAAAAAAATCGCGGGATGCAAAGCGGAACCGAAAAATATCGAAGGATTGAGATAAACGACGTTCAAAAACAAAAATTCCCATCGAACTATATAAAAACCGCCAAGTACAGCGTGATTAGCTTTTTACCTATATTTCTTTGGACTCAGTTTAAAAGCTATAGTAATGTATTTTTTTTCATTATCTCGATCATTCAACAATTGCCCGGTGTATCGCCCATGGGAAGATATACGACCGCTACCCCGCTGGCAATTATTTTACTGTTTAGCGCCCTTAAAGAATTATACGAGGATATCATGCGGCATCGCGAAGACAAAAAGATAAATTCTCGATTGGCCGAAGTATGGAAGGACGAATCGTGGCAGGAGGTGAAATGGCACGAAATTCGGGTCGGCCAAGTGATCAGAGTTGAAAATAATCACGAGTTTCCGGCCGATTTGTTGTTGGTGTGTTGTAGCAATAGCTCGACCGGATTGGCCTACGTCGAGACGGTCAATTTGGACGGTGAAAGTAATCTGAAGATCAGAAGAGTACCGTTTCAGATGTTTGATCAATGTTTCGATAGCATTTTAAGGCTCAAAGGACATATTCTCTGTGATACTCCCAACGAACTGATCTTCAGCTTCCATGGTACGATGATACCCAAAGATCAGACCGAAACGTCGCTCAATGAAGATCAAATGTTGCTCAGAGGTGCCATCCTTCGAAACACAGATTGGGTTCTGGGAATTGTCATTTATACCGGAGTTGATACCAAAATGTCGTTGAATTCGCAACGTAAAGAGCACAAGATATCCAGCAAAAATGAAATTATTAATTGGCACATGTTGGTTTTGTTTTCCGTATTTGGCTTGTTGACTTTATTCAATGCCATTATGTATATAGTTTGGACTTACAATATGAAAGAGGTCGCTTGGTATTTACCTCTCGGAGAACAAAAGCCAGTCAGGATTGAAACAGTTTTGACATTCGCCATTGGATATAGTTTCATGATACCTATTTCGTTGCAAATTTATCTCGAGGTTGTCCAACTATTCCACGCTAGTTTTATAAATAATGATTTGCAAATGTTCTATAAACCGAAATCAATCAATGCCAAAGCAATGACATCGAATTTAAATTCGGATCTGGGTAATGTGAAATATATCTTTACCGATAAGACTGGTACATTGACCCAGAATATTTTGGAGTTTCGCCAATGCTCGGTTAATGGAGAGGTGTTCTCGGCTGCTGATGCGAAGAAGCTGATGGCCAAGTGCACGCGAAACACTCCCTGTGATCATTTCTTCTTGGCTATTTGTCTCATACCTGGAATAATACCGGCGTTTAATAAAGCTACGAATACGCTGGAGTATTATGCGTCGTCGCCGGATCATTTGGCTTTGATTAATGCCGCTAAAATGCACGGATATGTGTTGAAGAACAGGAGTTACAAGGTGGCCACGGTTTCGGTCAATGATGTCGATATGGAGTAGGTGGTTTTTCGATTTTGTAGATTATTGAATTGAAAAAATATGTAATCTCGATTTTAAAGGAAATTGAAAGTGATCCATACGAACATTAGCTCCTATAGTTGCAAATTACCTATAATTAGGTATTGGTGGCCTATTTGATGGATTAAAACACGATTTTACAAAATTCCTAACAATGAGTTGGAAATTGGAATATTTTTTTGGAAATATAGGAATTTAATTCAAGTTTCGAATTTCAGAAAATTAAGGTTTAATTGATCAAATAAGTCGCCATTAATATGGGTAATTCGTGATTGTAGGTGCTTAAGTTCATATGAACCATAGAATTTTTTCTGATGCTGGAAAATTCAAAAATTTTCGGGGACTCCAGATAATCTGGAAACTGCTTCCAATCGATTCGAGGGGCTAAAAATAAAGTATGAGGTTTCAGCTGTTTATTGTTATTTACATTAAATTTCCATACATTGTGGGGCAATAAAGAAATTTTAAAATTTCAAAAATTACCCAAAAATTTAAAAAATCAACTTTGACATCTAAAATTATGGATTTGGCGTTTTTTATTCGATTTATTTTCATTTTTGTTCAAAATTTTTCTTTGACTTTGAAAATACCTTCCCTGTCAGAATAATTTTCGACTACTTCGTCAATTTTCTTCAGAATCCAGGATGCATATTTTTTTCAATCCACCTTAATTTACAATAATACATACTTGATATTAATATTTGAAAATAGCTTTAATTTTTGGGGAGGGAGGGGGTAGTCTCACCTATAATAAACCAACCGTGAGCCAAAAGTTCCAAAAAATTTTGTAAAATTTCCATGAAGGAAAATCACGACCATCACGAGAGCAAATTCGAACTCTCTCCCTCTGCCCCAAAATAAAAAAGTCAGCAGGAGTGTCAATTGTGTCAATTCTCTCCAGTACTCAGGAGGCTATTTCCTATCTATATGAGAAAAATCCTTCATCAGAAACATGAAAAATAGGAATTTTCAGGCGCCGGTACGTTTTGTCCCTAACAAAAAATTCTAATTGGCTATTTCTTTGATTAATGACGATATTTTCCTTTCTTACAAAATTACACCTTTTGAGAAATCTTGGATTTTACGAAAATTGATTTTTACTTCGAGCAGAAGATCACCTAAATTTTTTTTGAGTCCCCTGTTCCAAAAGGGAACCTCAATGTGGAGCCATTTTTGGAAAAAACATCCAATATTTTTCCCTATTTAGGTAGGTACTTAGTCCTTACCCTCGAACATTTCAAAATCAAATCAAACAATTTTTAATTCCTCCCCCCCCCCCCCCCATAAATATTTTGTATGAAATTTTCCAAAAAAAAATTATGATAACGCTGCAGCTTCCATCTGAATTTTGATTGACGTAATTTTCTATCAAATCAGATGATTTTTTATAGGTAACCATCCAGGCTAATTTTGGATAAATTTTTAAAAAAAATTGTGGCAGTGCCGCCAGTTGAATTTTTATTGATGTAATTTTAATAAAATTCAAATTGTTTATTCAATGACTTGAACTCATAATACACTAATTTTTTTGTATTATCAAAATAAATTTGAATACCTACATAAATTTTTAAAAAAATTTTGTGACGACTGAAGACGCTGCCAACTAAAATTTTATGAAAATTCTGTAATCAAGCTGACAGCGCTTTCCTAATTTTTTTCTATAGGTATCACACCTAAAAATTTTTTAGGCAGCCAAAAAAATGGTTGAATTAGGAAGCATTTATGTGAACAAATTAAATGAGTAAAAATTGAGTAAATCATTTTCAAATTGACGATTTCCAATTTTTCAAATCCTTTGTAGAGGAAAAAATTGGTAACTGCCTAATTTTGAATCCAATTTTACAGAAAACTGTAAATAGGTACAATTGAAAATTCAAATCGCATCTTTTTCGGGTTCACCATCCTAAAAGTGGAAAAAATAATTCCTCTCTCTTCAGACTGAGAAGTTTGAAAAAATTTAGAAAGTTGCCCATTGGAAATAAATTTTCTCACCAATTTTCGTCAAAACTCAGGATATGGTTTTTTTTCATCCTAAATTTTTATCTTTTTCATTGATGATTTTTTTTTAAATTCAATTTTACGCAAGATAGGAAGCTACTCTTATTTTTACATAGGTACCTATACCTATCTATGTTATTTTATTCTTAAAGATCGAATCCTTTTAATTCCTTCGTATTAAAATGTTTCAGATTCGAAATCCTGGCCGACATAGAATTCACTAACGAACGCCGCAGATCCTCGGTGGTGGTACGAACGCCGGAGAAACGAATCGTCTTATACATCATGGGCAGCGACGACATGATATTTTCTCGTCTAACGGGCGATAATCGCCTCAAAGAGACGACAAACGAGCACGTCTTATCTTTCGCCTTTGAAGGCCTTCGTACCCTATGTATCGCAATGGCGGATGTCAACGAGGGCGAATTCAGCAAATGGATCAAGCTTTACGAAAAAGCCAAGCTGTCTTTACAATCTCGAACGGTAGCTGTAGCCAAAACAGCCGAAATGCTCGAAAAAAGCTTACGTCTTTTGGGAGCTGTCGCCTGCGAGGATAAGCTCCAAGAAGAAGTACCCGAAACGATCGATACTTTTGTCAAAGCTGGTATCAGAATATGGATGTTGACTGGCGACAAACAAGAGACAGCTATAAATATCGGATATTCTACCAAATTGTTGAGTACCGATCACATGGTATTCATATTAAACTCAGATGTGCTCTCCGATCTTCAACGTTCCTGCTTGGAAATCTCCAGTAAACTTGATTCTAAAAGGAAAGCAGCCTTGATTGTGAATGGAAATGCTCTAAATAAGTTGCTAAGTTCGGATTTCTCCGACTACTTCATCAATTTATCGATGAATTGCGATATTGTAATTTGCTGTAGAATGATCCCTCTTCAAAAAGCCAACGTCGTAAATTACGTCCAAGATAAAACCCAATGGGTAACTTTGGCCGTAGGCGACGGTGCCAACGACGTCGCCATGATCCAAACAGCCACCATAGGTGTTGGTATCTCCGGAGTCGAAGGCCTGCAAGCTGTACACGCTGCTGATTATTCCATCGCCGTTTTCAAACATTTGAAGAGATTATTATTCGTTCACGGCACCTGGAACTATAACAGGGTTTGCAAAATGATTTATTACATTTATTATAAAAATATACCGATCGCTATTACCCTACTTTATTTATCCTCCGAAAGTGGCTGGTCCGGAGCCTCGTTTTTTGATGATTGGGCTTTCACCTTATTCAATGTTTTGTTCACCGATGGAGCTACCGTAGCTGTCGGTATGTTTGACCAAGACTACCTGGAAAATAAATTGATGACTGATCATACGATTTATCAACGTAACGAATGGTTCGATACGAAAAGTTTTTATATTTGCCTACTCAACGGATTATGGCATTCGGCTGTTTTACTTAGCATCACGATATATACGTTTAAGTCGAATGTGGTCTGGGGAACTGGTTTGACTGATCATATTTATGTCCAGGGCCATGTCGTCTACACCATGATTTTGATTGTGGTGCTGTTCAAGTGCAGTTTACATGTTCGACATTGGACTACGATTTCGATTTTTCTCGTCATATCTACGACATTGTTGTGGGTCCCTGTATTATTTATATATAGCTATTTATGGGATCAGCTCCCTTTGTTGCTGGATATCGATATGATGGGTTTGAGTGAGATGATATTTAGCTCCCCTGTGTTTTGGTTGAATTTAATTATAGTTGCCATATTTGCTCTGTTTATTGATTTATGTGTGATAATTTTGTATCGGGCGTATTGCTTTAAAAAGCATCAAAAAAATGAGTACGATGTCGCTGAAAAGGCATGATTGTGATGAATTGAAATGAATTTTTAAGTGTAGGTATCTCTCGAATAATTCCAATTGTTTTAAAAAATTGATCGATATTTAACGAATAATGTGTAAGATTTTGTATTAAATGATTTTTGTTTTTGTTTTCATAATTTGTTCGAAGGCAATTTATTTAAGCGCACCCAAGAAAGGCTCAGGGGGCTCGAAACCTCTTTTTCAAGCTATCTTAAGCTCGCTAACGAGGCACATATTCCTACTCGAAATAAAATTTTGAGCTGGAATGGAAATTAATCGAAAGTAGGTACCTAATTATATCAGAATAGAACCTCAAATCTAAAATTTCAGACTCTCAAGTTCAATAATTCTAGAATTTTGGCGAATTTTTGAAATTCGAAAAATACTCATTGCTTTGCAAAATATGAAAATTTGATGCGGTCAACAAGTAGGTAAAAATTTAAATTAGGTATGTACATATGTGCATATTTTATTTTTGGTCTCCCAAATCGATTGGAAACGGTTTAAAAACATTTCAAAATCCCTGAAAAAAAAATTTGAATTTTTCAGCACCCTAGAAAAGCGTGTAAAAAAGAAGCCTCGATCTCAAACCAGCTTCCAATCGATTTGGGAGGTAGAAATTCGAAAATGCGATAGGTATGGTATATAGGTAGAGGTACCTTTTTTTCGTTGATCACATCGAGTTTTCATATTTTACAAAGTAAAGTAATAATTTTGAAATTTTAAAAAATTGCAAAATAAACTTTTCCATTCAATGCATGGGTACCTACTTTTCATCTGTTTTCATTTCGGCTTAAAATTAGACTTTGAGTTGAGATACTTTAAAGGAGATTTTTCATTTAAAAAATGCTTTGAAAAGTGCTATCTTTGCTTTCCAGGTAGATTTTTTCAAATAAATTTCTCACTCTCTAAATCTGAACCAGTCAAAATTGATGGTCTTTTACTTCACGACTAATTTGACAACAATGTTCCCAAATTCGGAATTCATTTTCAACGTCAAGTCTTCATTTTAGGATACAGAACAATTTTTTCGGAAATGCGTACCTAATTTTAGATTAATTTCGAGTTGAAAATTTGATCCTGATTTGAAATATTGACTTCCTAGCGCTGTAACATTATCCAAATTATAACTGTGAAGCTGAAAAAAAAAAATGCTGGGATTGAAAAAAACTGAGGAAAATTTGAGGTTGAAAAAAATTTTTAAAAATTTACTCATTGAAAAAAATACTTAGTGAAAAAAATATGAAGATTAGAAAAATTCTAGTGTTCAGAAGTTCAGATGGGAAAACATTTTGAGAAAAAATATTTCGAAATTGAAAATAATTTTGAAAAAAAAACAACTTCATATCAAGAAATTGAAAAATAATTTCTTGTGGAAAAATTTAAAACAATAATTAACAAGTTTTATGGTTTTTACAAGTTTTAAAAATATAAAAATTGGAGAAAAAATTTTTGAGTTGCCAAATTTAAATTGGGATTTCTTATAATTAAAAATAAAGATTTATAGTCATTTTTATTTTACTAATAAATAATTCTTGAATCAAAAATAATTGAAAAATCTTTCTAAATTTTTTTTTTTTAAATTTCAGCATCCAAAGTAGCGCTTCTACAATTTGAAAAATAAACCACGAATTTCTAAATTTCAAAACAAACCTTGATCCGTTACGTAACCTTGGTTTAACCCTTTACCTCACCGACACCGCGTTCCCTTTATCTCATGTTTGGAAGTTTCTTACTTGTTTTTACTTGCGGCGGTAGTACAATGCGACTTCAGTGTTAGTGAGAACGTAATACGTACGTTAAGAATGAATTAACTGTGTGTAACCTGATATGCAGGTATAATTTACGTAAAATTTGAATATTTTTTGATTATCTAGAGTACGTGTGTGCTTAAATGGCGTGAAATATACACGTTTGTTTAACAAGTCAATAACAACGATGGTTTGAAAATATTTCTACATGTTTTATGTAAGTTAACATTGATGGTGAGTTTTTATTAACACTCCACTTATGGTAGACGTATATTGTGTACTTAGCACTTGGCTTTATTATAATCCAACCTAAAAAAGTACTCGTTGAAAACCCTTTTTCGAACATGTAATCTTTCTAAAAACTGGCTATCAATCATTTGTCAGGCAGAACTTGGCGGAATACGTCCCGACGCGAAAAAATTTCTCAATAAATTACAGTCAATTTAGCCGGTAGAAATTCGTTGTATTAAAACGATTAATTTCCTTAGGTGTCGTTAAAAAATGGGTTGAGAATACGGTTCGGCTTCGGATAAAGTCATCGATAAAAACGATGCGTTCGGCGTTCCACTACTGAGACGAAATGAGCAACGAAGAAGGTTCGTTCATCTCACCGGTGCATCGAAAAATCATCGTGAATCAACCGCAGTTGCAAGCCTACGCTTCGAATTCGATATCGACCACTAAATACAACGTGTTGACGTTCCTTCCGAAATTTCTATTCGAGCAGTTCCATAATCTAACCAATGTTTTCTTCTTACTCGTCGCTATCATTCAACAGTTCCCGGAAGCGGCTACGTTAGGCAGATATACGACTTTAATTCCATTATGCATTATATTATCTATATCCGGTGTTAAAGAAATACTCGAAGATATCCAAAGACACAGAGCTGATAGACGAGAAAACAAAAAGATAACCGAAGTTTTGAATTTCGACGAATGGCAGCCGGCGGAATGGCGTCAGGTACAGGTCGGCGATTTGGTTAAAGTCCAAAATGACGACAGTTTTCCAGCCGATTTGCTTCTGCTGCAGTGTAGCAGCGAATCCGGTGGGATTTGTTATATCGAGACGGTGAATCTAGACGGTGAAAATGATCTCAAAATTAGAAACTATGTGCCCGGAATCAACCAGACAGCTCAACCGGAGGAGTTGACCGGAGTGGTCGAATGTGATTTGCCGAACGAGCTTATTTACAAATTTCACGGTATTTATCATTTCGAAGAGGAAAAAGTACCGTTGAAAGATACCAACATGTTGCTACGAGGTGCCATGTTGAGAAATACCAGTTGGATTATCGGTTTGGTTATTTATACCGGTAACGATACGAAAATTAGACAGAATGCTAGTCAGACCAATATGAAGAGATCGTCCGTATCGATCAAGGTGAATAAACAGGTGATAATTTTATTCATCATGTTTGTCATATTCACCTTTGTTCATTGGCTGCTGTTCATGAGATGGAATAATGAAAATTACAATCAACATTGGTATCTGCCTTTGAAAAAGTACAAGCTCTTGGAACCCACTTCTTTGTTGACGCTGCTGGTCTTCGGTGTTATATATTCCATCATGATACCTATTTCGCTGCAGGTAATGCAGGAAATCTCGAGGTATATTCAAGGTATATTCATCAGCAGCGATTCTGATATGTATTGCGACGAAAAGGATATCCAATCTGTGGCAAAAACATCCAGCCTGAACGAAGATCTCGGTTTGGTCAAATATGTCTTGACTGATAAAACTGGCACCCTTACCAGGAATCTTCTCGAATTCAAATACTGCTCCATCGACGGTTTAATCTACGACGAGAGTAATTTCAACTCACTGGCACGTATCGATCGAGGCGACTCAAGTATGTTCCATCACCTCTTCATCGCCATCTGCCTTTGTCCAGGAGTAGTTCCGGTGAAACAGGAAGACAACACCGTTACCTTTTTCGCCTCATCACCGGATCACAAAGCTTTACTCCAGGCTGCTCAAAATTTCGGCTACGTTTTAACCAAACGAGACCATACCAAGGCTGTGATTAAAATTGGCCCGAATTACCAAACGTATAAAATTCTGTGCGATTTCGAATTCAACAATGATCGAAGGCGAACATCCGTTATCGTCGAAAATCCGTCCAAGGAAATCGTCTTGTACAGTATGGGTGCCGATGACGTCGTATTCGAAAGACTGGCAGGCTCTTCGCAGTACCTGGAGGTGACTACGAACCATCTGGAGGAATTTTCCGGCGAAGGACTGCGCACCTTATGCATAGCTATGAAGAAACTGAACCGAATCGAATTCAATGATTGGTATCCGGCTTATAAAGAAGCGCAAGAATCCATGGTGTCTGGAAACTTGAAAAATTACGCCGAAAATACCATCGTAAGGAAGTTGACCCTCGTAGGGGTCACTGCTGTCGAAGATAAGCTACAAGACGATGTACCCGAAACTATTCGAGATCTTTTACTGGCTGGAATCCATATTTGGATGCTGACCGGTGATAAATTAGAGACAGCGATCAACATTGGATTTTCCTGTAAACTCCTGAATGCTGAAACGTCGTTGATACTGTTGAACGTCGAAGACCTGGATAAGCTCAGATACATCATTGCCCAACAAATTAGAATCCTCGGTAATAATTTCGGTAAACCTGACAACGACTGTAGTCTCGTCATTACCGGCGCCTGTCTCCAATATCTCCTAGATTCGCCCCTCGACGCAACAGATCTCATCAAACTGATGCTCAGTTGTCGAACCGTGATTTGCTGTCGAACTACACCCAAGCAAAAAGCCCTGGTGGCCAAGCAAGTCGATAAACATACCAATCACGTGACCTTGGCCATCGGCGACGGCGCCAATGACGTAGCCATGATACAGACCGCCTCCATCGGTGTCGGAATCTCCGGCATAGAAGGTCTCCAAGCGGCCAATGCAGCTGACTATTCAATCGGTCAGTTCAAACATTTGAAGAAGCTGTTACTAGTCCATGGCACTTGGAACTACCATAGGATTTGCAAAATGATCTTTTTTATTTACTACAAGAACGTAGTCATTGCCACGATGCAATTTTACCTCACCTCGGTAATGGCTTGGTCTGGAATGCTGTTTTTCGATCGATGGGCTCGAATGCTCTTTAACGTACTGCTCACCGGAGCACCCACCCTGGCGATGGGTATTTTTGAACAAAATGCTCCGGTAGATTTACTCATGAGCCAACCTGATATCTACAAGAGGAATTTATGGTTCAATATGGGTTCTTTTACCGGCTGCATCATCAGCGGCGTTTTCCACGGGTTATTTTTAACCTGGCTCTCATTCGGTATGTTTGAAACCGGAGTATATTGGTCCAGTGGCCGAACAGACAGTTATCTCATTGAGGGTAACTTGGTGTACACAGTTTTGATCATCATTGTATGCTTAAAAAGTGGACTCCATACGTATAATTGGACCAATCTAACATTTTTGTGTATTTTCGGATCGATTTTATGTTGGATCGTTCTGCTGGGAATATTGAGTTATACCTGGCCTTACCTAAGTATGGGTGAAGATATGCCACGAGCTGTTTGGATCATTCTCCAGACCCCTTATTTCTGGATGTACTGTTTCGTCTGCACCATTGTCATATTAATGTTGGATATGATAGTGGTCGTCATCTATCGTACATTCAAGGAAAAATTGATTCAGTGGATGAAAGAAAGAAACCTGATATCTCGAGAATGATCAACCTAAATGGGTTTTCTGGAGTTCCTCAATGGCCTTGTGACGGTAGCATTCCGCGAGGCGAAGAATTACCTGTTTATTGGCGAATTTTGCGTCGAAGAAAGGTATGTGAACCGATGTTATTCATTCGAGCTCAATGTTACCAAAATATGCGACAATGTTCGTTTTTTATTATTTTTGACGAAATGTCAAGTCGAGTTAATGTATGAAGAAGTTTTATAAAATATTACCGAAATAGTATCATGTCGTGCGATGGTCGATTTTTCGTAATTTTCGTGATGAAACGATTTCTTATCTTTATGACCATACAATATTTATAATCGAGCTGTACGAGGTAATTCATTGATTTTTTCGTTATCGTTTGTCGATCTACTTCTCCAGTTTGGGTTAATTCGGGTGAATGATGGTACCGGAAATGAATCGAAGCAGGATGTTGTTTTGATGAGATTTTCTAGATTAATTATGTTTCACGTTGTCGAGGTTTGAGTTGATGGTTTGATATTTTGGATGAAAATTATGGGTGAATGGAAACTATTGTAGAATTTTGGAGTGTGGGTTGATTTATTGTGGATGGGTCGAATTTTTTTTCGTGTTTCTTTAATTTTTTTTGCCGTGTTGTTTGCATTCAACGTGAAAAACAAGATTTCAAAGAATTTTTACATTTCGTGTTGGTTTTGAGGTAATTAAGGTAATTATTATTAGATGCTCAAAATTTTATGCCAAAATTGTTTTAAAAAATCTCAAATTTTACCGATTTTAAAAATATCGATTTTCAATTTTTTTGTGGATCATTTTTTGATTTTGATGGTTGAGAATATCTCGAAATGTCATATTGGAGAGCGTGATATTTTGAAATGTATTTTTTAAAGACCCCTAAAAAAATTGAATCAGGTCGAAAATTGCTGTCGATTTTTTTTTTACTGATTCAATTTTTCAACTGAGTGTATTTTCTTGCGATAAAGCGTTTTACATAATTTTGACCAATTTTACTCCATGAAGGAGGGAGGGGGGGGGGGGGGTCAAAACATGAAGAATTTGGAAAAAAATATTCCGAGAAGTTTCTTTTTACATTATTTTGTACTTTTTCTATTGAATTAACAATGTCTTCGAAATCAAAATTTTTGTCTATAAATTGCTTAATAAATTTTAAGCACTATTTATATGAGAAATTTTCTTCAATAACCTCAAATTCGAAATGCAAGATGGAAATTTTTGGGATTTTTTTGGTGAAAAAATTGGAAATCGAAGCAAAAAATTGTTCAACTCGTTGTACAGTAGAACCTCGATTATCCGATTTCTCGATTATCCGAGCATAAAATTCTATCCGATTTTACTCGATTATCCGACTTTCAAAAGTCGGATAATACTTTATTATCCGACTTCTTTTAAATTTAGCTCTTTTTTAAGCTCGACAAACATATTTTTCAGCTTGAAAATATCACAAAATACATTATTTTCTGTCCTTCAACTATGATTTTTCAAAAAATAATGAAAAATCCTGAATCAGATAAATTACTTACGTGAAATTCCTTTCTTTTTGAGTGAGTGAAATAAATTTCATGAAAAATTCATGATTAATTCACCACAGATTTCTAAAAAAATGCAATTTCTCATCAAATTTTTCTGATTCAGATTTGAAAAATTAGTACCTAAATTGATTGCTTGTCCTGAAAATCCTGCATCTCGCCAATTTTTCTTTGCTCAAAATCTGTATTATGAAAATACATCTGACTATACCACTGAAATTCTTACTCTATGATACTGTGTTTGTATACTCGAAGTAAGTACATAATTCCTTTTCGATTTTTACGGATTCTATTTTTTGAATTTTTTGTTGGGAGTTGTTTTTTTTCAAATTCGAGGTTTTATATCTTATTTGAAAGTTCATGCATGCCAAAAATGTTTTAAAAATTTCAAGTAAATTCATTAATTACATTTTTTTCTGATAAAACTAAACTTTTTGATTATCCGACTTTTCCGCACAACCGAGTTTTCCCCGCCCCAATTAAATCGGATAATCGAGGTTCTACTGTAGTAATATTAATCGAGGGTCAAAATAAATTATGATTTTAGAGATTTTTCAATATTCTAAAATAGCTATCAAAAAAAAAATTGGAAAAAATTTAATAATAATTTTCAGTGCTTGAAAACGTAAATCCGAGTCATTAGAGGGGAGGGGGGACAAAAATTAAAATTTAAAAATTTGTCTTGACACGTTAAAACGGCCTTTTGAGCCCTACAATTTTTTTCAAGTCTTAATTTTTTACTCCAAAATGGCCTCCTTACTCTTTTTTAGAGAAGTGTAAGATTGAAATGTGTGCTTCATCCTCATCTGAGGTGTTTTTTTGGTCAGTTGAAGCGAAACTTGGTGAATATATTTACTTTTTAGAAGATTACCTGAACTTTTGTAAATTTTTCGAATTTTTCTTGAATCGAAATTTTGAAAACTTCAGTCGTCCATAACATTGCAATTATGAATGAAAGAAGTAAAAAAAAACTACAAGTGTTAGAAATAAGTTTCAGATTTTTGGAGGGTGAAACCTACAAAATTTCTCCATGGTCTTTATTCCTGATAATTATATTGAAACAAGAAAAAAACCAAATCGTGAAATCAACGTCTTTTTCTTGTTCTGAAGGTCAAATTACCCCTTTGTACTCTACGTATTTGGAAAATTGCTAATTCTGATTTAAAAAATTCGAAGAAAAAATTCATTTTTAGTGTAAGCAAATGATTTGTGCTCAGCATGTCAAATCATTTCAGAGGGTGAAAATTTCATTTGTGGAGTCAAAAATCATCTTTTGCTGTAGGTACAAAATTATTATTATAATTTTTGAGGGGAGGGGGCTTTGAAAAAGTTTTCTAATCGATTCACCTGTATTGCATCCTGCTAAAAAATTTTTTTCAATTTGAAATGAGAAATGAATTGACATTCTTCCTCAGACCAGGATGTTTCCATCTTCCTTTTTTCTTGTCAAACTGGATTTCAATTTTCTAAATTTTCTCATAAATTGAGTATTCAAGTTGAAAAATTTTATAAAATACGATTTTTTTTTACTATTTTTGCAATCTTTTTTTCTGAAATTCAACTTTTGATTCTTTTGGCTTTTAAAATCATCCAGAAAAATCTTTCTATAAATACCTACCTACACCTACTGCCAAGTTTTAAAAATATCTTGGAATTAAATCGATTCCTTTGAATTTTATTTTTTCCTTTTAGGTATTTTTTTTTTTATATTCCGCGAAGAATGAGGTATACTTTTCCTTTTCCAGTTCCCTCCTCCCTTTCTCCAGCCTCATCAAATTGTATTTTTCTCATTTCAAATGACGTATTGAAAAAAAACGTGTCTAGCGAATTGTTGAATCTTACTACAAAAAATATATCTACGTAGGCCATCGAGTGTTTGAAACCCTACTTTTTATTACATTTCTCAATACGTTTTCGTTTCTAATCCAAATATTGGGGAAAACATTCGTGGTTTTGGAAATTTTGCAAATCGTGACCGAAAAATAAATAATCATGGCTGTTTTCGTTGTGACAATTTTCAGGTCCTATTTTTTTTCATTTATCATTCTTATGTAGGACGTCATTGAGTTATATAATGACGAATGGGAAAATAAATCTATAAATGTGCTCGATTCTGTGTCTCTGTTTTTCCTTCTCTGCCTCTTTGCCTCTCACCTCTTCATCCCATCCTTTCCTCTATTCTTCTCTGTATACTGGAAAACGATTGTGTGTGTAATTGTACACAATACATACAATCTGTTTCGATATCATTATTACGACGTATAGGAATAAAAAATTAGAGAAGCACTACAAACCGTGTTGACCGTGTTTGATTGAACTGTTCTTATCAATACCAAACTACAAAGCCCTTCGTTCGTATATTTATTGCAAAGAGGTTTTCGTTGAAAGAAAAATGACACTTATACTGCACCAGTTCATTAAAAATAATAATGATTAAAAAAATGATACCATTGGTCCGAAAACGAAAAAGGTATCGAAGTGTGAAATTTTCTATGGATTGGGGGGCGTGTTGATCGTCCATATGGAAAATTATACCCATAGGTACATATTTATTCACACCGTTTTAAGTATATGCTTAAACATTGTGATAAAATATTTACATTACCAATGTTTACGTATTCCTTGTAATTTTATAAGTCTAAGGTATATATCTAGCCATTATGGTGCAGAAAATCTGCTTACAAATGTATTAATGAGTCGGGCAAATAACACGCCAGGTGTGATGTTTACTTTCTCCTCGGTTGTCGACTGTCGTGCGTGAACGTTTTGCACCTTGCGGTTTGTGGTGTCTTTTTATGTATCCTTTTTCTTCCTCACTCCTCCCTAACAATTCTATGGGTATCAGTAAATTGAGTTTTCAAGTTATTTTGACCTTTTCAACTCGTTCGTGTTCATTTGGTCGTATAGGTAGTTTTTTTTGTTTTTCATTTATTTGCAAAAAAGTGTATTTGCCTAATTTTGTCAATTTACGAAACGAATTTTAGTAGCAGAGGAAAGGTCGAGGACTGGAAAATATTTGGGGATTGAAATTTATTTACATAGGCGTGTTTCTATTTATAATTCTGCGATTCGTGGGTTTCGTTTGGGGGATTTTTTGACGATGTTTATGGAGTTTTCCACGAAGGTAAAAAGAAAGTGAAGGAATTTTCCAATGAAAGTGGTATTGAAAATATCAAACTATCATGTTTTATTTATAGAATTGGGAAAATATGGAAACCGATAGTCTTAAACTTTGATTCAGTATTCGAAAAAAATGTGTTTTTTAAAAAATTGATTCATTAATGAAATCAATTGAGCCAGCTCGTGCGTATAAAAAAGTCGATAAATTACTCAGCTTTCAACAATTATTTTAATCTATTAATTGGTTGGTTGTTTAGTTTGTCGGTTGATTGAATAAACGAATGAATGATGATAGATTGAGAAAAACGTCTTTGAATTTTTAAAAAAAATTGCTGAGTGAAAATTTAAATTCCCAAGCCGTACAAAAGGTACAGCTAAGGATCCTTAAAGTGTGTTTGTTTTGAAAAAACAGGTTTTTTGCCCTGTCTTTTGGCTTATTGACCTCGCCATTGGAACCAATTATTTTTTCTGTAAGCCAGTTGGAAAGTTGAAGATGAAATTGAGAATAACTAACTGTATTTTCACTTCAAAATATTTAAATTGTTGACTCTATTATCTCAAATTTGTCCCAGCAATGTTTTTTTGATCACTAAGAATAAATTTTGATGAAAATTTTCCAAAAAATTATGAAGCGTTAAACTGTATGTAATTCCAGCTGGCAACACTGATCAAAAAATTTTCAAAGAAATGATTGAAATTTATTTTTTCGTACTTACCAGAAATTATGATCGCTTATTTTCTAAATTGTCAACCGAGCAACATTGATCTTGAAAAATGTAAAAGCATGAAAGATCGTAAAAATTGATAGATAAAAAATAATACATTTTTTGAATAATAATGTTTTATAGTTTTATCCATTACCTATGTTGATGATTAATTTGAATAGTTTAAAAGAAGAATTTTTGGTGTGTGTGTGTTTGATGTAGAGGGGGAGAGTGAGAGGAACAATTATTGGGGAGGACCAAAAACGTAGAAAATTCATTTTAAAAAACCTTTTGATAAAATCATAATAAATGTACCCATATAATTTGGAAAATTTTACTAGACTCATTGATTTCTCATCATTTAAATTTCCATTTTTTCTTCATTCAGCCTTCATTGCTGTTTTTCTATTCATATTTTTAATCCATTCAATTGATTTTTTCAATTTTTAAATTATTGATTTCTTAAGCGATTCTTTGAGAATGTTAATGAATAATAAATCAATCCTTTCCTTTTATTATTTTCCTATTTCGACTTCTCTCTAAGTGATTATTTAAAAATTTGTGGTAATTTTTCATTTAATTCCATTTTCAATTTCATGTATTGGTGAGGGGGGGGGGGTATTTGAACATTTTGCAAGATGGATGGGACACGTTTTAAGTAAAAAAAAAGTGAGCTGCTTTAGTTTTGAAATTACTTTTTTAAGAAACATAAATTTTTCTTTTTTATGACCACACGCGATCCAAAGAAGACCGATAACTTGAAAAATTATGAAACTTTGATTTCCTTCTTTTTCACTGATAATTAAATTATTATGGTTGAGACCATTTTTGAGGTACTTGACCCTTTAACTAACTTTTTCGAAAGCGTTATGATTATGAATTTTTATTTATGTTTAATAATTAAATAACTGAAAAAAAATTGGGGGAAACTTTTTAGGCAATTTTTGGGATACTTGGAGTAAAATCCGATTCATATTAGTTTGATTTTTAAAAATTTTCAATCAATTTTCTGTCAGAATTGAAAAATTACATTAGAAATGTTACTTGTACACAAACTATCTCTTCCTAAAAAAAATAATTTCTCAAATAATCAGCCACTTTGCTCCTTATTTTTTCTCATCTTTGGAGACCTAAAAAAAATATCTCAAAATTATCCCTCGAACGTAATTTTTGCGCCGTTCTTCAACTCGATTGATTAAACGACTCGTACAAGACGTTTGATCCGGAAACTTGACGTTATGTGGGCGTTTTTAATTAATTGAAGAAACAGGAGAAGAATTTATTTTAAAAAGTAAATATTATTCCGTACACGCAGCGCGACTATGTAGTTCTCTCGACATTTCTTGATAACACGTGAAGGAAGATACGCAAACTAAAATAAACTGCACCATAACGTGTGATAGACTGAGCGTGCGTTATTTCATTTTTTTCACTTCAGAGAATAACCTACCTAATTAGTCTTCCTGGTAAATACTCGTGGGTACCTTTTTCTCTTATTATTCTGCTCGAATGATACATTTTTGACCCGTGTTCGTTCGCATTACTTTTAATGTGTCGAGGGAAAAAAATAAACAGATAAAAAGATAATAATATTGTAACTACTTTATGTATGTGGTATTAATGAAAGCAGGAAATAAGGCCAGTGATGTGATTTTGTTCGCATTGATTAGATATAAAAATAAAACTGTCCGATAATTGATAAATTATGTATAATGGCAATGCCTGATCGGATGTTGGCTCTGATAAGTAACCAAGGGAATACCAAGTTTGATAAGATTGCGAATTGCATGAATAATTTGTCAAAAGTAATTTTCGATGTGGTGATTTTTCAATGGAGATTTTTAAAAAAAGAAGTGACGTGATTTTTTTCACCTAATTAATCCTTGCGAATATATTTTTCATGCGTTCTTGATGCAATCAAAAAGTGATTTCATAAAATCGATTCTAAAGAAAATTAAATTATGAAGGTATCTAATTCTGTGCATTTACTTTTAACAGCTTATTAGCATGTTTTCAAGAAAATTCATCATTTTTTTTACTCAATAAGTATGGAGGATGGACCATTTTAATGATTTTTTTTCTAGCGTTGGGAAATTCCAAAATTTTTTGAAAACTTCGAAATTTCTTGAAACCTCTTCTAATCGATTTAGGAGGTCAAAAATAGGGCATGTACCAAATTTCAGTATTTTTTTTTCAACTTGGTCAGATTTTCATATTTTCCGGGACAATGAAGTACGTAATTCTGAAATTTGAAGAATTGAATTTAACGCCTAAAATTTTAGATATGGCCGGTGTTCTTTTAGTATGCACTTTAATTTATTTTTGTTTGGACTCCGAATTTCTTTTTAAATCGGAATACCTCCCTGTGAGTCCAAATCAACAATATTCACTTAAATTTCTTCAAAATTAAATTTTTTTGAAATTTTTTCTATTTTAACTTTTTTTTTAGTGTTTTAAATGAATAACACAAATCGACAAAAAATTTTATTCTATGTCTCGATTCTAATGTCAAAATTCTGATTCTAGACATCAAAATACATCATCTCGCTCAATCCTAGCTTTCGAAGTTTGTTTTGGGGGTGAGGGGTCAAAAAATACGATTTTTCAAGAGCAATAGGCACGAGAGTTGTAAAAATTTTCAATTTTTTTATCCATTCGTATAGGAAATTTCACGGTGAATAGAATGACGCAAATTGTAGATCTCTATCTTTTTTAGAAAAAAAGTTACAGCTCATTCTTTCCAAAATTCTGTGTAAAAATCTTAATTTTTTTTGTGCCTTGCCCACGAAAAAGTGAAATTTCTGAGAAAACTAAGCCTTCTAAAGCTATAATGACCGTGACAAAAGTTTTAGAGAATTAAATTTTCTACCGTATGAAACCAGTGAGATTTTCCTGGGAAGCATAGTTTTCGAAATATTTTCGAGTAGCTTAAGTTGAAAATTGATGAAAAAAAATTGAGAAATAAAAAAAATTATTTCATCTTTCTAAATTACCGCCATTAATTTTTCTCTTATGCTCAAGCTTATTGCTCTCAAATACCCCCCCCCCCCTCAAAATCGAACTTTGGTCAAAAAAATTATTTTTCTTTCATTAATTACATGAAAACAACATAAATTTGACAATCGGAACCCGGACAAAAAATCGTGTCGACCTGTGTAATTAATCTGAGAACGATCCATTAAAAAAAAATTTGATTTTCAAAGGAGTTTTCAAAACAAAATTGGGGCTTTGAAAAATGAATATTTGAAAAAAAATTATTAAGCAAATGGGAACAATGCATACCTGGTTAAAATAATCCACATTCTGTGGGCGGGCACTTTTTCCATCATAATAAGAGCATAATTTCTCTTCTAATTCGAGTAATTAATTTATAACAATCGACCAGCAATTGTTAAATACACACGTTCGCATGTATTAAATACCTCCACGTGGAAAAATATGCATAAAAAATAGTACAATAAGAATCGATTACACAATGGATCCCTTGTGATAAAAATGTAAAAAATTAGATTAAGTATTCATTCGTAATTAAAAATTGATAAATTTATCCACCAAGTTTCTAATTCAACAGTAATTTTCCACCTATTAAAATTTTTATAAAATTCTTTTCAGCTCGTTACTCTTTAAAAAAATATATTATAGGTATTTTTACCCCTTCCCTGGTTATTATTTTCTTTGCCTTATCGTTAATGTAATATTGCACAATTTTATTTCTTACAGGGTGATTTTCTTTTTTAAACTAGATGTAAAACGTTGATGGGTTTGAAGGGCTGCACCTTTGAGTTGGTAATTTGTATGATGTGGTTGCGTGTGATAATGAAATTTATTGTAGAAACGTAAGACGTTTCTGAGTATAAATTACCTGTGAGGATTTTTTTTACAAGTTGTTTTTCTTTTCTTATATTTTTAAATTTACTTCTTCCTTTTTATTTTCAAAGTTTCCTCGTATGTAAGTTATACTTATATAAGGAAGTTTACCTGTGAAATTATGATTACGAATGTTGTTTTATAAGGTGCATTTCTCGTGTTTTTTGTCGTTATTTTTTTTTAAATGATTGTTTTTAATGTAGAAGAGTTCCTTTCGGAAAGATTTTACAGTTTTAGACCGAATCGAAAAATAGGGAATTTTTTTATTATATCTTGAGAAATATTCTGATTAATTGTGAGATCGAACTGTGATGAAAAAAATCGCACAACAAAAAGATCAAAAAATATTCTCTCAATTTTTTTTATCGATATTTATCTTACGTACGTTTAAGATTTTTTCATTTCCAGAAATGGTATCACTGATTTCATCCAAGCCCTTCCAAGCCATGAAAAAATCTTTATAAAAATACTTCTCACCTGTGGCTATGATCTAAAAAAAGAATCCTATAAACACTCGTATTTGATTTTAAACTCGTAAAATTGCGTGTATTTTAAAATCTTATAATAACCTGTGTTGAAAAATTCAAAGCTGAGAGGAGGGAGGAGGGTTCTAGGACATTGGGAATTATATTTTTTGTGATATTTGTTGCTTGAGAAGATATTTGAAATAATTTTGCCATTTTTGAGTCTTCCTATATTTTTGTTGCGTCTAATCGTCATTTTTTTTTGCATTTATTACCGAGTGGAAATCTACTTATACCTATGTATGTTTAACGAATACACATTGTTGGATTTTTAAACGATATATTTTATGAGCTAATCATTAGCTATTCGTCGTGGTCATAATTTTAAAAAATACCAATTAGTATTATTGTCTGGTATTCATTGCATTTCGTATTTCTTCTCTACTGACCACGACGAAATCATTACGTAATGATTATTCTCCATCAGTTTTCGGTGTGTGATGGACCTTTTACGTGTATTTTTATTCGTAGAGTTCGAGTTAATAGGCGATTGGTTCAAGGTAGACGACTGTAATTAGTCCCTTAAGGTCGTGGGGGGTTGAAATGGTGGTTGAGAGGGGGTATGTGTACTTTTTGTAGAGTAAATATGTACCTAGACGCCTAGACCATCCGTTTGAACGATCGAATTGAATTTTATCAATGTACGAGGATATTCACCGAGCGTAATAAAAGTCGATGACGTCATAGAATGATTTAATTGTGAAATGCCAAGCTAGGTCGTTACTATTTGCATACGTTTTCGGCACACCATAAATCAGGCTCGATATTCGTGTTGAGTTATGGCTGGATTTCCTTAGTGACCGGCTGTTTGGAAAGTATCTTGATGTGGGATGTGGGGAGACGGGAAGGAAGGGGAATATCAATAGATTTAATGGAAAATGTTCAATTAATTTTGAAGAATTTATAATTGAGATGTTTTTTCGATTTGAATTATTTTGGTATCTCTGTCCCTAATTTTTTTCTCATCTCTCTTGTCCAAAGTTTCATCGAGTTGAAATCTTATTCCGTATTCATCTAATTGAATACGAACGAAAATACTAAATTGAAAGCAGTTTACCGGTGAATAATGCGTAAAATAGTACAAATTTATGTTAAACCTTGAGATCTTTAATTTCCATTTCTCAAATTATGTTTATTATTCGAATAGGTAGAAGTACGTCTGCGCCTGGTTCAAAATCAAGGAAACTTCTTGAAACGAGAAATTATTTACAAATGTATGTGGATTCGGTGGCTGAAGCCTTGAGGGCGTGAAATTTTCAATTAAATCGCCATTAAATGACCGTCATCGACTCGTCGTAAGCTTTCGAGCTCGAAATTTTCATCAAAAGAATTGGGTTTTTGATGGGCCAATGAATGGAAAAATGTTGAGGGGAAGAGTGCGATTAGAAGCGAGGAGAAAAAATTGAAAGATTGGGTCATTTCATGCCAACTCGATCGAAAATTACACAATGGGTGGTGATTTTGATCAGATCGACAACAGGACGTTGAATTATGATGAATGACGTTGATCGGAGATCTCGTAGATTTTTTTGGCGACGTTTTCAGCCTTTGAAATGTACCTGGCTAATTAAATAGCTGATTGTTGAAAAAATTTATATGAGGATGAAAATTAGAATCAACTAGAAGACTTGAAGTTTTCAAAAAATTTAGTTTTTTCCAATGGTATTTCATCAAGAAATTGAAAACATTTTCAATATTACAAACACAAACAGGTACACTTGAACAAAAGAACTAATAACCAAAAAATTTTCGGATATCGATTAAATGACGTCATGTCAGTCTATTCTGAAATGAAACAGACTACTGTACTTTTTGCTTGAAAAATTTCTGTTGCCGCTTTTTGAGAAAAATTTTCCAATAAAATCTGCAATGCCGAAGTACAATTTTTTCAAATTTAAACATCCTGCTGGTTGATTTTTTTCTAAAAATTGAACTGATTTTTGTGTAGGTAATTTTTTTCTATTTTTGATGAAAGATAATTTTTTTAATCAAATTTTTCACAGCTTCAGTGTTGTATTTTTAAAAAATCTTTATTGTGCGTTTTTTTTTCACTGTCACTCGTTAAAAGATTTTTTAAAAAAATTTTTTGACCAAAAACTGAAAAAATCATGAGAAAATGAATAATCAAGTTCTCTTTCCTCAGAAATATCAAAAAAAATTGATGTGTCCTTGTGTCCTACGTAAAATGATCTATGGCTGAGAATTTCTTTAGAAATTTTTGTACTCATAGAGTTTGTTTTTAATTTTAATTTATTAGATCAATTTTTTATTTTATTAAAAATGATAATACTTACTGAATTCGTAAATTAATTTTATATTAGGTCATGGTTATTGGTTATCTTGACTCGAAAATTTATTTTCAATTACTTGGCATGTTACTAAAAAATAATATCAACGACTCTGCGAAAAAAATCGTCGAAACTTACATTTTGCACCATTCGTCATCATTTAATTACGTAAATTTGTTTTTTTGAAAAAAAATTCACCACCCTTCGTGCAATTTTTGATAAAGTTGATGGTAAAATGATCCGATCTAAATAATAATTTTTTGTGATACCTTTTTCAAAATATTCGATCGATTTGTCTACTTGTGAAATATTTGAAAAAAAATTGAGAAGTATAGCAGGAATTTTCATCCTAGAGACCATAATCTATAAAAATATTCTATGTACTTTCGTTCTGAATAATTTAAAATAAATATGTCGACAATGTGAAAAACTATATTTAAAAAAATAATTACCTATTAAGTTTAACTGATGAAGTTATTTCTTTCATTAATTAGACATTGACCTATTATGTTTTACTTTGTACGTTGAAAGACTTTTTTTTTCAATTTTCCTTCGTTTTTTTTCGATTGTTTTTTATCATTATTTTTTTATATCGTTCTATCGTTAACGTCGTTAATGTTGATAAAATTATAAAAAAAATCACTGTTATGTTGTAATGTTGTTACCATTTTTTTTTAATTATCGCATTTATCATATTTAAGAAAATAAATTTTTCAAGAATTTGAGTAATTAATTTATATTGATATTTTACAACTCAAATTTTAAAAAATCCGATATTAAAATCTAAAATTAACCAACGTAATAAAAATAATGAAATATTTCAGAAAATCATTTTTAAGATACAAGTTCTAAAAATATTACAAATGTCTCAAAAATAGTTTCCATTTTCTCAAAATAACGTTACTTTCCCCGATTATTTTGAACGAATAAATTTTAATGATGGGTTGACGTATTCTTTAAAATTGACACCAACTAAAAGTATATTTTTTCCTGGCCACACTATACCGATATCTTGACCTTTGAGCACCTATTTCGGCGTGGCTATACATATAAATTACGTAGGAAAAAAGGGTTACTTTGTTGTTGAGAGCGATAGAAAATATCAAATTAAAGGAATATCAAAAATACACCTCATCATGTCGCCTTATGTGGTCTCTTGTAATTTATATCCTTGACCTATTTTCGTTCAAAGGTGTGCTATAAAAAAAAAAAAAAAAATACGTAAAAAATTATAAGTACGAGCCGCAACTTATTATTAATATCGCTCGTTTGCTTGAATTGATTCATTACATCGTTTCTCTCATTTTCCTGTGTTAATCTGCGCTTCATTGTGTGCATGTAGAATTACCAAGTAGTTGAAATTACCACCAACCGAGGAATGATTGGCGAAATAAAATTCACGCTGATTTTATCGTCCAAGTAGACTTGTAGCTATATTACTTTTGATGCATTTAATTTCTTATTTAAAAGTTATTATTAACTTGCTACCGTCGAAGTTTTATGTTATGTCCATAAAAAAAAGTTCGAAAGAGACGCGAATAATTTTTAAACTGAGGTGATGATTGAAAATCTTACTGAGATGCTTTGGAAAAAATAAATTCGCAATTTTGCGAAGAAAAAGTAATTTCGTGGGACAGAATTTAGTCGAAAATAGAAATATTTGGGTATTTTGGAGGGTTAGGTTAGGTGAGCCGACGTTGTGATGTTTTTTTTTAGACGAAATACATTGCAACTTGTTCGTAGACTTTGAAATAATTCCAAATTGAAATACTTCCTGTTGAGTTTTGTACGCGGCTGGTACATTTATAGGTCATACTGCTAAAATGTTAACGTCTGGTTGGTTTTAATAATTTATAATTTGTTTACCGAATCGTTCTATTTTAAATATGAAAGATTTCACGAACGTAATTACAATATTATGTAACCTATCGACCAAGTTTTGAATCATTCTACGTATAAATTGCCATCGTATTTGTTAAAGTACCTATAATATCGTCATCGATTCACGGTTCAGTTGAAAATGTTTCATTGTTTTGTGTACTCAAACTGAAACGAAAATTAAATTTGGCGAATTATTAAAACCAATGCTATATATGGGTTTAAAATGAGTGAAGTGATCGTGTATGTGCCTACGTGTGGAGTATGAATTCGTATATCTGGTTTATTAAACCGTTACGTCAGCGTCAGAAAAATTTGATGGTATGGGTCCTCTCTGGCTGTGGCCGGTTTCTTATTTTGTGGCTGGTACCTAGACCTACACGTGTAGGTGATCGACGGACTCATTTCTTAATCGTTCGTACGTTCGACGAAAAAAGAGAGAGCGATGGGATGGCAGCGAATTGAGTTGATGACTCGAGTGTCTGCGGTGTTGATTTTAATTCAGAAGGCGACAATGTTTGAAATGAAAATTGAAGTGAAATTTTTGTATTGATAATTTTAAAATTTTATAGTTATGATCGAGTCCCCCTTGATGGTCTAAAGAAGCATTTCCATCCTACCTAATTTTTCGATCTGACCTCCTACCTGCTCTAATAGATTTCTTTCCAAATTACAAAAACGAAATTGAAGGATGAAGTGGGGAAGGGGTCAGATCGAAAAAGTGAATCGATATCAAAACTCGTTGACCTCAGATTAGTGAGAATCGATGAGTATTTTGATTTTTTTTTAGCCCGATGCTTTTTTTTTAAGTTAAGGGGCTAGAGGGGCATGGAAGAAACGAACTCAAAAAATCAGCCAATATTTATGCTCAGCGCCCACAAACCCAAAAAACGACATTTCGTACGTTATTATCAATTTTTTTGAATTTTGATTTTATCGAGGGGACTGTCAGGGGCATTCTGAAGGGTTAAATGAAAAAAAAATTGCATATTCGAACTCAGCGTCTTAAAATTAGTTAAAAACTGTGTGTTACCTACTTCATTTTTTATATTTTTCTGAATTCTGGTCAAAATTGAAGACCCCCATGTACCCCCTTCCGCTTGAGAGGAGGAGTCGTCCAGTTTACATTTTGAAAAATTCATTGATTGAAAAAGAGTAAAAAAGACTTGATTTGAATTTTTTCATACTTTTAATAAGTTTAATTTTTTGTATTTTTTTACCATAAAATTTCAACTTTGAGTTTTTCTAAATGTGATCCTTGATTTTATTTTTTTACTAAATACAATCCATCTTGAGGTATACGCCCTTCAAAGTTGGGTAGTTCGGCAAAAAATCGCAGCTCCCCCCACTTTGGTCCCTTCCAGGGTAAAGATGGAAATTTCGATGTTCATTTCTTCAGACTATCTGAGGGAACTTTTTGAAGTAATTTGGTGCAAAATCGGAAGATTTGACTTAATTTTTGGTTTGAGTTGATATGGAATTTGGCAGTTTTTCTTCGTTTTTTTTTTTTCTTTCTTTAAATTTACTGTAACTTAGAACTTGAGATTGATAAAAAAAAAATGATAGAACTCCAATGAAGTGGTAAATTGATAATTAATTGGCTTATCAGCTGTGTCAGGCAATTTCAGGTTTATAGACACGTAGGTAGGCACTTCAGCAGAACCATTCCAAGAACTGAACAAGTAAATTGCTCATATTTGAAAATTTAAAAATTGAGTCAGAAATTCATAATTGTTATTAGATTTTGATAGATTCTAGGGGAAGTTTTTTTCAAAAAAAAAAAATTGTAGGCAGTTATTTTGTACCTATTTGTACCAAAAATTCAAACTCGACATAAATATTTATTGAAAAGAAACAGTAAAATTGGAGATTTTTGATCATTTTGTCCCCCCCCCCACAGCTCTCAGTTTCAAAAATTTTGATATTCTTTTAATCATATCATTATATCATTAACAATTGAGATTGTTTGAAGGTATATCTGGCGGAGATATTTTGGAATTGAATGCAGAAAAAAAATAGTAGAAGATTTGATCTGCATTATCAAAGTATGTAGGGAGTTTATTTTCGCCCTAGGTGAATGTAGGAATGTAGGATGACCCCAAATGCCTTTTTTTTTAGGTCTTCTCAAATTATTGTTTTGCAGAAATTTTTAATTACAATAAGATGATTATGAAGAATCCTTGAAAGAATAAAAGTGATGAGGTCGTTCTTTGTTCATTGAAATTTAAAATCGACCTCCTCCCCTCCCCTCCAAAAAATAGGCCCACCTCTTCAAATACTTATAGGATTTTAAAAAATGCATTTACGAGTGAGTACATGTATCAATTTAAAAATTCAAGTGCCTATTTTTTTGAAAAAAATCCAAATTTTGAAATATTGGGCTTTTTTTAGGATAAATATTGACAAACACAATTTTTTACCATGTCTTGTTTTGAGATGAATACTTAAAAAACAGAAAAAAAACTAGTTTTGAATGTATAATAAAAAAAGTCGAGGAACCTTGAAATCCCCTGGCTCTGAGATTTTCACTGAAATTTCGATTTTTTACTTTTGATAATTTTTTATAAATTCAACATTCGTTATGAAAAGCAAAAATATCAAAATTTTGAAAATTCGTTTTTTTTTTTCTAAATAAAATGCTAAGAACTTGAGTCCTAATTCACTTCATTCTTAATTCCTGTCTCAAGATCGATCTTCTAGAACTCATTTTTTGCATATTCCAATTTATCTGAAGCTTTTGACAAAAATCAATCGTCTTTGGTTTTCTCAATAATCTCAATTTTTTCGAATTTATGAAATGTTTTCAGAACCATCAAAACTCAAATTAGGTAGCTAAAAATTTAGCTCTGTCAACTTTGGATTAGTTTATGATGAATAATTCGCAATCGGCAGCGATTTTTCACTGTAATTGTTTAAAAATTCTACAAAAATTGAGAAAATCAACTTGTGCAGATAAAAATTTCAGTACCAATACATTTACCTGGAAAATAATTTCTCTGGATTGCGATCTATTTTTGTGAGGTATTAAATTCTCAAGTTTATGCAAATTCAAAAAGTTGAAAAAAATTGAGATTTCTGAACTATTGATCGTAACAGAAAGTAAAAAAGACCTTTTTTGAGGCAAAATTGCCTGTTTAAGTAGCTACGAATATTTTTAAGCCATTAAAACTTAAATCATGAGAAAAATTATTCTCGCTCGAAACTTTTAAAATTTTTCAAATTATTGTAATTCTTATTAGAAACGACGATCTTGTTTTAAACACTCCAGTGAAATTCTATTTTTGGTCTAGAGAACTCCTGATCCATGCGATCCCCCATTTTTTCCCTCCAAAATTGTGATTTTTTTTGAGAATGGGGCAGGAGGGAGGAGGAAAATATCAATTTCAAAAAATATTTTAAAACAGCTGCCTACCTAACAAAATCTTCGAATGAATTCTGATCTTTCTCAGAATCCTAGTTTGCTTACAGATTGGTTAAATTAACAACGCTTAATATAATTGGCCAAGTCAAGTGCATATTTGACCGCAAAACCTACACTTTATTATGCACCGTTGAATTTCTGCACGTTTTAAACCATACTCAACCGAACCATCTCAAAATTCCTTCTTCATGACCAGGTAAGCGTTAAAACGATTGTTTATACTCATCTCACCGAGTACCTACGTAAAGTGATGGTAATTTGAAAAACACGTGTGCATATTCGTTGAATTATAAAATTGGCTTAATTTGCATATTTCAGATATGGCGTTACTATGTCCACTTTGCATGGGTGTTAACTTCGCTTCGGAGGAAACCTTGTTATACGACTTGATCGCATTTTCCACGCGTAATATTCGGTGTCCATTGTGCTCAGAAGTCATCAAAGGGTTTGATAAATTCACCGTTCATCTTTGCGCTCATATTTTAAACTGTAACTCGAGCCCGGTCACGTTGAATATAAATCAAAACGTGGTAAAGACGTTGAACGAGAAATTGAAGGGTATTGATTTACGTAAAAATCACGACCAGCAGATTATCGATTTGCATTCGATCGACGTGGATATTCCGGGTAATCTGATCGATGATGTCAACCTACTCGATGAGGTGGCAAAATCGAATCCACCAGAAACGAATTATTTAATGCAGTTTTCCAAAACCAGCGAAATACGTCCTGAGAATAATTCAAATTCAGGTGCCAATTTTTCCAGCGAAAATTCCTCGTTCGATGTTATTTGGCCTTTGCATGAAAATATCCCCTTTGAAATATCTTCGCAATTACCAACATCGACCGAATTATCTGGAAATTTATCTGGAATGCAATTAATTCGCGGTGAAGAAATTTCACATGAAAATAACCCGAATATTTTACACGTTGATTTATCCGATGTAAATGTACCTGTTACTGTGTTGAAAAATGATACCAACGGTGGCGGAAATATTAATCAGAATACGTACGAATGTACTTCTTGCTCAACTTCCTTCCCAAAAAGTACCATATTAACGCTCCACAATGAATTAATGCACGGCGAAAATAACAGAAACGTATTAGGTTTCAAGTATCAATGTCATCAATGCCAAAAGAAATTTAAAATCAAAGGTAGCCTGTTGATTCATCAACAAGTAGCTCATCGTTCGAAAAATGGTACCTGCATGATTTGATTTATTAATTATAAATTTATATGTGCGTTAGTGTAGCTATAGGTTATTTAATATTCTCTAGCTACCATATTGTAGTGAATTAGTTTAGGTAGACTGCTGTGGGATGTCTATTGTTATGGGTATAAGCTGCGATGTGCTTGGTAATCGTGCTGTCTTGGAGATTTAATTTAATTACAGCTTGATCTAGTTGGCAGTCGAATTAATCTTGGGATACAAACTTTCCTATTGTATTTTGCCAGATTTTCCTACACCATGTGTTTTGGGGATGATGAGAATGGATGTGAAAATTGATACCACCTTTACCTAATCCTTTATTAGAAATCAAAACTTTCTTGATCGAAAATTGTATAATTACGAAGATGGCTTCTAATTGAGTTTTAATTGTTTTTTTTTTTCAAAATATTCACTTAATCAACTTTGGAACAAAGTTGAGATTTTTCAAATTCGTAAAGTTACCATAGTTTTTCATGTTAAGCCTCGTCGAGTTGTCTTCATTTTTTTTAATAACTGAAATTTCAAAACTACCTTACCTCATCCCCCCCTCACGAAATCAGAAAATTTGGTCTATTCGACGAAAAAAGCTGAAATCTGGTATATATCTTGCACCCTATTTTCGACTTTTTAAATCGATTAAAAATTTGATGTTTTTGAGATTTTTCAAGAGGCACCAGAAAATTTTGGAATTTTTCAGCACTGGAAAAAAGTTTAGATTCAAAATTTATAACCACATTTTGAAAAATTTCAAGTTTTTTTTTGTGGTGAAAGCTCACCACAGGGTGTTCAACAGGTCAAGCTGTTTGATAAGTTGAGCTTTTTGCTTTGCAGTCAAACTGGTCCTGAAAAGCCAAGCTTTTTTACTAATTTACTCAAAAAGTCAAGTTTTTTTTCCAAAAATTTCAAAAATCATGAAAATTTTATTTACTATTGATAAATATTTAAAATTTCTTTTGAAAAAGAATAGACTTGTATTTTCGAGGGAGGGACAAAAAAGTGCTTGAAATTTCTTTTAAAACAAATATACGCCGGGGAGATCAAAAAATTTGAGGTTGATTGTCAAAAAAGTCATTCGAAAAGGTCAAGCTTAAGTCAAGATTTTTTCTCAAAAAAAATTTGTTAGACGTCCTGTACTAAAAATAAAGGTCATCATTTGAAAAACAGAAAAAATTGCAGTAAGAAGAATTTTTTTTGTGTTTTTCAACCAAATCATTTTCTAAATGGAATCTCAATATCCGTGGAGGGTCCAGGGGTCCTCAGTTTTGGTCAAAATTCAAAAAGTGAAAAAAATTATTTAACACCACGATTTCTGCTAATTCAGAAGTCCCGATTTCGATTATGTATTCAGTATTTTCATTTGTTCCCTCTAAATCCCCCCTACCTGCCACAAGGAGCTTTTTTTTCGCAAAATCACCTTTTTCAGAAAAATTGATTGATCATTGCTTCAAGAAGGATTTTTTTACTTAAATTTTTGACCTCATAGGTGGAGGGGGTCCGGACCCGTGGACTCCTTTAGCTACGCCACTGACCATTTTATGGACTTTTCTCTAGTCATATGAAATTTTGAAATTTTATCTATCTACAGTATTTACCTAGTTTTTTGTCGAATATTTTTATTAGAAAATTATAAATAGGGTAGTTTTATAAATGATCTATTTTTTTTAAAATTTTTTTTTTAGATGAATCAACGTCGAGTAAAGCACCAACAGATGAAAGTCAAAATAATGATGCACAATATTGCTGTAATATCTGTCTCACAGTTTTCAAAAAAGTGAGTACATTATACTTATACCTACCTATATGTATTGTTTGTTATGATTTATGATCCTTTTAATCCATAATGTGCAAGGTTCGGATATACTTATTAAAAATCACATTTTTCCAATCATTCCTATTGAGCTAATAGTTCATTTTACTTATTTGTGGCCTTGTTTCACTCATTTTCCTCCAACTCCCAAAAATGGATTATAAAATAATGATTTTTATTAAAAATTTTGTTCCCGCTTCGCTCCGATGATCAAAGCCGTTAGACATTTCATAATTTTGTCGTTTTGATTACTTTTCTAATTTTGTTTACAATAAACGATGTCACAACATTTCTCTTGAGCTTCCTTTTCCGTATTCAAATATGTACATATCCGGTTGTTGATAAATTTGATATTGTTAAACGTGACTTATCAATTTTTTATTTTTTTCATATTTCTCAGGAACACCATTTAAATCAACATTTAAAAACTCACGATGGAAAAAAATGGAGCTGCGAAGAATGTGGTAAAATGTTTACGACCAAGTACTTCTTGAAAAAACACAAACGATTGCACACAGGCGAGTACCTAATATACTTACATTGTGTAGTTTACGTTTTGAAATGTTGATGTTGATAAAATATCCCAAGTGTAGGAAGGATTGAATGAAAACACATACCTCGATTTGTAACAAAATTTGATGAAGTAATTCACTTTAAGGGAAACCTTCCAAAAAAATTGGAGTCCTCGAGTCCGAGGTAAACTGAACTGGAAGTCTTAAAAATGATATATTTTTTATTTGAAATTTTTTTTACCTGTTTGAGTTGTACCAGCAGTACGTACCACCTGCATGATATCTTGGCCAGACTCCCCCCTCTCTTGAGTATTTTGAATTTTTATAATATTCCTGACCTATTGACCTTGAAATTGGATACCGCTATTTGGTTTCTGTGATGGGTGGGGGGGGGGGGATTGGAAAGTTGTAAATTGTAAAATAGAACACTTTTAAATTTTCATCTAATTCAAATCGCTCATTATAGCAATGTGGCATCGAAATTGAATCTGCAATTGTTTAGACTTTTAAGGACAAATTTTAAAATAATTTTTCAAAAAATTTCACCATAGATTTTTTCAAATACTTGAAATCGAGTCACAGGAAATTTCTAATCTAATTAAAAAAAAAAAACTTATTTCTTGGCCAATAATTTATTTGGACAAAATTAAGTCATCAGACTGTTGAACTGAGTAAATTTTTTGAAACTGCGTTAGTCATAAAAACCATGTTTTATAATTTCATACAAAAATTGGCAAAATTTTTGATTTGTGATCCATCTACCAATTTCATCTGATTTCAAAAAAAAATATTAATTTCCATATCAACTAAGTATACATTTTAGCGTTTCATACTGATCAATTGATTTTTCTAGATTAAGTATATTTTTTGTCTATTGATTTTGAAATTTTATTGGACAGCATTGTCATAAAAATTTTTCAATTTTTTTTTTGTTACTTTTAAATCCACTCATTGTTTCAACTATACATTCTCTCTTGTGATTTTGATTGATAAGAAACTAATCTGTAAATGTTCATTCCACAGGAGAAATGCCGTATTCGTGTCAAATTTGCGATAAAAGTTTTACATTTCAACAATCCTATCATAGACATATGTTATATCATAGTGATGAAAAACCTTATTCATGCGAAGTTTGTGGGAAGAGTTTCAAAGAATTGTCAACTCTGTATAATCATCAACGTATCCATACCGGAGAGAAACCGTATTCTTGTCACATATGTGGTAAGCTGAACCAGAAGACATAAATACCTACTGAGTACTTTTTGGTTGTGAGATCTCTTTTAATAATATGCAACCTCGAGATCAATATTAGTAGGTACATATACCTGAAAAGTAACTACGAGATAATTAAAATGTCACTCATTTTTTTTCAGATGCCTACCTATTTCTTTTTAACAAAATGTATTGTGTTGTAGTTTCGTGCATTAACTTACCAAATGTTTGCTTGCTGGAGTGCAATTTAACATCGTATGTGATTTTTTAGTGTTTATTAATTTTTTTCTATGTATTCATTAATAATACATCTACCTACGTAAATTATCATCCCATTGTATTGTAAGTTTTATTATTGTTGGTTATTTTTTTCAGGTAAAAGTTTTAGACAACGGGTAGCTTGTTTGGTCCATAGCAGAATTCATTCCGGATCTAAACCTTTCAAATGTCCTCAGTGTCAAAGATTGTTTAAATACAAGGTAAGATTTGAATTTTCAGTAGGTATTAGAAAACAATCATCCGTATAAAACATCGTAGAAAAGGAATTGATCAGAATGGTTCGACGTTTATTATAATTAAAAACCCTGAATGTTATTCAATGAAAGATTTTTGAATTCGTGGTCATTATTATTTTATTCTAATTAAATCATAATTCCGTAATTTTTTTCTGCATAGTGAAATTTTTATTAAAAAAAAATGAAATTGAACTTGAAGAATTTATTATTAAAAAAGAAGCATATAGATAAAAATTGAATGAAAATTGGCGAGATAGTTAATTTTTATAGCAGGAGGTCTGCTGAAATTTTTTTCCTCGTCATTCAAAAGGAGGTAGAAGTTAAAAAGACTTCGAAACAAAACCATTTTCAAAAAAAACCCAGTTTTTTTTCACTTATGGGCAGAGTTACATTTTGAGTTTTACTTCTTTTTTGATTTGAATTTAGCCAATTTTTTTTCGTCTGGAATAATATAAAATTTAGGCTGCATGTGCATATGTAGTAGCAAACAATTTTTGAAAAAATTCACCAAAAATTATTTTAATCGGGAAAAACTTGTTTTCTCGAAAAATGGTCATTTAAAAATCTCGTCTCTTCTTCGTGGTCCTGGGGACGTGAGAGACTCGGAACTTTTTTTTTTGAAGATTTTGGTCTCTCACTCCTAGTCCTAGGATACTATCCATTCATTTTTCGATTCGAGCTGATTATGTAAACATGTATTATATATTTTTTTCAATTTTTCAGGTAAGCTTGAGAAGTCATAAATGCAGTTTATCAACAGAAGAACCACGAATGGAGAATATTGTGAACTGATGTAAGCTTGTACATTTATCCCAAGATTTCGTCAATTTTTTTCATTTTACGATGTACTGTTGTTTCTATTTTTATATTTTACATTGAAATAAAAGTATGGAAAACAATTAAGTGGTGTTTGAGGTACAATTCGAAATGAAACTCTTTTAAGGTATTCATTGTTCTGTGTAAAAAGGAAATAATTCTACTATTTTGTTTATTTTAATTGTTTCAATCTGATCTCATGATCAAGACAGCCATCGAACTATAATTGAACTGGTTTTCATAATCGAATTGAAAATTTTCAACAATCTATAGTGAAAAAACACTTCGATACATGGTCAGCATTATTTTCTATTGTCGTATTTAAATGAATTAATATTTCAATTCCTTTGGCATCAACACATCCGTCGTACCGATAATTTGAGCTTACAAATACAATCAAAGTTCATCAATCTTTCAACACCCATTAACGATTGCATATAAAATTGCAATAATTTTTACATTATTACAATCTTGAAAAATAATTGCGCAATTTTTCGAAAAAATTGCACGTTTTTTTTTTTACAAATCATGAGCAAAAAAAAATTTCTCGCAACATCGAAATATTACGAAGGCGCTTCGTAAAATAAGTAGGTATCTCGAACTAACCTACTTTCCACGGTTGGTTAATTTTACGTTCTGTGATTGGCTGAAATTAAATTTGGTGACGTACAGCAGTATGCGCAGAAACGTAAAATTTTCATAAAGAGAGTTGGCGAACCTTTCTTTGTACTGTGATATGAATAGTGCTGATTTTCTTAGGTTTTGCATTGCTTTTACTAGTTCCGTTCCCGTTTTTCCATTGGCATAATTCTAATTTAAAAATTCGTGAATATCGGAAGGAATTTTGTTCTTTGGTTCGATTTTGTAGTTTTTATTGTTTTCGCGTGCGGTAACTCTTCGATTAATAGTTTTGTGAACTTTGTTGTTCGTTTTTTAATTATAACGAAGCAAAATTTTTTGAACAATTTATTTAAAGTAATATGAGTAATGCAGTCGCTCAAAATGGATCAGGTCTAGAGCAGCAGGTATGATGGTCGTTTATTTCATGTTATTTCATTACCAATCGTCTCGTTAACGGAGGTATATCTAGAATACAAAGCATTGCACGTTACGGAAGGTGATAATGATCATCAGTTTACGATCGCATCTATCCGATATTACCCTATATCCGTTGTATGCATTGTCTCGAACGCTAACGATGTTTCGTTCATAGATAACGCTCCATCAACGTGAACGAACCTGGAAATACGTATCACCAATATGGTGTCATATTCATGTCGTGTACTGTTGTAGCCATGTAGCCTAATCGTATTGTATTTTTGCAGTTTTCTGCTCTGGACTTGCATGATAACGCCTCACGTGCTGGGCGTTACATTCCCCCTGCTTTACGCAACAAACCCAGTAAGTTGAAGACTGATTTGTTAACTGGTGGGATTATCTTGCTGGATGAGTACATATCGTAACTTGCTTACCCTGTGACACTTGAGCCAAATAGACAATCTTACTCGTTCATTGGTAGGTATAATCTGAAATAACGTTTATTGATGTTTTCGTTTTGGTGTTTTTACAGGGCAGTCGGAAAATGAAAGATCTGACAACTACTCAGTGAACAGAGGTGATTTCAAATCATCCAGAGACGACTACGATTCCCAAAATTACAATCGTGGTGGTTCAGGTTATAACCGAGGAGGTAGTTTACTATATTTCTGCAACAAGTTAACTAAAACTGATTGATTGATGTTTGGAATTTATTCTAGGCAAAGGTGATTTTTCATTTAATCGACGTGGTGGCGATTCGTACGATTCTTACAACGGCAACGACAGAAACGACCGCGAACAACGGTCAGCCGGAGGTGGCAACTATAGGAATAATTATCGCGATGCCAGAGATTCGAGAGGCGATGGCAGAGGTAATTACAGAAGCGGTGGAAACGGCGGTGGCGGTGCCGGTGGCGGCGGCTCCGGATCTTGGAACGACCGAAACCGAGGAGGATCTAATCAGCAGTCGCTTCCACGAAACAACCGATGGCAAGAGTCGGAAGGGCGACAGCATCGAGAAAACGAGTGGATCATTCCACTCCCCAAAGATGACCGTTTGGAGGAAGAATTATTCGGTAGCGGGAATACGGGAATTAATTTCAACAAATATGAGGATATACCGGTAGAAGCGACTGGGGATAGTGTTCCTGACCATATTACTTCGGTACGAGTAGCTCATATATTTAGTCAATAGGTTTCAATACTGTATTACATGTTTTCATATTTTGTGTTTTATTAGTTCGAAAAAGTACAACTGACCGAAATCATTTCTCATAATATTGCGCTGGCTGGATACGATCGGCCAACTCCGGTCCAGAAGTACGCTATTCCAATTATCATGTGTGGTCGCGACTTGATGGCTTGCGCTCAAACAGGCTCTGGCAAAACGGCCGCCTTTTTGGTTCCTATTTTGAATCAGATGTACGAAAACGGACCACAATTTTTCAAAGTTCCAAATAACGCTAGAGTAAGTATCGAATGGTCGTAATTCATTTTTTCATTTTCTTTGTATCGTTCGAAATGACCTGATTGTGTAGTTATGAATGGTTAACCGTTTAAATTACTTCTTTCAATGAAATAATTTACATTCTCGATATAACGAATCGAACATGTGGTATTTAACAAACTTTCGTATTGCGTTAAATCATTCTCATGTTTTCAAGTTCGTGTGAAAGGTGGCGTTGCATCGAGTACGCTGCAATGTAAACGGAATCCAACATGTGCAGTCAACCAATCGTATGATTCATTTATGTTGCAAGTTTTAAAATGATAGTGATTACGAGCGAGAGAAATTTTCGATTAATTGGAATCGTGATAATTACATCGTTGAAATTTTATTTCTTGCTGGATATGTGTTTTTTCTTTGATTTATGTTCGATTTGAACTTGATGATGTAAATTTGTTTTTGCAGAATTCATATAAACGTAAACATTATCCATTCGGATTAGTTTTAGCTCCTACTCGTGAGTTAGCTACTCAAATTTACGACGAAGCCAGAAAATTCACATATCGTTCGCGACTTCGTCCCTGTGTCGTGTAAGTATCCTGAATTAGCATTTTGATACAAGAAATTGATTTTATTGTAATAATTGATGAATTTTTTTCTGTAGCTATGGCGGAGCACATTTCGGAGACCAGACCAGAGATCTGGATCGAGGATGTCATTTATTAGTAGCCACTCCTGGTCGTCTAGTGGATATGCTAGAACGAGGAAAACTCAGTTTGGAGTGTTGCCGGTACGTTTGGTGTATACAGGGTGTCCTAAAATTAGCATAAAAGGAATTATTTCGTAGGGAAATCAAGCCTATGGTTTTTAATCAAATCTTCAGTTTCGTTTTTTATTGTTTTGATTTCAAATGATTGAGATAGGAAGGTTTAGGTGCAGAGAGGTTCGATTTGATGATTTTTTTTTTACAATTTTCAAGGGTAGGAAACTTCCAAACGAATATATTTTCTCAACTATCGAATCCAATGATGATATGTGTTTTATGATATTTTTCTGAATTTTTCATTTCAATTCTAATGCTCTTATTTTTCTCTACGACAGATTTTTGGTGCTGGACGAAGCAGATAGAATGTTGGACATGGGTTTCGAGCCTCAAATCAGAAGGATCGTCGAAGGAGATTTGATGCCGAAAACTGGCGAACGTCAAACCCTCATGTTCTCGGCTACTTTCCCGAAAGAAATTCAAGTACGTGCTCGACGTTAATTATTATCAACTACTTCAAATTGACTATTAGTCAACCTCTAATCGATATTCTTTTTCGAATAGATTTTAGCTCGAGATTTCCTCGACAATTATATTTTCTTGGCTATCGGACGCGTTGGTTCGACTTCTGAGAACATAACTCAACGAATATTATGGGTCCATGAAAATGAGAAGAGATCCTGCCTGTTAGATTTACTCGGCGCTAATCAATATGATGAATCAGGTATGTTCGAAACAAGCTATACGAATTTTCGGTTTCGATAAAATTAACCATTTTGTCTGTTCCGCAGCGACCGACTCGTTAACGTTGATTTTCGTGGAGACGAAAAAAGGCGCCGACTCTTTGGAAGAGTTCTTACACTACGAAGGTTATCACGTAACCTCGATCCATGGCGATCGATCGCAACGCGAAAGAGAAGAGGCTCTGAGGAGTTTCAGGTGCGGAAGTACCCCGATTTTGGTGGCGACCGCGGTTGCCGCCCGTGGTCTCGATATACCGCACGTTAAACACGTCATCAATTTCGATCTACCGTCCGATGTGGAAGAATACGTGCATCGTATCGGACGTACCGGACGTATGGGTAATCTTGGATTAGCCACGTCCTTCTTTAACGATAAAAATCGTAACTTGACAAGAGATTTGATGGAGTTGTTGATCGAAACGAAACAAGAATTGCCTGGCTGGTTGGAAAATATGGGTATGGAATGTAAGCAGCCGGCTATGCAGAGACGTAATAATTCCAAGAGGTGAGTTGACAGTAGCAGAAGTGAGTTGGAAAATCGTTTCCTAATGGTGAATTATGTTATGTTATAGCGGAAGATTCGGAGGCGGATTCGGATCACGCGATTACCGTACTCAAAGTAACGGTACCATGTCTACTAATACCGGAAGAGGTAATAGACGCGATGGTGGATATAATTCGTCGTATAATCACAGCGGTAGGTTTAACACATTCGTTGTATTGCGTCGTATTGTGGTTATTCTCGTAGTCTGAAAATTTATTGAGGGACAAAGAGTGAGAATTTTTTCGATTTATAGTGGAAATGGATATGTTTTTGAGTCTAGGGCTGGTTAAAAAATTTTATAGAATGAAAAAGCTTTGGAAAATTTTCTCCTTTGTTTGACCTAAGTGTGTTATGGCATTTCGTCAAACGAAAAGAAAGTTTTAATTTTTTTATAAAAATATTGACATTTTATTCTTATGAGCTGGGAATATTTCGCATCCAATTTGACTATGGCAAAATATCCGACACTGAAAAAAAATGTTCGAATGTAGATAAATTCCTCCGAAAAAATCATACGATTAAAACAGGACACCTTGTACAATTGAATGATAAAATTTCGCGATTTTTCCCAAAGGTTGAATCAAGGTCAACTTAGAATTTGTGTTTGAATTTCAAACAATTCAAACGAAATGATGAGTAATGAAAGTTTTTCAACTCTCCCGAGTATTATTTAGCAAGACGATTTCAATATTAATTTTAACCAAAATGGGCGCTATTTTTTCAGTTTTCCCATTTCCAATGCTAAAATTTTCAGACCCCCTTTTGCTAATTTTCAACTCTTCCCTCAATTTTTATTTGAAAAATCTGAAATTTACAATTTAAAAAAATTTTACTCAACAAATTTTTCCCAATTTCTTACATAATTTTGTACAATGAAGTATACCTGCATTGAATTGAATTTCGTTTTAATTCAGATCAGCCATTTTCTCCCGAATTTTCATATTTTTTTCAAATCACTGGGATTATTTTTTGTTCAGTTTTTATAAAAAAAAAATTCGTATTGTTTTTCAAAACTTGACTAAATTTTTTCAAAAATTTATTGATTTAAAAAAAAAAATACATTTTTATAGAACTTTTGTCAAATTAATCAATTTTTTGAAAAAAAAAATGAAAATTGAAAGAATTCGTGAGAGACGTGCAATTTTGAAAAGTTAAAAATTAAGGAATGAACCATCAAATTTGGCTTAATGGATTGAGTCAAAACATTAAAAATTTGTTACTGAGATTAAATTTTTGCTGACTTTTTCGTTTCCAAAACTGATTTCATCTCCAAAAAAAAAAGTCCCTGTTCACAAAAATTTGCTGTCTCGAACTTAATTTTCCAGACTAAAATTGCAATTGTGCAATTATTGAGGAAGGCTTCTCCTTTCGATTTTGTACTGGCAGGAAAAACTATTCAATTATTTTTTCGATCGAGTTTTGAAAAATTAATTTTCATTTTCACCAAAGTCAAATTATTACTTTTTAGTGGGCTAGAAAGTAGAAGAGAATACTTGCCCAATATACCCAATTTTTTGTGTTCTTTGCTTTGTTTTTTTATTGAATCCTAATTTGGTATTTTTTGCTCTGCTTTCAGGAGGATTCTACGGATCGGGCAACAACAGCAGTGGAGGTAACTATGGTGGTTCTTACGCCGGTAACAACGGTGCTACTAATAATAACGCGCCTGATTGGTGGGGTTAATCATACTACGCGTATATAGAATTACATGAAATACTTCTACTACTACTACTATTGCTACTACACACAAAACTTTCAAAAACAACACAAAACAAAACTCAAACCCCGTGAAAAATCCCTCCGATAAAACCCATACGCGATTATTCTCGCAATGCCAGCGTGTTTTTTCGATTTTGAAAAGTTGAAAAAAAAGATATACTCACGAACAAACTCATCGTCGAATATTTTTATTTTTTTCAAAAAAAAAAAAAAATGGGAAGACGAATCGCGATATCTCGTCCCCACGTTAATTATCCAGTAGAGTATATTTTCGTAGTACGTATTTGATTAGTAATTTTTTTTACGTAATGTCAGTATATCGACGACCCCGAGTAGTGGTCATTCCGTTGGTCCTATTCTCACGAATACCTCTTTTTAGAGTACATATTCATACGTAGATTTACACATATTAACCATCGTGCTAAGTTGTAATCTAACCCTCCATTTTTGTTGAAAATATTTTCGGGCATTTTTTTTCTATTCTCATCTATCGAGAGAGTGTAAACTTTTTCGTAGAGTGTGTGAGGATGTTCGTGTGCGTCGTCGTGTATTTTCCTCTTTTTATTTCTATTTTTCTCTACGATTAATTTTTATTTTGTTGGTCTGTATGTCTGTGCGTTGTTTCTTTTTTATTTTTCTGTGTGTCGAGTTTTATGGGTAAAATTATTAGAGTACGTCGGAAGTGTTAGTTCCCATTTATTTTTTTTCTTTCGTTTTCGTTTCGTTTGTTTTTCTTTCTTTTTTTTTTAATTATTTTTTTTCGTATGTGATGATAACGCGTAGCGACGCTGGTATTAATTTAAAATTTAGGTGTAATTTTGTTTTTCTTTTCTTTTTTTTTACTTAAATTGCTAATGTGTCCCCTTTCCCCCATCATAATTTGTACATAAACACGATTTTAACTTAATTACTTGGAACTTGAAGCATGAATTTTTTTACGATGCTCTATTCGTGTTGTCTTGCCGGTCGACCTTTCCTCGGTAATCCATTTTTTGCGTTTGTTCGATGGAATGGGACGACTCGAAGAGCAATGTAGTACGTAATACTTAAGTACGAGATTATTTAGAATGTCCTTATCCTTTATAAATAATTTTTGCTCGACTTAGAGTACGTTTATACGTTTCATACACACATGAATTATGATTTTGGAATAATTTTTCAAACGCGTATCTGCCAAGGTTGAAAGAGTCGGTGGAAATGACCTGGTGTCTGGTGGAGTACGGATTTGCTACTTGGATCTGGCCGAGAGTGTGATTGCAAAATTAGAGTCGAGAAGTTGGCATCGAAAAGTGGTTCGATGAGACTAAAGTTTGGAAAGATTGGATTTTTTCGAGGTGTGACATGAAATCCAATTCAAAAGAATTTTTTAGGGCGAAATTGATGTTCTGAGCTTCTTCAATGTGGAATTTAGGCAGAAAGATTTTTTTAAAAATTTGAATTTCAACGAGAATTTTTTTGACTTTCAGGCGATTTTTTTCTAAGAATCAACAAACCATTTTTTTTTTTGGAAAAATCGGAGTTGGAATTTTTTTAGAACATTTTAAAAAAAGTGGTAAAAGAATTTGGTTCTAAAATTTCTGTGAAAAAATTAGGTTCTGGTTCTAGAATTAGGGAACTACTAGAATTTTTGTAAAAAAATTGATTCTGGTTCTATAATTTTTGTAAAAAAAATTTGGTTCTAAAATTTTTTTAAAAAAATGTGGTTCTGGTTCTAAATTTTTGTAAAAAATTTTTGGTTCTGGTTCTAAAAATTTTTTAGGCAAAGCATAGAAATCGCCTATTATAAGATTGTTTAAATTCTATCAAAATTGTGTCCATTGACCATATTTTGCTTGAATTCGAACTTAGTTTTTCATTTTCTGAACTTCCTAACTTCTAAATTCAAACGATCAATTTTAATTGATTGATTAATATTCAAGTCTTGAAATTTTTAGCCATCCTTTTAAAATTCAAGAAGAGAAATTCGATTTTCTTTTATGAAAGATCATCATTTTGAGATCACTTTTTTTGGAAAAATGGTCATAAATTTTTCCAGTGATTCTCCAGACGATCTTCTATCTCCCTTCTTGTCTAAATTCAATATGTGATACGAAATTGCATGCTTTGACATTGACTTATCGAATAAATCGATGTAAAAAATTTGTATCAGTGTTCAAAATGATTTTTTTTATCGAGTTACCTTTTCAAAGAAAAAGAATGAAGACCAAAGTAGCAAATGATTGGCCAAATAGTATCGGTTACGGTTTCGTTTATTGTGGTTTTTTTTTTGTTCTCTATGTAGTTGGTTGTGGGTATTTATTGTGTGCTTTTGTGTGGGGTAATGGAAAAACCAAAGGGTTGATTTGGATTTTTTTTATGATTTACGAGCAATATTAACTGAGGCCTAAAGATGTGTAATTTGTGTTTTTTTTCCTTTGTTCTTTTCGTGTTATTTTTATTTAGCCAGGTTAATAAGGACTAATAATTTTAGTAGGTTGTTTCGTTCGTTTTTTTGTTTTTTTTTTTCATTTTAAATCTTCCCTGCCCCTTAAGCTTACCCCTCCCATCACCATCGTGTTTTATTCTAAATTATCGAATCGACCCCCTTTATCAAAAGGAGAGAATTTGTTCCCTTTGAAAAAAAGCACCTTATTTAATTTTTTTTCCTAAAGTCATAACGAATTAATTTTTTGTCGAATATGGTGAAACTTTCCAATTTTGGAACAGATTTCATTTTCTGTATCGCTGTTCAACAGTAGATCTTGTGTAATGTTTACATACCTACGTACCTTTTTCAAAGTGTAATACTTTAAATACCTTATACGAGTATGGATAATTAATTTTCGATGTGTAATGAATTTTTAATTCTCTTCTTGCTGTGATTTCGAAAACAATTTTCATTTTTCGTTTCAGCTTCTTAGGTGAAATATGATGTATTATGTTATCGCTTATAGTTATTTATATATATCTTATATATAAATATGTATCTTGTTATTATTTTCTCCCTCCCCCTGTCTTTTATTTTTTTCTCCTTTCTTTTCTTTTCGAGATACGTAACAGCTTATAAAAATGAGAAATTCAAACAAATGTAATGTGTGTTGCAAATAAATGTACTTACCACGCATGATGTGTTTTTGGATCAAATGGTCATGTTGCTGGGGTTTGTACGATGTAGTGTGGATTGGTGGAATGGTGGTGCTCGTTTATGTGTGTAACGGTTTATATTAATTTTTTTTTTTGGAGAAGGTGTAATTTTTTTGAGTCATGAGATGAGCATCATGGATCGATGGATTGTAGAATCATTGCATTGTGTTGTCATGTGCTGTATTTATGTAGTTTGTGTTTTGTTGGGGTTTATTATTAGTAATCATTTCATCTTTATGTATGGTCCGGTAGTTATGGAGTTGGTGGTATTATGGTGTAATTGTTTTTAATCATTAATCTATAGTGATAAGTGAAAAGAACTCGTAATTAATGACTTGAAAATTCAGCCTTACTGACAAAGTGATATAAATATTACTAAAATTTCAAAAAATTTACATGTACAAAAAAATTGTTGGAATTTTCACTAAAAAAAATTTCTTGATACAATTTCAAGAATTTTTTTCAATTTTTTTTGAGATTTTCAGTGAAGAAAATTGTTGAAATTTTTTAGAAGTTTTCTGTTGAATATTTTGAAAAAGAACTGGTTGGAATTTTCATTAAAAAACCTTTTGAAATTTTTCAAAAGGAATTGAATTAAAATTTTCAAAAGAAAGATATTATTGAATTTTTTTGAAAAAATTTAGTTTTTTTCAATTTTTTTTTGAAAATTGTTGGAATGTTAGTAAGAAATTCAAGATTTTCAGAAAAAAAAATAGTTATTTGAGTCAAATTTTTACAAAAATTTTGTCAAATGTTCCTTAAAATATTGTCTTGGATTTTCACAAAAAATTGTTGAAATTTCCTAATAGAATTCTATGTACTAAAATTTGCGTAAAAATTTTGTCAAATGTTCTTAAAAATTTTGATTTGGGTTTTCACAAAAAAATTGAGTTGAAATTTTTCAACAGAATTCTATTGAAATTTGTTGATAATTTTTGTGAAAGTGGATCTGTCATATATCTGTAAGAAATTCGAGATTTTCCAAAAAATTTATTAAACTAAATTTTTTCCAATCTTTTTAAATGCTCAAAAATTGTAAACTTGAATTTTTCCAAAAAATTATACGCTGATTTTTGAAAAAAATCTACTGAACTTTTCTGAAAAAATTCTGTTGAATTTTTTGAAGAAATTTCAGTCTCAATTCTCATTTAAAATTATTCGAATGTACGAAGAATTCACAATTTTCGATTTTCAAAAAAAAATTGAGTAAAATTTTTGTAATGTTCAAAAAAAAAGATTGTTGAAAAATTTTATTTTTATCGAAACCTTCATCAAAAATGAATATCTTGAGATTTTCATTGAAAATTCGTTCAAAATTTTCAAGAAGATTTTGTGTGGCCAAATTTTTATGGAAAAGTTTGTCAAAATATTCTCGAAATTCTCAGACAGATTGTTTTGGAATTTCGTATTTTATTTATTTTTTTTTGAGAAATGTGAATTTTTTTTACGTGCCAATTTCTAATATTATTTTTTCAAATGCTCAATTTCGTTCTTTTTACTCGCCATATGTGACCCTGTCGAAAAGGAGGGACCTAGTGTAAAAAAAATCGATCTATCATTTTTCACGTTTTTGGTCCAAATGAAATAAAATCTGGACCAAACACACAAAAATAAAGACATCGTTTTTTTTAAACAAAAGGTCGCTTGTTTTCGACAGGGTCACAATATTCTTCATATATTTCATCTCATTTCATAATTCCTACTTACATTTCGTTTACTCGGGTTAATCCAGCATTTTTTACTCCAGCATTGTTAATTCATTAGACGCATAATGAGTACCTAACCTATTGGTGATAATTATACCTACCCCTAGATACATAGGCTACTCACACCATAAATTAATACTTCATCGAACGTTTTTGGGATGGTTGAAAATTTCGATGTTTTTATTTTTATACATTTTTCAACAACGCAGCTTTGATTTTATTTCTGTTACAGTATCAAATTGGTGGTAATGTTTGCCGTTCGAAGATGATTAACAACCATTCGATTCATTGTAAATGTTTGCGCCGAAAATAAGCCCTTTTTCCGTACCCATAAGCCCATCGCAGTTCTGTCTCTCTTTTCTCTGATCTACCCACAGGAAAAAAGTATTGTTGTTGTTTTGTTTTGGTCGTCGTGTCACTCGAAAATCGCCTTTATAATTTTTTTAATTTATTGTTAATATAAGTACTCTTTTCTTTAAACACATGATCGAATAAAGTATCTTTAATGTTTGTTTCGAAATGCTGGAGCCTTTTTAATTCAAAGGTACATTGTTTAGTTTATGAGTTGTTTTCTGTTTAACTACGATCGTAGATGGAGGGAGTTGAAGTTTTGAACAAGTGTGTTTTTTTTTAATTTGTTTTTTGATGGATTTTTATTTTGACTTTTCCCTCTACTCTGAATATATTTTTTCGAAATTCCTCGTTTTTTATGAATAAAAATTGAAACTACCGATGGATATTTAATTTACAGAACAAAAAACTAGGTATAGTTTACTTTTGTTGAATAATGCTGTAACATGAAGAATAATAATTATTGACTAATATCCCAGAAACTTGGAAGTTAGAGTCTGAATTATTGATTGGAATGAAATGATTTATTTGAAGCAATGAATTGAAAGAAAATATGTACTATTCGAAGGATACGTAATAAAACATGAAAAAAAAAAACCAATATCAAAGTTTATCTATCTACATAATATTTTAATTGATCCGATTTGTAACCCAGAAAATACGTTTATGTTTGATTGAAAAATTATGTTCTCAACTTTTTTCATAATCGATACTTCAAAAATCACTGAAAACCCTCAAAATTTATTCAACTCAATAATTCGCTAAATTTACGTCTTCTCTTTTCTTGAAAATTGTTATTCTTCAACCTTGAAAAAATTTGTAAAATTCGGTAATTTAAAATAATGCTGTCCAAAATTGAATCTGGTGGGTTTTGACTGAAAAGCTCTGAAAAAATAACTACGTTTTCGTTTATAAACCAGAAAAAATTATCGAAAATCAGAGAACGGTCAGAATTGCAGCACAATACATATTGAATCATTTAAAGGGAATTAAGATCCACATTCCATTCATTTGGCATTATATAATTGATAGGTTTCAAAGTTGTTAATAGCGGTGCACCATTCATATCAACGCTTAAATATCGACGAATTTCTTCCGGAGTGGAATTTATGTCGAAGTTTGCATCTTGAGGGATGTATAAATCTCTATTCGAAGGGAAGAAGCTTTTGCTTTTACGTGAATCCTGATGAAATATATTCAATTATTAAAGTTGGATTTCATCAAAAATAGATACATAATAATAATGATGGACGTATCCCTACTCGAAGTGAAATTTTAATTTGAAAGAGAAATAAGTCGAAGGCACGTCTTAAAAAACCCTTTATCTAAAATTTCAGGAACCAAAGTTCGTTTCTTGAATTTTGGCGAACTTTTGAATCCTCAAAATTGTTTTATTAAAACATGAAAATTTGAACTAATCGACGACAAAACCTGAAATTTGGCATCCACCCTATTTTTGACCATCCAGATCGATCGGAAGTGATTTCGAAATCGAGATGTTTTAAAGCCTCTAGAAAATTTTGGAATTATCCAGCACTGACGAAAAGCCTGTAAAAACAACCCATTACGAATTTTAGCTCATAAAATCGCAGATTATCCAATAGAGGACCTATTTCATCGATCACAGCACAATTTTCTAAAATTCGTTACTCCGAGTTGAAATTTATATTTTTTGGCAGAAATTTTGAAATACCTATCTACGCTGAAATCGAAATAAAAAGCTGAAGAGTTGGTAAATTTACTATTTTTGACTTCTCTAATCAATTGGTAACAATTTCGAAATTTTTTTGGAGCCTTCAGAAAATTTTTTAAATTTTCAGCTAAAAAAAATTCTACCAAAAAATAAAGGATTAAGGATTTCAGCTCTAATGAATTCCAAGAAATTGTGTTTCAGCCGATGAAAAAAATCACCAGCATGAGTAATCCTCGATTTTAAGTGCTAAAGTTCATATGAACCATTTTTATGGGATTTTCTCCAGTGCTGAAAACTGTAAAAATTTGTTGGAGGCTCCGAATCGTTTCAAAACCGTTTCTAACCTATTTGGCAGCTCAAAAATGGGGTGTACTAAATTCTAGTTTTTTTCATTGATTAGATCAAAGTTTCATATTTTTATAGAACGATTGAAGTAATTTTTTGTATTTTAAAAATTCGCTAAATTCGAGAAATAAACTGTAACTCTCAAACTTTTGGATTTATGGATCGTTTAAAATCCACTATCGATTCATTTTTATTTTCTTATCTCGGCTTAGAATTTCATTTTGAGTTGCAGGGTATTTAACGGGTAGTGAAAGTAGTGAAAGTAGTGAAAAAGTAGTGATTTGAAAACCCGGTCATGCCGGTAGTGGAAAAGTAGTGAATTCAGACGAAAATTTGAAAAAAAGTAGTGAAAAAATGAAAAAATTCCAAAGACGCGAAATTTATTTTTTTTTTAATTTCAAAAATTGTTCATTTTTAATAAAAATGAATTAAAATCAATCATTTTTCACAAGGTTTCAATTTTTTTTTAAATAGTGAATTTATTTGATTATTAATTGAAAAATCAGTATTTCATTTTTTTTTCTCTAAAAAATGTTGATTGTTTTTTTTGTACGTTGGAAAGAGAGCCGATTTTTAGGGGGGGGGGGGGGTACAAATTTAATTTTTTTTTGAAAAAGTAGTGATTTTACAAAAAAAAAATCAGCTAGATACCCTGAGTTGGAATACCTTCCCTGTAAGTATAATAATCAGTAAAATATTCTCAATTTTTTCACTTACGCCATCAGGAAGACACAAATGTTGTAAACAATAGTAATTTTGTTTACCAGTGGTATGACACCACGTACCATCTGGGAAATATGGATCCACTTTTAAATCATTGAGATCAAGACGTGGACTATAAAATGTGTCTGAATTTTTTCGTTTGCAAAATATAGCACACGATGTCCACAATCTTCCTACAGTTTCGAGAAAAAAATTCAATTACGTTTAATTAGGTACAGTTTGATACGTTGAAATAATTGCATACCTTCTTCGTAAGGAGCTTGAATACCAGTTCCATTCGGCTCCAAAATTGGTAAAAGTGAACTGAATTCGTGGCATTTGAATGTAGCATAATCAACAGTACTCAATCGTTTAGCTTTTTTACATATCTGAAAAAACCGTTGGTCATTATTTAATTTTGAGTCCGAAAGAGAATGAGGAAAAATAACTTGATTAAGATCATTAACAAAGTACCTTATCATCGTTACACAATTGAACATCTTCTGCTAAGCCTTTACATCCTTCGTCGGTATTGATTGGAGTTGGATTGGTACAAGTTCGTGTCTTTTTTTGATAACCTGTCAAAAAATCAAAATTCAAGCCAAGAAGTTGTGTCTAAAAGGGAAAAATTTCACCTTTTTTACCCAACCTTTGATTTCGTTCCTTGAATTGAAAAAAATAAAGGCTTCAATTAGATATTGAGACGGAACAACAAAATTGTGATGGAGTTTTTCTTTTTTAAAAAAAAAATATATCTGACATAATTATCATTTTGTCAGACATTAAAAAAAGAGATTTAAAAAAAAAATTGGTCAGATTAGGAGTGAAAAAATATATTTTGAATTTTTTTCATAGGTAGGGTAGGTACCTATTAGATACTTGACTTTCGAAAAAAAATAGCAGAATGATCCACTTTGGAAAGTTTCTTTTTTTTTGCATTATGCCTCATGTCACAAAAATGATTTTTAATTGATAAAAATATCTACCTTTAGATTTCACCATACAAGGGCTTTTGCATCCTAAATTTTTCCAATCTGACCATCCTCCTTTTACGACTTTGAAATTCGGGGTTGTTTTCATTGGGACACAATTTCCATTCGAGCACCACTGAAAAAAAATCATTATATTTAGAAAATAATTCGAAAAAATTAACCAAATAGGTAGGTAACTTTTACCTACTAATTAATTAGGTATAGGTACCTACCTTATTTTCGTCACATTTTGTCCCTTCTAAAGCAGGTCCTGCGTGATAAAAACCAGAAGTATGGGTCGATTGACACATTAAATTAGTGCACATATCCTGAGAAAAAAAATTCCCAATTCATTGTCTCATTTGAAAAATCCTCCATATTAGAAAAATCGTCGGTGAAAAATACCTACCTGAGTGGAATTATTTACAAAGGCGTTTGCATCTTTGAGTAAAATCTCGCATTGTTTTTTGGCGTTCCAGAATTGGCCTGGTTTCAATGAAAATTTACTATGATCAAAATCCACCTTCCGAGAAGTCACGTCTAATAAACAAGGCGCCGTTGAGCTGAAAAATATTTGAAAAAATAATATTAATATTAAGCCATAAGATCTCTAAGTATTTTAATGGGTTACCTTAAAGAGTGCATAACAGAAGCACTACAAGAGGACCAGATTGTTTCACCGTAAACTCCTCGTGAGGGCGACATAATATAACCATCTTTTGGGCAGCTATTCGAGGTTCCATCGTGATGCATTCCTAAGCTGAAATATATAAATAGGTATATAATTATTTTAAAAGTACCTATTTCAGACTATATAGGCAGAAATTTCTCACGGGAGGTTGGATATGTCTGAATTTTTATAATTTTTGAGGGGAAATTTTGAGTTCAATTTTTTTCTACCTTAAAAATCACCAAATGAACACTAATCCAGGCAGTGGCGTCGAAAGTATTTTTGGGGAGGGTATAAAGTGAGTATGGAGAAATACCAGAAAGGGGAGGAAGAAAAAAATGAGCTTTTTTTCGCCCAATCGCCTCAAACAGTTCATATATCTAATTGTGATCTCGTTCAAAGCGAGGGCGAAGCTTTGATTTTCAATGCCCAAAAAAGACATTTTTTTATTAAATTCTTGACCTTATGGTGATGAGGGGGTCCAGACATCTTTCCATGACTACGCCTTCGTTTCAGACATATTTTACTTACTTGTGTCCGATTTCATGTGCTAAAATGTAAACTGAAGAAAATCCAGCCGAAGGATATGGTTTTCCATATTCATTTGTGGCTCCAAATTCGCTGATTATGCATGAATATTTTTCACTGCAGATTCCGCCCACTGTAGCTAAACCTAAAAATTGAAAAATATTGTTTTCTCTCAATAATCAAGTACTTAGGATGAAAATATACATTCTCAACTTGAATTTTTCATAAGTGTTACCCATTGTTCCTCCATTTCTGACGCCATTTTCCACTGCATAAAAATCGAGTCTGCATGAAAAATTTATAATTGATAGGTATGTAGGTACTTTTGCATTTTTTTTTTAATGCATACTACGAGAAAAAAATACTTACCCAGATACGTATAGACCGATGTCCCAATGATTAGCATCATCGTCGCTAGCTGCATTATGTTTTTTATTATAATTGCAAAATGAATCCAGTAACATGCTTCGTTCGCCATAGTAATGTGGTAAATCTTGAGGCTGCTGTCTAAAGATTTCCAATTGGACTAACACAATATCTAAAGGTGTCCCCAAGCTGGGTTCGTAATATAATGCTTGCACCTTTAAATATAAGAAAAATCAAGAAAAAATTAAAAGTTATGAAAATATGCGTTCGAAATATTATGGAAATTTTTTTCTGTACGTACCATATTCATATAAGCTAGTAACATATTTTTCATTTGGTTCACATCGTATTCGAAATAAGGAGCGAAAGTTTTATAAGCTATTTCGTCAAAAAATACGGCCACCTCCAACGTTAATTTATCATTCGATACACTTTCGATCTGGATTTTAAAAAAGAACTTGAAACTAGATAATAAAATAGGTAGGTAGGAAGGTACCTAATAATGACATCAACTACAGAGGGAAAAATATAATTGCACTAACTTGTCGATAATCATTGAAAGAACGTCTCATGAATTTCTTGAATGGAGAACTATTTTCTTGAATGAGGACTGAAATAAATGTGAAAAAATATACCTATAATTTATAATCCTAGAGTTTTCTTAAATCCAAAATTTCAAGAGGTAGAATTCATTTTTCAAATTTTGGTGAATTTTCAAAAATTATAATAAAAATTTGATCTACTTAATCAACGAAAAAAAAAGTGAAATTTATATCATGAGTAGATAGATTAGATACTTACCTCTTTTTCGATCTCAAGATTCAATTGGAAACGATTTCAAGACGTTTTGGAGTTTTTAAATTTTTTTTGAGTTTTCCAGCGAAATAAAAAAGCTCATAAAAATGATTCATTATAAATTCTAGCACCTATACTCGCAAACAGCTCATATTGGTGATCTAATAGTGATAATTGATCGATTAAAGCACAATTTCTGGAAATTCGTTACTCTGAGTTGAAATAAATATTCTGCCGAAAATATGGATTTTAACTCAGAATTACAAAGTTCGGAAAATTTACAAATTTAAAAAAAAAATACGAGTTTTATAAGAATATGTACATAAATCAAAATGCATTTGGCAGCATCGACATAAAATTTTTTGAAAAATACCGTGAAAAATCATGATAGGAGTGTAAAAAAATTTAGATTTGGAAGGATTTGAGTGAATAATTTGAATTTAGGGTAAATCAAAAAATCTTTGAGGAGTCTTTCCTAATAAGGGTCGAAAATGGCTCTTAGCTTTTTGCCTTAAGGCATGACCTATATGGATGTGTTTTCAAATATTTTGCAGGAAAATTTAGGTCACCAATACTGGTAATCCGCGATTATCGGTGCTGAAGTCTATATTGATCGTTTTTATGAGCTTTTCTCAGGGCTGAAAAAATTCTAAAATTTTCTACTGACTCTGAAACGTCTTGGAACCGCTTTCAATAGATTTAGCTGGTCAAAAATAGGGTGTGTGTGTGTGTGTGTCAAATTTCAGCTTTTTTCGTTGATCAGATCATTAAGTAGGTATTTTTTCATGATTTATCTGGATTTACCAAAGAGGTAATTTTGAATTTTCGAAAATTCCCAAAAATTCGAGAAATGCACTTGGAATTTTTTTATGACGTACTTTTAATTTATGACTATTTTGACTCAAAATTTTACTTTGAGTTGGGATACCTTGCTTGTTACTATGAAAAAGTGGTAAAAAAATCACGTTTTTTTGATTTTGATTTTTTTGAACTCTGTTGCATCCAATTTCATAGAGTCCAAAAAAAATATCGTGTTGAAATTTCGACATTAAAAGCGCGATAATTCCGAAAGGGGTGGGGGTAGGGGGTCAAACAATTTTTTGGGATAATTTTGACCAATTCTGAGGTCAAGGGCCATTTTCGACCCTTATTAGAAAAGATTTTTTGCGATAATTTTGAGATCCGTTTTTTTTTTTTTTTTTGAGAATAAAGAGTGCATTTGTTTAGAAAATAACTGCGCCATTTTTTGCTAAAAACAAAATCATATTTTTTTGACCAAAATTCCTGCCTAATACCTCGATATGTCAGTACCTAAAAAGTTTACAATACATAATACTGTGCCAACTGACCATGATTATCTTCGTCAAAATTTGAAGATTCGACGTCCAAAACCGCAGGTTTAACAATATTGATTATTTCATCTTCGTTATTTCCATTTAAAATTCTTTGTAAACGATCGTTTAGTGAAATAATTTCTAAGGCAACGTTATCATGCAATATTAATCCATTCTGTAAAAAAAAAACAAAACGAAGCTTTCATGTTTGGCATTTACTTGGATGAAAGACAAAAAATGGGTAGTGAATGTAGGTAGGTTCTAGGTTCCTACCTAATTTTTTAGACATACATCGTTGGCCATGCCTATACATCCATTGTTTAAATTTTTTAGGAACTTGATACAATACTTAGGTACTATTACTTACCACATTTTTTTCACAAAAACTAAATGCTACAATTAAATCTGATTCCTGGTGCAAATAATGACAATCGTTCTGGCCACCATCTCTCAATTGATAATAATCATCGTCCACAACAAACCATTGAAAATAAGGACTGAGCAACTTATCGTTGCTTTTAAAATATAAATCGTAAAATCTAAACAAAAAAGGAAATTAATAATTAATAAGTAGGTACCTAGACCTACCTACATAAGTAGGTAAATGAATTAAAAATTGCTTTCTAATTACTTCCAAGTGAATAAGTGATGATTAAAAATTTTTATTTTAATTCGTAGGTGCATATTTTTATTTACTTTACCTGTTAAAAGCAGTGAACTTTAAATTTTCGATTTCAAGAATACGAGGAAATTTTATCAGCTCGTAACGTGGCACTTGATTTACAGCTGTTGTACCGAAATAAAACAAGAGCTCTTCATCGATCATAAAATTATGAATATTCTGCAATTCAATATTCAATGGAAACAATTACCTATGCGTAGGAGTTATTCCACTGATATTTTGACCTTTGGTCTTTTGATTTGATTCAAAAATTTTTCAGAGACTATGAAGTTATCCAAAATTATTTTTGAGTTTTATGTAGATATACCTAGGTATTTATTTTTTTAGCCAAATTCGGTCCCCTTGAAGTCTTGTTGAGTGTTGGCTTTCAAAATTTCAAAATTTTAGAAATAATGTTATTGGTTTTAAGTAGCCAGGCCGCAATAATAAACAAAATTAAACGACATTTAAAAGCAAAATATGAAACCTGAGAATAACTTTGTAATATTTATTATTTGTGATTATTTGACTCAATTTCATATAGCATGAGTAAGTGGAGTATTTGGTTTTGTTCTTACCAAATTAGTAATATTTTGTACGACAGAAATTTTCGATTCGAAAAATTGATCACACTTTGAAATACAGATCGCGTAAAACACAAGTAAACTCTTTAAGAATACAATAAAAACCATTTTAAAAGCTACCTGTACATAGGTACTATCAATGAAATAATGAATAACATCAGTTGATGAATCATTTTAAAAGGTAAGTCGCCGGTGGTTACCAATATTCGGAGATGCAAAATACACCTGCTCTTATTTAAATTAGCCGTCATTGTTTGATGCAAATGACAAATCTGAAATATTTCGGTGTTTAAGCTTGGGCAGTTACCGATAAGCTGCTGCTATACGGGGTTATTAGAAGTACCTACCGTTAGATAAGAATAATTTGTTTGTAATTTTTATACCTAAGTATTGTAATTAAGCCGTTTATATCAAGTAGGTACCTAGTACCTATTGTTAGGTCGATGTACAAAAAAAGAGAGGTAAAATTCTCCATTTCTCTCCGAAGAATTCAAAATTTCTTTCTGAGAAATTCCCAATTTTTTGCTGAAAGATTCCCAGTTTTTTTTTCTTTCTTGGAAATTTGTGATGCTTTACTAAAGGATTCTTAATTTTTTTTCGATAATTCTTCCAATTTTTTCGAATATTCTCCCTTTTTCTTCGTCAGAAGTTCCAAATTTTTAATTAATATGCTGCTAAAAAAAAAATTTAAAAATTAATTAATTTGAGATTATTTCTCATACCCCTGCATTAACAACTTGAATTCTATGAAAATTGAGCAGATTCAAGATACCTACTTGGAAACAATTGGCCAAATTGCATACATAAAACACCATAAATAAATGCAAAAATATGTTTAATAAAATGCATACTCTCGAGTTTATAAGGCACTAAGGGAATTACAACGAAAACCTAGAACTCGATGAAAATGAACTTTTGCACCCGAGATTCTCGGTAAGAAGTTTTTTCTATGATGTTTCGACTTAGATCGCTTACCTCTTTAGTTAAGAGGTTTTGAAATGACAATAAAAAATACGATTTGAGTTTTCGAACTGAAGTTAGGTTGATTTGAAATGCAACGTATGAGTTCAACAATATTCTTAATTTTTTTTCGATAATTCTTCCAATTTTTTCGAATATTCTCCCTTTTTCTTCGTCAGAAGTTCCAAATTTTTAATTAATATGCTTTATTTGACTATACAGTATAAAGTCAACGATTATACTCAACATTCCAGATACAGTTACCAACGAAAGAATAAAATGACACAGATTTAAAATTTTTGTCGTTTATTTGTCATGTGCAGTACAATGCAATCAAGAACAACATTGACCAATATATCGAAACTAATTAGCATAAAAATCCTAAAATTTATTAATCTAAATAAAATAACTTATTTAAAGTAATAAATTCAAGGAAAAAATACACTAATTACTTATATTCAAACAGAAAAAAAAAAACTATTGACAGGAATGTTTAGAAACTAACGAATATAACGACATAATTTTAAATTGAAAAAAAAAAATACTGTAAAAAAGGTGGGAATCTACAAAAGAAAAAAATAGAGGTTTCATTTGTACTGCAATTTTGAAAGTTACTTTTTAATCGACTTCTTCGATGGTCGGTCCTTGGCGTTGTTGATGATGTTGTTGCTGTTGATTAGCACAACCAGCGCCAGCACCCGCTTTATCGTTGGTCGCTCCGTGCATTTTGCTCATTATCGGAGAACATACACGTTGGAGGTATTTCATTTTCTCTTCGATTTCGTCCTTTTCGGCCAAGGTGTTGTTGTCTAACCATCTCAGGACGCTGTCGCACTCTTGACGGCAGGAATTCTTCTCAGAATCGTATAATTTATCGCCGGCTTCGTCCAAGGCTTGTTTGACGCTGAAGACGTAATTCTCGAGTTGGTTTCGAACTTGGATTTTCTCACGTTGACGTTCGTCTTCTTCTTTGTAGCGTTCTGCCTCGTTGATCATTCGGTCGATTTCTTCTCTGGAGAGGCGGCCTTTGTCGTTCTTGATGACGATATTTTTGGAAACACCTGTGCTGTTTTCTTTGGCCGATACGTTTAGGATACCGTTGGCGTCTAAGTCGAACGATACTTCGATTTGAGGAGTACCTCGAGGTGCTGGTGGTATTCCGGTCAAATCGAATCGGCCGAGGCAGTTGTTATCTTTGGTCATGGTACGTTCGCCTTCGAATACCTGGATTGTAACGGCAGGCTGGTTATCGGCGTACGTGGTGAAGATTTGACTTTGCTTGCAAGGTATACGAGTATTTCGTTCGATTAGCTTGGTCATCACGCCTCCGGCGGTTTCGATGCCGAGCGATAGCGGCGCTACGTCGACTAATAGCACGTCTTGGATTTCGGAACTTTGATCGCCGCTTAAAATAGCTGCTTGGACGGCGGCACCGTATGCGACAGCTTCGTCAGGATTGATCGAAAGGTTGAGCTGTTTACCGCAGAAGAAGGTCTGTAGGAGTTGTTGGATCTTTGGTATACGAGTCGAGCCTCCAACCAGGACAACGTCGTGGATATCTTGTTTGCCGAGTTTAGCATCGTTGAGGGCTTTCTCGACGGGCTGTAGCGTGTTTCTGAACAAATCGGCGCACAGTTCTTCGAAGCGAGCTCGGGATATTTTCGTGTAAAAATCAATACCCGAGTCTAAGGCGTCTATTTCGATGCTGGCTTCGGAACTGGACGATAACGTTCGTTTGGCCCGTTCGGCGGCTGTTCGTAATCGTCTAATGGCTCGATGATTTTTCGATATGTCTTTACGATATTTACGTTTGAATTCTTCGATTAGGTGATTGACTAGTCTGTTGTCGAAGTCTTCGCCGCCAAGGTGAGTATCTCCGGCCGTAGATTTTACTTCGAATAAGGAACCTTCGTCGATTGTTAGGATGGATACGTCGAATGTACCTCCACCGAGATCGAAAATAAGTACGTTACGTTCTCCTTTGAGATTCTTGTCGAGACCGTAGGCGAGTGCTGCTGCTGTTGGTTCATTGATGATACGCAATACATTCAAACCGGCTATGGCACCAGCGTCTTTTGTAGCTTGACGTTGAGAATCGTTAAAATAGGCAGGAACTGTGATAACCGCGTCTTTGACTTTACAACCGAGATATGCTTCGGCAGTTTCTCTCATTTTCGTTAACACCATGGAACTGATTTCTTCGGGAGCGAAGGTCTTTCGTTCGCCTTTGAATTCGATTTGGATTTTTGGTTTACCGCAGTCGTTGGTGACGGTGAACGGCCAGTGTTTCATGTCTTGTTGGATTTTCGGATCGTCATAGCGTCGGCCGATTAATCGTTTAGCGTCGAAGACGGTGTTCTTTGGGTTTAGAGCTACCTGGTTCTTAGCCGCGTCGCCGATCAGCCGTTCGCTATCAGTAAACGCAACATAACTTGGAGTTGTTCTGTTACCCTGGTCGTTGGCGATTATTTCTACTTTTCCTTGCTGCCAGACTCCGACGCAGGAGTAGGTGGTGCCCAAGTCGATACCGATTGCTGGAGCTTTTACAACCATTTTTATGAACGAATTACACGAATCGCACAAATAACACGGATAGAATACAACGCACGTAAAAATTCGCGAAATAAAACTTCAGAGCACAGTAAAAGAACGCACTTCACTTATTTGATTACGTTTATGAATCGCTTTAAGGCTTTGTGTATCGCTTTTGAACTTGCACTTGCACTTGTTTCAATTGAACTATGCCATAGCGGCGGCTCATCTCGGTATATATACTGTTTAGCCATTTTTCCAGAGTTTTCGAGATACGAACGAAAATTCTACTAATCAGTTCTAGAATCCGTGTTTACAACATAAAACAGAAGCAAAATAAACAGAAATTAGGTCATCGAATATTCTAGGAAAATTCAAGAATTTTCTCCAACAGTCGAGGCGTTTTTTGTAGATAGGATGCTTGTACAACAACTGGAATTTTTACTTTTTCTTCATTATTTCTCGTCTTTTTTGATTAAAATTACTTTTAATTCAAATATTTTTCTATTTTCATTGCAAAATTAAGATATTTTTAAAAATTCGTCCGAGAATTTTCTAAAAAATTGAGAATATTTTAAAAACACACACAAATAGGTAAAAAATTCAATTTTTTCGGCTGTTCGAAGCGTTTGTTTGTTGTTTATTGCCGCAGATCTTTATTTTTTCGAATCTCGAAATACTCGAAAGCCCAAAAACAACAAAGAGTCGAAGTTGTATTTGAGTTCATGGCGTGCCGTACTTCGTGGACGGTTTGATTTCATTTTATTAATCTTAAAATTAATATCCCTAAAAGGTCAGTATTTGATTAATTATTATAGACATTATTTAGTTTTAGGTGTATTGGTTCATGTGGTGTGTTTATTTCTAGGGTACAAAAAAAATGGGTCGTGTAATTCGTGCTCAAAGGAAAGGAGCTGGAAGTGTGTTCAAGTCACACACCAAACATCGCAAAGGAGCTCCCAAATTAAGAACATTGGATTACGCTGAAAAACATGGTTACATCAAAGGAGTCGTCAAGGTAAATTTATATCCATACCCGTACAAGTATTTCCATCATTTTACCGATGATGTTTAAGACATTTGAAACCTGATTAATTTATTGATGTCAAAACATTACTGAGGTTCTCCGATATGAATGTCAATTGCTAAATGGCTCATTTGACGAGTATTTATTAACATCGGCATTGCATTTTGTTTTAGGACATTCTCCACGACCCTGGTAGAGGTGCACCTTTGGCAATTGTGCATTTCAAAGATCCCTACCGTTATAAGACTCGTAAAGAATTATTCATCGCCCCTGAAGGAATGTACACCGGCCAATTCTTATACTGCGGCAAAAAAGGTAATCTTCATGACCCGAAATTGATACAACGCCATAAGCTATTGTGTTCGAATTTACCGTACGAAGTTACATTTGAACTGTTACGTTATTTTTATTCAAATTTTCCGCTCTTTCACAGCTACTCTCCAAATCGGTAACGTTATGCCCGTTGGTACCATGCCCGAAGGTGCCATTATTTGTAATTTAGAAGAAAAAACCGGCGACCGAGGCCGTTTGGCCAGAGCTTCCGGTAACTACGCTACCGTCATCGCTCACAATCCCGACGCTAAACGTACCAGAGTTAAATTACCTTCCGGAGCTAAAAAAGTAATCCCTTCGAATAATCGTGCTATGGTTGGTAAGTATCTTACCACTTTTTCTCTCTCGATCGAGTTCTTATCATCTCGATATATTTTTAATCACTTATTTTATCGTACAGGTATCGTCGCCGGAGGTGGTCGTATCGACAAACCAATTTTAAAAGCCGGACGTGCTTATTATAAATACAAAGCTAAACGTAACAGCTGGCCTAAAGTTCGTGGTGTTGCTATGAATCCTGTCGAGCATCCTCACGGTGGTGGTAACCATCAACACATCGGTAAAGCGTCTACTGTCAAGAGAGGAACGCCCGCTGGTAGAAAGGTACGAAGATTCACTTTTGTCTTATTTCGTTCTTTCGAACTATTGTTTGTATTTATTTTTCGTCGTTTTTCAGGTTGGTCTTATTGCCGCTAGAAGAACTGGTAGAATACGTGGTGGTAAAACAGATACCAAAAAGGGAGACGATTAAGTTAATCGAATTTTTTATGTTTTTAATTAATAAAACACTTGGTTCCAAAACATGTATTGTTATTTTCACCGTCATCGTCATTCGATTCTCAAATAACGTCATCAGATAAATCGAAAATTTCGTTTTGTATCCTTTTTGACTGTCTTGTAGTATTTAGTTATTTTAAAATTTTGTTAAAAAAATCTTTTGTATTGGAATTTTTACAATGTTGGCATCATGTTTTGAGTCTTAATTTATTCAGTTCAGGTTTACACTAAGTAATGATCAAAATTACATTTCATTAACGTAATCAAAACAGAAACACGGCCAAAAAATACACTTCACTGGCTTATTAGTTAATGTACGTTGTTACAAGCTAAAACAATCATTTCGGTAATTCCCGTGACCTTGTTTAATTTATTCAAACATCTCGACTGGAGATGATTATCTCGATCAACGTAAACGCCAAATCTTCAAGTTTCGTCCATTGTTTTCATTTTTATTTTATTCGATATTGTTTTGAAATTTTAATCTGTCATATGGTTTCACTTTTTCGATCAGAAATATCTCAGGAAGGACGTTGAGTTTAATTCTGGCTAAAGAAGTGTTTCCTAAATGATGCAGTTCGCATTCAATGCCAACCTTTGTCGTATACATTGACGTAATGAGACGAATTAAAACAGGTTGATACGTTGTTTGGAAAACGCGTTAATACGTCGGACAATTAAAAAAAATTCGCATTCTCGAGAGCCCAGACTGTGCGAGGATTTGGTACATTCCTACTGGCTCGGCCAGCGGTTCTATGATTTACTCATTCGTCGTGAAAATGTTGTTTTGGAAACACATGCTCGCTTCTACGTGTAGATTATAGTTGCAAACTTGAAAAACCAGTATTACATAAAAATTTTTTATTAAACATTACCGCTTATTAATGAGCTATCGAATGTGTGAATTTAGTCGTTTTATTAAACGATTACATAGTAGACGATGAACACGATCGAATCGTCGTAGTGTCAAAAAAAGCTCTTATTTTTTTAAATCGAAATGAAAATTGTAATTGTGTTGTGTCTGGTGTCGTGTGCTTTAGCTAATCATCGTGTTAAACGTATCGTTGGCGGTGAAAAAGCCGCTATACCGCCACCTTTGAATTTGGAGGATATAAATTTACCCGATGATGCGGATTCCGACGGACCTTCTTTGATTGATGAAAATGTGTCGCCGAGTTTTTCCGCCGATGGATTGGATAACGTTGTGCTTACGAAGGAAGGATCCAGAAATTCTAAGGTGACCGGTGTTAAGGAAAAAAATGGACAGATTTCATTTAGAGGAATTAGGTACGCCGAACCTCCCCTAAAAAGGCATAGATTTGTGGTAAGTAATAGAGCTTTAGGCCTTAGTTTTATCAGAAAATATGTACTTAATGCTTTTCGAATTTCTCCAGAGACCTGTATTGAAATATATGAGTGGTGAAATTGATGCTACTAAGTATGGCAATCCTTGTTTACAATGGCATGATTCGACTACTGTTGGAGACGAAGACTGCCTATTTTTGAACGTGTTCACGCCTAGTGTAAGTACCTATTTAATTCTTGGAATCTTTAAATGTTGTTTGGTAATGAGCTATTGAAATGATGTTTGATGATTTCAGGTAAAAGCTACCGGTTTACCTGTGTTATTTTGGATCCACGGAGGTGGTTTCAAATCTGGATCTGGCAATCAGTATGGAGCTTCTGCTTTGGTTGCCAAAAATGTTGTCGTCGTTACCGTTAATTATAGGCTTGGAACTTTGGGTAGGTATAATTTTGATTTTATCGGCGATTATAAACGGTAGAGCTTGTGATTGACGTTATCGAATTGAAATTTTTTCTGAAAGATAATTTTATTTTGTTTCTGAGCGATTTTTTTTTATTCTAATGGCCTTGAGCAAAATGATTATGCAATCCATATTCATTATGCATTTTACCACATTTGAAAATGATTTTTTGGCGACATTGCAATCAAATTGCAAATTGTTGAGAATCTTTCATTGCATTAATATCAATAATATATAATTTGATATATCAGTGTTTGAGTATTCTGGCAATTAAAATTATTAAAACGAATAAGATGACGTTGACGCCAAATTCATTATTGGCGAGCCTTTCAATAGTAATAATGAAATTTTACATATAAGATGAGCTCACCGGTTCACCTTGAAATGCATTGATAAACCAAAACTACTAATAGTTTTAATAAATCATTTACCTACCAAGCTAGATATTCTTGGTTTAAGCATTTTTACTGAATTTTTTCAGCAATTCGATTCTGTTTTCGATTTCTACGAAGTGTGATTTCGTAATTGACATATACCTACTTTATCTTTCTGTTTTTCTTGGTGTAGGTTTCCTGGGCACCAATGATCAAGTGATATCCGGTAATTCAGGCTTGTTTGATATCAGAGCTGCATTCGAATGGACCAGAAAATACATCGAATTTTTCGGAGGAGATTCCAAAAAAATATTCCCCGCTGGCCAAGGAAGTGGAGCTAGTGTTGCTACCCTATTTGCTCAGTCTAGTTTTACCTCGGGTGTGTTTCATTTTGAATTATTTTCCAATTTTAAGTATAAATCTAGAAATAACCAAATTTCTAAATTTTATAGAATTTGGTACACAGAAGTGTTTTTGACTCAAACGGTTTTAAAATATGATTTTTCCTAAAAATTTCAATCTCGTTTCAATCGGAGACGAAAACCTCATGTGGTTCTTCTATTACCTAATACAATATTTTTTGTGTGTTTAGAAAATATTAGAGGTGTGATAGCCATGAGTGGTTCCGGCCTTTCGTCGAGTGCTGTCAATTACTCGCCGAATGATACTTTTGAATCTGTAGCTACTACGTCTCAATGTTCTGAGAATCAAGATCCACTGAAAGTTGTCAGATGTTTACAAAATATTGATGCCAATGTTATTATGGATACTGATTACACAATTCAAGTAATTATTCTTTCAATCGTGTAACTTAATCTTAAAATGATATAAATTAATTAGGTACTTAATAATTCGAAGCTAATTTCAGAATTCCGCTCTCAATGAAGGAGGCTTCGTTAGCGCGATGACTGATTTATTAGGAAGTGGTCCTGTCATCGAAGGAAAGAACGACGATAGATTTTTGTCATTTTTCTTAAATGATAATCCTTTGAACGCTTTGCAAGGCAAGCAGTATCCTGCTGTTCCTTTACTTATTGGAACTACCAAGCAAGAAACTGGAAAATTAATCACTGGTACGAGTATGATTCGAAAAGAAAATTATCTCGATGGAAAATAGTAAAAGACTTGAATTATCATAATTTATTGAGATTTTTACATATTTTAGGACCTTTCTTCAACGAAGTTATTGGTAAAGTTACCGATCCTAATTTTTTGAAGAAATCGTTACCACAGTCTTTATTGAATAATAATAAAGGTACATAATAATTTTTTTTCTGTGGCAGATTGTTGATTGATGTTGAAAAAACTCATCTTATGGTACCTATCTGTTATAGGATTGTATACCAATGGCACTGTGAATGAACTACTAAAAAATTTATTTGAAAATGGTGACTATTTGAATTTGATTTCGTCAACGGTTACTAATGTTGCAAATAATCTTATTAAAGTTATCGAGGTACAAATTTTCTCTTTTTTTGGTTTATTGTTTCTCTTGCAATTCTATTCAATAATTTGTTCATTTTTTTTTTGTCAGGAAACTACGGATGCTCTGTTCAACCTACCAGCAGCTACCACATCACTGCTATGGAATAAAATCGGAGGTCCTGTATATTTCTACAGTTTTGAACATGCTGCCTCGCTCAAAACACCCATTAACTTTTTAAATAATCCATTGTACGCTCAACCTGCTGCAGGCCAAGAAAAAAGTAATCCATGCTAAAATTCTAGACCATTTATTTTGTTTTAAATCGACAATATTTCTGAATAGTTGTTTGTAAAGTTGTAGGCCATGGTGATGATCTCATATTCTTATTTGAACTCCAGTCCTTGGAAGGTCAGCCAATTCCTGGCTCAGAACTCACCGATCCAAAGGATAAAAAAGTCAAAGAAGTTTTTGTCAACACAGTCGCAGAATTTCTTCATAAAGGGTTGGTAAAGCAATACTATCAAGTTGAATTTCTTGAATCATGTTATTTTAATTATGATGATTTTGATCGCAGCAAACCCAAAATCCCTGACTTGAAGTACGATTGGCCTCTATTCGCAACCGATAACAGCTACGTCGTCATATCACCTCAGCCTCAGATTAGCAAACGATTCCGTTTCTGCGAGCTCGCTTTATGGGGAGGTTTCGTCGACAGATTCAACGATCCTACTTGTAAATTCCCCGGAATCGATAATATCTTGAAAACAATTCCTAATTTGAACGATTTACTCAAGAATAACTTGTTAGCGGATAAAAATTTGAATCTGGCCAATATTCAGAATGCTTTGAAGTCAGTGGTCACCACGCCACCAGTTTTAGGTAATCTAGGAAGCGGTAAACCTATCGGAGGACTCTTCGGTGGCGGTGGTGGTTCTAAACCTATCGTGCATTTAAGAGTATCAGCTTTGGTGAATGGATAAATCTCTGATCATTACATGAGCGAAACCGTAAGTTTTTCTATTTTTTTCATTACCATTTCTTTTCTAGTAAGATGTGTTTTTGTAATACGACATCCTCTTTAAGAATAAATTGAAATTTAAATCAGATAATCGATCAATTTTTCTGATATGTTATCTTTCAGTGAATTTATCTATCCGATAAGTTGAAAGAGTATAGAAGAGTAGATGGAAAATCGACTTGAGTTATTATTTGCTTCAAATTTGTGTTCAGTAGTGATATTGGTGTTAAAGTATTGCAATTTTTTTAGCAAAATGAATCGTGGCGTCGTTCTTCGTATTTTAATTGCCAGCGTCGGTTGTGTAGTTATAATAACATGTTCGAGTGGAAATGCAAGTGTACAACGTTTGTAAGTATCGAAAATAATTATTGATAATCCTATTTGTCATGTCTTATTTTGTTTACAGCTCAAGTATAGCTAATAGCGAGTAAATAACCCTCAGCCACTATCAATTTGCCATAAATCTATCTGATATTGAAGAAAGAAGAACTAACATAAAATTTAGGATTCGATTCAAATCGAATCAAAAATTGCTCAACTATTTTTTAAAAAAAGAAAAAAAATTTGAAATACTTTTCATTCTTCGGTACGCAGCGACTCGAGCGGCTAAATTCGGAACTAATTTCAACCGTATGATTTCCACAAACCAGGCCACATATCTCACCAAAAACCACGTGCAAAATAATTCCGCACATTGATTATTTTGCTAATGGCGGCGTCTGGTTTCGATTTAGAAAGTTTAGTGGAACAGTGGAAGAGTGAAGTGAGTTTTTACTTTAAAATGACCTCGTGTCAATGAAGAGTATGCATTGCACGTTCAACTAACCGAACCGAGATTAATTAGTGCCGTCAGAAAGTTCGCCGTTGCTATGAGTGTTTCGAAGATTTGTGTCTTATTGACCTAATGTCTGTGACATCAGCGGCACGCAAGGTTTTCTCGATTACGTACAAGAATATTTATCCATTTAAGGTAAGTAATCTTCAAATTAAGTCGTGTACTTGGCACAATTTCATTTTTCGTATTTGTTTGTTCGATGCTCACTCTTTAGCAATTCGTATATCGACTGAACTAAAAATAATTCGTTCTGCGAAATTTTCGTGCATCAAGTTTGTAATCAAAATTACCCTTTTGTATCGATTACTAAAATTTTAGTAGAGTTTTCATCATTTATTAATTCTCCAATATTTCGTCAGGTCGTTCGAGTAAACGGTGTTAATTTCACGGTAAGAAATTTTTCCAAAATGACCGATACCGATAAAAAAGAAGAATTGAAGAAACGATTGACTCCGTTGCAGTATCACGTTACTCAAGAAAAAGGTACCGAAAGGTGAGAAACTTGGAAAATTTTTCATGTTGCATTATTTATGACATGTTTAAAAATAGATTATCTTATCGAAATTTCACGTTTTGATTCACTGAACGTGAAGTGCGTTGTGCATAAAATTCTCGAAATTTCGAACTATCTGTATTAGTTTCATATTTTTATAAAACGTAGATATTTTTTGCATTGGAAATTATGATTCGAGGCGATAATGATGAATTCATTAGTCAGTTCTGCTACTGATTGTATTTTGACGACAAATTTTATATTCTGAGCTTTGAATTATCATCTCCAATGAATTTTATCTGTTCGAAACGAATGTGATGATTCATTTTCAATGTCAGTTCTGCTACTGAATGTTCTTCGATGAAAATATTATTCTGATAATTGTACGTAATCATTTGCTGGGCAAAGTGGTATTTTTTTTTCATTATGATGATTAATTTTTGTCCAGTTCTGCTACTGACTGCATTGTGACGAAAAATTCTATCTGATTTTTGTATTTTATTTATGATTGAGTATTTCTTTTAATTAAACTTCACCTTTGATGATGCACTGTTTTTCAAGTCAGTTCTGCTACGGAATTAATTATTTGACGATAAATTGAATCTGATTAATTTCGTTTATGACCCAATTGTTTATTTTTAAAAATAATTTAATGATGAACTTATTTTTAGTCAGTTCTGCTACTGAAGTGATTTGACGATGAATTTTTAACTGATTTCATCATCATTAATTTTTTTGATATTAAATGATGAACTAATTATTTTTAGTCAGTTCTGCTACTGAAGTGATTTGACGACGAATTTCTAACTGATTTCATTATAATTGTATTTTTTTTTTTCAAATCATATGATGAACTAATTTTTAGTCAGTTCTGCTACTGAATTGATTTGATGATAATATACCAACTGATTTCATATCCTAATTTATTTTAATTTTATTTTTTTCAAAATCACTACCTTGACTTTTTCTAAATGGCAAATTACTCGATGATGATCAAACAAATAAGTCAGTTCTGCTACTGATTGTACATTGACGACACCTAGACTCTGATTCTTCTCAATCACCTTCTCCTTCGCATCGTTGCGTTTTAAAAAAATATTCGTAGTAATTCGTTCATGGTCAACATGATTCGATTATTTACGTTTGTTTATAAAAATATCTAACAATAATTCAATTAGCACTTCTACAGTTACACCTTATTTATACATTGAATTGTGTACTATTTTCAATTAGCCAATTAGCTGGGCATATTTCCTGTTTGCTATCAATTGGTAATTTTGTTTTCAGGCCATTCAGCGGTAAATATAATAAAACTTCCGATAAAGGTGTTTATAGCTGCGTAGTTTGCGATCTGCCGTTATTTTCATCGGAAACGAAATTCGATTCGGGCTGCGGCTGGCCTGCCTTCAACGAAGTTTTGGAACAAGGAAAAATAAAGCTTACTAAGGATACTAGTCACGGTACGAAATATTCAAATTATCGTGTATATAAGTACTTTTTTTGATACGCATGTACTACCCCTTTTGATATTCTATACTTACTCCTGTGATATCCCTGTGTATAACCTTTCGCATTGACGGTTTGATTGAAAAACGGTGTATGGCTTGCAATATTGCGAAGATTTTTAACCTCAGAGATACGTGTTCGAGTAACGACTGTTTTTAACACGTTTATATGTAATTATTCGCTGCAGCTACTTGAAATGATTTACTTGTGTATGTGCATGTCACGCTTTATACATATAACGCCGTATCGTCGATAGAAAATCACGATAAGAGTAGTGTATGTAATTGCACCGCACTGTGCTTTTCTAATCTGATCATCTACGATTGTTTTCTCGGCTTGCATTACATGGTGATTTACAAGCACTGATATGGGTTTAGAATTTAATTAATTAGATTGCGGTGTGGAAAGTGAAGCGGTGTGTATCGATAGATGAAATTTTGATATTTTTAATGTGGCTTGTGGACGGGATTAACTTTGATGGGTTTCTCCTCGTGTCATTTTAAAAAGTGTTTTAAAATTTTCTTTGCTCTTCTGAGCCGATTTTATCGAATTCATCTATGATGAGGAGGGATGAAGGTTGAAACCTCTTCAAGAGTTGTAGCTCATATGGATCGAATCTAATTATTTTTTTATGCATTGAGTGAGGTGCTCAGTTGTATTTTTCGAAGACCGATTTTCATGTTATCACATTTTGAAATTTCGCAACATGGATGTTTTTGGTCCAGTTTTAGGAAAACTTCGCAATAACTTGTCAATTTTTTTTAATAATTGTGATGAGTTTTTTTTTAGCATTTTTTTCGTGTCTACAAAATATTGACATGAAATATTGAGAGATGGATTTTCATCGCTTGATTAATTAATGTGCATATTATTTGAATTTTTTTGCTTCGATGGTTTCTGCCAATTATTGAATTGACCAATTTTCTCGTAGATTTGAAAAAATATTATTTTGTCGGATGATACTTTTTCATTATTTTTTTTCGAGCCTAAAGTATTCCGGACGATCTTTATCCCCAGAACCTATTCATGTTTAAAGTTTTTAAAACCTTGACTAAGTGGGGGGGGGGTTGAAATTTTTGAAAATTTTACCATCAAAGATACGTTATGATATCGCAACTCATTTGTAAGTTTCTTTCAAATATCGGCCAGAAAGAAATCTATTGGATGGGAAGAGGGAAAATGTGGATAAAGAAAATGAGTTTTGCCCCTCCCCCACTGCCCAAATTTCATTTTTAGTCTAGAAAACTAAATTGAGTGAAAATTATTCGAAAATTGTTTCTGTTTTTCAAACAGTCTTGGGTCAGAAAAATGAAAAAAATTGTCAGAGTCGAAAAAATTAGCAAAAATTTTTAATTCAGTTGTAAATTTCCTCTCCCTTTCAATAAGCCAAGTTCGTTTTGTCGATTGTCGCTCATCGAAAGATTCTAATTGTTGGTATACCTCTCTCCACTTTTTTCTTCTTGGGACGCCTTTGGAAATTTGATCCAAAATTACCCTCGGAAATTAATTTTTTGAAACATTTTTTAAAATTTTGGTATGACTTTGTCACTCCTCCGCTCGATAACGTTGAAAATGTGGCAGTGGTGCCTGCTGGCAAGAAAAAAATCGATTACTTTTCTACAAAAAGAAGAGAATTTAAGTTTTCTTTTCTGTCTTGAATTTTTTTATCAAAGGATACAAAGGTTTTTTTTTTTTTTTTTAGTAGATTTGAAGCTAAAAAACTGTATAAAAATGACAAGAATTTTCATTCTTTGAATCCACTAGACACCATGTGTCGTTTTTTAATCTACCTTTCCCTTTCTGTTCTCTTTTTTGAAGATTTTGTGAAAGTTTCAGTCCAAATTACTTTAAAAAATGGATTCCAAGAATTGAAAAAATTGCAGTTTATAACCTATTTTGGAAAATTCCTCAAAATTTTAAGTACGACTCTTCCTTTATCCCTTTCAAGCTCATGTTGATTTTTTTTCGGAATCACGTCCTGAAGGAATTTGATAAGTTGAAAAACATTGATTTTTGATCTCCCAATTTTCATCATATTTTGTATTTTTTTTTTTTTTAAAACCGATTCCAGAAATTGAGAGACGTGGGTACGTTGATGAAACCTTGGAACGTTTCCAATTTTTTGAGTAGATTTCTATCCTCTCAAGACTTTTTGGGGGAGAGGAGAGTGGGTGCTTTGATATTATAAATGAACGAATGTATAGAGAATCCATGAACTGGCTTTGATTTTAACATTGCAGTTGAAAAATTTTGAATTTTGAGTACCTCTTCTTCCCATCTTAGTGATTCGTTTTTTAGATTTGGAGTTGAAATAATTCCAAAAAAATAAGTTTATGGATTTAGAAAGTTCAAAATATTTGGAAAAAATGCGAGAATAGATGATGATATTGAATAAATACAATTTTCTGTTGGAAAAATTGAATTTGAAGTCGAAAAATTAGAGGAAACCTGGATTGAGGCTTTTCAGGGGAGGGGGGGTGGGGGTAAATGAGAAAAAAATCTCTACAGCTTAATTTGAAAAAATCGTGGTTTCCTTACCCCCTCTTCTCAGTTTTGCCAATTTTAAGTCGTTTCTATTGCAAAATAGATATTCGAAGTATCAATTATTTTTCTAACTGCCTTTGTTCGATTCGTTTTTGAAATTTGACTTTTTTTTTTTTCATTCGAACGATTTATTTTACGTAATTTTGCTCTTTGTAGTGTTGATTATTTTGCCTTAAAAATCATTAGATCATAAATCATTCGTTAGCCTTTTAGTGTTGTTATTGCTGCTGTGTTTGCTTTTAACTTCATTTAACTCTCATCGACGAAACTCACCATCATTCGCTTCAAGTTAGTATCAAAAGTACTTTCTAACTTACTTAGATTTTAATTTTAATTTAACATGTCGAATGCGCGACGTCTTGAAAACAACCAATACCATAGAAATTTTTCAAAAAAAAAAGCATTGCCTCAGCTTCCGCACTCTCGCAGCATTTTCATCTACATCGATCCATTTATAGCGAAAATAAAACGCAAATTGCCAGCGTATTATTTACCAATACATCTCAGCTTTTATGGTGCTGGTATTCGATGCTCTCCATAAACGACGAGTTTTCCACTAGCTTTGATATGTAAATTAAATTTATATCTAGGATTGTTAAATTAGACATAATAGGACGATTAGGCCCAGAGAATCCGATTCGATTGTTTTCAAGACGACGATGCAGATATCTACGATATAATTAAATATTAAATTGTACAGGTTTTTGGGTATGCTAATCGGGAATGTTTTTTTTTTCTTTTATGGTTCTCTCTCGCTCTGTCTGTGGCCTTTCTTGTATACATTACCGCTCCTCTCTGTACATCTCCGTTGTACCGTATCTGTGATGTGCTCGCTGTCCGAATATCATAATACATGTGTACAAAAATTATACATTACGCTCATATACCTTTTTCAATCTACATTCTACACCCATTCACACCGCACGTTATTATCTATATCCTTGCGTCGCCTGCCTGTTGTCTTATCTGCTGCATGTCCGATGCGGATCATACTCGTACTCTACGTAAATTGTGAAGTTGGCGCGAATCTATTGTTATTGATCAAAAATCCAGGTATGATACGGACCGAAGTAACCTGCTCCAATTGCGATGCTCATTTGGGTCACGTATTCAACGACGGACCAGCGCCGACCCGTAAACGGTTCTGTATAAATAGCGCCTCTCTGGAGTTCCATCCGGCCACCGGAGCCGCCGCCGAAACTTCGTAGCTTTAATCGTAAATTTTTCTCTAGTCTGTGGCATGAAATTACACCTTGTATTCTCTCTATCTAACCAAATTCTTGAAAATTACGACAATTACACACGAACGTGCAGATGGAAAATTACACTCAGAAAAAAATCCAAACTCTAGAGAAGCGAAAAGCGTGTAATTGAGATGTTCCTCTGTCCGATGGTGAGATTGAAATGTTTATGATCTTGTTATCTTTATACCATTTCGAAAGATTTATTTTACGTGTAATTAATTTAGTTTTATTTCGTTTATTAAGAGAGATTTCTCGGTATTTGCATCATTTTTCAAACCAAATTTCCCATTTTTTTTTTACATCTCTGGTATTATTTATTTTTTATGAATTTTTTTTCCAAGTACTCGCCTAATTTTTTTCATCTCCGAGTGAGTAATTTTTTTCGATTGCATTTTTAAATTTTTTTTGTATTATAATCTGGCTTTAAAAAAAAAGTTTAATAATCATTATTTCTGGTCAGTTTGTGCAATTTTATTTTGTTATTTATGGATTTTTTCGCCATTCTTATAATTAAATGTACTTATCAGTTATTATTTATCTTGCGTAGAAGAAAATTAACGTGTACTTATCGATGAAAATTTTCCGCCCTGGTTTTCCAATCTTGGTCAATTTTTCTGGCGGTATGTTTGTATTTTATCGCTAGCGTCGATTTTGTATGTTTTTTGAATTATCCATTTTGGATTTCTTTTTTTTTTGGCCTTTTATTATATTCAACGTATACCTCTCTGTGTCAAAATGTGATATTAGATGAAAAATGAGTTGGAAGTTTATTTACCTGCGTATTTTGTTACGTCGGTATGGCTTCGAAAGCTTGTCGAGGTTTTTTTTTTGAAAATTTGAGATTGATCGGTAGGTTTAATTTATCATCGTCTATAAATGATACATATTAACATATTTAACTTTTACGTTGTGACTATACTCTCTTTTTATTTCTTTTTAATGTAATGTAAGTATTTTTATTTATTGTATTGATTGTTATTCGTGTTTTGTTGTTGATAATAAAATGTGATTTTTTGCTGGGGTGGTGTTCGATTTTTTTAGGAGGGGGTTGGGATTGTGTGGATGGGAGAAGTTGAACTTGACATTATAGTGATATGTTGATCAGGTTTTACTGATTGTAAATACTGTTTGTTAATTTCATCTTGGAGGGTCTGAAAATTGGTGTTGAATTTGAACTGTAATCATGCAGGGTGGAGTGGGCTGAAGCTCGAAAACTTTTTTCTAGTCCAATTTTTAAAAATATCCTCCCAATATTAATTAGAAAACATGATGAATGTTTTTAAACCCCCCCTCCCCCCCACACACACCCCCAAAAAATGAAGTATGGAATGTTTGAATGGCTTTTATTGTTTGAAATATGAAAACCAATTTGAAAAATGGGGGGAAAATGCTGAAATTGGCATAAAGTAGAATAAAATTTGTGCAAAATCATCAAAACGGTTCAAAATGTTGTGGAAAATATTCTAGTGGAAAATGGCGAAGAATAATGTGATAATTTTCGTTTTATTAGAGGGATAATTTGTCTGATAGCATCAGACTGTTTTAAATGTAAATCTCGCTCGAGGAAGCAGAAAAATCATTCAAATGATATAAAATTTGTAAAAAAATTCATTAGGTAGAATTACCTGGTTGAATTGATTCAAAAGTTATGTTATTGTTGAAAAGTGTGAAAAATTTTTGAAATTATACCTAATGAAATTTATAAAATAGATTTTTATAAAAATCCAACTCACCAAATTTTGTTGATTATTTTTAATCTATCAATATTTCTGTCAATTTTTCCCAATGTTCAACAAAATTTACGTTTCAAGTAATTTTAGCAATTTTTTGATTGAGGTTATAATGGAATTCAATAGCCATATTTATTTTTTTTACCTACCACTAATTTTTGTATCTTTTTTGTTTTTTTTTTTCAAATTTTTTTGCACTGTTTTAGAACATTTTGTGATTTTTTTTCAATTTTTATGAAAAATGAGAATTTAAAGATTTTTTAGTAACATCTGAACAATTTTTTGGACATCTTACTCTCTCACATTTAAAAAAACACCTATTTTTTCTCATCAATTTTTCATATTTTGATAAATTTTTTGGGATATGTAGCCCTCTCCCCCTCTTCTCACCCCTTCTAGTAAAAAAATTGTGTATTTTGGATAACTCGTAAAAATTTTTCTATCCATTTTTACATTGTTTGATGATTTTGAACAATGTTTTTTGTTTTAATTTTGAATATTTGATGGCGATTCAATTAAAAAAAACCTCTACCTATCTAAAGAAGTGGTCTTGATTTCCCGAGTCGAGACTAGTTCCAATTTGGAGAAAGGAGCAAGATGCTGCTTATTCTCTCAATAGTAGCAAAATTCTATTTTTAGTCAATAATGGTAGATTGGGTGAGAAAATTTTTCGACAGTGGTCTTTTTCGGAGAAGAGGTGGAGGGAGGTCGTACTGAAATCGAAAATCAAAAAAATTTCCATTTAAAATAGATTTTTTCCCCTCAACAAAACAATTCGGTTCACTCCTGGTCCATGTATTTTGAGAAACATTAACTGAAAAATCGAATACGTGACGAATACAGAAAGCTTTCAAAAGTTCCTAATTTTTAAGCACGTGCAGCGTTTTTCTGTACCGAAAATGTACATTTCTATTGACCTTAGATCATAGGACTAATTTACAATGTAGCAATTTCTCAATGTAATAATTTTCTTAATTCGATTGGTATTATAAAAACGTTCATTTCTTCTGATTCCAGAGTTATACTTACGAAATGTAGGTATTTAGTTGACGATAATCAAGAATTTGTAAACTTTTCCGCGGAAGTTGTCAGGCCTTAGAAATCCTAGATGCTGAATCGAGGTAAGTTGAGAAATAAAACTTTCATCTCCTAAAAAGCTACCTACGTCTAATTGGCTAATTGAATCTTTCACTTCATCGAATTCGATTGAAAGAAAAAATTAAGTTCGGTATTATAAAATTTATATCGAACGGTTTATTGAGAATTTTTCAATTCCTCTTGTAGCAAAAGTAGAGTATCTGCGGATACTATTTTCACCAGTTTTTTCTTAAATTTTGGATATTTTTCGTCTATCGCGTAATTCAAAGCGTAATTTATCCACCTGTGTATACCTATGTCAACGCCAACCTCCCTGAAAAATAAATTAGAATTTGAAAAAAAAAACGAGAAAGAAAATATTCCGTATTTTATATTAAAACTTACGGTTTGATGAACTCAAATCTTGGTATTTTCCCATAATTTTTCTCAAAAGAGAAATTCATTGCAGCCGGAGCATCTGCTAACACCACAGTTAAACTTTTATGAATTCCGAATAAGTTGAAAGGTCTGATTTGTACATCGTAGAAATACTGTTAAAAGAGTGAAAAATGATAAATTTTATCATTTTTTTTTCTTATATGGTAGAAAAATGATGGATAATTACCTTTATTTCATCAAATCTGTATCGTGCTGACACGTATACCTCGTCGTAATAATGAATACCCCAAGACGTACCATTAGTACTCATTGAAGAAGCTCCTTCAATATATTTTAATGTAAAAATAATCGGAGTATGTGGTATCTATAAAAATTGAAAAGAAAAAAAATACAGACTTGGAAGATTTTTTCAAGTATTTACTGTAGATTGTGATTCGAACATCGTTAATCGTCAAAATTCAGCTTGCTCTTACTTTATCAATTACTTGAGGAGGATTATTTGCCCAAATCCTATGTGCATTTTGTTCCAATTGTTTTTGGGCGTGATTGATTACCTTATTCACGTAGTCTGTTACGTTACGAAAAAGCATCCTGAAAATAAGTAGAAAATATTTTATGGTTGATTTATTTCAAAGGATGATTATTTAGACTGATTCGATTGTTATTTTGATAAAAATCTGTCTTTTGAGGCGTTACGTAGGCAATTCTTGATACATATTTGTAATAAAAATTGCAGAAAGAGTTTTGGAAATTTCTATCCGATTTGATGAGAAATATTATCTTTTGTGGCTAAAATTAGTTCCAAAGATCTGATTGTTTTTGAAAATCATTTTGTGTAAAAATATTCCAATAAATTCTCTACTCACCTTTTTTCACTGGGATGGGGTGGTCCTCCAAAACCCACTTGATTATTTTTCTTAAACTGGTCTTCATGATCTTGAAAATGTAAACGAATATTTTTCAATTCATGTGGACTTATTTGAGATACGAATTCGTCAAAAGACAAATCAGCGTCATTTTTGATAAAATTTTCAAGTTTATCAATTTTATTTGTGCTGATGGATCCGAGGCAGAATAACAATATTACAAACTCGCCGAACATTTTTCACATTTTTTATTCTTTGATAACGGTATAATATTCGTGGAAGACAGTTCCATTACATATTCGATCATTTTTTTGTCAACTTCAGATAAGATTTGGCTTTTTAAAAGTAGGTAGGTACCTAAGAATTTTCGAAAGTTTGTTAATCCCTAAATATATAATTCTGTCGAATTACGTACTTAGAAGTCGATGTCACGGTGCATTTAAATGATAAAAAATTATAATACCTTCATGATATAAGTACCAGGTACAAAAAAATTTCAAGTATTGATATCTAAGTATACAGTGTCTACAAAACAGTGCCTGACATCTTTTGATATGTTTATCTTTACACTCTACGTTTATGACATGACCATAGATTGCTTTATTGTTGGTTTTATTATTTTGACTCGAGATAAGGACTCCATCAAATGATTAATTTTTTCCTGAATGATTCTCAAATTGCAAAAATTTGCCATGTTGAAGATGTGATAATTGAACTTGATATTATTGAGCATCTTCCAATTGTGAATCCAATATAAGTTTGGTATCTCTGGATGCTATTTCGGCCAATTTTTGTCTAGTTTCTGGGTAATATTTGCCTATTATTATATCATTGAGGATGTAATTGATTAAGGTGTTGTCAGCACATTCGACTGTCACATCGCTGAAAAAATTAATTCTGTTAGGTGTCTATTTTAAAGAGAAAGGAAAAAAAATATCCTGGATTCTGACGAAAATTGATGAGGTGGTTTACATAGGGAGTTAGAAGGCTTTAAAGTGGGGCCATTTTTGAAAAAAAATGTTTTTTGCAGCTTTTGAGCACAGCCATCTGCTGGAAATTTTCGGCATCCTTGATAAAGGTACAAAATAATTACATTTTTTACCCTCTACAGAGGGATTGAAAAACTGCAGATGAAGAATTTGAAACTTTTTTTTCATTTTTACCAAATTAAAATTATTTTCTCAAAATCTCAAAATCTCAAAATCAAGTTTAACATTTTTTTTGATCGCTTGGAATAATTTTTAAATTGCATTTTACCAAAAAGTTTCATGGCAGTGCTGTTAATTGCATTTTGATTTGCACAATTTCCATAAAATTTCAGTTCTAAGTACTTTTCGTGACAAAAAATTTTCAAAAAAACATGTTCATTTTATTCTTATGACCGAAAGAAATTTTGGCTCATTTTTCAAGTCACTGAATGAACGAATATGAATTTTTTGACTTTTTTTTAATTATCAAAAATTTTTCTTTGGGTGTTCAAAAAAACTTGGGCTTGATTTTTACCTAAGCATTTCGGGTAAGAAATTTGGTGTGGCGGAAAAAATGAGAAAAAAATCACAATCCGCAATTTTACAACCCCTCCTCAGTAGGAGAAAAAAACTCAATTTTGATGTCGATGGTTCAAAAATTTGAAAACTTGAATTACACTTTTTTAGGAAGTAACTGAACTTCTTTTTCGAAAATCACCTCACTTTGAGGTCCTGAGCTCCGTCTCTTTTTGAGCTGATAGCTCAAAATTACATATATTAGATGGTCTTTCCCAATTTTCGTCGGAATCCGGAGTATCAAAGTATGTTTTCTGCATAATCTGTAAACAATTTTGAGTATTTTTATTTAAAATTCACGTTAATTTTTACTTACGGTTTGACGTATTCAAATCGTTGTACGATCATTACGTTATTTTCAAGAGCAGTTGGCATGTAGACTCGAGCATTTTCTAAAATAACCGTCAAACTTTTGCTGATTGTGAACAGATTCTTTGGTTTAATTTGTACTTCATAATGATACTGGAAAAATAATTCGATTGTTAACTTTTCTGTGAAGGTAATTTCAGAAGAGGGTATCATTTGTAACTGCAAATTACTCGGATTTCTTCAAATTTAAATTGATTAAAAGTGTAAAGTGCATTGAAGTAATGAAGTCCCATTGATGTCCCTTGTGTGGTCAACGTATCAGCTCCTTCGATGTATTTCAATTTGAAAATTATTGGAGTATTTGGTATCTGAAAATTATTCTTGATATAATTTTGAAGTTTTGATTGAATTTTCAAATTGGCTGAATGTAGAATAACGATCCTTACTCGATAAATAACGTAAGGTGGATTATTCGCATAAATCCTGGGTCCATTATTTTGTAAATTTTGTTGGGCTTGATTTATTGCTTTATTGACGTAGGTTGTCATGTTTCCAAACATGATTCTGAAACAGATATAAGAAAAATTATTCAATTTAGTTCTAATCTCATCTTGAATTCTTCTAAATTATGTTAAAATTCTTCAATTAAGCGATGAAAAATAAATCAAGTTACCTTTTTGGATCTCCTTGAGGATTTCCTCCAAAACCGACCATAGGGTCCATTTCATTTCGCAAAAAATATTCGCCATCATTTTTGATAAGGTTACGTTTCATCAAATTCTCAATATCTTGGATCTGATTTCGCTGATTTTCCGATTGTTTTGAAAATATCTCTGATAAAATCTCACCGATGGATCGCTGGTGATCAGAATTCACCGATGTTTTGTGATCTGGAGCATGGACATCAATTTTTTCATCGCTTGATACTCTTTGTTTATCCGAAATAACAGTTTCTTTGTGGATTTTCTCATTTTTTTTCAAAGATGATTTTTTCAATTCTGGTTCCAAATTATTTCTACCCTCGTTGTTTTGATTTTTCTCGAATTTATCTGCAAACGAGTCGATATGATTTTGAAAAAAGTTCATTAAATTTCTGGCATCCCCTAAAGTCTTGATTTCCTCTACACCATTTCGTTCATTTTTTTCGGCCGAAATTTTCGTATTGATTAATACACAACACGATGCAATTATCACAAATCTACCGAACATATTAAAACGCTATTACTTTTCTTAGGGTATAAAAATAGTTCCGAGTTTATTCCACGAAATGAGCCTGTGCGAAAGTATTTTTTTTATAAAAAGTAATTTCTAAATTGGTCTGTCTGAGTGATAGATAAGATTTCACTGCATCGAAGTACACACTTCCAAGTACCGATTATTGATATCTGGTTTAAAATTGGATAATTTTTACCCCCTTTGCCGACCTGTCTGGTGTGAACAACTGGTTCGTTGACGTTTTTATTGCAATAAATCAAAAATAGAGTGTCTGTAGACGACTGATCCTCAAAAATACTCGAAGAAATTTGTTTATTAAGTTATGTAGATAAAGGTACGGAATTTTTTGAAGATTTTATTTATTTTATGCTTACCTCATTCTCGTTTTCAAAATTTTAAATGTACCCATGAAAAAAATGAACAATTTTCATCATTTTTCTCTGAGCTGGTGTGTATTTCGTAAAGATCTGATTTTTTTCTCTAAATTTTACAAAGACTTACTTATGTATTAATTTTTTTTGCATGGAATAATTTTCATGGGAAAGTTTTTCATTTTATTTACAATCGATCCATTTTTATTGTGAACTGAAAATATGAGAATATTAGGACGATTTATAAAATTTTCGCAATTGTGGGCGAACGTTACTAAATCTGAAATCTTGAGACAGTTGAGAGGGAGCAAGCGGGGGTAAAAATGTGAAATTTTTTGTTTGGTATAATGTAATAATAAAATTACATTTATCACCAAAAAATGAAGTTTTTTTTTGAATTTTTCAGAAACAGTCCATTAGGATTTTTTAAAATTTGAAATTCCTTTATTGAAAACCATAAAAGTTATTACATAATATTTTATTTTTTGATAAAGGAATCTTCTTCATCTTCATGATATCTTATCAACTCCTCGAAACGATTTTGTCAAAAGAAATACCTGATATTTTTTTCAATGCATATTATATCTAATCACGGGGGAGGAGAAAGAGAGGTAGATGCAAAATCAGACCTACCGGTGGAAATTTGAATTTAATAAGGCGTGTAATAATGACATGGGAGATGGGACTATGTCAAAGTAGTGGATATGATTTTTTATCCTCCATATTTGTTGATTTCATCTTTTCACCTTGTTTTATATGTTTTCGAAAATGAGAATCACAGAAATAAAAAAAATTCTCAATTGAATCGAATGCCAAAATTTTTAAAAATTACTCAAGTACTTTTTTACGTTTCTTTTTACGGAGATATTTGAAATCAAATGTTCGAAAGGTGTCGTAACAGGGCTTACAAGTAATGAAAATGATGAGAAGATGCTGTAATTGACAAAGGGTTATTAAAAATGAAAAAAAAAGTTTAAAAAATCCAACGTTGGTTGATTGAAAAGTCCTACTTTTTTCATTAAGATTCATTTCAATTTTTACCAGGTTGATTTTCCCACAGAAGAAAAAGAGTAAAAATAACTCGACTCGAAACTCCTTCAATAATTTTCAAAAGTTCTGCAAAAAAGCAAAAATCTTACATTTTGATTTGGAAATTTTTTAGGCTCTTTATATGTTGCATAAAATTTCATTGAATTTTCATTGCTATGAAATTTTACGTTGCATTACCCGAAATTCAATTCCTACTTACTCAATTCAAAAATATGAATATTTTACCAAATTTTAATCAATTTCGAAGATTTTGCAAAACTTCATCCGATCCAACATTTTTTCAGTAGGCAGATAATTCAAACAAAAATCTTGAATTTTTTTTTCAATTTTTTAATACTTACTTTGCTATTTTTAAAAAAAAAATTGAGATTTTTACTTGATTGATACGAATTTAAATTGAATTTTGTAATTTCGGGTAATAATGCGTATATTTTGAGAAATATCAAAATTTATAGAACAAATTAGGTGCACCCAGAAATTTTTTAAAGGAGGGGCTAAGAATTTGAGAAAAAATATAGAAGGGTGGTCAAATCTCAAATCAGTAATTTTACACTAATTTTACAGTCAAAATACTGATTTTTTTTTACAAATTGGAAACTGATCGAGTAAAGAGCAAAAAACGCACTTTTTTCACATTAAAAAAAAATCGAGCTTGAGAAGGGGGCTCGAGCCTCCTGAGCTCCCTGGTTGCACCTCGTGGAAGTAATTGACATAAATTGATAGAACAAACTAGTAATTTTATAATTTTATTCAGAAATTCATAGGCAAATTACTGAAGACTCAATAAATTTCAATGGTGGGAAAAAATGTCAAAACTATAAATGAAATTCAACGGCGAAATCAAGATCACTCTTTTGACTAATCAAATTTGCTTCTTTGGTGAGAAAATTGACAAAAAATTGTTACGTGTGAATTTAAAATTCATCTATCAAATCTCGATGACTTTTTTGATTTTTGTTCCTGTTAGGACGAGATGATCAACATCATTTTGTGAAATTATCAAAAAAATTTTATTGTCCAATGAAAATTACACCATAATCTTTAATTTTTCATTCAATAAAATATCTAATATCTATACGGATTTCATTTGAAAACTCCTTCTTCTTTATTCAGCATCCTTCAAATAATTAGTCAATAACAGTTTAGAATCTCTGGAGACGATTTCTACTACTTTTTGCTTAATTACACGATGCACGTCATTGATCAAATAATTGACAGCATAGTTGGAAAACCGATCGGTGTTACAGTCGACCATCACTTCGCTAGAAAAATAAATCGAGTTTTAAAAATAGAGAAAAAAATCACTCAAAATTCCATCATGAATTTAAAAAAAAAACGAATAAAACTTACGGATTTACGAATTCCAATCCCAAAACGTTCATTTTATTGTCCTTCTCCACAGCAAGATTCATTCTGGTTCGGGCGTCGTTCAAAATTATGGTTATACTTTTACGAATACCGAATAATTTGAATGGCTCGATTATGACGTCATAATAGTACTATAATTGAATAAAAAAAATTCGTATTAATTTTGCAAGTAAATTACCCTCGAAAATTGACGAATTATTTCATTTTCTGTCAATTTTTGGTTCAAGTGCTGAATTATTCTAGAATAGGTAATTACCCTTAATTCGTTGAATTTGTATTGAGTAAAAGCATATAATTTATTGTAGCGGATTGCTCTGGATTGCCCATATTTATCAATAGTGTGAGCTCCTTCGACGCGTTTCAATTTGAAAGTAATTGGAGTTTGTGGTATCTGAAAATTATACGTTTCTCGTTTCTCGATAATAAAATTTTTAAAAAAATCAAAAGATTTAATCCATCCGCAGGAATATTTTACTTACCACGTTAATGGTCAACGGAGGATTATTGGCTTCGATGGAACGTCCATTATTTTCAAGTTTAGTCTGAGCTTGTTCCACTGCTTTATTCACATATGGAGTCAAGTCTCCAAACACAGCCCTGAGAAATTTGGAAAATTTTAATTTTTATTCGATGTTTTCTCTCAAATGAATGGAAATGAATTGGAAACGATTTATTTACTTTTGTTGTTTATTCCATCCTCCGAAACCAACTTTGGGTTCTTTTTGAACGGGTGCTTTGAAGTGTTGTTGAACATTTTTCATCCACATATCACTTAATCCTTGAAGCTTGGCTGGAATTTGCAAGTTTTTGATATTCTCTGGAATGGCTTGTGAGATGAAGTCGCCGACGGCTGGGTCCAGGTTCAAATCATTCAAATCGAATTCTATTTTTGGGATTGATTTTCTAGTTTCAGTGAATTCATTTTCGGCATTTGCGTTGTTTCTTTCCATTACGTCGATATTTTTTTTTAGTGTTTCTTCATCCATGTCGTAAAAATTTAATTCTGGTTGTTTTACGATTTTATTTGGTAAGAATGCCTCCAACGATGGTAGGAAATTTTTGGCCATTGTTGGCCAGTCGACGAGGTTTGTGAGTTTGTTTACGTGTTTATTAATTGCAGGATTTTGTAGAGCTTGTTGGAATAAGTTGAGTTGAGCTGCGGTGAAATCGAAAGATTTTGGGGATTGGGGTTCGGCTCCGACGGTTGCGAATGATGGTTTATTGAAATTTTCGCCTTCTTCATCTGACTCTGACTCTGAAGAATCGTTTTCTAGTTTATTTTCTTCTTTTTTTTTATTCTGATTGTCTTCCTTATTTTCCGTTTCATCAGAATCAATTTCGTCTTCTTCGTCTTCTTCATCGTTTTGTTCTTCTTGTTTGTTTTCATTTTTTCTTTTTTCTTCGTCTTGTTTATCTTTCTTATCTTCTTCTTCTTCTTCTTCTTCTTCTTCTTCGTCTTCATCTTCATCACCATCATCATCATTATTATCATCATCATTATTTACTTTGTTCTCATCTTTTACATTTTTTTCGTCAACTTCATTTTCACTTTTTTTTTCTACTTCTTCATGTTCTTCCGCAACTTCATTATCTGGCTCTTCATTCGAATCATCGTCGCTTATGTCATCTTCTTCAGCTTGAACTTGCGGACTTGCGCCCACTTTATTATCTTCTGATCGTTCCAAATTATTTTCCGCATTTCGAATTAAATCTTTGAAAAGTCCCGGAAATTTCCCAATTCCCTTGTCTTCTTCAGCTTTAACATCATGACGCGGATTTCTTTGCACCAAAGTCTTGGCATTAATCAACGCGCAACAAAACAACAACAATACGAATTTCACGAACATTTTGGAACCGATTTTCTTTTCCCGAGGTGTAAACTTATTTTGAATTTCTTTCACCGAACGAACATTATATTAGAATATGCTTTCCAAAGTGAGTCTTCAAAGTCGTTTAATTTCAAAGATAAGATTTTATTTAACTGAAGTGCTCTCGAACTCTATTTCGTATTATTTTTTAACGATAACGTTTCAAAATTCGAGAATTATTTACGTGTCGGTATAACAATTACGATGATGTGTCTCTTTTTCGACTAATAAGTGGCTTTATGACAGACGTACCTATTGTTTTAGAGGATGTTTATACGTCAGAACTGTCAATTTTAATATTTTTTTTCAATGTGATTGTAGAAAGTTATAATTTTTTGCAATTTTGTTTTCTTTGGCAACAGTAGTGCCTTGAAATTTTTACTAGATTTTAAGTAATTTTGACAGAAATGGAATTTGGACAATTTGAGTCCAAATTTATTCAAAGTTCATATTTTTTTCGCCTCTTGAATTTTTTCATTTTTTTTTTCAAAGCTGTCTCCAATTTTGAAATTTCCAAAATTTTCACTACTTTCATTTTTTTCAATTAAGTACATGGGTATTTAAAAATTTTCCTATTATTCAATTGGAAGAAATTTTTAAAATCATAAAATTAAACAACTTTTTGAAAAACGCAAAATTGAAAAAAATAAAGGAAAAGTTTTCGAATTGGAAGAATTTTAAAAAAGCTGAATGAAAAAAATGAAGAAATCGAAACTGGATTTTTTTAAAATTAAAACTGGAAAATTTTTACATTTTTTTCGACCATGTATTTTTCCAATTTAAAATTTCAAAAAATTTCAACATCATGTTTTTTCACTCCAAATTTGATGAGTGATTGGAAAAAATTTTAAAAATCAATGGAAATGTGCTCCTGATTGATAAAATCATGGTTGGAAAAATTTTGGAAGAATTAAGAAATTTTGAAAAAAAAGTTGAAAATTTATTCAGACAGTTTTCAAATTTAAGACATACTGAAGAAATCTAAACTTTGACTTGAAATAAATTTAGATTCAGATCATCGAAATCTCATTTGCCTCAAAATTAATTTAAAATGGAGCAATTTTTTTTGAAAAATTCATAAAAAATTCGTTCTTACAGGTAAAAAAATTTCAAACTTGGATTTGAGGTATTGAATGAGTTTGCAGGTTCTCGTTTCTCTTTGTAGAGAATGAAAAATGGAATTCGATTTTAAGGACCATGAATCAAACATCTGAAAAGATCCATTTTCATTTTTTTAGAGAAGTGCCCGAGGAACCAATATCCAAAAGTGGCAAAAATAAGTTTTTTCAAAATTGGCAGTACTTTGAAAACTTATTTATAGTCTTAATTTTCCTATAATTATTGCTCAAAATTTCTGAGAAGGCTATTCCTATTCAAAGTAAACTATTTCAATTCAGAAAAATTGAATGAAAATGAAGTATATTTTCATTTGTTTGACGACTGACAAGTGCCAAATTTTCAAGTAATTCTATTTAGTTTTAATTTTTAAAAACTAGTTCACTCTGGTTTCAGATCAATTTCTAGAGTTTTTTAAAAACTTCTCATGTTACGAGAAGAGGAGAATTGAAAAAATTTCATCTCATGGCGCAAATATTTTCATGGGAAACCATCATTATAAATATTTACCCGTTCCATCGAATGTTTTCCTTACAATTAAACTTGCCGGAAAATACAATCTCAATGTGAAGTATGTGACCCGGGCAAATAAACCGATTCCAAAAAATTTATAAAATTTAAAATTTATTAAATCAATACGCGTACTGAAATCACAATCTTAAAATAATACATTACAAAAAAAATAAATAAAAGTACAAAATAGTCGATTTTTTTGCTAAAACGTATTAAAATAGGCGATGAATAAATTTTAATGCTGTTGTCCGGCTCAGAAATGAATCACTGATCCAATATACGTTTGCAGTTCTTTTTCTAGCTGAGTCAGTAGTACGGTTTTGAAAACACTGGTTATCGTCTTCAGTACGTAATTTATTACTTTATCTTTAAATTTAGTACTGTCTAATTGAATTTTCAATGTTCTGCGAGATGAAAATACAATCCAGTTAGTCGAATGGCAAAACAGGATGTTTAATTAAAACCTCTTGACCATGATAAAAACTTACTTGGCGGTGATCAATTTCAGATACGTCAACTGAATTTCTTGTTGCGCGATTTTAAGTTGTATTCCTACATTGGCTACGAGCTTAGTTAGGCCTCCTTTGCAAACGCCGTCTGTCGATAGTTTGTAAATGTTCGTTTGGAAATCGTAAATGAACTGGAAAAAAAAGAAAAAAAGGTCGTGAGGTGGGATGTGCCGTGTGCGTCAAAAAGTAGGTAAATAGGTATCTCTATTTGGCCAAAAGTGCTGCGAGGTTTTTGGCGTTTCCGTTTCGGGCGAAGAAAATTACACGTCATTGTGTCGTTGGTAAATTATGAGAGGTTTTACCGTAAAAAAAGAATACCCACTTGAAATTATCTAAAGTACGAACCACTCGATCGTTTTTTTTATTTGCAGGAAGGGGAGGGGGAATTGCGAGAAAGTCGAGTCTAAAGGTATGTAGGTGCAATGGAAATTTCTAATGATGGAAGTGAGAATTGGGCATGCGGAGCCATTGTATGGAAAATATGAATTTATTTATCATCTCTAATTAATTGTTGGTAGGCAATTTATTTCAAAAGTATGCGTTGCGATTGAGCATAATTATGTTTTTGTAGGAGGAAATCGGTATTTATTTTGATTTTTTGGATTTATTCGTTGATTGGTTTTTCATACTTCGATGCTAATCGGAGGGAAGGGGAAATAAAATTAAAATAAGGAACAATTGAGTACTGAAAATTGTATCCTATTTCCTGAAAAGAAAAATGAGTGTTTTTATGCATTTAAGAATTTGAAAGATTGAAACTCTGGCATACTTGAAATATTTTGAAATTTCCCACCAATTTTAGCATTTTACCGATTTTTTTTTTCAGTCGGGTTGAAAATGGTTATGAGTTTTTTTTTAGTGATTTTCTTGGTGCTTCTTAGTTTGTTGTTTCTAAAATCGAAATTCAAATTTTTTCAATGGTCATCAAAATTCTGATGTCCAACATGTACCTGAGTGAGATTTCATGTACTGAGACCTAATTATAAGTAAGTATTTTGATGAACATTTCGTCTTGAAAAAATCACTTTTCCAAAATTTTAAATGTTTTAGTTCATTTCTTGATTTTTGGTGAATTTTTGAAAATTCAAAATTATCTTCTCCCTGTAAAACTTGTAAATTTTGTCTTATTGATGTAAAAAGTTGACATTTCTTATACCAACCTAAGCCCTTTTTTCGACCTTTTAAATTAATTGGAAGCCATTTTTGAGGTAAACGTAGAGACCTAAAAAAATTTTGGTATTCGCCAGCTTTGAAAAAAAGTGCAGAAAATAACTCAAATGAATTTTAGCTTTTATCGAAGTGCATTATTCATTTTTGATTGATTAGAGCATCATTTTCCAACAATTTTTTATAATGAGTTGAATGCTCATTTTTTTTCAAGAATTTCTTTCAAAGCTAAAGGACAAAAAAATATTTGAAGATTTCTCACTCAGGTCGATTAATTTTTTCAATTTTTACATCAAAGTGGTAAATTTTCAATTTTTATTCCTTCTCATTTTTGACTCAAGTTTTTCAAAAATAATTGTTCTCAGTTTAGGTCAAATTCCAAATTACTTAGCTCAAAATGAGCTCTCTTTATTCAAGTTCAATTTCCCATAAAAAAATTTTGATTGATAGAAGTAGAAATTTGGCGAAGAGAATTGGAAGGAAATAGTACTCAGTTTCTTGCGCGAGATCCGCTACAAATTGAGAATTTTAATTGAAAACGATGTATTTTTGAAAAATTCAAGTCCGAAAGACTCTTAAGTTTGGAAATTTTCATTAAAAGATTTTTCAACCATTACTTACTAGGAACTTGACAAGAAAATTCAGAGGTAAAATTTATACCTTTATTTTGCTCTTAGGGCAAGATTCGACAAAATAATTATTTTTTCAAAAAGTTTCGTAAAAATTTTGGACCAAACTGACCACTGATTTTTTGTATGAATCGAACTCAGTGATGCAATTTTTTCTGATTTTACGAGAAAAAAAACAAAGGGAAAGAAAGAAAGAAAGAAAGAAAGAAAGAAAGAAAGAAAGAAAGAAAGAATTTGTTACGGTTACATTTGATTATTTTTCATTAATGAGTACCTTTCCTTTCAGTTACATTATGTATAAATCAGTGAAAATTATACGAATTCACTGAAAAACAGTCAGAATTGCAGCACATAAATAAATCAGTGAGAAAATTTCACTGAAAGCAACCGCGAATAAATTGTTGGAAAATTTATGAAAATTCACAGTAAAGTTGGTAAAATTTCTTGAATTTCTGAAAAATCAACAAAAGTCTTTGGAAATTAGTGAAATTCGTTGAAAAATCAGAGAATTTCGCTGATTTTCCACGTCGTACTGCAATTCTGTCTTTTTTTCAGTCAGCTATAAATCATATTTTAGAACTCGAAAGCGAAATAATTTGGAATAAATTGAATTTTCTGTGTGGAATTCAAATTTTCATTACAGAAAACGACTATGAGATAAATAGGTACATATTTTCGTAATAAATAAATTTTTTATTCCCAATTTTTACAATTTTTACTCAATTTAAAATTGATACTTGTTTGAAGTTTTTCGTAGAAAATGATGATTAATTTGTGGGTGGCTCATTGAAAATATCAAAGAAAAAAAACATGCAAAAAAGTTCGAGCTGAGTGGAGCTAAACACGTTAATATGTGATTCGAGTTTTCTCAACAAATTGATCTAATAATACGGTTTTAAAAATTCGAACTGTTTTTCAAAATGAAAAAAGTTAACCTTGATCCAAAGCACCTTTTTCTTTACCGGGGTTCCATTTTTCGATTTTATTTTTTCATGTTTTTAAGGAAAAAATTCAAAAGGTACTTGAAATTTTGTGAATTCGGTATTTCGATTACAAGCCACCTCAAAAGTTATTTTTGATCAAAATTCTCAGAAAGGGACTAGTCACGAGGTTCTTCGAAGAGTTCATTTCAAGAATCAATTAAAATCAGTACCTACGAAATCATTTCGCGTTTCCTTAGCTACGAAGTACGCAACTTATGTGGCTCATTGTCGAAAAAGTAGCCTAACATTGATTTGGAAGGGAAGTATTGGATTTCGTACGATGGTTGAGGGGTTTCAACTTTTTATAAGGTGCATGTGTTTTTTTTTCATTTTTTGTTTTCAAAATTAAAGAAAATTACGTTCATTTATCATTTTTTTTTTTGGGGGGGGGAGACGACTTTCATTTTCCCCAAAAACAACAATTTATTTTTTCCTGAAAACAGAAAAAAAATCAAAATTTGCGAGAATTTCAAATATTCTTGTTTTTTGAGGAAAATTTACAATTCTTGATTATAATTTTGAAAAAATAATGGCAAAGCCATTCTTGGTTTTAATTTTTTTGTTGTCGTTTTCAAAACGGAAAAAAACACGAAATTTAATTTTTGGTCTTAAAAAAAAAAATTGTGTTCATTTTTTTCAAAAATTACAAATCTTTCTTTACAATCAAAGAAAAAAACTAAAATTAATTTTTTTTCAGGAAATTGTTCTCTCAGAAAATACTTATTTTGTTTTTATTCTCGTTTTTGCAACACTGGGCAATTGTGATATTTTGAGTTCGTAAAATAGTAGACTTCCTGTATCAGAATTTTCCTATTTTCATCAATTCAGAATTATGAAAATATTTTTTAAAAGAAACTTACTTTTAATTCGTCAAATTCAACTGTCAGATTAACAAAAATATGTCCAGATTTGGTTTCAAATGTAGTCTTTCCAGTTCGTGATATGGTATTAACTCCATTCAGTAATCCATTATACAGAATAACTTCTCCTTTGATCGGTATAATGACAAATGTCTGCAAAAAAAATCCACATTTAAAATATTTCCTTAGACGAGTAACGTTGAATATTGAAAAATTGATGAAGTTTGTGTTGAATATAAAATTTAACGACGGGAAAGTTTTAATAGGTACGGTTCAATTGCAGATTATATTTAATTAAACGTATAGCGGAGTATTTTTTTTAATTGGAGTGCGTTGCTTTTAAAAAAAATGATAATTTCCTTCACAGATGATTAACTAGGAAGATAATTTTCTATAATTATTTACTGTGTAGGCTAAAAGTTCGATAAATTTTTCTTTTTCGCCTTTATTTTTTCAATCGTCTGGTATCGGGAAAGCGTAATTATTTATAGTGTAAGATGTGATATGTATTTTGATTTACTCGATTAAATTGTTTTACTTCGTCTGAAAGTTTGATCGGGCCGGTTGTCTTTTCTTTAACGTGTTTGATTGCCAAGTCGACCACCCTGTCGATCAGCGATTCGGCGGTCACACTGAAACCAAACAAACGAAAATCATTAATAAAATGAATAAACGAATTACTTTACAAATTGATCGAAATAAAATTACAGCTTCGGATCGCGATTAGATTGATGTGAAATTCGATGGTGGTAGAAAAATGCCCGCTAATGTGTGTTCTCGGTGGTACGTTTTTTTCCCCTTGTTTTGTCGATAAATTGACCTTATTTCGGTAACTAAGTATACGTTCGGCGGAGGAGGGCATGTTTACCGACCAAGCAGGAAATCAAAATGATGACGGCAATTAAAAATGTTGTAAGAGTCTAGAGAATACAAAATGCCTTTATTTTTCGCCCAGGCCTCGTCGTTTTTATCGTTCGCTCGTAAAAACGATCAATAATTTGGTAATTTACAACTTGACGTATTATGACGTGTTCGCACTGTCAAGTTGCAATTTCTAATGCGTCGCCGAAATTATTTTTTTCGGCGTGGGAATTTTTTCTTTGACTAGATTGTCAGTAAATCGGTTCTTGGTGGAAAACACGTGGAATAAATTGCAATTCAATAGTCGATTCGTAAACGGAAAATTATCATGTATTGTTATCAATTGCTAATCGGTGAGATAAAAAAAAAACTAGTTTTTTTCTACCTTTGATACGTAGGTACTTGCGTATAAAAATATTTTTTTCAATATGAATTACCGAGAAATGATTACTCATTTTAATATGTATGTAATTCAATTACCTGTTCTATATGATTACTTGAAGGGTATTATGAATCATTGATGAAAAGTGTTTCCCACATGATGATTTTGTATCGAGTGCGAAATTCTGACTAAACTTGAACTTGGAGTGAATTATCACCAAAAATTTACGTATTTGGAAATATTTCGTAATGTTTTCTACTAATTTTTACGAGTATTTTTATACGTCATAATCTGTCGTTGAAATTGATTATGACAAATTTTCGAGAGTAAGATTCATTTTTTCCAATTTGAAATTTCAGGATCAACTATAGATTTACATATATGCATTTCAAAAATCATCTGGTCTTAGAAACAAATTTTTTCATTCCAATATTTTTCTATCATAAAGTTTTTCGTAAAAGACGGAGAAGGAGAGCATACTTATTCTAAAATTGTTCAGAACTGATGCCTAAACAGGTAAAAAAAAAATCTGTAAAGCTGGCGAGGAAAGCTAATAACTCTCTTTACATTTCCAATCCATTAAAAAAAAAAATAAATAGAAAAAATTAAAATACATAAGTAACCTGATGTTCCATGTTCAGAACAGAATCAGGCCAAAAATGGTAACTCTTCCTTGCTAAAAATGACACAATTGCCCTTTAAGTTGAAAAAAAAGTGATTTAAATTGAATAGATATTTTTTTGAGGTATATTTTCATATCTTCCTTTACTTCGTGATGAATAGTTCTATGTATTCAAGTATGAAAATACATTTTTCTCAGATCACAATGATTCAATAATTTTTCATCCAAACGTTGGATTTCCAGAAATTTTAAATGAGAAATGTTTAACTGACCCTTTTCTCAAAACATGACATGCTCATCAGGAAATCATTCTACGAAAAAAATATTAATAAAATTTATTTATAGTTGATGATTATGGCATCGAAAATTCGCGATCAAGTTTTTCTCTCTTCCAAAAAATACTACAAATTGATTCCGAACTTCTGTTTTTTTGAAATTCTTCAACCAAATTTCATTAGAGCCAAATTTTTCTGAACACAAATCATTCTTACCTCTTAAATTAATTTTTCAAAAATTCATTTAAATTGATATCTTTTTGTTAAATTTTGACTAATTTTCCAGGGTTTAATTCCAAAATTTATTCAAATTGAGTTGAATACCAATATGTGACCCTGCCGTAAAGAAGGAACCTTGTGTAAAAAAAATCGATGTCTTCATTTTTATGTGTTTGGCCCATATTGGTTGTCATTTGGACCAAAAACAAAAACGTGAAAAATTGGACAACGAATTTTTTTTACACTGGGTCCCCTCTTTACGGCAGGGTCACATATTCAATTTTTACTTTTTCAAATAATTTTTGCTCATAAAGACCGAATATTTTTCACAAACATTCGTTAATTTCTAATCAGATTTTGAGATTGATTAGGTAACTCAATGTATTTCAAACATTGACCTTTTTTTTTTTTTTAGATTAGGTTTAAAATTTTAAATTTTTAAAAAGAAATCTTGAAGTTTCCTCTGCCAGGAAATGTTGGTAACATGCGGTCAATTTTCAGCTTCTGACTTTCTGATATTTAAATATGTAAAAAAAATTTGTAAGTTTTCAAAAGTCAGCTTCTAACTTTCTGATATCAAGTTAATTTAGAAAATAGAAAAATCTGTTTTTAAAAGTAAGATGTTGATGATTTTCTGATACCAAGTTAATTTCGAAATAAGACCCTTTCCTCACCCCCGAGGTAGTGAGTAATGGAAAAAAAGTAATGAGAGAAAATTATCGATATTATTTGACCCCCTCCATCTACAAGTCAACACTGCGTCTTGTAAAAATAATTTTTTCAGATGTTTTCCAGAACAATTTTTTTCCTCATTTTACATGGCGCCCATTGGATTTGAAAAATGAAAATTTCTGCTATTCTTATACCACTGTTTTGCTTCAAATCTTACTCAAAACAGAATCCTTAATTTTCATCTTTCGATCAAAATATTCAATGAGAAGAGCAAAACGTTGAAAATGCTTGATTTTCGCAGTAAAACAGGTATCAAAATTCTTTAAATTTTGAAAATCTCGAAATGCTGAATCAGCTATAATGCAAATGACGTTCAACTTTTAAAACAATGTTTTTGATTTTTTATTGTTTTTTTCGGTTCTGAAAACGATTGGGTAAAAATTTCTACCCTTAAATATCCTTTTTATCTTTGCCCAGTGAACCTTAACATTTGACTTGGTTCAAAAAATTGAAAACTTGAAATCTTTTGGAAAAATGATTTCAATAGCTGTATTCTTGCTCAATAATACATTTTCATCGACTCATTTTTTTCAGACGAGTCTTAATATTTTTTTCACGCTCGTAAGATTCAGTTTGAAAAAAGCGTAGATAATGATGATTTGAAAACCTATTTAACCCTTAAAAATCATTGGCAGCGATTTCTCATCATCTCTCGGCCAGTTCATTTTTTTCAAAACGAATAAAAATGCATTATACTCACTTTTGCAATTTCAAAAATTAGGAAAACTATGGAAAATCGTCACCGATGATTTTTGTGGATTAAAAGTTTCATACTACCATCATATCATCTAAAAACGATGAAAAAAAGTGATTTTTTCCAAGGACCCCTGAAAAATGGGGTAAAAATTAAAAAAAGAATGCCAATTGTATGTACTTCTGAGTAAAAAAATATCTACACTAAAATTGTTTTCAAGTTTTCAAATTTTTTTAGTTCAGATTGTTTAGAAAATGTTGAAACATTGCTAATATTATTCCTTGATGTTTTTCCCCTTTAAATATTGACAAAATTTCTGGGTAATTACCCTATTTGTTGTAATTCCTTTTTAAAACTTGATTCTTATAAAATCATCTTCAATGTTGGATATTTTGTTAGAGGGGAAAGAGATGGAGAACTTTTCGTCTTAAATTATTTTTTCATTTACTTCGAATTCATTTACATAGCTCATTCAACTTGAATAAGATGTAAAAATTATTGGAAAATTCATGAATTGTGTGTGTTTGTGTGTTTTCAATACTCGAAGTAGCAGGAATTTCTTCAATTTTCTCTCTCATAACCACTAACCATCCTTTACTTGTACAATTTTTGAAAATTTAATAACATTCTTATTACACAGACAAAGCTTTTTTCCACACCACTAATTAGTCGCCAAATACCCGTTAAAGACAGAAAAATAATCCTTATAAAAAAACCTCGTTTATTTTTTTCATTCCACCTTGGTCCAAAACTTCCAAACTTTTCTAATCCTTATTCGAATCCACTCAAAAATTTCAAGTTGAAAATGTTCAAAAAACATCAACTCTTAGGTACATTCTAAAAAAAAAGTCGACGTGTTGAAATTTCACCTAGATACTGGATGTTGGAAATATTACGATATCAGACATTGAAAAATATCATTTTTACGACGTAAACGAGTCAGGAATATGAAACATTGTACTTCGCAAACGCCATTTCGAGTGAAAAAAAGACCAACCCTCTCATCTCACCTGTTCTTTCGGTAAAATTTCGTATACGTTTGGCAAAGGTAACAAATGACTTGATGGGTATTCGGGGTCCAATCTAAACAATAATAAATTCCTATAAATGGGAATATATCGGAAAACCTTCAGCACATATTTCCCTCGTGGGGTTCTTTCACCAACACAAATTTCGTCCACTGAACAAATTACTATATTTAATCGGTGAAATTTTTATTCTCACGCGATAAACGTTGGTTTAAAGTAATTAAAAATTTCAAGGTATTGGAAAAATCATCTCGTCGACGGATTCTGTTCAATTTTATCACAATCAAAGGCAGAGATTTCACATAATGCACTCGAAAAAAACATTCGGATACCGATCAGTTTTAATTTACTTTCTGGTACACGTATATTTTTCAAGAGCCTACTTGACGTCGTAATCAATTTTATCATAATTTCGTGAATTTACTTTGTCGAAAGAAAAATACATACCTAATTTCGTAAGCAACGATAATTAACGCTTATGTTAGGTACTCGTTTAAAAAAAAACCTTTTTTTAAATCAGATATCGAACACATCATTAAAGAGGTACACGTTGAACCAGCTGTCAATAGTCCAACGAGAAGTTGGGTGTTTTTTTGACCTTGGAAGGGGAATAATTTTTGAAAAAATTGAAAAAAAATTAATTTTCATCGAATTATTTACTCGGCCAAGTTCAATTCAAAGTAATAAAATTCAAAATATGGGGACTTTATTTGAGAAAATTTCGATCACGTTGCGAACATTCGAAGAGAACGAGACATTTGATGACATAATTCTACACCAAAATCACAAATTACGATAAAAAAGCTGGTGGGAGGGAAGAAAATTTCTTCAAAACTCACTTTCTGTTGGTCTCGTCCACTTTTTGAACACCGGTCGCCTCTTCTTCGTTTTTCTCGGTGGTGAAAAATTCGCCAAGCTTGACATCGTCCAACGTAATAATTTCGTGACCACCGGTTGTACCTTCGGGCTGACTTTGCGTCCAAACACACACCCATAGGGATACGAAAACCGCGACGAAATTTGAAGTCCGCATTTTGATTAACGCACCGGCGCACACAACGAAACCGAATCAACTACAATGAGAACGGAGATGACTTTAATCGTGGAACCTTTTCGTTAAAAGGTCATAATTGTATTCGGTACGTAACCGAACGCTTCGTAATCGTGTGTGCGAGAGAAGAATTTTAGTAATGTGCTCCCTGCGTTTTCAATTAGTCATCCGTACGGAGGAAACAAGTGTATTGGGCGGATTTCATTGATAACGATGTATCTCTTCTGGCAAGTTCGTTGTTTCATTGATTACAAGGCTTGGACGCGCGGCCGGTCTCGATAACGATTCCAAGAAGCTGTATACTTTGTATTCTCGTATCATAGTTAACGATGCAAATTATAAATGAAAATAAACTCTGGTAAATAACGTCGTCGGGGTTATTTACGACAAAGTCGACAAAATATTGTTTTCCATTGTTGTTTTTTTTCCCGTACGAAAGACAATTTGGTGGACTTTGACTGTTTGACTCTGGTTTTGAATCAATGGGCTTGAAATGATCTCTGATCGTGGTACATTTCGATTCTCTTCCGGGAATATTTATTTTTTCCTTTATCGGGGTAAATTAATTCAGCCATGTATGATTATATGAATCATGAAAATATATTTTACGCGTCATTATACTTATGTACGTATATATTTAACAATTAAACCATCGACGTACTCGTAGTGTACAAATAAGTGTACGCGATTTGTTATTGTACGTACAAGGTACTCGATTTTCTCGACGTTGCTGTTCATTGCCATTTCCTCGATCTTAATATGTTATTTTATATTTACCGTAGAGACTTCCAATACGATAATTCTCGAATAGGTATAAATAGTAATGTATAATTTTATTCGATGTCTGTTCCAGAACTAGATGAGCTTATTGAAGGCAGATGCTAACTAACGATTATACGCTAAATTAGCCATTTCCATCGGATTGGCCCCGACTAAGGATGAAAGCAAGCTGAATTTCTTTGCGACGTGAGTATTTGTAACGAGATTCATTCCGCGAATTACACATGTGACGTCAAAGTTACGTTCGTCTCGGTGTTTTTCTCGAGGTTCCAAAAATATCTACTGGTGATTTTTTTTTTCAAGGAAAGGGTGTTTTGGCGAGACGTGTTTTTTTGGATGGAGAAACATGGGAGAATTTATTGGTGAACTTGGAAATTTTTCAAGGGAGGAGGTTGAATTTGAAATAAATTAGGTCTAAAAAAAAACAATTTTTTTAGTATTGAAGAAATGAGCAAACCCGAAAATTATTTGAGAGATGGACCAAGAATTTGAGAAAAAATGGAGGGAAGGCTGAAGAGGAGGGGGGGTTAAATTTCAATGAAAAAATTGATTTACTATTTCAGTAGCGAAATTAGGGTATTTTCAGTAGACTATAATAATACCTAAACCGTTATTTTCTGGAACAAATTATGAATGCACTCCTCAAATTTAAATTAGTAAAATTCACCCATTTGAATCAGTGAAATGGATTTAACTAAAAATCATTGATTTTTTACTGATCCTTCGGATAAAATTATTGATTTTTTCTGACTCTTGAGAAATCAGTGATCTTTGACTGAAATATCAGTGAAAAATCATTCATTTTCAATGAAAATGATTTCATTGGATAGAATTTTTTGAAAAGCTGACTCAGATTTAGAGAGTTTTGCATTATATTTATTCAAAAAATGCGAGGCGATTTTTTTTTTTTATTGAAAAATCATTTATTTGAAAAGGAGAAAATGAAATTTTTACTTTTTTGTAGCAAAAAATCTCCTTCCCGAGTTTAGATGAAAGGGAGGAGGCTTGTTGTGCCACTAGGCGAATTGATTTCCATTTTTATTTTTTCGAAATATGTAGGTACGAGTTAATTTATATTTTTTTCAAGTACGTAGGTATGCAATATGCATACGAATTGAATAAAATAAATATTGGGTTAAATGCCAAGAATCGGAAAACAAAAATGGAAATTTCAAACTCGAAAATCAAATATTAAGAATTGAAATTCAAATATGTAATACCTGATATCAAAAATCAAGTAGGTTGGTACTCAGGGTGTATGTTCAACGAAGTTGAAGAGAATTGGACTGTCAGAAAATTATGCTTAGGCTGTAGACCTCAAAACGTTACTCTAAAAATTCCACCCCTCCCCTCCCCTCCCCTCCCTCCACATTATCTCTGCATACCGGACCCCAAAGTAACCGAGTTCAAAAATGATTCAGTATTCTTGTATTTTCTCAGAAATACTATTACCATCAATTTTTCATCAGAGGTTCTGACAGAATAGATATGAAGAGCGGTTTTCCAAAACGCATTATTGACAAAAACGTGTTTTCGAGATAAACGAGAAAAACTTTATCCATCCAGTAAAACAAGTATATTCGGTATGAAACCTTTTTAACATGGTTATGGAGATGGTCCTCAACCCACTAAATGACATGTCAAAGTTTGAAAGATCGTTACCTACCCACAATGGACATCGAAAAATGGCGATAATGCGTTTTGGAAAACCGATTGGAATCATTCCATGTCAGTTAATACGCAAAGTAGTAAGGGGGGTCGGCGATTTTTCTGATTTTACTTTTCATGTGGATAGACCTCGATGAGAGATGACGAATGCCGCAAACCGCGACTTTCAAAGTTTTTTTGGAGGGCAGCCACGAGCATTTAAAGTTTTGAGGCAAAATTGGATATGGTCAAGATATGGTAAACTTTGAGCGTGGATAACTCGAAAACTATGATAGGTAGAAAGTTGAAACTTTTTCCATTGTGTAGGGCCTTTGGTGACCTTTTTGACGATTTTTTTAAAATCAGTGTTACCACTTTTGGAAAACATATGTTGAATTAAGGATGTCGCTTTATGCTGAATAACACCGAGATTAAGTAGGTTTTTGGGTAGGTAAGTGGTACATGTTGTGTAGTATGTTGTTCTGAACAGTTTGGCGCAAAAAACCCATTTTCGAAAAAATTGTCAATAATGCGTTTTGGAAAACCGCTCTTCATATCAATTTTTTGAGATTTTTTCAACATGTAATGAAAAATTTTAAAAAATGAAAAAATTGCATGATATTGAACGAATATTTTAACGTTAGCGTCAATTTTACACGAATTTTCCTTAATGGGTTAAATTAAAATATTCATATTTTTATTATTTCGAGGAAAATTTCTTTATGTTTTTGCTCAATGTTGAAAAAAAATGAAAAAATTTGAATTTTTCAAGAACCCAGAAAATGAGTAAAGTTATTATGCTTGAAAATGGATACCAATGCTATTTCTGAATAAATAATGTAAAAGCATCCATTCTAAAACCAGTTTCGAAAAAAATCATTTAGAAAACCTTTTCGTGGTATTTTCAGGGTAACATTCATTTCTCGTCTTCATTTGGTAACATTAGAATAGAAATTATTTCATAGATTCTAAGAAAATCGACGTTTCATTCCCATCTGTGGTGGTGAGGGCGGTGAGGAGAAGGGAGAGATTGGCAAAAACTACGTTTACCTCGAAAAAAGAGTGCAAAAAAGGAGATATACATATTTTTTTTTTGCATGAGAATAACCGAAATTATTCAGTCAATTTTTAAGAGTCATTATTTATTTTTTAAAATCGATCCAATAATATTGCCAACTAGGTGATTTCAAAGTTGCTCGTATTAATAAACTTCAAAAATTTTAAGAGCTAAAAATATCTGATATCATCCAAAAATTTTGAAATTGGACAAGTATTTTTCAAAAATAAAAAATTTGGGAGAAAATATTAACTTATTTGCAGCTGTTTTGGTCTTTTCACTCTTTCCTAACTTTTTTTTGGGCCATTTTTTGAAAACCTCTATCTGTGAGCCTTTTACTCTCTGGGATTTCTTTTCAAGCATTTTCTTGGTGATAATTGGTCATCTGTGGGAAACAAAACTTAACCATCCGAAATGGACTGGATACCGTATTCGTAAACAACGACCTTGAATCGATCTTTACAAGTGTTTAAGAAATTTTTTTCAATCCAAAAACTCAGGAAACTAATTATTTAGTAAACATAACTCATCACATTTGATAGCTTTGAAAGAATAAGGATGCACAAGCTCGCATTTTTTCGAAAAACCAAGAGAACTCTATGGGACTTGAACATTTGAAAATATAAAATTTTGATTGTACCCTATTGAAGGTATAACTTTTCACAAATAATCGAAAATATCTGGTGAAATAGGTAGATTTTTGAACAACTTGCTTAACAATTTTCCCAAAAATATATTTTTTTTAAATTGGAAAATAGTTTTAAAAATTTGGGGTACTCAAATGGGTCCAGTTAAAAATCTGACTTCGTATTAATGTTTAAAAGGTTTGATAAAGACTAATATCGTCGACCTACCTTCGCTCAAAAATGAGGAGGAATGGTCCTGGGGCCCAGATAAAGGCTGGGAATGGTTGACACTCGTTCGCTATCATTTTCTATTGATTTTAGTAGCCAGCATGAAAATTTTCAAATTCGTTTCACCAATAGCCCCTTTCTTTTATAAAAAAAATTCAACATTTTATCTTTGAATTTATTTTTACATATTTGTTCCAGTGAAATGTGTAAAAAACGTAGTGATTTTTTTTCTATTAAAGTTCAAATTTTTTGCACACACGAATTCCATATTTTTTTTGGTGGTTTCTATATTGAAAAAAGGACATTGAAAATTTCATTTTAAAAATTCTCAGGTAAAATAGGGTCTGAAATTTTTGCGCTGGAACTTTTTTTTACACTCTGTAACTGTAAAGAGGAGGAAGGTAGGTGTAGATGATATTTTTCGTTACTAGGGAGTAAAACGCTACTTTACTCCCTCTCGCGAATCGCTCGAGTGCTTAAATTCGCGTTTTTTTCCCTCTATAACGAAAAATATCGTATGCAACTCGGGAGTAAAATGATTTTCGACAATTTTGATTCATTTCCCTCGCTTCGCTCGGGCAATAAATCTCAAAATTCGTCAAAAAATCATTTTACTCCCTTGTTGCATAATATACTATTTTTCTTCTTTTGTATTCTATTTTGGTCTTGAACTTGAACTATGTTAAAAATCATGTTTTACAGAATCAAAAAAAAATTGAAATAATTTTTTTTTTACAGCTCGTAAGCTCGTATTTTTAGCTTTAAAACGTTGGTCTGCTACGCAAACAGCATGTTGCTGCTCCTTAACTCTTGTGCAACGACCACTGCGAAACGAAAAAGCTCTTCCAGGAGTAATAAATTGGTAAATTTTTATATCACTTACTATTTATCATAGTTATACATTTATACAAATGCCTGGGCCCGTTTTAATAACACAATATTCGTAGGAGTAAACGTACGTAAGTTTAAAACTAAGTATATAATAAGTAAGTTATTCTCGGCCGTACTTCTTAATTAACATTAATAATTTGAAATGGACTTCGGTGAATTTTGCAGCATGCTTCTAAGAATGGTTCATTAATGTATCTAATCTACCGAGTACGATTAATTAAATAACTGGTACCAATATTTATGAAAAGATTGCTATCGCAGCGTTGCGAGTTCTCAATCCCTTTCCCTCTCCCTTTCCCTGTAATCGAAGAAGAATTCACATTTCGTTTGAAGTTGATTAAAGGCAGGGTAACATTACGCATATCGTTATAGTGGAGCAGGATCAATATACCCACGTCTTTTAAACGCACATCATTGTATGTAATTCTTCGCCTAATTTTAATACTTTTACATAGGTACGAGATGAATTTCAAACATTAAAAAGTAAACTTTGACGAATCTGTATTCGCAACAGATAGCTAACTTTTACGTCCAAAAGTTATATCGTGCTTTTAAAGTTTAATTTTACATGTATTTATCTGCAGATATATCTGATGGTGAGACGAGGCGAGGGAATGTTTATGTTCCATAACGTAGGTTGCTAGGTGCTCCGTTTGGTACATATTTTACACCTTGGGATTCTGGTTCTCGTCCTATGAGTGTGAAAGCTCGAATGGTAAATGCGATTTTTAATTCGGGAGAATTATCTTTTAGAATTTTTTCGTGAATGTTTTTAAAAGGATTTTGTCTCTAAATTTCATGAATTCAGGGGAAAATATCGAAGAGTGGGGAGTTGTGTATTTAAATAAAGGCTGGACTGATATGTTTTTTTTGAACCGAAACACTGGAAGAAAATTAAAAATCGCTCAAAATTCCATTTGATGAGAGAAGGTTTGAAATAATGAGATGAATTTTAAAATTTTAATTATATCGAGAGCAATTGAAATTTTAGTTTTCCTTTCTTGACTCGTTAGTAGGTAATTTTTTGATGATAATTCAAAATTGAAATCCAATTATGAACTAAAAAAAAGTGGAATTCTCTAGTTGGCGTGTAGAGCACTCCCATTGATGAAATATTGAAAATTGGTGATATTTTTTCTAAAATGTTACGTTTTTTTTCTTGATGTTTTGTCACATTTCATTCTACTGCTCCTTGTCCTGATATCAAATTTTTTAGGTTAACAAAAAGCATGAAAATCACGAAAGAAAACTAGTTCAAATATTGACTAAGAATTTTAAAAACTCTAAGTAACTGAAATTGGAAAAAAGTGTGCAAAATTGGTAAAAAAATTTTGCTCTTTTCCTCTCAAATCAACCCTCATCTTTGCTAAATTTCCCATTAAATTCGATTATGGCCATTTAAAAATTTTCAAAAAATTGAAAACATTTTTCTAAAAGTGCATCATTGAGAAAAATGAAGCTGTTGGAAGAAATAATTTTTCTCGTATTTTTAAATTTTCTGTGAAAAAAATTAAAAGGCATTTTTTTGAAAGATTTTGTGATACCTAATGTCGTGCCAATGGGTAGGTAAGTACGTTTGCTCAAAGAAATTATTGAATAAGATTTTCCATGCTTTCCTTAATTTTGGAAAAAACACGTAAGCATTTCCATCATTTCTTGAAATTTTTTGTCAAAGAAAGAGGAAGCGGTCATGATTTTCTTGGATAAAACATTTTTTTTGGCAAAAACCAAAATCACCTGTTGATTTTAAAAAAAAATTTTATCGATTTTTTTTACCAAAAATAAGTTTTAAAAACACGAAAAAGCAGTCTGAGAATATTCTTCTGAAAAATATAGATTAATTAGTGAGAAAAGTGGTCACCGTGGGATTTTGTGCAAAAAACATCTTCCATTTGAATGTAGTCAAATTTTAAAAACAAGTAGACAAAGGCAACAGTTCAGTCAGGAATGTAAATTTTTGCTGTTTTTTTTTTTTTTCAAGGTTCAGACACATTTTCAAGATTACCTTTAAGTATGTGATTATTTAATAGAGGAGCTATATGGGATTTACCTACTTCAATATGTAGGTATCTTTTTTTGTTGCATCAGGTTGAAATAAAATAATTGTTGTTCAAGGAGAAAGCAACCAAACAAATTTTTCGCGAAATTAGGTCTTCTGATTATTAATTTCTGTACGAATTTTGAATTTATACATTAAAAATCTGAATTAAAAACCATCATCTCTTCTGCATTGTCATTTGACAGTCACATCAACCCTTCATTTTAAATAATTTAAATCTATACCTACTTATTTGATCTCAACGAGATTCGAAGCGTACATTTTTTTATGTCTATATTGGCTTTAGAAGTTATAAAAAGTCGTGATTTTTATGGAATATTCAATTTTTTTAAAAAAATTATTTTTCTTCTACATTTGAATACTGCTGAGGATTTCTTGTTATTTCAATTTTTTCCTACTTTTGAAAAATTTTCACTTTTTTTTCCTTCTCTTTCGGATAATTTTTTTTTTGAAAAATAAGGATAATGAAAAGAATGAAGAAAGGCTATGAATATTCGAAAGAACAATCCATTCGACTTACTGAATCTGTATATCAAACCTAAATTACCTAATGAAATGTAAAAAATGTAAATTGGAACAAAAATTAACGAAATCATGAAAATAAATCTCCCATCCCTTGCAAAAAAAATTGCCAAAATTTTCTTATGGTATTGGCGAAATATTCAGACGATGAAAATGGTCCTAGAAAATAGAAAAATAAATTTAAAAATAGCATGATTTTTGAAAGCATATCTTAAAAATCATGAATATTTTTTATACAAATGAAAACACAGATAATCATTTTTCCCAAAAATAATTTCAAAAAATTGAAAATTATATTTATTTTTGAAAATTTGATTGAAAATTTTCGACCTCTCAAGGCAAAACTGTCTCTTCACCCCTTCAGCCATTCTTCACTTCCATAATTAACGCTGCATTCAGACGTAATTCTGTTAACAAGAAAATTCGACTAAAAAAATAGCTCGAATCTCGAACAATACATAGAAAATGTAGGTAGATAGTAAACATCATTTTTCAGCATTTCCACCCCCACTTTTCTTACATTTCTACAGCTTACAACTGTTTGAACTAGATGTAGAAATTTTCGCAACAGATTTAGTATTTCTCAACTAACAGCCAGTGTTAGCTAACAAAACGAACTATATTTTTCATTTTTCTCCTCGTTTCAATTTTCTAAATTACAACGATTATCGTTCCACTAATTCCAAGTGGGTGTAGGGTTTTTTTTTCTCGCTATCATTTAGAAATCACACAATCTATAAAATCTAATTCCATTTACTTTTTGGTTTTTTCGACACACGTTTCTCATTTCCTCAAATTTTCGCGAAGAGATAATTTTCACAAGTAGCTCATCCGATGCCCGTATCTCGGTAGCGAAAATATGATGTAATCTCGGCGAAAATATAAAAGGTGTTATTTACAAATTGCATTTGTTCGATGACTCGAGCTGAGGTTTAATTTACGTTCGTATATGAAACTGTGCGATAAGTGACGCGCGAAAAACAAAACACCACTTTATTTTCAAAGCTAACTCGTTCGTCTCTCTCGTAAATACCAATCAAATACCTACCATTCGCGGATTACAAGTCGGTATCAGGTTTAAGGTATTTTCACATTCGGTAATTGAATTGTGTTTTTCATTAATTGTTACTTACACGTGGTACCTAATATTTGTATGTAGTGGAATTGCATCACTGTTGTCGTATGTCTCCCCTCTTTTCACTCTCGTACCTTTATAATTTGTGCAATAAGTCGTTAAATTGATATTCGGTCGCAGTTCGGGATTGAAAATGTACGAACGAGGGTCGTAGAGTCATCGATTTCATCACTCCATTTACCACGTACCTAAATGCAGTCTTGCAGTTGGTATTTCACAGCTTTAAATTGACTCGAACGAAATAATTCATGGTGTAATGATCAGTTTCACATTTTTTTCGAATGATAAGGGTGTCTAGGGTCCAAAGTTTCCTCGAGCCGGAGCAGATAATTTTATGATATAGAAAATACACAAATAATAGAAAATCAAAATGACCTCGTTTCGGGCATGCCCATTTTACTCGCACTTATCGTTATTTTAATGGCCCATTTGATGAGCACATTTAAAATAAAAAAAAGGCGATTGATTAATGATGCCAGTTCGAAAAAATGGCTCATTTGTTTGCTTTTTCAAAATCAATGTGGTATTTGCAGTGGTTCCTAAAATTTGGCAATACGTAAAAATTGGATTTTTATGTAAATTCGATACACAAGGAAAAACCCGAAGGTTTACTAGATTGCTTCACTCTAAATGAGCTAATAATAATTTTCAAAGTTTTCCCTTCAATTCTTTAATGAAAAAGAGGGAAATTTGAAGTCGTTTTTAATCATTTTTTTTCGATGAAAATTGATCAGCTGCGGTATCATCAAACTAAAAACAAAATCTCACAATTTGAGAATTTTCAAATTCCAAAAAAATTTCTAATTTAAAATTCGAAAAAGTATCAAGGGTTTTTATTACGTAAATTTTTTGGATTTAGACCATTTCCGTGTTTTTTTTCCTAAAAATATCGTGAAAAAACATCTAAAAAATAATGAAGTCCTTGTAAAGAAAAAGTCCCAGTCGTTTGGGTCGAGCCAAAAATTTTTCAAAAAATTTAAAAATAGTTCAAAGTTCTAAAAACGTATTCTAAATGTAAAAAAACATTTTCATTTTTCAAATACCCTAGTTTATGGAAAATCGTTCAATCTGACCATCCTATCCAGGAGCAAAGGTAGGTGGGGTAAAGCGTGGGAATTTTAGTAGCCTGAGGAAGTCAGGGAATTTTGAAATTTTTGCTGGAATTTCATAAAAGTATAAAATATTGGTGAATCATTTATGAAGGGATTTTTTCTCATTTCAGCTGTTGACTGTAACCTTTTCTCAAAATTTTAATTTTTTTCTGCTTCCGAAATTTTTTCTTATAATATCAATTTTTTCCAACTCCTCTAATAAATTTTTCCCCTCCAAACTTTCTTCTTCACATTTTTTGTAAGCTCTAAGATTTTTTTTTCAATTTCTTCGATTTTCGTTGCTGCTAAAGTTTTTATTTTATAAATGTTTATTTAAATTAACAACTGTGAAATCCCATCCCTTGTTCTTGAATTTTTTAAAAACTTGATAGTCTCTCGATTTTTCTCACATTAGGTAAGTTTCTTAAAAAGTTTTTCAACCCAATTTTTTCAATTTTTTTATTCTAAAAATTTCAGAGCTAGAAAATAAATTTGGAAAAACATTTGAGCTGAGCTGAAAAAAATGGAATTTTGAGAAAAAAAATTCAAAAGGTGTAAAAATTGAACTTCAAGAAATACTTTCCTTGGTAAAAAATTTGAGATGAGATTTAATTTTGAGAGAAAATTTCTAGAGTTACGAAATAAAAAATATGTATCTATTTTTAGAAAAAATGCCAGAGTTGGAAAATTTTTATACCCGCCTGAAAAAAATTGAAGAAAAAAATTTCAGAGTTGATAAATATCCGGAGAAAAGGAAATTAAAAATTGAAACTATTTTAAGAATCGAAAATAAAATTTGATTTCAAAAATTTGTTGATTTCATTTTCAGTTTCAAATTTTCAATCTTTTCACGTCCTTTGCTCCCTCTTTCGAGATAAAAATATTCATAAAAATCTTCAATCCGGCTAAATCGACGAATTTCATTCATTTCTTCCGCTAGCACGACGTAGTTAATTATATAAGTAAAATTTCAATTACAATGTATTTTAGGTACGCAGATAAGAAACAAAGTACGCAGACGATTCGTTATCTCGATACCAATTTCCATTTCGGGCTCGATTTCGAAACGTTTGGTCGTATTCTGGAGCCGTGTGAATCCGAAACAATATTTCGAGCAACGAAAAGGTTTACTCTTTATCGACTCGAGGTTACTGTTTAGCGCCGGCTCCAAGACATTATCGGTATTTTTTAATTAGACGTCCTATTACGAAGCAGAAACTTAGATTACAACCGGTCTCTGACAATTACGAAATATTTAAGTAATTAAAAATAATATTAATTAATTTCCCTTCGATAAACATACGTCCGCAGTGCGATAAATACGTTCAATATGAGGTGAGATGTCTTGGGAAATTTCTTCGGATTTTTTTTTTCTTTTTTGGAAACAGAGGATACGAAAAAATACGCAATATGAAATTTTTCTTCTCAATATCCCCTCGGAATCTATCACGTTGTTTTTTTCTCCTAAGCCTTGTATTGTTTACATACTTTTTATTCGAAAACGTGTCGGGAATTTTTGAAAAGTTTTCGGCAAGGCCGAGTAAATTTACAGGTGACTGGGTTATGCTTATGGCCTATATTTGTGGTCGTTTTCGATTCGACAACAGTCCGATATCGTGATTTGTTTCCCATCTCTCGTGTATTTTTTTAAACGTATTTCGATGGTAATTTATGAAGAGAGAAAAAAAAACACTTGTTGATTCGGATATACCGACGAATGTTTGAAATATCACGTACCTACTTACCTTTGCTAATATGTGTGGTGAGCTAGTTATGAGAAGTGTGATTGATGTGGGTACTCGTGTGTATATTTTCGAGTACTTTTATTAGAATTTATACAGACATGAAAAATATGAAATTCGACGAACAACCTACACTCGTATGAGCCTTAAGTACGTTTACGATGAAACGATTAAATCGAGAATTGTTTCCAGTTGATATACCTACTATTTGTATATTCGAGTATTTAGGAATTATTCGCGATAAAATATTTGTAACGCGATTAATAATTATTAATTATTGATCCGCGCGAGTAATTAGGTATTTTATTTAATTAAACCATTATTATCGCGCTAATTCTATTAATATGAAATTGGAATTTCTCTCGGTGCAAATATTTCTTACGCGGAGATAAGGATTTCATAAATATCTCAATGACCCTTTTACTAGCGACGACGTGAGAAGTGAAGGAGGGGTAATGGAGGACATATTCGGATGATAATGTTTAATTGAGAGAATCATCTGAAATGTCCATTTACGATTTGAATGTGAATGGGATTTTTGGAGAAACCGGAGTTCACACCCCTCGTAACTAGAATTTCGTCTGCTTTGGTCGATTTTTCGACTTTGGCAAAAATTTTGAATTCGAGAAATTTTATGAACGATTAATAAAAATCATCATTTTTTGAAAATGATGAAAAATGAAGAAAATTGCAAAGGTTCCTGCTCCGTTTTTGTCTCCTTACAAAAAAGCACGGTCATTTTCAGAGTAATTTTATTTGAAGTTTCTAAAATTTATGATGTTTATTTTTAAATTTTGAGTATTTTACGAACAATTCCTGAAAATGACCATCTTTGAAATTGAAGAAAATTTTGAAATTTTCCACCGTCTCTATTCCGTTGTATAAAATTTATCTAATTTTAGAAGTAAAAAATCAAATTTGATGTTGGCTTGTCTTGTTTCTTTTTTGGTGTGAATTTCGAAATGATATTTCCAAAAAGTATCTAATAAGAAATTGGTTATACGCAGAAAAAAATTGAAGTTTCATCTACTTTCCTTTTCCAAGATTTTCAAAAGGTCAACTCAATTGCATGTTTTTCACGAGTAATGAATTTCGAAAAATCTAAAATATTAATAATAATGGCCGAAATAGTTGGTTTTTCACATCAGAATATGGGAAGTGATCATTTCTTGCCTAGAAGTACTTTCTAAATTCTAATCTGAATTTTAGAATTTTCGGATAGGTATTCTAGACCCTTCAGCATGATTTTGATTTTTTTTTTCTAAAATTTTCTCAAAGCTTATTGAAAATTCCAAAAAAATTCCTGGTTTTAAAATATATCAAAATCACACATTTAGTTGATTCTAGTGATTGAAAATGAGGTATTTCGGTATCTACATAAATACCAATTTTTAGCATTTTATTTCGATAGGTACCTACGATTTTGGTGCCTATGTTGTATTTTTCAATTTTTGCGCGAAAGAATTTTGGATTTTAATGAGCGGTTACGAAATCGATCAAATATATTAACAAATTACTTCGAAATTTTTTGGAGCCTCCGATAGTCTCTGAACCACTTCCGATCGATTTGAGATGTCAAAAATGGGATATAAACCGAGTTTCAGCTTTTTAGAGTTTTATATTGTTAAATTTTTTTCATTTTGTTTTTTTACAGTACTATGAAATAATTTTAAATTGACAAAAATTTGTCGAAATTCTGAAAATGAATTTAACATCTCAGATTTCAGACATGAGTTTTTTTTTTTTATATAATGTAGGTAGATAAATGTATTTTTGATATTTTTTGTTTTGACCTAAAATTTTACTGCCAGTTGAAATACCTAACTCCCTCGTGAGTCACTATTTTTTATATTCTGCTATTTATACCTCTTCATCGAAACATTTTTCAAAATTTGAACTTTATTTTCGAGAAAATTTTTATAAATTTTTTCTCCGCGAGGTCATTTAAGAATATTTTTCACATTCGTACCATTATTTTCAGGGATTCCAAACATAGGTATTGTAGTGAATTTCATCAACATACGAGTTGGGAAATGTTGAATGTTTTGTTACATACATTGTTGAATTTTTTAAAGAGGGAGGATTTACTCATTGAAAATTTTTCTTCGAGCATTTGAATGATTATCGAACGAAAAGTTGTTAAAACATCATAATTGATGACGTTTTCATTTCATAAAATCACCTTAAAACTCAAAATATTGAAAAAAAATTAAAGCGCGAAAAATTGTTGTAAATTTGTAAACACATTACGAAATTGACAGTTTTTTTGGTATGATTAATTTCAGCGTGCTTAAAAAATTTCTGAACGAAAAATTAAGGTTGGCACAATTATCTGTTAGGGCTGAAAATTGAAAAAAAAAAAATTATTGACATCAAAATCTAATTTTTTTCAAATTTAAAATTTGTTAAAGACATGAAACGTAAAATTTCGTAAACCATTTTTTTTGAGCTCATGACGCAATTTTGTTTCTAGAAGAAACAACCAGTCTCCTTTAACCAGTTTTCAATTTTTTTAAAGAAATGAAAAAAATATTCATTAATAACAAAATCATCTTTTCAGGTTTCAAAAATTTTTGCAAAGAAAAAAAGTACTTGATACGTATTTTAATTTTTTCGTCCAAAATGTCGACAAAATTGTGGATAAAAATAGTTGAATTTCTTACCTTTTTTCGTAAAAATTCCACCCAAAGAACAATAAAAAAGAAGAAACTATACTAAAAGTACGTCACAGAATTCCGCCTAGCCAGCGGATATTAAAATGAAAATCAAATCGAAAATAACTTTCAAATCGAATAAAATTCCAGTCGTAATGAAAAGAATCGAACCAATGTCCAACTTGCCAACAATATTGGTCGCCCCTGTAAATGCGTGGATCTTGCAAAAGTACATTTATATATTTGGAAATTCGCTATACCTATCTCCTCGAGCTAATCGTAAATCTTTATTATATTTTCGCTTTGATTCGATATTAAACTTCAAAATGAAGCGAAATGTTTAACGCTGGTAGGCGTCGGTACGAATATTTTCAAACTTTGTTTTTTTCTTCTTTTCTCTTCCAGGTCAGTAAAATTCACACGCTTGTTTTGCTAGAAAAAAATGCGTTTGGGCGAAAGAATTTTGTGTATTGGCAAAACGGACGAGTCGAATGAATACGTCTGTGTTTAATTTTCTTCTTGTGTAGACTGAGAATTGATGATTGACGAGTTTTGTGTGATTTCCCCTTGTTTTCTGATATTTTTAGAATTTTTCCTATGTTTTAGACTAGAGACGTTTTGTTACTGTTTTGATGAATTCGATGTTTCCTTCTGACCGAGTTGGTCGAGGTCAGTGTTTTATTATTTGAATTCAATTTTTATCTTTTCCTGTTTGCAATCTGTCTTTCCTTGATAAAAAATCATAATCTCGACAAATTTTATCAAGTTTTTAAAAATTGTGAATCTTTATTTGAAAGTAAAATTTTAGACGTCAGTTATTACAAAAAAATTACTCAGAATTTTCCAACTAATCTTGTCGACGAATTCGATAAAAAAATTGAAAAAAAAGGTTAGATTTTAATGCAAGAGTCAAAAAAAACTATGACATCGTTTTACTAGCAAGAGAAAAGAGAAAAATCCAGAAAATGGACTTTGAAATTTTAATCATTTTACTGCAAAATGCAAGATTTTTTGACATTTTCCTCTTTTTTTGAATTTTTTGAGAAGATAAAAGGGGGGAGGTTCTTTTTTGTACAAATGAAGCGAGAAAAATTTCTTGAAAATAGCCAGGAAACTCCGGAAAATGAAAATACCTCTTAATTTTAATTTTTTTTTTTAGACCCAGTTGAAATTATGCATATTATTTTGAACCAACAGCCTCAATAGGGGAAAATTTTACTATAAATCAAAATTTTTTACTTAACCAAAAAATTTCATTAATTGATGTTTTGATCCGAATTCTCACGAGCTCTCCTGACTATCTTGAAAACATGTTCATAATTTGGTATTTTTCCACCAAAGAGAGGAAAAATATTCGTTCCCATTTTATTTCGTAAATAAAAACTACGTACTTTCTCATTGACCTATAACTTTCGGGCATATCAACCGAGGAAACCCGAAATAGGTATAATTTTCCAAGATCCGAAAAGGAAAAAGGAGGCAGGGGGTAATTAAAATCAACTTTCCTAAATATTATTTTCGGATAATTTCGCAAACGTGTATCGAACAAAGAGACCAGGAAAATGAAACAAAAATTAAGCACTATCTACGAATACCTAATTTGAGTTATCTCTTCCTCGTTCCCTTCTCCCTCCTTTGCTGGCATCTCTCGCTCATATTCCACCGCATCTATTTACCTTATTGACAAGGTGGTTTTTCGAACGAGATGACGAAAGCTGGGCGAAAAAAACGTAATTAACGTGTAAAAAGGCGTCATTTATGCAAATGAAATACAACCAGCGCACCGTAGTCGTGTCTCTCGAGACCGTACAACTTTTTTAGCGGCCGGAAATCACACGCAAATCGTATTATAATTAAATACCTACGACGACGACAGGCACCGTTTACGAAAATGATTCGCCGACGGAAAGTTTTTCCGAACGAGGCTAATACCACGTAAAAGTCGATTAAACTTGGTGGACGAAAACGTGTGCATATTTCGCAGCATCGGATATTATCTTGCCTTTTAAAATACATAGGTAGCTTGCATTGATGATAGGTTTAGCTTGTTGCGGTTTTTAATGAAATGAAGAATTATGACGCCGTTGCGACATCATAAGCACGCACTGTCCATTAAAAAATAATTATCCGCAGAAATGGCACACGGGCTACGTTCCATTTCGAAAATTATTTCGTCCTAGTTGGTTTTCATTATTAAGTTTTTTTTTTTTACCCCTTTGCACACGACGATGTTGCGTTTTTTTCTCGGCTTTTTAACGTGGTTCTGTCTGACGAAGAAATAACTACGAGTGGGACGCGATTTCGTATTCGTCACATTGTGTAATTTTTAATCTGTATATTGGATACATGTCGTGCGGTGTCATTGACGCGAAAAAATTAAAATTCGTAGTACTTACCCCCAATTAACCTTTCTTATCGGAGATTTTTTTGCTTTGTTTTGTTACATTTGTGGTTCGCGCCATCAGCGTAATGGAAATGGATCTACGGGTGGAAACCGTACGAATGGTGTAATTGAACTCCGCCTCGTCGCCTGTCAAAAATAAAAAGCTAGAGAGAGGGGTTGAAGAAGGGCAGAGAAACGCTGTATTTTGGATGCAGAAATGTGTGTCAGCGGGATCGACGAGAGTTGCGGAATTTCTCGGTGAGTTTTTCGTATTAAAATAATTGTAGAATTTGAATGCTGATGAGAGGTGAATCGACAATGGAGATTTTTGAGCAAATTTTCCCGAAATAAAAATAAAGATTCTGTGGTTAAATTGTCTGAAGTAAAAGGAGGAAGGAAATGGTTGAAACTCTTTTCGTAGTTTTGATTTTGATTTTGATTTTTGACGTGAAATCCAGAGATGATGGGGGGGGGATTTCTAGCCTTTTTGGATTTTTTCAAGAAGTGGCCAAATGTTTTGAGAAATGAAACAGGAAATAAGGTTTGTGATAGAGTGGAAAATGATGTATTTTTTTGAGAGAAATTTTCCAAAATACTCTGTAAACAATGTTTAATTTACGTTTGAAAAGTCAAAAAATGGTTATTTTTTCAACATTTTATTACTAGGTGATTTTTGACCGTTGGAGAGGATTTTGCACTTTTGACTTGCTCCAAAATTCCAAAGTTTTTTTTTTGTCTGGAAATTGAATCTGTTGGCAAGAAAAACAAGAAAAATCAATAAATAGCGAAAACATTTGAGGAGGGGAAAAAAGGAAAATGGCTAGAATTAGGATTTAATTTTGCTACAAAAAGTAAGAATTTTCAATTTTCCTTATTTTTCTATTTTCATTAATTTTTAAATTGAAGGATAAAAAAGGGTATTTTTCGGAAAATTGAAAGCAAGAAAATGGCATAAAAATGTGACCCTGCCGGACAGAAGGAACCTAATGTAAAAAAAATCAATGTCTCATTTTGTATGTTTTTGGTTCAAATGATACCAAATCTGGACCAAACACCTAAAAATGAAGACATCGATTTTTTTTTTACACAAGGTCCCTTCTTTCCGGTAAGGTCACAAATGATGATAAAAATCTGAAAAATGGCTAAAATTTCATTTTTTAGATTGTCTTGGTGTAATTCATCGTTATTGATCGATCACTTTAAATTCAATATCTCACCTCTTTAAAAACAAAATGCCCAAATCAAATTGGAGAACTTTTGAAAGAATTTCTGCGACGTTTTTAGCGAGTTATTTCGACTTCCATTTCTATTTTGAAACAGTTTTCGACTGTTTTACTCTTTTTGTTTATTTTCACATCCATTATTTTCTGTTCAAAAATCCATCACCTCTTTTTGGATTTTTTATCTTGCCCAAGATCGAACCGAACAAAGAAAAAGAGAAATTTAGCCTTTTTCTGTTTGTGAAATTGCAATTTTCAGTCAGAAATATTGCGCAATTAAAAATTTCAATAATCAATGATTTTTTGTTTGAAATTTTTTTGTATTGTTACATTTTGAGTTGAAAAATCGGAGAAAAAATTTCAAAAAAACTAAGGAAGTCAAATTTTTTAAAAGTAGTTAGTAGTTTTATTGTGCACTGAAAGGTCTGAATTTTGCTCAGTTACTCATCTCTATCACACCCTCTTCTCATCACCTTACTGAAATGGTTGGATAGCATTTTAAAGAAGTCGCAGACCTAAATGAAAACGTTGATTCAAGTTCAATAGAATTTTTTCATGCGAATTACCTACAATAATGGAAAAATTCCATCACGCAATGTTTCTGAACAACATAAAGTTTTTCTTGGAAAAAAATTGCCCATTTTTTTCTATCATACATTTCAACGCAAAAATCGATTTTTTAAACGAGCTACAGATTCTACATTATATGAAAAAAATTGGTAGAAATAAAATTTCAGCTTATAATAATCGGTTAGTTTTTAGAAAATAGGTATATTCTTGCAACGAAAATTTCAAGTGTTGAAGTTTATAATTTTTTGAATTTTGTAAAATATTTGAAATTTCAAAATTACCTCATGAAGTATGAAAATTTGCCCTGATCAAGGATGAAATCACTGAAAATTAGTATTGAGCTATGCTCTATTTTTGACCTCTCGAATCAATTGGAATTGGTTTCAACTTCAACACGTTTCAGAGCCTCCAGAAAATTTCGAAATTTTCCAGCACCATAAAAAACTATATAAAAATGGTCCCCATGAACCTCAGCGCCTGTAATCGCGGATTACTCATATTGGTGACCTAAAGTTGACCGATTCAAGTCCAATTTTACAAAATTCTCAACTTCTAGTTCAGATTCATAGTTTTTAGCAAAAAATTATCTCGAAAAAAATTTGAAATACACCGCCAGCTTACGTATCGAGGTAAAAATCTGAAAAATTGGTGCATAACTTATTTTTGACCTTCAAATTTTATAAGTAATCCTTGATTATAGGTGCTAAAGTTCATAAAAAAAACAATTTTCATAAACTTTCTCTAGTGCTGGAAAATTTCAAAATTTTCTGAAGGCTCCGAAACGTCTTGAAACCACTTCAAATCGATTTGAAAAACCAAAATTGGGGACATACTAAATTTTAGTCCCCCCCCCCCCCCCGATGATTAGATCAAATTTTCATATTTTGCTGAAGTGACGAGATTGAACTTTCAAAATTTCGCCAAAATTCAAAAAATTAATTCTAGCACTTGAAATTTTGGGTTTGAGGGTATTTTTTACATTTGATGTATTTTCAATTTTATTCATAATTCCACCAGAAAAAAGTCCAATTTTTGGCCATACGAGTTCCACTTTTTTCATTTGGAATTTTTTTACAAAGATTACCCATCCAAAAATTAAGGAAATCAAAAATTTCCATTCAAGTGTCAATTTTATTACTAAGTATTCAAAATTCTGTAAAAAAATATCATTAAAGTGTTTAAACGAAAAAAAAAAAAATGAAAATCGTCCAGTGGGTACACTGGTACATACATTTTTAGAGGATGCTTAAGTTGGAAATGACCTTATTTTTCGTCAGGATCTTAAAAAATAAAGGCGCCAACACCTCAAGTTTGGTGAATATTTTTTCTGTTTGGTTTTGTCCAAGGTCTCCAGTACCCCTCTCCTCGTCCTATGTAGTTCAGAAAAATCAAGCACATACCAAAAAAAGCCTAGTGTTTAATTTTGAGAAATGGAGAGAAGTTGAATCTCTCAATAATAACCTTTGCTTTGAGGTACATAACCTACAACAATTCCAAGGAATTGATTGAAATTTTTGAGGAAACGATTGTAAGTATTTCAATAGGTACCAATAAAAAATTACACACCTCTTTTAATTTTTTTCTCCATTCAGTCTTCTAAACATGCTTCATATTTGAAAGGAAGTGAGGGATGGGATACATTTTGAAAATTTTCGAATACGTGATTCATGGCATATTAATATTCTAACGTATCACGCCCATTTTTTGCCTTTAAAAATGTGCTAGTTTATCTCCATTTCATTCTGTATTCTCTCAAGAAAGTACGACTTTTAATAATCTATGTTGAATCTGCTCTTACGTCCGTATCAAAATTTCACCCCAAATCTTGAAGATAATATTTCACGTATTGACGTAGGCAGGTGTTTAATCGTCGTGCTTCTCATCATACAATGTCGTGGGTTTAAATACTGCTACAGAATTTTACACGAATCGTACAGGAGTGAAGCGTGTACTTATAACGAGTATGTAATTGCTGTGCGTATACTTATTGATTAGATTCGAATGTATTTCCCCGGATTTTGTTTACTTTATCTTGGTTGAAATTTATCATTTTAAAGATATCGCGCTTCATTAGCGCGTTATTTTTCGGCTCGCATGTTAAATCTGCGCCTATATTAATTGAACCTTTGACATCGCTTTTTGTTTCAATGTTGTACGAGGCGCGCGAATAACACCCATTAAATGGATTGGGATTGTTTAATTAGACGTAAACTAAACTAAAGTTTCGACGACGGTGGGATTATTCGTTTATTCGAAAGCTAAACGGGGGTTTTTCGTGGATTATAATAAAACCTCGTGATTTTTACCCCTTTTGCGTGTTTCGTTTGGTGTTTGTGTGTTTATCGAGAGCAAGGATTTGGGAAGTGCGAGATGTGTTTTGGAGTCGAAAAAATCAGGCTAGAGAACTGCCAGGAAGGATTTGGAAGACTAATTGAATCTATACTTTTTTTAACGGAGCAAAATGGTGGAGTGAAACATGTGTGCTTTTTCTCCTGTGTATAGTTATCAAAGATAGGGGGAGGGAAATTGAGGAAATGGTGGAAAACCCACAAAAAAATAATTCAAGAGATTAATAAAATGTGTATTTAAATTAAACGACGTGAAAAGTGATTTATAATGGGTTTCGGTATTTTAGAAATTTTTAAATACAGATTTTAAGAAAAGATTGTTTTCTTAGAGGGTGCGAAGAAGGGAGGGGGTAGAATCACCCACTACAGTCAAAAAAATTCTAAAATAGTCGAGAATGGCTCTTTCGTTCTCCATGGCGGTGGGACAGTATCCAGTTGCTCTCTCACAAATGACAAAATTGTATTTTCGAATTTTTTTTTTCGAAAATGAGTACTTTTTGAAAATAATTAGAAATTTTAAACCGGAAAAAATTCGTTTCAATTGAAGAAAAATGAAATTTTTTGATTGAAAAAATGAAGTGGAACTGAAAAATAAAACAGGAAACTTTCAATTTTGCAGTTTAAGTTTTGTTTTTTGACTTTTTTTGCTTTCCAAACGTAATTTTTCAAAAAAATTTCTCATTGGCTTCGTTCAGATACATTTTTTATTTTAATTTACATAAATTCTGCTTTTGGGTAAAAATCTGGAAAAAATTTCATTTTTCGATTTTTTCCTTTTTTTTTCAAAAAAATTTAACCTTAGCTTAATGTACAATGTGTCAATATGTATTATTGAAAATTTTTTATTTTCATTACTTAATAATTTTTGTATGATGATACATGTTTTAAAATATTTATTTTTTTCTTATGTTTCAGGTGAGTAAGTACAAGTACAACAATTGTTAATATGCATTTATGTAGTTGGAGATTATTTCGAGAAATTGGTGAGCTTGAAACAATTTTTCACCATTTTGAATATTAATGAGACTCAGAGGCGGAAACTTGGATTTTTTCCGCATGTCGCAAAATTTTAATCATGGAAAATTCACAGATGTATGTCATTTATCAATTTTATCAGTCTAGAATTCTGCGCCGAAGAAAAATCGTCGGCGGCGGCGTCGTCAACGGTGTAAAAGAGAAAATTAAGAAAATTTGCCAATTATTTTGAAAAAAAGAATGAAGGGTCGAAGCTTCAAATTTTTCATAAAAATAGTAATGTTGCTCATGCCCGAGCGAAGCGAGGGCAAAGCTCTGAGAAAATTGAATTTTCAATGTCCAAAAAGGGCATTCTTTTAATGTTTTATGACAGACGCTGCCGTTCATCAATCGGCGCGGCGGTGGGTGGCGGCTCACGCCGTAATCTTAGCACACTCGAAGATGGGAAATCACAATTCGTGAAATTTCGCCATTTTTTATACATTATCAAGTTAAAGATGTCACTGTTCAATATCATTTTTAAAAAAAATTAATATCTGAATGAAAAAGTTTGAAAAAAAAACATTTTTTTGACAAATTTTTGGCATGTCGCAAACAATTTGAGTTTCGCAAGAAAATTTCGCGCATGTCGCCAAAAAATTTCGCATGTCGCACTTGCGACATGCGTGACACGAAAGTTTCCGCCCTTGATGAGACTGCGTACTTATTTTTTGAGTTTGATATTATGATTAAGAAAAAAATTTTAAAGTTGGAGCATGGGGCCCTGAATATTACCAATTTCCCCGGGGGGAATGGGGTTTCAATCTGGTGAATTCAAAATCAACATTTGAGAAAAAAATTATTTCAATGGAAATTTTTGAAGTGAACATTCGCGCAGATTTACAAAAATTAAAAGAAATTTCAAACTTTTAGTAGGTATCTGATTGGGAGGAAAGGGTGTGTGAGGGAGCAATTAATTTGAACTCGTTTTTTAATTTTAATTTTCGATATTTACAATTTCCTCAATTTATTAATTACCCAGGTATTGATTTCTGGCGATTTCGACGAATTCAACGCTTTCATCTATGAAAGTTTTTTCATTACCTAATTTTTACTTTAGCATTCAGTTCTTCACTTAATTATTTGTTTTTGATCAAAAGCTTATTGTTTTTTATAAATTAACATTGGAGTTTGAAAATTTAGTTGAGCTAATTTTAATTTTTGAATGCTTCTATGAAGAGAAGAAAGAAGGAAAGGATAAAATCTGCCTCTTCGTTTAAAACTTATTTGCATTTTCGGGATGCCTACAGGTCGCTAAAGTTGCGAAAAAGTCGCAAAACTGTCCAAAAATTCATCAAAAGTCACAACTTTTTCCAAAATTATTTGATTTTATTGCTTTTTACATAGCAAATTTTGAAAAATTGCAGTTTATTTTTGAACTCTTTTTTCTGAAAAGGTTCGTCCTTTCTTCCCTCAGATTCACAAAATGGCATAATTTTCAAAATATAAATTCTCTCCAATTAAATATTTTGAATCGAGCAAAATGTGTTCTTCTGAGAGACTTGGTAGCGATTATGATTGAAATTTTCAAAAAAATTCGTTTGAAAAACCTCATTTAATGCTCTATAAACTACATAATGCCTACTTTTTTCATTTTTTGGATTTCAAAACTCATTTCTTTCCGATTTGAAATTTTTTGGCAATAAATTTGATCATGTTCATTTTTTATTCTATGGGAGGAGGGGAGGGTCAAATTGAGAGTTAGATACCGCGGAGAAAAGTTGAGAAAAAGTCGCGTAAAAGTCAAATTTTTATGGAGTGGGGGAGGTGTTTTAATTATTGACAAGTTTTAATTTTTTTATTTTTATAGAAATCATTTTTGTTCGATGTCTACCTATACTTTCTTATATTTTTCAATTTTTAAAAATATTTTCCATTTTTAATGAGGAAATTATCTTTTATTAATAAAAAGGAAGGAAAAAGGCGGAGATTAGAAAAATCTATTCTACGAAAGAAAATCTCATTCCCAGTTGAAATTTTTTCGAAAAATTGTCAAAAAAAAATCCAAGTCAAGTTTTCATTAAAAACGATTTTTCCCAATTTACAAAGTTTTCACTTACCCATCTCAAAGGTACAGAATTATTAATTTTCTGTTACCCAGCTTTCGCGTCAATAATTCCCTGTCCGTTCCTCCCACTCTATACTTCTTCTCCGGCCTGTCATCCGTTTGAAATAAAATCCGGTAAAATTTCTTCGACCCGATATCACGTGAAATCTACCAAATTATCGAAAAAAAAATTTGAAGTACGTATAGAAGCATATCTCACTTACGAAGGCGAACGGTATCTTGGTCGTTTCGATGTTGATTCAATGCTCGTCTATAAAATTAATTGTTTGAAAGGGGAAAATAATCGAAAATATCGTAACAATTCTATTCTGAGGCGAATGTTTCGAAATAAATTTCAGCTCAGCCTACGTTCTGTACTCTCGATGATGAAATTTTTATCGCATTTGACGCAATCTAATCTGGTCAGCTGGTCGCTAAAACGCGTAAAATTTCCCTACGAAGGTGGCTCTCGAGCCGCAGGTCGAGGCAGAGGGATATCGAGGGGGTCTGTATCTAGTCCATCGAAGTATCGATAAAGCGAGGAAGGACGGAAATGTGTATATTTTGGACGCGAGTAAAATTTAATTAAACGTTTAGCATTTTTAAAGGCGTAAATTAACTTGGCCGATGCGATGTAAATTCGAGCACGAATCATCGAGATGCGACGATGACGAGAAAGAAGACTCGAGGGCAGTCGTCGGCACCGACCATTATCTGGGGGATCGGGCACAAGTATAGGGGAAAAGATCGGCCGGTGTTTGTGCCATGTTTTTCCGTCCACTACGAGAATTATTCTAATTTGACCGCAAATATATAAACGTACGTTTTATTAAAGCCCACACGACTGCGACTTATCGTTCGTATACAGGTAATAAAGCTTAATTAGCCTTCGAGTTAGTTTATTAAGTACAATTTAAACGTATCTACGCGCACGGTTTGCCTTTTAACGTCTCTGCAGTGCAAATAGTGTCGTCGGTCGAATCGAAGGGACAACGATGGCTGGGAGAAGCAGAAGGGTGCCCAGACTATAAGCATACATTTATACACATGTACCGATGAATATCCCAACATCGTGTACTTGTATTCTCCTCGTCAATTGTACACGTTGGTGAGAGTGGCGTCGGGGGCGATACGTCCATCTTTATGCCCAACAGAACACACAACAGAAACGAAACGATACGAAGGGTATTTTTGGCGGCGCCGATTTACTGCGTCGTATAACCCCCGAGCCTGCCTGGCGTGCAACGCCGCCTCTCCAATGCCGAAAAAACCCATCTCACCTGGCCTTTGATATATAAAAGCGAATTTTAAAGGTTCCTCAAACCCACAACATACCAACATTCTACACACAACAAGTGTTTCACTTACGGCCGCCTAAGAACCCCCCGTTCAAGTAACGTGATTTTTATTCTCCGGTTTCGTCGGTCAGCGATTTCATTGTCGTAGTCGCGAAAACAGTTTCGTCCTATTTTACTCTTCCAAAGGGCACAATCGTTCGGCCCCGGTGTATCTGGTTTTGAAACCGTAACGCGTTGCAAATTTAGGGATTTTCGTGGAATTATTCGAGTCGTTTGGGAAAATCTTGGTCCGGTTACGTCGAATAGAGCACCGGAAATTAGTAAGTTTTTTGATGATTTTTACGATTTTTTGATCGTTTAGATGATTTTTTACAAGAGCTGGAATGGAATTTAATGTAATGAGATTAGTTGATGTTCTAGTTCAATTTTTGGTCAAAATTTCATATTTTTGTGGATTCATTTTTGCTTGATGAATTTTCAAAATGGTCTGTTTGATCGATGTAAAATTCATGTTTGGCTTGAAATAGTTAAATTTTAAAAATAATTAAGTTCGTAATAAATTTTTTGAATTTTTTTTTTGCCAAAAATTCCGCCCAAAAGACATAATGAGCTTAAAATGGTGGAATTTCAATCATTTTTAGTTCGGAATCGATTTTTTGTATTTTTTTGTATTTTTTTTTATTTTTTTATTTCAAGTGTGATTTAAATTGGATTGGTTAACTTTCAGTAATAATAAGTTCCTGAGAAATTTTTGAATTTTTTTTTGATAAAAATCTCACCTAAAAGACATACCTAATGTGTCTAAAACATGTTGAATTTCAAAAAATTTTAGTTCGTAATAATTTTTTTTTATTTTAGCAAAAATTTCATCTGAATGGCATATTGGGCCTAAAATAGTTTAATTTCAGTAATTTTTAGCTCGTAATCAATTTTTTGATTTTTTTTTTGGCAAAAATCTCTCTTAAAAGGCATGATGAGTTTAAAATAGTTCAATTTCAGTCATTTTTAGCTCGTAAGTAATGAATTTTTTGAATTTTTTTGGCAAAAATTTCACCTAAAAGGCATGATTGGTTTAAAATAGTTGAATTTCAGTAATTTTTAATTCGTAACAGATTTTTTGATTTTTTTTTTTTAGTTTGGTTCGAAATAGTTGAATTTCAGTAAGTAAAATAATAAGTTCCTAATAAATTTTTCAAATTTTTTTGGCGAAAATTTCTCCTAAAAAATGTCAGTAATTTTTAGTTTGTAATAGATTTTTTGAATTTTATAAATATCAGTTTTTTGGCCAAAATTAGGATTCTGTTTGTTTTGACGATTTTTAAAACGGTTTGTTTGATTCGATCGATCCAAATTTTAAGTTTGATACAAAAAAGTTGAATTTCAATACTTCGTTCTTAATTCGTAATAAATTTTTTGAATTTCTTAGGAAAAATTCTCGTCAAAAAGACATTTTTAAGTTTGATTTGTAAAATTTGTAACGTGACTTGCGAAATATCCTTCATACCTACAAACGTATATTTGGGTTATTTTTTTGATGAAAAAAGCCACAGCGAGTTGGTTAATTAATTGTTTAAACCTTGAGTAACTAGGTAAACCTAATTTTGCAAATTGAAAAACTTTGGCTCTGTGAGTAAGTAGGTACTACTTTGTAGAACAGGGCTATTCAATTATCGCTTTATAGTTTCATTCACACCAACAAACTCTTTTCTCTTGTCGAGCATTAAAATTTCATTTTACGTTCCATTTTTTTCGTTTATTTGACGTGTTTCAAGTTTTAAGCTTCATTTTTTCTTGTTGGAGTGCGCCTGCAAATTTACATTTATTAAATTGCAGCTTTTAGGAAGTGGTTTTTGGATGTGCAATTTTTTTTCCAGCTTTGGAAAGGGAAATGAGTCGACCTCTTGGGTATTTTTAGTGCCGGATTTTAATGAAACTTGCATTTGATGTAAATTGAAGCTTTTCGAAAGTTCGTAAATTAAACGAGAAAGATGAAAATTTTAGGGAAAATAAAATTAGGCTGGAGGAGTCCATCGTTGTGATTTAGGTCACGATTTTAGTCTAAATGTGATGAAAAACTCATCTTATGGATAATCAAGTCAAAAATTTCATAAATGAAAATCTTACAAAGTCTGATTTTGCGAGTGATAAAAATGATGAAAAGGTACGTCCTGGAATTTAAAGATGCCGAAATCGTAAAATCGTTGAAAAGTTTTCAATGAAAAGTTAATTTTTTCAAATAATTTTTTGAAAATCATTAGTTACATTAATTTTTTATCTCGTTCATTTTTTATTCATTTTTTATGATATCAAAGAAATTTTCTCAGGACTTTGGGAAGAATTGCATTTAATCATGATTAATGTAACTTTTTCAAGACTGAAGAGGAGATGAAGGGGCGGAAATGGGGTTCGTTTGACACAAAAAGTTTCATCATGACAAATAAAGCAAAAAAACAACAAAAAACGGAGAAAGATTTTTAGGCCACCCTATGCTAAAAGGCTAACACAAAAAAAATTGGAGAAAAGTAACGCCATGCCAGTTTCATAGCATCATTTGCCTAAATATATGAAAATCTTGCTTAATTTTGATTTTAAGGACGAACTCTGGTTTATAGGGTCTCAAATTGGGTAAAAGGACAAAGCATTTTGCAAAAAGCTTCCAAGTACTAAATTTTTACAAAAATGAAGCAGCGAAAGTATCTAAATAATTGCATTTTTAAAAATTATTTTCAGTGAAATGGAGATCGTTTTTTTGTATTTTTAAAATTTTAATTCAATTAGGGAAGATGATCGATTTTTTGGGGGGGATGGAGGGGAGAGGGACATTTCTCCTACGTAATTTTTTGAAATTCAAACTTGTGGTGCGATAAAAGCTCGGATTTTAATTTTTTTTCATTTCAGTATAGACTTTGAATACCTTGCTGATGGGTGATGTTCCTTCAAAAATTGTGGAAATGTTCTATCAAAAACTTGCCAAAATTCTTCTTTTGATTCAGAAAATTTTAAAACACCTCGCCCCTTAATAAAGCCATGATTTTGATTTTGAAATACTTATTTAATCTGTGAATAATAATAAATCATCAAAATAATGATTTTTACCAAAAAAAGAGTCTAGAATTTTGTCACAAGTTTTGAAAATATCTGGAAAAGTTTATGTTAATGTTGTTTGAATTTAAATATTTCAAAATTTTTTTTGATTTTGATATCTAAAGAAATCGTAAGTCATAAATTGTTTGAAAAAATGAGTAAAATTAAAATCTTAAACAAAAATCATGCGAAAAATTGAATTTCATTTCGTTGAATATTTCAATAATAGCTGAATCAATAATTTTTGAAATTAATTAATTTCCGAGTCATTTGTTTTATTTTTTTAAACATTTTCTTTCTCTTCATTTTTTTTTGTTGCAAGAATAATTCAAAACGTCGTACACTTATTCTGATTTCATTTTTTTAATTTCCTCAAATTCCTTTGCTGACATTTCTGTCATAAAGTACAAACCATTTGCCATGACCTGTCGCTAGAATAAAAGGAGGACGAGTAGTCACGTAATATGAATTATTGCACATTGTGGCCATCCTAATTGAAAATCCACCTCTGACAGATTCATGTACCTACTTCGATTCGTGAGGTAAATCCTTTCGCACGCTTCATTTTTCAAATTTTCAAATTAGAACGTTTTTTTTCTTTTGTTTTTCGAAATGAGATACAAAATTGAAATTTTTCCCAACGCTGAAGAGTAGAAAAATTTAAATTAAAATATTTTCATCGTATAAAATTTCTAATCTGATTTGTTTTTCTGTATTCGAATAGAAAACACGAGACGAGATGAATTTTAAATGCCATTTTAAAAGTTGACAAAATTATTCATTTTTTTGGATTTCTTTCTTTCGACGAATTAATCGAAAGATTGACGTCCCAAATCTCGGGATTGAATACTTGGAAAAAATGTAATTACTTCTACGTCTCTTTCTACTCAGCTGATTCGTATCTAAATTGAAATGAGCGGTAAAAAAAAAATATACCTAAAGCGAAGATATCGAATACGTGGTGCATGCAACCTTACAATCTCGAAAAGGTCTTTTTGGTTTTGCGAGGGAGGAAAACTACACGAAAGTGTATAAATGGCGAATCGAAACCTCGAACTCGTCGAAGTGTCTCGATCGGTGTAATTTAATTGTTGCGATACCGAAGAACTAACGTCGTTTACTTATTCGATGTTGTAAACTTTCAACTTTTCTTAATGATTGATTTAATTTTAAGAGAAGAGTTTTCAGAAGACGACTGATACGTGGAGATAGATTTGTTAATTTTCTCAGCTATGAAGAGTCAGGAACTGAGTTGATTGGGTTCGTTGGTTTAATGGGTTAATTTTTTTGTTGATTAGAAAACTTGCAAAATTATAGATTTTTATCGAGATTGTCGTTAGTTTTTATAATTGAAGTTTTTTTCTCTCGCAGAGAATTCTTCGTTGAAGGAAAAAATTCGAAAGGAAGGATTTTTTGTGGTTTGGTGAGTTTGGTTTGATTCTGGAATTTTTAGAAATATTATTTTTGAGGTAAGGGAAGAAATGTGCTTGAAGATCAAATTATCGAATTTGGAAATACTTCGATTTCGTCTTTGGTATTTTGTTTTAATTTGATTTTTTTTTTTTTAAAACAATTGTTTAACAAAACTATAAAATGCCTACCTGCCTTTGAATTTTACAATTTTTAAACTTATTTCGAATTAATTTTCTTTTTGTATGGAATTAATTGAACAGCAATATTACAAAGTCGTAGGAAAACATCCCTAATAAATTGAAAATTTCCCCATCATTTCTCCATCATTGTCTTTGTTTTCAAAATACTTTGTAAAATTTTTCGATAAAATTCGTTCATTTAGCCCAAAAAATTCCACCTTCGGGGTTGATTCTGCAAAATTTTCACCATTAGTCGATTCAGGCAATGTAAATTACCCTTCTTTCGACTCTCACTCTTTTTTCACTTCACCCAAGAGACACGGGGAATTCAAGCGGTAGAAAAATTTATGCACAGCTCTTTTCACAAGCATATTTATTCGATTCAAAGTTGCTACGAGGAGAAAAAAATTAACGCAGCCGGAATTCAGAGCCGAGTTTCCTCGCAGCTTTTGTAACTCTTGATTTAAGTTTTAAACGAGCCGGAGAATGAATCAGAGCGTTCAATTGAAACCGTCGGAATTTCGTTATTTGTGACAGTACGAGTATTTTGTATAGACCATGTAATGTCCCTATGTTTTGAATTACGCCGTGGAAGAATCGTCGAAAGTTTGCCAATTCGTCTTACATTTTTGATTATTCCAACTTCGACGAAGTTCAATTTTTAAACGAATTTTTTCTCGTGACGTTTGTATTTCTTTGTTTGTCAAAATACAAAGAAATTCGATCGTCGAAATAACTTTCCGTTAGATCTCGCGGATTCTTTTTTTTTCTGTTTGAAACTGTGAAATGGAGGAGCAAATGGACAATTCGATACATCGAATTTCGTCATACGTTGAAAAAAATCTCGTAATTATTTTTAGAAAAAAATCACAATACAATTAATTTGAAAAACTCTTTAGAGTCTTTCGAGAATACACATTGTTTTTTTGAAATTTTCCAATTACCAGAATTATAATAGAGCTCGAGTGCTCGAGATAAGACCCGCATGTTTCTTATGTTTTTATGCATCGTGCCATAGGAGAGAAAAAAATAATAGAATAAACAACGATTTTTTAATTTTTTTTTTCCCAGCCATGGTATTTATCTTGAATAACAAAAGCTCCATCTTTTTCTTCGTATAAATCGCCCGCAGCTTGTGTGTGAATTTCGTATTTACCGGGTTCAAAGCGTTTAAAAATATAGAAACGTTCGCGTCTTCTCCAAAACCGAGGAGAAAAAAACTTAATTCTACGCATACGTTGGTAAATTTCTCGTTCGATAGGTAAAATAATAAGCGAAATGATAAAAGCATCGTAGATATTGATGGCGAACGAATGAGAGAAAGTTTCAATTTTCTTCGAAACACATGAGGATAGTTGGTTGATACAGCTCGTTTTATGCATACGGAAGCGATCGTACGAGAACGTTTACTCGAGACTTTGATGCTCATTTGTGAAAGAATTTATCGTCGGGGTTATTTTTGAAGATTTGAATAAAGTATACGAACAAAATAAGTTTTACCCATAGCTCATTCCTTTGTTACGTTTACACGAGGCCGATTTATACTTTGTAAAAAATGTACGTAGGTACTGGCGTACAATAAGTGAAGCAGATATATACCTTCGAAAAGGGTTTTCGATTTTTTTCTCTTCTTTTTTTGTCAAAGTTTTCAAAAGGGTATCGCGTCTAAGAAGTTTATTGCGGTCGGTGGTATTCAATGTAGACGTGCAAAATATACTACGAAAGGCCGATTTCGAATATATTTATTATTATTTATTTATTTAGATGGGTAAAAAATTTTGGTAGGGTGTTTCGAAAATACATATCAACAGTTGGGTTTCATGTGGTATCGATTCGTCGAGTATGAAAAAAATTCTAAAAAATTTGAATAAAATTATAGAACAATTTTTAAAAAATATGAAATTTTCAAATTGAATTATGGCAGTTTCATTTCGAAAAAATTGGTAAATTTAATTTTCAAAACGAGAGATACAAAAGTGAAATTTTTTTAAAACTGAAGAGACTGATAGCAAACTGAATTTTTATGCAAAATGTAAGCTTTTTTTTTTACAGAGTGAACTCGACTGATGTCCAGTGAGATGGTTAGGGGGGGGGGGAGGGGAAGAGAAGAATTACCCTAAAAACGATAAAAGTGCAATTTTAGTCGGTAAAACTAGATGTGTTTTGGAAAATGAAATTTTTTCGAACTATTGTGGTGAATTTAATGATTTTTTTCTTTGCGAATCAATTTGAATGTGATGATTTTTAGGTATTAAATTATTATAATCGTTGCAGATAATTCGATTGTTTCATTTGTTGCTGAAAAATTTCCCACGTTGGGGTTTGAAAATGATTTTGATTTTTCAATTCTTGACAAATTTCTCAATTTTTGGTGATTTTTCGTCTTCCAATTTCCCCTATTTCAATTTTTGAAAAAATCGTTAAAAATTGGGAAAAATTTGGAAATTTTTAAAACGAGGGATTTATAACAAAATTGTGTACTGATGTGTTTTTGAAAATTTCAGAGCATCAGGTAAGCTCAATATTTTTTATGGAAAGCAAAAATTATTAAAAAAGACAAATTTTATTTCTCAATATTTTTTGAAAAATTTTCTCATTTTGGTGTTTTTAAAAATTATTTCAACTTTTCAATTTTAAAAAATTTCATGAATTTCTTGCGATTTTTCGTTTTTGAATTTCTCAGGCTTAAAATACCATTTTCTAAAATTTTTGATGAAAAAGATCAACACTTCTTTTTGAAAAATGTTTATTTGATTTGAGTTAGAAAAAGTACAGAAAAGTGCATTCTGAGATGAAAAATTGAACATAACTGCTGTTTTTAAAGAAAATACGTTAAAATTGAGAAAATTTGAATTTTGTGAAAAAGTTTTGAGGAATGTGTTGAAAAATTTTTCGTTTTAAGGAATGTTTGAGAAATTTTGAAAGAAATACTTCTGAAAAATGTTAAGCAAAGTAACTAATTTTTAGGTAAAAGTCCCATTTTTTCAAATTTTGGTCTAAACTTGGTTAAAAAAACTATTAAATTTTCTATCAATTTCTTAGATTCAGTTTATACCTCTCAGAAATTCTAAAATACTGTCTAAATCTTCGCCTACCTTCTTTGTAAAAATTTTTGAAGATCAAGCATTTCTAAGAAAAAAAACAGTTTGAAGTGAAATTGGTTTCAGAATTAGGTGACAGATAACATTTTAAGTGACGTCATTTATAAAAGAAAATGTGAAGAATTTTCAAGGGATTTAGTCCATTTTGAAAATTTTGGTTGGCAACACTAGCACAAAATTTATTCGTCAAAAATTTTTTGAATCAACTTTCCCCAAAATTAAATTTGATCTAAAGAGGGCTTTAACCTGAAAAATTTGAAGATTTTTTTAATTGTGATTTTAGCTTAAAATTTCTAGATTTTAAAAAAATTAATCAAAACGTCTTATGTGCAAAAAACTTTATTCGAATGCAACGAATCGCTCGAAATATTCTACTCCGGACTAATTTTGCTGATTCATGGCAAAATTTCAAATTGAATCCAAATTTTAATTAAAATGAAATCAATTATTTAATTCAGAGATTGGAGCCCATTTGAGAAATTTGGAAGTTATGAGCCAAATTCTGCAAAATTTCAGATTAAAATCAACAAAATTTTCAAATTTTTCAAGTTAGGGACTTTTTTAATAAGCTTTTTAGGTAGGGGTTGAATTTTTTCGAACTGACTATTCAACTCTTTCTAACTTCTTATCGTCATCTGAAAGAGGGAAACTGGATAAAAAAAGGTAATCAAATAATTTCACTGAGTATTTTTTTGAATAATATTCAATAATTAGTACAAATTTAATCATTTTTATGGGTAATTCAAACGACCATAAAATTCGAAATTATTATTTTCATCACTCTTCAGTTTCCCTCTTTCAAATGATGATCACATGTGAAAAAGAATTGAATGCTCCATGACCAAAACAATCCGAACGGTTTAGATTGATTGTGAATTTTTTTAAAACAAAATCAGGATGTAATTCTGATTTTGAACCTCATTTTAAGACGTTTCAGATCAAGATCTGGCCTTCGTAACGAGTTTTTTTTTTCCGTTTTCAGTCAATTTTCTTTACAAAGTAATCTGCCATCTTTTTGTGATATCAGGGCACACGTACAAAATGTTTCAATTCCAGAACACTGTCTTCTTTTTATTGACCCTGCAACCCAATCTGCTCAAAATCTATGATTTAGTAAATTGCCAAATCAGAATTTCAAACTTGAGTATCTACTCAATTTCATTCAACATTATTCAGTTCTAAAATCGTGAATCCAAACTTCTTCAATTTTTGTTCCCTACAAAATACCTAACCCACCATTTTTTTTTCGTAAATCGGTCAAAAGCCAAACAGCGAAATTCAAATTACGCAGTATTTACGATGTATTTCCGCGTATCCGAAGGAACAACCCCTACTCGACGAAGCTCGAAGGCTATTCCACATTGTAATTTTACGAGAAAACCTACACACAATACTCGGCTCGTAAATAGCCATAAAGCTCGACTCAGGCCCGAAAATAAAACACCAGTTCCGTACCCATCTTGCCATGTTTACTCGAAAAATAACGAAGGATTTTACCAGTGCCCCCGTAAACTTCTTTCTGGAGCAGCCGAAGACGCTACGAGGGGAATAATTTTTATATGAAAAGAAAACAACGCGTAAATTCGTCGTCCAAATGGCGAAATTATCCGTCGTAGCTTATTAGCGTAAAAATGTTAAAAGGTGTAGTTTACTTGATTACATCATTAGATAGGCTTTTAGACGCCGCATTGTGCTATCATAATATGGTAATTACCGGTGTTTTTCTCCTGGAGTCCGAAGTGATGATTTTTTTACGTTTTCGTTTAAGTCTCTTGGTATCAATTTTAGAATCTCGATTTGGCGTAATTTTCAAAAGTATGCAATATTTTGGTAAGAAAGAAGCACAGCAATGGTGAAAGAGCACGATTTATGATCATTTAAATCGGTTAAAGTTTCCATTTTGAAGAGAATTTAACGCTTCGAGGTGTCTACAAATTAGATACTTCAACTCGAGTTAAAAAACACGTTCGTCGAAAATGCAAAATTTACATTTTAATAAAAACGAAATTTCGTCGTCTCGATCCATTTTGAAAATTAGACGAAAAAAATTGAGAAATTACGTTAACAAAAGTTTCAGTTTTTGAAAAACGCCAGCAACCGTGACACGACTGTCGTCTCGGTTGCGTATGTTTCGAATCGAAGGAACTTCACCCTCGATACGAATCATCTCGTATAATACAGCAATCGAAACGGAATCGTCTGTGTAAATGAAAACTATTCCAGCATGTTAGAAATATACTTCAAAACAATAGCGTCAATTATTGTAAACGTTTTCACCGTCGAAATAGTGGAAAAAATCGCGTAAAACGTACCCCAAGGAAGTGGTCGGAAAACCCTTTACGTGTAATTCTTACGCGAGATGTACAAAAAAAGGATGTCGTTTTATGAATAATACACGAGCTAAATCGCAAAAGAATGTTCAAATAACGAAAATCTATCGGTATGTTGGGTCCGGTAAACGATGCGAAATATAATTGACACTTGTCTGAAGTGTTGGCTCGATTTGTCGGTGTGGTAAATTGATCGAAAAGCTCGATGTGTGTTTTACCTAATCTCTAGAAGAAAATTTTACCTTACGATGTTCTTTTGTCGATAAATTGGGCTACGTATGTTGTTAGCTGGAAATTTTGCAGAAAAGGTCGTTAAAATTTTTTTACCATAGGGGAAATTTATATACGGGGTGATTCAGAAGGATTTTACTTTTTCGTGAATTGAAGTGGGAGAATTCAACTTGTTGAAATTATTAGTCATTGTGGTAGAAATGTCTTTGAAATTTTAATTTCTTGAAGTGTTTGAAGAAATGGACTCCTGTATGTAGGAGGAAAAAATATGAGGGGATTGTTATTTGTGTGAAGAGAACCGACGAGAGGAAGCGTGGGCTCGTTTATTTTTTTCTGGAAAATTTAAAATGAAATTCTCTTCGTTTTTTCCTCCCCCAACTATATTCGTAAAAATTCACGAGAACGAAAATTTTTCTGAATTTCAATCAAGTATCTAATTAGAACAAATAAAGGTACATATAAATACTTATCAAGTTTTCTAATTAAGTGTAATATAGAAATAAAATGTTTGTTGCTGTTGACTTTCACAGTTGAAATGTTGAAATTTTATTGAAATTTTAATAAAATTTCAATTACTTAGATAATCTACCTACTTACTTGATTATTTTTTAGTTTATTTTTTTTAAATTTGTATTTTCTTGAAAAATTTCCAAATTTTTTGTAGTCAAATCGAGGTGATGATTTTTTTGATTGTAAAATATCTCTGATACATATTTCATAAAATTTCATCAAACTTATCATTTTTCGATTGTGTTTTGGTCAATCTTCTGTTTTTGATTTTTTTATATTGTCATTGTGGAGGTCTGTATGTTTTTTCTTGACCACTGGTGTAAAAAAAAAGAATGCGATTTTTTAATTATTATTATTATTATTATTTTTTCATATTCTTCAATGTAATTAAAGAAGGTTATTATTTTGGAAAAAATGTATGATTATCATCTCAGAAAATGAGAGAAAGCTTTATTTGAACGCGTATTAAATTCCAGAATTTGAAATTTCTCCATCACTAAATTGTATGAGTTTTAATTTTTTTTTTCAATGACTGAAATCCTATTCGATTTTTTTTATTGATATTGGTGGTTTTCAAATTGATTATGAGAGTTTCCATATTTCTGTTTTAATGGTGTTGTGGTGTGTAGGTTTCGGTTTTATTTTGGAGTTTTTTGATTTTGGTTTCTGTAACCTTATCAGTTCTAGTGTCAGCTTTTTTTTTTTAGAAATTTGAAGTTTGATACAAAATTATGGTATGGAAATTCAAAAAAAGTTGATTTGAGGATCATATAATTCCCTTGAGTGACTTAAAAAGGATCCCATCTGAAGTTTGAAAATTTAGAAATTTAAATTTCATTTTGGTTTGAAATTTTGTGCAGAATCAGTCACAAAAAAATTGGTTTGAAAATCGTTTCGTACACTGAATTGCCTTGAAAAGGGTTTCAGCCTATCAAAAAAATCAAATAGTAATTTATTCATTTTTTTTGTACCTATTCTAATGCTGTGGGCAATTGGGGCATTCGAGAAAGTTCAGAACCAAAATTGAAACGATTTCTTCATTTGATTAATTGGATTTTTAAAATTTACGATACTTCTTGGTTACTGATTCTTGAAAAATATTTCTGGTTTGAATCGTAGGTTCTGAATTTCAATATTTTTTCGGGGTTTTCATTTTTTTGGTATCAGTGATGTAAACTGATTCGACGAGATCAATGTTAGTCCGATGGAAAAAAAATTATGGACTCTTCCTTTACCAAAAATAACGTCGAAAATAATTTTTTTTTTCTTGATTTTTTATACCCTTTTTTATGAAAAAAAAAAATGAAAAATTGCAGTTTCGGTGAAAAAAAAAATGATCATTTGTTTTTTTTATAGCAAATTTTTTTGAAATGAAACGTAAAATCAAAGTTTTACGCTTCTATACGGTTTTCAAAAAACTAAGCCCCAATGCAGATGCAGCCTTTGCTCGTCCCTTCTGTTGGTTCTGTAAGTAGGTAAATTTTCAGCTTTTGTTTTTTTCTTCGAAAAATTATCAACATTCGTGGCATAAAATTTTCAACTTCGCCCTCTTGAAAACATTTCATCGTTTTCCTTCTCTCCTCCCCCCCCTTCGCAAACGGGAGCCTCGAGGCACTTGTTTCTCAAATTCTCCAAAAAATGAACTCGAGAGATTAAAATAGACCATGGATCTCTTTCCACACTCGATAATGACACCAGAACTATTTTCTCTTGCATTTTTTCTTCACTCCTTTGTGGACTCCGATCTGGGTCTGTAATCAAAATAATCTCAGAATTGGATTCCAAAAATTTGGATATCCTTGGCGTATAATTTTCTATGCTTTTTTTCAAAATTATTTTTTCGGAATATTTTTATTAATTTTTTACAATTTTTTCGGAATTGAATTGTGTTATCCTTGTCAAGCTAAATTATATTTCAGCTATTGCACCAAATTACTGCCCCTTCAACTATGTTGAGATGCAACCAATCTACTTCCATGTCAAAACGTACATTTATTCCAGAAATACTGCATATTTTTGAGGCACCCTGTATAAGTGTATTATCTGTTGCGTCGGTCTACAACGAAGCGATCATAATGTGAAAATAAATCGCCAACTTGTATTTTCGAAGCAGCCAGATCATTTCGAAGTCGTTTTGTTTTAAACGATTGCATGGAATTAAGATTCTGGAAAATTTATTCGCCTAACGAAATTCTCCTCGAGAACCTAGAAACGTAATTTTTTCTCCTATCCGTCAAATTGAATTTTTTTTTCGGCTTCTTCGAACTAATTACATATTTAACGAATTTCACACCTACTACGACGTAAGACGCGCGAAACATCTAAAGCACGCCTAAAAATCACACCTCTATGCGGCTAAATTTAGAAAATTGGATGGTTTTATTTGGCTCTTTGAAATTATAAGCTATTTAAATGACTTTGATAAGTTTTAACGAAAATTGGCTATATTGCGTCGGAAAGCGGCGCGCAAATGCTATAATATAAAGAGTTGTTAAAACACTACGAACTTGTTTCTTTCGCGAGCAGGTAAATTATATTTTTATTACTTTGCAAACTTTTGTGTTTTCGAGTTAAAATTTAAATTTTCGACTAGCGAAGTTTATTCACAAACGAGATAGCTTTTAAAACGATAAAATATTTTAGTATATATTTTTATATACACCCAAATATACAAGACGACGACGATTTTACTTTCATCAAGCCAGGCCTCCAACCTCTCCCTCGTACCAATCCCTTCCTGGCCCACCCACTCATCGTGACGAATATTTTTACGTATATTCGCTTTTATTTTCCCTCGAATAATATTTAAATTTTTTGGTAATTCGAATCGTTTGGTCGGTATTGCATATTTCTATTTTTCGCGAGCTCGATTGTAGAAGAATTTATGTTTCGACGAAGACGTCATTAAAATTTGGTAATTTTTCATCGGCTCGGAATCCTCGGATGCGTTGGGCCGGCTGCGAAAAATCATTAGAGACGAATCCGGCGAAGGGCGCGATTACTCGATAAATTGTCATTTTTCAAAATTGTACCGGCGACTTTAATACGTTTTGACAATAAGTATAGGTTTTTGGAGACGTGGCGAAAGCTCGTTTATTGATTTTGACGTACGTAGGAAAAAATTTCCTTCTTTTTTGCGTTCGCCGATGAAACGACGAATAAACCGTGTTTTTCGCTAAAATAATCGCTGTTCAGGTTTTATGGCGTGCTCGTCCTATACCTTGTTCGCAGATTGTTCTCTATCAAATACTTACGTCATTTTTACGCCAGCAACCAAGTTCGCAGGTGTCAGTATATATTACTTTGCCAACGTGTACTCTGTTCTAATACTCTCGATAGTTTTTACCCTTTCTGGGATGATAGAATAGGCGATGTTTTCGAAACCTTTTTTCTCTCTTTTCATCGAATACGACGAACGAAATTTTCACCGATTTCATCCACGTGATCGGTAAATTCTATCATCTTTGTCTCGAGTACCTGAGATCGTCATTCGATAACGTAATCACCGATACGTCATGCTTATTCGCAGATTTACGAGAATATTTTAAAAATCCAGCCTCGTGCGTTGCAAAACAATCGACTACGACGAATAGAAAAAAAAATGATGAAACCAAGAGACGCTTTATCATCTTGGCGTCTATTTCTCTTTCTGCGAATTGGTTTCGGGTCTCGCTCTATATGGTAGGTGGCTTTTATCGTCGTCGTAAATAATCAAACAGGGTGTATCTATCATCGAAGGCATCGGCATCGACGTCGTCATACTCCCTCGACATATTCCCAAGCGCGTTTATTGAAAATAAAAACCAAAGGTAATTGCGTTCAATTTTTAGTATCGCGAATAAGCCCAAGTACGAAACGTGAGCTTCGTTGGTAACCCAGCGAAAAGCAGTATCATGGTTCCCTTCTCTTCGCTGCCCAGCCTGGGATACCTTGTCGAGTAATTTTCTCGCTGTAGGGGAAATTATCCGGTCGACTCGGATAGACCACCTGTAATCATCGCGGATATAATTCGTGTTTGGCGGTTGTTTCTTCTCGGTTCTGTCTCCGTTTGGTGGTTTTTCATTATTATACTGCGATGGTGTCGAGGAAAAAAACGGCGAGGGTGGGATACGAGGTTGGGTTTAATTACCTAGTTATTTTTTTTGTGTGGGTGCGGAAAGGTGAAGGGTTGTTGTGGGGTTAATTGGGGGTTGGAAAGGAGCTGGTATGATGAGAAGGTAATTGTGGAATGATGAAGGAAGAGCGTATTAATTGAGAGGTCTTATTTATTCGAGTACCTAGACATTTTTAAACGTCTTCTTGAATTTTAATGAAAAAGAAGGGGTAGTTTGATGAAGAATTTAGACGTTCTAACAAAAAAAGAGTTTCTTTTTTTTAGTTCCGAGTAATTTTTCTCTGCTCAGTTGCATTCAAGTCCTTAGTCTTGTTGAGAAAAATTGCAGAAATTTTGAATTTGAATTAAAGAGGGAGATGAGGTCTAAGGTTGCGTGTTTTTTTGATATCTTCCTCCAATGAATGCAATTTTTGAAATTTTTTGGAAAGAAAAATTGAGAGAAAAATTTATTTTTGAGGAAAACACATTGTTCATTTTTGGGGAAAATGAAAATTTTGAAGGTTTCCCTTCAAAATCGATAAATTTCTCCTACATGAGGATTTTTTTTTTTGGAAAATTGAAATATTTTTCAATTAAGTATACCCTTTGAAAATGATAATTTTTCAGTCTTTGTAAATCTAATTTTTCCAAAACTTCGGTCTTGCTTGTTTGGTTTCGTTTGTTGCTTATGAAATGTATCAATTTTTTTTTTCAAACGTTGAAAACAATTATCTACAAATAAATCTTTGAAATTTGTAACTGCCTCTTTTTTCACTGCCACAAATTATTTAAGTTGAGAAAAACAGAAAAGAATTGATTGAATGGGGGGAGGGAGGGAGGGAAGGGGTAGGTATTTAGGCAATGTGAAAAATTGGTTTAGAAATGTTTTATTATAGGTATTTAATTGATTTATGTGCTGTATACAGAAGCTTAAAGCTTGGCGTTATGAAAAAAATGAATTTTAATTGAGAATACTTGATTTCAGAAAATTCATTTTAATACTGAAAATGTGAGGGAAATGGAATCCTCGGAACTTGAATCAAATTTCTCTGCAAAATTTTCTCAAGGATAAATCATAATTCTATTTCACTCGATGAAATGTTTGAAAAAGTTTTTTTTTTTTTTTAATGAAAAAATCATAAGAATTTATTTCTTGAAATGTGGGCATCCTGAATCATAATTTTTGACAAATTTTCAATTGAAATGAAAAATAATAATTATAGTTTCAGCTTTCAGCTCAGCGAGATAGTGGTGGGCCATTTTTCTCTAGAATGAGGCAACTTTTACTTTTTTTTCGGAGAGGAAATTCTTTAACGATGGAAAAAGTTCGTAATTATGTCAAAATGATTTCTAGACTTTTTCCTAAATAACCATTCTTTCAAATTCTCTCAATATTGTTTTTCTTGATTTTTTTTTTTCAATTTCTCCAATCCATTGCCCTGAATGAATTGGAGGTTAAACTGAAATGGGATCTGATAAGGAATGGATTAACTTAGAATTTTTTAAAATTTGAATTTGATATCAAATGTTTTGTTCCTAACTTGAAAATTAATTTTTGGAGTAATTTCAGGCCACAACTTCAAAGAAAAACCAAAAAAATGAATATGAAAAAAAGGAAAACCAAAAATTATTTTGACGTTGTTGAAATTGAATTCGATATAGAAATCCAAAATACTAAATCTCCTGGTTTTCTGTTTCAAATTTTACCTAATTCACGTAGGTAAACAAAATGGTTTATGGAGAAGGAGGGATGGAATGAGAAGGTAACTGGATTGTCGAACTGAACACTGGCCTTGAATTTGTTATTTGTGGGGGGGGGGGGCGAAAGAATTTGTGAAAAGGGGTTTAGGAGAATTGGTTATTCCAGAAAATGGACATTGGGAAACTGGTTCGGAAAAATTGACTGGAAACGTGTCAAAATATTTCTGTAAAAGATCTAAATTCGAAAAAAAATCTTTTAAAAATTAAAAAAAAAAACTTCATTTTTTTAAATATTAAGCTGTAAAATATTTTCTTTAAATTTTCAATTGAATTTGCATTGTATTCTACCTACTTTCATCCCAAGAAAAATTTTGAATAGGATGATTTTTCAATCTCAATTTTTCTCTAAATTTATATTTTTTAATTTCTAATGATTGAACTATAGAAAACCTCAAGGAACCCGAAACCAAAACCTTGAAAGAATTCGAACTTTCGTGCAAAAATTCAAAGTTGACGTATCTCCAAAGTTACTTTATTTTAAATTCAACCTACAATAGAAACCTCAAATTCCAAAATTCAATCGTGATATTTATTCGAAGTCTAATAATTAGAATACTTTACGAACTAAAACATTCAGGAACCGTTTCGACCATAAACAATTCTATTTCTGAACAATTCAAACACCTCGAATCGCGTGCATTTATCAACAGCTTTTTATCGCACCTCGAACCCCACCCCATAAATAATTCCGACCAAATGTCTAAAAAAAAAAACGCCCCCAAAATATAACACACCGTATCGAAAACAAATATAGAAATACGCGTATCCAATCTGGGCAAAAGATATGGAAAAAATAGTAATTAATGCAATCAAATATTCGTCATAGATTTTACATGTGCAGTTGACACTAAAACACCGAAAATCTCGGATATCCAGATAACTGTATTCGCGTCACGAATACCCAGAAATTACTCGATATAAAACAGCATGGCATTAAAATTCGAAAAAAAAATACGGCAAATAAAAATACTTACACGCAACTCGTAAATCCCTCGTAAAAAAAACCACCCCGCAGCGTTTATGTGCAACAAAAATCATATACTGGTATTCGTAAATATACTTGGCATTAGTATAGCTACGAGAAAATCATAAACGTGAATTTGTTTCAACCGACCAAATATGTGCTGTGTACTCATCAAAAACCCATTAATAATTTTTTCTTCAGCCGAACACAAAGAAACTATTAGGTACTTTGATCCCTGGCACCCTTCACTCTTCAAAGGTATAAAATGGGTTTCTTTGCCTCAGCCTGGATGCCTCGAAGTGAAAAACAAACTACCTATATGTACGTAGGTCTAGGTATTTATTCGTACGACTCGACTGACGTAGAAAAATCAATTCAAAAATTTCCCCTTCTCTTCGGCCTGTCGTGTTTCGCCAGCAGCCTAACTTGGTGATAATTGAAAACAAACAATGGAAAGATTTCCTCTTCGCCCGATTCATTATTCAATTCTGTGTACACGTGAAAAATTCGACGAAAACAAAGCACAGGGAAGACGCTGGCTGGCGGTAATAAAAAGGAGAGAATATGATACATTTCATCCCTAAATTCCCCCTTTTCGAAATATTATAAATGCTAAAATTCAATGCAAATAGACGAATTTGGCAGATTTAGTTTGGCAAAAATGAACGAGATCTTTAAAAATTGTTTTTTTTTTTTCTTCAAAATTGTATAGATATAAATTGAGTATTTTGATGGATTTCGAATGATTTTCATTGAATAATGCCAGCAGCTTTGCGATGGGGGGGGGGGGCACCCCAGACCATCCCAAAGTTGTAAAAATTGGCAATTTGTCCTAAATTTTCCCGAGGTTGGTGAAGAGCAAAGTTGATAATATTGGAAAAATTTGAAAATATCACAATTTTTTAAAAATTTTTCCATGAATCTTCTTTCTTTCTAACCCAGATAATTGAATATTTTGAAACGGGAAAAATTTGTCTTTCTTTATCGAGGAACTTAATGGCAATCTCGGATAAAATTTTCAAAAATTATTGTTCGATTTTTTTTTTAGAAGAGTGATGTTACTGATGTTCATTAAGAATTAGTTTTTTTTTTTTTTAGAAAATCAAAAATGTAGCTCAGAAAACCTGAATTTTTGTTTCTCATTTTTAATAACGACTGGTCGAAAAAAATTCATTTTTTTATGAGTCAGTAGATTTTCATCTTTTTAAATTATATTGGTTGGTAATTTTTTTCATTTTCAATGTTTTTTTTTAGCTCAGTTGTTTTTTCAAGACTTTTTCAAAACAAATTGTTTTTTAAACGTTTTTCTGCTCAATTTTTTCAAAAATTTTTGTAATTCAGACTTTTTAATTCAGTTTTACTTTCAAATTAGTATTTTTGTCTTGCGTCGAATATAAAATCATTTTCATACCTTGAAAATTTTCTTGGAAAATAACTTTTAAAAAATTCAAATTTTGTAGAATTTTGAAAAAATTGTAAATTGGAAAGATTTTTTCAATTTGTCAGGCGAAACTAATCTGTGCTGAATTTAAAAATGGACAAAATTTTAAGAACAGGGAAAATTGTAAAATAAAGGTGGAAAATGTCTTGAAAATTAGTTGTTTTTTTGGGACCATGGGGAAAATAGTCGAAAAAAAAATTTCAGAAAATTAAGTTCGGAAAATGAGATATATGTACTTCCCCCTCCTCGGAAATACAGCTTCACCACGCCACTGAATGATGCCCAACTTAAACTACCCGAGTGTAAGTCCCATTGACTAATCCTAAAGGACTCTTGGAGTTTTTCGATTTTGTTGGACATCCTGCTAAGAAAAAGTTTCCAATTTCTCAAATTTCCATCTCCTTCTTTTCCTACCCCTCTCTTGAAATGATTAACTGATAAATTCGTATTTAAATAATTTTTTCGGAAGAATTTCAATAGTTACCTTGCCCTCTCCTGCTATCTTCGTAAAAATTCAAAAACCAAATGCACGAGTTAGTTTATTTTTCGTGGGAGTAATTCGGCGATAACTGAAGAACAAATCTCATAAATTTCCACAACTCTTCAATAACAGTTTTCCGATATCGATTATTTTTTTGTAACCTTTTTTATCTCATGTGTACTTATCCCAAACTTTGTTTATAATTCAAGGTTATTCTCTCTAATGCCTTCTTTTTTTCCTTTATTTTTTTCTGTCTATCTTTACTTAAGCTTATAATCCATTCCTCTTGTATCATTGTAATCTTTTCCTTCTTTAGCATTTTCTTTTAACACGTTTCCAGCATGTTGCCATTTTGATAAAATATCTACTTACTGCGAGAAAATTTTTCACCTTTTCGACTAATTTTTTTTGAAACGAAGTTTGTACAAATGAGAATCCATGATGTGATGTGTTTCACTCGTAATTCGATTTTTTTTCTGGCATCCAGAAGCATTTCAAGTTTAATTTGTTTAATTTGAAAAATACCAGGATTAGGAAGTAATTTTTTCAAACGAGTTTAATTACTCGAGCCTATCCTAAATCCGAATCATCGTTCGTAACAATTTGGAAAAAAAAAATGCTCGAAAAAAGCTAACGAAAGTAATTTTCTACGTGTATATTTTCGACAATAAATTCAAATTAGTTACACAATAAAAGGGAAAAAAGGTGTAAATGTTGCTGGCTCATTTGATATTCTTTTTTGCTTTTTTTTTATTCGGTGTAACTTCGAATAGGTATACCTATGTTGAAAGAGGGGTCCTGGTGATTTGACATATGTACTTGTATCTATCGTCCTCTATCTATCTATTCGTATTCAAATAGTGTCTCCTTTTCTCTCTCCTTATAACCGACGGAAATGAACGATACAACGTAAAAAAATACCTAGGTACGTAGCTACGTACCAGACGTTGCGGAAAAGCACTACAGAGAAAAAAAGAAACTCGAAAACGTTCGTTTTATTAAACTTTTTTCATTGTTAGCTCGCCATATAATGTTGTTTGCGAGCCGCGGTTTGCTCCTTTTCTTCCCCGCAAATTGGGAATGGAAATTAAAATGGGTGGAAAACGCGACCTACCTCGACGATCGCGAAGCAGCAGGTTTTTTTCCCTCGGTTTATTATTACGTAAACGACGACGCGAAATATTTATTACTTTTGAGAAAGTTATCTACATCTACGACTACGTATCTTGTATTATGGCTGTGTGTCTCGTAAGCCGAGTAAATTTTCTAACCAGCGTGGCGGATTTCTACCTATGTTGCGATATAATTTATACAAGAAAGTTTCATTTGATGAGTTGCCTAGGTTTTTTTTCCAGCTGCAAAGCTCTGGGCTCATTTACAAGGTAAACTTTTTGACATTTATGTTGTTTAAACCAGAGTTGTATTTTTTGTGTTTTTTTTTCCACCTTACAATTTTATATTTTGCGGTGGCGAAGATGTTCTGTCGACGAGACGACGTAAACGAACGAAATGGGTAAACGATTATACAGTACGAGAGCTCGCCGTAAGCCGTGTACGTTCACCTCGTAACGATAATTTGATCGGCGAACGTCATACGAGGTATTAAAATATAATTAAATCGAGTCGAGGTTGCGGTTTACTCGACTTTCTGGCTGAATTCACCCCCGCTTCGAAATTTTTCCAAATTCTATAACCAAACCAGTACAAAGTTCCTTATTAGCTTTGATGGCGCATGTACTCGACAGCATCCTATTACAGGACTGCAGATAGAGAGATGACGAAGGAGCGTAGGTGGAATGGTGTCAATAATCTCCACCGACGGTAGCAAAAATAGCCCGGCGAAATAACGAAAATTCTCCAAATATTATACGCGTCATTGTTCGAATTATTCGACAAAGCGGCTTAATATTAAAAGTGATGTAGCAATAAACGGTCTCAAACAACAAAGCCAAAGTAGTACAACAATTTTACCAAAATTATGGCTTCAAACGCAGGCCACTCTGACATCAAAAGATTCCTACGTAGGTATGACGATTTTTTGTAATTCAGTTTACCTGGCGGAGTGGCGAGGTTATACATTTTCGGTTGTGATTTTTTTCACGTGTTTTGTCAGATTTACTGTTTCTCTCCTCGGTTTAAATTTTAGGCATTTTTTGGTGAGATATTTCGCCAGTGAATGAAAAAATGAAACGAGCAGGGAGATAGTTAATATTAAATTGGCGTAGGAGTTGTATTTGTTTTCATGTAGCAAGTTGAATTTTTTTATTTTAAGTATACTGAAGTTTCTCCATTAAATTTGTGACTTGTGTTGAAATTATATTATATTCCAATCCAAACTTGAAATTTTACGATAAAGTTGATAATTTACAGTGAAATAAAAGGCAATTTATCATGAGGTAATTGGTATTTTACCTTAAAAATTTGGTATTCAACGTTAAGTGGGCATTTTTGCAAGAAATTGACGAACTCTCTTAATCTGAATCAGTCAAAATTGACTGCTGAAATGGACAGAATTATTTCACTCTAAACATCAGTGAAAAATTTACTGATTCTATCGGTGAAGAATTTTCATTTTTGAATCAGTAATTTTTGCTCAACTACTGAAATAAATCAATAAAAATTTTAATTTAGTGATTGAATCATTAATTAATTACTGCTTCAGTCGTAAAAATTATTAATTCAAAGCAGTAAAATTAAAATTTTTACTGATTCATTTCAGTAGTTGAGCAAAAATTACAGATTCAAAAATGATACCAGTTGAATCAGTAATTTTTCACTAATTGGCAGTTGAATTTCACCGATTAACAGTGGAAGCAGTGAATGTGAAATTACACTGGCAATCAGTGACATGATTCCAGGGCTGCAAGAACGAACGAGAACGAAGAACAAAGAACCAAAAAGAACCAAAAATTTTGGGAACGAGAACGAGAACGAGAACGAGGTCTGAAGAACGAGAACGAGAACGAGAACAAGGTCTGGAGAACGAGAACGAGAGCGAGAACGACGTTTGAAAAATGAGAAGGGAACCGAGAACTTTTTTTTTTATTCTCAAAAAATTTTTTTCATTATCTGTAATAAATCATCGTGTGACACCATAAAAAAATTGAGATACTAGTGAATACACTGTGTACAGCAGGCCAATTAAATTTGATTTTTCATTTTTCTAAACTTGATGGCTGTGAAAAGGAGTGAGAACAAGAACAAAGAACGAAGAACCAAAAAGAACGAAAAATTTTTGGAACGAGAACGGGAACGAGAACGAGGACTGAAGAACGAGAACGGGAACGAGAACGAGGCCTGAAGAGCGAGAACGGGAACGAGAACGAGGTCCAAAGAGCGAGAATGGGAACGAGAACGAGGTATGAAGAACGAGAACGGGAACGAGAACCAAAAAGTCATCGTTCTTGCAGCCCTGCATGATTCCGTCTCTTTCAATCAGCCAATCTTCAGATTTTGACAGATTCAAGTTGAGAGAAAAAATTGTATCTTACCGTAAAATTGGTATTTCATTGTAAGATTGGTATTTTACCGTAAAATTGGTATTTTACCGTAAAATTGGTATTTTACCGTAAAATTGGTATTTTATCGCAAGATTGGTAATTTACCGTAAAATTGGTATTTTACCGTAAAATTGGTATTTTACCGTAAAATTGGTATTTTACCGTAAAATTGGTAATTTACCGTAAAATTGGTAATTTACCGTAACATTGGTATTTTATCGTAAATTTGGTATTTTATCGTAAATTTGGTATTTTATCGTAAATTTGGTATTTTATCGTAAAATTGGTATTTTATCGTAAAATTGGTATCTCATTGTAAATTTGGTGTTTTTACTATAAAATTAGCATTTCATCGTTAAGTTGGTATCTTCTAGGGAAAGTAATTTCATGTTTTCCAAATTCATTTTTTTTAGCTCCAAATGAAAATATGTCTTGCGTAAAAAAAAAGGGGGGAACGTTGATCACGAGTGAAATAACTGAAGTAGGATTATCTAAGTTCATAAAAAACCAACATCGCTATATCTTATCTCTAAGTAACCTTATACCGATTCATACTACTTTTACTCTTTGAATATTGAAACCATTTCAACTTAAAAACGCGATAAAAGGTGCCTTATTCCTTATTCATAAAAATCCAACATTGCCCGAAAGTTTACACCACACGAAAATTACTGAATGATTCCAAAATTCCGTTTTAGCAGTGCTAATTAGTAGCTAGTCATTGTGGATTGTTTGGATTTTTTTTTAAATCGAAAAATCCAAACTGGAATTTCGTGATTAGTTGTTGATTAGGTAGGTATTAATGTGATAATTTTTCTGAAAATTTATCAATTTTCTTTTTTTCAATAATCGACTTCTGACGTATTAAGAAGTATTCTTCTGCCTCAGTTCCAACAAAATTCACTCGAAATCGAGTCTTTTATATCAAAATAAATAATTTACCGGTACGAGAAAAAGATGGAAAGTTCTGAGTAACCACATTCACACACTAACCCACTCGAAAATATGAATTCATCTTCTTGACAAGCATGTAGTAACCCAGGAGAATTAGCATCAAAAAATCGCTTAAAAAAGAAATATATGTTAGTCGAAATTTTATTGCTAAAAAAGTTTCTATATGATGTCCAGAGTATGTGGTAAAAACCCACCACCCCCACCCCCATTGCTTTTTGAGGGGGGTGGACCCCTTGTGGGGGAAAAAATTTTTTTGCACCGATTTCACTCAAATTTGGGTGGGAGGTTAGGTGGGTGTAGAAGTACTCCCAAAAAAATTTTCAGGTCCCCCCAACCTCAGGGAGCTGAACCATCGCTCTCCAAAGTTGGGAATTTTTGACAAGAATGAAAAAAACCGAGTATTTCGAGTATAAAATCACCCCATAATATCAATTTTGAAAACTTTTATGATTTCTGTGTACATTTTGAGGTGACGAATCCGACTAGCACACCAACTTTTTCATTTGAGGTGTTTAACTACCCCTGCGGCCGCTTTCAAAGTATACAAATCACGGTTTTTTCAGATAAAAAAACTTTAAAAAACACGATCTAAATACTTTGAAAGGGGCCGCAAGGGTAGTTAAACACCTCAAATGAAAAAGTTGGTGTGCTAGTCGGATTCGTCATCTCAAAATGTACACAGAAATCATAAAAGTTTTCAAAATTGATATTATGGGGTGATTTTATACTCGAAATACTCGGTTTTTTTCATTTTTGTTAAAAATTCTCAACTTTGGAGAGCGATGGTTCAGCTCCCTGAGGTCGGGGGGACCTGAAAATTTTTTTGGGAGTACTTCTACACCCACCTAACCTTCCACCCAAATTTGAGCAAAATCGGTGCAAAACAATTTTTTCCCCCACAAGGGGTCCACCCCCCTCAAAAAGCAATAGGGGTGGGGGTGGTGGGTTTTTACCACATACTCTGGACATCATATAGAAACTTTTTCAGCAATAAAATTTCGACTAACATATATTTCTTTTTTCAAAGTGCATTTCTCCTGGGCTAGTAGGTATACGTGAAACATTCGTATTAAGCTAATAAGGCATTACAAAAAAAAAAAAAACTTTGGAAGTGAAGGAACGAAATAGGGTTAAATTACGAGTACCTATTACTTAAAACCTCCTCGAGCAGTGGAGGTTTATATACGATTGTAACACGTTTAATATACCTTTTTTACTTCCCCGGGTGACGTTTTATTGCAACTTGCAAACGTATTCTGTATTCGTCGGTACATGTTTTTTGTATAGGTGAATACCTAGATAGAGATAAATGTAGTATAAACGTCGAGGATTTACGTTAAAACGTGTACCTGGAAATTTTAAAGGCTAATGTTAGTCTTTTAGTTTGTTGTGTTTAAAACACTCGAGCGCATTTTATGGACGTTATCGAGATCAAAAGACGTTCAAGTACAGATTACTTTGTTGGTTGGTTGCGTAGCACATCCATCCATGTACTCAACTGCCTCCCTTATTTCTTTATCTCGAATCCGTTAAATTCCTAGGTAAACTATTCTTCGAGCTGGTTCGCAAGGAAAAACGTTGGTCGGGAAAAATTGCAGCAAATAAAGCTGGAAAAATTGTTGAAGATGAGAAATTATCCTCGATAAATTTCAATCTACGTAGTTGGGTTGAGTTTTGTTTGCGTACGTACGCATACAATTACCAAGTCTGCTTTCGATGATTGATGAAGTTGGGAGACGAAGCGAGGGGAAATTAAAGCGTTAGAACGATGGCAGTACTTCATGTCAAGATGAGCAGAAAAAGAATGAGGCAGGGGGAAACAGAGAATGTATAATTTAATTAGCCAAAATTTACATTTCGCCCATCATTGATACTTTGTCTGCGGCTTATCTGTACGCACATACCTACATACCGTACACGATTACGTCGTTATTCGATTAAAGCAAATCTCTCGGGAGTTGAATACCACGTGAAAAATTTCGCCGTATTTTAAGGCACTGCCTGACTGTTCGTTTCACTGTCTGCGTATAAAGGTTTGTTACGCGTATAGACTGCGCAATGTAATTACCACGTTGTATCTTTTGCTAAAGAGCTGAATCCGAATTAATTTCAACGTGCCTGTTTACCTTACTCATTAAGCTTTCCAGATAAAACGGGAAATTTTTTTTCTGGAAAGGAAAAAAGAGGCTTAGAAATTATGTTTTATTAGCGTTGCAAAATATCAAATTTGTTCCCAAAGTATTAATTTTTACTCGTGGGTAATGAAAAACGGAAATATATTAATGTCGAGACATGAAAATGAGTTTTGTGATTTGGGGATTACATTTGCTTGTTATTATTGGAAAAATTTATGAATAGTTTCCTTTTTAAAAATCTTTTATAACGGATAATTTTACGTTGACCGCGATCTGATTCGAGAAATATTACTCGGGCTCCCAGCGTCAACTTGTACTTTAATTCAAGTGGAATTGCAACAGAAAATAATAAACAACATGTAATTTGAAAATCTTGACTGAAGTGGAATTTTTTTTTCACCTAAGTACCATAAAACGAAAAATCTATAATTTTTTTTTTATATTGAAAGGTCAAAGACCATTGTTACATTTTCAAGAAAAATATACCTACAATTTTATTGTAGGAGTAAGATAAGTTATCTAGAGCCGATTCCAAAATTCTATAATTTGCCAGAATAACAAACGCTTACTAAAAATTACTACTGATTCCATAACATTATTATAATTTATCAAAAATTATTTCAAATTATCAGCTAAAAATTACTGTAATCACCAGAAACTACTGTAATTACCTAAAATTACTGTAACTTACCGAAAATGATTGTAATTTATCAAAAATTATCTCAATTTACTTACCAATTATTGCAGAAATTTACTAAAGATTATTGCAATTGACCAAAATTTACTAAAATTCATGTTCAACTGCCCTAATTGATTTGTAGGTGGGCGATAGATTCAATAGACCTGCATCAGCGATTACTCAAAATTACCAAAAACTTACTCAAGTTGGAGTAATTTACCAAAATCGCAATCATTGACAAAAATTACCATAATTTACCGAGATTACTATAATTTACCTGAATTGTGACTAGTTTATCAAAATTACATAAATTCATCTACTGACGATTTATCAAAATGTATGGCAATTTAGAGAAATGATAATAATTCACCAAAATCATGATAATTCATTCAACATAGAATTTTGGTCAAGTAATGTACCAAAATTACCGTAATTTACCAAAATTACCGTAATTTACCAAAATTACCGTAATTTACCATAATTACCGTAATTCACCAAAATTACCGTAATTTACGAAAATTACCGTAATTTACCAAAATTACCGTAATTTACCAAAATTATCGTAATTTACCAAAATTACACTTATGTATTCACTTTAAGTTACAACAGTTTATTATACTTAATTACAATAATTTACCAAAATTGCGGTTTTTTCAATTTCTGTAATTTACCAGAAGTGCTTCAATTTACCAAAATTACAATAATGCATTAAAAATGCGGTAGTTTATTAAAATTACGATAATTTACCCAAAATTACGGTAATTTACTCGAAATTTGTCCAGAATTACAGTAATTTACCCAAAATTACGTTATTTTACCCATAATTACGGTATTTTACCCAAAATTACGGTAATTTGCTAAAATTATGGTAATTTACTAAAAATGAGTTGAATTTTTTGTATTTAGACTAATTTACCAAGCTCATAGTAAATTACCAAGATTTTGCGGTAATTTACTAAAAATTATTTCGAGATAATTATTCGACTCTAAAGAATAAGTGATTGCTTTAGTCCTTGCCATCCAAAAAAAATTTTGTCTTCCCTCATTTTTGATTCCGGTAATTTTTGTGGTTTTGATTGTTATTGTTCTTTTTATTTTGGTTCAAGTATTCCTTGTGATTTTCGAAAAAAAAAAAAGAAGGAAATTATCATCTCAATGAAATGAAAACGAAAATTTTCATTGTTTTTTTTTTTGTAACTTAATCTTTCTCTCCTACCAGTCTGAATTTGGCAATCTTCTCTACATCTATGCTATTCATGTAGCTGAAAAATCAAAATTCAAGGTGCTGGGTACTGACCTTTCGTGCGTTCTTTTCGAGAAAATTTCATTTCTGGCGAGGAGGTGGGCGAGTATGAAAAATGAAAATTTGGCAAGTCTAGAGATATGATACAACGACGAAAATTACCCGTCCAAAAATGAAACATCCGCTGAAGCAAACTATTCGGCGACATCGTAATAAAGATCGTTGTTTATATTTATACATTTTTCAAACGAGTAAACGGCGACACCGACCATATTATTGGGAAGTTTATTTTGGTGAAAAAATGGTCGCAAAACAAAACTTTCACAATGATGAAGTATTCGTGGTATTTTTTTTGGTTAGTCGTCTCGTACCAAAGCGAGAAAAGGACGACCAATTCGGTTACCGAGATATGTATTTGTACAAGTGGGATGATACAGAATTGCAGCAAAAGGAAAAGTAGTGAAGGGAAGGAAACGGGTATCGTGAGAATGAGAAAAAGACCGAGCGGGCGAAAATTTTCGCCACGCCGTATGCTGTTCGCGGGAAAACCCGAATATAAACACAGTTTGCGGTTAATGCGAGCAATGAAATTTCCGTAATGGTACATCTGTATCCGGTTTTTAATATCTTTAAAAGCGGCGCTGTCATGAATAGACAAAACCGCGTGTAAAGTACATTAAACTTGGAAATTTTATAGCTGCTTTGAGAATTTAAGGTTTTATTTTGAGCTTTTATAAAGAAGGCGGGAATGGAGAGTGACGACGGGGGGTCGAGGCGGAGTAGGAAAGATGAAAAGCTTCGAGAGCGCAATGATGTTAGCCGATATGTGCGAGATTATTGTTCGGCAGATATTTTTTTTATAGAGCTGAGCCTTTCGTTCGCGCATCCGTTATAAACCAATTATTTACCTTTCCGCTTGTAAAGTACATTTTATAACGGTGATTTTCGACGACGCTTTTATACCGAAGTGTATCAGTTTAGGTTTAATTGACGTGTACTACTGCGGCGTCAAGATGGTTTTTTGCTAGCGTAGCGAGGATACTCGAGATTATCTAGCTTTAGCGAAGAGACGTAATTAATCGACGATAAAAGTGCTTGGATTTTTTTCCCTTATCGAGGAAATGGGTTTAAGGTGTTGAAGGATGTTATTACCTTTTTTTTTACTCGTACTTGGAAATTTTTTCTGGACTAATTTTGTGATGTAAATTAAAGCTGAAGAGAGGTTTTTGAGTTTCTCGTGTTTACTCTTGCTTTAGACAATGCTGAATTTAGTTGGTATTTAATTACTTACTGACGGTGCTGGTAAATTTATTTATGAATTTCTTGGTAAAAAGAAATGGGATAAAAAATCCACAAAACTCTTTTGAATTTTATCAGTTAAGGAATAGATTTTTTGTGAGGTTAGTGACAAAGGAGTGCCAATCCATGGGGAGGGGAGGGGAGATCTTGCTCCCAAGTAAATCCCACTTGAAAAGTTTGGCAAAAAGTTGGAAATTTGAATAAGAAATTGAGAAATATTTCTGAATTTGATTTTCTCAGCTTACCGACATATTGTAAATGTTTTGCAGTGAATTGGAAAAGTCAGAAAGTTAGATGGGGAAATTGGTAAAACCTTCATTTTGTGTTGAATGTTGAATGTTCAGAATGATGAAAATTTACGAAAAAATGATTCATAGAGTCTTTAAATTTTCAATTAAATTGAATTTCCTAAATTTTCATCCAAATATTCTTACGTTGAACTAAATCTAAAAATTGAAAAATAAGATTTTTATGGTGATTGATACTTAGTTCTTGGAGAAGCAGGACTGAAATGTGAAAAAAGATTGAATTTTAGTTTTTGAAGACCCTTCTCTGCAGTTATTTCGCCGGAATCTTTGCCTTTCCCGTGCTTACGTTCTGTGAGCTGACATAAAATTAGCCCTTATCAATTAAGTAAAATGAAAAAATTCGATTTTCCAAAAATTAAATTATTCTTTCTCTCAGTAAATTTTAATATTTTGGAGCTGAAAAAAATTGGCACCCGATCTTGGTTTTTCTTAGGAGCTTAATCATGGATTTAAAAAAAATTAAATAATTGTATGCCATTGCCCCCCCCCCCAGAAAATGTTTATATTTTGAAGCAGAAAAAATTTGGCTCCTCTTATTTTTTTGGGTGCGTAATTTTACTCAAAATAGAAGTGGAATTTAAATCTAGAAAAGTTTCGAAAGATTGGTCTGATAAATTAGATGAAATCAATTAAAATTATTTTTGAAAAATATTTGCTTCCTGGTAATTAATATTTTAAAAAAGGTAAGTACAAATTTTATGACACGAACAGGCATTTTTACCATTTTTTCAACTTTTAAAAAATTCCCTGAAAATCTTAATCAAGGTTGTTTTTTTTTCCAAAAAGCAACTTCTTTGAACAAAATGTAACGAAGTTCTGGAAAAATGTTACAAAACCACTTTAAAATTAATCCACTATGATGCTTCGTAAAAATTGACAATTTTTTTTCTGAAATTTTTCTACGTTATTGCAATCACATTATTTTCGTACTCATTTTTTTTTTCAAAAAAATATGTATAATTTTATGATTGGAATGGAAAGGACTGTTTTGAACCTAATTTTTTTTAAGCTCACTGGAGCAATAAAGAAATGATTTTGATCGATTAAAACGAAAGTACATTTATTTTTCATTATTCGCTGACTCACTTAATGCTTTAAATATTTACTGTGTTGCCCGCTATTAATGCACTTTAGCACCCTTTCCCACGAATTATTATTTTCCCATTTGTAAAGTTCGACCACATATTATTGCCCATTGTTGTATCATTGTCAGCTTTTAACCAACTGTCATGAATACGAAAGAGAGAATCGAGTTAAGGAATTGAACAAGTGTTGTAGCGATGAAAAATACGTTTTAGGAGTAGGTGTTCTTATTCAAATAATAAATGCTTTATTTTTTAAAAGTTTTTTTTGACCTTTTTCATTTTCTGTAGTGTATTGCCTCGTATTTGTGGCATTTTCGTAAAATCATCGAATTTCTGGTTCAAAAGAAATCACTTTCTTGTGTGGTTTTTTTTTGTAAAGTCGACCTTTCAAAAGCAGAATTTTTCTATTTTTTCTCTTTTTTTCAATTTTTTCATTTTTTTCTTTATATTTCTCGATTTTGTGAAACAAGATTGTGTTTTTTTTTCTCTCTGGAGGTTAGTCAAGGTGATGAGAGATGATTTCTGAAGAAAATTTTTTATTAGAGTCAACGTACTCCGAAGGCCTAATCTCAAACCAAGATATTCGAATGAGAATATACCTAGGAAAATTCAATGAATTCATCAGCTTTTTGTTTTTTTGTTTGCCAGCAGCATGAAAGATGAAAAGGGATGCAAATTGCGAAGTGAGGTAAATCTGTCGATATTTTTCAAGTTTTTATTTATTTTTTTGCGGGAACGTTTAGACTGAGGGGAAAGGAAGACCGATAATAAACGGAGTTGATTTTAATAAAATGTATGAAAAATTGTTCTCGTTTGTCAGCGTGGTATGCGATAATTTTAATTTCACATTCGATCGGAAACGAGTTAATTAAATTCATAGCCAATCGTGACGAAACAATTTTCAATATTTATTCGAACGATGGTGTAATTGGAATTGTTATTGCAGGAAGATGTGAGGTATTCGGTATTTTCATCGCCACATTTTTCGTACCGTGTCGATGATACGCTTTGAAATGTATATCATTTGGCTAAATTGTACGTACGATTTCGTATGTAGAAATGATAGCGTCGGCGTCGCGTCGAAATAATACGATTTTCTTCATGAACGAGGGTATTTTCACCTGTATGAGGTTCTGCGACACCGTCTCGTAATAATATAATAAAGTTTCTCGTATTTATGAAGTCGTAGTACGAATGAACTTGTACGTATTCACGTTTATATTGCGATACGAATCGCAGACTGGGCTTGTATGTCAAGGGTTGAAGAGGCGACGCTGATGTTCTTTTGTTTTTCTCACGAAATGAAGGTAATTTGTATTGTAATCGGTTTCCACGGCTGTTCTCGGTCTGAGTTCGTATTCGTGACACGTATTTGATTTCAATTTCGGATATTTAGGTTTATTTAAACGATTCGACTTCGTTTGAATTGCCAAATAGAAGATGTTCTTTTGTCAGATTGATCAACAGGTGTTTGAATGATTCGTTTTAGCGATACAAGGGTTGAGTTGGCGGCAAGTTTCTAATTGCGAAGAATAAGTTTGCAAATGAGAGCTCGAGGATTCAGATTAGTGTGTAATCCTTTTGATGTGAAGAAGTTGGTTTTAAAAAAGGAGAGGTGGAAGTTTGGATGGAATGGAGATGGCGAATAGGCTGAAGTTTGCAAAGTTGTCTGTCCTTCGATTGTGAACTTGAGAAGAGTGTAAAAAAGAGGTATGGTATTTAAGAATTTTAGAACTTCTGTAAGAAATTTACTCATTTTTTTTTCAAAGTGAAATTTGTGAAAATTTTGAAGTGTATTAATCTGTATTAGGAGCAGAATATGAAGAATGAGATGGATTGGAAACTAGGTATCAAAGAATTTGGATTTCGTCAATTTTTTTCAGTTGATATTTCCTAAGTTGAAACTGAAACTCATCCATACCAAAATTTTAGTATTCATCGATTTCTGAGAACAGAACGATATAAAATCAGTTTTGACAAAATTGACTTTTGTTCATTTCAGCCTTCGATCCTCCTTTCTCCTCAAGACATCCAAAATTGGGATAATTTGAAGCATGTTTTGCGGATTGGTATTTTTTTTTTGACTTCGATGTTTCTTCAGGTGATACGTAAAATTAAATTTTTAGGGAAAACCTTTTAAACAATTAAAATCTTATCTACCGATAAGAAAATTTTTGATAATTGGAACAGTTTTAATATTTTTGTTTATCTTCATTTTGAGAAAAAGGAAAATGATTCAGGATTTTTTTTTCTTTAACGATTCAAACGAAGTGGAAACTTAATTTTCAGAAGAAAAAGTTCAAAAACTCATTCAAAAATGCTGGAAAAATTTATATTGGTCTGTAGACTTGAAAATAATGAAATTTTGTTTTGAAAGGTTGGTATTGCGTAGAGATTCAATTTTCTCCCTTATTTATAAATCACTGAAAATTATCGAAAACCACGGGAAAAAATACAGAAGTTCAGCACAGTAATAAATTATTGAAAAATTTCGTTGGAAGCGAACAATGAAAAAAAAATGATTGGAAATCACTGAAAAGTCAGTAAAACATCTAAAATTCGATGAAAATAAATTGAAGATTTTTTCTGAGCTGTAATTTTTATTATTATTTTTTTTCAGTCACTTTTTACTCATTTGAAATGAGAGATCAAATTTTGCAAAAAATAAACTTTTTTTAATAATACTTACCATGATTTTTTCCGAAAATTAGAAATGTTAAATTTTTTAAAAATCGAAAATTTTTAAAATTAATCTGGATAAGTAGCCAAAGTTTCAGTTTTGGGATTTGTTTTTTTTTTCGATTTCTAATTTATCGATCTCTGTTTCTTTCGAGTGAAAGTTCCATTACTTTTTAAAAAAAATTTCCTTGATCTGTTCTGGCTGAATTATTGTCATTATTTTTTTTCCAGTGTAGCTGTTTTTTTTTTTTGGAACAAGATAATTTTTCAGGGAACAAATCAACTCAAAACATAGAATAAAAAACTCGATTTTCATTTGAACAAGGACCAGAAACGATTGATTTATTTTAAAAGTGATTTGTTTTTTAAGGGACAGAATCAATGGACATTACTTTTTGGTGTATCAGGTTGAAAAAATTGAAAGAGTCGTTATTTTCAAAGGTGGTCAAAAAGTACTGAAGATGTCGAGATTTTCAGTCAAAAGTTCAAAAAAAGTTGAGAAATCACAAAAACGAAAAATATGAAGTTGTTTGTCAGCTTGAGTGGAAAAAATGATTGTTCAATATAAAGCATAAGAAGTATATCTAAAAGAAAAAAAATCAGTTTTTCGTATGTTCCCACCAATCTACCTAAATTAATATTATGTTCATCAATAAAAAACATCGAAAATTAATTATTTTTCATCCAAATACACTTTTTAGGATTTTTTGATTTTTAGTTTTCAATTGATTCAAAAAAATATGGGATAGATGTATCATATTGAACATTTTCCAAAAATATTGTATGATTTTTTCGTTTGAAAATTCGAAAGCCCCAAAGCTTAAAAAATTTTCCCCTCTACATTTGCATCGTATTTTATTTTTTCCTGAAAAATTTTAGGTATGCAATTTAATTTTTCAGATTTTTTGAATGGGGAGAGGGGAGGTGTGAGAAATTTAAATTTTCACACCTCATAATTGTCAAAAAATTCAATTTCTAAATTTTGATAAGAAACCTTACATGATAATGTTGATAAAAAGGATATTGAAAAAAAAGAGGAAAAATAAACAGAAAACAGCCAAAAAATTATTCATTTCTAACTTATCACTTTTTGAATACAATTGATTTACTTTGTGATTTTTTAAATCACTTTTTACTTGCATTATGAAATTTTTTTTTCATGAAATACGATTCCTGTTGTATCATCACTTGAAAAACGTTGTAGGTATAGGTAGATATAATTGACATACCTTTTATGATTTCCACCCTCTACGATGTCTTTATAGGTGAAATCCATAGCTTCCTTCTATTTTCCATTCCATTACTTCGTTAAATGCCATAAACCGTGTTAAATTGTTGGAAAAATAGTAGGAAAAAATTTAATAATAGAACATAATAAATATATGCGATCATGCAACGCTATTACTTCTGAAGGCGTAAAATGGTATCTAATAAATCTACAACGATTGTTTCATTACTTCTGCTCATTTTTCTCTCTTACGTTGTATTCTTCCTCGCAACCTTTGAACGTAGGTAGGCTTTGTCTTTCGGCAAGAAATTCAAGCCCATGGTAATTAATCTCCTTGATGGAGGAGAAAAATCAAGAGTAGTAGTTGAGACCAGTCGTGAGATAATTTAATCATTGGTTCAGAATATTAAATTTTTCTCTACTAGGAACTCGATTCTCGAATATTCTATGTCGTCGATCAACATCTCGATATTACAAGTTTCTAGTACACAGGTACTTTAAAAAATATTACGATATGATTCAATAATATAAAAAATACTGAACCGAAGTTGAAATTGCCCCGGAGTTGATGGTCCAACTTTTTTATCGTGAAATTTATTGATTCTTTATAAAGGGTAAGGAAAATACTTACTGAACGACGTGTACGTGAAGACAACTTATTCTACTCATTTTATATTAAATTAGTTGCAGATTTGTACATCTGAAGGAGCTCTCAGTTGAAAAATGATGTGTGGGTTGAAATGTGAGAAGTGGAATTTTTATTGATTGTGGTTGAAAGTATTTTTCTTATTTGCAACTACAATTTTTGCAACATTTTTATAATCTGGAATAATGATTTTTAAAATGAAAATTTCTGAGTTTAAAAAAAAATTTAGTTAAGGAGAAGCAGTTTTAAAATGACTTGGATTGATCAAAAATTAAATTTTTACTCTTTTTTGAGGATACAGATTTACAAATGTCAGATGAGATTGAAATTTTTGATGAATCGAGGTTCTAAGGGGTGCCCAAAATTGACATTTATTAAAGTAAGCTTCAAAAAAAAGGTTTGAGCTATTTTTAATCTCTAAAGGCTGTTTTTTTTAAAAAAAATCAAAAACAATAAATTCAAAGCAAACTTTGATTTTTCAATTGATCAATATTCTAATATTCTTTCCCCAATTTTTTGAGGTGGTTTCAATTTTTTTACAAGTTAATTTTGCTTTTATGGCATTCCTGCTTTTTCTCGTGACCTTTTTTTTGGGGGGGGGGGGGACTGATCTTTGATTTTTCCACTTTGACTTGACTATTATTTCAAGACATTCGATTTATTAAAATTTTTCTCCCTAAATTTTGCTGGTCTGCAGCATTTTTATTTTCAATTTTTCTCGTTGCCTTATTATTTCATCGCGAAAGGAATTATTTATAATTCTTTTCTCATCTTTGGCATGAATTATTTTCAGCTGTTTGATTTTTTTTAGGAATATTTTTTCTTCTAAAATTAAATGAATTTTAGTAAAATTTCTCTATGATAGAATACCTATAAGTATAGTTTATTTACATGTCCCTCATGTACGATTTTTCATCTCACCTCGTTTCACAGGCAGCTCATTTTTACGAGATCTTTTTTCAATACCATCCACTTTGCTGCGCCGAAAATGTGCGAAAAATCTAATCAAATAAGCAGCAATCGTTTCGTAGGCGAACGATAAATTTCAGATGAGAAATTGGCTGTGGAAAATTTATACTCCCGCATATCGTAAAATTTTCTCCATACGTGTTTGCCAATGAAACAAAGGAATCTCGTACATCATTTTTACACGTATAATATCGAAATGGGAAAGCTGCCTGTGTGGGGGAGGAATCGAAAACCCATGACCAATGATTTTTTCGATTTACGTTACCGCGAGTTGCGTGCATATTTCGAAATGAAATTGATGTCGGGGAATGAAATAGAGTTTCGTAGACCTACGAATATCGGAGGTGAAAATTTTTCGCGCGTTATTCAATTTATTTTATGACTTGGATGGTACTTTATAGCAGGATGTCGATGTGAAGTACTCGGGTACCTACGTACTACGTACGTGTCGTCTGCTATATCGAATGACTGTTGCAAAAAGCGTAGTATTTTTTTTGCTTTTGAATTAACCAATTGGTAGTAATGTGTCGTATTGGGGTATTTTTAAAGGCTACGTAATTTGTTTTAAAAATAGGGAAAGCTGAATGCGGGGGTGAACGTGTACGACGTGAAATGATACTTATGATTTCAATTAAATTTGAAACAATGGCCCATCGTATTGTGAAGACCTCTTACTCTTTTTTTCCAATTTTTAGGCCGAGTGGTTGATGAAAATACACAATAACGAGGTGGTAATTGGGATTACGATTCTATCAGTTCTAACATCGATTTGGTCGACGTTGAAATTAAACGTAACGATTTGAGAACGTCGAACTTCAACGTCAACGTTTTAGCACGTGTTAAATTGAATATTGTACGGTGCTCTGATAACCTTGATAATTATCTGGGATACTTTGATTATTGAAATAAACTATCCGAATTGTTCGACACAATTACCTATTTCTTGATGCGGTTGTGTGAGAATTTTTTTTCTGGAATTTTCCTAAATATTGCTCAAATGTTGAAATTTTTTCATTTCATTGAAGAGTAGTTTATCTGTTGTACAATTGCGTTGTCGATTTCCATTTTTATGAATCGAAATGAGCGGGTTCGAAGGTTGTTTTTTTGGTCGTCGTGATATGCTTCGTTTATTTGATTTTTTCTGTAAATAAATAATTAGTTCTTTCGGAAGTATAAAAAAGTTTATTCCTTGAAAGAAGTTCGATTTTTTGAACCATCCTGCCATTTTGACCATTTTGAAGGAAAGATCGTACAAAAAAATATTGAACGGTTTTATCTGCCTCAAATTTATAGCTGAAGAAGTAAACTTAACGGGAAGGGAAACTAGGGATCGAATTATCGAATATATTCGTACTAAAAGTTAGAATTATATGGGTTCATTGCCCATAATTTAAGGGTCGGTCATTTGAACGATAGATATATTTTACTTTATGATGATAAATTATTGCTATATTTATAGACTCGATTATTTTGAAAGCATTTGAATAAATGTGAATGGCGTTTAAGCGTGTGGAATATTCAACAAGGTTGTAAATTGTTCAGTAGGTATTGAAAATATTAAACAGGAAAGAAAATGATTTGTAGGAAGGGAAGAATCGAAGAAATCGAAAATTACTCAACATTATCAAATTTAAATTCGCTTGTATTTTAAATCTCTTTGAACTCTTGGAAAGAAAGGTTTAGTTTCAAAAAAGAGAGCATTTTTTTCAAAAAGTAATAATTTTTTGTTGTAACTTTGCAAAATTTTTAATTCATATGGTAATTAAATTTACAAATTTTTCGTTTTTTTTTTTGTCATGAATCATATTTTGGGGCCGGGAACAATTATGTAGGTATTTTGAGGCTTGATTTTTAACATGGATATGTTTTTTCCTCTTGGGTGGGGGGGAGGGTCATTCCATAATTTTTAAGACCCTACTTTGCGTCACGCTGTTATGTGTCACCAAAAGTCAAATTTTTATATTTTCGAAATTAAAATTAATGTCAGAAAGTCAGAAGCAGAAAACTGACTCGATATCAGAAAGTCAGAATGACAAGAAAAATATCAGAGAGTTAAAAACCGATTTTTAAATTTTAAAAACGATTTTTTTTTATTTTTGAAATCAACTTAATATCATCAGTCAGGATGAGAGAAAAAAACATATCCATGTTATCAACATTTCCTTTAAGATTAACTACATTTTTTCTTTCAATTTTTTTAGATTTTATTCTTAAAAAATTTGAAAAATAATATTTTCCTTTTTTTTTCGTTTTTGGTCGTGTTTTTTTTAATGCTTAAGTATTTATAACTATTTTTTTGAATAATAAATTGAAAATTTGTAAAAATTTTGAAAAATCGCTCTTTTTTCCTATTTTTTTTTTTTGAAGAAAAAATTCATCAAAGCAAAAAATGTGCTCTTTTATTTTGAGTCAGTGAAAAGTCGTTGATAAAAATAGTCAAAATTGCAGAACAGGAAAAATCAGCGAAATGCTTTGATTTTCTGCGAATTCTCACTGATTTGTGTGAAAAATTCAAAGAGTGCATGGAGGGAGAGAATAAGTCAATATCCATCATCGGCTTCAATATTTCAAAAAACTTTCTAAATAGTACAAATACATACATTTTTGCCTCAAGTGTTGTTGTTTGAATTTCTTCATCGACCAAAACAAGATCAGGAAAAAAAAGAAGAAATGTCAAATTAAGTTCATTTTAATTACCTATCCAAATTGAATTGATGGATGGTGCAATTTTTTTTTGATCGATTTCAAATTTGTGACTATTTTCATCAAAAATGACGATTAAAAAAGTAGGAAAAAATTGAATTTTTAAATTTCCGTTGAAAATTGTTTCGCAGAATTTGTCATAAAGTAAATAGTGAAAACAGCGCAGCGTTGGAAAATTTTTAAAATAACAATTTTAGGGAAAACCTTGATTTTTTAGTGACGAATAAACGACCAACGAGAGTGAATTTGATTCCGCATAACTCTTATGAGCTACGTCACCTATCAATATTCTTGGAGAAAAAATTGCAAATCTGGAACATGGATTGCATTTTTGTTTATCGACGTTTTGAGGAGTGAAAGACAATTTTTTTGTCAAATTTCTGATTTTCTGCTTCTCAATCAAATCCTTCGGATGCACTAGAAAAGAAAAGGATGGTAATAATAATCAAAAATCCCCTATTTTCCAAAAATGGCTCCATCTTGGGAACCAACCAATCGTCAGATGAGACTGAAATTGTTTGGGCGAGTTGTATTTTGAAAAAAAAAAGCTTGTACCATATTGAAAGGTTGGGGAAATTGGAGCCCTTTGTTTGAAATAAATTTGTATGATGGATTTTTTTTTTCATCTGCGTCATTTTTAGGTTATTTTTTGTCTATAGAGGTTGACATGGGTGGATATAGGTATATTTTTAACTTGCTCAAATTGGTACATTTAATTTGAATGGATGCTGTTGACGTAAGCTACTGCGATGTGGTAAAATAAATTTATTCTGCATTTTAGCTTCAAATAAGCAATGAGCTGGTAAAATTAAACAACGACAGGATCATTGGACGAATGATTTTGACTATTTACCAGCACCTTCGTCACGACGTATATGAGAAGAAATAAAAAAAATATCATTGCCTAATTTGAAGAGATTTTTTTTTCCATTTGCGTCAATTTTTTGTCAAAGAAGAGGTTGACGTGGGTGGATATTTTTTTTTACTTGCTCAGATAGGTACATTTAATTTGAATGGATGCTGTTGACGTAAGTTAATTACTGATGTGGTAAAATAAATCTATTCTGCATTTTAGCTTTAAATAAGCGATGAGCTGGTAAAATTGAACAACGACAGGATCATTGGACGAATGATTTTGATTATTCACCGGCACCTTCGTCACAACGTATGGGAAGAAATTAAAAAAAATATCATTGTCTAATTTGAAGAGATTTTTTTTCCATTTGCGTCAATTTTTTGCCAAAGAAGAGGTTGACATGGGTAGATATTTTTTTTTTACTTGCTCAGATAGGTACATTTAATTTGAATGGATGCTGTTGACGTAAGTTAGCTACTGATGCAGTAAAATGAATTTATTCTGCATTTTAACTTCGAATAAGCAATGAGCTGGTAAAATTGAACAACGACAGGATCATTGGACGAATGATTTTGATTATACACCGGCAACTTCTTCACAACGTATGGAAAAAAATGAAAAAAATATTTTCATCTAATTTGAAAAGAAGGTGTACAACGCAAAGAAAAACACTGAATCAACACGTCTAGCGTGGGAAACTGATTAGGTGCAAAAGAAAAACAATTCTAAAGCAGAAAATTCGGCAGTAAAGAGAGAAAATGAATTAAAACGTGTACCCGTATGGCATGGCATAGTTACCTACGTGCATTTAAATAATGAGATTTTGTTCACTTTGCTCCGACATCGCTTTCGTAAGCAAGTTTACTCGAGGAAAGATTACACACGAAAAGTTGGCGACGTCTACGGAGAAAACAATTTAACAGTTCGGTGTTCACGGTTAAAACTTAAAATTATGGCGGAGCGTGGTAATTGTTTGTACCTGTCATATTATCCCTTCGTAATACCGAATATACCAACATTTTAATGTATTTCTACGCAGCTCGGAAGCGAAATATTCGGGCTGCGAATTCGGGTCGAAAAATTATAGCTTTAAAAATTCTCCCTCCTTGGGGAATAATTTTGCTGCAAGGAAACGATTAAAGTAAATCTCAACTCGTAAAAAGAGCAAATCAAGGTATGTTTTGTTTAATAGCGATGAAAAATTAATAAGATTTTATTGTCGTTGTCGTCTTTAGAAAATCAACAAGTTGTTTTTTTCTCTTCTTTAAACTCTTAACAAACTGAAGGCGAGCTGGATAAATTATAACGACTTTAATAGTTTTTACTTTTTGGTTAAGTATTTTAATTTACGTTACAGAAGGATTTTACCGGCGTGAAATTTACGTAAAAAAGTACGACGGCGATTCGAGAGAGTTTTCGTATTCGATGTTCAATTAGGAAAATCTCGATAAAGACAGGGCGGTTCGAAAAGTTGCTGAGAGAGAATTGACCGAATTGGTTGCAGTATTGTGTCCGTACGAGAATCGTCCGATACATTTCCCCTTTCTCCCTGCTCTCCTTACAAACTCTAGGATCCTGTTTTCTCGCCACATTCCTTCGGAATCCGGTTACATCACATTCCTAAACTAAACTACCTAAACGGACCGATTTCTCTTTTCCTTTGTCTTTCCACCCTCTCTTACTCTCTCGCCCAAATGACGATACTTCAAATACGCATCATTGTACCTTTTGATTGTTCGTTTCTTACATGCATATCTCTTTTTTTTTTTCGATCTGGATTAAAAAGTTTTTTAAAAATTGAAAATGAAAATCTGACTTTCAAAAGGAGTTAGAAATGAACCCCTTTCTTTTTTGATTTCTTAAATTGATTCGTTTCCTATGTTGTGTGTTGATGATGTTGCGATCCAAGTTTTCCAAGGTTTCTTCTGTTTTTTTCCAAAATATTTTTCATACTCATGGAACATTTTGGTCAAATATACATAACTCAAAATGCTCTGGAAACTCTGGAAAAGTCAGAAAAAATTTTGAAATTTCCGCTGGAATTTTGTAAAAATCAAAAAAATAGATATTATCATCGGCGAAGTGTTTTCCTGCTCATTTTTTCACTATTTTTAATTTTTTTTGGCTTCGTTTCCCTCGGACCAAGGAAGAAGCTTATCTGTCCATCTTAAAATTGCCCTGGAAAATGTGGAAAAATTAGGGAAAATCATTTCTGAAATATTGTGGACACTTTGAGATTTTTAGATTGTACAAAACATTTTAGAATTTTTAAATGCCATTGAAAAAATTTGAGCGTCATACGATTCAGAGATTTTCTAGTCTACTGATCAAAATTAGCAATTTGGAATTTTTTACTTCCAAAAACTTCTGAGATTTTTGAAGGTCGAATTGTTTCAAAAAACATACATTAATAATGATACATGATTTTGAATGAACCAGACTTCAAAATTCCTAGAAATCTGTTTCTAAATTTTTTTACACATCTTTTTTTTACAATTTTATGTAAGTAGACATTTTGAATGGGGGTTGTTACTTGTTAGACAACTGCTTTAAAACCTTTTCTAATTTTCGGGCTCATTTTAAAATTTGTGAACGAATCAGAAATCTTTTTTAGAAGTGAAAAGTTGGTTTTTTGATTTAACACTGAATTTGTTCCCAACTCAAAACTCAATTTTTGGCGTCTAGGAATGGTTGTTACTGTGTCTTGAAAAAAATCTTCTGGGTAGTCTGAGAAATGTAACCGGTTCAAATTTATCTAGTCCGTTTTCCAAATTATGATTGTGAAGGCTTCTAAATTTCTAAACTTCTGTCTCAAAAAGTATTGTTTTTTTGGAGTTGAAAAAAATGAATATACTTACCTAATTTTTTCGGAGCAAGAAATAAAACTTTGAACCATAAATATGTTCAAGTGTGAGGGAAACAAAACTTTATAGTTTTTATAAAAAGATTTATAAATTAGGTACCAGTATTTTTTTAATTTTCAATTTTTTTCAAAATTTTTGAAATACTTTTCCAATTTTTTTATATTGATTTTTTTTCTTTTCAAACATTCTATTTTCTTTTTTTGTGAATGAAACGTAGTTAGACATTTTAAATGGACAGTGTTCTGTGTTGTCAATATTGAAAATTTGAACCACTTTTAAAAAAATCTTTACAACTTTTGAAAATGCCAATGCATTTTGAAATAATTATTTATCATAACTCCGACCCTATTTCCAAGTTATATTCCTACTTAAGCAAGCAGTGTTGCCAATAGTGGAATTTTGGACCCCGAATTCTCAACTTTGGCAACACTTGAAAAAAATTTCACCAGAACGTTACACTTTGTATTGTGAGTTTCCAAATGTCGTTCATTTCTGAACGCCCTGTTGTGAAAATTCATCGTTTCGAAGCAAATTCAAGTATCTCGTATTTTTTTCTCAAACTTTACTCGATTAGCTGATTTTTCCAAACACTCGAGTACCTACTTGTATAGTTTTCTATTTTAAAATTCATTCGAATTAAACTATTTGTTATTTCATACTAGATTTTAAAAAAAAAGAAAGCAGTTTTCCCAACAAAAAGACATAAAGAAAATTTAAAGAAAGTGTAGGAAGATGTCAGGATAGCAAAAGGCGAAATCGAAAGAAAACTGAAAAAATACGAATTTAATTAATGTTTTTACAACGCGTAAAATTTTTTTCTCACGCTGTTCGAATACGTAATTTAACTCAAGAAATGGCACAAAAAAAAGGTGGAGGGAAATTAAATTCGAATTTCTTTTGGGATACGGTTGAAAGTAAAATCAAGTCGCGCCAGGTGGCATGACTCGAATTGTAAGATGTTCAATCTGAACCTTTTTACGAATTAAAAATTTTTCACAAAATTAATATTTTTTGCATTTGAATTAATTAAATAGAACATGGTATGAGAATATTGGTAGAAAGTAGGGTAGAGTTTGAAGAAATATGAATTATGCTATTTTTTTAAATTATATTCGAAATAATTTCAAGTTTGATAACCCTTTGTTCCTTTTTTTTCTTCCCATGCGGTTTATTTGTACAGAATTATACCATTAAAAATTAATATAATAAGCTCCTGTTTAATCATTTTGTTGGTTTTTTTTTTTCTTTCAGACCTGCAACAAGCAGCACACAAATGATGAGGTTATTCGTGGACGCCTATTAACCGAATTTTTCTCAAGGTAATTACTTTTATTTTGAATTATTAATCGAGAATCGAACAACCAAAAAGTAATTTATTTTATTGCTTTTTGGTTTGTTTTTCCTTTTTAAATCAATAATACGTCCCATGTTGATATAATATGCCTCCCTCAACTCGTTTAAATAATGATTAATATTCATAATAAGCAAAAGCCGCAGCGATAGGTGACTCGTGGGTCCCGTTAATCGAATCACCCTCCCCCACTTCCACCGTGTACATAAATAGCCCGTAATTGGAGCGTTATTACGCCTCGAAGAACGTTATTGCCCTCCAGAGGACAAAACCAAGAGCCGAAATTGAATTACCTACACGTATTTGTCATTTCGTGCAAAAAAATTACCTACGTAGATTTCGCAATTTTCATGACGCTGCGACCTTTATTATCGAAATTCGTTTATCTAAGAAATTTAGCCAGTCATCAAACAGGGAAAAAGAAGTTGGAGAAAATTAGGTGATTTTCGGTCGTCAAAAGTGTCCGTAGAAAATCCAGAATCGACTATGGAAATGCGAAAGAGAAATTTAGAGGATCAGTGTCAAGCTGTTTTTAAAATAATGCTGCCAAAATCAGATTATAAAGTTGAAACAACATCGTTTGGACGAGGTTTATCGAAGTTAACGCGTAATTAAATTTTTTTCTGCGAGAGGTTGGCGTATTTCGTATTTAATGGGATGAGTAAGTAACCGTGATGAGGGAAATTCGTAATGGTGAAATTTCTACTGGCTGGCGTAATTTTCACGAGGATTAGGTGATTTTTTTCAAAGTTAGAGAAGTATTCGTTCAAACGGCGATATTTGGAGTTCGGTTCGGTAATTTTTCCGGTAGGGTAGACGGGTTGGAAAGATGTTTTCTAGATGAATGATATTTTTATTAATGCGGGGAAGTGTAATAGGTTAATTTTTGTTGATTGAAAGTAAAGAATAAATGAAGTGAGATGAATTTTGCGAAGAAAATTTCTGATGTATTAATTTTGAACAAAAAAAAATGGTTTTTTATCTCTCGATGGAGGGGTTGAAAAAATAATTTTTTTTTAATTTGAAAAATTTTGTCTTCTAGACGAGAAAAAAATGAAGAAAATTGAACTGTGGTAAAAAAAAGAGGGAGAATTTGTTGTTCATTGAATTGGAAATTTTCTGAGTTTCAGTTACGAATCTGGAGGAAGGGAGTTTGGTCCTTCTGGCTCCAGGAATTTTGAAAAAGTGCCTCTGATTCCAGCTCCGAAATTTTATTTCTGAAAGAGAGATTTTCCTTAAAAGTGGCTCCAGCTCCAAAAAATCACTCGAAGGGGGCTTTCCTCCTTCATCCCTCCGGCTTCGCTCAGGGTCGTTGGTCATCCCAAGGATTTGAAAAATTTTCGCCCTAACTTCGCTCGGGCAGTATTTGTTTTAAAAATTGATGATTTTTACAAATCTTTCAGTTAAATATCACTGATTTTCAATCAATTTATAATTTGTAAATAAAGAAAGTGACTGATTTGAAATGATATGAAAAATTAGCAACAAGTTTGAAAGGGTTCTCCTTTCTTGAGTTCCAGCTCTTGCTCCAAAATTTTTGATCAAAGTGTCTCCAGCACTGAAAAAATCGTCCATAGGGGGGCTCTTTTCCTTCCTCCCTTCGGCTCCACTCCAAAAGCCTGATTTCAGTCTCCTTAAAAATTCAAATTTCAATTTTTCTGATTTATTGATTTTCTTTGAAATTGAAAAATACATTTCCTCGATTGTTGTTGAGGATTTCTTTTCTAAATATTTTGATTTTGAAAAATCCTAAAGGGCGAATGAATCCTTTTAAAATGAAAATTTTTGAAACCGCCGCACGATTTTTTTTTATTAAATGAAAGATAATTTTGTGATATTTGACCATTTTTGGGGCAAAATGAGGAGTTTCAATTTTTCAAAAGTTTTTGGTGACTTTTATATTTTTTGTAATGAATTTTCTTTTTCATTTTAAAGATTTTTATAGGCAACTTTCTTTGTGTCAAAATTACAGCTAAATCAAATTTTTCAATGGAATCAAAAACATGATTTTTGAATTCTTATTTTTTTCAATTTTTAACATTTTGAAATCTCTAAAGAGTTAGAAATGTGTAAATCAAGTGTGTTGATCAAAAAATCAGATTGAGCTAATTTTTGATGCAATCCCATTCCAGATTTTTAGAGTAGTACATTTTGAGTAAGTACCTTTGAAAAATTCAAAAAATCTTTGCGATTGAATAGGTACATAACAATATATTAAAATCGAATTTTGAAGTGATTGGTATTTTCCACTTTAAATTTTTTCTGAGATTAATTCCAGTCATATATTGCAAAATTTTATTGTCAACATTAATAAGGTGTTGAATTGTAGATAATAATTTTTCTGCCATCGAATTGTAGGTATTTTGAACTCAAATTTGAAAATTAAGCCCCAAAGAGGCTTTCAAGTTCGACTTCACCTGTGGCTCAAAATCGACCCTCATAATGACTTTAATTTTCAAAGGAAGAACGATTTTTTTAAAAAACACCTCTAAATTCGATGAGCAGAAACTTTTTTAATTTGAAATAATCCAACTCATAGAAGTATATTTCAATGAATAATCACGGGTTTTGAAGTCCATTTCCTTTCACTCTCGAAAAGTTTTTTGATGAGGATGTTTTAATAGATATTGACTCTGAAATTGATTTTAGAGATCTCAGCGATGAACTCGACTGAAAAAGATGAAATCTTGAATTGATGTTCGTCAAAAATGTTCTAATTCATTATCATTTTGTTTAATACTTTTGATTTTTTTTCCATTTTTCCCTTTGTTGGGAATTTATTTCCGGTTAGAAATGATTGAAAATTTTGATTCGATTTTTTTTTTTAAATTTTACCAAATTTGATGGGTTGGAGGAGGTTAGATCATCAATTTTATCAAAACTACCGTTTTTTGTTGCACTTGGAACTTGAGAGAGAATTTTCTCTTTTTTTTTCTCGTTTGAAAAATATTTCCATTTAATTACCGAGAGAAAAATCGAGCATTAATTAATTCGAGGAAATTGTTCGTAAACTTTTTATTTTCCTAAAAAGTTTGTAAAAACCACCTCGTTTTAAATAATTCAAAACTTATGCGAAACAGGTGACAACCTTGGAAAAAGGACCTTAACAAAGCTCGATTTAAACTTAATCTGCGAACTGAAACATCGCTCGGCGAAGTATTCCAACCATTATTTTTATTTCGAAATACTCGCACAAACGTAGGTATAGGTAACTCGTAAGTATACCGATAAATCCACCTACCACTTCCACATCCACTCGTAATTCTCGATAAGTATACCGAACTCGGTTACACTACGACACATTTACAATGTAAATTTGTCGCTACTTCGGTCTCCCTTTATTCCTTGTCTTTTTTCATCCCTTTCTTACGGTATCGATAGTTCAACGCGATGAAAATAATTCTAATTTTCGAAGTCGCCGAGCTCTCGAGTATTTACGCGAAAACACTCGGTGTTAAAAACCTCATTAATCTAAATTTTTGACGAAGGAAATAAATACGTTCGGAAATGTTCACCGGTTCTCGTAGCACTTCGCACATAATCAAAGTAACGTATTTATGTTCCCTTTGAGAGATGTTTTCTAATTTTCAAATCATCCACGATGAGATAGGTATACCTGTGTGAGATGAATTTTTTTATCGAGGTACTTTTTTTTCTCGGGAAAAATTACGTGTATGAAATTTTGGTATAGGTAGGTTTTGTGTACGTTTTGTGTATTATCAAAGGGGTCAATGTGGCGATGAGGCTGAGCGCCTGAGCTCGAGTTATGGTCTTATCGCACTATCGTAATTAGTTGGTCGGTTTGGTTATGGAAATTTAACCAAAGTGTGGTGCGTTTGTATTGAATATATGGTGGTTTATTCATCGCACTGCGGTAAATTTTAGATGATAAAAATTTTCAAAACCAGATTTGATGTGCTGTGTTTAATTAGTGTTATATAATGGGGTCGATTTTGGGTTAGGGCTTATCAGACGATGGTGAATTTTAGGCAATGGCGGTCGATTAATTTTTTGATATCGATTGAAAAATTTATGTGGTTAGGTTTGTTATTGGATTTATCATCGTGATAAGTTTATTTAGACGACTTGAGGATATTTATACCTGGTTGAATTTATTCGGCTTTGAGATCGATAAATCATAATTTTTTTCGTGTCGAATTTTCAAATTGAAGAATTTACAATTTTAATTTTAGGTTTTTAATGGTGGGAAATTTTGGATTTATTGTGATTGTCGATCTAAACTTCGTTTATCATCGAGAAAATTTGCAAATTTTTTTAATTGAATACTATACGTTCTAAATAAATATCACTCAAAATTTTTGAATTTTTGACTGAGAAAATTGGCAAAATCTTGACTGGCTGTATATTGTAAAATTTCTGAACTAATTTATTTCAAGAAAATTCTTTTTCATTTTTTTTTTGTTATGAAATAGGCAGATACAGATTTCAATTTGTGAAACAAAAAAAAATCAGTCATTAAGTAGAAATTTCGGCTACAGAAAAATTTTCTCTGTTTTACATAGTTCGAGGCGTTTATTCGAGCTGTAAATTCGAGACAAGAGTTTTCTAAAACATTAATAGGTGATAGAATAATATGCTTCGATGAATATTTTCTCGTGAAATAAAACTGTATGAAAAAATGAAGGAATTTTATGAAAATTTTTGATGTGGAAATGAAAATTACTATGACGATTCCAAATTTCAAGATGATGCCAAATTTGAAACAAACAAAAATAAGTAAAAATGTCTTCTGATATTTTTTTTCTCAATTTTTGAAGGTTTCAGAATTTCTCGATGTAATGATGATTTTTTAACGTAGGAAAATTTTTCCTTTCTGGATCAATATTTTATGATCGAGCTTTAAACAAATTCTTACAATTCTATTAGCTTGAAATTCCTTCATTTTTTCTTCCTTCTGTTTTCTTTCCCTCTCCCCAATTGATTACACAATTATTCTCCCTTTTTCAAAATCGAAAATGGTTTGATAATTTCAAAATTGAAAATTGAATTCAAATGGATTTTTGGTCTCTCGTAGGTAACTAGGTTAGGTACGCATTTGACATTTTTAAAATATTTAAATGTGGGTAATTATGAATAAGTGAAATCATTAGTGATGGGAGGGTGAAAGGAAAGGGGGAATTTCTCAAAAAATTTGTTAAAAAATTTCGAGTTTTCGTAGTGATTTTGGAAATTATTGCGATTAAAGGGAAATTGAAATACTGAGGTGCCTGAGTGTGAAAAGTCCAGAAAGTGAGAGGTTCTGAAAGTAATAAAAAAGATGGAAAAGTACGATAATTGCAAAGTGATGCTGAAAATCTAAAAAGTACTGAAAAAATCATACGTTTTCTATCAACTATTATTTTTCTCTTTTCAATTTTTAGCCTCCAATTCTCCAAGTCCAAAGATAGAACAAAAGAAAATTGAGATTTTTTCACTCCTTTATTTTTATGCATTGCAGAATTTTTTTCAAGTTTTTTGAAATAAACGAACTTTTTAAAACTTTTTTGCAATAATTCTTGGAGAAGTTCTTGTTCAAGATGTCCATTCAAGATCTTGTTTTGTATCCTAGAAACCTCAAGAGGATTTTAATGAATTTTACCGACTTTTTCAATTGTGTAGGAAGCGAAGGACTTAACAGTAGAAACAGATTTCGAAATGAACGAACATTTTGTCACTTTTTGGCAATAAAATTTGAAAAGTTCGTGTGCAAAATGTCGATTTAAGAACTCTTTTTGCTTCCAGGGGAATTTGGGAAGGCTTTAATTTATTTCAAAGATTTTGAGGTCTCAAATACGAAAAAAGAGACTTTCGTTAGAATGGTCTCTCTGAGGACCGTTTTTTCGTAGACGGTAACATTAACCTAAGGATACACGAGCTCAGAATAAAAATCCATAGGAGATGAGATCTAAAATTGAAGACTGAAATTTAGAATCAAAAATTTTGGAAAATTGCGATACCAAAATTGGAGTTCAAATTTTCAGAAATTCAAGTCTCAAAATTTTCGAGAATTGGAGACGAAATTTTCAGAAATTAAAATTAAAATTTTGTGAACAAAAATTGCAAAATTTTTGGAATAAAATTTGGAATTCAACATTTTTAGAAATTGGAGACCAAAATTTTTAGAAATTCAAGTCTCAAAATTTTCAGGAATTGAAGACAAAATTTTCAGAAATGAGAGATCAAAATTTTGCGAACAAAAATTGCGAAATTTTGGGGCTAAGATTTGTAAAAATTGAAGTCCAAAACTGTCAAAAATCGAACAAAAATTTCTAAAAATTTTAAGATTATTCGACACATCAACTTCATGTTGGGAAGCTACATCTGACTTTTATTTTTAATCATTTTTTGCCAATCATAGAAATAAATGATAGAATGCTTGCTTAAGGGTTCTTGTTCTTTTCAGTTTTCTCATTCAGTGAGACCATAATTAATTAATTTTTCGATTGGAGACTCTGAAGACAAAATCTTTTATGTGAGAATACTTTTCAATCCAATGTTTCAAACTGCTTAAATTTGAAAATCAGAAAAAGAAAATAAATGAGAAGAGTTGGAATATCTGACATTTTTTCCTCATAATTAGAAAAAAAAAAACGTATAATTTTTTCGTTAATTTTTTCCTGTACCTATTGATGAATTTCTGTTACAGATATCTGAGAATATAGAAAAACAAGATTATTTCAATTTTTGCCAAACCATTTTTTTTTTTTTTTAGATGGGCTCTGCAGAAATCCTGCAAAAGCCCTGTTTCTAAATTCGGAAATTTTGTCAGACTGCTAAAATGAATTTCTCCTGGAATTTTTGATACCTACCCTCCCCTTCTCTCCTTATTTGGTCTTGAACTGAGCATTTCTACCATCGACGAGAATTTCATTTTTTTTTTTCAAGAAGAAAAAAATTACAAAAAATCAATAAATTTAATGCCGACTTTTCCGATGAATCCTGCATCTCCCTCATTCTGCCTAAAATCAACTAACACTACGAATAATTAGCGAAATAATCTCTATCAGCCGTAATTTTCGCTCAAATGCTTCATTATCTAACCAAACTCTCTCGGATCTCGTTTCAGGTTAAAAAAAACATTCGAATTTGGCTGATACATTCGCCACGCACGATCGCTCAGCGTGGCCATTTATGTGTAAAATGTCTCTGATAAAAAGCCACGTTATCTGGACACCTTCTATAAATACACTCGTTAATTTATATACCGGCGGTGATAGCGGGCAATAAATGTCCAATTAGATTACACTATTACGTAACCTTTTAACATATCGCCAAACCAATCAGTTACGCTTATTGGGTAAATTAGAATTTTAAACGCCGGAGAGAAATTTTCAATGGCTGAATCGAGCACCGAGCCCTTAAAAAAAAATCAAACCTGTCACCTTGTAGTAATTTCGTACCGCAGAAATTCGATAAGATTGTCGGTACCGTGAAAGTTTATTATTAGTGATAGGAACGAATAGACTGCTGGTGAAATTTTCCTGCAATGAATTCCAACCTTTGGAACTTTCGTCCGCAAATGTCGTTAGATTTATGAAAACTCGGCTGGAAAACGCCTGGAGAAAGTTTCAAAGGCTGGTGAGAAGGGGAACAGGAAGCTGGTGCCAGGATACCGCGTCGCCAATCATTTTCAATTACAGTGATTCATTACTAAGTACTTCCTTAGCCATACGAGTACTCATTGCATTGTTTTATGTATACGAGTAGTGCTTTTTGAAAAGATGACCGATACCGCAAAAGCTTTCGATTTAACAAGTATTCTGAAACTGTAAACTTTGATTAATAGAACCGTCCGAACCAACCATCATTTTAATTTCGTCCAACTTTAATGTATAATTTATTCTCTACGTACGTAAACGTACGTGACTTCGTCGTGAAAATCCGAATATTGCGAATTGTTCGGTCAATTTAACAATACCAGCACGAACGTACAATGCTGAAACGATTCGAAAAGGTGGGTATGAGAGGCGAAGGCTCGGAGGTGAGGAAAAAAATTAAAAATTAAACTCTTCTAGCCGGTAATTTAACTTATTTGGCACGAAACGAGCCTAAAATTTTATCGCTTTTTATTAAAGCAAACCTAAGTACGTATCGAAACGAGGTCTGTTTTATGGAGAATGCATAACGTTACGTACCTGACTGCACATTACGTTTCAATTTTCTTTCTTCTGTCTTCTCATTTCGTTTTATGTATTTTGGTCTCCTGTTTCTTACCAAGTTGAAAAGTTCGAGTTCCATTAGGAAATCATTTAATGGTATTTTTTTCAGAAGATTTGGCGGTTTTGATTTCGATGGCGTGTTGTGTGCAGGCCGGAGAGGTTTTATGGCGAGTTGGGTTTTTTCTACATATTACGTATTGTTGCGTAATGTGAAGGGTTTAGGTAGTTTGGAGTTTTGTTGGTGGAAAGTGGGTTTGATTTTTGAAGGGAAGGCAGAATGTTTTAATTGGAAGTAATGGGTTGATATGGAATGTACGAATTGGAGCTGTGAAAAGTTTGGATTTTTTTAATGCAGTGTTGGTGAATATTTTGATGAAATTTTTATACTTTTGACGGTAAAATTTGCTGTTATTGATAGGGAAGTTCCGAATTTCGAATTACGATTTTTTGGTAAGGGGAGGGGGAAAATTCTGGCGAAGGGACCGGATCCCCCCCCCAGAGAAAAACTTCAATTTTATGAAGAACTCCATCTTCCCCAGCACAGACCTGGGGAAGAATCGTTCGAAATTTTCGACTTTTTTGTTACATAGAAATTTCAAATGTTGGAATATTTATTCTTCAAAATTTTGGAGTCATGTTTCGTGTTGGTTGACAATTTGAATTTTGAATACGGTATCTTTCTTTTGGAAAATCAGGAAAATTGGGATAAAAAATAAATTTTGAAATTTTTACGCCCTTCGAACTTACAGTTTATATTCAGTGGAAAAAATTTCTCGAGTTCCACCAAAAAAATTATTTAGTTATGTACTTACCTACTTTGAAAAAGAAAGAAAGTGAAAAAGGTGTCTAAAATTGAAAGGAAGGGTCATCTTGGGATATTTTGAAATTCCCACTCTTCAATTAAAAAAAAAAAAGGTATCAAAATTCATTAAAAGTAGGTATTTTTTTTTATTTAGCCATTATTTGAAAAATCGAAATGTTCTGAGACAAAAAATTTACAAGAGTTGTGTTTGCTTTGCCTTATTGTCTAGTGTCTCCGAGTGTCTCCCCGAAGTTTGGAATTTTTAAACCAGAATCTTTCTATTCCTCACCAATGCAAAACCTAATTTGGTGCCAAATCTCGAAAAAATTTTCGGAAATGTGCATCCTTTCCTTTTGGCGTGATTTTTTTCGCCAATCAGTTCGGAAAACGTGTAAAAATTGGTATAGAAAATCTATAGAAAAACACCAAAATTGCTGATTTTTGAGAAATGACAATTTTTTACGATTTTTTTGCTTTTTTGATTTGTTATGCCCAGAATATTGACGATGGACTTTGTAAAATTTGACTTTTGACCTTGCACCCTTTGAAAGTTCAAAAAACTTGTTGAAAATGCTCCACCAATATTCGTAACTGAAAAATTATCCAGAAATCACAAAATTCTAGCAATGAAAAGTATCAAATTTTTGTTTGTTTTCCAAACATAGAAATTAATTTTAAGGAGAATTTTTTTTAGAAAAAATTGAAAAATGTTAATATGGTAAAATACCAGTTGTGGATCAGGCTACCAATTACGGATCATTTTTTTGACGCGCTCTACGTAGGACTAGGATTGTCTACTCGAAATTTTACCAACATAATATTGTAGCCTGAAGTCTCAGCTTTCAGAAGATATGTAAACGAAGCATTTTTCGTGTCACCAAACCGCTTGTAGATTCATTTTAGTAAAGTGAGTCAAATTTTTAGTCAAAATTTCGTGTTTTTTTCAATGTTTAATGTTGAAAAGAGCAAGTAATGATATTTATATTCAGTTTTTGATGCGGTTGCTGGTGATTTCATGTTCAGGGAAGTACTATGGACATATTTTTCGCGCGATCAACCCGTTTTACGAATTTTGAGTGTCATTTGCCAAGCATCTAAGAAAACGTAAATTTGTACCAAAAAAGGTGGATTTCTTCACCAAAATCGTTTGTTCCGAGATTTTCGTCGTGTTTTTATGTATTGGGTGATTCACATTGTTAAATCCGCGCAGTGAGATGCCGAAGTGATTGTGATCCGTAATTGGTTTGATCCGTAATTGGTAGCAAAATTTTTGATCCATAATTGCGAATCAAAAATTTTGCTACCAATTATGGATCGATCCACAATTGGTAGTTTTTCAACTTCGGTTTTTTAACAATTTGTTGATGAAAATCTTTGAAGGTCATCTTTATTATGTTAGAAATACAGCCAGAGTGGAGAAAAAATGCATCACTTCGATTTTATTTGATGATCCGTAATTGGTAGAATCCGCCAAAAAGGCGTATTTTTTCTGGGTCTTTCAAGCCTGCATAAAAAATACTTGAAATAGTTTTTTTCAAAATTCAATCGCGCTACTTTGTAGAGGAGAGTCCAACGTTCATTTTAAAAAAAGAATCACCAAAATTGGTTCATAAATAAAGTCATGGCACGAATTCAAAGAAAAAGTGATCCATAACTGGTATGTTACCATATTATTTTTTCTGAAAATTTTTGAAATGTTTTTATCGATGAAGTGTGTAAATTTTTAGAACTTGGAAGAAAGTACGTAATGCTTTATTAATTATTGAATTTTTCATTTTTTCAAACATTCATTTCTATCTTGCTTGGGTGCGATATCAATTTGAAAAAAAATTCTGAAAGAGAATCTTGATGGGGGGAGGGGGTGATGGTGAAAAAGTCTGAAAAATTGATAGATATCCTTTTCTTCAATAAAATGAGTTATTTTTCAATTTTTTTTGGCATCGTGTTTAAAATCGGTTGATTTATTCTGTCTGTATTTGGGAGGGGAGGGGGAGAAGGAGTTGCTAGCCAATGAGAATTTCTGAAGGTAGTGCAAAAAACACAATTTTGTGATTTTAAATTTCTGTAGGAAGTTTTCAAATTCGGTTCATAATCTTAGGGGATGTCGTTGAATTACCTATCTGGGAAGTGAATAAATGAAATGAAAATTGAGGGGAAAAAATCGTTGGGAAATTATCAAAAAATGCACGAAAAAATTTATTCGACCTTGATGGAGTATTTTTTCGATATTTTTTAGTTGAATGGGGGGGGGGGGGCAGAAAAATTTGATGCAGTTTCAAATGTGTTTAATTTTGATCAAAAAAACCATTTTTTTGTAGTTGTTATAGATTTTTGATTAAGAAATTGGTTATGAAATCATTGAATTAAATGCTTCTTTGTTGAAATGTTGAGAAAAAGGCATCAAACGAAGTAATTTATATTTCAAAGAGATCCTTACCTAAATTTTTTAAAAAATCAAGAAATTGAAATGATTAATTTTTCTGATTTTTTGACTTCGTAATTTTTTTGAGATTTTGTTAAAATCAAAAAAATAAGTCGAAAAATTCCGCTAAATTACAATTTTTGTGAAAATGGCTTTTAAAATTTGGAGAAAATATTTATCCAAATTAATTTTCAGCATTTTACTCTATTAAATTTATCTCCAGATGAAACTCGACAATTGAAATTTTTCTCCAAACAAAACTGTCTAATTCGTATTTGTTGAAAAATGACCTTTAAAATTCCTAGGCGGCTCCTTCGCCTATTACGATTATTTTCCAAGACACACTGCACGAAAAAACAAAGCAGAAAAAAATTGTCGCCAAGACAGGGAAAATTAAATTTGTAGGTACGCGTTGCTAAAATTTCATTCCTTAAACACGACGAAAAATATAACTAGGTAATCTTGAAATTAAAATAATAATTTCGAAATTTCGCGAGATAATTTCATCGTCTTCATTAATTTATTAGCATTGTTGAAGAGATCTTTTCATTTCGCAAATGGCGGGTGTTTTTTCTCGACCTACAGTCTGACTCGAAAAGTTACATTTTTCCTTTCAACGTTTTTGTTTACTCGCTCGAAATTAGGTAAACGAACGTAATACGAGTGATGACAGCACAACCAATGTTAAGTGTGGGTTTTTCTAATTGAACGAGTAATTTTACAATAACCCGGTGTACGATTATCATCGCGATGTTGGTCGTTTTCGTATCGCTTCGTATCGGAAATTCGTATTGATGAGATGAGCCGGAGAGGTGAAAAATTTGGCTTTATAAACGGTAAATAAATTTTCTCAAATCGAGATTGTTTTTTTTAATCGCGAAAGGTGTTAGTTTCGAGGTATTTGCATAAATCGCCGGTGAAATTTTTTACTCGAGTTTCTTGAAAAAAAGCTTAATTTTTTTACGAGCCGAGGTAAGTCAGCGTAGCGATAGAAATTTGGCGTATTTCGCTTTAAATTTATGGAATTAATTTTTCAATGGTCAGTTGGCGTCTATGTCGGTTAATCATCTCGTAAAACAGCTCGTAAAATCGCCTCGTACCGAAGGTATTTTCGTTTCGTGTACAGCCATATTTTACTTTACTTACCCGAAGACGAAATGCCTGCTCCCCGGTGACGTCAGCAGGGTAATTTTTTTATTTAATTAAAATTTTCGAAAAAACATCTCGTTTCATTGTTTCGGTGTTACTTTCGATTATGGTATTCGCCTACCGTAAAGTGAATTTTTTTATTGTTTTATTTCCTCGAACGTACGAGTCGCTGAGTGAAACGCGTGTAATGAAAATTTTGACGTTTTTCCCAACAATGGCGAACGATACGAGGTGTATTTTTTTTTAATTTTCAACTTTCTATATGATTAAAGTTGCCTAAACACCGGTGGGATTAAGTAGGTTTGTTACGAGGTCGTATCAAGTCTTCTTCTGTGATATTTTCGTATTTTTTTCATCCCATTTAAAGAAAATTCGCGTATTTTTCGTCGGTATTATTTTTTCCTTCAAAAAATACGAGAATCGTTTTGTGGGAAAATTCTGTAATACGTAAATTTAAATTTTTTTCCCTGCTTAAATTGAAATTAAAAGTAAGTTTTGATCTTTTCGCGTGAGAAAAGTAATCGCGAATCGAGCAGGAGGTCGAGCTGCTTCGTGAAGGGAAAAAAATAATGAAAATTCGTATCATCTCGGACCTGTTGATTCTCTCGGGCGATGGCGTACACGGCTCGGTATATTTTTCGGCTGATAACTTTTTCACCTGCGTGGAGTAAAAGATGGTTTAATAGCAGCGTACTAGATTTTTTTCGATAGCTTTTTTCAAATTCGTTATTCGAATTCGACGCTTTTAAAGATATTGAAAATAAGAAAAGAGGATCCACTTGAATATTTCATAAATGTGCGACGTCGTATCCAACGTCATTTCCCTTGGCGACGGGTTTTAAGCAGTAAAGGCCGAATTATCGAATTGTAATGATTTCTTAAACAACGTCGAAATGTTTGCTAGGAAATGGAAATCGGGCTCGTGGACTGCATTAGGATATTTTTTTCGATTTCGAATTATTTTGTTTTGATATTGGTAATGGTGTTTTGAATGGAAATCGTCGGGTTGTTGTGGTACGGTGTTTTTGTATTATAATAATGGGATGCCAGTTTTCAATTTTTTTTAACGAGCTGAACTCCCTGGTGAAATTAACCACTTGGCGATCGTTTATTTTGGTTCCTAGAGTTGGGATTTTGTGGTTGGAGAACGTTTTTGAGCAAGATGGTCGAACCTAATAATGTGATTTGCCTGAATTTTTTGTTAAAGTACGAGTAAATCGAGTGTTTTGAGTGGTGTGAGTTTGAATTCAGTACTCCTCCTTATTTCCCCTCACTCTTCATAACCTTTTGTGAAATCAAAACTTTTTGATTTTTTAAAAAATTGTTTTCCTCATTTTGCTCCAGCTGAATTTATTCAACACTCGTGATATTGAAATGAAATTAATTGATCTTTTTTGAATTTTAATAATTTAAATTAAAAACATCATTTCATTTCATTTCAATAAGTATCACGAGTGTTGAATTAATTCAGCTGGAGCAAAATAAGGAAGACAATTTTCATGAATAATGTAAGTATACCTTGAAGCAGAAAATTGACCTTTTTTTTTCCCAATACACCAAAAAAAAAATCTGATGGCATATTTTGATTCATTACCTAATTAGAAGTAAACATTTAAGAAAAATTGAGAAAATCGTGAAGTATTTTCAAGATGCCTGCGAGAAAGAAAAAGAAGAGAAAAGCCGGGGATTTTTGAACAATTTCAATACACAAGCCAGAATTTTATAGTTGTTTTTTTGTTGTTAATTTTTTAATTGGATTAGACCAAACACGAAGAAGGGAGGGGTGAAAAGGATGGATTGACTTCTGGTCTTAATTGAAGGCCAGATTGATTTTTTGGGTCGAAAAAATTGAATTCGATTTGAAATATTTTTGTTTCAAGTATGAAAAGAATCAAACAATTAAAAAATTTTTATTTTAGTAAGAAATTTCTTATTTGTCAACAAATAAATAAATAAACGCAGAGAGGAGACTTTTTTGTACCCAATTGAAATCTGAAAAATCACGTAAAAAATTTAGAAAATAACAGGATTATAATACTTCACATTATTTTTTTACTGTAAAAAATTACTGCAGTTCCTTCCTTTTTTTTTTTTTTGAAAATTTTAAGTTTGGTACCTGTTGATTATATAAATTCTAATTATTGGATCTGCGTATCTGTTTTCGAAATTGAAATTTCGTAATTTTATTTTACAACCATGTTCGATTTTTTTTGAAAATCTGTGATTTCTTCAATCATCATTCAAAGTGAAAAACATTGAAAAATGTAAAAATCATTTTTTTAAATTCGAGTATTTTAAAAAAATTGTTCGGTGTTTTTTTGTGTTTTGGATGGAGGATTAGGCTTAAAAACAACCCTTCAAAAGACGTAAAGTTTTTAAAATTTTATATTTTGATTTGAAAAATTTTTCAAAGGTAAAAAATTTGTTCTATTCCGTTCAATGCTTATTATTAATTTTTTATATTCGATGAATATAACTGGTTAGCCTGTTATTCTCAGAATTATGAACCTTCTGATTCATCTACCTTAAAATTTGGATAAAATTCTGCGCGCAAATAAATTTGATTGGTAAATTTACTTTTAAAAATCATCATTTTATATTTATAATCATTGATAATTTATCACTCTCAATTAGGGAGGTTGAATTTGAGACCTCCTTTGAGCTATCTCAAAATTATTTGGAATTATGTTCTTGAATTTTTACACAATTGGTAGTCAGAGGTCAAAGCTAGACAGAATGGGGGGAGGGGATAGATTGTTTCTTCCTTCGAAATGGTTTACTTAAAATTATTACATTTTGTGATTGAATTACTTGCTTATGTATAAATCAACGAAAATCATTGAAAATCACTGAAAAAAAATTATAATTACACAGCACAGAAATAAATGAGTTAAAAATTCACTGAAGCAAACTGTGGAAAAAAATTGCTGAAAAAACAAAAAAAGTCACTGAAAAATTAGAAAAAAAAATTAATTTGGTAGAAAAACTAATGTATCTTGCTTGAAAAAATCAACAAAAATTTTTGAAAAAATTGGCGAAAATCTGCTAAAAATGGAGTAAGTAGTTTCGAGTAGAAAAATACTCAAAACTAATGTCTGTTTTAAAAAATTTGCATTTTTGAAATTTTTTCACCAGCTGAATATCAGAAAATTTAAATGATAGAGTTTAAATTGAAGAGTTATGAAATCATGAAATAATTTCATGTCGTTGTTTCGTTTTCTTCGATTTTTTGCGTTACATTATTATGTTTCTTTCATTTTTCAAATTTTTAAATTTTTTTTACAAAACAGAGAAATTATTTTATTGCAAATTATTTTTTGAAATAAAATTTTCACTTTCAGTTTATCGATTACGTATTTCAAAAAAGTCTGTCCTTTTCACCTCCATGATCTATAATTTGATTTTGAATCATAAAGATGTTATCTAAAATTTTAGGTCTGTAATTTGTTTCTTAAATGGGTTTTCACACCTTTTGTTTGCATATTTTGGAGGAAAATTCTGATTACGTGTAGAGGGGGAACCGGAACTAGATCGCGAATAAAGGCCCGATTGTCCCTTACATGAGAAGAAATAAATTGAAACGCGGCACTGATATGAATATTTTATTAAAAATATGCACATCAGAGCACTAAGAATAAATTAACTTGGTTGCGGATAAATTAACACATCATAAAAATTGTACCATCCGGAGTACACATTATCCTAAAAGGCATAACGGATCCCGAATAGATTCGGCGAGCTGCGAATTCACTTAGCCTAGAAAACCTTGTGAACCGGACGCGACTCTAGCCGTAACATACACGTTGAAGACAACATTGGAACTAATTTTCGCTAGAGAACTGGTTAGCGGCTCACCCTCGTATACGCGAGAGAGATTCACTCGCGTACCAGGGATGATGCATACCAGCATGGATTAGCTCGCAGGGCAGCACCACTACGGCAAAAGCAAGATCTTTGTGGGTGGGCCATATTCACTCTTACATATGCCCCATCGAGCTATAGTAGGGGAGCCAGCTCCCATAGTAAAGGTCGAACTTTAAGTTCAGATCGAATTCCTAAGAGGATATAGGTCCCTGCCCCATCGAGCTTTGCTGTGGGTGGTGGTGCACAAGGTACTGAATTTTGATCCGGTAATTCCGGTGCGGCTGTTTTAATTCAGAAATAATAAAAATTTTGCGGTCTGCTGACCCTCAGAACGGCCGAAAGGGAGCGCCGACGGGCCGAAAATTCTGCGAGCTTGATGACTATATATTACGTTAAAACTGGTGAATTACGTTAAATTGGACGGCATGGATTTTCGAAAATGTGGGCATTAGTGTATGTATGCCTCCAATAGAGAGAAACATTATAAAAATTAGGAGAGACATTTGAATCAAAATTTTGAGGTATCAAAACCTTTTAAGCAGTGCCAAAATTATACATTATTTATCCCTAAGTCATCATTTTAAGATGCTGTCTGGGTATCACAAGGTAGGCAAATTAAGCAAATTCGCAGTGGCCTCTTTTTTTTTTTGTGATCCGTTTATGACCCTAAGAGGTAGATTTATCAAATAAGCATTTAAATCAAACATGAAAATAGTCAGTTAAAAATAATTAATATTAAACTTACAATTATACTTAATAAGTAGTTATTCAGAGCTCGAAACATAGAAAAAGTGGGGTTATATGAAATTATTGTCGTCTCTGGGGTCAGTGTGGCTCTTGATGCGGGAATTTACAAATTGTGAGACGTAAAAAATGTAAAAGGGTCAAAAAGTTTACAATTTTTAATTTTTTGATTTTGGGGGGAAGAAGGGGAAATTGCAAATTTCTTTTTATTGTTAAATTCACACACTCTGTTACGTTTCATTATTTTTTGATTTTTTTTTTTTTGTTTTTCTATTTTTATTATGTTTTGTCTTTTTGTTCACGCACCCTGTTACATATTTCTTTTTTTTGATTTTGTATATTTTTCTATTTTTATTATTTTTTTTTTTTTTGCGATTTTTTTTGTGAGATTTGCAATTTTTTAATTTTTGATTTTTGTAGAGCTCTGATCGTGCCTCCGGATTTTTTAATTATAATTATAAATGATGTGATAACATTTTGTTGTTTGGGTGACAAATTGAGGGTAGTGTCTATATAGGTAATAGGGTCCAATCGTGATGATAAACTGCAGCGTCGATTATTGCTTTGTGGTCAGATGGATGGTCTGGTGTGTCTCAGAGTGGCGATGGTAGTTTTTATGTTTGCATGCATGGATACTGCTGAGTCTATTATAAAACAAAGTGTGATTAGTTTGTATGTTTAGTTTTGGTTTTTGCTCTATTAAAGTTTAATTTGGATTTGAGCTGAGTGTTCATCAGAAGTCAGTTTATCAAGGATTGGTTCAGAGAACTGTCCCATATGTCCTCAACGTATGTATTTGTTGATATTTCACCAAATTTTGTGGGGGGTTCGTGTAAGTCATAGAATTGAGGATGTTGATTGGCGTGCCCCATATGCACAGGTGGTTACGATTTTGGTGATTTTATGTCATCAGGGTGCATATATGTTGATGAGTGATCGAGAGGAGTGCCCCATATGCCGAGGCGGAATTTTGTTAGGGGGGAGGGTTCCGTGCCCCATATTACCGGTGTTGTTAAAAAGGTGTCAATTTTGTTGTCCAAAAGGTAATGGATTTGGTCGGAAGAGAGGGGGGGTTAAAAATTTTGAATTTTTTTTTGATTTATGCGTGTTTTTTTTTTTTTTTTTTTTTTTGATAGGTGGGAGTATTTTTTGTGCACTTAAGGTGCCTATTTCTGGGAATTTTGGGTCATAATTATGATTTGGCCTTGAGTTTTGTTGTTTTATTCATATGCACCAAGTAGTGTGTGAATGGGGATTGACATTGTGTTATGTTTTGTCCAGTTTGAGGTTGTTTACCATTATTTCAGTATATCTGGGTTTGCTCAAGAATTTCAGTTTTGTGTGACTTCCTTTCAAATAGGCGTACTCCTGGTTTTGACCAATTTTGATGTGTTTATTTTCCATACCATCCCGACCAATAATCCATTGGTTATTCGTCGGGATGATGCAGAATGGTAATGTAATTGTTGTTTCACCAAAATTGAAAGTAACACTGATTATTCTTGTTTTGACATTTACAGCTTTGTAGTTGTGATTGTTAATGAAGAGTGGGCATTCCAGGTCGTGGTATTTTATGTGGTTTGGGTGGTTTTGTTCTAAAGCTTCTGCTATGTTTTGTGATATGGTATTTTGGTCTATTTCTTTGTTAATTTGCAGTGACCAGGTTTTTTTATTGATTTTAATTTGTATTGGGTTAATTACTGTTTGTTCTGTTGTTTGTGTTTTAGTGGAATTGTTTGTGTTTTCGTGTGGGTGTATTTGGCTTTCTGGTTCAGTTGTGGGTTTTGAGGTGTTGCAAAATTCATCTTGAGAAGGTTTTAACCCCCATGAGCCGTAGAAATAAACTATGGGGTTAAAAAGTGAAGTAATTTTTGAAAAAAATTGTGTTTTTTGTGAGTTCTGTTCAGTTTGCAAGTTAGTTTTCATTTCAGATTCTGTGTCAGTAGCTGAATCTGGCTCCAATTCAGACCCTGCATCATACTCTGACCCAGAATCTGACTCATATTCTGATTCAGAATCTGACTCATATTCTGACTCAGAATCTGACTCATACTCCGACTCAGAATCTGACTCATATTCTGACTCAGAATCTGACTCATACTCCGACTCAGAATCTGACTCATACTCCGACTCAGAATCTGACTCGTATTCTGATTCATATTCTGATTCATCTGTTATGGTGTTGGTTTGTTTAGTTTTTATTTTTGAGTTTGGTTCGTTAAAGTTTTCGTATATTGTTTTCTGTTTTGTTTTTGGGCGTAATGATGCCGGGTTATCTGGTTTTTGTATTAGTTGTTTTCGGGATGGAGTTTTAGTTTTGCATGTTGTCTCCTCAGTTATTGTTTGTAGGTCAGTTGAGCAGATTTTTGTTTGTATTTTGTCTGTTGGTGTGTCGTAAAAAACTTGCTCAAGGTTAGATTTACATTCAGTTTCAAGTTTAGTTGGGGATTTAGTTACTGATTTTAGTCTAAATTCAGATTCAATATTGGTTTTGTGTTCGGATTTTGATTCGATTTTTGTATGGTGAAGATTTTCATCGGGAAATTTTTGGAGCTCCTGTTCTTGATTTATTTTTAGGTCGTCGGAATTTGGTTTTGAATCTGATTCTACCTCAAGTTTTGAGTTCTTTTGGTTGATGTTGGGAGTGTTTGACTTAGTTATTTGTTCTGTTAATGTAGTCGTTGTTTTTGTAGTTGGTTTCTTGTTATCAATGATTTTTGGTGGTTTCATTATTTTTTCAGGACGTAGAAAAAAGGATGCATCAGGTTTTGAGAGAGTATGTCTATCTTGCTGTTTAGTGGGTTGAACTAATTTTTGAACTGGGGTTAAATTTTTGATTTTCTCAAGTTCCTGTTTAAGACATTCAACAATTTCTGTGTAGATTTTTGAGGATATGTAGAATTGGTTAGTTTTTTCCGAAAAAATGAATTTGTGTCTATCTGGGATAATGTTACGGTTCTTGTCTACTGTTACTATTGTGTATTTTTCTCCAGTTGGATTTAGTGTTTCTTCGAGTTTCAGGAGTTTTTCTGATGGTGTTCTCAAGATTGTGATTCGGTTGTCTATTTTTAGTGCTTTAAACATTTGTTTGAAGTGAATGAAGCGGTTTAGGTTGACTGGTTTATCATTTTCTCTACGTGGTTTTATAATTGGAAATAAGACAATAATGTTCGTTATGCCCTTGTCAAGGAGACATTTTAGAATGCGCTTAAGATCCTCTTGAATTTTTTCAAATTTGCGTGTTGCGTAATTTAATTCAAATTGGCCAAGAGATAAAATTATTTTTTGTTTTGAGAATCTTCGGTCTTTAATTTCATCATAAAGGTTTTGAAGAGTAATAAGATTTTTTAGGTATGTTGGGAGATCTCCTTTCTGCCCCATTTGTGCCCTCTTGATGAAATGAGCGATTCCATCTCCAATGAATTCAAAATCTTCAAATTCATGTGTGGTTGGCAAGGGTTTAGTAATGTTGCTTAATTTTGTCAGTTGTTTTGTTACTGGGTCAAGTTTGTACAATGTTATTGGTTTTTTAGAGTTAAAAGTCTTTCCGTTATTGTTGTTTTTTGTCTCAAATCGGGATTTTTTGAAATTTGGGCTTGGTTTAACATTTTGATTGTTTTGACTTTTGCTTTGTTGTTCTTGCAAAAGCTGGTTTGTTTTAAATTTTGTTTGTTCCGAAATTTTATTTGGGGGGTAAATTTCATTTTCAGACTGGTGTTCTTCAAATTTTTGTTCCAAATTTGGTTTTCTTAAGAGAAAGGGGGCCCTGAGATTATCTGGTTCGTCATAGATTTCTGTCAATTCTTTGAGGCGGTCTATAAATTTTGGTAGGCACTTACGTTCCTCTTGTGAGACACGCATCAAGAGTTCTACAGGTAATTTTTCAAGTATTTCTTTTAATATATCTTGAGGTGTTTTTAGGAATTTTTTTAGTTCACACAGTGTATCGTACCATATTAAGCCGAGATGTGCAATAGCACTTGTGCTTTCCGCTTTACTTACATTTTCCCTGAAGTGTTTTAGTGTATCATACTGAATTTGGCGGTTCCAAAATTCAATCAAAAAGTTCTTTTTTAGTTGCTCAAAATCTTCAAGTTTAGATTGAGCCTCAAGCCATGTTTTCTTGTCTGGGATTTTGATAAGTCGTGTTAGTAGGAGACATTTTTGGTAACCATTTAAATTTATACCACTGAGGTATTTTTCAAATTTCTCCAAAAATGCATGTGGATGATGCTGTGTTTGCTTGTCGAAAATTATGCCTGCCTTTTTCAGGGCTTTCACACTGAATGGTAGGGTTTGTATGTTTTGTGACACGTGACGTTGATGTATAGGGGGGAGTGGGCTTTTTTCTTCGGGGCTATTGTTTTTTTGAGGGTTTGAGGTTTCTAATTTTGTTACTCTTTCATGAAGGTTGGTAAGATCTGGTATCGTATTGGTATTGCAGGGGTGTGGTTCATTATGTGTGTGTATGAGTTGATTGAGTGCGTTAGTGATTTCTTTAAGTAAATCTGCCTGCTTATTAATGACTTGTTCTATTTCGTTCATTTTATTTTTGTATCTTAGGGGTAGTATTTTTACAATTGCGGAGAAATCGTCACTATTGTTTTTTAATTTTTGTATGTCTTGTTGTAGTGTTTGGATCAAGGTATTACTCAGCTCTGGTGGTTTAGCTGTGTTGTCAGTTAAGCCTTGATTTTTTATAATTTTTTGAGTCGTATTTTCAGAATTTTGGGAAAGTTCCATAATTTGGTTTGAATTTTGGTCACTTTCAAGGTTTTCAGATATTGGGGGGCTGTTATGTGGTTCCAAATTCGGTGTAGGTGTCATATCTTGGGTAAATGTAGTCGAAGTTGAGAGATTAGGGTCAGTTTCGGGTGAAAATGAAGAGTCTGGAGAAGGGAGGGGTTCAATTTGGGAGTCGTCCGTATTTTGGTCTAAAGAGGGAGAGCCGGGAGGGGTTGGTGTGGTTGGGCGTATGTCAGACATATTTTGTTTGTTTTCAAAATTAGAGTTTTTTTTTTGTATAAAATTTAGAATTTGGGAATTAATGCGATGTCTAAAATTAAATTGCCCTGAAGATTGTTGATTTTTGAGTGTAAATTTTGTTTCTGTTGGATAGTTGCCGAATGTGAGATGTTTATGATGTTTTTAGCGATCTTTTTATTGCGCAATTTTGTATTTTTGTCAAATGTGTTCGGCTAGGAGGGTTTTTTAGTGTTTTTATCGGAAAAGGGGAATTTATAAGTCGTAGAATTTAAGTGGTAGGGAATTTTTTGGAATTTTTGATGGATGTTGATAACTTTTGGATTAGAATTTTGTAAAAATAAATTTTGTGAAGGTCCAAAAAATATGAAATTTTGATATTTTCTTTAATTGCAGTCGTCGTGGGTTACGTACTGTCGCAATTTTTGGAAAATTGTTGAAGTTAGCCGGAATTTAAATTGAATTTTGCAAAATTAAATTTTTTATTAGGGTTCAAAGAATGTGGACTTTCAAAAAGTAAAGATAAAATTGAAATAGTGAGTCGCAGATTTAATTAATTTGCAAAGATTTTGGAATGTGAAATTATTCACTGCGATCGTCGTTGGTTTTTTAAACCGATTTGAAAATTTTGATAGGTGTTTTAATTTTGATTTTGATTTTCGAGGTCGCGGAAATTTGAAAGAAGAAAATTTTGGAGCTACTGTTGTCGTTGTACACGTACTGTTGTAGCTGGGATCGAAAAGCTGAAATAAAAAATTGGATTAATAGCTGCAGTCGTCGTTGTACACGTACTGTCGCAGCGGATTGAAAATGTTTGTGGGGGGTAATGGGATGGTACACTGAAGTTGCCGTATAGCTCGTGCTGTCTCAGTGGGGAGGTCGAGGGAAGTACTGTGTACCAAAGTTGCGGAAAATTGCAGTCGTCGTTGTCCACGTACTGTCGCAATTTTCTGAAATTGGGCGCAGTATTTCAAGGTATTTAGGATAAGAGAGAGAGAAAGTAAGGAGAAACAGGAGAGATTTGACAGGGGGGTGTTTTCTAGGCTGTAATTAGTAGTAATTGCAGCGCTGTAATTGAGAAAAAATTTCAGATTAGTGGTTTACGAGATTAAATAGGTTGCTCGGGTAGGCTTACGTACTGTTGCAGTTTATAATTTCAAAATTTATTTACTGCTGGATCGAAATAAAGTCGAAATCGTAGGTTGGGAAAAAATTTTTTTTTTTAAAAAAAAATTTGTGAAAATTTTGGGGTGTGAAAATATTCACTACGATTGGCCTGTCGCAATTTATAAATTCACTGTTTGAGTTTTGATAATCAAAAAAGAAAATTTGTTGAAGTTTATAATTTCAAAATTTTGATTCTGATAGGTCAATAATGAAATCGAAATTGTAGGCACTGAATTTAAAAAAAAATTTGTGAAAATTTAGGGCGTGAAAATATTCACTGTGATTGTCGACTTATCACAATTTATAAATTCACAATTTGGGTTCTGGTATTCGAAAATGGAATTTTATTGAAATAGTAGGTCGCGGAATTCAATCAAATTTGAATTTTTTGTTAAATTTTGATGGTGTCAGTATTATGAGGTCCGAATTTTAATTTTGCTTTTTTAATAGTTGGTGCCAGGAAAATTCAAGGTTTATTTTAGGCGATGTCTATGAAGGGGATTTCAATGTAGGCAGTTTTGTGCAAATTTTGAGAATTTAGCTGCAGATTGGTGGGTGGATTTTTTTTGAAAAGGAAGAAAAATCAGCTTTTAATTTGAGATAGAGAAGAAAAAATTAAATAAATGAATGAAAACGAAATTTTGTTTTGGAAGAAGAGTCAAAAATGGAAAAATTTATTGGTATTTAAAATTTTGATTCTTTGAATTTAGATTTCTGATTTTTGGTGCAGTTTTGAAGAGAAAGAGAAAATTTTCAGGGGCTGATTTTATTTTAGATGACGTGAGTATAGAAAATTTGATTTGATTTTTTAATTTTTGGTGTGTGTGTTTCAAGAGTTTTGAAATTTGATGCAAAATTCGAATTTAATAAATTGTAAGTCTTCCAAAAGGGTGATGGGTGGCTGTTTTTGTGGTCGGAATCGAAAGTAACTTTTAATTTTTTGATTGGAAACGAATTTTGAATTTCAGTTATGCGAAATGTTTTGCCAAAGTATAAAAGGGATATTTTTTGAATAAAATTTAAATTATTATGATGTAAAAAATGGAAATTAATTTCAAAAATGTACAGCTTAAAAATGTAAGCTAGGAGATGTCTGAGATGTTGGGAAACGTAGTGAATTTAGATTTCTATTGTATACGTTACCCTAATACAAGGCTGCCTTTGTTGTTGTTTTACTTGTGGCGTAGATATGCGTTTGGTGGAATCACTGCTGCACTCTATACCAATGTTGTGGAAGTTGTCAAAGTCCGGGGTAGTTTTTATTTTGTCCTTTAGAGGGTGTTGCAGGTACAGAACGCGCCGAATCCGTTGGGACTGGTTTGTTGTGTTGGCTGCTGTCTTAGTATTGGTGTGTTGTCGTAGTCAGGTATCCTTCTAGCAGTTGAGTTTCTTTTTTTTTAGATTCCTAAGCTGATAAAGGGATGTAGAAAAATCTTGAATTTAAATTAAGGTGTTACAATAGAGTGATGAGAGAATTGGCCAGTACGATTTTCGCGCAAAAGGGATTATAAAGGTCTTTGGTAATAGCCGCCAAGTAGGAAATTCGTGAATTTAGAATAATGGGATGATTTTATATGGTCCGAAAAGTTATATTTTGGATTTACAGAGTACAAAGGAATTGAAAGGATGTGGATAATTAAATGATTTTGAGTTGACAGATTTTTTGAAAAGAATAATGGGATGTGTCAAAACGTGTTTATTTTATTTCCGTTGGATTTGTGTTTTCAAAGGAATTGAATTTTAATAAGGTTGTGAATGATACGAAAGTGGGTTAAGATACGATCAAAAGTGCGAAATTTGGAGCGAAATATCGAAACGGTTTTTTGGTTTTGATTGACACGTATAGAAAATGTAAGAATTGGTCGTAAATTTATTGATTGTTTAATCGTTTTGGAAAAGAATGGGGTGATTTTTTGTGTGCCAAAATGCGATCGTAAGGTGTATTGTTTGGTCCGGAAATCGAAACGTTTTGTGACAGGTAATGTTTGATTAATCGATTTTTAAAAGTTTTGAAAATAATAGGCCGGAAGAAACAATGTGCCGAAATGTAGACAGAATGTCTAGTTGATTTTTGTTTTCTAAAGAATAAGATTTAAAATAAAGAATCAAAAGTGTGCCGAACTGTCAAATTTTGATATTTATTGGACCGGATATTCGAAAGAATGTGATTAATGATAGGCGGTGCCTTTGTCGGATGTACCTGGACTTAAGATTTGGATCGTTTTTTGTTATCGAATTTCAAAAGGATATGAATTTTAGTGAGATGGTACAACCTTGGATCTGAATCGGGAAATTTTACTTGACCATTTGCGCTTTGTTACGAATTTAGAGGGAAAAGAATTAATCAGGTTGGGCTAAACCGAAAAATAAAAAGTAATTTTGTTTGAAAAGGGATATTTTCCTGAATATTTAAATTTTGAGTCGTAATATATCAAAATTGGAGGAAATTTATCTATGATTTTTTAGGCTTTTTGAGTTTTAGAATGATAGAAAAAGATTACGTTGATCAGAAGAAATGAATTTTGAATTTTTTAGAAAAAATTTATGGATTTAATTTTTTAGGTGGTAGAAAGGATTTCGTTGCTGAAATGAATAATTTTTGAGTTTTTTAGTTTTAGAATGCCAAAAAAAAGATTTCGTTGCTCAGAGTAAATGAATATTGGATTTTTTAGAGAAAATTTATCAATTTGATTTTTTAGGTGGTAGAAAAGGATTTCGTTGCTCGAAATGAATAATTTGAGTTTCCAAATGATGGAAAAAGATTACGTTGATCGGAGTAAATGTATTTTGAATTTTGTAGAGAAAATTTATAATTTTGATTTTTTAAGTAGTAAAAAAGGATTTCGTTGCTCGAAATGAATTTTTTTTAGTGTTTTTGAATTTTAGAATGCCAGAAAAAGATTTCGTTGATCGGAATAAATGAATTTTGAATTTTTTTGGAGAAAATTTATAATTTTGATTTTATAGGTGGTAGAAAAGGTTTTCGTTGCTCAAAATAAATAATTTGAGTTTCCAAATGATAGAAAAATATTACGTTGATCGGAATAAATGAATTTTGAATTTTGTAGAAAAAATTTATAATTTTGATTTTTTAAGTGGTAAAAAAGGATTTCGTTGTTCGAAATGAATAATTTTTGAGTTTTTGAAGAAATACCTTTTAATTAACGCCGGAAAAATATTTTAATTGATTTTAACGGTTTATTTTAATCTGGATCGGAATATTAACTAAGCCATTTGCGCATTGAACTGATTTAGAGGGAAAAAGATTGATCAAAGTTGGGCTAAACGAAATAATTTTGTATAAAAAATAGGAATTTTTAGATGGGAAAATTTAGGTTGTAAGATATCTAAATGTGTGAAAAATTATTTACGTTTTGGATTTTAACGTTAATATTTTTCTTTTGGGGCTAAACAAAAATAGATTTACAGAAAAGATCGAATTTTGGGTCCGAAAATTGATTAAATTAATCAAAATGGGTGGAAAATATTCACGTTTTTTAGTTTTTGGGTTAATATTTTCCTTTTTGGGTCGTAAAAATAGGAGTTTTGGTTTTAATAGGTCGAAATGGGTAAAGAATTATTAACGTTTTTTAGGGTGACGTTAATATTTTTCTTTTTTGGGTTAAATATGTACGTTTTTTGCCAAAGAAGGCTGAAAAGGTGTTCTTGATGACCAAATTTTACTGTAATGTGTTGTAAAAATGTCAACAACAACGTCAATTTTTAATTTTGGTGCACTTAATGTGCTTAATTAGAAAAAATTTTCACTTTTATCCGTTTTTTGTATGTCCCATACCAGTTTTTTGGAAATTTTACTGGTAACGGAAATTTTGGGATTTTTGGGTCGAAAAAAATGTTTACGTTGGCCAAATTTTACTATAATATGTCGTAAAAAATACCTACGTTAACATGAATTTTGATTTCTAGAAATTTTGAAAATATTTGTTTGATAGAAAAAAAAATTTTATATGAATCAAATACGTTTTTTACACAAAAAGTTTTACTTGAATCCGTGTTTTGGGTGTCCCATACCAGTTTTCTTCTGAAAATTTACTGGAAACGGATTTTCTGGGACCATGGGATATATCGGCTGTGCTTCTTCACGAATTTCCACAGGTAGCTAGGCTGCAGATCTCCAGGAAAAGTCACATGCGTTCGGGCGCCAATATGTAGAGGGGGAACCGGAACTAGATCGCGAATAAAGGCCCGATTGTCCCTTACATGAGAAGAAATAAATTGAAACGCGGCACTGATATGAATATTTTATTAAAAATATGCACATCAGAGCACTAAGAATAAATTAACTTGGTTGCGGATAAATTAACACATCATAAAAATTGTACCATCCGGAGTACACATTATCCTAAAAGGCATAACGGATCCCGAATAGATTCGGCGAGCTGCGAATTCACTTAGCCTAGAAAACCTTGTGAACCGGACGCGACTCTAGCCGTAACATACACGTTGAAGACAACATTGGAACTAATTTTCGCTAGAGAACTGGTTAGCGGCTCACCCTCGTATACGCGAGAGAGATTCACTCGCGTACCAGGGATGATGCATACCAGCATGGATTAGCTCGCAGGGCAGCACCACTACGGCAAAAGCAAGATCTTTGTGGGTGGGCCATATTCACTCTTACATACGTACAAAATTGAAAAAAAATTCAACTTTGATCTATGGTCAATTGTTCAGTGCTTATCTCTTCCACACTTATGCTCGAAAGATGATGCAATTCGATAAATTATGTACCTAAGCTTCCGGGAATAAAAAAACCATTATTATATCGATGTATTTTTATAATCAGTGAGTATAAAAATAGAAATATTTATATCGATTGAATATATCTACATTGAATATTCTTGAAATAATCGACTGGTATAAAATTAAACCAGACTCGAAAGTGTAAAAATCTTTATTTAAAAAAAAAAATCAGACTGGTGATATTTTTGCGTGAATATATTAATCCTGTTTCGTACAGGACGAGTCGGACAAGTGTGGTAAATGAAGCGATAAACAAAAAAACAATTTTATTCGTATTATTTTCATTTGATTACCTTTACGTATGAAACTGATTGTTTCAACCCGAACCATAAAGGTGTGTAAGTCTAAGTACCTACGTCAGACATTTGAAAACGAATCCTTTTCGTCGTACATAGGTGTACCTCTTCAAGCATCAATTATTAAGGAACTTAATCGACTTGAAAAAATGTTTATCTAAACACTTGAGCGAATCCGTTTCGCATGAGTTTTTTTTTTCGCCGCCGGGTTTCTTTTCGTAAAATAATTCTACATTCATTTTGTGCCGATACTTCTTCAGCTCCGGTTTTATTGTTTGTTTTGCTCAGGTGAAAGGTGGATCTGGTGTTGAATTATGTTAACCTATCGAGTAGTGCTGTCGTTGGTGATGATATCATTGATATTGCTGTTACGAAATGTTCAATCGTATTATATAGAAAATACAATCGACAACGATGTCAGCGAGTTTGACGAAGATGTACCTAGTGATGCAGCCAGCGGTGGTGTCAGCTGGAAATCCAACGACGAGTATACGTATCCGGAGAGTATCAAGGATATCGTGTTAATGAAGGAGAATCCACAGTTATATTTTGTTACGTCGATGGACAGAAAACGTGATAATATGGTGAGTAAATTTTTAGATTTTTTTTGAGTGTTTTTTTTTCAACTTGTGTGAAAATTTAAAAGTAATTGGATGTGGATAAAATTTGGTGAAATTTTGAGAATAATTAGCTCGAATTAAATTTTTCGATGAATCGCTTCATCAATTTTCGATATTTGAATTTATGAGTTTTGGGTATTTTCGAGCTTGTTGGTTTTGATGATTTATACCTGTAGCTATTTCCTATGATATGACTTGTCTCGAGTAGCTCTCTAGATAACGATTTGGTATGTGAATCTGCTCATAATTTCTTAGTATAGTCGAGTCCCACAGTTTTATGTGGGTTGTGTGAGAAATGTTGAATTGCCTACTTTTGAGCCTTAAAAAACGATTACGTAATATTTGATTTTTGGATGCTTAATTATCTCATTTCCAAATTATTCTGATAGCATGCCCAAAGCTTATCATAAATTCCTAATTTTTTTTTTTAGAATTCTTGAGATACAGGACGTGGGCTGCAATTTTTAAAAATTTTCATCTCTTAAGCAAGTAATACGAAAAATATTTCAGATTTTTATTTTTTTGAAAAATTTATTCATTTTGGAAGTTTCTATTTTTATCTATTTAATGTTTGGAAGAGTTGAAATTGGATTCAAGAGTCTGATTTGAAGTGGAAAATTGGTATTTTTTTGTTACATATGAATGTTGTGTTTGGCCTTTGCAAAAGTGATGATTCAATTTTGAAGTTTCAAAAATTCGCCGAAATTCGAAAATTTTCAGCCGCTGAAATGTTGATAATGGAGTTTTTTTTATGATGCAATTAATTAATTTCTGTTTCGACTCAAACTGTACCTCGAATTGGAATACCTCCCTTGTAAAATTCTCAGTTTATTTCAGTAGATTTTGGATATTTTATTACTTTTATGTACTGTTTTTGTTTTTTTCTAAATGGAATACGATTTCGTCCGATTTTTTTTTAGTATGTATTTTCTAATCAAAATTGTTAATTAGGAATTGGTAAAGATTCTAGATTTGTGTTTTTCAAGTCCATTTTTATATTTCTTTCGTGTGATTGTCTAATACTAGTTTGTAGTATTTGTTGTGATAAAATGGCAGCTCGTGAAAATTCGAAAAAATATTACGATTATTTCGAGAAAGGGCACAAATTTGATTAAGAAATTTAAAAAGACGTAAACTTTGTCCAAAATTTTCAATTTTTTAAATTGAGTGGATTCTTATTGAAAAAAGTTGAAAATGCGACGTAAAAAAATACTTACGGAATTTATTTGAAAAAAGTAAAAAAAAAATAGAAGTTGAAATGATATAAAATTAACGAAAACTGAAAAACTGAAAAAAATTTTAAAATTTGTTCTCGATGTAAATGTTTTTCTGTAAAAGTCTTGTCCAAAAATATCATGAATATTGTTTGGTAGGTACTCAAAAGTATTTGAAAAAATTCAATTAAAATCGGTTTTTAGGCCCAATCATTGATCAAAATATAGAAAATAGGGTGGTTTTTGGCGATTTTTTTGGTGGTTTTCTGACAAATTTTTTGGTGTTTTTTTTTTTTTTTTTAAATAATTTTTCGGTGATTTTTGGTAAATTTTCTGGCAATTTTTGGCTGGTTTTTGACGATTTTTTTGATGGTCATCTATTTACTTTGATGCTTCTCCCTTTCCTAAAAACTATGCTTTCTTTACCTTCGTTTTTATTTTTCAGGAGTACCAATTTTGAAAAAATGAATTTTTCAGTGATTTTTAAAAATGTGGGGAGAGGGAAAGGAAGAAAATGAAATACATTTAAGGAAACTAATCGAGATTTTTTGTGGATTTTTTTTTCTAAAAGAGATCATCAATGGTTAGTTTTTGTTCATGATACTTCTGATGGAAAAAAAAAAACGTGTTCAAGTATCACGTTGGAAAAACCTTGAAAATTTTGGAATTTCATAAATTGGGTAGTACAAGGTGATGGTAAAGTCAAAAATTTTTGGAATTTTTACTTCAAAACCATAATTTTTTTAAAACTAACCAGAATAATTTATGATATCAAATTTTTCAAAGCTTACAGCTCGAGAATGCAATTTTTTTAAAAAAATTGCTGTTACTCTGCTTGGACTTTATGTTCTTACACAGTTCTTTTGAAAATATGAAACTAAAAATTTGATTCTTGAACAATGGTATGAATTTTCCCTTCTTCCTCTTCCAGTTTGAATTTAAAAAATCCTCTTTCCCCTATTCTATTTTGTTAAATGCTAATCTCGGTTGATACAGAAGCGCATTTTATTTAATTGTTGCTAAAATGAAAAAAGAGATCTGAAAATTTTGAGAATATTGGCTTAAAAGGCTTGGAGAAGTACTTTTCGTAAGGAGATCTGAAAATTAGGGACAGTCGAGTGAATTTATTTTGAAAAACAGTAAAAACACTTCTTACCTTTTAATTTTGAATCAGTGAAAATTCAATGATACGTGATCAGAATTGCAGCACAGAAAAAATCAGGGTAAATTCTTTGAAAATTTCACCGATTTTTTAGAAAATTTTTTAGATTTTTTTTGACTTTTCAGAATTTTTTTCTTTCATTTATAAATGAGGGAGTACCATATACCAGATTTTTTCCATCAAAATGAAATCTTGCATACTTCAAGTGATTATGAATTTTCCAAGATCTATAGAAATAATCTCATCTTGCTTATTTTCTTACTGAGAAATAAACTTTCGAGCTCCCCCCCCCCAGCTCAATGTACGAAAATCATCGATTCACCACACAATTGAAAAATGACTATTGAAGAAAAATAGGATGTTTTACCGTAACCAAACCTTATTATCGTGGATGCTACACAACTCTATTCGAATTTACTCTCGTTTAAATCCACTGCTTCATAAACGCCATATTTTGCGGCACGTAGCTAGCGTACGCAGTTCGAAGGAACAATCGTATACGTAAGCACGATACCAAAAACGGTATTAACATTTTAGGAAAAAGATTATCGTTATGGTATGCAAACAGGTAGTCGACATTTTCATAAAGAGGTATCTGCGAGGAGAAGGAAAGCTTAAAGGCGAGATTATTCGCTACTGTCACTCGGTTAATCTTTTTCGTTGCTGTTTTGATCTCACGTGCACTCCATCGACCCCCCTCCCCCTCCTTCACCCAAATAAACCAGCGATCTCCGATCCTGGGCGGGTTATACTTCGTGCATATTTATTCGATATTAATATCTTACTTCCGAAATTTGCAAATTCGTTTCGATAAAAAAATCAAACTGGAGAGGTGCAAAGGCCCAATGAAATTAGTGTTTAGTTTCCTCATTCTTTCTTTCCTCCAATAATTCGAAATTTTCTATATTTTTTTTATAATAGAAAAAATTGGGAAGTGAAAAGACGTATGGTTCATATTGAAAATGAAGGGGAAAAAGGAACAATGAAAGGAAATAGAATTCGAAAGAGTTGATGAAAAATTTCACCGTGCTTGTAATTTTCGCACCCTGATGTTTGCCAGCGTGAGAAAAGAAAATATTGAAACAAGAGTCGTATGCTCTTTATTGTAAAAATTTCTAATCATTTTTATGGAGAGATTTTCAAGAGCAAGTTTCCCAATCAAAATTCTGCCTGCGAATTTATTCTCGAACGAATACAGCTCCGATGATTTAATAACGAAGAAACCAAATATTTGAATAATTCTAGATTCAAACATTATCAACCATCAACCCTTATGTAGGTTTTAAAAGATGCGAATTTCGCACATCGACGAATTACTCGACTGTAAAAAGTCAAAAATATATGTGGAGCAAAAAACGATGAAATTGATGGAACGTGGAAGTGGAGAATTTGAAATTATTATTATGAAATCCATTAAAGCGTTTATTCGCGTATTGTATCGATAAATATGGAGAAATGGCTTCGTAAGTGTACCAGTTTTAAAATAGGAGAAGAGAAAGGAGGACGAAAGTGAAGAGGAAACAAATAATCAAAAATCTTCCAAAAGTAAAAAATTTTCCATTTACGTAAAAGCTGAACCACGTTCGGATATTTGACACGTTTCGCATATAGAAATCAATCATTTTGAAGCAGTCTTTTAACGCGAACGTCGAATAGATTGCTGAACAAAAATGAAAGTAAATCCGGAGCTGGGTGGAAATTAATGCGAGATGATAGACTAATGATGAGTTTTACTCGGGCTGAGGATTTAAGTAAATTTCAAATTGAAACGTTTTTAGAAATCTTAGCTCGAGGTGTTTAGCAGTTCTGAATGTGTTGCTTTTTCTCTGAGTATCCTGATGGTTTGATTTTTTTTATCAAAAATATCAGAATGGGTTTTTTTTGTCAATAAACTCAATGGAAATATTTTAGATCTTGAGCCGAGTTTTATTGGAAAATTTTTTTCACTCTTGTTCCGCTCAGGTTCGATGAATTTGCAAAATTCGTTTTCAAAATAATTGTTGACGAACTTCTCTTGTATTTCAAACGAAAAACTTATTCTCTTCATTTTTCAAGCTGTTCATTTATTAATTTTGATTGAAAATGAAAATAGAAGTGCACTTTCATCTTTGTAAGGGTATGAAAAACTTGGTAAGGAAACCTCGAAATTAGGGAGTAATATCATTTTTGAAAAATAAGGGTACCAATGAATAGAATTCCAAAAAAATCTATTTTTTCGAGGTAGGAAGAAAATATGAAAACCAAAAAACTAACACGAAAAAATTTCAAATTTTCTATGTTGTTTTTTCGGGGGGAGGGGGGGGGGGTGTATTTCAAGCTAAATGGGGCCAGGAGATCCCCAAAAACACTCGTTTTGAGCAAAAAAATAATCGATGATCAAATTTGTAACGCTGTTCAACGCTGTTCACGTGTTTTCAGAGATCAGTGTTGCACAAAACGAGAAACCAAATAGTGATTTTTGTTTCCTGATCGTTGAATTAAAACTGTAATTTTCTTAATTCAACTTGGTGACCATTCATGGTTCAAGATTTCAAAATTATTGGAAACAATTGCAGAAATTTCGAAAAAGTATGAAATTAATAAAATTTGAATGAAAAATTGAAGTTGAAAAAATTTCAAATATTCAACGAAATTTTTTCCAACTTTGATTTTTCCCAATTTTTTGTAACTCGACAATCTCTCATTAAATTTTTTCCATTAAGTATGAATTTTTGAGTTTTTCAAACTTAATGATTTTCAAAAAATTTTACTTATGGAAAAATTGTATAATTTGATACTATTTTTAAAAAATTTCAGTGTTGAAAATATTTGAATTTGGATTTTGTTAGATTAGTGGAAATCCCATTTCCGTAAAAATTTATGAAGAGCTGGTGATGATGATTTTTGCGGATATTTATCTACTGTGCTCGAAAATGTAGAATACGAACTTTTTGAGTACAAAATTCGTAATCTATGACTTTGAAAATATGTATTTTGACATATTGTTCGATATTATCTTGAAATTTTAAATTGAATTCGTTCTCCTGTCCCACCCCTTCCTTCCTACCATTTTTTGAATTCGAAATTCGTAATCTGCAACTAAAAGAATGTATATTTTAACATTCTTTGATACCATACAAAAATTGTAATTTAAACACCATCCCCTGCTCCTTTCCACCCTTCCCAAGATTTTTTGAATTCAAAACTTCTAATTTGCTACATTGAAAATGAAAATTGACATAGGTAATTATTCAATACTATACCGAAAATTTTAATTTTTGAGCCTAATTGGAGTTTTAGAAGGTTCTCTAGCCCTTTGTACGACCCCAGAAAAAATCTCTTGTCTCTCCTTTCCCTTGGAAAAATTCTAAAATATTTGAAAAATGTCTTTATTTTTCATTATGAAATTTTTTCAGACACCCTGTAGTTAAAAATCATCAAATTTTTGGAAAAAAATCTTCATCAATTTTAAATCTCTTAAAAATTGCAAATTTTGATATTGATTTAAAAAAAACAATTTCCAATAGTTTTAAAACAAAAAAAATCTCACTTTCCCAAAAACTTGGTCACATGTTACCTGAAATTCGCCACGTGACGAATGTTTTCAAGTTTCCAATCGAATAATTCCAATAGGAAGTGAGAAATGAACCATTGAAGCGAAAAAATTAGTTGGGTGGTTCTGCGCCAGGAGCTCCAAAAACCGAACCAATTGTTTAAATTCAACTCTAAAATTCTCTTCTACGCAATGAAAAAAAATCTAAAAAGATTATTAAAAAATGCAAAAAAAGCAACACCCAGTTTTCCGGTTTAACTCTCGCCTTTCACAATTTCAGCATTTACTTTTGAAAATTCACTCCTTACAAGCGTTCAGCTCGACGTAGAAAAACATATTTACAAAATATTTCAAGCCGGTCGACCTACGGTGATTTTTTTCTCCCCGAGCTGTTCCTTTTAATCCAATTCCCGTCTCTCTTGGTATAACCTTTTAATACATATTCATAAACGATTTAAAAACCCCGAAAGCTTTCTTTTTAGCTGGCTGAAAGAAAAGCAAAGAGAGAAAAGGTAACTTTTGATCCAAATTATTCAAGAATTTAACTTTAACAGGCTTAAATTGTTTACATTTTGGTAGCTCGTGTTGAAAAGTAGCTCGTTTAGAGTGGTGAGAAAAAAAATCTCTGTACAAATATGTACCATACTCGGATTTTTCGCTGTATTCTCCCGTAGGGTTGAATTTTGCCATTGCTGAGAGCTTCGTTGGTGAAGTTTTTTTTCTCTCCCTCTCTGTACTACATTTGCTTCGTTTGGTATTAACAATGAAACATTCTGTAAGGGGTACGAATTAACCGCGTATGTCGGTCTCGTGCCGAGAGGCATCTGTCTCCAGACACAGACGAAACAGTGCTGGGAAAAAATGAACCGACGTAAAAGTTAGCAGCGTAGTTTTGTGCTACCTTATTTTGCCATCTTTTCACGTAGATGTGCAATATTTATTAAAAGATTTTATCGGATGGGATTAAATATGTACACGGTGCAGATGGATTATCGTAGTTCGGTAGACGGTAACTTGACAAGTGCGTGATCCTGTGCGAAATATTTTAAATTAATATCGAGCTGCGGCGTTAGATTATGCGAGATGAAACCTTAAAACGACCTTGATTCTTGAAGCATGGAAATTTGATAAATTGTTTTACTGAGAAGTCGTTTATGACTAGGTAATGTGTTTGTGTCTGTTTGGGATGGAAATTGGGTTTTGTATCAGTTTTTCAAAGTATTTATTACTTAGGAAAAAAAGTACTTAATTTTGGTTGTTCAACGCTCAAAGACAGATGTGTAGCTAGAGCCTAATGTTGGAATTTTAAATTCAAATGATGGAATCTTTAAAAATTGATTTGAAAGCTATATCATGCCTCGAAATGCTCCAAAAAAGGCTCCAACTGAAAAAGTGCAGATTTCTAGCTATTTTTTTTTAAATTCTCTGTAAAATTTCTCGTTGAAATCCAAAATCAAAAACTGAAATGGGTATTTCTGAAATTTTAGACTGAAAGGTTCTTTTTGAGGCATTTGAAGGCATCATACTTCAAGGTGTCTAACAGTCAAGCTGGTCATAATAAGTCAAACTTTTGACCAATAGGTCAAAATAGTCATACACAAAGTCAAGTTTTTTTTTCCAAAAATTGGAAACATTTTTATTCACTTTTGACAGATAATTTTAGTAAAGAGAGAACTCGTACTTTTTTCAAATTATCGTTTTGTTTCTAGTTTTTCGTAAAAATTTTAATTTTATGAGGTTATTGTATTTTTTTTTTTGAATTATCTAGGTATGTTTAAGGGTTTCGTATATATATTTTTTAGGAGAGGGGGGTGGTGAGGAAAAGTGACTCTAAAAAAGAAAAAAGTTGGAAAAGTCATGAAAAAATCTGACCAAGTCAAGTTTTTTACTCTGCAAAATTTTGAGAATTTGATTTTATGGAATCTGAAATTTTGTAAGTACCTATATATCTTATTTTCGACCTCTTTAATTGATTGGAGGTGGTTTCGAGAAGTTTCAGAGCCTTCAGAAAATTTTGGAATTTTCCAGTTAGTAGGTACTTTAGAAAATCTCATAAAAATTGTTCATATCAACTTTAGCACTTATTATTCGCGAATTACCCATATTGGTGACCTATTCGATCGATCAGAGCTTAATTTTTCAAATTTTGTGTCTTTTAGGGTTAAAGTTCATATTTTTTGGCGAAAATTTTTTTTTAGAAAAAATTAAAAAATATGTCGATATCTGATACGTTTAGTTAATAAACTGAAAGTTGATAGATATCTTATTTTTAATTTCTCAAATCGATTAGAAACAGTTGTGCTTTAATCAATCAAAGAAGTCATCAATATAGGTAATCTGCAATTCCTGGAGCTAAAGTTCACATGGACCATTTTATGGGATTTTCTTCAATTTTGGAAAATTTCAAAATTTTCTGGAGGTTCCGAAACTTCTCGAAACAGTTTCCGATAGATTTTGGAGGACGAAAAAAGAGCATAATATACCAAATTTTAACTTTTTTGTTGATAAAATAAAATTTTCCAACTTTTGAGTGATAAAATAAAATTTTTAAACAATAATTCGCCAAAATTCGATAAAAAAATTTTAGTTGGTGAAATTGTGAGTTGGAGTTCTTTATGATAAACTTTCGATTTTTCATTTCGAGTTGAGATATCTTTTTCGTTAGTAAAATCCCCCCCCCCCTGGTTACTTTTCAAATACTTTGTTACTTTTTTCGCTCTTGGTTCTTATTTGTTACCATTCGTACCTCAAAATATGTAACGGTGACTTTTTTCGTCTCTGGGTTACTTTTTTTAAAAAAAAAAAATTCGAATCAATTTTCAAAGCTACTCGTCTTTTTTTTTTTGAAAAAAATGACTTAGAAAAAAATGAATTTTTCACTTCGTTATTTTGCCATCTTTGTGAACAAAAAATATATTGCTATAGTGAAAGTTGAGGATTTGATAAATTATTCAATTTTTAAATTGGTAACTTTCTAATAATTACTTTTTGGCTCAAGAAAAATTACACAAGTAACTATTTCTTCACAGAATTTCTTTCCATTGCCTGTCCATAGTATAAATTTTGGGAACAATTTTTCAGAAAAATATTCTTGAGGCATTTATGAGGTTATTTTTATGCCATTTAGGAGTAATACTTGGCTCTCAAACCAGTTTTTTCGGTAATGCAAGTGAAAGGATCAAAAAAAGGAAAAAAACTTCGATAATATCAAGCACGAAATTTCAAAATTCATGTTTTTCGACCTTCAGGATTCATTTTTGGGATTATTTTTCCGATGGATCAAAATAGGTTTCTTGGGGTTGAGGGATAAGGAGGAGGGAAGGGAATTTACAATGAAAGATTTTCGAATCTATGGAGCGAATTATCGAAACTTGTGTTTTTTGATCTTACAAATTCATTTTTAGAATCTGTTTTCCAAAATACCCCCCAAAAAATCACAGAAGGGTTCAAGGTAATCAGCCAAAATTGAAAAATTTTCGGGTAAGGTATCAAAATGCACAGTTTTGACCATCGAAATTTATTTTTATTGGCCTCTAGAATAGGGAAAAAAGAAATAATATTGGATCCCTTATGATTTCCATTTTGAACTCGAAAATGCTCTAAAAATAATCGGTGTAATTTCCATTTCGTTTCGATATTTCGCGAAAGGCATTACTCATGATGTTGAAAATTATGTAGGTGGATATAGGTATATTTCTGAATCCATGATGCACGTATTGGTATCCTTCGTGATCCACCCTTTCGTAAACATTTCGAGAAAATTGGGCCAGAATTCCAAAAATTTGGGCATTGACTGTCGTAACAATAAAGTTGCACGTTCGATAAAATTTGATATCAATTTCTATACTTTCAACCGAATACTTTGAACTAGGAAACCGTCATAAAATTGCGGTAACTCGACGCTTATATCACGTTACAAAGTATTCAAAACGATATTATCGTACGGCGAGGAGGTATTACGACGATCGACGTTTATACGTATTTATTTTAGCCAATTTAATACGAGATCAATAAACTTGGAATTTGGCGAATTTCACGACGCGACGTACGACCTGCAACGATAATAGCCGTTAAATTCGTCCCAAACTATGGCATATGGCATCCCCCTCTGTTCACGTCTAGTACGAAGTATTGTCGTCAAAAGCCCGAAAGAGTGGTAGATTAACCCCGGCGTTGATTTGTTTGAGTAAAATTTATAAGCCTGCGTTGAGTTTCACGTCTGTGGTAGTGTGGTGTGTTATTAGTGAGCCAAAAAATTATAACTTTATGGATGTATGCGAGTTAATTAACGATATTGTACTTGGGCAAGCTGAAGGTATTTTTAACGTCGAGGATTATCGAGTCGAGCTTTTGGTTTCGTCAAATCCGGACGAATTGAGGTTTTAAAAGATGCTCAGTTGTTCACCCATCTATATCTATTGTGTTTAGAAATACGGCCCGACTTCCTATGCTGGATTTATTTTGAGATTAATCTCCGTGTTTGTTTTTTTTTGTTTGTCTTACGCAGGCCAGACTGACAGCTAATAAAAGAATGATGAATACGATGAATAATAGCATCAAAGATGCTACTCAAGTACCTGGCAAGCAATCGCTGTCCATAATCAGCCCATTGGAGGCTTTACAAAGGAAAGTAGCCGTTGTTTATAATAACAGACAAAGAGAAAGGAATAGAGGATTTTTGAATGATATTGGGAAACGTTCTCCGTTGATGGCCAATGCTTACGAGGTCTTTGAACCTGAACAAGACGACGCAGTATTACAGTAAGTAGAAAAACCTTGATCTAGATTTTTATTCGAATTTGAGCTTTTCTGATTGAAATTAGCGGGTGAAAATCTAATTAGGATTAGTGATCGGATGATTGATTTTTTTTTCCAAAATTTATGACAATTGGTCAAAAAAGTGAAAATTTTACAAAATTTTAACGATTTTTTCAAAGTTGAAAAAATTTTTAATATAGTTGGACAGTTTGTTGAAAATTTTACAATTTTTTAAAAAGTGACTCATTTTCCACAAATTGAGCAATTTTTCTACAGTAGAGCAATTCTTAAGAAATTATTGAATTTTCTAATGACGATTTTTTCCAAAATTTGAAAGGGGTTTCACCAAATTAAGCAGTGGCGTCGAAAATTTTTTATTGATGGGAAAATTTCTGAGGACGTAGGACGATTTTTTAAAGCTCTAGCCAATTTTTTACAAATAGGATAATTTTTTCTCATCTAACCAGAAAATAGAAAGAATTGAATGATTTGATAGCAAAAAGCAACATTTTACTCTTTCCTCAATTTTTTTAATAAAACATTGAAAAAAGGGATCTTTTTTGGGAAATTTTGAAGACAGAAAAATAACATGACAAAGGTTAGAAAATTCCAAAAAAATGGAAAGAATTTTCTGCGTTTAAATGAAGTGAACAAAAAATAAATCGGAAAATCATTAAAATCTGATCGATTTTCTAGAAAGGGACCATTTTAGTACGTTAAGAATGAACTTTTTAAAAACATTAATAATTTTTCTTAAATTGAACAACTTACAAAAAAATTGAGATTTTTCTAAAAATTATTCATATTGGCATTTTTCAAAACTTACAGCACAATAAAATTTTTTTGAAATTGAACGATGTTTAAAATCTAAAGAATTTTCTAAAATTGGAAGATTTTTATAAAATGATAAATTTTTCAAAACTATTGGTTTTTTATAAATTTGAAACCCAAAAACTGGACTTTTTCAGAAATTGACCAATTTTCTAAAACATGTGGGTACGATTTTTAAAAACTTCTTCTGCTCTCTCGTTTTAAATCAGTGAAAATTATCAAAAATCACTGAAAAACAGTCAGAATTGCAGCACAGGAGAAAATCAGTGATAAAAATCATGAAAAAATCGGTGAAAATTTACTAAAAAGTCAGTGAAATTTATGAATTTGGCTGAAACATCGGTGAAAATCTTTGAAAAATCAATGAAAAATAAATTCGCTGAAAATCAGTTGATTTCGCTGATTTTTCCTGTGCTGCAATTCCGTCGTTCGTCTGTGACTTTTCACTAATCCAGAATGAATGAGTGTTTTTTAAAAATTGCAGATTTTTCATATAATCAAGTGTTTATCAAAAATTGGCCAATTCTTCAAAATTGGAAGATTTCCAAGAATTAAAGAGTTTTTTATAACGAGAGAATTCTCAAAAAATTGTGCAATTTCTGAAAAATCAGATTTCTAAAAATTTGAGTTTTTTCTTGAGATGAAAGAATTTTTTAAAATTAGATACTTTCGAAAATTGGTGATTTTTTTCAATAAGTACCTAAACAATTTTCAAAATTTGGACGATTTTTCAAAATTTTGACATTTTTTTAAAATTACAATTCCATTAAAAAAGTAAAGGATTTTCTAATTCGAAAATTTTTTAAAACTCGTATAATTTCTCAAAAAGTGGTCAATTTTTCAAAACTTTACTACTTTTTTGAAAAAAATTATACGATTTCTTAAAACATGGGAAATTCTTTAAAATATTTTAACCAAACTAGACAGCAGTACAAGTGATCAAAGCGATACCCTTTTCTTATCCATAAACAAAAAAATAATAGATCAAATGGGTATAAATCCATTTCCTTCTAGTTCCTTCAACCTTCGAAACACCCCAATAAAATGGAGTTTATGCAAAGCTCCTCATATGCTATTCATTCATCCTTCTATTTCGGTACCGTCGTAAATTGGCAAATAATAATTCCACGTACGTTCGACAAAGGATACCTAAAGACTTTAACGTGAAATTAATTCAACCTTTGCTTTATGCCAATATTCGTACCATTATTTTTATCATGGCGATTTTTCACCAACCTACGCGCAAACCGCGATTTTTCTCATATCGTGTAAGGATAATCTATGAAAAAAGGAAATACCTACGTATGTAAAAGACCAATATTACGTATTGAGGAAGTGTCTTCATACAGATTAATTCCCTGACGGTTTGTATGACTGAATTTCTTCGATTTGGGAGAATTGGTTGCTTTGTTTTCTTATCCTGTAGGTGTTCTTTTGGCTGCTCTGTTCGCGATCACAGGTGCTCAGTTCACGGTTAAATAAGTCGAGTGTTGGGTTTAATTTTAATACGATTAGACTTGTTTAACGAAAACAAACAATTCGAAATGTTGGACGAAATATTAAACACGTATAATGATGACGTCAACAGACCCAGAGCGTGTGTTTTGAAATGGAAAGGTCTATCTGTCTCTTTATGTATGAGTAAATAGCCTCGAGATAATTTGTTCATTGTTGAGGAAGATTTTGGTCAGTTTTTTCTCTTCAAAAGTGATTTCGTATAATTGTGAAATTTCGTGTTATCCGAACTTTTTTTTTTCGATTGCGATTTAATACGCAATGCATGAAACAAAAAGTTTGTTGACTGACGTTAGGTACTCCCTTCCTAGGTACCTATTTATGTACCTACCTATTTTCTTTTTTCGCGAAATGCAAAATACCGTTATTAATATTCGTTGAATGGTTAATTTAATTTTACGTCTGAAACATCTTGTGCAATAAGTGGCTCGTTTTATCGTCTGTATTTCCTTATCTGATATTTTTTCATATACTTACATTGGTAATATACACGATGGAAAAGGAAGGTAGAAGGTACCTGTGAATGTACCATTTTTAACATTGTTCGATGGAAATTTCAAATTTAGACGATTCCGAGAGACTGACGAACGTTTCTTTGAATTTTTGATGAAAAACACGAACGAGGTATTTTTTGTTGCGAACTTGATATTTTTAAAAAGAAAATTTTTTAACAGCAGGTGGCTCGAGTTATTTGATTTCCAAATTTTCTTTTTCGTTTCTCCCGGATGTTTGTCGCGTTTGACGAATTTTTTCTCGTTTTCCACCAATTTTGTGTAATGTGCGGGTTGAATTTGGACCATTCAGTCGATTCGAGAATTTTCTTTGTTCGTTCGTTCATTGAATCGTTGGAAATTGTATTTGGGTGTTCGAAATTGAACTTGAGAGGGACAGGGATGGAAAAAATCACAGAATTGGTGACTCGAATCGTGATCACGATTCAAGATGTGCAGAAATGATTCGAATCATTTTAATATAAATTTCCAATTCAAATTCTCGAATTGAAATGAAAAAAATTAAACACGAAATTTTTGATGTTCGATACACCAGTTTTTGTTGGATTCGAAATACTTTGAATTATGTGCAAAAACTTTTTTTTTCACTTCGAAGTCCAGAATATTTACGCCATTTTTAAACAGCTTAGAATTTTCTAAAGAAGCTTTCCAAATTTTTTCAGTTACTTCTCAACTGATTTTTTTTTCAAATGTTATTTTTCAACAACCAAATTTTTTCACAATCTAATTTTTTCCTCGTGATTATCTCAACTGAAATTTTTTACGAAGAATTTTTCCATTGTTGAACTTACATCTTTTTTGAAACGAATGATTTCTGTTTGATTGACGTAATGAAAATGTTGAGGAAAAAAATTCTCGTTGAAAAAATACTGAGAAAAAATTTGGACGTGATTCTTGAGGAAAAAATTTCAGATGTGAAATTCATAAAAAGGCTCGAGTTTAACAATGAAAAAAATTTTAGAATAAAATTTTTAGTGAAAAAATGTATCAGAAAAATTTTAGTTGAAAAAATTATGCGAAAAAAATTTTCCGCGGAAAATTTCGTCAGAAAAATAATTTGATCGTGAAAGAAAACATCAGAAAAAAATCTCTGTTGAAAAAATTCTGAGAAAAAAAATTGAAAACTTCTTCAGAAAATTCTAATATGTTTAAAAATGAAGTAAATATTCTAAAATTTGAAGAGAAAAAATTGAAACCACAATAATGACATTCAGCGGTGTGAGTGTAACGTCATAAAGTTATTCGAGTTCCAGGTTTGACTGCCTCGTATCTTACAAAAATGAAAAATTAACGATTAAAATCTGTCAGGAACGAAAAAATCTGATTGGCTGATCTTTTTTATACCTAAAAATGACGTCAAATTTGGTATGAATTTTTCGAACTTGATTTTTTTATGTTTTATTTCTCCGAGAACTGAATCTAAACTGCCTGATATTTTCCCCCATCATTTCCATTTTCTATTTTTAAAAAAGTATTTCTCAAACTGGAAAATTATTGGAAAATGTTTGAAATTAAATTTTATTCTATTGTAATTTCAATAGCGAACCATTTTTGTGCCAATAGGTAAATAATTTTATACCTATTAACTTTTTTCTTTCTTCTCTTTTTGTTACAGATCCGAAATAAAACAACTTAAACAAGTTCCTCATGTTCAAAGGAGAAAATTCTACAGCTTTTACAAAGTTCCATGATCTTGATTTTAGCTGTCGTCGCGAATGTTCTATTTTTTCCCCTCTACATCTCTTTTTTTTAATGTGAGTACTTCGTAATCGATTCTCGTTCAAATTTATACTTGATGGTATGCAAACGGTAGAAGCTAACGATACCCTAAAATGCTTTAAATTATTAACCTGATCTGAACCTTTTTTCTGGGCAATTGTGTCGAATTTTGAAGGCATTTTTTCGTATTATCAAAAGTAAAATCGAAAAATAATAGGCGTAGGTATTGTTTGAAAAATAACGAAAGTATGTTTATTTTACCGGTGGTATGTGATACGTATTTTCCAGCCTTTTTGTTTTTCGAGGAATTTGTTTTAACCGTTTAAATATTTGAAAAAAATCTTCGAATTTTCTACCGGGGGTTACCTTGGTAAGACCTTGAAATATCAGCATTACTTGTATAATACCTATAATGAAAGATGTACAATGATTTTGTGTTTGTTTCTTTAAAAAAAATAACAAATACATACCTATTTATAATAATGTTTGTTCAGTAGGTAGTAGGTACGAGCGAGTGTTTTAAGTGTAGTATATTTTGTATATTAACTCCGTTCGTTTTCACCAGCAACGTTTTTGTTTTGTTACAGGTTCCTAAATTATGATTTACGAAGATTTCATTCTATACCTTTATTTTCTTTCAATTTACCGCAGAAGTATTTTAAATAATGCTAATTTTAATTTAAAATATCGTTTCTTGAATTTACGTTTGAATTTTTTCCTTTCGTTTTGTTATTGGATGTAATTTCTTTAATGTATTTGTTTTTATTATTATCAGTGGCCTATTTCTCTTTCATTATGGCGAAATGTTTGTGTAATTTGTTGGTAAATAAAAAGTTTTAACGCATGTAAGTTTATATGTCGTTTTTTCGAACGATAACTTGAATTTATTCTGTTGCAAATGGAGAAAACAGAATATTTGTCTGTGAAAAGAATGATGGTATGCGATTTCCTTGATTAATGATGGAAAAACATCGATTCAAAGGAGTAGATAATCATTTACATTCCAACAGTTAAACAGCGATAGTCTTCGGTTCGCCCGAAAATCGACGGTAATTTGAGAACAAAGCCTCATAATCGAAAATTGACAACAAAGTTGAAATCAGGGCCGAGAATTATTTACAAGCGTAATAAATTAAAACCTTCACACTTCGTATTATGTATTTTTGAACCCATTCAACAAAAACCAGGTAAAAATACGAAAAGTCGATATTTTAAAAAAAAATTGAGTATACCGCTGCACAAAAGCTATCTAGATGATCCGTGTCTTCGATTCTACCCAAAAAAATATTTCGCCCAGTGCAGATTACATATTATGGACAAAAAAAATGGAGCCTTTGGTGCTATTTTAGGGTGACAATCGGCCATGAATCCAGAACTAAAGCTCGAAACCAAAAATAGACCTCGGAATAGGAATCAGCGACCTCGAATTAGTGAATTACGACTCCTATCTCGAAATTTTTGGAAATCGTCAAAAATCGAAAAAAAGCATGAACTAACCCCTTTGGTGTTTTTTGGGCCAAAAAATTTTTTGCCCCCGATTGGCGCGCGAGGTGTCTAGAATGGGGTTTTCGGACACGGCGAATTCAATGGCGTGGTCGGTTTGACCTCATTTCGCTTGGTTTTCGAGAAAATGGCCTTTTTTCAGGCCATTTTTGACCCGTTTCAAAAAGGTTTTCGTAAAATTGCGAAACACGCGTTTTCTGGCTAATTCGAGGTCGCTGAACACGAATTTCACGTTCGTTTGCAGCGATAGCCCTTGCAAGGCCCGAAAATCGCATTTTTAGGGCGAAAATCGGTCATAACTTGACAATAAAGGCTCGAAACGGAAAACGGACACCGAATTCGGAATCAGCGACCTCGAATTAGTAAATTACGACTGCTATCTCGAAATTTTTGAAAATCGTCAAAAATCGAAAAAATGCATGAACTAACCCCTTTGGTGTTTTTTGGGCCAAAAAATTTTTTGCTCCCCATCGGCGTGCGAGGTGTCTAGAATGGGGTTTTCGGCCACGGCGAATTCAATGGCGCGGTCGGTTTGACCTCATTTCGCTTGGTTTTCGAGAAAATGGCCTTTTTTCAGGCCATTTTTGACCCGTTTCAAAAAGGTTTTCGTAAAATTGCGAAACACGCGTTTTCTTACTAAATCGAGGTCGCTGAACACGAATTTCACGTTCGTTTGCAGCGATAGCCTTTGCAAGGCCCGAAAATCGCATTTTTCGTGTAAAAATTGGCCGTAACTCGACTACAAAGGCTCGAATCGGAAAACGGACACCGAATTCGGAATCAGCGACCTCGAATTAGTAAATCACCACTACTATCTCGAAATTTTTGAAAATCGTCAAAAATCGAAAAAATGCATGAACTAACCCCTTTGGTGTTTTTTGGGCCAAAAAATTTTTTGCTCCCCATCGGCGTGCGAGGTGTCTAGAATGGGGTTTTCGGCCACGGCGAATAGGCACTCGAATCGTAGGGCTTGCTGTCGTAGGGGCCGGTGCCGTTGCATTTTTCTTTCGCCGGATCAGAGCATAGCCCCAATTGTAGTCGTAGGACAGTCTTGTGACCTGCGTAATGCGCGAAATCCTGTGGCTTCGTCGAGGGTCATTGATCCCCATATCTACCTCGGCGAATCCTGGACGCTCTTTTTAGTATCCTAAATTTTCTCATTTTACACCGATGTATATCGAGGTTTTTTATGGTACTCGGAATCTAATCGCGAATAAAATTTATCATCTTAGGGAGTAGAAGACGTTGATTTAGGCGAACAACCGCGTAGAGGAGTTAAACGACCTCCTCCGAAGACATCGTACGATCCAAGTCGATATATGTCGAAAAGGCCTCGAATCTCGCCGCCCACATCTAAACCACCATCGAAATAGCCTCCTAGTTCGACACGTGATGAGATCTGTTATATTTGGAACGAACGTGGCCATTGGGCTTACCAGTGCAAAAAACCGGATGATAGGAAGTGCTATGTTTGCAACGAGACTGGCCACATATCGTCGAACTGTTCGAAACCGGATAATAGGTTATGTTACGTTTGTAATAATGAAGGACATTTGAAATTCGAATGTAAAATTTTCAAGAAGAGATTCGAAAGGAAATCGAGATCTCGTTCACGTGAGAGATCCTACTCCAGCGAAAGATCGTACTCGAGTGAAAGGTCGAGTTCTTATTCGCGGTCACGTGAGAGTTCCTGTGAGTATATTTTTTCAAAAAAAGGTCTTTTTGGGGAATTTTTTTGAGAAAATTGATAATTTATTTTTGTTAGATTCTGGGGGTAGACGATAACACGATACATTCCCGACGTTGTGATGATTCCATTGCCAATAATGAGTGTTCAAATACGTTCGTTGATATTTCAACTTTCAACTATCATTTTCATTATTATTCTAAGTGAAATACTAGTTTCTTTTCTACTTAATGTAAGACTTTTTTTATGTTGTTATACTCGGTAATGGGTGATTACCTGAATTACCATTAAGTCGGATTTGATTTTTTTGATCTCGTATCTGTACTTTGACTTTGTACCGTTTGTTATGTTTATGGTTACGTTTCTAGTAGTTGAACGAAGTTATATTAATTAAGTGAAGGACTTTTCGTACCAATTTTTGATGTTTACATATTATACGAAAAATTTACAAGATCACTTTTATTTGATTTATATGTAAATAGCTGATCTTCTATGTAAATTGTTCAAATCGAGAGGTTTCGTATTCGAAACCAGTGAAAAAATTCCCCGATTTCTTTTTCCGATTTTGATCCCTGGTAAATGAGTCAGTGAAATTTCTCAATCTACCTACTTATAATCTACTCATTTTTGTTTAAAAATTCTTTATTGAGTTAATTTCAAAATTTTTTACCTCCAGAAATTGCCTAGAGTTCTCAAATTTTCACAATTCCTTCGGAATATGTAAACCAGTGAACTTGGATTGAAAAAACTACTGTTGGGTATGCTTAAAAATTTATTTTTGAGTCGAGGTCCCTCCTCTCCCTCTTGATTCTTCCCTTTCTGAAAGATCCAAATCATTGTCAATTTAAAAACCAATTTTTCAACCCGAAGAATGGTTTCTCAGGATCACAATGTATTTTCCAAATTCAATTATTCTCTAAAAATGTTCAAAGTATTGCTTCATTTTCAAAGTTATCGAGAAAAAGTGAAAAGAAAATGAAAAAAAATCAAGTTTCTAGCTTGGCATTTTATTCGAAAAGACCATGAAAATTTAAAAACTTGAGAAAATCGTCAAAAAAATTATGAAAAACAGCCAGAAAATTCGAGAAAATTTTTGACCACTGGCTTTAAAATTCTCCAAAGTGTGATAACCCCTGAATCAACCTTAGTTTATTTATACTTTGAAAAGATTATTCTATGATGAGTCACAGTGGTAGAGAGTGAGCGTCTCAGATCGTTATCTTTATGAAGGGCAATAAAAATTTCGAAGGTTGTAAACATTTTTAACAAAAGATTTCCTTTTTCGGAATCATGAAAGGGCAATAAAATTTTACACCACCTCTATCAGCAGGGTGCCGTTTGTATTTTTTTTCTATTCCCTTTTTTGGAGATTAGGAGGGTTGTAAAATTTAGGCGACGGGATATCTGTGAATTTAAGCCGTCTTTTTCTTTATACCTGGGTAGGGGTTTCATATAAAAGGAATGAATTCTAGTCACGTACTATCATTTGGAATTTTTATTAAAATTGGGAAAAATAAGGTTTATCACATGATGAGTCAGAATTTCGGAAAACTACAAAGGTTGCTTTTATTACCCTTTTCGGAATTTTTATTGCCTTGTTTATTCTTACTTTGGTCACGTATTTGATTTATGACCCTAGCATGGTTGAAAGGGTAGATGGTGAAACTAGTTGCGGGTTGCAACCTGCTCACAGCTGTCTTTGAGTTGCTCCGCTCTGACCTCTGACGCGAGCTCTCTTCATCCTCAGTCTAGTTTTGCTTCTCGAGGAAAGAGGTTGTGGTTACTGGTTAGGAACTGATGGCGATGAATGTAGGGTTTTTAAGAACAAGATTTCGTTTAACGTGTTTCAATTAGTGTTCGCGACAAGTTTAGTGTGCATTCGATTTAATTTCAAAGATTTTTGAATTTGTTTTTGTAATTATTACATAGGTAATGTGTTTTTTTTTTTCGTTTCAAAGTTTTAAAACGTGTTTTTATTTTTTTTAAATTAGTGAAAATAATTTCATTCGTTTGTGCCGGAAGAATTCCATACGAGTTTGGATTCCACTGATTCCAGATCACATTCCAGAAGTAGGTGAGTTTTTATTTTAAAAAATTTGATTTGATTTTTTTTAAGTTTTCCTAACTTTTTGCGTGTTTCTAAATTCCACTTGCATTAGTTTTTCACTTCGACAGCCTTAATCTTTCCAAAACATTCAAGTTTTTCAGTAGCATTAGGTGAGCTTTTCATTTCAGTCACTGAAGTATTTTTTACCTGTGCTTTGAAAGATTTTTTTTTATAAAGCATAATTTGAAGGTTTTTTTCAACTGCTTTTTTCAATTTTGATGCGTTTTTTCATTATTTTTCGGGGTAACGTTTTCATTTTTCGAATGTTTTTTTTAGTGAATTCGAATTTTAAAAAAATTATTCGTTGCCAAGAACACAACGAAGTCTTTTTTTAAAAAAAATATTTTATACACTGATTTTATACACTGCAACTGAAGCTTGAGGCGTGTAAATGTGTCCTTAGAACTGGATTCATTTTTTTAACGGTCATTTCAATATTTTTTAAATTTCCTTTTTATTTTTACAGTGTTTTTTTCTCAGAAATTTCATCTAGTAAACATTTTACTACAATTTTTGCCATTCTCAGTTCAGATATCCCAGTAAATCATGTCTAAATTCAATTTTTTTCATTGTAATTTCAATTCAGAAGAACCTTCTTATTGGTTTTTTACGATAATTGAAGCGTCCGTTTAAAAAACAACCATAGTCCACAAACTGTACATGAGAAAAAGGACCCCGGTGTTATCTTTTTTTCAGTACACGTATGTCCTTTTTCTCATATACAGATTTTGGACTATGGTTGTTTTTTAAACGGACGCTTCAATTTTAATCTTATTTCTTTTCGGGAGTGTTTATTTTTTTTCTACCGTTAAGTTTTAATTTTCGAGGAGACCTTCATATGCCTAAGTCATTATTTTTTCTTTTAGATGAGATGCTATTCCCTCTTGGATTCCTGATCTGTAGACTGTGAAGAACGAAGAACATGGATTTCAGATCACTTGACTGCTAAGAACCTATTGAATTTCAGCTTTCAAGAGCATGCGGTGAGTTCTTTTTAAATGTATTTCTAGGTATTTATTTATCAATTTTAACGATTCTAATTTCTGATTGAATTTCTTTCAAAAAGATTTTTTTCTTTTTTTTCATTACTGTGGTGCGTTTTTTTTTCACTTTAAAAATTATTAATTAATTTAAACACAATATTTATGATGATTTTCTTCCTATCATTTCTCAAAATTATTCCAGTTAATTTTATCGAGTATATTTTTAGTAGGTACTTGAAATTTAATTATTTTCAATAATAGATGACTAAATTTTTTAAAAGCTTCGGCATCGCTACGTTCAATCTTCTCGTATTTCTTTCTTTAAAATTTCTTCATTAGCCGTGGGTAATTTTAATCCTAGGTTATTATTTCAAAACGACGTGGGTTTATTGCACCTTAAATTTAAAATTTGTAAAGTTTTTGCTTTTGCCTCGCTCGGGCAAAATTTATCTTTATTTTTCAAAATTTTGACGCTGTCATAAAAAAGGGACCTTATGTCAAAAAAATCTATGTTTTTATTTTCTATGTGTTTGATCCAGATTTGGTATAATTTGGATCAAAAATGTGAAAAGTGAAACATCGATTTTCTTTTACACTAGGCCCCTTCTCTACGGCAGCGTCACAATCATGTGTTTTAGATCGGTCGAAAAAAGGTCGAAAATTTTGTCTTGTCCCAAAGATCCCCCTCTTCCCCCCCCCCCCCGCATAATGCCTTCGGAATTAAAAGAATGTACACAAACGTCAAGTGTTGAAAATGAATTTTTGGTTCAATGACGTGTAGCGATTATACGATATTTTTTTAATTCCTGGTTATTTTTATTTATTAATGAAAATTTTCTGATTTGAAGTAACGAAAATAATTAAATTGTAATTTAAAGAAATAGTATTTATGAAAGAATAGAATTAGGAAAAAGAAAAAAGAAAAAATGAAAAAAAAAATGAAAAAATTAATTAGTAGGTAAAATAAATAGGCTAAATAGTCGGCAACCAATCAGATGAATGGAAAGCATGGAAAGAGTAGGAAGTGGGAAAGATGACAACATCGTCGATTCGTCATTGGTCATCGCCATTTTGTAGTTTTTATTACTCATCATTCTACATTTTTCTTTCGTTTCACTTTGTAAAGGTGCGTTTATAGTGACCGTAGCAGTCCGTAAGCGGCCGTAATTTTTTTTGAAAAACCGTAAGAAAATATCGGTAGTTTATACTGACCGTAAAAATATTTATCCAAAAAACTGATAAAATACTATTTTAAAATAAATTTGTGTATTTACTCTTCAGTTTATCAGGAATTAATGTTAAACGAAAAAAATATCTATCCAAAATCATTAATTCTCACAAACATCCAAAACCACCAACAATGAAAAGATAAACATCCTCTCATGTTACGGTCCGTTACAGAAAAGTAAAATTTTTTTTACTTTTCCGTAAGGATCCGTAAGAGACCGTAATTTTTTACGGTCAGTATAAACTAGTTCGTAAGATCGTGTCTGTTTTACTTTTCCGCGGCCTGAAGTTACGGCCTCTTACGGTCACTATAAACGCACCTTAACGCGTTAAACAATGCTTATTAGTTGGCGTCCGTCGGGTTTAGAAGTTATTTGATGATCTGATTTAATTAATCTTATGAATTTGAGTAATTTATTCATTTGACTACTTTTGTTCGTTTTTTGATGTACTGTATTTTGCTTTCGTCGGTTTATTCGAATTCCAGCTTTGCATCATTGTGTTTGAAAACTGTAAGTGGTATTATTGCCGTTGCATTTCGGCACTTGAGTACTTTTACTTATCATTAACCTTCTTAATGCTAGTTCTTCCCTTACATATTCAGCACATGGTTGCTTGTCGTGTTGTTGCTTATAGTTTTCTTTCCGTGAAGTGATCATCTTATGAGAGTGTTTGTCGCGTACATTGAAACGTGTTTTTTTCTTGCAGTAATGGAACCTCGGAACCTGAAACCGAAATTTACACCCACGCACGCACTAACAGACTATTGTTGGCTTACGTATGCTTGCTGATGGCTAACTGTTTCCATGCTAACGTGAAGAATATTGTCGAAATGCCGGATTTCATGAATAAATGAGTAACTGAGTAAGTTTACCAATTTAAAATTTCTCATAAAGTACCTAATGTTTATTTGTCTGCATATTCGCCGGTCAACTTAGTAATATTATCAGTTGGTGATTTTGTAATCAGAAACGAGAGTATCGAAATCAAATGACGTGATCGGGTTGTTCAAAAGATCGTGGTTCCCGACTCGGACAATTTTACCTGGAATTGAATTAGGTGAGAAATTACGAATCAATTTTCATCGAGTTCTTGGTTTATTTCTATCATTGTTGAGTATTTCATTTTAGTCTTTTCGTTTCAACAGCGTATGAAACTTGCAGAATGAACGAAACGGAAGCGGAAGCGTCGTCAAGACTTGAATCCTCGTCGTGAATTCGATTCGATCTACTGTTTGTTGTGATTTCGTTGAAGTCTTCGCAATCCGATCGGCGTAGTGATGGCAACGTGTTCCAAATTCATTATTCCTGGTATGTGATTGAATTATTCATTATTAAGGTGGAAGATCTAGTTTCATTCATGGGTAATTCGAGTAAAGATTGCTCTGGTTTGAGATTTCGTTGATTTGATTTTATCAAACGCTCCGATTTTGGAATTTGGTATCCTATTGCGTTTTAATTTCGGATATCAACGATTTATTGAACGCACGATTAAAAATTATGGAAAACTTGTGAAATACACTTAATCCGAATTCTGGAGAAGCTGATGAAATTAGGGAAACTGTTTGAAATTGTTGCTAAAAAGCACACGGTTGAGGAATCGTATTACGTAGCTTACGATTTAGTATTCACACAATTTTGTTAGAAGATACTGATGATAGCTATATCATCTCAAAACATGTTGATTCTGGAATTTTTCTGTCGAACCTATTTGCATGTTGATTTTCTCATTTCAAATCCAGCGTGATATTTGTTTTTTTTTTGCTCGTAATATTCAATTTTTATTGTAGAGATTTTATATTCGACATAGGTAATGTTGAACGAGATTTGACCTTTTCTAGTTTTTTTTAAAAATATTTCTGCTGGTATTAATTTTGTGAGTGTGAATTGTTCTTTTTTGCTTTGAATTTTTTTTTTTTTGTCAACGAAAAGGATTGAAATTCGTCATTTCATTACATATCGTAAGTTGTGTTCGATTTCTGACAATTATTTATAACTTTGTTTATTTTGCAGTGGTACAATTGGAAAAAATCGAGTGGAATGCAGTGCTGGAAAATTCTCGCCGAAGTAGTTGATCTAATTCACCGAAGAAAATTCACCTCTAGATGAAATTACGACGGATCTAGACTGGTTCGTGTATTTATTATATGTATTCGATGATTTTATTTGAAACTGCTCGGAATTATTGACGAATTTAGTATTGATACGCTGGAAAGCGAAGTTTTCTAAGAATTACGTGAAGAGAGAAAAAAAGTCTTGTGTATTCTGAGCAGAGACTAGAGAGATCTGAAAACCTATTACTCGTGCAATACGATTGAAAAATATGTGAAAATCGTCAACTAATATTTTAATTGTGGATATTTTTAAACGAATTTTATCGTTTGGTATTGATTTTCTACAGCTGATATGGAACAGAAACGTAATGAATGCAGGTCGTATTTTCATGAAGCTGAGAAAAATTTTATTCGCTGTTTTCGTCGACATCGCGCTATTTTTTCTACATCCACAGCGAGAGATTTATTTATTGTAATTTTAATTAGGTACCTATTTTAGTATTATTTTTAATTCCATTAGTGATACTTCGACGTTTTCATTGTAAATTCCAAAATTTTTGGGGATTCTATTGATTTCAAGGGATGGTTAATTTGTCTGGTGTTCTGGGTGGAATTAGGGAACTACTTTGGCAAACGTGGGGGCAGCGGGTCGGTGGAGTAGTCAGAGAATGCCAATGTCGAACGACTTGGTGAAACCTCCAGATTCTGAGGAGATGTGGCGCGATCGTCCCCGGAGTCCGGGTTGGGCATAGCCTGGCGGCAAGTCAGCTCCAATAGTGGATCGGGGGTGGCTGCGGTCTCTCGTTTTAAGGTGCTCAGGGCTCCAGCCGGCCTTGATCGCTAGAGAGTCCTCAGCGTATTCTTTCACAGTAGGCTTGGTACTGTGGACAGAAGCGTCTGCTGCGGGTTAAAATTTTGATCAATTTCGTACGTTTTAATCGTCACCAGGCGCGGTAGTAAATCGCAGCTCTAAGTTGATGAATTGGCGATTGAGTGGGCCCGTGAGTGTTCGTGTGTATTTGTATGTAGGGGCAGTGTTAAGAGTCTTCGTCTCTAGTAGTGTCCCTGGTGCCTTTTTGTCGAATTTTTAAACGTAGAATTTTCAGGGTAGGAACACCCCGGTTGGCTCCACAGTGCGTCGAGTATCCATCGGGGGTGCCATTTTCGGAAAGAATTCAGAATTCGGACCGGCAGGGCCAGAATCGGGCTGTGCGTGGTTCTGGTCGGTGAAGGCTTACTTGAGCCATCCGCGAGGCTTGCTGCACCTTCGGGAGTGCACCTGACCTCCGACGTGCGATGACGGTTACCGCTGGAGCCTTTGGCACACGATCCCTTCCCGCCTAGTCGGGAGTCTGTTAAGCCGTCAGTAGCGCGACTGGCTTTGTCACAGTGGCGATGTCCAGGTTACTGATGAGGGTTTTCGGTCCTATTCTTGTGGATGTAGGCCGGCATCTCTGTGGACGGGAATTGCTATATACCTTGCCACAAGGAGAATGCCAGCCTGGTATGAGGCCCAATGTCGCTGTCTGGTAGGTAAGGAAATTAGGGCCGCTTTGCGACATTCTGCGATTTAATATTCGTGTTTGATTGGCGTTAAAATCACGATCTTGATCGGCTTTTTATTTCAACGAATAATGACGTTTTGCACGAGTGTAAAATTACCGGTGGTGAGTGTGAGTGAATTTTTAACGTCATAATTTGTTGTAATGAAATGCGGAAGTCTTGTGTTAGGTCTATTAATTTGGCATGTTTCATAAATTTGGGAAATTTTGAAAAAAAATTCAGTTTTTAGCGTTTTTTAAAAATAATTTTTACCTGTGTGTTCAAAAAAATGTTTGCTTTGGGGTTTCAGGTGTTTTTTTTTGGTATTTCAAACAAAGGATAGTGTTAGGAGTTCACAAATAATATTTAGGCTGAAATTTGGGGATTTTTTGGAACTTTTTTTGATGTATTTATTAATGTATATTATTTTTATGCTATTCTGTTTAAATGTATTTACAGTTATTGTTTAAGTTTTAATATTGTGATAACCAATCACGGTTTTTTCCTCTGTCGAGCGGCCGGCAAAGGTTTTTTTAACCCAGATTGGTTAAACTATGGTTAAACTTGGATATTAATTTGTTATTTTTGTTCTTTTTTTTTGCCGCTCTGTCCAATAAGATTGTTTTGGTTTTGCTTTGTGTTGTTCTTCTTCATTACCAATGAATGTTTTTCGGCCAACGTGAGGAACAGGGTTTAGTTTCAATGATTTGGATCAAGAAGTGTTTTAGAATTCAATTGAAAATTCCAATTTGGAATACTTTCGGTACAAGTGAATGAAAACTGACGGGATGTTCAGTCAAAAGAAACACCTCTATTTCTGGTAACGAGTTTTTATTACCGATGGAGATATAATTATAGCTTCAATGTGGAATCAGTAACCCTGTAACCATCGGAATACGTAGTGAATATTTGAAGTACAACTGGTTTTAATGATGGGATCGAAGATATCTCAGGAAATTTATGGTATGGTCATTTGTTGTTGGTTTGCTTCATTTATCCATAATTGGATCTGATTTTGGACATATTGGCGATTATTTACTGAAAAACTTCGATTTCTGTGAAAACGAATGGCGATTTTATTTTAAAATCGTGATAATAAAGTCGCCAACGTATCGTCGCATCGAAAAATCTATGCTTTTGATTAATTATCTCAAAACGCAACATTACATACTCAATTTACACGCGTCGAATAATTTAAAGTGTACCCGCAAAATCAAGGATAGGCAACACAAATAACATGTATTTTTTAAATTCAAAAGGATCTTAGCGCCATCTATAATGCTAAAGAAAAAGTAATGATAAATTTCGAAGAAATGCTAATTCAATTAAACGCAAATAAGTGAAGTAAGTACCTACTTTTTTAAAAACTCATTTTTCTTTTTAATTCATTTTGAATTTCAACGTAGATTAATTTGAACTAATCTTAAAAATCTAATTTTTTACAGGTACCTAGTTGATTGAACTGTGATTTGTATCCACACTGCCATTTTGCTGCGAAGCGCCGGACGTGTAAGTATAAGGACGCCTCTTCAAGGGTCTCAAAGGTAAATATTTATAGCTTGACATTTTTTTTGCTTATTTAGTTTTGGATTTTTTTTCTTTGCAATTGCCTACCCGAAAAGGAATTTCTTGAGTTGTTTTTTTCGAATGTTTAGAGTACATTACTTCTGTTTATTTTCTTAGGCTATCCCTCTAGTCGATTGAACTGCGATTTGTATCCATATTGCCATTTTGCTGCGAAATGCTGGACGTGTAAAAATAAGGACGTCTCTTTAAGGATCCCAAAGCTCAAAGGTAAATATTTATAGCTTATGTACTATTTTTTCTGCTTATTTAGTGGGTGATTTTTTTGTTGCAATTTTGCCTACCTGCAAAAGAATTTCTCAAGTGGTTTTTTTTCGAATATTTAAATGTCATTACAACGTATCTAGATTAATTTGAACTAATCTTAAAAATTTTAATTTTTTACAGGTATCTAGTCGTTTGAACTGTGATTTGTTTCCATTATTGTCATTTTGCTAAGAAGTGCTGGACGTGTAAGGGATAAAGACGTCTCTTCAAGGATTTCAAAGGTAAATATTTATAGCTTACTATTTTTTCTGCTTATTTAGTTGATGTTTTTTTTTGCAATTGCCTACCGGAAAAGGAATTTCTTGAGCGGCTTTTTTCTAATATTTAGAGGTCATTAGGTACCTCCGATTATTTTCTTAGGCTATCCAATTTTTTGAAAATGCTGAATGGTTGATTTTTTAACATGTTTTTCTACTCATATGGCAACCAAAATTCAATTTTCTGGTTCGACCTTTTTAAAGCGAATACGTGAGTCTTCCTTCTTGAAAATTTTATTACCATTTTTTAAAATTCAAATTCGAGGAAAAGAATCGTTAGCTTTGATTGTTATTCACTCGATGATGATGTTGCCCATTTTGGTACAAAAAATCAGTTGTTTTCGGTAGTTTTCTCAATGCGATATTCATAAAAGTTAATTTTATTCAAGTATTTCAGAAAATTAGCTACAGATAGTAATCCTTGATACGTATTTGTGTCTGATGTTGTGAAAGTAATGTAACGTGTTTTGATTTTTATTTGTTTACAGGTAGCAGATGAACAGTTCAGATGAGATCCAGAAAGAAATGTGCGGATGTATAATTAAAAATGAAGCATAATTTTAAAACGTAGGTATTTATTTTATTATTAAAGCAACATTAATACAAATAAATGGTAAAGTTTGTGTGTACAAATAAATTAAAAGGCCCCCTAATGGAAGTAAAATCCTGCATGGATTTTGCTTCAACTCCTAGTCGCACGTCCACGTCGTGGGGGCTGGGACCTCACCGTAGTCCGGTGTGCTAACGCGACAGGGGGGCGTGCTGGAGAATCTCTCCGGTACGCTGCTGAAATTTTTAAAAAAATGAACAATTTCGGTTTCGGTGGTGCAAAATTTGAATTTTGGGGTTGTTTTTTCAGGGTATAGGTACAGATATCTCGTGCAGGGTCACCCTATTACTTTTTTGTATCGGGTTACCCTGCACGAATCGATCGGGTGAGTGAATTGTGTGTATTTTTCGGCCCCTAAATGGGAGGTAGTTATCAATCATTTATTTCATTTTTGGATTTGGGAAAAATCTGTGATGCAGGCAATTTAATGGGAAAAATTTTAGTAATTTCGGCCTTGGTGGGATAAAATTTGATAAATTTTTGGATTTGGCAAAATTGGTGATGCAAATAAGTAATTTAATGGGAAAAATTTTAGTAATTTTGGCGTTGGTGGGACAAGATTTAGTAAATTTTTGAATTTGGCAAAATTGGTGATGCAGGTAATTTAATGGGAAAATTTTTTAGTAATTTTGGCCTTGATGGGATACCTAAAATTTATTTCATTTTTGGATTTGGGAAAAATCGGTAATGCGGGTAAGTTGATGGAAAATTTTTTTTAGTAATTTCGGCCTTGGTGGGACAAAATTTAATAAATTTTTGGATTTGGCAAAATTGGTGATGCAGGTAATTTAATGGGAAATTTTTTTAGCAATTTTGGCCTTGGTGGGATAAAATTTATTTCATTTTCGGATTTGGGAAAAATCGGTGATGCGGGTAAGTTAATGGAAATTTTTTTTAGTAATTTCGGCCTTGGTGGGACCAAATTTAATAAATTTTTGGGTTTGGGCAAAATTGATGATTTAGGTACGGTAAGTTGCGTCTCATGCAGGGTCATCCTAATACTCTTCGGTATCGGATTACCCTGCATGAGCCCGGCGACTGGAATATGTAACGTTATCGGTACCCGTCGCAGAGGCAGTCGAATCGCAGGGCTTGCCGACGTAGGGGCCGGTGCCGGTGCATTTTTCTTTCGCCGGATCTGGGCGTAGTCCCAATTGTAGTCGTAGGGTTTTCTTGTGACCTGCGTAATGCGCGAAATCCTGTGGCTTTGTCGAGGGTCTTTGATCCCCATATCTATCTTGGCAAATCCGGGATGGAGGGCATTACGTGGCTCGTTGGGCACCAGGAGTCTGGTCTTTTTCATCGTGACAAGCAAAATTTGAAGATGGTCGGACCCGGACGCTCTTTTTAGTATCCTAAAAAATCGAAAAATCGCCTAATTTCGTTCAAAAAAAAAAGAAAAAAAACTTGATGCAAAAAGAGTGAAAACTTGATTTTTTATGGTACTAAAAAGAGCGTCCGGGTCCAGCCATCTTAAAATTTTGCTTGTCACGATGAAAAAGACCAGACACCTGCTGCGCAACGAGCCACGTAATGCCCTCCATCCCGGATTCGCCGAGGTAGATATGGGGATCAAAGACCCTCGACGAAGCCACAGGATTTCGCGCATTACGCAGGTCACAAGAAAACCCTACGACTACAATTGGGACTACGCCCAGATCCGGCGGAAGAAAAATGCACCGGCACCGGCCCCTACGTCGGCAAGCCCTGCGATTCGACTGCCTCTGCGACGGGTACCGATAACGTTACATATTCCAGTCGCCGGGCTCATGCAGGGTAATCCGATACCGAAGAGTATTAGGATGACCCTGCATGAGACGCAACTTACCGTACCTAAATCATCAATTTTGCCCAAACCCAAAAATTTATTAAATTTTGTCCCACCAAGGCCGAAATTACTAAAAAAATTTCCATTAACTTACCCGCATCACCGATTTTTCCCAAATCCGAAAATGAAATAAATTTTATCCCACCAAGGCCAAAATTACTAAAAAATTTTCCCATTAAATTACCTGCATCACCAATTTTGCCAAATCCAAAAATTTTATCCCATCAATGCCAAAATTACTTACTAAAAAAATTTCCCATTAAATTACCTGCATCACCAATTTTGCCAAATTCAAAAAGTTACTAAATCTTGTCCCACCAACGCCAAAATTACTAAAATTTTTCCCATTAAATGACTTATTTGCATCACCAATTTTGCCAAATCCAAAAATTTATCAAATTTTATCCCACCAAGGCCGAAATTACTAAAATTTTTCCCATTAAATTACCTGCATCACAGATTTTTCCCAAATCCAAAAATGAAATAAATGATTGATAACTACCTCCCGTTTAGGGGCCGAAAAATACACAATTCACTCACCCGATCGATTCGTGCGGGGTAACCCGATACAAAAAAGTAATAGGGTGACCCTGCACGCGATATCTGTACCTATACCCAGATAAAACAACCCCAAAATTCAAATTTTGCACCACCGAAACCGAAATTGTTCATTTTTTTTAAAAATTTCAGCAGCGTACCGGAGAGATTCTCCAGCACGCCCCCCTGTCGCGTTAGCACACCGGACTACGGTGAGGTCCCAGCCCCCACGACGTGGACGTGCGACTAGGAGTTGAAGTAAAATCGCATTACCTTGGATTTTGCTTCCGTTCAGGGGCCTTTAAATAAAAAAATACATCGGCACAATTACGTCATTAAAAATTCAAGCTACTGATATTCCAAATTTCGTATTCGTAATGTGAATTAAGAATATTCCAAAATAAACATACTATTTCAGATTCTGTATCTTGATTGTCCATTTATTTCACTGAGGTCCATGTCTTCCACCTGTAAAAGAGAATATTACACAATCGACTCATAACCAATGTAAAAAAAATTGCTGAAACTAAATTCTCTCAAGCTAATAAATTGCTGGTATTTAAAAAACGTGAAAATTAACATCGAATAAAATTCAATAAAATTGTTCGGCGCAATATTGAAACTAGAATTCTTCAATCACTACTCAGAATAAACTAGGTACGAGGTAAGTAAATTTTGGTAAATTTAGCCATAATTGCTGATTTTGAAAAAAGTGAAAATGAATACTTTAAAATAAAGTTCGAGAAAATTGCTCGGCGCATTATGGCATTATTAAAACTAGAAATTTTTAATCACTAGGAATGTAATGAAAAAATTAAATCATTAAAATTATGCTCTCGAAAAAATTCAGCGTCGAAAATTTAAAATTCAAATAGGTAAATTTGATACAGTGTAGATCACCGAAAAAAAAATACTCGCCTGGCTATACTGAATCCATCAACTTTTTTCTTCATGTCCGTCGCCCAAGTAATAAACTTCGTCATAAAAAGACGTCTGGACACTTTGGCACCAGCACAGCAAATGGCAAAATTGATATTTCGTATCAGACCTATCAGATGGAAAACAAATGGAAATGTTTAGATCACATTCCATGGAATTAGAATGCAAATTCAGTTTTACATTCGTAATGATCTACGAAATTCTGCATTAAAATTTTTAAAAATTCAAGTAGGTAAATTTAAAATAATGCAGCTCATCGGAAAAATACTCACCTAGCCATTTTGAATTCATCAACTTCTTTCTTCACGTCCACGTAATAAATTGGTCATAAAAAGACGTCTGAACACTTCTGGCTCTAGGACAGCAAATGGCAATATTGATATTTCATAACAGACCTATCATAAAGGAAAAAACAAAACTGTTGAGAACACTTTCCACGGAATTAGAATGCAGAAAATTCACGTAAGTACATACATTCCACGAACAAAAATTTAAAAATGGGCGAGTTTCGATAACATATAAAATACGAAATTTTCTTGAAAAAACTTACCAGCTCATCATGAATGGATCCAACAGGCTTTTTGGACTGAATCATTGATTAAAATTGGGCAGCAAATATCTGCATACTTCCTGTAACAAGCAAACAATAAATTTAACATTTATATATAAACAAAACTAGGTAGAGAAGAGTCCTAAAATATTAAAATTAGAGTACCTACCTATTTGAAAAGTACTCACCAAGGCTTCCTTCAAGCAAATTACGTTCATGTTTTTCAATTTCTTTTGAAGCATAGCAGAATGGATACCAAATGAGGGTCTTTTCCAGCAGAGAACCTATGAAAACGTATTGATTGATGATTAGTTCCGCGACAGGGACAGATGATGTTACCCATTTCACTCCAGCAGAGTAACCCGCTACCGAAGTGAATTAGAGTGACTCTGCTAAAGACACCGAGAACAATTGCGTGCACTACTTGATCACCTGAAACCAAAAAATTGATTTTTTTCCCACCTTCGAGGCCAAAATTAATTTTTTAAAATCAATTTCGAAAGTAACGTGTTAGAGAAAGTCTCCAACACGTCCCTCTGTGAAATTTTCACGCCGAATTTACGAACAAATCCGACAAGGTCCCAGCTCTCAAGACATGGACGTGTGACTCGGAATTGGAGCCATTATTAAAGGGCCATTAAATAAAATATTCATACTTAAGTATGCGTTGAGAAATCGTGATTTTTTCATTACCAAAATAAACTAATTACTTTGTAATGTTCATTATTTTTACGTACTTCATGCGCAGATTCCTTTTAGAACGTCGCGTCGACTAAATTTCATCTGAAACATAAAAAATACAGATATACAAATTAAAGCACTTGGAAAAAGGAAAGTAAAGTTATTTCGGCAAAAATGAAAAATAATTTTAAAAATAAAATAAAATTTCATCATAGAAAGTGGTATGTAAATGTTTTTGAATACTTACCTACACACACTCGTCAAAAGTAGTTATGGTCTAGGTACCTATGGAGCTGTTGATGGATAAATAATCGATTTACTCCACAGAGCTTTCTTGCCATATTTTGAATTGAACAGGAACATCTGGAAAATCACAAACACATACCTAAAATTAGAGTTGATAAAAATGCAAAAAAATAAATTAATAAAATTAAAATCTCGACTAAGTACATATGTGAAACTGAAAACTGACTGGCGTAAAATTGTCTCTCTAGTTAGGAAATTAACGAGGAAAAAAATTTCAAACAAAACTCACCCTTTATTTTTCCTTGACGAAATGTGATTCAGTTTCTCATCCTTGGAAAACTGGTGTGCTTTTTTTCTGGCTCGACGGCGGATGCGGAAAATGCGAAAATGTTTCGAGGCGATGGGCTCCTCACGTCTCCGCCAAAAAAGGGGTTGATCAATGATCGACCTGAAATAAATTCAAGGTAAGATAGATTATTTATACATATTATTAAAAAAAAAAACTCGAATCGTCAATAATTATACATGAACTCAATATAAAGAATACTCCATGAAAAATATTTCAATCGCTGATGAATGAATTTCAAAAGTCGGATCCGTTCATTCCATTTCACAGTCACAGGGTCCTTTCAATATTCAAATCACAGAAAACCGTCTGAAAAAAATATCCAAAATTAAATAGGTACAGGTATTTTCAATGAATTTAACATCATAACGTATTAGATTATCATTGACACACAAATTTCTAATATAAAAATCACAAATATGCGATAATTATTGCTGATCAAAAAAAAATAGAAGTCTTTATTTACAAACGACCGTTGTCCATTTTGAAATTTTGTCTCCGGATGGGTTTTTTAAATTTGTCCAGAGACAAATTTTAACAAGGATAATTTCATTTTCAGGAGTTTGGAAAATTCATTGAATATAGTTATCGTTTTTAAAGGATTTTTCTTTCAAAATATAGCGTCTGAAGTGAAAATTTATGGTTGTTTTCAAAACGGACACCTTAAATACATACAACTTACATGATGACAAACTAGTCAAAAATCTAAGAAATAAATTAAATTTATCGGTACTTTAGTTTAAAGTTCAAAATCAACATCAATCCAATCACCAACATTAAATAATTTCATAAAATGGGTAAGTAAATAAAAAAAAAAACATTTTAACGAAATGCGCACCTTTATCTCGGATCGTGCAATCCAGACAATGAAAAACACGTTCGTCTCATGGGTTTCCTGAAATCTTGAATCTTAATCGAGTCTAAAAACTATAAAATAAAATGGATTAAAAATCAATTGGAAAAAATAAAAAAAAAAACTATAAAATTCTATAAAATAAGCAGAAAGCAAAAAAAATCCAGAATAAACCAAACTGTAAAAAGAAGTTATGTATGCCGAAAAAAGTAGGTACAGCAGAATAATCGACTGTAGGTAGGTAGGTACCTAGTTCATGCAAATGAAATTAAAACTGAAGCACTAACTGGAACGGTGGATCATGAATCACACGTCATCAAGTACGTAGGTACACAAAATCTGAAAAATTCACGATTACATTTTTCAAAAACATAAAAACAATACAGGTTTGTTACCTTAAAATTCTAAAAAATACTAGACAAAGTTGCTACTCCTCCGACCTACTTCACCTTCAATTTCTATAATCGTATTCCCATTTTAATCGCCTATTACTCTTCCGATTGCATGCAAAAATCAAACCAAATATCTATCTGTGAATAAAAAATACGACAATTCATTTTAGTTATTCCTTAAATTACAATTTACCTATATTTCGTACAAATCGTAACTTACTCGTAAATGATCAATTTTTTTCCGTTGATGCGTTCTTCCTTTAGGAGTGAAGGAACCCTGCGAAGTAGGTACTTGTGAATGAAAAAACCACCTTAAAAATTGAACATCAAATTCTAAATATTGCAATGTATCGTTAAAATACATACTCGCATGATAGCGCCAGAGGGACTTCAATCCAAAATCTCAGAATTGGAGCCGGAAGCCCTTTTGGACGATTTTTTTTGGAACCGAAGCCACTTTTCAAACATCTTGGAACTGGAAGGACTTTAATCAAATATCTCGGGGCTGGTGCCGAAGGAATCAGACCCCCTTTCACTGGATACCTGCTCGTTCGACGTCCACGGATCCGTTTTGGAAAATGTTTCACACTAGTAAAGAAAAAAACGTCAAAATTAATCAAAAATTGAAGACATTCAAAATATTGAACCATTACACTATAATTATAGAGAAAACAATAACTTACCATCGGATTCGGAATAGGCCACTATCTAGGATTTTATATGCCAACACATTACAAAACCAACGAAAAAACTTCCGAAGTCAGTTGGTGGATACGTTGAAAGTAGGTCAATGTGATCTGCATCCTAAAAATGTCATCTTTAATCCCCATTGTACAGCTGTCCTTTTTCGTATGTTTCATCTAGGTTACTAGGTTGTCCAATTTTTTCCACAGAGGTCAATGAATTCCAGCTGAAAAATAAGAAATCGAATTATTCATTACATAATACGTAAACAAAAAAATGATTAAATTGAAGACATTCTTCAACAATTAATGCTGGTACAAAATGAAGTTCAAATCAAATCGAGAAATTTTCAATTCTTTTTATGAAGTAAAAAATTTAAAAAAACAGCACTTTCGATATAGGTACGTAGGAAAAGAAAATTGAAAAAAGGGTAAAATCGCAAATTGAATATTGAAAATGAAAAATGAAAAGTAGATTAAGTATGTAAGATATTTGAAAAAAAAAACTCACAACGTTGCCTCCAAAAAAATTGCATCATATTGTCCCAGTTATTTTCACACCTTCCAATGAACTTCGACTGCAGCTATAACGAAATTAAATTATTAGGCAATATAATAAAAAAAAGAGCATGCAAAAGCATACATTCAATGAAAAAAATTGAAAAAGTCATAAAACTACAAATTCAAACATTTTCCACCATGAAAAGTAAATCAAGGAAGTAAATATGTATTTGAAAAAAAAAACTCACCAACGCTACTCCGAACTAATTGCGCCAAACTGTCCCAGTTATTTTCACACTTTCCAATTAAATTTGACTGCAGCTATAACGAAATAAAATTAATTATACAATATTATAAACAAAGAACATGCAAACCGATAAATTCAACGAAGAAAATCGAAAAAAGTTATAAAACTTCAAAATTCAAACATTTTTCATCATAAAAAAGTAGGTACCAATAAAATATTTTTGGAACAAACATCTGCCATTTCCAACAGTACCTAACTAGATCGTTTCATAAAAGATATCGCGAAAATTTAGGTAATCATTTTAACAAAAAGAAAAATGAAATATTTGAATCAAAGTAAAAATTATTCAATTCGAAATGATACTAATTAATCATTAAATTTGAAAAAAAATTGAAAGTCGAGTATTTAAAAAAAAGTAGGTACTCACCCTAATGATGCCTCCGAGTTCACTAGAATCCATATCGTTCAACTTTTTTCCGGCACGTCCATAAACTTCAGCTGAAGCTGTAATTAAAATAAGATTACTCAAAATGTGCTATAAACAAAGGACATGCAAGGGATTTTTTCTAAAAAAAAACACTTGAAAAGTTTCAACAATAAAGGGTAATTAAAATAAATTTTAGCATTCGGAAAAAATTTCGCTATACAACTCCGATCAAGTCTACTTAACGACATTAAAAGAACTGCAAGTTTCTGAGAAAAATAAAAAACATGCGAAAAGATAATTTCAAAAAAGCAAAAATTAAAAAAAGCACGGAGTTACAAATTTAAAAATTAAAAAGCAAGTTTCAAATTGCACTCGCAAATAATCCAATAGGTACCTGTAAATAAAAACAAGATAGGTATTCAAATTTGACCAAACAATGATAAATTCAAAGAAAAAAAAACACAAAAAATATCTAGTTAAAATAACTATCAACCAAGCACCCAAGCCTGTTTTCCGAGAAAAAAAACACGAAACTTAGTCATCTAAACGAATGAGAAAAGAATAAAAACTATGCTTCAAGAAAAAATACAGCTTACTGTACCTACGAAATTACTTTCCTTCACGACTGTGGAACAAAACTGGACATGAAAAACAATCTGGCTGTGTACTCTTGGCATTTTCGATTTTCGATAGCAAAGGGAAAAATTGATAATTGCATCTCATCCAATCAGCTCTGAAAAAAGAAAAAAAACAGCTTCAAGATTAAACAATTCAACAGCAATCTGAATAAAAACATCAGAAATTACAGAAGTAATCGCGTAAATTCAATCTATAGAAATAGGCAATTTCTAATAAAGCCACGGTAAGGAGTGATCTATCGAAAAAATTAACTTACTATACAAGATCGCATCGATTTATGCTTTTTCCTCGAGATAAAACTGTAGACACGGCACTGACTAGTTTCCACTTCCAGAACTTCCCAGCCGATAATGGATACAAATCTACCGCATCCTATCAGTCGCAAAAATGAACACAAATCATTCATAGCTACCCTCAAAAATTCCTAAAATTGAAATAGAAATTAAAAAATATGAAAATACGTAGGTATTAATTTAAAAACACGTCGTGAACCAACGAAATGAAAATTTATAATAGATAGGTAACAGGATAACACCTACTGAAAACAACATTAGATATTAAAAAAGAAAATTTTCAAAATGAACACTTGAAGTGAATGTGAAAAAAAAAGGTACTTACCAATTCATAAAATCATTTCACTGTATTCTTGTCCAATTGAGAAATCTAGAACAGCTTCAAAGTCATCGACCTGCAAAAAAAATCAAAAATTAGAAAATTTGTACCTAACTATAAAAGTAAAGCACTGTAAGTATCTAATTAATTAAAAAACTCTAAAGAATTTTGAGAGAAATTACTAAAATTGGACGCAATAATGAAATGAATCATTTCAGCCACGTTTAATTTCCCCGAAGTTGAAAAAAATTTAGGTACGAAAATATTTTAAAAACTACCTACTTGAATCGAAAAAAAAATAAGATCACATCTCAGCCAAAGCATAAAATCTAATAAAATGTAGGTACCTACACCTAGGTACGAAACAAATACTTAAGTAAACTGAAAATAAACGAAAATGGGTCATGAAACAATTACCAAACAACTAAACCCTAGTAAACAAACACAGATTGAAAATATCTGGCGGTAAAACTCAATATTTAGGTACTTACTCATTACTTTTCACTTTTTCTGCGTCCATGGATCATTAGATGAGTAAATAGATAACTGGGAAATGGGAAGTGGGAACTACGAATGAATTTCCAAGAAATTCAACGGAGTCATGACCTCATGACTAATCCATCCATCTGAAACAAAAAATCGATGCTTAGTTGTATGTAGGTAGGCTAGGTATACTAGCTACCTATCATAATATTAAAAATACCATAAGTATAAGAATGATTAAGAAACAAGCAAACTAAAAAACAGATGAAATTGGACATGAAACAACCCAGATTTTAAGAATCTGCAGGTAGAACTAATTATTTAGGTACCTACCTCATTACTTTCCGCTTTTGCAGGGCTCAAATAAGCATATAGCATAGTAGAGAACCGGAAGGCACCTTTGAATAATCTTCGACAAAATTCAAAACCTTATGTTGATTCTGTAAACCATTTCGAAAAAACCTCAACGGAGCCATGATTTGATCCATCTGAAACAAAAAAACGAAGATTAGATGCGCATTATAATGTATAAACTTGCTATCGCGAAATATTAGAAATACATTGTACGAATAATTTAGAAATAGGCGAAATGAAACGAAAATGGAACATGAAACGATCAAGTACCAAATAATCAAACACGTGTAAACAAACACAGATTGTAAAAGTATTTGCAGGTAAAACTAAATATATTTAGGTACCTACTGATTACTTTTCAATTTATCAGGGTACATATGGATCATTATTACTTAGTTAGATAAGCACTGAGTAGTGGACTGGAACTCCGAATAATTCACAAAAGAAGCACTTGAAAACAAACACAGATGGTAAGAATCTGCAGGAGAAACACATCACTTGCTAGTAGGTACTTCTAGTATTCGAAATACAAAATAATGCATTCAATTGCAGAACACATACTTCATGAATAAATTCCTTTGTAAATAATTCCACTATCGAACCTTATGATTAGGTGCATTAGGGAAAGAAGACCGCCATCCAATTAGATATTTAAGGTGAGAACTATTCACACACTCATTATGCTTTCTTATACCTCAATTTTTACATGCACTGGCACCATCTAAAACTATGCTTAGGTATCTAGTAAATAGGTATAACTTACTTACCACTGACACTGCTTCTTCCTTCTCCATGTTCATTAGCAACATTGCACAATAAGATAAATTATTAATTAACCACAATAATTAATATTACTAAATCATAATCACATTCGTATTAATGCATAAAAACGCACAGCAAAACGGCAGACACACGAAACCAGTTGTTTACACTGCAACTCCCGAACACAGACAGCCGCAAAACAAGGCTGCATCTATGAGTCACTACCCCCACCAACTATTCTAAATCATATGATCTCAGCTCACCACCTGCTGCGTATTTCTTTGAATCCTTTTCGAAAATTCCGACACAATAAAATTTTATTACCCGTCTTGAATTTTTTTTTGGTTCTGTTGCTTCGTACGTGACCCTCATAACAATCTCCATAAAAGGCAAGGTTGTAAAATTTCCAACCCCATTAGGTACACTTGACTGCTTCATACCTGACCTTTTCATCAACCAAAAAAAAAAATTCCGACTGGAGCCTATTGTATTCATATTCTATTGGCCATATAAGGTAAGGGTTGTAAAAATTTCATTGTCGGGCGCAAAAAGCAGATGTTTTCATCATAATAAGGTCGTAAAACTGTGAACGTGACTAGAATTTTATTTTCGGGTTATCAAAATTATTCATCCTTTTTGAAAATTCCGAATTCGATCGCATTGTATTCGTAATCTATTATGATCTTATACTGCCATATAAGGTAAGGGTTGTAAAAATTTTATTGTAGGATGCAGAGAGCAGATGTTTCTTCATCACAATAAGGTTATAAAACTTTTATAACTGTGAACGTGAGCAGAATTTTTTTGTCGGAAATTTCTTCATAAAAGATGTTTATGGTTGAGTGCGCCATTATCAAAATTTTTCATCTTTATAATAATTTCCGACTCGGATGTTTTTATCAAAACAAGGTCGTAAAATTGTGAACGTGACTAGAATTTTAATAAGGGTTGGAGGGTCTCTATACAGATATTCACCTTCGAAAAACGTCATGATTTCCCAAATTTGTGTCCCACTACTGTCCTCGAAATCAATAATAGGTATCTTAAAATTTTTGCTACCGATCGACGTGCAAGGTGTCTGGAATGGGGTTTTCGGCCACGGTGAATTCAATGGCGAGGTCGGTTTGACCTCATTTCGCTCGGTTTCCGAGTAAACGGCCTTTTTTCAGGCCATTTTTGACCAATTTCAAAGAGGTTGTCGTAAAATTGCGAAACACGCGTTTTCGTACTAATTCGAGGTCGCTGAACACGAATTTGACGTTCGTTTGCAGCGACAGCCTTTGCATGGCCCGAAAATCGCATTTTGTAACTCGAGAACGACGGCTCAAAACCGAAAACGGACACCGAATTCAGAATCAACGACCTCGAAGTAGTAAATTACCACTCCTATCTCGAAATTTTTGAATATCATCAGAAATCGAAAAAAAACATGAACTCGAAAATGAGTTAAACATTAATTTGAAATAAAACTGAATTAAATTTAATACATTAGGACAGAAAACATGAATATTTATTGTTTAGGAAACATAAAAACATATTTTGCTAATAACGGAGCGTAATGAAAACATTTGAATAATAATCTAGAATAAATAAATTAAATATTGTATCAGAAAATTGAAAGTAATATGCAACAAAAATATTTTCACAAGAAATAAGTACTTTTCAGACTTGACGGAAAAAATAAATTTTCATTAATTTTAACAAATTTTTCATCAGGAAAAAAATGAAAGAAAACAACCTAAAACTTGACTCAGAAAGTTTAAAAATTTAAGAATGATACAATTTCAAATTCATTACGTATAATAATCCACACATTAAAAAATTCAGTCTGACCATTCAAAATATACGTAGAGGGTTCATACACCAGCACAAATCTTTCTACTCGAATAATAAAGTTAAAATTTCTTTAAAAGGCAAAAAAATGAGAAAAAAGAAGAGAAAACACGCGCAATCGCAACAATCTATCAATTTTTCATTCGAATCAATTTTTCGTCCGTTTATCAACAATCAAAAAATAACCCCTACGAAAGATGCTGGTTTCTGTCGTGCTCGGTAATTCTTTAAATTACATTAGTCGAACCGTTCCATTCGATGTGCGCGTCTTCCCATCTGAAAACAAAAAGAAGAAATATTGAAGGCGTTTGATTAATGGTTCAAAAAAACAGCACGGTTTCGTCGAAAGAGAAAAAATACATATTAAACCGTCCAAATATAAAAACACATTTAAAGCAACATAAAAAAATGAACTTTCAAGAAGATTGATTCATTTGAATTTCAGTTCGGAAAATTTTCGCTCGGTGATGTTTCGATTTTGAATGGAAAATTAATTTTCTTCTTTAAAAAAAATCTAAACTACAGTTTGCTAACTTGGTATGAATTAATTTCTCTAAATTCATCATCATGGTTGGAGCATTTTCGTCCAGTTTCGATGACCCCATCGAGTTACTTCTGGTATCAACAATAAGCTGGCATCTGCTTCCGCCGCACGTATAATAAATTAATTCAAATCTATCGAAAAAAATTATAAAATAAGCCAGGCTGTTTAAAATAATACAACGACGAGAAATTCCTCCAAAATTACCTTCTTTCAGCATGATAATTCCTCAAAAGCTCTTTATTCGTATTAAATATAACGCCGAAATGACCCAAACAATACACAACCCAAATAGGCAACGAGGGAGTCTTCAATCTAGACCCAGGAGCTCTTTCGCCCATATCTTCTTCGTAAAACAAGAATCCTATTTCGCTCCTGGTCAAAACTCCGAAATGCGCCTTGGCCTGTAAAATGCAAAACTCGAGTTATTCTCAGGAGTATATGGTACGAGAAATCGTAATTCGAATGGAAATTTTCTCACGTAATGGTCTTCATCGCCTACGTAAACCACACCGTTGTGAAGAAATGGACTGGCTCTTCCGGTAAGTAGAAGCATAACGATGCACTGGCTGCCCTCTTCGGTACTCATGACTAAGTGCTGCTTTTCGTCGACGAAATCGCCTTTTACTCTGCGAAAAATGAGAAATAATGAATGAAAGGTATTCTGTATTGAATAAAAGAGCGAATAATAAAAGTAGGCAATTAGGTATGTTACTTTTTGATTCCACGCGTCAACACGGCGCTGTAAAGTAATAATAGTGAACCTGGTCCAGGTTCGTCTTGAAACTGCAATTTGAAAAAAAGGAAAACATTAAAATTCGTGATTTATTAATCACACTATTATCTGGATTGTAGGTGAAGAGGAACCGAAGTGGCATTCTAAGAGAAGAGAGGACAAAAATGAAAAATTTCACAGAGAAAAATTATTTCTGCCCAGGATGTTACGAATCTGCGAAATTTTCACCATTTTAAATAATTTGATTGGTTTTTTGAGCAGAAAATGAACGATACCTCAAGAAAAAAAATTGCTCCGGAACTGGACGCCGGATTTGGAATCAACGACTTCGAATTCACTAATTCGGCTCCTGTTTTGAATATTCAGCAAGAAAAAAAGGAGTAAAAAATTATGCTAAGAAAAAAAAATCGCCGTTTTTGGGAGAAAATTAATAGGTGAAAAATTGGATGCTTTCTTTTCACCTACCTACTTATTCGAAAATTCCTATTTGAAAATTTTAGCCATTTAAAAATACCCAGAATAAGAACAGAATACAAAATTATGATTAATTTGAGGCTACTGATCACGAATTCGACGTCTGTTTCCTGTAATTCTAGATTAAAAATTGTATTTTTGCAAGAAAAATGATCAAATCTCGCAGGCAAAGGCTCTGCGACGGAAATAGACACCGAATCTGAAATCAGGAGGCTCAAATTGTCGTATTCGACTAGCATTTCAACTTTTTTTATAAGCTTGTGGTGATTTCACGACGTCTCGAGGCCTCCAGAAAATTTTGGAATTTTTCAGCACAGGAGAAATGCTCCCCCCCCCACTCCAAATGGTCTAAATAATATTATCCTAGTTACCTATTTAATCAATAAAAGCATAATTTTCTAAAATTTGTAACGTCAAGTTGAAATCAATATTTTTCCCTTAAAAAAAATTTCTGTCAAAAAATTTTGATGCCTCCTTAGTTGGAAATTTTGTGAATTAAAAAAATATGACCATCAGATAATTCGTTTTTTTTTTCAGATGATGAAAAACTTTTTCTTCAAATATCAAATGTTTGTGTTTTCCTCAATTTTCAGGATTCTGAAATAAATTACGGAAAAACTCAAGGCTATCAGATGCCATTATATGAATTTGCTGAAATTTTCTCAACGTTTTACGATATCTATGTTATTGGCTAAAATTTGAGAGAAAAAAATTTAAAAATATACATAGAATTTTTCAAAGTAAGTATACAAACGTTTAACGTTTGAAGAAACCGAGGAGGACATTTCAGGAAGGTTTTGATTATTTTTTTAAAATTTGACGAAATGGTTTTGAACTCAAATACCGAAGTATCTATTTTAAGAATTTCATAAAAATTTAAAAATTCTAAAGCTCAACTTTTTCAACAAAAAATAATGAAATTTCAAAATGAAACTCAAAGTCAGAATCACGAATTAACTTTTTGTGTGAAAAAAAATCTGATAAGAAATATAATCATATCATTCATTTTAAAATAAATCATTTCCAAAATAGATATTGTAATAGGGGAGGAGACACCTACTCTTCAAATTTGAGTTTGAATCGAAAAAGAATTGATACGAGTAGATGGATGTGTTTCTGAAGATGCTGAATTGCACTATAAACTCTTATTTTTTAAAATCGGCTTTTAAAAGTTCCTCTTAGACTCCTTCACGAGAATTAAAATCCGTAAAATTGACAAAAAATAGAATTTATCATTATAAAAAGTTTCAAGGATGCTGTTCTCAAATTTGGTATCAATTTTATAATTTCAGTCAACTTCATCTTCTTCACGATCTTTAGCTGCCGATTTTTTCTATTTTGGAACAAAACGTTAATGAAAATTTTCTCAACAATTTTTTCAATTCAGAACACCAATTTTTCGATTTTCCCAAAATTAGATATTTTGACAAGTTTTTCAATTTGAACTAGATTTTTTGGTCATTTTTTGTAGAGGGGAGGGGGGAAGATGGACAAGGTACGGTTTAGACAGATTTTGCTCGAATTTTCCATAGAAAAAAAAGTTAAAAATTATACAGAATGAAAGGAGGGGAGGGGGGGGGGGGGTAAAAACGACTATTCATTTTGACCCTGCTCGACTGCCACAAAACTTCAACCAGAAAACAGTAGGTATAATTTTTTTCATAAAATCAAAATCCCATACTCACAATATAAATATATCGCTTGAGAAAAATCTGCAACTCCTCTTCTTCGGTAATCTCGAAAATATGCAACTGAAAAAATAAACAAAAACAAGTTCGTTTACTCAGCCAGCGGGAAATTTCACGCTACGACGAATCCGTCGAGTGGGCCTCGGACGTCACCTACGTCTACGTTCGATTTCCAACCCACATGACAAACTGTGTCCACGTAAGTAAGCCAAGTTACATCTTAAGCCAAGACCACAATTACGATAAAACAATCGACTTTTGAAACGATAAGCGAGCCGATTAATTAAATACCGAAAGTGGAAAAAAACTCGACTGGAGATCTCTTCGCGGTCGAGTTGAAAAAAAAAGTGATTTATTACCTTTTCGGTGACCGAGTCTTGGAAATAGGCGATGGAATGGGGTACGTAGGCTTTCTCTTGGGGTAAGGCGATCACTGCTTTTTTCTTGTCGCCGATTTTCCATAAAATATCGCTGATGGATTTCCATAGGGCGTCACTTTGGTCGCATTTGTTCGGTTTTAAAAGTCTAAAGAATACGAGAAGGTTTTTGAACCCGATTTAGATATAGAAAAAAATGGAAACTTACTCTTCAGCACTCAGTTTTCGTTCATTTTTCCTCTCGAACAGCAGGTATTTCAAGATGTAGGCTTGTAGGGCGGACAGCAGTCCTCTGGTACCATTTCTAGGAGCACGTAATCCATAAGCCATGTCTTTTTCGGATTCCCTGAATACCAATCCAGTTCTCAGCCATTCGCCTCGAGGTGGAGTGGCACAGCCACCGAATACAATCACTCTCAAAGCCTATCAACAGAGAAAAAAAAACCAAATCAACGATAATAAAAATGAAATAAATTTTTCGATGAAATTGAAAAATTCTCAATACCGTCGCGATCTCGGCAGTAATCGGCTGTCCTCCGCTGATCGGCGGCCTCTGAGGTCTTTGCTGACTGCGAGCGTACATAATTCGATCTGCACCAAAAACAAAACCAAACGATTAAACCGCGATACCGAGATAATGTAAATAAAGGCACGAGCTCGCGAAAAACCATCAGCTAGAGAAATTTCGACGATCCCACCCTGCAAGGTCGAAACAATTATTGGGGTAATTTTCTCTAGTTGACAGCTAAGGTGAGATTATTAGCGCGAGTAATCGGTGCATGTGCATGCAAGTCGATTTTATTCGCCATCTGGTACCCTCCGAACCTCCGAATTATCCACCCGTTTTCTAATCCGAAATTTTACTACGGGAATTTAACCGGCGGCCGAATTAAATAATTATGAAAATTAGTTTTGTCAAGTCACGATAGAAACGGACGAGAGCTGCATTATAAAATTACCTATGCGGATGTTTTTGTTTCCAAATTAATAAATCGTTTGGCAATCTTGTGTAAATTCTGGTTGGTATACAAGGTGTCCCAAATTTGATGGATGACTGGTGATTGAATAAGGGAGATGATATGCAAAAAAATAGGGTAGAAAATTTTTCATTGTTGTTTCATCCGCAGGTTGAACGCGGATTGAAGTAGGGAAATGAAGAGTGAAAAATTATATAGATTTACTCATTTTATGGAAGAATTTGGGACAGATAATGGCGTCAGAAGCTTTTTTTGGAGGGGGGATGCGAAGTGAGTACAGAGACTTCGAGTTTGGACGGGTCATTTGGGGAATCTTCTTTTCGAACCTTCGAGTTAAATAAGTCACATAAACATTATGGTTTTCGTGAGGGCGAAACTTTGAAAAAAATTGATATTTAATGCTCAAAAAAGAAATCGTTTTCTGATGTAATTTGAAGGCAAATGATACTTTGCACCCCACTAGAATTTTTTGAGGAGGGGAGATGCAGGGAACCCTTTATACTTCACTTTCCGGCAACACTGGTGACAAAACGTGACACTATCCTCTAAAAAAACATCCTATTGCTCAAGAAATTCTTCCCATTCCCCTCCCCTCCCCCCCGCCCAAAAAAAAGAAAAACTTGTCCTCTATTGGATACCTCTACAAAGAAATATTCCCGATGACAATGATACCTCTTTTTCAATATGCTCAATTCAGAATATTCTAATATCATAAAAGTCATGAAAATTCAATTTTCTTCATTCCAATAATTTTGAGACTAAATTTCCCTCTCCCATCGACTAAGCGAGAGGATGAAGGGTCGGGGGGATGAGAAAAGTGAGTACTCACCCAAACCACATTTTTGATATGGGCGCACAATAATATTGAAACTATTTGCATCATCCTTGGATAAGAAATTAAGAGCATCTGTTTGATGCTTTTCTCTCATCTGTTGAATAATAAATTTTTGAAAATTTATTTAGACCTATGCTTTCCATAATTTTCACTAATGAAGAATCTAACTTTTTTTTTGTTGAAAAATTCACAACTTTTTTCACTAGATACCTTTTTTCACCATTTTTTTTCAATTCGACACCCCCCCCTCCTCAATCGATCTCTCTTCTAGCAATAAAAAAAAATCAAATTGCAGATACCTGCAATTTTGCCATCAATTTAAGGAGTCAATTTGCCCATTTTGCCTCCTCCCATTCGATCTAACTCTAAAATGCTCTATCGAAATGCTAAAAAAAATTGAGCAGGATTTTTAAAAATTGTACCTTATGTTTCATTTGTTTCGACTCAAAGTATGATTTTTCTCAATTTTCCTCCAACTTGAACAAAAATAAGTTTGAAAAAAAAGGCATCCAGAATCTGAATTTTTTTTATTAAGTAGGTAAAATTCGTGCTTTTTTCGTGTTTTGCTCTGACTTTCAGAAAAACGATATCTATGGACTCGTTTCCTGATTTCTCGCCAAAATATTGATTGTTTGGGCTAGAAATATATAAATTTCATACCATCATTTTGAAAATAAAGTGTGTAAATATATTGAGCCCAAACGAAGCGAGAGCAAAAATTTTTGATGAAAAAGGCATTCAAAATCTAAAATTGCCGACGTAACAATGCTAACGATTTCACAACAAGTCAAAAAAATGAACTCGTTTTCATCAAAAATAAATAACTTTTGAAATTTAAAAAAATCGTGTCCCTCATTTTTTCATACCTTTTCTTCTAAATTCACAACTTTTTCACTACTTTCACTGCCTGTTAGATACCCCGCTAATGCAACTATGTAAAAGAACTGTCCATTTTTTGCTTTTTTGACACCAACTTTCTCAAAAAAAATGGCTTGAAATGATCAAACCTTTCAAACTTTGAAGAAAAAATATAACAAATCCTAGTTTTAGTAAGGTTTTTACTTTGAGCCCATTTTGCGATTTCGGACAATTTCGATTCAAAAATTTTGGCGATAGCAAATGTCTGCCTATATAATTATATATTTTTTTGTTAAAATGAATCTTCAAACATTAAAAATTTTGAGAGCAAGAAATTTCTAAAGAAATTACACAGCACTCTTTCCCCCTCAAAAAACGTATGTAGAAGCAGACCCCTCCCCAAAACATCTTCGCAAAAAACCAGTACCTACCAAATTCTTTCAAACAAAAATTTTTGCCAACTTTCTGGAAGAAAAATCTTACCCATCAATTCCCTCATTTTCAATGTTGAGCTGAGTTAGGTATATGTTAATCAAAATATCTTCTGAAGAAACATTGTAAGTAATACATTTCGGAGGGGAAGGGAGCACAAATTTTCCACTTTCCCAGCGAATATTTCCTTACTACTCTACTGCTTCCTCCAATAAACTCAGAACCCCTAGAATTTCTTCTCGTAATATTTTTCGTCCAGCCAACATCATCTTCAGTAGACTGAGCAGTACAGGCAGTGCACTCTCTCTCAACTAACGAAAACTTCAACAAAGGTCCATCGTCCTTTCATCTACAATATTTGCAACATCTAAATCTCCATTATAACAAATCTTCGTTCAATGTCAAAAATTTATTTTAAAAATCCATACTCACAACAATGGAAAATAAAATGATTCATTTCTTCGTTTCTTAGAAATATCTAATCAATTTTTCTATCCAATTTTTTTTTTTGATAAATTGGAAAATTCACAGAAATAAAAATACGAACAAATCCACCCCATGATAATTTAGACTCGCGAAGCTCAGTTGGCTCAGGACATAAAAATAAGCATCTACAATTTGTAAGTAAATTATTAGGACACCTTATGCAGTATTTCATTGTTTCGTGCCAATTTGATTCGTTAAATACCAAACTCGATGAAATGTGTTTTAGAATGTAATACATTGTTTTGAAACCAATAATCACGATTCGCAGCATAATTTATTCTCTCGCATGCGATGTAGGCACAATAAAAGGCAGAGAACAAGCGGGAAGGGGTTCAGTTGTCAAATTCCTGGCGAACAATTCTCACATGCGATAACCCAAATTTGAAATTCGTGAAAATTAATTCGTTTGAAATGAACGTCTGATCACATAATCGCGAATCTTTCGATCAATTTTTCCAGCACAATTCAAAATTTCCATCATATGTATATCTAATGCTATAAATCTATTTTTTTGAATGTTATCTTCATAAAAAGCAAATAGGTAAGTAGATGAGATTTGATGATGAAAGATGAAACATGTAGGTCTTGAGGAGCTCCCTTCGCAAAACCTTCACCAGGAGGTATCCCGACTAAAAATAAAATAAATTGAAAATGCATCATGAAAGAGTCTCATATACAAAATTTCAGGAATTGAATTTCATTTCTCAAATTTTGACGAATTTTCAAAACTTAAAAATTACCTCATTGCTCTACAAAATATTAAAATTTGATCTAATCAACGAAAAAAGCCCAAATTTGGTACATATCCTGTTTTCGACCTCCCGAATCGATTGGAAGCGGTTTCAAGACGTTCTGGAGTCCTCAAAAAATTTTGAAATTTTTCAGCATTACAGACAAGCACATAAAAATGGTTCATATCAACTTTAGTACTTTTCATTGCGAATTACCCCATATTGGTGACCTACTTGATCGATTTTAGAACCTAATTTTTGGATATTCATATCTTCGAGTTCAAATCCATACTTACTGATTTTTTGTATGACAATTTTCCTGGAAAAAATCCAAGTTTCAGCCAAAAATATGGATTTGGACTCGTCATATGGATCATTTTTATGGGCTCATCCCCAGCGCTGGAAAGTCCCAAAATTTTTTGATGACTCCAAAACATCTTGAAACCGTCCCCGATCGATTTAGAAGGTCGAAAAACGGGTACACACCAAATTTCAGCTCGTTTCGCTGATCAGAACTAATTTTCATATTTTGCAGGGCGACAAGAAAATTGTGTAATTTCAAAACTTCGCCAAAATTTGAAAAATGAACTTCACCTCCTGAAATTTTGGATATAGAGTTTTTTCATGAAATGCTTTTGATTTATTTTAGTTTGGGCTCAAAATTTCGCTTTGAACTGGGATCAAGGAGGGCTCAGGGGGCTCAATTCCCTCCTAAAGCTCCATCTTTCAGTTGAAAATCGCTAATTCTTCAATCAATTGCCAAATTTTCAACAAAAAATCGATGATTTTTAACCAGAATACCGACAAAAAAGGACTAATTTGAAATTTCACCTCTCCCCTATTTTTTCTAGAATTCTCAGCCTCTTTTGATTAATTTCTACGGGCGCCTATGGCTAGGATATCTTTTTAGCTCAACGGAAAATGAACCTCACTACTTTTTCAAGTCTTACAAAAACTGAAAACTACGAATCGCTTACCTTTCATGATTGGAGTTTTATTAAATCTGAACAAAGGATTCGATAACGACGACATCACGTTCCACGAAACTCCACACTATTGACTGATCAAATTATAAAATCATCTCCGATCCCAAAAGGATTGATCTCAAAACACACCATTACAGAATTCCAAATAATCTCATTTCGTTTCGTCTTCGAACCACAACACCACATAACGCCAAATTACATAGTACATAATTTTGGTTTTCGACCTTGAAACGCGGTCTAAAAATTAATAAAAAACGAAAAATTTAGCTACCAAATTGACTCAAAATTTAACACCCATCTCCAAGTTTTTTTTCCTTTTCTTTACTTTAATAAACGGTATCATTAATTTCGCAACACTTGGTCACACGCCGTAGATTATTACACAGACACGCGAACTTGGCAAGCACACTGCAGTAGCACATTAGACTGGTATTTTCACCCCTTTAAGAGCCACGTACTGGATAAATTTTAGATAAATTTTCAACGTAAAAACTTTCCACCTAGTTGACGTTCTAAATAGGAAATATAGGTATGTAGAAAAGCAACGATAAACATTGAACGCGATGTGTGTTGGTGAAAGCCCAGCACAAATGCAACTGCAGACAGTAGTTTTTTTTTTTTTTTGGAATAATACGATTTTGATTTTGATAAATGAATCGACACCGGTATTATTTTTTTTCCTATTGATAAGCGACATTTGAAGCATTCATCATTGACATTTGTAATGTACGTAGGTAGTAGTTAGAGTTACGGTGTCTGTGTTGGTTTTGACCTTTTATTTTTCTACTTTCAATGGTGTAATTTTTTACGAGTTTATTATACCAATACGTGGATATATTTTGTTTTAGAAGAAGAAGGTTGTCTTTTTTGTGGATTCTTTTATTAGGTTGGTGGAGTGGTGGAAAGTTGCAGAGGATTTTGATGACGTGATTATTATGACCGATTCGTACTATGGCATTTTGATGTGGATTACAATTCGCAAGAAGAAATTTAGATTTATTCATTGACAGTGAACCTTCGTTAAGGTTATTCTTTTATATGCAAATTCCACACAATGCTCATTCAGGCATTGAAATTACAGAATTGAGAAATGAGGAAAGGAGGAGGGGAAAATCTTGAAAATATGAAAGTTACAGCAAAAGTTCCAGTAGATAATCATTTCTGGAATTTTGAAAATTTCCTCATTTAGAAAACAGAAAAATAATTATTTAGATTTTTTGAATTTCACACAATGAATAAATAACGAAAGAACCTTAACTTTTTGATACAACTAGCTTATTTGGCAGAATTTTAAAAAAAAAACTATGAATTTTGAATGAAAATCCAAAGAAATGGCTAAAATGTTCAATGAGAAAAAAACAACACTTCTAATTTCTTTGGATTTTCGCAATTTAAATTTCTGTATGAAAGTCGAGAAAATCGAAAAAATCTTCGAAAGAATTTTCAAAATAATGCTTAATCATCGTCGAATCGATCAAAACATCAGATTTTGTAAAATGGGACGCTTGAAAAAAAGAAATTAAAAAAACAATTTCCTAATTTTCTTAGATTCCTAGAAAATTTTCCATAAAATTCAAGAAACATTGCATACTATTTTCAAAATTACTGACATTTTTCCAAAAAAATAGAACCCATTTCTGAGTATTTTAGGATCAAAAAATAAACCCCCATTTTTTAAAATTTTCCACAAACAAGTATTCTCAATAAAAATTTGAGGAAAAAATTCTCAACTTCAACACAAACGTTGGCTAGAAAAATGGAGAACAAAATAATTAAAAGGTACGAGATGACTCAAACAAAATGGATAAAAAAGAAAATGCACAGTTTCAACCTTTTCTCAAGAAAATTCATAATTCACGAAAATTTCTGATTATGAAAAATCAAGTATCCCGAATGAAAATTTTCTTTTCTGATGGAAACCCTGTTCAGAAATCGATCGAAATACTGGTCAAGTATCCAGAAAACTAAATGGGAAAATGTTATGATGGAGGTTTTTTCGTCTCGATGAATTTTAATCCGGAAAAGCCGGAAAATTTTCTGGAGACAGTAAAACGGAAAATTTTCCAGCTCCGAAAACGCTTGGATTCACTTCAAAGGCAGATTTTTGGTCGCTGAACACGATTCCGGCACCAGATTTCGGTTTCAAAGTGAGGTTTTTGAGATATTCGCCCGGGAAAACTCGGAAAATTTCCTAGAGACAGTGACACGGAAAATTTTTATTCGCCAAATGCGCTTGGATTCAGTTTGTAGGTAGATTTTTGGTCGCTAAACACGATTCCGGGGTCGGATTTCTGTTTGGAAGTAGCATTTCTGAGATTAGTATTTTTACACACACAAAAAAATCAAAAATCGAGAAATTTTGGTCAAAGGCGTTCATGAATTTTTAAATTTTAAACCTTCCAGTGCCATCCATGATTTTTTCAACAAAATTGCTAATCATTTTCAATACATAATTAAAAAACGACAATAAAAAATGTAACATCACTTCCTCACTTATTTAGAAATTTAGAAAATTTAAAATAACGAAAAAAGGCAAGAAATCTTGATATTTTAATTTTTAACAAAAATTCATCAACCAAAAAGATTAGACGTTTGACATTTTTCTTAAAAAAAGGAATCTTTAAAGCATGAAAAGCTTTTGATGCAGAGCCAAACTTGACTATTTTTATTCATTTTCTAGGCTCAAAGCACCACTTTTTTCAATTTTTCTAGTTTAGAATGAAATTTTTCTAAAACATTATCGGTTTTGAAAATTTTTTAGTTCAACTTTCATTTTTTATACAAAAAACCCACACAGTATCATCATTGTTGGAGTACAGAAGCACCTCCACCCATCTTTTCTCTTAAATCCGACTCTTAATTCTGGAAAGAATTTCTGAAATTTTTGAACTTCTTCCGCAAAATTTGATTAAAATCCAATCACTTCAGATAATTACCCATTTTCCAATAAAATCAGTGCAAACATTGAGATATCAAAAATTACTCCTTTTTCTGAAAATACAGAATAAGTAAGACACAACAACAGAAAAAAAAAACCAATTCTCTAAATTTCATTCAGTCACCTCAAACCATTTCAACCATATCCCAATCAATTTTTTGAAACGTTCTTTCCAAAGCTTTGAAATAAACTAAAAAATTATCAGCAAAAAAGGAAAACGAAATCAAAAATGCTGATCAAGCTTGATTAATTTCAGTCAATCCTCTTTATCTCTTCCCTTCCTTATTTTATTCTTCTTTTACAATTCTAAATAAAAGGTTCCCAAGGATGAACGGGGAAGCACAAAATAAAAAACTTGATTGGGATTCACTTTTCATTTTCTGTTAAATTAGCCAATGCGCAGAAAAATTTTGAAACTCCTAAACTGATTAACTTGATCGCGAGTAATTTCCTATTCCCATTTTTATTAATGTTTGAATCATTTATAAAAATTTTCATCTTTTATTGATGGTTTATCCTCAAAACCTGAAGTTATTCATTTAAATGGAAAATAGTTGAATCTGATGAAGTTATACTACATATGACCTCATTGACCTCAAATACAACCAACAGAAAGATAATTAAATTACCTTCGATTTCAAAGGAAATTCTAAATAAAACGAACTAAGAACACCCAAAATTAATATTTCACCAGCAAAATCTCCGTGAAAAAATTCCAAACGCTTTTCCCATACTAAAAATATTCACCTCCCCTACAGGTAGATTTCATCGCTGCAAAACCGTCGAGTCATCGCAAGGACATCGGCTAAAAAATTAAATCAAACAGGCACTCTCGAGGAAGTAAACATCACACGATTAATGAACAGCTTGCGAAATATTCTATTTAGTCGATCTCATCGCGGTGCAAAGCGACGGGACGAAAGTTAGAAAGATGAAAATACGTCTGGTTGTGCAAATTCGTTAATTAATTTCGACTCACGAAAACATATCATAACTGGGGCCTAGCCTTTCAACGAAACCTTGAACTTTAACCATTCGACGAGTTGAAAAGTTTACCAAAGTTGGAAATTTTTTCGATAGGCTCGAAGTAGGTAGGTAAACACGGTTTGACTTTTTTTTTCTGATTAATTGTACCGTAGTCCTCTGCTGTACACGTTGAACAGCCACTAGGTAATTTTTAATCTAGGTATCTCTTACCTTTAATCATATAAGATGTTTTTACATTCTGTACAACGCATTTGGCCACATCCTCGAATTTCCGCAACTTGGTATCGTCGTCTCGGTCCGTTGTTTTACGCGTACCCGGGTGTGGGTGTCTTATCATACCCATATCTGTACCTACGCAATACACACAAAATCACAAGCACGCAGCTTTTAAGTAGATCATCTCTGAAATAAATTTTTCATCTGGTTTAGGATCGAAACACATAATGTAGGTATTATTTACATCGAAAATTCTACGATTATTTACCTGGTTCGGATAATTTACCAAAAGGAATCATTACACGTAAATTGAACTAAACTACAAGTATTCTACGTACCGAAATTCAAATCACCTCAACGCATCTCAAAATGACCACCTACACTTACCAAGATTACATTCGAAATAATCATTTTCAATCCGACAGCAACATCGTGTGCACCATTCAATTATCACGTATAGCTTTTTATTGCCAATAAAGGGATTCTTAACGGTGCAAAAAGCGCAGAACTACCAACTTTACCATATCGATGTTTTCTGCTGCTACATTTTAATATCCAGAGGGTTACAGATAGGTACAGGTATCTATGTGTGAAGTCGAGAGTGGCTGGGGGTTCGAGGGTGCCGGTGCCGGTGTGATATGGCGTGTGAAATGTTGATTAATCAATGGAAAAATAACGCGTTTCATTATTGGTTACGCAGTGGTTCGAAATACGCAGAGGCCCGAGCTCAGATCGCAGCTTTGGTTCGAATAATTACAATTATTCGAATTCGAATTATTTTTGCCAAAAATGGGATTTCGACGATCTCGGTCCAAATTTACTCTAAATTCAAAATTTTCTATCCTAGATTTCTTTCTTTTCTTCACTTGCAACTTTTTTTTCAAAACTGAATCCAATGTTTTCAGCTGTAAAAATTATTAAACTGTAAAGTTCCTCAATTTTTTTTTAAAATTAATAATTCAATTTTTTTAATTTTTTCATTAAATTGAAAGAAATTTTGAAAATTTTCAAGTTGAAATTAAAAAAAAAACTATGAATATTTTTTAAAAAATGAAAAAATCAAACTTGACAAATTTTTAGAAAAAGTTTACATTTGAGGAAATTTTATAGTTGGGAAAAAAATGGTAAAATTGAAATTTTTTTCTGAAAAACTTGGGATCCGAATAATTTTAAAAAATTGAAAAAATTATCCATTGGAAAAACCTCATCTGCAGGACTAAATTTGAACTCAAATCGTCGAAATCCCACTTCTGGCAATAATAATTAGAAGCTGGTATAACAATTACAAGGAGGGAAATTTTATGTACCTACGTTTTGGCGTCTAGGTGGTAATTCGTGCATTGTGTATTGATTTTATATCAAACCAACGAAAAAGTATGTTTCATTTTTCAAATTATAAATTTAGTGAAGGAATTATTCCAATGAGGAGGGTGAATGGATGGAGAGTAGATATCTAATTACACATAGTGCTGGCGTATACCATTTTGTTAATGATGTTTCGAATCTGTGGAAGAATTCGAATGGTATTGTGATAGCGATTGTTTAATAATCGGATAATGCTTAATGGCCTCGCTTCATGGATGAATAATAAAAGTTTCAAGGAATTTCATCGTTGATTTGGGCGAGGAAATTGGATTTTTATGGTTCTTTTTTCTTCTTTTCCAATGTATGAGCTGTAAATTTAAGAGTGAACTCGGTTGCAGTATCTATTTTCGATGCATTCTTTTATAAAAATGGACTGAATACAGATGATTGAAGTTGAGAAGCGGAAAAAACCGACTTTTCTCACGCGTTTGTATTTTGGAAAAATTGTCTTTGCCACAGGATGATCATAAAATCTTTGAAATTTTGGAAGGAGCTTCACAGTTTGTAGATATTTTTGTGCAGAAATTGAGTTTTAAAAAGTTCAAATAATGAGACCCACTGAGTGGGGAAGGAGAAAACTAACATTTTTTTCGTTCATTTATGTTTTCTCAAAAAAATTGATATGGTAATCAGGGCCGGAGAAAACCACAAACAAATAATATTTTTAAATGAAAAATGTCTGAAAAAAACAAAACAGTCACATTTATTTCACTTATGTACAAGTAGGTATATATTATATCAAATATTCATTTTAGAAAATTGAGGTAAATAATTCTTGTAGAATTTGCAACTAGAGGAGATATAAATTATAAATAAAAATCTATACTTGAATATGGTAATTATAATATAATACAAATTGTACATAGTTATATTCTTTACATACGTTTCAAACCCCTGTGTCGAACAGATGATATAATCAACAATAGTTTTTTTTCCACTAAGTAACATACTTTCTATTTCAATTTTTACGTTTATTACTTATTCCTCCTTTGAAAATCAAATATAAATGCAGTAAGTTATATTAAAAATGGGGATATGAAAAGCGACACAGAACTCATACTTTTGTCAGAAATTGTGAGCGCTTCTTCATTGTCAGCCAAAAAAATGAGTTTTGTTATACCAGTAGTAAGTGGGCGGCTTGGCAACACTTTTTTTTTCAAGTTTTTTGGCGCGAAAGGTATTAGGTGATAGGTATTAGAGCCCTGCATGATACGATGTTTCATTGGTTAAACATCGTATCGTATCATATTGATTACAATAATACGATGCTGATGTGACACCGTATCATATAAGGCAGGATAAAACGATGCCAGTGCGACACCGTAACTGTAAAATGACGAGTGGGTGATGCCGATGTTAAATCCATAATCATGTTGATAAGGGATGTGAGTCATTTCAACACCTTTCACAATACTTAAGTTGCCTTGATTGAATCATCGAACGGATAAAAACGATTTTCACCTCACACCACATCACTTTTCACCCCTTATCACAACATATCATTTCAATATGATACGATGTCACCTTGTATTTTATAAAACTGGTTAGTATTTGGCGATGCAGACATCGCTATTGCTTAAAGCGATATTACATACGGTGCGAAACATCGTATCATGCAAGGCTCTAATAGGTATGACACAAGTTGGTAAAGTAGATCAGTTGTACTTGGACTTGGAAGGTGATAAACAACACGACTAACATTTTCATTTTTCTTACATAGTTTTCGAAGGTAATAAAAAAATAGTTGATAATGGATTTTACAATATCAAATTCGAAAAAAAAACTATGTTCTTGCCACACGCCAGAGATAATCGAGGTAGAAAAAAATATGTTGTTTTTTTCCAAGTACCATATTTTTTACTTTGAAATAACCCCTCAGAGATAAACTTTGAAAAAAAAAAACGTTGTCATAGCCACACACCAGAGATAATTGTGGCCGTGAAAAAAAATACCTTGTTTGTTTCCAAGGTGGAATAAGTACCTCGATTTTTTTTTACTTATGAATGTTGAAAAAAAAAAACCTCTGAAGGTAAAATGCAGTTTCACACACTATCAATTTCTCCTGGGTTTTTTTGAAAAAAATGATCTGCGTGGATGGGATTGATAACTGGCGGTTATCAAACAGCTGAAAAGCCTTATAAAGCCGGCTACGGATTACAGCAATATCATTCCCAAAAATTGTGTTTAATGCCGCGAGTTTGCATTTTGCAGTGACTGTGGTTTTTTAAAGTTTTGCTGAAATGAAAAACATTTATATCAACATTACTGGGTCTGTGCCTATGGAGGTGCTTACATCGGAGGAGGAGATGACGGAAAGTGACAGCGGTTCTGTGGCAACACTACCGAGATCGCCAACCTTTATGGACCACCGCAGGCAAGATGAACACAACGAAGGAGGCCATTTGTGGGAGGCAAGGCGAGGTATAGTTCAGCAAATTTTTTGTGGTAAATTCGTGATATTTACAGAAAGAAAATTTGTATTAGCATGTAGTAATTTTTGGATTTCATGATCGCACCGAGACACATTTAAATGTGTAGAAAACTTTATAAAAAGTATGAGGCATAGTTTCTGTTGAAAATTTTCGCTCATTGTTAATTAATTAATGATAAGTTGGCTTTGGAAGTTTTGGGTTAAAAATAATACAGTTTTTTATTTTTTCAAATGTTTTATGTATTTAAAGTTAAAAAAACAAAACAAAATTTGAAGATGGCTTCAAATTCTTACGAATTGCATTAAAAACAACTTGCTGGAAAACTTTCAGTTTTTTAATGTAACGTCGATGCGAAGAGTGTAATAGTTTTAATTGTAATAGATTTTAAAATTTATATGATAATTTATATAATAATTCATGCTTTATTTAAATCATTTATTTTTATGTATTGGTGTATTTATTTTTTATAATTTTTGTGAAAGAAATGGATTCAACTACCAACAAACATTCTGCTGCCGAGGCCAAATTGCAAGTGACGCCGCCATCATCTCCAAAACAACCTTGTTGGACCACCAAAGAAAATTCTACAGAGGAATAGGCGGTAGTCCCCTGCACTTATTCACACTTCAATGCTTTAGGGTTTAGTGAATTCAACTCTTTAGGTTCGGCCGACTTACTCCCCAAATTCATTAGTCTTTTGAAAATCCCCCCACACCAAATTTTTTTGGTCAACAATATCATTAAAAGGGATAAGGGGGTGGATAACTGTAAGTATCCGGCCATCCAATTATACTTGAACGATAACAGCTTTAGGACTGCCTTACCCAAACGATTTTATGATTTCTTTGACAAAGAGGGGGCTGAAAAATTTGAAAATTTTTAAAACACTGTAAAAACATTTAAAGTGGACGGATACAAACCCACCCAAAACGGGAACATGATTATAGTCCAATTTAAGTAAGTATCAAATTTTGTAATTTTTTTAATTTAAAAAAAAAAATCAATTGTTTTATTACTTTCACAGTTTCACTTTCCAATTATATGGAATACAATTGTTTATTACTTTCACAGTTTCACTTTCCAATTATATGGAATACAATTGTTTATTACTTTCACAGTTTCACTTTCCAATTATATGGAATACATTACGGATTGTTATCAAACGACAGCGGATTCACCAATAATAAAATATTACTCACTAATTTATTACCAGATGATTTTTAATTGTTTTTAAATTATACATATCTTGATCGCACTTTGTATTTTTAGACCAATAAAAAATTATATATTTCTGAATTGTAATTGACTTTTGTTTTTCTAACTTATATTTTCACACTTCGATTAAAAAAAGCAAGGATGTCTAGCTAGTCAATAGCCATTAGCCTTTTCTGATTTTTAATTCACCGAACACATCACCAAATACGTGAAAAAAATATTAAATTTTCACACTTTGATCCAAAAAAATAAATTTTCATGAACTCAGATATTACGGAAATTTCTAATTCATCGAACACATCACCAGATATGTGAAAACCCTCCAGGATTTCATCAAAAAATAATAAGATTTTCACACTTCGATCCAAAAAAATTAAATTTTCATGAACTCTGATATTAAGGAAATTTTGAAGTCACCAAACACATCACCACATACGTGAACACAGCGCTAAAACCCATTGGAACTAATGTAAGGTATAAAAAAAGACATTTATGATAGTGTTACCTTCATTTCACCTATGGTCACTGATAACTAGGTATTATACTTCGTATTTAGCTACCAATTAAATATGTAATGTGACAACCGACAATAAGGTAACGTAAAAATATAACAAGGTCAACAGTAGTGACCACGCGCCTGATAAGGTACCCACTACACACACCTGTCTGAATGGCGAGAAAATTGTACCCAAGTCGCCCAGTGGTTAGAACATTTAGCTGTACCCAAGTCGCCCAGCGGTAAGAGCATTTTGTAAAAAACTAAGTCCAACATTTGCATATAATCCACGCGTGGGTCGCCGCTACCGCCACGTCTAATTTATTCCACACACTCACACAAGTCCCAGAAAAAACAAAAAAATACACATCGCGACCAGGTACAAGGTTCATGATAGCCGAACGCATATCATTATTGTATGCGTAACTCTAGACTTGGAAAAAATTCGTAAAAAGTGTACTGTACTACGGTAGCCCACCTACTACTGTTAGGGAAGATTTCTTGAAATGGTACAAGAGTAGTAAGTGGGTGCCTTGGCAACACTTTTTCTTTCCAAGTTTTTTGGTGTAAAAGGTATTTGGTGATAGGTATGACGCAACTTGGTAAAGTAGATAAGGTGAACACTGACTTTGAAGGTAATAAACGACTGAGAGATGTTGATGGAAGTTGTTAATAATTTTTTAATCATCAATTTTCCGAAGGTAATAAAACATAGTTGATAATAAATTTTTTAAATTATCAAATTCAAAAAGCCATATTCTTGCCACACACCAGAGATAATTGAGGTAGAAAAAATAAGTTGTTTTTTTTTCAAGTACAATTTTTTCACTAGTCAATGTTGAAAAAAAAACCTCAAGAGATAAACTTTTGAAGATACATTGTCGTAGCCACACACCAGAGATAATTTTGGTAAAATTCCGTGGCTTGTTTTTTTCTAAGTTGGACTAAGTACCTCAATTTTTTTCACTAGTCAATGTTGAAAAAAACACCCCCAAAGGTAAAATGGAGTTCCACACGCTATCAATTTCTCCTGTTTTTTTTTTTTTTTCAAGTAGCTTGAATTTCATTTTCAAGACTTCAGACCCAGCATGTTTATGCTACACCACCTCCTGCTTTTATCTCCTCCTCCATTGAAATGTAATTCTGTAAGTTTGGGTGAGGAATTGCCAAGTCCAAAATTTTCTCCTGTATTAGAGAGAGAATTTTGGCCAGAATTTTTTTCTAGGTTAGAGGTGGTGTTTCCCAAAATTTTTACCGCAATATTGATTACATATTTTTAAATTTATAAATATCTACTGCTACCCTCTACTGTTTTTCCAATCAACTCCACTGAGGATACTGGCTGTTGTTGTGAGTTGATTAAAAAATAGACTCCTAAATTTGGAAGAGCCGCTTTACAAGCTGTTTCACTGTCTGTGAAGTATAATCCAGCTATTTTATTGTTATCTAAATAAAGGGCAGGGCACAGGAGTAGACTCCAGAGTTGGAGTCAAACTGACTCCTAATTGACTCCGACTTAACTCTGAGTCAGGGAGTCAAGGTCAAATATTGACTCCAGAGTCAAATGGAGTCAAGAGTCAAGGTCCAAAATTGACTCCGGAGTCAAGTCGGAGTCAAGAGTCAAGGCCTAAAATTGACCCTGGAGTCAAACCAGAGTCAATTTGGAGTCAGTTTGACTCTGACTCCTATGTCCTAATCACAATATTCAAGGCAAGGCATAGGAGTCGGAGTCATACTGACTCCAAATTTTCTCCAACTCTGGCTTGACTCCGATGTCAAATGGAGTCAAGAGTCAAGGTCTGAAATTGACTCCAGAGTCAAACCAGAGTCAGGAGTCAACTTTCTATCTTGACTCCGGAGTCAACTTTTTTGCTGACTCTTATGCCCTGATAAAGGGTATTATTTTTGTAAGCCATGTAATTTTTTGAGGTTATAAACACAGTGAAGTTGGGCTCAACGATGAAATAATGGAAACAGAAACTAGCTTTGGTGATTGTGCAGCTAGCTTCTACCACCTTCACATTGTGAACATAAATCCTTACAAAAATGTCTGCCTGATTTAAAAATTGAAGTACAGACTTTGGTTTGACAGATTATACATTTTTACCAGATGAGTCAACTAATACTGTGATCGGATAGTAAATTTTTATCAAACTGCTGCTGGAGGGAAGTTAAGCCTCTAAAGCGGAGACTCTTTGTTTGAGGATATAAAACTGAGTTACTGATACCATCTCATTGGTCTAAAATCCAGAGTAAGACTTATAGATTCGCCTCTGAAGTCTATCAATTTATTATTTTGATCTGTAATTGTTATCACTAGTTGGTGAATGCAATTCATATTTATAGTAAAATAACAAATCGGATTTTGTTCTTTGATTATTTTTGCTCAAATCTTACTGTTATCCAGAGGAAAATCGTGCAAAGTATCAATTTTTTTTTTGTATTCTGTATGTTGCTTTGAATGAGCTTGCAACCAATTTTTATCGTATTAATACTAAATATTTCTACAGGTAAGTCTGAAAGTGCAGTTACCTTTGGAGGGATAATTTTCTCTACCGAATTTTCCGGTGTAAAATCTATACCCGGATAAGTTCGAGTAAATCATCTATCTCGTAAGATCCATCTGGTATAGTGATATATTGGATATTTGCCTTACCATCAGCAGCATACTTGGTAAGCTTAAGAGAATTGTTGCTGGAATTTATGTTGGAAACTGTATTCCAGTAAACAAAATGTTTTAACCCAACTTTGTAATCACCTAGCAGAGGAATACCTTCTGGGTACTCCCGGACAATTTGAGAAGTATTACTGGTAAGAGAAATCTGAAAGACAACTTCTGCAGGAACAAGCTCATCCCAGAACTCTGTAGATTTGTCCAGAAACATTTTAGTAAATAAAACAATTGATTTTAATATTTTAGGTAGTGGGGGTCTTTTACCAGAATTCGTGAGTGTTTCTAAGTTACCTGTAGGTGTGGTATTCTCTATCTCAAATGTAGTAAAACGGGATTTTGGGGTGAATGGGTGTATGTACCCAGGCATACATCTATCTCTGAATGATAATAGCTTTTGTATGGCATTACCCTCCAGATTTTACAACCATTTTCAGTTTAATTCGCCTGAAGAGTTTGAAGTTTTCAACAAAACTGTGAAAACTTTTCGGGTAGATGGGTATAAACCCACAAAAAGTGGTACTATGGTTTTGGTTTCATTTCAGAATTTGGAAATACCAAAACCAAAACAAAATCAGTTAAAAATAGTGTATGTGTTGGAGGAGGGGGGATAGTTAGGGTTGGCTAATATGTAGGTTCTGTAGTGCCAAAAATTTTATTTTATTTTTTTTTTTGGAATCTAGAATTAAACATCCAGTAAGAAAAAATATAATTATCATACATTAATATAGGATTATAATTTTAAAAAATTGATTGATTGATTTTTTTTCAGGGTACTTTAGTGGTTGGAGTAATAATTGTGGGGAATAATTTAAACGAAGTACAAATTACAATCGCATATAACCACGATATGGATCATTTGATCCACGATTCCATTATGATTAAGGCAATGCAGTCTAACTATTGGGGAAAGCTCGGCAACCTGATCAACGAAGCCCCAATGGATTATGCAAATTTTAATTTAATGGTGCCGCATGAAATTGTTATTTTGAGATACTGCTGCACTGTCAATATCTGTCATTTCCAGTTGGAATTTGCCATTATAAAGAACCATGTGGATGACATACCAGTCACATTTATTGTCTACTCCGATATCCTGGAAATCATTCAACAGGATTTGTTCATGTAAGCGTTATACTCATTTCATCTTACATTATTTTTAACAATTATTAATTTAATTTTTTTTAGGAGTACTTACATAGTAACGGGAGTAAAGTATGGCGTGGTAATGGACGAATCTGGTTTCAATGCAGAAACATTGAAATGGATAATGGAAAGTCTACTATAAACTTCTAATCAATTTTTTTCAAATTTTTTTGTTAATTTTACTGAATTATGTACTCCAACCATTTTTTTGTATTCACCCTGTACTTAAATATTAAGTTTAATCATAGTTTTTTTGGCCCTACTTAGGTATCTTTTTTTTTTTAAAAAAATATAAATTGTTGTTTATTTCATTTTATGATTTTTTTATTACATGCCTTACCACACTTGTTATCCAATTTGGTAATTTGGAATTATATTTTCTAATGATTTGTAGAAAATTAATTCATTTTATAATACTATAACTATTCAAAGTTCACTTCGTTAGATGTTTAAAAAAATTGTCAGAAATTTTAATATGAGAGGATTCAAAACAGAATATTAATAATTTAGGAGGGGAGGATGACGTTATGTCTAACCTAATTTGGAAAAAATGTGACAGCAGAATTTTTGATAGTTTGATTACTAGAAAAAACGATCCCAACACTATCTATAAAATATGTAGAAAAATAAAAAATACTCAAGAATGGATCATTCTACCCATATTATTGATGCTGACCAAGCTGAATTGAAAGCAACACCACTGTCTACGCCAAAAATTGCTTGTCCAGAGACCACCGAACCACCAAAAAACACCGCCCCACCCATGAAGAAGGATCTGCTGAGGATTATGCCATAGTCCCCTCTTGCTCTCAATTCAATTCATTAGGCGCAAGTGAATTCAACTCGTTGGGTGCGGCTGACTCACTCCCCGAATTTATAAGTTTATCCAAACTTCCTCAAAATGAAATTTTTTTGGTTTCCCATGTAATTAAACGGGATAAGGAGGTTGATAACTGCAAGTACCCAGGGATCCAGTTATACCTAAATGATAACACTTTCAGAACCTCGTTACCAAAATGATTTTACGATTTTTTCTAAAAAGAAGGGATGGATAAATTTGAAACTTTTAGAAAATGAAATGTTATCAATCCGACAACACACCCAGCTACCACTAATATTCGCTATCGTAACTCCATTTCTGGTCCCAAATTCTGACCCATTCATGTAAGTATGAAACTTTAATTTTTTAGAAAAAAAATTTCAATTGTTTCAAAACAAAAATACTAATATTATTTTCTTTCAGGCTGCTCTTCGAGCTAGGCGGTGCCTATTACATGGGCCTCGCCAATGATGGAAATATTTCAGTACAGCAACTGGCATCACTCACTGCCAAATTGACTTTTATTTTACCACCGGATCCGCACTTATTTAAAAAAAATATTTTATTCATTTATTTTTATGGTTTTTGATGTAAATTTTTTTGTAAATTTTTAATTTTTAATATTTGATAAAATAAAAACATATTTAAAAACATCAAATTTTTTCTGTTTCATTTCATTACACATGACACTTGATACAATATTATACTGAGGTCTACGACGAAAATGAATTTTTTAAAAAAATTTAATACCAAAAAAATTACGTTTTTTTGAATGGAAAAAAATTCCGCGATTTCTTCGAAACACTTCACTTTCAGAACACGGGAGAATTCCCTACGACTCTTCGAACTTGACTAAATTTGGTGGAAAAAACCATGGTTAATGGCGTTCCATTATCTCTAGCAGCTGCTCTTTACATGCCGTGGTCAGGTCACCAATAATATGTAGATACAATGTATCTACATTATACAACTTATAACTAGTACCAATTTAAAAATTTTAATGGAGATGGATGGACGGTTATGTTTATCAAACTAGGTAGCACTAATTACCCACATAAGGCGAGAATGTACCCAAGTTGCCCAGTGGTTAGCACTTCCATAAAAATACCAAGTCCAACATTTACTCATAATCCATGCGCGTATCGCCGCCACATCTGCCTCAAACTAATCACACACAAGCACACAACACCCATAAATAACACCCAAATACACCTTGCGACCAGGCACGAAGTTCATATTATCATATCGCATCTCATTATTTCACACTCGTTTTGTACCCAAGTCGCCCAGTGGTAAGAGCATTTCATCAAAAACTAAGTCCAACATTTCCATATAAACCATGCACATGTCGCCGCTGCCGCTAATTTATTCCACACACATACACAAGTCACGGAAAAAACGTAAAAATACCAGTGTTGCAAGAGTGGAGTGGGAGTGGGAGTGAAGAGTGCAAAGGAGTGCAAATTTTTGAAGGAGTGCGGCAGGAGTGAAGAGTGGATTTCGTACAAGAACATGGGAGCACTCTCATACTGGAGTGTTCTAGTCAAGGAGTGAGAGTGGGAGTGGGAGTGCGAAAAATCACCACACTCTTCACTCTCATTTTTTTTCATTCTACACTGCCTGGTAGTGCCTACAGTTTAATTCAAAATCAAATTATCAAATTTCAAATTACACTGTTTTTCGAAATACCGGTATTTACCAAAACATGTAATATTTACTGGCTGTATTTTTATCAGCCATGTGAAATGCTTCAAAGTTGAAGAATTGAAAATAGGAAAAAACGAAGAAAATTACTGTTTTGATTTTGATGTTTCTCAATAAATTTCATAACTTCATGTATTTAATTTAATTAAAATGTCGGATTCCAAAGAAAAATATCGTGAAAAGCTTAAAAATTGTTTCATTTACAATTTTTGTTGTTCTGTTTCATTTTTTCAACGTTTTATTTAATTTTGAAAAAAAAATTAAAAGAGTGGGAGTGGGAGTGGGAGTGAGAGTGGGAGTGACCAGAGTTCAGGAGTGGAGTGGAGTAGGAGTGAGAGCAACATGAGAGTGAAGAGTGGAGTGAGAGTGGAGTGGAAAAAGTAAAAAATGAGGAGTGGGAGTCACTCCTAGGGAGTGCTTTGACGAGCACTCTTGCAACACTGAAAAATACACACCAAGACCAGGTACAAGGTTCATGATAGCCGTACGCATATCATTATCAGTGATGAAACTCTGGACTTAGAAAAAAATCGTGAAAAGTGTACTGTACTACGGTAGCGGTAGCCCACCTACTACTGACTTGGAAAAAAATCGTGAAAAGTGTACTGTACTACGGTAGCGGTAGCCCACCTACTACTGATACCAAATTATTAACCTTTTAAATTATTCTTATCAATTTTTTTAAACCAATTGTTAGCACTACTTCACTAGGCTAGATTAAATACTTATTCCTAGAATTATTTTTTAAAATGTATTATCTTTTTACACATATCACTGTAAAACTTTAATCTGTAGTAGATATTTTGATTTAAATCCATAAAAAATATGTTGAATAAAATGAAACCTTTATTTAATTGATATCAGTAGTATGTGGGCGGCTTGGCAACACCTTTTTTTCCAAGTTTTTTGTCGCGAAAGGTATTAGGCAATAGGTATGACGCAAGTTGTTAAAGTAGATAAGTTGAACTTGGACTCGGAAGGTGATAAACGACACGACTAACATTTTCATTTTTCTTACGTAGTTTTTGAAGGTAATAAAAAAATAGTTGATAATGGATTTTACAATATCAAATTGGAAAAAAAAACTATGTTTTTGCCATACCCCAGAGATAATCGAGGTAGAAAAAAATATGTTGTTTTTTCCATGTACCATATTTTTCACTACTTGATGTTGAAATAACCCCTTAGAGATAAGCTTTGAAAAAAAAACAAATAATTGGAGGGGAGATAGAATGTGTAAAAGTTGAAACTACTCGCACTAAACGTGCCATTCGGACAAAAAAACTGAAAACTTTGTCTGAATTGAAGACATTTAATTTTGTTTTTGATAAACGGTTAATTAATTTCACATTCGATACATTTCCTTTGGGTTTTGTTGAGAAAAAAAATGAAGTGTTGAAAATAGAGAGCTCTCCTCTGCTTTGCAGTGTAAGTTGATAAATGCTGTGGGTTTCATATCAACCTGTTTACTTATGATAAGCATTTTTTTTAATGCACAAGTTTGACATTTTCCCAACAACAAATTTTTTCATGTGAGGAAAAAAAGTTGTTTTTTTTTTAATGTTTCTTCTTTATTTGATAAGCATTTTTTTAAATGTGCAACTTTGAAATTTTCTTGAAAATTTTTCTATGTGAGATAGAAAAGTTGTTGTTTTTGTATTATTTCTTTATGTGATAAGCATTTCTTTTAATGTGCAGCTTTGATATTTTCCTAAAATTTTTCCGAAACAATTTTTCCATAAGAAGTAGAAAATTTGTTTTTTGTTATCAACATTATAATGACAATTTTTCCTAGATCAAAAATTGGTATAAATACTCTAGTTTCTAACCATTCAAATTCAGAAGTATCTCCCATTCTTGTCGAGTGTGCTACCACTATTGTTCAACGTTGTCTGTCATTGTTGACTGTGCTACCACTATTGTCCAACAACCATGAATCCAACACCAACCAACACACCAAACTCATCAGCTGTACCATCAACCTCAAGTGGAGGACAACCAAACTCTAGCAGAAGCAGCAGCACTAGCAGTAGCACTCAGGACCTTTCAGTAGTTAATCCTTCTGCATCTTGTTCAGAATTTAATTTAATCGGTAGTGGGGAGCTGCTATTACCCCCATTTGTTAGCATCACAAAATTACCATTAGGGGTTATTTTTTCGGTTTCAAAAATTGTAAAAAGGGATTTAGGGGTGGATAGGTATATTTATCCGGGGATACATTTGTATTTAAATGATGGCAAATTGAGAACTGGGTTACCATCGAGATTCTATCATTATTTTAATACGGCAAAACCTCCAGACCAGTTTTAATTATTTCAAAACACTGTAAAAACATTGAGGGTGGATGGGTATAAAAAAACAAACAATGAAAACATGGGGTGCGTTCACTTTGGGTTTGAAATAAGGTATTACCTTATTTTTAAGTTATAAACAAACTTTCATAAGGGCAAATTCATTCTTTTCAATTTTGATAATGTAATAATTATTGGCTGGGGATGGCAATTTTTCTCAACTTTACCCCACTAAAATAAATTAAATAAAATTTTCAAGCAGCATAATCCTGCAGTGGCTAATTAATTATGGTGCGCAAGGAATATAGATATACTACGTATAATAGGTAGCCCGGATCAGCGAGTTTGTGTGCTAGTGTGAGTGAATTATGATGTCATTGGTAGTTGGCCATTATTTACCACTTTATTTTGCCGTTGATCCCACGAAGTATGCGCGGACATCGCTGATTATGTTTGTCAACATCGACGTTGTGTGTGCTTGTAGTTGTTATGTTGTTACAGCTACCGCAAACTACCAATGACGTCAGCACCCCGCACTCCTCACTCACGCGAGTGTGTACAACAACGATCCGGGCTACCTATTATACGTAGTATATCTATATTCCTTGATGGTGCGAGGAAAAGTTTGAACAAATCTTTCGGAAACGAAAAAATCTGATTGGCTGATTTCTTTGTTTATACCTTATATAAATAAGGAAATACCTTATTTCAAACCCAAAGTGAACGCAGCCATGGTTTTAATATCATTTCCTAATCTTCTCAAAACAAACGATGATGACGACGCAAATAAAACATTTGAAATCGAAGATATTATGGAGAAGGGGGAATAAAATTGTTAGGTCATTGTAGTGCTAAAATTGTTATGTTTTTTTTATTTAATAATTTTTTCTGGTGTTTGGTATAAGGAAACAGGTAAAAAATTATAATATAATTTTTTTATTATTTTGGTTTAATTCTTTCTTTTTTTCCTATAGGATATTCTAGCAGTTGAAGTTACAATAGTGGGTAACCACTGTTGTAACTCTGATATAACGGTAACTATAACGTACAACATCAACTTCGAACATACCATTCACATCACCGAAGCAAAAGTAACTTCATTAGCACGGTATAGATCAGTATTAGGCAATTTAGTCCATGAGGCGGTGTCAGATTACTACTCTGAGAATAGGGTGCTACCCTCTGCAATTCTAGTATTCCGGTATATGTCAACGATTGATGTCAAACATTACAAAAACGAAGTTAGACATATTCAAAGGCATACAATTGGTATACCGTTAACATACATCGTTTTCAACACAGTTATGGAATTGGACAATCAAAGTTTTTTGTAAGTATTAAATTTTATAGCATTTACTGTTTTTTTTGGTTAGGTAATATCAACACCTTTTTTTTTTCAGATCAAAAGTTTGTTTACATTGTAGAAAATATCGTTAATTAATTCGTTTCTTTTTTTTCTTCTCGTTAATTTTAAGTCAATTCAGTTTTTTGGATTTTTTCATTCGCGTTAATCGTACGAGATGCAAAAACGTAATAAACTACAAAAGTTCATTAATTAAAGAGTAAGAAACGAAAGGATTTTCTGGCCGTAGCCAATAAATAGTAAAAAGACGTAGCCACGTATTCGTGACTTTACAAACTTATTAAATAACGAAAATCTAACGCGAACATCGAGTCGTCTTTTTCCTTTCGAATGCCGCGAGTTTTTCTTTATTTATTTCGACTCAAAAATCCGCAAATTTACAACATACATGATGTGAATTATGGAGTTCTACACGATGATTCCAACTTTGAGCAAAATATTTTGAAAGATTTTCTTAACAAAATTACTGGAATACCAAATTTTAATTGTATAAATACTCCAGCTTCAAACCATTTTGATTCAAAGTAAGTTTGTTTTTTTTTAAAACTGAGGTACTACATAGTACATGTACATATGTTGCTGCTTTATCTCCTCTTCATCAGCTATTCCATTTTTCCATTCTTCTAAAATCATAAATAATATGATCTTTTCCTTTTATCACTTTATATTTTTCCAACATTTTTTTCATTTTCTCAATTTCTTGCAACAATAGCTTCTGGAAAACGTGCCTTTACGGAAACCCTTTCAACTCCACCGCCTTCTCCAAAAAGAACTGAGGAAAGTACGGAGCAGTAGAGTTCATCAGCAGCATCATCAGATTCACTTGTACCATCAAGATCAACAGTATCAAATTTTTCAATTTTATTCTTTTTTTGTAGAAAATTTTAATAATTAGTTATTTGGCGTTAAGAACCAATTATACTTTTAATTATTTTTTTTGTAGAATTATCAATTGTTTAATTATTTAGCATTACGAATCAGTTATATTTTTCAATTATTTAAAAAAAATTATTCATTGTTTATCATTATCCAATAAGTAAATCATATTAAATTTATTTCAATTTTTTTTCCAAAACTGTGCAGTTGAAACCCTGCAAACAAATAAAATTTTGGCCCGTATCAACGAAAATGCTGCAATCAAAATTCAAATAAACGCGGAAGTATCAGCAAATACGATTTCATCTTCGGAAGTACTACGATTGATGCATTTATTCCCAGAAAACATGAAAATTGAACAAAAAACGAAAGTTACAGTTTCATTTCCGTCCCATAAACGAAAAGCCTACGAATCCAACACATATGCTTTCCTCTTTCCTTTCATGTACCATTAAAAATCAACCGATAAAAATTCCTTTTTCCATTGTACAGACTGACGAAAAAATCTGTGTAATAGGAAGAAATACGATGACACAATTAGGTCTACCCATCGAACAATTTCGCAAACCGGCAATTGAGCAAGGCATATCACCACCGAATGTGTCATGTAACAATGTATCATAAGATACATCGCTACCTACCCTCCAACCAACCGCCGCAGGGTTGTCAGTTTAAAATATGATGAGAGATTTTCCTAACTAGATCAAGTCTCTCAATTATTAATTTTTTACTCATTTGAATAGTTGTGAACATTTTTTCTAGTGTTTTCCGTAGATTACGTAATTTTTTTTTCATCTGATGAAAATCTATCAAAATTTAAAATTTTTCATCGCGTGGAATGAAAAAAATATAATAAAAACAAGAGTCAGGTCTCGTGATTGATTTAAACCATATTTGGGACTGAATTAGGTTAAATGGTTAAAACGAGAGGCAAGGGTTCGAAACGTACGATTTTCAAATCTAAAAATAAAATCTCAGGCTACTTAATCATAGTAAAAGTACATCTTAGTATTTAATCACAGGGACACCTTTTTGGACTTTTCCACCAACATTGTACAAAACTTCTTTCACGATACCATCTTTCGATGCTTTAATGACGAGCTGAAGTGTCGGAAAAAGGTTTATTAAAAACCGGCCAGCAAATTTTCAAAAATTACCCATAACCGAAAAGAAAAAAGTCTTCAAATAGGCCACATAGGCACTTACCTCCATCTTCATGGCAATCACAATCATAATATCATCTCCTGCGGATATTTTATCTCCTACTTTGACTAAAATTTTATTGACGATTCCGGGCATCGGTGATACAACGTCACTTGCATTTAAATTTGTAGTCTTTTCGGTCAACTTAGAACGCCATATTTCGAAACTAAATGTTCCATTCTGAAAAGAAAAAAAATTATAGTACATTACATAGTACAATCGACGACTAATTGCCCAAAAAAAGTCACAAACCGAACATTAAAATGTGAATGTCAACTTACTTGTGTGAAAATATGAACGAAATCTCCATCAAAATGTATTTTGCTTTTTGATACCATATGTGGAAAATAACTCACCAATGTGGTACGATTTTGAGAATTTTTTTCGAAGGTTCCTTCAACTTGGTATGTTTCATCTGAGTCGTTAATCCGTACTATGTACGAGTTCGATTTATTATAAGTTACTTTCAAATTGTAATCTGCAAGACCAAAATATTGATTAAATTACCTATAAACTATGGAATTAAATTATTAAATAAAGCTGGTTCAATGTCTGTTAGTTTGCTCACCTTTCCCAGTCGCATCAATAAATTTTAAATCTCTCGTGAACAGGTGATTTACTCTGAAACCTCTCAAATTTAAGAATGGATCGTACGGATCTCCAGATTGTGATGCTTTCTCAGAACTCAGTTCATTTTCATGTAAAATCAATCCTAAAGCAGCCTGAAAAAATTAAACGGATGACGAAAAAAATTAACCACGACAATGATAAATTCACAACTGGCACTGGACGTAGGTAACAACACATTGGCATTCAACTAGCTGTTGAATAACCATGCAGGTATGGAAATTAGAATATTATAATTATAGCTTCGTAAACTGGATATAAAATAAACTAATGAACTAAACGTGTTTTTTTCCTCTTTGAAAGTTGAAACCGGGCATTTAAGGTCAAGTGGAGTAAATGTAAATGCGGGGTAAATGTAAACAAGTCGCGCTGTGAACACCGAAATGCATGTAGCGGGCTGGAATTTCCAACAATAAAAATTTTGAACATTTAGCCTCACTATAATAAAGAACTTGTGGTTCTTGGTGGAAGCTTTGATGAAAAATTTCGCGAAAGAAAAAAGCATGATGTTAAATTTTGATTTTCACGTACTTCAAGCAATTTTCAAAATTCAAGAAAAAATAGAAGGAAGAGAAAAAGTTGTTGTCAGATGCATTAATTCAGTTCTACGGACATTCAAAAGTGATAAAATTCAGTTATTATGGTTTGTGAAGCTGAAAAAATTAATTTTATACAGCGATTACAAATACCTATCGAATTTTTTAGGTGTGGGACGGATTCCAACTCAAAAAATCAATTTCTTTCAATTTGATTTTTTTTTCGCCAATCGGGTTTTTTTAGTTGTCAAAATGTTTAATCCATATGAATTTTCTCCAATTTATGCAAAAAGAACCGGTAGTTGGGTTTTTTATGGTGCACAATGCATGTATTTACATTTACCCGGTGGGGTAAATGTAAAAATGGGGGTGCAAATGTAAAAGACAGCTTTAACTTTTGAATGAATTATCGAATCGACGAAAACAACCCGCCATATTACTCCTCATACATCCATTGACACATGGAAAAAATTTCCATCAGTTAGCTTTTATAGTTACAGAGTAAAACGACGAAGAGTGTCAAAAAATAGATTCAATTTTTAGAAAAATTTACATTTACCCCACTTGACCTTACTTACTTTGGCATAGAGATAGCAGGTTCAGCATAAACTACATTGTATCAAATTTGAAATGATAAACGCCATTGGGGAACAGTGGCGTGACGAAGTGATGTATCCTGGGGGGGCGGGGGGTACCGCAAATTTTCCCAACTAATTTTCCGGAAAATTCCCAACTATTTTTCCTCCCCCCCCCCAAAAAAAAAATTAAAATTTTCAACTTTTTGGAAATGTTTCAGTGTGTCAAAATTTTCCAATTTTAAATTTATTATTTTCCAAGAAAATCAGAACCATCAAGTATGAAAAATGAAACTATCAGAACTAAAAAAAAACTGTTTAAGAAGTTTTACCTACCTATATTAGAACCAATTCAAAACCAAAATCAGCAGCAGCGTCGGAAGATTTTTTGGAATTGACGCAAAATGAATTTAAAAAACTCGAAAAACCAAGAAGATATGGGGGGGGGGGAGAGGAGCCTTTTTTGGTCTTTTTACCTTGCATAATTCATACACCCCATTGTGATTTTATCCACGCCCGAGCGAAGCGAGGGCGAAACTTTGATAAAATTAGATATGAAATACCCAAAAGAGACATTTTTTTTACTGTTTAAATGATGTAAAAATTATTCTTCCTGGATGTAATTTGGAGAGAGGGTGCAATGCACCACTTTATTCCAATATTATTAAAAGAAGGAGAAATTTGCTGACTCATTTTTGAAAAATGAAAGTTTTCTGAACAAAGATTACTCTTGAGCTGCCTACTTTTTTGTCATCTAAAATACGTTAGTCACAACACTCTTCTAAAAAAAAATCGAAAAATTTTTGAAAAATCCGTTTGAAATGAATGTGGGGAAATAAATATCAAGTCCGACACTCCGACTGTCCGAGCGAAGCGAAGACGAAAATTTTTGAAGAAAACGTAGCTTTCAAAACCTGAAATTTCTTTATTAAAATTCGTGCATTTTTCTCTCTACTTACCTCCCCTCCTTTCAGAAAAACCAAAAAATGTTTGAAAATTCCATTTACGATTGTGATAGTCATGAAGCTCCCTGATAAGTAAACGAAAAGGGCTTTTTTTTCATTTGAAAATATTCATTTATTTGGGTTACAGGGATGAGAATTTATACTACGTACCTATCATTTTGAAAATGAATTGTGTAAAATGACTTACTGAGCCCGAGCGAAGCGAGGGCGAAAATTTTTTTTGATATATTCTGAAATTTTCCCAATATTTCCAACTTTCCAAACCCAAAGTTGGGAAAAGTTGGGAACTTTTTCCAATTTTCCCGAAAAGTTGGGTACTCTTTCCAATTTTCCCAACTTTTTGCAACGTTGAGATGGTCTGGGGGTGTGACACCCCCACACCCCCTACGATACGGCTGGCCGAGCGCAGCAAAGGCACAGCGTAAAAAAAATTTGTTTTTTAAATATTGAATTTTTTTTTATTGATAAAATCAGCTGAAAATGAGAGCAGTTTGAGCGAGCAGCCCGAGCGAAGTGAGGGCGCGAGCCAGCAATTTTTCGCCCATTTTCATTTTTTTCGAGCCTGATGAGGAGGCTCAAGCCCCCTCAGCCCCCTTGAGTGCACCCCGGATTTTTAGTAGGTAAAAATAAAAAATTATTCAGATTCATGATTTGCAACTGCGCAACTTCCTGAAATAGAGCAAAAATTGGTATCTAGTTTCGAGGTTGATAGTTCAAAGTAGTATATATGCGTGAACTAAAAACGTATGAACGGCCGAAGTTCCTAGTAGGTGACACCACCAAAAAGAGGCAAAACACATGTTTTGTTTTTTTTTAAGAAAATGACCCCTCTTCGAGCTGAAGATCTCAAAAAAATGGCCGGTTTCTCACTCCAAGTAAACTATGAATCACTCAACACTCGACCTTTTTCGATTCAACAAAATTCTCACAATTCAAGAGCCACGCTTCCAAAATACTCCATGCACACCGTTCTTCGCTCTACAGGAAATCGGTACCTTACCTAGTACCTACTAACCAAAGAGAATTTTTTCAAAACGGACTCGAGCCCTCGAGCGAAATTATTTTTTAATAAGAGAATGCAGGAGAAACTTCTGCGATTAATGGATAAATTACAGCTCAAGTAAGAAAAATATGGTGTGCCGGAGTTGAAAAATTTTCGAAGTGATGAAATTTTGTTAAACGAAATGTTCACCTTGAATCGAAAAAAACTGGAGGGGATTACACAATTTTTATTTTTTGAAAGCAGAAGTTTTTGTGAAAAGGATAGGTAGAGTAAGTAAGTCGCAGACAGATGACGTATCGGATAAGTAATCGAATCATTTTGATTTTTTTTCAGTTGTTGGCTGTTAGAGAAGATCGATAGATATTGAAGCCATTTTCTTTTTCCTCTTCAAAACTGACCAATTATTTCGAAAAAAATTCTAGAATACTCGCGTCAGAAAAACACCAAAACCATCCATCCACTCCTTCAGTGATGATTTGTCTTGAACAAAAAAATTGTGGGCAAGTACGTCACCCAGATCTACACCCCTCAATTTTTCCAAGCCTTGAAATATTTGTACCTGAGCGAAATAAGAGCGAAAAATTTTCAACGAATTTTAAAACCTAGAAGTTCAGTAATTTTAGTACCACTCACCAAGAGGAAACTTAAATTTTCAACCCTTTTTCTTGGAATACTTCCCCGTCCATCAATTGAAAAAATTTTCATCTTCCATTTTCAATTTAATATTTTTTGAGGGAATTTTTAGCAACCAAATCGTTAAAAAAAATCTCTCCCAGAATAAGTATTTCATGAAAAAAATGTATGGCTCATAGCTGTTTTCGTCTTTTGAATGCGAAGCTAAAAATTTTCAAAATGATTACATTTTTACACAAAAAAGATTAATCTTACAAATTTTTGAAAAAAAATTCAAACCATGGAATTACTTATTCTTTAAAAGTTGAATTGTTTCCAAAAAATTTCATACTTTCTAATCATATTTTAAATTACCTATATTTGGACTTTCGTGACATATCAATCAATTTGGATCATTTTTATGCTTCCAAATTATTTTTAGATCAATAGATACTCCAGAAATTTAACATTTCTCATCAGACTTCAGAAGATGATTTTAAATCTTGGATTTTCAATTCTTGGTACAACTTGAGTTGATAATTTAGGCATTACAAATTTACCTGAACAATTTCTTCTGATTTAGGTTGCAGTCTCTGTAAAAGCTCTTTTTTATTTTTTTCAATAAAATCAGTGTCAATATTGCCATCCAGAAGATTACTACTTGAAGAAAGAGCCGTTAAAAATTCCACATTTGTATTCAAGCCGACGATCTATAACAAAAATTCAACGATTAGATAATGTATTTCAAACACAGGCCAAAGATAACTTATCATAAATTGAACTCACATGACAATCTAGTAACTTAGAATGCAGTTTGGCAAACGCTTCTTGTCGAGTCTCCGCCCAAACGACTAATTTTGCGATCATCGGATCGTAATGAACAGATACTTCGTCATTTTCGCGAACACCTAAACCAATCCAACGAATATTTAAAATGCAATCGAAGTGTCCGTTTCGATCGAACGAAAATCAAAAAAAATATTCACCAGTTTCAACACGAACGTCATCAGATGGCTGAGGCAGATCAAGATACGAAAGATGCCCAGCGCTGGGCAAAAACCCACTGTAGGTGTCTTCGGCGTAAATTCTAGCTTCGACGGAATGTCCTTTCAGAGGTATTTCGTCTTGCTTCAAAGGTAGTTCTTCGCCATTAGCTACCTATGAATACGACAGAATCAAAAATAGTTATAAAAATTCGTCAGTGACATTTTTGGAAAGATAAAAAACCACCAAACTTACTCTAATTTGCCATTCGACTAGATCAGTTCCGGTGATCATCTCAGTGATGGGATGTTCAACTTGCAATCTGGTATTCATCTCCATAAAATAAAAATTCTTCGTCGACTCATCGTAAATAAATTCCACCGTACCGGCTCCAACATAATTAACGGCTTTGGCCGCACGAACAGCAGCGGAACCGATTATTTCTCTCAGCACTGTATCGATTCTAGGCTACGAAAATGATACAACATTTTACTACGTTACGAGACAACTGTTAACAGCTCACAACTGCAATTGACAGCGAACTATAGTCTGTCCAAGTGTCCACGTTGAGAAGACCGTGATTATGTTCCCTCTCACAACCGAAAATTTTTGTTTAAACCCGGTTTTCCTCCCTTACTTTTCCAATTACGACTAAAACGTTGGAATATCGGAGAAAAAACTTGTTTCAAACGAGAATTTTTGGTTGGGAGAGGGAACCTAATCATGGTCTTCTCAACGTGGACAGACTATACTAACCGCTGGAGCTTCTTCGATAACTTTCTGATGACGTCGTTGGATACTACAATCGCGTTCGTTTAAATGAACGCAATTACCGTGCTGATCGGCGAACACCTGCACTTCAACGTGTCTCGGAGCAACGATATATTTTTCCAGTAGAACGTTTTGGTCTCCGAACGAGCTCAACGATTCTCGACGAGCGGATTCCAGCTGTGATATAAAATCGTCTTCTCGAAGACTAATTCTCATGCCCTGAAAATCAAAGAATAATCTAAATTAATGAAATTCCGCTGTAGTGGTAATTTCAAAGCACAAAATTAACTAATTACTTTGCCACCGCCGCCCAAAATCGCCTTGATCATGACTGGAAATCCAATCTTAGCAGCTTCGGATCGAAGATACGTATTTTCTTGATCTTCGCCATGATATCCGGGTATTACGGGTACTCCAGCCTCAGACATGATTTTTTTCGAAGTGCTGCATCGAAAAAATAAGCATCACTGACGAAATAAAAACACTATAATAAATTGGAATTTTCAAATACCTTTTGATTCCCATGTCTCTGATAGCACTGGCCGGTGGTCCAATAAAAATTAATCCGCTGGCATTGCAGAAATCCGCAAACGTGGCATTTTCTGATAAAAATCCATACCCTGGATGGACAGCATCGCAATTGCTATTCTTCGCAAGAGTAATCAGTTTTTTCTGGTTGAGGTAGCTTTCTTGGCTGGCGGCTGGACCGATACAATAAGCTTCGTCAGACTGGACAGATGATAAAATTGGGACACTTGTTAGTAAGTACAAAGTGTAGGGAACAGCTTTACAGGTAATAGGAAAAATTGTCCCCCAATGAAGGATAAAAAAGGCATTGAAAATGTGATAAATTACCTCCAAGACATTACGTGAGTTACGATCCACTTCACTGAACACTGAAACAGTCTTGATAAGCAATTTTTTGGCTGAACGATTGATACGACAGGCGATTTCGCCACGATTGGCGATCAGTATTTTGGAAATGTTTTTCTTCATCGTTGGGTATGTTCAAAGTTCCACAAATCACAGCTGCACAGGTCAAACTGGTTCATAATTTCTAGATAAATATGCTTATCAGACATCAATTAAGACGAAAACTACGTAGTTAGCTTACTTACCGACGATAACGATAAGTACTTTCTTCATTGCTCTTCGCATTACAATTTAACGACGTTTATAACTTATAAGCCAACAATGAAATGTACATCACGGAATACTGATTAGACAGCAATATATTCCAATTAACTAAGGCTGAATTAATTATGAGAAAAATTCACATCATGAACATTTCACGTTGAATGTTCATAGTTAATAGAGTAAACGTAAGTGATACTGATAATTGCGCGAAGCGGTAGGGCTCTACGTCTACGGGCGACGTCGAGTCGTCCGCCCTCGTTATCAGTAGTGTCAGTGCTTCCAAACCGGTTTCCCAGTAAAATTAAAGTTTCCAAAAAAAAATTGATTTTGACTGTTTCTTACATAATATCATTTTTAAAAATTTTTTTTAGTATTATTGAATTGGATTTTTTTAAAAAACCAATGAATAGGCGAGTAAATTTTTTTTTAAAAACTTGACAAAAAATAAAAATTTTTGATCTGGGATTTTCTAAAATTTTTTTGTTAATTCCATGGTGTTTTTTTTTTTGAAAATGACCCAACATTGAGGTCTTCTAGCTGCTACGCTGCTAGCTCTTGCACCTTTGAGCTGAGAGGGGGTTCAAAATCTTTTCGGAAGGTCTTTCACTCAAGGTCAACTCACTCACTAAATTTTTTAAAAAACCTAGGTAATTATGGTATCTATTTTTACTATTGAATCTGTACATTATAGTTGATCAAGTTGACGGAAAAAAATTAGCCTCGCTCACTGAAATCCATTTTTTAAAAAATGTGTCGTTCTATTATGTATTGAATTTTGTTTCCAATTAGACAAATAAATCTTCAATATTTTTAGGCCATATTTAAGCTGACGTGCTTCTTTAATTTTTCAATTCTTCCAACGCCAAAGGTTACCCCTTCTTTCTATAGCCTGGAGATTTTTTTTTGAAAATTTTACAATTTTTCCTTTCCTTTGTTTCCTAATCGTCGATGTCAAGTACGACGCTTTGGCTTAGGCCACCGAAAGTACCGTTAGGTCCACATGGTTTTGTCCACTCAACGATGTTGTATCCTCGATGTCCGGCGAAAAAGTCGAATATATTCAAGTTATTTTCCCCGAAAACTAGCCAAATTCGTCGTTACAGAAACGAAAACGAGAATTTTTAAAAATTCGTAATTTACATAAGGGTTTAAAGCAACAAAATTAGCGATACGTGCCTAATTTTGCCCCACCCTCCATACCACTAGATATATTTATAGGTAATTGATTTTAGTTCTGTAGCATATCTATTCGCGTAAAAATCGAAGAATTAGACTTTAACAGCTTTCACTGTAGAAGTCGTTTCTATTTTTTTTTTTCAAAATCCAAATTTTTTTGAAACAGTACTTGAAGAATTGTAGAGCTTTTCTTATGGAAAAATTTTTACTTTCCGTTTAACAACAAAAATTTGTGTTCTCTTCGCGAAAATATTATAATTTTAAAAATAATTTTCATTTGAAAATGAGTATGTACTTTTTGTCCTTTCAAAGCAAATGGTTGTGAGATTTTGGGTTTACTGTAAACATTCTCGAATACAAAAAATCAGTATTTTTCAACAATTAGAAAACAGACTATGAATAAAGATTGTTCAAATTATTCGCTCAAAATTTTTTGAAAATATAAGAACTTGGTTTGTGTCCTTCGTGTTTATCGCGTTGCTCGAATACTCATATCACCCTTTTTCCAATTTTATCTACTCAAATACTTAGCTACCTAATAGTACCTATCTACCTACTACCTACGTCAATTCTATGTTTTATTACAACGTTTTAAATACAGGTGTACCGTGTAGGGAAGGGGTACCTAAAGTCGGAAAACATAATTTTGCGTTAGAGCCAAAAATATGAAAAATGGGTGATTTTTTTAATTTTTTTAATTGCATTTTTAAGCAATTTAAACTTTTACGCAGCTTTAAACGTGTTTTACTTGATTTTTTAATTTTCTTGGAAAAATGATTTTCTTATTTTTTAATGCCTCTATCTCACCGAGAAATTGACCTATGATGCTCATCCAAGCCTTGAAATGTTCCTCATAGTCTCCCCTATTATTTAAGCAAAAAATTCATTTTTGAAAAATCCGACTTTAGGTAATACATTCTCCTAACCCCGTACACAGCGTACTTTAACCGTCATATTCATACTTCAAAGATAAGATAAGAACTTTGCATGATATAAAGCAAACAATATATTCAGATTAGAATATTTCAAGCTTCACAGAACACAGAGTAATAAATAAATCACAGTTTTTAGAATTATTCAACCCGTTCACTTTCTATCGTAAGGTTGCATTCTACTCGTACTCTTTTTAATCCATTGATTCAATCGCGAAGGATAAATCTGAGCCATAAAAGGTATTTTTCCTTCCATATTACTGTCTCGAATTTTATACACAGAAGTGGGCAATTGAATCATAGACGCCATATGAATAACATTTATCTGTTGCAGCTCTTCCTCACCCAATGGGGTATTGATATAAATTTCTTCATTTTCAAAATTAACTCCTCTAACAATACCTGAAAACTCGATAAAAATTGAAGAAGCTCTACAATCAACTCAAACCTTTAAATCATTAAATTCCACTCACCAAATCCCCTGAATTCTACAAATTTTGAATCTGTTTCTTTTTCGTAACATAACCCGATCAATGTACCGTTTAGAGTGATCATTTTACTTATTGCATTCAACTTGACTCTTGTATCGTTGGCTGTGATGACGATACGTATTTCATTCAGAGATAATCTGGCCATTAAAAACAAAAATATGATACGAGCGTTGATTCGGTAAGCGAAAAATTGATTATTTACTTGTAGGGAACGCATTCTGTGAAAATTGGTTTCTCAGGATTTAGCATTTGGTAGAAATACGATAGAATGACCATTTCACGTTTCTTGAACGGACTGATACCTCTACAAAAAGCATCAATTATTTTAAAAGAAAAAGTGAAAGAGTACGAATTCGGGGCTTGATTTTCAAAAATTACTTACGATGTAGTAGGATCGAATGTTGTGAGATCAGTTTTAGATACAGAAGGGATCACGTGTAACGAATACTTCAAATTTTTTTGAATACACGGAACATGCGAGACGTATTTTGTAGTCAAATTTTCCGGAAAATTATCTAACCTATCTTTACTATTTATCTGTATCACGTCAGTTGGCTGCATTTGTATAATGATATTTTTCAACAGTTTAATTCCAACTCCTAGAAATAATTTCATCGCAATCAAATTCCTCTTTGAATTCAACTATCGAATAATATCATACCTTTGGTAAATCCCATTGTGTTCACAAACCATGGTATCTTACGATACGCTGAGACTGAAGAGCAAAGTTGGATAATTTTTTCTACAAGGTCTTGATATTGTTGCGAACATTCGGATACCGATACTGATCCCAAATAGAAACTCCTGTCGTAAGTTTACCGTTACGAATGATTTCTGATCAAGTAGCAAATTATGAACCGAAAATAATTACTTGACAGGGGTAACTAAATGGCTGAAATTGGGCCCCAGAGCTGGCTTTGTAACAATTATAGCGCTAACGCATCCCATAACTGCGAATTCGGCTTGACCAGGATCGAAATCCAAAACTAGTATTTGTGTATGATCCGCCAGACTTTTATTTATCAGGTACTTCATCAGGGTAGACTTTCCAACATTCTTTCCACCAGCAATAACCACTAAAGGAAAATGAAATCATGTACCACGAGTCGTTTATCAATATAAAATGAATACAAAACATTCAAAACCTTTTTTTCCCGCTTTAGTTAACGTAGAAGCGAAATGACGCCACGTATTATCGTGAATTTGAATCAAGTTATATTTAGGAACGGTGTGACTGCTGTCGTACGAAATGACACTTTTCTCGAGCAATCTTTTCGAATATACGGGAGATTCAGCGTAGCTTTCTATGTACTTTCCAAATAGCATTGAACGTTCGTCTACGCTTATTAATATCAAATATTGTGCAGATGTGAAACATTCTAATACACTGTTTATAACGATGTCACTAATATCAAATGATTTCAAGTAAGCTGGACTCAACTCTGTGCTGTTTTTACTTTCGCTCGGATCTGGAGAGATTTTTAGTGAGAATTCCTTCGTCGAGTGGACAGCAACGGGAGATGATGCTGCAGTTAATTTCCATCCGAGAATTTCAAATTTGCCGCAAATAACTTTAACAGAAAATATTCCGGATGTTCCGATCTCAGTCTGGTTGTCGGTGCTGACCAAGTAGATGTTTTCAGTAACGGGGACTACTCTGAAGTTTGGGTTAACCAGATTACCAATTGGAAATAACTCCATTTCGAATATTCGTTACAAATTACTAACTGAATCGCGACGATACATAATAAAGGGACGTAAAAGAAAAAATTAATAATCAAAATAACTGCGGGAAATCAACATCAATAAACTAAAATAAGCGAAAAACGAAAAGAAAACGCACGTGTAATATTATTTTTTGATAAAAAAGTTTTGTTTAGATAAAGCGAAGGCTTTAAAAGCCATGACAAATGAAGTAAAAAAATTCAAATTTGATTTTTTCCCCTAAAATGGCACCATTGAGAAAATACGGAGGCATCACGAAAACAAGTACAATGTTACCACCACGATACTTTAGAAAACGAAATAAACTTTTTAAAGTTGCACTTTCAATTTTTCGACACAATAAGTAAATGAATTAAATTTATAAAAAGAGAACTTTTAAAAAAATTGATAATTCATAAAATTTCATCAACTTTAATGGTAAAACTTTCGAATTTATAAAATTTCAAATCCAAAATAGCAGGGATAAAAAATATTCAAAATGGCAACATTACATTACAACAACAAAACTTCGAATTGATAATTTTTGATGATAAATAAATCGGAAATAAAGGAAAAACTCGAATTATCTATTTTTCATCGCAATTTTTAATATAAATTTGAATTTTCAACTCACATGGATGAAAATATTCCTCCATTCAACATCGCTTTCGAATGGTAAGTTAATACTTGATACACAATTCACAACGATACCATTTCACTTCGTGTCGCAATCACGGAAACTCAATTCATAATTAAACCATTATGAAACATCATTAACCTCTCAAAGTATCTAAACAACATCTTATTAATTGAAAATATCCTCTGTTTCAGATCCAATCGAACCCAACACTCGACCAAAATGCCAGTTGATATAAATCAACTAAGCGAAGGATGGCTCGAGTTAGAAAGCGATCCAGGTCTATTCACACTTCTCCTAGAAGACTTCGGTGTAAAAGGAGTACAAGTCGAAGAAATCTACGACCTGCAGAAACCGATCGAAAATCCAGTTTACGGTTTTATATTTCTCTTTCGATGGACGGAAGAAAGACGATCTCGCCGAAAAGTCGTCGATAAAGCGAACACGTTCGTCAAAGACGAAGATGTCGTTAATAATTTATTTTTCGCCGAACAGAAAGTTCCTAATAGTTGTGCCACCCATGCTCTGCTCTCGGTGTTGTTGAACTGTCCAAAAATTCAATTAGGAGAAACTTTGAATCGTCTAAAAGCACATACCGTTGGAATGGGACCGGAAAATAAAGGATGGGCTATCGGTAATACTCCAGAATTAGCTAAAGCGCATAATTCGCACGCTACTCCGCAAGCACGGCAGAGAATGGATAAATCGACGGGTATCAGTACTGGAAAGTAAGTAACTACGAGATTGATACGATTATAATTAATTCTCCGAATAATAACGTCGTTTGTTTTATCGTAGATTCGTCGGCGATGCTTATCATTTCGTTAGCTACGTTCCTATTAACGGTTATCTGTTCGAGCTGGATGGCCTGAAGCCATACCCAATCGATCACGGCCCTTGGAAAGAATACGAAGACTGGACGGATAAATTCAAACGAGTGATCAAAGATCGACTCGGAGTCACCGCTGACGAAGCCAACAACGATATTCGTTACAATCTGATGGCCGTAGTACCTGATAAACGACTAGCTCTAACGCATAAAATCAACATGCTACGTACTAATCGACAAATCGTCCTCGAGGCTCATCAGCAACTTCAACAACTCAACACCACTTGCTCCTTATCGCCAACAACCTCCGAACACGACTCTCAAATCTCTCCCAGTGGATCAAAACGACCTCTGTTATCGCCTCTAAGGGTAAAACCCGAACCAGATACCCCTACCGCTAGTAAACTACTCAAAACATCTGGTAAATTGAGTAAACCTATCGCTAAACCTGATATAAATCGAGATAAATCCAAAGAATCCACTTCTGATGCGGATCAGTCATCTAAAATCTCAGTCGTGGTGACCGGACCGGATAACGCCGATAAGAAAATCGAATTCGTCGAAAAGAAACCAGATTATTCGACTCCGTTGACAATCCAAACCTCGCCTGCTCCCAGTTCTTCCAGTACAGATACCTCATCGGAGGTTGGTTCGGCGTTCAACTCACCCGGTCAAAATAGCCCTTGTACGAAAGATTTCAATAAATTTGTCGTCATCAGGGTGGCAATGGGTGATGTGGGCGAAAGCGGATCGAAATCCAAAGAATCAGCAGTTAGGAAAGTTTGCCTCGAAGCTGGAGCACTTCCGGCCGGATGGGAGAAACCGTCTAGTCTTCGTGTACCGAGTGGAATGCGTATGAGTCCATTGGCCGCTGAGAAGAAACCCGAAGAGCAATCGATCGCCGGTGAGAAAACTGTCGAACCGCATCACCATACTTTTGCACCGAAAGATTTGTTAGCTTTGGTGAAAAATTTAGAAGCCGAAATAAGCGTATGCGAAGGTATATTTTCGTTATTCTTCTTTCTACTTAAATCCCATTATTACTATTTTTTTTTCGTTTTTTTTCTCTCCACAGCTCAATTACGAGACGAGCACGAGAAACGTAAACAATATAAAATCGACGATTGCCGCAGAGTTCATAGCTACGACCAATTCATTTGCACCTTTTTATCGATGTTGGCACAGACAGGAAAATTAGCCGACCTAGTCCAGCAAAATCTCACGCCTGTTCAACGTAAACAGCTAAATCCAGTCGGCAGCTCGATTCTAGCACCTCGTAATACACTCCTTAGTAAGAAGCAGATCACCACAACGAAAAAGAAACGCGGCCGAACCAAAGGGCATACGAAGAAATGACCATATATTTTCTCTTCAGCATATTTCCGATTATGAGAGTGCTAAGTTACGTTCTCCCTTACGAATACGGTACCCACTTTCGTGGTGGAAAATTACGCTTAAAATTCGTCATTTTTTACGTCTAGATGCTAGGATTGGATAAAGCATAGACGAATTTCGAAAATTTTCATGTTTAACCTGAGGCGTACCAGGTGTTTAGATTCACCGACGAGTGAAGATTTCATTTTTATCATCTTGTTTTATTGTTTTATTTTTTTGATTGTTCGATATTGTGATCGAGGTGTATATGAAGCACCCTAAAAATCTGTTTACATTTTTTAAATATGTATTATTCGTACGTGTACTAATAAGGTTAGTATCCCAACTGTCAGTAAAATTTTAGGCTGAAATAAAAATAAATCGAAAGTACATCATAAAAAGGACCTTACATCTAAAACTTCAAAGGCCAAAGTTCATTTTTTGTATTCTGGCGTTTTTTTAAATTTCAAAATTACCCATCGGCGTGCAGAAATAAAATTTTGAATATGAAGTTTTTTTATGATGCATTTTCGACTTTATTTTTATTTCGGCCCAAAATTTTATGATTGGTTGGGATACCTCCTTTGTAGTATGCATGAAGTTTTAATATACGTATTTTTTAATATTCCTGGTGTAATCATTTTTTTACCTCCAATTTTTTAACGAAATTACTAAAATAAGATATTGCATCAGTCATCCCCTTTTTCTTCTACCAAGGAAACAAAAATAATAAAAATAGGGGTTTTCAATTTCACAAGTTCAATGATATTTGGAAATCAATTGGTAGGTATTAGTTCGCAATGGATTGAATTACACTTTCTAGTGACAATAATTAAGATGACCGAAAAAAATTACGAATGAGGATCGAGAATTTTCGATGATTAAAGAGAAAGACAAATATTCAAACTTCACTTACCCACGAAATCAATCAAATTTCTCAGCAGACTAAAAGTTTATCGCTCCACTCCGTTTCGTTCCGGTTCTAAAATCAATAAGAAAAAATAATTTTGGGATAGGATAGATATTTTGAAAAAAAACAAAAAACGAATTGATTAAATAACACTACAATGTAAAATTAATTAGGTATAATTTCCCATCCTTCTCTCTATCCAGGCTTTCGGGTATCAACATAGAAGGTGAAAACCATCACATCACTGTTCAGGTTTCTGCCCCACTCCCCGGGAAATTTCAAACATCAAAAAAGGGACTTCGTGGTTTTTCCATTTTTGCTAATTTTCATTTAAGTTTTTTGAAATGCTGAATTCAAATATCGATTTAGTTTTTGGATTTGATTTCTCCTCCTCCCACCACTTCCTCAAATTACCTTCATGAGAGGTCGTATTTGGCCCAAAAAATGAATTACATAACTCAAGATGCATAAAATGACTTGTCACATATTTTTAGGAGAGAGGGAGAGTTAATACTACAGAATTTAGGTATGGTTGGCAAACACTGCCACGTAATGATGTTGTAAAATTGCATAAAAACAATAAAAACGAACTTTTGGCGACCAAAAAATTTTTTGATTTGATTTTCGATTAAAGGCAATGAACCTTCAATTTTGTAATCTGGCAATCTGGGACTTTTTGTCCCCCTCCCCCTTCCACAGGACAAAAAAGATGTTCAATTTCGAGGTTAACAAATCAGAGAAGTTATTAGGTAATGGTACCCAAAAGAGGAATTTTCGTTCAAAAGTTACATTACTTAAAAGATCTCAGTTTCACCCTTCTTGGGGTAAAGAATTGAATTTTCGCATTCAAGAAGCAAACTTACATTATTCGGTCTATTTTCCATTTTTCTATCTGAAAAAAGAGTATGATCTATAGAAAATATTATGTCTACGAAAATTTTTCAAATTTGGTGTTTGAACTTCATTTATGACTTTGAATCTATAATCTTTTGAAAAACAACTGGGGTCAAAATACATCAAATAAAACTTCCGTTTTGATTTCAATCTGTGATACAATAAGGTTTATGTAGGTATCTACAGATATTGAAAAGAATACGTACCTACATTTAGATAAAATTTCAATTTTTTAATTTTCAAGGGTTCCTAAAGTGATTTTCAAAATAAAAAAGTGAAAATGGAATTTTTCAACATTAGTGGAAAATTTAAATGAAGTGTACGTATGACGTACATAAGTCTTGAAAAGTTTTTCAGCAAGGATCGACGAGAAGGTGGAAAATTAAACTTTAAAATCATTAAAAAATTGAACCCTTGCATAATTTTACCTATCCCAAAAATCGAAATTTCCGCTTATTTTTACTGTTTCGATTCTTGAAAAACAGATATTACGACTTGAAATTTTTTTAAATTCCCATTCAGTGATTCCTAATATTTTCAAAATTTTCAACTTTGATGACCCATTATCTCTTCAAAGGAGATTTTCGTAGGAATCAAATTTGATCTGTATTCAAAAAAATGAGAAGTATCACTTTTAACTGACCATTCGCCCACAACTGACCCTCATTCATGAGCAGTTTCCTCTTTCAAAAATTATAAGAATTTTTTGAAAAATCGCACGTTCAACAAATTAAAAATAGTTCATAAATTATCATACATTTCGTATTTTCAACCTCCCTACTTATTTGCAAAAAATCTCGAAGTTTGTTTCATCAAAAAGGAAAAGTAATTCACAAAAAAATCAAAATAATTCAAAAATTATATGTAATTCGAAAAAAAAAAACAAGAAGAAGTATAATTGCAACCTTTGGCAAAGTATAGTTACACGATATAAAAATTAACTTACAACAAAAATTATGTTTATCAAACACGAATCAAATTTAAGAAATCTAGAATCAAAATAAATCAAGTCCATCTTAAATGTAAACAGAACCTGAGAACCTGTTCATTGCCGTAGAAAAGAACCAGAAAAACAAACATTTTTCGTTGATTTATTCGGTGAAAATTCAATCTGATGATCAACTATTGAGCCAAACGTCAACGCAGGATGCATCTTCTCGCAACACCCATTCTTGCAACTCCCTCGAAGCAGTGCCCCATACTTGTTTACGCAATCTCGTTTCAATATTCCATAAACAGTAATCTGTAACATTGGCCGTTTCATGTTCTTCGTTGAACATTTGAGGATGATAATCGAAGGTGTTACAGCGATGTACGTATCCTTGATGCTGTATTACCCTTATAAATTGGTACGATTGAAAGAAAATTTTCATACGAAACCAAACCGGCATGACGAATTCCCAAAGATATAGAGTTTTAATTAACGTCGTCATAATCAGCTTGCCATACCTCAAAGTAATTTCTTGCAGAAGAACTGGGTAAAGTTTGGGAAACAAATTTTTCACACAAATTTTCTGTCTGATCTTTTGCAACATAGAACTACTTTTTACATCTTGCAAATAAAAAACAGTTCCGAAAATTGCAGCTTTCTGGGAAAATGTCGAAGCATTCCAAAAATACTCCATCGCTGACACGTTATCGACGGTATACTTCGCCATTATGTGTTCAGTATTCTTGATATCTTCATTTTTCGGATTTGATAAACGAAGATGCCAATAATAGACCATACAACGCGGATCTTGAAATTTTTCCGATGGTTCGGAAGCATTACCAATTTCTTGAAGGAATTGATCCACATACAACTGGATATTTTCTGATACCAGTGGCCATATCGATCTAATATCATTTTCGAAACAATACGCGCAGGCAATCGTAAATTTATCGATGGAATTTAAATTAGCACAGTTCATCATATTTCGGGCAGTTTTCACATAATTTATACTGTTATTGTAATCGAAAACGAAATCGTTGAAATTTTTCAAAATATAGTAAGGATCGTCGTGATAAAAACTAAGCAGTCGGACAAATCGATCCAGCCACAATTCGGTGTTTAATTTTAACGCCAATAAACGACGGTCCATTTTCAATTTGATTATTTTAATATTACTCAAAGGTTCTGCAAAATATGATTTCTTTCTGTTACGTTGAAACAAATCGATGGAGAATTCTTTACCATACAGGAAGCATTTGAATTGGAGGTATTTGGAGGAATCGCCCAGGATGTCTGATAGTGTATCATTTTGACTGGCATTGATCAACGTGTTACGCCACAACTGTTGGACGAATTTATTCAATGCTAAGTTTTGAAGGCTTCGCATCATCCAAGAATCTGAGATCCATACGTTTTCAATTTCTGAGATCTGATATCCGTTCATGTTGATTTCCACGCAGTCACACTGGCGATTCGTATCAAATTAAGAACAAAATTATCAAATTGAAAGTCGCGATCGAGATTAGTTTCACGAGGATTATTCGCAACAAAAAATCGGTTGAAACAAAATCTAAGTATGTACTTGCGTCTTTCAACTGCAACACACAACACACAAAACACTCAACTCGCTGTCAACAATGTCTCTTCTCATCTCATTATCAGTCTCGTGAAACAGGATCCAGGAATGTCAGGATATCAACTAACGGTTTTGATAAATCGATATATCGATTTATCGATATCTATTGATTCCAGAATTTCTAGATGAGAATAAATTCTTCTTTTTCTCATTAAGTATATGGAAAAACTACCCAAAAGGGTTGAAGAAAATTAATCATTTTTGGATCGAAATCGAAACTTGTATCCAAAAAAATTGTTTATTTTGTTCTCGTTTGAAAATTTTTTTGACTCCTCGAATTCGAATTTTTAAACCCAGTGACGTTGGAAGTTTTTTTACTAGACTTCAAATACCATAAGAATTTTCGGTGGAGGGAGAAAAAAGAGACACTTTTGGATATTTCGGCTCAAAAAATTCATAATATAATTTTGTAATTTTGTTCAAGCCCGAATGGAGTGAGGGCGAAGCTTGGAAAAAATTGATTTTTCAATGCCCAAAAACGCATTTCCCCTCACATTTTAGTACTTTAAAAAATGTTTATCTAAGGAAGGGAGGGGGGGGGGGTATAAATGATAGTTTGTAACCCCATCAGAATGGGAGGGGGTACAATGTACCTCTAAAGCCAAGCCGAAATACATTTTTGACCCAAAAATGGTCCCATTTCACTCGTCTTGACGAAACAAAATTAATGATAATTATTAGTACTGAATTTTGATCGATTTTGATGCGAGTTACAGGCGTTTTTCTGTGCAATTTTTTAGCTCCATGTAAAAGATCCATATCAAGCTTCCTCAGAAAAAATCATTTTCGACCCCACTGGTTAAAATTCATTCGTAAAAAACCCATTCGATTTGTATCGCCGAAATGAATCTTCAATCTTATGATGTACATATGTATATAGATATTTTTTGTTTTTGAATTGTGATCAATTTTTTTTACAGAGTTATGGACGAATTTCTATTTGAAAAAAGTGGCATATGCCGGTTGGTGGATCTTTCACATGAGATTGGAAAATTGCACAAAAAAATGACTGTATTTCGGCAAAAAATTGATGAAATTCGTTATCAATGAACAAAAAACCTCAAATTCCTAATCACGAACGATGGAAAATCCATTTTTGACGCAAACAGTCAAAAAGCCAAAATTCAATCGTAAATATACCATTCGATTTGTCTCGTTGAAACAAATCAAATGATGTATTTGCATTGTGAATTTTTTCCTGGGGGGGGGGGATGTTAAAAATTGAAATGAAAGGCGAAGAAAAAAAGCGAGTATCTTTTCACACAGGAAATGGACCCGTCTATTCCGAACCAACGGTTATTAAAATATTGTTTTGTCAACGATCTCTTCGTAGGAAACGTCTACATTCAAGCCTCAAACTCAAATTTTGAAAAAAAAAAGTAACTTTAGTAACCATTTTTCATGAAAAAAGTAACCAAAAAGTAACCTCAAAATCCTTAATTTTTAGGAGTTTTAGTGGAATCGGGAGGGAAGGGGTGTAAAACCCAAAAATTCATTTTGTTTTTTTCTGCAAATTTCAGCAATTTTAGAAAATATTGAATTTTTGGAAATTTTTGAAGATTTGAAAGTTTTTGCACGTTTGGAAGAATCATTTTCATTATTCTACTTTTTCCAGCACTTCAAAAATAAATTACAATTTTTAAATACCAGACGCGAAACTTTACTTTTGGTTTGGGAGGGGGGGGGGGGTCCACAAATTTGCCGAACTCAAAGTTCTCCTCAAAACATGGACAAAAACCTTGGGGTGAATATAAAAAAGTTTGCGACCAATATCTCTAGGAAAAAAACCAAAACTTCTTCTAAAAAGTTGAATACTTTTAAAAATTCTTTTGATTTTTATAAGTACATGAAAAGAATTGATTTTTTCACTAGCAAATATTGAATTTTCTGGGCTGAAAAGGAAGAAAATTTGAATCGCATAATATTATTTAAAAAAATAATTATATAAATTTACTGAGCCCGAGCGAAGCGAGGGCGAAAATTTTTTTGAAGAAAAATTCATTTAAAACTAGAATTTCTTTTAGGTTTTAAGGGGAGGCAGGTGTGCCAGATTTGAAAAATTTAATAGTTTGTTTTGTAATGGTTCATTGTCTGAAAAATTTGCCGACTTTTCCAATGAGGAAAAATTTTGAAAATAGTAACCAATAGTAACCTCTGAAAGGAAAAAGTAACTTTTAGTAACCAAACTCGAAAAAAGTGACCAAGTTACTTAAAAAGCAACCCAGTTTGACCCCTGTACATTGTCTCGATCATATTTGAATGAAATGCAGCCTATCGTGAATTAGATATGGGGAGAATATTACTTACCACCAAAATCTTACTAGTTAGGTAGAAAATGGTAAACTCGTTTTAAAAACAACTTCAGGCCAACTCAAAGTATTGATTTTTGTCATAATATTTTACATAGGTTTATTGCCTTGGTTGAATCTGAGAAGGCTATTTTTGATCGATGATCCCTTTCTTAGTGTTTTTTTTTTTCAATCTGAATGAAAAAAATATTATAAACTGAGTTTCAAGATTTTGGAGTTCAACAAGCTTCATTTCTAGTAGATAATCATGGAAACTGATAAGTAACTTTTTTAGTGGAATTGAGATTTAAACGAACATTTTTTCTTCAATTCAATCAAGGCCAGTTCTTTTGGCAAAGAGCTTTCGAGTTACCCCTTTTTCTGTGTAATTTTGACTGGTACCTACTTTTAAAATTTGGTTAACCAAGTTTTATACGTAACATAACCACTGAAATTCGCCATCACTGTCACCTTTAGCTTCCTTCAGTATCATAAGTAAAGCAAGAAAACCCAAATTGTCATCAATCTTATGTGCACATAGTTGCACTAGGTCTAGAAATTAACCATAAAACAAAGTTCGTTGGGTTCTGCTTCATCCATCAACCGATTCGTAATCGAGATTGATATGTTTTCTTGGGAACAACGAATTAAATTCATTTTTCTAGCACAAACATTCATTTTTGCACGACGATGCAGCTCGTGAAATTGGCATTTATTCTTCACATCATCGAAAAATCTCAGTTAGGCCAATTTTTTGCCGAAATTAATAAAGTTTAGCCCAATTTATTTCGTTTTTGTAGACAAGTCGATAAATTTTTTCGTTTTTTTTTTTTTTTTCAAAATTCAAAACTTGCAGGAAGCTTGACATAAAATTAATATCGAAAATTTACGTCCATACGTTTTTCGGAATTCTACCAAATTAATATGCAATGTAACATGACAAAAAACTCGTTTTGTTTTGATTTTGAAAATTTTCATTCATCGTATCATTTCATTTAAAAATAAATTTGAACGATTCGTTCGAATTTCATTAACAGATAACATTCAACGCTCACGAGCAAATCGTCACTTCAATGCCAAAATCTCACTATCGTGCCCTTAAACATACACGAGACTGCGAACTATGAAATAATTACAGCTATTAGGCATTCTAGCTCAACTCATTCCATTCCACTAGTACCTAAAAGGATAAAACCAGTAAACAAAAAAACACGATTAAATCCTTGGCACGATTAAAATCTTGTAAAAATCACTCACTCAGCACGTAAAAATTCATTCAAATCACTCAAGTTTCAATCTTTTTGATGTAGCCGGAACAAAAGCAGGTGGCATATAAGTTGCCTACTTAACGCCGTTCATGTAATTCCGATGATATAAAATAACCATCCTTAACGTGGAAATTTTTTCGCAATTTCTATCTCGGTTACTGGGTTATAAAATTCTTTTCTCTTTTCAAATCGATTTTATTGTCGAATATCGAGAGAACGTACGCAAATCGCGAATTAATTTGCAAATAGATATTCTACTTATACATAATACCGATCCCAAAGATCTAAATAAAGGTATACCAAAGCATCGGATATTATTCATGCAGATGGTTATCAATTTTATTGTGGAATTAATCGAGAATATGTCGGAGCGAAATGTTATCACTCGATCGTCATCTCTCCACTCTGCTTCGAGTCTTTCCACATCAGATGAAAAAATATTTCCATAAAATCCGCAATCAGCTAATTCGTATGCGTTTTTCAAAATCAATAAGCACGTGATCTTCGTAATAAAACCTTTAAATTAATTGGAAAGCAAACGAGTTTATTATATAAAATTTACTCGATCGATGGGACGTTTCGGGGGTGGGGAAAACGAGCGGAAGGAAAGTACCATTTTTTTTGCCAATATTTAATATTGTTCAGTTTTTCGTGCAAGTGTTTTTCGACCGATTCGTGTTGGTTAATTGGATTGACTTTCGTATTATTGATTTTTTAAAAATTACAATAAGGTATTTCCTTAGAATCTGAGCCAAGTCATAATAAACCGGTCAAATTAGAGACAAAATGTAGGTAATAAACTCTGAAAAAATTCTAGCTGGATTTTTTACGTGTTTTTTGTTCATAATGGTCCTCTAAGCAACATACTAAAATGTCCAACCCAGGGAACGTCCGGAAACTTCAGAGGATGGGTAAATGTTTGCTGAAAACCAGTTTTTCGTGAATTTCTTCTCAAATAAGCTATATTCTTGGAAAATAGAATAATCATGGTCTACATCCAATTTTCTATTAGAAAGGTCCAATTTTTTATTCAAGGACCTCTTTTCTTTGTCCAGAATAATTATTTTTTTCAAACATTTCTAGTATTTTTTAAAATAATTGGCACCGGGATTCACCAATGGCAGGGAAAGAAGGATTAAGGATTTATTACAAGAAATGTGTGATTTTGAAAATTTTTATTCGAAAATCCAAAAGAAACTCAGGAAAGTTAGAGGTAAAAATCAAAATTTCTTCTCCCTTTTTTGGAGGATTTCGGTTCAATTTTTTAAAATTCAGAATGAATGATGGTTCGAAGGGGAAGGGGGAATTCTAAGTCAAGATCACAAATGTGAAAAAGTGAAACATTATCTACCTTAAACAACAAATTGAAAAATTTGAAAATATGTGCACTCAAAATGCACTTTAGCAACATCCAAAAAACAATCACCAAAATTTTGAGCCTCCTTCTCTCCTCCGATTCTCCATTCAGTTTTCATCGAAAGGATGCAAATCGAAATTCAGAGTTTCGTCTCTGTCCTTTCTGAGTTCTTTTTGATTTTTCGAGCAATTTTGAATTTATATAATGAGAAAAAAATCCTCGATGGTTTCATCAATAATTACTCATTAATATATTTTTGTTTTAATTTCCTTTCTTTTTTTTAGAAGTTTGATTAAGTGCTTACAAGTTTTTCCAAGTGACCCCCCCCCCCCACCCTCTTCAGGTCAGTAATTATCTCACCCCTTTGGCAGCTGAAATTGAGATACTTCCTATGTAAAAAAAATCTTCTGAGCAAGTACCGTATACTTACCCTCATCTTCCTATTTTCGATTCTTTCAAAAATTGCTGTAAATTTTTGAAAAATAGGTCCTTTTCACCCTCAATTCTTGACCAAAAAGGGAGGGTTGAAAAAATGAACCTTTCTAATGAAAAAATTACACGCAGACCATGATTGTTCAACCATTCAGCTCCAAAGTTTGACGTCACAAATGGCTTCGAAGTCTGGAATGCCAGTAACGAGACATCGTAGAGGTGATAAATATTTTCGAAAACTTTTTTTTTTTACAAACGATCCAGTTTTAGGAAAAATTTACTTAAAACTTTTTTCTTCATTTTTAATAACTTCTATTCAAATTTAATATCAATTTCAACACTTTTTTCCCTTTACAAATTCCTGCTGTGACGTCAGAACTTTGGAGCCGCGAATTTTTCAATTTTGACGCTGATTCGAGAAGAAATTCACGAAAAACCGGTTTTCAGCACCCATTCTTTCTTCCTTGAAGATTCTGGATACTCGTAGAAACAATATGTGATTCAGAGGACCATTACCAGCAGAAAACAAGCAAAAAACCCAGCAAACATTTTTTTGGGGTTAAATTCTTCAATTACTGGCCAGAAAATATCTGTTAGGTACCTTGTTGAGACAGGACTTCGAAATATAAACATATTTTCAAAAAAAAAAAAAAAAAAACTGGAATTTTTATCGACCTAGGACCTTAAAATTACATTTAAAGCTATGGTGCAAAAACCAAAACTGCTAAACGAACCATGAAGTGCCTTTTGAGCCTTTCACGACGCTACGTAATGGAAGAAAAACATTCCTCTCATATTTGCTTCATTCGCTACACAATGTTTCCACCTGTTTCGTATATTTTTTCAAACACCCTGTAGAAAAAATTGGTATTCTTTAAAAATAAACATTAATTTTAAATACATGTTTACTCAAGTTAGCAACAAATTTTCCCAACGAAATAGGTATAATTTCATGCGTAGGTAATTGTTGCAAAAAAAAGACATTCGTAACATAAGCTCAGGTAGGTAATCGGAATAGGTAAATAAATATTTACACGAACCAGAAATTATAAAAATACCCGAGTAAACGAACGAGTGAATTTCGTGATACCCGTGTAACCTATAACTGAGTAAAACTCTTCATTATTTTTTCCCCGACAATCGCGCAATTCGAATGGAATTATTGTAATTAGAATCGAAATCACGGTGCATTTCACACACCATTAGCAACAGTTTCCTTGAAACTTCCAAATACGATACATTTTTCCCTCGAAGGAATGCATCGATAAAAACCCGGATACGTCACGAAGACAAACACAAGGGCGATTATGAAAATTCATAAAACTCGAGATTAGAAATACAAAATTTACGAAAGACGAGAGGGAGACAGAAGATATTCTCAAGTAAATCCATAAGTAGGTATACATATTCGTAGCCAATGATATAAAATGACGACGTCGAGTCGCGTCGCTTCCAAGTCAAAGTTACAATAACACAAGTTGAAAAAATTTCAAATAGTGATTCGTTTTTTTTTTTTCTTTTAATCAACATTGTACATCTTTTTCTCATTTGGCTGGAACAACCGCGATGATATATTATTGCGTTTATCGATTAACACCTAGATATCTTTATAGAATACGAAGCCGCTCATTGATGTTTTTTTTTTTCAATTAAAATTATAAATCCGCAGTGGTTAATTGAAATTTGCATAGAACAGAAATTAAGACTGCGCTAAACTAGATTTTTTCTCTCTTTCGTATTCCTCATTTATTATGGAGGTATTCTCTACATACTGCGCGTAGAAATACACAAATCACGGATTTACTCGTATATCCTCCTCGTTCATCGTTTAAGAATAAACAACCGAATAAATATGTTGATTGTAATCGGCGTTAAAATGAAGAAAATCACGGTGTGACATAATGCCATGGTGGCAAATTGGAATTTTATCGCAGGTTTCAGGATTTAGTGGCATCGGTAAAATATTCATGCTTGGAGAGGAAGATTTTCATTTTTCCAGATACTTAATTAAGCTAAAAGTCAAGAGTTATACCTATCAAAAAAATATAAACCGAATTTTCAATAAAAAAATTCAAGTCGAAAAATCCTAACGTGATGGAAAAACTGAAATTAAATTCGAATGCTGCACTGAAAAATAGAACAGAATTACCTTTCAGTGTTGATAATGCAGAAAAAATTTGAAAAAAATGTAGGCCTACGTACCGGGAGATCCAAAAGTTCCGGTACGCAACGTGTTTTAGGGGAACGTTCCACATTGCCTCGCGTTGATTTAAACGAAGGGTTGCCTACATGTACGTCGACAAGGGACAATGCCAGTCAGTGTTGTAAATTTCATATTAAATTTGACTTTTTTTTGGTAATTTTTGCCTGCTCTTTAAAATGTTTTATCAGGCAAAATCTGTAATCTGTATCCAATAATTTTGAAATTGTAGGGTCTAATTTTTTTTTTGAAAAATACAAAAATTGGAAAAAAGTCATTTTTTTGGAAATTCGTAATCAATGGGTAACTGATAGGTTTATACAGTACAAAAAATAGAGGTCGACTCCGGAGTCGTAGTCAAACTCACTCTCGACTCTGGCTTCACACTGGAGTTGAGGAGTAAAGCTCATTGATTTATTTTGTAGTCAAGAGGCAGGATGAGAGTTTGACTCCAGAGTAAAGATTTAAGGTCTAAAATTGACTCCGGAGGGGAGCTAGAGTCAGAAGTCAATTTTCAACAGATGACAGAAGTTGATTCTGGAGTCAGAGTCAGAAAGTTAAGGTCATAGATTGACCCGGAGTCAAGTCAAGGCCACAGATTGGCCCGGAGTCGAGTCAAGGTCATAGATTGACCCAGAGTCAAGTCAAAACCAGGGGTCAAGATCATAGATTGACCTAGAGACAAGGCATAATTAAGGGTCAAGGTCATAGTCAAGAGTCAAGGCCATGGATTGACCTGGAGTCAAGTCAGAGTCAAGAACTAAGTTCATAAATTTACTCCGAAGTCAAAATGGAGTCAGGACTTCGGGATGTGAGTTTGATTCAGTCGGGAGTCAAGATCTGAAATTGACTCCGGAGTTGGAGTCTAAGTGACTGCAAATTGATTCCAACTTGATTCTGGAGTCAGGGAGTCAAAATTGTAGAATGTAGATTTATCCGGAGTCAAGTTGAAGTCAATTCAAGGTCATAGGTCATAGATTGACTTCCAAGTCAAATGTGGAGTAGGATGGGCCGAAAAAAACAATATTTTCGATTTTCAAAAACATACCCCCAGTTGTTGGCTGATGAGACTTGAAGAATGAAAAAAAAAATCAAAATCGATTCATATCTTCCGATAGCGCTTTGGTGTTAAAATTTTCAAAAATTAATAAAAATTTAAACTTTTAAAAATTTTGAAAAAATTTAAAATTGAATATAATCAATTTTGGAGCTTATTAGTAAACACATAGACCGAAAAACGCATTTTTTTTTTTTGAAAAAACAACGTTTTATAATTTTTTTTGATTTTTCTTCATCTGAAGAAATAACAGAAATTTAAAAAAGGTGTAAAACATTCATCAGCCAACAACTTTTGCTGGGGGTATGTTTTTGAAAATCGAAAAAATTGTTTTTTCGGCCCACCCTAATGTGGAGTCAGGAGTCAGGGTGTGAGTTTGAATCCGAAGGCAAGGCGGAAACGGGAGTTGACTTTTTGGCTGTATTCTATTCCCAGCTATCTTTTCAACAGAATGGAGCGTCAGGTACCTCATAACTGAGATTTCATTATTTTTTGAGCCTGATATATGTATTTTTTACAAATCAATCATCGCATTTCGGAAATTTTAGGCCACCCTGTAGTTAATTTGTATCAAAACCGAAACAGATAACTGAGAAAAATCCAACTTCAAGTGTCGCCAATTACTCGTATTCGAGGCAAATTGCTTAGACAACCAAATTAACAAGTTGTAAGTATTACATAGATGCTCGTGTATTCATCAGCGATAAAATTTTTCATCGACCGAGAAGCGTTTTTATATAGAAAAAAAAAGTAGGTACTAAAGAAACGAAGTGCTTGCGGGTGCGTATTAAAACGAGAACCATCTGTATTAAACATTCGAGTGCATGGAATTTTCTCTCATATTTTCATTATACACGTTTCCAAAGTAGGTAACTATATGAATCTGGATTGAATTTACTTTTGGGATTCCTTTTTTTTTACTATACTTGGCAAGCTCATCTTTCGTATCCATTTTACACAAGCCTCGAGCTGCTTTCACGTTTTACAGAGTTTCATGACGAATCGAAAACCGAGAAGTAATTATAAGGAAATGTCGCTGTGCAACTTCTTTTCATTTTTGTTTCGCGATATTCGCGTGTATATTACTTGTATTACTACCAGAGACGTGGTACGTAGCGAGGTACTACCTACATAAAAGGGAAAAAGAGAAAAGAAATGTGAAATGTACGAGAAACGACAGTTAATTAGCGTACTTTTTTCCTCGAAAGCGAAAAAAAAAAAGATAACAAGCAGTAAAAATTTTCAAAAAGTGCATTTCATAAATGTAGAACGACGACGTAGCTGCAGTGGTTGCAAAAACGTAGGTACGTAAGACTGGATTTTTTTTACGCGACGTTTAAAGTTGCAGGTCTGGGTACTTTGTGTGGTTCTTATTTCGTCGTTGGTATTGTATGGTTTTACTTTTTCCATCGCGTGTAAGGAGGCTAATTGACGTGAAAATTTTTGAATCGGGGTTTATGCCAGGGATGATTTTAATTTGGAATCCATATTCGTGACTTGGGTTCGTGGTTCGTTGATTATGTCTATAAGGGGGGAAATGTTTGTGATTTTGAAATACAGTCAGATAGAAAAATATAAATAATATCGATGTGTTTTGTAAAATATTTTTCAAAAATTTAAAACTACCATAACTCGTCTGTAATCAAAGCTTTACAAAAAGCTTTGAATCAAGAGTTCAGTGCCTTTTATATGTATAATGTTGCAACAGGCCAATTAATTGTTATAACAGAGATAAATTTCATACAATATTATTTCTTACTGTCGTTTTTCAAAATTATTTTTCAGATTTTGAATTACTTAGGTAAATTTATTTAATTTTTAAATTGAAAATTCTAACAAGAGAGGTATCCCAACTCAAAGTAAAATTTTGAGTCCAAACAAAAATTAATCGAAAGTACCTACACCATGAGAGGACCCCGTAACCAAAATTTCAGATATTGAAGTACATTTTTAAAAAAAGTAAAGCATGGGATTTGTTCTTTTTTCAAGTTTTTCCTCTCATTTTCTACGTGTAATGAATGATACACCATTTCTTCAAAGTTCATCCTAAAACTGACCACCTTTTATGCGAGAAAGAAATAATAAATGCATGCTATTTTTTTTGGAGGGGGGGGGATATCGATTTATTGATACTAAATCATCAAAAAATGTGTGAAACACGTCCGGTCATCATTAATAGTTCCATTCTGATTGAAATGATCCAGAAAGTGAAGAAAAGAATTCCATCAAAAATGAAGAAAAGTCCAAAAACGTCAAGTTGTGTGTGATAAATTTAATGAAATTAAAATTTTGATTGCATTTTGTAAACATTTTGTTCGTTGAATATTTTTGTAATATTCATCAGTTTTTTTGAAATTTTCTTCTTTCAAATTTCATTTTTCCAGTTCTATGTAAAATTATTATCGAAATAAAGGAGAGAAAGGCCCTGAGCACTGAGCAGAGTCGAGCAGTATTTGAAGAAAAAAACACATAGGTAGTATGTAATTTACTCATTTCAAGTTTGTGATAAGAATCCTTTAACATGGGAGTTATCCAAACTCTCAGTAAAATTTTGACCTCAAACATAAACAAGTGAAAGGAAGTACAATATAACAGAACTCCATAAATTAAATTTCAAATGCTGACGTTCATTTCTCGAATTTTGGCAAATTTTTGTAATCACAAAATTTCCTCACAGCCCTAAAAATATAAAAAAAATTGTTTAAATTAATGAAAAAATCTGAAATTTGATATTATATCCTATTTTAACTTGCCAAATATTAGAAGTGATTTCGAGACATTTAGGAGCCACCAGAAAATTTTGGAATTTTCCAGCGCTGGAGAAAAGCCCATAAAATTGAGCCATGTAAACTTGAGCACCTATAATCGCAAATTACCAACATTAGTGACCTAATTTGATCAATTTAAGGGAAATTTTCCAAAATTTCAAACTTTGAGTTAAATCTTATATTTTGTCCAGTAAGAATTTTCTGTCAAAAAAAAAAAATGTAATGTACATTTATGCTTTCGCTAATTACCATTTTATTAAAATGCTGAAAATAATTTGATTCGAGCCAAAAATTTCTGCAAAAAAATTCTAAAAATTTTGGTTTTTTTTATCCATGAATTGACCTCAAATTAAAGTAAGATAAAAATTATGGCTTATTCGTAATATCCTAAACCTAAAAAATGGATGCTTTCTCCATGAAAAAAGACAAAAGTAATGTGTGAAAAAAAATTGCAGCTGTCCCCATCGCAGGTTCATATAACAAAATATTTGTTTTTGAATCTAAATTAATATGATACACTCATTTTGAATTTTCGCAATTAAAATTATGATACCTAAATTATCTTCTGCATCATTTGGCTAGTTTCTTTTTCATCATTTAAAAAAACCATTATTTGAGAAAAAATTAATTACGCCTCATAGGTATGATTCAGCACCGATTCTTTCACCACTTTTTTAATACTTGGATAGGGCTGTTGAAACTGACGTCACAATTGAACTGGTGGAAAAATTTTGAATTTTTAAAGTCTTTTTTTTTTCTTGCTACAAATTTTATTATTTTCACAATTGTCATAAAACTTCATTTTTTTGGCAATAATTGACAAATTTATGAAAATTTTATATAAATACGCACGAAATGAATGATTTTTTATTTTTCCCACCAGTTCCTTATCACATTTTTTGATAAGGATGACGTAGTTTCAACAGCCCTATAGCAGAAATTTGAGAAAAGATCACCAAAATCTTTTAGGAAAGAGCGTTTGGATAAATTACTTCAAGTGGAATGAAACAAAAAAAGTTTTTTCGTTATAAAAAAAGGAACAAATTTTACTAAATTTTGAAAGATATACATAAATTTTTGAGGGAAAAATTGAGAAATTTCAAGCCATGACTTTTTATACTTCCTGATTTTCAGTCCAACTGAATCTTACCTCCCCTTGAACTTTCGAAAAAAATATTTTGAAAGCTTGGCTTTCTATGAAAAAACCAAAAATTGTAGGTACTCTATGGAAAGAAAATTTTACCCCCTACATTCAAATCATTTTTTCGTAGAACATTTTCCTTACCCAGAAAATTTACTTCAACTGCCAAAAGTAATCAAGAAACGTAAAAAAATTTCAACAAAAAAATTCAAATTGTGAAAAATTCTCACATACTGGAATTTGTTCCCTATTTTTCTCATGATCAACGCTAAAACGTCTACAAAAATCACCCATTAAATTTCACACAGCTCCGTTGACCTGCGCTCTCAATTAATTTTTTTCGTTCGTCTTATTTCTGTCTTCATCTCCCAAGATATCTCGATTCCCTCCTCTCGTTCATCTCCACAAAACCTCCAAATCGAATCTACCCATCGTACTATTTTCCATATCCCAACAATAAATCAAAAGACCTCCTCTAGGCGCCGGACATGCAAGTCACAATTCGCGACAAAAATAGCGAATAAAAAAATAAAATATTCCAACCATATAAAATTGCATTCGTGTTAAAAAATCGTAAAAATCGACGACTTCTAGTCGTAAATTACACGATACCCCACTGCTCTCCTCTTGGCACCTCAATCTTGGCCAAATTCTCGTTAAACAGGTACCTAATATTGATTTTTAATCCATAATTAAGCCATCTTTCATCGCCACCGGTGGTTTTATGGTTAACACGAAAAAATACTCGATGAAATTTACATTGTAGTGACAGATTCGCGTGCAATTACCATATTAATGGATAATCGAAGACTCGGCGCGACGTCGACTATTTTGCCAGTGCGACGAGATCTTCATCCTCAATTTCCCCCGTCCCGCTATCAATTTCACCTGCGTTAATGCTCGCACATTAAGAAAACTCGTATTAAAAATTCATACGCTCGAGTCCAATTGAAATACATTAATAATAAATTTCGTTAAGAGAAAACTCTCGCAATACTATCAACGTACCATAAACAGAGAGGAAACACCCACCGTATAAATTGCTCCAGTTCGCTCGTCGGTTCCATTCTTCAAAAAAAAAAAAAAACAACAAAAAAAAGGGTAAAAAACGAAACAAAACAACAAACGAAAGAAGCATTCGAGGAGTTTTCTATTTACAGAAAAACGGTTTCAATTTCCAACTGCTTCTTCTTATACTTCATAATAGTGTAGATATAGTTGGTAAGTATTCGCTATATTCGCTCCAAGAAGAATAAACATTCATGCAGACGTTAAACGTTAGAAGTTGATACTTCTATATATTTTCTTTGTTTTGAATTACTTTTGTTATACACGTACTGGCAAAACGAGAAGAAAATACTCGAGAAAGAGGGCAGAAAAAATGAGATCGCCGTTCGCCCAAACAACGTCGGAGATGAACAGAAAAAACCGTGTAAGTAATTAAAAAAAGAGCTAGCGAACGAGTCATGAGAAAAAAAAATAGAAACAAAATTAATTGAACTCGACATAATACGCGCCAAAGCGATGAAAAATTATTGTGATATTTTAGAAAAATATCATCGCGCCATCCAAACTTGGTCACGCGGATCTTTTTTATCGTTTTCAAATTGTTCGCTTTCTCGTCGACGAAGACGTAATCGGGCGACATTTTTCCTAAAAAAGTTACTCGAAAATAGTTTTTTTTTTTTGGCTTCGTGCGTATTATACCGAGCCTTGTTTTCACTTGTGTCTAGGGAGAGGAATGCACATTCGTTCAAATGATTCACTCACACAGTTTCTTGTTATCAATTGAAAATGAAAACTTCAGAAGTTGTCGTTTACGACTTTACATTTACGTTGCTTTGACGTTAGAAGTTATTTCTTATTTCAAATTCGATTTATCATTAAATTTAATCAATTAAACTATGGTTTCAATTAAACATTAATGATTTTTGATTATTAATTTCGTCAGGTCGTTATGTCAAGAGTGGGTGTAGGGCAAGTTTTTCCCCAAAAAATTTAGTCAGTAAAGCACGGAATGAAATTTCATTTACATTATTTATCCAAAAACAATACAAAAAATAATAATTCCAATAAAAAAAGCGTCAGCAATTATGTTATGTACTTCTGTACAAAAATAATAACAAGTCCACGGTGTATATATTGATAGATAATTTATATTGAATATTTCATTTCATACCAGCTAAGCTTTCTTTTGTTCATTCGTTGATCATTTCAATTTTCACGCTCTCAAATTCTCAAATTTTGCAAGTCAATGAAATGCACCATATTGTTCTATTCAAATTCAGATTTCAAATATTAGCAGATATTATTTTACATAATTTATCACATACATTATTGACTATATTGTCTCTCTTTCGGAAATTGAAATCGACATAGTTGAAATTTTTACAAGTCCAAAGAGAATTGAACTGAAATAACGATCAACTGAACGGACTCGGATTTATTGAACGAGAATGAACGAATGTGCATTCCTCTCCCTAGACACAAGTTTGTTATCACCATTTAATCCGGATTTAGTAGACCTACTAAAATATCCTCTAAAATGGCTTCTTCTGTTATCGAGAAGGAAAAAAAAACAACTCCAAGTGTTTATATGTGCTGCGGTTGGGTTGGTTAAAATGGCCATAAATCACATTAATCAATGGTCCTCGTGTAGTTCGGAATGCAACGAGAATTTGAGAAGTTTGAAATATTTCGAGTATGATATTCTAATCGGTTTCTTTATCGTTTTTTAAAACAAATGTCCGGAATAATGGAACCTTTGAAATGACACGATTATTAATGAGAGTCGTTTCGTTTTTCATCGCAGCTTTTAAGGTTTCCTTGAAATTCAGAACAGGGTGACGAGAAAATATTTCGTCAAATTTCCATAGTTTTCTATTTTAGAATTATACCTGAATTTCGGTGATTTTAAATTCAACCCTTTTTAGACTGAATTTTACCAATTTTAAGTTTCTCCTTGAACTCTTCTCAGACTGAATTTCGCTCATTTAAAATTCCTCCTGTGCCCTCCCCTCTCTAGGACGAATTTCGGAAGATGTAAATCCCACAATTTTGGATATTTCAATTTTTTCCTGTATTTTTAAAATAATTCTCCTCAGATTGAATTTCAGTCATTCAAAAATTCTCTTCTTTTGGACCGAATTTTTGTTAATTTTTCTATACCTCTACTGACTGAATTCTTAAAATTTTGCCTTTTGTCCCCTTCAGACTCAATTTCATGGTGTCCATTTGGATCTAAGAAAAAAAAATGAAAATTATCACCATTTTCGAGATTTTTATGACATTTTTATGAGATTTCACTAGCTAGAAATTCGCCCAAAAATGGATCTCCTTTTTGTCTTTGAATAGAAAAATTCAAAAGAAGATGAAAATGTTGAAAATTCTTGCTTTTGCAGTAATTTTTTTAAATTCTGTATTATTTTCTGGGTTTTCTTGTTATTCTTGCAAGTAGACGTCATAAATTTCGCTAATTTCAATTTTTTTCCTTAACACCTTTCCGACTAAATTTTTGTAAATTCGTTTGTAAGTCCTCTAAGCTGAATTTACAGTACATATGTAAAAATCATTTCAGAAAGAATTTTGGTTATTTCGATTATCTTCTCCTGTACTTCGCTTCAGGCCAAAAATGATTATTTTAATCATTACGCATAAAAAAAGGACCAAATTTCAAAATTTCTATTATTTATATTCAGGTGTTGAAAAAATCTGTCTTCAAGTAAAATATAATTTTTTAAAATTTTGATCAGAGCTAAAAAAAAATTGAAGAAATAGGAGATAGATATCACGACTTTTTTGAAGGAAATTGCATTTAAAAAATCTCCCTTCCTTTCTCTTCTCTTCAAAATTACCATACAACAATTTGAAAAAAAAACTGATAAATTTGAACGGAACATGATAATTTCTGTCAAATGAAATATTTTTGTGGTTTTTGGATAGTTCAATATTTCTTTTCATTTTTCAAAATTGAAAAAATGAAGCAGGTCATTAAGCAATTTTACAGAAAAAAAAAACCTTACGCATTCTGCGTAAGGTAACCGACTTTTCCACAAAAGTCGGTGTAGAAAACTTAATTTACTTTCGTTCAACTATTCACAAATATTGAGCCTACTGAGAACGTGAGAAGTACCAAACTCGAAATTTTGGACTCCAGTGTATCCAGGGAAGGGGCTCAAATCAAAATAAAAAAGTCGGTAATACATAAGTTAAAGAATTGGTACCCACGCTATTTATCAAGTAAAATGACTGAAATTTGAAATTTTGGTCTTGCACTCAAGCTCAAAATTTGGGCCCTCAAGCTCCCATATCCATAGGGGTACCTGGTGGGGGGGAGGGCACAAATTCAAAAAAGTTGATAAATTGATATTGAATGAAATAATAGTATGCCATTTTTTTTATTTTTTATTTCAAGTTACTATTATTATTCGAAATTGAAATTTTAGCTCAACTATCCCCATCCCCTCAGGCATTCTTATATTCTTAGGGACATGTAGAAGATTTAGATCGAAATAAAACAAATACCAAATTCGGAATCAGTGACCCAAAAAATATCAAACTGCGCTTTATCACAAACTTTTTAATGCCAAACTGTAAATTTTGATTCTTAGATCTCCTTTTGCATCCTTTGAGGACCGTTTTTGAGCAAAGGAAGGGCCTTCCAAAAAAAGGCTGTATAAGAAGTTGTAGAGAATTAAATTTGTGTTCTATAATGTGTCATTAGATTTTTTTGAAGAGCCCTAGTTTTATTCAAATTACGTATTTACGTTTCAAGCTTGTATAAGAAATTAAAAATGGCAGTTCACAAATTTAAGCTACCGAGGGACGACTTAGGAACATGTAGAGGATTCAAATCGAAAAACAAAGACTTAATTCGGAATCAGCGACCCAAAAAACATCAGTTTATGCCCTTTTACAAAGTTTTTTACAAACTTTTTAATGCCAGAATGCGAATTCCGAGCATTGGACCCTCCTTTGCGTCCTTTCTCAACCCCTAAAAACACAAAAAGTTCAATATCTCGAAAACGGCTGAACCGATTTTAAATCGGTTTGAAAATCTCAAAACTACGTAAAAAATGCTATCTATTGGGATCATTGTCCCCTTGTGGAGCTACACAGCTTTCGAGTTTAATGCGAATTTCGAGTATTGGACCCTCCTTTGAGTCCTTTGAGGACCGTTTTTGACCAAAGGAGGGGCCTCCCGAAAAATGCCTGTTTAGCAAGTTGTAGAGAATTAAATTTGCTTTCGACAATGAGTCATTAGATTTTTTTGAAAATGCCTAGTTTTCAAATTATTCGACCTTCAAGTTTCAGTAAGCTATTGAAAAAAACTGTTTACAAATTTTAGGCCTACCGAGAGACGGTGTACCTCAACCGATCAGGCTGAAAATTTTTCTGTAAGGTCCTCAAACCTTTCTTTGCCAATCCTGAAAATTTCAGCTCAATCGGTTCAGTAGTTTTAGAGAAATCAAAATTTGAAGCGCAATGTAACTTTTACCTTGGTTGTTTGAAATTTTGGCTAAGTCCCACCCCCCAACCCCTAAAAAACACAAAAAGTTCAATATCTCGAAAACGGCTAAACCGATTTTAAATCGGTTTGAAAATCTCAAAACTACGTAAAAAATGCTATCTTTTGGGATCGTTGTCCCCTTCTGGAGCTACACAGCTTCCGAGTTTAATCGCGGACAAAATTATACATAAACATATAAATATATAAATATATATATATAGATTTGTCTATGGTCAAAGTGGCATCTTTTTTTTTCGTCTACAGGTAAACTGGCATCTTTTTTGGAAACTGGCATCATTTTTCGGATGCCAGTTTCCGTTTGCTGTTATTTGGCTAAGATAAGTGCTATAGATGCCAGAAAACCTATCAGAAACTTGATGCCACTTTACCATCACATATATTCTACTCCTTGAAGCAAAAAAAAATTTTTCGTGCCTACGGTCGAGATGGCATCTTTTTGTGAAGTTTACAGGTAAAGTGGCATCTTTTTTAAAATTCGTTTTTAAAAAAAACTATGAAGTTATAGATTCTGTACAATTTCACAATGTCATTAATGTTGCATTTGATGAATTTGCAGGGGTTATGAAAAATGATGCCACTTTGACCATAGATGACTATTAATATATATATATAAGGAAACCTCGTTCTCAACCATGATAAATATCAAAGTACCGTCGCACTTGATACTATCGGAATTACAAGAAAAGAACTTGACATACAATAGTCATTAACACGTTTATTAGCACGTATCACGAACAAACACAAATTATATTATTAAAAATAATACGCACGAATAGACAAATTAATAGAATGGGCATATACTCTCAACGGAGCTGACGTGGATACACGTTCAGCTCGTCACTCCGACACTTTTGCTACTGAAATCGTTGCCGGTACCCTGGAGATATCCGGGTACCGGCGGACTACCGGCGAGCGGCGCAGTGCATCCACATACACCACTCTAGGGATAGTCAGTAGGGCCAAGTCCACCTCTTACACTTGCCCCTTCGAGCTTCACGACGGAGAAGTCCGCCGCGAAACCCGGGGGGAAGCGCGAACTGAAACCTGGACCCTACCGCTCCCGCACCCCTGCCCCTTCGGACTTCCTACTGGGTTTTGGTGCACGAGTGGTGAAGCGGAGCACGGTAGTCTTTGCCCACGACAACGGGCTTTTCATACGATTGATCAATCGTACGAAAATGACATACAAAGTATGCAAAAAATGAACGTATGCATACGTAGACGAATCAGAGCGTTTTACTATGGCATGGTTGATAAACCTCTGCCGGTCGGGTGCGAGTTTTTTTACTACTCTCGATTAATCAATCGAGAGTAAGTTGAAAATTTGGCGATAGAGCCGGTTGATATTGATGAAGATCAATACCAATTTCCGAGTGGAGATATCCAACTCGGGTGTCTAGCTCCGTTGAGGTTTGTGACCTGGCATTGGTTGATCAACGCAATGCCAGGGCTTGCCAAGTAAAACACACATAATACAAGAAACCAAAGAAAAGAAAGGTAACCGGGTATCAACGACCCATAAAAAATACCAAAAATTTAGACTTCATAAAAATGAACAAAAGAACTTATAATTAAAGAAAAAACTTTCGATGCGAAAGTAAACGAACTTAAAATTAATAACGACATGATAAGGAACAAATTTTGACTAGCATGTCAACATAATATACCAAATATGAAAATAGGTCAACAACCTTTTACGTATACGTAGATATATGACATAATAATGAGGGCGTTTGACATAATCGGGGGGTTTAATCGACGCAATCGGTGAAAACAGTAGATATCGACGATGAATAGTGACGACGACGTTGTAGTATCGACGACGACGATGATGATGATCAATAACGACGACGACGCATACTTTATATACTCGAAGAAACGACGCCAAGTGACAAAACGTAGCATTCGAATTGAAAAATTCGGCTTTCGTATGACTTTTAACACAAGGACGACGTAGGAAACAGACGAACGGAATTTAGCTGGATAGAAAATGCTGACGAGCTTTTTTATCAGGAAAATTGCGAACGAATGGGATGGTAAAAGGCCGACGCACGTAAAATCGCAGATAATTTACTGTTGAACGTTACAGAACGAATATTAATAAACAGTCGTACTTTAGCATATCGCTAATTATCAGTAACGTTGTATCAGTAGGGTAATGACCGCTACTGATTTTTGACGAAGACGTAGCATTGGCGATGGCCAGTGCTAATCGATGAGATTTTTTACGAAGACGAATGTTGCAGCTTTGGCAATAGCCAATGCTGATCGACGAGTTTTTTCGAAATAACTACCAACGTTGAATCCAACATTGGCGATAGCCAATGCAGATCGAAAATTTTAAGGTGGCAAATTTCGAAAATTATGTAGACGAGTCCGATAGAGACAACAATTTGTAGCAAAACGATGATCATCGGTTTCGCTGCTGATGGACGATAAAAATCAATCCATCTTATTATTGTCGTCGGCCGGCGTCGAGGACGAGCTTTCCGGAACCTGTTCGATCGTTTCCGGTGCCGGAATCTTCGGCGGGAGCGGAACTTCCACCGGCGCCGCACCTTGGAGCAGTTGGGGCAGCGGAATATTATCCAGCGACTCCAACGTGCCAAGAGAACCTATTGCGGCAATGTCGGACGCGATGGATACGTCATCGTCTTCGATCGTCACGGTGAGTTCGTCGGCGTTGTCGGCGGACTGTTCCATCTGCGTACCGGCGGCGAGATTAATCTCAGAAGAGGCGGATCCGCGCTCTTCGGTGGCGATCGGATTCGAATCGGAACCAGGAGCGGCCATCGCCGGTTCCTGATCGGCGATATCGTGCGCCTCTCGATCTAAACGTTCCTGATCCAGGAGTTCCGGTATTCGCTCCGGATCCGTGGCTAAGATGTGGACGAAGGTCGCCATCTTTTTCTCGTCCTGGGTCCGGAAGTTGACGCTTCCATCGTATACCTTGCCGGGGCCGCAGTTGCGGATATATCCAGCATTTGCGAACCGATATGACCAGTCGTCGGCATATCGGCACCGGGAGGCGATGGTCATATTGAATTCACTCCGGAGGGGAAAATCTTCCACCTCCGGTTGGTTGAATACTATGAGCTCCATCACCCCCAGTCTCCGGCAAGTATCTATGAGCCGGGTCCATTCACCGTTCAGCGCTGGAATCTGAGCGGCACCCGTAGATATACGTGTGTCGGCGCCCCCCGCCGCGATCATCATCTTCGGCGGGAGAGCGTTGAATTTCCGGATGGCGAGAATGAACTGAGTTATGTTAAACTCACGGCGATAGAAGTGTGGCGCGACGAATTCGGACAGGACCTTACGTAATCGTCCACGAATGGCGTGGAACGGTACGCTGTCACCGGCCAGCATCCATTCTCCGGCGAAGAGCACCGGCTCCCCACCCAATGACGCCAAACGGAATTCGCCAACTTTCTGGTTGGTTGGCACACATGGGCCATAGAAGGGCGGTACCGGCTGGTCGATCAACGGCACCGGTATCGGCAGCCCATCGCGGCGCTCCATTTTGGGAGTGAGAGCCGGACCCGGTACACGTTCGGCAGCGTCAATAAACGGCTGCTGAAGGTCGTTCGCATCGGAGGCGGCGGAGGGGGAGGCTCGCTCCGCGTCGCTGGTTTTTGGCATTGTCAATCCGAAAATTCGCTCGTCACGACGTGAAATGCGGCTGGAGCCGCTTGAAGTCGATGGCGCAGCGTCGTTATTGGAAGCGGTTGGTGAACGCGTTCCCGATAGCGAACGGTTACGCGACCGTGACGTTTTCCGGGCACAGCGCGCAGGCGACGTCGAGAAATTTCGCCCAAGGTGGTCGTTACGATGTTTAGCGACCAACCTGTTATGTTCCGCGCTGCATTTTGCCACGAAATCCTGCATCTGTTCTGGCAAATCGGATAAGCCAGTGCCTGCAGGTTTCGTTAGCGGCGAGCGTCCGGGTGCCGATACATCTCTGCACAGGGGAGATATCCCGCTGCGCAGATCGTCGTTCGCACCGGCGATAGCCTGTGCAACGGTCTCCTTCGAAATCGTTTTCTTCAGACACGACTTTAACGGTTTCGACTGTTGTTTCGGCACCTTCGGCGCATTCAGTGCCTTGCGCAGCGAAAGTTTTTTCGGCGGCGCGCTGGAAGCAGCGGCGACGGCGATGTCTTTCTGCGTTGGCGGATCGGTCACGTTCGGTGGAACCAGCGGCGCCGAACACGGGATCGGAGCAGACGATGGTCCGGGTCCGGCCGGTCGTGTCGGAGCGCTGATACTGGCTACGTAGGCGTTCATGGCATCCGTGCCGAGATCTCGAGCACGGATGAACGCCTGACGGTCGAAATTGGGGTTCGACATCGCGAACGCCCTCGCAAGATCGTCGGCCAGCTGAGTAGCCTTGCCAACTTGTTCTACTTGCAGGTCGCGTGTCTGAAGGAGCTCCTGATATGCAGCGTTCGATTGGTGGAGCTGCAACGTTCGCTCCGAAAGTTGGCGGTTCACGTCGTCGAATCTTTTCAATATTTCGAGTTGTGATCGGGGAGGAACCGCCTCCGCCCCCATGTACACGTTCGCAGCCATCGGCTCAGATCGTCGGAGGGCTTCATATTTAATGAAGGTCCGGCACCCATCCACTCGGCACTGGAAATATCCGCGTGGCGAGGGAAGTGTGGGGGGCCCGACGATTGCGCCGTTTGTTCTGCCGTTCGTAGAGCCTTGATGTATAAGTCCATGGCACATAGTGCATGGTACGGGTGGATACACTCCGCACCATACACTATGGCCATGAGATCTTCTGGACTGGTCGAGTGGGAGAAAAGCTCCTTCGGGGGCTTTCCCGTAATATTCATGCGGCAGCGGCTGCATACAATCGTCGTTACCATAGCCTGCATGATCTGTGGATAAAAGGAATACAACCACGAAATTAGTAAAGTGTGAATACACAACTTAATCGTGAATATCGTTTAACGTTGACGTAAAATTAACATCATCGATATACGATCCTAATAGGCCATGGGAAAAATCAAAAGAGGGGGAGGGGGCGGGCGAGGGCGATAGCTCTCGTTCCGGTCCCTCCGGCGAGTTTGATTTATCAATCAAATCACCTTGTTTTGGTAAAATCACAGTGTTAGCGGAGGAGATTTCCTCCGGTACACGTGAAATTACTCTATTTGATTTCGCCGGTCCAATAAGATGAAGTTCATCGAACGGTGATAACCATACACAACGATATTTCTCATCATCAGCATTCGCCGGCGATCTAGATTTTGTTACTAGTAACCGTCGCGGCGTATTTGGCGGTTCATCGAATGAAATATCATTCGATGAACCGTCGTTGACAGGTGATGAATTCTGCGGCGACATTACACGATTTTCTAGTTCGTCAGATAATAATCTAAACGAACTAAAAATTTCTTCAATTTCGAGATCGGAATTATCCATGTCCAAAACGTAATTTTAAACAATTGTGAGATATCAACAATCGTTTTGTGACGATCAAGTGATATCTCTGTAAACAATCAGAGATCGAAAATAGAAATTTAGAATGATGCGAAAGCACATTGATAAAAATTCCTATCAGACAACATTGATAACGTGATAGTACATTTACGCCACGATGAAGCGCTGCGATGGTGGCGGCATGCGTGCCGGTTAGTGAAAACTAGCCGGGCTGCGTATGCGCGCGCCATCTATGTGCGGTTGTGAAAAACGGTTGGTGAGATATCACGTAGCCCGTTTTTCGGCGCCTGTCTGGCGAAGCACATTTTATTGCGCAATTCATGTTCCAGCAACGTTCAATATTTTACATACGATCGTATGTAAAATGAAATGATTTTCAACGCAGAATACGTACGATAGTACGTACACTCGTTATTAAACGTTGCCGAATGAAAATTACACATCGCCGCGAAAATATACAAGCACTAAATTACACAATCAGGAAATAAATATACGAATCTAGTCTGTTTTTACTCGTTTTTTCCTGCTGTAGCTACCTATGCTGTGTATTACTTCGATGATGATCGAAGTAAAGTACACAGAATACGTAGCTATGGCATTTGTATACGTTTTCACACAGCAGGAAATGCCCCTTGTCGACTTCAGTCGTATAATAATACGGCTGAACTTCGATTTCGGTTATATTTTCACACTGTGAGGTGTGGTTTATGAACCATACTCATATACAAACGAGGTACTAATTTTGCCGTTGATGTATGCCCGATGTGAGATATCACATCGGGCAAGCACGGCGGCATAATATTAGTACAATTTTACATACTAGTAGTATATATTTTTACAATACATAGCCATTTTATGGCAGAACATGGTACTCACCGAAATATGATAATCACCACGTATCAGAACGAAAATCGATATAAATTACCCCTGTATGATCATACACGAGGTAAATACACACAATAAAATATAAATTACACAACAAATCACCAAAAATGGCACATAAAAACGAAAACGCAAATTGCAGTCACTCAGAAAAAGCAAACAGCACGAGAGAAAAAATACAAATGCGACCACCCGGTTAGGGTGAAGGTGCGCGTTGCGTCAATCTCGTAACCGAACCAGTGTTACCACACATGGCGGCACGAAATTGAGTTGCGCAAGGTGGTCGTTGTGAGGAAAATTACGATTCTCCGGTTGAATAACCGGAGTCATCGTAATTTTCCTCAGAGAATTCCTCTTCGTATACCTTCGCGATGTATTCCTTTTCAAATTTGTCCAGGAATTTTAGCATCGCTACCGGCAACGTAAGTTTCTTTCTCCGGGTAGACTTGCGCTTTGGTTTTATGACGTCAGCGGATGGTTTCGCTGTCGTGACGTCAGGAAGCGGATTCGCGTTCGTGACGTCAGTCGGCGTTGTGACGTTTTTGGTCGACCTTGTTTTCGGCTTTGTGACGTCAGCGGTACCTGTTTTTTTCTTGACGTCACGAGATGGATGCATCTTCGTGACGTCAGCTGCAGGTACGGGCTGCGTGACGTCATTTGACGGTTTCGAATTCGCATTTTCAACTGATATATCAGTTGAAATAGACGAATCGGGTACTTTTGGCCGCGGCTTTCTTCTTGAGCGATTGCTCAAGTGAGTTTCCGCGGCCTCCTGTACTTTTTTGAAACGCGTCGGTGTTACTGTTGCCTTTTTGATATTATCAACAAGGGTGTCCAGTTTTCCCGGCTCTTTCATTTTCTTCAGTTTCTTTGAAACTGAAGTGAATTTTTTCACCGGCGGCACAGGAGGGGTTGGAGGGGGTTTTTGAGCGGAAATATCCACTCTTTTCGCCCCCTCTTCCCGTTTCTGCTGAAGTCTGGCTGAGCGACGGATACGTATCTCTTCCGCCGCTTCCTTGGCAATTTGTTCGGCAGAAATTTTGACTGGTCGTTTGAAGGCTGCGGGAGATATCTCGGAGCCTATTTTCTCGTAGTCGTGGAGATAACTGTGAATTTTTTCTTCGAGTTTTTGATTGCTCAGGCGAGATTTCAAGCATTCCGCTTTGAGTTCGTCGCGCTGAGCAGCCGACAGGAAGAGAGATAGTTGGCGAATGCTAACTACCTTACCCACAGTATCTTCCATGTTCTCGACAATTTTGTAGCAATTGTGAGTAACCCTTTTCGTAACAAAATATGGGCCCAAGCGTTTCGGCAGCAATTTTTGGGAAATCCCTTTAAGAGCTGTCGATTGCTTATGCTCCGTCAGCAGAACGATATCTCCTTTCTGCAGTGGAGTTGGGTCGCCATGTTTCTTGTTGAAAATGTACTCGTCATGTATTCGTTGAAGGTTACGACGTTCACGAATATATGCTTCAATCGCTTCTTTGTCGGACATGGCGTCAATTTTTGCCGTTTTTAGCTCAGATGTGTATACACTTTTCTTCGCTAAACGGTCTGCGAAAATATTCGTTATCTCGTGACCATGGGCCTTAACATGGTGAAGTTGAAATTTTTCGAACTTCTTGGTCCATTGCACAAGGTCTAGAAATAGCTCCTTGTGCACGACCTCCTGTTTTTTGGCATTTTTCCATCCATTTGAGAGCCATTGCTCCATATGGAGGTTCAATGCGTTGGTCACGTATAACGAATCCGTGAACATTTTCACGTTTTGATCTCATTGAAGACGAGTATTTCGAGTGCTTTTTTGACAGCGATTATTTCAGCTAGGTTGTTCGAGTTGGGGAAGCCCGGAATCTCGATACGTTCGGATACATTTTTCACCGAATCCGGCGAAAAACAGATACCGATACCCGCTATCGCGTCTGGGTCGCCGTTGCGTGAACACGCTCCGTCGGCCGTGACTCGAATATACTCATCGTCGTCGACAATCAGGTCTTTCTCAGTGAGTTTGTTTATCAACAAATCCTCTGAGGTCGTTGACTTCAGTTCTTTTCGAATCGAATTTTCAAGCAATTGCTTCAACTCGTGTTTGAAATTGAACTGAGAGGTCGGGGTGGGTACTCCCTTCGAAATTTCGTTAGGAATGCCCCAGGCCTCGTTCGGGGTGAAATTGTACGGCGTCGGCGTATTATTGATTTCGAGCTCAATCTCGTGAACATATTGATACCACCCGTGGTGATTACCTTTCGGGTTGTATCGTTCGTTGAGTTTTACACGAAGCTTGTCCCCAATTATTCGCATGGTACGTTCAACCAAGGAACTTTGCGGATTATACGTCGTAGTGTGCCGTACGTCGATTCCATGTGGCAATAATAGGTCGTTCCAGCGATGGCTAGTGAACTGTGACCCATTATCTGAGACTACTTTTCCGATGGAGATGTTGTGGCTCTGAATGTCCTGAATTACGCGTTCCATTGCGCCAGAAACATTCTTGTTGTTAATCTTGTTGAGCGTACGTAACCAACATCTCCCAGTAAACACATCTTTAGCCACGAATAGGAAACGGGGACCAGTTTTGGTTCCTCCTACCGGGCCAAAGAGGTCTACGGAAATGACGTCACCGATACCATAAGCTTCAACCTGAGCGTACTCGAGAATTCTCTTAGATACGTAGCTCTTGTTGATCTTACACACGATACATTCGCTGCAAATTAAACGAATATACTTCATCGCATTCGGATAAAAATACAAACGCTTGAAGATTTGTTCGAGTTTCGCAGGCCCTACGTGGCCGTAAGAATCGTGTAGGTAGTCGATGGTGTCGCGGAAAAGGTCCTGCGGCATGACCGGAACAACTTCGCCATTTTCGAAAGTTCGAACTACGAGAGGTCGCCCGTTCGAATCCGTCGACATGGCAAATTTTTTCCGGTATCGGGCTTGCTTCGCTTGCGACTTTTTATCGGCTGCCTTAAAATCGTTGGTCAGCCAATATTTTATGTTCGCGCAAGCCTTGTCTTCTTCTTGGAATGACGACAAATCGTCCAGACTGGAAAAAAGGTCTCCGGCCATCGTTTCCGTATATTCTACGGCGTATGGCTGGATATTCGTCCAATCTAATTTATCCAAAGCCATTTCGATCGTGCACAGAGTAAGCTCTGGTGCATTTATTCGAAATAGATATTTCTTTGGAGGACGAATGTCGTATACCAGATCATAACCGTTTAATTCCGTGATCCATCCGGCCGCCTTACGGTGAGTCTGGATTATCGTCTCAAACTTCCGTACTACGGCTTTCAGGTCGGAACGGACATGAATTCGCTGACCGTGTAGCCACGGTTGCAATTTATGGATGGTCGTCACCAGAGTCTGCATCTCTTTATCAAGAATGGTGTAGTTCTTCTGGTGCGGTCGGAACGAGTAGCTTGTAAACATAACTACTTGATCCTTACCATCTATGGTCTGGTATAAAACAGAGTTCATGGCGTCGTGTGTCACCATGGTCTCCAAGTACAAATCGTGTTTCGGATCGGGTGGGCGGAGCTTAAAGTCCTTGATGTATTCAGCTTCAAGCCGCTCAAAAGCAGCTTGTTGCTCAGGACCCCACTTAAAGGGCACATTTGCCTCAGTAAGTTTGTGAATTGGCGCCAGAATCTGCTGATATTCAGGAATGAAACGTTTATACAGCCCTGTTAATCCAACGAGGGTTTGTATATCTTTCACGGACTTAAGGGCGAATTCACCCTTTTTGTTTGTGTGTTTCTTCTTGAAGTCAGCGAATTTCTGGACCTTTTCGCTCTGCTTGCCGATCTGTTCGCTGGCTAAGGTGAAGCCAAGGTGCTTTGTCTCCCGCTTGAATAGAGCGGTTTTTAGTGGGTTCAGCTTGAGGCCATTGGCCCTGATCAACATCAAGACCGCCTTAAGCCGTTCCACCATCTCCCGGAACGTCTTGGCCATTATGAGGACATCGTCGACAAAAGTCTGGACGCCCTCGGTGCCAATCGGGATCACCTTGTTCATCATATGTATGAACTCCGCCGATGCTGTCTTGAGGCCGTACGGCATACGATTAAATTCGTATACCTGCCCCTCGACCTGAAATGCGGTGAACTTTCTCGAGCGAGCGCTCAAGATCAGCTGCCAGAAGCCAGCCACAAAATCCAGGGTACTGAACCAGTTACCGTGGGTTTCGTTAAGGATGGTCTCTATGCAGCGTGGCTCGGTGTACATACGCTGCAGCCACTGATTAAGTTCGTCCGCGTTCAGGCACAGACGGAGCTCCCCGTTCGATTTTAGAACAGGAGCCAACGTGTTGATATAATGAGATTTCGACAGACGGATTATTTTGAGCGCCAGCATGATTTTTATCGACTTTCGAATAAGCATTTTCAACTTATTCGAAGGGCGATATTTCTCGCCTCTCCAATCTTTCTTCCGGTCTTTCTCCGGAACAAAGTTGAAATCGACTTGTTCACCTGTGTACGCTCCTGGGTATTTGCTGAAGCAGTCCGAGAAGGTTATCAACTCCGCGTATGCCTCATCAGCTACCTCCTGCGTAATACCGCCGTCTTTTACTGCCTGATTGAGGTCTTCGCGTAATTTTCTCGCGAATTGTTCGGGACCGAAATCTCGGTCCTCGGGGTCGAGAGGTAACCAATCCACGTGCTGAGTCCGTTTTTGGGTGTGGTGAATGGCTTCCTGTTCGTACGCTTTTGGTAGCTTCACATGGAGGATATCGGCACCTTGGAAGGAGCCTCCTTCCATGAAGCGTAATTTCGTACGTCTCGGTGCTCCTGGTTGTTTACAATACGCATATCCGTTCTGAATACTCAGTTCGATGTGCAATAGCTTCATCGAAAGTCGACCTATGATACAAATCGACGCCGACGTATCAAGCACATAAAATGGCATGACCATCGGTACGTCACCGAAATGTAACGCTACCAAAACTATGTGGGTCATGGAGCTAACGAGCTTTCCATCCGCCAGTTTCATTTTGATAGGTCTCGACAACGGAATATACATAATGTTGTCAGGGTGCTCTTCGGTGATTTTCTTCACCCAATAATGAGACATCACATTGGGGAGTGCCCCTGTGTCCAGTTGAGCAGCGATGGTCGAATTTTCCTGGATTTCCAATTCGACCACACACGTCGGATCTTCACATGATTCGGTTACGATTTGTTTCCGAATAATCGGATCGAGTTCTCGGATTTTTCGCGACTTCGAGTATTTGGCATTTTCGATTGGATCAACTATCCGTACCGAAGGGCCGTGGTTCTCGGAAGCCGTTTGAAATCCATCGGTTGCGTCGTTGTCACTATCCGATGAACTACTACTGCTCGAAGATACTTTCTCACGAGCAGTTTGATAGTGAAAAACGACGTTAAGGTCATCGACATCCTCGGGATCGATCGGCTTAATTTTCGTTTTCGTTGCAGGTTTCGGATTATTATCCGGCACCGTCGCAACTTTAGCTGCTGGTTTCGAGTCATCACTCAAAGCCGGTGCAACTTTAACGAGTTTTCGCCTACGGGCATGTGTTGTATAATCAACGCCATGTTCCGCGTCGCTCGAATCCGAGGTGTCAGGCGGTTTCATGCCTGGTGGCGGCATGGTTTTTTCCGGTCGTAACGTGTAGAATTCTTCTTGTTTCTTACGTTTTTCGGCCTTTTCTTTGGCGTCGATATCGGATTTATAGATATCATCGCTATCATACCGAATATTCAACGGGCCGGTGGTCGCTGGCGTTGCGCGCGGATTTTTGTTGAATTTCAACAATTCGCTGCGTAACGCATTAAGAACTTCGCCGTAGGTGTTGTTGGCGATGAACCACTTCTTGATCGTATTCGAAAAATTGAACTTGCTACAACGCGGAATAATATTCCAGTTCGCATCTATCGCCGGGCGAGGATACTTTTTCCCGGCGAGGTCGCTGGCGTATTCCAGTTCCAAGTAGCACTGAGCAGGGGCATGCCAGACCTGTATACGCTCGTCTTGGGTAAGACGAGAGTACATACGTCTATATCTGACATACCGGTGCCGTGCTACCGGTTTTTCGCCTTGGAGCCGCGGTTTAACCACAGGAAATAGCAGAACAATTTGTTCGAACCCTTTGCGGCAGAGGCAATCCACTACCGCTCGGAGTTCTTTTTCCACTACTTCGAATGGTTTTTTGGAATAATTTAATTCCAATTGACCGGCGGACAAGATGGCTTTCTTACGTGTGAATTGCGCGGGTTCAAGTTCTTCGAGCAGTTTTTCCAGAGATATCTGGTTTTTTAGGTACGAGGGAAGATTATTCTCCCCGCCCTCTGCTCGACGAATGAAATGACTGATTCCATCGCCGATGAACGCAAAATCACGCAATTCACTTTCGGTGATTTTCTTTGGAGGTTCAGTATTCAGAGGTTTTTTCGGAAGCGAAATTTTCTCCGACTTACTGTTATCCGAAGTTTCAATAGACTTTATGGGCACGGATTTTGAACTAGGGGATTGCCCATCTGCCCCTAGTTTTCCTCGTTTCCCAAATCATCGTCTGATGATGATATGGCGAGATCAGTTTCCAAGTCGACATCCTTCGCTGCGGATTCGTCGACGTCGGTTTCGGGTTCGCTTTGTCCAAGTTCAACATTTTGAACTGGGACCTGGCGTTTCTTTTGCGGTTCCTGGAACGTTACTGCTTTTTTCAAAATCGGGGACGGTGTCCGCGGATTTTGTTTGGCAGTACCAGAGTCATTACTCGTGGTTTTCTGTTCCTTTTGGCCCGCAAAAGGAGGCCAGTTTTTGTTGCTTTTCTTGGCGTAATTTTGCTTTTTTCCCGAGGAGGGAGTGTTTTTGGGTTGAATAACCGCTCTTTCCACTCCCTCATCGAGAGTACACTTTGTGTCAAGGGACGAGGAGTCTCGGTCCTCACTGACGGTGCGCAATTTGGCCTTGAAAAGCTCCTTACTGGTACGCAGTTCGGGGTCGTCAAAATGCCGCTGCATCGAAGCAGGCATTTTATTGTACATGATCTTGATTATATCAGTGTCGGTGATCGAGTCCATATTTTCGAACGTTCGGTACCAGTTCAAAAACCGAGTAGCGAGCGTCCGAGTATTCGGCGCATTTCGCAAATGTCTGCGGAAATAATTCAGCGCTGCCTGTTGTTCATCGGAGCTCCAAAACTCTTTGAAAAAAGCAGCTCGGAGCTCGATGTAATCAGTACAGTGCCGATGATCGCCGACCCAATCCGCTCTGATTTCGATCAATCCGAGAAAGAGTGAGCATTTCTGCCCGTCGGGTAAATTTACTCCGGCGAGGTATGCTTCAAATCTTGCGACGAAATCGTGGGGATGATGTTTCATGCCGGCATCGAATTTAATGTCGTTGGCCTTCATGGCTTCAACACTGAGGGCCAATTTCGACATTTTGGACGTACCATGGTAGGGCTCTTTTTGAGTACGGGGGGGAATACCCTCCTGTCTCAAAGCTTTGAGCTCTTCCTGGGTTTTCTTCAATTGTGAGGAAAGATCCATCACAATTGTGGCCGTCTGTTCAATTCGAGTTTGCTGGTTGCTGGAGGAAGTGATCACTCCCTCCTCAACTTGCTGGAATCGTTCCTCGGTCTGCTCACGTAATTGCGAAATCGCGAATTCGTGTTTTTCATCGACTTCGGCGATCCTGTTGGCATTGCTGCTCATCATAGCACACAGCTTGTCCACGTTCGCGTAAGATTTCTCCAATCGGGCGTTGTGATCAGCCAGAACATCGGTGACCTTGCCTATCGCATTGTGGTTGGCCATACTGCGATGGTACTGGTTGATCATTAAATTTTCCAGGTTGCCAACTCGTGAGTGGTTGGCGAGTCGCTCTTGATTGAGCCATGAGTGCATCGTCTGCATGGCCTCAATCATACTGTCGAAATTCCTCGATAATTCCATCTGAGGCATCTGAGCGATATTCGTATCCAAGTTGAGACGACTTCGTTGGAGCGTAATTACCTGCTGGCCGGTTGGTGAGGCGGCACCAGATGCCACCTCGGTAGCATGTACATCTACAGGCACCGCGATGGTCTGAAGCGCACTGTTCGGTGACATCTCCTTCGATTGAGTATTCTCATGGAGGAGATGGTCACCATAACCGAGTCCAGGCATGATAGTTCGCTCTCCGTCATCGTCTGAGTACGTATTCATGTCACTTGGATCGACCTCTTCATTGACAGGGTCGTCCTCAATGGTTACACGTTCAGTTGTTGATCCCCCGTGATTTATCAGCGAGGGGTTCGCAGTCGGGGTGGTTGGTGAGGCGGAGATATTTCCGGCCACACTAACCTGGTTCGGCGGCGACGGCGTCGCATTCGTGTCATCTGGCGTCGGAATCGTATTTGTAACGTTTTGCAGCTGATCAGCTGTTTCTAACGTTTCCTCCGGACCATTTTGATGAAAATTGGCACCGGAGGTACGTTTCCTGGTATACGACCGCGGCCGGGTGATATTGTGTACCAATTCACGGGCCGTCGTGGCCGCATGACGCGTAGGACGCGTGCCGGCGTCACCTATGGCGTCAACGTCGACCTGGGATGCCGGGTCGGCATCGACATCGATCCGGTTCATATCAGCAGTATTACTAATCATGCTGATTTGTTGTATAGTTTGATAAAACTATACACGTTGAAATATTCAATAATGATAATTATTGAATATTTTGAGAACCACTGACAGTGTGGCGATAAAGATCGCGAATTATCAGTACCGGGTATTGAAACGTGGTTGATGAATCACGTTTCAGTGTCAAAATCAAATTCGCAATAATTTGCAGAATTTTTTACACTGATAATTACGTTTTGAAAATATTCAGACGTAATTTTTTACTTCAGTCAACTGTAGATTTACAGTTGGCTGAAACAGAGTGAAAAAATAACACAACAAAAAGATCGCGAATAAATACACGCAATCAAGAAATAAATACACTATGATTATCTGTATTTATTTATTACATACAGGTTAGATCTAATTAACCGCAAAATTCGGCCGTTATAATCACACGAGATAAAAGATGCTACTGTGCCGTATATCTACGTTGCACAGTAGCTAGTTCCATGCGTTGGATACGAGCTGCCGTCTGAAAAAACGGTGCGGGGTAACCGACGCGGAACGCTGCGCTGTGATTGGCCGTTACAATCGTATGATGCAATGGCAGCATACGATTACGATATACGTGGCTGTAACCAACGTATATTTTTTAGCCTTATAATTACACTTAAATATAACACTTCTTATAATTAATTAAATCTACGGATAAGGTACACAAAGGCAATAGCGATTGTGTACCCGGTTTCGCCTATGGCGATGCAAGGTATTGAAAAATACCTCGCGAACTTCCGGCTGAATAACCGAAAGTTTCCCAAAAGTTGATGAACTTTTGGGGGTTCGGTGGGTTCGCTGACCACCTCGTGGGTCAGTTTACGTGGATAAGCTGGCCGACTTATGCACGTTCTTTACCCACACGTGCCGGGCGCCAATGATAAATATCAAAGTACCGTCGCACTTGATACTATCGGAATTACAAGAAAAGAACTTGACATACAATAGTCATTAACACGTTTATTAGCACGTATCACGAACAAACACAAATTATATTATTAAAAATAATACGCACGAATAGACAAATTAATAGAATGGGCATATACTCTCAACGGAGCTGACGTGGATACACGTTCAGCTCGTCACTCCGACACTTTTGCTACTGAAATCGTTGCCGGTACCCTGGAGATATCCGGATACCGGCGGACTACCGGCGAGCGGCGCAGTGCATCCACATACACCACTCTAGGGATAGTCAGTAGGGCCAAGTCCACCTCTTACAACCACACGTCCTATCGTGTTCAGAATGTCCGAAAACGTAAAAAAAAATCGTTCCCGACGCTCCCTTCAACTACGATGAACAATTTAGTACTCGACTTTTCCTAATGGAAAAGTCGGTAAAATCTGAAAAATTTTTGAAAAAATTTTAAAAAATGAAAAATTTTGGTAGCAATTATTTATTCCATTCTCCCTCTTTTATCCATCCTCTTTTTAGTAAAACAATTCATTTCAACCTGATTCTCGCCTTTCAGAAAATTCTGTTAAATGCAGAGTTTAAAAATAGGCATCAATTCACTTCCTAGTGAGAATCCCCTACCGCACCAATCCCCTCTAACATTTAATATTTAAAGAATCAAAGCCTTCGAATTTGAAAATGAATTTTGAAATATCCCTAATAACATTTGTTCGATAATTCAAATTTCTATTATTTTGAAACAACTTTACAATATTACAATCAGCCTAAATTTTTTCAAAAAAAATCTTGAAAAATGGAAAATTTTATGACATTTCAACATTTGGTACGTATTTTAAGGATTTCAACTCTCAAAATAATATAGAATTTTCGTCAATTTTCAGAAAATGGTACCCAAAACAACTCGCATGAATCTTTTCTCTTTCTCGCAGAAATGCACCAACAGTGGTAAAATGTCATTTAAAAATTTTTTCAAATTTTTTTATTCAATCAAAATTTTTTCATCTGAAAATACAATTTTTCCACTAAAGAAATTATACTTAGGTAGTCGCCTCTAGTGCCAATCTGACCATATAGGTCCAGTTTTCTTCTTCCATACTCTTGACATACTGTACAAGTATGAATTAAGAATCAAAATAGAATTTAAACCTAAATAATCGAGTAAAAAATAATATAATACGAAAAAATTATTTCTTCAATTGATTTTCGTTTGGAGTAAATATCTTTACTTTGGTGCTTTTTTCAACTAAGAAGCTATTTCGTGGATTTGTTATAAAACAGAAATAATATCCACGTAAATAATAAAGACCAAAACCCCTGGAAAAAAATCTATCTTCGTATTCCCTCAACAGAAATATTTAAAATTAAAACCAAATAATTTCCCTACCAAAAAAAAATCAATGAGGAAAGCAATTAATTTCTTTAAAATTTCGATACCACTTCTACCAGTTTACAATCGTAAAACTCCAACCTCTTCGTGATTTTTTCCTCCCCATTTCAAAAGCCATCGAACCAGTCTGAAGATAAATTGCATCAGCTCGCTAAACAATCTACACCCAATGCACTTTACAACTAATTTTTTTTTCGCAAACAAATTTCTCATTCGTCACGAACCAAACGCGTTAATTCGAAACAATATCTGATCGAAATACAATAATATTACATATCTAAATCAAAACCAGTTATTACGATTATTGTAACGCAGCCTCGATGGTATCTGAAAAATGTCGCTCGAGGGTCTGGTGTTACTTTATATGCAATCAATTCGTTAAAAAAAATGCAATTAACTCATTAACCTCGGCGTGTTTCCGGATTTTCTAGTTTATCTACGACGTGGAAGTTGATAATTTTGGTGTTTCTGATCGACTTGATAATATGATAGTTGATGGTTTTTGAAATTCTCCAATTTATTTAATGTACCTAATTATTTTCAAAATCAATTTACCCACATTTTTTTAAAAATCTAATCGCTATTTGGTGTCAATTTCGCCGCGATCTCGTGTATCAATTTTTCAAAGTACTTGACCGAAAACATTTTCCCAATTCCATTTCACAAGCTCATCTAGAACTACAAGGTAAGAATGCCTTACGCAATACCGTGCCTTGAAGCACGTGCACACTCGTGGATTCTTTTCGTAAAATGACACCCACAAAGTGATAGCAATTTCATATAAGAATTTCCAAGTCACGAACTCGTACGAATTTTCCTAGAGACCTGCCTATTTCTGATGGAATGCCACCTCAGGAAAATCACGTTACTCGTAATTATAATCTGCCATAAATCGAAACTGCAAGAGTTGAGGAACCTCTGTCACGATCGTGTGCATACAAAGAAACCAACCACCGGCACCGAGCCACCTTGCAGCTGTAAAAACTATGTAGTCAACGACCTAGTGGACTACAAGTGTCCAGCTGTCCACCCACTTTCTTTCAGGATTGAAAACCTCATTCCCGCCGGCGATTCGTTTTTGGAAAATTGGAAAGGAATCGTATTCGAGTATTTATAGCTCCAGCGAGTGGATACGAAATGGACGTGATTAATAAAATGTTGAATTTCGAGGATAGGCTCACGATTTCATTATTATGAATATGTATGCGATGTGCTAACACATTGTACGAAAAATTAGAAACTATGGCGGTTTGGAAATGATCTATGTATAGGCCTATTTTTTTCCCAATCTTCCTCATTCTTCCTCCGCAGTCCCATTAATCTCGCTAGTTTCTCATTTCACAGCCGAGCAGGTCAAATTTTTCACGTAATCACTTCATCGAAAAACTTTCGAAATACCGTTGGAATTGTTTAAAAATAGCATTTCGTTGAAAATCCTTAAAAAACAAGTTGAAATGTGGTGAAATTGATTAAATAGCAGTGATTACGAAAGTGGTTGAAAATGTTGCAAAAGTTGTTTAAAACGACCTGAAAATTGTTTGAAATAATGCCGCAGAGGAGTGCCAGGATGTTTTCGAGGAGGCAACGAACGAATGAACGAAAAATCCACGTGTCGGCAGGTGACTGCGTTGGAAATATCAAAAAAACAAAAAAAGAACTTGGAACGGTGAGAAACCGACACAAAGAACTTCTACAAAAGATGTCTTGCAAGAAAAATTTCATCCCAGCTCAAAAATACTGAAATAACATACCTAACTTGAGTATAATTTCTCAATTTTACCCGCTGAACTTTTGAAATAATTGAAAAAGTCCGACTTTTGAGAACACTGTTCTAATCCATTCACACAAAAATTTCAAACATTTTTTGAAACTGCTGTCATAATTTCACATACATTTTGCAAGTTTTAAAGAAACTAAGTTGGAACATCGATTTTTTTGATTTTTTATGCAATCTTTGGATTTGGATAATTTTTTGATGACTCTAATTTTATATTTATTTTGATTATGATTTTGCAAAACAATTTTTTCAACAATATTTTCAGAGCTTTGAATAATTTTCATAACCTTTTGAACAATGGAATAAATCAAATTTGGCATGCCTAATTTGGTTGAAGGGAAGGGAGGAAGGAACTGATAATTTCTCGTTGAAAAGAAGTTCATCAGTTTTTCATATTTTCTAACTGTAACTCAATTTTAACAACAAAAAATGTAATTTTGTCAAAAAAAAAAACTTGAAAAAATATTTTATCAATCCATTTTAGCACTCCGAATATTTAAGAAGTTGTGAAAAAAGTTCGGGTTGAAAGAATTTCACTAACAGGATCAACAAGATTTTTTAAAAATTACAATTTTGTGATCCCTGAATTGAGTTTGACAATTTAGAATCAACCACAACTACACCCTCTTCAAAATTTTATTCGACTACCACGTCCAGGTCGATTGCATCCTTACATAAAATTTTTTGGGTTGATTGATGGATTCCTTCTCCTTGTTTCATAATTACTTTGACCTAAAAATTAATGAAACAAAATTTCTTCAAATAAATGCTTATAAAATTGGAAATTTTTATTATTGAACAAGATCTCGCAAAATTTCAATTTTTTCCGCTTTTTTAATTCATATTTTTCTAATTTTATCAAAATTAAAATTTTGTTTTTTCTCATTTTTTTTTCAAAATTTTTCAAAATTGATTTTTTAGTCCGATCACATTAAAATCTACAACTTGAAAATATGTACTAACCTAAAAAATGTTGAAATTAAATCTCAGAAATATGATATTGGAATTTTTAATTTTCATATTTGACAGTAGGAATTTTAGAGCGAGCATAAATAAAATAATTTCAAAATTATACTTCTTTTTTACATTTTTTTTCTTGATAAAAATTACAAAATAATCTATGCTTTTCCTCCTTTTCTCATTTGTTTTCAATATTGATTTTAAAGCTTAAAATTTCTCACGATTTGAAAATTTTTCACAATGTTTGGGGTGTTTACAATATTTTTTCATAAAATATTTTTCTTTATTTAGGTACCTACTTTTCTAGGTTTTCCGGATCAATTTTTTCCAAGTTATCCAGACCTTTTACTTTGATTTTCACAAATTCCAAATTACGCAAAAAATTTAAACTGCGTGGTGTCGAACGTTGTTGTTGTTGTTTTTTTTTTCAAAAATCACTTCTGTTCGCAAAATTTTTAAAAGAGGTTTTTCAAGCCATAAAAATAACTCGAATTCAATTATGAAAATTTTTAAACCCACCATCCCCTCCCCCTCGAAAAAAACTTGAGAACTTGAATAAAAAGAAAAGTTTGTTTTTAAAGCAAAATTTAATAAAATTCAAAAAATGAAACAAATTGGGTGTCTAGCATGTCTACCAAATGTTCGAATGAAAATTCGAATTTCTAAAGATCGAAAATTGAAAAATTTCCTTCATAATTTATGACTCTTCCCTGCCCTTAAACCTCTACTCAAAAAAGAAACCACACACCTCAAATTTATAGATTCTACACAATCCAATCTCTGAAATCTTTTTGGCACGTGTAAATAAAACATCGATAAGTGTGAAATATTAAAAATTTAGTTGCACTGTATCAACATGTTGAGCCAGAAAAGAGCAAGCGCGAAAACTTTTGCGAAAAAATAACTTCAAAATTTGAAAACGATTCATTTTTTACACATTGAAATTTCCCACAACGTGACTAATATGCTCGAATTCTCTTTCATTCCATTCCCTTGCTTTTTTTCCTACAACATGAACAAGGGCATTATAGCTCAGTTCCCATCACAGGCAATTAAAAATCATATTTCCAAAAAATTGAATTTATAATGAATTCTGCGGAAAGAACGAGTGTAAATCGCCTCCGAATATTTAAATAATATCAATAGAAGAAGTTATGAAATCATAACCAGAGCAAAAAAAACCTATCCAGATGATTCATTTTTTTTTCGGATTTTTAAAAAATTACGGAAAAATCGTTAAAAATTTCCAGCCATTTTTTGTATTTTCCCATATCTTGAAAATTCTCAGATTTTTCAATAGGTTTTCCAAAAAATGAACGCCTTAATTCTTATCACTTTTTCACCTTTTTCTCGTAATTTCATCCTGTTTCAAATTATTTGAAGCAATTTCTCAAAGCATTTCTGTATCTACTTTTTTGACTGAAATTCCAACATTCAACAATTTGACAATTTTCTTCCCATTTGTTGATTAATACTGTCAAATTGAAATTCCACATTTGCCCTAAAATCAATGTTCTGTGCAACTCACCGATCATCTTCAGTGGAAAGCCACACTTCCACTCTCGAATTTTTCTCTCCATATGTACTCTGCAAAAAACAAAAACAGAAAAATGAAATTACAACAATGCTCCAATTTACATTAATCCATACAATACATCACACATCAATTGAACCAATTTGTTGCATGCAAAGGTGCGATAAATTCACCAATACAGCAAATAACGATTATCATGTTACCGTAGCTGATCCATTACCGGCATTAGCATTTTAAACGATTCGAAGAATTACTTAATATGTACCTGCTATTTTATTACGGCAAAAAAAATTCACGACCACGGATTCCCGTAATGTACCCACATTTATCGTCCGATCCTTCGCCTGTATTCCATACAGCGCCTCATACACAGTGCAAATACAAACATAAAATTTTAAACGGTACAAATTTATGTTCGGCATTTAGTATGGTAATCGTGTTGTAAAGCGTGAATTTCAAAGATAAAATACATATGTTACCGAAACGAAACCGGTTCTAGAGAATGATAAATGATATTTTCGCGGTTCCGCGTGCCGTTTATTCTCATTTCTCCGCAATAAACTCGATGACAATTTACCAATCCGAATCGAATCATTTGGTAATTCACATTGTCGCATCCAAACATCCTAATCGCTGAATCCAAACAGTATAAGCAGGCGGCTCAGTCGGTCGATACAGTTGCATGGGTCTGTCTATTCTCACACGAAGTGAACAACAAAATCTCAAAATTTCAATTTTTTTCAGCTTTCGAAATTTTTTCTTATATCAATTTTTTTCAACTCATCCGATAATTTTTTTCCCCCTACTAAACTTTCTTCAACATTTTTTGCAAGCTCCAAGATTTTTTTCAATTTCTTCGATTTTAAGATTTGCTAAATTTTTCATTTTATATTAAATATTTATTTAAATTAACACTGGGAAACCGTATTCTTTGATCTTAAAACTTTTAAAAACTTGGCATTCTCTCGATTTTTTTTCACATTAATTTTTTAAAATGTTTTTCAAGCCAATTTTTTCAATTTTTTATTCTAAAAATTTCGAGAGCTGGAAAATAATTTTAGAAAAACGTTTTGAGCTAAAAAAAAAAATGGAATTTTGGAAAAAAATTCAAAGGTGTAACAATCCAACTTTGAGAAATAATTTCGGGAGCAAAAAAATTTAAGAGAAAATTTCTAGAATTAAGAAATGAAAAATACCTATGTATTTTCAGAAAAAATTCGAGAGTTGAAAAAACTTATACCTACCTGAAAAAAAAATTTAAGGAAAAAATTTCAAAATTGGTAGAAATTTATTCCCGAGTTGAAAAATATTTTGAGGAAAAATTTTTCGGGTTGAAAAATGGATAAAAGGAAATTAAAAATTGAAACCATTTTGAAAATCTAAAAAAAAAATTGGGTTGAAAAATCGTTCATTTCGGTTTCAAATTTTCAAATATCTTACGATTACGTCACGAGTCAGGTTGCGTAGTTGAGAGCCGAGCAAACGATTTACATACATTTTGTCGTTCATTCCGTGTGAGAATAGATAGACCCAGTTGCATAATATAGCTATCGATTCGAAAGCTAAAATACGAGTATTTTTGGTACGGTTTTTGCATCCGTAGCGATTAGAGTTGCACCCAGAACATTCGTCATTTTAGAAAATTAACTAGTTTTTCCTGCGGCCACCATCACCTGCAATAAATTTTCAACTTATACTTTTCATTCGCGTTGCCCAAGTTGAAAATTAAAACTTATCGACGCTGCGCACGCTCCCTCCTCTTTTACGTCTGGTACTTTTTCATTAATTTATACGAAACCCCCGGAGCAGAAATTGGTACCCACGGCGGGTCTGAAAATATTAACCCTTTTGTACTCGACGCGAATTTTCCCGTTAGTCGTTTATAAATTTAAACTGGTTTTCGCCTCGATCCTCTGCCGTAATAAAGTAGTTAATCTAATTGTATACCTACGCATAATTAATGAGTAAAAATCATGCGAAATTATCGAAACCTGATTAGTTCGTATTAATAAATGTCCGCCACCGTTTGATTTTATTAAGCGGTCAAATCCCATATGATTTTACGAGTATATCTACATGTTAATATCTTTTCATCGCGATCTTACACGTAGGTAGGTATTTAACCTATAAAATGATTATGGCGCAGTTCTATACGATAATTTTTCATAAATGCATAAAAAATAATTATTGAATTCAATTAAATTGAAACCTAAACCGTGCAGCGGATGAAGCTGAATGTGAATTTTTAATTCTCTCGCTTACGGACCTACGGAGGTCGATTTTTTCCCATTCAGGTACACAACTAGGTACAAATTATGCATAAGAGTAGGTATGTAAAAATGGCATACATGAAACATTTATTGGCAACTTACTATGGTTAAATTTGGAATTTGGAATAGAAAAAGTGATGTCGAGATTTGATACAATTTTTTTTCAGCAGAGAATTTCTTTCGAATGATCGAGAAATTCTTCGAAAATTATCCATTTTAATATTCGAACTGAATTTACTGGCGTCAAAGTTTCATCGCATTGGTTTTATAAAGTGATTCATCGCATTCCTGTAATGTTTTTTAATTCCTATTGCATGATGCAGAATTTGTTACGTAGAAAATACATAAGATCAGGTGTATGGGTAATATCCAACGAACGCCATATGAATTTCTAAACCAATAAACAAAGTAAGTAGGTAGTGGAATTATGATTGAAGACCTCGCCGGAAGAAGGGGTTCACTGAGCGTTTTTTTCAAAAAATAAACCAGTATTTAAGGACTTCAGGTTAAAAATGTCGACCTTTGTAAATTTTGTCACTACAGGCAAAAAAAAAAAATCAGAGATATTCCATACTAAAACGGACCAAAATTGAAGTGGGGTCTTCTGATTTCGCTCATTTTTTTTACGAGTTCCCCTTGATGAGCTATTTATAAATCCACGATCGCTTCTCTTCTGTCCCAAAAGGGGGCTAGAGGGTGGGCCTCATAATTTTGAAGGAAGTCAAAATTCGAGTTCGAACATTTGGGTTCCTAATGTGGATCCCCTTCCTATTTCATCGACTTAACGACCCGATCCAACGCTGTTCATCAAGTTTTATTCTCCATAGAAAGATCCCAAGAACAGGAAAATGTTCATACGCCACTTTGTCTTCACATATTGAATTCAAAATTGAAAAAAAAATTCCGACCTTCAAGAAAGGCGGTACTAACGTCCAATTTGAAAAAAATTAGAAAAAATCGACATGGGTGTGAAATTCAAGGGTTTTTAGGTCGAGGATTTCGAATTTAGGGTTAATTTTTCTCTCAATCCTCAAAGAGGGCAGTACCATGGGAAAAATTGAAAAAAATGCAATATGGGTATGAAATTCTGGGATTTTAAAGTCGAGAATTTCGAATTTGGGGATATTTTGTCTCCTAATCCTTTAGGGGAAGAGCTCACATCAAATTTTGAAAATATTGGAAAAAATATATGTGTTTAGTTGGCATTTTTCAACTGCGAAATTGTTGAATAACTGAAAAAAAACGCACCTTTCGAGCAAAAAAACTACTATGCATCTTTTTCAACTTCACCTACTTTCTTGAGGAAGAAGAGAACAATCCTCAATGTTTTAAAAAGCCATGCACGAAACTAAGGGGTTTTCTGTGCCCATGAGTTAAAATTTCAACCTCATAGTATCGATCACATCTTCATTTCTAATTAATGTTGACAATGGAATATCAATCCAGAAAAACTGATCAAAAAATTAAAAATTTGTTTTTGCTCCAAAACACAATTTTTCAATTCAATTTGATAATTTTTTGAAAATATAAAAATTAGGTTTCTGGCTCCTTAAAATAATTTTTTTCCAAAATATTTTGTCCAAAAGTAAACAAAGCGAAAGTAAAAAAAATATGAACAAGCAATATATGTAGATTTGATTTTATTTTCATTTCTTTCGATGTTTCGGTGCAGAAATTTCTCAATTTTATTCAATTTCCCCTTCAGATTTTTCACGCAGTTTTCTCTAATTATTGATACAAAAATTTCAAAACCAACTAAAATATTGATACTGGTTAATTAGGTACCATTATATACCCTACCCACAAAAATTTGACTTTTTACATCGCAGCATTAGAAGTAAAAAGTAGATCTTCATCATCTACATACATATTTTTAATTAGTTTTTTAATATCATGAGAAATCAAATAGATAATACTGATGAAAGTTTCAACATAGAAACGATTCAAATTAAAAATTCCTCGTTGATAAAATGTTTCAAAACCATCCTACTTCTTTACAAGTATCAATTAAAATATTCTCATTTGTTCGTAATTCCATCTATACAAACGTTCCAATAGAATTTTGCTTGTGATACTTTTTATGTGGTTTTCATAACTTTCTTTGTGTTTTCTAAAGATCTAGAGAAAATTAGACTCTGTGATACCACGTACTGCAACATTTACCGCGGACAAACAGTAAGATTTGAAGTTTTATTTTCTAAACCTAGATTCCATCAGTTGTACGCCATCTAAAGTCAAGTATTTCTTATATCAATTTAATGAAGATAAGCTACGCACAGATTTCAAGAATTGACCAGTAAAAAAATTTAATTGAAAAGAATCGAACCTTTGAGAAGAAATTTTGACACGGAACCGAATCGAAACATACTTTGCATTGATGATTAAGAAGATACCCGAAACCCAACAAACTAAAGCTAACATGAACTCCAAAAAATGATGCCTAAGCCATGAATCCAAAGAGAACGAAGAAACTAACCCTTATTTGAACTACGAGTACAAAGAAAGAAACAATTTCATTCCACCTAAAGCATGATCACCACCTTTCTCGAATTTTCTGAAGTCATTCGGAATAACAAATGACAATTTTACCGAACAATTTTTGTGCTCGTCCAAATTCAAGGTATTGTCCAGGCAAAGATCAAAGCATTCATATAATATCTATACAAGGAAATTTACTCACTCATAAGACATAAAGAAAAACATATAACCCAATACTTATACTTAGTAAAAAATGCATTTTTTCAAAAGCTATACCTTATCGTCAATTTACTGCGGGTTCGCAATCAAAAAAATACCTGCGAAGCAAATCAGGGTCCATATTGTTATGTTAAAATTTTTTGTATGATACTTTCAAAGAACTCCTTGGCCAAAAAAAATTAGCCAGATAAAAGAAGCTTGATTATGTTTTTTAATAACTAAAGAGTGAATTCCAGATAACTTAATCCTGGTGTTAGATGTTTTCGCAAACTACATCCATCGATACATATCATGTAATTATTATAATAGGTATGTGATATTCTCAATATACTTTATACTCGACTCTTCTGGTTAATAAATTTTCATACAAATTTCAATTTTGTCATTTTTTAATCAGTCTTTGGGTAACAATTTAAATCGCAACTAAATAGGCAAGCATTGAAAACAGATTTTCTAAGTAGGTAAGTACATATTTCTTGCTTTAAAATTCAAAATGACCTGATTCTGATTTGTATAGAAATGAATTTTGGATTCGAGGGATCAACTCAAAGAGATGATTATTTTTACCCGATTCATTGAGTTTAAAGTTCATTCATCAAATTTTAAATGGAGTCATGTGGTTTTTTTTGGAGGGATTTTCGGAAAGTCCAACAAAATTTCATGAAAAAATAGGGCATTTTTCTAATATATCATAATGGAGAGGGAAGACTTCCTTTTTACCCATTTTTTTTTGTTAAAAAATCAGCTGAAAAAATTTAAATGCCGAAAGTTTTAAAATTCTGAAAAAAGATAAATAAATCGAAATTTTTGAGGCTTAGATGGACATTTTGAAATTTCCGACAAAAAGTCAGGAAAAGAACAAAAGGAAACAGCAGGAAAGCAGGATTCACGAGCAAAAGGACTTTCACGAGGACCCAGTAAATGGCCACTAATCGACGAAGGTGGGGGGGGACTGAATTGTGAAAATCTTATGTTATCAGAAGAAAAAGAGTCATCCTGAAAAGACCTATGAAAAATATTCAAAATTCTATTTAAAACACATTCTCATTGGTAAATCATTGTTTTCTTTCACGTGAACATACCACAAAACTTCAAGAATTTTCCACAGATTCTCTACATATTGCACATATTGCAGAGAGGACTTAAGTTTGAAAAGTGAAATTTTGAGAAAACGACAAAAAAACTGATAAGATACATCAAGACATAATAATAAGATTATGTTAAAAAAAAAAATCAGAAAGAAATTGAATATATAATCAAAGACATAATTAGTACATGTTGTTGGAAGAAATTAAAACTTATAAGGTTTAATTTTTAAAAAAGGTTTCGATATATTTTTTTATTCGAAGTGAAAAATGCTGGCAAATCAGTAAAAATGCACTAAAAAGTCAGGAAAATTTCATGAAATTCTAATTTTTTGGCGGAAAATCTCATGTACCCACTTTGTTTTTACTTACTCTCACTTCAATTGCTCTTCAGATTTTAAAGTTCAATCAATCAAATTTTGCGTGGTGCTTCTTACACTTTTTTTTTTAAATTTTCAATTCGATGATTTTCAGTGATCACTGAGGAGAATATTTGAAAAAATTTTAGCAATTTTTTAAACAAATTTTCTGTTTTCTAAAAAAATTAAAAAATATCTTGAGTCTAGCAAAATTTTCAGTCGAAACAACACTATAAATCGAAATTACTCTCTAACCCTAAATTTCAGACGGTGAAATTCATTTCTCGAATTTTAGCAAAGGCTCTGGTGTGGTAAGGGTAAGAGGGTCATTTGGCTTCTGGTGAAGCTTGATCAAAATTTTTTTATCATTCGATTTGTCTTGATATAAGATAGTTCTAAAACGTATGAACAAATTTTTATCTCTGCCCTGGAGGGAGGAAAATCAGTGAAATTCTTTGGAAATTTAATTAAATTTTTCGAAAAAGTAGCAAAAATTGACTGAGAATTGAAGGATTTTGTTGATTTTTCTTGTCCTACAATTCTGACTTTTTTCCAGTTACTTTTCAGCTACAGTCGAAGTCCATTAAAAAAAAAAAAAGTGAACACCATGGATGGGCTATTTTTATTTTTTATTCGAAATCTTAATTTTCTAATTCAACTTCTCATTTCTCAATCGCTTTATGATATCTCAAGATTTTTTCAACACATATAAAATATTAGACTAGATCATTCGCCCTCTTTCCCCTCCCCCCCAAAAAAATCTTTCTTCGTTGAACATTTCAAATAAGTACTTTTCCATTTACTTACGTAGAACTATTTCAGTGATGAAATGTTGATAGTACAAGATGGTAATCACTTAATCAGCAATCATTAAAATTCCTCACCATTAAGTAGATACTAATTGAACGAAAATTTATTGCGTAATACATATCACAGGGAAAATAACTTCGATAGCAATTAAAAATCAGTGCCGAGCCGAGAAAAAGCTCTATATTTCGTTACCTACACATATAATTTTCAAAATCCATACAGGACAATAAAATATATTGACAGAACTTTGATAATTTCTTCTCATTCACCTTTGACATGATAATTTTTTTCCTTGAATGAGAAAGATTTTCTAAAAATGTGAGATTTAAAAATCATATCATTCCATTTCCAGTTCCCTCAAATTCCAAACCCCCGGAAAAGCCCCCCCCCATCCAACCAGTACACAGAGGAACCCCCAAAACCATCTGACGTATCCCTGATGCAACATTCCACTCAACATTACTAGGTATGCTAAACACATGACGCCTCCGAGCACAATAATACCCCATCAACGATACAGTAAACGCACATGACGAGTCACGATCATCTTGAGCTGTCATAATTAAAGCCAAGTTGTATTTGATATCGATAATTATTGCAACATTGCGTGTAATCTTTCCGACAGCAGAAACGGTAGCTGAAATAATAACATTCAAGAATCTTCCTATGTAATTTACGTATTCTCGACATAACCGGTTTAATTCGACATTCATCCGATACCCAAGTGCATTTTCAATCGAAAGCGCGTCTAAGTGAAAAAAAAATTATTGAATTTCAAACGGTCGCGCCGGAGCCGCCAACGTTGCACCTTTCCTTTGAATTTCGATACCCACCCAAAGGCTACCGCTCTACTTTAAATCATAGTCCACAAATTTCCATTTCTCGAGTCGCCATTCGAAACCCAGCTGATGATCGCGTTAAATTATTCAAGCCAACGTGCATCTATATACAAATACGCAGTATACCTTACCAGGACTAGCCTTAAAAGATAATTTACCCATTATTAATGATATCGAATGACTTCGCATTTTTCACCCAGCATTCAACATTTTGACAACGTTGAATCTTTATAATACATAAATGTGCTCCAGGGCGGGAATTCTTTTTCGTTCGGTCGCGTTGTTCGTCTGTATTTGTACCATCGTATAGTCCTGCACTTCCATCTATGTATAAATGGACTCTCGCGAGATTTCGCGATGGGTGGAAATTTAATTTCTCGAATGCAGGCACTATACGTTGATTAGGCAATACATCGTTTGTATACGTAATGGTAATTAACCAGTGTGGGTAGGTTTTCTCGAAACGTTCGTTCTTTCGATTTTTCATCCACTTTGAGTCTTGACACGATGATTAGAAATCGTGTACCGAAATGGTAATATTTGATTGGAAAATTTTTCGAAATAAGTTCGCATCAACGGAGAGGAAAGGAAATGGGAAATACTTGAAAGTTACCTACCTACGTTTACGAAAACAAAAATATCAATGTTAGTTGAATGTAAAATATTGGGGAAAAAAGTGACGTTATTACGAAATACTTATTTGTTGAAAACCTAAAACGTCAAAATTGAGAAAATCGTGATCGCTCGATAATGACCGTGAACCTGTTTCTTTATCATTTTCGATCTCTGACAGATAAATATGACATTGAAAATCCGATCCAAGTGAACGAAGGTGGAAAATTCCGGGCCATTTTGAATTATTTCCTATTGTAAAATCCAAAATATGAAATGAGTTTGCCAACTTTTTTTCCGAAACCGTAAAGAAATTACCGTACCTTTGCATTAAATAGCACGAAATATTGAAAAATTGGGACAAATACGGCAAAAATAGCGTACTTACCTAACATTATTTAAATATTTCTTAAAACACTCGAAGAATTTTTGAACATTGGTGAAAACTTTTAAAAAATTATAAAAATTGGCAGAATATTGATAAAATTTAGTAAAACTACATAATAATTATTACATCACCTTCGTGTAAAGCAACTGTGCTGCAAATGACCAAAAAGGAACTAAATTAACCGAAAACCCATTTTTTTAGCATTTGATTTTTTTTTTTTTTGAAGATCAACCAAAACAACATAATAGGAAATAATCAATTTCAGGAAAATGGTTTTAAAAAAAAGCAATTATGACTAAACTTGATAGGAAATGAGAAAAACGAGTGTTTTTTGTTTAAAAAAGACCATTAGAAAAAGAATTTTGAGGGGGGAAAAGGTGACCAAAATGACTTCTGAGGGGGGGGGGGGGACAACGACAAAAAGTGACCCAATTACTGAAACACGACTTCACTAAGATACTTGTGGAGTGGGGATACAATGCAGCAACATTCTATTTCTATTTTGAATTTTTTTGTATTTACTCATTTTTTTTATCCAAAAATTTTTGCGTTGTCAAATCGTTTGGATTTTTTGCCATCAGTAAAATTTTTGCCCTCGCTTAGCCTTTAGATATGAATAAATTCGAAATAAAATTTGGTTTCATAAAATCAGGAATGAAGTACCGATATTTCGAAAATTGAGAGGACAAAATTTTAGAATTTCAGGCTTGATTTCTGAAAAATTTTGAAAATCAATTAATTCAGGGTGAAAAATTTGGGCGCTGGAGAGGATGGCATACATTTTCCGACTGTACTGTATTTTCAACTCAACCATTTCTCCCTTGACTTCATTGATTTTCACAGGCTTATTTTATTAAATGTGACCCTACCGTAAAGAAAGGACCTAGTGTAAAAAAAATCAATGTCTCATTTTTCACGTTTTTAATCCAATGACACCAAATCTGGACCAAGCACATAAAAATAAAGACATCGATTATTTTTACACAAGGTCCCTTCTTTACGGCAGGGTCACAAATGTATATGAAATTGTCCAAGTTTTTGTCTCAAGGAGAGCAGAGGTTCGGAAAAATACATGAAAGATTATAATTCAATTTTCCATTTTTTTATAATCTCAATACGGATAGATAAGAATGAAATGAATTGGACCTACAGCGAGCGCAAAAATTGTTGGAAAATCTCAAATTTTAAATTAGTCCCATCAAATGAAATTTTGGATTGCAAAAATTGAATAAAAAATCAGCTACTTTTACTTTAGAACTATCGAAAAAGAAATACAATGAGACTGAGCGTAATAGTTTTATTGTAAAATTTAGACTTAATGGAAGGTTATTTCAGAGTTGGATTCTATTTTTCGAAAGAAAATATTTTGCCCCTCTCTTTTTAGGGAGTAAAATTTGGAAGACTTTACTCATTTGAAACGGATATTCTCACTTTTTTTTACTAGCGTTGTGTCGGGAGGGGGGAGTCAACATCTTGACCCCCATTCACTACTCCTTTTTGAATCGGTGTTGGCAACGTTTCTCTAATGTTTCAAAGAATTTTCACCAATTTTCCAACAATTTTTTTCACTGATTCATTACTGTGCTAAAACTCTGGTTGTTTTCCAGTGATTTTCAATATTTTTCACTGATTTATAAATTTTTTGGTTTTTCGATATGTACAAATGTTTGAATCAGACGACCTTTGTTGAAAATCGACAGAATTCAGAAATAAAATCCATAAATAGGTACAAAATGCAGCGAACTCCATAGGCACTCAAAAATAATTCAGGGAAGGGCTGACAATTTGAGAAAAAATAGGGAAGGGGCAAAATTGCAAATTAGTCATTTTTCAATGCTTTTTCAATCAAAAATCAATAACCATCGATTTTTTCCAAAAAATTGGAAATTTATTAAGGAATTGGTTACTTTTGATTGAAAAATCAATGAAAAATTAGTGATTTTTTAAAAAAATCGACTAAAATACTGCCCCAGTGAAGCGAGGGCGAAAATTGTTCAAAAAATACTGTTTAAAAGAGCAAAAAAAAGGTACTTTTTGAAATGAAAAAAATGCGTTTTCCGGGTTTAAGGACGGGGTTTGAGCCCCCTGAGCCCCCTTCAGTTCTCCCCTGGCAAACACCACTGTTTATTTCAAAGGCTCATCTCACAAACACAAACTCTCGAAAAAATCAAACCAGTAGAAATTTTTCCTCGCAGATTCGGCCACCTCGCCCATCCTTCTCAGATGATTATCACAACCTCGGACCTCAATTCGAAATAAGACACGACGAAATTCGCAGAACTCGTAGTAACGATCGTTTTCCGGTATAACTTACAACCAGCCACCGCACATCGCTGAATCTTCCAATTAACCGGTTTAATTTGCAATTTTATGTATAACAGGGGCAAACGAACCAAAGATAATTTTTCAAAAATGGAAATACGAGTATACCTACTATACATTCATGTAAACAAACCGAGATAAACCTCGAGCTGGGTTTAAATTAAATGAACCATTAACCAGTCAGGTAAACCGTGATTATAAATGTACGATCAGAAGTACTGAGTGTAGTGTCGATGTCGGTATACCTAGTTCGGTTCGTTCGCGGTGAAGATCCGACCGACAGACGCGACGTGAGTTTCCAATCCGATAGAATATTGTCGTAGGGCAGTGAACTTTACCTGCGCGGCGGTATTTTCGTGATACCGTCCATTTTCTAGCGCCTTTTTGAAAGATGAATGAAATGGATTACGTGTTAAATGGATCTAAATACGGCGTAATTGTACCGCTAAAGGTATCACGCTGACTTATCATCGATTCGATCGCGCCGCTGCGTCTTGGTAAACCGGTTTATCAATTTTTAAATAATTTGTAAAGGTATATAGCTACAATACGTGCGCATCTTTGGATACAGTCGTCGATATGGGTTACAAAGGTATACCCACTGGTATGATGACATTTTTAAGACCAATACCGTCGTCGACCGGACGTTAAAACCATAATGATGTTTAGAGTGTTGATAACATGGTTCATTTCGTGTCCATAATACCGATAATTACTCAATTTAGGTAATTTTTGGATCTAGTTTTGGTAAAAGGGTAGCTTCGAAAACATTAACTTAACGGGTTGGAATGCGATTAGAGATGGAAATATTTTTGAAAGCAGAGAAATGGAAGGAAAGGGAAGGAAAAAAATGTATAACATCATCTAGAATGGGAAATCGTCTTGTTCTACAAATACAAATAACTAAATAAGATGAATTCTTGGGTAAACTACGTAGTAAGTCGTCATGTCATGTAGTATATGTAGATACATATGTACAAGTAGTACACAACTAGTATAAAACTGCTGGTCAAGTTCGCCACTTAGGTATCTAGATCTACGAGTACGCATCGAAGAGACTCGTATGAATAAAATTAACGAGTAAAAATTATTAGAAATATCTATTTATACCGGTTAACTCGAACGTATCAGCTTTATGCATTAAAATGGTCGAGTTAAATGGCCCACATTTTATCGGATATATCATCAATGGAACTTGAACCTTGGAGGATTTCAATTATACGCGTGTGAACCTCACACGTACGCATACGATGTTGTTATCAACGAAACGAATTACTCGAGTTAATTGAGATAATTTTTCATGTGTTTTAGCAGGGCAGAAGGGGAGTAGGAGGGGAAAAGAAATATAGGGCTAAATGGTGGAATCATACGAGCTCGATATTTTTCTTTTCGAAAACGTGATTATGGCTGGAAAAATGGATAAAAGGAGATGGTGTTGGGATTGAATTACGTATGGTATACTGATAAATGGTTACCTACGTATATTTTTTCTAAAGACTGATTTTAAATGGAATTATGAAAGAAAATAGATTATTTTGGACTATCTTGAGATCAGTTGTATTTAAGGGTGAGAGTACAGTCGGTGGTGGGAGGGAGATACCACCTCCTATAAGATCAAGAATTTATGTGAAATAAAAAGTATTTTTTGGACACTAAAAATCCAATTTTTTTTAAGTCTTCGCTCGAACATAAACAAAATCACAATTACTTTATCAACTACACTTGCAGTAACTGTACAAAAAAGCTTTCTTTTTCACCCAACTTTTGGTATTCCAAGTCTCCCTACCTCATACCTACTCTGTACACTCTCAACAAATTTTCCTACGCCACTGGTTCAATTTGTAGTTATTTATAATTTTCAAAGTCAAAATAATTAGCTTGGAAATTTCAGTTCCAAAATTACTTTTCATCGAAGACTTCATCCTAAATGCTAAATCTTCGATGCAAATAGTCTACTTATAAAAATTATTGAAATTTTGAACTAAGTGTTCTTCATAAGTACCTAGCAAAAACATTTTAGAGTCAAAAGTTTTTTTCTCAGAGGATACGAAGTGAGTACAAGGACTTAGATTACGAGAACGATTTTTAGAGGAGGAAGAAAAAAGGTAGTCTTTCGCATTATTGCCTCAAATAATTCATTATATAATCGTGAATTTGTTTATACTCGAGCACAGCGGGGGCGGTGCCCAAAAAAAACATTTTTTTAAAACATAAAAAAATATTTTTTCAAAGTAATGCTTTGAAAATTCCTATCTGACGTAATTTATGGGGTAAAAAGGGGGCAATTCACTCTTCGTACTTCCTATTCCAACATCACCGAGGAAAATGAAATTTTGTGGTCACAAAGTGGGAGCTGATTTTAGAATTTTTCAAAAAATTATGAAAAATTTGACCCCTCTCCTACCCCTTTTCCATGAAAAATTTCTGGGTTAGGCACCATACATACTGGAGAGTAAACTGTTTACGAGATTTTATAAGGAAAATAAATATTATCAGTTTTGAAAAGTGTAACGTAGAACATTGTGATAAAAATTCAAGTTTTGCAATAAGCACTATAAAGGCTGCCGTTTTAAAATTTTTTTAAAAATTCAATAAAGAGTCCGTTTTACCATTTTTTGGCAGATTAATTTTCAAAATTTCAAAATTAGATCTCAGTATCCTTAAGGAATACAAGGGTAATCAAAATCACAATCAATCTTGACTACAATTCAAAAAAAAAAAAAAAAAAAAAACATTTAAAATAAGTACCTACCAACTGAACACGTCGCGTCGATCTCTATGAATTCGAAGATGCTCTTAATTTTTTCAGGCGAGTCTCTTGAACCCTCTTATTAGCACCATTGATCAGGTCAAAGTCCAAAAAAAAAAAAAAAAAGAAAAATTAAGTACGACGCGACGTACCTACGTACCTATGGTTTGATAGGTTTTAGAGAGCACAGAGTTCGAATATTTGCTCATTTTCTGAATTCGATCCTTCAGTCTCTTCGCACCACCTTCCCAATTTCGGAGAAAAGTCATGCAAAATTTGAGGTCACTGAGTTAGAATGTCGAAATATTTTTTCGATCTTCCTACCAAAACATTGTCCCAATTACAAAAAAAATAAGAGAATTAGTAAAATTGAGGCGCGGGAAGGGACCAAATTAGTAATAAGTATGCAGTTGTAAGTACCTATACTTAGTTTGAAGAAAAATCAAATTTTTAGGCGAAATAGAAGCAAATAATAAAATAATACTTGCAAATTGTATTTTTTCGATTCAAAAAAGTATTTTTGACCAAAGTTTTCTTATGGGGTGGGGGATCCAAAATTATAATTTTGCAAGAATAATGAACATAGGTTTGAAAAAAAAATTAAAAATTTTCCGGTTCAGTCTGATATAGAATTTTACGACGAATCGAATAGTAGAAACCGCACACCCCTATATCTCAATTAGAAAAAAAGTTACTGCCAAAACTTTCCTAAATTCTGTGAAAAATTCTCATTTTTTGTGCTTTGCCCACTAAGAGTGATATTTCTGATAAAACTGGGCGTCTACAAAAAAAACGAACATGACATAAATTGTGGAGAATGAAATTTCCTATCTAGTAGAAGAGGTTAGATTTTTTGGGAGGCATAGTTTTCAAGATATTTTCTAGTAAAATTAGAAGAAATTGATTAAAAAAACGAAAATTTCTTTTCTTTTTCTTAATCACCTTCACTAAATATCCTAAAATACCTCCCAGAAAAATCTTATCACTTCTAAATACCATATAGGAAATTTTATACTCCTTAATTTTTGTCACAGTCATTTTTGTTGTAGACGCCTAATTTTCTCTGAAATATCTCTCTTTAGTGGGCAAAGCACAAAAAAATGAGATTTTTTCGCAGAATTTAGAAAAGTCTATAAGCGATAACTTTTTTTCAAGAGATAGAGGTCTGCGGTTTGCTCCATTCGATTCGCCGTAAAATCTTTCATCAGAATGGACCGAAAAAATTGGAAAATTTTTTCTTAAACCTGTGTTTATTGTTCCTTAAATAAATTCCTCATATTTCGACCCCCCCCCCCCCCCCCGCAAAATTTGAAAGCCATAAATGAGTACATTGGTTTTGATCCCCAGAATCAGAATTTAGGCATTAGAACTGAAACATAGAGCAAACATTTTTGTCAATTCGTGTAGGTAATTTATAAGTCTGCGAGAAAAGGCCGGTCCCTTCCTCTCTTCTGCCTTCAACAATCCGCCTCAACTTGAAACATTATTTCAAAATTATGGAAAATACTCAAACCTGTACTTAAAAATCTGAAAGTATAAATCATCGCTGTTTCCAAGGATAAGCCCTCAAAATTTTCCAGATTAACCATAAATTAGAAAAAAATCTCACCAGGTAAAGAACTAAATCCCTCGTAAGAGAAGTCCAAATCTTTTCTAAGAATATGCCATTTTCTCAGTTAATATTCTACCGAATCTAATGACCCGGCAGTTGAAAAAAAAAATCAGAAATCCATGGTGACAAATCGGTCACTCCATTTAGCAAATATTTTTCGGTTTGATATTCTTGACATTTCAATTCCAACTCCAAAACAACGAAGAAAGTAAAACCGTCCATATTCTGAAAAGAGTTACCCAGCCTAATTACCTCGCTCTTCTACACTCTGTCACGAGACATCCGCAGATTATTTCAACCTTCGTAGGTAACAAGCTTACAGCTTCTCATTCGGATACCCATTTAATTTACAAAACCACACGTTAAAAGGTGCTAAAACATACACGTGTGCATTTCCATTCGATAATCACCATCTCATATCGTTTCAACCATGAGATCACCCCTACAGCTCCTTTTCAAGCCTTCAAGGAACCCATCTCCCAGCCAGGGTACTCGCTCCCATAAATTCGAAGCTTTGTACGTCATCGCCTCTCGACACCACGGTACCATTCATACGGTAATAATTCACCTCGGACTCTAGGGGTATAATAAATACAATACTTAAGCACGCCGAGTTAAAATCCACAGCCCAGCAACATCTTAATCGACCAAAATATCCGTACTTACATATACGCAGACCATCCACAACCCACGATCCACCATTCGGTTTTTTTCCAACCTTAGCCCGCAGCGCCGAAAGTAATCACGTAAAGAATTAAAATTCTTTGGGTTCTTCCGTCGGCGACTGCAGCGTTCGCGATGGCGGCGACTTTAATGATGGGTTAGGATAAGTCTAGCGCACGGGCTCGTACCGCTGACGGAGCATTCGCCCCGGCAGCGATTTTTTTGTCTGCTTCGGCCATAGGTGGAAGTCTGCAATGCTGTACCGTAATTAGCCCCGCGTTTCAGCTCCGCTACGTCGTCGTCATCGCCGTCGAACCTCGAGCACGGGCACATTGCGCTATAACTGAATTAATCATGTGCTGCCTTGTTTCTTTAAAACATTTTATTTACCGGACCGGTTTTTTCATGTATACAAACTAAAAACCGATATTTCAGTTGTCCAGGTACATCGTTGCACTACGGTTGGCCGCGTATTTCGCTATATACCGCATACAAATTCGATATTATTTCTGTCGCGCGCCATCGTCCAATATCGAAAGTGATCGCCCCCCGACGAACAGAAAAAAAAGCAGACGCGAATGCGTCATCTCGCGGTTACCTCGCCATCGTTTCAATTCAGTTTTTCCCACGCTGCATCTGTAATCGTAAACTGCATCTTGGAGTGATTGAAATCGTCAATTCGGGAGATCATCGTATCGTATGGCACACGATGCTGGTACAGATTCGGATTCGTCGATCTTGACTCAGAATTCACGTACGTAATCGAATACGGCGAATTTTCCTCGCCACCTTTTGCGGTTTTTCCACTCAGTCCGGTCGCCTCCGGCTTTTGGTTCGAATTGGCCATTACTTACGTCAGATGAGGAAGATCGCCGGAGCTAGTGGTTGATTAAATATCAACGTGCTGCAGCAAAATGCCAGTGAAAATTGTTCATTCGTCGCGATTAATATGCGCCAAAAATCATGCGTACCGTTGAACGCTACGCTTCCTCGGTGATTAACGTACGAGTAAATACAAAGGTGCTGATTTACGTCGTCGCCGTCGTCTCCGTCGCCGTATCGTTGGCGTCCCAAGTCAACGCTGTCCAATGGTTGTAAGTACCAGATCATTTTTTAAATATTTTTAGAAAAATTTTCATCGCGATAAATCATAATTTTTTCGAAATAATGATCCCCCAAGGGTTCCCATAAAAAAGAGAACCTGGAGGAGTGATGCAACATTCTTGGACCAAATTTATTCAAATTGGCCAATTCATCTGATTTTTGATACAAATTGAAATTCAAACGTTTTCTTTTCATTTTGCAAAAGAAATGCATCTTTGATGCATACCTCAACCTAACAGAATTTTTTGAAATTTTTTCGCAAAATACGAAGAAAATTCATGAATTTTTTAAAAAATTATTCCAATAAATTCGAGGTTTACTATTTTTTTTTTCTAATTTTCTAATTATTTTTTCAATATTTTATATTAATTTTTCCAATTTTCTTCCCATTTTTATTTTCATTTTCTGAAAACATATTTATTCTATGTACTTCATAATTTTTTATTAAAATATTGATGCACTTGACTTTTTTCAAATTTTTTTCTTAATTTTTAAAACATTTTTCAAGACTTTTTTCATAAACTTTTATTATATCAATGTAATTTAATTTTTTCTCAATTTTTCCTTATTTTTTTAAACATTTTGAAAAACTTTTTCCATTTTTATTCTGACTTTTTTCGAAACTCTTTTTTAAATTTCAAAATTCTTCCATTTTTGCTTTAAATATAATGTACAAGTACATTATCTGGGACTTTTTTACAGTGTTCAAAGAGACCAGTAGTATTGCCAATACTGCGAATTTAAATCACTTTTGTTTTTAAAACCAAACTTTGCAATTTTTTATTGAAATTTTAATGCATTTTAATGTGTCATCGATCGTTTATTTTTTTTCCAAGTTTTTTAAAATGTACTATAATGTTATTCTGGGATCTGTCTAAAGATACGAATCGAAATCGAAAAAGTTTCGGTTTCAATTTTTGTTCATTTCGGGTCCAGTTTCGGTTATACTGGTTTTGAAATTTCAGTAATCTAAATTTCAAGAAAATGAAAATTCGAGATATTACAACAGTTATATTTCTTAGTTCCCTCAAAGAAATGAGAAAATTTGAAGGTTGAACTTGAGTTTTGAAAGTTTTCACTTTTCAAAAGGTCAAAAAGCTGAGAAAATAAAAAAAAATTGAAAAAAACACCCGAAAAAGTCGAAATAAATTACAAATTTTTAAGCCTTGCGAAATGATGCACTATGCAATATCAGATTTCATCAACTCAACGATGCCAAAAGCCCAAAACTTGAAAAAAACATTAAAGTGACTCTGCCGGAAAAAAGGGCTCACGTGAGAAAAAAATCGATTTTTTTTTACGTGTTTGGTCCAGATTTGGCGTAATTTTGACCAAAAACGTGGAAAAAAAGCCCAAGTACTTACTTTGATTTTTTTCACACATGAGCCTTTTCTTCCTTGCAGGATCACAAATTCTTATCCTACTTTCAGCAATTCAAATTGAATTTCAGTTTTGGTTTTGCTTTCGGTTTGCATTCCTGATTTTATATTCCCTCATTCTGAATAAGCAAAAAGTCATCGATGAACAGTCTGAATTGCAGCGCAGGAAAAGCCAGCGTTATTCACTGATTTTCAAAGATTTTCACTAATTTTTCAACTAAATTTCACTGACTTTTCAGTGACAATTTTCACTGATTTTACACTGATTTTTCTCACTAATTTGTTTTCAGTGAAAATGTCATCACTAATTTTCTCCTGTGCTGCAATTATGACTGAATATTTCAATGATTTTCGATAATTTTCACATATTTTTGATCCAATTTTTGTCCAAGTTTTTTTTTTTTCAAGTTTAACGAAATGCCATTATCTTGAGTTAAAATTCATTTTTTCCTGTTTTTCAACCTGAACAACCCTGCCTCCTCCCCCTCCAAGACATATCCATGTCAAAACTTACGTAATCAAAATTTCAGCTGCGTGGGTAATTTGTGAATTTTTTATCAAATTTTTGATATTTCATCTGAAAATTTTTAAAAAAATGTAATACATACCCATTCTGGAAAAAAATGAAAAAAAATTCACAAAAACCATATTTTGAAAATTTTACCCAAACAGCACAAAAACACATTTTAGATATATTGAAGAGAAACAAAACTTCAGATCTGCAGTGCCACAAAATAGTCCACCCATGAATTATGCAGAAAAAATTTCCAACTATACATATCAGAGATAAGGTCACAATAATCCAATTTGCATCCCAGATTCCTTTACGCTCGAATTTCTCAAAAAGTTCGACCTAATTATTCATTACCTACTTACTCATACCTAAGAATTTGAATACATTTGAAGTACAGAAAAGAAAAAAAACAATGAAGCAATCAACGCCTTTCTGAAAAATTTCACTCGTACACCAGTTCGCATCGTAAGATCAGTGAAAGTAGCATTGACTAATGCAATTTTATCTACATTCGCGATTCCATTTCGAATTTATTTCGATACCTACACCGAACAACTAAATGAGTACCTAACATGAGAGTTGATACCGAAATAGATACCAAAATACAAGTCCTATTTCAAAATTTATAATTATACATTGGCGATAATCGGCATCCTACACAGATTAATGGACCAATTTAATATTTACATATTTGTGTCCATACTACGTCTATAAATAACTAGCGCAGCCATCACTCATGGTGTTTTTCCTACATCAACCTAAAGAGCGCATTTAAAATTTTGATACGTATATTTTTTACTCAAATTTTATACTCGAAGGAGGAAGAAAGAAGACTTGATAGCATTGAATTGACGCCATAAACGAGGAAATTGTACCTCGGAACAAGAAAGACTGGATTTCTGAGGGGAGAAGGGAGAGATTTGAAAATTTTACGATTTCTCAGATTTCTGTGACATTTGCAAAGACCAGTAAACTGAAAAATCAAATGATTCAGTAATAAATTCCAATCTGCCAAGCTGGCAGGTAGTACGGAAAAGTTCAATGCAAAGGTCAGAGCGCTCATTACTTGGTCTGGGGAAAAAATGAATCAAATTCGACGTCATTTTTTCAATTTTTTCAAGGCGAAGGAGAGTAAAAAAATAAAACTTTTGCAAGACGAAAAAATAACAAAGAAATTCGTCAGTTTAAGCAAGAAAGTGAAATAAAGAGGCAAATAAGGCACCTACCAAAATTCAGAAATTGAATTTTTCGTCTATCAAACTATCTTGTTTTTTATGTTATTTCCCCAAACAAAAATAAAAAATTTTCATCAAATTTTTTGTGATTTTCCGTGTATTTTCCTCAGACTCTCCTTAATAAAAACAATTGTCCTCGTGATTTCAAAATCAATGTTTCAATGTTTATAATGATGCACCTCCTCCCTCCCCCCACACCAAAAAATCCAGTTATATCGTACCACAGAAATTTTCCAACTAATTAATTGCTTCTTAAGTTTTCGTGTAACCCTCTATCAAAACTGAAAATTTCATAATTTATATCGATTAGAAATTAAAATCAACAAGAGATTGGCTAAGAAATTACCATAAAAAATTTTGAAATTTTAATAGTCAACCTGGAAATTGCTCTATCTTTTTGAGAATGAGGAACTCCCAAAAATTGAAACAAAAATTAGACAAAATTTTTGCTTCGGATGGCAAAAAAGCTCAACTTTTTGATCGCGACACTCAATGGATAATTCGTTTTTTTTTGCAACTTCCAAATTAAGAAACTGAAGAACATTTATTACCTACCTAGATGACAATTTCTAAAATTGAATAATTTGTCAAAAATTGAACACTGAAAATCAGTGAAAAAAATTTTACTGAAAATTAATCAGCGAGAAAACCACTAGAAAATTAAGTAGTGAAAAGTCAATGAAATTTATAAATTTAGTTGAAAAATCAGCGGAAATCTTTGAAAAATCAGTGAAAATTCTCGGAAACTTGGTGCATTTTGCTGAATTTTCCTGAACTTTAATTCTGAATGTTCATCAATGACTTTTTACTGATTAAGAATGAGAGTGTACATAGTATAATTGATTTTTCATTGAAATGAAATGCCATAGAAAATTTGATATTTGCAAAATTTTTGCTGCCTGACAAAATACTGAAACATTACCGCAAAAATTGAAAAATTTTACATTTTTTTTTTCAATTTTTGTACTTGGACAAAAATCTTAAAACCTAAAATTATGAAAATTTAAAAAATTTTCTCAACTTAAAATTTGAATGGGCAAAAATTGTCAAAAAAATTCAAGTTTTTGTAAACTTGGCAACACTGCATTCTTCTCCCTTTCCAAATTGAGATTGCGAAACCGAACAGCAAATTTTCCATGAATTTCGTTTGAAAATTCCGCCAAAACAATAAAAATACCATAATGATTAACGAACACCCAGGTAATTATTTTTTCTCGAAATGCAAGAAATGCAGGAACCCAGATCTAGATTTTCGTATCGGTCATAAAATTACAGTTCTGATTGCTAATGAACTGGGCTCGGGCAAGTTTCTATACACTTCTTATCCACTCGATCAACTCCAATTAAATTCGAATCATTCGCAAATCGAAAATTAATTAACATCATCAGCTGCAAAACATCCAACTTTCTTTGTAATTTCCATCTATCACAACTCAAGATTTTCCTATGACCTCACTAAAAAATTTACAATCGCGAATTTATGCAAAAATTGCATTTTACGATCTTCCTATAGATCGTCTTCTCCCCATGAGATCATCGAATTTTGACGACACAAACCTGTAATATTTTATAGCTCAGGCTACCAGCGTTGGGTCGCGAAATTTTACGAAATCTTCGTCATAGCTGGTTCTTCACATTTAACGCTAATTATTGCAATAATACGAATCGAGTCATTACCTCGGAATATCCTTTTCCAGACAGGTCGTAAAATTCCAACCTATACCAAAAAGCCATCAAACATCGTCCACTGACACACTAAATTTTCATTGTAATGTCTCGAAATCGCACCTACATATCTATACACCTATGAACACCAGGCGATGATTTCATCAAATTTTGACGAACGGAACCCCCATAGGTACCCAGCTGAGCAAAATTTCGCTCTTCTTCGAACCGGATTGTAAAACAAATGAATCAAAAATTCATCTCGCTACATCAACTCGCTCTGCACACCACCTACATACCGATCTGACTCCCAAGTGCAACAAGGGCGATCGAAAGATATGGAAAAAATTTCGACGAAATGTTTCCAACGTCATAGCCGGTTTTTCGTGCACCTCGTGCGGGCTCGCTCGAGCAGCAGGTAATGGCAATAATTATTACAAAGATGAATTCGCCTTAAATTATCCGCTTTTCGCGTACCTACTTCGCTTTGCCCTTTTTTAAAAACTCGTAAAATCGCTCTAAACGTAAGCTCGTACGTGTGTGAGCGTATATAGGTTTACGTACGCGTTCATTACGGTAATTAAAGAGACCTGGAGCGAGGTTATAAAATAACTATTATTCTCGTATGTATGCTATACTTAACTATCCGCAGATCCACCTTCGCCTACCTACGCAAATCGTCCGAAAATTGCCCGAATTAGATATTTTATTCTTAAAACGAAAATTTCCATTCTTCGAGAATAATTTTCCTTCGTCATTCGTGTAAATATAGGTACCGAGTTAATTAAATACGTACGCGAAAGCTTTACAGCCATTTTTATACCCATCGCAAACTATCAATTTGGATACCTTTACGAACCAACCGTGCAGAGAAAAAAAAACACATAAAGGGCGAGAAAAAACCAGCCACGGTAATTTTACCGAAGGGAGAAGAAAATTATATGTAAATTGCTCCAATATTTGTCAAAATTGATCCTTATCAGCGTCAAATGTAAATTGTTTGTCGTAAATAAACCGCGAAATTGTACACAAATTTCATCATTAATGCTTATTTATGTAGGACGAAATGACGAATTAATATTTAATTCGATTTTATTTTCGCATTATACGAGCACGTATTTTTTTACTCTCTAGCTCTCGTTTTTTTTTTTTTTTAAATTTGCGATGAAAAAACACGGGATAATGGTTGGACTGCGCAAGGTGTTCTTTTTTTTCTTCGTACGTCGCCGTATAATCTTAATTGATATTGGTAATAAATTGAATTGCGAATGATTGGCGAATGGTTGAAATTCACCTCAGAGTTGCAGCAGTTTGGACCGAATGATACAAAGTAAAGATACTTAGAGCCATTAGCAATATCATAAATATTGCGATACAGTCGAAAAAAATTATTATAATGGCTAATAAAATAAAAGATGGTGAATTTTTATATCGCGGTTTAAATTTTAAAAACGCATAACTAATTTTTTTCTCACCATCGTCTCGTTTTCCTTTTTTTACATTTTGAAAAAAAAAAAGGTCAAATGAAGATTTTTGTCAGTAGAAAATTAATATTTAAGTAAGGTTAAGCGTTAAAATGCACGATTCGTGATATTACCATTACGTAAACAGGAAAAAAGTAAGAAGATCAACGACCCTATTGAAATACCGAAGCTTAATTTACAAACAATGAAAAAATTGAAGCTTACCTGGTTCGAATTTATACATAAATGTTGCTTTAATGATGGTATTAAAGCAGCTGGGAAAACTAAAAATTGACTGGAGTTGCGTTTAATGTACTATATCAATCTATTTGTGTACTTTTTGGTTCAACGACATTTTTGAAACTGCTTTTGAGAAGTCTGGATTGAATTTAATGAGGATTGATTTAAAGCGAAATAACGATACGAAAATTTTTCCAAACGATGAGAATCGAAAGATTTTTAAAAATGGTGATGTTGATCAGTGGCGTCGCTAGAGATTTTCAAGATGTAAGCTAAAGAAAGTTTGTTGGGGAGGGGAGGCCGAGGGGGGGAATTAGGTAGGTATATTTCAAAAAATTGCATGGGTAAGGTATTGAAAAAACCGCATATTTTTGCACCCCAAAAACATAATTTTAGGAAAACAGAACATTTTGTTCTCTTTTGCACACCCACAAATCCACGAATGCACAGAGTACCATTTTGCTTGAAAAGATCGCAATTTTTCTCATTTTTTTGAATTTTCTTCATTGACAAATTTGGTGTGGGCCGTGAATTTTTTATTGCTAGTTTTTCTTCTAAACTCAATTTAGCAAATGAAACCTTTTTTTGGCAAATGAATGAAATTAAATCTCCGTTGTTTAAAACTTCGATCAAATTAAAATTCATGGCGTTACTAAACCAATATTTTACATAATACAAAGTTTAAAAAAACACCGTACCACTACCCTATGAAAAAGAAAAATAGATCAGACGAGTTTCAAATCGTATCGTTGCGTTGTACGAGGTATCATTAGGAAAAAAATGTTGTTTGAAGCTAGCTTCAAATCCAGCTTCAGAACGTAGCCCTCCCCTTACACTTCTGTACTGCGCGGCACCTCAGGCGCATGCGCAAACACAACTGTAACGCGCGTTAGTGAAGCTATTCGCAGCCAGCTTATCACCTCCGTTAGAATACGTAAATCGCATGCGTTAAGATACATTTTTGATATTAAAACATGTAATTTTGCATTGGCGGGTTAATTCACATTTTTTTTCTTTTTTTTTTTCAAAATTTGGAGTGTAAGCTCAGCTTACAAGCTTACACCCTAAAAACGCCACTGATGTTGATACTTATTATTTTCTCGAAATGAAAATTTGATAGATGAGATTCGAGTTATAGACAACGATTCTACATAGAAAGAGTAGGAAATTTTTTTGTGTTCGTGTTTCGTTAATGAATGCATTTAATATGATTTTAAAAAGTGGTAGTCATCGTTTCTTAAATCATCAGAGCCATTGACGTCGTAGATTAGTCACCTTAAGGGCTGGCAAACTCGAGTCGAACACTACGTGAACCATTTTGAGCAGGGTGTGAAATGAAATGATGAGGCTTATTTCGTACAAAAAATGACCAAAAATAAAGTCGAGTCTTCCGATTTTGCTGAATTTTTTTACGACCCCCCCCCAATGGTCAATTCATAAATCCACCATCATTTCCCTTCTAAACCTCAAGAGGGGGAGGAGAGATAGGCTTTGTAATTTTTATGCAATTGCGATTGTTCGCCAAATTAGCCATCTTTGAAGGCTCATATCTCGAGATAGGTTGTTCTTTGAGAAAAAAAGTTTTCAGGGTCTGAAAGAAAATTTATGGGGATTCAAAAAAGATGATTACATTTTTAAAAGCTTAAAGTTGATTTTTGGTGGCGAAAGCTTAACTTTTATGATGAATAAGAGATAAAAGCTACCATTTAAAATTCTGAAAAAAAAACCACTAAGTGGCTCTTTTCGCACTTTTTTTCAACCAACAAATTTTCAAGATGGGATTTCTAGAAAAAAAGTGGAAAAAGTAATGCAATGTATCGATTTCTACTAATTGAAAGGCGCTGAATTCGAATAAGTACTCAGTTTTTTCATTCGACACCACTGAACCCCTCTCCCCTTTTATTAGCCCTCTTAATAGAACCAAAAATCAAAAAAATGAAAAAACGTGTGACCTGTCGTTTGTTAGGTATTTGAGCGTCCTTAGTCCGAATATTGGCTCATATTTTTGGATTTTATCCTTCAGTGATCTCTTGCTCATCCAATTTCGGGGAAAGTGTGTTCAGAAATTAAAATGGCGCATGGTGCGTGGAGTACCGATTTTGAGGGCGTAGAATTCGAATATGGAATTATTTCCAACTTTTTCGTGTTCTGACCTAATGAAAAATATGATGAGGGGGGAGGTGTACTGAAACATTTTGCTTCATTAAACCATCTTCTCAACTATGCAAATATTGGAAAAGTAAACAGAATCCTTTTTCTCCACAACAGATTTTTTGTCCCAAGTTCGGATTTCAAATTTCATTACATTTCTGAGATCAAGGAAGAAATAATTTCTTTGGAAAAAAAGGAACTAAACATCAAGGATTACCAGCAAAAAAAAATTTCCGCATTTTTCAACTCAAAAATACAATTTTTCTATTTTTTTTCTACTTCAGAATGAAAATTTCCCAAAACCCGATAATTTTTCCTCCACTATCAAAAAAATTTCACTAGAAAACCTCCAATTATTCCTCGTTTACTTCTACCTCGCTTAAAATTTCAATACGTTTTCAAAAAATGCTTAAAAATCGACTCGTATTTTAAACATTCATACTCTGCGAAATGAAATTCGATAGTGACTATTTTTATTTTAATATCTCGCGTCGATTTCGAAACCCCATTGGTACCGGGGAAAGGGGTACAAAAAAACCGATAGATATTAATACTCTCGATATTACGTACTTATACGAGAATTTTCGTCGTCGTCTCGCCATCAACATCACAGGACGAATACAAAACCCAACGATTTTTCTTTTTCGCTCGATTTAAACGTCCAATTTTTAAAAGTCAAAAAATACGTATAATACGATAAAAGATGTTCTCTGAAACGAATAATTTTTGGAATGGCTCCAAATCATATCGGGCAAACATCCTTCCTCACTACATCCTTCATTCCGGTTCTATTTTTACATGATTTTTTCCCTTATACGCCTTCACCCAAGAATATCGATTTATTGCAACCAATTTACACGATCACTTCGCGAATAAGAAGGCAACGACTAATAATGTAAAAAGCTGAAATTCGTCTTCGTATGCCATTTCAACCAATACCTCGTACTTGTAAAATTTTTCACGCGATTCGCGTAAGCATCGGGATGAATGTTACTACAGCACATGTCAAGTCAACGAGTCCAATAAGCTGCGACGTTAGCATTTTTTTAATAACCTACAAACACAGTGCAATTGCTCAACCGCGTGTTTCGCTCAAATACTAAACTTGGAAAATAACTACTTCCTCGATTCGAGATTAAAAACTAATAAAAAGCCATCGCGTATAAAAATATTGGCAAGAATTTCAACCAGCGAGACTCTAAAGACTAAGCGAAAGATGCAACTTTTTTTTTCCATCAAACTCGTCGTCACCATCGTTTGACGTAGATAACTAGTTCCTAATTATGTTTGTCGCGAATTGGATTTCGAAGATAGAAATTGTAATTCATTCTGATTTTTAAGCTCTAATTTTAAAAAAGGTTGTATTCAATTTGTGTGACCACGAAATTTCATTGTATTTTTTTTTTTTTTTTTCATCAATATTATAGAGTAAGCTCTATGCCAATATTAAATTTTAGGGGTAAAAAATGATTCAACACTAATGAAGAAAAAGTGAAATTCTCAACAAAAAAATTTAAACAAAAAATACAGATATTTAAAATGAATTTATTATTAAATTTTTGAACGTCCAAAAAATGATAATTTGGGTATCTACAAAAGGGAATCTTGGAAAACTGGGAGCCAAACACGAAAGATAGGTAGCTACAGAAGTAATTTCAGACAAAAAAAACCTCAAACTTGGAGAATTGTTGCTGAAGTTCAAAGAGTATTCAAACCTCAAAGAAAATCTTTCGATTGGAAAATTTAAGTGAAAAATTTTGAAAAATCTTGCCGTTTCTTTGTTTTTCTAGCCAACAGACCTCCTATTTTTCCAACTATTTTTTCAAGATTGAATTTTTACATTCAAAATTTCTTTTGATTAGACATTGATTTGAAAAAAAATTTTTATAAATTCAAAGTTGAGTTGAAAGATTTAAAAACTAAGTATGAGGTTGAAAAAAATTACAGCTGGAAAAAATTCAAATTGGAAAAAGTTTTAAAATTCAGAATTTTTCCAGCTTTGTTTTTCTTTCAAATTCACATTTTTTAAAAATCTCGTCCAACATGAAAGTTTTTTCCAGTCATTTTAAAATTTTTCTTCAATTTTTTTTTCTATCACAGAATGTTTCCTATTGAAAATTTCAAGAAATATTTTCTTCTCTAAACTCATCAAGAAATTTCAAATTCATGTTTTGAAATTTCTTCCAATTCGAATTTAAAAAATCTCTTAACATTAAAAATATGAAGTAGAAGAAAAAAAAATTGGAAAAATTTTGAGAAAATTCGAATTGAAAAAAAAAGTTTGATCGTCGAAATCCAATTCATGGCAAAAATAATCAAGACCTCGTCGATGGAATCGATGAAAACGTGTACCTGTGCAGTCGTATAATCAATGAACACCTCTCAATCCCTACCTCTTCCACCACCATTCCATCTTCCACTCTACCTCGAACGGCAACCAATTGAGATACTTTTTTTTAAAAATAAACGTAAAACGGGTATCTTACGCCGCCTAATTTACGCGATCATCAGTATCTGCTGTGTACAGCACATATCTATATTTAACCGCCGCTCTTCGCCATCCATCCTAATTAAATCGCGGATCGCGATGATACGTAAGTTTGCATTCGTTATGCAAACAAATTATAACTATTGGCTCGTCAATGCCAAAAAGAAGGTTATCTGTTCTACCATCGCTCTCAGCTCGCGATATTTTTCATAATTTCATTCGAAAACAACAAGAATATCGCGAATCGCAAAACCCAAGTTTTCTTCGGTCCTATTCACTCCACAATTATTAAAAATTCGCAATTACCTAGTTCAAAAAATAAAACTATATGGGTCACTCACCGACCAATTTTCTCGCTTTCTTCATTCTCGTACGTAGATATTTCGTCAACAAAGTGGGTTTTTTACTGCTCCTGCGACAAAAAAAAGTAAAAAATTATCAGCTACTTGATTTTAACGAGCAAATCGCAAACCGAACCGGTTCTGATTTCGATTATCTATACTTTATTCGATATCCACATTCGTATTTCAATTTTGATATGAGTCCAATTTGACTTGAAGAGGGAGAGGAGACCGAACCGAATTCTGGATTTTTGGCTGGCGTCTCTTTTCGCCGTGCAAATAAATTAGCGCAAATAATAAAAGAAATTATTATTTTTAATAGACTCGATTTTATACCATTATTGATGATCGCTCGAGCGTGGGATATCCAACGGTGCGATCTTAACTGCCGCTTAGATGAGGTGACAGAGGGAGGGCGGACACCGTGTAGGGATATTATCGGTTTTACTATCGGTTTTACGACGAAATTTTAAATATTTTATCGATCGTGTGCTCACATACATAATACTCGATATTCGGCACGAAAACCAACAACGAGATTAACACTTGATTCGGATCGTTTTACCGAAAAAATTTTTATCTTCCTACGATCGAGTCTTTCTTACCGGGCCCGCAATCCTGGCAAATGCGACCTATCTGATCAATAAATCTGGCCATATCTTTGATTTCCGATCGAATCGAAAATCCCACTCGGTTTGGTAATTTTTCTACGTTATTGGCGAAAATACTTACGAACGTATAAAAATGCTGTTATTTTTTGCTCGATCGTTATTTTTTAAATCGAGATTTTGCGGATGTTGGAAGATGCAGAGAGCGAGTTGACGGATAACGTATTTTTTATTAAGTACGGTTCGAAGCCTCGAACGAGAAGAAAACAGGGGATTAAAAATCATAAAAAGCAGAGGTAATCGGAAAGTTTGACTTGTGCGATAATTCGACACATGTGAAAATGCTTTTTTCGAAATTAAAATATTCCCTTCATCTTGTCTTATGCATTTGTACGAATGCATCATAGTTCTATTCAAATGTCTATCAATAAGAAAAATTTCTCCCGGCATCTTAATAATAAGATTTTTCGTGTATCTTCGGTAACCTTCGTAGAAAGTTTCTTCGGTTCGGCGCACGACCAACCAATAATCGAGTGAGATATTACATGCTGTGAGTGGTTCAACATTCTATAATATCTCGTCAGGTGGCTTTTTATAGTTTCAACAGCGTTTCCAGCAGCTATATAACGAATTTATTGAACCGGAGGCGTGCGTAAACACTCATTTAGAAACTTGCAGGTAAAGAAATGATTTTTTGGGGAAAGCTCGTCGAATAAATGCTTTTTCACAAAATGCTTCTTGATTTATTTTACAACTGGAGAGGAAGGGGTGTATTTCGAATGAAAACATTGATAATTTTTGAAAACAAGGATTGGAGAGAAATTAAAAATTTAGCAAAAAACCAAAGATTACCAAAAAAATTTTCAACCCTTATCAGTTTATGCTCATACGAGCAAATTGAAAAATCATTCTAACCATTTCCTATGTTTTATAAATTAACTGGTGCCAGACCTTACTAATCTACTCCCTCATTCTGAACTAAAATTTCAGTTTTTTGAGGTGGTAAAAAAAATCAGTAAAATGTGTCATGTGCAATTCGTACACTCTCATTTATGAATCAGTGAAAATTATTAAAAATCACTGAGTAACAGTCAGAATTGCAGCACAGGAGAAATCAACGAAATTCACTGATTCTTCAAAGATTTTCACTGATTTTTCAGTCAATTTTTTTTGACTTTTCAGTGAATTTTCACTGATTTTCTAGTGATTTTTCTCACTTATTGGTTTTTAGAGAAAAATTTTTCACTGATTTTCTCCTGTGCTGCAATTCGGACTGTTACTCAGTGATTTTTGATAATATTTTCACTGATTCATAAATAAGAGAGTATGAATTACACATGATACATTTTACTGATTTTTTTACCACCTCAAAAAGCTGAAATTTTAGTGACAATTTGTTTTTCAATAGATTTAGAAACTTACTCTCCAAAATTTATTTCAAGTAAAAAATTGAAAGTAGTAGATACGGAATTTATTGAAATTACTCACGCGATTCTGAGCGAAGGAAGGGCAAATATTTTTCAACTGAATTTTTGAGGTTTAAGACTTGTAAATGTATTCAAAGTCCTTTGAGAACTGAAACTAAATTTGAATAAAATATCCAAATTTCAAAAAATTCAGAGTAATTTACAAAAACTTGAAAAAAGAGTTTCCAAAACAAAAATTATAGCAATTAATCGGTTTTTTTTTTAATCATTTCGAACTCGTGCTTTTTTCGTCTGGTATTTTATGGTTTTCATGCTCAGTTATAGCCTTGAGTTATGAGTTTTCAGGAATTTCGTGTTTTTTTGAAAAATATTCTCCATCAGAAATACGCCAAATTAAAAAATCAACTTGGTAGCCAAAATTTTTGAGGTAACAGAAAAATTAAAACAAAAAATTCTTCAAATTTTGCCTCGGATGTTAGTATACAAAATCACTGGTATCCGAAATTTTTGAAAAAAATTCAATTTTATTGAATTTAATTCGCCTTTGCATTGAGAATGTTGGGTGTGACATATCTAAAAATTAGAAATTTAAAATTTAGAAAAAAATTGAAAAAATTGAAGGGATTGAGAGAAATGATACATTTGAGAAGTAATAAAATAAAAATAATTCCATTTTTTTTTTCATTTCAAAATCGGGATAATTATTGAAAATGGTCCTTCGAATTTCCAGGACTTTCTCACTGTTCATGAATCATGATTTCCATTCCTCAGAGAGAATCACCTATCATGACGAGAATTGGAAAAAAAAGAAGAAAATTTTCCAAGGGTAGAAAAAAGAATAATAAACAATGATAATTCTTTGCAGTGTTCAATAAAGGATAAAATTTTTGAAAATTCTCGGATTTTTTTTTTTAAATCCATGGTTTTGATTCTTATGTCTTCATATTTTTAAACATGAATTTCAAGATCGAAAGACAGAAGATATGTATCGTAACCCAAATGAAATTTTGAGTTGAAACAAAAATAGATTGAAAGTCCATTATTAGAAAAAAATTAAAAATTTTCAGACTAAGTTCATTCCTAGAATTTTGGCGTACCAGGCCTTCTAGAAAATTCAGTTTTAGATATTTCCAGCACTTAGCATCTACAATGATGGATTCCTCATATTGGTAACCTATTTCATAAATTAAAGCACAATTTTCCTAGGTTCGTAATTTTTAAGTTCAAATTCGTATTTTTAAAATGAAACTTCTATTCAAAAAATCGTTAAACACACCCAAAGCGTATATGTATTGAGATAAAAAGCTTGAAATTGGTAGAAACCCTTATTGACCTCTCGAATCGGTTGGAAACGGATTCAAAACATTAAGTCGTCTCTAAAATTTTTTTGAAATTTTCCATATTTCAAAATTTTTCTGAAAAAAATTTTCCATTAAAAATATGAATTGTAAACAAGCTCTGGTAATTTTTATGGAATTTTCTTCAGCGCTGGAAAATTCCAAAAAAAATTTGCGTCCTCCGAAACATCTCAAAATCACTTCCAATCAATTTGAAAGCTCAAAAATAGGGTGGGGTACAGGTAAATCGTATATCTACATACCATGTTTTAGCCTTTTCATTGATTGGATCAAATTCTCATACCTTGCAGAACGATAAGATAATTTTGAAATTTAAAAAATACACTCAATGTCTTATGAGTCTTTAATAACGTACTATTGATTAATTTTTGTTTCAGCTCAAAATTTTGTTTGGAGTTGTAGGTTTTTTTTCTCAAGTTTTCTCCTTCATTCTCCGTCCGTACCTTCTTCCAACCTAAAATCTCAATTTTGCTGGTTTTAAAAGATCTTTCAAAGTAACCGTAGAGTTGGAAAAATAACGAATTTTCCAAGTCTAAAAAACGAACTGATTTTTTTCTCAATGATTTTCTCATCCCCGCACCATCTCAACACCTCTTCCATTTTTTCACCAAATAAATACTTACTCAACAAATTCCAAACACCACATAAATAAACTTCACATAATAAATTCTCAAAACGCTTATAAATATATCAAATTTGAAACTCACTTCTCCCTTCTCCTCCGTTCCAAAAAACAAACATCTCATACCCATATATGATTCACCTATACACTTATACATCGTAAACATGCACATATTTACCCCATCGAAAAATAAATCGACGACTGTAATTCGAAAGTTCGACGGTACATTCGCATCGCACACCATTACTATTTCAATCGCATCGGGAATTCAACCGAAAAAGGTTTATGGAAAAAATTTTCTCTGTCACGAATCACGAGATGACTTTGAATTGTACAATGTACACGTAGACACCAGACACACAGGAACGCGAGTATAATCCCCTCGAGATGACATTAAACTGCAACCTTAATCATAAATCGAATAATATTAGTATACTAAGTAAGTATCTCAAATGTAATGGGAATAACGAATGACTTTGGTAATTCTCGAGTTAATTTAAATTTCATCAATAACATCCGCCCTCTACTTCAAACCAGGCTGAAATCGTACACGAAGCGAGAAAACGTACGCACGTTACGAAACATTCCGCTCTGAATTTTCAACTTTGATTCAAAAACTTCGTCGCCGGTGTTTTTAACATTTTCAAGACCCCCGGTGCCGAGCGATGCGACAAAACACACGCCATCGTTTCGCAACGCGACGAGCATTTTATTTAATTAAAATCCGATGATTTTATCCGTAATTGGCGCGAGGAGCAAAAATTGCATTATATTCGTGAAAGTCGCCGAATAAATTTTATATTAGATTTAAAAGCGGAGTGTTTTCGGTACCCGAGCCATGTTCCGCGTTCGTCTTTCGTTGATGGAGCATCAAGAGGACGGATACGAGAAAGGAGGTGGAAAAAAAACCATCTATAAGAGAACGTTTCACAGTTGGATAAACTCGTCGTCATCGTCGTCGCTAAATTTCTAGGTACTTTTATGTACGTAAACGTATCTTACTTATTAGATATGCAGTGCAGATTCGACGGCTTAACACGTTTTACAAAACGGCGCAGAAATTTACCTTCGACGATTCCAATTTTGTACGACGTGCGGCGTTCGTAAAGGCGACAGCCTGCGAAAATGTATCAACCAATATTCATCATACAAAGTGCATAATATAAGATGATCCAATTATATTGAAAATCCATCGATTAAAACGTTTATTTTGACATAACACGTTGAAGTGATTAATTACATGACAATGTTAGACTCCTTAAGTGGAAAACGTTGTCAATACGTGTAGCGAAGTTTGTTCAGAAGACAATACTAACATTTGTGTATCTGTATAAACCTAACAAGAAAGATGACAAAGATAATGTAACGTTTTGTGTTATTGTGGCAGAAGATGCACCGCGAAGAAGGGCAAGGTTAAAGAAGGAGGAGAGGGACTAACTTTTCTCGATTTCGTATTTATACAGGGTGTTTCGAAAATTTTGCATCAGAGGATATCTGTTGAGTTAGGTTTTTTATTTCATATTCATGCTAATAAAAAGGTACATTTTTTTTTTAATTTCGTATTTTTTGAGCCTTCGACCAGCTGCAAAAAATTCATTTGAAAAAATCAGGAATCCAGAGCGGAGGGTGGAAGGAGGGCCCTCCCCGGCCTGATTTTTTCAAAATTCGGAACTGGAGTGGGAGCTGAATGGACCACATCTCCTCCCTCAGGATATCTGGAAAAAATCTTGTTCGAAAAAAAATTCCAATAAAAGTTGACAATCAAAAAGGAAGGCTTTGCAGGTATTTTGAATGACTTCACAGATGCGAATTTTCAATTCCTAAAATTTGCCCTTTTCCACACTTTTTGAACGAATTATTTGAATACCTCCACTACCCTCCATTTAGTTTTCTATCACTATTCACTACCTTCAATTTTTCATTCGAGAGGAGGCGGAGCTACGAACAAAAAATAAATCAAAAATTCTTCTGATTTCATTTTTCAAAAAAACTATATTTTTCCAATACCTACCTACGTCTCTCTCAATCTGAATCATTCAAAATTGACTAATGAATTCGACAGAATTATGTCATTGTAAAAATCACTGAAAAATCTACTGATTCAAACAGTAAATTCTCATTTTTGAATCAGTAACTTTTGCTTGGATACCGAAATAAATAAATAAATCAGTAAAAATTACTGATTTCAACCAGCTAATTAAAATTTTCACTGATTCATTCCACTAGTTCAGCAAAAATTACAGATTCAAAAATTGAAATTTACGAATTGAATTGATAATCTTTCGCTGATTGGCAGTCAAATTTCACAGATTAATAGTGAAATTAGTGGAATTTCATTTCAAATTATTGACATGATTCTGTCGCTTTCAATCAGGCATCTCTATTAACCCGAATCAGTCAAAAATGCCAAAATTGACTGATAAAATAGAGAAAATCAATTCACTGGTAATCAGTCAAATTCCACATATTCTCCACTTAATCAGCGACATTTTTCTGCCAAAGCAATAAGTGAAAAAATTACAGATTCAAATAGTGAATTTTCACCATTGAATCAGTAAAAATAAATTGATTGATTGAAATCAATCAAAATTCGCTCCATTTCCAAAAGCTGGCTCAAAAGAAGATCTAAATAGAAGCAAAATTTTAAATAAAATTTGACCTCTGGAGTGAAATAAAGATATAAAATTAAAAACTAATCGATGAAAAAATTTCAATTTTGGTTTCACTCCTTAAAAAATGTCCTTCTTGGTTTGGATTTGATAACACTGAGAATGGATTTAAAGAGTAAAAAATATGAATTTAATGAAGAGCTGTTTAAACAGCTCTTCATTAAGAAGTATTGTTTATCTTGATTCTCTCATTGTTTCGGGTAATTTTCCAAAACCAGTTCAGAGATCTGTCGATCAGGGCCAAAAAATTTCTACAAGTACAATTGCATTCCGTCAGAGGGACAGAGAGTTTGAAAAAATTTGATTCAATATTAAAATTATTCAAATTCAAGTCTAGATATTTTTATAAAAAATGTAAATTTGCAGAAGAAAGAAAAATAATTGTGACTCTATTCAATTAAAAAAATTCAAGAATTACATAACTTTGATGAAGAAAAAATCAAAAAAATTGACAATTGCCAAGTTAAATTTTGTTTGGCTGACCTGAATCCTGTCTTAATTGAATTTAAAAAAAATTCCAGTGAAAAAAATTAAAAAATGTAAATAACCCAAATCTTTTAACAAAATTTTTCTCCTCTACTACTAAATAATAAAAAATTGCAAAACCAAAAATATTCCATTCAAAACAACCTAAAAAATTTCTTGATTTTTTTTCATACTAAGTATTTTTCAAAAATTAGGTGAAACTGGTTCAAAAATCAATCTATTAATCAAAAAACTACATTCCACGATCTTTTACACCTACTTCAATCAAAATCAAACCCTCCAATCAATACAAAAAATCCTCAACCCAACCACACATTGGAGACTTTTCGGACACCCTGTGCAATAATTGCTCGAACACATTTACCCAAATGGAAATGCAAAGGTACCATCCGAGACGATGACGCGTACAAGTTAATTACAGGCTTCACAATACTTCCAACCGGTCATCCATTTTTTCGACTCGCGTTCCTTATAATTCGAACCAGATCGTAATAATAATTCACGCAAGGTAAACACGCCCACCCACATATTCGAAGAAAACTATTTTTTCTTCTTACTTATTATTCTCGCGGTAATACACTCGACGAAAACAATAGCATTAAAAAATTCGAAACGGAGTAAAAAAAAATTAAATCCTGTATCGCATTACTTTATGATAATAAAGAGACCACTGAGAGCGCGGTCTTTTGTAAAGAGAATTTCTGATGCCAACGTATGCAACATATTCGACGAGACACTCCCGCAAAAGAAATCCCATCGTGTACTGTCGTCCTACCGTAGTCGTGTACCGCCCTTCATTACTTCTTCACCACATCGCAACTTCATCTCGTATGTCCGTTCAACCCCAAAAACTCAAACTGTCTTATTAATATTTATGGCTGTGTCTGAAAGCTTTTCGTATACACACGTAGGTATTATATCTATAGCGTATATCGTCCGAGAATTTGCGACTTTTTTTTTTCAACTTCATATAGGTAGGTTAGGCATTCGGTTCCGTATTTAATACGCGAAATGAAAGAGAAAAATGTACGAGTCGTCGCGGGCGTTTATTAAATGTATATGATTTTACTGGTGAGACGAGGGTCGAAAAAGGGTTACGCAGAGTACCCGGTGACTACCGAAAGTTTGGTCTTTGGTAGGCATAAGAGAAGCAAAAGATGGGTGAGAGGAAGAGAAGACGAAGGTTCGATGAAACAGAGCCACAGAAATATTTCATCGTGAAAGGTAAACGATGCTTTGCAAATTAGATAGGTATGTTTGGTGAAAACGTCGAAGTACGTCAGACAATTTTTTAAAATATCAATTTTTTTTTCAATTTGGATAAGCTGCTGTTCGCCATAAAAACAGACATTTTCAACCCAGAAAAAATTGTAAAAAATCAATACCTCGATACGATGTTTTCACATTGAAAAAATTTCAAAAAAATATTTCTACAATTCTGAGGTCAAAACGAAAATTCTGGTTTTTCCTTAACGTTGAATTATTAATTTGCAAAGGACATGAGATAGATCGTAAGAATTGAATTTATGTTTTTGAGCTGTAAAATTGAAGAAAAGTTTGAATTTTGGAAAATTAAGACAATAAATTGCTAAAAAAAAAAAAAATCAAAAGAAAGTAATTGGAAATTTCAAACCATTTTAAAATGAATCAAACCTTATTTAGAGCCTAGGAATAGGAACGGCCAGAGGCTTCAATGGTTGCCTATTTTGAAGAACTTCAGGCACTTACTTGAGCCGATCTAATACGAGCTTAGTTTTCGGACGTAAGTGTTGCCAATATGAAAAATTTATAATGACATTGGAACAAAAATTTCACAATTTTGAAAAACTATTACCAACATACGGGAGATGGATAGAAGTCAATTAAATAAAAATTAAAAATTGCACATGGACAATTGCATAACTCAAGATTTGAAGGGGCGGTTTTTCAAAAACTAGCAAAATATTTTGACATCGATTTTTATTTAGGTACTTATTAAAATTTGACTTCCAAGTCTTGATGTCGTCGCACCACTACTAATGCAAATACGAGTTCATGTACCAATTTGAGTACTTTTATAAAACTGGAATTGACGAAAAAATTAATATTGATTCTAAAGAGAGTTCTAACGTTTTCTCAATTTTTGTCAGTTTTGATGTGTTGAATTTTTTATTTTTTGATAATTTTGATGAGCTGAAATTTTAAATTGGCCCAAAATTGTTAAAACAAAAAGAATTCAACACAAAAAAAATAATAAAAATTGGAAAAACAGTAGAACTCTAATAGAAATTAATGTTGATTTTTTTTCGCCAACCCTTCTCTTGGGAAATAAAATATTTGCATTTGTAGTAGTAAATGTGAAGTCACAATTAGAAGCTGAATAATAATTCGAAAAAAAAAATCAATTTTGTAATTTTTCCATCATAGCTTGATTTAAAGAGGACAAAACGAGCTTTCGATTGGCTTCATTATTTTCTGATGTGCAATCTTGTGCAGCTTTGAATATATAATTATGTATGTGACCCCTTGTGTAAAAAAAAAAATCGATGTTTTTATTTTCATGTGTTTATGGCTCAGATTTGGTGTCATTTGGATCAGAAAGGTGAAAAATGAGAAATCGATTTTTTTTACACTAGGTCCCTTCTTTACGGCAGGGTCACATATGAATTTTTTCCATCATTTAAGAAATTTGATTTTTTTTTAAAAGATGATACAAACCATCTGGAAAAAATAAGAACTCTTGAACAAAAATAATGAGTTTTTGAAAAAATTCCCCTTCAAATCTAGAAATAGGCAATTTGCCAATACCAGTTTTTACTTTCGCCAGATCAACAACTCAATTTTAATTTCAACGTCATTCTAACAAAGGAAGTATCCCAATTTTACAAAAAAATTTGGGTCAATATAAAAATTAATATTTCAAAGTATTTCAAAAAAGAACCTTATACCTACAATTTTATGTGCTAAAATTCATTTCTCAAATCTTGTTGAATTTTTGAAATTACAAATTCACTTAATCGCTCCTCATAAATTCATAATATAACATTTTTTTATAATCAACGAAAAAAGTTGAGATTGGTACATAGGTAACCTTATTTTAGACTTCTCAAATCGATTGGAAGCGGTTTCAAGACACTTTGAAGTTTTTAGAAAATTTTAAAATTTTTCAGAACAGGAGAAAACATTTCTCAGATGAAATTTCTCAATATATACATATATTAAAGAAATTTTAAAATAAAATTTTAGTGAAATCAATCTCATCAGTATTTTTAAAATAAAATTGAACAATGTGATCATAAAATCAACTGTAATCATTTTTTTGAATTTTCTCATCATTTTTTATGTATATCAAGCCTTTTTTCGATAATACTCCAAAACTCAAAATTCATTTTACAATTCCCAATTTTAAAAAATAATATCAATACATTTCATTTTGAAAGAAAAATGACAAACATGAACAATCGGAAAAAAATTTCAACCAAAAAAATAGACAGAATTGGGCGACACTGATTCCATCAGCACACAGATGGAGGAAAAAAATTACTTCGGAGAAAGAATATTATTAAATATTTTTTACCATCATTGACCTAAAATTCACGCTACATTTATTACCATCGCAAACTTCATTCAACCAATACCCTTCGACCCCCTTTTCCTTCCGAAAAAACACCGGCACATTATTCAAAAAGGAAACCCAATCTGACTTTATTTTTCACCTCAATCTAATTGAATTATTTGACGGAATCGATTCCGAATAATTTTTCAAGCCCATTCCTCAATTCATCTTACTTTTCGACCCTGCCTTCCTTAAATTAAAACAATCCAACCGCCGAAGTGGGAAAAAACATTAAAAACGTCGACGAATAAATCGAATTAAACCCATTCAGGTGTAAAGGGAACACAAGTAGGTAATTTCAGCCATTCGAATATTTTCCCAGGATCTGACGAATTTCGTCATTCGTATTACGTCCGCGACCTGTATAATTCCGCGGCTAAAAAATCGCTACCGGAGTCACTGCCGACGGAATCGGCGAACAATGGAAATAGCACGAGGCAGACGTCGAAGAGCGAACGGGCGTACAAAGAGTACATATAGACGCAACCCTACGGTAGAATTAAAACGTTCGATGAAAATTCGAGCGTACAAGATAGAATAATAGGTTCAGTACACTTGAAACGTTTTCGTTTTATCGAAAACTTTCATCAAATATGCACGCCATTGTAGCCGAGTATCCTCATCACGGTAGAGAAAGCTACATTATAATATGTATATTTCGTTACGAAGCTACCTATACCGTAGCGCACGATAATGATACGCGAATCAATATACTGCGACTATGTCTCAATATAGGTACTTTAGAAATTAAGTATCTATGATCTCGCGAGCCTTTGGTTGGATTCCATCTCCGGTGCCTTATTTGCTTCTAGCGCGAATCATCTCGACGATATAAAAATAGGACGTTGTTTTACCGCTTTAGGTACCTACGTAGGAGATGTGAGAAAAACGAAAAGAAAAAAAAAACACGTTTTTATTTTCCCACAGCTCCGCTGCTTCGAGAGCAAATAATATAGAACCTGGGCTGCGAAAAATTCTATATAAATGCATTTACCTCCCTATACGAAGACGATGGTCCAAGGTACGCATCCTAGACGGGGTGAGACGAGAAGAGTCGACCGGGTAATACGAGTATACTAGCTCGTCTTCCTACTCGTGTGTGATTCTTTCGTGTCTTGTGTGTATTTTTCATTTTAGAAAAATCCGACGGCTGGGAGATAATTTTTTGATGAATTTTCCGTCGGAAAACATGTTTACTGTAAAGGTTTGAATTTTTACGAGATCAAGATGAGACGTGGAAGGTGGTGAGGAGGAACGATGAGGAGAATAGGTGTGGAGTAGATTGAGCCAAGAAAAGCAGTTAATCGCAGTGAAATGTGATAAAATAAAATTTTCAGGTTATGATTAGGCGTAAGTCTTGCGTTGGTGTCATTCTCTCTCTTCATTCTTCCTCATTCTCTTATTCATGTTTTTTTTTCAGTATCGTTTTTAATAAATATAAATTTAAGTTTTTGTAGGAGGCAAAATTTGAGTTTAAAAATTATTTTGGAAAAGATGATTTATAGGTCAAGAAAAAAATGTCAATATACGTTTTAAAAAAAAAGAATCTTTTAAAAATTGAATTCAAGTTTTTTTTTAATCTTATCAAAATAATTCAATTAGGAAGAGTACAGAACGGTCTTCTCGATAAGACAGTGAAATCAGATTTTGATCCTAGGTCGGAAGTGATAACAAATGTTACTCGAGATTTGAAAATATTTCATCTAAATTTTTGACACCACTCCCCCCCCCCCCCACATTCGTAATAATCACAGTATTTGTAGAGGAGAGGAAAACTTTGAAATATTCAAAAATTGTAGTTATCACGTTATCCCGTTATCCCGATTTTTTCATTTTTTTCATATTTTCCTCATTTTGGGTTGGGAGGGATCGAAAAATTCCAAAAAAAAATTAAAATTTTTAAACTCTTTCACCTCAAAATGGGGAAAATATGAAAAATAATTCAAAAAGTTGACATAAGCACACCCAAATGATGACTGCAATCTGTGAATATTTCATAACTCCCCCCCCCCCTCCTGAAAACATCGCCAGTTGCGATAATTCCGAAAGAGGTAGAGTAAAGAGTCAAAAATTTAGGAGGAATATTTTTAGTTCCCTAGTAACATTTGGCATCACTTTCGACTTTCGACCAAATTTAGGTCAAGTGCCAATTTCTCCACTTTATCGAAGGAAGCCATTCACAGAAGAAAATTCCTAATTTCTCCCCAAAATTACTTCATTTTAATGAGGGTTGGGAGGAAAGAAGTCAGACTGCCTCCCCCCCCCCCCGAGTTAAAAATGATAAAATTTTAGACTGAAGGTTTTTTTGTTGGGGAAAATTATCATAATTTATTGCTCTCAAGTTCAACTCTCTGTTTAAAAGCCTGACTCCACCAATGTGTACGATAATTCAGAGAAAATTGCTGTTTTTTTTTCTTCAGAACATTCAAATCAAATTGATACCTTCAATATTTTTGAAACATGATACTTTTTTCCACATGATTTGAACCATCATTATTTTCAAAATTCATAATTTTAAATTTTTTTCATGACGAAAAAAACTCTTCTATGACTCATTAACGATTTGAATTCTAAAATATTTGGAGCAGATCAAAATTGTTCAAGACTCTTGAAAATTTTCAACCGTTCCAAGTTAGATTTCACACGTACCTACTTAGATAAAAAGGCATTATCAAAAAGCACAAGGAAGTTGGTTTTCTGAATAACTGCTCTTTTTAAAACTTAATTTTCAAACTAATTATCTTGAAATTTTCCCAATTTTTTTACGAAATACAAGGATGTTAAAATTAAACTTAAGGCCAACTTGAGAGAAAATATGTTTCTTTTTTCAATTTTGAAATATTCAATTTTATTGAAAGGGGAGGAGAGAATTTATATAATTATTTGAGAACTAAACCATTTTCTTTCAAAATTTTAAAACAAATGAGTAAATTTATTGGCCTTGGACGCTGCGAGAGCTAAAATTTTTACAGTAAAACACGTTCAAAATCTGATACTTATTTCATAAAATTCTCAACATTCCAGTTTCAAGAGAAAGCGAGACACTCGCGTAAGTAAATCAATTTTTTCTGTCGCTTTAGGCTTCATGTACCTACGGCAAACTAAGAAAAAAAGAAATCGCGATTATCAGAAACAAAGCGATCCATTTTACGAAAATTTGTCGTCGAAAAACATTTCAAATTCTTTGGCATTTTAATGACTTTTTCAGATAATCAAATTTTTCGTGCAATACCGTTCAATTTCTTAACGATTTGTAGATTTTCAAAACTTTATTTTTTCCCCGCGACAAGGGAATTAACAGGAAGAAAACACATGCAACTCCTTTGGCGAACATAATTAAATTCGAATTATTAGACCCACCAGAGTATTCAAAATTAGATAGAACCCAATTTTTTAGTGGCTCAAGTTGATTTCCAAATGTGACGCATTTCAAAAAATTTTCAAAATCTTCAAAAAGTTTGGAAAACTGGAATTTTTTTGAGATTTTACATCAACTAAAATAAGCCTGAAAACTAGAATTATGAGGGTCAATTTGAAAACCCGACAATTTTTTTTAGGATTTTTAATACAAAATTTTGTATTTCACACAGGCGTATGTTCACTGTTCAGTTCTAAAAAATTTACCAAAACCACGGATAAATAATTTGAACAGCAGTTTTCTCGCAAATCGATACCTCAAATTTCAATTCTACCTGAACAGAACTTTTTAGATTCAGTGCTAAATTGTACTTCCTCCAATTTTTCTCCTAATCGATTCGGGCAAAGAATTTGAAGCTAGAAATCATCTTATTCATCGAGCTCCAATAAAATCTTCCCTTCCACAAATCTCTTGACTGTAAATATGTAGATTTCAATTCGAAAACTGACACTCGGGGTCAATTTATTTCATTTTATACCTTGAAAAGGCCAAAATTGAAATTTCTAGCACAGCTTGATTTTTCTCATCTCCTAAAAAACATTCTTTCAAATTTTTCTGCACGAAAAATTCGGCCCAAAAAACACTTCTGCTTACTTTGATCCCTTTTTTAATTTACTCTGGTCGTTTTATTTACCATTAATTCACCAACTTGTATTCTTTTCAAATTACAGAAGCGTATACAACGGAAAAAATATACCCTGGAATGATACCAAAGCATGTAAAGCAATTCGAAAACAATACGGCTTAACAAAACAACAGACCTCGTTTTGCAAGAAATCCTCAGACATAATGCCACACGTTCAAGAAGCCGCTAATTTGGTCGTAAGCACATGCGAACTACTATTCCGCAAACGACGCTGGAATTGCTCCTCGCTTAAAAAGTTACCAGTGATAAAGGCCGATTTGAATATTGGTGAGTTTCAGATCTCTAAATTCAAATACTAACCCATACCGTAGCTACAAGATCACGTTTCACATTGCCTTGTTCGATGTCGTCACACGTGTCCATTGCAGAGTCATCCTTCATAAAGTTTTTATCACCTGAAAATTTTCCTTTTACGTTTTTTTACGAGCTTCAAGCACACGACGCAGAGCAAATATTTCCCTGGCTATTTATGTATTTATTAAAGATATTTATTCGCTTATTAAATCTATTAAATTTTAATTTGGGAAATATAAGTCGGATTATAAAAGACGATCTTTACCCGAACGAACCGGTTCCCATATTCTAAGGCTAATTGATTTCGTATTTTACGACATCGAGTTTTTTCTTTCTTTTTTTTTTTTTTAGATAACAACACGTTTTGCTCGCGACAAATAGACTATCAGCTTTATTAAATTGTAAACGTATATCTGTTGATTTTTATTAACGTAATTAGGACTCCTAATTTTTGACTTTTTAGCATCATCTCGTAACCTATACCAATTTAATACGATACGGTTGAATTTTATCTCACCTTTTAAAATTATTACCATACCTCTGAGGATAAGTTTTATATGCGTGTAAGTTACATACAAAAAACACACATATTCGACCAATTTAAAAATGATACCAGCGTATATCTATTAGATAGGTAAACATTTGAAATTCAAATAAAAAAACTCGCAACGACCGAATGGCGAATACGAATCATTCCAAAATATCTCCCTATTTTTAAAAGCTACGAAAGACATTCGTACGGTTGAAGCCATAAAACGCGACCGTGTAAATTTGATTTTTAAATGCAGCTTTCGCTTCGCATTCGCAGATGCGACGCAACCAAAAGCACTTGAAAATATTAAAGTGAAAGCAAAATTTATGAATATAATGGTTTACGTACGTTTTTTTTTGTTTTAGACATTTCTTTCTTTAATGCAGGTAGGTCTTATTTGGATGTAAATTATTAGAACGTTTTACATTTCGCGTTCATGAAATATTACTACGTAGTATTTACTACCTACGACTGCTGGGCTCAAAAAAAAAGCCGGAGAATTTTTTCGCACGTAGCATGAAACCTTTAAATTACTCATAATGGAATTTATTTGATTGCGAAATGAAAATGTTGGTGGTGAGGGATTTGTTAGAAGTAAACGAGGTTTTAAATTAATTTCTGGAATTGCGAATTTTTTTTCGTAAGGGAATTTGAAAAGATTTTTGAATTACGACAGAATGTCGTTGAAAATAATTAAGATTTCAAAATTACTTAGTTGAAAAAATAAGGGTGTTAAAAAGTAAAAAAAACATGAAAATTTTGAAAAAGTATTTTAATCTTTATAAAAATTGATGAATTATAAAAAATTCAAATTTGAATAATATGATGAAAATGGACTCCCCCCTCCCCAAAAGTCCCACAGTCGAATTAATAATTATAAGATTAAAATTTTAATAAATTACTGAAGAAGAACTTAAATATTTTAAAAAGCTATGCGTGCATAATAATAAGATTTTTTCAGTCAAAAAACCTTCAAAAATTTGTAAAATTCAAAAATTATTGAAAACATGATTTTTTTTTAGTACAAATTTTTGAAAATTAACGCCTATTTTTGATTTTTCTCGTCTTCCAGTTCAAATCGTAAAATCATAAATTTCGTGAAAATCACTCAGAATGCAAAAAAAATGCCAAGTTTGAGTAGAAGTGTTGAAATATGGTAAAAATAGTTCATAAGATTTTCTTTAGTCATGTTAGAGGCGATTTTCCAAAGGAAATTTGGAAAGTCAGACTTCCATTAATTTTTTCGAAGATTTATAATTTTCAAGTGCCAATTTTTTGGTAAAAAGTGTTCAAAAAATGGACAAATAGAATAAAATTCCATCCTAAAATAATTTTTTTTTTCAATTTGGATCTATCCATTTTTTTCAGTTCCATTTTCCAAAATATTCTTTTTTAGTTATTTAGTCAGAAAACATTTTGAATAACATCAAGATATTAAAAAAATTTAGGAATATTTTCAAACTATCAAAAAAGTTTTAAAATTGGAAGAACTTTTAAAAAATTAATTTGATTTTTTTTAAATCCAAATTGAAAAAAAAATGAATTAAAATTTTTTTAGATTAATTTTTAATTTCGTCCAACTCAAAATGACCAATTAAACTCTGTATATAGAATACAAGAAATTTGAACCTAGGTATTTGAATTTTGTGTGATTTTTTTTATTAACTCGTAGATTTCGAAAAAATGTTTAGTTTTTAGAATTTTCTGACTTCCTTAGATTTTATCTTCCAAAATCGTCATTGAGTCATATGGATCATTTTTTTCATTAATTCAAAACAATAAATTTGCCAAATAATTGAAATCTTATTTTTAGAAAGGGGTGCAATGGTACAAGAGTTCAGTGTAATGTTTTTTTCATCATCCCTTCCACTCACTCACCCGAAAATTATATCGACGATCCCTCATTCAACTACGGATACAGGTGCTCATACAATAATACCGCGAAAATGATAATAAAAAATGAAAAAAAAAACGCCGCAACTGCCATAAAATTTCTCATCATATCGCTGGCGACATCACTGACCGAGTTTCCCATATCAAAAACGATGACAATAAAAATTCCCTTAATGCTTCGTATTAACGTTGAAACGTTCGCCCGCGCGGTTGAATAAGTTTCATACGCGTAGGTACCTTCTACCTACCTATCTTCTACATTCGTAGAGTTTTTCAAACGACCGCAATGACGAGGAGAACACACCAGTATCATTCGTGCGTCGTTCCTCACCTTCTCTTGCAGCTCGATAATCTTTTTCAATAATAACGCATCTAACTTTTCCACCCTGATTAATACCTAGCTACATTATTTTAAACGAAAAAGATTATCATATCATGTACCTATACCTGCTCAACAATCCTGCTCATCGCCAACTTTTATAAATCGGTCATTTTTCCCTTTCGTGGAATTTTTTACTTTCAGGCAGGGGCAGATCTGAATAAATTTCGCGAAAAGGGCACAGAAAGGCTATACATATTGCAAAGGGAGATCTGAAAAAGGGGGACCATGCAATTGGAAAATTAAAGTCTTGGAAAATAATTCAATTCATGTTTTATGATCTGAAATTAATAATAAAACCATTCGACTGTTCAGCAATTTTTCAACTAAATACGATACTTTGTTCAAATTCAAACTTTTGGCCATTTTTTTTTAAAAATGTAAAATAAACTTCGATTTTTTAAAAATTCATTGTCATTGAATTTCTTAAAAAGTTATCAATAAATTTTCAGAAATATGATTTATTTTAGGCAATCTCGACTAATTTCAGTAATTTATTTTTGATGAAAAGTGATTTTTGATTCAAAATCAAAAGTAAAATTGACTTCTTCAAAAAAAAATTGGAACAGAGAAAATTATTTTTCAGACAATAAAAATTCAAAAATTGAATGTTGTGCAGTAATTATGAGAAGAAAGGTAAAAAAAAGAAATAAAATGAGTGAAATACGCTCGAAAACGAAAAAAATAGTCGAAATACGGCCAATTATGCGTGAAAAATGGCAAGAGACAATCAATTTTTCCAGAATTCCAAAACATGTATTCCTTTTCGTCAAATAAGCATTTTTAACGTCGACTAATCACAATATGGGTCTGTGGGAAGTATTCACCACGTTTCATTAAAAAAATTGGTCATTTTTCCAATCATCTTCTCATATTTTGAATAATGTGATTCAATGGCGATAAAAATTTATCCTTTGCGCACAAAAATTTGTGATTTTCTAATTTTTTTTCAAGGAAAAAATGAAAAATTCTTCGAAAACAATTCGTTCGTAGATCAATATTCTGAAACGATTTTTCTTTTTAAATCATGCAGGTACCAAAGAACGAGCTGTAGTGCACGCCATGAGTACTGCAGCATTGACGTACACCATCTCGCGAGGATGTTCTCGATCATCGATCAGCAGCTGTGGCTGTTCAGCGCATCCCGAAGACCCACCGGGTGAAAATTTCAAATGGGGCGGTTGCGGGGATAATTTCCAATACGCGTCTCAGTTCTCCAAAGATTTCGACTCGAATAAGAAATCCACGCCAGGGAAACGTAAGGCCAGTAATCAGCTTACATACTCCAACAACAAAATCAATCAGCCGCCAATTAAACGCCAACATACGAACGACGATGCCAACGATGTACCCCAAGACCAAAACACCAGTTTACTCGAAGAAGTGCACAATCACAACGGCGAGATCGGCAGAGATGTAAGTACTTCACAAATACAGCACTCGACACTCAAATCCTTACAGCTCGTCGTGAAAAAACCTCGAAATGTCACAATTCTCCCAAATACGTACTCGCCTTGTTTTAGCACGCGAATGTGAAAATAAGCTCCTCCGTAGATTATCACGTTTTTACACCTTCCCTCGTCCCGCCAGTCCATCTTTACCGCAGCAGGTAGAGATAAAAAAGCCAACAAAAATTACATCCTGTACACTTCATGAATTTTACAAAAATTATTCTCGCGTCTGTACGCCCGAGAAAATCCTCCGAGGAAGTCGCATTTCACGGCGAAAAAAAAGGTAAAAAGTGCTCTAAAAAATACGCGACTTGAATCGTAATCGTGTATATGGTCGTAATAAATGAATAAACCAAAATTATACCGTCGGTGTCGTCTTCGTAACAACACAACGCCACCTACATTACTCAAACCAATCGCGAATAATGCTACATTCATTCATCTTCAGATATACTTTATCTATTATTTAGTAAATTTTCGTTGGAAAATGATAGGTACACTTGTCACGAGAGAAGGAAAGGAAAACAAGGAACGTTTTGTAAAATTCGTTTTACGAGTGTAAAAATCCACCGACGTCATTTTCAAACATATTGTCTGATATTTTTTTGAATATAATGTTTTATTACATTGGAGGGAATGAGGGAGAAAAATTATCCCATTTTGATCATTTTCTTACTTAAGAAATGAAAATTGTGTTTTAGGTAGGAAAAATTTTATGAAATCCGGTTTTAAAATTCAATCATCTCGCTTTCTTCATAATCTTCGGATAGCAAGTTCGGGATGTAAAAAAAATTGTTAAAAATTATTGAAAGATTTTAGAATAATTTCTTTGAAATTTCAACCAGTATTCTCAAGATCCTTCTCAAAAAATTTTAAAATTCTTATTTTTAAGAAAAAATTCGTCAACTACCCCCTTCCTCCCCAATTGCCAATCTTGGCGAATAAATCTGATATATTTTTTTAGGAAAATTACAAAGTTCGTGGTGATTTTTCAAAATTATTTATAAAAATCCTAACGATCAAAATTTAGGTACCTATATTTTCGTTTTTCCATGAATCGTATAATATTTTCATTGGTACATACACCTTGCTAATGTCCGGAAAAAACTTTCTACGGTCTTTACAGATGTCGGATACTTCAGGAAAAAAATTTCATAGACCTCGCGGACGTCCAAATGTTCAAAAAAATTTGTTGACCGACTTCACGAACGTCAGGAACATCCGGGAAAAAATATAACTCAAATTTTCTCATTTGAAAATTTTTTGATTTATCTTACTCGAGCTTAATACCGAGTGCTCAATAAATTCTGATTCCTCCTTGGAACTTTTGTAGGTTGGAAATCCATTCAATTCGTTTTTTTCACATTTTTTATTTGCATTTTACTAGGTAGGTACGATTTTTCACTTCAAAATTTTTGATAGAGAAATTAGAATTTTTTGAACATTCGATGAATTAGTCTACACCTAATTACATAAATGGTGGATTTTTCAAACATTTTAGTCAAGTTTACATAAAATTACCTTTCTATTTAAAAAAATAACAAAACGCATTCTTTTGGAAGCAATCTAGACTTTTTTTTCTAGCAAAAGATCTTGCTAAAATCATTTTTTTTTTTTTTGTAAATTTTGTATCAAGTTTGACGATTTATATGCCCCCCAACCTCACCCAAAAAACACTAGGTACAAAATTACTGAAAAGATTCTAGTTCAAATTTTGGCTTTTTGAGAAAAACTCAATACAATATGTATCACTATTACGTACTAGTCATTTTTTTTCGTCAAAATTCGTGATTATTTTGAGGTTATAACATTGGTCTTCTCCCCCCCGCCCCCTCCAATAAATGAATCAATTCAGAAAAATTCAAAATTACCAAGGCAAAAACTGGGAGCTTTTCCTGCTTTCAAACCGAAAAATTAAAAAAACAAAAACGATTCAACTAATAATTGGAAAAGTTCCTCCGTACACTGCTAAAAGAATTTTCAAATTTTAAGGATTTCAGTGAGCAACGGATGGAAACGATAATTTTCAAAGATCCGGAAAATGAGAAAGTATAAATGGTATTTCCAAACAAAAAAAAAAAAAAAATGGAAAAAATGATTTCATGCACTGGCACTTTTTTAGTCTTAAGAAAACTTGGATTAAAAAATGACGATGATCATCTTTTGGAAAAAAAATCGAACCATACTATGGTCCATAAAAATTTTGAAAAGTAGAAGCAAAAGTACTTAATATTTTGACATTAAATACCTTCCTGGTGAAAAAGATTTTGTTTCATGGCAAAACTTGCGTAATTTTTCGATAACATTTCTGTTTGCACAATTTTTGCAGCCATTTTTAAAAGGTTTTTTCAGATGATCCAATATCATTTCCAAAACAGAATGCAGCGTTCACTATTTTACTTCATTGGCGGGGGAGGGGGGGATGCAAAAGTGTAATTCATTTTCAATTTCAATAATATTCGTTTCGAGACGGTGCTTTGAAGTCCTCTGAAATAATAAAGTACAATGGCTCAGCATCATTGAAAACTTTCTCTCTAGAAATAATTTCATCTTAAGAGTTGAAATTTCCTCAGAGCATCAAATTTTATAAAATTTCAAATCATCTCCCCCCCCCCCCGGTTCAATATCACCCAAAAATTTTGAAAAAAAAAACTGTTCTCCAAAAAAATTAATTACCTAAACTTAAAACACCTCAAAACCAAACTTCACATTTAATCACATTTTTACAGCTCGTTTCCAACAGTCTCTCGGTAGACTGCAAATGTCACGGTGTATCTGGCTCGTGCAGCATAAAAACGTGCTGGAGAGGCTTACCGACGAAATTCAACAGCATCGGTGAAAAAGTCGTGTCCGCGTACAACCGAGCCATTCGAATACACGAGCCGAGTAAAACTCACATGATGGCGCACTACAAATATGAACAACGTTTAGTCTACACCGAAGATTCGCCAAATTACTGCGAAATTAATCCAAAGGCCGGGACCTACGGAACATCTGGAAGGTAATAGCCCAACTATATATGTATTGCTCATTTAACTACATTCTCGTCGCGTTGCTTTTTTCATTCCATAATTTCGACGACAACCGACGACTCTTGTACTCGCTACGAGTAAATTTTTCTACATAATTATTTTTAATAAGTCGAAAATTCTTTCCGAAACGCAGAGAATGCAACCCCAGCTCGGAAGCTGTTGAAAACTGCGATGAAATGTGCTGTGGACGAGGCTACCAAACCCTAATTACAACATATCACGAAATGTGCCGCTGCGCGTATCGTACAGATTTATACAACGTTGTTTGCGACAAATGTAAACGCAATAGAACTATTAGCAAGTGTAACTGATTTACCTGACCTACATACTTTTTATATAAGTAGGAAATATTTATTGTTTTCTCCTCCTTTTATTTTCCTGTTTTATGTTTTAAAAATATAGACACATTTGTATTATTTGTACGAGTTATTTATTCCAGAAATGAATGCATCAAGAACTTTTTCCAAAAAAAATCTGAGCCTGGAGGTAGAAACCATCCTTAGATGTAAAAAAAATGGGTTTTCGGGTTGAAACTGATTTTGGATTTTCTAGAAGGGAAGGGAAGAATCAAAGGGGAACATCAAATTGAAAACCAATTTTTGAAATCTAAGTATAATTTCTATCACACTCACAAGTTTAAATCAAAAAATTATTCGCCCTCAAAAAAATTTCTCATTCTTGCTGATAAAATAAATAATGCAAACCTTCGAATAAAATTATACACGATTTGAATATTGCAAAATGTAAAAATCGCACATTCGAGTGAACGTTTTAAAAACCAGAACTGCAACACGTGGAAATGGAATTGCTCCAGAATTTCAATATGCATTGTAACCTTCAACTGTCTCGATAATTCGAGTTTTCGCTATCATAAAAACTTCAAACATTTTATATCCCATCAAGGGTCACTTTACCTTCGAATTCCAAATACTCGTACTTACGAATATAATTGAAATTCTCAAGTATTGCACAGACGGATCATTAGCTCGAAATGAGACCTGTCATACGGTTGATTGATTTAGAAAACTTGGTACCTATACCTATTATTAGCTCAGAAATATTTCCAACAAAACGAGACACTAATAAACACATTATACAGGTATCAAAAATGACAAATATTTATAATTTTACCTTGAATTGCAGTCGAATCCAATATAAAAGATGTCTCGATAGGAATGATTTTTCCAATTTCGTTTCATTTCCATTTCCTAGAAAAAAACAAACAAACAAACAAAACAATTTGAAAAATGCATTATGAAAAAAAAATTGCAAAACGCAATAAAAAAGTAGAAATGAAAGAACACAAACGTAAGTGAGGTGATTGGTCTTAGTTCATAACGCCTTTCATACGACGATACTGCTTGAACTACACACGCATGTAAATATTATTGCATAATTCGAGATTTGAAAGGCAGATATTTCAAAATCGAAATACATATTACCATAGAGGTTACTCTATGATATTACTTAATACATAGATTTTGATGTAAAAATTTTTTAATTGGATTACTAGACCATTAAAAGCTGAAAAAAATTTAACACAATACAGCAATATATCAATATATTTGAAATCACGATAAAAGTTTCCCTCATGCATATCAAAAATATAACAGTAATTTTTTTTATTTTGTTTCAAATTTCAATTATCAGAAAAAAGAAAGAAAAAAAAAACTTGAAATGATTGCAGCATTGCAGCATAACAATCTCTCAAAAATAAATCAAAACTAACGGTAGAAATGGATTAAAATATCGAAAAAATTGAAAATTCTATTGAATAACTTCATTTTATTTTTTATTTATTAAATATCACTATATTATCAAATTCAAATTCGTGTAGGACAACATATATGCTGATAAAAAATATAATTACATATATAATCCCTCTCTCACAATTAAGCAAACTTTAACCTTTTTTTTTATATTACACAATTTAAAAATCTTGCATGTCATTTTACGGATGTTCAGTAATATTCCATCAACATCACGTTACGATTTCTTTAAAATGAAGTTTTTTTTTAGAATCAATTATTAAAAATGATGATACATTTTAAAACTGAAAATCTTCACCAAAAATGATAATTATTTTTAAAAAATTGAGAATTTGTCTACAATAATTAAAATTGGTTGATAAAAAATGTATTTGAAAAAAATGGGTTTCTTTATAAAAAATGAATCTGGATTTTCTATAGATCTGAAAAATGAAAATTTTTGCCATTTTCTGATTTTTCCCGCCATTTTTATAAAATTTTCCTTCCGCCAAATCTATCAAAAAAATTTCATTACAACAGAAATTTCAAACAATTTTTTTGATAGTAGGTAACTATTTGCAAATAGATACATAGCGATATGGAATTTCATAAAGTCCCGAAATCAACTGGCAAAATTTTAGAAGGAAATTACAAACGGATTTTACAGGATTTTTCATCTGAGATTTGGAAAAACACATCCCTCATCAGTCATCACCACTCTCAAATATTTTTCTGACTGATGAATTTCAATCTTTTCCCAATTGTCTCCTTCTCTTCCTGAATTTCAATTTTTCAATAAATTTGGCTTCAGCAAAACTAGAGCAGAAATGAAAAATTGAAATACTAAATACACGCAAAAAAAAACAGGTCTACAAGAAAATTTTCAACGTAGAATTTTCAAATTCCAATTTTGAATCTTCCATTTTCCTTTCCTTTTTTCTTCTTCAATTTTTCATAATTTTCAATATTACATTTTCAATATTCAATATTTAATTTTAAATTTTCCTCAAAAAGATTTTTTGAGAACCTCAAAATTTCAGAAATCATAATTCAACCCTGAAATTACTCCACAAAATCACAATTCTTCAATCCGCCACCAAAAATACCTCTCAAAAAAATGTAAGTTTTTTTCTTTCCATAATTTTAAAATAATTCAAATCCTATAAAATTGATTTTTTTTTCGACGAAGTATTAAAAGATATTGGAAAAATGTTGAATATTTCCTGAAATATGTAGGTATAACGATCGTAAGTTGATTAAATTTATCAAGTCTGACAATTTACAATTGTGACTGCTCAAATCAAAATATTGCGTTAATTCAACCCCTGCATAAAAATCCAGTATTTTGATACCCATATTGCTTTTTTTTGCTTTCATTAATAAAAAGGATGATTGGCTAAAATTCCAAAATATGCCCAGTAAAATTGTAGCCGTCTGCACCCCTTCCCAATCTAAAAAACACAAAAAATTAATCTTCAATGTAAAATACAAGACTATTTAGTATTTCATTCATTATCAAAACAATTTCGTTAACTTGAGAACCTTTTCATTACTCACAGGACCTATAAACACCAAGCATTGTTTAAATAATGATGTAATAATACGAAATTGAGGAGAAAATTCGAAAACTACTCTCCACATTGTAGTATTAGTCGTTCAATAAACCACATACTTTGTACGGGTCGATTTGTTCAACCGATGTTCCCGCAGCCAGGTTATCTACGTAAATACGTCTGCCTATCGTTATCATTCCAGGAACTATCGATTACCTAAATTTCCAAGTTCGACGAAATCCAAAATTAAGAAAATCTCAACATTTTAATTCTATAGTTTCCTCATTATTCACTTAAAATAGGAATTTTAAAAAAAGGAACCTAAATCGATACCAAAGAAACTACGCCTGCTCAAACTGCACCAAGTACACTGGATTCTTCAAAAAAAAAAAACCACGAGTCGTTATTATGCAAAATCTTAGCATAACTTTTAAATTATACGAAAGAATTATCCGATTAAAATTCTCCGGTGCTTTTACTCGTTAAGCTCAGTACATCAACACTCGATATAAAAAAATCATATCTAGCCGTAAATTCCACAACAATTCAAAAATTGCACCGCATCCTTTCGCAGACACGCTGCTGTGCGAAATAAGCGGAACAGGCTGTAGAATGTAGAAGTCGGGGAATTGGTGGTTGTCTGGAAGCCCACCCTCGCCCAAGTTCGACTTGGGCTTCACTTGCAGACGATTTTCATTTAGCCGCACACACTTGTAAAATTATCTGCAATTCGTATAATAATTTATGCAAAAATTAGCGCGAATGCGTTTTGGCGTGTTTACGCGCGTGTCGTAGCCACGTAGGTACGTAACCCTCCTAAAATTACAATATTAATTAGCTATTCCTTTACTACACCTCGGAATGTTTTATAATTTGATTTGAACGTTGCGCGTACATAAAGAATCAATACAGGGGATATTGACTGTCTGGAATTTCGTCGTGCCCCTTCCTCGCCGCCGCGTACAGTTGATTTGTTGTGTTCAGCCAGCGTCGACTATTTAACCCTTTGCAGACGGCTATACCCGTTCGCCGGACGGCTTTTTCTTTTGCTTTTTTCCGTAGAGGTACTCTCCCTCGTGTCGCCTGTCTTCTCCCGTTTTCCCCTCATTCCGCCAATTGCAATGATAAAAACATCGTGTTCCGGGATTTCGACTATTGTTTCTACGGGTGTCGTCGACGTCGTTTTCACTCGTCTAAAAATATAAAGAGACGTACGAGAGACGACGAATTTCGCAAATTAAAAATCCTCGCTGAGGAGCTCGCGGTGGTGAATTGACGACGTCGTATCAGACATGAAATAAGAGGGGGAAGTAGAGAGTGGGCCACCCTTATTTATATTTTCTCAAAAAATCGACAAATTTCGTCGTAAATGTAAAAAAAAATTGAAAATGTGCGGTGATTTATATATAATCTAACAAAGTTTTAGAATTTTTGAAAAAATTGGCAAAGAGGATAGTCAGGTAAGACATGATTTTTTGACCCATGCTGCGATTTTCGATCTTCTCCCCCCCCTCAACGACGTTCTTTAATTTAAAATAATTCGGAAAAATGTTTTAACCCTCATCTCTCCCTCCCATTCGGAATTATTATATGGAATTTTTATTAAAAACAGTGGCGATGGTGACGAGTAAGTTTTTCAAACAGTAATCGCATTTTGTTGTAGACCAGGCCGTAGAATCGAAAAATTTCAAAGTTTTTTGATTCTGCAACCTTCATTCATTTTAATTGTCTTATCGATAAAAATATCAAGTTTCAATTTCAATAATAGCTTCAAATTCAACAATGATTTTTCGAATTGGAGTTGCGGTTGAAAATTTTTTTTTAATTTGATTAAAAAATTTGGAAATTAGGAAAGAGTTTTGAATATCACTGAAAAATAATTTCACGAATTGGAGAGATTTCAGAGTTGAAATTTTTAAAAATTTGATCAAATTTCCAAGTTAGATGAAATTTTGAGAAAATTACATGAGATAGCCACGACTGCCCAAAAACGCGTTTAAAAATTCACTTTGATCTATTTTGATGTTGTAAGGTTAAAAATCGCAAAAAACTATGCAGAAAAGTTGTTATTTTTACAAATTTGTCAAATTAGCAGTGTATTATACGAAACTGACGTCGGATTTCCATTCAGCAGACCAAAATACCTCGATGAACATCCTTTTGCCTTGAAGTTTCAAAATTCACTTTTTTGTCATAAAAAAAATAAGGATAAAATATGAATTTTGAGACTTTAATCGCGATCACAGTTTTTTTTTCAAATATCACCACCCTCTCCATTAATTAAATACCTAGGTACTCAATTGTAGTTCGATATTCTACTTATTTTTCAAGTGTGTAAAAACCAAAAAGAAGCAGAAGCAACCAAATATAATCAAAAAAGTTTTTTATAGGATCAAATAGAACCAAATGGAACCAAACTGAACCGAAAGGACACAAATAGAGAGTAACCAAAAAAAAAGAAAAAAAGAAAACCATTCGAATTCGGTAAAAAAAATTTACTGTATTTTATTCATCAAAGTACGATTTTATGTTTCATCTAATGAATAAAATTGAAAGAATTCATAAGTCAGTTACCTATGCTGAAAGAAATTTACCAATTGATTTGAAACGAAAAAAAAAAATGAAGAAAATCCAATAATTATTTGTGGGAATAATAATTGCATAATTTTATCGAGGCTTATAGTTTTTTTTTTTTTTTTTTTTTTTTAAACTCGAAGTCAACTTTTTATTTCATTCCACCAAAAATACAGACCATGTCCTTATACATTGTGAAAAAAATATTAAAGAAACCAGTTCATTGTTTGCGTGGTAGTGTGTGCGCTTGTAGCAGTATAAATTTACACAATGTTGGCTTTTGCCCGGATCAGTACATAAACTCGACTAACTCGACCATAGTCCAAAATTCATTCTATTACATCCCTTCTTAGCCCTCCTACAGAGAAGTTGACAAAAAAAAGGTTTCGCAGTGACTGGAATCTGAACCCGGTCACTCATGATTTAATTAGGTATTGTGACGTAGTCATTTCAGGTTTCAGTAAGAATAAGGAGCTTCGCCTACATGCCACCTAAAAAATCAACTGAGAAGTGTACCCATGAAAACTGAATTATTTTCGTCCTCTTTTCAATATTATAGAACATTGATTTAAAAAATGAAGAAATTTCAACTTTTGGATTCCTTTCTCCTTAGAAATTTTTATCCTCGTTTCACTTGAGCTCGATGAATTTACACAATTCATTCTTTAAAAATTGGTATGAATCCTTTTTCCGTCCATTCCAGCTCATTAAAAAAATGAATTTTGAAAGAGGAAGGAAGTCATTAGAGAATTTTTTCACAGTCAAAAAATAGCACGAAACGCTGTTCAATTTTTTAAAAAAATTGAGTTGGCAAATTTTCAATTTTCTAAATAATATTAGTCGTCAATATTTTTTAATTTCCACCCCCCCCCCCCTCACCGAGGTTTTTGCTCAATTTTCGTCTTTACATCGTTTACTTATTACAAAAATACCCATTAGTGTGAATCTTCGCATAAAATAAAAAGCTCATTAATAAACGAGCATCCAGATCCACGTATTAAATAAACGTTGTAAACTCGGTGCCATAGCTGGGTATCGAAACGTCAAAATTTTATTCCAAGTTTTCATTCGCTTCAAACTTATTCGACTCGGTTAACCACACGAATGTTGAAACTTTCGAAACTGTCTTCAGGATACCAACTTGACTCCAGAGTATTCCCATCGTCTTCTTTCTCTGTTTCTCGTGTACAGCGTATAACCTTTGCTCAACTGTACATGTTTCCAACGTACAGCTGATAGCAGATTTTATTATGTTGTTCAAGCAGTTTACTGACCGTATCTGCCGACAGGCGGTATTTTGAACTATTGTGGAAAAGGCTACTTTGCGTTTTAAAATTTTGCTACAAGTACGTCGGTCGTGCCGCCATCGCCATGAGCGTTATTTTATACTTTTAGTATTCGAACATTCTTATAAAAACGTTGGTGATCTCTATTTAAACGCTGGATCGAAATACTCTCTCAATTTGTATCAGTAAAAATTCACTGAAAAAAAATATATTTATTGAGATTATTTGCACCTGGAGGAAAACTGTTTGCATGGCATGACGTTGAAAAAAATAAATGGGATATTTAAAATCGATGACCACATTTTGAAAAGTTCGAAAGATGACCCCCCTTTGTCCTTTTTTAATGAAAGCTGGAATTTCATGACGAGTAAAAAAAAATAAGATTACCGTTGAAATGTTAAAAAATCTAAAATAATGAAAAAGAAATTTTTTTTATTTTTTTTTTCAACCAACAAATTTTCAGAATAGGATCTCGATACTCTTGAGAATACAGGAGTCCACAATTTTGACCAAAATGGAATAAAATTTTTAAAAAATACATAATTATATGATCAATTACTACAAAATCAAAAACGCCGAGTTCGAATATTTTCTCATTTTTTAAAATTTGACCCTTCAGTGCTACTCTACCCCCCCCCCCCATTTCGAAAAAATGCATATCTATTCTCAGTAATTTGAGGTTATCGAATTAAAAAACACTTTGTTATCAGACAAACTTACTTGTAAAAACTCATCAAAAACATCAAAATATTTTTGTGGAAAAAATGTCAAAAATCTCAAAAAACTGAATTTGTTTTAGTAAAAAAAAATTAGTTTCCTAAGAAAGAAGGTCATCATCATCATTTCACAAAAAAAAAAAAAGATTTTCAGAAATAATCATCGCTGATCACCAGTTTCAGCTCCTGTTTTTAATCACAAATATATCCACTCTTGTGTAAGAAAATTGAACAATTTTTCAATCTGTCTGCTCGACGACAAAGATAAAAATTAAGATATGAAAAAATTGAAATTTTGTCATAATTTTGGCGTTCGATAGGTCAAAGTTTATGGTTTGGAGGATGTGAAATGCAAAAAAACCATGGTTTCCCATCACAAGGGAGGAGTTTCGAATAATTTTATCCAATTATTTTATGCTTTTTTGATCAAAATCTGGACAAAAACTTCGAATTTTAATCAATTTAGATAATCTGCCTTTGCATCAACTCGGCGTTGCCTTGTGCATTCTCCTTAAATCTTCGAAATTTGTTCAAAGCTTCAGCTTCTTCACTTCTACAGGTAAATATTTTTCTCATCCCTGCAAAATATTCTCTATACAGCTAATTTTTTCGCCAGTTTTCGCTGTTTTTCAAACAGTTCCGCAGTTCAATAAATCTTTTCATGCAACAAAAATTGATTCCAAATGAGATGTTCGAAAAACTGAACTTTTATAATATTTTTTCGCGAAAAAAAAATTTGAAATGGTTATAAAAGTACTTCACTTCAGGCACCTATTTGCCATTCTGAATGAGAGCATACATTTCAAGAAAACTAAAGCAATCGGTCCAGCCAACCGAAGATTAAAAAAATTAAACCTCGCGAGAATTCACCTCACGATGAAAACTGCGGAAATATAACATTCTGTACTCGCCCCAGCCTATACCTAAAGACCCTAAACAAAATCGTCGTAGGTAATTACCGGTATAAACTTTTTCTTCGCTCAAAGATTGAATAGAAAACTTCAAACTCTAACGCGGCAATATCACGAATAAAGTTCAATTCTGGATTCGGTATTCGATTGCTTTGTATATAGGTACTCGTAAACCGCTCACCTTCGATATCAACGCAGCTCCGAATAGAAGCCGGAGACGAAGTTATTATATACGTGAAAATCACGCCAAAATGACCCTTTTTGAAAATCGAAAATTCTTGCCGCGTTTTAAACTCTCGAATCTCGTCAATGGAAATGGATTTAAATTTTCATAATTCAAACGCAAAATGGCGTGACGTCAATTTTTCACGCCCGCCACGAAGACGACGATGACGACGTTTCGAGGGCAAAAAAACCTTCCACGTTTGCCTCTTTCTCGTTGATATAAAGGTAATCGCATAAGGTAAGGTACCTATACCAGTATACACAGTAGGTACATTTTTTTTTCCAACAGAAAAATATTCTTTCAACGAAATCCACGTCCGCGATCGCGCACCTCCCCCTTTCCCCCGCCAACTCTATCAAGCATCGCGTAAAAATTTTTCTCTCTGCCTATAAAAGAGTGAAAATGTTACTGCGAAAGCTTTTCCCAGCCTCATACTATCATTACATTTTCTACACTTCAAAGACTTCATTAAAAAGTTCAAGAGTGTAGAAATAATTCCTCTGCATTCAAAAATATGGATTACTCAAGTCGCGGGGAAGAGTAAAATTTAACGAGAATTTTCCGTCTTTCTTTTCTCCCCCTCTGCTTCGTCTTTTCCCCATTTTTTTATGCATCAACTTGGCTTGGGAAACTCGCATAGCAGCATTTTCTTTCGTACGCCCGCCCCCCGACTCTGGGCGAGGTAAGTACTTAAAATCTGCTGCCTTTTCGCAGCAATATGCAACAAACCGAATAGTGGCGTTTTTTCCTCTGAATTCTGCACCGAGACTAATTGAAACCGCGTCTTCGTCGAGTTTTCTCGTACACGTTTCCGTGTCATTTGGTTTTCGTTACTGTCAAGAGTACGTATTATTCTTCTTTCGTGGCGAGGCGGCTGCGGCTGGTTTGTCGATATTACGAGGAATACACGAAGCCAAGGGTAGGTAGGGGAGTCGAAGTATACGTCGTATATTTCACGATGGTTTCGCCCTCCACGATGTTCAAACTACGTTGTGAAAATAAAAGGTACTTTGTGTTACAGATCGAAACTAAATTTATTTTCAACGTGAACGGAAGAATAATTTTGGATGATTATTGAAGGTGAAGTGGCCAACAATGGATTTAAAATCGAAACCGAAATAATATTTACTTATCAAATCCAGTTAAAAACGAGATAAATTTCGCTACCAAAATCAATATAAAAATCAATAGAAATCATTTTCGTATCGATTTTGAACTTTTGCACGTGCTCCAAACGTCTAAACCTCAAAAACGAATAAATTTTAATTTCTTTTTATTAAAAATGCCTAAATTTATGAGTTAGGGGCCCATGTTGAAAAATCTAGGAGCAGGGACGTATGAGAAGTTGGCTATCGGGCAATAGCCATTTCCAAAAATCAGTCTGCTCCGAATATTCCGAAAATCTCCCTTTCCCTTGAGTTTGGTAGAAACGGTTTTAAGAAATATTAAAAAGAAGTGAATTTTTTGCTTCTTGAACACGATTTTACAAAATGAATTCGTTCAAAATCCACTTCCATTTTACAATTTAAAAATTATTTCTAATCAAGAATTGTAACTTGAATTACTCAGTACTGCTGTCATAGATGTTAAGAGAAATTTATGTTTTTTGAAAAAGATTTATGATTTGCATAATATTATTTTAATGTGAAAGATGTGTGACAAAAAAATTAGATTAGGAAGAATATGCATTTTTTTCTGTACCTATCAGGTGTCCATTATATTTCAGAAATGGTTTTCCTTGACTTTTCCAGGTTTTTCAGACGAATTTTTCAAAATTTTCCAGACCTTTTTAGTATGTTATTCCTGAAGGAGAGAGAAGTCAAGGGGATGATTTTTTTCGCGTGATGAAATTGTGCAGAATACTGATTTGTTTAGAAATCATTACAGACTTTTCAGTTCTCAAAATTTTTGATGCCATCTCCCGCCTCCTACCTTCCTCACAACTCGGTACAAAAACTTGATCTTGAATTTACAAAAGAAAAAATTATTATTTTGTATTAATTCATTTATTTAAAAAAAATTCATTCTCCAAAACAGGATGGCGCATCATGCCTCAGGTTACCTTATTTGAATGAATATTCAACTCACTCTAAACGAACAACTGAGCGGAATTTGCGAAGAATTCCACTCCGACGATTACCTCCTATTTTCACTTCGACAGTGCAAAATAAACCCTCAACAGTTCGAATTTAGAACACGTTTCAATACGAAATTCCTACGGACTACGAGTACATACAACACAAAGACATAACGAGCTCGACAAAACTTCTTAATGAATTTTATATTCAATTTAAAACTTTTTTTCCTGCTCAGTATCTGCGATAAAATAGTTCCGAGATTCGTAAGTGTAAGATAACTTTATCCGCAATCACTTGATTCGCTTTCTTTTGCACATCTGACCATTCATGCCTAGCATCCGTAACTAAAATTCGCCTCGACGAGTCTGCCTGCGTCATTTTGTAATCTGTTTCTCTTCGATTCTCTTATTTTTGAGTCTCCTTTCCCACTAATGTCACTTTTGTGAAATCTGCTGGCAAATGCCAGTTAGAATTTCCAGAAGAAGGAAATCAAACATGAAGGCAACTACAGTGATAATTCCAGATAGAAACATCAAAAATTGGAAGATTTCTAGTGAAAAAGACGATCGAATAATGAAATTTCAAAAAAAAAAACCGGTCCAATCAAAGCAAGGGTGGAATTTTTTTGATAAAAAATTAAAGTTGGAAAATCATTTACAGGTATTCCTTCAATTGAAAAATTCAAGACGAAAATTTTTCCCGGTTTTTTAAAGAATGGACACATCCTGCTTATGGTCATTTATTACCTACCACTCTTTTAGGATAAGTTGGAATTTCCTATAATTCTTTATCAATTTTTTTTTGTCAATCTCACAAAAAGAACGGAAAATTTGTGGAGCGAATACAAAAATGTATAGGTCTAGGTTAGGTAGCATTTTTGGGAACATTGCTCATTTTGAATGTTGAATTTCAGTCCAAATCTTGAAAATTTCAGGTATTGTAATTTTTCGTCAGAATGATTTGAAGAGGGAGAATTTTTCGTTCAAGGTTTTGAAAAATTATAGAGAATTTCCGCAAAAGTTTTATACAGCACTGATTTTCGATTTACAAAGTTGATTGGGCTCCTATCGTTGTTTTTTTCGTCGACATGGATGGGATAGGAAGAAGAAAGGTTCCAATTTCTCAACTGAGAAAATATTTTAGGTTGAGCGGTATCTCGACCCAATAAAAAAAGTTCAATTTATAAAGAAGTGCAAGAATTCAACCACAGCGAAGCAAGGGCAAAAAAATAACAAAATAAACTGATATAACTTTAAATGATTTTTGTAATTATCATTTTTTTTAGATTTTTACAATTTTTCAGCAAAAAATTCAAAAATTTTTTCCAGACTTTTTTCCTGACTTTTCCAGATGCTAAAATTTTTTAGGAAATTTCAAGGGTTTCCAGAAAGTGGATACCCTGGTTTTAAACTGAAATTCAGGCTGCTTTGTTCGAATCCTCGGAATGGAAATCCCGACCATTTTCTTATTTTGCTTATCAATAGACATCCTGGTGTTATATTTTGCATAAATTTGACGACAGAATTCATGATTTTTCATCCTTAACCTTATTCATGGGGTAAGTTGCAAAAAAAATTGAAAAAAATGCTCCCAAAAGGGATTTTTCATCCAAATGAAAAGAAAACGTTCGAGCTTTGATTTTTAGCAAAAACTATACGATTTGGCTAATTTGAATAGCTTTGACAGACTATTTGATCTTAAATGTTGCCTCATGCCTCATGCCCCAAATACCCTTATTTCAATGAATTATCCCATCACATACATCAAGACGACAAACAGACCCCACAGGGACCATCGTCATCGTATAAAAATCTAAAAAAATGAGCTCTCGTTTCGACGCCTTCATGTGCTGTAAATTTGTTTACGTTCGAAATATACATGAAGATAGGTCAGTGCTGAAAAGACGGTGAAAAATAGTTAACGAGGTAAAAGCACGACCGAGAACGACGTCGGTTCGTATACTACGCGGGTAGAACGCTTTGAACGAACGCATCGAAAACGTATTCGTAGGTATACGAAAACGTCGCGGCGAGAGAGAGCTTCGCCAGTAGTATACGCGCTTGTTGAAGGGCTGCGGAGCAAAGACAGCGGCGCATCAATTCTGATTTTGATAATAGCGTCGTACGGTGTCCGCTTTTTTAGTTTGTCTTTGAGCAGACGTCGGGACGCCAGTGAACGCGCGTAACTCCATAAATTCGAGCCGCCGCCACCGTCACATTTTACCTCTTCCGCCCTACAAAACTGCCACATCACCTGCCTGTGCCTGAACCCTTATAGACGCTTCTCATTATCAGCCGACCGTGTTTAGCATACCGCGTATATCTGCAATTATCACTCCCACATATTCATCGTATCCGCCGTTAAAACCATCGTAATTTAACGTAAGTACCAATTTTTTTTCTGAATTTTTTTGCTTCTATACGTAGAATAGCTCGCTTTCGATATTTCCATTTTCAATTTTTAAGAGAAAATATTAAACCGAATTTTTGGAAATATTTTACCCAATTTTTTGATATTTTTCGATCAAGTTTTTAGAAAAATTTCTCCCAATTTTAAGCCATCGTCGCTTTTATGTTCCGTTCTTTTGTTTAATAACCTCGAATCTGTCTCTATTTACAACTATCTTGACACACGACCGAGCATATTAAATTAGCGTCGCGACCGGCAGCACGAATTCGATTAAAATTATTTATTACATCGTTTAAAAACGTCAGCGGTGAAAATCGAGCAGTTTAAATTTATTCAACTCGTAAATCGATTCCAAAGTTTGTTCTCTATTCTTTTTTTAACCTTATATACGGCTAGTACATTTATATACCGGATAATAGCGAACTCCGACGACGTACTATACCCAAAAGTTCCCCATATACTTTATCAATTATGAATTTTACCTCCCCTCGCCCTCGGGCTACCTTCGAAAAGGCCAAATTAGTACGATAAGGTTGATTTGTTAGCACAAGCTGGGCTAATTTTTCAAAATATCTGTACACGTTGGTAAATTATGCAAAACTTTCGCCCGAGCTATTTTTCACCGAGTAAATTTATACTTACCTCATACTCCGGGTCGATTCGTGTCTCGAAAATTTACCAAACGCGAAAATTTTCGACGGTTAATTTCTCTCGCTAGTAAAAAACACACCGTCGACGTAAATTTCTTAAAACCATTTTAGTAAAATGGATTAAAAAAAAGGAGCGTTTAAATGCACAATGTGTGTTACCTTCGCATTAAGTAAACTCTCAACGTAAAAGCTCTTCGCGAGAATAAAATTGTTAATCGTGTTCTCGGGGGCGAGCGTTGAAAAAAAAAGGCCTGTAGCTAATTTACGTAGACCTGTCAATACGACCGAGGAAAATTTCCACCAGGAAAGTTTACAAGGATAATGACTTCAGAGTAGAATGATCTTTTGAGAAGAAAATTATCGGGTTTCGAAACACAAGGTGTCTATTGGATCTGAAAAAGGAAGAATTTGGATGTTTTATGGGGTTTCTTATTGTTTTCATAACATTTTTTCGTTTCAAATTCCCTCCCCCCCCCCAAAAAAAAACACCACCAATTTTTATTTTTTAATTTAAAAATCCAAGCAGAGCAAAATTTTGAAAATTTTTGCTTTTTGTAATAAAAGAACACAGTCCATTTGCGCACACTTTTCAAAAATCAGTGTTGCACTTGCAGTGGTTTCAAAAATTTGACAGAACGTAAAACTTGATTCGATTTACATGGTAGCCAGATTTATTAACGAAAATAAAACAAAAGCTTTTATTTTTTATAGGCTAAAAAAGTTGAAATTTCTCCCCATTATCTATTAAGAAGAACGGAAAAAGAGTTCAAAAATTGATTACGTAGACTTGAAGTTATTTCAAAATCATTTTTTTGATGAAAAATGTTTCCAGCGAAATCACTTCTCTCTGTAAAATCGGAATTATGAAATAATTTTGAGAAAATCTAACCAAAATAAATATCTGTAAAATTATAAAAAATCAATTGAATTGAAAAAATTACGAAAAAAAATTGAATTCAAGTGCAGTGTCTTCAAACTCTCAACATGAATATCGCAATTTTAGGATTTTCAAGAGCTAAAAAATTTCCAATTTTGCATCTGAAAAATTGCCAAGCTTTTCTGAGGGACTTTACAAATTTCGATTTTTTTTTTGAAAATATCATGACAAAAAACCGAAAAATTTAAAAGAAAAATCGTTTGGATCAAGTCAATTTTTTTTCAAAATTTGAAAAAAAATTCGAATTTCTAATGTGTTTTAGGTCAATTTTCAGATCTCGAATCTCTTGATTTGTTGCTCATTGCTGTTTTAAAATTTTTTAAAGAAGTTTTCAAATAGCTCAGATTTTTGGAAAAGTATCAAACTTGACAAATCTATTCAGAGGTAAAGAAAACTTCTGGTTAAATGAAGAATATTCCTTCTTCAATTTACAGCCAATATAAATTCTGATAGTCATCTTTTCTCTCCCCTTCCTCCAAAAAATTTTTCTCGACTTATTTTGAAAAAAAACACGATTCCAATTTTCAAGAAGGTTCAATTTACTCTCTCTCTTTTTTATCATTCCATTTCATCGAGATGACATTCGTAACTTTTGAAATTTCAATAACACGAATCCTCGAACGAAGCTAAAAAAATTTCTTCAACTGAAATCTCCACCCAACGGAATTGAAAATACTTGGAAAAAATTCTAAAAATTGATCCTTTTCTTTCTCCTTCCCTCGTTCACTATTTCTACAGACTTAATAAAAATCATGACTGTGAAAGAAGGAGATTCTACTTCAAGAATCTGTTGAAGAAAGTGTTCGTGTCAATCCTCTCCTCCTACTAGAAAAAAAAACATTTTACATTCCAAAAAAGTGTGCACAAATGTTCTCTTGTCATTTAGGAAACAATAAGACAAGAAAATTTACGTGAATGAAGGGGGGTGTTAGAAAATGTATGCAAATGTCTCTTGTCCCAGAAAAATTATTAAAATTCCTGCTATTTTTTGTTTCCATGCTAAATAAAAAGATAAAATTCTAGCCAATATGTGGGTTTTCTTGTTTTCCTCGCCAGTAAATACAGCAAAATAACAAGAAAATTACCCCTATACCGAAACATCATCCAAAATATGCAAAAATCATCCCTAAAAAGTTAAATTTTCAAACTAATAACAAAATTTTTCCAAACGGTCGTTTCATTATTGAAAAAAATTACACAAAACGAAAAAAAAATCCAACTGGAAAATCCTCCACCGGAGGAAAAAAATAATAAAAATTTTCGTACCCTCATTTCACGAAGGTAACATAAAACGTTCCAACGCTGAGAGAGAAAGAGTATTCGGTTCTTTGTAATTTTTAACAAGGCGATGCACTTTTAGGGCTGCATTCTGCGTTTCGATAAAATCGATAAAAGCTCGACAAAGGGTACAGACACTTTAAAGCGACCAAGTTTTACATTGTAGCTTGTTCCTTTTGTTTAGTCGGATGCAAATGAAAATAGATTAATTTTACGAGAACGATATGCCGTTCGAGTAAATTAGTTTATAAACCGATGGATAGAAAATTATCGTTCGTGTATAGCTCTCGCTCGTTCCCGGTACCAGCAAAAATTCTCTATCGTTTATGGCGCGTATAAAATTTACACACCGGAGCCTGGCACTTAATATCAAAGGTCTCCCGCTGTCGTGTTTCGAAATTAAACCTAAAATAGACAAAATTAATAAACACTCGAAGGCGTACACGACGCGATTCGATGATCCTCGTTAGCCATTTTTTTGCATAGCCCAAAATTCTCCCTCAAATCGACGAATTAATTTAAAAATTTTCTCGTCTCGAAATTATTCTAGTTACGTACCAGTAACGAGAAGTAGCAACGTGGGAAAAAAACGACGAGAATTTTCGACTTAGACGAAAATTGTTCTTATATATAATTAAGGCTTCGTTGGAATTTTCGATGCTCCATCATCTTGGCGAAAATTTTTCTCTCTTTTTACTCCTGCCAGCATAATTTGAAAACATCTCTGGCTTTTTCGTTTTGGTAAAATACAAAAGTAATTTGATTTTTCGAAACAATGAGATAAAAATTAACTTAATTAGAAAACAATTTTAAGGAGGTATTTTCCCAAGCAACTAGAGAAAGTTTACGGTACGAATGACTTTCGAAGCAGAATCGACTTATATTATTTAATCCCAAAGCTGCGAATTTTTTCTCTCTCGATGCCGATATCGTCAATTACGATGAAATAACCTTCTTTACTTTTTATTTCGAAAACAAATATCTTCTCGGCGGTTTCGCTTCGTGATCCTTTGGGAGACAATTTTCGTAAATTTTTAGCCTCGCCTAAGAAGGTATTTAAAATACCCGAAATGACGCTCCGGCGCTGATTTTCGAGTTCAATTTTGACGAAATTTCGCGTCTCGAGGAAAAAAAAACACGCGATGGAACCACTTAGCCGAAGAATACGACTAGGTATGGAAACGAAAGGAGGGGAAAAGTCCGCGTAAAATTAAATAAAAAGATTCGACGTTCTCGATACGATACGCTATATAAGTGAAAATTTTTATATTATATTTTTCTAATTTACTATAACAATAATGAAAGTTATGACAAGAGTGAAAATCCTTCAATTTAAACAAACTTCTCTCGTCGGTAATTTCGCAGATACGAAAGAAGGCTCGAGGTTGTGGAGGACAAGGACGAAGGGAAAATCGAGATATTTATTTATCGGCGAAAAGACGAGAAAAGCAGGTGCCACAACCAGTAAACTATCGCAGTATTCTTGAAACAAGTTGACAACCGAGTTCTTTTCTTCGAAACGAATTCGAATCCTCCAATTAATGGCATTTAGATATTCCTCTTCGGGTTCTCCACCACACGTACCCCTGCTTTGTTCCTTTTCCTCCAGCACCGAATTCCAATAAGTTCTCATTTAAGGTTATTTACTCATGTATAGGTAAGGTACGGCGCCTATTTAGTTTATATATACGATGCTCTGCGCGGAAACATCGTATCGTCATCGAACTTGCCAAACTTTTTCTCGTTTGATTTTATACTCGACGATCTTTTTCCTCCATTTTACCGTATTTCGTTCTCTTGTACGGTTTTGTTTACAAATTGTTTGCAGAAGTTATCTTAATTCGCATCAATTTTACAATTTTTACCGTTTAATGAACGTCGATTACGTTGATGGAAGAGGAAGAAAGGTGAAGAGATCGATACGGAGTCAATTTCGAAGTAATTTAAATTTAGCATTTTAGACGATTCCAGAGCTGGATTTAATTAAATTTGATTTTTTGTACGGAAAAGTTGATAAGTGAAGAGAGAAAGCATTCAATTCAACGAACTTTTTTTTTTGTATTTAAACATTATTTGCGGGAAAAAAAATGGTACTTAGGTAGTGCCAAAAAAGAAAAGGATTAGATTGGAATTATACTGAGTAAGAGAATCTTCAAATTTTAATAAAAATAACTGTTGTTTTTTTTTTGGAATAATCTAAGAACGAAAATTTTCAATTCTGATTTCCAGAATTAAAAATTTCAAGATTCAACTTTGCATCACAAAATCTACGCAGGTAATAGGTATGTACTTTGGATATTACGCTACGTTTCGTTGGCCCCAACACCAAGGGATAGAGGATGGATAGGGAAGTCGAATTTTCTCGAAAACTTATTTTATTCCTTGAAAATCAAGAAGAGACAAGGTTATCGAAATAAAATGTGTACATTTTTTCAATTAATTTCAAATCAGTTACTTATTTCGGAAAAAATCCTGTCAATCCAAGAACTGTTCCTCACAAAAATTTACACTAAATCTTTAATTCTCATAAACGAGGACAAAATGTCCTACAGACAGCAAAATTCGGGCTGTTTCGGTAAAATTTTCCACTAGATGGATGAGTTTGAATACTTCCTTTCTCTCACAATTCATTTATTTTTCAGCATCACTGATTATCGTTATTGGGAGGGGGAGGGGTTTTAAAAAATCAAACTTCAATGGCTGTGAATTATTCGTAATTTCTTCTCGGAAATTTTCTTCATTATTTCTAAATGAAGTTTTGAAAATTTTTCACTTTCTGTTAGGTTACAAAAATATGAGTTCATAAAAAAATAAGAAAGGACATCTTCAAAAAATCTAGGTCATTAAATTACATCTGTAGGTAATCAATTCTCAAGTTATGTTTTCTTTAAATAATTATGAAATTGAAAAACAAGTGGAATTCTGAGGTTATTGAGACAAATCGCAGATCTTTTTTAAGGGAGTACTAAGAACTATAAAATAATGACTAATTTTCTCTTAATAAAAATATTGTTGCATCACAATAGCTTTAAAAAGTCAAAATAAACGAAAAATAGGTAATATAAATAGATAGAATTACCTATTTAATTTCTATAAATTCTGTAAAAATTGATTCGACTTCCAACATTCCAAAAAAAAATCGAAATAAAAACCTCAATATCTCCTCCTCTTTTTGAATTCAAAATTCACCTTTTTCCAAAGTTACTTGATGCGTGAAAAATACGATAAAATTTCGAATTATTCCAGAAAATTTTGATTCAAATTTTTCCAATTTTTTAAAAATAATTCAAGTTTTGTGTACTTAAAAATATCCAAGTTATTCAGAGGCTTCAATGTTTTCCTTTCCCAAAATTTTTGAAAAAAATACGAGCCCATGTGGAAATGCTTCATTATCTGAAGTGACCTTTAGAAACATGAAGGAGGAATTTGTTATATTCTTTGGATCAAGTCAAAATTGAATGAAAATTTCAAAAATAGAGAACATCTTATAGTCCGAGCCCGGCGAAAATTTTTGGTAAAAGTTTGAAAAAACTGATTGGTTTCAATTCAATAGGTGATTTTTTTGCTCATTTCTCATGTTATTTCAAATCAAAGATTTTTCATTTATCTTTCAATCAAAATTTTCGATTTTTTGACAACCTGAAACTGAGAATTAATTGAAAAAAAAAATGATTTTTTTATTGAAATGTCAGCGAAAAATCAAAAATTTTCCAAATAAAAATAAATAATACTGCTCGAGGGAAGTGAGGGAGAAAAATTTTCAAAAAATACTGTTTAAAGAGCACAGCTGCACTTTTTTTTACATTTTTGTAATTAAAAGATCTCTTTTAGGGGTAAGCCCCCTTAAAAAATGCGAGCTCGGTACAAATGCACCCCTGAACCCTCCTCCTCCTCACCGGGCTTGCTCCTGGGAATTTTTTTCAGAATTTTTCAAAAGCAATATTCTCGTTGCGTCATATGAGACGAGCTTTTATTTTTCAAAAAAAAATCAATTTCAATTTTTATTCCAAAAATTTCTAAAAAAAAAAAAAAAAAAAAAATGAGAAACACAATTTTTTACAGCTCAGGTTACAAGATACACACATTCTTTACACATGTTTTAAAGATGAGAAAAAATTTCCAAATTTAATCACAGCCTTTCAGGAAAAATAAAACGAAAGTGGAAAAATCACCAACATATCTACTTCGTTGAAATTCGTTCAAAATTCCATAGCAAAAAATTACCAACCTTGAATTCCCGTAAAATGGAAACTTTAATACTGGAAAAAAATGAACTCGTAAATTTTTGCAACCTTACAAAGAAATTCATTTCGTAACTACAAGTTCATGAAAAATTGAAGACCAACGACCCAACACCGCTAAAAAAATAATCTAAAAATAATACCATCTCGTTCGTTTTCCAACAACCCCGACAAATATTCGCCACGATAAGAAAAATCTGTTAAAGAACCTCTTCGCCGTTCAAACTCGAGAGAAAAAATATTAATAATTAATTCCAAAACAAACCATCTTACTCAATTTGAACGAACAAAACACCCTTTTCTTTTTATCAAATCAACCATATAATCTGCGTCGGAGTATTCTACGAAACAACGCTATGCCGCCGCGGAAAAATAAAAATAAAAAAGCACAAAAAAACTATACGGGCTTCGCGAGCGTCAATATTAATTAAAAAATAACCGTAGAGATTTTTCCCAACATTACCTTCGCGGCGCGGCTCGTTTAAGAAATTAATCAGAAAGCTTCCTTTGTATTTGGCCAATCAATCACCGGCAACATTCCGAGTCGAACATGGGAACCAACTCAGGGGAGAGCGAGGTAGCAAATACAGAAAAATAAATATTTCAACCGCACAGCCAAACTAAAAAGAAAACGCCATCTGAGATAGGACGAAAAAACGTCATAATTTTCGGAGAAAACTTTAATAAGACCAAATAACTTTTTCGTACAGTTATTAAAATGATTAAATCCGAAAGCGCGGGCGATGCCACGCCATTCCTTCGCGTAATCAAAGTTGACATTTATTTACTCCCCGAAATCTCGTGGCGAAAAATAAAAAAAAGTTTTGCTGAAAGTTACTCTTCGACATTTGTAAAGCGCCTACCCATATTAGAAACTCGATCCAGTTTGGCTAAATCAAACATTAAACAAACTAATTGCTATATAACTTTGATAAATATTACCCTAAAATTTTCATCTAATCCTCGGGGATAGAAAATATAGACGAAAAACACGCCAAATTGTATGTACATTGTGCACGAAGTTCAATAGTGACGTAGGCAGGTAAATAGGTATATCCATAGATTAAGTTTCTAATGTAAGATACTTGTACTTACAAAATGTACCTATATTTGAATTTCGTGTCCTGTACGCGACACTTTGGGATATTTGGTGTAAAGGACAGGCCCAGGGCTATCAAGGTACCCTTTTTTAAACCAGTATTTTCATTTTACATAGGTACACGAATATCGATCACATTCAAGTACATTAAAACACAAAGGACGTCCCAAAACAACTCGAACTGGGCTTAACTTCCCAACATCAAATGACACCAGATTATGAAAATTCGACATTTTTCCTCTTGAATGGTATTTTTCAAGTATTGATCGATCCAAATGAGAATGGGAGAGGTGAGAAGGTCCTAAAAAGTCACATGATCTTAAATTTACGATTGTTTTTTTAATTTAGAAAAAAAATTAAGAACTTGAAAAAAATTTTCCACCAGAAATATCACTATTGGAACCTACTAAACATAAAATTTCGTATCATATGTATAATTCTTGAAAATAATGCAATAAAATAGCCATAAATTCGAATGAGGAAGGTGGGGGAGGTGGGTCTAAATTTTTGATAAGAGATCTTTTTTAGTCTTGAGGTGTTCAGGAGCCCAAAAATGCCTAGGGCCAAATCACTCCTAATCCAGCCATATCCTTAAAAAAATATCGGCCCTATTTTGAAAGCGTAGGATGTCGTGAGTTCAAATTGAAAAATTGAATCAAAATTTAGATTTAAAACTGCGAAAATAAATAATACAGTAGACCTTACTTTTTTCAGAAAATTTTACCCCTTCGCTGGACTCTTTAAAAGGAGTCGAGAGAAGATTTCGTTTTTTTTTTTTCACCGATTGAGTAAGAATGGACCATAAAAAATATTTATAATGATAAGTATATGAAGACTAGAACTAAAATTCTGAACGGAAAATACCAATAGCTGATTTTTAACAGATTTTACCTAAATTGAAAAACCCCAAAAATAATCCAAAAAAGGGGAAAGGGACTTCCGGATCAGAGTGAAATTTTTGACAAGGACATTGTCTTTGGACCGGGGTTAATTTCTGAAAAGTGTAAATTTTTAGAGTCAAATTGACAAAATAATTTTTTCAAACTTGGAAAACCTATGTAATTAAAAATTTTGATGATCGCTAAAATGACGCACTTCGTTGTTGAATTAGAAAAAAAAATGTCATTTTTTCACAATATTACAATTTTTTACCTTCTCATCGATTTTTAAAATTAGAAATGAATGAATGTTTTCAAAATTTTCACCCAATTTTTTTTTCTTTTTAGATATTTTGGATTTTTTTCATGTTTTCCTTTTTTTTTTTTTTGAAAATTTATTCAATACTTTCATGGTTTTTTGTCATCTTTAAACATACATCTTTTTATTTTCTTCAAAACATATTTTATTGACTGGCTTCATTATTTATTTGTGATTAGGTATATTGTTTCGAGAATTCTTAATTTATGTTATTAGAAGAAAAATTTGACAAATTCATCTGAAATGAGAAAAATTGACACAAAAAAATTGATTGAAATACGTTTGCTTCTCAGCCGAATGATAGGTTTACGATTATTTTGTGAGGGGGTTGCTTATAGAACGAGGAAGGGGGTCAAATCAAAAAGTAAGTCAATATTCGAATTCTACATCCTCAAGTGAGTAACAATCGATATGCCACACGCTATTTAAATTTTTTATTAAGTATACTCTTCCTTCAAAAATTGGAGACTAGGAAGGCACTGAAGGGTCAAATTCAGAAAATAAGCAAATATTCGAACTCAGTGCTCTCAAATACCTAACAAACGACAGGTCACAAGTTATTTTTCATTTTTTCGAATTTTGACCCCTATCAAGAGAGCTATTAGGGGGTTCAGAAGGATCGGATGAAAAAACCGAACACATATTCGAAATCAGCACCTTCGAATTGAGCAAAAAATTTTAGGTTATATAAATGATTGTTTAGGACCTAAGATGTGCTACTTTACTTTTTCAATTTTTTTGAATTTTGGTCAAGATTGTGACACCCTCCCCCCTCGTAGGGTAAAACTCATGTAACTTTTTGAGACTCCTTATCCCCTTCCATCGGGATCAATCGACATAAAAAAACATTCATTCGAGAACAAAAATATCGAATTTTTAGAGTTTGGTACAATTTCGAAGCTAGGAGGAGATGGGGAAGAAGGGAAGGTCCAATCCAAGTTGTTTTAGGACCTTCTTTGTAGTTGAAAAATTCTCACAGATATCAAAAATACGACCGAAGGTAAAGGAAACCTCAAAAATATCATTCCTATTCTCCAAAAAAAAAAAAAGACAGAAAGAAGCGAGGTAAAAAAAACATCGAAATAATCAAAGTAGCGGAAATAGCGGTAGCTCTATATCCAGTCGGTGAATCCGTTTCGTCTAATGTTGTGTGCAGTAATTAATTTCGTTCTTATTGGCACCATTCCCAAAGTAGCCGTTCATTATAATATCATTTTTAAGGTAACTAATAATTACCATACAGATATGGCCGCTTAACAGCGTGAAAAATACTTTTGAAATTCGCGTTCGCATCCACTTATACTTTGGTCGTGCTCTAAACTTTGCTCTCTGCATTCAATCAACTTAACGCGATTCGAATTCTATACTTCGGTGTACATATAATTCCATCGGACTTTTTTTCTACTCTCCCTCCTTTTTTTTTTTTCGCAACCAACGAATTTTTCGCGAGTGTAATATTTTTTCCGGGTATAATTAAAAGCTACCGTCACATCATCGTCGTCCTCACCGCTGCAGACGATGACGAGTAATATCAAAATCTAATTTATGCGCGTTTAATGAGATTAATGAATTTTTATAACTACACTGTTTCAATCGCCAACCGAGGCCGGTGAGCTTTTGCGAAATTCTCGTTTTATTTAATTTTACACGTTGTATGGTGCTTGGCTGCCTAATGCCTATATCGACCAGCACCTAGTGTTATCGTTTTTACGTACCAGTGCGATTCAATTGGATGCGATGCCAGCAGAAAATCACGCGAAAAATATATCGAATTTTCGTTAATAAATAAATAGATACGGGAGTTGTGGCCACCCAAGTGTTAATTACGGTGCGTGGTTTTTGATCGAGTTCTGCGCTTCGAAAATTACAAACTTGCGTTATTTAAGCGTAGCGATATTGGTAAAAAAAATTGATAGTTATTTTTCTTGCGTGGTGTTATTTAATATTGCCTAATGTGTGAAATTTAATGAAGTAGATAATTTTTTTGTTTGATTTGGGTGATATCTGAACTTTTTTCCCCACCTACTAGATACCTGATTTTTATATTTCAGAATTAAAAAATTCAAGTTTTTCAAAAGTGATGTTCAACTTATTTGATTTGAAAAAAAAAAAAAAAGTTAGGGAAGTTTACTAAGTATCTACTATCTACCTATCAAAAAACATATCTATTTAAAGCAAATATAATTTTTTTCAATAATTTCCAAAATTTTGAGTTTTTATTTTATGATTTACTTCCTTATTCGTAGTAATTTCATTTTCAACATTTACATTCAAGTTATAGTGCTTTTTAAACTTAATTTTCTTTTCTTTTTTGTTACAAAAATAAGAATCTGAAAATTATAAAACAACAAACATCATTATCCGAAATTTGATCAGACTTGGAGTTGCCAAATTTTCAGCTCATTTTCAAACTTCTTTTTCAATTACTTAATATCATTTTTGCGAAAAATTTACATTCCTTTCTTTATCAATTAATGTTTGAAATACTTAAAAATAGGTAGGTACTATCCAATTTACCAAGTGTATTTTCGTAAAAATAAAATAACAATGGAATATTTTTATGCTTAGAAAAAAAAAAGATCAATTTAATTGGTATTCAATTCATTATTATTTTCTTCAATTTTTATAAAAATTCTCAAAGAACCTTCAATTTTCAATAATGAAAAGAACATGAGTCCACAAAAAGTGTGCAAAAGATGAAACCATGCTTTACCTTCATCGGCCAAGAGAGTTACCCAAGTCCAATTCGTTGAATTGTTTTTTTTTTTTTAATTTTCCATATTAATATAAGGATGATGCAAAAAGTGCAACCCACATTACAAAGAAGATTGAAAGATGATACAAATTATTCCACAATGTCGAACCAAATTTTGAACGCTTGGAAAAAAGTAAAAACATAGAAGATCATGTTATGTCGTTTGCTCCCCCCCCCCCCTCCTCATAGAATTTCAAACACGTCTCTGAAAAATAAAAAGAAAAAGGAACAGCGAATTTAGTTTATTTTAATTATTCGAATTAATGGACGATACAATTTTTTTTGGTCGATTTTAAATTTGTGACCATTTTCATCAAGAATAAGATTTTTTTCAAACCCAGGAAAAAATTGAATTTATTGAAGTTTTTATAAAAATTGTTTCACGAAGATGAGATTTTTTTAAAAATAGTAAAAACAGCTTTAAAAATAAAAAAAAAAAACATTTGAAGAAAAATGTAAATTTTTGGTCACAAAGGCCATTTATACCTACATAAGGAGGTAAATTTAAGCCGAAACAAAAAAGGACATACATCATAAAAAATCCCATTTTAAAAATTTTAGCTCTTTAAAATATAAAAATGTTATCTAATGAACGAAAAAAATTTGGCGACTGTTTTGAAACGTTTTGAAGTGTTCAAAAAATGTTGAGATTTTCCAGACCTAGGTATAGAAATTTAAAAAAAATTCTGTCAAAAATATAAATTTCAACTCGAATGTTACCAATTTTGGAAAATTGTGGTGTAATAGTTCACCAATAAGAGTAATCCGCAGTAATAGGTAGGTACCTCAGTTCGTATGAAATATTTTAATGGACTTTTCTCTTAGGGCTAGGAAATTTTAAAATTTTCCAGCGGTTGGATCTTCATTGTCTCGAAATCACTTCCAATCAATTCAGAAACTTGGAAATAAGGTATATACCAAATTTTAGTTTTTTTTTTTTTTTTTTTTTGTTGACTTGATCAAGTTTTCATATTTTGATATTTTGTAAAGTAATGGGATAATTTTGAAATCATAAAAAAATCACCAAAATTCGAGAAATGAATTTTTGAGTCTTGGGTGAAAAAAATCCTAAAAATATGGACCAAAAAAAATCGGTCGATTTATAAGGTTAAAAATCTTTAAATTTCAGATTCAACCTTAAGATACTTCTAGGGTTCTAGGTATGAGGTCAAAATAATTCCAAAAATTGATTTAGGAATCGTAAAAATATCGTTGGAGTCATTTTCCAATTTTTTCGGATAATTTTTTTTGCAATTTAATTTAGTTTATTCGTGGGGGGGGGGGAGATGAAAATTTTAAATAAAATTATTAGTTCATTTCAAATTTTCATTCCAATTCAAGAATATATTAATTTTTTTTTAAAATTTGACTTTTCTTATGTATTTTCAATTTTCAAATGCAACTATGGTAGGTACACTATCTGATTATATTTTTTAGGTACGTTAAATCTGATGTAGGTATAAAAGGCAAAACTTTCAATATCAAAAACTACCTATACTCGTATCTCCGAATTTTCAACTTTTAAAACACAAAAGACCCAAATCAAAATAATTTACTTAGTTATTTATTCATCCACTAACAAAATACCCTTACACATCCATAAGAATTCAACCCTCTACCTAGAGAAAGGCACTGGCTCAAACAAATCTCGACTTTTACCTCATTTATACAGGAGAAATCTGTTCAATTACCATAAACAACGCTAAATTTCCTTACCTCTAACTCCGATCATTGAAAATTTCCTTCCAAAACGCATCGTAAAAGAAAGAAAAGCCCCCCCCACACCACACGGGAATAAAGGAAATATACTATAAGATTATTTTCATAAGTACCGGCGCGGCGTTTCTTATATTCTCGAACCGCAAAAAAAAAAAACGAAAACAAACTATACGTAAGTATAAAACATCTCGGCAGAAGTAAAACTTTTTAACGAGCTAACTTTTTTCCAATTTTTTTCCGTATTTTGATAAAAAAGTGATGGATGGTAAATTGATGAAATTGAGGTTTGTATTGAAAATTTTCGCAAATAATGGCTTTTTCCCGACGATATAGACTGTAAGAGGTTAAATGATTACCTATATATGTACGTGAAAATACGAATACATCAAGCAGATCAGCCTATAAGAAGTCCTACCTGCGTATATAAAGCGAATACCGAATATACCATTTAAGTAAAAAAAATAGAAAAGGTAAAGAAAATTTTTTTCTTTCATGTTCTGCATCCTTTTTTTTTTCCTATCCAATGAAATAACTTTCAACGCTGTTACCAGAACTGAATATAGTTTTTATTGCTTTTCATCCAGCTTGATCGTGACCTCATTCGATATAAATTAGGTACGTATTCTGAACTCTTAACGTCTCTGCCAGGCTACAACTTAAGTCTACATATTTCAAGGTACGAGCAATTTTTCGGCAAATTAAAATCTTGTCCAGATGGACTTACGTAAGTAATTATCTTGCTATCAAAAAGAAATGACTGTCTAGGGTGAAAATGGAAAGTTATTCATCTCATCTCCCTTCTAACTTTTCGTTGATAAATTTTCTTTTCTCATCCATTGGGAGATCCAGACTGATTTCACATAAACGACGAAGAAAAAAAACACATTCAAAGTTTCTTCAACACCGCAAAACATTTTCTTAATTAGATGGAAGGTACGAGGAGAAGGGAACTTTTACAGATACGGAAGCCAACAAAACACAAATTGAAAAAGGTTAATGACCGATACCACGCGAAGACCAACTTTATCGAGAACTTTGAATCGCATAATTGAAATACCTTCGGATTATTTCAGAATTTTTCTTATTTTCGAATCAGACTTTTGATAAAATAATATTACGTGGGTCCAAAAATCGCGATTCGGCTCGTGAAATTTTTCAATATGGTGCACATTGAACGATACTTAGTTTTTAGATTTCGAAAAACTCATTAGCCAAGTTTTCGACAATTCTTTTGCAGGGGTTCTCAATATTTTGACGCCAAAAGTTTTGCCTTTTTTTTTCTAGATACTGCCATCGGACAAATATACACTCAATTTTTTTTAAAAAATTCGAAATTGATGACCTTACCCATGAAAATTTTTGCACCGAGTCCAAAAAATGGAGAAATCGTGATGGAGTCTCAAAAAATCCATTTTAGTCAGAGAAAAAACGAAAATTAATATTCAATAGATTATTAAAAATTCTAATTTTAATTTTTAGTTTAATAATGTTTATGATCATGGTTGTTTTTTTCAATCAGTGATGGAAGTTGGAATTTTTTGACCAGTATTTTTTTATAGTACTCACGTATTTTTCAAGTTCTCTGCTCCCAGGTAAATAAATATTTTGATTCTCACCTGAAACAAACAAAGGTAAAAAAACGTTTATTAGTTGAAACAATATAAACAATTCCCTCTCTTGAAAGCTCTTTCACAACGTCACCTATAAAAAGAACTTTTTACAGAATTTATGAAAAATTTTGGGTAAAATACTTATATTTACTATGGGAAAATGGGTATAGAACGGCAACGGAAAGGGGTGAATGATTGAAAATCAAATACTTTGATAAACAAATGTGAAAAAGTTTTTAAAAAGGCTCCAAGAACGAATAAAATCAATTTTCGTTTTCTTTTAGATTTTTCAACAATATTTGACGAATGACGAGTAATGCGAAAAATTTGAATTGCCTATTACGTTTCCAAGTGTTTCAAACATGGCACAAGAGACGAGAAAAGTGTTTTTGATAAAAAAATTTCATTTTGAGAGGTGGGATTTTTAGAGAAGATGGAGACGCGATACGACTTTCGAATCAACCATTTCTTGAGCTAGGAATACGAAGAGTCGAAGAAATCCAAATTGCTGAAAATTATTTATAAAGTACAAGTCTCAATTATTCAAAAAATAGAACTTTGATGATACTGAAATTTAAAAATCCGAGTGCTTAATAATTATTTTCACTCAATTTTCTAGCTCATAGAAATAAATTCCAAACTTAGCCTCATTCCTCTTCACTAATTCATTCCAATTTTTCGAATCCAAATTTTCCTACAAGGAAGGAAAATTTACGAAACTTCAACTTTAAAAATTGTAACATTGAATTATTAACGAATTTTCTCAAATTATTTACACTAAATTTTCTCGTAGAATCAAGAATGAACAAACATGAACAAAAAATGGAAATTTTTCATCAGAATTTTTCAGAAAATCTTCCAAGACTCTAATTCAGATTTTTCAAAAGAATTCTTTTCATAAATATTTACAAGGAATTTTTAAAATTTACATTTCTCACCCTTTATTTTTAAACAAGCAAAAATTGAAAAAAGTTCACATTTGCAGGGCGAAAAAAGGATTGTGAATTATTGAAAAATAAGTACAGCGAAGACTAAAAATATCTTTAGTTTTTTTTTCAAACTGAACAAGCGATGCAAAATTTTTTGCTTTTTCACTAAAGTTTTCAGGATTTTGAAATTAATGAAATTTCTTCTTATCTTTAGTTCTATTTTTTTTTGACTTCTGGAAAATTTTAGAAATTTTTAATCAGGTTGTCATTTTACAATACCTAAAAATTATGTTTAAATGATTACTTAGTAGTATTTTTGAACACTATTAAAACAAAACAGGGTAACTGTTGGATCTGGAATTTGAAAATGCTGGCAATTTTCTGGGTTTCTTCACCATTTTCATTTTATTTCACTTGTTTCGAAAAATTTTCTCGTAAGTAAATTTCAAGCATAAATGCACCCAGGCATCATATAAGGGAAGAATTGAAAATTCAAGCGAAAAGGGTGGAAGGAGGGGGTCAACTTTCAATGAAAAAATTGAGTAACCTGTAATTTCAGTGGGTCTGGCTTATACCTAGTCAAGGAATTTTCAGAGGAAAATCTTGCATAAACAGACTTAAGAAAAGAAAAATTGAAGAGTTTTTTGGAAGAATCGATATAGGGACGTACTCTTTAGAAACAGCAGAATTCAACTTTTTAAAATCAATGAAATGAATCAATCTGAAAATTAGTGATTTTCATTGATCTTTCAGCCAAAATTATTGATTTTTTCTGATTAATTGGCAATGATTGAGAAATCTGTGACTTTTGACTGAAAGATCAAAGAAAAATCATCTATTTTAAATAAAAATCGTTGGATTATCTAATTTAGAAATGACTAAAACACTGCTTGAGCGAAGTGAAAATCAGTGGAAAGATATTCCGAAGCATGTGTTCTCAACAGTTCGCGAACGTTTTGAATTTTTCGAGCAAATCAGTCGCAAAAGAAAAAAATATTAAACGATTCCAAAGCAATCATTCTACAAATTTTTCAATCAAATCATTCAAGAATGAGAATAAAAAAAAATAGTTGCTTGGAGAGCGAAAAAATATACTTTTTTCCTTTTTTTTTTGTCTCTTTTCCAAGCTGAAGAGGGGAGGAGAAGGATCAAGAAAGGCTATGTAATGATTTCAAGCAATTTTTTGGAAATTTCCTCCTGGAAAAAAAATAATATAAATTGACGAGCTTCAAAGTGTTTAATAAATTCTTACATCAACAGACAAGATTTCAGAAAATATTTCAAACTTTGCAAAATTTTTTTCTAAATTTTGAAGAAACGCATCTTCTTTCCTATATTTTTGGAATGAATTTCATGGATTTCTAACCAATATTAAATTTTAGGGCACGGATGAACACCCCCCCCCCCAAAAAAAAAAAAAATCAACCCAAAATATAGGAAGTTTAAAATGAATTTCAAAGCATTTATCTAAATGAATCATTTGAGAAAAGAAACTGCCTTCCCCAAAAATCCAATATTACACTACAAATGAAAAATCCACGCAATCGGCTTACACCGATAAATCAATACACTCTCGAGAAATATCCCTCTCGGAATCCTTAAAGTCTCATAATGAAGTCAATTAAATTGGCAAAATCTGCGTAATCCGGCACACCGCCTTCAGCAGCCAAACTTTAAGACTGCGTAAAATCGTTATAACTAGGAAGAGCATTCACACAGGTATTGCTCATATTAATAAAGTGGCAACATCCTAGATACCTGCTAAGCGTGCAAAACCGTAATGAACAACTTATGTGTACGGATATGTACCTAATAAGAAGAGGCGAATTTAGTATAAATATCAAGTTTAAACTGCGTCCTAAGAGGAATGAAGTTGAAAACGTAGGGTTGGCTCGAACATCGTTTCCAAAGTGGCGTTTCGCGTTAAGTTTGTTCCACTGTCTCTGTTTCTGTTTGCTGTACACTCTCGATACCTTGGTACCATAGCTTTAGGACGCAATGGCGTTGAAATTTTCACTTAAGCTGGGCCGAAAACATCTTATACGAGTAGAAAGTACCTACATCAGGCGGTTCGAGCAAGCTCGTAAATTGAAGAAACGAGTTTTATGGCCGACGAGCTGAAGGTGCTCGAGGACGCGACGTGTGCTGCGGAAAAAATACGTATACGGTGCTAATACGTTTAGGGAATAAAGTCGGTCGCTGAGAAATTTTGATAAAATTTAGATATACCGTTGCTTCGCGGCGTATAGGTATTGCCACCGTTGACGCTGACGCCGCCTAGGGGACATATGAATAATTTCAGCTAGGCTCGGTTTCGTTTTTGGTATAAAACAACACGCAACGCCAAAATAGAGCTCCGTCGCGGATACCATTTCGGTCATTCGTGTATCGTATCTCTTTTTTTCCAACGACCACGTCGTCATCGGTAAATTCTACTTAAATAATCGTGAAATACTGCATATTTCGAATACAGGAATACCGAAAGCTACCTTATGGCGGCTCCACGTGAAAAAAAATTCCACTAATTTTACGCTCGATTTTTTTGCCCCATCCCCTGGCATTCCATCTCGATGATGCTGGGCGGATTCGAGAGAGTTGATGGAAAAAAACATGTACTCGTGACGCCGCTGATACACCTTGTCAAGTATCCAAAATTTGCGCTCCGACGATAATTGAAATTACACGTTAGGAATTCGTACGTACGTACACGTTACGATGCGGTCGATACGTTTAAAATGGTCGTAGCACGAGCACCGGCACCGGCGGCAACAGCATTACACGATATAGATTTTAATTCGGCGGCCGGTCGGATGGGCCGGGAGGATGGGACGGGCGCGACGATGCGATGCGATGTCTTATAACACATTGTGAGACCGATGCGTGGTTTATTTTCAGACAATTAAATTGATACGTCTGTGCATATGTGACTTCTGTACGACTAGGGCAACAAATATGCAAAACAAAGAACAATAAGCGTCAGCTACCAGCCAAAAAGTCGTCAGTTCGGAAATAGTACCTATTTATTCGTTTATATCTATTTTAATTCCCTCTCGAGTCCCGATGCACTGATCGTCTTAGTGATTCGATGGTGTTAGTGGATTCGTTCGTTCGACAATTTGAAATGATGTAAGTAAATAGCTAATCGGTTGAACAGAACAGGCCTGTGCAGAGAGGGGAGAAAAAGGGATTACCCCTGGGCTCGAGTTTTATTGGGAGCTCATGAAGGCTTCTCAGGACTAAAAAAATATGCAGTCTTTATCGAGGGGCCAGGGGGGGGGCTTTCTTGAAAAAATGTGTGCTTTTTGATCTACCAACTACTAGATAATCTCTAAAATTGATTTAATCAATTTTGAATTTTCTTGAAGTGTGAAAAACCCTATTTACTGAATGTTTTCCAATTTTTAGAGAATTGAAAGCACTTGCGCTATCGCAAAATAGGTAATCGATTTTGATTTCTTTCATCTTCTGGCCCTCCAGCTCTTGTTTTTTTGAGTAGAATTGGAACTCGAAAATCAAAATTTTTGATTTTTGAAACCCTGGTAGGAGGGGGGGGGTTACACGAGGTTGCTCGAGATTTTCCGTAAAAACAGTGACATAAAAAATTGATGCCTATCGCCCGAAAAATATCGAGTTTTTACCTATGTGGAAATTTTTGAAACAGAAGTTAAAATTAATTATTTAAAAAAAAAAAATTCAGGTGAATGCAGCTCTAAAAAATTAACACCCATAAAAAAATTAATGAACTATATAATAACTAGAGAGATAGTCAGGATATTCTCAAGAAAGGAGCAAAAGATGCAGGCTACTTTGTTGGTGGCATCATAAAATCAAAAAATCATGTCTGTCCGAATCATTTCGAAAAAAAAACAAATTGAAAAATTGAAATATTTTTCAAAATTTTGAAAAAAATGAGAAAGTTTTGTGTTTTTCTCTATCATGATCCAAATTTCAACCAACAGATTTGATTCATTATAGTCTCAGAGAAATTTTGCAAAATCCGTCATCAAATCATACATTTTTTTTTCAAAATTTGTAGCGTCATAATAGCTTCATTTTCTTCATTTTACATTCTAAAATCACATTCATCCATTGTTTCATCTAGTTTCATAATTTCATCAATTTATAATCCAAAAAAATTCAAATTAGGAACGTAATTCTCACCTTATCAATTTCCTGCTTATGCAACCCGAAATAAGTAGAGCATGCTCTCCAAGAAAATGAAATTTAAGAAGCAAAATTTTAAATGAATTGAATTTCCCAAAATAACAGAGATTTTTTTCACAAAATAAGACAAAATTTCACACGAAAAAACACATTGAAAAAGTAAAAAAAAAAAGCGTTCTTAGTTAATAACATTCGACCTTGCTATACTCAGCTGGAGTTTCTGATGAAAAGAAGAAGAAAAATGTTTTACGATTCATCTACCGGTGGAACTCAAAAGAAGAGAATGGAGAAAATTCGGTTCAGGTTCTCAGAATCTCTACGAGGGCCAAAACGATACAAAATTCCCAAAGTTTTCTTTTCTCACTTCAAGAATTTTCTAGAGGTCGGTCAGCCCAAAATTAGAAGAAGGAGAAGGGTCTAAAAAAGTCACATGAGCTTCAACTGATAACATTAAACGAGTCTTTTACAGGGTGTCTACCAACTTTGGAAAATCGAAATTCGCGACTTTTCGCGACCTTTTTTCGCGACTTTTCCTAGACTTTTCACGCAGTGCTCCAATTTTGCCCGAAAGACCCCCCCCCCTTGCGTATACTCGTTTTAAAGGGAATTTCAAGCACTTTTTAGTCCCTCCCTTGCAAGTATCTACTCTTCTTTTCACAGGCTAGAGTCGCTGATAAACTTCGCTGATTCTGAATCTAAAATTCAGAAAAAAAAAGAAAATCACGGGAAATCTACATGTGAAGCACCATCATGGAGAGGAAAAAACACAATTTTTAGAGAATAATCAGAATAATATATGCAACAAAAACTTGAAAAATAGGAGCATTTCAGTTCCGAGCGGAGCGAGGAGAAAAAATTTTAGAAGACCTCGAATTCAAAGTGCAATAAAACAATGTTTCAAGTTGATAAATTTGCGTAAAAATTGGTCACTTTTATTTTTTAAAATTATTGAAAGAAAAATATTATTAGGCCGAGCACAGCGAGGCCAAAGCATTCAAAAAATTTGATTTTGAAACTTCGAAAATGATTTTTAAAAAGGAAAATTTCAAGTAATAAAATTGGCAATCACTTTTGAAGCATTTGGTTCATTTTAAAATCATGAAAGAAAAAATGGAATAGGGCCGAGCGTAGCGAGGCCGAAATTTTTGAAAAATTCTGATTTAGAGAGTATAAGTAAGCCATTAAAAATTACTAAAAGACTTAGTTTGATAAAATTTCCAAAATGTTGTCGGATTTCCGAAATTTTGCTGGAATTTTCGACTAGAAATTGGCTGAGGGGATTAATTCCTCCATTCCCCCATCGCGCCCCCTTGAGTATAGGTATAATGATGTGATTTGGCCCGAGCGAAGCGAGGGTGATTTTTTTTCGAGAATTTATTACAAAAACAACAAAAAAAACGCATTTTTGAATGATTTCTCTTTCTGAATTTTCAAAAAATCCTGGTGAAATCAAAAAAAAAATCTACAATTTTTCTAAATTATTTCAAAATATGGATACTAAATATTCATTTTTTCAAAAAAAAAAATTGTTGAAAATTCCAATCGCGATTGCTACCCAAAAGTTTGCGTTTTTCGCTTCAAAATATTCAACTGTTTGGAATAGAGGGAAGGTTTGTAATTTAAAAATGATTAATACGAATTGATGAGCCCGAGCGAAGCGAGGGCGAAAATTTTTAGAAAAATGTGATGAAAAAACTGAAATTTAAAAAGGAATTGTAATTTGGAAAAAATTCGCGACTTTTGTGCCAATTTCGCGACTTTTTCGCGACTTTTTCGCGACTTTCGCGACCGCCTTCTGAATTCGCGACCTTTTCGCGACTTTCGCGACCGGTAGACACCCTGTTTTATTTCAACATCAGAATGCCGTTATCCTACTAACGTCAGATTCGTGTTTAGCAGGTCAAATACCCTTTCGCGTTAATTTTACTCGAAGTTTTTTACAATTCACTTTTTTCTGTCTTATTGGAAGTTGGAAAATCAGCGAGGAAAGTGAATTTCGAGACTTCGAGTGAAATTAACGCGAAAAAAGTGTTTATTTGGAGTATTATGACCTGCTAAATACGAATCTGATGTTAGTTTCTCCTTTTGATAATTTCTTTCCGTATAAAACTGTCAAAATTTGAAAAATCTGCTAAAATAACAACTTTCTACTTTCTGCAAGGTTTTTTACGATTTTCGGCCCTTGAGCCACCGTAATCACTAAAACTGAATACGGGATGCTAATCTTAGTTAAAAAACACGTTTTGGGGATACCTAAAAAATATTCGCTCTTCGCTTATATAGTCTTTTTTACAGTTGAAAAGTTCAAATGGCCAAAACCTCATGAAGAAGTGCATCAAGATTTTTGAAAAAAAATATCCTAAATACACCTCTACGACATGTAACTTTGTGCGAAAGAACAGAAAATTTCATTCACATCCGTTGAAATTACAAATTCTTGAAAATCACGCAGTAAAACAGCCATAGCTCCGAGAGGGAAGAGAGGTGGGGGTCAAAAATTTTCCCAAATTTTTTTACATCATGAGGCACCATCTGTGGGTATTAGATCAGAAATCGGCGCTGAGGAAAAATTCACCCCTCACCCAGCCATGCCCTTTACTTAAAATGAAAGTAAACAAAAATATAGTGACTGATTCGAGTATTCTCAACAAAATCATTTATTATTAATTTCCGTTTCCACGTTGAAAGTTTAAATTCCCTGTAATATTGCTACCAAGCAACAGTTCAAATTTCTGACAAACATTGATCCGATGCAAATATTCAGAGTAACATAAAATCTCAAATACTTAATTTTCAACGTCAAAGAGGTCGATTAAAAAACGTAAAAACATTTTATTTTTTCAAAAAACACCATACTTTGGGATTTGTGATTTAGCTCTTAACGTTCGGGGGGGGGGGCGAAAAAATTTTGATTGGCTAAATCACAATTCAATATGGTACCACTGCCCTATTTTTTTTCAAAACGAGTAAATTTGTAAGATTTCGATTTTTTTTACTCAATTTTATCCAAACTTCAAAATTTTCTCTTTTCTGCACACCCAAAACCAACTTATCTAATTTACAATCAAAATTAGGCACCAGGTCTAGGTACGTGCCAACAATTAATTCATATTACGTACTACAAGTTTCAGTTTCACCATAGCCCGGCCCCTAGAGCCACCGAGACCCATACCTATTCAATATACATGAAGGTTGTATACAGTACACAGACCTCGTCGCTTTTACGACCAGCAGCCTTTGTACGGCTAGCTGCTGCTAATGCGACCTGAGCGTATTGTTTACGAAAATCTACGCGCTTACGTAGCACTACGTAGTACGTACCTTGCCTACTCTCGTATGTACAATTACACAGTCGCAGTTAATTGCGCGCTAAGAGGTATTGCCTTTAATATTTAACATCACAAAGGTACCTAGACCTACCAACCAAGTACCTTACCTATCTTATACAGTATATTATCCCTCTCGTGCCTTCCTATGTGTACATTGTACATAATATTACGTACGCTATATCCATTCTCACGCGCTGCTTACGCTAATGTGGTAATGGTAACCTTCCCTTTGCTCATATTCTAGGCCATAACTTTTCTACGGCTAATACATATCCATAGAGTGTTACAATATGTATTCGTAGTACGGCTCGCTACATTACATAATTATCCGCATATACAGATCGCCACAGCAATGAGAGCCGATGGTTATGATCGAGTTTAATACTGTATGGGTAGGAGTATCTAAAGGCTACGTACCCAGATCCATCTATAAACTTTATAATTAATGCACTTATACAGGCAAGTTGTATATACGTAGACAGCTTTTTTACTGAGGGCTTTACAGCCTCCTTTGTTGTCGAATCGTAAAATATTGAGATGAAAATGAAGCATGTGGCTTTTCCTACGAGGCGTATGCAGGTATAATTGCTACAAGAACCAAAGGCACGTGATGGTTTGGTTTCACTACAAAATGTGTATAGGGGCTCAGAATATGCGAGCATTTTCACTTTAATCTGTTCTGTAATGAAGGTATTCTGCGACGATGATAAAAATCTGTTTGCAACATTAATGGCGTTATCGTATTTACAAAGTACAACCGTGTTTCAAAATTACCCAAATCGTTAAGTAAAGAGCAGAATAAATGAAACTTCTTCTACATTGGAAATTTTACCAACGAATTGTGGAAAAATTTACATTAGAGGACCAATCGATTTGTTTTAAAAGCGATTTTATTAATTTGGAAAATCAAAAAGAGAAGCTATAAAAATGAAAAAAAAAGTAAGAAATAGGTAATTTGTAAAGTTGGCACAACCAACTTGAATTAGATACTTCGTTTCTAAAAAAATTTTATGAAAAAATGAGAGGATATTTTGCAATATTGTGAGTCTGAACGGAACAAAAGCAAAACAAAGTCGACAAAAAAAGATTTTGAAAAGCTGAAATTCAATTTTCGTTTTAAAATTTCAAAGCTAAGGTGCTCACTACTTGAATAATCAATTCTTGAGTATCTAGTTTATTGTTGGGAATAAAAATTTTACAACTTTGGAGTGAAAATTCCAAATTTTCTTTATTTTCTTAGATTCATGAAATTCCACAAATTTTTCAAGTTTTTCAGGTATCGAAAAAGTAGCAATTATTTTTTCAATTGTTTAGTGAAAGCCTTCTTATTTAAATTTCAGTAGTTTTAAAACTCACGGAATATAAAAGGGAAAATAGTACAGTCATTTAAGGTAAAAAAAAAGCTCTAACCACCAAAAAAAATTGGCAAAAAGAGGAAGTTTCGTATATAAGCTCAGTAGAGCAAGTATTTCAATCTTCCCAAACTTCCCTAAATTTGGCGTAGGTACATTTTGTCCACCTCTTGGGGGCAAGGTAGTTCAAATTTTCTTTTTTGGGGTTCAACTTTTGAAATTGAGCATTTATTGAGGAAAAAACCAAAACGAAAGTTGCAGAGAATTAAAATTTAAAAAACTAACTATACTTTGTCATTTATTATTTTCCCCTGAGACGTCATGAGGAGGAGCTAGGGCCTTATTAATTTTTAAAATTTTCTGTTAGCACAAAAAATTTTCCAAAATCGATTAATCGACTTTTAGGAGCGGTCCTTCAGCACAGTAAGTATGAAGAATAAGAAAAAATTATAATAGACTCCTGATCTCAAAGTAGGGGGGGGGGGTTAACTCTCTCCACAAAAAAACGCTTTTTCTCCCAATCGTAGCTCAGCTACAGTGCAAAATCGTTGTAGAGCGTTAAAGACGAACACTTTCCTTTACAATTTTTTTTTCCGCGTGCTCTTGAGAGAGTAAATTTATTTTAAAGACTAAAATCGAAAAAAAATCTAAAACACTAAAAAGTAAAAAATTTAAATGTTTACTCATCAAAAAAGAACCTTTTGGTAGATACTTTGGGAAATTTTTGGATAAAATCCAATGGATAGGTATAGTGGGTAAATGGCATAATTGTTTTCCATGCATTTCTAATAATTTTCCAAAAAAAACAATACTTAATTGATTTTTTAGAAATGTATAATAATTGTCATTTTTTTTAAATTGAACCTTACCTACAATCTTCATAGACAAAAGAAACTCACGTCATAGAAAATAAGAGAAAAATTGTATTATTTCTTCTCCCCCCCCCCCACACACACAAACACCGAAAAATTTGGTCGCTCACAAATAATCAATTTTTTTTTTTTCGTAACAAAAATTTTGTTCCGAAAAAATATCCATAAAGGAAATGACAGAAAAAAACAACAAAATATGAAATTTTTTGATGTGAAGAAAAATAACCAACTCTATTGCTTGGCTTGAATTTTTCGAGAAATACTCAAAAGGGGAGGGGGAGAGAAAAAACCAAACTAGCATGAAAAAAGCAAATCATCAAAAAAAATGTAAAAAATCAATTTTTTCCCATTTAAAATGCAATTTTTTTTATCTCTTTTGTCTCAAAATGAGCACCCCCCCCCCCCAAAAAAAAGTCACCATTCATTTTCGTTTTTTTTTTAATTTCTCCATTTCAAACCGACTCTTACAATAGAGGGGGTATTAGCATCTAACCCCTCTCGAAAATGATTCAAACAACACTACTTCGTCAATTCAATATAAATCTCTCTCCCCCCCCAAAAAAAAACACAAGAAAAATCTGAAAAAAAAAACACACTACGAAAATTAGAAAAACCCCTCCACAGTCCCTTAATAGACACAGCCACCATATTCAAAAACAATACCATTGCTTTTACTCGGGCACCGCGAGCTTGAGTACTTTATTCGTTAAAAAACACCATACCGAGCTAAATCAACCATAAACCCATCATACAGGTGCGAAAAGCGCAAAGATGGTTTTATTTTTAATTAAAAACTTTCGCTGAATTAAAACCAAGCCGGTATACCCAGTTAGTCGCTCGTTAAATCACTGTCACAAAACGAGAAAAAGAGCACCATTATCGCATTAGCGGTATTTTATCCATTATGTATATGCACAATTGCCAGGAATAAGTTCACTCCGATGGTATAAAATTTCCTCATCGGATACCTCAGCCCTTGCCACACCACCAAACTGCCTACACGGTTAGAAAAATATACGTTCGTACCTTTAGAAAAATATTTTTTCCCATCATACCTGCTATAATATCGCACGAGCGTAAAATACGACTAAAAGATCATTAGAAAAAGCTCGAAAAATTCCGTAACGTTTCTATACGAAAGTATTAGGAACCTCGTTACCTTGTAAATTCGCCAAATCAACCGTAGTATAGGTGTTTATCGCGTGGCATAGTATACCACCAGGCAGTATATGAAGAAAAACTTTTAAATCTTATAATCTATACGTATGAAAACATATTATAACAAATACCCCTTTTTCATACCACGTTAGGTACCCAATCTGGTACAAACGACGAATTCAACCCGGTATCTTCGCCTCTACCCGGTTCCCAGCGCGAGTTAAACTTGTCAACAATATTTGTCAAATTCAAATTCCAAAATAAATGATGCTAAAACTATACACTGTGTAGATATACCTATAACGTTATACGCATATGAAACTTTTTGAATAATAACTTTGCATTTTCTGATAAAATTTCACCCCAGCAAAACGTTATTCGCGTCGTATTAAGCGCAGATTCATTTTCTATCGGTATAGCTCTTCGCTCGTCTCAGTTCGTTTTTCGCAGCATTACACAGATGCTTTCTCTCGACTCATTTCGATGTATAATTCCGATAATACGATAATTTGGAAAATAAAAATACAAACATACGTCACTTTTAATCACTACCTGCGAATAACGAGCCCATTCCAGTCGAGTACCGCGTTTTTTGAATTTTAAATTCAATTGGATAAACGTCGTCTCATTTTCGACTTAATGTCTAGATGTGCACCACGGTGTATTCTTGCGAAGCGATAATTGAATACGAGCCAATTTCGCATAATTAATGCTCACACCGTATTATTCTCTGTAGACTTTTTTTTTTCGAAGGTTTTAAATACCTTGGTGTATGGTCGTATTATTGTGCTGGTGAGTCAGGGTGTCCAGTGGATTTGAAAAATTAAAATTTTCGACTTTTTGTGACTTTTTTTGATAGTTGTTAAGTGGTTAAGTACCTATACAATTTTTTTGCAACCGAATTGCCTAAAAATATCCTTCTCGCGTACACTCATTTTAAAAGAAAATTTCAAGCATTTTTTTGGCATATCCCTACTCTTTGGGTACACTCGTTTTAAAAAAAATTGCAAGCACTCTTTTGGCAATTTTGTTCTAATGAAATACTTATTATTTATTCGACAAAAATAGTACAAATTGACGATTAGAATAATAACAACATTCAAGAGGTCTAAGAAACTTTCTAAATAAATTGGTAAGATTGTAGCAGAGCCTTTCAAATAAATTTTGCAGAACTTTTTCTGAGCTTTAGAACAAGATAAATTATGTAGATATCCTTCTTATCTACTCTCTCATTTCGAATTAGTGATGAATAGTGACTGAAAAAAGTCAGAATCGCAAAACAGAAAAAATCTTCTACATTCAGCAGATTTTCACTAATTTATAATAATTTGGGTGATTATTCAAAAATTTTTATTGATTTTTCAGCAATTTTTTTCACTTTTTGCTTTTAGTGAAATTTTCCACTGATTTATTACTGTACCGAAATTATGAAAGTTTTCCAATGATTTTCGATAATTTTCGCTTAACGAGAGTGAGTATTTTTCAATATTTCTTCCACCAAAAAATATCAATACATTGTTTTTTTCAATTTTTTCTTTCTCCTTTTCCTCTTCACCTTAAAAAATTGCACTTCTATTCGTCAATTAATTTAGCATTGACAAAACCAGGACAAAAAATTTTAAAAAATAAAAAATTTCAAATACCTAAAAAATACTTTTGAAAATAATTTTATGGATTTTTTTTCACCAATATTAAATAATTTTAGTTAATTAAAATTATTGAAAAAATATAAAATTTTCAAAAAAGAGAATTTTTAACACAAAATATACTTCTATTTCTGATTTTTCCTGTCTGTGATAAGTGTGTAAATACGTACAATTAATTCTCAGGCACTCGACTCAAATCAAATCAGAAAGAAATTTTTAAAACGCGTTCCTTGCTTTCCTTTACAATGAAAAAAAAAGTAAAAATATCATCCATTTAATTTCCAAACACCTCGAAACAAATTTACAAGTCCCCAACGAGCAGATTTTCAATTTTAACAAGAAAAACGTACACAGCTACCTATGAAAATACCATAAAATAGAAACCGTAAAGAAGAAAGGAATGAAAAAGAATGAGAGAGAAAGAGTACCGGTGACGACGGTTACAAACTTGAAATCGAAACAATCCTAATATAACGTAAAGCCTCTCGAGTCGTGAGAATACCCAAAACTGTACATGGACGCGTATTTGACAAGCAAGCCTTCTCCAAATATATCTAGGTATGCTTGGTGGAGATTTCAAGCGATCTTTGAAATGACCTAATTCTAATTTCGACGAAAGAAAAGAATTTAGGTAGAATGAAAGGGTCGTGAATTCGAATTTCAGCAATTGTGATCGATAGAGTAATACCATCGGAGCAGGAAGAGTCAAATTCTATTTGAAAACGTGATGAGAAAGGGTTCGGGTTCGGGTATAGAATTTTGAAACAAATGGACAAACGAAAGTATTCGAACGACTTCGTTTTCAAATAGAAAATAAATATTTTTACTAAAATCATCGTGATTTAGAAATTAAAAGAAGTGAAATTGAAAGGGTTGCAAAGAAAGAATGAAGAGGAAACAAAACCTGCTGATTGAAAAAACAAGAGATTTCAGTTTTTAGAATCAATGAATTTTAATATATGACTCTTTATTTTGAAAATTCATTCTATTCGAGAATTTATTATCGTATTAAAACATACGAAGCGTTCAAAACGGTATCCCCTCTCCATCAGGAAAGTTTCAAAAATATTTCAGTAAAATTGACATCGACAGTACAAATGCAAACAAAGAAAAACTAATGGTATTTCAAAAATTTGCGGGAAAGTAATAAAAATACTAACTCGCTATTTCCAGAGAAATAATTCAAATGAAACATCCCAAGAAAAAAGCATCATACTACCTATGCAGATTAAGGTAGAGGAGGGAAGCGCAGGGAGAAACTTTATTAAACCCATTATTAAACCTTAAATTGTACACGCTGAAACTACTTAAATGAATGAAAAGTCTTCGTTACACTTTCAATAAAACGAAAATCAGAAACAAAAGATTGGAAGATTCATCGAAGAAAGGAAGAGCTTCCTTCACAAAAATATTCGCGAAGAAAATTATTCACGAATTGAATCAATCACGGAGAGAAAAGATAAACAACGAAATAAATACACATCGTGAATAATGTATCCAGATTGTAGTCCGTTGATTTGTATGAGAATGAAATTCAAGTTCAATTACACAATTTAACGCCCTTAATTTGCAGTTGAAAATTTTTCAAGAACAGAAAAAAAAACGAAAAATTTTCTGCACGAGTCAAATCAAGAAGAAAATTATTAATTGAAATATCTTAAAATTTTTCAGAAAAATTTGAATTTCCTGATGATCTCGTACCTAACTTGATTGTTTTCGATCTCAATATTTTAAATGGGACATTTCTATGTGCATTCCCAGAAATCAATTAAGGGAGGGGCTGAGAGAATTTGAGAAAAATAGGAGGAGGGTGCAAATTTCAAGTTAGTCATTTTTCACAGATCTTTCAGTCGAAAATCATTAATTTTTTTGACATATTAGAAATTTATCAAGGAATTGGTGATTTTTGACTGCAAAATTGAAAAAAAATTACTTATCAATTTTCAAAATAAAATTATCAATTTTCAAAATAAAATTATCAATTTTTAAAATAAAATTATCAATTTTTAAAATAAAATTATCAATTTTTAAAATAAAATTATCAATTTTTAAAATAAAATTATCAATTTTTAAAATAAAATTATCAAAATACTGCCCCAGCGAAGCGAGGGCGTAAATTTGTTGAAAAAATATTGTTCGAAACATCTTTTTTCAAGCTTAATAGGGGGGGGGGCGCTTGAGACACCCCCCTCGGTGCGCCAATGACCGTTTATTTGTCAATTTCGCAGAAAAAAAATTTTCCACGCCGATTAAATTTGAAAGTAAACTTTTAAAAATGCACCAAAAAATTGAAAAATCAACTCGAGGTAATTAAATATTCAAAATTTTTTCTTTGGGGAGGAAAGAGGTAGAAAAACGCTTTTTCCAAAAATTCCACTCTCATTAAAATCAGAGATAGAAATCCTTGAGTGATCCTCTGGTTAGATAAAAGTCATAAAAAATGGAGAAAAACTGAAAACTGGATGGAATTCGTACTAAACATACTAGACAAGAAACAATCTCTCAAGAAAATTACGATCAACACGAGAAAAGTATAGGAAATCAAAATCAAAACCGAACGCGTCAACAGGAAACGTATCGAAACACACATTCAACATCAACGTTAAATAAAACAGCTTCTTCAGAGATTTCTCGCAAAATAATGGATATGAACGCACGTGAATGACAAAATTTCCAACATATGAATACAATTTACGAGTTACGAGTACTTACGATTCGCGTACGCTAGATTCCGCAGATATAGAAAACGTATGTACCTACTCGTACGAAGCATAATATAATTTTTATACCTTTCTTTTAAAGCAAAAGAATAATAAATAAGCGATGGAATTACGACGGTACAAGTACACTTGCGAGCTCATTTCTATAGTACCGCAGGTACTTTCAGACAGGGGTTCTCAAAATGTGCACAAGGTTTGAGTCACGTACCGAAGAAAGTAACACAAACCAGCCCTTTCAATCTGTCAAGACTTTTTAATTAGGGAATGAATACGAATTTTTTCATTTGGAAAAATTAAAACACTGAAAAGTATAAATTGCGTAGGAAAGTTGAAGAGAGAAATACATTTTGAAGTTTTATGTATCATTATTTTTAGAAACTCCGTCGAGACATCCAAGCCCCAATTTTCATAGAAATTCTATATTTTTATCACAAAATCAGATTGTCCCTGGATCTGAAGAAAATTCTTACTGTTTTCTGCCTTTTATTGCCATTTTTATTCAATATATTACTTGCTCTAAATTTTCCTAAGACCTCTCTCCCCTCCTTGCGAACATTATTTTTATATAGAAAATTTAATCTTTGGAAAACATAAAAATATTCCTCCCTCCTCTCAAACAATTTTTTCCAACTGATCAGTTTTTATTATTGTTATTATTTTTCAAATATCGCTTCTTCATTCTCTTCACTTCAAAAGGTTGTACTTAAATTTGTCCAAAAATTTGGCTCCAGCGAAACCAGGACAAAGAGTTGAAAAACAAAAATTTAAAATACTAAAAAAAAGTGCTTTAAACGAATTTCATATGAGCTTTTCTTTCACCAAAATTAAAATCACATTTTCATTCGTATAAATTCATTATATTTTCAAATGTCAGAAGGGAAAAAAATTCACTTCACAAAAGTCAGAACAAAAATGCCTGAATACGATGAATTACCGGTAATTACGGTATATTATCTGAAAAAGATGGTAAATTACCAGTAATTACGTTAAATTACAGGTAATCTCGGTATATCACCCGAAAGTACGGTAAATTACCAGTAATTACATTAAATTACAGGTAATCTCGGTATATCACCCGAAAGTACGGTAAATTACCAGTAATTACATTAAATTACTGGTAATTTCGGTATATCACCTGGAAATATGATAATTTACCTGTAATTACGGTAATTTATCAGTAATTACGGTATATTACCTGATGATACGGTAAATTACCAGTAATTACGGTGATTTACCAGTGACGAATTATCCGCAGTTGTAAAATACGGTAAATTACCACTAATCATAGTATTTTTTGAGGTTTTTGTCAACAAAATGAAATTCTTCTTATTTTATTTTTTCTTTTGAGGAGGGACGAGGCCAGCGGGAATTCAGTCAAACAGCATTCTTCAAAAAGAGGACAAAAATTTCAAAGTTACATTTTCTTCCATTTTTTAAATCAATTCCTTAGTTAAGCAAATTTTCCTCATTTTTTGATTTTTCTCCAAATCCAACTTCTTACGAATTTTCCAACCAAAACAATCAAGTTCCTGGTATTTCTACGAAAGAAAGCAAAACAATTGATTATTCACCAATCACCATAATAAAATCGGATGAAAACAGACTTGGAATTTCTATAGCATTCTTATCTCACAAAAAAACATTGTACAATAGCAACTTTGAAACATACGAGTTTTCTAAGCCTTGTGAAAAACACGAATTGTCTAAAATGAAACACCATGTCCAACATTCGTCGTTTCACATAATCACACTCTCCTCGCCTCACCCACACATTTCCTCCAAACCGGCAACAAACACCTACGCACATTTCAGGGGGAAAAAAATACGAAATACAAAACTAGGTTAGGTATCGTAACCTACGACTCGATGAAAAAAACGCCACCTTTGGAAAACCCTCCACTCGTATCTTGAAAAATATACGAGCCTCCACTTCTCCAGCCTGTATACATATCACGAAATGGAAAACCCTCGATCTGGTATATTTCTCGAGAGCGCGAAATAATGGTAGGGGGAAAAATTGCCTCGAAACGGCGAACAAGGATCAAACTCAATTACGAAAATTGATTTCTCAACAAGCTGTCTACCGTAATAAAGATCCGATGCTATTCTGCTAGTCTTCCACCGTACCGCATCTCTTCCAAAGGGCTGTTTTCGCATTTTACGAATAATCCGACGAATTAAATATAATAATTTGGGAGTCGCGAATGGCGAATCCGACGAAACAGAAATTCTCGCGTGACTACCAGTAAAATTCCGCTAAGTATATTTCGATATAATCGCGAGAGCCGAGTATTCGTAAAATTTCCTAAATCTTTCAATTTAAAAGTTTATTAAAAGCGAAATCCGTCCGTCGTGATAAACGTACCGCCGCAGCCGTGGCCCAGTACGCACTTTCTATTCTATCTCTCTGGACTACACTGCCTCTTCATCCTCCTCCGAGTAAAATAACCGTTCACAAATGAACCTAATTATAAATTGGCCTCAGAATCCGGTCGTTAGGAAATATTTAGACACTTTGTATACGTACGTCTACGTACTGCATGTTGGTAGACGTTTAGAGAAAAAAAATACATACGTGAAACCCACGTCATCGCCAAATTTTCACGTGTATGAGCGTGAAATTACAGAACGCTATTCGCCATTTTAATACCACTGCAGCATCCGCAGACTATACCTACATACGTCAGCGATTCTCGACGATTTTTTAATTAATCTAAATGCGAACGAAGCGCGAAAATACTGCAAAGAGATTTCATACTAAAGAGAGAATGACTGACGTTGCGTTGTGTATGTTTTATTCTTTTTTTCCTTTTTTTTTTTTTATTCGCGAAAAACAAAGCATAACAGTACGTAGAATACTTGATGAATAGGGGAACAAAACAAAACATAAAATGCTGTTGCAGCGAGTCGCCGAACAAGAGCCGGATTTCCTTTGAAAATTTTTATCAGATTTAGCATCGCCAGATATGGCAAAATATACGTAAAACTGGGTTCGATAATCCCTTGAAATACGGGTTTGTGCGTCTATTATCGGTAATGATGCGAGAAGGGACGGGGAAAGTGGTTCAAAATGCAAAGTCATCGTAAAACAAGTTAGAGTATCTTTCGCTATTCATTTGCAACTTTTTGAGCAGGAAAAATTCAAAAATTAATAATTTTGCACAGAATTGTAATATTTTGTCATAAAATTTTAAGCTAGAAAATTTATAACATTTTGAAAAGTCCATCAAGAATTTGGCAACAAATCGAAAAACTAACAGAAATATCACCAAAAAATAATGCAAAGAAAATAATTAAATTTTAAAAAGCGTTGTTTGAAATACAGAAAAAATTTCCAAAAAGAAATATAAAAATATAAAAAAATTATTTTAAAAGAGAAGACGAGTTAAATTTAACTAACGACTATTTTTCCAGACATGATACTTCATTTTTTACATATTTTTCCCCTTGAAATTTTTTGTCAAATCAAAATTTCATGAACATTTTTTCAAAGGCTTAGAAAAGTTGAAAAAATGTTTTCCAGCATATAATAGTGTTTGTTGAGCCAGCTGCCTAGAAAAGAATCTATGAAAAAAGCTGTTGATATGAATTATTTGGAAAGTTTATTTTATCAATCTTTTCCAGCAAATATTGAAGCGTTTCAAAACTCATATACCAAAAAATTAAACAAACAGAAATTACCAGAATTAAAAATGAAACATTACGATAAATCATAATGGCATACCATTCTAAAAATATATACTTGCGAAATCTTTAACTAAAATTATCTAAGATGATACCACCAGAGTTGACAAAATATGAAAATCATGCAAAATATCAGAAATCTTTTTAAAAAAGTTATTCCCAAAATTAGTAAAATGCCAAAACAGTTCTAAAAACGATAATAAAAACATAAGAAAATTTGATAAAATATTCATCAAAATTGTTTAGAATGTCAACTTCAGTATCAGTTTTTTAAAAAAGAGATAAAATGTTATAAAAATTGTATGAATTAAAAAAAGATGACCATTTTTGAACTCAACAGAAAATGAATAACTTTTCATTGTTGAGATCGAATATTATTTTAGTTTTTCTCTATCACGTCAATGTGCCTGTTAATTTGAATGTTTTGTTGAAAATTATGAGTACAGGAAGGTTCTTGTAAAAAACAAAAAAAAAATGAATAGGTAAACCCTAAATTTTTAGCGTAAAATTCATTTTTTTTTTTTGGAAAGCTCAGTTATGAAAGATGAGAGTTGAACTTTTAAATTTTCTACCAAAATATTTCAAAAGTTTAGCTTTCTTGAAAAACAAAATATGTACTTGAAATGTAAAAAAAGAGATTTTATGTTTTACAATCTATTCTCTAAACTTGAATCAGTCAAAATTCACTGATTAATAAGACAAAAGTGTGCAACTGAAGAAATAAGTGAAAGTTTTACCGATTTAATCAGTGAATTTTCATTTTTGAATCGGTAAAAATTTTAATTTACTGATTGAATCAGTAATTAATCACTGATTGAATTAGTAGATTTCAATTTTTACTGATTCATTTCAGTAGGTAGTTAAAAAAAGATTACTGATTCAAAAATGAAAATTCACCAATTGAAGCAGTAATTTTTCACTGATTGACAGTCAAATTTCACTGATTAATAGTTGCACACTTTTCGCTGTTTAATCAGTGAATTTTCAGTTTTTTGACTGATTCATGAATTAGAGAGTATGTTCTAAAATTCATTTTCTTCGTACAATTTATCAAAAAATGTAAAATTTGCAATAAATAATTCAAATTGTGAAAAAACTGAACGTGCTGGCATTTTTTTACAGCATATTTTTCTCGTGATCAGTGCGAAAAGCGCTATTGAAACCACCCTGTGAAGTTGATGCGCATTTTTGTGCAAACCCGAGGGGGTACCCGGGGGGTTCATGCCCCCTTTTTAAACTCAAAAAGGAGATTTTTAATGCAAGAACGTGAAAAAGTACATTTTTAGCTCTTGAAAATAATATTTTTCAAAAATTTTTCACCCTCACTTCAAAAAATGATAGAGAATATATTTAGGAATAATTTAGGCTAATTTTCATTTCATGCAACATTATGCGATATAGAAATCAGTGTATTCAAAACCCTAAATTTCAACACCCATCTTGAAATTTTGAAAATTTTTGGATTTTCAACTTCCCTTGTGGGCTCAATTCGGGTCCTACACAAGAATGGTTGAAAATTTTTGGAATCAGCGCATTCAAAAACCTATATTTCAACATCCATCTTGAAATTATGGAAGATTTTCGATTTTGTCCGCCCCCCCCGTGGGCCCAATTTGGGTCCTACTCAAAAAATTTTCAAATATTTTGAATAAGTGTGATCGATAACCCATCTCAACCCCGATCTTAATTTTTTGGGATTTTTTTTGAAATTTTGAAAAAAGTTGGATCTTAACCCCTTCTTTTATAGAGGGCTTATTTTGGGATCTATTCAAAAATGATTAAAATAATTGAAATCCGCGTCAATTTTCACCCCTATACCCAGTTTTTGAATTTTAATTTCAATTGGAACTTACGAAATTGATTTTTGAAACGCTAAATTTCACATCTGGGCCACTACGCGATATTTTACTTGAACTTTCAACTAATTTCAACGAATTTTCCAACGCTTTATTTTTCATTTTGTAAACAAAAAATTCAAATTATTTCCAAATTTAAAACCTGGTTCGCAAGAATACCAGCTACCTAAGAATATAATCAATTTTTTCAAGTCTACCACTTTGAATAAGGGATAATCGTATTTAGGGGGAAAAGGAAGCATCACATCGCATCGTCGGTATTCAATTCATCCCTTAACCAGACGGACACTTTATTCGACGATACACTCGCACTGGCTGGCTGGCCTTATCCGTTTCAAAGGTACTTGTTGCTGTAAGGTTGGTGTATCCTAAAATACATATGGTGCAGGGTGCAGCATGGCCAAAGATGATAACCGTTTTTGGGTATTCTACAACCATATACATACAATATGTACACGTAGATGGTATAGATCGACCAGAAGACCCCTGCCATAAACGCCGCCGTTACACCGGAATGGTACACGGGTTGGGTTGGGTACGTTACGTCCTACGTAGACGTACCGTACGGTATTATGAAAAGGAAGCATGCGTAGCTTTGTATTCGAAGCACGTATACAGTAGTACCATACAAAATACACGTTAAGTGGAATCTGTGTACGATGTTAACGTACCAGGCAATGGTACCCTCACTGTGTCTACACCCCCGGCCCTGGGAGCCGCACCCAACGACTGGAGAAGAAGAGGAGACCAACAACGTAACGGCGGCGAACTGTATAGTGTCTCACGTCGATAATTTTAAAAGGGATGCAAAAAAGGCGCATTGCTGCATTTTCGTCGGGCTTTTCACTCCGCCCTGCCTCGACGCTTGTGCTTTGCTCGTCTGCACCAGAGCCGGGCTGTTTTTCGCGTTTATACGGCGCGTAGATACGTAGCACGTACTATTTATGCGTTTTGAGTTAGGGCGCCCCTTAACATAAGCGGTAGGTACGTACTCGTAACTTTATTGACTTTTTCTCTCACTCTCTCACGTGGCCGAGTCCGTGGGCATGATTACGCGCCCTCAGCCTCGTCTCGTCCTGTTCGTATACTTTTTTTTTCCTCTCGCCTTTATTCATTTATGTGTGTACGTATACACGCTAAGTATTATCGCTAATGATTATTAGAAGTACTCGGCGTAGGTACTTGGTACTCGGCATATACGCCGGCGGAATAATGTAAAGCGAATTTACTTCTTTGTAAGAATGCCATAGAGAGGATTGGACGTAGTCGTGCGGAGTCAAAGCTGGTCGTAAGATAAATTAATGCAGTAATTAGAGCTTTTCTTCGAGTGTCGAGATTTTTTTTTCACCTGCGTCGCAACATCCGCGTTCTTTCGTCGTCGTATACAATTTGAATAAAGATACGGATCGTATGGTGGTGGAATTTTTAGCAGGATTTCCTGCGGTTGAGAGTGGAAAAAATTTGGCCTAATGAGCAAATTGTTCGATGATAGGGCGAATTTGTGCTGAAATTTTAAGAAATTAATTTTTATTGTTTACTGAGTCAATTTTTATTTTTCATTTTTTTTATTTGGATTTGGAATAATAGAAATTTGTTTCAAAATACATCAAAAGTTGTTTAAAAATCAATGAAATGAAATTTGAGGTTTTTAATCAAATAACAGGAAGAGGGAGTAAAATTACATGGAAATGTAGTAATAAAACTTTTTGGTCTCAGAATAAATGTTTGCCTGCTTTCTCTTATTGAAAAGCTCAAAGAGTTTCTAAAATTCTTTCCAGAATAAAAAAACATTTTTTGAATTTATTCCATCAAAGAACTGGACAAATGATTTACCATTTTCACTTTTTTCAAAGGTAAAGCTACCAAGAGAGGTATTGCAACTCAAAGTAAAATTTTGAGTCGAAACAAAAATAAATCAAAATCAAGTACATCATAAAAGAACCCCACATCCAAAATTTTAGGCGATAAAGCTCATTTCTGAAATCATGGAAAATTTTCCAAATTTAAAAATTACTCGCCTCATGACCCTCAAAATATTAACATTTGATTTAATCGACAAAAAAAGCTGAAATTTGATAAACACTTCATTTTCGACCTCTTGAATCAATTCAAAGAAATTTTGAGACGTTTCGGAGTCTCCAGAAAATTTTTTGAATTTTCCAACACTAGCGAGAAGCTCATAAAATTGGACCATATCAATCTTATAGCATCTATAATCGTTAACTACCCATAAATTGATGACTATTTGACTGATTAATGTATAATTTTCCAAAATTTGTAATTCAGAATTGAAATTTATATTCATTGACACAAAATTTTCCATAAAAAAAAAATGAAAATTAATATGGAAAATTTCAAAATTTTCTAGAGACTCTGAAACCCTTTTGAATCGATTCAAGAAGGCGAAAATCGAATGAAAACCAAATTTTAGATTTTTTTGTTGATTATTTGAATCCAATTTTTATATTCCGTAGGGCGGGCGATGAGATAATTTTGAAATTTTAGAAAATATTTAAAATTCGAGAAATTAACTTTAGCAACTGAGAAATGATTACAGCAGAAATTTTCCCCGTTCCCAAATTGTTAATGAAAAAAATTATGGATGGATTTTGAAATTTTAAATCAGTAATTCGAAGCGGAGGAAGAATATAAAATTGCTTAAGTATTTTGATTTTTCAATTTTTTTTTACTTCACAAAATTTTTTTGAAATATTCAAATTCCATTTTCGGGGAAAATTTAAAAAAATATTTTTAGACGATTTTTCATTATTTTTTGAATAAAATCATATTTTAAGGACGATTGAAAAAAGGTAATTTTTACCAGATTGTTTTAAATCCAGAGCTAGATACAACTTCTTACTGTACAACTCCTCTTTTCCCATTCAACATCGAACACAAAAGCAAACCGATCCACCCTATTTGAATACCCTTTTAATCGACCGCACTAATTAGGGATATAGGATTGAAAACATCGAATATAACCAACCAGAGAACACATCTTTAGCACAATTTACGCGTAAATCGTTAACGAGAGAACTTCTCAGGCACCCTGTTGAAAAACACACGCTGACTTCTTAACTCCGGTGACGATTTTCTTTGTTGCTGACATAACCTGCCACCCCTACAACCGCTCATCATTCGAGCCCATGGCTACAATTCGTTTCACAAATTGAATCTTTAGTAAACGAATCCTCATTATACTGGATTTCGTTTCCTTATTACGTTCTGCCTTTGCGCCGTATCTGACGAAAGAGAGAATCCCATATACGTATTTCTTTATTGTAGTAAAAGCAGATATAACACACGAGTCAAGTAGATATACGTATCTATCTACGCGAACCAATCTCACAATCAATCTTTTACTTTAACCGATGACTTTTTCGAGTTCGATTTAATAATCTAAATAAACAACGGAATTATATAGTTTTAAATTTTACATGTGTAGGTAAGTATATGAAAAAGTTTTCTCAGCAAAACCGTTCGTATTCGTTATTTGTGTGCTTCCATCTACATATAAGCGTCGAACAAAACCAGCTGTAAAATTTAATACTATAACAGACGACCGGCATTTTTACGACCGGATCAATTCCATAGAGTTTTATTTACCAAACAAATCTACTATATTTTGCCGAGTCTTGTATTTCGTTGAATAAGACCCTGAAGTCTTAAGTATTGTACCTCTATACCTTCCTACGTAGGTAGTGTGATCTACGAGCGTACATATGTGTACTTTATGATACAGCCAAAAAGAAAAAAAATTGAGCCCAGCTTTCAATATGTCCACCAAATATTAATTTTCAATCCCCGTGAACTTCGTAAAGTTTTATTTTTCTAGAACGGTACTTCGATTTTTCAACAATTCGAGTTCGACTCGAACGAAGAAATTTTTTCGAAATGATTCCCAATAGCAGTGAAACTGACGAATGGTTTTTAAAACAAACAAAATAAAATTGAGCGAAAATTATTTCCAGAAATCGAGTACTACATAAGTGAGTATACTTTTGAAATGCCATCGATAAATTCCATCATTTTTATAGTTCGGGAATTTTTTGGTGGGTTTTAAGCTATTATTGGACAAAGAACTGAATTTTTCTGTGTTTTAAAAAGGGGAAAAAAGCTAAAAATTTTCAACTATGACATTTAAAAATTAGATAGAAAATTCAAGCCACCGAATTAGTCTCAAAATTCTTGATTATTTTTCAAAATTTAGAGAAATAAACTTTTATTGAAATGATGAGTTGAAAGAGAGAGCAATAAAAGGGGCAGGAAGTGAAAAAATTCCCGCCATAAATTTTTTGACAATTTTTCACTTTTAGAAAAGCTATGTTGCAAAATTGTAAAATTCATCTTGAAAGTCTAAGAATTTTATGAACCACTGCTGAAAATGACAGTTTTTTTGGAATTGCCAAAAAATGGCAATGTTTCATTTGAATTATTTCATCGAAAATTTCCTTTCAATGCAAGGATTAAAATTACTTGAGATAGTTGAGATCTCAAAAGCAAATACAACATCACTTAAAATTTTGGCTCTACAGCAAAAGTTGTGTCCCTAATTTTTCTAACGATTTTCCATCTCTTTCGATCTATTTTTTGAAGATCAAAAATTACAAAAAAAATCCAAGAAGGTATTTATCATCAACTTTGATCAAATTTTAGAAATTTTCAAAAAATTTCAAAATAAAAAACTTCCTGCATGAACAATTTAAAAAAGTGAATTACCTAGGTACTTCGTATCTTTCTCGGTAAAAGGAGTTTTTTTTTACAATTTGATGGCATTCTTGGATAAAAATTTTCGTGAACAAAGAGCATTATCTTCAAATTTGAATCCTCGATGTTTGCAGAACTTTTTCAAAATTTTAAGAATTCTCAAAGAACCTTTTGTCAACACATTCTCCCTCTTTTTCCATCTAAAACACCTTCGCAAAAAATTGAAATGAAAATAATCATGGAAAAATAATGAAGAAACGGACGAATTAAAAAATCAATAAATAAATTGATGGTTTAAGAAATTAAGGATGAGAAAAAAATCAACTTTTTGAAATAAAAAAGTACAAGAATTTTAACCCAATGGGAGAATTTTTTCAAAACAATTTCTAATTTTATGTATTTTTAGCAACACTTTGTCAACTGTGAAACTTTTTCATCAACTCCATCATCCCCCAGAACTTATCATTTCAATATCAATGAATTTTATTTTTTTCAATTTTGAAAATGGACACTGAAAAAGGAAGAGGTCGAAAAAATCTAAAAAAAAAAACACAAAATATCCAGAATATGACTCAAAAATTTAAAAACATGCAACTAGGAATAATATTTTATTTAAATTATGATTTCTTTCAAAAAATAATATTTTGCCAGAAATGATTTCGAAAATACAGCTCAATTTTTAGTTGAAATATTAAAAAAAAAAAATGAAAAAATTTGTACTTACATTCATTGTTTTAGAGTTTTCTCAGACAATTTTTTTTACCTATTCTTAGATATTTCAAAAATTTTGAAACTTTGAAGCTAAAATTTGAAATAAAAAATAATTCGTAATCGCACATTTTCATCGCGTAATGATTTTCCAATACTTTTTTAAACCCTTTTCTGCTTTCCTCTGAAGGAAAAAATGAAAATCTCGAATTAAAAATATCAAACCGCAACAGTCACGCCATGAAAAATAATCCATTTGAAATTCCGTACCACTCGTATCAACCGAATTAACAAACAGATCAAAAAAATACTCAAAATACCTTTTTCCAAAAGGTACAACATCTCGACACCACTTCCAACACAATCAGTATCTTTCTTTCGGAGACGAAATTCAAATCCGATATCGATACTACTTATCAGCCTCTGAAACACAATCTCGTCTGCTAATTAAAAATTCACGCTTTTTCGACGAGCTCCTCTAAACCAGCGTTGAGGAAGACCCCATACGAAAATCTTCATACCGACGTCGATACGACGAAATTCTTTACGCCTCGAGCTCTGTATTTTAACCCGTTATAATTAGGTTACCGAATCCTCGCTGATTCAATAGATGTGGTAGATGGTGAGCTGTCGATGCTTTCGCTGCTCGTTTCCTCACTCCGTTCAGCGCCAAAGCTTCCATATCAAATTTCAAAGTGAAATGTGTACAGCAGCGTCGATTTTATTTAATAATATTGACCTCGTCTTTGAAGAAATCTTATAAGAAAAAAACTCGATGAAAAGTGATGAGGTATTCGGCACAATCCTTTCTAGCAAGATTTCCTTTTGTTTTTAATTTTCAATGCGCGCCAACATAAAATTAAAAATATTTTCTCTATTGAGCTATTGTATAGATGATAGTAAAGGAATGGTGAGTAGAAGTTAGATATTTAGAAAATTTCCATTCATTATAATACGAAGACGAATATCTGCAAAGTTTAAAAATTAAAAAATAAATAATAAAATTTACACGATTTCAGATTCAGGAAGCTCGAAAAATTCTGGCTCATTCTTGGATTTTTGGGATTTTGTACTTGAAAATCGAAGATTGGAAATCTTGGTTGATGTAAACCATTGTAAACAAATGAATATTCAAAGAAAAATGATAATTTTCACACTATTCTTTGAATCTAAACACCCATCATTTGCAAACAATGAAATAAAATAATGGTAAAATTTTGGGGAAAAGATGAAAGTTGTGTGTAGTTTAGATTTGAAAAATTCAACTTTTTTGGGGGAATTGAAATTTCTTCTTTAGAAAGCTTTTCTTTAAAAAGACTTTTTTTCAAGTTATTGTTCCATTTGTTGCACATCTACTTGATCGTTTTTTTTCTTACTATATGTAGGAAAATTTTTCTTGCAATTCAACAGAACGGTTTAAGGAAATTTTCAACTTTATCTCAAAAATTTCGCCAAACCATTCAAAATCAAAGCAATGCAAAAATACAAAAAATAGGCACATCAAAAACCTTCCTGTTATCTAAATTACAAAGAAAACTTTCCAAAATATAATAAAAATAAAATCTAAAAACATGAAAAATAAACTTTTCAGGGAAGGGGCTTTAAAAAAAGAAATCCTAATTACCAAAAAATCGAGCTTATCAAGCTTGAAAAACAGTTTTCCATCACTTTTCCTCAATTTCAATATATTTTCTTTTAGTGTATCGATTCATAGGACATGAAAACTTCATTTTTGGACGATCTCGGATTATGTTGTACTCAGAGAATTCAAAATTCAAAAATTTTCCATCGTTGCCAAGAATTTAAAAAAGGAATATTCTAGGTGTCGAGGCAGTTTTTTTTTTAAATCAATTTTTCCTCAATCGTCACTTTTTTAGGACATATTTTTTTATCGAGAAATCATTTATTTTTTGAAATTTCACATTTTTTAGAAAATACGTTGACTGAACTCTCTCTAAAGCAAAGATTTTTCATCCTTTAACCTCTCAGCCTTGGGCCTTTTTTTTTATCCTGAATAGAGTAGGAAGGAAGCTACAAAAAAAGTGAAACCTTTCAATTTACAAAGTAGAAGGTGGTTCGTTTACATAAAGATTAGGACAGCTCCTGCTTTCGTTTGAAGGTACAAACGACGTCGCATTACTCGAGCGATTAAGGACGCGAAACATTAATATCGAACGATATTCTCTTTTTTAAATAATTTATAAAACCTGAAATAGAAAAACCCCACTCACAAATCCGACAACCCAGCCTACGCTCGTCTATTGTCTCAAACCTCAACAATCGACCAGAAACCAACATGAAACAAAACAATTTTCACCGTGTAGGAAAATACTCGTTCGTCGACGTAAACACATTAGATAAAACACAATGGGGGTTTAAAAAAAGAAGAGGAAACGAAAAAAAGAAAAAGAAATCAAACATACTCATCGAATGGAAACCCCCTGATAAACGTAGAAAAAAACTCCGCTTGGAAAAAAAATCCTACCCGGTACCCCCTCTCTGGTCCTCAAAACGATAACGAACACATTGAAAATAATAATACACGCTACGAATAAGCTACTCGGCAATTCGCATCGTTGCAATTTTAATGGGTTGCTTTTTTCTCTCATTCATGTTGCAGAATTCACTTCGACAATGGACATAGAGCAACCGAAAGATGACTCGACGTGTCCCGTTACAATCAAGATTCTAATGCAGGGAAAGGTACGTACCTAAGCCTACGAGTATTATAGGTAATAATAGGGTAGATTTTCACGTCTACCAATAACACAATATAACCAAATCATCTCGAATTATTATTTCTAACTCGACGTCGCTCGCACGTGAAAAAAAAAAGCAACCTAGAGAGAAAAACCTTTTTATGAAAAAGCTCTCTCTATTATACGAGGAAATTTTAGCCTAAAGCTATATTTAATATGATATCGAGAACTTTCGAGTAAATATTTGCACATTATCCGTTAACCTAGCGTCGTTTTCGGTTCGCCCGCTCGCCTCGTCTCGCCTATCGGCGTTTCTTTCTTCCTCTCCTAATGTAACCAAGCTATCAAAATTTACGCACTTTTTTTATGGCGCAGACAGGCAATTTCTCAGGCTAATTTCTACGAAACGGTGTAAGCGCATGTTAAGTTGCTCGAAAGCGCTCGCGGTTATTATTCTAATGAAAATGAAAAAAAAAGAAGGCGATTTTTTTCCCTTCGTTTTACGCCACCGTGTATATATAACCGCGGAGCCAATATACGTACACGTAACTCGTAATACGGCGAGTAAAACCTCACAAATTAATAAATACTCGACTTAGTATTTATTATAAAATTTAAAGCATATTTTATCGTTTATATTCTCCAAGTTTTATCTTTCTTTTCTACGCTGTTCTTTATTCGTTTGCCTTCGGCGCGTATGAAACCCTTCAACTGGGAGTTTATTCGATGTGACATTTTTAAATCTATAACTTAATAATGTTTGCCATAGCGTAAAGAATCTCTAAAAGTGTCATACAATGCACGAATAATACATACAATATCCCAAACGTAAGCAGCTTTTCCAAGTAGATAAGCTGAGCTACGAACGTAACGTTTCTGGTGGTGCTGTTCGTTTTGGTTTTGCTTCCTGCTGCTCTCTTTCCCTCTTCCCACCTCATCTTTGATCTATTTAATTTATAGGTTTTTCAGATTTTTGAAAAATTCACCTCGAGCCTTTAAATTTGCACTTCGATTGAATTTTGAATAAGAATATTTTTTTAATGATTTGGGTATCACATTGGAACTCATTAAACGTAAAATGCTATCAAAAAATTATTCGGGCCCTAAGACTCAAATTTTAAAATTTTTGCTCATTTTGAAAAGAAATAAAAAAATATGTTTTTAGACCTTTTTGGAATATTTTTTTGAATTATCATTGCATCATCATTCGTATTTATTCATCACACCTGCTTCCTCGTCCATAAATGAGTGAAAATGATCGGAATTCACAGAGAAACAAGACAAAGACAAGAAATGCAACACAGCAATAAAAAATCTTCGCAAATCATTCTACATTATTGCTTTCTCATCTATAAGTAAATCAATGAAAATTGACAAAAATCACTGGAAATCAGTCAGAATTGCTGCACAGTAAAAAATCAGTGAAAAAATTTCACTGAAAGTAAATAAAGAAAAAATTGTTGGAAAATCTGTAAAAATTTTCCACATGAGAAGACAGTAAAATACCTAGAATTTGCTGAAAATGAGTGAAATTTTTTGAAAAATGGGTGAGAATCCGCTGATGGAAATGAAAGAATTTTACTGATTTTTCTTGTGTTGCAATTTCTGACCTTTTTTTTAGTGAATTTTCACTGATTCAAAATAAGAGAGTACCTACCTACATAACGTATAATTTTAGATGTTTTAGACCGTATTAAATGACAACACTGATTGGGTGGCTTTACGTGAGTTGATTTCCAACAAAATGAAATAATAGGTGAATCCTCCTTTTGTGGGTATGTTTGTACTTTCCTCGAAAAAAAATGTGAATCAATTCGTTCATACCCCAAAAAAGTGGGAATGGAATTTAGACATTTTTGAATTCTGGGAATCAACTCACCAGCTCTCGGTTGGGTATACCCAAAAATGACGTCATTTTTGCATTTACGAGAATTTGCAAATTCGTTCTACTCAAAAATTAAAATTGAAAAATTGCTAGACAGTGCATTTTGCACCATTCTATATTCAGAAGCTTCAAAAATCTCAGTAGTAAAATTTAAAGCTTAAAACAAATCGATCTGAATCTTTCATCTATAACTTTTAAACATTTTGTCGGGATTTAGACGAAGTTTTTTAATGAATATTGCAAAAATATAAATATAAATTTTTTACAAAGTGCGATTAAGGCAGCTATTAAAAAAGAAAAATCATAAAAGAACTATATTTTCAGTGGCATCGATTTTTTTGGGGGCGGGGGGAAGGGGAGGGTACGAAATGAGAACCACCTAACCTAGAATACCAGGAAGATTTTTGAGGGAGGAGGCAAAGAGGAGTATTTTTCCAATCTACTTATTACTTCGAATAACTTTTTTTTCTATACCTAAATATTTGGAAGAAAAAGAGCAGCCCGGACTATTTCACATGTGTTAATCAATTGATCACGCTGTGCGAGTGGGTTCACGAACTTGACCTTCGTACATTCCATTCTTAAAACCAGTTGCTGGGCGATTCTAATCGTGTGCATAGGAATTCCAACATTATTGTCTATAGAAGGGTGAGGGGTGAGTTTTTTGTCATTTCACCAAACAACATGGGTACTAAAAGGTCTTCCCTTGAAAGCAATGCTATTTTCGAAAAAAAGGGACGAATGTTAGTTGAAAACCGGTTTTTTAAAAATACTCCTCTCTCCTCGAATAAATCTGAAAATCGAAAACTGTTGAATGTTGATGGAATTACTTTCTACAACAACTTTTTTTCATCAAATTGAGGCATATTTCATCAAAATAACCAGTTTTTAAGCCAAAATGTTGAGAATGAAAAAATCAAATTTTCTAACTTTTGCCTCTTCGTTCAATTCCCCTATTTTTTACATTTTTTTTCTTGAAGCAAACACTAAAATAATTTTTTTTTACTCACAGTAATGCAGCATTTCGAAAAACCCCTGCATGAAAATTTCATCTCCTAAATAAATTTATCACATGTCGAGTTATTGAACATATATTGACCAATTTACAATTTTTTTTTGAGGATCCTAATGAAACTTTCAGAGTTGAAAATATCTAATTCTGCAGTTTTTTTTTTCATTTAGAAGCCGAGTTCTAACAATTACATTAAGAGTTGAATGGAAAATCAAAATTTTGAAATTTTGGTTTCATCATTCTTAATTTTTTTGCTTAAAACCAGGTTATCTTGAAAAAAATTGAATTTATTTCATAAGAAATTGTTGTCAACAAACGATTTCATTAATATTTTTCAATTTTTACGCTTCTTCCATAAAATTTTTTCAAAAACTGGTTCCTGACCAGCATTTTATCCGTTTTCTGAAAGTAATGTTTACCTCTCGAGACGGACTTTTTAATATGCCGATTGGTAGACCACCATAACCAAGAAATACCTAATGAAGAAATACCCCCTCCCCCAAAAAATCAAATTTTAATCAAGTTAAGGACTTTTTTTTCAATTTGACAAAATTACACATAGGTGCTCAATTCGAATCAATTTTCTCCTCTCCGCAATACAAATTAAAACCACGAGTGATTATCTCATCAACAAATGCGATAGTTTAATGAACGATGAAAATACTCTCTTGACATATAAATACTCATCCATATAAGATTAAATGTACCTAACCTATTCGCACACGAACGCGAGACGAAAAACGTAAAGAAAATGAGAAAATATTGACATACGTTCACCGCGCTCAAAAATATCGACGATCATTTTTTTCACGACGAGTTGTTTTCACATTGCCTTCTCTCTCGAAACACGAACATTGGATACTTTGGAAACAAAACAAAAAAAACGAAAGCTTTTCGGTTCCTTATAAGTAATATTGCTCCTTCTCTTCCTCGTCTGATGGTTTTCAGCAAACTCCTCGAAGCTCGAACGGCGGTCATTCGTTATTTGTTTGTGACATATTAGTGATTCTTTGTACGTATCAAAGGGTTGCGGGAAGAAGGAGGAATATAAAGTTAACCGAGAACGAAAACGAATGTGGATGGAAAAAATACGAATAAATTGGAAATCCGTCAATGCGGTATAAGTATATTGTTTGAAATATCCGTAAATGGGGCAAAAAAGTACCCATCAACTTGTTGGCAAACAATACAGAAAAAAGGTGCAATGTTTTTAGCGTGTGAGTAGAAAAGAAACAAAAATTGGTCAATTTATCAAATGATTAGAGAAGGGAAGGGTCAGTTTTAAATTCGACGTAACCAAAACTTATAAATCCAGTGGACAAAAAAAAGAAAAATTTCAACTGGTCAAGTAATCACGAAGATTGAGAATTTATCCCTTTGAAAATTTTCATAAAGCGAATGGAAGGGGGAATTGATAAGAGAAAAATTGAATTTCAACCAGAAATGTAACCAACGAAATACGAATTATTACTTCTTGGGAGTTCTGATGAAAGATGATTGCCACTTTTTTTTTCTCTTTTTCAGATTTTCCAAGCCAAGATTAAGCTTTTGACAGAGTAAAGGATTTTTTGAGGTGGGGTGGAAACCCATTTTCTCATCTCAAGAACTCGAATTCAATTCTGATTATTTTAAAATTGAAAAAAAATGGTGTCCTTTAAAAAAACAGACACACGCAAAGACTCAAAATTACCAAGTATAAAAAATTTTTCCTGGTCAATTTTTTCAACAATTGAATGAATAAGGCTTTTCATCCATCAAAATGCAAAAACCTAATTTATCGACAAATCGACATTTTTTTTAAATTTTTACCTCGACTTCATTTACCTATGAATATTTTTCATTTTTTCTCTTTATGAGTTCCAGGAAGGCGAAATATTTTCCCAGCCTTAAATATTCATCTGATTTTGAGAGGAAACTGGTTACGAAAATTGATTGGCATATCAGTAGAGATTTTAAATGTAATTTTTACAAAGCATTTTCTAATTTTCTATCTGATTAAAATTGAAAAAAAAAAGTAATAATGTTCCGATTTTTTTCCTACCTAATCTAACATGAATTTTCCACTTTTCTCAATTATATTTTTCATTTTCAAATATTTCTCAATTTCGAGTAAATTTTTTGGCGAAATATTTTTTATAATTCTTCGGATATTTTGAAAATCTCGACATTTTGGACTTGACAGACATCTTGCCATCTTTTTATAATTTTGAAATGACATTTGGACAAAAGCCGTTAGGTTTTCATTTCTTTCGCCATCTTCGTTCTTAGTCATCACTTCTGTATACGTGTAATTTAAACGAATCGATACGAAACCACGCCAACGAAATGAAAAAAAGCTACCCTTCATTTATCTGAACGAGAACCAGAACAGAAAGGGACAAAAAACCGCAAAATTTCCAACTCAATATCGAACTAAAATCGAATTAATAAATTTAAATAAATTGATGACCTTCTGTCCCCAAAGATTCGCCATTCCAACCCTGTTCACCCAATCTGGCATAAAATTTCGACCGATTAAAAACCACCACGTCGAAATATTTCAAAATCGAATCACGACCTCATTTATCATTATTTAGTGCACTGCCCGAATACTTCACGTACTCGTAATCCAAGACGAAGTCTATTTCCGAACACATTCTCAAATGAGGAAGTTTACTCACGTTCGAATACCGTTCAATACACAGTCTGTTTCTAACGTTTGATTTCATTCAGTCAAATTCTCAGCACGAAATCATTTCCTATAGTATATAAAAACCGTACTTACGTATACCTTTGTTTCGAAATACGTGGGCGTTCTACAGCAGCTGCCATTCGCAAGTAGCGGATCCTTTTGGTTAGTGGAAAAAAACGACGACATCCAAATTAAGAATTTTTTCCACCGCACGAGCCGGGAAACCCTGGAACGATATTAAAATATAAAATTTTAATACTTTTATCTTTCGAGATGCGGAGGAAAAAACATCATAACCCTAGGAACGCATTTCGCACACAACTCGACATACTTATACCGCGGAAACTAAATTGAAAAAAAATTTAATTAGCGGGCTAAAATTCGTTCGTCGATTTGTTTCGTATAATTTTATATGCCCGTTTGTGGAAACCCTACCGCGGCGGAACTTTCGCAAAGATAAATCTCTCAAGCTCTAGGTTTATACTTTTCGTTAACAATTAAATGACCGCGAAATCAATTATTTCAGCATCAAGAATTCTACAGCAAATTGCTTCATAATTAGAAAAATTACGTCGAGGTATATTTTCATCGTCGTACTTTCAGCATCTCGATCTTTCTGACAAAAAATACCGACGACGAGACCTTTTTTTTACCCTTGACAGAATAAATTCCAAGATAAATAAAAATAAAAACTTCCTTTTGAAAGTTTTGGTTCTTCGATTCGTTTCAATTTGGGGTAGAGAAAAACCTACGGAACAAATGGAAAATTGATTCCAAAAGGCTAAGTATTGTTTACGTTGAAAATATCCAGAAAATCCTTCATCTTTACAAGGTTTACCTGTAACTGTATAAAGGTACAGTATGGCAAGTTTTTATAATAAAATTGTCGAAAATCATAAATTTCGCATAAACCTACCCATACAGCATTTATACCCATGTGTAAGGATACGAGACACGTCGAACAAAACTCCAACTTTCGATATCGACGAAATCTCTTTTCTTTTCCAACGAATAGGGCAGGAAAGAGGTGCGGGCGTAGACCCTAAATACAAAGACAAACCATACGTACTACATCCGACGAGTAAAATCCTTTACTCTGGCGTGACTGTCTTTCTGCGTCCGCTCATATTATGCATAGATATATGAAAAGCCGCAGATTTCAAAAAAAAAAAAATACAGCCTTTTGCTTATTGAAATATTCACTTACATATCTAGAAACACGCGCGAACCAACCGTACGTAAAACATTTTTATTTCGCGAGTCGCCTTTATTCATACACGACATTTTTTCCGGTTCCCTCTCCATTTGTGCTCATAGTGTGATACAAAAATTTGTTGTTTTAAAAAATTGGAAAAGGTACGAATATAAAAAACCTTGCACATTGAACCAAAAACGTTTGAATCTAAAATTTTGATTTTTGGGACGAGGGGGTATTTTATTGATTTTTGTGTAATGTGTGAGTTCCTCCACGAAAATAGAACGTTGAAATATTCTTGATTTAAAAAAAAAACAACTGTTACCTATAAGAACTTCCTGAAAGCAACAATCATCATTTTCATAGTCCAGGCCTGAAATTGAACCATGCTCAAAATATTGTGATTTTTTTCATTTATAAAGATGATTTTTTTTTGTGTTGTCAATCTCAAAAAAAAAAACATTCGTCACGTTGTAAAATTTATAAAGAGAAAAGTTCATTTCTGTTTGGCTCAAATTCAAAAATTAAAAGGTACAATAAAATTCAATAATTACAATTTTTGTTAATTGTGAAAACTTTATCACCTCGTTGTGGTTACTTCAATTTTATGGGTCTTTTCGAATCCCACAACTCGGCAGTGTTTTCCTTCTGCGGGTTTCCTTCATTCATAATCAGTAAAAAATCAATCTCGTTAACAAACAGTCAAAATTTTGCAATACAGAAAAAATCAAAAAATTATTGATTTTCGATGATTTTTTCCTATGTTGCTATCCAGTTTATTATTTCTTTTTCATTGATTCAGAATGAGAGATTTCGATTTATCAAAAACATCTGAAAGAAACGATAAAAAATTGATACAATTGATGCAAATCTGTGAGCCTGGATATAGAAATTGGTTTTTGAATTGACATTGATTTTCAACTTCTCAGAAGGTGGCAGAATCGGGGGGGGGGATTAGGTAACTCGAAAATAAATTTTTTACACCCAAGAAAGGGTTCTAATGTGAACCCAAGCTCATATCGTGGTGGTTCACGAAAAATGGAACTTAAGCAGTAAAACAGAAAAATCCTGAGAAAAACACGTTCAAAGTTTTAATGAAATGAACTTTTTTGAACCTTTTTTTTGGATAAAATTTTGAGATGTTCTTCCACCAAAACTCAATTTGAGGGCACTTTTCGAAGTCTGAGGACCTTCGAGATGGCTTTTTAAGGATTATCTGAACCCGAATCCGAAAAAAAATGAATAAACTGAACTTTTTGTAACTTGTTTGAATAAAATTTTGAAAATTGCTTGAACTAAATCTCAATTTTTGGGCACTTTGCGAAGACTGAAGACCTTGGAGATGGATTTAATCGATTATTAATAGTTATCATGGACTCAAATCCGAAAAAAATAATGTTTTAGCAATTTTAAAATCATCAGAAATTGAAAGTAATAAAATTAAAATTGAAATAACTACAATAAAAAAAGACTCAAACGACTTTTATGCTATTTCAACAACTTTTGAATAGTTTTAAGTCAATTTTAAACAAATATAGGAAAACTTGATAAAATTTGTGTTCCATGAAACAATTTTCAAAATATTCAAGCTTCTGTTACCTGCAATGTTTTGTATATATTTTTTTTTTTTGTAAAAACTTGAAATTTATTTAAAAAATGAATAAAACAAGTTAGCAATTTCAACACTCGACAATTTTTCAAACATTTGACGAATAATTTTGAGAATTTTTTAAAATAATTTTTTCTGAAAAATCATTCAAAAATTGATGACAAAACAAACAAGTTTATATTTTTGAAAAAAGTTGCCCCCTGTGATTGAGAACCACTGAACAAATTTTAAAAAAGCTCAACTCATCCCAATTTTTTAAAATTCCATTAATTTGCACAAAAAAACAGATCCTAGAAAATTATGAATATTTTGAACACCCTGTTATTGAACTAAAAATTATTCATTTTGATTTTCAAAGTACTCAGAAAAAGAATTTATTTTCTTAATCTTTTTCTTACCTCTAACGTAAGCTCTAAAGCTCAAGTATAGCAAAAAATAAATAAAATAATTAATATACACGAAAAAAAGATTTAATCTTAGCAAAAAAAATCATCCCTTAATTCATATCACATCAAAAAATTCCACGATTCGGATTTTCGCGTCACCCTATCCCAGAAACGTATTTCGCATAGTTTTATTACCCCTTCCCCAGTTCATACCATTTTCACTAACGCAAAACCCAACTTTGCGTTGAAAAATTGATTCCACACTGTACTAAGTAGGTATCTACATTTTACAACATGAAATCCTACTACTTTAATTCCGCGAGATCGCGACGCGACGTTCAGACATTAAAAATAATACTCGCTTAGCAAAAAAAAAAAAGAACAAAAAAAAGCCAACGAAAAAAGCCCTAACCAGCAACATACCGACCGAAAGCTTTAATTAAGGCGACGATAAATAATTAAAAAACAAAGCTACATGCAGAAAATTTACCCTCGGTAAGCTTCGCAGATGAGTCAATTAAATTTTATTCATTTTAATTTCCAGGAAGTCGGTAGCATTATTGGAAAGAAAGGCGAAATAATTAAACGTTTCAGAGAAGAGGTAAGTGTTTCAAAATATGCATCATTTTTTCTTTTTTTCCCTTCAACCTTGAATAATTTTTCGGGTTCGTTTGCTCTTAAAATCTGTTTATTTTATTTTCTAATTTACCTAGCTAACGATTTGAGTTATAATTAAAAGCTCGATGGCCCAAGGTGTTTGTAATTTCATTTCCTTTCCCCAAAATTGAAATTGATTCGAGCCAAATGATATTTATTTTTATTCAACACCTATTTTTTTTGTTTCGTTTGGAGAAGGTAAAAAATGACCATCGCTGTTGGACACGTCTTACTTGATATTCTCGGTGTATTACGTATTTTTCTTTATATTTTTTTTAACGTCTCGTATACTTCAGAATTCACAGTGAACTCGTAAGATTTATAATCTTCGAACAACCGAGAGAAGTATACAGCCAAGCTCGGGGTTATTTATTAACGTAACTCGATCCTATATCGTTTTGTCTGCGTGTTTTTGCACCCTCCGAAGACACCCACTATTTAGTTTTTGCTGTTTTTCGTGTCCTCGAGATGTTAACCCCCTTCCCTGCCTCGTCTTCTTATCTGAAAATGTTTCGTATTTTTTCGCGATACGCCGGAAATTGTATTAAAATAATAAGATGGCAAAATTTTCCATATCATGCCATTTTATTACGAGTACACATCCTATTTTTTTTTTCACGTTGGCAATTTTACGTAGGAAATATTATTGATTAGATTTTTTCCAGGTTGCCTGCGTTCGAGTAAATTTAGAAGAGTAGATTTACCATTTTTTTTTTTATTTTTCTAGTCAGGAGCGAAGATCAATATATCGGATGGAACGTGCCCAGAAAGAATTGTCGCCATAACTGGTACAACCCAAGTCATATACAAAGCATTTTCATTAATTTGCTCAAAAGTAGAAGAAGTAAGCGGTATTTTCATTCTCTCGTAAATACTTTTAACACAATGAATGGGTCCGAAAAAGTCGAACGTGAATGATTCGTTTCGACCGTCGATAATAATGAATTGAAATATTATTATGTAAAAAAATTTAAAAATTTTCCTTGTTTTGGCGCGGCCTTTATCCGTGAAATTTTTATTCAAACGGGTATACACTAAAGCGACGTGGAATCTTTTGAAAGATTAATGCGGTATTGGGAATGGGAAGGTCATTATTAATATTTTGCCTACGCGTTTTACCAAAGGCGTTACAAAACTCCCAAGTTTTCACCAACTTTTCAAATATTCATCGTAAACGAAATTATCATAAAACTTTGATTATATTACACGGCTAACGATGAAAATATTATTTCTAAAAACTTGCAACGAAATATTAGTGGGTTCTTTTTGTTTTGCATGTAACGAAAAAAAGAGAAGGTTTTGGCGTTTTGATGCGGGTTTTCAAACGAGTACTCAACTTTTTTCGTCTTTTTCCCATTATTAAAATGTGAAATAATTTCATACGAAAGAGAATACGTTTTCAAAGTTTGAAATGAAAGTGTGCGAGGTGTTTTGGTAATTATGGCGGCTTTTGCGGCGTCAAAAACAGGCAAAAGTGGCCCAAAATAGTTAGCTAGTTTGTTTCATTTTTATTTCAACGAGTTTGAAACGTTTTAACTATTCTGGCAGCCTTGAATTTTCAGTCGGAATTTTTTTCTTCAAGCTCAAAAATCTGATGATTTGCTGTTATAAATTCATCATATGTGACCTTCCAGGAAAAAACCGACCTTCTGTCCGAATAAAAATTGAAAAAAAAAAGTGTCCCAATCAATCCAAAACAAATGATAATCATGGTTTTGGATTGATTGGGACACTTTTTTTTTTCAATTTTTTTTCGGACAGAAGGTCGGTTTTTTCTTGGAAGGTCACATATCTTGAATTAAAAAGTTTAGTTTAGAATTCCAGAAAAAATAATCCTGAGATTTTTTGAGAAATTGAATAAGTATAAAAAATTCGAAAAGACATTTTTTCCAAAATAAATATCATTTATGGAAACGATTTTTTAAATGACTGAATTTAAAAAATCAGAAGAATAATTCTACTTTTTGGGAAAATTTTTTTAAAACCTCGAACAATCGATTTTCAATTGAATAACTTATCAAATTCCATGTATTAAATTCAACGTGATCTCAAAAATAATAAAAATCCACATCTTTATCGAAATCAAAATTGATTATTTTTTGTCCTAATGTAGAATTTGTAATTGGGGTTTTACAAAAATTTGATAGATTTTTTCAATCAAACTCTGAAAGCATTGATCATTCAAAATCATTAAATTCGAAGCAATTTGTCAAGGACACAAAAACCATTTATTTGAAATCGATCATGTACTTCATCGAATCAATAACAATCAAGAAAGCAGCGACGTCAAAAAGTGGGGCATAAGTGGTAAATATTGCACCACCCCCCCCCCCGCCCTCATCACACCAAAGAATGATTTTCAAAGCATTAAAACAATTAAAAAACGTATTTTTGGGCATTAAATATCCAATTTTTTCTTACAAACTATTCAAGGTAAAAGTGTGAAAAAAAGTTCCTTTTAGCCCTCTCCCTCCGAAAATTCTTCGGGTTTACCAAAACTTTGTTCTCATTTTGCACCCTCCTAAAAAAATCTTCCAACACCACATCAAGAAGCAAAAAAATTGAATTCAATTTCTAGAAAAATTAATTCAATTTCTTTGGTCGAATATCAAGATTGAATCCAAAATCTGACTCTTCAAAAAAATTAAATACATAACTGGTTTTTCGAAACTAAAGAGTCAAATTGAGTGAAACTGACTAAAAAGTTCAACTGAGACTCGATTTTTAAAAGAACAGAAATCGAATAATCGAATCCGAATAAATTAAATAATTTACCTACTATACGAAAAGTACCAATTCGAATCAAAGAAAAATTCGAATAAATTAAATAATTTACTCCAAATTAAAGATAAAGAACAACAAAAATTAAATTATTCTTTCCACGTTGAAAGGAAAAACAGAGTCACCAAAAGTGGAATTTTTGGGAAATTGAATCATTGACTTCATTTTTATGTGACAAAAATGTTCAATTATTCATTTCCAAACAAAAAATTGAAACAATATTTTTTTTAAAAATGAACACAAAATGAGAGGTTATCCAACGAATTAAATTTCAAATTTATTAGAAAAACCATAAATTGTTTTGAGAAAACTGATGTGATTATTTCATGAAAATATTCTAAACCACCAAAATTCTTTTTATAACAAAAAAAAAAAAAGAAAACTTGACAAATGAAACTATGACCTGTATGCCTTGAATTTTTTTTACTTTTTTGTTCTAAAATCATTCTTACATCAAATCTAAACATATTTCAAGCCCTATATAGTCTCGTGTCAGTCATTTAAATACCAAATTCCCACCTCTTCCGTTTACCGTCCTACTTTAATTACATACATTTTCTGCATAACTTGATCCACATCAATATCCTTCTCTTATTAACTAACAATTTCCGAGAAGCAAAACTTATTTTTGCCAAATAATTTTTTTGGGGGAAAACTCAAAAAACCTTACGGACTTGACTTCTACGTTTCTGGAAATCAGATCCACAAACTAGTAATAGATTTCTCAGGCAAAAAGTGAGGAATAGATTGTCGGTCTTGAAATATTTTCTACAAACAATAATAAATAATTAAAAAACACGAAATCGATTTTTGTGGCAGAAATGAGTTTGATCAATGATCAGATCAGGCATTTCGATAACTTCAACCCCCCTCCCTCCTTCTCAATGAACAACAGAGTTTAATTTTACCTCCAATCATTTGATAAAATCAATCTAAAAAAATCACACTCCCAGAATACCACAAATCACAAAATTTCAATCTTCAATACCTATTCGCATCATTTCAAAATCACTTCATAAATCAAAACCACACCAAAGTACCCACATCAAAACCTACCAACACAAGGCAAAAATTCAACACTCACTCTTCATTAGCTCAAATACCGCAATGGTTTCTCAATCAAGTCCAAAAATCAACATTTCCCCCTTCTTTTCCGCCACCATCCAGCAACAAGTCTTTCACCATCTCACACAGCATCAATCTAATTCCTCACCTCGTTCCATATCCTTCAAACCTTTCTCCTCCCATCTACAACTTTATCCCTTCAAAAAAAATCGCAACACCGTAAAAACGCTTTCGTTTGGCACTCAGCCTAACTTGGTATGATAAAAAACATTGTCTTTTGGTTTACGTGCGAAATAGCGAATTTGAAATGACACTTTAATTATGATAAATTACACGCGGACAATTCGAAATCCGCAATTCGCGCAGATATCGACGAACTTGAAAAGGCAAACGAGAGAAAAAATTACGCCGACAGTTCCTGCAAACCTAAAGATAAACCAGGAATCGCGAAATAGTCATAGGTGCTATCAAACGTATACGAATATACCTTGTATATGATTGATATGGCTTATTTTCATATCCACAGTGAACGAAAAAAAATATAGGGAGAAAAACACATACATCGTTCGCGCGTCCAATTAAAATAAATAATTTACGACGACGAAATGAATGAGAAAAAACGACACGAGAGGGGCTGATAAAATCAGTCGTATAAAAATTAAATCATCCCGACGACTCGATGTTATAAATCAGAAACTATACGTATCTGTAGGATTGAGCTGGACGTAAATGTGTGATATTCAAGGTTCCTAATGCTATCTATTTTGCAGTTTCAAGACATACAAAATCAAAATAAAAACAACGGACAACGTACATCTTCCATAGTAATAAAATTAATAATACCGGCGTCCCAATGCGGCTCACTAATTGGTAAAGGCGGTTCGAAAATAAAAGAGATTCGCGGATCGAGCGGAGCCAGCATCCAAGTGTCTTCTGATTTATTAGCGAATTCGACGGAACGCGCAGTCACCATGACCGGAACTAAAGACTCAGTTATTCAATGTTTATATCATATATGTTGCGTTATGTTGGAGGTAATTAAACATACACATGTAAAAATTAGTATATCATTAACCTCTTTCATTTATACGGATGGAAGCGCGACCGTAGTTGACGAAGGGAAAAAATGACACGATGAGTGAAGAGAGGGGGGCCTTGTCTGCACTAGCTTCTAAATAATTTTGCGGTAGATGGGATTTCGACGATCCAAATCCAGTAATACATGCCAAGTTCAAATTTTTCAACTCAAAATTCGTTTATCGAAGCAGGTGACCAATTTAAAAAAATTTCCCACCAGTAAGATTTTTTTTAATTCAAATTTTTTCTCAAAATTTTGATTATTCTAAATTGAAGTTCAAATTTTTTCAATGCAATTTTTTTTCAAAATTTCACCCAATTCTGACCCTTTTTCAGCAGTAATTTTTTTTGGAACTTCAATTTTCCAAAAATTTTCTGGATTTTTGATATTTAAAATTTTTTTTCAAAATATTGAGTTAAAAATAATTTTGGAAATAAATAGGTATGGAGTTGAAAATTTTTTTTAGTAAAGAAGAAAAAATTTAGGAAAATTTTTTGAATTATTATAAAAATTTTAGGTGATAAAAATTGAACTGAAAAAAACTATACTTTTTTTCAAATGCATATTAATTTCTTCCAACTCGAAAATTATCTCAAATGATTTTGAAAATTTTTCTCAATTTTTTTCAAATTTGAAATCCTTGCAATAATTGAAAATCTAAGGCAATTTTTTTCAACTACGAATTTTTCAAGAAAATTTCATTTCCATGTTTTAAAAAAAAAAAATCCAACTGAATAAATAATTGGACGAAAAAATAAAAAATATTGAGGAAAAATTAAATTTTAAAGAATTCTATTGATCAAACAATTTTGTTACTGCAGTCCATATCAATTATTTTTCCAGCTTTGCTTTCTGGACTATTGACTTACCCCCTTCCTCCCCCAAAAATTTTCAAGAAGTTAGAACGCTTGGAAAGGGGCCGGACCAAAGAATACGTCGATAATCGAATTCTACACCTTTAAATTAGTGAGAATCAAAATTCCACACGCTATTTAAATTTCTCAACATACTGTTCCCCAGGGCCTATTTTAAGGAAAATTTGGAACTACGCATGTAAGCCCCTTTTGCCACCTCTTCCCTTCGGAACGAAACGGACTTTTTACTTTGGGAGGGGGGTGAATAGCACAACTTTGATGACCAAGCTACAATTTTAGATAATTTTCCCTCTTTTTTATTTGTTCCTAAGTGGTTTTGGAAGTTTTTTTGGGGAGAGAATATAATATGAGTACCAGGACTTGAAATTTCAGAAGGATTTTCGGGGGAGGTGGCATAAAGTAATATTTTTTCTCACTGTCGCTTCAAATAATTCATAAATTATAATTTTAATTTTGTTCATGCCCGAGCGAAGCGAGGGCGAAGGTTCGGAAAAATTAAGTTTTTAATGCCTAAAAAAATCGTTTTTTCCCATGTTTTGTTTTAATGCTTTGAAAATAGAAAATTCCTATCCGATGTTTTTTTTTTTTTTGGGGGGGGGGGTGTACAAGGTACTTCTCGTACCCCATTTTCCGACACCACTGTTTGTTCTCAATGAAGCAAGAACAGAAAATTTTGAAACAAATTATGATCAAATTTTAAAAATACATAATGTGTTTTATTTAAGGCGAATATGAAATGAATTGAATTTAATCCAAGCGAAGCGAGGGCGTAAATTTTTGAACCCCTCAAGGCTCAAATTTAAGGTGCAATAAACTATTTCAAGTTGAATAAAAATTCGGCCACTTTTACTGTAAAATAATGAAAGAGGAATAAATACAAAAAGGCCGAGCGTAGCGAGGCCAAAGCTGCTGGAAAATTAATTTTCGAAAACAAGTTTTAAGGGGAAAAAATAACATAAAATTGGTAATTATGCTCAGGGTAAAAAAAAAGTCACTTTTGTAGGATTGGGATATTTTTATGTTAGAAATTCAAAAAAAAATTGGAACTGCGCATTTTTAATTTTGGAACTGCGTGTCAAGCTTTTGGAACTTCGCAAAATGTGCGGAACTGCGCCTTAAAATAGGCCTTGCTGTTCCCCAAAATTGGAGGGCTGGAGGGGGGTGCACCAAAGGGCCAAATTCAAAAAATAAGTAAATATTTGAACACAGCGCCCTCTAATACCAAACAAACGACAGGTCATACGTTACTTTCATTTTTTTCGAATTTTGACCCTCATCAAAGGGAGCTAATACGGGGGGGGGTCAGAGGGATCGAAAAAAAACCAAACGTATATTCGAAATAAGCGCTTTCGAATTGTATTAGTAAAAATCAATTTGCTACTTTACTTTTTCGATTTTTCTGAATTTTGGTCAAAATTATGGACCCCTGTACCCGGGGGGGGGGGGGGTGCCTGGAGATGCAATCTTGAAAATTTATTGCTTGAAAAATAGATAAAAGGGACTACTTGGTGTAATTTTTTCAGATTTTTAGATGGAAGCTTTTATCTATTGCAATCATCATGAGTTTGAACTTCCCATCAATTCTCTTTTAGGCCCCGTAAACGGGTTTCCTTCAAGTATAACCCATCTCAAGATATGAGCTTTCGAAGTTGGGTAATTTGGCTAAAAAAAATAGCAATTGCATGAAAAGTATTAAGTCTCCCCCTCCCCTGCCAACGAGAAATGACCATGATTTTGTGAATAAGTCATCAAGAGGAACTAATGAGAAAAATTGAGCAAAATCTGTAAACTCGACTTCATTTTGGTTCGAATTTGCAGGAGTGGAATAGCCACATTTGTAAAATTTCTTCCAACCCAAAAATTGTTTCAAATAATTTTGAAAATTTTCTTCATTTTTTTCAACTTTAAAATTTCTGATGCAATTGAAAATTTCTTACAATTTTTTCAACTTTGAATTTTTCGGGAAAAAATGCAACTTCAAGTTTTAAAAAATTTCTTCCAACAATAATGGAAGGAAAATTTTAAAAGTAATAGGTAATAATTTGAAACAGAAAAAATAAAATTTGAAAAATAAAAATTTTTACTTATGGAAAAATTTCAAAATTGAACAGTCTTGATAAAAATTCAGGTAAAAATCAACGACATTTTTAAAATTGAACTTGAAATACCTCTGGACTTGAATCGTCGAAATCCTATTTTAGGCAAAATGATTTAGAATCTGTTCTTATCTACAGTGTGTATCTATATGGCACGTTTGGGCGACGATGGCGACGTTTAATTAACCATCTAATAGCCGGGATGGCGCATTTGAATGGAAAAAATATCGGCGGAATTTAGGTCTTCTATTTATATCGATAAAATTTACACCTGGCATGAGATCAAAACCGGCGTACAATTTGAATCGATCACTTTTTGGCTACGTTAATTAAACGCATCGCGTCGCGTGAAATTTACAATTCACATCGGTTCAACACGCAATAAAGAACCGAAGAATTTAAATAAAAAAAACACGTAACCGATCGATCTTTAATCATTCGGTATTTTTTTTCGCAGTCGCCGCCAAAAGGACCAAACATTCCATACAGACCGAAGCCTCACCTCGGTACGCCGGTAATACTGACCGGCAATCAAGCCTACCCGCTTCCAGGAATAACCACAAATCCGGCCGATGTAAGTACCATTGTTTCGGTACCAGGGTGTGGGTCCCAGGGACCTTATTCGCTAGTTGTGCCTTCCATAAATGGCGTTACTCCTATCGCAGTATACGATCCTATAATCAAGAACGGACAATTACCGGCTGCAATCCCGCATCCACTCCCACCTGCTATGCCTGAAGTAAGTTCACAGTGTTCGCCTCTCTTAACCGAATCTCCACTCACCTCTTGCCTCGTGTATGCCGTACGTCATCTATGCTGGTCACTATACCTATCCTACTAGCAGTAATGCAGTTTTCCTTTCCCCGATGTGCCGCTTCTTGTGATTGTGAATCCGAACCAGATCACCATCCTTTCTACCTTCTATTTACCTGATTCGTAAGAGGAGAGGTTGAAAAGTAGTCGAGGAGGATCCAGGGAGGGGTTGTAATTTGAAAAGAGATAATTTTCCCACAACTCGAATGAAAATTTTCAGAATTTTTCCAAATCAGGATGCCAAAATTTCTCCGAATTGAAAAATCGAATTTTAATGTTGAGGAGAAACCGTTGCCCCCCCCCCACATACCCTTATGTTTGGTAAGACCTTCTCGTTTCTCATATCTCACTTTTCTTATCAGTTTCCAAAAATGAACTAAATTTTTGCCATACACTTCAAAATACTTACTTCAATTCAAAATTATTAAAACCAAAACTAATAGAATCAATGGGAGTAATGCAAAAATGGCATTATTCATTCATGAACAGTGACTAATGAATGGAAAAAGGGTGATTCCCAACTCAAAGTACTTGAAGTTTTGAGCCAAAAAAAATCAAAAGTTCATACATCATAGAAGAACCCCATAAGTATCTAAAATCTTAAGTCTAAAATTTATTTCTGGAATTTTTGAAAAATTCAAAATTATGTGCTTTATTTCCTTGAAAAATATGAAGATTTGATCTAACGACAAAAAAATTGGTACGATTGGGAGTGGTTTTGAGACATTTTGGAGCCTCTAGAAAATTTTGGAATTGTCTAGCACCGAAGATAAGTCCATAAAAATGGTCTACATATTTATTAATTTTAGTACCCGTAATCGAGGATTCCCCATATTGGTGACCAAGGTCAAAAATAGATACCAACTTTCAGATTTTTACCTCGACACATACGCTGCAGTTGCATTTTGAAATATTTTCTATAGGAAAATCTGTCAAAAAATATGGATTTGAACTCGAAGTTACAAATTTTAGAAAATCGATCAATTAGGTCACTATCTCAGGTAATCCACGATTACAATTTATTATAGGTGCTGCAGTTCATATGGACCATTTCTTAGGAATTTTCTCCAGGGCCAAAATGTCTCGAAACCACTTTCAATCGATTCGGGAAGTCAAAAACACTTTCAAATTGAATGGAATAGTCAAGAGTCAAGTCATTGAAGAAAATATTGAAAAATTACTGATTCAATTAAGGAATTTCTAATTTTGAATCTGTAATTTTGGTCCATAACTGAATCAATCAATAGATTTTCACAGATAATTTCACTGATTCTTTAGTAATAAATCTGACGGCTTTTTCAATGAATTTTCACTGGTTCAGATTTTAAAAACGGTTCTTCAGTGATGTCCTTTTGATTATTTTTATTTCGGCTTTCCAAAATTTTTTGGAGCCTCTGAATCATAAAATTTCAAATGTATCTACTTCAACATACAGTGAACGATTTATTCACTGGAAAAAAGCAATAAAGTTGATAAATAATTTTTAAAAATCGAATTTTTCAGAATGTCGTCAGTAAATTTTACAACAAGTAATTAAAAATTTCTTCAAAAATAATTTTTTTTGAAAATTTAGTTTAAAAAATTTATTTATGTGGTTCAAGAAAATGACAAATCGTCCCTCTAATGCTAAAAGATCGATTGTAACTCCAAAACTTTACTTCTTACAGAAGAAATAAAAAATTGTATTACTCGAGTTTTTCGAATTTCATGAAAGATCTGTTGATTTCACTATGCTTTTGTAGTGTTACTTTTTTAAAATACCAATATTTGAAGTCAAGTAAGTATGCCAAATTTGAAAAAAAAAAGTATTTCAAAACAAAACAATTTAAAATTCATTCTAAACAATACAAAATAATATTAAAATCATCACATCTTTCACAAAATTCAAAAATCATAACCATCATAAATAATACAGTTGTTTATCAATTCAGTAAAAAGTAAAATTTTGGGGTTGAGTAGAGGTACGACCTTTTTGAATTTTTGATGGAGTTAGAACCAAAAAGTTTTAAAATTTTCAGAATGTGGAGTTACGTCAACATATTTTTTTTCTAATTATTCTGTTTGATTTTTGAGTTAAAATGCTGTTATTACCAAATAGAGGACGTCTCAAAGTAGCCATTTCAGCAGAAAAACAAAACATTCTTGTTTTGAAGTTATAAAGCTTTTAGCATTAGCGGGACAAAATGTATGCTCTCTACTGACTCGTTTCAAAAATTTGGAAAAATAAGACGAAAATGTAAAAAAATGAAACTTCTCAAAACTTTTAGTGGGGAGAAGGACTGAAAAACTTCATTTTTAATTTATCTGAGGAAAAGAGGACATTCCGTAATACATAAAAATCCTGTAGAATTTCCAAAATGAAGATTTCTTATTTTAAAAATTCTAAAAGTAACAAATAGTACAGATAGGGGGACAAACCCCCTTATTCCAATATTGAAAAACCTGGTATTCTTCAAAAATGGGTAATTTTATACTTTTATCATATCAAAAAGTAATGTGAAAAAAAAACATTCCAATGTTGATAATATAAAAAGAAAGTTGTATTTTGAACAGGAAGAAAAATAAAGGGATGATCTCAAAATTATTAACTGTGTCATTTATAGACATAAGAATTTCCTAACAATTAAAAAATTAAAACCACTGGGAAATTTGTAAAAAATCTAATTGGAACAATTATAAAATTTGGTTTATTCATCTTCCAGGAAAATAAACATTGGTGGCAACTAAACCCCAGCAAAGCTGCTCAAAGTGATTCTGAGAAATTGCGAAAAAACAGCTGACAAAATAATAATGAGTTTAAAATTTTAAAATTTTTACTAAAATTGAGAGAGACCAGACTCCTCTCCCCCCCCAAAAAAATGTATGTTCATATTGTCATGTTCAAACTTGACATTTTCTGAGCTAAAAAATCTAAGTCGCTGCGCCTGAAAAGGCTTTAAATATACTACACACACATCAGCTATTTTGGATAATAACGTTGAAGTGATTGCCTATTCGAATATCCACAGGCGCTTGAAAAGTTGAAGATATCTTTTCCTCATCAAAAAATACAAAATTCAATTTTAAGGAATTTTTTAAAATGGACACTTTGAAAATTTCACGAAAAAAAATTATTGCTTTAGAGTAATTCTTTGGAGGAAAAATTTATTGAAAAAGACGGTCTTGGAAGAATTATACAAGTATCAGGCAACCATAATTTTCAATTTCATTACTTTTGACCTTTGACCCCCTTTTCACATTTCTTAAGAGGAAAAAAAAAACAAAAAACCTGAAAAAAATTCGGTAACGAGTCTTCAAATTTTCATCTCTGATGATCGATCAAGATCAACAATTAAGAAACAGCCAGCAGCCATAAATGTACATTGATCATTATAAACAACCAAACAAACCAAAAACATGCCAGACTCTCTTTCTCTTTCAAAAAACCTAATTGAATTCTTCAAACTGATATTTTACGTACACACCTACTCCAAAAAAATTCCGCCATACCATTCCATCTCCGGTACCCATCCCATTTCAATTCCTTCTAACGTATACATCGGTACGTCATCTCCACCGAGTAAGCAATTTTTTGTTCAAACCTTACGCCTTTTGCCCCCCTACGCCAATTCCATTCATCGTTCCGCCTCAACCGCATAATCAACCCACGTATTAAAACATAATGTTTTCGTTGTTTTTCTTTTCCTGCCTTTTTTCCCAACTCTCACACGCGCCTCGAATTAACTCTCGTTGCAATTTTTTTAACCGCCTGTTCGCATCTACACGAGCCCATCATCAATCTTAATTTCGCCACCGCGCTCGGCGTTATCGAGAAATATTTAACTTTTTTCGCATCCCTGCCACCTTCACCCCCTTTCGTCTCTGTTTTTCGAGCCGTACGCCAGCGCCGCACGCCAACACGTCACTCGTTTATATTTTTTTCCACCTCTGCCACATTCTCGATCTTTCTGTCTTTCTCGAAATAAACACCTGTTGAAAATTTAAATACGGGATGAGGTCGATGCTGCGAGGGGGGTATATGAAAATGAATTGCCGAATTTATTTGCTACCGTTCTTCACGTCCCTTCTCGAGCTCGATCGTATATACCAGGTGTTTCGTAGTTAGTCGCCCGAAAAGCATCGTTTACCTACATTTTACTCGGCGAAAAACGAAACGACGATGTACACTACACAATCGACCCGGCCAAACAGTCTAACACCCTATAGCTATACATAAGTATACTAGAAGTGGAAAACGAAGAAGTAAAAAAAAAAAAGATAACATTACACGATTGAATTTTCATTATTCGTTTAATATTACAGATCGGTAAGCTCGGCAACCCTTTAGCAAATTTAGCAGCTTTAAGTATAAGTGGATTTTCACCGGCGGCTGCAGCTTCCTTTAATCCGGCAGGTAAATTTTATCTTTTACCCGTTTTACTCGCAATTCTACCTACCTAGTAACGAGAAGTATCTTTATAACCTACCTACCCACCTACTGGTAGAAAGTCTAGAACGAGTACGTTCGGAGCCTACTGTGTAATTCAGCTTCGCTCGTAAATTAATTTCCCATTTAGTTATTTCGTTCGGAAAACGTAGGCATAAAAAAAATGGTTAAATTTAATTTTTCTATGTTTCCTTAATAATATACTAATTCGCCAGATATAAACGTATTATCTTTTATCTTCTCCGGTATACAGGAGTTACACACGCATACGTATCCTTCGGGGAGTAATTTCGTTATTATACGTAAAATCGTCTTATATTATGATGTAAACATTGTATTAAGACGAAGGATGGCGACAGCGGGGTCGAGGTATGCGATCGATGGCCTACTTAAAAATGTACATGCACGATGATCATTTTATTTGTATAATTTTTCTCAAACATCATCCCGGAAAATTTCGTTTAATAAAGAATGAGAAGTTTCGCGATGAATTGATTTTAAAAATATATAGGGCGTTCGTAATATCTTAGAAATGATTTTCCTTGAACTTTCCAGGATTCCAGGTTTTGTAGACTATTTTTTTTTACAAATTTTTCCAACTTTTTACGGAAGGGGAGGGGTAAATTTTGGTAAGTGATAAACAGCAAGGACATCTGTCATAGGCACACTCAAGGGGGAGGCTCAAGGCGCTCGAGCCCCCTCCCCGCTCGGAAAAAATATTTTTTTGCTGCAAAAGTGCATTTTTTTGCTCTTCAAAGTATTATTTTTTTTTCAAAAAATTCTCTCCCTCTCTTCTCTCGGGCAGCATTTTCGTCATTTTATTTCAAAACTTGACAATTTTTGACTGATTTTTCAGTCAAAATTCACTAATTTCTAAATAAATTCTCTGTATGTCAGAAAAAATTGATGATTATTAACTGAAAGATGAGTGAAAAATGACTAATTTGAAATTTGACCCCCTCCCCATTTTCTCTAAAATTCTGAGCCCTTCTGTTAATTGATTTCTTGGGGCACCTATGACATTTTCAAGTTCCCTCCCCCCTTCTCCCAAATAAATAAATAGATTAATGAATTTTTAAGACATCTCACCGGATTTTGAAACTAAAAAGTGTGACTTTCGTACAGCTTATTTTAATTAGAATGAAATTTTTTCTTTGCATTGAGAAAAAAATTTTAAAAATAGAATCGATTCGTCTATTCTTTCGCATGAATAATATTTCGATAGGAATTGACTCACATCTGTACAAATGTGATGAAAAATTGAAAATTTTGCGATTTTTTTGAAGATAATAATTTTTATGACGCGTGTAATAAATTTAGAATAGTGACTTGCCATACTGCAAAATTCAAATTTCCCTCGAAACGTCAAAAAATCTTCTCTTTTAAAACATTTACAAACGATTTTTTTCAACGAAAAAATATAAAGAAATATTTATTACAAGAGCAAACTGAAGGACAATTTTTTTAAAAAAAATCATATGGAAAAGTCGGAAAATAACCTTTTTTTTCCTTATAAGGATGTTACTTCATTAGCCCTACATAAATTTCTAAGGAAAACTAGAGGGAAAACAAAAAAGTATAAGTATTTTATTCACATGCCGAGTGTTTCAATTCAATATTTATCGAAAAGCAAAATTTGTCCGATCTGAGCAATTCGGAGGCAATTTTTTTTTTTTGAGAAGTATGTTATGAAATCAAAAAATTAGTATTTTAAAACATTTTACACTAACAAATAGAAAAGTACAAAAACTAATACATTCTATCCAAAAAATGATGAATTTTAAAAAATAATGCAAGTGTCTCATTTTCAAAACTGATAAAATTTAGGTAATCTAAAAAATAATTATTATTTCATGGAAAAATTAATGATATTGATCGCAAAATTAAATAGAATTGATTGCATAGAAATAAATTTCAACAATAATTTCATAATAAATATTATTTTTTTACAATAAAGTTTACCAATTTCGTAAATGGGGCACTTTCATTATTTTTTTATTTTTGATGAAATATTTTAGTTCGTTTTTTCAGCGTATCATCAGTCTTTTTCAGCTTTTAGAAAACGGAAGGAAAATGAAAGTATCACTTCGATGATTACAAATCGAAAAATATTATTTTCAAAAATAAAATAAGCAGTCAAAAATTTTTCATCATTCACACAAAATCTTATTTAAACTCATTCATCATTTTAATGTGACAAATCATAAAATACATTATGATCAAGAAAAATAATCAGGGATTTTTTTGTGAAGAAAAAAAAGTCAAAATATCTCATTTTGAATATTTTTCTGTTATCAGAATAAGTCGAAAGACGCACTTCTCCTTCCCCCCTCCCTCAATCACACCAAGCTACGTGTTCGATATGTTCACTTATTCCTTTCGATATAATTCATCTGAAAATGAGAACGGAATCACTCGTGAACGAATCCACAAATTTTTGAAAAAAAGTTGCAAATTAAAAACGAAACCCAGAATCATTAAACTCTTCCGTGAACGATTCGTTTGGAAATGGCACTCATTGATGAACAATTAGGTAGAGAAAAATTAACCATTTCATTTTTTAGGCGTAAGTTTGGAATTCATTCAATCATTTACACAGAATTAGGTCCCTCAGCAAAATTTCGGAAGCAGGCTTTTTTTATTTTTTCACAATGAAACGATTGAGCCAAAAATAATCTCAATTCTCTACCAAGGGCTAAAGTGATTTATTCAATCGATTAAAAATTATTTTAATATGTTCTGATTGATTCGTTCAAAAACCAATACATTTAAAATCAATGAAAAATTAAAACTAATGATAAAATAGGTACCTATCCATTTTTTCGAAAAAAAAAAAAATCAAAAAAATCAACAGTTTCAAGGTGTGTTAATTTCTTGAAGTGAAATTCATATTTAAAAAAGTAGGAACATGAAAAACCTTTCTCTAAAGTAGCAAAATTTTAAAAAAATGAAAATGTGTTTGCAAGAACGCAAAACTAAGTTCACAACATGTTTTGGATATTTTGATAATGGACAAGGTTGACCCGAAATACTATGTAATGTACTCAGACTGAGCTCCACAATTTTTTTTTTTGAAAATGCTCACTTTTATTCGTCCATAGAAATAGCAGGAAATGGAAAGCAAGTTTTGTAATCAGTTCGTTCATTCTACTAAATTATTTGAAAATTTTTTCCCAATTTAAATGCTGCTAAAGAGCTAATTTTCATTAATTTAAATTTTTTTCAAAGCCACTTTAATACCAATCTATAGGTATCCTTAAATAGTAATGAACCCGAACAAAACGCATTTTCAAATTTTTATTCTTTTCGTGTTCAAATGTAGGAAATGGGGTAAATCAAGACACCCTACAGAAAAACCATTCAACATTTATTACTCAGGGTGCTTTTCTCCATCGTACGATTGGAAAATAAAAGCACCAAATAGTTCGCGAACGACTCGCTCCAAACTCCTTTAAAATATTCCCGAATTATTCAACATTTATAAAAAAAACTTGTTGCTACGAAAATAACGATGAAATAATAATAACAATAAAAAAACATCTTCTCGAGGAAAAAAGCTCAAAAAACTTCGCCTAATATTCGTCAGTCGCCATCCTATAAAAACGTAGGTACATTTTAAATTCTCGATCTTTCATTCAGTGGAGCAGTTTGGTAGGCAAAAACTTCGTAGGCACCTTTTCGCAACTAAAGTACCTACGTACACAATTTAATATGGCGCATTTAGAAACTCATCCGTCAAAAACTTTAACATCTCTTCCTCTTTTAAGAAGCATGCTCAACACGCAATTGTTTTCGTAGGACGTTGGTAGGTAGGTATCTAGGTAACCTATACTTAGATAATAGTTAGTAAAATTCTCGTTAACTCGGATACCTTGGTGAAAAAAAAAAGAGAAGAATTTTTATCATAATTTTAGAAATAGGGAGAAAATCGAACACGAATATAAAAGTTAACAAGAAGGTAAAACGTATTATTCATTTCTTGGTACGAAAATTATGATTTGCAGCTATAGCAGCATTGGCGGCCAGCCAATTGCAGAATAATTCTTCCAGAAATTCGGGTTTACAGCAGAGAACCTGCGAAATGACTGTTCGAAATGATCTCATCGGCTGCATTATTGGAAAAGGAGGAAATAAAATTGCTGAAATAAGGTCAGTTCGAGTACAAATATTTGTTTTTTTTATCGTCCACCTATTTTTTTTTTACAAGTAAATTAGCTCCAACAAAAAATTAAATTCATTGATAAAAATTTTTCCAGACAAATAAGCGGAGCTCTTATTAGAATATCAAATTGCGACGATCGTAACAGCAACGAAAATGTCGATAGAACGATAACAATCACAGGAAATTCCGAATCTGTAGCAGTTGCTCAATATTTAATCAATATGAGGTGAGCATCTTACCCAGCTACTTCTCCTATTTCATTTTGACTACCATAAAAAATTAATTTTTAATTTAAAATAATAAAATATGGTTCAATCTTATGCTTAACACTGCCCTTAAAAATTCAGCCAAATTTCGCAACGTTAAACGAAAAATAATTAATTACAAAAATTACCTTTTAACAATTCTACGTGCTTGGTATTATTAACGATGCAATTTTTGTAATTGTCAAAATTAATTATTACCTAGTTTACGACCCAAAGTTACCGACTAAATATATTGCGTTAATTTATAAAATTACTTTACGAGAATGAGAAAAAAAACTCAAGCTAGGTTTCCATTGCGTAAAATCTCTCTTCTTCATCTTACATTCCTAATCATTCCATCGTTACCATTTCCCCCTCTTACCGCCGCAAAAAAATTTAATGCTGAAATTAAAGGGTGAAACTCTGCTGCCATATCTTTTACCTCGACGAGATGATAAATTAGAATTACTACTTTATGGGTAATATGCTCGGTGTTTATTTAATTTCGAGAATATTTTAACGTAGCTGGATGCGAAGCTTTCGGTAAATCGCTATTTTCGAGGTGATATCACGTAATCGTATAAAACAGTTCTTATCTGTGTACGTCGCGTTGAGTCGAGTACAACGAAGGCAAATCGAATACGTTATCGGGTTCCCAAAATTTATCGTATGCATGAGAGAGTTTCGATACCCAAGAACGTTAGTCTTTTTGCAGCAAATGTAAGATTATTTGGGTGGAAAAAACAACTTGAATTTGAAGAAAAGCTGGTATCAAATCAAAATAGCAAACAAAAAAGAGAGAATAAATTAAACTGTCAAATAATCAATTTCGATTCATAAAATTAGTAGATAATTGGACTTTTTTCAAGTTGTCAAAAAAAGTGATCGTCAAAAATAGCGTAAAGACAAGGGATAAGTACTTAATTGAAATAAAAATTGAAAAAAAAAATCAATATCTTTCCTCCTTGAAACACGTCGAAATGATTATGAGATCGTTTTCCGTCAACTCGACCAAAAATTGCAAGATGGGTTATCGTTTTTCCCCCCCAATTGCATAGACTTAATAATATAGATATTCTGATGATGAAAAATAGAACGAAAAGTAGGCCACCGCAATTGTTTATCAAAATCATGAGCCTTTGAAATTAGGCAATATGTCATAAAGTTGAAAATTTTGAGAAAAAAATGAAGATAGAATCAAAATTCAAGACTGTCAGTTTTTTATTTCATTTAAAATTCTACATTCAAAGGAAATTTTACGAATGATGAAGGAATCAGTCTAATCATATTTGATGGTATAAAAAATTGATTTCAAAATTTTAGAATTATTGAAAAAAAATACAAGACATTCGCGAAAAAAAAATTATGAAAATTGTCAATTATTATTAATCATTTTCATTGAAATAATGTTTCGAAAAATTTCATAGTAGTTTTTGAGAAAAATTCTATTGAAGATTGTAACCGTTAATGCTCTTAAAAAATTTTGTGATTCGAGTTATCAAAATATAAAAAAAAAATTAAAAAAAACTATTTTGTGAGAACGAATAAATTGAAGAAAAAATTGCATAATGGATTTTTTTCCTTTTATCCAAAAATAACCCTATTTAAAATATTCTGAACTTTTTTCAAAATATTACACCAATAGACGTTCAGAAAAAATGTCACAAGTTTTGCTTCAGAGCTTCAGAGTAGAAGATTTTTTCAAAGTTTGAATAAAGTCAAATGTTTAAAATTTTCAGTTCTGATAACTTTTTGTTGAAATATTAGGTAAGTACATGTAATCAGCATTTCTTCCTCCAATTTTTTAAAATTGTTAAAAATTTCAATAAATTACAATCAATGCTAAAAATACGGTAACATTTTAAAATTTTATCAGACTTTCAAAAACAAAAAAAATGTTTTGAAATTTAAGCGAATTGAAGATGACTTTTTTAATGTCAATAATTATGTATTTTTTTCAGCTGAGGGGCTTTGTGTTAGAATATCAGACGTTTGAACTTTTTTAAAAATAATTTTTAAAAAAAGTAACTACCAAGGTAAAATCAAATTTTAGGAGTTCGCAAGAATGCCAATTTTTCGTTATTGGTGTTCAATTTTTATTGAAATTTCTCAAAATTCAAGAAAACAAATTTATATATGAATTCAACATCTAAAATTTTTTACCTTTTTGAAGGAATTTTCATAATTTTGCGATTAATTTTTAACTAAAAAAAAAAAAAAAAAAAACTGAAAAAGAATTTAGCCAACATTCTTTAAAATATCTAAGTAGGGTACATCGATAGACGAAACATCAGTTAAAAAACAAATGACAAAATACATATGATTTTCAATACCTACTCAAGTACCTATTCATCAAAATATTAATAATTTGAGAAAAATTTTAAAAAACTCATAATTTTTTACGTAGGTACGTTAGTTTTTTGTTAATTAGTTTTCAAATTTCAAAACAGAAATAATTTTTCTTGTATCTCTGACAAAAACCGAAAAAATAATAGAAATGTGAAAAATCTAAATATTTTTTGAAGTTAAACCACCTACGTGAATTTTATCGTAGATTGCAACTTTTGAAAATTATTTCAATCAAATATTAGGTATGCATTTTCAATTTTTTTGTAGGTAGGTACATGATTCTACACAAAAAAAATTCTCATCAAAAATTCAAACGGATAGATAAATTTTTTTTTCTCAATTTCGAGTTTTTAGATCAATTTTCTTAGCTACCTAGAATCTACATCACAAGAAACAGAAACACTGATTTCATCATTGTGGGTAATTCTTCGTTGAATGAAGAACAAATAAATAAATTACGAACCAGGTTATCTTCACTTGAAAATTTTCAATTTTACCCCCCAAAAAATTCGCCGAACCCTCGGTTTAGTTCCATTCGTCATCGTTCGATCACATTACAAATTATGGAAAAAAATTGCCAGCCCAGCGCAATTTTTGGTCGAGCTTAAATGGAATAACCCTAAAGCAAAAAATAATATCAACAGAAAGAATTTCCAAGAAGTGAAAATAATTAAACAACTGTGTTGACGCCTTGACGCTGTACCTTTATAGAAAGAAAAAAAAAAGGATAGAAAATGAATTAATATAGCTTGATGGAGGTGCCCTTCAAGAAATATACAATAAACGTCCTATCTAAACCTAAACGCGGAATCGTATCGATCACCATCATTACCATTTAGCTAGGTGGAAAGTTACTCAAAAAAAGATTCATCTTCCTTGTACGACTGGAAACCTTAATAGACGACTTGATTCATCGTTATTTTCTTCATTAAATAAACTGTCCGCTTACACATCTATCGGTTCGACTTTATACGTATAATTATTATATAGTTCCTGCTACACTTGTATAGCCAATACCTTTAGAACTTGATGAAAGCACAACTCTGCATGAATCAGAACAGCCCTTTGAACTGCTTGACGAACGTTCGCTTGCATTACGTTAATTATTATTAGCCTAGACTTATCAATGTATTTGGCAACAGAGTCGTCAGTTTTTTTTCTAAACTCACCTCGATGATTCCTGAAACAAATCAAAACAAAAACCTCATTAGATAATCGTATAACATTGTTGAAATAAAAAAAAAAACTGGCGATTCTTTTTTCGTTATGCTTTTATTTTTTTTACAACATTAACAAATTTCCTTATTATTTGGCTTTTTCATGCGTCTTAAAAGTCTGGAGCAGCAGAAGTTGAATCTGTTTTTGCAAAGCAATTGTAGCCCTGGAATGCTGGAAGGGCCTTCAGACATATTGGCACAGATTCCTAGTCCTTTCACGTCTCTGCCAGAATTACCTCAGTCACCTGTTAAACCTGCTAACACATTTGACGCTACCGTACCTATATCAGAATATACCTATGGAAACCTGCCAGTTATCGAAAGTATACCTTTAATTAGTCCATGTAGGATTGAACATTTCAATAACGTAGCCACCGTTTCGAACGTTCAAGAAAAAGTCAACTTGCATAAGCATAACAGAACTAAATACAAACCTTATTAGAAATATTTTATGATAGATTTCAAACGATTTTTTTCTATTTCGTATTGTAAATTATTTACGTTAAAAAAAAACAAGCATCGCCATGTAAAAATTGCACTAAGGCGTTAAAATTTTTGCAATTGATCGTTCATTAGGGCAACTCTAATCGAGGACGTAAATTTCACCAAAATTATCGACTGATATGCCCGTTTATGTTTAACAAAAAATATATCGTTCGATGAGATTCGAATCTCTACGACGAAGGTATTTTTATATTTTAATGGTAAGTTTATTATTTTGGAAAAAAATTGTAATACTACATAGCGTATACCTGTGATTACGTTAGATTAGTAAATACTGTGATAATTTTAGAAAGTTATTGTATACTTTTACGTCGTATCTCTTATTATATGTGTAAACGAGTAAAAAAATATATATTCGTAAATACACTAGGGTAGTTTTTCATTCACTGATCCAAATCTTATTTATGTATTTAACTGCAGGATATCTAGCGAAGCTACCAGAGGCATTCAGATACCGAACTACCAATGCGGGCCACCTTCAATAAGTCAGCCAAAAAACCAATCCAAATGATACTCGAGTAATCGTAATTCTCTAGCTCGGTGCTCAATATACCTGAATTTAAGCGTTGTGTTGGCGTTCGTCGCTCGATACGATGCGAAAACTGCTACAGCGGTACGGATTAAGTACTTAAGTTGATCTTCTAGCCAAGTTTGCACGTTTGTTTTCATATAGGAGGATCTGAAAAGCGTATCGAAGCATTTAAAATACATTTAGAAAGCATTCGACGATAGTGCAAATCAACGTTCGAGTTTCTTATCCATTTTTTTAGCATAAGGTGACGATAACGCCGGAATGTAAACAAGACGAGGACATACCGTAGAGATTCCACGACTAACACTGCCGTTAACCAAACATTCAACAAGTGATACTATTCTGAGATGGAATTGTGATCGAATTAATAGTTAATTATTAATTAAACGAATAAATGTGGCTGGAATAATCGCGAGTGAGGAGTAGCGAAGTGGATGATGAAACGTTGACTGGAAAACACGCCGGAAACGGTTGCAGGACTCGAATCGCGAGCTGTTCGTTGATTATATGAATAGTTGCACATAAATCAATCCGAATACGATTAAACAGTAATTAAAATCTTTAAAATATTAGTAATTAAACGAAATAATACGCGAATAACACGAACTACGACCATTACTGCTACAAAAGCGCGTGAAAACTGGAAAATAAACAAAGATGATCGGTTACGTCACACGCTAATCGAATGACGCGTTCTGATTGGTTGATAGTTGCATCGGTATACGAATCAAGTTTAACGAACTTTATTCGCTAAAATTTTTTTAAAAATGAGTAATCGTCAAGCGAGTTATCTTATCGAATATTATTATTCAAAGAAATATTTCGAATTCGATTCATTTCATTTCTATTGACTCATGATTTCTACAATTCTACGACCTTATCTTTTATACTCGCCTATAATACTACCTACGGTATTCACTTTTCGATTTTTATAAATTAATTCGCATATTTACGTAATGGTGCGTGAATTTGAAACTATCAGGAATTTCGTATAAAACATTACGAGGATTAAATATCATGAATTGAAATACTTCGTGATATGTTTCAAAATTATTATACCTAAGTGAGAAGTTATCATAATTGTAGAAATGTACTCGCTTACCTTCAATAGGTATGAAGTATGAACATTGGATGTTTAGGCTTGAGGGTGAAGTTGGACAAAATTTTTCAGTTGGAAAAAATAAATTGAAATCAAGACATAAAAAATCAGAGAGTTTTTATTGGTGAAAATTGATACAAGCTCGACAATTTGGAATTTTTTTGTGTATGGCTCAAAGTTTTTGTGATCGCAGAAATTGATCAAAAATACTATAGAAAGGGACGTTTTTGGGAAAGTTGAAAAATGAAGAAAGTTGTGCATAGGAAAATTTCTTCTCCATGATTTCACGTTCATTCCTACCTATCAGACCCTAAAATTTGTCTTTTTAGTATGGATATGAGTACCTTTACCCAAAAGTATCATTGGCATTCCATTTTTAATCGTCGTCGTCCCATTTTCCGGGTAGTTTCAAAAATCTTCATCACTTTTTTGAAAAATTTCAAATGTTCAACAAGAAATTGAAAATCAACAAAAAAAATCGCCGACAATTTTTTGAAAAAAAAAAAATAATAATTATGCATACTTATATTGAATCCATTGTTCCTATTTTGAGGAAATGGACTGCGCGAGGGTTGAGAATGTTGAATAACAGCCAATGCAAGAAATTTTGTAATGAATATGATTTCAGGAAAAAATTTGACATTTTTTTTGTCAGACTTTTACTTTCCTACCTACTTCGATTACGTTTCACTTTATTTCGGAAATGAAAATACTTGTATAGGTAAATTTTTCAACTTCAAAGCAAAATTTAAAAAAATCAAAAATCGGCGTAAAATTTTCTCTCTATTGCAATTGATTAAAAAAATTTAGAAATTGTTTTCCTTCACTTTTTAAAAAAATTAATTTTGATTGAATTTTTCAATTCACTAATTTTATAATTTTCATGGAATAATTTTCTCATTTTCAACCACATTATTACATTCTTACGACAAGCGATTTGGATTCCAACAATGGGAGGAGAGGGGCATTCTATTTACAAAATTGAATGGAAATTATTTATTGAAAAAAAAGGGAAAACTTGCAGAATCGCAATTAAGGAAAAATTGTGATACATATCAGATTTCAAGAAATTTTAAGAATTTAAAAATTACAATAAGAATGTAAATCCAACCGGAGGGGGGAATTTGATTCCAATCACAGAAAGGTAAAAGATAAGAAAAATAAAGAAATAGTACACAATGAAAATTAGTTTTGAAGCCTTCGTACAGAAAAGCATCCAATTATTTATGTAAAAAAAATATTGGCCTTTCTCATCCCCCAAATCCTCACTGAGATACTCATAACGAATACATTTCCGCCTCACCTCAAGTGAATTATTAGATACCTCAGTGAAAGCTCCTAACAAGGAAAAGTGCCTTTGAAAATGCATTTAAGTATAATTAATATGGAAAATTGAAAAGCAATATTTCAACGATACTCGCAGAAGTATTCTCTTCCAAATTCTCATCGTAAGTTTAATCATTAATCATCATCTTTTCGTCTCATTATTTTATACGCTTACAAAAGGAATAAAAACTTTATACGGGTTATAAATTTTATAATTCAAATTAAACATACTTTTATTTTTTATCGTTAATTTTTTGAAATTATTCGAGTGATGGAGTACAATCACTGCCTTTTCATTTTTATCGTTTGTAAATCTTTATTATATCTTTATACCTACATAGTAACGTATTCGTATTTTTTATAACATATAATCGTGTTTAATTATTTTTTATCGAATAAAATGTGCGAAATTTTTGCAATTTATTTTCAAGACGTCCCTGCGACCAAAAAGAACGTTACACCAGTATAAACATCCCACGTTTAAGGCGGTTCTCAAGTGCCAAAGAAAAAACATGAATTAGGAACATTTTCATTACATTTTTAAATATTGTTTTCAAAATAAATTATGTTTATAGGTAAAAAATTTAGGGCGAAGCTTCAAAACCAAGTCTAACCAATAAAATGACTTTCAAATTATAAAATTAGAGATGAACCAGGTACGAAAAGTTCTAATTCTAAGTAAATGAAACACCAAACTTTCCTCACCTTTATTTTTTTATAACAAATCGTAATAAACGAAAAATTGCGCCACATAAAAATTACGTAATGTTTATAAAAATTATACAACGTAATACAACGAACAATACAAAACGTCATTATTTTAAAACAGACCAAAAAAAGAACAGGTAAATTATACACACAAATAAAAAAAAATATTCAACGAGGATATCAAATTCGAAGAAACCTCTTCTTCTACGATCCAACTTATACAAATAAATACAAAAATCACATGTTTTTTTTAAACAAAACTTTAATTTAGATTGAAGCTGAATAATAAAAATTCAATTATGAAAGTGCGGAAAAAAGAATTCATAAGTTGACACGGTTGCGATTAAAAAATCGTGATTAGAAAATAATCGAATACAAATTACGTATTAAGCGACGAGAGTTCTCAAAACGTAAACTTAACGCTTTTCAAATGACAAAAACAAAAAAAAAGGCAGCGAGTAAGCTTAATAAAGAATAAAACAAATAGGAAGAATAATTTACAAAATTTCAAACAGTCTTCTTTTTCAATAAAAATAAATTGCTCTTAGCATTTACCAAATTGTACGTGCTAAAAACACGAAATAAATTTTTAAACGCATTCTCTAGCATTTTCGTTATAAACATACTTTTAAAAAGCAATGAAATTTCTTTTATCAAAAGATATGTTTAATTTCATTATTTTTCAGCTTCAGCAAAACAAAATCGAAATTGAACAGAAATATTTACATTCTAATATAACATGACTAGAAAATTTTCAAAACGAAGCTTCCAAAGACAAGTTTGGAACTTTGTAAAGCATAGTTTCATAAAAGGCAGTGCAAAAATCAAAACATCATAATTAAATAAATAACTACTAAATAAGTAGGCCATTTTCTTGAATGAGAAAAAAAATAGCTAACGAACATCGAACTTTACCACAATAGGTACATCGATAAATTAGATATTTTTTACTAACACGTGAAAAAAATTAATTAGGCGTTTCACATTATTTAAAAAAATCTTAAAAACCTACCAAAATGAACAAAACGAAAAAAATTGAAATAAAATAAATAGGAAACAGTTTTAAAAAACCCATCGTTGGAGCATTTGGTATAAATATACTAAACGGTTTTAAAAATACAATCACATGCGAAGGCACTTTTATTTGTCTTCAAAAACAACCTATACACCGAACAGAGGAAAAAAACGAAAACGAGAGCTTTTAGAAAGTTTTTTTTTGTTGTAAAAATTACTCTAAGTATTGGGAAACTTTTTCCCAAGGAATATAGATATCGTAAAATAGGCGAATTTACTTTTGTCAAACAGCACTTTCTTTCCGATTTTGCGGCGAACTCGGTGTCTGCGTTTCTGCATTTTGTTTCGGAACGATAGACATACTTTCTGGTAAAACTAACATAATTGGTTCGATCGTCGTTGACCATTTGCTACCCGGCCAAACTAATTCTTCTAATCTGTTTGCCTCCTGGAAATTAAATAAACGAGGTAAGTATTTCGATTAGTTGGTATTGAAAAAAGCGCTGAAAATTTACACAAATTGAATTACATATTTTTTTTCCAAGTTAGAAATAAGCATTGTTAGTTCAATAATAAAATGGGGTAGATAATTTCGTTAAAAGCTTGGTAGGTAAGTAAAAGCAGCTATAGATATAGTTACTTGGCATTTCTTGATGAAAGAATTGCAAAAAAATTAAATCAGCCTTTCTTTTTCTAATTTTATTTCAATAAATGTTTGCTGTTTTTTCACTGTGGAAAATGATTATTTATTTATTCAAGACATCTCACGCGATTTTATTCAAAATAACAATTAATATCAATTCTAAATCTTGTCAACTCTTGAATAGAACGACCAATTAATTTTATTTCTTAATAATGAGGAAAATCAGCCCTAAATATGTTAAAATTTTGTTACTTTGACAAACTAATAATAATCCATGAATGAGTAAAATAGTTTGATTTTTTGACAAATTAGGTAGTTTCGATTTTTCGTAATCTAGGTACCTACATTTAATGACAATTTCAAAAATTTATTCTACACTTTTACTTCGCCAATTTCAGCATCAATATAAGAGATAGGTTTAAAATAATGATTTTATCAACCAACCAACAAAGTGGGTATCTTGCTACCCATAATGGACTTCTCTCGAACTGGTAATATTGAAATATCACTATCAGAGGACGCTGTCTGAACACTAATACTGTTCAAAATCGGACAACTTATTCCGGTAACTGAAACAAAACCATAAAACAATCATAATTAGATATAAACAATCAATATTATTTTAACGGATTTTTTTTGAAAAATATTGTTTTTTTTTTCAAGTTGATGGATTCTTTCTGAAAGTTGAATTTTTCTTACTTTTCTTTTGTACTCCTCCCTTCATCCCTTCTTCGATTTAGACTCAGAGACCATAAAATGTGGTCTAGTCTTAATAGTTAGTCATCCAAAGAAAGTTCAGTTTTATGTTTAATTTTGAGGGTTTGTTTTTATTAATCCTCCCTCCCTCCCCCCCCCCCTATAAAAAAGAAAATCAATTTCTTATTCTTTCGAAGTTTCTTTTTTTTGATTTCTTTAAAATATTGCTAAAATTTTATGCTGAAAAAGCTCTGGATTATTTTTTGAAAAAGCTTATTTTGATGAGAGGTTCTGATGAAAAAATGATTTTTCTGAATCTCTTCTAAGCATGGTAGGGATTTTTTAATTAAAAAAATTGTTTTCTTTCGAATTCATGAACGATGCCTATCTACGAATTGATCAAAATTTTTACGTTTTCAAACGTCAGATAAAATATTAAAAAATATTAGAAAATGAAAAAATTTAGTCTCCAAAATTTTTCCAAGTTTTTTCCAGTTTAAAAAAGGCCCAAGCAAACCAAGTACAATTTTTTCGAAAAAATTGAGAATTCCAATCACCAAAATACCCATTTATTCCTCTCAACGACGCGACGTTTGAATTTAAATCAAGCTCTATCGCAATAAGTAGGTACATAAGTATCTATTTTAAGAGCAAAATTCATGACTAATGAAATTAATTTTAGAAAATTGATATTTTTTAAAGCAATATTTTATAATATCAAGTTGAAAATTTAGAAAAAAAAAACTGCATATAAATACTTGTTTTTTTACATAATGCATTATTTAAATCTCTTCTATAAAAAAATTTGTTGAATGAGTTTTTTGTTCATTAGAAACAGTTCTCAGAAAAAAATCCAAACGTACAATCAATCACTGCTCTAGTAAAGCAAGGATCAAATTTTTTTAATAATTTATTTTTAGTATTAATTCGAAATTAATTTTTTTTTAATATTTATATTAAAATAATTAAATTATTTAATTTTATTATATTATTGCAAATAAAATATTAATTTATCTTTATTTAATTCAATCAATTATATTACCTAGTTTTAATTTCATATATTATAGATATAAATAAATAATATTCAATTAATTAATTTAAAATTACGTTCGAAAAGTCATCCAACTAATCATTTTCTGATCATTTCGCAAGTACATAGCTTGAGAACAATGCCCAAAAATTACTCACTTGTACTTTGAGGAATAAGATCTGGATTTTTATCATCTTCACTATGAGATAACGAGCCTTGAGATAATTGAACTTTTCTTAGTTCTTCAGAATCGGTTCGTTTCCTTCGGTGTTTTCTCATCATTGCTCTGGTAATTAAACCAATCACTACGATCACGATTAGCAGCACGATCGCTGACAAGATGATGATTTTTGCGACCAGGTGTGTTTTCAGAAACGAATCTGAATGATCTGTTAATGAAAAAATGATACATTTAATTCCATAGATTAACCAGTGATATGTACAATTTCGAATCTAATGAAATTTTCTGAAACCAATTCATAACATTTTTTGAAAAAAAGTTCAAGGTATACAGATTTTAGATAAGTGAGTACTTTTTCAACAGTAAAATTACCCCCATAATCACTCATTTCTTTTTCAATCAAGATATGTATTTCAAGAGTGATATTTTTTCGAATAATTTTCCAACTTTATAGAATTTTAGACCAATTTTAATCATTAAAAGTCAATTTTGAGCTAATTTTATATAATTTTCACGAGATTTCATTTTTTTTCACAACTTCGTCAGTGCAAACATGAAATTTCGATGAAAAAAGGGCACGTTTCGAAAATCAGAATTCTATTTCTCCAAATGAAACCAAATTCAATCACTAATTGAAAAGAAAAATCATAAATTTAAACAACTCTACAACTCCATCGACATGCAACATGGGCAAAATTTAGCCATAACTTCTCCCAAAATCTGCAACCCAACCAACCCGTCATTTGCAATTTCCCTCTATCTTTCATCCTGGATGAGTTATCTCGCTCGAAATTTCAACCCTCTGTTGCTCCATCGATATAAAAGTTGGACAAAAATCTCACACGATAAAATTTATAGCCGACCAAGCACTAAACACGGACCTTGTGAAATTTTGAATTTCAACATTGTGATTCTCGGGTTAATTCAATTCCCTCCAGAGTCTGGTTCGAATCGTGCTCCAAACAGTTTCAGCCGGATCGGTTATCCTTCTGGTAATATACGAGTATAAGTTTATATTCTCGAACCCGGCGAAATTATAATTTATAGTCGAACCGCCATGCCATCTTTTTCGATTCTTTCGTTAAGAAAAGCCATCTCTCATTTTCGAATATTTTCTAATTTACCTACGTTATTCTAGATTAAAAATACGTTGGCGAGATGGTTAACGGCAGCTTGAAGGGTGCAGCAGAAAAATAAGCAGAAAGAATGATTTATACGAAATTTCCCAGGCTAAGATATATTCTTTCATTGCATGCCGTCGTAGGTCGTACTCGAAAAGGTGAGTAAACTTCCATCTATATAGTGAGAGGGGCTTAAGAGAGTCTACTAAAAATATTATTAAATTTCAACGAAAAAACTTTGGATTCATAAATCAACCAGAGATCAACGCGGAGTACCTTGGTACACTCGACGAGTATATAACTTTCAACTTAGCCATAAACAAAACTCTAGGTACATTAATTAGTCTCAAGATGAATATTCTGTGTTTTTTTCTTCTCCTCAAAATACGTCAGAAATATTTGGTTGGGAGAAAAACTCACCTGTCGATCTTCTCCTTTGCGTTTTGGCTTCGGGAGCGGTGGTAACGTTGAGTAAAACGTATTCTTTACTTTTACCCTTGACGTTTGCAGCATAAATCACGACACGATAGGCGGTCCGGTGCTCCAATCCGGTGATACGAAATTCCGGCTCAGTCTTACTCGTTATATTCGATATAACTTTATCATTCCATTCGTGGGTTACTTCGCAGATAAATTCTTGCGGCAGACCGCCGTCGAAACCTCGAAGACACTTTACGTACAACCAACTTTCCGTTTTATTTACCACGCTACAATTATGCGGCGGATCTGGTTTTCCTGCAAGTACCCCGAAACACACAAATTGTACATTATTAGACCCGAAACGTAACCGTCGTTTACCTCAAGTTCACCCAAGTCTACCCTGATGGTGATTTTCAAAATGTACAACCTTCTTGGTACGAATCCATATACATCAAAAGTGGAAAACAGACAGGGCTCGGATTCGAGTGAACTTACGTCGAGCAGACGTGCAGAATTATAAAGCAATTTGGGTGGATATTCGTGTTCGTGTGCAGTAATTTTCCACAGCAAATAATTAAAAGCGAAAATTATGCCTACGATGTATCCAAGGATTTACCCACGTCCCTTGGTAACCGAGTTTACCGCAAGTTCAAGGCCATGAGAACCAACAGCTTGTAATTCGTAAAACGTATCTGCTGTATCGTCTCTCGAAAACATCGTTTGATATTAATTACATTGAAATGGTTCGAAGCGGTATCACGAATATCGTTCCGAAATGTTAGGACAAGGTGTCCGATCTCCGATGAAGTTCGGAAATTGAATTTCTATAGGTTTGTTCCTAGGACAATTTTTTGCTCAAGTTCATTGCTGGTCATCCAAACTCTCTTCTCGTCTTCTCTACTAAAAACAAACTTCACTTTTTTTTTCTGAACTATGTACCATACTTAATTTGTTGGCTTGAATTTTTCAAATTTTTCAGAAGCATTCAAAGCACATCAAATTATAATTTATAGGAGATGTTTTGAGAAATTTCTGTAATTTGTCGAGACCAAGTGTTGCCTAGGGATGGGCTAAAAAACAGTATTCGATTTTCAAAAATATTTTCAGAAGCATTCGAGCACATCAAATTTTATTTTATAGGAGATGTTTTGAGAAATTTCTGTAATTTGTCGAGACTAAGTGTTGCCTAGGGATGGGCTAAAAAACAGTATTCGTAAGAATTGTTGGCTGATAAGACTTGAAATATAAAAAAATTCAAATCGATTCATATCTTTCGATCGCGTAAAAGCCTTCAATTCTTGAAAAATTGCCAAAATTTTTATATTTTTGAAAATTTTGGAAAAATTAAAAACCTATTTAAATTACTTAGTTTAAAAACTTTTTATTGACTATCTAAACCAAATCAGAAATTTTTTTGAAAAATCCACGTTTTACAGCCTTTTTAAATTTCTGCTACTTCATCACTTGAGAAGAAAAATTGAAAAAACAATTATAAAATGCTGATTTTTCTAAGAAAAATGTGCTTTATGGTTTACATATGGTCAATAAATAAGCTCTAAAATTGACTTCTATCAATTTTTAATTTTTTTGAAATTTTTGAATTTTTGATAATTTGTCAAGAATTGAAAATTCTTGCACAATCGGAAGATATGAATCGATTTTTAATTTATTTTTTTTTAAATCTTCAAGTCTCATCAGCCGACAACTTTTGCGAGGGTATTTTACTGAAAAACGAAAATACTGTTTTTTCGGCTAACCTCAGTAGCCAGATGAAAATGGGCGAAAATCTTCAAGTTGTAAAAGACAGGGCCCTGATGAAGATGAAATCCTCGATTATTACGTTATTCATAGAGTAGGTAATTTTTTTTTTTTAGAAAGATGTGGGTGTTGAAAGTTCGGAAACGCGATGAAATTGTAAAAAATCATTTAATTTTTCAACATTTTTCGTGACCTTCGATCATAGAAATTTCTCACAGAGAGGGTCCAAACTTTCATAATTTTTTGAGGAATTTTGTTCATTCCCCCTCAACTTTTTTCTCAATATAAAACCATTAAATTCAAAATTCGCATCATTTTTATGAATGTTGAGAAGTTTTTAAGCGATTTGCAGAGAATATTTGGGGAAAAAACCGTTGAAAATGAAATTTTGGAAAAAACAACTTCCGAACGAATTATGTCGGCCTTAATACCGAAAATAATACCGAACAAATCCCAACAATCATATCAGAAGTATTTTTTAAGAAGGTGCAAAGTGGGTACGGAGATTTGGAGCTTTTTTTTTGCATAACCACCTCAAATAGTTCAGACAATTGGACTTTTCTTGGTTCATGCCCGAGCATAGAAAAATTTGATTTTTAATGCTCCGAGAAGGAATTTTCCACCTAAATTTCGATCTCAACCGGGGGGTGGGTGGTCCGGGCCTTTGGACCCTCCTTGATTTCAAGTTTAGTTGGCTTGATGAATTTAAAAATGTATTTTCTGGAATAATTTTCTCAAAATTTTCAGATCTCTCAAAATAGAATTTTCCTATACTTAGTCTGTTTGTCATAATTTGATCCCTGAGAATTTTATTTCGATATTACGTTTTGTTTTGATAAACGATAACTTTTAAAGAAAATGACAACCACGTATGTTTATTAAGGCTTTCCATTAGTTAGTTCTGTTTTGTTTACGAAATCTCAGGGGTCAAATTAAATGAAACAGACTATAGTTAATTTATCTACGATTAAGGGTATGCTTTCGTTTGTTATCAATTAGCAAAATTTAGGATCGCGATTTCTTATCCAATATCGAACGAATTTTTATGAAATTTTCGATAAAAGCTTTATTAATGCACTGTCTTTGGAGGACTTTTGCGATATTTCCAAAAAGTATTATATTAATCGGAAAAAAAAATATTTAAAAGAATAATTTTGCAGACTGGAGCAGACTTTTCCACAATTTTATGATTTTTGTAACGTAATTTTTTCAAAATTGGAAGGATTTAGGTGAAAAGTCTCAAAAGTCCTCCAAAGATCTCACTGTACAGAAACGAAATATTAAAAGATATTAGAAAAATGTTGAATATTTGCTGAAATATAACGATCCTAAGTTGTCTAAATTTACCGAAAGCATACCCTTAAGTATTGTCCGTCCAAAATAGCATAAGCCAAATTGTGTCAGTTTCATTGTTTTAAAGCCCAAAATGAAATTGCTGTACAGGGTGTTGAATTGAAACCCAGACACACAACAGCGAAAAATTTCTCTCGAGGTAATTTTTGTCGAAATTTAGATTTGAAAAGTAGTCTAAAAAATTACATAATGGAAAACATGAAGTTTTTCAATTATTTCATCCATTTTTTGAAGCAAAAGAGGATAAATTTTTACTTTTTTTTACACAATTAGGTACAATTAAAATCTAAATAAAATGTGAGGGGAAAAAACGGAATTTTTCCGCTTTGCGTCTGGGTTTTAATTCAACACCCTGTAGTTAAATAGGAAAATTTTGAAATTTTGTTTGCTTTTTGATAAGGAAACTGACACACTTTGGTTCATGCTATTTTGGACGGACAATAATTCATTGTCAAAATATAAAAAAAAACACGTCATTTTTCGGCTCCAAAATACTCGTCTAAGAAGGGAATGAGAGAAAAGAAAGGAAAAGAGCCATAATCATTTAAAAATTGCATTCCAGTTCTGTGAATTCACAGAGTTTGAGAAGAATATGAAAAAAATTGTGGTAAAAAAAAGGTTTAAAAGCAAGGTATTAATTATTGTATTAATTATATATTTTTTAAAATAAAAATTAAAAAATATTTTAATCTTTAAAAAAATCCGCAGCCTCGCCACCGATATATGTCCAAAACTTCAAATGCTTGAATGAAGCGGTGTCAAAATCTGTGGTATGTGGCAATCATTTTGATGAAGATGGTAAGTTTTTTTTCCACTTCATTGATTTTTAGTACCTACAATTTTGTCAATTGCAAGATTTTCCTAAAAAATTATTGTCTATAGCATTTTTTCAAAACCCTCCTTCAAAATTTCATAAAAATCTTCAAGCTGAGAAAAGTATTTCAGCTAGTTTTAAAAAATATTCAATAAAAATTTGTCAATTCAACATCGGAGTTTTTCTTGCCACGCGGAATTCGCAAAATAAACATTGAACTGACCTGAAAAAACGACGTCCACTTTTTGATTGATTCAAAAACTTCAAAATATATTATGGAATTACAATTCTCAATCATCAATCTCGATTTTATTCAATATTGTCGTAAAACAGATCAATTCCTCCCCCTCCCTCACATCTTATGCCGAAAACTGGAAATACAAGCAAATGAATCATGAAGATCTTGATTCTCAAGACTTGGAACAAAAATTGAAATATTGAAAATCACGTACAGAACGATTTTCAGTTTTTTTTTTCCTACAAATTTCCTAAATTTGAAAGAAATGAAACCATTCTGTTAATTTTCAGCTCTTCAAAATTATTATTTTTTTTGAAAAATTTGCTGTTTTCCCTCTAAAATCTTACACAAAATGTATTATAGTTATAGTAAGTAAATCCTTATTTATTTACTCGCAAACCGTGTGGCAGACTGCTGAAAGTGCTGAACCTCATTCCATAAAAAAAAATTCCACCAGAATTTCCTCACGTGGTCAATGCCCTCAAATTTCCCATCCTCCCTTGAAATAAAACCAAGCACGTCTGAAACACTCCACTCACCGCTCTATTAATAATTTCCTTCCAATATCTCAAACAGAAAAAAATATCTCGACTGAAAAAAAACCCTAAATCCATAAAGGTCTACGACACAAATGCAGACGCGACGACATCATCGATGGCATTCCATCGATAAAATGCATTTCTCGGCGACGCGTCGCACAGAATTGCCGTACAAATCGGCTCGAGGGAAGGGAAAAAGAAAGCGAGGGGGAAAATAAAGACGAAACGATATTCCGATGAAATCCCCATTACGAAGGAATTCTGCATACAAAAGGATCTAATGAAGCGTATCTTTTGTTGCCGATTCTAAAAAGACATATGACTTCACGAATCGTAAATTTTTATATTTTTTTTCTATCCCCGATACTTAGACGCGAGCTTTTTTCATCTTCTTTCCTGCACCTTATACGACGACATCTCGCAGTCGCAACTGAATCCGTAATGAGTATAACAATGCGAATTATCGCCTAAATGCTCCAAACAATGCGATAAATGGGCGAAAATACGCCGACTTTGAAACCGGAGAGGGAAAAGGCGGATGTATGGTCGTTCATCGGATACGATTCCTTTTTACTTTGTCGTCGAGTCGTTTGTATACTGGTTATTTGACTATGCCAATTGCATGGCTTGAATAGCAGAATTGAATGGATTATTGTGTCTGCGTATCTAAGTCAAAGAAATTTGAAGTACTTTATTTTACCTATTGCAAAGTTGAAAATTTTTAAAAAGACTGACTAAAATTTACGTATCATTTTTTTTGATGAGGTTTCGCAGATTTTAAAACTTTTCAAAGGATTATAACCAGTTAAAAAAACAGAGCAGTGTTTTGCATTAACCAGTATCTCTTTCTCATTTTGAATCAGCCAAAAGTCACTGAAAAAATTAAAATTTGCAGAAGAAAGAAAATCAAAAAAAATTCTGGGATTTTTTCAAAGAATTACAGATTTTTACTGATTTCAGAGGCGTGGCGCCTGGGAGAGAGGGTGGGGGAGGTGCAATACCCCCAGACCATCCCAAGGTTGAAAAAAGTTGGGAAAATTGCAAAAAGTTGGGATTCCCAACTTTCCCAAGTTTGGGTTTGGAAAGTTGAAAAAACTGGGACTGGACCACGAATATTTTACCCGGCATAAAAAACACCAATGAAATTTTTAAAAAGGCTACATCAAAGTTATGATTAAACTCACCAGCAGAGACGATATGGAAAACGCAAGGAATCACTTGAGGTCCGAGATCGTTTGTAGCCGAGCACAACAGCGTACCATAATGAGTTTCGCTGGCCGGCTGATAAGTCATCACTGTGGTGCCATTAAAACTGTAGAATTTATTACTCATAGGTGAGATCAGTACGATTGAGTTATTGAAACTCCAATGGAATCGAGTTGGGGTAGGATTTCCATCAACTTGGCATGTGATATTGATCTCTTCGTTACGTTCGGCTCCATAGACACGTTGTTGATTCATACGACAAACTGGTTCGTCTGATAGGAATTTGAAACCAGTTTATCAGTACAAGTAAAATGAAGTCGAATAGAAATGATTTCAGTTCGAGTAAATAAGGTTGAATTGAGAGATAAAAATAATTCACAAATATGATACTTAATTCACTTCCATGGGAAGATAGGAAAACAAAAAAAAATCGCTCGAGCATGAACAATTGAGCATGGGACATTGAAACATACGACATACTTTCAAAAAAACTTCATTAAAATAGGTAAATGGATACAAATTTTCACTGGAAAAATTTCGAAAAAATTTACTGAAAACAATCTGTTAACATAGATATGTTTTTTCTTCTGGACTGGAAGGTCATTCCAAAATTTTCAAGACGCTATTTTGCGACGTCTTATGTCAAAAAAATTAATTTTTATATTTTCGTCAACGCTATTTTAGAAATTTAATTTAATATCAGAATGTCAGAAGCTGGCTTTTGAAAATTTACAAATTTTCTTTTTTTTGAAATCAATTATTGCAGGTATCAGAAAATCAGAGCCCGAAAATTGACTAAATATCAGAATGATAAGAAAAATATCAGAGAGCTAAACGCCGATTTTTAAAAAATAGGAAATCAGCGAAATTTCCTTTCGAAAACAATATAAAATTTTCAGTGAATGAAAATCAGAAAAAATTTCGTCAACAGAAAAAAGGAAAATGAGTAAGTAATTTATCAAATCGCAATAAAAAAATTTTATTTATGTACAATTTTTGCAAAAAAAAATTCAGCTAAAAAAATCTCTGAAGCATTTATCTACAAAATCAATAAAAATTCCATCGAGAGGAAATACGATAAAAATTTTCACCGGAAAGAAATTAGCGATTCTTGCAGTTGAAAATCAGAAAAAATTTCACTAAAGGCAAATACTTGAAGGAAAAATTCATCAAAGAATTGCAAAAATTTTCACAATATAAATTAGACACTAATGAAATTTTTAAAAACTTGTATCCGGGAAAATTGATGTAATAAAAAATTTTACCTGCAGGAAATCACAGCGAAATGGAAATTTTAAAAAATACAAAAATTTTACTCAACAGAATCAGTGAAATTTTCTATCGTAAATAATCGGTAAAAATTTTCAATGAAAGAAAAACACCAAACTTGGATTGCTCAGAATTTGATGAAAATTTTCACCGAAGAAAATCGACGAAATTTCCACGAAATAAAGGTGAAAATTGCATTTGAAAAAAACTAATAGGAATTTATACCAAAAGGAAAATTTGGGAAATTTTACGGAAAAAAATGAAAATCATGAAAAAAGAATTTGATGAACCTTTTGCATAAAAATTAAAGCAAACAGCGTTGAGATGAAATTCATATAAGTTTTCACTCAAATAAAATGAAAAAACCTCCTTGAAAAGAAAAGAAGGAAAAGATTTACTTGAAGATAACAGAATTTATTACTTATTGAAAAAAAAAATCAGCGAAAACTTCTTTTAGAAAAGAAAACCTGTGAAAAAATCGCACGACGAAAATCAGTAAAATTTCTATTCGAAAAAAGTAAAGAGAAATTTTGCCAGAAAAGTATGCAGATTTCTGAAAGTTTAAGCTAAGAAAAAAATTTAAAGGAAAGGTAAGTAATCAGAAAAAATGTTGCTTGAAGTTTAATCGATCTTTATTCATTAAAATATTACCAAATGAAAATCATGGCGTAAAAAATCACTAGAAAATAGAAGAAATAATTCTACAGTCTACATGGAATTCGTTGAAAAAAAAAAAAATGATCGAAATTCCATTAAAAAACCAGTGACAATTACTGAAAAACTCAGAAATTCAGAATAGCTCATTGCTTCTCGATTATATTTCATCAATTTTTTTTTCTGCCACTTTGACCGTGCCTAAGATATTTATCACAGATTCAAAATCAATAATAATTACATGTTGAATAGCCACTTGAAGATTTCTAATATTTTGTCTGGGAATGCAGCAATCTAAACTGAGTTTTTAATTGATATTTTTTCGGCCCTTCAGAACTGAAGACACGCACTCATAAAATTCAAAAAATGTATTTAAAATTTTTTTCATCCAATTGCACGTGACCTTCAAAATGCAATCAAATCGCTAAAACTGAAATCGTACGAGTGTTAATTTCATTTGATCCCAAAAAATTTGACAAAATCGATTTAATGAGAACGTTGTTCAGCTTCAAAATTAATGGAAAAGCTAAAAAATTTAAAATTTTGGAAACCACCAAAAACGCCTCCAATTTTTAACAATCATTGGCTTCTTTGATTCGAACTGAAGATCGACAAACACACATGAGACAAGTTTCCAGGGAAATTATTCAGATTCATCAACAGAACACAAAATAATTCTGCATCGAGGTTGACTCGAAATAAAATAAAATAAAAATGAAGCAAAATGAAATGAAAATGTCAATGAAATGAAACTAATTCTCAAAGTACCAATCAATCAAACCCAAACCGCGGTTAAAATTTCAACTAAAATGTAGGATTTCATCAAAGAAAATCATCCCAACTCACATTTCACATCCAGTTTGACAGACTGACTGACCGACTCTCCTTCGGAATTCAACGCAGCGCATCTATAATGCCCCGAACTATTTTTAGTCACTTGTTGCAGCACCAACGTTTGATTACTAATTATAATTCCGGATGACGCATTGCTGGTGATTTGTTTATTCTGCAATAAACGGAAAACAAATACATAGAAAATTCGGTATAAAGCCAGGCTACCGTAGAATATTGAAATTACAAATATTTTTTAATCTCTTCTTCCGTTCATCGTTTCAATCGTATTAAATGATATTTCAAACAACAACCATTTCAATTATTCTTTCGAATATTTACATTTTTCTCTTCCGCTCTCATTCGCGACGATCGTCGAAAACACAAAAATAATAAACCGGGCACGACGCGGCCCTTCTCAGCCCTCCATTCCCTGCACTTTCTCCGCCAGGAAAAATACGCTGCGAGGCCACGATGTGATGATTTTTCCATCACGTTGCACCCCCTCAGAAAAAAAGGGTAAGGTACTCTATACCATTCTGCATTCTCCCCGTTCTTTTTGCAACTACAACTCGACGATTTTAAAAACTATATTAAAAAAACTTCAATACCGCGGCAGCACGAATCGTATTAAATAAATTTCACCGCTACTGTTTTGTTATTACATTTTTTTCCCCAGCTACACTTCTCCACATCCGCATACCGCACTGCAACAAACCAAAAAAGAAAGCAAAGAAAGCTCTCCCCAGCTCTCCACCCGGTAAATACAACCAACGAACGCGAACTCGACGCAGCCAACTTCATTGAATAAGTTGTTCAGTTAGAAGAGGTAGTGTAATTCGGAAATTTACTCTCGGAATTATCATTTTATTTTTTTTACCCCACATAACAAATGAAATGCGAATGTAAAAGGGAAAAAACACAAAAATACTTTTCTTTCATACCACCAAAGGTTAGACCGGTAAAAAATTCTCGTCAATTGGTACGAACGAAAAAGAAACCTTTATCGATGATTTATAACGTACAAGTCGCAAACTTACCTTTTTTTCTGTATTTTTTCCTTTTCCAAGATAAAAAATTACATTTTTATAAAAATAATTACCCCATTAAACATTCTTTGACTGGTTAGATAGATTTTTCCAGGAAGTAAAATGGAAAATTTGATCTTTTTTTTTTCGTGAAGGAAAGGAAGATATTTTTGATTTCTCTAAAAGATTTTCAAATGTGTATTTACCATTTTGTCTATTTTTTTATATCGAGTAATTTCGGGACGCTTAAAATATTTCAATGCAAGTGGATATTTGGATCAAAGAATTGATTTAATAATTTCCACCAGAATTAACCATTGGGTTCAGAGTAAAACAGGGGATGGCAGATCGAAAAATAAAGTTTATAATCGACCTCAGCGCCCTAGAAATCCTAGAATCAGTAGAAATCAATATGCCATGCCACTTCTGTTTTCTTTTTTCATCGCGTGATTTCTCAAAAATGGAGGGGAGGAGAGCTAGGAGGGTACCAAAGGGTCAAATTCAAAAAAATCCATTATTCAAAATTAGCACCCCAAAAAATCCAACACGAGACGTCTCACGATATTTTCAGTTTTATCAAACTTTCGACTTGATCAAAGGGACTGATAAGAGAGTTCACAGAGGACAGATGCAAAAACTGAGCACATATCTTGGATCTAATTAATCTCAAAATATGAATCATCAAAGTTCAGCATTTTTTTCACAAAAAAATTTCATTTGTACGAAAAACACAAGGGTCACCCGCCACCCCACCAACTCTCTCGAAGATTAGGATCAAAATGATAGTAGTTCCTTCAACAAGTTATTGGAAGGAGCTCGGTAAAAAAAAATGAGCTAAATCGAAAGACTCAAGATCAGAACCGGCTCGAGTTTAGATGAAATGAGCCTTCTGCTAATTGAGGAAATTCTTTGAAAAAATATTCTCCAAAAATCTTTGAATTTTTGTTGAGCAATCAAGAAATTGGGACAGTTGAAGAAATATTTCAAGAATATCTACTCCGTCTGTATTTCAAATCCATGTAATTCACAAAACCGCTCTTTTTTTTCAAAATTTGCAAAAAAAAAATCTCAATTCCTTCGGAAATATCCTGCACTGAAGCGTTTTTTGACAAAATTTCAAAATGAAAAAGCAGGATCATCTTTCAACTAATTTACAAATTTTTTGAAACAAGATGAGGGAGGAAATACGTTTTTCACTCAATTTTTTTTCGTCAAATGAGAAAAAATCATTTTACAAATTTTTTAAAACGAATTAATACAACTACATATTCTGAGAAAGAAAAGGAATCAATTTCAAATTTTAATTGAAAAAAGAACACCAAAAAATATGGAAGTTTAGGAAACAGATGATAAATCCGAACAAAATCAGAACTTGTAAGACTTTTTGATACCTGGTATTAACATCCTTTCCATACAACGTCTTCGAGTCAGATAATTCAATGGAAGAAATATCCCACCTCGTTCACCTCATTCCGTTCCACACCCCTCAAAACATCTCTACACCATTCCATTTATTAAACTCGCAAAACATTATAAAACTCTGTGATTTCGCTCAATATGGCATAAACTACACTCATCCCAGGTCTCCTCTTCATCACCTTGCGTTACAGCGAAAAAAATACGCCTGTCAAAAGAGTAGAAAAACCTTTACGAAAAGATACAACTTTCTCGTTGAATACTAATGTGAAGTTAAAAAGTTTATCTGGCTAAAAAAATGATGCTTCTAACGTATTCGCCTGCTAGGATGTTTTACGCCAGTTTTGAGCTATTGTATATTACAAAACAAAACAGAAAAGTAAAATAAAATGGAATAAAAAACTTATTAAATGTATAAGGTTTTTCATTTCGTTCCCTCGTCCTCGACTGTTCTATTTCCATCGAGGCAAACTTTTATGAGTCTTGTAAAGCTCGTAGTTGGAAATGGACAAACATAGTTTGTCTGTAGATAGGTATCCACCTTTTTGTAACAATTCTTGCATTTTCAAAACTAGAATGTAAAGGGAGACATAGAATGAATCTTCCGGCATCGTGAGAGTAGAAAGGTTAGTTTTGTGTGGTTATATGGTTTTAGCATTTTATTGGTTTATTATCTTCTAAAAAAATCGAGCATTTATTAAAATTAAGGTATGTTGTTTAAAAAATCATTTTTCTCTACGAAATCAGAAACGTAATCGAGTTCAGAAGTCGAAGGGGGGAGGGGGTGAAGAGAATAATTTATTCGTCAGCTGGATTACTTTTTGATTAGTTGAAAATTAGTCAGCGGATGTTTTTATTCAACCATAGATCGAGAATGGTCCATGGTAACCAAAAATCACTCAAACTGAAACGTGATAAATCTACCTATAATTTTTCAATCATAATATTTTTTCTAAAACAAAGTACTATAGTCCGTACAACGAAAGATGGAACTTTTCCCCTACATTCTCCCACCACAAAATTTGAGAACGTCGCGTTGTGATTGGACGACATTTAAAATCAACGCGCGTCGTTGGTTTCCGCGTTTCGAGTCGAGTAGGGGAAAAGTTCCTTCTTTCGTTGTACGTACTGTAAATAGACTGCCCAATTATGAAGATCGTATCAATGATTTAAGAACAGAAAGTAAGTTATCTAGAGAGCTACTCGAGGTGTTTACCTTCAATTAAAAATGGAGAAAAAATTGAAGGTGTTGCCGAATTATTGAAAAACAAACAAGAAATATTGATCGAGGAATAAAAACAAATATATCACTGGAGAGAGCACGAAAAATGCTACATTTCGTCCATTTGATGTTTTTTTCCATGTGTTATAATTTTACAGATACACTTTACCAAACATTTAGGTAGAAATATTTCGAAATTTGTAACACACGGAAAAAACACCAAATGGGCGAAATGTAGAATTTCCATGCTCTCTCCAATGATATATTTGTTTTTATTCCTCGATCAATATTTCTCAATTATTTTTCAATAATTCAGTAAATAACAAAATTTTTCTTCTGTTTATCTCAATTTTTAAGAAAACTCGCACAAAATCCAAAAACAATTACACAGCCTAATCTCGTGACGTCATCTAAATTTTTTTCGTCAGTGTTCAGGCCTTAGGTGCTGATCCTGCTGAGTCGACAGTAAAAAATGGTGAGATGAAATTTCCCTTATGAAATACTTCCATGTCTTTAATACTTTGTTTTACAAGTAAGTTCTGAAAAGAAATTCAAAATTGTATTGGCTTTAGTAAAGGTCGCTGACATTGGACTGTAAATTTTATGGACTCGTAAAGGTACATTCCAATGTTCCTCTTTCCTCTTCAACATATTAATGAAAAATCTTTGTAACGAGTTGAACTGTTTTTTGATTTTTTTTAGTAAATTTCCAATTTGAGCTTGGATTTCCAAAATTTGGCTTCACGATTTCCAAGCAGAATCGTAATATTCTCGGATTACCAACAAATTCACGCAGTAGAAAGAAACCAAGTTATTAGAATTGCCTATCGAATTCGCCGTAAATACGCAGGTTTGATGTGGCCTGCTTACGGCGAATTCGATAGGCAACTTGATTAACACCCGGCATATTACTGAATTGCGTATGTTTCAATTACCAAGGACGCTTTTTTTTTTTTTTCGAGAAAAATGTTTTCAAAAACAGAATTTATGTATTGTCTATGAATGACTTAATTCATTGGGTGGATCGAAAAAAAAAATCGTACTACGAATCGCAATGGAGTGGAAAAGTTGACTTTATCGGAAGACATTTAAAAAAATGATAAATTTGAGTGATGTCTTATGACCGTGCGACGGTGCGACAGTCTTCAGTTTTTTCAAAATGTTTAAAAATTCAATACTTTTAAAAACTGTTTACGAATTTCAAAAAATTCAAAATTGCTCTCTTATTTGAATCAGTCAAAAATGCCTAAATTGACTGATGAAATAGAGACAATCAAGTCACTGATAATCAGTCAAATTCCACTGATTTCCCAGTTAATCAGCGTCATTTTACTACCAATCAGTGAAAAATTACTGATTCAAATAGTGAATTTTGATTGTTGAATAAGTAAATATTAGTTGACTGATTTAAATCAGTAAAAATTTACTGATTCAAATCAGTGGATTTTCATTATTGAAGCAGTAAAAAAAATCACTGAATCAGTAATTAATTAACGATTGAATCGGTGAAATTTTATTTTTACTGATTCAGTAGTGGAAATTCACTGATTGAATCGTAATTTTTTTACTGATTCATACAGTGACTTGATTTTGTCGATTTTAATCAGTCATTTTTGACTGATTCAAATTAAGAGAGTGGTTAGAATCCATTTCAGAACTCATTTCATGAGTATGCAGCCGAAAAAATATATTTTATAAAATCCAATGTTTTACGTAGGTATTAGTTTTTTAAAATTAATTCTATCATGTTTCAAATATCCATGAAGAAAAATTTTCAACGTGTAGATAAACAAAATTACCATCTTATCACGACGAATTTAAAAAAATTTATCCAAACTTCTGAAGGCTGTGTATAATTATTGTCTCCAAGTCCCCCCTCCCCTCCAAAAACAGTCTTAGACAAAAAATGGAATTTTTTAGGAAAAGTCTTCGGTTATTTCTTGTTTATTTTTTTGTTTTTTGTAAGAAAACTCGACAAAAAATTGCATAAAAACTAATCGAGATAATAGCATCCCCCCTAGTACATTGAAAAAAAAAGGGAACAGAAATTAAATTCCGTTGTTTTTTACTGATTTCAATAGAAAATCTAACAAAGAATTTGAAACCATTGGCTCGAAAGTTGTACCTGGTACTTCAATGCTCCGAAAAAAGCTCTAAAAAAAAGAAATAAAATCTCAACGAAAAATTTCACATTTTTCAACTTTGGGGCCCTTAAATTTCAGATCTCTCAAATAAACCTTTCCAGATTCCTCGAGAAATTCTCAGTAAAAATTGAAAAAAAAAAACAAAAATCGATAATTTTGCGTTCTTCGTTGGTTTGTTGAAACCATCTGCCATATTCCTCAGAAGGACGGATATTAGTTTGTTATAGCTAAAAATATAATTTCGCCTTCTTTTAAAACATAAGTGTAAAAATTTTAATGATTTTCAGCTGAAAACGGTCAAATCATGATTTTGTACTTAAAACGGGAAGTACATATAATTGTTATTTACTTCCTCTTTCCTAAAATACACAGAATTACATCATTACCCGATGCATAAAAATACACCATTTCTTTCGAAAACATACAAGTGATACAAGTAAGTAATTTTCAATAATTTATGTCAATTTGTACCCATCACACGATAGAAACTTTCAATTACTTTCACTAATACATTATTTCCTCTCTCATTTAAAAAATGTATGTAGATCCAGCTATCGCTAAGTCATAATATGTACGTAAGTGAAAAATCCATCTTGAAAAAAAAAACTAGTGAAAAATCATTTTTTTCGAGTTTTAATGATTTCTCGAACCAAATTCATCAACTAATACCCATAAATTTGAGTAGGTAGGTATAATTCTTAGTTATTCATAACCCTTGATCGGAAGAAATTTGATCAATTCCTCTTTTCCCTTTTCCCTCTTCCATATCGAAAAATCCTATCTCTCTAAACTTGAATCAGTCAAAATTCACTGATTAATAAGACAAAAAAGTGCAACTGAAGAAATCAGTGAAAATTTTACCGATTTAAACAGTGAATTTTCATTTTTGAATCGGTAAAAATTTTAATTTACTGATCGAATCAGTAAAAATTTAAATTTACTGATTGAACCAGTAATTATTCACTGATTGAATGGGTAAATTTTAATTTTTACTGATTCACTTCAGTAGTAAAAAAAAGATTACTGATTAAAAAATGAAAATTCACTAATTGAATCAGTAATTTTTTCACTGATTGACAGTCAAATTTCACTGATTAATAGTTGCACACTTTTCGCTGTTTAATCAGTCAATTTTCAGTTTTTTGACTGATTCAGATTTAGAGAGTACTTTAGATCAATTCGAATAAATATCCTGCAAATATTTCTGAAAAAATCCGCATGATTTCCGAATCACCCTATACATCTCGTCGTATTTTTCAAACATACCTAATCTTTGTCGAACATATTTCAAATTGAAACTGAAATTAATATCGTATTAAAAGCAGAGAAAACAATAAGCGGAGTTTGTTATTTCATTATCTTTACAGCTGTCAAATTCATCGAAGCAGTATCCAGTATCACGTTCATACGACTAACCGTTCAGGTGCAGTACACGTCGATACAATTTTCCAATATACGAACGTGCTCGTTATGCTACGTTGATTTTTTTCTTTTTCTTTTTTTTTTTTAATAAATACATACGAAAATATCCGTAACCGTAAGCAAAGCAAAAAAAACCGACCACCTTTACCACGATAAAAAGTAAAATGCAATAACGTTTCAATGAAACATCTTCTAAAACCATTCTCTACATACAACAGAAAATATTCTTCCTTCGTATACGTGAATAAATTCGAGTCAAAAATTTAACTTAAAACTCTTCGCTTATACGGGTAAGGTAGCAAAAGAGTAAAAACTTGCCAAAGTATTAGTACGTTGGCATAAAGAGAACGCTTTGTTATAGGCTACCTACCGAAATTGTATCCGTACGTACTAAACTTTAGCAATGGTGATTTTCCCTATTAAACAACTCGAGTGTAACGAAGTTTTGTTAAACGAGAATGAAATTTCACCTAGAACGTGAAATATTGGTATCTAGGAAGTCGTCTTGGCGGTTTTATTGCATTTTCATCTGGTTGTTGAATCATATTAGATTAGTGTTTCTTTCTTTTTATTAAATCGAACAATACAAAGGTGTGAGTACGTTTTCCACATTTGCACATAGTTTTACCAGCATGTTGTAAAATTTTTAAAGAAAATTTTCCTTGTTTTCCACTTCAAAAATAAACTGATGGAAAAATACGAAAAACTGAACCTTTTTGGAAAAAATATACCTACGTAATATTGAAACCTAAACAAATATTTTCAAGATTTTTTCAAAATATTTCATCACCACGAAAGGAGACAAAAACACGAAAAAGTTGCCTTTTCTCCAAAATCGAAAGAAATTTACAAAAAATTAGCAAAAAAAAAAAGTATTTTTATACCTTATTGTTATTTTTTTAAATGTTCTCTCAACATCGATATTGATGAAATATTTTTCAAAATGAAATAATGAATTATTTAGTTTCAAATTTAGCCACGTATTTTTTCTTCCAAAAAAGTCCATTATTATCATGAACATTTTTGGCCAATTCGTTCTTGGATTTCAAAATAAGCAGAATTTCTTTTTTACTTCAAAAGTATTAATAATGTAATGGTAAAATATCTCCAAAAATGTGAAATATTTTCCACTCTCAAATTGAACCATGTAAATTACGCTCCTGAAAATGAATCTTTCCAATGAAAATTTGTATTCGTGAATATCATACGTCTACGTTTTCAATTTTGAGTTTTTTTGAACAATTTTTGTACCACCGAATATGGTAACTTTGATTTTGTCATCAATTCATCATGTACGCAAGTATGTATGCAATGATTCGGGTGTCGAAAGTTTTAATGGTAAGTTCGAGTAAAATTTTTCAATTTATAAACAGGAAAATTATTTTTAAAATGTTGATTTTTTTTATACGCCTCGATTGAAAGAAGACGATTAGGTAAATTTAAACCCACCCACGAACTGATTTCATCCAAAATAAATTACTGAAGTAAGTACGTACTTTTTTTTGCATCGGTCTTTTTAAATGCAGTATTCATCAGAACATTTTTATACGTATAAACCTTAGGAAACGTTTTTTCACATGATGTAATACAATAAATCAAACTTCATTCCAAAATTTAAAATCATCCCGAAAAAATCACAACTTTATTTTCCAAGTTTTTCTTTAAAAGGTAACCAAACGTTGTATATGTTCAGGTGTAGATTTTACCGAAGAATTTTATTACGGTCATAGCTTAATTTCATCAAAATGGACTTTAGTTCCCTAAGAAAAAATGTCGTTCGTATGTTTTACTACTTCGAAAATAATTAGGAATTTCATTCTCAATGCAGAAAATTTTTTACGTTGTTTACATTTTAAGATTGTTGACCATAGCTCGAAGCACTATTCACTTGGTTATTTTAAATGTTTGGAACCATTCAATTTCTATGGATAAAGAATCTTCATAGTCTACAGTCCAACAGGCAAAAAAGCTCTAGAAAACAAAATTGACTTATTTTGAGTCTTAAATTGAGTCAATTTTGGAAAACATTCAAAACATTGAAGGATGACCTATGAAAATGGGATAAAATTTTACAAAAAGTTCAAAATTTTCATCCAAATGTTTTTTTAGCCACTTTTGAAAATTTTGTGTATCAAATTGCGTCAATTTTTTGAATAATTTGAAAAAAATCGATATGTGACCTTAGAAAATGGAATAAAATTTCGTCAGAAATTCAAAAAGTAATCCAAAATTTCTTTAAACTACTTTCAGTTATTTTGAGCCTTTGATTTAGTAGATTTTTGGATTGATCACAGAAATTAATAACTCAAAGCGAAAAATTTTCCGAATGAAATCATCCGCTCATTTTTTTAACTTCTGAAATTTATCCCGGAATCGGCAATGATCGTGTAATTTCGAGACAAGTGAAATTCTCAGTGGTGACATTAACAGCATTGATGACTGCAAAGATGATTTTAACTACGAAAAAGACGACTAAATGTATGTACCTAATTGATTTAAATTTCTCATTTTACTTTTTATTTCTTCTGATTTTACATTTTATAGAATTCCAATAAAATATTTTGGGCTCAAAAATACTCAAACTGAAAAGTTGTTCAAGGCAGTTTTGAATATTCCATTTTTAAATTTCTGACGAAACCTCACTGCACTTTCATTATCACCCGTCAATTTTTTTTAATTGACCCAAAATTGACACAATTCAAGATTAATTTTCAAAAAGTTGCTAAAAAAGTGTTGAATGGAATTTTAGAATTTTTGGTGAAATTCTACACCACTTTCCTAGGTCACACACTAATTTTTTGAAATGCTCAAAACTTGGCCCACTTTGGGGCTCACAATGAATTAAAATTGCGCAAGTCGAAATCCAAGTTACAATTTTTTTTGATAATTCATTTTTCAATTAAAAGGGGAAAAAATCACTTGTTTTCTAAACTTTGAAATAACACCACTGCCCATAGTGCCAACCATTTTCTTCAAACATTGGTCATTCGACACGGAATGAACCCAAGAATACATAACGTTTGATTCTTTGGTCAAGCTTATCGCATGACGTCTGGATCAGAGGCCTTATTATGCCAAAAAAGATCAAAATTGGGGGAAAAATTGCAAATTTTGGGGCCCAGTACCATATTTAGAGTCGGAGGAGTGTCTGCTACCAAAATTTGAAACGATTTTTTGTTCAATCAAATTTAAAAATTGGAAAGAAAATATGAGTTTTTATTGCGCTAAAAAGCTCAATGAGGAATTTTTGTTTCTTGGACTGTAATTGAACCTAAAATGATCCCACAACAGCAAAACTGCACATCAGAATATTTTCCTTAAATCAATTCAGGAAATTTTTCCTTTTTCTGATATAAAATGATTTTTATTCTTAATTTTAAAAATCTGAAACAATTTTTGTTCATCTCTGATTTAAAATTTAGTCAAAAGAAACTTGAACAACGTTTTTGGAAAACTGCCTTTATCAAAAAAAAATCCCCAAAAAATCGACAACTATTACCTGCTTCTTGCTCTTTTCACAACACACACATAAAACAGGTACCAACCTTTCTTCCAAGCCGAATAAATAAAACACACGAGACGAATGGTTTTAATTTATAGTACGTCAGGCGTCATTGTTGATACTTAAAATATTTCGAAGCGACGAATACAACGGTCCTTTCGCCCACCCCGCCCCATCCCACCAAAAGATACGAATTACTGTAACGTGTACAAGACGTAAAAATTTCATTCACAACGATTAGCAGTTCTCTTTTTGTTGGGTCTAGCTACTTTATAATGGAAGCTTATTCATTAAAATGACAAACAATGAGAGTTTGCCTTTTTCTTTCCCCTTCCACCTTCTCCCATCCTTGGTCTCTAACGCCGGCTAAGAGAGAGAGAGAGAGAAAAAAAGCAAGCTACACGAGACATAACGAAGCGAATTTTTCCGCGTAGTAATCTCTTATAAATAAAAAAGAATTCATTTCGGTAAAAGCAATCGTACGTCGTAAATTCTCCGCCCATCGTAAAATGTTGTTTAAAGTCGGAAATTTCGCCCCGGTGGTAGTTTGAAAAGACCAAGCCAAATACCGCCATACTTCTCTCTCTTTCTCTTTCTGGTATATACGTAAACGTACGTATAAGGCAAATGGCGAATTTTTTATTACCGAATTAAACGGTAGTTTTAGACGATGAATTTGAGACGATGAAGGCGACCGGGGCGGGAAGTGGTCTTTCTTCGATGGATCGTATAAATGGCGCTTAATTGATTTACAAATTGAATATACTCGTATTGCTTTACCAGTTTCCAGCGTGTGCCTGTATCGAAGTATAAGCCGGAGAAGGGCAGCAGGAGGGAAAATCGAACTGGCAGGATCATAAGAGTATATAAGAGTATGACACGGGGGACCTAACAGCGTTGTTACTTAGCTTTTTTTATGGCATTTTTAGGTATCCTTAACGACGTTTACATTTAACCCCTTCGTAACACTTTACCTTCGTTGGCAGTAAAAAAAAAGGGTTCGGACATTTTTTTTGTACAAATCGAAAAATAATTCACGTAGGTTAAATCGTGAAATTAATACACGGGAAACGTGTCGTAAACTTCGCAAAAAAAAGGATATCGAAAAATTATTAAAAATTCGGAAACATTTGTATAGCCTTCGTTTTTCCAAATGCATCGACTAGAAATGAGCCACCCTCCGCATCTTCGTCAAAAGCAGTAATATTTCACGCCCGGATGAAAAATTATACTAACGATGTGCAACGCCAGCGACAAAAAAGGAAATTGCAATTTTTCCCGGCGAAATATTACACGACGAGAGGCGAACTAGTTTAAATGTAAATAAGCAATTATAGCATCATTGTTATTAGCCGAATATTTAGAGGAAATAATTCGTTATTAAGCATTAACAATAATAATTTCGGCTCTCACACGATTTAAAAACGTGCAATAAAAATACAGGAAATTATTATGGAATTCGTAGAGATAGATGAAAAAATCCATATCTGGTTTATCGAGTAAATACAGCAGACTAATATTTTCTAAAAATATTCAGCTATTGGAGTCCAGTTGTTCATGTTTGATTGATCATCATTATCTCAAAACTGTGTATTTGTCCAACTCATGTAACAATAACGAACCAGTATCCTTCGGTCAGAGTAAATTACCTCAAGATAATGCGAATTGAAAAAGAAAAAAAAACTCAGTTGAGAAAGTAGCACCTTGGAGAGAAAAGAAGACGTAGGGCATTAACTTTAATGTAGGAAATATTTTCACTTTCAATATTGAGTAGGTAAGCGTATTTTTATGTTTTTTAATTTTTTAAAAAAGTATTTCCTGAAAATCACGCATCTCTTTCATTTTAGAAGTTTTGTTTCAATTTGTCAGTACTTAATTGACCTTAAATATTCATTTTTTTCATTTAAAAAACAATCAAGTTCCAAAAAACTGGACAGAAATAAATGGTAAAAACTAAACTTTGAAGTCAATATGCCTGCTATCACCTCGCACGTGAGATAAATTCAAAAAGGTCTGTTCAATTTCTCATTGAATCCCCCCTAATTTCTTTCTCGAATTTTCTAATCACATTGTCGTTTTTTGAAAAAATGACAAGAGACAACGGATTTACAAAATCGAGCATTAGAGTCAATTTTTATCGTATTTGAAGAACCAACCAAAAACAACGGAGTTTTTAAATCCGGATCGTTCAGTTCAGATCTTTTCGGTCATAGCGATCATTCGACTCTTTTCAAGTCTTCAGTATTTAAAAGAGGGAAACTGGAGAGTGATGAAATAAAAAGTTTCGGATTTTCTAAAAGAACAACCGAATGAAAAAACGAACAATAAGAAAAAATACAATAAAGAACGGAACAGACGCAAATTTTTTGGGAAAAGTAAACAAACCGAAGACTCCAAGAACAATTTTTCATTTTTTTACTCTGTTCACGTTCCCATTTTTGCTGATAATTTATTATTGAATAATCCATTAAAATGATGAAAATAGAAGAAAAATCTTGAACAAAATAGGGTGGGCGGTAGTTTTACAAAAAATATTGAATTTCATCAATTTTTCTTCTTAAAAATGTTGTAATTGCAAAAAAAAATATAGAACAGAAGATCACAAATTTTGGTCGAGAACATGAGAACGAAAAACGAAGAACAAATCACACAAGACAGTCAACCCTGGAACTCGAATACCTTCATGACGTGACTACTCATACCAATGAATGTCGTTTCACCTTTTTTTTTCAAGTCCAGAATATTACGTCATTTTTAAACGGTTTAGAATTTTCTGAAGAAGTTCTCTAAATTTTTTCTTTGTAATTTTTGTCTTATATAGAATTTTCCAAACTGAATCTTTTTTCTGAGATTATTTTTCGGCGACCAATTTTTTTCTGACATAATTTTTCCACGGCCAAATTTTTTTCTCATATTTTTTTCAACAGTAATTTTTCTGACGCAATTTATTCCACTGTGTTTTTTTTGAAGATTTTTTCATTGTTGAACTAAGTTCTTTTTTGAAAAAAATAATTTCTGTTTAAAACTGACATCACAAAAAAAAATTTTTCTCGCATTTTCACATAATATGAAATATTTTTCTGAAAAATTTTTCCACGCCTAAATTTTTTACTCTGTATGTTTTTAACTCGATTTTTTCCCCTCAAAATTTTTTGACTTCAATCCAACAGAAATAATTTTTTTCAAAAAAGATATATAAGTTCAACAATAATGGACAACTTTTTCAGAAAAAAATTTCAGTAAAGAACAAAGACATCAGAAAAATTTCAGATGAGAAAATATTGAAAAAAAAATTATTGTGAAAGAATAACATCAGAAAAAAATTCAGTAGAAAAAATTACGAGGAAAAAATTTGGAAAACTTCTTCAAAAAATTCCAAACTGTTTCAGAATGACGTAAATATTTTGGACTTTAAAAAAAAAAGTCGAAACGACATTCAGCGGTATGAGTAGTAACGTATTCGAGTTCCAAGGTTGACTGTCTTGTACAAAACACAAATTGAAGATCCGAAAAACAGCGACAGAATTTCCCTATTCTTGCCTCACTAACCTCTTCTAGTCCAGACGTCAAAGAGTTTCCCTCCAAGTACAACCTATCTTGGGATATGAGCTTCGGCAAAAAATTGCAATTACCTCAAAATTATGAGGCCCACCCCCGAACTCACTCGAGAGTTAGCAGGAAAATAATCGTAAATAATATCAACAGACCATCAAGGAAAACTCTTAAAAAATTTGAGCAAAATCAGAATACTCGACTTCATTTTTGATCCGTTTCAACACGGAATAGCCAAGTCTACATAATTACACCCCTCAAACAAAATCCACCTCGCTTCCCTCGACTCATTCTAAGCACCACACCGTCGCACGTGCTACAGAAAAAAAATCTCCAAGCAAACTCGTACGAAAATATTAATTAAAAAAAATCTCCACACGTGCGCCAAAGCATTTAACTCGTATATGTACCATAATTATACCCAGGTGAAATTTATTTCCGGTGTAATTTATAATTCAGCTGGTAAAAACGAGGTCTGGGGAATTCCAGGGAAAGAAACACCCTCTTAGTCATCTCGCGGCCTTTATAATTAAATCATTTTCGACATACTCGTATTTCTGAATGATAATTAGAATCCTTGACGACGCTAAGCCCTACTCTCATTCGAGTACCACACCACATCTCACTCGATCCAATCTCGACGCTTTAAACGGTCTAAATAATTAAGATATTTGCTCGACATACCTAAGCATGCCGCATTGGTAAAACCTCTCGAATTTTTTCTCTCTCATTTTCATCCTCAAAAAAGGCTTTTTCAAAAAAAAAAAGAAGGAAAAATACTAGAAAAAGTCGGAAATATATATAATGCAAAATCCTAATCACTTAATTCCGTAATACTATACGTGTATTCTACATTTGCAGCGCTATTAATAAGTAAACGTGTAAGTACGACCCAAAGTGAGAGAGAAACCTTTGCAATAATCTTTGCGATACGTTGAATGTTTGAAAACTTTTCGCCGAAGTTTAATTCGTATATACGTATACCCGCGTAATATTCACTACGCCGTCATCGTCATATCCCTTACACACTTGCGATCATATAAAAACGAAAATCTACACGAAAAGAGAGAAACAACGTATACGAGAATCGTTTGAGAAATTCTCTTGAAAAGTTCAACTTTTCAAATGAGATAACTAGAGAAAACTTTTTAATGGCATACGGTTTCGTCGTCGTCGTTGAAAAGCTGAAAAACCAAATGCTTTATTCGTCGCCTAAAAAAAGAGAGACCGAGATAGATCCGCGATGGGAGGAAGAGGACCGGGAGGAAAGAAATTATCGATATAGGAAATTCTCTCGTACGTGTATCTTTTCACTCTGCTACCCTTGGATGCTTACGTTCACACGCATAATGCTAATTAAAAGCTAACAAAAATTTACACGCCGTTGATAAAACCAGCCCCCTCCACGTCACGACCGGGTAACCCAAATGTCAACCATTATGATTCATTTGGATCAACGAGTATTTGAAAAATACGGCGCCAAGTTGCGGCTTTCTCTACATCTCGGTCCAGCTCGAGTGTGTGCCTGGTTCGGCCACGGTACACATGTTTCCTTGTTCGGTTGTGTGTTTAATTTCCACAAAAGGACAAATTTGGCGCCAGCGAAAAAAAAAGGCTACGGGGAAATGTTTACAGTGTTGGCAAATCATCGTTAATTTCGGACAATTCTAAATCGAGATGGCGTATGGAGCTCCCTTGCCCCGGCCCGATTCCCAGCTCTTTAACGTGCTATTTTTCGCTCTTTTTCCTAAAAATATTCGATAATTAACGGTTCGTGTCGAAGGTTACGGGAGTTTCGAGAGCTGGTTTATTTACGCTCGATTCGTAATATACGAATAAAGTAAATAACGAGATACGACCGGACGATTTAGAAAAATTTTCGCGCCTTTTTACGATGCTCGAAAGCTGTTTTCTTTACAGAATCACGAGGAAAATATCTACCAGTCTGGTCGAGGAAATGTGGAGGAAACGGAGGAAAACTTTTAAACATAATCGAATCAAATTCGAAAAATTTTAGTTCAATTTAAAAAAAAATCACAAAAATTATAGAAAAGAGCCACGTACCTAATTTATAATCATAATATTCAGTCGAGAACCATCCACCTAAGAAATAACTTGCTCCTAAATCATTTCGACACAAATAGGATTTCGACCATCCAAATCAAATATTTCCATCTTGAATTTTTTCAACGCTTAATTTTTTCAAATTCTTCAATTCAAATGCTTTTAATAATATTATCGTATCTAGTAACAAAATGTTTATAACAGTTCAAACTTCAATTTTATTCTGATTTTTGAAAAAAAAAAATTGAAAATCAAGTCACATTTTTTTAAGAATTACCTAAGTAAGTATATTCATGATTTTTTTTTTTTTCATTTTCACAAAATGAATTGGTAATTCACGAAACTATCCTGATTCGTTTAGAAAATCAAAAAATTTCCGAGGCATGACTTCCGTCAAAATCGTTCAAAAACAATTATGATGCCAAACAATTTTATTCATTTATTTCAATTTTTGCAAATGAAATAGATTCTTTAAACTTTGTAAATTTATACAAACTAAAAAAAAAAAGATTAAATTCATTTGCGAATGATGAACGACCTAATGTAAAAACAAATCACTATCTTGAAAAAAAAAAACATAGGGTGCAGTTACATATTGATTTCACTCAACGAATTGATTGTTCTTGAATCACTTATACGTCAGGATAGATCGAAAACCCAAAATTTCTGATTCTCAATTTCCAATACCCAGCGAAAAACTAGAATTGGAAAGACTAGAAAAATGAAAAAAAAAATCGAAAATTGATCAATATCTTACAATTAATACACAAAATCCTTCAATTCTTTAAAAATTGTTAAAAAATTGATTTTAAAAATTCGAAAAGAATTCAAAAAGAATTCAAAATTGAGCTAATTTCGCGACTATGTAGACCAAAAAATAAGTACACGTTTTTTTCGAAAATTTTTTTTTTATGGCTTTCCAACAATGGAATAGGTAAAACATTATGATTGATTTTTCTATCATTAGGTACAAATAAGTACATTCAAAAATACCATACCTACAATTGAAAAAATTAACACAAAAAAATTGAAGGCTGTCACAAATCATTCACACAATCTGAAAACATTGCTCGACATCAACCATTCAAAACTTCATCTCAAATGGGACATAACTCTCGGGCAATTAAATCCTCCATCCTTTCTTACCCAAAACAAGGTCATCCAAGCCCATAAAATTACTTCGTAAAATATCACACAGCGAAAAAAAAAACTGAGAAAAAATTGGCCAAAAATAGCACTTATTTTTTATTTATACACGCAGATCGCCCCACAATGAAATTTTTTTCTCAATAAATGTTTCGTTTCAGGAGACATCATTGTAATAATTTTTTCCACGAGAAATTTGTTACAACGAATAAAACGTGCCAAGATAGGGTTTACACTATTTCAAGTTCAGCTATTCGTTGGCCTACGCGTAATGGCACTTTGATACTTATACATACGAAGAAAAGGTCAATGGAGAATTTTTTTGAAAAATCTAACCAAGTTTTCAAATTTATTGATTCCCGTCGGACGTTTTATAACTTTTCTAAATTTTTCGGGATGGGTTTCGAGTTGTACGTCTTTAATGGGCGAATAGTTCGCAGATCGAATGACATTAAGTAATTTTCAATGGGGTTTTACAATATGAATGAATTGTCGCCGAATATAATTTGCACTCGGATAGTACTAAATTTTCCGAATATGGAGACGTTTTATTGAAAAAATAATCGAAATGATATAATTTTATTGGGATGAATTCATCATTACGTGATATATCACGAAAAGAAATGATATCTCAGTAGTGAGACAATGTAATGACTTGAAATTCGAATTATTTTTTTTTCTATTGCTCTTTTCCATTGGAAATTCATTCTGTGCCAATATTAATTTTTTTCTGAAGGGAACTTGAAAAATTTTTTGGGGTTCTTCTCAACGCTCAATGATGGTCCAGAAAAAAATCATTGCAATTTTGAACCTAATTCTTCGAGGTGGGGTGCGAGAGGGAGGGATCTTTTTTGCGAAACGACTCAAACTTGAAGGCTCATAATCTTGAATTTGATTGTTCCAAAGTGAATTTGTTGGTGTGGTTTCGTAGAAAATTGAAAATAAATTCCGAAACAATGTTGAAAATTTCAAGAGCTCAAAATTGAACTTTCGAGATGAAGGCGAAATTTTTCATGATGAGCATAGAAGTTCAAAACTAACATTTAGAAAATTAAAAAAATTACAGAGAACTTTTCATTTGTTTTACAGCTGATTACTTTTCATTATGGGATCCCAAACACCCCTAAGAGGCGCAGGGGCTCTCAATTTTGATAAAAATTCAAAAAAATAGAAAAAGTGAAGGGACACACCAATTTTTACTATTTCAAGGAAAATCATGTCACTTTTTTTTACTCAATCATTCTAACCTCTCTCTCACCCTCATGGCTAAAATCTAAAAAAATTAAAATGAAGTGCGACGTGTCGTTTGTTACTTTTCAGGGTTGCTGAGTCCGAATATTTAATTTTTCGGATACGACCACTCAGGGCTTTCCTCCCAAATCCCAACATTCACAAAAACAAAAATAGAAAAACGTAGGAGAAAATATTAATAAATGTGTGGAATTTTGTTTCCTACATAGGCGGATTTAGAAAAATAGATCAGGGGGGGCTAAGCCCCAGGTCAATGGCATTAGAAGATTTTTTGGAAGGGTGCAAACTGCAAAATAGATACAAAGACTAGAAATACCAGAAAAATCTTACGAAAAAGTAGGAGGGGGCCTTCTTTAACACTGTCATTTCAAATCATTTGAATTGTTTGTGATTTTATTTATACCCGAGCGAAGCGAGGGTGAAGCTTTGAAAAATTGAATTTTTAATGGCCATAAAAGTGATTTTTTTGTATGTTAGTGATTTCAAAATTGCTATTTGATGTTATTTTAGGGTGAGAGGGAGGGAGAACATATATTCGAAGTCAGTGGCGGTGAAAGCTTTTTTTGGGAGAATACAAAATTGAGGAAGAAGACATGAAGTACCGGAAGGAATTTTTGAGGAACAGAGCATGCTTCCTCAACTTTATCTAAAAATAATTTGTGAATTGTGCTTTTGTTCATGCCCGAGCGAAGCGAGGGCGAAGCTTTGAAAAAATTATGAATTTAATGCCCAGAAAATACATTTTTTTAATGGTAGGTACATTCGAGTTTGATTGTCAAATAGTTTGGCAACTAAACACGAAACATTTTTGGGGGGGCTAATTTCACACTTGGGGAGGGCTAAGCCCCCCCGCGCCCCCCCTTAAATCCGCCTATGGTTTCCTACCAATTCGAAGGCACTGACTTTGATTATCAACTTACTTTCAGGTGGAAAACTAAATGCCATAAGTTGCTTTTTCACCTACTTTTTCCCATTTTTGAAAGAAGTTAGGGTTCCCAGTTCCACAAAGGTTTTGCATCCAAAAATTCAATAATAATTTGAACTTGGCGATCTTGAAAACGTAGCAAACGAAATGCCGAACGTCACTTTTAATTTTTTTTTTAGACTTTGGTCAAGTTGAACGTCTTCAAATTGGTAAAAATCGATATTTCATTTCGTTTTTTCAATTTTTTTTGAATTCTGAATAAAATTGAAAACTCGGTGCCCCTTTCGAGATCCCATCTTGAAAAATAATTAGATATGTAGTTGAAAAACACATAGAAAGTTTTCTAAATGTAATTTTTTCACATTTTTAAATGGTAAGTAGCTCTGAACTTTTATGCTCTTTACGAAAAATTGAACCTTCATCTCAGGAGATCAACTTTAAAAACTCCTATAATTAAAAAATAAACTCTTCTTTTAACCGAAGAATGGAATCAGAAGAAATTCTTCTGAAAAATGATGACAATAATGATATTTCAGCTGTTCATGTCAGTGCAGCCAGCTTAATGGTAGTTATTAAATGTTTTGAAATGACAGATTAGGTAAGGATTTATTTTCGTTTTTTCATGTTAGTATAGCCTCGATACAAAATTTTTAAATTCTCACTGCCAAAATTCTGATTTAGGTCTGGGTGATGTTGGGTTTAGTGCTGTATTACTTTTCTTACTTTCTATGTCCAAACGATGTTGTTGGATCCTTTTTTCCAGAAGCTGGGACGTTTCATCTACCTATATTAGATTCCGGGATAATTTTTACATGGAATTCGGTAGACTAAATTACTCGGCATTAAATTCGGAATTTTATCTTTGATTTTGGAGATTTTATCACAGAAAGTATTGGTGTTTTTTTAAGGCTAAAATAACATTATTAAAGTGGTATTTGTAATTTTTTTCGACTTTTAGATGAATTTCCTCTGTTGTTAATTTCAAAATATTTTTTTCTTTGTGTTTCACCATTTTTTGGAGGCTGGGTTTTCGATAGAAATTTTTGATCTGGCTTTTTATCATCGCTGTGGGGTAATTGTTATTAATAGAAATTTCATAAATAAACTTGGTTGATTTTTTTCTTTGTAAAAATCGACATGGCTGAGACCTAAAACTCAGTCAACTTGGTTTTTTTGTAACATTGAATTTTTGTACAATTTCAAATGATCAAAAACCCAATCCTAATGACAAAAATTCTTCTATTTTTTTAGTTGAAAATTTGCTGGGAAGTTTTTTTTATTATATTTACTGTCTTATTCGTTTATTTCAAGCTTTGGGGATCAATGGAGATTGTTGAAAGAGGAGAAACTTCGAATGTACAAAGAACATGAACAGTCGTTGGAACAGCTCAGGTTGGAATTGCAAAGCAAAAAAACCGAAGTTGCTATTTTAGAAGCGAAACTGTTGGAATGGGAAAATAAGTTATCGAAACTGTCTTCGTCTGCGGACTCGGAGATTTGCTCGTCGATATTTCCTTTACGTGAAGAGGCAGAGATAAAGGTAGAAAATGTCTCAAATGATCAGTTCGATGTTGATGAAATTCAAAATGTGTTAGTAACCGAAGAGGAATCTGTTGATGAGATGTATGACGACGATGTCGGTTCATCAAATGGTATAGATGCGGGGGAAGAATCTTCGCATTCTTCGCCGATTGTGTTGAAGAAAGTTCCGAAGAAACCAAAGAAATCGGCGAGTACCAGGAGTGAGCAAAACAAAACATTCCCTTCCAGACCCTGTCGAACTAATCCCATATATACCCCTTACTTTTAAAGCAAACCCTACTAACGAATATGAAGTACTCCATGTTATTAATGAACTAAAAAATTCGAAAACAGTTGATTATTATGGCTGGGATACCATTATCATAAAATTAGCTGGTCCTTACATTGCAACACCATTGGCTAAATTATTTAACGAATCCATCACAACAGGTAAATTTCCGGATGAATTAAAAATTTCAGTTGTCAAACCAATATTCAAAAACGGTGACCCCGACCTCATAAGAAATTATCGCCCCATATCTATTCTTCCCATTTTTTCCAAAATATTGGAGAAACTCATGTACAAAAGATTGGCCGAGTACTTTGAGCAAAACAACTTATTAAATAATTCTCAATTTGGCTTCCGGAAAAACCGTAACACAATGTGACAATAGATGCAATTTATAATGTGATTCACCACATCCTAGATTCTATAAACGACAATGAGGAATTAATGGCCATGTATTGTGATTTATCAAAAGCATTTGATAGGGTCGACCATAAAATCTTATTCAAAAAGTTGGAAAGATATGGGATTAGAGGTATCATGTTGAATTGGATTATGGACTTCTTATCACATAGGAAGCAAATTGTTGAAATTATGCACGCTGAAGGTAGTGTATACTCTAATGAGTTGAATATAACTCAAGGTGTTCTACAAGGGTCCAGATTAGGGCCACTTTTCTTTATCTTATACATCAATGACCTACCTTCCTATATTAACCATCACTTTACGCTATTCGCTGATGATGCCACAGTCTTAATGCCCATAAAAAACCAGGATTTCAGGGGCACCTTGGAAATAGTTCTCGAGAGTCTCACTGCATGGTTCGAAGCAAATGAAATGGAGATGAACCTCCAAAAAACTATAATATTACCCTTTACATCAAAACTTGAAAGTATAAATTAGGGTGGCCCTTATTTTAAAAATGCGATTTTTTTAGGTCCTACCCTCTAAAATCGTTACCTACCATGAAAAAATGATACCCTAAAAATTTCATCAATATTGGTTAAGGTTAACCCGTGCCTCAAACGTGTTAAAGTTTGTTAATTGGAGTAGCGCGTCTCACTATAACATCCCACGCGGAGCCGTGCGATGCGATCTGTTGAACGACGCGACTATATGATGTCAATACGCAACGAGTTGTAACTTGTGTCTACGAACCCGTACAAAACAAAGGATCGCTCAGGATTCATGCATATCATTTTGCGCAGTGTAGTTGGTATAGCTATTTACTTATAACCGAATTTCCTCGTGAAAAAAGTGTAATTTTGTGTTGCGGAAAATCACTGTTGATGTTGAATTATGGATTCGAACTCGCGGATAACTTTGCGAAAAGATACGGAGATTTTATTAGTAGGAAATTATTCTCATCAAATTGCAAGCAGTAAATTGCCTTCAAAAAGAGAAGTGATGAAACTTTTATTTTATAATTTAAGAGTTGTCAAGTTGAACTTACAAGACAGTGCTAGTTTAGTGGTCCGAGAAGTCTTATTATTTTGGGAAAAGGCTCGAATTCCAACTCCAAGTATACAAAATTGTATTCCAAAGCTCAAAAAACTATACGATGAATGGCGAAATATCCAAAAAAATTATTTCAAATCCAACAAATCATCAGCACAACTTGAAAAGGAAGAAAAATTTGTTGACGAACTGGATGATCTTTTCGATATTGCTGCGGGAAATGCGCTCTCCATTATGACTAATAATGAAGACATCGAATTTCTGAAGAAACAGCGAGAAAAAGGACGTTCAGGATACATGTGCGGAATTGATAAGCAATTAACTGATCTTGAGGAGAGAAACTTTCAACGTGCTGAGAAAGCAGAAAATTATAAGAAAAGGAAAGTGGAGGAATTGAACAAATTTTGTAAGTTTTGCATTGATTGATCACATGATCGCCTGATTGGTAGACTTCAAATTAAAAGTTTGAGCTGAGTTTTTTTTCTTTTTTAAAATTTAACTATTCCACAATGGTTTTTCATCAGGTATCCGGTAAAATAAAAACGGTATTCTGTATATTATTTAAAAAATATTTTCAGAATTATTTTTCCATTGATAAAATGAACGATGCTTTGAATTAAAATTTTGCAGAAATATTGAAAAAATTGATTTTTAAAAATGTTCGAAATCTTATTCACCTCGTTAAATGTTCAATAATTTAAATACAATCTTACAGAAGAAGTATTGAAATTAATTTTAGAATTCAATAATTCTAATTACCGATAGGTACTTTTTTTTGGTTTTTTTTTTTGAAAAACTATTGCATTTTTTCATTATTAAAGGTGTCAACGAACTTTGAATTGAAATTTAATATCAATTTAAGTTCCCACATTTTTTTGTGTTCGTCATAAACTTTCAAAATTTGGTAATAAAAATCATTTAACATTTCTTAGAAACATTTGTGGATAAGTAATTTATAGAGATTTTTTGTTAGGAAAATTGCAATATTTCACTTTTCACTCGTCAGAATTTACATTAAAACAAACGATGAAAAAATATTCAAAATAAAATAGGTACTTCTCAGCTCAACAGTGTGAAAACATGATGAGTAATTTCTGTATAATTTCTGTACAATTTTTTTTTCAATTTTCTTAGGTGAGAAGGTCGAACTTGCGGACACGAGTGAAAGCGAAGAAGATACTTGTGGTATAGTCTCAGGCAAACAATCGAATATTGAACCAGATAAAAAAGTTTCACCGAAAATTCGAGGTAGTCAGCAAATATTTACTGATCGTTTAATGTCTGCTTTGGATAAATGTAAGGTGAGTGATCGAGAAGCTATACACCTCCTTACTGCAGTAGCAGATGCCTTGGGTTGTGATCTAAATCAAGTGGTACTAAATAGAACGTCCCTTCAACGAGCTCGTCGAGAATTTCGGCAAAAAAAACGGAAAAAATAAAAAAAGAATTTAATAATATTGATTTAAATGCAGCAGTACTTCACTGGGATGGTAAACTTTTACCCAGTTTAACCGGACATGAAATGATCGATAGACTTCCAATAATCATTACTAACGGTGATATCGAACAGATCCTTCATGTGCCAGCATTAGAAAGTGGCACCGGAAAATTACAGGCTGAAACTATCTTTCATGTTTTATGTGACTGGGGTTTAGAAGATTCGGTAAAAGCATGTTGCTTTGACACAACGGCGACAAATACAGGTTCACAAAACGGTGCTTGTGTTCTTCTCGAAGGTCTTTTAGAAAAAAAGCTCCTTTATTTGCCTTGCAGACATCATATCAGTGAATTACTCTTGAAAGCAGCCTTCGAATGTAAGCTTCCAGGAACATCTGGTCCTGATGTTCAATTATTCAAGAGATTTAAAGCTGCCTGGCCAAACATCGATCAAAAAAAATTCTTGCCTGGAATTGAAGAAAAAGATATAGCAGAAATCTTTAGCGAGGATCGAGTATTGATAATCGAATTTTTAAAAACGTTGAAAAGTTTTGCACGAGATGATTATAAAGAGTTCGTAGAACTATGTATGATTTTCTTAGGAGAACTTCCAAATAAAGCTCTGTACTTTCACTTCCCAGGAGCAATGCATCATGCCCGATGGATGTCTAAAGCCATTTATTCTTTAAAAATTTATTTATTTCGAAATGAATTCAAGATGAATGGAACTACAAAGAATGCACTTCGTGAAATTTGTATTTTTATTGTTAAAATCTATGTGAAATATTGGTTCTTATGTCCGCTTTCAACAAAAGCTCCACAATTAGATTTGGAGCTGATAAAAAATTTGTACTCCTATCAAAATATTGATGAAAAGATATCCAAAACTGTTTTAAAAAAAATCTCAAATCATTTGTGGTATTTGAGTCCTGAAGCAGTGGGATTTTCTTTTTTTGATGATCATGTACCACTTGAAATAAAAGAAGAAATGCGCCAAGTTTTGCAAAGTTTCGATGTCCAGGAAGAAGAATTTCAAAATCCACCGAAGAGATTTAATTTCAAAATTTCAGAAATCGAAGAATTTGTGAAAAAAGATTTGAACCAATTTATTTGTCCGGAAACTAGAATATTTTTCACAAGGTTTGGTATAAATTGTTCTTTTCTTGATGAACCCGCATCTGAATGGATAAAAAATGAACAATTTCAAGAGGCGAAGAAGATGGTAGAAAAAATTAAAGTGGTAAACGACACAGCAGAACGTGGAGTTAAATTAATCGAAGAATATAATAAGAAATTGAGTTCACATGAAGACCAAAAGCAATTCATTTTACAAGTTGTATCCGATTATCGAAAGAAATTTCCAAATTTTCAGAAGAAAACACTTGTTGTAGAATTAGAAGATTGCTTAAGTTAAAAGGTCGATGAATTTTACTTATTATGGTACTCTGGTTTCAAAATGAAAATCAATTTAGATTTAATTTTAAAGAACCATAATTTTAGTTTTTCTTATAACTGTAATTATGTTATAAACATAGTTTAAGTTTACACTCGAGTTTTGTATCATTTTTGCAAATATTTTTGATACTGTAATAAATTTTTGTTGAAAGTTGTTGCCAATCTTCACAAGCAGCGTTGATCTACAAAAAATACCGCGTGGCTTCGCGTGGGTTATACTGATGTGACGCGCTACTACAATTGAAGAACTTTAACACGTTTGAGGCACGGGTTAACCATCACCAATTTGGGTGAAATTTTCAGGACATCATTTTCTCATGGTAGGTAACCATTTTAGAGGGTAGGACTTCACAAATTCAAAAAAAAAAAAATGCATGTGTATATAAGGGCCACCCTAGTATAAATATGATTGGTAGCATCACATCTTCAGTTACCTACCCACAAATAGGAAATAGCACTAAATTTTTAGGGTTAATTGTATCCAACAGCTTGAAGTGGGATGAGCATATAAATAACCTTTCTAAAAAATTAGCTTTGTACAACTTCCTTATGTTCCAACTTAAAAAAATAACTCCCCTCTCTACTCTTAAACTTGCATACTATGGTCTTTTCCAGGCCTCTATGTCCTATGGGCTTGCAATCTGGGGTGGAAATAAAGGTTAGGGTGTCCCAGGAAAAACAAAAGTTGGAATTTCAGGACGCATACCCTCTAAATTTTTTATGTGGCATCCCAAAACATTTTTAAAATTTTTTCCGACTCGATTGAAGCACGTTTACCCGTGCCGCCACGCCCTCAAAGTTGAGGAAGCGACTCCCGAGCGGGTCCGTTGCTACCGCGCCACGGTATGTGGTGGCGAAGTTCTCCATGTACGGGCGACGTTACAAAAATGTCAACGCGGCGTTATGTGTGCCCCGAGGGGGAGGGGTGTTGAAATTACCTAGTAAGACATGTTTTTAGGTTATCTAGAGTATACCCAGTATTTTTTGAATTTTTTTTTGTGCTTTTATGACTGCTGAAAAAATTTGTTTAGTTCAATGCATTTGGAAAAAATATGGAAAAAATTTCGATCCAAGGTGTCTTGACTAAATTGATTCAGGACACTCTCTTGAACAACATGGTAAGACTTTCTGCCCTCAAAAGGTGCCGGAGACCCCCTGCAGGGGGTTGAACCTCAAAAAATGGGGGTTTACATATTACTTGGCAAAAATACAATTTTTTCAAAAAGTACAATATTAAAGAAAACTGAATGTGGTACCAAAATACATGTTTTCTTTATTCTTGTAGTTCGTTTCTGATGTTATATATTTCTTTAAAAAAAAAAAAAAAAAAAAAAAAAAACTAGAAGGACTCATAAAGGAAGGAGTTGGAGAGTGCTCGAATTGGAAATTTTTCAATTGAGTACCGTTTTTCCAAACTGAGCTAACTTCAAAAACCGTGCATGAGGAAAGGGCCTTAGGTGCCACTTTTTTTTCGGAAAGGGTCCTAGGTATAATTTTTTTCAGAAAAAGATTGCACCTTAAGCCCTTTCCAAAAAAATGGCACCTAAGGCCCTTTCCTCATGCACGGTTTTTGAAGTTAGCTCAGTTTGGAAAAATGGTACTCAATTCATCAGGTTTGGGTAAAGAAAACATTGGTATTTTCAAACCTTTTTTCACCTCCGCCTCCCCTCGTCCATGCGAATTCTGGTTTAGGTTGAAGTTGAACTGATCACAAAAATGGATTTTAAAGCCTGCAAATAACATCTAGAACCATCTTTTCATTTCCTCCTCCATAAAATCTGTACAAAATATACAAAATATCTTGATCAAATTTTTATCGTTTTCCTCTCAGTCAACTTGTAATCATTTTTTGCTCACTTCCCTCTTGGAGACAAAAGAATTTAAAAAAAAGATTTTTCGACTCAAAATACTACAAAGAACGGATGCCACGAACCAGAATGTTCTATCTTCGATTCTATGGCTTTGGCGAAAATTCAAAGTTGCCGCCCTATGAATACTGCAGATTTCTTGAACAAGGGATTTTTCGGCAGGAGAGAGAGGGAGGGATGTGGTCTTAGTTTGAGTTTTGCACATAAAAGTGAAGATAGGTAGCTATTTTGTCTCATATTTAAGGTAGATTGATAATCTAGAAACTCATTTTTTTTTTAAAAAATTCAATTTTCGCCGGGTAGGTAATAAGTAAACTCCCATTTTTTGAGGTTCAACCCCCTGCAGGGGGTCTCCGGCACCTTTTGAGGGTCCTGAATCAATTTAGTCAAGACACCTTGGATCGAAATTTTTTCCATACTTGGCATTTTTTCCCCAAATGCATTGAACTAAACAAATTTTTTCAGCAGTCATAAAAGCACAAAAAAAAATTCAAAAAATACTGGGTATACTCTAGATAACCTAAAAACATGTCTTACTAGGTAATTTCAACACCCCTCCCCCTCGGGGCACACATAACGCCGCGTTGACATTTTTGTAACGTCGCCCGTACATGGAGAACTTCGCCACCATGTACCGTGGCGCGGTAGCAACGGACCCGCTCGGGAGTCGCTTCCTCAACTTTGAGGGCGTGGCGGCACGGGTAAACGTGCTTCAATCGAGTCGGAAAAAATTTTAAAAATGTTTTGGGATGCCACATAAAAAATTTAGAGGGTATGCGTCCCGAAATTCCAACTTTTGTTTTTTCTGGGACACCCTAATAAAGGTATTCTCAATAGGGTATTTACCATCCAAAAAAGAGTTTTAAGAACAATGTTCAACCTAGAAAACAATGAGTCCTGCAGGCAAATCTTCATTGAGGAACAAATACTCACACTTGCCTGCCTCTATATTCTCCAAGTATGCATGCTAGTAAAGAAAGGGACTATTAAACCTTCAACCTTAGCACATCCATACGAAACGAGAGGGAAAAATAACCTTATTGTAAATCAAAATAGAACTAAGATTAATAGAGAAGGCATTGACATTATGTCAGTGAAGTCGTATAACAAGCTTCCCCAAGAAATAAAAAACAACAATGTAAAAAAATTCAAAAGGGAACTACAAAATTGGTTGTTAGGTAAAGCATACTATAATATCGATGAATATTTAGATGGAGGTGGTAACTTGTAACTTGTAATTCTCGACTAGTCCCTACTTACGTTCGCTTAGATAGACATTTAATTTAAGTTAAATTAGGTACATACAACGTTGTAACATGGCTCGACCATATCTGCAATAAAATATTTGATTGATTGATTGATTGATTGATATACAAAACTGCACAGATCCATCTTGGAACTAATCAAGTCTCGAGATATGAGCCTTCAAAGTAAAACCGTTCCACAAAAAATCCAAAAATTGGGATCGAAATGATGGAGGTTTGTTCATTAAACCATTCAGAAGAATCATTCAAAATTTCTTGAGTGAAATCGGAAGACCTATACATATGAGGTAAAAATCTGGACGATTTGACGTGAAATGAGCAAGCTAGCAATATGACGATGGAACATACTTCAACAGACGTCTTGTCGATTTTAACCCCTTCTAATAATCGTTTCCCGGATCATTGCCCTACATAACACAACACCATGAAAATCTCTCCATCAACTGGAAATATTACGTAAGAAGGAGAAGAACACAGACGTCATTTCGAATTCTCGATAAACCAACTTTTCAGCAACAATTAGAAATAATCTGCGTTCAAGATTAGTTCGCGTCGAGCTCGGTTATAACAACTGTGTTTGCTTTTACGCCATAGGTTAATCCTAGGGTACGAAGGTACCACTGGTTTGAAATTATTTCATCACCTTCGCGGCTGTTTACGATTTATGACGTTAAGACAATGCTTTTGAAACGTACTACGTAAGTATAATTTGCTTTCGACGTCGGAATTTATTTCACCTGCGGTACCACGCCAGCTCCAAGTCGGACCAAAGCGAACGGACTGTTTTACTCTGCTCAATCCGCGTCCTGCTGGTAGTTAGGTAGGTACACATTGCATCGCCGCCGTGTATCCATACTTTACCGTACAGTTTCTTCTCGGTAGCTTAATTTGATTGATATTTCACGAAGAAAACTTCCGCCAGCGAAGCTGAGTTGGCAAGTTTGCGGTGATTTCGCCCCGCTCTACGTAAACTTTAAATGATGGGTAGTCCGATGAATGTAAATTAAAAGCGCCTCGATAATGTATCTCTATTGTGATGTCAAATTAGCCATGCAGCAGAATGGAGAGGAAGAGGAGGCCGAAAGGGGCCGAAACTTGCGGTTAAAGTTTTTACAATATGGAGTGATTCGCTGCTCAATAATTCCTCTTTCTCTTGGTTCATCGACTGGTTCGCCGTGAAACAAGTGTATAACTAAAGTATTTTCTATTTCATCTAGGCACGTTTGCCCAACTGCCAGGTCACCGAGACAGGTGCACTAGTTTTTGATACTTTCTTCGATATAATTTCATGCATAGTAAGTATTTCACTCTGACAATATCAGCCATCGGGATTTTTCGAGTTGGAAATGACTTTAAATTTCCGCCTGTTTTTATTGGTATTTCGGGGGAGGTAATTATGAATCGATTCCAATGGTAGTTTTTTCCCCCATAAATTGAAAATTCGAACATTCCGTTCGATTTGAACCTCAGATTGGCATTTTTTAAAAATATACTTCTATCAATTGAAAATAATAATGGGAGGGTTGTTCAAAAAAAAAATTATTTCATCTGTATAAGTTGAAAAAATTTGAATCTATGTAGATGAGTCAATTTAAATACAACTGATTTTTTGAATTTTTCAAAGGCTAATCATATTTTAATTAGTTTTGGTTTAAAATTGATAAAAGTTACATAAGTCGAACCATTTTTTTTAAAATTATGCTCATTATGGCTGAATTGTTTTTTGATTTTTTTTTCAAGGATAAAAGATACCAGCGATTAAGACAGGCGAATCTGCCCCCGGCTGAAATTCGAAACTAACTGATGGAATTCGGTTCTTAGGATCTGTAGTACGACCAAAAGGTAACTGGGATCCCACGATGATCACTCTAATATGAGGAATAACTCTAATCAACGAATTGATGATATATTCAAGTATTCAGTAAGTGATCATCGGGGGAAACCAAGAAATAATAACGGTAATAAAAGACGCGGTAGGTTACGAATAATGAATACGCGGGTTCACTTCTTAATCACGTAGTTTATTCTGATGTTAGCTTACTACAGGTAGAGGCTAACATGAAAAGATATACCGAATGACACGAGTCGTAAGGCGGTGAATCAATTTATATGAAATACAAAGTTTATGCATATGTCCCACATCACGTAGGCGGTTTTAGGGTACCTTATTCTAGTCACGTATACTTTAATTCTTATTATTAACGGTATATATGTGTCCTACTTATTTATTAATTTTCCATCGTACTACATCTACCCCCCTTTCTAAAAAATAAAATCTCCCTAGATTTTTTTTCTAAAACGAAGTTCTGCGATTATTTCTTTTTAAGTTTGATCTGATTTCAAACAATCGCGGGTCCGTTTTCTTCGGGTTGGGTATATCATCTTTTAGGTCTCGAATGGCTTCTAATTTTACCTTATTTACTAGGTTGGTTTCTCGTAATTTAAATCCGACATATAGTAGTATGATATTGCTAATAGTTAGTAGTAGTAGCCATGTAACATAAATTATATCTGCTAAAAAGTCATATTCAAATAAACTTTTGGGAGGGAATTTTAATTCAAGATCTTTTAGTTTTTTCTTTAGAGATTCGGAGGATGTCTTGATTTCAAAATGTGGGGTTATGTTTTTCCAATTAGGGTTAAATAATTTTGTCATATTTTGAAATATCACAGTCGTTTCTGCCTGAAGGAGGATGGAGGCCGAATCTAATGTGGACCATTGTAGGGGGAGTATTCTTTCCATTATTAGTTCTTTATTTTCTTCTCGCATACAAGGGAAATTTTCTGAAATAAGGGTAATATTTGTAGAGTTTGTTTCCTGAACTAAGGATATTTCACAAGGAAGATGAATTTTGAGGGCTCCCGGAAGGTCATAATTTATGTCAATGCTTTCAGAAACTTTACTAGTGGTATTGTGATATTTTAAATTTGGGCGAGGGTTCGACACCAGGTAGTCGTTAGAGTTCAATTTTCGAATTATTGGTCGTGAATGTAGGGGTTCACATTTGAAGTGGCATACGGCATTTAACTCATCGTAGCTTTTACTTAAAAATAAATATCTAGCGCATTCCGGAGCCTCGTTTGAGTAGTCGAAGTGTTCTACATAGCATAGTCCCGTGGTTACATCACAAGTTTTCAATGCTGGTCCGTCGATCGTCCTGAAGATGTCGTTATGTTTGTCATAAGCTATTAGCATTTCACTGCTACTTAGGATACATAAGGACTCGTTGTGTCGGAAGTATATAGGTATATACTTGAATAGTTTCCATTTCGAATCCATCCTTTTGATGGGGACTCGTACCTCTACGTGGATGTTATACTTCGAAATCTGACAATGGGCGAGGTCCTTTGTATAATACTGGAGTATGTCGTTTATGGATATCGCCAATCCCAATGATAGAGGTTTTAATTTTCTCTCGAGTCGGCGCAGGTCTTGGCGTAGATCAGGAACCGGAACTAGCGATATTGGCAGCTTATGGGATGAACAGTGCGAATATATGTCATTATAGTATATAGCGTTCGTGATTTCTGAAAGCGTTTCGACGATCATGTATAGGTATTGGTGATTGTTGCTGTCTTCCCGCCGTGCAATATCGATTTGTCCTTCGAGGGTTGAGAGGAAGGATGTTATATTTTGGATGGCGTCGATGGTGTGGTTCGCGAATACATTCATTTTGGCTGTTGTGGTTACCAAATCAGCATGGACATCGATGATTGATTCCCTTACGTTGTCATAGTTTTCTTTTATCCTTTCCTCATTTTCGAATAACGGATAGATTTCTTTTTTAGTTATCGCATTGCAGCAGAAATTCAAGAAATCTCCTAGGAACTGGACTCCCCTTTTGTTTCTTCTTTTCGACGTCATGTGCGTTTCCATATCGGATCGGATGTCTTTGAAATGGTGCGACATCGTCTTGTGAATCGCTTTAAGAGATAATCCTAGGGGTGATTTACAACTAGGATGGTTACGCTCGCAGATTTCTGTCCATTTTGGAAAATCCGAGATGTAGTGTTGAAAGAGGTATTTCAAAGGAAGCGATCGATCGTAGATAGTGACGTCCGTTATTTCTGTGAGGTAGGATCCGGGAACTATTTCAATTCTTAAATTATCCGCCAAACAACTCGTGAACCATAACGTTAATATTACCCAATACATCTGTAAGATAAATATAAAAATAATTTGGTTTACAAAGATACAAAAATAGTGCGGTTGGTTTATCTCTCCTCCGCGGTATAAATAGTCAGATACCCCTGTATCTGCAGTGATATGAAAAGTTCCTTAAAGTAGGTGGTTATACTGCTGTAGTTACATCACATGTAGGAAAGGTTGCATATCTTACAAATGTTTTTCGTTGGTGTTATAAGTATAGCTGATTACGCGATGTACTGATGTACACGCTATAGCTGCGTGCGTATATGTTATTGTATTATTTTATTTATTATTTTTTTTTTTTTTTTTTTTTTTTTTTTTTTTTGTTTTGGGACATTTCATCCTCTTTTGTCGTTTTTTATTTTGATTTAATCGTTTATTTATTTTGTCACATATTTTTGTGGGACTATTGTCCTCTTTTATGAATTGCTAGGGTATAGTGGCTTCCCTCTGGACATTCACCCTTCCTTTACAAAATCGTCATATTCGACGGAACAGTTCTACAGTAGGGGCATCGTCTCCCGTATCGCAGCCACCGGATAAAACACCGGTCGCATGCGGTATGCCCGCATGAGAGCCGTGCATTTATCCGATCCGCGTCGCACAGGAAGCAATTTTCGACCTCCGCTGTAAGCTGTTCACTTGTCTTATATTCGTACGGATCTGGTCCGGCGTATGGGTGGATAGAGTCTTCTTCTTCTGGGCGTTCCCAGGCAATCGGAAGGGAGTATGGGATCGGTTGCTGGGAAACAGGCGTATCTGTCGGGTCAGGTGCAGGTTGCCACATGTCTGCTATTTCTGCATCCGAGACATCCGACAAGGATGGTCCCGAATCCGCATCCACCATATCATTTACGTCTCGTAGTACTTGCTGGATGTCTACAGGTTGCACGCGAACAATTGGATATTGGGCTCCTTCTGCTAACTCCATCTCTCTTAATTGCATGATTGTTGGGATGGAAATGACATTGTGTTCTTCCCATTGTAAGTTTTGGAGGCGCGTGAGTTCCTCTCTGATACCATGGAGGTGGAGAAGGGGTACAAATTCATCGGGCATTTGTACCGCAACTCCTAACCGAATAATAAGGTGTTGACGTCTCCATGGGGGAACGTCATTCGTCGATCGTAAGAAGAAATTTAGGTCGGCCCCGAATACTACTTCCATCCAGCGATGGTAGTTTCGTCGAAATAGTTTATATTGGTCTAAAGCGTAACTATTAATTTGGTCAGTAGTTAAATCACGAAATGCAGAATCGTTCGGCGAAACATTACTAGATGTAGATGGCACATTCATTTTTTCCACGATTTTACACTAAAACTTTACGAAAATTCACACGAGTATTTTTAAACGATATTACTAGAGCACTTTCGCACGACCGATTTGATGAACACTGGACATAAGACAGGGAATTTATTGCTAATTAGTGGATATAACATACGATTGGTAAGGGGTCAAATTACCTAAAAGCGTGTACACGGTGTTTTTTGAGTGGCGTATGTACAACGAGCTGACTAATCATACATACGTTATATAAATTCCTTTCTGAATATATTTCAAAGCCGGCCCATCGACGAATTGCGGGAATGTTTCTATCTATTTGTAACTTCTAATGCATTACGAGTACGTATGATATCGTAATATGATCACAACGGCGTCCCGTTTGATCGTAATATACTATGTACGCTAGTTTTGCTTATGGAGGTAAAAATAACAAATAATGCTAATTTACTACTTTCTAGTTGGGGGGAGAATTCGCCGATGGTTAATACTACATAATCATGCGTCTACCTTCGTCTATGAGTCGCCACGTTTCATTATTTCATAACGAAATATGTCACTCAATACGAAGTTTTGGTCAGCAGAGAATACATTTAAGCGCCACTTTTTATTAGGCGAACACTGATCCCTGATCACGGCGGCGGTGGCCAATGGCACCTCCGTCGGATGCAAGGCCGTGCTAGAGAGTGTCCTCGGGTATGAGCCTGGCGGCAGAAATAAATCAGCCGTCGACCCAATCCGAGGGTTCTCTATATTACGTACATACTTTAAAATCTCTAATAATATATCTTTTAAGTCTCCTAACGTGCACGGTTTCTACTTTTTCGTCAGTTTGGATGTCATAATCTAGAGGGCCAACCTTCTTAAGCACTTTATAAGGGCCGTTGTATTTTTGTACAAGTTTACCTCTGTGCTTAAAAGGTATCTCTATCAAGACTAGATCTCCCTCATTGTACATAACGTCCTCATGGTCCCTATCGTAATATTGTTTTTCCTTTTCTTGGTTTTCATAAATTAAGCTCGGTATTAATTTTCTTATTCTCCGTAACTCTTCTATTTCCTCGAGTCTTTCTTGTTTTGCTTTACTTGGCACATTTAATTTATTGTCTGCGGGCATATTAGGGTGTTGACCGTACAGTATGTAGAATGGACTCAAACCGTTAAATCTGACTAGTGGAGTGGTGTTATACGCGAAAACCACGAATCGGACGAAATCTGACCAATTTGTACGAGTAGAATTTGCATAGCAAGCTAGTGTTTTGCAGAGTATTCCATTTTTCCTTTCTATACTGCCTTGGCTTTGTGGGCTATATGATGTACTTAATGCCTTTTGGCATCCTAAATTTTCACATACGGCGCTCAAATCTGCATTTTTAAAGTGAGTCCCGTTGTCTGTTGACAGGTATTTAGGGGCTCCATATTGCGTTACGAGGTCGTAAATAAAATTAATAACGACGGCGCTTGATGCTGACGCTACGGGTTTTGCTGCCGCGAACCGCGTTGATTTACATGTGCCTACTAATATATATTCGTTTCCTTTGCTTTTGGGTAGAGGCCCCACAAAATCGAGTTCTAAGTGTCCTAATATGTCGCATTTATTTACACGGATTGGCTGTAGTAGTCCTGGTTTTTTACCATGTACTCCTTTTCTTATCTGGCATTGATGGCAACTTTTTATGTAGTCTCTAACGTCCTGGACAATGCCAGTCCAGTAATATTTTGTTTGTATTTTAGCCAGGGTCTTATCTGCTCCCCAGTGACCACCGGAGAGAGCTTTATCGTGAAATTCGCACAATATATCTTTTATGAGGTGTCGTGGTAGGTAAATTAGTATTTTACCGTTGGAACGGATGGATAGTAGTCCGTCGTCCGATAAGAGAAAACGTCTACTAATTTTGTTATATTTCGTGAAGTCTGGTTTGGTTTTATCATATGTACCTTCTTTGCACATGATGATATTATTACAAAAATTGTCTTTACGTTGTTCTAGTCTTAGGTCCATACCGACTGATATTTTGTTAATTTTTTCTAGTATTTTGTCGTCATCCTCAGTCTTTTCGTTATACTCTATAGCAGTTCTACTTAGGACATCAGGTACTATGTTATGTTTTCCTGGTTTATGTTTAATTTCGAATTCGAATTCAGATAATTTGAGTATAATTCGAGCTAATCGAGAACTGGGTTCTTTTGTCTTTCTACAAGATACCAGTGGCGCATGGTCAGTGTATAAAATGAATGGGTTGCCGTATAAGTATTCTCGAAAATGTAGTATTGTGTCCACCATAGCGGTTAATTCGAGGTCGTAAGCACAATAATTCTTTTGAGAGGCTTGCATTTTCCTGCTGAAGTATGCTACGGGGTGTGTTTCATTCTTTTCATTTATTTGTGATAGTACTCCACCGATCGCGATCTTGGATGCATCGGTTTCTACTATTGTTTTCCTACCCTCTTTAAATATAGCCAAAACGGGTTTTGTAATCATTTTTAGTTTTAGGATCTGAAATGCACGTTCATGTTCGTCGTGCCATTTTACTTTCGAGTTCGGCTGCGCATTGCCTTTCGTTAGGTCGCTTAAGCAGGCAGATATGTGCGCAAAGTTTCGTATGAATTTACGGTAATGCCCTACCATGCCTATGAAAGATTGCACATCGCGCACCGTTTCTGGGCGTGTGAAATTTTTGATTGCAGCTACATTTTTTTCTAGTGGTTCAATGGTTTCTCCATTAACCTTGTGCCCTAGCATTTCGATCTCATCGTAGAACAGTTTACATTTGGTGGTTTTTAGTTTCAAATTCAATAATTTTAGGCGTTGGAGTATTTTCTCTAAATTTAGTAAACTTTCATCGAAGTTTTCTCCAAACACGCACATATCGTCCATGTATGCTACCATAATTTTGTATAAAAAATCTGCGAATTCTGTGTTAATTACATTACTAAATGCGGCTGGGGAATTAGCTAGGCCTTGTGGTAAAACTGTGTATTCGAAAAGTTGATTATCGACAATGATTGCTGTTAAATATCTGCAAGCCTCGGCAATGGGGATTTGATGAAAACCGCTGTTTGCGTCGAGAAGGCTAAAATATTTTTTACCCTGCACTGCCATTATTATATTTTCGATTCGTGGGACCGAGTTGCGGTCAGGTATTAATTTTTCATTCAATTTCATAAAATTGCATAGGAATCGATATTTATCACGCTGTTTCATTAAAAACGCTGGCGAGCTGTAATTTGATCGCGAGCGTTGTAGTATATTTGTGTCTAGTTTCGTGTTTATTTGTTTCCACATTTCGCGTCGTTCCACGGGCGCTAACTTATAACCACGTAGTTGTACAGGTTCATTGTCCTTGACTTTCAGTTCATATGGTTTTACGTTCGCTTTTCCTAATTGTTCTTCTCTCATAGTAAACAGTCCGCGGTAATTGCGTAACATACGAACGGCCTTGCGCCGTTGGTCTACCGTTAGCTTTGGTGATAGGTCTATTTCGTTGCCGTCATAATCGTATATATGATCGGGGTCGGTATTGTTTATATTTTCGCTGTTTTCTGGGATATCATTAATTTTATTTAAGGAGTTACAGGGGTGTATTGTTTTTATGCAGCCTATTACCTGATGTTTGTGTAAGTTTTGCGTGGTACGGGTATAATTCCATAATTGTAGGTATTTGGTGTCTCCTTGGCGAAAAGTGGTCGGCATTACGCCGCTTTTTCGTAAAAATTCGTTGTTGGGTTCGAGAGTTGTTATTTTTGAAGTATATTCAGATTCTGGTAGGGGAATAGTAATTGATGTTCGAGGTGGTAATCGTGTATTTACCCCGGAGATGATATTAGTCCCTATTAAATGTAGGGACTGATCTTGTAAGTCTAGCTGTTTTAGCCATTTTTTGTCCATTGGTATTTTGATCGTCCTTTGTCCTGTTCCAATTACGATTGTTTTGTTCGAAAAGTTGATAATTGCTGCATGTTTAAGCAAGAAGTTGACGCCTAGGACAATGTCCGAATTTAAATTTGATACAACATATGTATCTATCGTGTACGTATTATCATGTATATGTAATGTGTTTTCGATTTTGCCTTTTACTGTCATTTTGGAATCATTAGCGCATACTAACCGTATGTCGGGCGGGGAAAGCGATATTTCTTCGGGTACTAGTTTATCGCTGATTAGTGTTAGATTACAGCCAGTATCAATTAATCCTGTATATTGGACGTTATTTAAGTGGATGGGTATTTCCAAATTATTTTTTGCGCTATCGTGTTTAATATTATTACAGATATGTTTTTCCTTAGTTTTTATTTGTGGGGTTTTGACGACGGGTAGGCTGTGTATTAAATCTTCAATAATTTTCCTATCGTAATTTTTGAATAGGGAGAATTTTTCAAGGTCGGAGAAGGTCCTATAATGTTCGGTGTATTTTCCGTTTTGGATATAAAATAATGGCTGCTTAATTGGAACAGGGGGACATTCTAGTTTTTTGGATTTTGTGTAGTAGTTTGTGTTCTTCTACAATTTTCGGTGGAGTGGTTTCTCATCTTGCAGTTCGTGCAGTATATATTTTGCCTGTTAGGATTGTCATAACATTGGGCGTCTACGTGTCCTGTCTTTTGACAGATGTTACATCTTCGGTTGTCTTTTCTTTGCTGTTTGGGGTTTCGCCTATCGTTGCGACCACTCGTTTGCGGTCTGCCGACTACTTGGTAACAATTACTAGCAAGATGGCCTGTTTTTCCACACACCGTGCAGTATAAGGCCATCTTAGTTTGGATTCCAAATTGTTGATATTGCGTTTGTGCGTAAGGATTTAAGATAGGTAATGGTAGCTGGGGGCTGTTAGTTTGGGATAACTGGGGTATTTGTATTGGTTGCGTAACTTGTAAGGGGTTTGGTGGTATTAGTGGTGAATTAAGCATATTATTAAAAGGTATGTTAATAGGTATATTTGGTACTTGGAATTGATTCTGCCATAATGCTTGAGATTGGTTAAAAACACTCTGAGGGGATTCTGCATGAGTTTGATTATTCGAGGGTTCGGAGATTTTGTTTATCTTTTCGGATTTTGATTCTTCTAGCTTTGATTCGCACATTTTAAAGATTAGTTCTTCTAATTTATTAAACCTAGCGGTTTCAGAGTTGTCTTTTACAAAGACAGCGGTACTTTCGAATATTCCTATGTTCTTTTCTAGTTTTGCGATAGTATCATTTTCAAGCATTCTGATGGCAGCGCGTATTTCTGGGCGGAAGCCTTTTATGATTTGCCGACACCGGCGTTCTTCCGGTATGGGTGGCGTGATTTGGTTATATAACTCGAGCATATTCCCTATGTATTCCTGAGGGCTTTCATCGTCTTTTTGTTTACGCTCCATTATTTTTTCTTCTATCTGTTCTATAATGTGTTTATTTTGGAAAATTTCCGAAAATTTTGTTACCAGATCAGCCCAGGTCTTAATTTCAGCTGGGGTTCCCTCGGCAGAGGTTACATATTCATCGTATTTTTGAGCTGCCAAGCCAGTAAGATATGCGGGGAAAAATTTTAACTTATCCGCGTCTGTCCAACCGTTAAGTTTGGCCGTAAGATTATATTTTTTAATGTATACTTGGAAGTTGTCATTTATTCCCGAAAATTTTGGTGGTTGAAAAAGAATTTTGGGAGTTTTGGCCGTGGCCTCCGTAGCCATTATATGGTTTCCAATTAGTTTTGAGAAAAGGCTAAAGTCGATTTGGGGATTTAATGACTCGAATATCTCAGTGAAATACTCGTTTTTTATTTTATGTCCTACTGCAGAATTTTTAGTGATTAGTGAACGAAGTGTTTTACGGTAGTTATTTAGGTTAGTTTCTAATTTTATCCCGTTGTTAGTAAAATATTTCTCAAACCGTTCTGACGAGATCCCGTAAATCCACCCGAGCGTTTGGTCTGTTTCGTTCTCAATTGTGGAGGAATCTGTTTCGTTCTCAATTGTGGAGGAATCTGTTTCGTTCTCAATTGGAGAGGAATCTGTGTCTGACGTCTGACTGTCGATGGTATTGCTTGCTGTAGCCGTCGACGATTTTCCTGGTGCTGAAACACTCCGTTTTATTTTTGTAGTACTGTCTTCTTCTGGTGATTCTGGAATTTGTAGACGTTGTCCACCAAGGAAAGTCTGGTTCAGAATATCTTCAATGTCTTCGTCTTTGGTCATCTAGGGGTGTTTCACCCATTTATCTTGATGGTAGCGCGAAACGAATACGTGTATCGCGGTACGATTTTTAGCAATTTGAAATTTTGTGATTTAGAAGCACCTGTAGTTGGGCGCCATTTTGTAGTACGACCAAAAGGTAACTGGGATCCCACGATGATCACTCTAATATGAGGAATAACTCTAATCAACGAATTGATGATATATTCAAGTATTCAGTAAGTGATCATCGGGGGAAACCAAGAAATAATAACGGTAATAAAAGACGCGGTAGGTTACGAATAATGAATACGCGGGTTCACTTCTTAATCACGTAGTTTATTCTGATGTTAGCTTACTACAGGTAGAGGCTAACATGAAAAGATATACCGAATGACACGAGTCGTAAGGCGGTGAATCAATTTATATGAAATACAAAGTTTATGCATATGTCCCACATCACGTAGGCGGTTTTAGGGTACCTTATTCTAGTCACGTATACTTTAATTCTTATTATTAACGGTATATATGTGTCCTACTTATTTATTAATTTTCCATCGTACTACAGGATCTGAAACCACATGATAAAAATTTTGCCCTTTACCCCTCCCCTAGCTTGAGTAATGGGGCAATACGTTACTTTTTTCAGCCTTTTCATTAAAAATTTTCATCTCCGCGAGTTCTCGACAATTTTTTTTAAAATTTTCGTGAGTTATACACTATACTGAGGGATATTAGTGGGTGGTTTGAAAAAATTTTTCTGATGATTTTTTTCTAGCCCAAAATCGCATTTCAAAACATCAAATCTTGTTTTCTATATGATGTTTCAGAGATGCAATTCTGAAAATAATATTTTTTCTGTACCTAGTCTTCACGTGCAGTGATATTTTTTCAGAATTTTTCAGGTGAGGCAAAACCATGAAAAACGCAAAAAACTGTGTTTTCACCACGTTTTTCGCTCAAAAATTGGACATTTTTGGCCGCAAAATTTGTTATAATTTATATACCTCAAAATACATAATTTTACACGACTTGTCCAATTTTTACTCGATGTCATAGCTTTTTTGTGATTTCTGTAATTTCAAGTTTAAATAAGTGCAGCACAAGGCTAATACCTAATTGAATACCTACCCCTTTTTCTCTGCTTACGAAATTGTCATACAAAAAATTTTGCAACAGAAATATGTTCAGCAGCTCAAAATACTTTAATCAACTTCATTGGTGTGATCAAAACAGTCAAATTTTGAAAGCCAAAAGTTCCAGAAAATAAATTGACATCATTTTTTTTCAATGGAAAATTATGGAGAATTTTATACTCTTTCCAACGATGTATCAATGAGCTTAATCGCGTCAATATTCAAGCCGCTATTTTGCTTTTTGATGCTTCGAAACATGAGTTGACAAACGGTTCACAGAAGAAGAAGAACTTATAAATCTAATTGATGAAACAGGAGTAAGTAAGTTGAGTTTTAGCAAATCAAGTTTTACTAAAGAGAGGCACATGGGTAATTGGGTATGATAGCTGAGTGAGAAGAAACGGAGACTACTGAGAAGTATCAAGTATGGTACTCTTTTAATTTGAATCAGTCAAAAATGCTTAAATTGACTGATAAAATAGAGAAAATCAAGTCACTGATAATCAGTAAAATTTCACTGATTCTCCAGTTAATCGGCGTCATTTTACTGCCAATCAGTGAAAAATTACTGATTTAAATAGTGAATTTTGATTGTTGAATCCGTAAAAATTGGTTAACTGATAGAAATCAGTGAATTTGCACTATTGAATCGGTAAAAAATTTTACTATTTGAATCAATAATTAATTACCGATAAATTTAATTTTTACCGATTCAGTAATGAAAATTCACCGATTGAATCAGTCATTTTTTTTTACTGATTCCTACAGTGACTTGATTTTCTCGATTTTAATCAGGCAATTTTCACTGATTCAAATAAAGAGAGTAGAGATGAATGAAAACGCTGTTCTTGGGTAAAGCTAGCCCTGCCATTAGCAGAAATTTTTTGGAAATTTTTCACCATTATCTTTATATGCTATTTAGTTCTACTGATGCCAAATCTTGAATTTTCACGATTTAAGGGTACATGACCGACCTAGCAATCGACATTGAAATCCGAATTAATGAAAATTTTACAAAGCACTAGTATTTTTAAATTACTGCATTGAAATTTCACCATAGAATTTTCTAATTGCTATATTGAGCTAGAAATCTATTTTTACGTAATTTTTTCATTCATGCAATTTAGGTATTTATTTTTTATTCAATTTGTTTTCTAGTTTTTATATTCAAATCATTCTACTCTATTGATGAAAAAGGCACAATTTGAATGCACTAAAATAAATAAAATAATCAATCTATCTGTTAATCAAACTTATAACCGATTTAACAGTTTTTCGATTATTCAATCATCACATTATACTAGAAAAAAATTATTCTAAAATGTCTACTATGCCTACAGAGTTAATAGAGACTCTCCATCAAAATTCACAATTGTGACAAATTAAATACCTGTATACCTACATAAGTAATTTGAGTGTTGGACATTTTTGATCCAGATACAAGATGAAAATGATAAAAGCTCTCTGGAATCGAGGAAGAAAAAAATCAAAGAACAATGCAGAGGTAAAACTGGATTGCTAATTGGCATTGTTCTGCAGAGTATGAACAAAAAATTAATTTACACTAAATTTTTTAAAAAAGTGAAAAAATTGAAAAATCATTTCAAGACGAATTAAAAATTAATTTTCAATTTTTCAATTTACCTATAATAATAATAATACATAATGATGTGTGTATTTAACCGGCAAAGGAACCACAAACTATGGTAATATTGCCAAAGGGTTATTCTAGGATCTCAGATCGCAGGACTCGATATTACTCTTTTGACTCGGTTTAAAAACTTATTGACAGCAATAAACTGTGGACAAAGAATTGACTCTGACAAATAAAATATTGGAACAGAAGCGAAATTCAGTTGAATAAAAATAGATCATTAATCTCCGTGGTAAGAAATTATAATTGTCTTTTTCTTGAGCTTCCAAAAAAAAAAACAGTTAGGAAGCGTTTTCAACTAAAATTACCAACTGAGATTTTTTACATCGTCCTTTGTATGCATCCTTCGACTTTAATACACACGAGTTCGTATTGAAATGAAAAGTAACGAAAATCTCTGCACTTTTGCCATTTTTCAAAATAATGTTTTGACTTGAAAAAATTTTCAATCGATTAACACCCAAAATAACCGAAAAATGAATAAAACACTTTTTCCGTAATTTTGGACAACAGTAAATAATCGTAATTAAAATTTTTCAAGTGTTCATTTTTAATTCAATTTGTGACGAAGAGTAATTTTTTGAATGTCCAACCCAAAATTTCCAATCCATCTTTCTTAAGCTCTTCTCCAGAACTACGAGTACATAATACCAACATCAATAAAAAGTAAATTTTGACCATCTTGCACATTCAAAGACTTCTCTATCCCGAAAAGGTACTCTTTTCTGTCCCGGATCAAAATCCTTCCTCAAAAAAAGAACAAAACCCGAGCCGTACCAACTAAACGACCCACATACGAAATAAAAACAAAATTACGTCTACACAGCGCCATAATATCGTACGCACACCCTAAAAATATAAATTCCAAGGTCGCAACCCTATTCCGCGACAAGAGCACGATAAAATAAAGGGAAAACAACTCCGACGACGACAACAAAAACGTAGCGAAACTAAACGTTGAAAATCTTACTTATTCATTTCGTCAAATTCGCTATTCCGCTTTCTTGCACGCGTTTTAAAGGGTTGCGAACATAGCGACAACGTAGCAGTGGAAACACGACATGGAAAAGACGACCGGAAAATGTGAGTCGTTTAAATCTCCTCTTTTTTTTTCCGTAAAAAAATAATGAAAACGACACGCCAGTAACTTTCGTCTCTTTCACAAATTCCTGCACTTGGCAAGAACAAAACTTCCATCTTTAATTTTTTTTTCTCCTTTTTTTTTCTTCTTTATTTTCAGTTATAATCCTCGTATTATACGTTATATACTCTTCCTGTTTAAACGCTCTTCAAAATCGATACGAATACGATAATTTTTCACTATACTTTCGACAATACGATGCGACAACGTGCGGATTTAATCATCATCGCGAACACCCACACTGTCGTCGCATCGCGTCAAAGTTATTCGGTCTTGGTGAAATTTAATCCAAATGGCCGGAAATTCGATCTATTCGTTCGTTAGCACCTATTTCGCAGCTATAGCTAAGTGTATAGGTATTGCGAAATGTACGTCTTTGAGAAACATATTGAAAATTAATACTTACGTTATGCAACCATCGAATTCTCGTTATCCAAGGATCAGCTCTAATATTACAATCGAGGTAAACATCCTCGTTCTCTCGTATCGCCGACGAATTAATATTCTTGCCGAAATTCAACGATATTATAGGAGCGTCTAAGATATGGAAAAAATTCATTCATTAGCATAATTTTTTCATTATCTAAGCGGTTCATAGGTATAATTAATTGTGATAATGAAAAGAAAAGAATTCAGATCGGAGAAAAATCCACGGTTCAATTCTTTTTACTGACATTTCAGATCACTGATAATGGGAGGGGATTTTTTAAAAAAAATTGTAGCTCCCATCTTTTCATCCATATACCAAAAATTGAAAATATATTTTCAACTTGAAACGTACTTTACGTAAATTGGCAATTCCTCAGTCGAAAATTTTTTAAAAATTTAACACATGTGGCATATCGTTTTTGATGTTTTTTGAGCTCTGAGTTCAAATTCCTATCAACTTTCTTTTTGGATTTGACCTCTCCTCCACCCCATGAGGACTCGAATTTGTCCGAAACAAATGAATATGAAAAATCGAGGTACTCTCGTCATTCATTACGTTTCCTAGCACTCGGAAATTGGATTTGCTGTTTGGTTTCAAGCCTCTTCCACCCCACAACTGAATAAATTATTTATGAAAATATCACGTGACATGACATTTTGTTTTGTTTTGTTTTTTTTTTTTGGATCACCGAGTTCTCGTATGGAATCAGACATCTTTCTTCTTTACAGACTATAAACTGAAAAAAAGGGTTGAATGACCTTTCCACCTCACTAATCTCACATGAAACGATCGGAGCATACTTGGAACAGGCAGGCGGCCTCAATTCATGAAAGAAAAATTGTTTTTTTTTGCAGAATTTCCATTTTAGGTGCTAAAAACTAACTAAAAGATGAAATTTTTGGGTAAAATTTTTGAAATTTTGCAAAATATGCCATAAAACGGTGAAAATAGTCTAAATATAACGAAATATGCTCTTAAAATGTCTGAAATACATATGCATTTATATGCATTTAAGCTCGAAATATGCAAAATATGCAATATCAAACTGGGCTCATTTTCAGGAAAATTTCTGATTCGCAAACATTTTGATGATATACCCCATCATCTTTAATACAGAAAAACATGGTATTTCATAAAAATCCGTTCCCTACTTATTGATATATCCATGTTCTAAGATTTTTGCTGTAAAGCAAAAAAACGCGTTCAATTGTTACAGCTTAGGATTGAGGAACAAGCTGAGACAACAGCAAAAAGTATGTCTCAAATAACGAACCATCATCTTCCATCAGCCTCAATAAATTCCTTTGATAATGGAGGAAATCAATAAGACCAAAATCAACCAAGAAGTACGTAAAGCAATGTAAGTAAGTAATAAGTATATTTGGTTAGATATTCAATTTAAAAATGATATCTTGCATACTTGGCTATTTTTTATTTGTATGATTTTAGGTGATTGTGAATCAAAAATTAGCCCCTACACCTATCCTGTTTTATAATACAATCAATGTATGTGCTTTCAATCTTAGTTCAATTAAAATTTTTTTTACTGTATGTACTTGAACATAATACATTATTTATCAATGAATTTAGTGAAACAATTTTTTATGAATCTTAAATTTGAAGTTTTTGTGCAGCTGCATTGTTCACTGAACTTATGACGAAAGTACAAAAAGTCGATAACAAACCTCAATGCAATAACTACCTGTTTTCAGATGAAAAAAAACACCTAAAAACCTTTTCTGTGAAATAGTTCTCTAGTTTAGAATTTTCTCGTAATTTTACCCTTTAAAAAAAATATACGAACGTCCAATCAACATAGAGAGTATTTTTTTCTTTTACCTAGTTTCTTCAATTTTTCACCATCTACCCCCCCCCCCCCATATTTAACTCCTTTCAGTGCATTCTAAATTGTGACCCTGCCGGAAAGAAGGGACTTGGTGTAAAAAAAATCGATGTCTCATTTTTCACGTTTTTGGTCTAAATGACACCGAATCTGGACCAAACACATAAAAATAAAGCTATCCATTTTTTTTACACAAGGTCCCTTCTTTCCGACAGGGTCACATATTCTTCTTAGTACAGTCTCGCTCATTCAGTCACTCACTAAATTGAATCAGTCATTTGCAAAACCCCATAAGTCCATGTGAGCTTGTATAAAAACACCCTTAAAGGGTTAACCAATTTTGATCCTCTAGGGACAGTTTATTTATGCAAGCTCATTTGGACTAATCGTGTTTTGCAAACGACTGGTTCAAATATAATTTGAGAATAGTTTCTATCTTTATTTCGAAAAAAAAAAAGAACTAAACAGAATTAAACAACTTTCATTGCTAACAAATTTTTTCCTCTAGAAAAAACTTCAAGCAAACATTACTTGAAAACTAATGTTTTCAAGGTCGAAAGATATTTAAAAATTATACAGATTTTGAAAAAAAAAAAACACAAAAAAAACGAGTTGGCTTGCACCTAGCACCTACCCAATTATTAGATCACACTCTCTCATTTTAAATCTGTGAAAAATTCCTGGAGAAAAGAAAAGTCAGAATTGCAGCACAGGAAAAATCAGCAAAATTCAGATATTTTACCAGCTCTTCACTGAATTTTCACTGATTTTACAGCAATTTTTCGTACTGTTTGCTTTCAGTGAATTTTTTCTCACTTTTGGCTACTTTCCAAAGATTTTTGATAATTTTCACTGGTTTATTAATGAGAAAGCATGAGTCGAAACAGGAAAGATCCAGTCGTTCGATACTCGAAGACTTTCGTACCAAAAGACAGTTAGTCTTAAAAAAAAAAAAAAAACACACAAAAACATTAAACAATCAAAAAACATCAACTGTTTGATTAAAGAACACAAAAATTGGCCATTTTTCACACTCACTCACGTACATAAAATCTTTTTTTGTACATCTACGATTTTTTTCGTCACATTTACAATTTTTCCCCCTATGTATAAAAACTAGATACCTAACTAGCGTAAATTTTCCCCCTAAAATTTAATCCCAAAATTTTCATAATTTCATAGTATCTACTAATTCTAAAAATTACCATTTTCCGAATTCTCCTGGTCATTTTTCTAGCTTTAAATTCGTCCAATAAAAAACCTGTTTGAAAAATGTAACATAAGGAAACATTGAAAATTCTCGCTCTTTGCAGCAGTTATCAAAATTCTAGCTATTTGCCAGCTTATCTCTCCAAAAAACACCACCCACTCATACCCCAGAAACTGCAAAGAACCAAATCTATACAATCTTGAAAAATATCCCACCTGTTACCGAGCTCAAAAAACATCAAAACGACGCCTTTCTCAAATGTCAGAAATTCCCGCAAATTTAAAATTCATCTCGCTTTCCATCATACTTAACCCAAACACGTCAAATGTTGAAGCATCACGAGGAAAAATTTCCACTCTGTTTTCTCTTCAAAGCCAACATTTGGTAAGTACATTGTTCAGCTGCTTATTAATTCGTAAACAACACCACCCATCCCTCAGGCATCTACTCTGGAGCAACAAAGATTTCGAGGTTTTCTGCGACATTACCCTCTTGCTGATAAAATAGCAGAATAAAAGCGATTAAGAAAATAGGTCGGTGCTCCGGGTGCCGTGTACGTACGTTAAACTCCAAAATTGTAGACTCGTACCACACATACGATAGTACGAGTCGAACAATAACGCATTTTCTTTTCAATTATCAACATCTTAAACACAAACGTATATACAGATGTTATACGCATACCATGCTAGATATAAGTACAACTAAGAGCATAAGAATTAACTTACAATTAACTTTTAAAGTCCAAAAGTCTTTACGGTTCTCGTGCGGTACAAATATGTTGCTAGCTTCGCAAGATAACGTTTTACCGGAATCCGTTCCTTCGGGCGTAAACGTTATAACACTAATTGCGCTTTTGCGATCTGCGCTAACCTGTTATAATAAAATACAAAACACAATTAAATCGCGAACGCCAAAATTTCGCGGTAACGTTTCAATTTTCTCTCAACCTCGCCATTCATACCGACAATTAGTACGTTAACTTTCAACTTTTAATTTCACCAGCGCCTCGTCTCGCCGCCCTCCGTACCCGTGCTTTTCCGGTGAAAATGTTCGGACGAAAAATCACACCGAGTCTTTGCCTTTGGAAACTTCTTTATTAAAAATATCACCTTTTTCGCGTAAACTTGCACAACAAATCTCGCCGCACCGATATTGAAATTTTTCCAATTTAAAATCCCCTTCTATTTCTCCTCTCGTCGTCGAATAACTCCAAGTCGAAATTCATTTTACTAGTGAAAGAAAAACCAAACTGGAAGTAGGCAGAATAAAGACAGATAAAGTATTACAATCTCATCCGATTTATATCTGTTTCGTCGAATAATAACGACGGCCTCGTGAAAAAACTTTTCCCTCTTAATAACGTTCAATTTTTGGCATCAGGTAGATTCGGTAATACGAAAAAAACACCTCGAAATTACGATAGCTAATCCTTTATCGATAATTCGCACCAAATCCGTGGAAAAAAATTAATAATAGATGGATTTTCTAAATCTCTTTCCGACGACCTTCAAAATCCCTTAGATTCGCCTTGTCCAAATCTACACCGGTGTGAAAAGAACCAAAACGGAAATGACTTCTCTCTGTTGGCGAATTTTTCTCCCAAGACCCAATCAGCGATAAAAGAGCATCCGAGTTTTTCCACACCGGATAATATATTTGTTGCTATTTTCTCTTTCTGGTTGAAATGGATAACACATTTGAAGAAAAAGTTTCGTTACGTTGCGGAGAGGAAAAAAAGGGAGAAAGTCACGTGCGTGAGACGAATATTAAACGAAAACCTTGGCGGGACAAAATGAAAATCTCATGTATTTCGAGTGGGAATATTAAAAAAATTTTCCACGTTGGTTAAGAGGTCTGTGGGTTGAACTGTATCGTGAGAATTTCACTTCGTTAGATTAATTTATCTAAACGTACGATTTGTGGTAGTTTTTAATGAGGATACGGTTAGATTTACCAAGTTTTCAAAATTTTGCAATAGTTATTAGGGATTGTTTATTGACTTGCTCCCGGATTTCGTCCGGTTACAACATCTAAAAATTAAAACAAGTAGGTACTTATAGTTAGATAATTTTTAACTGACTTCTTTACATGATATCATGAATCTACATAACACTGCTCTCTCGTTTTAAATCAGTGAAAAAGTCAATGAAAAAAAAGTCATGAGAAAATCAGCGAAATTCATTCATTTTTAGCGGATTTTAACCAATAATTTTCAAAAAAAATCACTACTTCTGGAAAAAATTTACTTGCCATTTTTTCAAAAAATTTCCTCCATTTTTCAAAATTATTCATTGATTTTTCAAAGAATTTCACCGATCATTCAGAAAAAAATCACTGATTTTACAGCATATTTTAGATATTACACTGATTTTTCAATGAATTTTCATCAATTTTTTTTCACAGATTCATTACTGTGAAAATAATTTGTCAAAAATTGAATCGTGAGTCGTATTTGATGAACATGACAATTCACTCATTTTTCAGATATTTTCAGTGATTTTTTTTAGAAATTTTCACCAATATCTGAGCTAAATTTATAAATTTTTCTAACTTTTCGGTGAATTTTCACTGATTTTCCAGTGATTTATTTATAGTGAAAAATTTTTCACTATGTGTTCTTTGCTTATAATTTGAAAAAAATTCTTATTAATCGACATCACTTTTGCCACAAAATAGCCATCTTCATTTTTTGTGTTGAATGCGAATTGAGCTCATAACGATTTCGCGAAAACCCCTTCAATATAAAAAAAAGTAGCAAGTAGTAGTAACTAGTAACTTGGTAACTTTGAAATTAAGTATGACGAAGACAGCTGCATTCGACTTGTTATAGTATTTTTATCAGAAAAAACAATCTGTGTTTTTTGGTCCCTGCCTCCTCTCCCCCCTCCCCCCAAAAAACCATAAAGAATTAAAGATAGTGAAGAGATACAAATTCGAAAATTTTTCATATTATAAAAAGGGATATCGAGATGTAGGTAAGTTTTTCGATTTCTAGAATCCTTTTCTGAATTCATTCAGACTCTTAACCCAAACCACAATCTCCTAGGACTGGACAGGTACTGCCCTTCGGGACGTAAAATATCGATCGCGTTCAATAATTTTTTCGACTAAGTAATTCTTGGGTTTATTGTCGGACGAAACACCGATATTTATTTTACACCAATCATCAAAAACTTTAGTAAGTAAATTTTGATATTTTCAATTTGGAATTTGACCGAAGTTGATTGTCTTCGAAGTAGAATTCGAAAAAATTGAAGATGATCCTCTATACAGTTTCTAAGCTACATTATGAAAATTGAACTAAATTATTTCCTGCTCTCTCAACTATAAATCGCTGAAAATTTTTGAAAATCACTGAGAAACGGTCAGAACCACAGCACAAGAGAAAATCAGTGAAAAAATTTAAATTGAAAACAAGTCAGTGAAAACAATCACTGAAAAATCAGTGAAAATTCACGAAAGAATCAGTAAAATTTATGAAATTAGGTTAAAATCAGTGAATTTTGTTGGTTTTCCCTGTGCCGCGATCCCGACTGTTCATTCACTGGTTCAGAATGAGAGTGTACCTTCTTCCAATAAATACTTATTCAAAAATATTTAAAAAACGCAAATTCTTTTTTTTGGTAAAAATGTGAAATTATTCAAGTTTGAAGTTGAACAAAGAAGGCAATGTATGCACTTTTTTAAATACACCAAAATTTCCATCTCTGGATGAAAGTAAAGGAGAACTTTCAATTTCCAAAATTTAGCTAAGCCCAGAGAATCTTGGAAATTTATAATTCTCCAAAACATCTTTACAGAGCTTAATTTGAGTATCCACGTACTTCGGAATTTTAAAAAATGTATCTACTACTGTCCCTATTCAAAACTGAACAATTTCAACTCATATTATAAAAAAAAAACATCTGCAATACATAGGTAAGTACCTGACTTTTTATTGTACGTATTTCACATCGATCATCAGAAGTGGTAGGTAAATTATTGTATTTTTCATTTTTGGAATGTGACCAAAGCTTATGATCAGTAAAATTTCAAAATTGTCAACTATCCTTTATGAAAAAAAATTTCCTGCGCCTTCCTCCAAACCTGAATTTTGGTTTTTCCAAATCTCTCCGGCGCCAAGTATTCTCCAGAATAAAATTCCGAAACCTGTTATTTCATTGTATTTTTCTGCTGAGCTGAATTTTACTTTCCTCTAGCTCTAAATTTCGATAATTCAACTACTAAACCTTGCTCCATGCAGAACTCCCCTCTCAAATCTGAACATTTTCAACTCTTATTTTCATTCATCACACCATCATCTCAAAAATCTCTTCATTCGTCTTCGAATCTCTTACTCGATGACAAGAACATATTTCACTCGTCTTCAACCACGACACGAGTAAAAAATACATAAACTAGTGCAAAACATTCGAAAATTCTCGTTGGCAATCCAAGAAGAATATGAAATTAAAAATCACGACCGAGATCCGAAAGCGTAAAGAATGAATTAGCTGTTCGGTGAAATGTTGTCCCGATACCGTATCCGCGTACCGGAAAATGAGTTTTCTTTTTGGCTGTTTCGAAATGTTTTCGGAGCAAATTTTTCGCTACAAAGGCTCCCCCCACGTTGCCATCGTCGTCTCGCCCGACACTGGCGGAAATCTCACGAGCTCCTTTCACTAGCTGGGTAAACGTTAGAAGTACATTGTAATTCAACTTTTTTTCCCTTCCTTGCGTCTCTTTGAATTCCTAAACAGATAGAAACAGAGAGAGAAACTGAGGGGAAGAAAATGTACGAGTGATCGGAATTGTTCCTTCGTTTTTAATTTACACCGAGTCGAATATTATTAAAAGAGAAACCCGAGATACCTTCTCATCGATTTACTGAACAAATTGACGCGTACTATTTAAAATAATTCTCGCGGAAATAGCATCACAGGGGTATCATTAAATGCTCTTCTCCCCCCAACATTTTTTTAGGTTCTATTTACTCTACACGCAGGTCGCGATACCGACAAATATTCAAAGCGTTACCACTTTGTGAAACCTTTTTTTTTGTTTCAAAATTAGTTCAACCAGAATAACAGATTTTCGTGATTCAATTCCGCCGCCAATTCCCAGTTTCATTCTCTCAGCCAACGAACGCTCGACTCATATCGAATATTGCCTCTCTCCGAGATCCCCCTTTTGCCACAGTCTTCGCTTTCCGGAGCCTTATTTTTTTTCATTTATATTTTCAGCGCGTTTCTTTAAAAATACCTTCTTACGAGTGGAAACGCAGCAGGTAAACGTGAAGTGAAATTGTTTGACGTCTTTTTCCTTCCCCCCTCGTTCACGCATCCGATCGTAAGTCATTTCGCAATTGCTTTCGCTATTTTTCATTTTCATTGAGCATCCGTCGACGCGATGGTGCGAAGCAGTGTCGATGTGTCAATCAGTACTTAAGATTTTCCTTGTTAGTTTTACACCCACCTCGTCTCGTTCTCTTTTCATCCGTCTTACTCTCGCCCGCAATTTTATTGTTATCTTTGTCGTCTCGCAACCGCGCCAGTTACATTTCAAAACTCCCCGAACCTCCTAAATATTAAATTGATTTCCACCGGAGGAGCCATACATTATGATAACGATCGCGACTCCTCCTGGCGCAGAATCCCCTCCACCCTCGAACACCGGAGCTTTTAATAATTTGCGGTATTTGGCGCGATCTTTCGTATACGCCACTTGACAACTTTCGAAAGTATTAACTTTCGTCAGCGAGAGCTCGAAATTCGGGCCCGCGACGCCGACGAGACGTTGATAAGTCATTTTTTCCCCGTTATTTCTCGTCGTATTATCTCGCACTAGGTAATTCCATTATAACCGTTCGTCATCGTCGTCGTGTTCCACATCTCGAGCTTTCTCGTTCGAGCGAAGCTGTACCTTGACTGACGTCATCGTCACATCATAGCGGTGGCGAGATGGCAAAAGTTTCCAAACGTAGCGCGAATAATACGCGTCAAAGTAGTCGAAAAGTGAAAGATCGGCGCGTTAATTACCTCAATTTGAGCGGCGAATTTCGTACCGCAATGAAACGCCGTCTAATATTGGACGATTTTCTTGATTACAACTTTGTTACGGTGTGGAAGAGAAACGAGGGTGGTCGAGAAGGTGGTGTTACAATCGTAAAGGGTTTTTTATTTGCTGGGTTTCGATTGATGGAAATAGGATGTTGCTCGAGTGAAACATCAGCGAAGGCAAACGTCGAGATTATCGTTGCAATATGACTACAGTTTTGAGAGAAATGTTTGGAGGGAATTTAAGCTCTGGATGTATGTATTGTTGATTATTAGGTATTATAATTAAGAAAAGTTTCAAATTTACTATTACTTAGCGATGAAACATGGAATACATTTTTGGTTGAAAATCCAAGATGAGTTGATTTTCAGAAGTCAGTCCAATGGAAGTGAAATAGTATTTGTAGCATATTTTTAATTGCATTGATGATTTCATAATTGAAGGATACCCCGGTTAAAAACCTTCCAAATTTTTTCTGAAATTTATTCAGACTCGAACTTTTTCTAAAATTTATTTCAAATCTTCACCAATTTCAGAAAAAAGTGTGGCGCGTAAGTTTTTCAAGTAGTAATCGCATTTTATTGTAGATCAGGCTATGGAATCGAAAAACTTTAAAAATTTTTGATTCTACAACCTCTGTTTATTTTAATCTTATAAACAAAAATATTCAATAACAGCTTCAATAATGCAACAATAATTTTCAAAGTTTGAGTAAAGGCAGGCATCAAACCAGGTTACTTTTTAAGTAACTTGGTTACTTTTTTCGAGCTTGGTTACTAAAAGTTACTTTTTGCTTTCGGAGGTTACTATTGGTTACTATTTTCAAAATTTTTCCTCAAAAAAAAAAAGGAGAAAATATTCAGTTGTTGAATGCCTTTTTTTTCAAAAATTTTCGTCCTCGCTTCGCTCGGGCTCAATACTAATACATTTACACGATTTCATTTTCAAAATGATTGTATGAAACTTTTTTTTTTCCAACCTAAACAATTATTATTTTCAAGTGAGAAAAATTATCCCTTCTCATATTTTTATCTAAAGAACGTGGTAATACTTTTGATTGGAATTTTCAAAAATGTTTCGATTTTTTTGGAAGGAGATCAGGAAATCAGTCAATAGATATTGTTTTTTTAGAAGTCAATACAAACCACGAAAAAAAAGCACAATTTTGTTTGACCTAATAATGCAATTTCAGATTCTGAGTACCCATTTTTAAAAAATTTTCGCCTTCGCTGTGCTCGGGCTCAGTCAGAACTCAATCAGGCCCGTTAAGAGGGAGGTACAGAGGAGAATATTTTTGTACCGGGCTCTCATTTTTTTCAATTATGAAGGAGGCAGAATTTTTTTACTATAAAAAATGTGAAAAAGTATATTTTTTGAAAAATTTTCGCCCTCGCTTCGCTCGGGGCTCAGGCAATCTTTAATTCCCTTTATTTTAAAAATTAATGATTTTTCACTGATCTTTCAATTAAATATCACTGATTTTCAATAATAATTTTGACTGAAAGATTAGTGAAAAGTGACAGATTTGAAATAACATGAAGAATTAGCAGAAAATTCATTCATTTTTTACAAAAATTTTACCAAAAATTTTCGCCATTGCTTGAAATATCGGGTTTTTTGGTGTTGGGAGGAGGAGGGGGGATTTAGAAAAGTTATGCCAAAAGTCGTTCCAAAAGGTCAGTATAAGTCAGTATTTTTGCTCACCATAATTCTTACAAACGTGCAGCTTTAAAATCTTCAAAAATTTCCAAAAATCCAATATTTTCTAAAATTGCAGAAATTTTTCAACACCCTCCTCCCCCCGATTCTACTGTAACTCCTAAGAATTAACGATTCTGAGGTTACTTTTTGGTTACTATCTATTCTCATGGAAAATGGTTACTAAAGTTACTTTTTTTTTTCCAAATTTCAGTTTGATGCCTGGTACAGGCTGAAAAAATTGAAAAAAAATCAAGTTGAAAAAGATATTGAAAAAAAATTGATAAAATCACTTATAGAAAGGAAGGAAATGAGGAAAAAATTGAAAATTGTTGAAAAATATTCTACGAATTAGAAAGATTTCGGAATAAAGGATTTCAACATTGGCTCTGATTCTAAAAAAAAAACCACTTTTCCACTTCGTGGAAAAGTCGGCAAAAATCCATGTTAGACGAAATATTGAGAAAACCTTGTGTTAGGACCATTTTTATTAATAATAATAATACTAAAGTATCTGAATATCAAACGAAAATGCATGAAAATCAGAACGCAATTATTCACAAAAGAAGAGAAGTTTTTTAATTGTTTGATTTTCTGAACAGATTCGTCAACTTGTAAATTATAAAGTGTACATAAACGTAGTCGTGAATGATTTTACCTACTATTTAAATGATGCTGGAAAACTTTTTTCGGCGATTACAGCGATTACATTGAACTGCCATGCCACTGGTCCAAGAGCTACTTATTAAGGACCCCCAAAAAATAATTTGGGTGTGATTTAATCACACGACTAAAAAGGGCATCAGCACAACGAGCAATTGGTTTCTATTATCAAATTATTCAAAAATTCCAACAGAGGTTCAACGATGTTCTTATCGAGGATTAAAAAGCTATCACCAACACATTTAGCACAAAATCTAATTATACTCACGGAATTTATCAAAGACGGAGAAAAAAATTTCATCAAAAACGATTTCTGAAATTATAGGTGAAAGTGGACTTCCCAAGTGGAGCCCATTTATTTTAAGAAAGAAATTATTTCTAAAGCTGAAGAAGGCACCTTTATGAAATTTTTTTGATCGATCGAAGTATAATTTTTGATGTTCCATCTTTTTGAATGATTGTTTCAGCTAAGGTTAATGGTATTGAGGTGAACAAAGAAACAACATCATAAGATAATGACCCGACATGCAAATGCTCGAGTCTGCTGATAATTTCTGCACTTTTCTGCTGTTTTTTTTCTATCGAATTCTGCGTTTTTCTGCGAAATTATCCAAGAAGGATAATGCGCGACGGAACGGGGTATCAAAAAAGGTACGAAATGAACAAAAAGTGAGAATGCCTGCTCTTTCCTGCAAATTTTTCCTTTTTTTCTGCTTTCTTTGCACGCTGGATAGCTACCTTTGACTATAGAAATTCAATAATGAATTACCTAATGTCCATCTACTTTGATTTCTTTCACTATTAGTAGGCAATTTCAAGTTTTTTTCTTTTATCTATACTTCAGTTCTAGTTTGAGTGTGCTGGGTAGAAGGAATGGCGGGTTTTTCCCTCAACCATGGCAATCAAGATTACCACGAAAAAAATGAGAAAAATACAAGTATTTTTGCTAAAAAAAGAAAAAAATGAAAAAAGTTGCTATGATCGTGCAGGTAACTACAAGGAACTTTGGAACGGTGAGAGATATTTTCGAAATCTAAAAAAAAAAAAAAAATGAAAGATTGCTACTTCTTCTCTCGAAAATTTGGATATTAAAATGATAATTAGGCAGGTAAGTCATCATGAAAAATTTCCAACATCACTCTTTCAAGGTTTTTGATGAAAAAACACCAAACCATTAGGTAGGTACCCTAAATACTGCATATATGATCCTCGAAAACAACGAAAAGCCCAACAAAACAGATTACCCTGCCATACCATCGATAATTTCAACTCCACCGACACCGAGTTCATGAAACTACATCACGAAGGCATTTCACCTCGTTAAAAAGTTTCCTCTTTCTAATTTTTATCAACTTCTTTAATTGTTACTTCTGGAAAGTTATTCTAATCAATTTTCAGACATTGTAACTCCATTTCTCATTTTCAGCTTCGCATAAGTTCTTAATTTACCCTTTCTTTTGAAATTATTTAATGGACGCCTATTTCGACATCTATAATTACAAGTCGCAGGGTAATTAAAACAGAAGAAATAAGGGTAATTGTCTCGAATAGAGAATCGGTCAAGGCACTTACCAGGCACTGATTTTCAACTCACAGTAAAACTTTCTCTCAACTCCTTTTCTCAGCCGACCCCCAACAAATCCCCCATTCTCGGTTTTAAAATAGCAACCGAACAAAACGGATGAAAACCTCGTTCCTCATCTCCGTTCATTTTAATTTCAAATGTTAAAACAACTCTGTGGAAACTTAAGAAGAAGAAATCCCCTAATTCTATGCAGATTTCAAATATACATCAACCGCCAATTAAATATATTAAATTATTTTCAAAGTCGACTCGAAACTCACCCGAGCGACGCTCACATAATACAATCGGCACGTGAATATCCCCCCGATCTCCTCACTTCCGAGGGGGTGGAAGGAAAAAAAACGCAGTTTCCGGAACGAGCGGGGAGAAACAAAAGGACAAAAATTAGCCGAGAAATGCGCGATATTAAGAAAATTGAAATTTGCATGTCGTAATTAAAGCGTAATTCAAAAGATTCTCGGTTCTTGCTTTTTGCCCCGGCAGCCAAAAGCCACAAACATGTAGCCACTTCCTTCACGTGTTCGCTTATTAATGGCTTTTAAAGATAACGACGCGACGGCTAAGGCACGACCGTGGTTAAAATGCAGAACCACCGCACACCGTTTGGCTGACTTTTTCCAAACAAAAGCCAGCCAAACATATTAAAAACTTGTCACATTATGCTGCAGAAACACGCATTACACCGGAGCGGAGCGGTATTTAATACAGTCGTAGTCTCGGTACAGTCGCGAATTGTAAAATAGATAGCGAAGGGAGAAAAAAAAAACCAACGTGGAAAGGAACAGAGCGCAGTAATTCTACCGTTATCTGGTTGTTTTACAATGCTGCATACAAATTCATCGGCGAGACCGAGGAGAAAGGAAAAAAGAAACAAGAAGGTATTCAATTTACGAGATTACGAAATTGAAAAAGTAAACAAGCTCGAGAACTTTAAAACGATCATTTTTTATCCAATCAAATCAATCTAAACCGGAGTGATTTTCTTCATCTGTATCCCTGGCTTGATATCTGGACTTTAATGAAGCCATTTTAAAATCCACAGCATCGTATAAAGCCAGAAGTTCCCCATAAACTACTCTTAACCCGAATTCCTGGACCATATGAGGTTGAAAACCACCCTAACCCCTTTGTTTCGTCCTCATACGACGTTGGACTACTCGTATTTCGTGTTAGGACGACCACCAGCGAATAATTGCGCCAGAAAGGGACAATATGTACTTAGCATCGGTGGAGGAATTTGCAGCGGGGTTCGTCGTCGTGTCCTTCCTTTCTTTCTCCATTTCGTAATACTCTTTGCGCAATATTTACCGAATAAATTCTTCGCTTTATTTTCGCGCACGCAGGTTATATTCGAAAATTTCGCAAAAATGAGGTAATTTATTAAACCTCGCGCGCCCTTCCGCTGTCGGGGCTCCGGCTCGACCAGTCGTATACAGTTTCTTTGCTCGTTACGTAATTGCTTTTATCTTTGTTTATTAGATAGTTTTATTTAAATTTATCAGCGGGTTTCGCTTTTCGCGCGCCAACGCCGCATCCAGCAACGCCGCCGACCAACTTAGCCCAAATATGAACTATAAATCATTTACCCCGGGTTAATTTTGTTTCACTACTGTTGAAACCATTAAAAACCTACGGTTTTCTGCGCCGCTATATATGAACTGTGAATTAATTTCTTTTGCATTTTTCCCGCCTTGGATGCATTTATTGCTGGATGGTGGCGAAAAAAAATAGAGAAGAGAGGGGGTTTTGGAGGGAGAGATTTGTGTACCGATATGGACGATTTTTATAGTATTTTTCATGCTTATCACAAAAACACCAGTGAATAAATTCCATTACCTAAGGATTTTTCACAATTGAAATTTTTTGTTTAACAGTTTTTCAAATTTTTAATAAATTTTGACATTGGTGCGTTGATTTTCTGACGAAAGAAGAGGTTCCATGAAAAAAATAATAGATCAGTATTCAGTAATTGTAGAGTGTAAATTTTTTTCCCGTACAGTTGAATCTATTTTGGGGAAATACAATAGTGCAACAGAAAATATAAGCTTCTTCATCAGAAAAATACGACAAAATAATTTGTACGAGAATAACTATTCAAAAAAAATTTCACAACGAAGTTTAATCGACTATGGTGTCTTCGTCTACTGCATTGAGAAAATGAAAATTCATGCTATTTACATGTTTTTCATGATTCTCATGCCCGGTAGGCATCTACGTGTGTGAAGTTAGCTTCATTTCGGTGGCTTAATTTCTGAACACTTGAGAAAATTCGCACAGAACAACAAAAAAGAGCATAATATTGAAATATCGAGAAAAACTTATTTCCTTTATATGAATACTATCATATTACATCATAGTTCATAGAAATACTTCAATTTCTACGAAACAGAATCAATTTTTTTTCAAAATCACTAATATTATAATTGTGAAGTACCTAGACATTGTTTAAAGTTTTTTTTCCTGTTTTTCGAAGAGTAGAAAAATTCTCAAAAAAATTTAAGGCCTGAGCCGGGCGTTTGAAAGGCGCAAAGTGATCCTTGGACCTCGCCCCATCATATCCACTTTGTCAAAAGTGCTCTCTTAATTTGAATCAGTCAAAAATGCCTAAACTGACTGATAAAATAGAGAAAATCAAGTCACTGATAATCAGTCAAATTCCACTGATTCCCCAGTTAATCAGCGTCATTTTACTGCTAATCAGTGAAAAATTACCGATTCAAATAGTAGATTTTGATTGTTGAATCAATGAAAATTAGTTGACTGATTGAAATCAGTAAAAATTTACTGATTCAAATTAGTGAATTTTCATTATTGAAACAGTGAAAAAAACTTTCACTGATTGAATCAGTAATTAATTAACGATTGAATCAGTGAAAATTTATTTTTACTGATTCAGTAGGGAAGATTCACTGATTGAATCGTACTTTTTTTTACTAATTCCTACAGTGATTTGATTGTGTCGATTTTAATCAGTCATTATTGACTGATTCAAATTAAGAGAGTGGACACATCAATTCGGTTTTTTTGAGGATGGGATAAGATCTCATGTTCGGAATTTTTCGAATATTTTCCACTTTATCACCTCCGATTGGCCATACTCGCGCACTCTGATTAGTTGGCTCACGACATAAATGAGAGTAATTTGAACGGATCGATGTGCCCACTTTTGGCAAAGTGGATATGTTGGATGGGGGGGGGGGGGGTCCAAGGATCACTTTGGGTCTTTCAAAACCCCGGTTTAAGCCTTAGGTTTTTTTGAGAATTTTTTATGCTTGAAAAAAATTGAAAAACCAACAATTTCAATTTCTTACCTTAGCCTGAGAGGAAACAAATTGAATGACGTGTCCACTTTAGGTAAAGAAGATATAATGGGGGAGGTCCAAGGATCATTTTGGGCCTTTCGAAACACAAGCTCAAAAGCCTTACTTGTTTTTTTTTAATTTTTCAATTTTTGCACTTTGAAAATCTTTGAAAAATTCCAAACCTGAGAACTTATGTACCTTCTCCTCAAAAGAAATAAATTGATGTGCCTACTTTTGGCACTCTGGGGGTTTTGGAAGAAGGTCCACGGATAATTATAAACCCCTCAAAACCCCCGCTCAAGTCTTAAGTTTTTTTTCTATTTCACATTGTAAATATTTGATATTCTCATCTTACTCCAGCCTGTGAGGAAATGAATTGGTGTGCCCACTTTTGGCAAAGTGGATAAGGTGGGGGAGGTCAAAGGATCATTTTGGGCCTTTTAAACCCCCCGGCTCAAGCCTTAGGTTTTTTGAGACTTTTTTATGCTTGAAAACAATTGAATGACCAACAATTTTCACTTCTTACCTCAGCCTGAGTGGAAACGAATCGATATGCCCACTGGATTATTTTGAACCTCTAAAAACCAGGGATTTCTAAAAAATATTTTTACACTTGGGAAATGTTTGAAAAATTTCCTGTTCCACAGAGTTCCAAAGATTTTCATGATTTGGTGGACTGAAGAAAGACATTAAAATTGCTGAGGCGGTGGATTGATTTGTTAGCTGTGAAAAATGTGAGTGAGGAAAGAAAATTTCATTCAATCACAAAACAAATTACTGCTATCATAAATATTTTGTTTGTATGATTTCCTTTGTGAAAAGAATGTCAAGTTATAACTAAGTTATAAGACAGCTACCTTCGAAAAATAAAATTTCAGCATGTTATTGTGGGTGAATTTTTTGCAGTATTCAGAAATAAATATTTTGTTTGTATGATTTCATTAATTGAGGAGTCAGACGTCGGAGAATAATAAATAATAGTTTTAGGAACTAATAAGAAATAATTAGGAACAATACAATAACTGTATTTTGATAGTACGTGATTAATTAATAAAAGAAAATATTCGTACGTCGAGTTCGAGTGTCGTAGTAAATTTTAATTTTGATTTACCAATAATTATGTGGAAAGTGACGTTCAGCCATAATTTACCTACCATCAAACAGCATATTTTTGTGAGTATTCCCTTGATTTAATCATCAATTGATTTCCTTTGTGAAAAGAATGTCAAGTTATAACTAAAAGTTATAAGACAGCTACCTTCGAAAAATAAAATTTCAGCATGTTATTGTGGGTGAATTTTTTGCAGTATTCAGAAATGAAGCTATCTTCCGGACCCTCCATGTTGTGGTAAAAATTTTGGTAATTAATGTTAATTATCGGAAGTATTTCAGTAATAATGACAAATTATCGTAAATATTCTAATTACGATAAATTACAGTGAATAAATCAATAATTACGGTAAATCACCATAAATTTCAATTATAGTAAATTACCGTAAATATTTCAGAAATACGGTACATTATTATACCTATTTTAATAAGAACGAAAAATTTGTAAGAGTAAGACATGATTCGCACGATATCCGCTTATAGGGGGGGGGGGGATGTGCATTGGATGCTGTGCTTCTCCCTTCCATAAATGCCATAAAACTATTGTGAAGGCCATATTCTCGATACTCTTGGCTACGTCCAAGACGATATCGAGAACAATCTTCAGTTGAAGCATTTTTTTATAGGTAAAAAGAAATTCGAAGTGAAATATTCGTATGCAAAGAAAGTGCAAGTAGTTTTTATTCATTTCGCATGTAAAACAATGCGAGTTACTCGGATTAAACTCTGATTGAAATTTTTTTTCCTCACTCACATTTTTCACACCCAACAAATCAATCCACCACCTCAGCAATTCTTCTCACCTCCAACTCATCGTATAATTCTACACCTAAAATCAGCTTCTTCGAAACCCCTGCCCTTCTGTAAACATCTACGTATAAATAAAAATTTCCAACCCATCAAAATCCGTAAAAAGTTTACAATTCGATCGCAAAATCCAAGCTAGTTCCAAGGGTCATAAACTTATGGACTGTTCCGGTTTCGGTTGACCGAGCACGTGGTCAATTCCGTCGCCGACCCGGTATAAATTTTACATCTTAGGGATGGCAGCTCATCTGACATCTTGTCTGTTACCCTCGTACTTTTATTCCAACCAATACGACGATTATATTAAAATCGAAAAAAACCAGAACGAAAACAAAATAAGAAAAAACCATCACGGTGCACCGTGCGGACGAGAAACTTAATACTTGACGCTCGTCTTTAAAAAACCGCCACAATCCAGATGTCAATTTCGTGTAAAACTTTTTCAACCATCGAGTCGATTTTCATCTTTGAAGCTGCGAACTCGAAATATATCAGCTGCGAGTAACAATAGCTTGGCATGTCGAATAGGTACAACTTGTTGAAGAAAAATCCCCTCCTCGTCGCAGAGCGAATCAAAACACATCCGAGGGTGAATTTTTACAACCGCCATTAAATTTTTCTCGACAATTTACGAAAATTAAAAAGCTTTTAAATAATTTCCCGTCGTAGCACGGCTCGATACGTTTTAGAAGAAATTCCGTCCTCTGGCCCTTGTTCTCGTTCGCAGCTGGCGAAAGCTTTTAACTTCGGCAGTTCAGGGAGAGATTCGAATCGTGGGTACGCCGATATACGTCGTGTTCGTCGTCGACAACGCGAGGAATTACCAAGAAAAGTGTAGGCAATCTTTAGCACACAGCTACGTTAGACTTAGACAATTACCTCGTCGTTATTTGATATGCAAATTAACGCCGGTACTGCCAGCTTTACAAGCATGTATCTAAACACCGTGTTCAAATGAGCAAAGTTCTAAAATACGACCCATGTAATACCGCAAATTATCTTAAAGTATCCCTTTCTTCGTAATTGATCCCACAGCGTAACACACAACTGAAGAAAAGTTTATTGAAAAGCGAATTAATTTTCGCACGCCGTAATTTCTCTCCTATTTTCGCACAATGCTGCCGCCGACGTCGGGTTGTCGCTGCTGTCATTGCCCTTTAGGTTCCATTTTACAAACAAATTTTACTACGGAACGTACATCGAAGAGGATTGAAAAAGTGGCCGCGTTTGTGGTGAAATATTCTTAGAAATGTTCAAATAGGTAATGCAATTCTTCTAGGTGATGAAAACAGCAGCGTCCAAACTATCAAAATTGTAACTTTCGCAATTCACCGAACGAGGCAAAAAAGGCTAGAGAATCCAAAATTTTGAAACTGTGAATAATCAGACGGGCGGAAGTTTTTTACGTAATTTATGATTTTGGAAAACTTGACCCAAATTCAAAGTGGTATCTAATTGAAACTTCATGACAATCTTGTTTCATGTTTTTCTTCCTCTTATCACTATTAGACTGTTTGAACTTATATGTACCTTCAAGTTGAGATCTTCAAGTAAAAATTATCTATCTATTGATTTTTTTTGACAAATTAAGAATTAATTTTAAAAGAAGACGTTTGACCGAAAGGTCAGTTAAAGATTATCAATTTTCAAAACAATGAACAAAATACTGCCTGAACGAAGCGAGGAGAGCGAAAATTTTTCAAAAAATACTGTTTAAAGAGCAAAAAATGCACTTTTTACATTTTTATAGTTGAAAAATCTCTTTCAAAGGGCTCGCATGCGGGTCCCTAAAAAAACTGCAGACCAGCCCATCGATCCTATCCAAAATTCATTGTTGAGAAAAAAGTTTTTTTGAAAAAAAAAACAAAAAACAGAGGTTTTTTTGTTAAAAAGTTTTTTTCGGTTTAAAACTTGTTATAATTGAGAATGAAAAAAACATGTTTTAAACGTAAAAAAAAACTGTTTTAAACACAAAAAAACATATTTTTGGCCTCTAAAAAATTTAATAAGATAAGGTTACAGTTACATTGGTTTCAGTTTTCGTTATATGCATTGTATCAAAAATTGTCAAAATTTTTGAAACCCCAGGAAAATATATTCGTGAAAAAGTCAGTTCTCACTTATCAGTTGTAATAGAATTTTTTAATCATTTTTCTCGTACTCAGCGTAAAAAATACTATAAATTTCATTCCTTTTTGCATATAAAATACACATTTTTCAAAAAAAAAAACAGACAGATGAAAAAAAACATGTTTAAAACAGAAAAAAACAATTTAAAACGATTTTTTGTTCAAAATAAAAATTGTTTTTTCTTCTTTGTTTTGAACACGTTTTAAACGTTTTTAAACAAAAGAATTTTAAACAAAAATTGGCCAACACGGTGCAGGTGTAAGTAACTAAACTAAGTACCTACATGGCCTTATGAGTAAGTAAGTTTTTTTTTTATGTTGGAGGTTTCATCATCATCTTTCAGTATTAAAAAGATATTATAATTTTAATTTAAAAAAAGAAATCAATCCTTGGTGAGCCTCTTTTCTTGTACACGGTTTTGGTACAAATGCTAATTAGAAAAAACACACCACAAATGTGAATACGGAAGGCTATGCTATAAATGGCAGATACTGTTTGTGTGTTTTGGCTTCGTACAATTCACATCACATTTCAGAACTTCTCCCAAGGAAATACAAGTTCAACCAATAAAAATTGTCCCAAAACGAATCTACTATAATGAAAAAACCACTCATTTTGTCAAATAACATGAAAATCGTTCAAGAAATCATAGAAACTCCACAATAAATACTCTTGGAGATCCTAATCATTTATAGGTACTTACTGCATCTCTTTGAATCTGAATCAATTTTGTCAAAATTTCAGCGTTTTAAATTGGCGAACGGCATGAATTTTACTACAAATCAATAATTTCTTACTAATTTTTCAGAAAATTCGCCATTAAAAAAATTGGCAACATTTAACCGAAAAATAATCGTTGATTCTAAATATGTACCTTACTTTTAGCAGGTAGGTGGTACCATTAATTTCAATGTTTCAAAATAAATAATTACAACCTATTTCAGAAACAGAGAATAATTTTACAATAGTATTATACTTGAGAAATGCAAAAAGAGCAAAATTTGGAGGAAATTTTACCAAAGTCCTCTTATGTATCTAATCCGCTGAAACTGAAGAACTCGAAGAATTAACGATACAACCACAATTTAAAGTATTCGGTATTGAAACATAAGGCATCTATACAATCACATTACATATTATAAATTTGTACTTTATCCCATTTTTCTAGATTGAAAATTTCAATTTTTTTTTCTCAATTTTCATATTATATTACATAGGAACCCTGACTATAAAAAAAAAAAAAATTGCTACGAATTGATGAAATCCAAGCAAGTCTCAGTATTTTATCCAGTTATCCTCGTTAAAAGATTGAATATGAATAATCAATAATGAAAAGAGGTAGAAGTTTGTGAAAAAACTTGGGTAATTGTACTTCTAAGAGAAAAGATAAGAAGTTTCTCCGAGTCCGAATAACTAAAACAGTGCTTTCTAATACACATTGTAATAGCCCAATAAAAAAATTTCAGATCTGATCATATTTCAAAAATGTCCCAATCTAATTTTATCAAATTACATCAAATCATATCTCATTGCATCAATTCATATCTGAAAAAATTATGACGGTTCAGATCCAGTTTGATATGATTTGATCAAATGACATCTAATTTGATCAAATCATACGTTAAAAAAAATCAGATGTAAGATATAAATTAATTGGGACATTTTTGAGATCAGATTTTATCTGTTTTGATGAAATTTTATCTAAATCAGATATGATTTGATAAGATTTGATCTAAAAAAATTTTTATCGGGAGGTAGATACCTATAGAATTGATGTTGACAGAATTTGAAAATAACACAAAAGTCTACTACAGCACCTCAGCTCAACTTCACTACATTCCACCTCTACCACACGTAAACTTACCAACTCTCCCACAGCACATTCTAAGTTTAATATCGTTCCATCTTTCGTAACCATTAACGACAACCTTAAACGATGTAAAACTCGCGGTCGTCATTTTCACATCCAATTCATTTCGACGAATACCTGTCACCTAGAAATTTCACAGCGTCGAAATTCGTACAAGAAACCATCATCCTTGACCTTATACAAACGTTCCAAACACAGTTCAATTCAAACCCCCAAAAAACAGGCCAGAAATCTGCGAGAGAGAAAGTTTTCATCTAATAATAAGTTTCATCGAGTCGTTTTCGCCAACCAGCCGAGAACACGTTGGGTTCTACGTGCTTTAAATTTTTATCAGTCGGATGACGCTGGTTGATGGGAGGGCAGGAGAAGGCACCACTGAAACGATGTCTGCTCGTGGGACATCACCAATATACATATTTTCAACTCTATTAAAATCATTTTATTGACAAATTAATCATTTTTCGGGTTAAATACGATGTCATCGGAGAGTTCAAATAGTGATGGCAACTTTTCATTGCAGAGATGTCCGAAAAACGTGAAATTCGTACAACTGCAAATGATAACCAATTTTGCATACAAATTTTATTTCAATAATAGCTTTCTATGTGGAAGTTTGTACTCTTCAATCGAAGTCGGTCATCATTTCGTTCTTTATTTATTCTAGTTTTCAAATAAAATGGTAATATGTTCATTCCTTGTAGGTATATTCGTACCAAATCTTTAAAAAATTCATTTCGAACGATTTGAAAACTTGGATAAATTAAACGGAGCGAAAGTTTAGGGTGTTTCACGAATCGTTTGATATAGGTAAGGTACATTTATTCATTATTTTTTCGCGACTAAACGAAGTCTATCTGCAACAATCTGAAGCCCTGCAGATTTTGGCTCAAAGGGAGCTAAATGAGTTGAAGTGTTATCCCAAGGAGTTACCTACAGAGTTTGTTGGTAAATTTGATGCTGCTGTGAATAAATGTCGTGATGCTGGGAAACCGCTGGAGGAAAATACCAAATTGCATAATTTCATTATGAAACTGCCTCCCTCCCTCAATTATTTGGCTGATATGATTGAAAACAGTCAAAATTCACCGATTCAAGCAGTAAATATTTTTACTGATTCAATATTTTTAATGAAAATTCACAGATTCAATCACCGATTCAAGCAGTAAATATTTTTACCGATTCAATATTTTTAATAAAAATTCACAGATTCAATCATCCACTGGTTCCTATAGTGACTCAATTTTGTCGATTTAAATCATTCAATTTTGACTGACTCAAATTAAGAGCTGCGGGTTACCAACTCAAAAATATTAAATTTGGGCTTCAAGAAATTTCCAAAATTTCTCAGTTCTGAGTGTCTTTCGGTAACTTTACTCTCTAAACTTGAATCAGTCAAAATCTGAAGAGTGACTGATCGAAAGAGACGGAAGCATGTCACTGATTGGCAGTGAAATTCCCCCGATTCCGCAGTTAATCAGAGAAATTTGACTGATCAGTAAAAAACTACCCATTCAATTAGTAAATTTTTATTTTTGAATTCGTCATTTTTGCTCAACTGCTGAAATGAATCAGGGGAAATTTTAATTCACCGGTTAAATCAGTAATTTTTACGATTGAATCAGTAATTAAGTACTATGATTGAATCGGTGAAATTTTATTATTACGAATTCAAAAATAAAAATTCACTGATTTCTACAGTGACGTAATTCTATCGATTTCATTAGTCAATTTTTGACTGATTAAGATTAAGAGAGTATTTTTGATATAACTAAGGCATCAAAGTCTTAGAATAAGATTCCTTCAGTTTTCAGCGTATCAAGTAAAGTACATATTCAATTATTCATATCCTTAATCATCAGATTACTCATTTCTTTTTTAGAATTATCTATTGCAACTTTTCGATTTTAAAGGTAGACTAAATAAAGGTGATGAAATGAAAATTATCAGAAATCACTAAAGAACTGTCAGAATCGTAGCACAGTAATAAATCATTGAAAAAATTTCACCGAAAGCGAACAATGAAAAAATAGCTGTAAAATCAGCAAATATTCACAGAAAATTCGGTAAAATACCAGAAATTTATTGAAAAACCAGCGAAATCCTTTGAAAAATTCAACGAAAATTCGCTGAAAATCAAAGAATTTTGCTAATTTTGTCAGTGCAGCACTGATTCGAAATAAGAAAGTACTAACTACAAAGCGTTATACAATGATATTTAAACGAATTATAACCACGCAGTAAGTTCATATCAATCCATCCTCAGGTGTATAAGAAAATGATCCGTGCAGAATCAATCGTACAGAAATTATCACGTTAAATTTAACACTTGAAAAAATTTCTTCCGCCGAATCGAACAAAATCGAAAAGTAATCTATATTAATGGTTATCCTAAATGACGTCGAAATAACATAAATCACGCAAACAGTGTATAGCAATACACCGAGTCAAATAGCATTTCGCTATCACACCAGCTCTCTATGATTGATGATGAACAGGCTACAAAACGCCGCAACATTTTTTCACCCTGTTTCTCGCTTCTTCGCGCTGCCTCCAGAGGCGAGAAAAAAAAATCTACGCAACAAATACGTATCACAGCACGACAGAGCTGCACGCAAGTCACCACGTTCGCTCCGTATGTATAAAAAATAACCCACGTTAGAACGAATGGGGAACGAGAAGAGGAGTACTCGACGGTGCTACTTACGCGGTTATGCTGTGATACCCCGTACTATCAATTTTGTCGCAATATTTAACAGGAAGTATACACGGATCAGAATTTTAATTGGAATCGTCCGAATATAGCGGATATAAAAATTTATAGCTTTTTTTCCCCCTCTCTCATTCATAAATATATGGCGATGGTTGGAGCTAGTGTTGGTACATTTTTCACTCGATTTCTGATATCTATCCTGGTACAGATATATGGCTAAATAACTTGGACGAATATTAGCGTTGTACATTATACAAGGGTTCGTCGTCGGGAATACGAGCCAGAAAATATTTGGCATTTTTAGACGAATTTTCCCTCCGGGAGGTTTGTAAACTACTGCTACGCAAGAGTGGGTAGGTACGATGGGGGGTTCTGCGCCAGGAGCAACGAAATAAGAAGCGTGGGCGATTAAAATGTTGCTGAATTCAGCTCACGGAGTAATGAACAAGTAATGTATGATTTTCTGACCATGAAAATACAACAGATTTTCATCAGATTTTGTGTTGTGATGAAATAATGAATTATTCGGTGTATCATGCACTTGAAGATTGAAGAGAGCAGGGAAAAATACAGAAATTAAAATTCGAGTTTGGTTAAATTTCCTCAAAACGCTCTCAATACCGTGATATATTTTTTTAAATGGATATTCTTTCCCAGAACTCATCAATAGGGTCCAGAAAAATATAAAATACATTTTTTTTTTGTATTTGATATAATAGTGCATTTTCAGCACATATGTATTTGCGTTTCGTGAAATTTTGAGTAGAAAAACCAAACTTAATTTTCAGGGTGTCTAACAAACTTTCAAAATCCAAAAACAGGACCTTGACAGGGCCATTTAAAAATCGATACAAATCAATTTTATCCCCACCCACCCCCAACTAAAATTATTTGTTTTTTTCTCAATAATTGTAAGAAATGAGTGTAAATTTATTTTAAAAATTCAGTAATAAGGAAGATACATGGAAAAGAAAAAATATGAAAATTCACCGAGCCCGAGCGAAACGAGGGGCAAAAATTCTTAAAGAAAAAGGCATTCAAAAGTTGAAATTTCTTCAGCCACCCTGTATCATTTCTCATCACCTTACACAATGTTGTCACTGACGACATTTCAAATATTAGCTACTTATTTTGGCGAATGGGATCTCAAAATTGTTACAAAACAGGACTTCTCAGTGAAAACCTCTAAAAAGACACCTAACGACGTTTTATCGAGGACCATATGGTGGCGGGAGACCATTTTATATACTTCGCAACCTTACAAACTGTACCAGGAAACGATAAGAGATATTCAAACGAAATCAAATCGTCACCCCTTTATAACAAAAACGTCGCAGCGGGATCCTACAGCAGAATTTGTCAAACCAGTATTCCATTAATAGAAAGTAAGCCCTTTTGAGTCATAAAAAATTCTCTTGGTCAAGACTGTGGAGTCGTCATACTGCCTTTACCACAGATAAATAAAGTTCATGGCAATTAACAGGATAATCAAGAAGTCATCTCTGAAAATGCTTACCAGCTCCACTTCACATAAACCGAATGTAAGTAGGTCGTAAATATTCATAAAACCAATAGTTTTATTCAAATTGGAATTGACGTCTCTTGTTTATAAAAATAATCTTGATGGGGGGGGGGGGGGGTGACTTGATTGGTTACTTCGTAACTACCATTTTCTAAGAAGAAAAGTTTCAACTCTTTTATCGTTGTCTTTTGAATTTCTACAATGAAAAATTCGTCACATATACGTGAGATCAAATCAGGATCACCAGATAAATGCTGGTCCATGTATGCTTCTTGATTTGATCTCAGGTAGAGGTGGTTAAGTTTTATTGTAAAATCGAATGCTACACATTCAAAAGACAATGGTAGAAGTTCATTTCTTTCGTTACCTCAATGTATGTCCGTTAAGTATACATCTTACTGTCTGTCGGTTATATCATGACACTTTTTACAGTGATACCAGCAGGCGAAAATTATTGAAGGGTTTCTCAAATCAGCAAAAAATTAACAAATAAGTGGCTAGCAAAAAGGAATTTTGTTTCAATTTTTCAAAAAAATCAATGTTTTGATTGTTTATTTTCCGAATAAATTTTTTTCTGAAATTTGAGAATCCCTAGAATTTAGAACTTTTTGTTCATTGGTAACCCTGCAAAAAGTGTCATGATATAACCGACAGACAGTATTCATTGTATGTTTTGATTTTTATTCATTTTTTTGTAAAATTGTTTTTTATTTTCAATTATGTATATCTATATTTAATCCAATTTGTAGAATAATTTCAACATCGTTGAGTCCCAAGCTTGTTAACTAATTCTTCCAGAAAACTGAACTTGATACTGATTTTATTCAAGTTGCATTCAATTTATTTTAAAAATATCAATTTATCATTTTATTCAATTCCAGAAATCCTTTTTTTCTGCATTTTTTTAACCTATTTTGCGCGAAGTTATCGAGTAATTTAAATTTGGCGAGATAACTGGCAGTATTTTAATGATAGAGCTAACTATCGATATTTTAAAGAATTAATGGATTTGTGTCTGGAAAAAGAAGATTTCTTGAAATAGAAAAAAATGGAAGATAGAGCTAACCATCGATATTTTACAGAATTAATGGATTTGTGTCTGGAAAAAGAAGATTTCTTGAAATACAAAAAAATGGAAGATAGAGCTAACCATCGATATTTTACAGAATTAATGGAGTTGTGTCTGGAGAAAGAAGATATCGTGAAATACACAAAAGTGGAAGTGACAAAATAAAAATATTGAAGATTACTGAATCTCATTAATGGTTAATGCATGCTTCGCCGAGTAGGATGTATTTTTGGATTTCTGCACTTCATACGATAACATTGGTGATCATTATTTAATCTGAAAGCCCCAAAGCTTCATAATTCTTTCAGAAACCTATTTATTTAAATACAAATTCAATCAGAGTTGATTTACACCTAAAAATAGGTGTTGATTTTCTTTCATTCGAGTGCATATTACTTCGATTCTCGGAATAGAATGGTAAAGTCGATAGAGACTTTATGAGCTACGTGATACGATCCATCGACGAAGCTTGCGAATCGGGCAGGATGTGGGTCTGAAAAGAAGAAGAGTCCAGAAAGCTGATTTTACATTTTTCAGAATCTGTTGTTCCAAAATGATGAGTTTTTGAGTTTAATTTACGTACGTGGGCTTGAAAAATTGTCAGTAGGTAGTTAGGTACATAGTTACAAAAGCTCATTTTACAGAACGTTTATATTTCAAATTTGAGTACCCGTTGAACACAAAGTTATTGAATAATTTCAACATTAGGTATTAATTATTTTATGTGATCTAAGAGTCTCCAAGCTTGCTCTTTCATTTTTGAGAATCTGTTTGTTCTTTTCACCAAAATGATAAGTTTAGAATTCCAATTGAATGTTTAAAGAGTTTAAAACAAAAAAGCAGATTGGCATCGTAAATTTCATGAGTAAGTTTCTTAAATCTGTTTTCACTCATATCTCAAATTTTTCATCATTCCATAAGCGACACTCTCGCGATAGAATGAGCCGAAAAGAGAAAAAAAAATCATGAAAAGGTATCCGCCATGCGGTATAAAAGTTCTACGCTGAGGAGACTTGAAAATTGAAATTTAAAAAAATTCAAAATCGATTCATATCTTATGATTGCGCAAAAGCCTTCGCAATAATTCTTCAAAAATACAAAATTTAAATTTGAAAAAATCGGTATTTCATATCTTTTAGAATTTTACTCCATAGGAGAAAAAATGGCAAAAATTTCAAAAAGCTACAAAACATCGATTTTTTCAAAAAAATTGAGCGTTTTGGTTCAGATAGTTATTCAAATAGGTTGTAAAATCGAGTTTAATAAATTTTGATTTTTTTCTGAAACATTCAGTGATTTTCGCACTGCAGATGCAGAAGTAAATTTTTGGCAATTTTTGAAGAGTTGAAAGCTCTTGCGTGATCGAAAGATGACACGAATCAACTTTGAATTTTCTTCAAGTCTCCTCAGCCATACCTTTTGTGCGGGGTACATTTTCAAAATCAAAATTTTCGGTTTTTGAGCCCACCTTATAGTATTACGAGTTGTTGAGTTATAATTTTTAATTACTTGTTTAAAAATAAAATATATTAATTTTTGTTTTATTATAGCATGTTCATCAGTGTTGCCAGTAGTGGGGATTTGTCCCCAAAAGTGGGGAAATTGAAGGTTTTGTTTGAAGCAGTGGTGATTTACCGGTGATTTTTCTAATTTTTTTTTTTCAAATTTTCCTTTAAAATACAGAGTTTTATAATTTTAACAAAGTTATGATGGAATATTTTATGAAAAATCGAAACTAACGAATGAAATTGTAAGGAAATTTTGTTGGTTTTTCGGTTTTTTGCATCAACACTGCTTCACTCATTTGATGATTATTGATTTCAATGATTTCATTGATTTCCGTGAATTTTGAAAATCGATGACTTTTTTTTTGCTTGAGAAACTGTTTACCCGGCAAATTCCCCTCGATCCGTCTCTCATAAGCCTTGAAAAAAAATTGGTGATTTTTGGAAACTTCGATGTGGGGATTTTTGGTATTTTCATCTGGCAACACTGATGTTCATTATGAGTTTTGTTATTTTGAAAAAATTTGCCCAAGTTTTTATGATTTTAACGATATTGATAATGTCAACATTACTTGATACCAAAAACCAGAATACATTTTTTCTACGAATCCATTCACAACTTGCTCATCTAGTGGCAGTGAAAAAGAAGTCAGTCCATTTTGTCAATTTTCAAGAACTGTTGATTGAAACAGTCCTATCCTTTAAAATTGAACCCCGATTGTGACAAAAAAATATATTCAAAAATCGGACCAGAATAGAATATGTAATGTACACGGCTATAAGAATACTTTCATGAGCGTAAAAAAAAGGAAGTTTTTTTTACCGCTTCGGTGAAAAATGGTATTTTGGAGTTGCATATTTTAATGCATTGCAGCTAGAAATCTCAACCGATTTTCAATTCGAAATGAAGAAGAATTGCAGTACCTTCCAGACAGATCTGATTTCTACATCTGTTCCAAAATCTTGCCACAAAATACATCACGATTCAGAAAAAAAATACAAATCTCTTCCACTTTCTACGAATTTTTTTCAACCTGCAAATCCTTTTTTTCTTACACATTTTCCCAACCTTCCACAATAATTCTACCTCACATCATTTCACCAAGTTTCCTGCTACGGAAGAAAATTCGGCCATTCTTTCCAATCTACAGTCCGTTAATCTTTCTTTTCTCATCCAAGCTCCACATATACGATTCTACAGCAACACAAAACGAGTAAAAAGTTTACTCCAACAAAAGTTAGGTCGTATATTCTGAAAATATCGTCGTTCATATTTTCATATCCTCGTTCGACTCAACTTATTGTGACATTCAAAGTAGCACGGTAATCCTCGACAGCACAGACCACTCTATCAAATACATTTCTATACGATTAAAAAAAAAAGTAAGGTAAAAAATGACTCACCGAATATCGAGTAGGAGCTTTCAACTCTGTAATACCTTTGTACCAGGTAATATTAGCCGGAGGTCTGGATCCCTTGGCCTGACAGGCGATTTGATACTGATGCCCGGCGCTCATCTCCTTATTTTCATCCAAAAAACGTATTTCTTCCGCTCCAACTGCGAGATAAAAAAAATTCGCAATTCGTTAGAATTAAATTTCCACCTAGGTCACATCCCTCTTTATCGTATAGCTCGAAATGAAAAAATACCAAGTTTTTTTTCACTTTCTCTCTCTCTCGCTCGCTCCGAATCTAATTTTCATTTCGACTGAAAATACACCTCGAGTAACCAGAACTCATGGTACCTGAAATTTTTCAAACAAATTTTCAATTTTCCGTATGCGCCTGGTAAAGAAGAGAAAAAAAACAATTTTAAAACTAATTTAAGCCGAGGGAAATGGATGAAATGAAATGACTTTTTTTCTTCTTTTTTCTTTGACAATTTCTGCGGTGGGAAAAATTCAACGAAATGGTGCCTTGTAATACTGTGTTTAAAAAAATAGAAAACGAAAGAGACAAGGGGAAGGAGACGCGGACGCCCTTCATTTACGTGTGGCATTTTTTAAAAAGACGTAGAATTGACACGGCCAGACAGAAGGGGATTCAGTCAAATTGCGAGCAATGTTGACGATGAACCGAAATGAACGCGAATTATTCTAATTGGCGAATTCGATTTTAAGAGTAATACAAAATTACGACGATTCCGCGAGTAAAATAGATACGACACGAATTCAACGATTATGAGTAGGTCGTTCAAATACCAGACAAAGGACCCGTAGAATTTTCCAAAAAATCATACGGAATGCAAGAAAAAAAATACGAATAAAAGAAAAATTCTCGATAACGAGAGTACTTATTCGAAACGTAACTAAAGATGACAAAGGAACAGAAATGTGGACCGGAGAAAATACTTTCATTGATTTTATTTCCAAATAAAAAAGCTTTTAGTTTACCGACGGTCGGTGGGGGGGAGGAGGGAAAAATAAATCTCGAAAATAAACCACATTAGTACGTTGACCTCCCCCACAATTACGTTCGGAGCCGCGGGATCGATAAAAATTGCATCATCAATCATAAAAAAACAGACAAGATGGATTAAAAAATTATCCGAAAGAAGCTCACGGGAAATTTTCCACCAAAAAACACGTCGGAGATGGAAAAACTAATGAATTTTTCCATTCTAGCTTTCAGAGAGATCCGATCCCACATCTCTCTCGCAATTTCACTTTTCCCATCGTATAAAATTCCAAAGAGAATAATGTACGAAGAAAACATAACCGTTGGCAAAGTCAAGGTGAAAAAATTTCCCAAATTCGTATTAATGTTTCAAAAAGGTAACTCCAGCTCGTAGTATTACCAACCGAATAATAAAATAATGATGGAAACGTCGTAAGTTATTTTTCCGAAATGAATTTTTAACCGGTGTTTCATTACGAAAAACCACATTTCCTCGCAAAAACCTTTCAAATTCTACCCTTTCACCTCATCGGCAAACCTATCTCTGTAAAATTCCGCGATTCGAAACAAATCACAAAATATCCATTTCAACCTCCAAGGATTTTCTCGACAGAAGAAAAACATCATCTACTTCGACATACTCGTATCTACGAAAGAAAAAAAAAGACTAACCGAACCGAGCAACTCATCTGGAGTAAATTTGAAAAATGAATAATTCATTCGGTCTCGTTTTTCACCGTATACCTGCTGCACGCTGCGATCACACGTATGTGAAGTTCAAAGCACTGTAAATCTACGATGAGTAGTATCAGCAAAATATATCTAGCCATTGAAAAATCCGGTTTGAATTACAAATTTTTGGCTAAATTATTTATACGAAGAAAATCGTCGTTAAGATTCAATGATGCATGAAAAAATTCATGATCATGTTTGAAATTACACATTAAAATTTTATCAAAGATCAAGTACCTAATTCAGTTTATAAGCGACTTACAATCAAAATATTCGGTTGTTTTTCTCAAGTAAGTAAGCAGGTTTTTTTTCATCTTGATCGCAGAATTGGGAATTTTCGATTATTACAAAATGAAATATTGGATTTTTTTAGAGACGAATGAAAAAGGGTAAGAAGCGAATTATAAATTTAAATTTTCAGCAGGTGTTTTTGAAGCCGGTTCAAAGTTTTCTTTAAATAATTTTTTAATTTAATTTTCAACTGTTAATTTAATTTTTATTATAATTTTATTATTGTGGACAGCAGGTAGGTAATAGATAACAGAACCAATCACTTTTCCTTCCTGTACTCATCATCAGATCAGTTTTCAAAAAAACGTGTCTAGTAGATCTGAAAAATGATAATTCTCATCATTCATAGAAAAATTTTTCCACTTTCATGTCATTTTTCTCACTTGAAATTTGCTCAAAATAAAATATAATAAGTACCTAGATCAAGCTGATGCGTATTTCAAGACGTTATACATTTTGATGTGGGAAGAATAGAAAAGTGAAGAATTTGCCAAAAAGGCCGTTAAACATTTAATTAGGAAGCTAAGCTAAAGGTAAGTAGGGGCTTCCAAGTGTAGGTTCGAATTTGATCCGTTTATTGATTTCTGAAATCACTCTTAAAGAAATTCAAGAAATTGGAAGGTAAATTTTTGTTTTTCACTGTCAAATTATTAAAAAAATTTCTATCTATTTCCTGGTCTCCGCTCGAATAAAATTTTGAGTTGAAACAAAAATAAATTGAAATTACGTTGAAAAATATCTCCATAATAATCCAAAATTACAGGGAGATACTAGTCTCATTTTAGATCTTACAAAACGATTAGAAGTAATTTCAAGACGTTTCAGAGTCTTCGGAAAATTTAAAAATTTTCCAACCCTGGCCATGAAAATGGTTTATATGAAAATTAGCACTTTTATAATCGTGGATTACCCAAATTTGCCAGATGGCCACCCCTATTTGAATGATTAGGTATAGAACAATTTTCTGAAATTTGCAATTTCGAGTTGAAATCAATTCACTCTCCAGGAAAATTCAAATATGAACTTCAACTCGAAATAATTACAAATTAATGTATCAAATACCTAGGTAAGCAGTAATTGGAGTTTCTCGATAATAGATTTTCAAAGTTCATTGCGGATAACTTTTACAGATTTTTCTCCCTTTTAGGAAAATTCCACCATTTTCAGTACTGAAAAAAAAATTGAATTAAATTTATCCAAAAAAATAATAACGTGTCCCAATTCTCAAAATAGGAAAAAATTTATCATTTTTTTGAATAAAATTTATTCTTTTTGGTAAAATTTATTCATTTTTTTGACAAATTTTATTATTTTTTAGAACAAATTTCACCTATTTTGTAAATTGAAACACGTTATTATTTTTTTGAATACATTTTATCATTTATTTGAATATATTTTATTATTTTTTGATTAAAATTCATTATTTTGGTAAAATTTATCAATTTTTTTGATAAAATCTATATTTTTTTTGATAAAATTTATCTTGTTTTTGATAAAATTTATTATTTTTGGGGTAAAATGTATTCATTTTCGTAACTTCTGTTTTTTCCGTGAGAAGGTTGAAAATAGGGTATCTGAGCACCAATTTTCATTTTTTTCTTCTTTTTTTAGTGATTAGACCAAATTTTGATATTTTTCAGCATGATGAAGTACCTAATTTAAAAAATACAGTTACAGTGTTTATGAATTGTGATCGCAGATAAATTCGAAAATATGATAAAGTGTAAACAGTGTGAACAATTTTTCGACGACATCGCTCAATTGGGACTTCACGTAGGACATCATAGCACAAAAATTTAATGTACCTAGGTAAATTTGTTTTTTTGCAAATGAACGTTATTTATGAACTGATTTTTTTGATATTCTTTAAAATAAACGTTGGACCCTTCTCTGCAGAGTAGCGTTGAATTTCGAAAAAATTGATTTAGAGTACATAAATATGTACTTATTTTGTATATTGATTTCAATATCATATTTAAATAATAATTTTAGTTTTTCTTTTAATTTTTTTTCTTCAACAGAGGAATAACTTTTTATGGTTTGATTTTAAATTGTAATTTTATCGTAATTATAACATCAAAATCAGAATTTCGTAGAAAATTATTAAATTGAATAAGGTGTTACCTTAAATGCCACAAAAATATTTATATATAGGTAGGTAGGTACATACATACAAATTTTCAAGGATTTAGATCGTATGGAATAACGAATAAAAGTTGATTAATAAAACTGAAACAGAGTGTTGTTTTCTTTTGGACAGATATGCAGTAGGGCGGGCCGAAATACTTAACAATTTATTCGATTTTCAAAAACATACCCCGCAAAAATTGTTGGGTGATGACATTTTAAGAAAATTCAAAATCGATTCATATCTTCCGATCGCGCATTGGCGTTAAAGTTTTCAAAAATTATCAAAAATTCAAAATTTTAAAAATTTTGAAAAAATAAAAAATTAATTTCAATCAATTTTAGAGCTTATTTAGTGACCACATAGACCGAATAACACTTTTTTTTGAAGAATGAAATCAACGTTTTATAATTTTTTTTTTGATTTTCCTTCATGCGAAGAAATAGCAGAAGTTTAAAAAAGATGTAAAGCATGAATTTGAAAATTTCAATGCCATTGCGCGATCGGAAGATATGAATTGATTTTGAAAAAAAATTTATTCTTCAAGTCTCATCAGCCAACAACTTTTGCGGGAGGTATGTTTTTAAAAATCGAAAAAATTGTTTTTTCGGCCCACCCTAAAATGCAGATCAATATTATAGGTAATCCAGTCACCTGAAAAAGCGAGTTCACTATGATGATAAAACGTGAAAGAGATTCTAAGGAATTTGTAATTTTTCTACAGCAGTCTTGGGAATAGATTGAGTAGGTAATTTCCATTTCGATGAATGGGTTCCTTGCAAATGATAATCCTCAAAAATCTGACGCAGTTGTTAGCAGGGTTGGGAAGGATTTAAATTCCAAAAAATCTAAAAATTCGGATTTTGGATTTGAAATCCTAATTTTTTAAAAATTCTTCACTTCGAAAATCAAAATCTTTTGTATTTTCGGCTCGGAATGGGAGATGAGTATTCTAGTTCCGCGGTTGTTTTTTTTCTCCGAAGTGAATGATAACTTTAGAGCTCTTAGATTTTTAAAGGGTTATGAATGTTTTTAAGTTGTAATGTTGTTTCTAATTTTAAAGTAGAAACGTTTCGAAGTTCAGAACTTTTTGCATTTTTTCAACATCACCTTCACAACTAGAATTTGGATTTCAGATTTCGGATTTTAAAAACGCTTTGTGACAGGATTTTGGACTTTAATCCGCTGTCTAAAAGAATTTCGAATTTTGGATTTGAAATCTTTTTGTGCAGTCTATCGCAGACTGTTAGGTAAAACGAATGGAAACCATCTAGATGTAAGCAATATTTTCAAAAAATAACCGCTTTTTTCAAATACTTTTAATCAAAATACATCTGTAATATGAACCTCAATTACCTACACAAATTCACAACCCCAAACAGCTTCTTTCTTTAAATTTTCCGCTCAAATCTCAAAATCGCCTTGCTTCATCAATAACAGAAAACAGAACACCTGAAATCTCAAAAACCATAGACCTTCACATCAAACATTCTCTCATCTCACATTCTCAAACACTCGTTACCTAACCTCAAACACACGTTTTCATCTCGGAAAAGGAAAAACTCGCATCAAACCAGACCCGAACCACTGCTGGGCCACAGATTGCGCTCCACAGAAGTAAATCTCATCGAGTTAATAGAATAAAAAGTCTGCTAGCTTCCGAGTAAATATAAGAAGTTTGACGCGAGTTAAATTCTTCAGCGCAATATAAGTGATAAAATTAAAAATGTTTATATCGTAACCTATTTTTCTATATCGTATTTCGCACAAAACTTTTGCCTGAAATCTGGGGAAAAAATTTCCTTTTAAAACAACCCAACGACACTTGGAAACTTTCTGCGAAGTTGATACTCCTCTCAATGCTATTTTTTTCAATATTTCTCAACGTATTGAGCAAGTATTGTTGAAATTATCACGTCTCGACAATATATACACTTCGAATCGTGCGAACTGTAAATACCGCCTCGTATCTCTCCCAATTCCATCTTCTCCTCCTTTTTCGTGCCACGCTTTTTAGAAATCTTTTACATTTCGTCGCCGATACGCGACGAAGAAACGCAAAAACCGAGGCGAGGATTTGATTTAAAGAGTCAAGAGACACATTAGAGCTGGTGTCGAAACATTGGCTGGTCGTTAAATCGTCGCGTACAATCGGCCCAAGATTATCGTCGCTATTTAAAAAAAAATTTATAAATCCCATCGCGAAGCTCGTACATAACATTTCGAGATAATTTAAAACTTCGGTCGTTTCAACGATAATCGTACGACAAATGACCGACCATAGATAAATAGATTACCTGTCAATTGCTATCAACGGTGGGTTTTCACCAAATGTATCTCTGGAATTCGTTTTAAATCAACTTCATCGCGGTCGTAAAATCTCCCAGAGTTGACTTTTATTCGCGGCTGCGATATCAACGAGTTAATTAACATTTCAAATAGGGCTGGAAAAAAACTTAGCCGGATAAATAATAGAGAAAAAAATACTCGCAGACCAACGTTGGGCATAATCAAAATACAATTATTTTACAATCATCTTTCCCCTGCTTTGGCATACTTTCCAAAGTATGCAAATTCTCCAAAAATTTGGCCATCGTTGCGGTGGCAAACCGTGCCCTATGGTTTGACTCAAAGAGGCACTGGTAAATTTCTCTTTCCATGCAAGAAAAACTTTTCAGTTGACTCGTTTGGGTATTATGTGAGATCGTGTAGGCCACATAATACCCTCTTCTTTCAACATCAGCCTGGTAAGGATCTCTATTCACATACACTTGGTATTTTCGCTAAATCCAGTATCTCGCGGAGACACCAAGAATGAAACTCCGACTCTTAATACCGTATTCTTCCAACATCTACATAATTTCGTAATCATTTCGAGACTACTTGGAGGTTGAAAGGCCTCGCACAAAGTATTAAAAAATCGAATTATGTAAAATATAGCTCCGCGTATGCGTTTCGTACTATTAATTTACAAACTTGAAGAAAAATTTCAGCTCACCCCTTGTTCCTCTTTTTCGCATCGTATGGTACTCGAAACTATGTAAATTAGACGAATTTGGAAAATTTTTGACTTTCAAAGTACCTATCTAGGCAGATCTCGTAAGACAAAGATCAGCCTATATCAGATGAGGGATATAAGTTTACGAGAAATTTTCAAAGTCAAAATTTCAATCTTGGCGTTCCTCCGATGCAAAATTCTTGCCATTAATTTACAACTTGGAGAATTTTCAGCCAGTCTGAAAATTTCCATCCGAAAGTATCTCATCTAAGGAATTAACGGAGCTTAAAAGTGTATACAGTTTGATACCAAAGTGAAACGAAAGTATGGGAGACTCCTCTGTTTGCCCAATTTTCGCCCAAAGCATACCGGTCCATCTGCCGCTGGCGCGTTGAATAAATTGCATAACTTTTCATTTTAAATATTACCCTGGATACAGTGTACATATGACTTTCTCTAGCACATACAACCATAGCGTTAAATAAGTTGGTACGTAATTTATTTCGCAAATGTATATGATATATGTGGTGTACATATGGTAAACGCCAAGCTATATTCTCTGGTTTATTATATTCCAATTTGTAAATTAAGTACCCTTTTGTGAACGAAAGTTTAGAGGAAATTATAACGATGACGTTGGAAAGCACGTTCTACGAGGTATTTATTGATATTGGGTATTATATTGGTTTAGAACAGAATTTGGTTCCCCTTTCATTTTGCATTCGAGGTAATAATGCTTCAGAAGGCCAATATGGCATGAGACGTCACCGAGGTAATGAAATTATTGCTTTTTACGTCGTCGGTCATTTGACGACACTGATTGATAATCAAAAGTTCACCAGTGGAAAATTAATTCCTTTAGCCTTTTGGCAGCTAAATTTCGATCGAATTGCTCGAATCGTCTCTTTTGATTTCATCATTTTTGAATGGAACGTTGAATAAATAATCTATGAATTTTCATTTTTTCTATTTTTTTTGGGGGGGGGGGGGAGGGAGGGGATAATTTTTCAAATTGCTATGATTAATTAAGTTCATCCGGTTTGAATATTCCATTTAATTTGTTTTTTTTTTCAGAGTTTTCGAATATCTCGATCTTTCAATTTTTTTTAAATAAAATGCCACTTGAGATTAATGTCATATTACCTAATATTGGAAAATATTGAAATTAATTTAGAACTGCTATCTAAATGCAAACTGTCCAACGCAACGATCCAAGCCGTTCTTAAGCATGGCAAGTAAGGAAGTAAGCAAAAAATAAGTTTTTTTTTTTTCGGGTTCAGGATACAAATATGCATACATAGTTACATACTATGTAACTTTCTGAACGACGAGGTTTTTCTCGACGATTTTTTAAATTGTTTTTAGGCATATTTAAGAGTATTATTACCAAATTGGGAAAATACACGCAAAAGTTGGACTTTCAGTTGAAATTCCAATCGAAAATAAAAAGATTATGAATGAATTTTCAAGGTAGGTAACTATCTCGTTAAATTGTCCAACTGATAAGTAAGATTTCAGTTTGAGTGACTGAATTTCCACATTTCAGTAAGTAAGTACCTAGCCTTACTAAGTATTTGATGTACCCATCTGTTTTTTTTTGAAATTATTGGTAAAGATTCAAGAAAGAGGAAGAAATTAATCGCGTGTAATTTTTTTTACTTTCTCGATGGTTTGAGCGATGAAGAATCAAAAGCAATGTGTTTTTTGGAAAGTTTTTTCAAAATCAAAATGCACTTTGAGTATAAAAATTGAAATTTTCAATTCCAGGATAACTTTTTGTTTTCTGACCAAGGATGGAAACTATTTCCAAAATAATTTTCGTGTATTTTTAATTTTTTGAATCAATTTTTTAGAACATTTACCACGATTTTTGAATTAATTTGTTACGAGGTTTTTTTTGGGCGAAAAAATGATAATTTCATTGGCCCAAGTGAAACGAGGATTTTTTTTCTAAATCGCGTAGGAAAAACAAACAAAATGACACTCCTTCAATCCAATTTAAAACAAACGTGCTGAATAATTGAAAATTTTTGTCAATTTTAGAAAAGTGAAATTTGTCCGCTATGCAAAGCGAGGGCGAAATATTCTTGAAAATGTATGTTTGAATAAACCCAACATGAATATTTTAAAAACATAGATTCCGTGATAACGTTTCTTGAAGATCTTTCAATGCAACGTAAAGCATTGGTAAATTTCATTTATTCATTAATTATTATATTCATCTTCGAAAGTATTTTCATAAGAAATATGAGACTGTGAAATTCCTTGTAACTGTTAAGGGTCAAAAATAACCCGAGACCCAAAATCGGTCAAAGATGACTCAAAATATTACTCATGGTCTGAAACCATTGAAAAATTATTAACCTCCACACTCACCCGTTCAGAAAATATCGCACCCCTTGTCGAAAATTCAGTCCGTGATACCACTGAATCGGGTGGATAAACAATAATTGAAATCTCAAATTTTACGTCTTTCCCCGAGTAGTATGGATGAGAATTTAATCCACATTTTTCCAAGTTGAAATTTTCAACAAAAAAAATTGAAAAAAATTTTCAGGGTGTTCACTCCGTTACAAACATGATTCCCCTGACTTTTCCAGGTATTCTGGACCAATTTCTTGAACTTTTCCAGACCTTTCAAATGTATGTTATTCATGAAAGATGGACATGAGAGCATAGGGGTCTAAAATGTTGAATTTCAATACAAGACCAAAAAAACCAAAATTTCTATTTCGAGTTATGCCTAATTTGAAAAATGGCCTACCATAATGTACGTAAATAGAAATGATCTAAGCTTTTACCTACTTTTCAATTTGAATCCCTTAGACACCCATGTGAACATTGTGGAACCTAAAAGTCCAATATACGATAAATAATGCGGCAATTACAAGTAAGTTACTTTACAAAGACCGTGTAAGGTTTTTTTTCTTCTTCATTTCTTTTATTCAAAGTTAAAAATGACCAATTTTCGGAAAATTTTGAACCAAAATTAAAATTTTCAAAATTTTCATGTGTGATGTGTCATGGACCCAGAAAATGATACAGGCACCTATTACACTGTTTCGCTGTTAGTAAGGTGTATCAATTTTTTCAATTGTGTTTCCTCACAGCTTCATTTGATGAATATGATGAAGTGAGGATTCGTGTCATGGAAAGGGAATGGAAATGTTTTCTAGAACCAGTCAAAAATTCCAAAATTAGGGAAATGTGAACTTAAGTACTTGATTTGATATTGAAATTTTTTCAAATTCGTGTACCAAAGTAAATTTTTTGGTCAATTCAAAAATCTAAAAAAACATTTGGATTTGAAGAAATTTTGGTACTTACATGAATTTGAAAAAATTTCAATAACAAATCAAGTGCTTTAGTTCACATTTCTCCAATTTTGGAATTTTTGATGTGTTTCTAAAAAGCACTTCCGTTTTTTTTTCCATGATACCAACCATCACTGCCTAATATTCATCAGTTGAAGCTGTGAGGAAACGCTATTGAAAAAATTGATACACCTTACCAACATTGAAACAGTGTAATAGGTGCATATATCATTTTCTAGGTTCATGACACACAAAAATTTTGAAAATTTGAATTTTGGTATACAATTTTCCAAAAATGTTCCGATACTAAGCACATTTTAAAAATTTGCCAATTTCAGTTGATCATTGAAGACTTTTGAAACTATGAAAATTTTTCGCTACCTACATAATTAATAATTTTTTTTCTAAAGAATAGTTAAGTAAGTAAATAAGTTGATTTAATATTTATATTCTCAAAATCCCGCCATTCAAATAAAAATCACTTAAAAAATCTGATTGCTCGACGAATACTGCAACATTGCACAAATCAACCCCAAGCACCTCTCCACTGCTCCAAATGAAACAAAAATTCAATAAAAAATTCCCCAAATATAACTCTTTGCCAGTATTCGTAACTTTCAATGTGCAAAAGGGGCAAACAACAGGAAATTTAAAACTATTTCCATACATTTATGGCCAAAAGTAAATTACATCGGAATGGACTCTGGACGAGCATTGAGCAAACTAGCTACATACGTTACACGTATGGCTACATGTATATTTAAGGTTAGGAGCTGAGAAAACGTGATGAAGTGTTTGGTATTCGTGTTATTCGGTACATGGTATTCTAACCGATCCTCGAATTGTTTATTTTCATTTCTTATAAATCTACTCGACGTAAGCCAGTAACGTTCGGAAATACGTTGCAACGAATCCAGCTTATTTTTTCAACTCGAGAGTCCGGATGGAAGAACTCACTAGTTGGAATAATTTAATAAATAGAAAATTTTTCTCGTCTCGCGTTGTTTTATATTGTTACGTTGAAAAAAATTCCACTACAAGTGCGCATCACAAATAATGAATTGTTTGCGAAAATAATTTCGAATGAACCGGATACGAGGGTATGAGGTTTTGGCAACGTAAAAAAATACATCATTTCCGATCGAGTATCTCGACATTCGCGTACCAAACCCGGGCAAAAAAATAAGGAAACTGGAAAACAACTAAGTTTTATTTCGAGACGAACATACGAATGTGGAGAAAAGCCGGGGTACCTAGAAAAAGGGGCTTGGGTGATGGGAACGAAACGTCACTAGACAAGAAAAAGCTTTACAGCGAGTAACCGTGTTAAAAAGTACGCGTAGATTTTTCTTCGGCGTGCGAAATTCTCTCCTTTCTCTCGAGCTGTGTTCATTTATAACACTATTGTAAACTACTCTTCTTTACTTAAAAGTCAGAAAAATTGCCTGCTAAGACGGGCGCGTGCTGTTTGCAGTCGTTGTAAATTGCGTTAAAGCGGGCGCGAATAGGCCGGTCTACGTTAAGTCGATAAATCATTAAAAAAAGAGAAAGGATTTTCTCGCTCGCCGGCCCACGGCGAGGCACCGCACACGAGTAAATTATTCTTTCATCGAAGAGAAAAAATATCGGTTTTTATAACTTAAGCAAGCTTTTCGAACATTCCCGCTACTCCGGCGGGGTCTAATTTAAATACACGTACAAAGTCGAGCCGGTTAAAAAGAAAGTCGAAGAGGGAAAGCGAGGTAAAGTTCGGGGCACGAACTCGTTTGTGTAAATTACTCGTACCACCAGTGGTAATAATCCGATGCCAAAAATTTTCGTTAGCAGTTTTTCCGCAAGCTTTGTACTTATACTTGAGGTTGCGACGGGGTCGCGTTCAAAGGCCAAGTCCAGCGTGGTAATCGCATAAATTATTTGGCTCGGCGAAGTTCGTTTTGTACTTTGAATCGGATAGACGAACGAGATTTTATGTTCGTGTTGAGACCGTAAGGCAAAAATAGTGCAATAATGTCGAGCTCATTAGCGGTTTCAATTTTTATCAAAATGGTTATTAGGATTGGTTTATTGCAAGAGTTATTTTCCTTATCGGGTCGTACTCTGGAAATCTGAGGGAAACGAGGAAATGGGGAAAATTGTTCTCTACGACGTGAAAATTCATCAAAACCCATACGCGAGTTCATGTGGATTTTCTTTTTTAGAACGTAATTTCAATAGCATATAACATTTGACGTAGGTAACTAAGTACATCATGTTGTCAATGAGCATTTCTTCAAAGTAAATAAGATACCTAATTTATTTTTAATTTTGACAGCTCAGCACGATAGTATTTTACTTTTTTTTTTCAAATATCAATTTTGTCATCATTTCAAAACATCTATACCAACAATACCAACATTTTCAAAAAAAGCAATATTTCCAAACATTCCAGTAAATGAACCCCAATATATTTTTTTCTGAGGGGGGGGGGGGAGAATACCGCCTTGTTTCAATTCATTCGTTACTAATTTCTTGAGATTATTGATGAACAACTTTGTTGATTGCAATAGAGTTAGCTTTTACTTTTAGCAAGCTTACTACTATGTAACTTTACAATTTTCAATATTCAAAATCAAAAATGTTTGAATATTGGGAAATTATTGCGATAGATAACTATAAGTTTTCATTCCCACTTTGATTCCGCAACGAATTTTTTGGAAAAAATAATTCATTGCTCATGTTTGGAAATATAGGTAAAAAAAAGTAACGTTCAAAATCTTTTTCAATTTCTTCAATTAGCATTTTTTTCGAAATTGTATCCAATGAGAAAAAAATTTCAAAGGTAACATTTTTTTGAAAAATTTTGATGTTCTCTAATTATTCAAACTCTGATTTTTTCAAATTTCCAATTTTTATTGTCACAATTTCTTGCAATAAAAGTAATAAAACATAATTACCTATACCTTATTTGAAAAAAATTGAGTTGTAATTTTTTAAATAAATCAAAATTGGAAAAAATTGTACGAAATCAATTAAAAAGTTGATAAAAATTTCAAAGTTGTAAAAAAATTACCTAATTTTTTTTTAACCTATAAGTAAGTAGGTACCTACTTGTGATTAAAATTATAATTTTCTCAAACTTTTTAGCTTTACACTTTGTAAAATTTCTTACAACTTGAAAATTTTTTCCAAAAATTTGAAAATTTTTCTTCAATTTTGAATCTGAAAGAAGTTTTCAACACCATGTTTTTCAAACAACTCAACAATTGGAAAAAAATAATTTTAAAAAAATTTGAAAACTCAAGCATTTAAGTACCCACTATCTATGTGGGATAGGATAAGTTTCATTTATCTATTCATTCATCATTATTCGTTTCTTGAAAAACATACTATACAGTTTTAAAAATTCGTACTGAAATTACGTTTCTCTTTTACGCCACTTTCTTGGCAGCAATAAGTGCCCAGAAGCAGAATATTTTGTGCACATAAAATAATTATGATATTGACAATTTTTGAAACCCCTCTATTTCTTGGAAGGAGTCATGCTTAACAAAGTTTTTGAGTTTTTGAAAAATTTATGGGTTCAAATTGAAGGAAATCGAAGAGAAACGTGAATTACAGGTTTACAACCTCTTGAAAAAATTCTATCACCGTGAAAATTTTCAAAACTCCAAAAACTTGTTGTTTCCAAAAATCACGACCCCTACAAAAATAAAATAGAGGAGGGGATCCAAAATTGCCAATATCATTGCTTTTACAAACTAAATTATATGTACAGCCCAATGAAAGCTCATTGGTGCCTTGGAATTTCAAGTAGGTACCTACACAAAATACCTACTCTGCTTCTGGGCACCCAGTGCAGCTAAGAAAGCGGCGTAAAAATGTAATGTAATTTCAGTACGAATTTTTAAAATTGTACAGCTAAAAAAGAATGATCCTGTAAGTATATTCATCCAACTCTCATCTAAAAAATTGCAAGATAACCACTTTCCTTCCAGCATCAGCTAATCAACTTTCATTTCTTAAGTTGGAGTACTGATAACATTTTGGAGTTCCTTCTATAAAAGGTTCTAACAAAAACAGCAGCACTGAAATTGAACCAGCACTGAAATTGAACCAGCGGTGAACGTATGTAATTTTTATTAAACAATAGAGATAAGTTTCAGTTATTTATTCATTCATTGATCATTTTATGTTCAAAAAATCTCACGTTTAGGAAAAAGGACGTCTTTCTTTTTACTCCTCCAAAACATCAATTTCAAAACGACTACTTCATAAAATTTAAAAAATAAGTCTCAAGACAGAAAATACCAATCAGATCGAAATTCTAACGATGCACCCAAAACCAAACAATAACCTATTTCAAAACTCCACCCACCGAACTCCATCGAAATACCCAAAAAAATCTCACCATCGCCATTTTCCACCACATTACCTCGAATTTCCTTACATTCTCCACAAACCAGCAAATATCCGGCCACAAAACCACCTTGGCTGCTCCCCTTCAGCATCGCACCCCCAACTTTTTATTTTATCGCCTTCGAGTAAAATAATCCACCCACATCGCGTCTCGCGGTTTAAATATTGACACACGAGAATCGTCTTGGAACAAGAAAACAACACAACTTTTTTCCACCGTCGAGTACATCAACATAAAATTTTAAGAGCGGCTTGGTTGTTAGGTTCGTTAAAAATGGAAAGTTCTCATTGTGCGGTATCAGTTGAACTTTTCTTTATTATGACTGGTTAAAATAAAACTTTTTATGGGTACGTTGTATAAATAGCGAGTCGACTAGCGTTTCCAGGGTTGACGATATACTCGTACGAGGAGGCTGGGCAAATAAACAGGTATATCAAGTTACACAATAACAAAAGAATATTTCTCCGGCTCCTCTTTCCTCCACATTGCCGTAACTATTCGCTATCTACACTGTATCACTTTTTCTCGCAACTTTTCGCTACTCTGATACATATTGAAAGAGTATACGGCGGTTATATGCGACAACGGTGGCGAAATGTGTATGAAAAGTATTGTTAAAAACAAAGACTCAAATGAACGAGCGTGGTACTTCTATATGAATCTTTTTTTCCGAGTTACGTTTTTGTTGTGGTTTTGAAAAATATACTAGAAAATGGCCATTGTGTATCGTAAATGGTATCGGAATTTGGTATTTTTTGGGTGTATCTACGTAGCAGGGCTATTTCATACAAAAACGGACCAAAAATGAAGTCAATGGTCTATTTATAAATCCACGATCATTTCCTTTCTAAACCTGGGTCGAAATTCAAAAAAATGAAAAATAATGCGTGACCTGTCGTTTGCTAGGTATTTGAGGGCACTGATTTCGAATATTTGATCATTTTTTGGATTTGACCCTTCAGTGTCCTCCACGAGGACCTTGTTTTGTAAACTGGAGGCGGTGGGTGCAAATTTCTTTCTCGTTTTTACGCGAAGTCCTTTCGGTGGTTGATGAGCGATTTTTTTTTGTATCATACAATATTCCGACGTGTTTTTTTTCGTCCTTTTTTTTTCAAGGTCGAAAATTTTTACGAAATTTTTTTCAAATTAAAAATTTTTCTTAACAAGGTCGTAATTTTTTTTTACAACTTTAAAATTTTTCTTTCAAGGTCGAAATTTTTCACGTTATTTTTTTTCAAATTAAAAATTTTTCTCAACAAGGTCGTTGTTTTTTTTCAACATTACAATTTTTCTTTCAAGGTCGAAATTTTTTACGAAATTTCTTCTCAACTTCAATTTTTTTGACGTATTCTAAATACTTCTCCAAACTTCAAAGTTTTTGTCAAGTTCACAATTTTTTAACAAAATGTTCTCAACTACACTGCAAATTCGTAAAACAAGCCCAGGAGCCCAGGTAAATTCTTCCAAGTCGAAAATTTTCCCCCGACAATTAAAAAAATTGTAACCTTGACAAAAAATTTGAAGTTGATTAGAAATTCCGTAAAAAAAATTCAGACCTGGTTGAGAAAATTTTTGAAGTTGAGAAGAAATTTCGTAAAAAATTGTAACCTTGACAAAAAATTTGAAGTTTGGAAAAATATTTAAAAATTAAAACACGTCAAAAAAATTGAAGTTGATTATAGAAATTCCGTAAAAAAAATTCAGACCTGGTTAAGAAAATTTTTGAAGTTGAGAAGAAATTTCGTAAGAAATTGCCTAAAAATTACGAGTTCCCCTCCGCCCCTTCGAGGTTTGGAAGGAAAACGATCGTGGATTTACGAACATACCATTAACGGGAACTCGTAAAAAATATAGGCGAAATCGAAAGACCCGACTTCAAATTTGGACCGTATTAGTACGGAATAGCCCAGCAAAAGGAGGAGATCTGACGTGGATATAATTTGCACCATAACATCGGATGGGTTGGCATCGTTTACTCCTTACTCGAAACTCGAAATGCCAAACGTTGCTGGATCCAAACTAACGTTATGTTTATTTTACCTTAAATAATAAATAATTTCATCGCCGCGAATGGAAATTCCGCTGGTAAAATGAATTTTAAACGAGACGTGTCCTCGGTGTCGACCATTTTACGCGGAAGAATCAGGCAGAGACACGGGACCGCGCATCGTGCGCAAATTACCGCCGAATTAACGACCGCACAAGCCTCAACGGTAATCGAAAATTCAACCGAAAGGTTAACAAACGATCGTATAATATCGTGAAAGATTATCTACCTTCGTCCCGGCCCGATATCGTTGCACTATGGCAATAATATAATCCCCCAATACAGGCGAGCCTACGTTATCCGCATAAATATCTCTATCCCTAGCATCCTCTCTCTTATAGTTTGGCAGTGGAAAAGCACGACGGCTCGTTTGCGAACCCTTTTTTGAATGATTCGCCTCGGGAGAATAAAACGACAAAAATGGCTTCTGTTATCAACTTTTCGTATACCCAATTAACTAATCTTTATTATTAGCTTTATTAAAGCGGTTTATCGCTTTGTGTCGGATACCTCTGATTCCTTCGAATACCACAGGTGAAAAGTTAAAAGGCTCAAAGACGTATAATGATGAACGAGAAATCTCGTTAGCACCGAAATTGTTGCCGCCTCGAGAGAACGCAAACACGTAGAAGGAATCACTACACACTCGTAATGTTTCCCCACACAAAAGCATACCAACGGAAATCAGAAAGGGAGGTGGAGGAGAGATTGACGTGTCTAGGACATCAAAACATCGCACCCCGGCACCAGCGACAAACAAGAGACCCCCCAAAGAGCACATACACTCGAGCAATCTACATACACGGTACGAGACGCGACGCCAAATGTCATCAACTTTTAATTAGGCCGACTAATGCAAACGGTGGGGTAGACTTTTGACGATATTGTGCTATACATTAATTTACACAAACGTCAGCCCTTTATTCGTCGCGGATTTCACAACAACCTGGGCTTATTCAGCGGTATAAAAGAAAAGGTACCTGTAATCTGGTTCCTTTGTTTGGTTTTGTTGTTTTTTTCCACTCATTTTCGCGTATTCCAGGTTGAAAAAAATAACGTTTTATTCTACTCGGCAGGTAGAGTGGTACAACAAACTTTTCAAGTGGGAGGTGAAATGAATTTCGTTGGGTTTGATTAATTAGTCCGGCCAGATCTTTTTCAGTGTTTTTTTTTGTGGCCGCCAGAGCCACTACAGATTTCCTGTATTCGGGGCTTTCACCTCAGACTACCGTGAAAAGAATGCTAACGTGGTAAATGGTGTATTATGCGGAGAATACAATCGTAAACAGGTAGCTGCGAATTGTAAATGAGGTCTTTTTTCAAGGGTGATTTATTTTCTATGCGAAGTGGTGACGGCAAACGAGAGAGCTATTTTTGTGCGGAGGTGAATTAACCTTTCAACTTTGCAGACGAATCGGACCGATGGGTAGGCCAGAATTGATATTTTTATAATTTTACAAATGTTTATGCTGATTCAGCATGGATTTTGCTTTCAAAAGATGTGGAAAATGTAAAATCTTGATATTCTCATGTTTTTTCTCGCAATTTTTACACATTTTTTTTGCTCCAAATTTGCACCTGCTTATGAGAGTAGAAATAAACTTTATTCTCATAATTTTTTCAACAATTTTCAAGTGTAAAATGAGTCGATAATATAAAAAAAAAGTTTGTAAAAAAACACTAGTTCTTCACAGGTATGAAAATTTATATCAGGTTTTTTGTATTCACATAGAAAATTTTGAAACTTTTGGAGCTAATTATCAAAATATTGTTCAAATGTCGACGAAATTCGTGTTTTTCAATCAAATAAGTCATACTTGTGACAAATAATCGCTTACTTTCAATTTTTAGCTTATGAAAAAAAAAAATTAAAAAAATTGAAAATTGAGATTTTTATCATTTCTCTGAAAATTTTTTACTTTGGCGGATATCTCGGACAAATCTTGATCAAAAAAAGGTTATGAATATGATAACAGATAGTAAATTTTACGTAGATTTCGATTTCGCAATCAGAATTGAAAAAAAATTAACTCCCTCTGAGATAACGTGCGATTTCGCATTTACCCCAGCCGGGGTAAATGCAAAGCTTGAAATTGCAAAATTTTAAAATTCTGTTTTCTTGCAAAAGGGAGCATAAAATGATACAAAATTTTCCCCACTGACAGAGAACCCCTTGAAGATGGCGTGATAAAAATTTGAAATTGTATGGTGCCATACGGCCATCTCAGTGTGCTGACAAAGTGAATTACCCCACTGCACCTTACATAAGTATGGATACTGTATGTAAGAGTTTGAATTTGAATACAAGACATCGAAAGTGGCACCTTTTCTCAAGTACCCATTTTTTTCATTACCAATTGCAGATCAAAAATTGTGGTACCAATTATGAATCGATCCACAAATTAGTAGTTTTTCAACGGTTCGATGATAAAAATTTTTGAAGACCATCATTGTAATGTTAAAAATATAGTCAGAGTGAAGAAAAAATCAATAACTTGGATTTTACCTGATCCACTTCTTGGGAATTTTCAATTATTTTGTTCTTTTTATTCTTCGTGATTAGGTACCCATTTTTCAAATTAATTTCTTTCTGATCTTACCAGCGTTTTATTCATTTTATGAAAAAAGAATACTTTGTGTCACTTGATTCTTTTTTACTGAACTCAAAAATGAACATTTTTTGTTCAGTAAAAAAGATTCAAGTAACATGAGTTCAGTCAAACGACTTTCAAGTTTTCGAACCTCGGTAACTGATACAATCAGGTTTTTATAATTCGATATTCCGAACTGTTCGGAATTGCCTATTAAAATGTATCCTTTTGTCACGAATCCTTCCTGAGATGCACAAACTTCAAACTCAATTTTCTCGAAATCATGTTCTTGTCGCTATATCCATAATTGTAATTGAAAAAAATTTGAGTTCAGGAAAAAAATCAACCACTTCCGCCCAACGACCGGAAAATAGATGATTCGTTTCGAAGATACGCCTGTTGCACGGGGGCCATTTTTTTTCAAAATATTATCTATTGATTCATTTTTTGGACCAATTTTTCATGATAATTTTTGTACTTTTTTAAAATTCTGAATTCTTATTTATAGGTGTATTATTTGAACAAAAGTAAAGAATTTTCTCCAATTCTACGCGAGAATACCCACAGGTTTCTTACTCACCATCATTATATTAGATCCATGGTAAGAGAACTTTTTTTCTTTCGAACTTATTTTAGTTCTCAAAATTCAACTTGCCATTCATAATTTTTATATTTTTTGATGAATGCAATATTTCATTCTGTTTTCTCAGATGATAATGAACGGTAGAGTGGACCGAAAAACTAAAATTTTCTATTTTTGAAATAAAACCCCGAGCAAAAGTTATTGGCCGGGGATTCTAGAAAAATATAATTAAAAATTTCAAAATCGATTCATATCTTCCGATCGTGCAATGCCTTCAATTCATAGAAAATTGCTAAGAATTCAATATTTTCAAAAATTTTAGGAAATGAAAAAAAAATCCAAACCCTTTGAATTTCTGCTATTACTACCCTCGGTGATCGAATTCCTAATTTTCTTTCGAATTTTCAAAAACTGACGAAATAATTCTCAAAACGTCTGAGAAAGCAGTCGAAATGAAGCAGAAGAAAAGCCAACGTTGATGTTGAGCAAAGCGCTCAGAAAAAAATCAGAATATTTTATAACTTTTTGACATATTTTTCTAATCAACATTTGTAAACAAATTTGTACAAAAAGTTGAATAACTGGCTGAATTTTGGATCTAAAGGCTTCCGGTTGGTTTCAAATGAATTTCAAAAGTTTTCCGGTCCCGAATCCGGAAAAAAGTCAGTTTGCCAAAAAAATAACCTGTAGGTGCGTTTTTTTGTGACAAATCATACGAACCAAGAAAAATTTGAATAAAAATCAAGCATTAAACTTTTCCACTAAAATTTTGATGTCTGCTTGGAAATTATTCGCGAGGGTAGTTATCATACAAAATTTCTCATTTCCTACCAACGAAAACATTCAAAATTCACATGAACAACAAAATTTCTAGACACCAATTTTTTGGCATATTTAGGCACATTACGACCCACTGAGAGAAAAATTCATGAATGGAACGTATACCATAGCAGGAAAGTCTTAAATATTGAACAAAGATAAACGTTGAACGGGTAAGCAGTTATTCCTTTTCATATTTGTAATTAAGTACAAAACATTCGACGTTTCGTTTGACACCTCAAAGATACACATTTCCATATTAACGCCAAAAGCTCGTCAAACTTGGGTAATTTATAAAAAGAATCGAATATTTATTCGAGCTTTCCATACAGCTCCAGCGAGTCGATTTATACATACGCGTAAAATTTGATCAATCGACCATAGTGTATAACCACCAGCCCTACAATAGGTAACAGTAGGAAGTATGAACTCCTCTATAACGTATAAGTATATGGAAAAGCTGCCAATTCAATTTTGCATACAAAACTTCTCATTTCTCGGTATAACTTCCGGGTAAACGATGCAATTTTTATACAGAAAATAATATCGGGGGCGAGAAAATTTTCCGCGAAGAGAGCGCCATACCGTGTTATTCGTCGAAGAATTGTGACGAAGAAAGGTGAAGAGGAGTTTATTCAAAATCGCGTTACGTTGCCGCGTGTTTGGTTAATGTGACAGTAAGACGGTTGGAAAATTTATTTGTTCGCGTGTTTGTCAATTTAAAGGGTTTAAGAAGACGTTTTTAGCTGTCAAATATGGTATCTGTTTTACCGGCGCAAAAACTCCGAAGAAACGAGACACTTCAAAAACGAACCAACGAATCAGCCAACCTTTTACGTACATAAACCGCGAGCGAGAGCGAATACGCGTAAAATAAATATTTTGTTTTTTTTTCTGCACCTCTTTCTGCCCCTGGCTGATGTTACCTTTTCCCTAGATCGTTTGTAATATTTTGAGTAAATATTGTATGCGAAACTTATGCGTGAGAAATGTACCAAAAAAAGAGAAGAGATCGTTTAAATGTTTATACCTACGATAAATAATATTACATAAAGATGACATTTGAATAATACGCACGAAAAGTCGATATCAGTGAAATATGATTTGTTTTGTTTCGTTACGTAAGTTCATTTTTCAGAATAATAGTTTTAAAAAATACAAAACTCTCATGAACTTCCAAATCACCAAGAAGCGTATTGATATGGGTATTGGGTATGGGTATTGGGTATGGGTACACATTTGTAGCTGCCTAAGCACTTCAGTACACTTTCAAATAAAAACGCAACTCACGTTGTATTTTGACCAATTTTGGTAAAAAATTTCCTTTCACGCAGAAAATTCTTCCGAATTTTGGTCGATTGATAATTTAGGATTTTCTAAATAAAGTCTGAACCAGGGTAATATTTTTAACCTACTTTGAAAATCTCATTTCATGTGAAAAAATCTTCAACTAAAGAATTTTTTCAAATATTTTTGTTGATAAGTCTTGCAGATAGATTCAACTAAACACCCTGTTTCATTTCACAATATCACGTAGCACTGAATTAGAAAATCATGGCGGCGTTGGTCATTCAGCTTGAAATTTCCAAGTCACAAATGAATTTTTAAAAAAAACTATCTATCACGTTACCCTACTCACCAGTAATGAGATAAAAATACCTGAAATTTTTTACTAATTTTCGTTGGTTTTGAAGCAACAGATCAAATAACCCCATTTCAATATTGAAAGATATCAGGAAAAATTTTAGCAGCAATTGAGGGTGCCATTTCAAGTTGTCTTAGTCTTATTTTCTTCTGAAAAGGATCTGGGTTTGAATCCTAGCAACATTTCTGTCTGGCTGGAAATTTTTTGAAACTTGATTTCAATTTTTTAGAATTAAATAGGGGATTCAAATCGGATTTTGGTCGCCGGTGATGACCAGATTTACCTACACAATCTGGTTTTTGAATGATAAGTTTTCAGTTTTATATTTTTTTTAAATCATTATTTCAACTTTATTTTCAATCTGATTTTTTTTTTAGTTCATCAACTTTCACAAAGTCAGCAGCAAACCCGCTATTTTTGAATGCGAGGAAATGAGGAAAAGCTAAACAAAGAGGATATGAGACTAGAAAAAATAAAAACGTAGGGAGGTAAGTAGTGTTTTCATAATTTCTGATTAAATTTCATTAAAATTTTCAAAGCTTCCACTTACTTCTTAAGGAAAATTCCAACTCAAGAATTGAATCGCATCAGCAAACTAGAAAATTGATTCATAAATCACGTAACATCCCGATCATCAAACCCAACAAAAAATACCCTTCACAAAATTCTCCCTCCTCTCCATACTTCCTCTCCAGGGAACAAATACCGAGAAAAATTACCGATAAAATTTACCTAATTCGCCACAAATCATGCCTCTCTATAAACTCCAAAGCCGACTCATTTTCCCATTTACTCATGTAAATTTTTTCCACGCACAACCAAAACACTCGATATATTTATTATACACGCACCACACCCGACATCGACGCCGCACCGCTATAAAATTTATGTAAATTCGCTAAAATATTCGCGCAAATTAATCGCGGTGTGCAGAGCAGAGGGAAGCGTAGAAATCCCCTTCCCCATCGCAAGTCAACTAACGAAAAAAAAAAAAAAACTGTAAAAAAATCATGGTAAATATTTCTTCGTCGTGAACGAATATCTTCTCTTATCGTTTTATTCTTCATTATGCAAAACGATTTATTTAACGATAAATAATCTGAGCGAAAGCGAGACACGGAGCAGTGCAGCGAAGGTACCTATAGTACCTCGGTGTATATAGCTTACTCGCCACTGGGGTTTTTGTCTGAATGCCAACAACAACGTTTTCGTAATCAACTTTCGACTACACATTGTTATACATGTAAGGTTATAATGGCTTTGCGAAAAGGTACCTAACCTTTTTGCGTTTGTTAAAGCGAATAGCCATGGATTTTCCAAGAGGTAGGTAAAGGATGGAGACAAGGAAAAAATACTCGTTGCTGGTGCTTTAAAATGGAAAATGGTAGAAAAGTTGTATCCCAACGTTCGAAGTGTAAAATATACAATGAATACACACATTACGAACGTATTTAGTAAGTTTTATTTAGTAGCATATGAAACATTGGTTGTTTGATATTTCAATACGAGCCTGGTTATTTTAGGTTTGAATTTTGACAAAATTGAGGGAAAACTAAATTTTACATATTGAGTAGAACGATCTCCTACGCAAAGTACTAAAGTTTACATCCATAAAAATTCTGGCTACCCTCTCAAGAGGTTAAAAACCACCCTCAAAATCTCTTTTTCACATTTTCTGAAAAATAAATTTTTATCCTAAAAAATGTCAAAAGTAAAAATTCTTTGTGCTCCAAATTCCTAATAGGAATGTTAGTTATATTTTGGAAAATATGCCATTTTTAAACCATTTTGGAGGAATTGAATTTTTTTTTCAAAATTCATTTCATTTTACCAAGTTATTCTGCTTTTATTGAAAAAATAATATTCTATGGAATAAAGTAGGTAAGATGAATTTGTATTTTTCTGTCATAACAACAACAGTAATACCTAGTTCATTAGTAATTAAATAACCTTCCCTTAGTCCCCCTTTCATTTGCACCGATTCAACGTGAAAATTCACGTGTTTATGGCACTTATTTGAACCGTGTTAAGTCAAAAGCAACCATCAAGCAACAAATTTTGAAGTGTTGAAATTTCAACACATTTCTCACCGATAAAATAGAATGAGGTTTAGAGCACGTGAATTACTGATAGATTATTGTTATCAAGAGGTCATATTTCTCATAATTATTATCCCTTCTCAAACTTTTTTGAAAGTTATCGTACTTTCAAGTCTGCCTTTTTGATGTCGCTTGGTTGTTTTTGACTCCGCACGGTTTTTTGTACATAAAGTTTAACATGCAACAATCTTCGTTCAAAAAATAAGGTCAAATCCAAGTTTAAATTGCTAGAAGTTCAAAGCTCAGGAAACGTCAGATTTTACCCCATCGCGTACTACATGTGATCAGAGTTCCGCCAATTACATCGAACTGTTGAAGAAAAGGGCCGGAAAAAAAGAAATCGGCCATTTGCGAAAAGGGAAGATTTGTTCAGACAACGATTTGTTTGAAAAGAATGATTTAAAAAGTTTAAAAGTTCAGATGAGAAATCAACCAAAAAGTTTGACGTCCCTACTCATTAGAAGCTTATTCCGAGAAGATTCATCGATGATGTCGCGTCGAAGCAATTTATGATTGCGTTCATTACAATGATGGCACGATGAAAAACAGGCCGCAAATTTTTGATTTTCAGAGTTCCAATATTGCGCAAAAAAAGGGGCCAAAGAAAATAGAAAGCCGCTCTCTCCCCCTCCCCCACAAAAAATCTTGTCTGAAAGTGAAAACCAATATTCTTGAGAGGTTATAAAAATTCAAAATTAAATTTAGAATTTTATCTGAACAAAAAGTTTAATTTTATTGAAAAATTGATGTTTCATATCTTCTTTGGATTTCTTTCTATTGTTACACTCCTTCCGAGCAAAACAAGAAAAAATACTATAAAACGATGATTTTCTAAAAAAAAAAAAAAAGTGTTTTTTGGTCTGCATATAGCTGGATAACACGAGATGACAAAAAAATGTTGCTCTGTGTCTCAGTTTTAATGCCAAAATTCTGATTCTAGATATCAAAATGAATCCCTTCGTTCAATCCTGGTTTTCAAACTTCGCTTTGGGGTGGGGATCCAAAAATCGGATTTTTCAAAGGGCAATAAGCACGAGAATTGAAAAAAAATTACAAAATTTATTTCGGTTTGATCTTATAGAAAATTTTACGGTGAATGGAATGGCGCAAACCGCAGACCTCTTATCTCTTACAAAAATTTACAGCTTATTCTTTCCGAAATTCTACAAAAAAACTCTTTTTTTTGTGCTTTGCTCACGAAAAAGTGATATTTCTGAGGAAACTAAGCGTTCTAAAGCCATACCTAATAACCATGACAAAAGTTGTAGAGAATTAAATTTCCAATCGGATAGAATCAGCTAGATTATGCTGGGAAGCATAGTTTTCAAGATATTTCTGAATAATGTAAACATTAAAGAGGAAATTAAGAAAAAGAAAAGAAATTTTAGTTTCGTTTCTGAATTTTTCTCCCCCCCCCCTTGTTCAACTGTACTCAGAAATATCTCGCAAACATGCTTATTCCCAGAAAAATCAATGAAATTCCTTATAACTTTTGTGATGGTCATTATGGCTTAAGAACGCTTAGTTGTTTAAAAAAATCATTTTTTCGAAGTTAAGGCACAAAAACAAATTTTTTTCATAGAAATTTGGAAAGAATAAGATATAACTTTTTTCCGAAGGAGATAGAGGTCTGCGGTTCACGCTATTCCATTCGTCGTGAAATTTTCTACAAGATTGGACGAAAAAAATTCAATTTTTTCTCATGCTCGCGCGTATTGTCCTCGAAAAATACGATTTTTGAACTTTTCACCTCCAAAACTTTGATTAAAAAAATTCATTTCTCTTCATTAGTTATTACAAAAGAAACCCTTTGGCAATCAGAACAGGTAAGGTTCATAAATCCATTCAATTTCAAATTTTGGAATAACTATTTATATTTATGTAAAATAAGTAATTATATTATCCACCACGTTTCTTTCAATTTCTAACTTGAAATCAAAATCGGATACAAAAATATAATTTTTTCGCAACACCAAGTTGGAATTTTTCCAACAACTCTCCTCTCTATTAAAACGTGTCTATGGCTCGAATGTTAAATCATACCTTAAAAATTAAGGCGACCTTAAGAGCTTTAAGGAATATTTTCGAGGGTTCTGATTGGTTGAAAATATGATAAGGAACTTTTAAGGTTGCCTTAATTTTCAAGGAATGATTTAACATTCGAGTGTATGTTACTTGTAAGTGCAAAATTCTTATACAAAAAAATCATCATATCGATAAAAAAATAAAGCTCCGAATTTCCAAACCCGCACTGCTCCAAAAAACCACGAAATTTTTCAAATACTCCCCTCTTTCTTCACCTCCACCAAAACACCCCCTCAAACTCCATCTTGCACCTAAATCATGCTAAAAAAATTGTACCCATAGACGATAAAATTCCTCGGTAAGTACTCAATATCGAAACAAAATCGCAAATTTTACAACGCCTCTTCATCATTCATTCTTTCCCGCCATAAAAACTCCCCATAAACCTTTTTTTTCACCTGTTCGAGCCAGGCGAAATCTAAATATAAAATTTTTTCATCGGGTTTTCGCTTACAACCGATCCAATCTTAGACATCTTATGTATGTGATTTGTTTGTCGGGGAATTTTACACGCTCCGGTACTATTACCCGCGTTATTAGGTTTCACGAAACGAAAATTTTTCAAATATACACAGGGATACACGTGTTTCGAGTAGGTATTTCTAAAATATCTCAACCGACAGTTATTTTTATCGTTCTCGACGGAGGATGAAAAAAAAATTCACGATAAATTTTCTAAACGTATTGAGAAAATTGATTCCGTCGTATGGAAATTTTTATTCCTTCAGCCTTGCTTCGTTCAAGGTATTCGTATCTCGAGTTTGGTGCTCCACGGAGGGAGAAAAAAATACCATAGCTTTTTTTACACATGCACGGTTTCCAAGAAACCTTTCTTCGCCACCAAGATCGTATTGATTCGAAAAAAAAATATGAGAAATGAGAGGTTAAAGGAGTAACCGAGGCACTTGAACTGCTCGTCGTTTAGCCATTCGAAAATATAGCTAATATTTTTCTCCGATGCATCGCACACGTATAAATACGAATAAGCATACGAAAAAATATCTCGAATCAATGGTTATTTCTTGGGGTTTCACGTCGTAAACCATACACCAATTTAAAGCCTCGATCGTCCGAAGGAAACTAGAAAAAGTAGCGAAATAAAAATTGAAAAACTGATGCATTTTCGGGCGCGTTATACCGTAAGATGGGCCATCGCACGCGTTCATTATCGAAGTTGATAGTAAACTCGGCGAAACCAGGCAAGATCCATGTATCGAAAAGTAAATAGTTATGGCGTCATAAAATATAACATAGTGGGCTATTAGAGGTGATAAACAAGGCATGTAGTTTTAAAACAAAATAAAAACTTCAAACATAAATTCGGTCGAATGGTGCAGCACAATAACCAATGTACGAACAAAACGAAAAGCGAACGCGAAACAAAAAATTGAATATACAGCGAAGCTGTTTCATATATTAAATGATTTCGCGGAGAAAAATTTCTTGCTTTTTAAAGACGACGAAGAGAGACGTCGATGTGGCCCCCATCCCCACATTCTCACTCCCGACAACACAAAACACATAAGCGCAAACAAATATAAAAAGTTTTCCTCCGGAGTACATCGTAACAGTCAAAAAACAAATGAAAAACTAAATAAACGAAAAATAAACGCTATTCGTGTTTTTGAATTACGCGTCGAAAAATTTGCCAAAATAACTTTCCATTCGCCTCGCGTATATCTCTCTCTGCACCTTCTATCGTCGTTCGCGACCGAATTTTCGTCTTATACGAAGTCGAGCTTTTAGCCGCGTATCAGCAGGCCGAAAGAGTAATCGTAAAATCTGAACATAAATCGCCGCTACTTCGCCGATCCCTCGAATCGAATCAATAACCAAACGATTCTATATGGAACGGATTAGGATACGTGGTTTGAACGTACGTACGTATCAAAATTCATTCCATATATGAGAACAGTACTGTGTGCCAGTTTCGCTCGTACCAAATTTTCTCAATAAGGCGGCCGCGTTCGTTAAATATATTTTCATCGCTTACAAATGGACCAACTCGTTAAAAGTACTTTTTACGCGCTATAAACTCGACGATTCGGGTCTCTAAATTTTATAAGGCTATTTTTGCGAGCAGACTTTAACAATACGTAAAATTTAAGTCGGGTCGAGGAGCAGATTTGTCTCGAATGTAGCAGTTTTCTCAACCTCCGCGGTCCTGTTTGAATTCAAATTATCATTTTTTACGAGTTTTAGACGAGGCAGTGTGTCAGGGTGATTATGTCCAAAAAAGTGACTTTGGCGACCTAAAAAACGACCCAAGTTTCTGAATTTTGCTGATGCATATATTTTCAATAATCAATCCAAGCTTGAAAAACCATTTCAGTTCTTCCTGCGGTACCCACTTATTAAAAAATGAAACAACTTCAACTTTTCTCTTCATTTTCTACTTTTAACATATTTTTTGTACTTAGGAGATGTAGGATTGTAGGTATACCTGTGCCAGAGTAAAATAAAAGCAACATTTTTCAAAAAAAAAAAAAAAAAAAAACTTAAAATGTTAGCTAACCAAATTAGCATTTTTCAAGATGAATTGAATACACTGAAAAAACAAATAATAAATTTTATCTAAAAAAAATAATAGCACGTCCCAATTCATAAAATTTGGTAAAATCTATTCTAAAAATAATAATATTAATACGATATTTGATAAAATTTATTGCATAAAAATAAAATTTATCATAATAAATTGATAAATTTTTACTATTTAGAGCATTTTCGTGGAATGTTTTTCAGGCAGTCAGATTTAATCAATTCTTGAAAATTTTTCAAACATATTTTTTAAGGTCTGGTGGAATGCATTTAAAGTAGATTAGGGCGAAATTCTTCCCAAGATCTGGGCCAAAATTCACAGCGACATGACAATGACTGCCAAATAGTTTTAACATCTTTCATCTTCAGAATTACTGAGTTGACAAAAAGTGAAAAACATTTATCGAAAAGATTCAAAGGCAAAAATATCTAAAAAGTTCGAATGTGGTAAGAGAGTTTTTGACCTCTAATTGGACTTGATTAAAATTTTAATGCCATTTTATTAGTCTTGGTGAATGATTTTAGAGCCATGAATGAATTTGCACCTCATCCTTGGGCAGTTGTGACTCCAAAATATATGATTTTCAAGTTGAAAATATTATTTTTGAGAATTTACAACCGATTTTTTAGAAATTTGGGACGTATGTAGAGGTAATAGAATGATATGAATAATTGAATACGTATAATACGTACCCTGAAATTTTTTCGAATTTTTCCAATCACTTTAATGACCCTTAATTTGACTTGGAAAATTAAAATTTGCCCACGGGTAGGTACGTCTACGTACTACGTACACAATTTTGAGACAGGCGAAAAATAATGTTATTTCAAGTTTTTCAAAGCAGTTCACATTTTATTTAGCTATTTTTCAGATTTTTTCGAATGATTAAAGTCAGTCAAATATGCAAAAAATTGAAAAATTGATGAAAAGAAGTAATTTTAAGGAACGAATTTTTTGAATATTTGACCAGCTTCCACTACTTGAAAAGAACTGAAAAAATTCTGAACTGAGAAAAATATGTACATTAAAAAACGTTGAAAACAAATTTTCTACTTGTCCCAAAATTGTATCCCCGGGGCGATTTCAAATTTTCGAAGATAAATTTAAAGTCATTGATATGGTTGAAAAATCAGAAAAAATTTCAATGTACCTACTCGCCTCTAATATTTCTGCATATCTGCCAAGTTTGAAAAAAATCGGTTGCAAACTCATGAAAACAGAATTTTCATTTTGGAAATCAAATATTTGAAGGGTGGGGGCAGCTTCTCAGGGATGAGATATAAATTCGTTCATCATTTTCTACCAAGACAAATCGAATAGCATAACAATTTTAGAGATAGATAAAAATACAACACGAAATTTGAAAAAACCAAAGTTGAAAAACTTTTGAGAAAAATCATTTTAAAAAATTCTTTAGCTGGAAAAAATGTTGATGGCAAAATTTTCTCAGCCTTGTTTTCTTCAATTTCCTTTTCAGCTTCATATTATTTTTGAAAATTTTTTCAGCTCGAAAAATGATTCAAATTCCAAAATTATTCGAACTGAAAAGTTCTTCATAGTTTTTGTAATTTTGAATCCTACAAAGAAATTATTATATTTTCAGTTTTTCTATTTTTTAAAAATTAATAATCAGAAGAAATGGAGTATAACATCAATAGAGAAATAAATCAAAAATAATAAAAACTGAACAGGAAGTAATTTTTATTCTTGTTTTTTTTTTCATTTTTTAATTTTGTTGTTTCTTGATGTTTTTCTCAACTTTCCCCACAATGTAATATTGCTAAATTGACAATTAGTCTATTACATATAAAATACCTACACAAGTTCAAAAAAATAAAACTGGTATTTGCTCTCAAAGTAAAAATGAATCAAATAAACATTGCATCGACTCACGGAATGTGATTTAAATGAGATGAAAAATTAAAAATAGGGTCTGGTAATGAATCAATTCTCAACGATTCTCCAAAAATCAAGATAACATTAAAAAAAAATTATCACTCTTATCTGATCGTAATCAGGTAGGAGCCAATCAGCTTTAAATCATTCTGCATTTTTGTGTAAAAATGCAGGACCATCAAATCTCCAGGTAGCTTCTCAAGGAATTTTGTCCGACCAGGAATTATTTTTTCAATGATTCACGAACCCAGAAGGGTGAAAAAATGCTTTCTTTGTCAATAACTTATTGTACCAAAATCTTGACAATTGTTTTGTACAGCTGGAAAACTTTTTCAGAAAAAGTGAAGTCTCTGAAACTTTTCATATTCTGCAATAGGTAAAACTGAAAAATATCTTATAAATTTCTCAAAAAATATTTTCACTAAGAAAATGATTCCACGGTTTTATTTCCCCTTTATGTAAAGAGGTAGCTAATTCCGATAGATCAACGAGTGAAACAAAAGTAAATTGTACCTATTCGTTGACCAAGAAACATTAAGGGGGTATTTTAGTAGGTAAATTGTATAAATAAAATTGAAAAACGTGATGATATAACAAAGCTACCTACATATGTGAAAATCACCATCAGTAGGTAATCTTCAATTTTTCAGAAATTTTTGTCATCTCAAAAAATTTATATTTTTACATATTATAGAACTTCCACCTTCAAAACTTTAGGTATGTATTTTTCCCACAAAGTATACTGTAAATCGGGCATAGACTACTTATATGTTGGAGCTACCCAACAAAATATTCTCCAGACATTTAAAATTCAAAAGAATTAACAGATCATTTCCAAATTCCACTCAAAAGAAAAGAAACTCCGACATCAAGCTAATTTCGACATAAGCCAACTAGATACAAGAAAGCCCAACTTCTGCATCGAATTTCGACTCTCAACGCAGCGATGAGAATTGCGAACAGGCGAATCATACGCGCAGCAATGAAAATGATTAATACGCCTATTTATCTCTTTAAACTATTACGCGGCGCGTATTCAAAGCGTGTAATTACTTTTGGGCGAATTTTTTCGCCAAATAATTATTCAATGCTGCGAGCTCTGACTTATGTACCAACATTAGGTACACGTTTAACGTCGCTACACCGCAGCCATAGCGTGGCATTTGTTTGCTCGTACAACAAAACATGTATCTATACTGCTGACGCGTAAATAATTTCCATAAAATATGAGTCTCTTTTTCTCTTCGTTTTATCTTTCCCTCACATATCCTACGGTGTCTCTTTGTGTGCTCGGGGAACATTAACGAAATATCGCATAATCAACAGTATGAATTGAATCGAGATCAAATTTTGACGAATATGAATAAATATCTTCTCCTCCCCCTCCCCACCCTACTATCAGAAACATAGTCATTCAATATAATTTTTTTCTAATACTCTTTCAATTCGTAAGTTTTTCTTCCCTTTTCATCGTAAATTTTCAAATTACACTACAAGCATAATAAAGCTCGTGTCAAAAATACATTTAATTATATTAAACACCGAATAAAATTACCAACAAATACCGCGGTTAGTAAGGTGATGCTTCATCACCAAGGATTTGCCACGTTTTACCACATTATAAGCTTAAATTCTGCGCACCGTGAACGTTTCCAATCGCATTATACAATTTCCATTAAAATTATTCACTCGAAGTAATTAGCGAAATTCATCTTACAGATTTTAATTACGGATGAAGAACCAAAAAAAGGTTATTTTTACGCAGTATAATTCAGTTTGTAATTTGGTATTTCGTTTTTTCGTATTTTATTCGTCAAATAAAAAATGTAAAACGTTTCGAAATATTGTGAAATTACGGTATAAAAATAGAATGAAAAGGATGCTCGAATAGCGACACAGTTGTAAAAGAGAGAAATACGGTGAAAAAATGATGAAAAATTTTCAACTATGGCAATGCTTTTATGAGAAAATTTTTTTTCCTCGTGAAATAAATTTACCCAATTTTTAACAAAATAATGAATATTTTTCAACATTTCACATGAAATTAGAGTTTTTTCTCAGGAAAAATTTCTTTCCTGGATGATCTGTCTTTCTGGTACCAAATTTCATTTCATTACTTAGTTTAAATTAACGTTCGAATTGTTCAGGTACTTGAAAATTTTCACACCAGAGTAAAAAAAATCGTTAAAATTACCTACCAGTTACATCCAAATTTAACAATTTCAGTTCCATGTTCCATCACTATTGTGATAAGTTATTTTAAATCAATTTTTTTAGTAGGAAACATCCAAAAATAGGCAACCATGAACCTAAGTATTTCAAATTGAAGGATAAACAAGATAAAATAAATGAAAGATTGCTGATTCAATTTTGGAATCTGACAGTTATGAGTTTTAAAAAAGGCTGGAAAAATTGAACGGGTGTGCTCACACAAGCTACTGTTCATTACCAAAATTCTATGACAAAATCTCAAAATTGACAAACATTGCGACACGTCGATCGGTTTTCCAGCATACTTAATAACGGTTATAATATAGGGGTCGCGGTACCTGTTTGCATCATAGTACCAGTTTGCATCAGTGTTGACTTTTAAAGCTAAAAATAAGGAATCCCGATGTATTTTTGGTCTGGGAAAAATTTTAAATTGAACTTCAGAGTCATTTCTATAAAATGACACTAGAGAGTGTTAATTACAGAACGAAATATCCACTAAAATTACCTATTGAAATTTCCTACCCTGGCTTCTCGATTTTTGCAACAATTCGTAGTTACTTGTGGCTGTTGATCGGTGAGTGTTTCAAATGATTTTTCAATTATAAAATCAAAATATTTTGATGAATTTCATATTTTTACATCATGGTAAGTACAATTAGATCATTTTAAAATCATAATCAAGTATTTTGAGTGCTTTTTAAATTAATAATATCGAAAATGCAAAATGGGACATGATAAGTCGTGGTGTATGGGTTTGCATCAGAATGATGCAATCTGGGCCATCGTACAGATTAATGCTTGCCCGATTTGCATCATGATAATTTCAGTGATAAAATTGTGATAATGATGGCATTAAAATTTCAGGCAAAGCATCCAAAATGTCCTACATATTCACCTGGTAAACTAAAACGGTGTTTAAATGAGATCCGGTCGAATAAACTTAGCTGTGCGAAAGCTGCCAGACTTTTTAATATATCTACCTCGAACTACATTGCAAAGTAAATTAATCCCATTTTGCATTTTCGATATTATTAATTTAAAAAACACTCAAAATACTTGATTATGATTTTAAAATGATCTAATTGTACTTACCATGATGTAAAAATATGAAATTCATCAAAATATTTTGATTTTATAATTGAAAAATCATTTGAAACACTCACCGATCAACAGCCACAAGTAACTACGAATTGTTGCAAAAATCGAGAAGCCAGGGTAGGAAATTTCAATAGGTAATTTTAGTGGATATTTCATTCTTTAGAAAGCATGATTTAGCTATAAATTTACATCTTTTCTGGGTTGTTGTTCCTTTACTGATGCATTCTTTTCAACCAAAGTTAAGGAATGTTGGGAATTTTTAAATTTTTCGAAAAAAATATGAAGAAGTTGCACCAAATTTTATTAAAAATTAACGAATTTTCAACATTTTTTTTCACAAAAAATTAGAAAATGAGTTTCGACTTTCGAATAATAATTTAGATAGGTTTCTATATGCTGAATTCATATTGTTCAATGAATAAAAATATCGCTAAAAATGAGTTATTTTCCTTAGTGAATTCGCGATGTACAGTTCGATAGGTTCGTTAGTGTCGAATGCTGAAAAGGTGAAGCTGTACGAAACTGTAGTGATAATTTTGCCTACTTTGAATCAGTTTACGAAAACATAGCCAAATATTTCTATCGAAATCGCTATTCCTATTGGTTAACTTCGCAGTGATAAACTACTGATAATTTACATCTTCACCTTTTCAGTAGTTCACAAAATTCCACCAGATGGCAACCTTTTAAATGTGCATCGCGAATACTGGATAGTAGGTTGATGTGAGGTCATGGAAATGTCTAAATGCAGAAATTACATTATTTTCATTTTGAAATATTTCTTCTGAAATCCTCTAGGTAGTATTGCCGAATATTTTTTTCCCCCAGAACCCCAAAAACGCTATAAAAAAGGTAAAAAATTCCATAACATTGCATATGATGCAAACTCGGACATGGTATGATGCAAATTAGGACACAGCTGATGCAAACTCGGGCAACTACAAAATTTTGACTAAAATAATTTCTACAAACCTTTCATTCATTTTTCAAATGAAGTTGAATATCAATTCATATTCTAGATACTCTCCATAATAATATAAAATTTTTTCCTCTCTGAAAGCTTAACATTTGATGAAGTTATGCTTGTTTTTATATTGATAAAAAGCTTAACCTGATGCAAACTGGTACCGCGACCCCTACTCAAGTAACCAGGTACACATTCTCTCAAAAGCAGTGGATTGGTACGTTACAAGCCATTTAAATACACGAAAACTGTACTTAACTCGCAGTACTAGAAAAAACAAATGATATTTTTATAATTAACATTATCGATAATTTTTTATTATAGAAATATTAAATTAATCATTTTTTACTTTTTTTTTTCAAAAATTGAAAAAAGTGTTTTAAAATATAATTTTTATACCCATCATTACTTATCGTTGTATACTTTTTAATATTTTTGTAATAGTTCTTCCAAAAATATTCATCATTTTTATTTACAAAAATTGAAAAATGTATTAAGTTTATCAAAAATAAAAAACGTTATTTTGGATCTGAAATGCTATGAAAATACAGAAAACTTTCTAAATTTATGTATTTATTCCCCTGTTTAGTTTACATGAATTAGGACTCAATGTTTCAAATCAATTCATTTTTACATGAGAAAAACATAGTTTTTCTTAAGTGAAAACTTGAAACAAAATCGAAATCGAATTTTCCGACTTTAGGTCTATCGCTGGACGCGTCACAAATGTTTTCAACTAGAAAAAATGACTGCGAATTTTGAATAATTTCATCTTTTGAAAAATGTTATTTTCGAAAATTGAGATAAATTAGTTCAGCAAATTTTGAAATCGTGACCCTGTCGTAAAGAAGGGACCTAGTGTAAAAAAAAAATCGACGTCTCATTTTTCACGTTTTTGGTCCAAATGACACCAAATCTGGACCAAACACATAAAAATGAAGACATCGATTTTTTTTACACGAGGTCCCTTCTTTGCGACAGGGTCACAATGGTAAAAAATTGAGAATAATAGACCTTCTCAAGTTACCCATCTAATCACCCACCAAGCAGCTAGAATTTTAAGCTGAAATTAGTAACTAATTTTTTTACAAATATTTTAAAAAGTAATTTCACCTCCAAAATTGTTCCTTAATCAATTTGTACAAAATTGTTTCAAAACCAAAATTTTTCAAAGTTTGGAGTTACCTATTAACCCTTTCGCTACCGCAGTCACATATGTGTGACGCAGCGAAATTTCCCCACAGACCAAAGTCACACATTTGTGACGGTGACTCCGAACACTTGAATGGCTCATAACTCTGTGCCAGGCTGTCGTAGCGGGCTGAAACTTGTGTGATGGACTGTCAACACCCCAACCAACCGTTATCACCTTTGACCCCAACCAGTGTTACCAACAACCGGCGAAAATTTGAAAAATATTGTCAAAATTTTTTTTCCAATTTTTATCAATTTTTTCTTCAAAAAGTGAAAATTGCGAATTCAATGTTTTTATGTTCTACAACATTGAATATTATGATAACAGCATCTGAAACTCGCGAATAAACATTTTCTGACACAATTTGAGTAAAACGTGAGTTAATTTTCGAAAAATTACGATCATATTTCTTCATGAATTTCACTAAAAATCATGTAAAAACATATGTAACATTTTGGAAATTGGTTCAAAAATGGTTTTACAACATTGGTATGGCCTTATTCTATCATAAGGTAGCTAGTAGAGACTAAAGATACACAAAAATCAAAAAAAAATTTTGGGCCACCCGGAAAGATCGCGAATTAGGGTGCGGTAGCGAAAGGGTTAATTTTTCATTAATTTTTTTCAAATTAAAAATTCTCAAAAAAATTTTCTGAATCAAAATTCTTGAAAAATTCTTTTCGAACTTGAATTTTCACAAAATCCTTTCCAAATTCTATTTTTTGAACAGTTCTTTTGAATTTTGAAAATTCTCTAAACTTTTTCCAAATTAGGTACAACATTTTCAAGTTTTTTCCGAGTTTTAATATTCTGAAAATCTTTCCCATGTTCGATACTCTCAAACATTATCTAGACTTCAAAATTTTTCTTTCAACTTCAGATTTTTACAATTTTCTCGGTAATTTTTCCCAACACTTACAAACATCAAAATTCTCCAATTTTTTTTTCAAATTCATGTTTCCTTTTTCTCAAAAAAACTACAAAAAATAATCCCAACTCTCAGAACGATCAATATTTATTTCTAAAATCCTGTCAAACTTCAAACACCTTTTTCTATTTTTTTTTTCGCACACCAGATCACATGAAAATCTCAACTCATCAAATACTTCCACAATCTTCCATCAGAATAATTACACATTTCCCATCATCACACATCACAATTCGACATCGAGAGGATTTCAGGCCTGCATGTTTCACACCAATCCGCCAACTAACATTTTAAACCTTACACCAGACCACTTCACGCACCTAAAATAATAATCGCGTAGGTCACTTTATAAACCGACCGCGGGTCATGTATTCCGCAACAGTAATCCTCGACAATGAAGAGGATAAACCAAAGAGCGGGTTAAGGCAGTCCGTGTAAGGTCTGGTTTAAACCAACGACCCCGGCCGAATTCCCATTCGTAATGGCAAAACCCACAATGCTCTGAAATATTTGCACATACACGATATTTTCAACTCATACAGGCCGTGCCGAGTGTACCTTCGGTACACGTTCATAAGCAGCTGCAAAATCAAGCCGCCGGCGACGGCGACATTTAATCGTATATTAATAAGGCTAGACGCTTCTTCATCATATTTAGCATCGCGGAATACATCTCGCATCGCCATCAGCCGCAACAACCCCGCAAAACACGCATTCAAAACGTAATTTACATTGTTTTTGGATTAACATTATCGTAGTCTGGCGTCGTCGAATGAATATTCAAATTATATTGCACCCGAAGTATAAAACCGACACACAAGTTTTCATAATTCTCTGCAGCCCGAGCCGCTGCAACCTCGAGTAAATGAGACTGCAGAAGTTACTTAGTTCTCGTGACGTTGGAAAAGTTTATTTTTTTTCTTCAGTGTGCCTTGGTTGGCCTACCTAGGCCGCCTTCAACGCGAGATTGAAATAATTAAAACGTTGATGATTTATCATATATACGTTGGTTATAACAGGTTAAACAAAAAATTTTAATTGTTGTTTTCCACTAAATATAATAAATAATTTACCCCTCCCTCCACACCGTCGTCGGCTGAGTAAACCATACAGCAGCATAGCGAATACACCGGTGCGAGACGACGCGACGCACTACGCGTATAAAGCTCATAAATCATCTGAATATTCTCATCCTCAACTTTAACCCTTTAACTTTCGCAAAGTTAATTACAGTTGTGAAAGATAAATTTCGAATTAAAGAGTTAAAGGCCGAGGCCGAGACCGTAGCCTCTGCCCGTCCCTCTGCACCCCTTGTACTTGCTCGCGTATCTGTTGATTATAATACAATGGCTGAGCTACTCTGTGCCGCACGTACCAGCAGAACTTACGTGTATATTTTCCAGAAACTTAAGTATACGTCTGTACTGTGTGCTCTTTTTGGACTTGTGTAAAGATCATTACGGAGCTGAGTCGATTAGCACATGGAGGTGGGTACTTTTTTCTATCTTTTTCGTCACGTAAAGTTGTTTGATTGTAACGAGAGAAGAGCTCGAGTGTTGGTGTCTCGGAAAAAATAATTAGAATTTTTCGCAGATTGAACGGGGATCGAAAAAACGAATAAAATTTTTAGGTGCTCATTAAGTAAATTTTCAATTTTTTAGAATTTTTTTCGATTTTAAAATTGATATTTTGTAAGGGAAAAAGTGACAGTTAATTTCAAAGGAAAAAGTTTTCTACCTACTCTCTAAATCTGAATCAGTCAAAAAACTGAAAATTCACTGATTAAACAGCGAAAAGTGTGCAACTATTAATCAGTGAAATTTGACTGTCAATCAGTGAAAAATTACTGATTCAATTAGTGAATTTTCATTTTTGAATCAGTAATATTTTTTCAACTACTGAAATGAATCAGTAAAAATCAAAATTTACTAATTCAATCAGTGAATAATTACTGATTCAATCAGTGATTACTCACTGATTCAATCAGTAAATTGAAATTTTTACTGATTCGATCAGTAAATTACAATTTTTACCGATTCAAAAATGAAAATTCACTAATTGAATCGGTAAAATTTTCACTGATTTCTTCAGTTGCACACTTTTGTCATATTAATCAGTGAATTTTGACTGATTCAAGTTTAGAGAGTATAAAATTGGTTGAAATCAAGTCATCAAAGTTGATAAAATTTTTACGTGTTCAAATATGGTAATTTTCAAAATTTCTTTCAATTTTAAAATTGACTTTATCAAGGGAAAATTGGTAAGTACATGTACTTACGTACCTATTTTCAAAGGAAAAAATTTTCAATAAAATTAATTGAAACCGAGCCTTTATTCATATTTTTATTATTTTTATATGAAACTAGATTTTCTACCAGTCTGAAGGACGGGTATTTTTTTTTCAAAATTTCGGAAATTGAAACAGTTTTTTCCATTATTGATTCAGGTAGAATCAATAGGTCAAAAAACTTGAACAATTGTTTTCAATTTGAAACCATGATTTTATTCTGAATACCCACCTCTCCTAAAATTTTTCAAGATCTTTATGAACGTATCCTCATTATAACCCTACAGTTTTAGAAATGGCATCGAATTACTCTCAGATTTCTCTCAAAATTTTGGCAAAGCATTTTTTTTTTTAGTTAGTGTGGCCAAATCAATAGGTGAAATCATTTTTATTGAAAAGTATGCCCAATCGAATCAATTTTTTTCATGTTCCTCTCAACTGAAAACTTGAACTATTCGGGCCGTTCAGAATCATTTCGTTCAGCGAGCATTCGACTCTTTTTTACGTCTCATCGTATCTTATCAATATATGAAAGAGGAAAACTGGAGAATGACGAAATTAACAGTTTCTGATTTCGTCATCTACTCATCTTTAGTACTCGGTATGACTGAATTAGTACAAACTACCAATCAAATATTATTCAATAATTTGTACTAATTCAGTCATTCCAAGTACAAAAGGTGACATAATCCGAAACTGTTAATTTCGTCATTCTCCAGTTTCCCTCCTTCAGCTACTGATAACAGATGACCCGTTCACGAACGAAATGATTTCTCCAGATCCCCATTTTTTTATTTAGGCGTTCAAATTAGGTAAATTTTCAATTTTTAAAATTTTTTAAAATTTTAAAATTGACGTTTTATAAGGGACAAAATTGACAGCTTATTTCAAAAAAAAAAAAAAGTTCTACTAAAATTAATTGAAACTGAGTCTGTCACGGTGAGAATGCCCAAGTCTCCCAGGTGGTAACACTGGGCTGACTCAAAAGCCCGTCAAGCCCGTGGCCAAAACCCATGGGTAAGCCAATACAAAATACATATTTTACCTGTGTAACGTTAAGTTGTTCTGCAATGGTTTTTGCGACCTCTCCGAGGTGAGAATAAATCTTCGCGAAGTTGACGTATTTTCATTATACCTTCGTCCCACATGTGCAGGTCAACTATGTAAATTAGAACCCTTTCCCTCGGCATCGGCACCCAGAGCTGGTCTTACCGGAGGAATCTTAAACGGTTACGTTGGTATAGATAATGCTTTTCCTCTGAGGAAGATTTTTGTATTGCGCATCCGCCTTCTACAGAAAACTATCACAGCGAGGCATCCAGAGAAAGCTACTTTCAGTTCAACGGATATTTGCCCTGAGAATAGCACGTGCCAATGTTCGCTCCAGGTCCTCTGTGCCTGTGGCAGCTGTAACAGCTGGCCAACCTCCTCTTCATTTAGAAGCTATGGAACGGCTAATCTTCATCAGCGCAAAAAAAGGATTTCCCATCGAAAAAACGACTTCAAATTCCTGATTCTTCACCAAATTGGCAAAAAGTGTTTCTCCTTAGTTAGCTGTGTTTCAGGTGGCTCATTCTCTGCTTCACGTGCTAGGGCAATCCTGAGAGAGCACACGGTTTCTTTGAGGCAGAAGGAGTGGGACAAACTCTCCCACTTCGCAAAGATCTTATTTCCTTCTATGAAATGTCTCTTCCCTTATTATTGTTTCTGCTTTTAATTTCACACTGCGGCAAGCCGCGTAACCGCAGCTGCGTGTGACAAAATGTGTATGCTTATTCTGTGAAATGAAAGTTCTTGTTCTAAAATTGACATTTTTCGATTTTTAGTCAGATATTTAAGAACCTTCGGCAAAATTTTCATTTTCTCCAGTTGGAATTTCTTCGAAGGGCATGTCAAGTAATTTCTGTAGCTTAGAAATGAATTCCTGCACTTTTTCTAGTGAAATTAAATATCTCTGGAAGCTTCAGAAGAGACTTGAAAATTATAAAATTCGGTTTCGAAAAGTCGTGATTAAAGAAAATCTTAATGTTATTGATATTTTTTCAACAAAAATGACTCACGTCTATTTTGTTTGTATATGCGTAAATTCGATCTCAAAAAATCAGCCCGAGTATTTCGTGACTGAATAAAATATTTATTTGCAAATTTTTCATAAATCAAGTCCAAAATTTTGAAATTCTATGTACATACGTACCTCCTCAATAATCGAATTTTAGGTACGTCACTGCTCACTTCGCAACACCACTGATTTCATGAAACCAAAATTTTACTTCAAATTCATTTCACCTTCAAAATAGAAAAAATAATAAAAGTTGTCCCCCTCTCCCAGAAAAAATACTTAATACTTTGCTACGTTATTGACACTGCATAGAATCAATTTTTCGATAAACTCGTCAAAATATTGCTCATAATTTATCTATATTTCATGCGTTTTCAACCAATAACATTCATTTCGATAAATTTTTTGAAAAAATATTTCACGTCAAAAATAATTCTAGCAATAATTTTCGATTTCGCCCCTTCCCCTCGCCAAAAATGTAACTCCAACAACACTCGAACAAACCACGAACCCGAAAAAAAGCAATATAACAAAACTACAAGCCATAGCCATCCATCTGTGAAAAAATCCCAAGCATTACGCCAAGCTCATCCGAAAAATTCCAACAAACCTCGTAACGATAAAAATTCAACTTTCTTTTTACGATTTTATTCTGCTCGTTTTGCAAATACTCAATATTTTCTCAATACGTTTTTTTAACACTCGGAGTATTTTTCCAAGTCTTATTCGCATAACGAGCGCGGATTCGCGCTTAATGTGTGTTTTTTTTTATTAAATCGAAAACCCAGCCAGTTTCCAGGACTTGGTCTCATAATACGCCGATCTGTATTCGAAAAAACAGACAGAAGAAAAGCACGAGGGGAAATTTTTTCTCAACTCGCGATGGAATTGGGAATCTTGTAAAATGAGCCTTTTGTTGTCGTAAAAGTTTGCCAATTTTCCATAAGTTTATTAAACGCGGATATTTGCGAAATAGATTTTCCCCTCGTTCTTCGGGACACGAATTTTCATCCGCACGGTTTGTTAGGTTCGGCGTCGAAGGTTTTGACAGCGCGACGTGCGCCGTACGAGTGAGTATAAATCGTATATAAAGTTGAACGAGTTTTTCATTTTCACCTATTTTTCTTGGCGCAGTAAATATCTGAGGATATATCGCAGCCGTATAGAGATCGAAAGCAGCCATTTATCAAATTTAAACCGCGGATAAGTGTATAAGTAAGACACCTCTATACGTCGTACAGATTTCTTAGGTATAGTTTTCGTCGCTGACAATTTTTCCACGCGCGTATTTACCCATCCGTAAGATATCCAGGTAGAATAGCAACGAAAAATTGATACGATGACCTAGTTTTTCCAGCCTTTGCACGTTTTAAACGAATAAATTCAAATCAAATTTCTGCCTATTTTTTTTCCTCCATCTCAAACTCGATCGTATAATTTCGATAAAATATACAGAGAAATTTTAAATCACTATCGAATCGTTTACTCCTCCGACTTCTGCACCATCCACATTGGCCAAGAGCTAAAAAACAAATTTCGGGTTCAAAAATATTTCGAGTAAATAACACCACAAAGCATCTAGGAAAAAAAACATTACCATCATAACCATCGGAAACTTTCAAGACAGTCTCCAGAAGGAAAAAAACCACAAGTACACATCGGTTTCAATGGGGCCAATCAATGTAAAGTAAACTGTTCGCCTTCGTACACCCTTGAGGAATTGTAAAAGATATACACTCGGAAAAAGGTACAGCGAGAGCAAAACAAGAGCCAACGGGAACCTCCAGAGAAAGCGAAATGAAATTCAACTTTATTCAAACATGTTTTTAAGTATAGGATTGAGAGAAAACAGAAAACTTTCGCGAAAAGAAACCACCGATGCGGCTGCAGATGCTCGACGACGAATAATATTTTTATTTAATATACGAACGAGATTGATGTTGCTGCCTCTCGAGCTACAGAAACGAGCAAGGTTGACGAGAAAGTTGCGAGCTCGAGTACGTATTTTGTCATTGGAGGTCGAGTAACCTTCGCAATGAAATTGTCAATTTCTACTTTCGATGGGGCGCTTCTTTGAAAAAAATTATCGGAGTTGGAAAATTGTCGACATTTTCTCGTAATAAATTCTCCAAGTGGTCTTTATCAAAAGTAAATTGCTTTGAAAAAATGGTAAAGCAACTTCCATGAAAATGAAATTTGCTATTATTTATTAAAGTATCGAAAGTAGACAATTGTTGGCCAGTCGAACGAAAAAGGAAAATTACAAAATTTTCCAAAGTAAGTAATTTCTTATCAGAAAAGTTCACATTGAAAAATTGAAAGAAATTTAGACAATTTTCAATATTTTTCGAATTTGGAAATTATAATTTTATTTCAATTCGAGAAATTTAAAATTTGATATGTTGTCAACACCAAAAAAAAAAAAAAAAAAAAAAAAAAGGAGGAGCAGGAGATGCACAAGAGACACAATGAGATATTTCAAGATTGAAGGCTACAAAAATAGAATTTGCTACTCGGGATATCAAAAAATTGGTGAATAGGGTTCTTTGAGGTATGTACTGAATCTGATTTTGAACACATCTCCACCGCTTTCGATAACTCACCACCCATACAGGGAGATGAAAACTTAATTTTCGAAAAATATCTATGGTTGTTTTTCCCGTGTACAGAGTGGGTCATGAGATAAGATGAAAATGAATTCGAAATCAAATTCAGCATCCCAAAACACATTAATTTGGGCATCATCTCAATATTTTTCAAAAATTTGAATTTTCCATCTCCCTATACAGAGAGTGGATGATCGAGAGGGGTAAGGGTAACAACGAATTCAAAATCTAATTCAGCACCCTAAAAAACATATATGTAGATACTTATACCTACTCACTGAAAAAATGACGGATACCAAAAAAATTTACGAAATTCGATAAAATTTTTAGTATAGAAATAAATTTTACCAATTTTGCGATAAATATGTATTATTTTTTTAGAATAAATTTTACCAATTTTGCGAATGGGGACACGTTATTATTATTTTTTTTCGAATTAAATTTATTATTTTGTTTTTTCAGTGCTTGCACATTTAACATGATATTTTTCAAAATTTTGAGTTTTCAATTTTCATCCCCATTTAAAGACCTTATTTAATAGGTGCGTTATGAGAAGTGTCAAAAATCGAATTCAGCACTCCAAAAAAATATAGATCCTTCATTTTCTCGATATTCATAATTATTTTATTTCAAAAAGCCAATTCTCACTGATTGAAAGCAAGTTGCTACAAAATGTACCTAATGGTACTTGAAGCATATGATTACCCAATTCAAATTACTAAAACTGTTGGAATAATTTTGGCTCACTCCGGCATATAAAACCTCTAACCTTACACTAAGCTGCTCCACAGATTTCTCATTTTTCAGCGTTGAATCCAAAAATATCGAGAGAGGGAGGCGACAAAGCGAGAAAAAAAATTCATGGAGTGTAAATGGAGAATTTATGTAATGGAATGTTTTTCCAAAACACATTTTCAAACGTTCCAATCACGAAGTTGCTAATACACAGAATTTTATACCACACTAAAATTTTCCATTACCTGGTTGCTTTCAAGGAATGAAAAAATTGTTACATCACGTACACATAAGAGAAATTTCTTTTCAGCGGGAAAAAAAATAAGCGGCTGAAAATGTAAAAGTTTGTCTTAACTACGTGGCTGAATTTGTTTCGGAAGCACATTTACAGCGATCGAAAAACTACCACGAGATAATGCTAGTTTTTGAGGAAGTTGTACCTAGAAGTAAATTTGAACGCGATAGGAAAACGAGGTGTTCGATTTAAAATCATACAACACGATGCCAGGCCAAAGGTGCGGTATTAATTCATTTCGCGAAATATTGAGAGTGTAAATATTGCTTATAATGTATCCGAGGGAATATTCTTATCGGGATTTTCTATCTTTTACGGGTTATAAAGCATGAAGTTGGTTTGGCGTATGGATGGGGGTAGGTATGTACGATGATACGTGAGCAGTTGAACACCAAGCTAACATCTTATGAATATAGTTTCTAAATCGATTATTCAGTAGTTATAAAGATAAAAGATTGAAATTGTTGATAATTCTCAAAAATTTAGATTGGAAGCAGCACGTTCCGTGGAAGAAGAATCAAACACTGCAATGGAATTTTATTGAAAACTCCAAAGAATTAAAAGAAATCGTAACATAAATAATTTTGTAGCTCTTCGGCCAAACGAAAATCACGTTCGACTGGCAATTGGGGCCTTAGAAAGCAAATGGGTGAAGAAAAAAAAAGAAGAAATTTTAATTGCGTCGCGTCGTGTAGAGCGACTTTTTTAGAGCAAGTAATAACCAGAGAAATATCGCTCTCAATATTTGAAATCTACTCTCTAAATTTGAATCAGTCAAAAATGCAAAAATTGACTGATGAAATAGAGATAATCAAGTCACTGATTATCAGTCGAATTCCATTGATTTTCCTAATCAGTGACATTTTACTGCAAATCAGTGAAAAATTACTGATTCAAATAGTAAATATTGATCATTGAGTCAGGAAAAATTAATTACCTAATTGAAATCAGTCAAAATTTACTGATTCAATCAATGAATTTTCATTACTGAATCAGTAAATTTTTTCACTGATTCCTACGGACACAATTTTGTCGCTTTAAACCAGTCAATTTGACTGACTAAAATTAAGAGAGTATTACAGGGGAATTCCACAAAATAGAATAAAATTAAAATTATAGTTTTCAATTTTCAGTCCGAGTTTAACGACAATTCTTCTTTAAAATTTTTTAATCCATTCAGTTGAGATGAATACTTGTCCTCAGCTTACAGATATTTAAATTATTTTTCACGTGAATTTTACTGCAAACTGAAAAAATCCAGCACCATTCGACTTCGAAAAAAAAACAAATATTTTTTAAAAACTTTGAAATTTAGTGTTATTAGCCCAAATATTTTTTACGAAATTTAGAATAATTATCATCTTTTAAACAATCCTTTTCAGTACTTCTTCATAGAGTATTCAACTTTGATTAAGTAAAACAAATTAATGTAGGTAAGAGTTTTTTGATCGCAAGTCAAACAAAGTTTTAAAAGTATCATTAGGATTGATCAATTTCCTCGCGAAAATTCATTTCAAATCATCGGGAAAACAGACAGAATCTCCGCACAGTAATGAATCTGTGAAAAAATTCATTGAAAGAAATCAGTAATTTCTGGAAACTTTGTTGAAATTCATTAAAAAGTTGGTAAAATCGTTGAAATTTGTTGAGAAATCAGTGAAATTCTTTGAAAAATCGACAAAATTTCTATGAAAATCAATAAATTTTGCTGATTTTTAAAAATATTTAGAGAAATCTCCTCTAAAAATGGAAAGTGACTTTCTAAAACATAATTATAACGTCCTGCTCGCTCTCTTGATTTGAATCAGTGTAAAATTCACTGAAAAGATAGCCACAAATAATTTCAGTGTCAATTAGTGAACTACTGATTGAGTCCTGTGATCACGATATCCAGTAGTTAAGTAGTTATTACTTTTTCAACTGAGATATTAACCTTTTTGACTTCACCTTCAAGTACAGAAGAATACTAATTCCACTAATTTGGTAAAATAGCGAAAAGAAACTTGCAGAAAAAAAAATTGCTTGACTCGGATTTCTTATTCAATCACTAAAAAATCCAAAAACTTTAGGCCTACAACTGTTTTATAAATGAGAGGTCGAAAAAAACGTCTGTAAGTAGATTTTTTCAGAATGGGCTCATTTAATAAGTGACAAACACACTGAAAAAAAAATTAAATTTATCCAAAAAAAATAATAACGTGTCCCAATTCTCAAAATAGGTAAAATTTATCATTTTTTTGAATAAAATTTATTATTTTTGGTAAAATTTATTCATTTTTTGACAAATTTTATCATTTTTTCTGATAATAAATATTATTTTTTAGAACAAACACCTATTTTGTGAATTGAAACACGTTATCATTTTTTTGAATACATTTTATCATTTTTTGATTAAAATTTATCATTTTGGTAAAATTTATTAATTTTTTTGATAAAATTCATTATTTTTGGGGTAAAATGTATTCATTTTCGTAACTTCTGTTTTTTCCGTGCATGAAAATATTTCATACTTGAGTGAATGGTAAATATTGGTCGAGACAGTGATATTCGTAGGGGTACCATACTTTTTTAAATTAATATATTCGTACAAAAAGTTTCAAAATATCAACAAACCGATTTCGAATTAAATTGTACCGACTTCATTGTTCAAAATTTTACCCAAGTACCTTTTTCAAACTCAATTAAATACGGTGATTGGATTTTGAACACAGAATTGTGCTCGATCTCGATGGAAATTACAACATAATCGTTCGGCCCTCGACGTAATTATATCGGTATCATAAATCCCCATAGTCCATTTCAAAATTTTCACTCCCAACAGCATTATTGTGAGAAAAAATTTCGCACAAAAAAAATATTATTTGATTTTCCCGTGCATCGAATTCGAATCATCATTCTCACATTCTTCAATTTTTATTTTAAAAAAAATCTGAGTATTCATTATTATTTCAAAGCTTGTTGGGCAATTATCATTTTTTTTTTACCGAAAGTAGTGAAACTTACCACTGAAACTCTGTAATTTCATAGACAAAGATGCTTGAATATAACAAAATCATGGGAAAAAATTTGAAAATTTAACGCCATAATCAAACAAAAAAAGCATAATCTTGTATTTTCATATCAATACCTCATCTGGCTCTTAGAAATGCGGCTAGCTAATCGGCCGCTTCAAAATACTGGTCGCTGATTGGCTACAAGTTGAAGAAAAAACGATCGGCGCAATAGGGTTTTTCGCGCCTCTCCAAAAAAATTTGGCACCAAAAACGACGTCCAGTTTGTAAAAACCAGGTAATTCATCTTTTTTGTTATCAATTTGATTTTTTCCAATTTTCAACAATGTTTTATAGAAAATGAAACATTCAACGCAACGATTCAAATCTAAGGGGAAAAATACCCCATCCACATTACAAAAACCATACTTCCTTTTCACCACGCAAGCATATCTAACCTACAATTCTCATCACACCCCCCTCTCACCTCTCGACCCACCCACGTCGCCGGCAGCAACACCCTGTCAAGCAGAGAACTCGGCTGTTCGCAGCTTAGTGCACCAATTAGTCGAACACAAAAGCCGACTAGCTTAAATTGTACTGCGTAATTCAACTCGGCGTAATTCCTTCCTGTGTTCTTTTGCCTCCTCATGTGAGATGTTTTCAGGTCTACTAACGTCGAGTTAATTCTTAGAACGCGGCGGATACACATTCGCGAATACAACGGCACAAGGTGAAAACTACCAAGAAACGAGATCTGATTACCGCCTTCCCTCCTTCATAATTTCACCTCGCGTGTAGTTTACGTTTTATAAAACCATAGATAACTCGACGTCGACGTATCCTTTGATCGTATGAAATATTTACGTAATTCATTTTACAACATATGTATACCTATGCCGAAATTCTCGACGTTGAGTAAGCCTGCTTCAGCATTTACTCCGGCACACCACATCATCGGCCTGTAAACTTCCAACCCCTAGTATTATGTATTTTTCAACTGCTTTAAAGTTACGAGGCATCGTACAACGAGACGAATACTAATTTCGAATGAAAACTATGTTTTCAACCCTTTCGTTCTTTCCTCACCCTAAGAATATTATAGTTCATTACCTTCAGCAGCAAGCAACACGTTCGAAAAGATTCATCTTTCGGCGAAATATGGGTGAAAAAATAAACATCTAAATCATTCCGTTCATTCGAGCACATTGATACGTTTTCCAACGTTTCGCAGGATGGAAGAAAAAAATCAAAACCACAAACCCTTCCCGATACAAATTTGAGAACTGCTTCGCTTCCTTATACGACCAAGACACCGTTCGGCAAAGCTCTCCGCATCCTTCCGTATAACAAAATACTCTCTCGAGTTAGCGTAAGATTATCATTTTAATAGAACGGCATCCGAAAGGAACATACGTACACTAAAATGGAATACATTACGCATATATATTAGTGTTAATGCATGTTATAACCGTTCCCAACTATAAATATGTTATATGCGTTATATAACTATTCTCAGCCTGCTAGTACGTACTATAATGTACATTTCATCATTTCGTTCACCTTTGAATATTATGGGTTTTCTCTTAAAAACATTTCAGAAACAGATTTAGAAATTTAATCCAATTCCGAGCCCGAGACACGAACGACGATGTATGTATATGGAGCGTCAGCACATACAAAATGCAAACTCGGCGTCTGCAAGATTCCTAAATTTTGGTCTAAGCTAAGTCGAGCAGTTTCGCACGCACGTAAAATAATATTCCCTGAAGTCTCTGAAGGCAAATTTGAGCGGAGATTATTATTTTAAAGGTGCAAAAAGATGGGATGGTGAAAAGGGAAAATTAACAGAATTAGAGGTGATGATAATTAATGAGAACATATTAGGGCGGAGTGGGAAAAATGGCTTGGAATTGACGAAAACTGGTAAAATGGTTCAGTTTGCATGAAGGTCCCCCTTGGAAAAAAAAAAGGTTGATCCTCCCTATAAGCTAAGGTCCTGAAATAGTTTTTTAAAGTAAATTCCATCAGCTGAAAACTTCGGTTATCCCGCTGAAAATTTGTGATTCAAGTTTCTGCATCTATCTGAACCACACTCCATAAATTTGAATCTGTCAAAAATGCTAAAATTGACTGATGAAAAAGAGGAAATCAAGTCACTGAGATTCAGTCAAATTCCACTAATTCTCCTGTTAATCAGTGACATTTTACTGCCAATTAGTGAAAAATTACCGATTTAAATAGTGAATTTAGATTACTGAATTGGTATAAATTAATTATGGTAACTGATTGAAATCAGTCAAATTTTACTGATTCAATCAGTGAATTTTCATTATTGAATCAATCAAATTTTTCACTGATTTCTACAGTGACTCAATTCTGTCGATTAGAATCAGTCAGCTTGGATGATTCAAATTATTGTCCGTCCAACATAGCATGACACTTATTGTGTCAGTTTCATTGTTTCAAAGCCCAAAATAAAATTGCTGTAGTTAAATGGGAAAATTTTGAAATTTTGTTTGCTTTTTGATAAGGAAACTGACACAATAAGTGTCATGCTATGTTGGACGGACAATAAGAGAGCATTGTTCCCAAAATTTCATAGGTACTATTTTTTGTTATCCAGGCTATACTCATTGCTAAAACAGATAAAAACGAAGTCTGGTCTTCGGATTTCGCACTTTTAAAAAAAAAATGAGTTCCCCTTGATGGCCATATTCTTCAAGATCATTTCACTTCTATCAAATCTCTATCAATAAATTAACTTTTTTACATGTACACAAATAAAAATTGGGAGATCTGTGAAACCGTAAAAAAAAATGGTAATCATTCATAACAGTTGAAAATTCAATTTCAACTAGTCATTAATTTCAAAGGTTCTGGAGCCAGGTCCGGAAGCACTTGATTCAAAAATCTCGGAGGGGGGTCCTGGATGCCTGGAATAGGCGTGACAGCCATATTGCAATTGTGACTGCTCGACTTTGCCAATCGGGTGAAAGGAGGATGCTCCTCTAAAAGATTTCTTTAGAGCTAGAACCACTTTTCAAAAAATTTAGGAGCTGGAGCCGAGGCCGGAGGCACTTTCTCAAGAATCCTGTAATCGGGGGCCTCTAACCTCCGACTCTCAAAACTCAACTCCACTTCGAAAAAAAAATATGTATATGAAAAAAATGAACCAACTATGATGAGTGACAGAAAGCTCTCTTTTCTCTTTTTAGCAATTTTTGAAACAGACGAATCACAAATCACTTGCTTAAAAAACCAACAGTTATTCCTCTTTGCTAAACAACTAAAAAAATTTAAATCTCTTCCTATTTCTTTGCACTGAAAATAGTGAGAAAAAATGTTAGTCAATGCTATGGTTGGTTCACACCAATACTACCAATGAAATTCAATGTAGTTGCTGATTCTCATAATTTAAACAAATCCGCTCAACATGATGCAACATTCATTTTTCAACCAGTCTAAATCCCAGATGCACTCGATAATTTTTAAATACCTGTACCAATTAGTACCATGGGTACGCTTGAAGAATACCACTTGTAAAATTACAAATTGAAAAACTACGAACTACGTCAGAAAACCTATAACGTCAGTATTTCACTTTAATTTCAAGGTGTTTTATTACACAAAAGTTAAATAAGTAGGTACTTGATGCTCACCATAAATTGATTTTTAAAAGTATTGTATATGATACTTTATTGAACTAATCTACTACCAAATTTTTTGTCTGAATGAAGTACCTACACACTGTACTGAAGTATGAAAACACTTACAGAACATTTAAATGCAGCAATTTCATCGGTATAAAAGCCATACCTGCATCTCACCAGCATTATTCAAATTCGTCAAGTCATACATAATACTAACCGCGATTAAAATGAAATTCTCATCAATTATAACGTCGTGGACATTAATGGTATCCAGTTGCTGGGCTATAAACAGAACGTGGTGGAAACATGGTACCACCTACGGAGTTTTCTTGCATTCATTTATGGATAGTAATGGAGATGGAATCGGGGATCTAAAAGGATTGACTTCAAAACTGGATTACATCGCTGATCTTGGAGTAGACACCGTTTGGGTAACTCCATTTTATACTTCACCGCAGGCCGACGCAGGCTACGATATTTCTGACTTTTATGGAATAAATCCTATTTATGGTACGATGGGGGATTTCGAAGAATTGATGAGAGAAATGAAAAAACGAGGTAAGTAATTAGGTTTTTTTAAAAACTTGATACTCAATAACATCGAATCGTTTATATTTTTGATTTTTTTTTTTCAATGATTAACATTTATTTTTACTGATGTACCTACATGCAGATCTTAACTTCGTCATGGATTTAGTAATCAATCATAGTAGCGATGAACACGAATGGTTTGAAAAATCAGTAAACAGAGTAGACCCATATACAGACTATTATGTGTGGACTGATCCCAAAGGATTCGATAGACAAGGCGATCCTATTCCACCAAATAATTGGGTAAATATGGCAAAAAGTCAAATAATTTTAAAATGAAATATTACCTATATATCAATATCGTAATTATGACAGAATGAACTGTGTAGGTGTTACGTACAATCGTACATATTTCAGTTCTCAAACATACCTACGTAGTTTTCATATTTAAAAAAATGAAAAATTTATGGCTTGGCAGTGATACACGTATCTACTCAAGTTAATAAAATTGTAGGTAAAGTTGATCGTCATAGACTGTTTTTTGCACGTTGGGTGCTAGGCTGTTTTGTATTTTTGATTCAATTTTTTTAATCATTTTGAATGGTGGGTTCCTTTTCTTTTCGAGTATTTTTTAAATTCAATACATCAATTTTTTCGAACACAATTTTTTTTATTGGAAAAACTGAGAATCTCACTCGGGTCAAAGGAATTTCAATTGATGGACCGAGTATTGTAAGCTTCTCCTCCTTCCCCAAAAGTTCTTGGATTTTTTTTTCAGGTGTTTCATCAGTCAGAACGATTTGAATTCCTCAGTTTTTTCTATTCTCGCCTCTTCCTACCACAATATTATACCTATCCATGTGTAGTTAATCGTTGTAGAAAATTCAAATACATTTCTTCTTTTTAAATCTGCAATTACATTTCAGAGAAGCACATTCGATTACCCAACGGCCAGTTCAGCCTGGACATGGAATGAAAAAAGACAACAATATTATTTACACCAATTCCTCGTGAAACAACCGGATCTTAATCTACGTAATGAACATCTGAAGAAGGAACTAAAAGTAAGAATATTGGGGTAATCATCATACTCAATTTCAGCGATACAGCTACAAATAGGTTTCACGAGTTCGACATCCTCCTTGATGATGAAAAAAAATCGGTTTCAACTATTTTTCTTTGATTGTACATGTTTACTCTTTTCGTGCAGTCACATTTCAGTCAAGTATCAAAGAAAAAACAACTTCTATTTCAATTTTCCCCATTCTCAAAAAACGATTCATTGATTATTCTTGAAAATAATCAAGAAATTTGAAAAAAAAAAAAATAGGTAAGTAAACAAGAACCCGCAGATAATTACAATACATGCATATAAACTTTCAGACAATTTGAATAGGTAAACAGCTAGACACATTAGGTATTGAAGAATTTTTCATTTTGATATTTTATTGCTTCATTGCATTTGATGGAGAATGCACCCGGTGTGCAAGGAATTGAGAATCGCCGGTGAATCGCGGGGAAAAACGCAAACTTTTAGGCGTCGCGCCGGCGATTTCGCTGGCGAAACTCTGATGAAAATCGCCGGCGAATCGCTGCAGAATCGCAAATGAATCTTCGACACTTAGAATTCTGTGATTTTTCTGCTATTTGCCGAAGATCAATCTAGTATGTAGTATTAATCCCTGTTGCACACGAATAATTTAATTTCGACTTTCGAGAAAAAAAAAGTTGAAAAAAAATATTACAAGAAATTTGCTTTAAAAAAATTGTGATTGAAACAGATTTTTTTCCCCAAAAAAGTTTTCCTATTTTACAAATTATTTTTCTCCTTAAATTTTTGAAATCTCAATTCTAAATTGGAATTGTGTTATGAGTGGAGGTAGAAATTTTTAAAAAATTTCTTTTAAATTGTTGTTTTTGATTGAACAAATTTTTATTCGTTCATTAATTTTTTTTTTCGTTTTCTCTGAAACAAATTATTTTTGAAACCAAGAGAGCATTTGAAAAGAAATTATGTAATCATTATTCATAGACGTAATAAGTAAGTACTCTTTGAATCCCCAACTTTTGTTCTTGCATTTTAGATGATTCTTTTGAAAAATTCACGATTTTGAAAAAAAAATTAACTAACTTAGAAAAAAAGCAATAATTATTTCTCAAATTTTGGAAAAAGATATTGAATTTTTTTTTCATAACCGCAGAGGTACCTATTTGGAATTTTACATCTGATCTATATAGGTATTGCTGATATAACTGAGAGAATATTTTAACTGCAGCATATTTTTTTACATAGCACTGATTAGGGAACTGCAGAAGATATTACCTACGAATAGGTTTTCTGCACAATTGCACATAAACATGTCTTTTCGTTTTTAATACAGCACACGTGTTATATATTGCATATCTTTTTTTTAGAACATGATGAAATTTTGGCTCGACAAAGGAGTCGCAGCTTTTCGAATAGATGCCCCTATTTTCTTTATGGAGGATCCATTACTGAGTGAAGACGTAGACAGATATACCCTCGAGAAGATAGTGGAGGGCGAAGATGATACTGAAACTCCTCGAATTAACCATCCTGATACGTTCAAGTTCATGAATGAGCTCTACTTATTTTTAAGAGATTATGATCGCGAAAATAAGAGAACGCGTGAAACGTACGTGAAACATAAAATATGCACCACTAATTTTCATCATGATTTCTTATCACGGTTCTATATTCGTTTCAAATTTTGTAGAGCTGCATTTGGCGAGGTATACACCACCACAAACCTCAAAATGAAATATTATGGAACAAAGAACAAACCAGTCACTCATTATCCTTATAACTATCTCTTGACTACGCTCAGAAAGTATTTAAATGCAGAAGAAATGATTGACTTTTTGAATACGTGGATCAAAAGTTTACCCAAAGGGGCGGTTTCCAATTGGACGGTAATACTTTGAATCAAAAAACTTTAACGTAAGATCAAAAATTTGTATTTTAATATCTTGAGACTTGAGCAGTTGGGAAATCACGATACTGGAAGAATTTTCTATTACTTCAACCAAGAATACAATTCGGTTTTATTAGCACTTGTCACCATGTTGCCTGGAGCAGCGTTAATTTATTATGGAGAAGAACTGACCCAAGAACAGTTCGATTTCGCGCCAGATCCTCAAAAAAATGTAATGATTGACAGAGATCATTTTCGATTACCGATGCAGTGGGACGATTCCTTAAACGCTGGCAAGTCCAATAACCGTAAATTTGATTCATTATAGGTAGGTACGAATATTTCTACTAAAATTATTGGTGAATTTTTCAGGCTTCACTTCTGGTGATAAGCCATGGGTTCCAGTGCATCCTGGATACTGGCGATCGAACGTCAAAGCTCAAATAGCCCAACAAAACAGTAGTCTGTACTATTTCAAAGATCTAATTTCTATTCGAAAAACAGATACGATGAAACATGGTCATTTGAAAATGTACGCCATATCGAAATGGGTGTTTGCTTTTACCAGGTATTTATACTTGAAGTATCCAAATGATCGATCAAGAGTAAAGCTTCCATAAATCATGATCTTACTATTATTTTCAGGACTTATCGTCGATCGAAATACATCATTGTGTTAAATTTGGGAACTGAAGCTCATCCAGCGGATTTACATGCAGAAATCGTTAATCTGCCATCAACTCTTATTGTAGTAGCAGCCAGTCCAAATTCCGGATACAGTAAAGGGTGGGTATACATTGACATCATCTATCTTCTTTTTTTTTACATTACATTACGTTCAATCTAAGGCTTTTACTTTTGAAAATTTTCAGAGAAATCTTCCGCACTGCTTCGCATCATCGGGATTTATCAATTTTGAGACCACACTCCAGCATAATTTTAACAACAAAGTAGAGGAAAATATTTTGCATAATTTTCCTTTTTGTCTCAAAATGATGATGAGTGTGATGAAACTGAAGATGCAGACAGAGTTTGAGGTGCTAAAAAAATCGATATTTAAAAAAATACTACTCAGAGTACCAACTATAACTGAGTAAAGTTGTGTCACGGTGCAATGAATACATCTGAGGAAAAATACTTGATTGAATCAATGAATCTTTCTAATAACTGTAAGTAAAATGAGAAATCAACCAATAATGATTTTGAAAAATTCAAGCAAAAAAACGTACTGCGATGATGGAAAATTTAGATGTTTTTTTTTTTTTTTTTTAAAAAAAAAAAGAGTAATATCTAATACTCATTCACTTGTATAAAAACCAATGATTTTGTTCACGAAATTTGAGAAAAAGTTCATTTAGGGAAAGATTTCAGCTTTTTCAAAATTTTTTCATTCGTTCCATTCAAGAAGAGGCCGTACAGAACGTTTTGATTAAAAAAAAATCAATAAGTGATATATTTACCTACCTATTTCATGATATGAACCTTCAGAAAGCATAAATTTGGAAACGGAACATGTTTAAGCCTATATTTTTTGTGATAGTTCGATTTAAATTACCTACTTATCTACTTTTTTCAAACTCATCACATGTAGGTTAATTTTTCATTATATGCTTGAAGGTTCTGATCAATTTTACAATATTTTTCGAGCGATTATTATTTTTCTATTTTTCATAATTACTGCACTAGTCACACAACACTACTCAGCATCGGTACTCTGATCAATTTTTGAAAAATCGATGTTTCTTGCAGCTCGGACCTCGTCTTTTCATGAAGTCAATATCACAATCTAATCATAACTTGAAGGCTAAAAGATCAATAGGTATTAATAAGTGACACTACCTAATTCGATAATGTTACATATTACATTAGAATACATAAGTGCTTTGATGTTAGGTACATATACTTATTTACCTATCTTAATAAATAACAGCTTATTAAATTATTGATTTCAATTTTAATAAACTTGATATCAAGATGTCACTTCGTTCACTGATTTACAACAAAAACATAAAATGACTATCACATTCGCACTTTTCACATCAAATTGATTAGTGGACTGGAAAAAATGAGTAAAATTTACAACACCCAAAGTACATATTTCTTTTACTGGATGCAATTTCCATTTTCTTTTTTTGTAAGTGAACTTGCTCAAGAAATTCAACTTGAAACAAAAAAGAAAAAAGAACTCGAAATTCAATTTTTATGGTTTAAATTGCGATGACAAAATTACCATGGAACGTTCGCATATGTGCGGGTTGCATACATTTTGCCGAGCGGTTTGGTGCACTGCTATCGCAATTTTTTTTACTTTTCTAAATATTTTGAAAAAAAAAAGAAATTTCTGGTCTTTTTCATAATAACACGATTCAAAGAGAATAAAAAAGGCTTTCGATCGGTATAATTACTTTTTGATTTCATACAGCTTTGAAATTTTATAAAATTTCAATGAAAAAAATGTTGCAAAAGTTGCATAAAATCAAAAAGTAATTATACCAATCGAAAGCTTTCTTCTCCTCTTTAAATCGAGTTATCATGAAAAAGATCCAAAATTGCTTCTTTTTCAAGTTATTTAAAACAAAATCAAAAAATAGTGATAACAGTGCACCAAACCACTAGGCAAAAAGTAGGCAAGCTGTGCATGGGTGAATATCCTATTCTCATAAAAAATAAATATGTAATGTAAGTATAAATTGTGACACTCTGAAAAACGTTCAAAATCTGAAAAACTGCTGAAATGACATTTTTGTACAGTTTTTGCAATTTCCAGCAAATGAACAAGCAAGGTGAATTGATTATGTGAAAAAACACGTTTGTAGGATATGGATATTTTCAAAAAGTGATCGATTTTCGTTTTTACGGCCATTCTACAGCTGAAAATATCAAATGGCCAAAACTTCATGAAAAAGTGCATTAAAATATATGAAAAAATTTAACGTAAATACGCCAAAAACAAATTGCTTAAGAACAGAAAGCTCTCTTCACTTCCGTTAAAATTCAAAATTCTATAGAAAATAATGCAACAAAATAACCATAACTCTGAAACGGAGCGAATCAGAATTTTTCACGACTTGACTCACATAAAGGGACACCACCTAAAGAGAGAAGTTTTTTTTTGTTTTATAATTAATTTAATATATAATTTAAAATATTTCATTTTTTATGTTTTATTTAATATCAATAATTGTGGACCTTAGATCGAAAATCTGAGTCAGAACCAATTTCAACTCTTACCCGGCTCTCGGCAGTACTCTTTCAAAAAATTATCACAGGCTACAAGGCGAATATAATAGTGAAATTGTCCAGAAATTACTCTTTTAAAACAACAATAAAATAAAATAAGATAAAATAAGTGAGACTCGATTTCTTACTTCGCAGGAGCCTTAAATTAAACTGTAAAATGACGTCAAATTACGAGGTAATGTAGTTAGGCGACGTGAAGTTAATGCAAAAAAATTGAAACCATTAATAAAAGAAAATATATATAGGGCTGAAAATTGTCCTACCCCATTAAAAATGGAAATCGATACTTATTATAAAACCACATCAAGTACCCATGTAATTTTTTAAATTCTTACCTAGAAAATGTCTCCGTAATGAGCGTTTTTGGTCGCTTCCAAAAAAAATTCTAACACTTCCAAAAAAAAAAACAATTTTTTTACTCAACAGTAGTCATTGGTAATGGTAACGTATGATTTTTCGTGATTTTCGGTCCTCATTTTAAAATAATAAGGACATCTGAACGAAAGGATACATGACGTGCAATTACCTATGCTTAGAAAAAGTTTTTTGTAAGTAATTTTTGCAGAAGTCGCTTTTTGCTTACACGGAGCTCTTCATGTTTAAAAATTTTAAACAGTCGAAAAACGAAAAGTGCACCAAAATTTACGAAAAAATTATTTAAATGTGACCCTGCCGGAAAGAAGGGACCTTGTGTGAAAAATAAAATCGATGCCTCTTTTTTCACGTTTTTGGTCCAAATGACATCAAACCTGGACCAAACACATGAAAATAAAGACATCGGTTTATTTTACACATTGTCCCTTCTTTCCGGCAGAGTCACAAATACTCCTCTACAGATTTAACTGTGAACCAAGAGTCGAAAAATTTCCTCCACTTCTGTCAAAATTTCAAAGTTTTAAAAATACTCGTAATGCAATGAGATGAGGTGAAGAGTCAAAAATTCTTCCAAAATTTTTTCACATCAAGAAACACTGCCTGAGAAAATCAGAATTGGGGCCAAGGCCAGACCATTTTTTGAAAATGAGCCGGAATTAAAAATTAGAAAAATATGAGAATTTGTTCCTCTTCGTTAAACAATTCAAATGTTTACTGTCGTTTTACATTGAATATCGTAAAAAGAAGGATGTTAGTCAACGCCACGATCACTTCACCAATCTTAGCAAAATGCAATGAAATGAAAGTCACTCGATGTTCAACTTTTTTTCCCCAACCTGTTCAGATATCTAATCGATTACCCGATTTTCAAATACCCGTATCAACCAGTGCCATGCATCTAATTAATACCACTTGTAAAATTACGAATGAAAAAATTACCACGTCAGATAACCTTCAGCGTCAAGATAAAAATCTACCAGGTTTGCGTCTGGCGTCTCAAACCATAAATGAAAAATAGGTATCGCGTACTCACCAGCGATATCGTCATTCAAGATTTCGAAAATATTTGTCCCAAAAAATCCTCTCTAAATTACTCGAAAAATGAAAAAATTGTCAATGAATCGCAACATTCATTCCAGTACAATTTCAAGATGTTACATCACTCGAAAACATAATCCGTGCCATATAGAGACATTACTAATAAGCTGCCACTTAATGAATCAACCTCCTACCAATATTTTCAACTGAATGAAGTATACGTACTCAACATGAAGCATAAACACTTGTAGAACATGAAAGAAAAACATTGTTCACATGGACTCTCAATGCAAATATAAAACCCATGCCCACATCTGACCAACATCATTCGAATATTGATTATTTACTCGTCAATTCACGTATTCCTTACGCGATTAAAATGAAATTTTTACAAATAACGTTGTGGGCATTAATGGCATCGAGTTGCTGGGCTACGAACAGAACCTGGTGGAAAAACGGTATCACCTATGGAATATTTTTGAAATCATTCATGGATGGCAATGGAGATGGAATCGGAGATTTCAAAGGATTGACATCAAAACTGGATTATTTCGTTGATCTTGGAATAGACACCATTTGGGTATCTCCGTTCTATCCTTCGCCACAGGCTGATGGAGGCTACGATATTTCTGACTTTTATGGAATAAATCCTATTTATGGTACGATGGAGGATTTCGAAGAGTTGATGAGAGAAATGAAAAAACGAGGTAAGCACTTTTTTAAATTTGGCACACCATAACATCGTTTATATTTCTGATATTTTTTCAACGTTTAAAATGTAACCATTAATGTACATTTAGATCTCAACTTTGTCATGGATCTAGTAATCAATCATAGTAGTGATGAACACGAATGGTTTGAAAAATCAGTGAACAGAGTGGACCCATATACGGATTATTATGTGTGGGTTGATCCCATAGGGTTCGATAAAAAAGGCAATCCTATTCCGCCAAATGATTGGGTATGGCAATAAGTCGAATAATTTTTAAAATTAATAATACTTATGGTGAAATTGTAATAATGACATAGAAATAATATTTTATTGGTAAAAAATCACTTTCATGCCGGGTGACGAGATTTAGAAAGTTGAAAAGTTGACTGTTGAGCATTTTTCGTACTAGGTTGCAAGGCTGTTTTGTAATTCTGATTCAATTTTTTCGTACATGGGATTCCAAAATTTTGGATTTAGTGATATTCATCTTTGAGTACCTATTTTTCAAAATTTTCAACATCAATTTTTTTGGTCACGATGTTTTTGAATGGAGAAAATGAAAATCTCAGATGGTGAAAGGTATTCTAACTAAAAGTAGGTAAATACTATCGCCGAATGCAGCACAAACAGCCAAAATTTTTTTGAAGATAATCGGATACCGTAGGTAATTAGGTATAGTAAGTTTTTTTTTTTTCAAAATTACTTGTATTTTTTTTTTGAGTCGGTCGAAGAGATTTAGATTTCTTGTTTCTTTCTAATGCCATCAACCCCGAATTACATTATAATGTGGATGTGGAATCAATCATGGCGAAAAATTCAAATACGTTCATTCTTAATAATTTTTCATTGCGTTTCAGAGAAGCATATTTGATTACCGAACACCCAGTTCAGCCTGGACATGGAATGAAAAAAGACAACAATACTATTTTCATCAATTTCTCGTGAAACAACCGGATCTGAATCTACGTAATGAACATCTGCAGAAAGAATTGAAAGTATGAATATGAACCTAACCATTGTAATAAATTTCAGTGGTGTAGCTACAGAAAGGTTGCTCGAGTTCAACCTCCCTGTTTATGCATATCTTGTCTTTTTTTTTACCTTGATTTTTTCCGCTATGCTTTCCTTCTTACAACTCCGTTTCTTCGCGCCTGCGTATTATTTCCCACCTCCCCGCCTTGCCGCTGTCTCTCCTATCCATATTACGTTTCTCTCCCATCCAGTACCTTTTCTACAACAAGTACTGTTGAGTTATGCTCTTCTTACCAATGTTTTTGTGATGTAAATATTACGTTTTGTAAATACATTTTTTATGTGTGTTTTACAACGTTTTTCATCATAATTTCGTGCAAATGAACTTTTAACTGTTTTCAAAACTAAAAGGCATGTTTAATGCCAACATTTTTGGTCCTCTAAGAGCCTGATAACAATCTAACCAGCCATAATTTCGCGATCTTTTGTGTTTGTGAAACTGTGCTTGTGTGCTGATATGCTGCTGAATATCCATGTGTCATCTGTTCCAATGGGTCAACGTCAGTTCCAGCATCAAATTCAACTGTATTCGTGAGTTTTTATTCAATTTACTGGAATTATTTGGTGTCAAAGTTGGTCAAGTGGCAATCTCCCATGACTTGCATTTTTCTTCAACATCAACGGTGCCTCCGCCATAAATCAACGCCAAGCTCCAGTAAGAATTTTTGCTCTTGTCTACTGTCTTCGGTGCCTCCGTCATACATCGATACCACAACTTTTTGCTCTTGTTTACTTCATCGGTGCCTCCGTTATACATCGATACCACAACATCTAAAACTCATCTGCTGTCATTGATGCCTCTGCTGTTCATCGATGCCGTGACTTTGAACATTGTGATTCAAAGTTACCTATCAACTCTACCTATTCTTTGCTGTATGGACGTTTGACGTTCCAATCTTTGATTTTTTTCGAATAATCAGTTGGATTTCTGCAAAACATGGCTGAATCCTTCGATTATGATCGCAGTCAACGCTATGCTGCTCGAAAAATAAAATCTTTATCTGAAGCACTTGTGAATAGTGTTGCCAAACCTGTCACAGCTGCAAACGTGAATGAAGTCCGATATGATTTGGAATTCATAACTGAAGTATTCAACGATTTTAAAAAGGATAATGCAAAACAATTTTCCTTGTTGGATTTCGAAACTGCTGCTGAACTTAAAACTGCTGAAGATGCTCTGATCGCTGATCTTGAAGCTTTGAGTAAAACTGTTCGTATTGCTACTGCCAAAGCTAAAACCTATATCAATGAATTTGATGAGCTTCATCGTGAACCCAACACATCTGTGAATATGAATGCATCAATCTCTGGTGATGGTGGTGTAAAAGGTCCTAAAATTGAGGTACCTGAATTTGACGGTTCTCCTGTCAAGTTTTTGGATTTCGCAGCCATCTTTGAAAACCTCGTACATCAAGAGGTGAACATACCAAAAGTAAAAAAGCTTGTTTTACTTAAAAAGGCTTGCAAAAATGGATCCGCCAGCGCATTGATTGAAAATACACCTCTGACTGAAACTGGTTACGATAAAGCGTGGAAAAGCTTAAACAATACTTATCGTAATATCCGTGCAATCGTACGCACTCACTTCGATCGTTTGTTTGATATTCCTCGAATCAAGAATAATTCTGAAATACTTGATTTGCATACCAAGGTTGATCAATGTTTACAAGGTCTCGAAGCATGCGCCATCGATACTGAAGCATTGAGTCCAGTGATCTATTACATCGTATCTGAGAAATTGGATAATCATACCTTTGTTGAATTCGAGAAGACTTTGGATTCTAATTCAGAATTTCCAAAATGGAGTCAACTCAACAACTACATCGTGAAGCAGTGTTCGGTAACCAAACGTCATGCTGAACCATCTGAGAAACCAGATAACAAACCGAAACCTGCCAAAACACCTGTAAAACGTGCTGTTTCGCTGAATACGTCATCGAAGCCTGATTTGAAGCAAAAATCAAGCTCAAGTGCTAACCCAAAATGTGTTCTTTGTTCGCAAGCACATTTGTTGATCAATTGTGAGATCTTCAAATCTAAATCGCCTGTTGAGCGGTATGAAGCCCTCAAGAACAAACCTATCTGTCGCAATTGCTTCAATTCGAATCACAAATCAACCAACTGTATCAAGGGTCCTAAATGCACCAAGTGTAAACAGCCCCATCACACATTATTGCATTTTTCTGATACTGAAGTCGCAGCTAGCAACGCTGAATCTATATCAGAAAATAAACCTGAAGCAAGTACTGCGACATCTGGAGCATGTATTGCTGATACTGCTGATTCAACATCGACATCGCTTGCTGCTACCTCGAAACCAATCGTTTTATTGCCTACTGCTGTTGTCAACTTTAAATGTGGCAAAACAACTGGTCAAATGCGTGTACTTCTTGATTCATGCTCACAAATCAATCTGATTACTTCATCGTTCGTGAATAAATACAAACTTTCGACTACTGAAACTCGATATGTTCAGAAAGTTACCGGTGTTAACGCAAAGGAATCCATTTGCAATCGTACTGTGAATTTAACGTTTGAATCTCGCAATCAACAGTTCCAGTATAATACCAACTTCAATGTCATCGCCCATGCGTTACCGTACAGCATCATTAATCTTCAATCTTCAAGATTACCTATCGATTTCACGAATTACAAACTTGCTGACGATGCGTACTACAAACCAACTGTTGAAATACCGACAATCGATGCGCTTCTTGGCATAGAAGCATACAATCGTATTGTAAGCGGTCACGTATTGGAACTGGGATCTCTCGTTCTCAGAAATACCAAGCTAGGTTGGACATTGTCTGGTGCAATTCAACCGCAAGCTGAAAAACGCAAGAAACTGCAAACCAATTCGTCATTCTGCTGTTTATCTGTCAACTCAATCGACGAAAGATTGAAACGATTTTGGGAAATCGAAGAACCTGTCCCGATCAATCTGAAAAGCACAGAAACTGAGCTGTGTAACGAACACTTTATGAAGAACTATCAACGCGCCGAAAACGGCCAATTTATTGTTCGTTTGCCGTTCAAAGGTGATCCAGCAACCATCACTGGGAACTATGAACGTGTCAAAGCGTATCAAAACCGTGTTCATCGCCATATGTCAGAATCAACGATGAAATTGTATACTGAATTTATGAACGAGTATATCGATCTTGGTCACATGTCTCTTGTTACCGATAATGACATATCCAATCGTCATTTCATTCCTCATCATGCTGTAATGAAACCATCAAGCACAACAACAAAATTACGTGTTGTTTTTCATGCTTCGTTTGAAGAACGATTGAAACGTGCGCTGAATTCCATACTCATGGTTGGTCCAGTCGTACAACCAGAGTTGTTCGATATCATCCTCAGATTTCGAATCTTTAAATACGTTGTAACCTGTGATGCGACAAAAATGTTTCGTTCTGTACTTGTTCACCTGAACGACCGTCGTTATCAATCCATCATTTGGAACAATCTGATCTACGAACTGAATACTGTTACCTACGGTACTACGCCTGCATCGTTCCTGGCAACCAAATGTTTCCTGATTCTCGCTGATGAAATTGAACCATACGATCCTATTGTTGCATTGATTCTGCGATACTGCTTCTACATGGACGATGGAATGTATGGAGCAAAAACCAAAGCTGAACTTATTCGTATACGTGCTGCCTTACATAACGCTCTCGCCGCAGCAGGATTCATCCTTCGCAAGTATCAATCCAATTCTGCTGAAGTCCTCGAATCAATCGATCCAGATTTGATTGAAACCAAGTTGACAAAAACACTTGGTGGTGACGAATCTCTGTCCGTGTTAGGTATGTCTTGGACACCTACACTCGATGTTCTCCAGATCAATGCTGATATAACTCCGTTAACAGCTACGATAACTAAACGATTGATGTTATCTACCATTGCAAAGGTATTCGATCCTCTTGGCCTTGCTGCGCCAGTTGTGATTCGTGGCAAACTGATGCTACAGAGAGTTTGGAAACTGGGCTTGGACTGGGATACTCCAGTACCTGAAGAATTAGCCTCCGAATTCCACGCCTATGTCAACGATTTAATCGCTTTGAAACATTATTCGTGTCCTCGTCATGCTGCAGTCAATGACTCAACACGCCTAATCGGATTTGCTGATGCCTCTGAACAGGCCTATTGCGCTGTTATATACGTACTGACCCAAGATGAAGGTCAGAGTAAATCTGAACTATACTGTGCTAAAACCAGAGTAGCGCCTGTCAAAGCGTTAACTGTTCCTCAGCTCGAACTTCAAGCAGCCGTTCTACTCGTCGAGCTAATGAATCGAATTCGTAAAACTGTTACTGTACCTGACAAATCTGTGTATTTATACTCCGATTCTAAGATTGTATTGTCCTGGCTGAAACGTCCGTCTACCGACTGGAAAATCTTTGTACGTAATCGTGTATCGAAAATTACGTCAAGCTATACGTCAGATTGTTGGAACCACGTTTCCACGAAACAAAACCCAGCTGATTTAGCTACGAGAGGTATATCCACGGATAATCTGATAAATTCTACGTTATGGAAAAATGGACCCGAGTTCCTTCACAGTGATTCAATTGCGAATTACGAATTTGAAGCTGATAATCGTTGCTTATCATATCTGTCAAAGCCTAAGGCTACATCGCTTCTAATCGCTGAAAACGGCGATGAAAAGGTAATCAATTACCACTCATCATACGCCAAACTACTACGTGTCTTCGCTACAGTCAAGATCATTACGTTAAAGTGGCGTAACAAATCGAAAGAACCAATTGTAATCAAAGCTGATGATATACGCGCTGCTGAAAACTACCTGTTCCGAATCGTACAGCAGCACGAGTTCTTCGACGATTTTCAACGATTAAATAATCAGAAAAAGCTATGCAAACGTAGCCACCTACGTTCACTCAATCCTTACGTCGACAATGAAGGATTAATACGTTCTAACTCAAGACTGCAAAATGCTAATGTTCCGTTTGATAAAAAATGCCCGATAATTCTGCCTGGTAACTGTCATTTCGTGCGTATATTAGTTCGTCACATCCATGAACTGTACTTTCACGCCAATAGACCGTTCTTAATGGCACATCTGTCCACCAAATTTACGTTCGTCGGTGGTATATCTCGTACTATCAAAGATGTTCTCTACAAATGTGTACATTGCCGTCGATACTTCAACAAAGCAAGGTCACAACTGATGGCCGATCTACCAGCTGACCGTGTAAATCCGAAATCTCCATTTGAATCCGTCGGCATCGATTTTACTGGTGCATTCACTGTGAAATGCAACTTTCATCGCGTACGCAAATATGCAAAGGTCTACGCCGCCATATTTATCTGTATGGTCACGAGGGCCATACATATCGAGGTTGTACCATCGCTAACAACCGAAGACTTCTTAGATGCATTCAAGTGTTTTATATCGCGCCGCGGAAAGCCACAAACCATCTATTCAGATAATGGTACGAACTTTCGCGGTGCTGACCGTTACCTGAATTTGGACTTTCATGATGATAAAATCGTTAAATACGTGTCCGATAAAAAGATCAATTGGCATTTCAATCCTCCATATACGCCCCATCGTGGAGGGGTATGGGAGGCTGCTGTTAAAAGCGCGAAACGCTTTTTACCAATTATTACGAAGAATCATACCTTTACCGAAAAGGAATTACGTGTATTGCTTACGCAAATCGAATGTTTGTTGAACTCCAGACCTATCGCTTATCGTCGAACCGCTGAACCTTATGAAGAAATATTGACTCCAGGTCATTTCTTAATTGGCCGTAATTTAACTACGTTACCTGAACCATCGGATAATGGAAAAATCAAACTGTCTGCGCTGTATCGTGCTAACCGTCAACTCGTTAACGATTTTTGGAAGATATGGTCTCAAGATTATTTGAACCAGTTACGTAGCCGGTCCAAATGGTTGACCACGCAGCCCAACTTCGAAAAAGGGCAAATGATCCTTTACAAGGAAGCGAACAATCCACCGTCGCAATGGCCGTTAGCTCGTATCACACGTACCTTTCCAGATGCGAACAACGTCGTTCGTACTATCGAAATCGAGACGCATGGTAGCGTCAAAGTGATACCTATCCAGCATGCAATTTATTTGCCTCTAAATACTTAATTTGTAGTATTCTGTATTATTTAATACTGTTTACGTTGTTTTATTTTCATTTTTTGAAGTATTTATGATTTTTATTTCTTATGTTTATTTTGCTCAGACCCTATCTGGTCAGGGCCGGGTGTATGTTTATGCATATCTTGTCTTTTTTTTTACCTTGATTTTTTCCGCTATGCTTTCCTTCTTACAACTCCGTTTCTTCGCGCCTGCGTATTATTTCCCACCTCCCCGCCTTGCCGCTGTCTCTCCTATCCATATTACGTTTCTCTCCCATCCAGTACCTTTTCTACAACAAGTACTGTTGAGTTATGCTCTTCTTACCAATGTTTTTGTGATGTAAATATTACGTTTTGTAAATACATTTTTTATGTGTGTTTTACAACGTTTTTCATCATAATTTCGTGCAAATGAACTTTTAACTGTTTTCAAAACTAAAAGGCATGTTTAATGCCAACACTCCCCTCTCATAATAAAAAAAAATGAATTTTTTCCGTAAAGTGGGTAAAAAATTTCACATTCGCTTTAGGTATATGTACTCTCTCAGTTGAGACAATTTTCTTATAAAATATCTCAAAACAATTTTTCTCTCGATTTTAAAAGGAGATTATTGATTAATTCTTGATAAAAATTATGAATTCGAAAATAGATCTAAAGAACAATAAAGTTTGATAGAAAGGTACATAACTGAAGGTCAGTGAAGGTAAAGCAAATTCATTGTTTCTTTTTTTCTTTTCATTGGAGTTCCATTGTTTCGTCTGGTGCAGAAAAACACAATTCTATGTAGTTCCTAGCTGAATGAATTTCTCAAATCAACAAAAAACTAGTTGCAATGTTTGACATTTTACTGTATTGGTCACTGGTAAAAATTCAATTCCAATGTAACTTCCTCGTTCCCAAACTAGAGAAAAAATCGTTCAATGATTTCATCAGAAGTGTTCCATTTCAGCCTAGAAGTTCTACACAGGTCATTTTTTTTCAGAATATGATAAAATTTTGGCTCGACAAAGGAGTCACAGCTTTTCGATTGGACGCAATTGAATTCTTCATGGAAGATCCATCGCTGAGCAAAGACGTAGACACAGATACCCTCGTTAAAGTGGTACTTGGGGTAGATGATACCGAAACTCCTCGACTCCATCATCCCGATACGTTCAAGTTCTTGAATGAGCTCTACTCATTTTTCAGACAATATGATCGCGAAAATAAGAAAAAACGTGAAACGTAAGTTTAAAAAAATATTAGCAGAACTAATTCCCATCATGGTTTCTTAAAAAGATTAATATTAGTTTCAAATTATGTAGAGCTGGATTTGGCGAAGTTTACACTCCTATCAATGTCAAAATGAAATATTATGGTACGAAAAGCACACCGGTTACTCATTATCCTTATAATTATCTTCTGACGATGCTAAGGAAGTATTTAAATGCGGAAGAAATGATCGAATTTTTGAATACGTGGTTTAAAAGTTTACCCAAAGGAGCAACTTCAAATTGGACGGTAATAATTTTGATTCCATAGCCATCAAACGCTCGTATTTTTTTCTAGATCTCGTCCAAAAAAATACGTACTAATTGACTTGAAACTTTTGCAGTTGGGAAACCACGATCATGGAAGAATTTTCTACTACTTCAATCAAGAATACAACTCGGTTTTGTTAGCACTCGTCACCATGTTACCCGGAGCAGCGTTAATTTGGTACGGAGAAGAATTGAGCCAAGAAGAATTCGACTTTGCGCCAGATCCAAATAAAAATCTAATGGTTGACAGAGATCATTTTCGATTACCAATGCAGTGGGACGATTCCTTAAATGCTGGCAAGTTCAACAACCTTCAATTTGATGCATCAGACGAATATTTCTATGTACTAAAATTATTCGTACATTTTTCAGGCTTCACTTCTGGAGATAAGCCATGGGTTCCAGTACATCCTGGATATTGGCGATCGAACGTCAAAGCTCAATTTGCCCATCAGAACAGCAGTCTGAACTATTTCAAAGATCTAGTTTCTATTCGAAAAACAGATACGATGAAACATGGTGATTTGAAAATGTACGCCATATCGAAATGGGTGTTTGCTTTTACCAGGTATTTATACTTGAAGCATCCAAATGAACGATCAAGAGCAGGGCCGTATTTACGCACAAGCTACATAGGCACCAGCCTCAGGCGGCAAATTTTAGGGGGCGGCAGATTTTGAGGAGCAGGATTTTTAAAAATTTTCCTTAATTGTGATTTGAAAAAAAAAAATGAAAAAATTTACTGTACCCACTGAAAAAGAATCTTTTTTGAACAAAACTTTTATTTACATAGGGCATAGCATTAAAATATGAAAAAAATATCTTTTTTTAAACATTAAATTTCTAATTTTTCAAAGCTTCGCCCTCGCTCCGCTCGGGCATATTTGCATCAAAATTCTATGATCTACTTGAAACATTGGTACGAAAGAAAATTCTGCTCTATTCTCCTCTTTAGGAACCTTCTGATATTCGAAGCCTCTATGCCCACTCTGTACCTAACCGAAAAAATGATTGAGAAAATTGATTTTTAATTCGTTTTTCGTTAATTTTTCTTTCAATGTAATTATCCAAATGAAGCAGGAAGTTACACATTTTTTGTGGGGGGGGGGGGGGCGGCAAATTTTATTCTGCCTCTGAGCGTCGTGAGGTTAAATCCGGCCCTGATCAAGAGTAAAGCTTCAATAAATCATGACCTTACGATTATTTTCAGGACTTATCGTCGATCCAAATACATCATTGTGTTGAACTTGGGAACTGAAGCCCACCCAGCCGATTTACACGCAGAAATTGCCAATTTGCCATCAACTCTCGTGGTAGCTGCAGCCAGTCCGAATTCCGGATTTAGCAAAGGGTAGGCATCATTGATACAGACTGTCATTATTTTTAGTAATCATCAACAAAGTCTAATATGAGGCTCGTTTTCTGTGAAAATTCCAGAGAAATTTTCCACACTGCTTCGAATCATCGAAACTTGTCAATTTTGAGACCACATTCCAGCTTAATATTAACCACTAAGTAGAGATAAATTTTCTACAATTCCTGCCGGAAAAAGATGAAGAAAATCATGGATTAACCCGAAGCCTATCACAATCTAATCGAAAATTTAGTCTGAACAAGTGAATATTGATAATGGCATCAAATTCGATAAATAATTTATTAAAATAGAATTAAATTATGTAGTTTGTGGATATATTCAATCAAAGAAATGATGAATTTATTGAACATCGAAATATCACTTTGTTCACCGATTGGTACGTAACGCAATCACGTACGACTATTTTGCATTTGCCAGATAGGTAAATTATCAAAAGTTTTGAAGTTGTGGCTGGGAATCTTGCGAAGTGTTGACACGAGAATTGCAATAATCTCTTCGCATATACTTGACGACATTGGAACCGGAAAGTACCCGTGTTAGCCATGTCATCTTTCGATTATTTCAAGGATAAATATTTCATTAAATTTTTCCTCGTTTATAAATTACTCGTCAACATATCACGCGGGAGATTATGTATCTGATGAAAATACAAGTGATAATCTTAACAGGAAGTGACTTTGATAGGTTAATCATTGAAGCAAAATTGCTTTCGAGGCAGCCACTTTTTTGCCTACATGTGCAGATATGTATTGAAGCAGTCCAAAATCATCCAGATAAAAATCGTCTACAACTTTGACAACCATATAATTTGTATCAATTCTTTAAAAAAAACTATATTACATTATTTTAAGCAAATAATGGTTTAGTAAAGGCAGAACTCGAATCGTCTCTTTTCAGTGGTGACTGAAGTTCCTGGATTTTTTTTTGGAAAAATGAAGCATAATTCGTACAAACGGTATAAGTCACGAAAAAGAAAGCCGATTTTCACTGTCGTAATTCGCCGATATTTCAGTAACTAAGAACGTTAGACACACCGGAAAACTTTCATTAGACGCGAAATTTTCGTAGCTACAAAAAATATGAAATGAACTTTTCTCTATTTTGCGCCGTTTTCATTTTGAATAGAAAAAAACAAGAAAAAACCGATGTTTTCACTTTCTTGACTTATACCGTTTGTACGAATTATGCTTCAAAACTGAGCTCTGTTCTCTGTTGAATTGAGAGACTTAATTTTTTCGAAAACTTTCACTTTCAAAATGAATGGTACTTATTTTTTCAAGCGTTGGTCAAAATTCGGGATTTTATTTTGCCTTTGTCCTAATACGCTGATATGATGAAAGAAAGATCCAATTTTTGAATAATTCAAGATAGCAGGTTAAACTTGCTTATGAAATGAGAATAAATTTTTTCAATTGATGAAATTTGTTTTTCATCTTGATGAAAAAAAAAACATAAATTGTTAGATGAGCGTATATCTGGACGATGTCAATGAAAATAAATTACCACTTCCTTACTTCACGTATTTTGGTGATATTTTGTAGACCATGTTATACGCGATGACATTCGTTTGATCTGATCGTATAAGTATTTCAAAAATTTCCTAATCTGATTTCATGAAATCATTCTGATTGTATATAAAATACTTAAATGAGAAAATGATTATTCAGATGCAGTTTAATGTAATTTGATCAAAAGCATTATTTGGAAAAAACTAGATTCAATTTGATTTGATTTGATTTGGTCATTTTGAAGATACATTTTTATCATAGTAGATAGATAAAATTTGATATAATCAGATATGATTGATTTGATTTGATCAGATCTAAAAAATTTTCATCGGGTACCTAGCGAATGAACTTATGTACAATTATACGTAGGTATACCTTATTGATTTATTGAAGACGGTGAGATGAGGAAAGTTTTGGCGGTACCGGAAATCACATTGGTTGAGAAATTCAAATTATTTTCCAAAGGGTTCTTCGGAAAGTGTTGCACGTTTAATAATCCTTTAATTGATTCTTATGTTACGCGTTATTGGTATAAATTAATTAGAAGCCTGGACGAATTTCTCCGGAGAGATAGGGTAGGCGGTCCAATGGTCGTCCCCCGTTTGAAATGAATTTGAAAAAAAAATAAAAATATATAGGTATATGAAAAAATAAATCAATTATGAGTGACAGAAAGCTCTCTTCTATTTTTCTTTTTTTTAGCAATTTTAATTTTTGAAACAGACGAATCACAAATCACCTGATTAAAAAAACAACAATTTTTCCTCTTTGCTAAACAACTAAATAATTTAAATCTCTTACGATTATTTTGCACTGAAAATAGTGAGAAAAAATGTTAGTCGATGCTATGGTTGGTTCACACCGATACTAAGTACCAATAAAATTCAATGTAGTTGCTGATTTTCATAATTTAAACAAATCCGCGCAACATTCATTTTTCAACCAGTCTAAATCCCAGATGCACTTGACAATTTTTAAATACCTGTACCAATCAGTACCATGGGTACGCTTGAAGAATACCACTTGTAAAATTACAAATTGAAAAACTACGAACAACGTCAGAAAACCTATAACGTCAGTATTTCACTTTAATTTGAAGGTGTTTTATTACACGAAGATATAATAAGTAGGTACTTGATGCTCACCATAAATTGATATTTAAAAGTATGTACAGGGTGACCGAAAAGTAGTTCCCAAAAATAAATGCTTCTCAAAAATTCCCTAATCAATTTATCCGAAAAATTTCAATTCTGGCAGAATCCTTGGTTCATTACTATTCGATCATAGGCCACTTCATAGATTCTCAACTAATTAAAATTTTTTGTGAAGCATAATTCGATTTTAGTTTATAATGCTACAGCTAAACATAGTCAAGCAAAATTTAAAAATTGCGCGGAATAAAATCTTCGAATATCTGGGAGCAGGTTTCAAGATAGCCAAAAGCTTGATTTCAACCCTGTCAATTTCAAAACAATGCGTTCAACCTTGAAATAAGAAGGATTAGATTTCAGCGCTTCACAAATTGGAACCAGATGATTTATCCCTGAATTACTGAATTATTTTTCTGTTTTACGAGAAAATTGTGAGTTATTGAGGTTCTTCGAGCAATAACTTATGCAGAGATTAGAAGACAGTCTATTTTAGTAGAATATGAGAAAAAAAAGAGTACCTCGCCAATAATTTTTTTTTACTGAAATTTTAAATTTTTTTCGGTATGTACTTCCCTGTCACCCGGTATATACTTTAATGAACTAATCTACTACCAAATTTTTTGTCTGATAAAGTACCTACACACGCACTGTACTGAAGTATGAAAACACTTATAGAACATTCAAATGCAGCAATTTCATCGGTATAAAAAAGCCATACCTACAACTCACCAGCATTATTCAAATTCGTCAAGTCGTACGCGATTAAAATGAAATTCTCATCAATTATAACGTCGTGGACATTGATGGTATCCAGTTGCTGGGCTATAGACAGAACGTGGTGGAAACATGGTACCACCTACGGAGTATTCTTGCATTCATTTATGGATAGTAATGGAGATGGAATCGGGGATTTCAAAGGATTGACTTCAAAACTGGATTATATCGCTGATCTTGGAGTAAACACCATTTGGGTATCTCCATTTTATACTTCACCGCAGGCCGACGCAGGCTACGATATTTCTGACTTTTATGGAATAAATCCTATTTATGGTACGATGGAGGATTTCGATGAATTGATGAGAGAAATGAAAAAACGAGGCAAGTATTAAGTATTTTTAAAACTTGATACTCAATAGCATCAAATCGTTCATATTTCTGAATTTTTTTTTCAATGATTAACATTCATTTTTACTGATGTACCGACATGCAGATCTCAACTTCGTCATGGATTTAGTAATCAATCATAGTAGCGATGAGCACGAATGGTTTGAAAAATCAGTAAACAGAGTAGACCCATATACAGACTATTATGTGTGGACTGATCCCAAAGGATTCGATAGAAAAGGCAATCCTATTCCACCAAATAATTGGGTAAGTATGGCAAAAAGTCGAAAAATTTTAAAATGAAATATTGTAGAATCGTAATTATGACATAGTGAATTGTGTAGACGTTAGGTACATATTTCAACTATCAAATATACGTAGTTTTCATATTCAAGAAAATAAAAAATTTAGGGTTTGGCAGTGATATACGTACCTAGTACCTACATAAGTACATAAAATTGTAGGTAATGTTAATCGTCATAGGCTGTTTTTTGCACGTTGGATGCTGGGCTGTTTTGTATTTTTGATTCAATTTTTTTCATCATTTTGGATGGTGGGTTCCTTTTCTTTTCGAGTATTTTTAAATACATAAATTTTTTCGACCGCGATTTTTTTTTCATTGGAAAAAATGAGAATCTCACTCGGTCAAAGGAATTTCAATTGACGTCCATTATTCCATTAACATTAGATGGCTGTGGAACCATGTAAACGAAAAGTGGGCCGAGTATTGTACGCTTCTCCTCCTTCCCCAAAAGTTCTTGCATTTTTTTTTTCAGGTGTTTCATCAGTCAGAAAGATTTGAATTCCTCAGTTTTTTCTATTCTCGCCACTTCCTACCACAATATTATTTATACCTACCCAAGTGTAGTCAATCGTTGTAGAAAATTCAAATATGTACATTTCTTCTTTGTAAATCTGCAATTACATTTCAGAGAAGCCCATTCGATTACCCAACGGCCAGTTCAGCCTGGACATGGAATGAAAAAAGACAACAATATTATTTACACCAATTCCTCGTGAAACAACCGGATCTTAATCTACGTAATGAACATCTGAAGAAGGAACTGAAAGTAAGAACATTGGGGTAATCATCATACTTAATTTCATCGATACAGCTACAAATAGGTTTCACGAGTTCGACATCCTTCCCGATGATAAAAAAAAAATCGGTCTTAACTATTTTTCTTTGATTGTACATGTTTACTCTTTTCGTGCAGTCACATTTCAGTCAAGTATCAAAGAAAAAACAGCTTGTAATTCAATTTTCCCCATTCTCATAAAAAAAATTCATTAATTATTCTTGAAAATAATCAAGAAATCTGAAAAAAAAAAAAAAAAAATTGGTAAGTAAACAAGAACCCGCAACGACAGTTTGAAACTTATTGAACACACTGAATTTATCCCAACGACTCAACTTTTTTTTATATTGGAAAAGAGGACAAAAAAACAAATTTTTTTAGGTATGTTGGATCCGTCGTTTCCTGTCGTTTCCACGAAAAACGACAGTTTGAAAATTTTCAAACATACTGAGATTACCACAACGACTCTGTTTAACAATTTTCAAACTGTCGTTTTTCAAAGAAACGACGGATCCAACATACCTAAAAATTTCTGTTTTTTGTCGTTTTTCCAATATAAAAAAAATTGAGTCGTGGGGTAAATTCAGTGCGTTCAAAAATTTTCAAACTGTCGTTTTTCAAAAAAGAAAACGACGAACCCAACATAGGTACCTCTTATCGTTTCATTCAAAAGGTTACCTCAATTCATAATTCGCATCACAGACTTGAACTGCTGCTGCATTCACAATCATTTCAATGCTTGAAATCAACGTTGAGTTGCCTAAATCATGAAATTTTCTCCAAATTTATTGCCCAATTCATGAAATAGGCAATTACATCAATTAGGCGTAACACATATAATCCTTCAGACAATTTGAATAGGTAAACAGCTAGACACATTAAGTATTGAAGAATTTTTTATTTTGATATTTTATTGCTTCATTGCATTTGGTGGAGATATGGCAATGACGAATTATCAATTTCGTAATATTATTTTTCTCCTTTAAAAAAATTGTAAATAAGTACTCTTTGAAAATTTGCCCAACTTTTGTTCTTGCATTTTAGATGATTGTTTTGAAAAATTCACGATTTTTGAAAAAAAAAAATTGATTAACTTAGGAAAAAAGCAATAATTATTTCTCAAATTTTGGAAAAAGATATCGAATTTTTTTTTTTCATAACTGCAGAGGTATTTGGAATTTTGCATCTGATCCATATAGGTACTACTGATGTAACAGAGAATATTTCAACTGCAGTATATTTTTTTACATAGCACTGATTAGGGAACTGCGGAATATATTACGAATAGGTTCGCCGCACAATTGCACATAAACATGTCTTTTCGTTTTCAATACAGCACACGTGTTATATATTGCAAATCTTTTTTTAGAACATGATAAAATTTTGGCTCGACAAAGGAGTCGCAGCTTTTCGAATAGACGCCCCTATTTTCTTTATGGAGGATCCATTACTGAGTGAAGACGTAGACAGATATACCCTCAAGAAAATAGTGGATGGCGAAGATGATACTGAATCACCTCGAATTAACCATCCTGATACGTTCAAGTTCATGAATGAGCTCTACTTATTTTTAAGATATTATGATCGCGAAAATAAGAGAACGCGTGAAACGTACGTGAAACAAAAATATGCACCAGTAATTTTTATCATGATTTCTTATCACGGTTCTATATTCGTTTCAAATTTTGTAGAGCTGCATTTGGCGAGATATACACCACCACAAAACTCAAAATGAAATATTATGGAACAAAGAACAAACCAGTCACTCATTATCCTTATAACTATCTCTTGACTACGCTCAGAAAGTATTTAAATGCAGAAGAAATGATTGGCTTTTTGAATTCATGGATCAAAAGTTTACCCAAAGGGGCGGTTTCCAATTGGACGGTAATAGTTTGAATCAAAAAACTTTAACTTAGGATTTTTCTACGAAGCTTAATCAAAAATTTGTATTTTAATTATCTTGAAACTTGAGCAGTTGGGAAATCACGATGCTGGAAGAATTTTCTACTACTTCAACCAAGAATACAATTCCATTTTATTGGCACTCGTCACTATGTTGCCTGGAGCAGCTTTAATTTGGTACGGAGAAGAATTGAGTCAAGAGCAGTTCGACTTTGCGCCAGATCCAAATAAAAATCTAATGGTTGACAGAGATCATTTTCGATTACCGATGCAGTGGGATGATTCCTTAAACGCTGGCAAGTCCAATAACCGTAAATTTGATTCATTATACGAATATTTCTACTAAAATTATTGGTGAATTTTTCAGGCTTCACTTCTGGTGATAAGCCATGGGTTCCAGTGCATCCTGGATACTGGCGATCGAACGTCAAAGCACAAATAGCCCAACAAAACAGCAGTCTGAACTATTTCAAAGATCTAATGTCTATTCGAAATACAGATACGATGAAATATGGTGATATGAAAATGTATCCGATATCGAAATGGGTATTGGCTATCACCAGGTATTTATACTTGAACTTTGCAGTAGATTGATTAAAAGTAAAGCTTCAATTAATGGTGAATTGGTGATCTTACGATTTTTTTCTAGGACTTATCGTCGATCTAAATACATCATTGTCTTAAACTTGGGAACTGAGGCTCACTCAGCCGATTTACACGCCGAAATTGTTAATTTGCCATCAACTCTCGTAGTAGCTGCAGCCAGTCCGAATTCCGGATACAGCAAAGGGTAAGTACATCGACACAATTTACCATTTTTGGTATTCAACGATTTCTAATACGAGGCTTTTTGTTTATGGAAAAATTTCAGAGAAATCTTCCACACGGCTGCAACTCATCGAAATTTATCGATTTTAAGACCACATTCCAGCATAATATTATTCACCAAGTAGTGGAAAGTATTTTGCATAATTCTTTACTACCTCAAAACGATGATGAGAGTGATGAAACTGAAGAGACATTCAAAGTTCTTGAGTAGCGTTGTGTTACAATGCAGGGGACATACACTTCAAAAATAAAAATAATAAGGATCACATGAAATTTTTTTGGAAATTGATCAGAATTTTCAGACACACGTTTAAGAAAAATCAACCGATACGATATGTAATACTCATTACTCAATTTTGAAAAGTTTAGGTAATTTAATGTACATCAATTGCACTGTGATGAGAAAGAATTTGGATAAAAATTTCCAAAGAAATATAATACAGACTCATCATTGCACAAAAAAATAATAATTTTGTTCCTAAAATATTCGAGAAAAATAAATCTCAAATTTATCAAAATCTTTTCACTTTATTTTAGAGAAGGCTATTCAGAACATTTTGAAAATAAAAACCTACTTAATAAGTGGTACCTACATAAATTTATTTTGTAGCTATGTAGATGTAGGTAGGTACTAGGGTGTGTCATGTTTATATGGTAAAAAAAAATTCAATACTTTTGACGTGCCATCCCTTAAAATTTTCATTGGACCTAGAAAATAGGAAATACAAAAAATCAGCCCCAAAAAATGATATTAAGTGGTGGCGCAAGGACGGTAAAGTTACGAATATGATTTGCCCGGTGTTTGCATGAATTGCCGCGCCAAACCGTGGCAAGTAGGCGATCACTCGCGCAATGTTTGGTAGGTTTTTTTAATGATATAAAAATAATTTTTCTTCGTTCTTTTGAAAACATATTCCATGTGATTTGTTTTTGACCAGATTTTCGCATTACATTCAATTTAAACGTGAAAAATTGACACACTATTGGATGAAATATTGAACTTTGGACCATTTTTTACATTATCCTTTATGGCAAATTTTCACCTTCATTGACTCACCACTTGGCATAATTTTTTCGGGGTAAAATTTTTATGGGAGTCTTTTCTCATCAAAAGGAACAGAATTAGGAGGTGGCACCGCCAAATTACAAAAAAAATGAAACTTGACACACCCTACTATGTACCTAATACCTTCAGTACATTCAGGGATCACAAATTATTGGAAATAAAACATTCCTTCGACAATTCCATTTCTAGAATTTTTTTCATTCTATAATGTAATAAACATGAAAGAAACGTCAACTCTATCGAAATTCGCTCTCATCACTTAACGATGTGCATTGAATTAGAATTACTTACTTACCTAACATTTTCAGACTTATTAAATATGGGTTGATTTTTCATCCTATGTTTGGAAGTTCTGATTAATTTCTTCTTTTGTCTTTATGTATTTACTGCACCAGTCACTCAACACTACTCAGCATCAGTAATACACTGATTATTTTTTGAATCTAGGGTCACGCGCGCTGGTGAGACACCCCCCTCCAACGCCCTACCATGCCAAAAACGTAAATGAAAACGTATGAACTGCGTTTACTTATATTCTCTGAGTACTTCAAGCACATAATCTATTTTCTTGCGTCGTGGATTTTGTACTTTCCCAGAGTCAATATATCATAATCTAATCGAAACTTTAAACTAAAAAAATGAATATTGATAAGTGAGAATAATTCGATAATTTCTCATCATCATTGAATTAAACTATGTATGTAATGTAACTTTTTTGATGTTATATACAGCGATAAATATCATTTCATAAATATCCTCATGTCAATAGTATTAATAAATTTATCTATACAATCATGTTATCGAAATGCCCGTTTTCTCACCAATTTGCAACAAAAACACAAACGACTTTCACAATTGCACATGTCACAGCAAATTAATTAGTGGACTGAAAAACATGAATAAAATGCATTGACAACCGAAGGATTTTTTTACTGGAGGCGATTACATTTTTTTCTTTTGCAATGTTAATTGGGGAAGGAAGGGAATTTTCTGGGTGCTGCAATATTCGTTGGAATAATTTTGAAACATTTACTTAACGCATAAAAAACCTTTTTTTCTAGGGTAAGTAATTTTTTCGCTTTTGTTGAAATTGAAAAATTTTGAAAATAATTCAACAAATTGAGGTAAGTAGGGGATTAAAAAATTTTGTATAATTTTTTCACATCAAGGAACACCAATTTTTCTGATCAAAATAATGTAATACTGTCAATTTGTATTTTTATTAACAAAATTTTCATAACATTCAAGTTCCTTATTCAGTGGCTTGAAAAGTAAGTCAAACATTTTTTTAATGATAAAAATAAATTCAAATTATTTTTTTGAACAATGCTGTCAACTAATTTTTTTATTATCGCGTAAGTCAAAATGCAGTTAACAGGACTCCAAATTTCTGAAAATGTGTTTTAAAAGACCAAAAAAATTGTAGGCTCAATTTTGGAACGACTTGATGAAAATAAAAAATTACGGTACCTAATTTTGAGGCGACTGGTTCAGGAAGGTGTGAAATTTCGAATCGTAAATTTTTAAGGGGTGTCCAAGGTTCCCAGAATCTTCCATGGATTCATCAAAAAAATTTTATCCTTTTCAATCATAATTTTCCATTATGTGAATTTTTTAGTGTTCAAATAACTTTTACTAGGGGAAAAAATTTAACATTGTTCAATATTATGATGTCTCTCAATTCTTCAAACGTTGTTTTTTAGTTTTATTTTAATGGCTATTTTTACATTTCCACAAGTTTAACGAATAAGACGTAAAAGTGTTGAAAATTTTGAGTTTTAATGTAAATTGTTACGAATTCAAAAATTTCGAGAATCAGTTTTTAATGAAAGTTTTTAATTGAACGTGGTTCAGTAGGTTTTGTTTTTTCAAATCAAATTTTTAAAAAATTACATGAAATTTACCTTTTGTTTCCCCCGAAAATTCTCAGTGTTTTGCAAAATCTTTTGGTGTTGACTTCAGATCAGAACAGTAAGAAAAAAGTCGGTAATACTTTTAAATAAAAGAAATAAATTATCATCGCATCGGATAATTGAAGAGTTTTATACTTACTAAACATGGTGAAAGTTGTCACATGCCTTTCTACATTTTGTAAACATTGATTTTTTTGCAAAATCCAGCAATCTAACGTTATTCCACTTCCCTGCATAAACTGAATACGACCCACAACCTCAACTCAAAAAATGAGGAAAATGAATAAATCGTGGTGAGCGACAGAAACTTCTCTTTTACAGCTACATACCTACTTTTTAAACTGTAAAAATTTCGATTCCTAGTAAGTAGGAATTTTTTACACTGAAAATCGATTTTAAAAAAATGGATGTTAGCCTATGGATGATCAATTTACACTATTACTCTCAGCAAAACCCAATGTCATCGCTATTAGGTATCATTTAATCAAATCCACTCAATATTCAACATTTCTCCTTCAATCTGTCCAGATACCAAATGAATTTCACGATTTTCGAGTACCCGTACCAACCGGTACCATGCACCTGAAAAATACCACTCGGAAAAATTACGAATGAAAAAACTACAAACGAAGTCAGATATGACTTGAACGTCAAGATAAAAATTTACCTTGCTTATGCTTGAAAGCACAAATGAAAAATAGATACTCTTAACTTACCAACGATATCAGCGTTCAGGCTTTCGAGAATATTTGTCAAAACAATTTTCTCTTAATTGAAAAGTTTTGTGTGAAGGATCTATCATAATTTTCAAAGATTTTAATTAAATTTTACTAGAATAAATAACAAGTTTAAACGATTGAAGAGTTCGATCGTCTTATCTTATTATTCGTACCAAATCATGAAATAGATACGTATGTATAGGTAGTGAAATCCTTCAAGAGTTATTCCTCTCTTAAAATTACTCAAATGTTGAAAAAACTCATCAAAGAAATACAAGAAGTACGTACTCCACTTCAATTTCAAGATATTTTACGTATTATCTGAAAGCATACGTGCCATAAAATGTCCTTTCTAAATACGCCACGTCGCCACCACTTCAATGAACCAATCTAATGCCAATATTTTCGACTGAATGAAGTACGTACCGCAATGAAGCATCAACACTTGTAGACCATTCAAATGCAATAACCATATAAAAGCATGATATTTTGAATTAGAATATGTTTCAAGCTAATTAGGGGTCATTTGTGCTCATATGTATTTCAAGCTTACATTACTCTTTTTAAGCTCATATTTTTCAAATAATTATCGAAAAATGAGAAGCCGATCATTGGTACCAAAAATTAGTGATAGGACCAATGATCGGCATACTGTCGATCACTGGTACATGACTGTAATAATTGAAACACATTAAATCAAAATTAATTAAATTTTCTCAGCACTGATAAATATCAACAATTACTCATTTATATAAAATAAAATTGAATACCAGTTATCGACATAGCATTTACTCAATATTAATAAAATTATATCGGAAATATTTTTTGATAGAATATGCCGATTACTGGATCAGTGATTTTAATACATGAAAATGAAAATGGAAGAAAAAGAAAATTTGAAAAGTTAGAGTTTAAAAAAGAAAATCCAAATGTGATGTTGAAAAAGTAAAGTCGAAACGAGATGTTGTAACAGAAAAATTGAAATATGATGCTGAACAGCCCAAAAAACGACAAATCATTAAATCCCAGCCTGAATCATTGAAAAGCATCCGGCATATCGAAATTGAAAAAGGAAGATTTGTTTTAGTCGAATACGAAGAACGTCAATACGTGGCAAGAGTCATCAAAATTAAAAGAAAAACTGGAATCTTAAATATCTCTTGTTTACGACCTTACCATGGTTGTAAAAACATTTTCGTATATCCTCAGGTGCCGGATGAGGATGATGTGCCGTTTTCAACGATAATTGAATGTTTGCCAAACCCTGACGAAATTCGGGGAAAATTTCATTTTCATGTAAATGTAATATAAACTAATTGTCGATTGTTTTATTTTTATGAATTTCGAAAAAATAAAAATTTAAAACAACGTTATGTACATTATTTTGCCATGTCCGATAATTGGAACGACTTTTCCGATCATAGGAAAGCGTTTGCCGATTACAGGTACAAACACAATTTTCAGAGTTGAAGTATAAAAATGCAATTATTTATTAATGTAATCACGGAAAAGTACTCGAAACGACTTTTTTGGAAACCTGAATGGTTACTTTATCCGAAAAAAATTTTGAACTGATAAATTACGAAGGCGATTTCTTGTAGGTAATTCACCCCCAAACTCAAATTTTTGCTTTTTGAAGATTGCACTATGTCGATGACTGTGTCGACTACGTTATGGAATCGGCGATCTCAAAGGATTAACTTCAAAACTGGACTATATCGTTGATCTTGGAGTAGACACTGTTTGTAACAAAATTAAGGATGGCTTTAAAAAATTAGAAAAGAAATAAAAAATTATATTACAAATAATTATAAATAGAAAAGACGCGAATAAAATTTTTAAAAATGAGAAATTATGTTACAAAATACTGAGACTTGAAAAAAGTTTGAGAAACAAATCAAGTCTGAATAAACTTTTTAAAAAAATTGGGAGTTGAGAAAAAAATTTGAGAAAAAAAATTGAGTCGTAATAAATTATTGGGAGGTACGTGGAACGATTCAGTTATTTGCATGCAGTGGACTTACAGACGAATCACAAATCACTTGCTTAAAAAAACAACATTTTTTCTTCGTTGCTAAACAACTAAACAATTCAGATTTCTTCCGATTTCTTTGCACTGAAAATAGTGAGAAAAAATGTTAGCCAATGCTATGGTTGGTTCACACCAATACTTCCAATAAAATTTAATGTAGTTGCTGATTCTCATAATTCAAACAAATCCGCACAACATTATGCAACATTCATTTTTCAACCAATCTAGATCCCAGGTGCACTTGACAATTTTTAAATACCTGTACAAAATCAATATCATACGTACGTTTGAAGACAACCACTTGAAAATACTAGCAACGTCAGAAAACCTATAACGTCAGTATTTCACTTTAATTTCAAGGTGCTTTATTACACGAAGGTATAATAAATAGGTATGTACTTGATGTTCACCAAAATTGATTTTTAAAAGTATGTATATGATACTTTATTGAACTAATCTACTAGGTAGTAGGTACCTAATTTCTGTCTGAATAAAGTACCTACACACTGCACTGAAGTATGAAAACACTTACAGAACATTCAAATGCAGCAATTTCATCGGTATAAAAAAGCCATACCTGCAACTCACCAGCATTATTCAAATTCGTCAAGTCGTACGCGATTAAAATGAAATTCTCATCAATTATAACGTCGTGGGCATTACTGGTATCGAGTTGCTGGGCTACGAACAGAACCTGGTGGAAACACGGTACCACCTATGGGATCTTTTTGAAATCATTTATGGATAGTAATGGAGATGGAATCGGGGATCTCAAAGGATTGACTTCAAAACTAGATTACATCGCTGATCTCGGAGTAGACACCGTTTGGGTATCTCCATTTTATCCTTCACCGCAGGCAGACGCAGGCTACGATATTTCTGACTTTTACGGAATAAATCCTATTTATGGTACGATGAAAGATTTCGAAGAGTTGATGAGAGAAATGAAAAAACGAGGTGGGTATTTTTTAGAGGTACACTTTAACATCGTTTATATTTCTGATACTTTTTCAATGTGTTTAAAAAATGTAACCATTAATGTACATTTAGATCTCAACTTCGTCATGGATTTAGTAATCAATCATAGCAGCGATGAACACGAATGGTTCGAGAAATCAGTGAACAGAGTGGATCCATACACCGACTTTTATGTGTGGGTTGATCCCAAAGGATTCGATAAAAAGGGCAATCCTATCCCACCAAATAATTGGGTACGACAATAATTGGATTATTTTTAAAATGAATACTTATTGTAGAATCATAATTATGATATAGAATGAACCAGGTAAATCTCAGAAAATATTCAAACATAAAAAATAATTTTTGTGGTAAAAAAAAACATACTATTATGACTTTCTTGCACTTTTGGTGCAAGGCTGCATCAAATTATTTTTAATTTTTTGATTTCATCAAATCAGATACCTATTTTAATCAATTCCAATCTTAGATACTTGAGATTTGATGTAGGTAGAAATTTTTCATAGAGGATTTTGCAATAATGTTTCAGAGAAGTATATTCGATTACCCAACGCCCAATTCAGCCTGGACTTGGAATGAAAAAAGACAACAATACTATTTTCATCAATTTCTCGTGAAACAACCGGATCTGAATCTACGTAATGAACATCTGCAGAAAGAATTGAAAGTATGAATATGAACCTAACCATCGTAATAAATTTCAGTGGTGTAGCTACAGAAAGGTTGCTCGAGTTCAACCTCCCCTCTCATAATAAAAAAAAATGAGATTTTTTCCATAAAGTGGGTAAAAAATTTCACATTCGCTTTAGGTATTTGTACTCTTACTCTCACAGTTGGGACAATTTTCTTATAAAATATCTCAAAACAATTTTTCTCTCGATTTTGAAAGAAGATTATTGATTATTGTCAATTCTTGATAAAAATTATGAATTCGAAAATAGATCTAGAAAGGAATACCTCGATAAAAAGGTACATAACGAAGGTCAGTGAAGGTAAAGCAAATTCATTGTTTCTTTTTTTCTTTTCATTGGAGTTCCATTGTTTCGTTTGGTGCAGAAAAACATACAATTCTACAAATGTAGTTCCTAGCTGAATGAATTTCTCAAATCAACAAAAAACCAGTTGTAATGTTTGACATTTTACGGTGCCTATTGGTCACTGGTAAAAATTCAATTTTAATGTAACTTCCTCGTTCCCAAACTAGAGAAAAAAATCGTTCAATGATTTCATCAGAAGTGTTCCATTTCAGCTTAGAAGTTCTACACAGGTCATTTTTTTTTTCAGAATATGATCAAATTTTGGCTCCACAAAGGAGTCGCAGCTTTTCGATTGGACGCAATTGAATTCTTCATGGAAGATCCGGCATTAAGGGAAGACGTAGATACAGATACCCTTATGAATATAGTACTCGGAGTGGATGATACCGAAACTCCTCGACTCCATCATCCCGATACGTTCAAGTTCTTGAATGAGCTCTACTCATTTTTCAGACAATATGATCGCGAAAATAAGAAAAAACATGAAACGTACGTAAAAAAAATATTAGCATTACTAATTCCCATCATGGTTTCTTATAAAGATTAATATTCGTTTCAAATTATGTAGAGCTGGATTTGGCGAAACTTACACTCCTATCAATGTCAAAATGAAATATTATGGTACGAAAAGCGCACCGGTTACTCATTATCCTTATAATTATCTTCTGACGATGCTAAGGAAGTATTTAAATGCGGAAGAAATGATCGAATTTTTGAATACGTGGTTTAAAAGTTTACCCAAAGGATCAACTTCAAACTGGACGGTAATAATCTTGATTCCATAGCCATCAAACACTTGTATTTTTTTCTAGATCTCGTCCAAAAATACGTACTGATTGACTGAAAACTTTTGCAGTTGGGAAACAACGATCACGGAAGAATTTTCTACTACTTCAATCAAGAATACAACTCGGTTTTATTAGCACTCGTCACCATGTTACCTGGAGCAGCGTTAATCTGGTATGGAGAAGAATTGAGCCAAGAAGAATTCGACTTTGCGCCAGATCCAAATAAAAATCTAATGGTTGACAGAGATCATTTTCGATTACCAATGCAGTGGGACGATTCCTTAAATGCTGGCAAGTTCAACAACCTTCAATTTGATGCATCAGACGAATATTTCTATGTACTAAAATTATTCGTACATTTTTCAGGTTTTACTTCTGGTGATAAGCCATGGGTTCCAGTACATCCTGGATACTGGCGATCAAACGTCAAAGCTCAATTTGCCCATCAAAACAGCAGCCTGAACTATTTCAAAGATCTAGTTTCTATTCGAAAAACAGATACGATGAAACATGGTGATTTGAAAATGTACGCCATATCGAAATGGGTGTTTGCTTTTACCAGGTATTTATACCTACTTGAAGCATCCAAATGATCGATCAAAAGTAAAGCTTCAATGAATCATGACCTTACGATTATTTTCAGGACTTATCGTCGATCTAAATACATCATTGTGTTGAACTTGGGAACTGAAGCCCACCCAGCCGATTTACACGCAGAAATTGCCAATTTGCCATCAACTCTCGTGGTAGCTGCAGCCAGTCCGAATTCCGGATTTAGCAAAGGGTAGGCACCATTGACACAGACTGTCATTATTTTTAGTAATCATCAACAAAGTCCAATATGAAGCTCTTTTTCTGTGAAAATTCCAGAGAAATTTTCCACACTGCTTCGAATCATCGAAACTTGTCAATTTTGAGACCACATTCCAGCTTAATATTAACCACTAAGTAGAGACTTTTATGCAATTCTTGGCCTGAAAAATATGAAGAAAATCATGAAGCTGAAGACTATCACAACCTAATCGAAAATTTAGTCTAAAAAAGTGAATATTGAAAATGTCATCAAATTCGATAATTAATTTATCAAAATGGAATTAAATTATGTAGTTTGTTGTTATTCAATTAATTAAATGATCATTTATTTATTTATTTCAATATCTTAAATTTTTTGAACATCGAAATGTCACTTTGTTCACCGATTGGTAACGCAATCAACGTACGACTATTTTGCATTTGCCAGATAGGTAAATTATCAAAAATTTTGAAGTTGTGGTTGGGAAAAACTTTCAGAATTTTGCGAAGTGTTGACACGAGAATTGCAATAATCTCTTCGTATATACTTGACGACATTGGAACCGGAAACTACCAGTGTTAGCCATGTCATCGTTTGATTATTTTAAGGATAAATATTTCATTAAATTTTTCCTCGTTTATAAATTACTCGTCAACATATCACGCGGGAGATTATGTATCTGATGAAAATACAAGTGATAATCTTAATAGGAAGTGACTTTGATAGGTTAATCATTGAAGCAAAATTGCTTTCGAGGCAGCCACTTTTTTGCCTACATGTGCAGATATGCATTAAAGCAGTCCAAAATCATCTAGAGAAAAAATCGTCTACAACTTCGACAATCATAATTTGTATCAATTCTTTAAAAAAAAACTATGTTACATTATTTTAAGCAAATAAAATGAACTTCGTGAATAAGAAATGGAGGATAATACTTAATTTTTGGATATAACCGATTTACTACTTATGAAAAAAAAAACCCTGAGATCATTCCAAACGCTGTTTTTAAAAAAAATCACGCAATTTTTTTTCAACCATGAGAATAGAGAAAACTTCAAAAACGGAACAAATTTTAGCCTCATGACTTTTAGTCAATTTGAAAACTGAAGGGACTAAAAATAATAAATAGTTCATTTATTCTGCAGAAGCGGATTTAGGTTCTTTAACGTCCAAGCACAGGAAAATGTCGCTCTTTGAAATTCTCTTCAAACCTGATCCTAATTTTTGAACCTAATGTCCTCTCCCGTCTACCCTCAAATTCTCAAAACTCTGAAAAATGTAAACAATTTTATTTTATGGAAGTAAAGAAAAAATCAAAATCGAAACGTAAGTAAATTGTATGTTGGCGCCTAAACCTAATGACTGTTCATCAATTTAAAAAAAAAAATCAAAAATTCGCCGCTCAGAGCTGCTTTTGAAAATTTTGCGCTCCAAGCACCTGCTCTTTGGACCTTTAGGGAAATCCGCCACTGTTATTCTGAAAAATGTCTTCCGAACAAGATTCCATAATGCATGAACGATACGAAACCCAGCTATTACAGATCTTAATATCATTCAAGAATTTTATACATAGGTAGTAAGTTATCAATTCAAGATTTCATCAAACTTCAGTTATAGATAATTTCTTTCCTCGCCATTTTCTACCAAAAAAAAATTAATAAATGAGAAGAAACCACCAATTTAATGAATTTCACAAATAAAAAACATCCGATTGATAATACCAGTCAAAAATAAGCATACCAACAATAAATCAAAATCACATCCTCGCACGTTTGTATACTATATCGGTCGTACTTCACAACCTCGGTAAAATTACCTCTACTGAAACCTTATTTTGTTAAGATCACGTTAGGCACCATTTTGACAGTAATGTAACATTATCTGTAAACTTGCCGAAAATGATTTTATATCTCTCCGGAGAAATTCGTCCGGGCTTTTAATTAATTTATACCAATAACACGTAACACAAGAATCAATTAAAGGATTATTAAACGTGTAACACTTTCCGAAGAACCCTTTGGAAAATAATTTGAATTTCTCAACCAATGTGATTTCCGGTACCGCCGAAACTTTCTTCATCTCACCGTCTTCAATAAATCAATAAGTATACGTATAATTGTACATAAGTTCATCCGCTAGATACCCGATGAAAATTTTTTAGATCTGATCAAATCAAATCAATCATATCTGTGATTATATCAAATTTTATCTATATCGTACTATGATAAAAATGTATCTTCAAAATGACCAAATCAAATCAAATCAAATTGAATCTAGTTTTTTCCAAATAATGATTTTGATCAAATTACATTAAACTGCATCTGAATAATCATTTTCTCATTTAAGTATAAATTTATACAATCAGAATGATTTCATGAAATCAGATTAGGAAATTTTTGAAATACGATCAGATCATAGGAATGTTTACAAAATATCACCAAAATATGTGAAGTAAGGAAGTGGTAATTCATTTTCATTGATATCGTCCAGATATACGCTCATCTAACAATTTATGCTTTTTTTTTTCACAGATGAAAAACAAATTTCATCAATTGAAAAAATTTATTCTCATTTTATAAGCAAGTTTAACCTGCAATCTTGAACTATTCCAAAATTGGATCTTTCTTTCACCATATCAACGTATTATAGGACAAAAGCAAAATAAAATCCCGAATTTTGACCAAAGTTTGAAAAAATAAGTGCCATTAATTTTGAAAGTGAAAGTTTTCGAAAAAATTAAGTCTCTCAATTCAACAGAGAACAGAGCTAAGATTTTTCCAAAAAAAAATCCAGGAACTTCAGTCACCTCTGAAAAGAGACGATTCGAGTTTCTGCCTTTACTAAACCATTGTTTTCAAAATGGTATTATGTATTAATACCTATTATTTGAAACTTATTAAACTGCATAACAAACAGTCAATTGGCAGCACAGCTATAAACAATTTTTTGAAAAATCTCCAAAAATATTTTAGATGATCACTGATCACTAGAAATTTTGGCTCGATCAATTCTTTAAAAATCGAATACATGACTCAATTTTGATTTCTAGAGATGATATTTTGGACTTGAGAAACCACCCTAGAGAGAGTTGGCAATACTTAACCTCAAGTTATTTATCTATCGCCACCAAAAGCATCAAAAAATCTACACTGGCGAAACGCACACCGCAGCCACATACCGATATCATCGTAAATCGTCCTTTCTGGCCGGAAATTACATAAAAAAGCTCGATAATTTTTCGCTTACGTATTTTTTCTCCTTCCTTTCACGTATTATTTTTACGACGCTCGTTCGTATTAGGCACGGCCGAGGTATACCATCGGGAGATACTTCTTAAAATATTTCACGTACACGTATCCATCATGAGAACAGGAAAAAAACCAGGACGAAAAAGATAGAAAAGCTGAAATACACGAGACTCCAAAATTCACTTCTCCACAGGCCAAAAAAAACCATACCATTTTATCATCATTGCGTACTGCAATGACAACGACGTGCAAAAAAATACTACATCTGTCGATATAGAAGGAAAAAAAAAGCAACAAAAATATAAAGGTAAGATTTAGGATCTCGGAGAGAGCAGGGGGGTCCAAAATGACGAAAAAATTTAATTAAATCTTTGACTCGAAATTCTCCAAAGTCTGCTTTGGAAATTAATATCTAATATTCGATGGACAGCTGGGGACAGTTTTTATTGCCTCGTAGACGAACAGAATACTAAAAGGTTAGTTCATCTTGTAGTGTCAGCACTATTAAAGAGTATATCATTCGAGAGCGGCGATAAAATGCGGAACAGGATGGGACGCGGAGACGTTCAAGAAGGAAGCGAAATAAAAAGACAAAAAGCTAACCTTCACATCTCGTATACGTATGCCCGCAGTTCTCGTCTTATTCGTATTCCGGCACCATAGCAATAATAAGGCATTTGTAAAGAGACTTTTTGACGTTGCTACAAGGCGACGGAAGGGTCGCGGAGGCGAAGCGGTGCGGCGACTATACCAACAAAGTCGTGTCGTAGCTCCTACTTAGAAACATACAATGTACACTTAGCTTAATTGATGATGCGAATTTGTATCTATCTTCATTATTTTTCTTTTTGTTCGCCCCCTGTACCTTTGCGTCTCCTGGCTCGGAGCTTTTTGCCATTTCACTTGGAATTTTTTTACCAAGTTTTCCTTCGCGGTCACGTTGAACTTAAGACGCGTCAAAATCCTCGTAATCGTACAAAGGACGAAGGAAGGAAAAAAAACGACCAAGTGTCAGTTTTATTAACGATATTACCAAGCGGAAAAGATGGATATTTCGAAATGACACCGATGTTTAGCAAAAGTAAAATAGGATATTTCAACACGAATGTTGAAAATATATATTTGAGAGAGTTCCTCCTACCTTATAACTCTTGAAGGGATGGGGATAGAAATTTGAAAGTAGTCATAAAAGTTTAAAAAAATTTGATTTTTTATGTCAATTTTTATTAAATTTGGTCTGATGGTTCTATAGTTTTACGTCAAGAAGAAAAAAGGGATTTTTATGCACTGAAAAAAAAAAATAATAAAATTTATCCAAAAAAATAATAACGCGTCCCAATTCTCAAAATAAGTAAAATTTATCATTTTTTTGAATAAAATTTATTCTCTTTTTTGACAAATTTTATCATTTTTTCTGATAATAAATATTATTTTTTAGAACAAATTCCACCTATTTTGTGAATTGAAACACGTTATTATTTTTTTGAATACATTTTATTATTTTTTGATTAAAATTTATCAATTTTTTTGATAAAATCTATCTTTTTTTTGATAAAATTTATTATTTTTGGGGTAAAATGTATTCATTTTTGTAACCTCTGTTTTTTCTGTGTGCGAGTAAAGCGAATGATAATCAAGTGTTTTTTAATATCAATCAGGATGTCTAAAAATTGTAAGTAAGTATGAGGATTTTCACCAAGTTGATAAACAGATCATTCACACAAAGAATACCTGGCTTGTGCCACGACCATGTTTCTTACTGTTATCAGTTATACAGGAGGTGGAAAAATCATATTCGGAACATCAAAGCCTAATTGGCTAATTTACACAATTTTACGAAACAAGCAACAAGCATTTACAATCCATTGTTCACCCTTTCTTCCCCCCAAAAAATCGTACCCCCAAAATTCATGAATTTCACACCAAGCCCATGTCATCTTTTCAGCTTGCCCAAGTAGATGAGAAGTAAATTATCAGTTATTTAATTAAGGGATATCAGTTTGTTGAACTTGAGCGAAGCAAAGGCAAAAATTTTGGCCAAAAAAACTTGCAAAAGTTGAAAATTCGTCATTATTCCATTATTAAAATTTTCCAAAACGCGACCAACAATTTCTCCTTTTTTTAAAAAAAAGCATCAAGATCACATTCTTTTAGCATTATACTAATTAAAAAATATGTTACAAAAAATTCGATTTAATTTCAATGCACATAAAACATTCTATAGAAAGAGTATGAATTACCTTCCCCTCTTCGGAATATAGAAGAAAAATTTTCTCTAAAAATTCATAATTAATGCGATCAAGGCAGGCATGCATTTGAATATCAGTTTTTTGTACATCTTGGTTCTCGGTCAACTAAAAATGATGAATAAAAAATGGAAAAATTATAATTGCACGACGAAAAAATATACCTATTTCATGAATGATAAATCTAACGACGAAATCGTGTATTTGAATTGAACGACAGCCAATTTTCCACGACATTTTAAGTTTTGAGAACGACAAAATTAAGTGAACGCCCGACTTACATCCCCGGTCATAATTTTCACGATATCGTATCATTAATCCATTACTAATAAATCATTGCGGAGGATCCTATTGGTTATATCGTAGCAGGTAATAGGTACAAATGAAAATCGGAGAGGAATGTGATAAATATTTGATAATTTCATTCTTGCATTATTATCAATTTAATCACTCAATAAAATCAATCAAACACGACTTATTAACGTTGAAATTTTAAAAAAAAATTATAATAATTAGTAATCGCAAGATTTTTTTCCTACTTACTAATAATATTCTTCTTTTTCTGGTACGTACTTACCTAAAAAAAATAACAGAATTATTAGTATAATCGAGCATAAAAATAATAATGTGTCTGCCAAAATAGAATTTTTCAAATTTGGCGATCTCGCCCCGTTCTGGAGTTGGTTTGTTTTCCTCTAAAATGAGATTCTCAAAATTCTAGCCCCCTACATCAATTGGAGGCCATTTTACAGATTCTTTCTCTTTTTAAAAAAAAACATAACATAGGATAACATAATGCTAGAAATGAAAAAAATTGGGGAAAATTATTCAAACTTTCCAAAAATTCTTTAAAAATTGAATACATGACTCAATTCTGATTTCTGGTGATACTTTGAACTTAGAGATCATCCTAGAGAGAGTTATTACACAGCCTTCAGAGATCCCATGAATTTTTCTACGATAGTTCGTCGGGGCATAGTTACACATCAGTTCAAAAGAAGCAATGGATACTTCAAGCAAGTGAAAATTCTTTTTTGGCATGATCCTAAAAATATCAGAGTTGTTTCAATGGCATCGCTGGGAAGACAGGACGCAGAGATGAAAAATTACACCTGCCCTGGGGCCCTGAGTTCCCAAAGTATCGGCCTGAAAATTGCAATCGAGATCGTTATGAGTTCTTTGATAAATGAGAACTATGATTTTTTTTCACTTTGAAAAATTAATTGTCTAGGCTGGAAAAGAAAAAATTTTGTAGGTACATTTTGAAAATAAAATTGTGTAAATGCATCGAGTCCGAACGAAGCGAGGGCGAAAATTTTTGAAGAAAGGGACATTCAAAAGTTGAAATTTTTCAGACACTCTGCATCATCTCTCATCATTTTACAACACAGTGTTATCACTGACGATATTTTAAATATTACCTAGCTATTGATTTTTGCAGGGGGGTCCCAAAAAAATCAAAAATTTCTTAGGCTCATAAGGAAGAAGTAAGTTTTTTTTTTCAATTTCATATGTAACACCATTTTTAAAACAAGTACGATTCAAGACAACTTCAATTTTTACGATATTTTTCATAATTACAGTTTTAGTTATAGATGATTTTAAAAAACACTACATCTCATTCTGATAGATGAGGAAAACTTTTATGAATGAATAACGAAAAATATTTTGTACTTTGATCCATTCGTACCACAATGAAATTCACATCAAACTCGCTCAAGGAAAAAAATCACCTGTAACGAAATAAATTACGTACCAATTGCACATCCTTAAGATCAATTAATACTGATTTCATAATCCCCTTCTCCGTCCTTTCACTTTGCCCCATAAGTTCGTAATTTGACAAGTATCAAATCACCTCACACTCCGCAAACGCAGATTAATCCCACTTTGTAACTCGTAAGACTGACACAGCAAAACCCAACAAATTCCCTCACACCTATCAGGGAGTTGGATTCTGTAGGCAAATTCATTACACCTACTACTATCAAGTTTTTAATAAACGTGCGACAAATACACGTTCGCAGAACAATTCCAACTTCAAAACTTATCTTGGTACAAAGTAATAAGTATATTTCTGCGCTCAACCCGACACCTAAGCTCGCAGTGTCATTCAAAGTTGAGAAAATTAGGTATGAAATGAAATAAATGTTGACAATATTTTATTAAAATTTACTGCCGAATAAACGCATAAGGTGGGTTGGTATCTACCTTTCGTACAGGTACGGAAAATTAATTTTCTCCTCTTTTTCTTCTCGTCTGAATTCGGAAATGAAAAAGAAGTTGACGTACGTTTACTTGACAGAAAATGTTTTTGTTTTTTTCTAATTCGCCTACAATACGCCCTCTTTAGAAAAAATAAAAATCTTACGAAAATTTTTTAGAAAATTTGGTACAAGAAGAATGATTTTTACAAAATTGAAAGTTGAAGCAGTAAAAGTGCAAAATTTTTACTGTTGGTTGAGACGAGGAGAAAAATCAAACGTTATTTTTCTTTTTCAGGAAATCAAAAATTTTGATTTCCCAACAATTTGAAACTTTACAGCAAGCAATGGTCACCCTAAAGATGGATTTGAACACGATAACCGCGCACCGATTAAAAAACAAAAACTGTGAGTAATCATTCACTTAGTTACAATTTTTGTCCAACATGATGAGGACATCAACCATTCTTTTTTTCAACTTCACAAAGCATAAATTTCGTCGAAAAAGTTTCAGTTAAAACTACCGCCAAAAATAATTTTTCAAAAAAAGCAACAAAAACAACATCGAATTTTTTCAAGTTTTCAATTTCATCTTTTTTGAAATTTTCTTTCAGCTATTCTACTCAATAAGAAATTGGGAGGAATTCTAAAAGGTAATATAAGTAATAAATTGGAAAACAATATTAAAAAATTTAATTTGAGAAAATTTTGAACAAATTTGATTTAAAAAATTTTACAGATGAAAATGCGATTCATGAGGTGAAAATAAAGCCAATTTCGGAAAAGAGGTTGAAAAAGGCTACCTACTTACTGTAATTTTTTCAGATTTTTAAATGGTAGCTTTCATCACCAAAGATCAATTTATTTAAAACTTGCATTGATTCGGACTTGACAAAATAAAAATTGTAAGTACCTAATCATTCATTTTATTACCCTTGTTTGTCCAATTTGTAAGGTTATCATCAACATTTTTTTGTTTTTTTTAAATTCCGCATATTACATCGTCAAACAAGTTTTAGCTAGACGACCAAAAACAACAAAACTCAGGAACTCAGGACTCACTGAAATAATTTTTCAAGAAATTATCTGGTATGAAAATTCGAAACAAACATGGAAAAAATGTACAGAGGTGAATACTTTTCTAAGGAATAATTTTACCACCATTGGTGATGCTACACAAGCACTAAAAAAATTGATAAAAAAATACGGGAAAGCCGCAGGCCTTGAAAATTGAACAAAAACTCCAAAAATGACCTTTCTGTGAAGACTTTTAGCTCCATCTTATTCTGAACTATGAATCAAATTTTTAATGTTGATTTTTCAACTCAAAATGAACCATCTTCTGTGACTTGGTCAAAATTCAAGGTATGATTTCTTTTTTGATTCAGACAGAAATGAACATATACTTAGCAGGCATCGAACGGAAATTTTGAAAAAAAAATAGTAACTTTGGTGACTTTTTTTTCTGAAAAAAGTAACCAATTTTTTTGGGAAAAAGTAGATAATTTTTCAATTTTTCGCCTTTAAAAAATTATTAATACCCCTCTCCTTTCCATTTTTTTTTCAGACTTGTATTTTTCTCTGTAATTTCACTACCGAAGAGAAAAAAAATAACGATCCGGGAAAATGAGAAAATCGCGTTCAAAAAAAATAGGAGACGTTCCGCAGCCCAAATTTATGAGGTTATAAATTCGTTCACTGAACGATTCTTTCTCTTGGTTTTTGTTACCATTTTTCCATCTCTGAACCTCATACTGAATTATTTTCGATAATATAAAATTACTTTCAGGAATTTTTGTCCTCTTTCTTAATTTTCAGAATCTTCCTGCTCACAACATTACTTTATTTTTCATTATAAAATTCGTGACTTTAACTGAAATATTTATTTTACTTCAAAGATCTGAAATTTCGAACAGAGATGAAATATCACAAAATAATTACACTTCGACTTAAGTTTGGTTTTTTTATTAAGATTAAGTTTAAAAATCGTAAATTTTGTGATTTTTAATATTCTTTTCAATTTAAAAATCTTAAATTTCGGACAGAAATAAAATAGGTATGTATCACAAATACTGGACTTTACAATGAAACACAAAAAATCGAAAAATCACGAAAATTCAACTTCGAACTTAACTTTAAAACAAAAAAATCACTGAAAATCACAAAATTTACGATTTTAAACTTAATCTTGATACAAACTAGAACATTATTAATTGAAGTTAAAGTATAAATATTTTGTGATATTTTATTTCTGTTCGAAATTCCAGATTTTTGAATTGAAATAAATATTTCAATTCAAGTCACGAATTTTATAATGAAAAATGAAGTTAATATGTTATGAGCAGGAAGATTCAGAAAAATACGAATAAGAAGACAAAAATTGATGAAAGTAATTTATATTATCGAAACATCGAAAATAATTGAGTAACTGGATGATAAAAGGGCCTAACTCGAATTAGGCCCTTTTGTCATCCACCGTGGAAATGGATACTAGAATGGATATACTACTTATCAAAATTGGTCCCATAGGGCTACCTATCATACATTGTCTGTAATCAACCACTAAAGTTTCCTACCTGTGTTAAAAACCTGCAGGAGTTAGGCTTTTTTGTCATCCGACGACTTTGACACCGGTTCTAACAGTACGAAATCATGAAAATAACTCTCATTTTTGATGTTATTCGATTTCATTAAATAATTTTCAACTTTTCAAAATTTATTTTCATAATTTTGTACTGTTAAAACCGATTTTAAAGTCGTTGGATGACAAAAGGGCCTAACTCCCTTTTCACAGTTTCATTAATAACTCACTCATATAGCTACTAAAGCGGAATTCAAATGAATATTTCTTGAAAGGGATGTTTGGGCATCACAATATTTAAAAAACGAGATCATTTCATCAAAACATTTAAACGTTATCAACATGCGAAAACTTGAAACGCGTTTTTCTCCAAACAGTGGTTTCAGAATTAGGCCCTTTTGTCATCCAGTCATTCAATTCAATATGAGTTTCAAAGATGAAAAAAAAATGATAACAAAAACAAAAGATTTATAACCTCATTGCCATTTTTTTTTGCGAGTGGAGCGAAAAAAGCTAACTTTGGAGCTGAAAAAGTAACTAAAAGTAAATTTTCAGGCAAAAAAGTAACCAAAAGTAACCGAGCTTGAAAAAAGTAACCAAGTTACTTTAAATTTAAAGTAACCGCCGTCCGATGCCTGATATAGGTACTAAAGAATCAATCGCAAATTGTAATTCGAACATGAATAAAAACTGCAAGTAATCATTCATTTTATTACACTTTTTCGTTTAATTTGCGAAATTCTCATCAACATTTTATTTAAATCTCACAAGATTTCGTCGAACAAGTTTCAGTTGAACCAACACCAACGACGAAATTCAACATTCGCTCAAATAATTTCCAAAAAAATACATCACACGACCTCGTCTAAAAATCCGAAACAAACGACAAAATATTTCGACACCCGAGCAAATTAAAATCAAAAAAAAACCCATCCAACCCCGACAATATTTCGTGCTCGAAATCCACGTTCAAAACGACACAGGACACGTTGCTAGATGACGAAAACGGTAGGTACCTTCGACCTTTGTTCCGTCAAGTACGTGTTTCGTAAAAGGCCTAAATAAAGTGCAGCTTTAAATAAAAAACCATCTGACGCAGAAGAAGAAAATGACCAACGTATAAAAAGTAATTTTCGGTACCGGCTCGGTGCCCCGGCAGCGTCGGCGAGCACGCCGCTAAAATGCGCAACCGAGGCTTAAATTCTAAATCGTAAGGCATCCATAAATAAAACATTAAATACAAGCTTGGAAATATAGGCGCGCTGAGACGCAGGTGGGGCGAGCTCCGGGGCAGGGGCAATGCGTTCAACGTAAGAACCCGTACTAACAATCATTTAACTTATATGAGAAGTAGTAAACGGACAAAAGCTAAGACCGTCCCTAGAGCTTTCAAGTTTACCATCCCCCCATCGCCTCGTTCTCTCTCCGTCTCTCTCATGGCAACATTCTACTCCGGATTCCTGCTACGGCCGTATGTCCCACACCCTTATTCTCGCCTCATCCCCCCCCCTTTCGCCCCTCAAAAACATCGGTACGTACAACCTACGAAGCTCGCATCGTGGCGTAGAATTTCGCAGCAAATACCAAAATAACCGCCACGCTCTCTCGGTAGAGGATTTTAAAAGCTGATGCCTGACCGTTAATGTCTGATCCTTTTTCGTTTTGTTGAACGCAGATACGTATAAACGCCGGTGCCGCGGCGTGTAAACGTTCTATTTAAGCCCATTACTCGATGTAAACCCTGTTTTTGGTCGTTAACTTCGTAAATGATCTATCTTTACTTTTATATGTTGTTCTAATTTCGTTTTTAATTAATTAGCATGTCAAAAGAGAAGGATTGCGATTTTTTTCCCCCATGCCCTGCATTAGGGCAGCAGTGGTGTGTGGTGTTTCTCGGGTGACGCGCGAAACGTACAAGGCACCGGAGGGGTGAAGCCAGAAGGAAAGAGAGCTCAGTTTCTATGACTGCGCTGGGCTGCCGAGAAATCCTCTTATGCTTTATAGAATTTAATTTAGTAACTTTTTAAACTAAACTGAATCCAAGAAAGTTGGAATTTACTTTTTCTTTTTGCTTGAATGAGTATTTTCGGCAGGCGAAATTTTAACGACCGACTTTTAAATTAATTTCGAATTCAAATCGAGTCCCGGTTATTTTTTGGAATTTATAAATATGATTAATTTCGGACGTTTTTTTTCTTCTTCTTTGCATCTTCCTCTCTCTCTTTTTATTATTTATTTTACGACGAACGGATTAATTGGATTTTTTACTCAAAAGTATAACGAACAGATGGGTACAGGTTGAGATTTTTTCGACAGTTTCGTAGATTTCAACGAACTATTCGGTGGCTAGGATAAGATGAGAGATCAGATCTGCGTGTTGGAAAAATATCTGGATTTTTTTCATTACTTTTGAAAAATGATTTCATTGCATGTTAGGTATGCCTGGATATAGAAATCATCCTTAAGAGTAAGAAATTGGTTTTTGAGTTAGAATTTCTCCTGACTCCAGGCTCAAAATTAGTGTTCGTCAAAAACCAATTCTGAATTCGTAAGGATGGTTTCTATATCCAGGCTCACTTATGGAAAATCGTTTCCAACTAGAAGAATGTCTACAATATTGTGTAAAACAATTTGAAAGTAGACTGGATGCCAAGCAATGGGAATTTCACGCCGATCTTTCTCCAGAACGGTAAAATAGATGTATTTGCATCCCTGTAAAATTCTCATCACATCAGAGCTCTTGTGCCGAACCCAGTACAACAATTCATTATTTTCACTAATTTTTCTATCAATATCTGACATTCTAATAGGTGATGAAGTGTAATAGGTAAGCAAGCAAAATTTAAAATAATTTTAATGTTTTAAATAAAATTTAATTATGTTGGTTAAATTAATTCATTTTTTTGGATGAAATTTATTATTTTCTGGGTAAAAAGTATTCCTTTTCGTAACTTCCTTTTTTTTCGTATAATTTAAAAAAATAGAAAATAGTTTTCTTTTGTTTAAAACGGAAACCCACAGTGAAATACACTACGTTTTTTTTGTATTCATCCAAAATTTCATCAATATATGTGGTTAATAATTAGGCAAGTACATATAATCAACAACCGTTCCAGAATATATTAATACTCGTCAATTTGAAACTGCGTAAGTAATCTCTCAGTTTTTTTATGATTTATAATTTAGAAAAAAAAATTAGGTACATACATAGGCAGACCCAAGGAAGAGAGCTGAGGGGGCTCGCGCCCTCCTCCCAACTCGGAAAGGAGTTTTTTTCATCACAAAATATGAAAAAATTTCATTATTCACTCTTTCAAACCGCATTTTTCAAAAAATTTTGCCCTCGTACGCTTGGGCAGCATTTCAGTAAGTAATTTTATTCCGAAAATTAACTCTTTTTTTTACCAATCTTTCAGTCCAAAATCACTGATTTTTCAACTAAATTTTCCAGAAAAAGTTGATAATTTGGACTGAAAGATCAGTGAAAAAAAGCAAGACTTGAACACGTTCACCCCTTTTCATTTTTTTCCTCAAATTTTCAGCCTCTCCATTAATCAATTTTCAGATGCATTCGTGATATACGGTTCCTCGCGTCAGATTTAAAAATGAAGAAGTCAAACTCATTGCATTCTCCACTCTCATAAAAAATTGATACAGCCCCCCTCTCTACAGAAATAGTACCTATATAATACAACTAGAATAAGAAGTGCACGATTATTGACGAGTACTGACAACCGCAACAAAAAAACAAGACATTATTGATTGGTTAAGTTCGAAAAACATAGCAACAGATCCAAAGATGAAAAAACCCAAACTGCTGCAGCTGGTTGCCCAAAACAGAATATACCACGGAAAGTATGTTATTGACGAGATGGCAGCTGCGGCAAGACACACAGTATTACGAACTCCGCCGTATCATTGTGAACTAAACCCGATTGAACTAATTTGGGCTCAGGTACTAGGATTTTTTTGCTTCATAAATTCAACTCATACCAGAGATGTTGATGTTGCGATTCCTCAAAATTCGCGAATCCGACTCCGAATGAGCGATTCATTGAAAATAGCGAATCCGACTCTTTTTCTGCGATTCAGTTGGAAAAAGAGAATCGGATTCTTTTCGCGATTCTTTACCTATTTTTTCCCCAATTTTTTGAAAAGTGAAAACTGAATTTTTTCAGAATTTAGATTTTAGATGCGATCATAAAGTCATAAACGAGGCTCAACGTTCGAAATTCGAGTTCAAATTTATTTTTGAGTGCCATTTTCAACTGTTCAGTGAGAATGACGTGAGTTTTTTGGCTTTTGAACCATCAAAAAACCAAAATTGTAAAAGAATCGCGAAAAATGAATCGCGATCTCTCGATTCCTCAAATATTGGGAATCGGATTCTTTTTTGTGCGATTCTTTCAAAATTCGGAATCGGATTCAGGTGCGATTCAGAGTCCGATTCAGCGATTCACCATCGACTCTTTTTCGCGATTCGAATCGCAACATCTCTGAATTTGTCTCATACTTGTGAAGTTTAGTAGGTATTAATGGGCGCCTTTTCAATTTTCTGTCCAGGTTAAGGGATACGTCGCTAACAGGGCGTATTCTAAGAAAATTTTGAAGCTACACAATCATAGTTTCATTAAAAACTTTTTTGCGTTTTACTGCTCTCCTAATTAAGGAGGGAAGGCTCAAAATTCGAGGAAAAATATGGGGGAATGGTCGAATTTCAAATCAGTCATTTTATATTGATCTTTCAGTCAAAATTGATTTTTTTTTTACAATTTTGGAACCGATTGAGAAATCGAGAGATTTTTTAAAGAATATTTGTGAAAAATCTTAAGTTTTCAAAATAAAATGAATAAACTACCGCCCGAGCGAAGCGAGGGCGAAAATTTTTTGGAATATATAATTTAAAGAGCACAAAATTGCACTTTTTTAATATTTTTGTGGTGAAACATTTTTCCGAGGGTAAGAAGGGGGCTCGAACCCTCTGAGCACCTCCCTTGGGTGCGTGCCTACAATACCTTTATTTTTGAAGAGGTCAACGTAGTGGAAGATGGAGAGACCATTGACCAGTGGCATCATCAAAAGCTTGTTTTGGGTAGAAACAAAATGAGCATTATGCTTCGAATAGCAGAAGGAATTTCAAGCCAAAAAATGAGGAAAAAAGCAAAAAAATTTCTTAAAATTTTTATGTTGTCACCTAACATAATTTTTCGAAATTTTTGTTATTTTTTTGTCGTTTGAGTATAACAAAAAATTGTTGAGATATTCAAATTTTTCAAACTGCACAATTTTTTTTGGAGCTGCACAAAATGTGCGGAGCTGCACGTTAGAGTACGCGCTGGTCGCTAAAAAAAAAACAAAACCTTCCAGATGAAGGATGGCAAAAATCTGCTATTGGAAGCCCTCCGCGAGATAAAACCAGAAAATTGGAAGGCGTGTTTGTCTCATACTGAAAAAGTTGAACAAGAATTTTGGAGGATGGATAAGCTCTGATTCTGATATAATAGACGAAGAAGGACTGTAGTTCAATTTTTTTCTAATTTTGTTATGTATGGTTAATTTCTGAATAAACATTGAAAAATTATCTATCAAATTTACTCTTCTTATTTGCATAAAAAATGCATTATCATTCAAAGTTTCATCGATTTTTGAAGGAAAAAAAATCAACAAATTACAATGACGGAAAACATACACAATTATAATAGGTAATTAGTAACGCCGCTATAAACATTGAATAATTGTCATTTAAATTTTGAATTTAGTTAAAATAATTAAAATAATATTGATGTTGAGTAAATTATAAAGTCGTCAAAAATAAATCGAAAGAACCAATCGAGGTTGCCTGCGACAATTTTTTTTCAATTTTTTTGCTTCCAAAACATCGATGCTTTAATTTGCCGCACAGTGTGAATCGGTACCTCTTCCTTACCCCGCACCACCAATCGACGTTGTTGTTTTTTGGTCAACTCTTTCGGTTCATGACGTTCATACTATACCAACACGAATAGTATTTTTAATTTTAATAATTGTAAAGTGACTATAATAAATAAAAACAGAGTATTTGAATTTTTGAAAAATTCAATTATTCAGCAATTTAGGCAGCGTGTGAGAAGTAGAACTTTATAAACGAGCATACAGATGTGCAATAATAGGTTTGCAATAATTTTCATTATTTCGTCCCTCCTCTCGTAATTTTCATACCTTCTACTTAGTATACAGAACTCAGGCTCGACCTCAATTCCGTTTCCTCGTATTTCTCAAATGCCACACCTTAGATCCTCGCGAAGATTTCTCCCTCCAGGCGATAATACCGACGTACATTTCGTACAGCCCAAATTTTTATGAATGTTCTCCAAAATCCAATTTCGTCGACTTGAAAAATACCATAATTTAAGGACGAGGACGTCTAATGAGCGCAGAATCATTTTTTCGTTAGATTTTATTTTTATTTATGACCATTTTTTTTCTCCAGCCACCCCTTTGCTCTTCCGAAGCACCTCAACCGTACAGAAATTCACGTCAAAAATAATTGAAATATTTTTTGATAACGTTTAATATTTCCCAGGTAGAAGGCTGCCGCTGCGTCGCGGTCGTACCAACGCAACGGGTTTACGATGAAAAATTATTAAACCATTTTTTTTACTCTATTTCTTTCCCCACCTTCTGTGCCCTTATAGTTCATAACCAGGGTTCATTTGTTTCATTTATGCGGCAAGGTATCATTTTACCCTACCGCGTATAGCAGTAAGCCTCCCATTATCATTTTATTCCTCCTTCCGTGGCTCGTATGGCTGAAATAATTTTAAAATATTAAAATCTATATCGACAACGAGATTAATTTTTCAAGCCTCGACAATGAAATTGCCGGGCAAAAAAATTCTACAGGTTTCGAATTCGATAACGAAAATAATCGCAGGCACTCTCTTTTAATCTTTTTTAAAGTTGATAATAAATTCAATTTCGTAGGTAGTACGTTTACGTAGTGCATTAAATCGCTCCTTCGTAGGTATACGTCTTACGAATCAGTCAAAATAGAAAAAAATGGCTATAAGAAAAAAACATGTTTGGAAATCCTCTTCAGCCTATTTACTTGAAAAAATAAACAAACTGGCTCGTGTACTGAAATTCGTTTCCAAAGACTATCCCAGCACGAGGGAAAAAAAATGCTCGAGATCCTTGAATTAAGAACGCGAACAAAATTTACTTTGCGAATTTTTTATCCAATAAGTAAACATGGGGCTGAAGTGGGAAAAAATTTCCAAGTTTATAAAACGGAGGGCAAAACATCGTTATTTCGTGATATACTCAAATTTTACTTTGTATTATTAAATGATTGGTGAATCCAAAAAACATGAATTGACTGACTATCCAGTATCCACACCACGCTGTTTTTAATATGAACTCGCAAGACAAAGCTCCAAACAATCGTTATCTTTTTTGCCCCAAAAAATAATACGAGCCCCTTTAGAGTGACAATAATAGTATTGGATCTCTATCCAATTCGTTTGAAAAAATACACAAGATTCCGACTCTCCACATTTCCTCTATTAAACACAGGTCATATTTTAATTTTGACTAATCTTTTCAGAACTTTTCCACCACGTTTCTTCCGGAATCACTACTCATCGAGGAAAAAAATTAAACTCATTTGCCTTTTGATTTTCAGCTTATCTCCAAACAACTTGAAAAACTATTCCCAAAAAGTTGTAATTCCATTTCACTTCAGGCACGCACACTCCGCTAAAATAATTCTGACAATATTTTTCTTGATGAAAATTTCGACCTAGAAACTTTCTGAAAAGCTACCCAGTCCGTAGTCAACATGAATGACGTTTAAATGCTCTAAAAAAGAGAACATCAAATAAAATTCAACAATAATGTCAAACGTCGTCGTCTTCTCCGCCGGTGTAATTTTTTATTAAACTTTTACTTCCGCGAGTTGTTTCTTTCTTTTTCCGTATTTTTTTCCCTCGCGTTATTTTCCTTTGATAAATTAAATTTCCGAAAAAAATTCGAAAGTTTTGGTAAGTTTGGATGAGTAGGTGGATATAAAGTGGAAAAATGAAAACAAACCAATTAAAAAAGCTATTTTTCGATATTTGGCGTCTAAAATTAAATTAAGGCTCATTTTAAAAAAAAAAAAAAATGCTAAGGATGAAAACTTTGACCCAACTGTCGAAAAAACAATTTGTCTACGAGTAGATAAATCTAAACATTTTTGAATACTAATAAAAATTTCAACTGTACTCCTTCATTTAGAATCAGCGAGGTCTCAGAAAGAGTAAAGATTGCAGCACAGAGAAAATTAAAAATATTCTTCGATTGCCGGCTTCTTTTCGCTGATTTAACAATTGTTTTGTTTTAAATGCTACGAGAACGAGGCAATCAGAGAATGATATGTTGCGTTAGCCAAAATAAAACTCCGTCACAACATCGAATATATTTAGAAAGGACAAGTACGTAAGTTTCATTCATAATTTATAAGTTAAACACAATATGATTCGTTCAAGCCATAGGTATTTAAAACCGGAAATGGAGGGGGATGAAAAAAACTCTAAATGTAGATGATCGAATTCAATTCAATACCGAATTGAGGGATTCGATCGATGAATACACGTTCGAATCCCATTTTTGAGGTAAATAGTTATTCGAAGAAAAACGTTCGAAAGGTTCACGGTCATTTTCCCGAAGCCTGAATCCCGAACGGACATTTTCCCGAATAGAACATTTCACGAAAAAAATTTTCACGAATCCCTTTCCCCGAATACTACATAAAATCCCGAATACAATTCTCGAATTACCTTTTTCCCGAATGCAGAAATCCCGAATAATCTTTTTCCCGAACGCAAAAATATCGAATACTTACACGATTTCTCGAAGAATTTGATAAGTTTAAGAAATTGGGAAAGTTATCTGTAGGTATTGAATGTCGAAGTCTGTGGGGTCGTTTGGTCTGAGATGTGGAATGACATACTTCAAATATTTTAAAGTTTATTTTTCAAGTTGTAAATCAGCGAGAGATGGATGCAAAATTTTATTTGAATTGGACAGGGTTTTTTTTTGGATGGCGAAATTGTGGTGGATTTTTATTTTCAAAAATTAATATCGATTCAGATTAGAGAACGGCGCACCCAGAAATCATTTAAGCAAGGGGCTGAAAATTTGAGAAAAAATATGGGAAGGAGGTCAAATTTAAAGTAGTCATTCTTCACTGATCTTTCAGTCAAAAATCATTATTTTTTTATGACAAATCGAGAATTTATTGAAAGAATGAGTAATTTTTAAAAGAAAATGATTAAAATACTGCTGAAGCGAAATTTACAAAAAAATTCTGTTTGAAAAGCAAAAAAACAATTTTTACCGTTTTTCTCTATTCGGGAAACAAAGAATTCGGGATTTTGGTATTCGGGAAAAAGGATTCGTGAAAATGTTTTTCGTGAAATGTTCCATTCGGGAAAATGTCCGTTCGGGATTTAGGCTTCGGGAAAACGGTCCATAACCCGTTCGAAAGCTTTTTTCAAAATGACGTCATGATTCGAGAGATCAGCAGAGCATCTTCAATTCGCTCAAATCACAATATTACATCTGTGTAAATAAACACTCCACAATCTTCACCCAATCACAGCCCATCCATTGATTCACCCCGTTGAAAAATTCTCCGCAAAAAATTCAGCAATGAAGAAAAAAAAATGGTTAAAAAATTACGATTTTCGAATTTAATTTTTTCTCGACGGGCCACAAAGAGAAAAACCTACAGGATTTCTTTTCCGCTGCCTTCCCATCGTACAATCTGAAAGGGAAAGAAGAAAAAAGTAATTTATTCTAAGTACCTTTTCGTATTAAATGGAAAACTCGTCCCTGTAAAACCATCACAATCGGTACAAGTTGGAAAAATTTAAATTAAAAACTCTCAGACACGAAATTTTTACATGAAACTTTCACGGTCTCGTAAAATTTAATCTTTTTTCATGTCCCTCGTCTGGAACACGGTTACGTCGGCTACCGCTACCCAATCCTATCCCGTGTACAATCGAATTAGTAATTCAAAGTCAATTTTTACGGTAAAAATGATCATCGTTGTTCGAGAAAGAAATTTATTGAGGATGAGGTGATTTTGCTCCCTTCTCCGTCTGTGTCATGCTACATAATTAGCAATGGATTGATTAAACGAATGACACTTTACGTAGGTATTAGCAGTTCTCGAACTGCAACCGATACGCGACTGAAAAAAAATAGCAGTTTTCCAATGAAGTTATCAATATACCTAAGCCCAGAAATAACGAAAAACTTCTGAGGACGAATATTTTTTTATAAACCATTCGCCGTTTCAGACACAAAATTACAATTTTTTTGAAATATTTAATTAAATGTTATGTAAATGAATTTGTTTTAACGATTCCAAAGTTTTATTTTCTATTGAAAGAAAAAAAAACTATTGCTAACGATGCAGCCTTTAAACTAAAAGATATTAAGGTTGAAAAAAATCGTTATTTCACGAATTTTTTAAAAAATTCAAATACTTTTCCAATTTTTCTAGAACGCTGCAACTTTTCCAGACAGAATATTTTTAAAAAAGAAAGAGAACAATGTCATCAATGAGATGACAGATTTCAATTCACGGTAAAATTTTTCTCAGATTTCTCAATTACCTAAAAACGACGTCACGTTGCATTCAAACTAAAAATCGTTATTTTACCAATTTTTTAAAAATTCAAGTACTCTTCCAATTTTTTTAGAACGCTGCAACTTCTCCAGCCAGAATATTTAAAAAAAAGGAAGATAACAATGTCATCAATGAGATGACAGATTTCAATCCACAGTAAAATTTTTCTCAGGTTTTTTAATTAATACTAATAATAGAGTCAATCAGATATGTTTTCTTGCTAATCTTGAAGAGAATTTCTATTATTATGACTCTAGATTGAAGTGCTTTAGCAATTAAACTGAAAGATAATTCATCACGTTTAATTATTAATGATTGCAAAGGTGAAATACTTACAAATCATCCATGCCAATCTTTCTAATACGACAAATTTTTCAAAGAAATATTGATTAAAAATTTGAAAAACAATTAAATTTACCATCAGAAATAAATACTTATTGGCACTTTTAGATTCGAACACAAATAAAACCTCTGGAACGTTTTTCGTTCAATTTTAAAATTACATTTCTCATGCATTTCGTTCATTTATTCATTTTGTATTCCACGCTCCTACATTTTTCCACCCTCGATGCCACCTTCAAAACTCATTTCAACGTAACTGACGAAACCGATAGCTAGAAAAAAGTGAAAAAGAAAGGAGAGAGGGCTCTGGAAACCCATCCGATTCTTCCGTTTATTAGTATTCGAATCTCGAACGTATTAAATTGCCAATATACCGCCTCTAACGTTTCGGTAATTACTGACATTAAAAATAGGTTCGCAGCTCTTCTTTCTAACCGTTTCGTTATAACGATTCCGTGAAATTATATTCAATTTCAAAACCCGATCGCAAATCACATTTTGAACTTTCATAGTATCTTTGGACCAAAAACGAAGATCAAAAGGTCGTTTGAAATTTTCAACATTGCATCATTATTTGACTCAAACTCAATCTTAAGTATCCTTCCACTGCCCTTAAACCAGGCTGAGTTCATTTTTTTTTTTTTTGAATAATTCTACTGGAAAAATTTGAAAAAGTTGAATCACGGTTTCATTTATAAACTTGATTTTGACACAAAATACCATCAAAAAAGTCTTCTCCAAAATATTTTGCCTTCCTTCTTGCCTGCAAATTTACATTAGATTTATGAGATTTTATAAAATTGAGAGTTACTCGAAATGAGAGCAATGAAATTGGCTCAATCAAGTTTGAAATTAACATTTCTCGAGATGGTCTGTAAAATTGTAGGTATGATTTTACAGACCATCTCAAAAAGTGTAGGTAAATCTCAAATTTGAGTCAATTTCGCCTCTCATTGTTTAATTTTACAAATCCCCATAAAACTAATGTAAATTGGCAGGCAAAAAAGTAAGTAAAACGTTGCGGAGAATATCCTCAAAAAGGCCCTTTTTTTTTCATTGTGCACCTTATTCTTCAAGGAACACTGAAAAAATTATTTTCCATGAGCAATAACGTATCAATAAGGAATCGAAAAAAGTAAGAAAATTTTCATGAAAATTATAATAACGATAGATTTATTCAAAAAAAAAAAATCGCGGACAAAAATTTTCACGTCTGCCCACTACTTCTAAAATTTTTTTAAAAGTCTATAGAAAAACAATTGGGATATTTTCAAGAACGAAATGACCACAAAAAAATCATAACTGATGATTGATCTTCTTGGAGTAAAATCATTCAAAAATACAATAGTTTCAATAAAAATTTGCAGAAAAATAATTTTTTTTCACTTGTAAGTAGGTAAGTACTTTTTTCTATCTTTTTTGTCAACCATTCCCGCACTTTCTTCACATTACCAATTCCGACGTGTTCGTCAAAAAATTTTTACAGCGTCGTTGCATTCAATTAATGCAACAAGTGGATTCTCCGGCGATAAAGCTCGTGCCAACGCCTTTACTACATCTCCCTCTTTTCCATTCGCCATAATAATAATATAACAACAATTCGCAGCCCGCGTTCCCTTCACTTCTCGTACAGTTTTCATTTCACCCCAAATGGAATAAAAACTAAACGCGTATAGTAGGTTTATTTTTATTGCGATGAGATTGTTGCAATAAAATCAACTTCGAATGAATTCAGCATCTACACTGCGGATATTGGTTCGATTATTGTGCCCTGCAGATTTTTCCCCTTGGTATAAATTCAATGAAAATGAATTGCAAGATATCTAAACAAATTCTAGGAAAAATTAAGATGATTTTCAGAAACTCGCAAAATGCATGCCAGTCAAACAAAAAAGAATCACCAAAATGTATAAAATACGGTACCTAGGTAATTTTTTTCAGTAAGCAGGTTTAACTCAAATTCTCACATGTAGATATAAAAATACGAGCAAACGTATCTAGCTCAGAATATTAATTATTCATTTCAAACTGAAACAGATAATTTAAAAGTTCCAGGGTCTGAAATAGTCCATTTTTTCAATCTGTTTGATTTGCAAATTACATTCATTGCTATATTGCTTAAATCACAAGAAAGAATCAGATGGATGGTTGATAAATTATCGAATAATATTCGAAATTCCAAGTACAAAAGATGATAAAATCCTACCAGTTTCCCTCTTTTACGTAAAAAAAAGTCGAATGCTCGCTGATCAAAATGATTCTGAACAGTCCGGAGAAAATAAGTCCAGAAACTCCAGATAATTTCAAAATTCCTGACCTTTCCCTGACTTCCAAACGGTCGAAAATCTCCGACTTTTCCCGATTCTACAGAAAATGGACATTCCAATTCAACAATGTGAAGGATCGTGTGATTCAGCTAAAAGGTGTTTTGAAGGAACCAAATAGTCGAGCTTGGTATGACGGGGCATTAGAAAATTGTCGTTCATAAATTGGAATTTCGCCTAGGTACAGTAATTTCCCAGAATTATTGACAATCCTCTCAATGTTGAACCGATACCAGCTTATTATTGCAAAATTACTTTGTCCCAAGGGATGAAAAAAACCAGCCATACGTCTCATTTTCCGTTTACGTTTCCACTGTCTGGTCCGAATTACGTGACTGGTTCATCAAAAATTGAATTTTTTTCTTCGATCGATTTTTCTGGAGTTTTGATATTGTTCCAGTAATTCATGATCAGCAAAATTCAAGTTTTTGCAAAAAAAATTCAAATTTGATTTTTTTTTAACCATCTTTCAAAGAATTAATAGTCACGAATCGAGAAAAAAATTCCCTAAAAAAGTTTAGATCAGCTGAATTATTTACCTACAAGAGGCAGCAATCGAAATAATTGAATCAGCAATTATTATAAACATCCTCTCGTTCGAATTGCACAGCCGACTCGTCGATTCGAAAAATCAATTCGTCCAACCACTTCATTTTCATTCGACAACAGCTCAGCCAGAGACTCATCAATAGCTGTACCAGCACGCCACAAAAATTAAAAGCACGAGATGTCGAAAGAAAGATACATTTTCACAAGCCAAATGTAGGCACCGAAAAACTCACGTGAAAACAAAACGAAGGGTGAACCCTCTCGATTTTCGTAACGTACCAGAAGCTATAGACTGCGGATGGTAAAGTATATCGAGTATAGATAGGCATACTTTCGTCAGTGTATTGGTGAGCATACGAAAGAAATAAGTTAATGAAAACTGTTGAGAATAAAACGAAGGTGTGTACAAGGATGTTGGAATTAAAGTGGTAACGATGAGAATACGCGAACGTGTTGTGAAAACAAACGGCGATATTTTAAGAACGTGAAATTTTATACTAATTGGATAGAATTCGCAGAGAAGACTCTCTAATCTTGGATATATTCTCGGTATATTTTTTCCACCTTTGCTGTCCCTCGCAACGGCTCGTGTTTCGGTCTGCTTTTCAAAACGATTAGGTTTTTGGGTCGGATCGCAATGTGGCGTTGTGAGAGCTTTCGGTTGGAAAAAATTAATTTAGGTGAAATATTTCGCTGAAAATTTGTAATTTTTTCGAGTATTTTCGCAAGAATTTCAAAAAGTGACAAAACTAGAAAATATCCCCACGTGTTCTTCCTCGATTTCCTATATGTATGAAAAAAAAAAAGGTAGGTATTCGAAATATAGGTCGATGATGTGCGGTGGTTTGATTTAAAAGATTCGTTTCCTCGATATGGTTTAATTAGAGGGAAAAAATCTTTTTACGTGGATACGTCACGTACTTGGCCGATGGATTTAGCAGATAATCGAGATTTCTTTCCATTCCCTTTGAAATGACCATAAGACGGGTTAACGATTTCATTATCTTAGCACGCTCTCGAAACGCTTCATAATTACGTATCACTTTAAAGAGGCTCTCGTATAAAACTTGAGATACCTATGAGCTTAATTTCATTTCATTATGATGTTTTTTCTTATTTACTTTCGTTAAGCTGCTTGGATTATTTTTATTGCTTATTGTGTACTGGAATTGTTTAAACGACCTGTTCCCTTCCTCGTTCGACCTTCTCGAAATTCGATGCAAAATAAAAACCATCATGGTAATTGCCGCATTAAATTCGTCTATGCATTTTCATCCTCGAATGGCCAAAATGATTACAACGCAATTAATCGAACGATTTCGAGTATTAAATGAGCCAACTTTAGGCTCGATAGGAAGCAGTGGTGGGGGTAATTTGGTACAATCGGGGATTTATTTTTTTTCCCTCGGATGCCTTAACGTTTTGTAAGATGGGCATCCTTTGTGAAGATTTTTTTTTCGGTGTTGCAATCTAGAGCTGGCGAAACGATCAGATAATGTGTTTTGTTGTCGAGGCGAAAAAGGACTGGAATTGGCGTCATTGTAGGTTTTTTTTTTATCATCGACCGAGTAAATGGCAGTAGCTTATCTGGTGGAGATTTTATACGGGGGAGTTGAGCCGTTGCTTGGTGATGTGTGTCGGTGTGATTTTTGGAAATCATACGACGTGTGTCAAGTTTCAACTTTTGAGATGTGATTTTTAAGAAAAATTTATTTAAAGGTGAATTGTTTTTATAGTAAGTTTTTTTTTTCTTTTTCGTTATATTTAATGACTAATTTATTTATTCAATTAACTTATTGTTTTGTATTTTTTACATTTATTCAATTCATTATTGAAAAGAGCCGGACCCCTTCTCACTGCTCATTTGTATATGGACCGTCATGGTATTAGTCTCTACAATAGACGATTATCAGCGTTTTTACAAGAATTTCAGCAAAAATTGACTACAACATAACTTTCGCCGAGCCTCATCCTGTAAAGATATAAGGAAAATACCTAATTTTCCTAGTCTATCGTAATACATCTCGAATAAAAATTTTAGTGGTGCTTGGATTCATCCAATTTCGTAATTCTAGAAAATACATTATTTGATTTGTACCTCAAAAAATACATTTTTTCATGATTTTGAGAACCATTGAAAATGTGGAAAGTTGCGAATTGTTCCAAATTGTTTGTTTTTTCAGTTTTTACCAAATAATAACCCATTGAAATTAGAAATAGTTGCATCAACTCTATTTTTTGATCCTCAGTTGGGATCATTTTCAAACGAGTCAATTTTAGGAACCTGTGAAAAGAGCTCAAAAATTCATTTAACCAAATTAAAATCTGAAATGGATCAGTCGTTCGCGAACGATGCGTTTGAATGAACGAACGATTGAATTGGTCGTTCGCGAACGATTTGTTCGATTGGATCAATCGTTCGCGAACGATGCGTTTGAATGAACGAACGATTGAATCAGTTTTTCGCGAACGATTTCGTTCGTGAATGATTCGATTCATAGATTAAAAGTTGAATAACGACATCATAAATGCGACGTACGTCCAAGAAGTAGAACGAAAAATGCTGCAGGTACGGGACGAGTTCAACGAACTGATCAATCTGCTGGTAACGAAAGGAGCCAGGGATATCACAGTAATAAAGCTGACCGATAATGTAGGGAACCCGAACTACAACCAACAGGCGAGAAATATGAACAGGTGATGGAGCTACGACATGGTAAAAATTACAGCGAAAGGCGCTCACGCGATGCTCACAGCGAAAAGCCATTTTAAATTCAACGTCGGTCGCTTTTCGCCCAGCACCGGGTACGTCGACTAAAAGTTCGAATATTTCCGGTCTAAGAATTCAAAAATATCTTCACAGTTCAATACCTTCTGTACCCCCCCCCCCCCCAAAAAAAAAAAAAACAACACGTACTTCAAATTTATAAATTCCACGAAAGTCCCTCTTTGCAACTAAGGCAGAAAAAACAATATCAACAAAGATTGAGGAGAACCAGAGCTCAAAATCAGTAAGTAAGTTTTTTACTTTTTGGAATCAGCTCACTAATTTTTAGTAATAAATCACTAGCACAGGGAAAAACGGTAAAATTTTTTGAATTCAGCGGATTTTCACCGATTTTCCAAAGGATTTCACTGATTTTTCAATGATTCAACGATCTTATACTGGCTTTCTAGTGAATTTTCACTGATCTACTTTGACTTCCCAGCAAATTTCATTGATTTCCCAGGTTAGCGAAATTTTTTCGCTGAATCAATGGGTTTACACAGATCCTTTATAATTTTCACTGATTTCTAAATCAGAGGGAGGAAAATTACTATCGATTTTCAGCCCCAAGCTTCAAGAAAGCATTTCCTTGAGTACTCCTGCTTTTTGATGAATCATTTGTTTTTATTAATTAAAATTAAATACGAGATATAGAAAATGTTTCAAAATTTTGATGGTTTTTTTCTGAGACAATTTCCATTTTTCCTTAAACCTAGATTATTTTTTGAAAAATTGGTTACTTTGTTCGTAGAAAAGTTTACTTCAATTTCCGGTAAGAAATTTTTTATAGAGAAACAACGTTATTACCAGCGGTATTACACGAAACGTGTCTTGTACTATGGATGCAAAACTTTTTCTAGGCAATTACTTTCTGGCACTGCAGACTCAAATGAAATTATCTATTTTCGATTTCTTCAGCGTTTTTAAAGTTGGATAAAACATCGAAGAAAAATAAACAAAATCTCCAGCTTGGAAAATTTTCTCCAATCATACTGAAAACGGGGTGGAAAAAAGAAGAGTAACTATATTATCTGGTAGTTTACAAACCGCATGCTACTAGATTAAGAGGACATTACTCAAACAATGCAAATAATAAGCCACAACCATAGAATTGAACAATCAATCGACAGTAAGTATTTTTTACTTTTTTCAAATTTTAATCTCCAGAAGGTAAGTATTCAGAATCAGAATTATAAAACAAAAACTTGTTTCGTGGGAGAAACTTGGATTGATGATGTTTGAGGTTGTCATTTCAACAGAATTAAAATTTGGTGTTTTTGACCATCCTTTAAAATTTCTTCAATAAAATATTTCCATCAAAAAATTATTCATCAGTTAAAAGCACCACTACAAGGAAATGATGAAAAAAGTACAAGGTAATTGTTGATTCATCACATCTAGATACTTTGGCAGGGTGATGGCTGGTCCAATAATCGTGATAAATCCATCATAAATTTCATCATAAGCACGTCAAGACCAATTTTTATAAAAGTTGCCTTTCTCTTTATTTGAATTAGTCAAAAACTAAAGATTGGCTGATTCAAATAGACAGAGCTTAGAAACTGATTGGCGGTGAAATTCCACTGATTACTCTGAAATCAGTGAAAAATCATTTATTCAATAACTGAATTTTCATTTTTAAATCTGTTTCTGTACCCTCTCATTTATAAATCAGGGACAATTATAAAAAACCACTGAGAAACAGTCAAAATTTTAATATAGGTACATGAGAAAATCACTAAAAAAATGTTCACTGAAAAAAAATTGGGGAGAAAAATCACTGGAAAATCAGTGAAAATTCACTGACAAGATAGTAAAATTCAAGAAATTATCTGAAAAAGTAGCGAAAATTCGCTGTAAATCATTGAAGTGTGTTGTTTTTTCATGTGCTGCAATTATGACTGTTCATCAGTACGTAACTTATCACTGATTCAGAATGAGAGCGTAGTTCAAGTTGAAGAAAAATAACTGATTCAGCAAAAATGAAAATTCAATAATTTTGTTGAGTTATAAATTGTTAGGTAGAAATGTAGGAACGAAACGTATAGCCGATGTACGAGAGATAAGAGATTAAATGTTAGACTAGATTCGATATTCGGTATCTACTATTTCCTTACATTTTTTTTATTTGTGCACTTCGTATGTACTGCAATTTTGTTATTACGAAAAATACAGTCCACTTGTGATGTTCATTTTTATTCTTTCGTTTTCACGAATCAACAAATTTAATCAATAAATTCCTCATCAAAATGCTAGAAACTGGACCGGAAATTTTTTTTACAATAATTGGAAATGATTCTGCTAATATTCAAAAATCATGGCAAATGTTACTAGTAAAATCATAAAATGAAACACATCATGCCTTTTTCACGTATCACCCATACATTGAATTAATTGTGCCAAGAATGGAAATCTAAGAATGTTGAATCAATTGTGAAATAAAGCAATGAGATACTTAATTAATCATATTAGTCAATCCAATAACGACACAGCGAGCTGCTGATCAACCATCTGGCTGATCACAGATTTTCTCCAAAAAAAAAACCTGTCGCTCGAGTAGGCAACTGCTTTAAAATATTCAAAAACTTTAGCAATACGTCTGCATTTTTTCCCCTGCTCAAACAAGGAGGGATGATTCCACGTAAAAAAATAAGGAAATTGGTGTAAAGATGGGAATATCTCGCGGCCGTATCTCGCACGATCACGGGGAGCTTGGGAGTTGAACGCTCCGGGCAGTGGATCCGTTGGGCTGCCCCCGGCCCTTCTTTACTGTCGCGTGCGGAGCCCAAATTCGGGGTTGCCGGGTGATATTGGTGGCTGCGGCGGTTCCAGCGATGTGTCCGGATGTGTCTCTTCGGCTGATGATTTTGACGACGAGCACAGAGCGGCGCTGAGAGAACCGACGGCGGCACCAAGATGAGCGGCGTAAATAACCGAATTTGGCGCGACGTATTATCGTGTACCTATATTTCTGGCTGGGCTGCGCGGACGGAAGGCCGGGCTCGCAGCTTGGGTAAAATAAAGGACACAAGTTTCTGAACGGGTTTACGCGATAATGATGTATTTGGGCGCGAGTAGGAGTACAAGCGGCGTAAAAATACAAAGTAATTATCGCGAACGATTGGTCTAAATTACCGCGGATTAATTCGGAACAATTAACTCGCGATATCGAATTACGCTGAACGTGTGGACCGCGCGGGGTTTCGGGGTACGCAGGAAGAGAAATTACAAATTCGGAGGCGACTACGAATTAATTGAAATTTCAGCTAACTGCTTTAGCCTACGGGTGAAACGCGCGCGAGACCTGAGCCTTAAAACCGTGCTGAGCCTGACCTAGCTGTCGAGGAGATTTCGAAAGGACTGATTCGATCGATCGCAGATTGAATCGCGAGTCGATCAACCACTATTTGCTCGCAGGGTTGCCACCACACCATAGCCCAAGATTATTTCCCAATAATCTCGGACAGGGCCATAATCACCCTTACATATGCCCCATCGGACTTGATGAGGGGGAGGGGGTAGCTCACACCCCAGAGTCGAGTTCGAACCCCAAATTCGAGGTCAAACTTTCAGTTCTTAGAGTGTATCATGGTCCCTGCCCCATCGAACTTGGCTATGGGTGGTGGTAACCTGAAAGTACCAGTGTTAAGTTGTATTCGAAGTAGGTCTGGCTTTAATTTTGAATTTTTGACAGTGATCGAAAGCACTGCGAGCTCTAGATGACTGTTTAATTTGAGATTTAATCTAAATTTTGAAGTTTTAATCTGAATTTTAAAATTTTGCTGAACCGAAAGAAATGAGCTTTTTTGATTAAATTTTGAACACAGACGCAGCTGTGGATGAGAAAAAATAGAATTTTGACGTCGTAGATTTGCTTTAAGTCATCTTTTTCATTTTTATAGTGGTTGTCCTTTTGTTATTTCGAAATGCGTTGACAATGATTTTGACAATTTTCGGTCAGGCTCTTGCCTTGCAAAAATGCTTTTTTGTGCGGCGCGTTAATAGGCAGTTACGAGTCGCATCCGAATTTGCAAATTACAAAAGGGACATTATAAAGACAATGGGGGATTGATGCGGTCTAGCTTAAATTTATAGAAATATTTTACACATTGACAAGAGAAAAGAAATGAAAAAGAAAAATGAAAATCTTATGATATAACAAATGATAATGAGAAAAATAAAATAATTGCACATTAAAGTGTGCGATGCGCTTTGGTTATTTTCGTAGGCAGGTTGGCCCGTTATCAGCGCAGTATTTTTGTGATGCGTTTATGTGTCCGAGTAGACTGATGTCTAGGTGGTAAATTTTTTTGTGGACGTCGTGGAAAACGCAGACAATGAGATTCATACTTAAATATAAACATGCATGGGTAAAAATAATGACAAGAATTAAGTATAAAAAGAAATATGAATATAAAATATTGGGGTAATTGGTTTGTGGTGAATTATTTAAACATGATGAATTATTGTTTTGACATTTGGAGGGGTAGTTTTTTAAATTTATACTGAGTCTGATTTGCTATTTGGTTTTGGGTTGGGTTTTGAAAATAAAATTCTATGTTTTTTTTGTCGGTAAATAAGAGTAAACAGGGTGGGTAATTTTTCAGATGAGAAATTTTGGGTATAAAAAATAACAAAATTAGAATTTTTTGGGGTTTTATAAACATAAGTGGTCTCTTCCTGCGACGTAAAAATTTGGAGGGACAAAATATTTTGGGGGATTTTGAAATAATTGACATATGTACAGGGGTTGATGCAAAAAATATGAAATATAAAAATATAAAAATGCACATTATTTACAGACATAGGTATCACAGATCGGGAAGAGGTTTACATAATCGGTAAGTATGACAGTCTTGGTAGGTATCGACGAGGATGATGATAATATTAACGATGTTTTGATGCTTTCAGGTGTCGCCGGGCGGTATCGAGTTCCATTTTGGGCAGCGAAGAAAACATCAAACGTATCTCGACGATTGAATTATTGGCGTGGTGGACTGTGAACAGGTTAGCAGGTAAAATTAATATTGTATATAATATTTTATGTTTTGTCATTCCAGATTTTTGATTCTTCCTCTTTTTTTTTTTTGTATTTTTTGAATTTTTTGAGGTCGTCGAAATTTCGAAAGAGTATTGTTTTTTGGTTTTGGGTGTGGCTATTGTTTTGGTCGACTGAAAATTCGCAAATTTCTTTATTTTTGAATCACGCACTCTGTTACTGATATATTTTTGACAGTTTTTTATTTTTCGATTTTTTTTTTGATTTTGGTTTTATAGTTCACGCTCACTGTTGCAAGTATTTTTTTTGATTTTTTTTTTTTAAGTTTTTACGATTTTTATTTTTATATTTTTCTTGAGATTTGCTAGTTTTCAAGCCATGAGGTTATGGTAGAAAGTGGTTTTTGGTTCCTTGATTTTGTAATACGTACCAGTTTATGTGGGTGTGATACCAGGACTTAATATTTAATTAAATTGAGAGTAAACTGATCTTACTTGTGGGCGATGATTAGATCCAGGAAGGCGAGAAGCGGAAACGCTGATTTTATGGTGTGAGTAATCTCGCCATTTATCTGTTTCCTGGCCCCCAGGTTTTCTGCGTAAACCGGGAAGGCGATCTGGACCTCGAGGCCTCGGACCTCGGGGTCGACCAACACTTCCCGGTTGAAGATGTCGCAAATTGGTTCATGCTCCCCCTCGATTGGATCCATTGGGATGGGGGGAAACATGACCAGCAGCTGGGTTCCTTTATCTCGCAGGGTCTCGGCCACTTGCTTGTATTTCCCGATGACCCATGGGAGATTCCAATCCTGATGGATGTCCCCCGAGCAGGACAACATGACCTGTCGGGGTGCGCCTCATCGTCTCGATTTTCGATAGGAAGTCCACGAAAGTTAGTTGTGGTGGATGAAAGATCCCTGGAACTAGTCGATTTCGATACGTTTTCTTTTCTGTAGCTATCCGCGCCGCCAGCCTCGGGTACCCGTCTCCACAAATCCAAAAGTCCCCTCTAAAGATGGCGTACGGCGTCGCTGGGAATCTTGGAGGTCGAAGCTCCCTCACCGTGAAGGCGAGGGGGTGGAGACGGGTAAACTGGAAGTCTCCGTAGATTATCGCTTCGCCGTTGGTTGGTGCCATGGCCTGGGGTGGATCCTGGGCAGGGGGTATTTCCGCCCCCGCATCTTCACTGTTCTCGGCCATAGCACCTTCCTCGGATTCCAGTGTTTGGTTTATTAGGAAATCCACCGGGTTCAAATTTATAGTGAATAAATTACACACCGGTGGATTTTCCTGAGGCGGCGGCGGAGGCGGCGGCGTGATCCGATGTGAAGGTCCCGGTTGAGGTTCATTTTGATGGTCCATTGGCTCCGGGTCCGGCAGGAAGTCGATTCCTTCCCGCTGCAGCCTCTGATCCAGCGGTTCCACGATTATATCGTCGAGATCGTCGTAGCGCTGGGTCCGGAGGTTTTGGAGCTCCATCTCCAGCGCTTTTACTTTGTTGTTTAGATGATAAACTTTTATTTCCGCCCAGCGCTGCGCCTCCATTGCGCTAATGGTCTCGTTAGCTTGCCGGGCGGTCAGCTGGAGGTGTTGATCGACTACTATTGGCCGCAGCGGGAGGAGCTCTTCGATGCGCACTGGCCTGCCGCAGCCCGCGTACGTGCATTGCACGTGACCATCGGCAATGTGTGGGGCCAACATGATGCATTCCGTGTGGAACAAATGTCCACACTTCGTTGCGGTGTATGGCCCCTTGGCCGGAACTTCGTTGGTAGCATAAGGAGACGCGATTCCAAGCAGGCTGCGGCAGCCGGAGCATATTATGTTCTTCGTATCTGCCATAATCTGTTTTGAAACAGGAGAGTTTTTAGGACGTCGTTTGTTATTAAACTTGCATTCCCACCCTGAATAGTGCGATGGGAATTTTGGACATTCACATTTTGTCCGACACTTGCACAGGGTGGGAAATGCTTTCGGGGACCGGGGGTCTACCCCTGGGACGCCCGCTAGCTCTTGTTTGCCGTCTTTGGGGTGGAGGTGTCTGTTCATGGTCCGAAATTATTATAGGCGACGTCGGTTGGTTGTTTTCGATTAAATCTTCATCATCTGACGGGATTGTGATCGGGGTATTCGGGTTAGTGCAGGTATGTTCCGAGTATGTCTCGTATTCACTATCCGATGGAACGTAGTCTTTGTCAGACATATTGCTATTTGTTTGAACGGGGAGAGAAAAGGAAAAAGAAAGTGGTTAGAAAATTGCAATTACCAAATGTTTATTTAATTTAGGATGTTATTTATGGCCAAAATATGTTAATTTTTGTTAAAAATTTACAAGAGTGTGTTAAATTTTTGTTACAGACACGGAAGCAGATTATTGGTTAGTTGATGCGGCCTATGTATTGTTAGTAAGGAGAATTTGTGCCAGAAAGGATATGGAATTTTTCTTATTTGGATCCTGATATGAATATGGTAAGTGTTTTTACTCGTTTTTGCCTTATAGACATGAAAAGTGATCATTTTCAAATTTAGAGGTCGTAGGAAGGTTTTATTTGTTGAAAATTTTGGAATTTTGACTGGAATTTTTTAGTCCCTGCCCCATATGTGCCACGAAGTATTTGGTTGAGTGAAAAATTTCTGCCCCATATGTCGTGGGATATCGATTTTTTGAAAGAAGGGAAAAAAAGAGTTTTTATGGTAGTAAATTTTGATCCGGATATTCGGTGCGGCTTATGCAGGGTTTTTGGTTAAATTTTGCGGTCTACTGACCCTCGGAATGGCCGAAAGGGATCGCCGACGGGTCGAAAGTGGTATTGGCTTGATAAAATTTTGATACTCCTGCCCCATGTGCAGTAGCTGTCGATTTTTGAGTAAGATTAGTGAAATTTTGATTTTTATGATAATAAATTTTGATCCGGGTATTCCGGTGCGGCTATTTAGTTTTTTTGGGTAAATTTTGCGGTCTGCTGACCCTCGGAACGGCCGAAAGGGATCGCCGACAGGTCGAAAGTGGTGCTAATGTGGTAAAATTTTGATAATCCTGCCCCATATGCTGTGGCTGTCAATTTTGAGAAAAGTGGTGAAAAAATTTTTTGATTTTTGATAGGTCGTGAGAATTTTTTTAGAAATAGCATTTTGAATGGTAGAGGTTTTTGTATGTCGTATTTTGATTTTGACGAAAAGAAAAGGGGAGGGGTTTCTGAATTTTTGTTGAAATTCTGCCCCATTTGTACTTCGCTAGAATTTTGTGGTTGGAATTTGAATTTTAGAGGTATTAATTAATTTTTGGAAAGGGGATTGTTTTTTGTGATCGAGATTGTAGCGTATGTTGTATTTTTTAATTTTGATGATCGAAGTCATAATTTTTATGGATATTTTGAAGTTTTTGCAGCATTGATTTATTTTTGAAATCGAAAAGATAGTATTTTGAAATTATTTTGAGATCGAAAGGGAGAATGTATTTGTATTTTATTCATTAATGTATCGTATTATTTTTGAGATCGAAAGATGATGTGATTTTGTCATACGCAGTGTATTTTTAATAATTTATTGGTCATGAAATGTAAATTTGGGTACGTATTTTTCGAATGAACGTAAGATAGGTCAATGAACGAGGGTGTTTGAATGAATGAAAAAAAAAAAGCGAAAGTAAAATGGAGCGATTAAACGGTCGTTGGTATTCTTAGAAATGTCACATCGGTTTAGATAAGAGAGAGCGTTTTTTGAATGGTTGCGGCGTTTCATTGATAATGCAGCGTAGTGGGTTAATCGGTCAGGCGGTGCATTTTTGTGAAGGTCGTTCGCGTGGCCGGTGAATTGGGGTAGATGCGACGTGTTTATGTTGTCGAACTTGTGTGTGTGAGTGTAGCGTAGTCGTTGCTGGAAGTGGGAATGGTTGCGGTAGGGGGGAACGTTGCAAATTGTGAAACGGTAGAGACGACGGGAAGTCGAAGAAAAGAAATGAGAAGAGAGAGAAAGGGAGAAAGAGAGAGAAGATGAAAAAGAAGAGAGAGAGAATACAATCAAAACAGAGAGTGAAATTTGAAATAGAAAATTTTGAATATGGCGATGCGTGTATTTCTATATAATTTTTATCAGGTTTTCTTTTTCGTACGTCGTTTTATTCAATTCACCGGTTACGTATGAACGTTTTTAAGGAGTGAGCGGGGAGGAGTGGTACGTAGCGTTGGAGTTGTGTGCAGATTATTCTCGTTACACTCAGCGGGTGGTATTTTCCAAGTCGTCGGTTTCGATTTCTTTTCTGATAAATGGTTTATTTTTGGATTCAAGAGATATCTGAAGATTTTGAATTTTGATGGCGTCGTATTGGTTTTTATCTTGACGTCAGGTTTGAACGAATGTATATGTGGGTAATAATTTCGACAGTGTATTTATTCCAAATCTATTTTTGATTTTCATGTATTTTCTTGAGTTGTTGGATTTTCGTCTGCGTTGGAAAGTGTCAGTGTGCGCTGAGTGTTCGAGTATGGATTTTTTACGGCGTGTATTAGCAATTTATGAATTGGCAATGAGCATTTGTGCGGTCCCAGGGGTTAAAGGGTTAAGAATGGTGCGTCTGATTGGTGCGTGGAATTATTTTCTGCCGGTTGGTGATAATTTCCATGTAGCAATCAGATTTCTGATTATAGCGTCGTGTTATTTTATGCAATTCATAGGGGGTAAATGTGTGGTTTGGTCGGAATCAATATTCATTGATTTATGTGATGTTTAAACTTGTCCGAATTTTTTGAATAATTTTGTCTGATCACGGTTGATTTCGAGTGATCGTGGTACTTCATCGAATTAATTTTAGAAAGTGAGGGAGAAAATTTTGAATAATGGAATTTCGAATTTTTTGCCAAAAATTTTGATTTTAGATGTTGTCGAATTATCGAAGTGTGACGAAGTTTTGAGTGTGATTGTTGATTTTTTGATAATGGTTCGAATGTTTGATTTTTTATTTTTATGAAGGTGGTTTTTCTTCTTTTCTCTTTCTATTTTTTGAATTTCGTGTGATAAATTTTCATTTTGATCGGATATGTGCGGTTGCCGTTTATTACCGCCTATGAATTGATTTTATTGTAAGCATGGGAGGTTTTTGGCATATTGCTTGAATGATGTCGTCGGCTCGTTTTTTGTCTTATTTTCTCGTGTTCACCGTCGTCGTTGTACACGTACTGTCGTGGTCAAGAGAAAATTTATTGAGTTTTTTGTATATTTTTCAGATTTGAAAGTGTTGAATTTTGATATTTTTGGAATTTGAAATTCATTTTTTTTTTTTTGTAATTGTGCAGCCATTTACTGAGGTCGTCGTGTACACGTACTGTTACAGTATCTGATTTCACAATTATGTTTACAAATTTTTCTAAAAATTTTGACGTCGCGTGAAAATGTAGAATTGCTCAATGCGGTTGTCGTTTGCACGTACTGTTGCATCGAGCACTTCTTGTTTTCTGCTTGCGCGACGGTGGTTTTTCTGTCGTAATAAGACGCGGAATTTTTATTCTGCATGGTTTGCAGATGTTTTTCGAAATGGTTTTGTCACTTGCCAAAGAATTTAAAAATTTAAGTAGCCAAAAAGTTTTTATTTTTATGATTATTTTGGGATGGTTTTTGTCCATCTAGCCGGTTGCACTATTCAAGCAATAATAATGGTAAAAAAAATAAAGGGAAAAATCGCGAAAAATCAGTTAGGTATTTCTGAATGGTACTTACAATATATACGACGTCGACGAAATAGAAACGAGTAAATTGGAATTGGCGAGATCGGTAAGATGGTGGTCAATTGTTGAGATCTTAGCGAAAATGTCGACGAGATGACAAATAAATCGAAGGAATGTACATGAAATTAGCATACGATCGATAAGTTGATTCGCGTTAGTAGTTAATTGTCGAGATCGAGGGGGTAATTAAATGTAAAAACGAAAAAATAATACGGTCTAAAATTGAGATAGCTGCAATGCGCGATTTTACGATAAGGAGAAGTCGAGAACTTGCTCTTACGGAGTTACAAAAAGAACAGATTGGCTTTCGTGATTTTGGATGGATCTGGTTTCGTTTGTTGGTTATCTAAGGGGGGTGGGACTGGCGCTAGTTCGGTTCGGTTATTGTATTGAGGATTTTGGATATTGACAGGTTTATTGTAGTTAGATATGGTGTTCAAAGGATCGTTTAGTCGAACTAGTCAGTTTCGTAGGCTCTCGCAATGTATTCTTTCTCGTCATTGTTTATGTATTTTAGCATTGCAAGAGCCAGTGGTAGTTTTTTGGGTCTTCCTCGTTTCTGACGGGAAGGTTATTGTCGTTACCTAGAACTGGCTTTTTGTCACGTTTTTCAATGTATTTTTTCGCCTTATCCTTAATCTCAGACTTTCGTTTATTGGTGGCGGCGGCCTTGTCTATTGTCTCCTCTAGTTTGGCAAGGTCGTCGGTTTTCTTAGTCTTTTTTAATTTCGGTTGCAGTTGGTCGAATTTCTTCCTATTTTTTGAACGATCGTCAGGGGGGTTAGGTAGGAAATTTTCCTGTTCTTTTGCCCGCTTTGCAAGCCGTTCCGCTCGTTGTGCGGCCGCTTGCTTTTTAATGACGTCATCGGATACTGTAATTGTTGTTTTTTAGAGTTCTTTTTTGTTAATGTCATTTTAAATTTAGAATCGTTTTTACAAAAAATATTTAATTTTTTATCTGAAAGTTTTATGTTGTAATTTTGATTTAAGGGTAGCGTCATTGTTCAAAAAATCAATTTGTTCTTTGGTCAGAAAGAGGGTGAGTTGCCGAATGTTTACAGTATGTTTTTTGAGGTCTTCCATTTCGATGTCTTCAAGTCGAGCAACAAGATAGGTGTTCGGAGTGACGCGATGTTTTATTATGAAGGGTCCATGTTTTTTGGGGAATAATTTTGATGAGTGGTCAATATTTCTTTGGTTTTGGTGTTCTGTGACCATGACCATATCGCCAGGATTGAGGGGGGTGGGGTCGCCGTGAGTTTTATTGAAAGAATATTCGTCCTGAATTCTTTGAATTCTGCGTCGTTCGCGGATATAAGCCTCTATGGCCTCCCTATGCGTCATTTTTTCTATTTTTTGATTTTTTAATTCGCATGTGTAGACGGCTTTTTTGGCTAATTTATCCGCGATTATGTTCGCATGATCAAGCTTTCTAGCTTTCACATGGTATAATTGAAAGGACTCAAATTCAGTACCCATTTTTATAATTTCTTCGAAAAGGTCTTTATGGTGTACAGGTTTCTTTTTTGCATTTTTGTATCCATTAGTTTCCCAATTTTTACTGTACACATTTATTGCATTTACTGCATATTTTGAATCAGAAGCGATTTTTACTTTTTTGAGCTCATTAAAGCGAGCTATTTGCATAGCTACTTTAATAGCTTGTAATTCGGCCAAATTGTTTGATATTGGGTAATTTTGAATTTGAATTCTTTCGCTTACATTTTCTTCACTCTCTGGATGAAGACAAATTCCGATTCCGGCTATTGCATCCGTGTCACCGTTTCTGGAGCAGGCTCCATCTGCGGTGATGGTTGCATAACCATTTTCATCAGTCATTATTTTATCAGGAGGAAGTTTTTTAGATAACAAAATTTCGGAGGTCGTCGAATTTGGTTCATTTTTAGCCTGATTTTCTTGAAGCTTTTTGAGTTCGTATCGAAAGTTGGTGGGGGCTTCTTTGGTGGGGATTTTTTCTGAGATGTTGTCTGTTATTCCCCAGGCTTCGTTGGGCTTAATTTGGTATTTATTGGGGGTATTATTTATTTCGTTTTGGATGTCTCTAACGAATTCGTCCCATCCCCAATGAGTTTTTTGAGTGTCTCGGTAAGTGTTGAGCTTTATCCTCAGCTTATCACCAATAATTCGCATCGTTCTTTCGACCAGGCTGGACATGGGATTAAAACTAGAGGTAAGGCCCCTCACTATGCCGAAGGAGTCCAAAAGAGTAGCCCAAGCTTTAGATGTAAAAACTGAACCGTTGTCACTTATGACTTTTCTGATTTTCACGTTGTGTTTTTGAATATCTTTGATGATGAATTTCATCTTTTTTGTCACGTAATAGTCGTTGGGGTCCTCAAGGGGCTCAATCCAACATCGTCCTGTAAATACGTCCCTAGCTACGATTAAATTTCTAGGTTCATCTATGGGATTGGTAATTGGGCCGTAGAGGTCAACTGATATTACTTCGCCGATGGAGTAGGCTTCAATTTGGGCATATTCTAGGACCTTTTTCATGGCGTAGTTTTTATTTACCTTGCATATTATGCAAGCGTTGGAAATTTCGCGTATATATTTCATTGCATTTGGATAGTAGTACAGGCGTTTGAAAATTAATTCAAGTTTGCCTGGGCCTACATGTCCATACGCGTCATGGAGATAATCTACGACGTCATAAAAGAGGTCCTTTGGCAATACAGGTACTGCACTGCCGTCCTCGTAGGTTCTTAATAGGATATTTTGTTTTCGATCGTTTTGTTCAATTTTGTATTTTTTGCCACAAGCAAGCTGTCGTTTTATAATTTTGTTTACGTTTTGAGGGTCTTTTTCCAAGAGTTCTGTGATTTTCTTGCATGCAGGGTCTTCTTTTTGAAAAGTATGGATTTCTTCTAAATAGTAAAATAGGTCTTTTATTGAGCATTCCGAAAATTCGACAGCGTAGGGTTGAATTTGGGTGCAGTCGATGTGATGGACTAGGGCCTCTAAGGGGGCCTCGATTGCACAAAGGGTTAATTCGGGGGCCGAAATTTTATAAAGTGATTTTTTGGATTTTAGGTTGTAAGTCAGGTCGTAGCCATTTAATTCGGTGATCCAGCCTGCCGCCTTACGGTGTGTATGCATTAGGGTCTCGAATTTATGGACTACAGGTTTCAAATTTGATCGAATGTGAATTTTTTTGTCCATGGAGCCAAAAAGATAATTTTCGTATGGTGGTTACTAGTGCCTGCATTTCTTTATCTACGATCGTGTATTTCTTTTGATGGGGTCTAAAAGCATAACTCGTGAACATGAGTATATTTTCGGCACCGTTGATAACCTGGTATAATACGCCGTTCATTGCGTCGTCAGTTACCATGGTGTCCAAATATACATCATATTTTGGATCCGGAGGTGTTAATTTAAAGTCTTTTTTGTATTCTGCTTCGAGCTGTCTAAAGGCCTCTTGTTGTTCTGGGCCCCATACAAAGGGAACGTTATTTTCGGTTAATTTATAAATAGGTGCCAAAATTTGTTGATAATTTGGAATAAATCGTCTATAAAGGCCAGTTAAGCCTGTGAGGGTCTGAATGTGTTTGATTTCCGAAAGCTTAAAAATTCCTTTTTTGGTGTATTTTTGTTTGAAGGCCTCGAATTTTTGAATTTTTTCTGATTGTTTTCCAATTTCATTTTTTGCCAAAGTATAGCCGAGATGTTGAGTTTCTTGTTTGAATAAATTTGTTTTTGTGGGATTTAATTTCAGGCCATTTTCCCTAATTTTCAAAAGTACTTTCTTTATTCTTTCTAGCATTTCTTGGAATGTTTCAGCCGTGATAAGTAGGTCGTCTACAAAAGTCTGTACGCCCTCGATGTCGTCGGGAAATACTTTGTTCATCATTTCTATGAATTCCGCCGAGGCCGTTTTTATTCCATAGGGCATTCGGAGAAATTCATAGACTTGACCGTCTATTTGAAACGCAGTGTATTGTCTTGACTCGGCGCTTAAGACCAGTTGCCAAAATCCGCATACGAAATCAAGTGTACTAAACCACTTAGCATTTGTGCCGTGGATAATACCTTCGATTTCACGCGGCTCAGTAAGGAGTCTTTCCAGCCAGGTATTCAGTTCGTCATGCGTTTAGACACAAACGTATTTCACCATTCTTTTTCACAACGGGAGCAGTTGTATTTATATAGGAGATTTTGAAGGTTGTATGATTTTGAGTGCCAGCATTATTTTGATGGCTTTTTTAATTTGGACCATTAATTTTCGAGACGGTTTGTATTTTTCACCTCTCCATTTTTCACGATGTCCGTTTCCGTCAATAAATTTGAAATGTACTTCGTCGCCAGTGTATTTGCCAGGATAGCGACTGAAGCAGTCAGAAAATAAGATTAATTGATTGTAGGCGTCATCAGCCTCATTTTGGGTGATCCATCCCTTTTGTATGGCGTCCATTAGATCAGCTCGTAATTTTTTGCAAAATAATTCAGGGCCGTTATCTTTTTCGTCATCGTCTAGTTGTGTAAATTTGGCGATATGAGTCTTTGTGTAATACAATTGGGCATTTTCATGCTCGAACTCCTTTTCTACCTCAATTGCAAATGTTTCTACGCCTTGGTATTCATCTGTTGTTAGAAATGGTAAAATGGTGCGATATTCTGCCCCATTTGGCGTACAATGAGCGTAGCTTTCGCCTTGATTCATTTCGATTTTTAGGATTTTCATAGATAGCCTGCCGATGATGAAGAGGGGGGAGGCTATGTCGATTACGTAGAAAGGCATTGACATTACGATGTCGCCGAATTGAAATGTCACTTGTACAAGATGTGTCATAGTACGTACGATTCGAGAGTCGGCGACTTTCAAGTTTACAGGTCGGGATAAAGGGATGTATTTTACCGATTCGGGACAATTTCGAGTCAATAATTCTATTGTACCATGGGAGAGGACGTTGGGGAGGGCACCTGTGTCTAATTGTGCCGCGAATGTTTTGGTCTCGATCAATAAAGGTATAGCACAGGTGGGGTCTTCAGTTTTTTCCGAAATTATCTGATTTTTTATCATAGGGTCAATTTTGTGTTGTAATTTATTTATGTTGTCAATTGCATCAATAGTATTTAATTTTTGGTTTTCTTCTTTTTCTGTTTCAGAGTCGGAGGAATCCGAGAGATCGAAAGTTTTGTCCGAAATTGGAGGAGAGATTTTATCCGAAGAGGTAAGTTTTTCAGAATTTTCATTTTGGAGTTCCTTTTCTAAATTTTGATCGGAGTCGATTTTTTCGATGTGGTTTAAGGGTGCTTTTATTTTTTGATATGGTCGCATTTTCTTATTTGAGTCCGAAAATTTTGATTTTATGTCCGGGGTGGGAGAATTGTCATGATTTGGGTTGAATTTTTGGGGATTTTCTTGAATTTTTGTAATAGATGTTTTGATTTTTTCGTATTTGGGAGGGGGTAAAATTTTTTCGGGCTTGAATGAAAAATTGTTGGGGTTCATAAGTTCTTCGAAAGCTTTTGAATTTGAATCGAAAATTTGTTTTACTGGGCCCTTTATGTCAATCTCTTGATTTGTTTTATTTAGGTCGTCAAAATCTTCTTTTAAAATTTTCAAAATGTCTGGGTATGTTTTGATGGACATAAAATATGTTTGAATTTTTTCTGCGAAAACGAATTTTGATTTGTCCGCAATCATGTTCAGATTTTTATCTGCGGCGGGCCTTTGAAATGTTCTTCCAGCAAAAGTCTCCGATACCTGTTGCTTTATAAAAAATTCTGCCGGGCGTCGCCAAAATGTGATGCGTCTGTCCTGTGTGAATTTTGCATATATTTGCCTGAATCGAATGTATCTACGCAGACTGACGTTTCGGTCATCAGGCTTGCGTGGTTTTAGGAGGGGAAAAAGTAAAATGATGTTTGTTGCGCCCATTTCGAAAATGCGATTTAAAGTTTTGAGAAGCATTTTGTGAATTGCTTCGTAGGGAATTTTCATGTAATTTAGTTCGCGTTGACCTATACAAAGTAGTACTTTTGTTTTAGTAAGCTTCGCGTCAGTCAAGGCTTGTATTAAATTTGACATCGAAATTTGTCCTTTTAGGTAGGGGGGTAGATTAAGTCGGTCTTTTGCTCTCATTGTTCCGATAAAATGGGCGAATCCATCCCCTATGGGCTCGTATTCATCGAGTATCGGAAGATCAGGGGGTGGTTTCTTTACAGCGGGACTAGGGGGTTGCCCATTACCACCTAGTCTTCTTCGTTTCCCGACCCCTCCCCTTCGGAGGCTGATTCAGAGTCTACCTGGTATAATACGTATTCGTCGTCGCTTGTATCGGCGATGTGTAATTCCTCGTCGATTTTATTGACCGGTGGAGTCTCTGATTTGGGTGGCGGAGGTTGTGCGGGGTTCGAAGTCGATTTGGGTTTTTTGTCAAATTTGGGGTTGTCATTATTTTTGGGAATCGAGTTGTCATTCTGTTTTTTCTTCATCATTTCCTCATATTGTTTCTTGGGTATCCTATAGATACGATTTTGTTGAGGAAATTTATTTCTGTCATTATTTCCAGGCCGTATATTCGTTTCATATGGCCTTTTTGCGGTAGATGTTTGTTGGGGGTATCTAGATTGTTTAGATTTTGTAAACTTGAGTCTAGTTTCATCCCCATCGATTGAGAATGCAATTTCTTGCATTTTTTGCATAAATTCAGATAGATTAGTTTGTTCCGAAATCGAAAATTTGCAATGAATTTCGTAAGGTAATTTTTCTAGCATTTCAGATATTACCTCTTTTTCTGTGGTCAAAAGATAAATTTTGTTTAAGGTGTCGTGCCATTTTATACACAGGTTGGCTATATCACTGTTGGTCTGGACTACCGTTTTTAGTCTAAAATGTTCGAGAGTTTGCCTTTGGGCTTGTTTGTTCCAAAATTCTTTTATAAAATTTTCACGTTGGGTTTCGTAGCACTCGATTTTGTCTTGGGTTTCTAGCCAAATTTTCTTGTTGGGAATTTGTATACAGCCTCGAAATAGGTGGCATTTGGCGTACCCATTCATTTTTATGTTTCTTAAATATTTTTCAAATTTATCAATAAAATCGAAAGGGTGATGGCGGTTGTCCCAATTGAATACGATACCACCATCAGTAAGTGCTCGAATGGTTAGGGGTAAATTTTTCATGTCCGAATTTTGGCTTGGGACTGGACCATAATTTTCAATATGAGAGACTCGGGTTTGTAAATTGTGAATTTTGAATGAATTTATGTTTTGATTTTCCAAAAGGTGAGCAGCCGTTTCTTCGAGTCTATCAGCTTGTCTATTTACGATGTTCGTAATTTGGGGGATTTTGTCTAATTCTGGTCGTGCCTCATTTGAAAATTGTACTAAATGGTTCACGTGTGCCATTACAGCGTCGACTTTCTTCTCTGTCACCTCGTTTTTTATTCTTATGTCGTCAAATTTTACTTCGACGTCGTTCATTTTTGAGTTTATGTAATTTTCGTATGTTTTTTGGTTATTTTGGGTCGTCCTAATCGCCTCCCTTATTTGGGGTAAGTCAGTTCCTTCAAGGGGGGGTTCAGACGTGGTTTCAGTTATGGGTTGAGTTTTAGTTTCAGTATTTTGTTGAATTTCAGTTACAGTTGGTTGAGATTCAACATGTTCAGTTTGAGTTTCGTTAGGTTGGTTAGTTATAGGGTTAATGAGGTGTACATTGACAGTAGGGAGCTGGAAGGCGCCATTATTACGATTTTCGTAGGTGAAGGGAGCTAAGCCACTGTTCACTTGAGGTACGTAATTTGTCAACGAGTTTTGAACGCTGGGTTCATTTTCGGTGGGTATGATAGTCTTATCTAACGGGTTCGTAATTACAGAAAGATCGTTTTGAGTCGGATCTGCACACGACGCATTATTGTCTTCCAGTATGGGAGAGACTTGCGGGGTGGCGTCCGCACTCAGATTTTGGATTCCTGCCTCGAAGGGAGGTGGAGCATTTTCAAACGATCCTATTGGTGGATTTTTAGGAATATTCATCTCTTTTTCAAAAGTTGAATTTAAGTTCCTTTTCGTTTTCGAAGTCGTGGGTACCGCAAGCGTGGTTGGTGGTCTTTTGTAGATCGAAGTTGAGGCTCTTGTAGAGTGTCTCGGGGTGACGGGTGAATCAGGTGGATTCATTTTTGATTTACGCGTCGCGGATTTATGAATTTTCAATTTTTTATTTCGCGATTTAGATATTTGATTGATTTTGGTTGATATCTAATCAAATTTTAATTTTTTAGGTCGAAGAAATTTTGAAAAGGAGAAAATTTTGAAATAGCAGTCGTATATGAAACGTGCTATATTTTTTAGGTAGGTATTATCCTATTTTTGAACCGATTTCGAAAATTTTGATGTGTGTTTTAATATGAATTTTGATTTTCTAGGTCGCGGAAATTTTAAAAGAAGAAAATTTTGAAGCTACGGTCGCCGTGTGCACGTGCTGTGGTAGCTGGGGTCGAAAAGCTGAAATAAAAAATTGAATTAATAGCTGCAGTCGTCGTTTTACACGTACTGTCGCAGCGGATTGAAAATATTTGTGGGGGGTAAAGGATGGTACACTGAAGTTGCCGTATAGCTCGTGCCGTCTCAGTGGGGAGGTCGAGGGAAGTACTGCGTATCAAAATCGCTGAAAATTGCAGTCGTCGTTGTACCACGTACTGTCGCAATTTTTAGAATTATTGATTGCAGTATTTCAAGGTATTAGGAAGAGGGATGGGGAAATTAAGGAGAAACAGGAGAATTTAGACAGGGGAATGTTTTCTAGGCTGTAATTACTAGTAATTGCAGCGCTGTAATTGAGAAAAAATTTCAGATTAGCAGTTTACGTGATGAAGTAGGTAGCTTGGGTAGGCTTCCGTTGCTGCCTATTTGCGTCCGTTGGCTGCTTCTGAGATGACGTGTTCGAGGTTTATTCACAAGGTGCGTAAGCTTGTGTTTGAAATGAATCGGTATTGTCGTAGTCCGGTTTCCCTTGATGCGATTTGTTGGAATTCGGTCCGGTAGTAATTGGCTGAATAGTTCCAGCCGACCGTTTATTTGTGTCGTTTCCTTTTAATTCAATAGGGTGAAGACGCCAGTGATTTTTTGTAAGAATCGGCGGCGTTATTAAAAGAGAAAGCGACACGATTTTTTCGTAATTGACCTTGGATGATTCCTTGGTCGTTACGTTTTTCGCGCAAAAGGGATTATAGGGGTCTTTGGTAATAGCCGTCAAGTAGGGGATTCGTGAATTTAAAATAATGGGATGATTTTATATGGTCCGAAAAGTTATATTTTAGATTTACAAAGTACAAAGGATTTTGGAGAATTTAGATAATTAATTGATTTTGAGTTGACAGATTTTTTGAAAAGAATAATGGAAAATGTCAAAACGTTTGTATCCTATTTCCGTTGATTTTGTGTTTTCAAAAGAATTGAATTTTAATGAGGTCGTGAATTGGTACGAAAGTAGGTTAAGATGCGATCAAAAGTGCGAAATTTAGAGCGGAATATCGAAACGGTTTTTTGGTTTTGATTGACACGTTTAGAAAATGTAGGAATTGGTCAGGAATTTATTGATTGTTTAATCGTTTTGGAAAATAATGGGGTGATTTTTTGCGTACCAAAATGTGATCGTAAGGTGTATTGTTTGGTCCGGAAATCGAAACGTTTTGTGACAGGTTATATTTGATTAATCGATTTTGAAAAGTTTTGAAAATAATAGGCCGGATGAGATAATGTGCCGAAATGCAGACAGAATGTCTAGTTGATTTTTGTTTTCTAAAGAATAAGATTTAAAATAAAGAATTGAAAGTGTGCCGAAATGTCAAATTTTGATATTTAATGGACCGGATTTTCGAAAAAATAATATTAATGATAGGCGGTGCCTTTGTAGGATTGTACCTGGACTTAAGATTTGGATCGTTTTTTGTTATAGAATTTCAAAAGGATTTGAATTTTAATGAGATGGTACAACCTTGGATCTGAATCGGGAAATTTTACTTGACCATTTGCGCTTTGTTACGAATTTAGAGGGAAAAAGAATTAATCAGGTTGGGCTAAACCGAAAAATAAAAAGTATCTTTTTGACAAAAATATTTTTCTAAATGGTTAAATTTTGAGATGTAATATATCAAAATTGGCGAAAATTTATCTACGATTTTTTAGGGCGTAAATATATTTTCTTTTGAACTGAATGAGAAGAATTTTGAATAAATGATCGAATTTAGAGATCGAAAATTGGATTTTTTACGAATTTAGAGATCGAAACTCGAATTTTTATGACATATTAAATCGAAAATTTTAATTTTTACGTTAGAAATAGATGGAAAAATATGAAAAGTATTCACGTTTGATGATTTTACGTTAATATTTTTCTTTTCAGGCTATTTACGTACATACCAAAGGGTGAAATTTGGCTGGTCGCACAGCTAATTTCGAAGGGTTCCGTTTTTAGCCAATTAAGGCCCCGCTGTCCGCTTTTAGTGGCCTATGCAGTTGCGATCTGCAGGCATAAATTAAGACACGCGTGGTTCGGGCGCCAATATGTAAAGATGGGAATATCTCGCGGCCGTATCTCGCACGATCACGGGGAGCTTGGGAGTTGAACGCTCCGGGCAGTGGATCCGTTGGGCTGCCCCCGGCCCTTCTTTACTGTCGCGTGCGGAGCCCAAATTCGGGGTTGCCGGGTGATATTGGTGGCTGCGGCGGTTCCAGCGATGTGTCCGGATGTGTCTCTTCGGCTGATGATTTTGACGACGAGCACAGAGCGGCGCTGAGAGAACCGACGGCGGCACCAAGATGAGCGGCGTAAATAACCGAATTTGGCGCGACGTATTATCGTGTACCTATATTTCTGGCTGGGCTGCGCGGACGGAAGGCCGGGCTCGCAGCTTGGGTAAAATAAAGGACACAAGTTTCTGAACGGGTGTACGCGATAATGATGTATTTGGGCGCGAGTAGGAGTACAAGCGGCGTAAAAATACAAAGTAATTATCGCGAACGATTGGTCTAAATTACCGCGGATTAATTCGGAACAATTAACTCGCGATATCGAATTACGCTGAACGTGTGGACCGCGCGGGGTTTCGGGGTACGCAGGAAGAGAAATTACAAATTCGGAGGCGACTACGAATTAATTGAAATTTCAGCTAACTGCTTTAGCCTACGGGTGAAACGCGCGCGAGACCTGAGCCTTAAAACCGTGCTGAGCCTGACCTAGCTGTCGAGGAGATTTCGAAAGGACTGATTCGATCGATCGCAGATTGAATCGCGAGTCGATCAACCACTATTTGCTCGCAGGGTTGCCACCACACCATAGCCCAAGATTATTTCCCAATAATCTCGGACAGGGCCATAATCACCCTTACATTGGGTATAAATTTTGGTTAATTCAAACGATAAATTAAACAGGTAATAACGTTATCTGAAATAGCCAGCAGGTAACGAGGTTATACCTTCGCTACGCTCGTGCTGTTTACTTTAGGCGTCGACGCGAAGCAGAAAGTATACGTAAACATTCGTCAGGGGCAGGGGCATCTAAATTGTTTTTAATTATTAATTCGTATTTATTCGTCGAATTTATAAAACGCCATTTAAATGCTTTTAACGTAAAAGTGTCTTTTCTACCATGGGGTAAATTCAATATAAATCTCCTTCGTCCTCCCGAGATTCAGATACGGCCAAGAAGAACTTGTGAAACACGTTGAAAAATCAGAACGGATGTCGTGTTCCTAGTAAGTAGATTTTTTTTAGCAAGGCCATTGGGAAGGTGATCTGCTAAAGACAATATTTGATATCGTATTTGATTCATGTTTACAAACAAGGGTATAAAAATGAAAAGTAAACCGGCGTTTGGAAGAATGCGAGCGGCTATAAAAAAAATGATTTTTCCACGTTTAAGAAAAATATTTTCCCGTTTGGGTAACATTTTAACGATATGATATGCCAAGTGAAAAAAAAAAACCGAAAGAAGAAAAATTCTTATTCATTTCGGTTTGATATTTCTATATAATGGTATGCGTAGAGTGTGTACGTACATCGCGCATAAGAATATTTATGGCCAGCCGAACCAACTTAAGGAGGAAAAAAATTCTCAAATCATCCGCGAGCAACGTATACATGTATGTTAAGAAAAGCCCCCAATCCGTGGTTTCGCGGCGTGAAAAAATATAGAAAATAACATTAAAATTTGCCAACGAATAAAGCGTGTAAAAACTTGGAGTAATAAATCAAAGTGTGCATATGTGTTGGTGTGTGGTACACTGTGATACGGAATATGTGTACAGGACGCATGGCGAATGGAACAAGAACAAGCAGATTTATTTTTCGTTTCACGCGAGATAAAACTCTTCGAATGTAAAAAGTTGCTATAAATTTCACGCCATTTCAGCTTGTAAAAAATTTTCATTATATTTTCGAGTTTTTGCGAAAGTACAGAAGAACAAAGTCAATTGTGGTTTGTGTATGGTGGAATATTGCCTTTGGCTAGTTTTTCTCTCTCCTTCGGCGTGTTTTTGTTTGTGTTTGAGGTTTGATGTGAGCGATTATGCGCGAATTTTGGTTCACCGAAAGGCGCAGACTTGGAAATTTTTTTGGGTGAACAGAAGAAAAGAGAAGTGGATTAAATGATGCGTCATTTGGCCGGATTTTCGAGTTTATTGGTGAGAGTGTGGAAATTTTATGGAAATTTTCATCGTGCGAATGGATTCAACATTTGAATTTGGATGGGTAAGTAAAATGGGGAAGAAGGTGGGTGAATTTTCGCGTGGAATTAATGCTTTCGAGAGTGATTCAATTCGTGAATGGATTATTTTTCCCAATTTAGGATACCTGCTCCTATTTTTTCTCTACAAAAAATAGATCTTTCTATTATTTTATCATTTTGATTCAATAAAAAGTCACCGATACACAGTCAGACTTACAGCTTAGGAGTGAAGAACTTCGGAAAAATTGATCTCTCTAGCCGCCAAGATCATGGTTAGGAATCCTCAAAGATGTAGTTTTTGCCTGGCCTATTTCGGACACCCCCCCCCCCCCCCCTCAATGATAAAATACTCGAGATGAAGCTAACGCCTACTATTTTCTATCACTTTTGTTTTAATTTTAGGTAAGTTTTTTCAAACCCTACTCAACTTTTCGGAAAGTCAAAAAAGACAAAAATGACTAAACGTACTCGAAAATCACTGTTCAGAAATCTTATAAAAATATGGAAAGGCTCAGGTGTGGTAAGGGGTTCAACTGACCTTTAGAGGAACTTGATCAAAATTTTCGGAGCATTCTTTGCAAAATATGATTTTAGAGCGCAAGAGCAAACCTTCAACTCATCCTTCAGCGCCTTTGCGCCTCGTTGAAGGTACATTGGATTTCTCCATTACCAAGATGGCCTTGCCTAAACTACACAATGAACTTACGACCAGCTCTGGACCAGCTCCTAATTTTTTTTCGCGCACCAATGATTTTTTGTCTCTCTTTGGCTTGGAGTGAGGATTGATTTCATTGGAAAAATTTCTAAAATCCTGATGGGATCTCAAATGATTTCCAGACTAAAAATTTCATCTCAGTGAATTTTCAGCCGATTTTTTTCAAACTTGGCACGAAGGTTAAGGTACCAGAGAGAAATGCCCGAAATATTTTCAGAATTCTACCCCTCTTCAATTGATTTGAATTATAAAATTATTAAATTGGAGGTCATAATTTTTGGACGTGTAGAATTTTTTTTTATAACGTTTTCTATGCATTTTACACAATTTTGAATTTTTCCAGATTTTTTCGAGGATGAAATATTCAAAAAACCAGTTTAATAATAAATTGTAGTTAATTGATCAACTTCCGCCACTCGAAAAAATCAGAAAAAATTCTAAAAGGCGTGGAATACATTTAAAAACTCTTGAAAAAAAGAAGTGCTGCTCCTCAAAGCAAATTCTCATTTATAAACGCAAAAATTACGTTTCAATTCAGTATTTAATATAAAAAAATGACAAAGATTGACAAGTCCGTTTAAAAATTGATTAATTTTTCAATGAGTCTGAAAAATTGAAGAAGATTACATTTTAGGGGCAAAATTGAATACTTAATTCTTTAGTTATCAGCAACAACTACATATACTCTTCAGGATGTGCCATGAATGTCAATGATGTTCAACATTGATAATAACCGGTGTACATATTTTCATTAAAAAAAAAACACTCTTAATAATAGAATTCAAGAATCACAACAGTAAAAACGTAAAAACAAAGCCATTCGTTACCTTAAGGAACCTCTCGAGGTACCTTAAGAAATTCCTTGTCTTATGATCGAATGCGTGTTTTAAATCTCGTTCAGGAACGTTTTAAAATATTATCTTATTATTATTTTTTCGAGGATTTTTAGTTCGATTTCGAATTGATAAATTATTAATAATATCTTGAAAATTATTTTTCCCAATAATTTTTAATTAAGTAAATTATTTTTTGTTTTTTTTTTTATAAAGTTTTAATAAAAATAAATTTAATAATATGACTTTTTAAGGAACCTTAAAAACTCCTTAAAAATAAGGTATTTAATCCAAGGGGCTGTATATTTTAATAACGCGTCCCCATTCAAAAATCTATTATTAAAAAATAATTATTATTATTTATTGCGATATTTGGTAAAATTTATTGCATAAAAATTAAATTTATCAATCTTCTATAATAAATTTTATTTTTATGCAATACATTTTACCAAAATATGTATTGCGATACATTTTTTTTTCAGTGTACATCATGTATCATTTATAAACTGATAAGTGACTCATGAAATTCTTCATAAAATCATTTTTTTTTTCACATAAAAATTAAAATTAATTTTGTTCACTGCTTGGTTCAATATTAAAATTGGGAACAAAAATACGAGCAAATAGAGGAGGGGTTTCGTAAAAACTTCCACCCTGAAGATTTCATTTACAGAGTACGCGTACTTCACCGCACGTGAACCTCTTCGCGACATTACCACCAAAACCCATATCATTAACCGTCTCATCTTCAGAAGAATAAAAACTTTATAGAAAGGCGGAAAAATTACTCTGCCTATAAGTGGCACTGCACTAATTCCGGTTCTGAATTTTGGACAGTGGGCAGAATATCAAAATTTTGGATTCGAATAGAAAATTTCCAATTACAATCAAAATAAATTTTGAATATAAAGACAAGCGGCCCTTTGTCCCTCTTCGTTACAGCCGAGCCAAGGATGAACTTGGAAATTCCTACTAACAAAAGTAAAAGTTAATACGTTACACATGACTTTGTTTTCCTTGTTTATTGTTAACTCAGTAAGTCTATGTGATCAGTAAAGATCTTCCTTTCTTGGCTTCAAACAGCCTTCACAATTGAATCATTCTTTCAAATTACCCCACATTATCGTACTTTTTTTGCCTTCAATTCAAGCCAAGGTAACAAACGCGACGCATCCGGAAACCCCCACTCTTCAAACCCACCTCGTCCAATACCGAAAACTTACTTTAAAAAAACCATACAAAAACCTGCAGCACTCTCCAAGACAACGGACGTAGGTAGACGACAGACGACGGAACGAGAAAGGACATTCTTGGAAAACTAATTAAACTTAAAAGCTGTCAACTTTCAATGCCGCATAATTCTCTCCGTCGTTTTATAAATTTTAATTAATACTCAGTCAGCTACTACTACATTATAATAAAACATTAAATACGGACAAATATTTTTTGTAAACACCGAATTCTTCAAATTCGCCAAAAGCACCCGTCCCTCGTCTCTTCGCACTTCGTCCGGACTACAAAACAAAAGTAATTAAAAAGCTATGCTTTCGAGCCGCCTGCGGAAAACGATAAATACTATATTCGAATTTCGCTCGACGAAGTACGAGGCGAGCCATTGCAACGCGGAAAAATTCTTGCTCCAGTTGCCGACGTACAAAAGCTATCTATAATGACGATAAAAGAATATTCCCTTCGAGTGCTTAGCCCAAAGTAACGTAAATATAAGACGAGTATAAGTGTTGCAAATATGATAATAGGAATTCAAACTTCGCCGAGAATGTGATAAATGAAAACAAGTACGTAGCATTTTCGTAGTCCCTGCTGGCTTCATCTCTCGCAGCTTCGTGCGTTCCATTCGTTCGCAAAAAGACAATTCAATTTTCGTCCCACGTTAGTCAAAAAAAAAGGACCGAGTGAGGAATCCCCCTCCCATTCGACGACCAATTTCGCCATTCAACCTGGAAAAATAAACGCCGCTGTTGTATAGCGAGAAATTTTATTAATGCAAATTTACCCGTAATTGAGGTAAGCTTTTCCTTATTTGTAATTTAAATATATATAGAATTTTTCTCTACTTTTTTTTTCATTCGTTCGCAATTCACCTCCTGTTCTGCTCGTTGCACCGACGAAACTGAATTTTAGAAATTTATATTGTAAATTCTGCTAGGTAACATGGATACAACACCCAGCACACATCCTAGCTAAACGAAACACGAGCTGGAGATGTAATTTAGGCGAAAATTCGTTATGTTTATACCTTCACCGTGCTATTTTCGTCTTCGTCTGAGAACAGCCAACAACCGCGGTATGGACTAAGAAACGTACTTTTTATCAACCTGGAAATTTATTTTTGAAAATCTCGCTTACGCTTACGACACGAAGATATTGCGTTAAAAACGATAAAATCTCACGTTCTCAAAGTATCGTTCTACTTGCTTTTTTTTTTCCTCGTCCTAAAAATTAACTTTTTTCAACCACGAATTTCTTTTTTATAAGTTCCCGAACTTGTACAAAGGATTTTATAGCCTCGAAGGAGAAAAAAATTTCCACCCATCCGGCGACAATTTTTTTTTCACTCAACTGACCAATGTGTCGACTATTCATGTAAGACCGGTCTTTTGAGAATTTTTTTAGTGTATTTTATACATTCGTACACTTTCTGCTCAACTCTTGATCTTGGAGCTCAACTTTTTTGAAATTTTGCACGCGCAAACAAACACGTATAACTCGTCGAGTCGGAATATAACATTTTTATAACGCTCATTTCGTGTATAGTATCGTTGTATACGTCACCGCATCTGGAGAAAAAAACATAGAAACTCGGATGGCAGTTCGGCCTACGTTGAATATTGAAGGCGTTACGAGATGTCAACTTTATACGTAGCCTTTTCAAAATTCGGTATGGACTAAATTTGCGATGAAACTTTTTACTTATATGGCGAAGGAAGTAGGAGAAAAAAAAGGCAGGAAACCATAAATATTATTTTATTTACTTATCCAAAAAATACACGATATAACAACTTCTGTCTAACTGGATACTTCTTCAATTTTTCTTTTTTCAAATTCATACTGTAGTTGGAATACAGGGTGTGTCGAAAATGCCATCACCATAATGGGCTGTATGGTAGTTTTGGAAAAAATTATGGTTTTGGCACAAAAATTCGCGAAGACAGGGAGATGGTACATATTAAAAATATGAAATTTTTCGATAATCAATGGAACACAGATCATTTTTGGGTGCATTTTTTCTGAAAAATTTCATTTCAAAAAAATTAAGAAAACTTTAAAAAGTCATAAAAAAGAAATCGTGTAAAACAAAAAATTTTTCTGTTTTGAAAACTTACTCAAATGTATGATAAATTCTAATTCAATTAAAAATTCATTATTCATTTGAAGATGCAAGACCAGATTAGAATTTCATATAGTGATGGTCGGAATTCAATCGGTCTTTTTCAGCCATTACCAAAGAAGTCAAATTGAAAGCAGCAGTACATTGGAACTGTGCAATACCTCAATGTGTTTTATTCTAATTTATGTACGTTAGTGTACTTTAATTATATTTATTAAGGTGTATAAATGTGTTATTCTAATTTATTCGCATTAGTGTATTTTAATTGAATTTATCAAGGTGTAGGTAAAGGTATATACAGTATGACACAAAAGTCTTGACCACGAAAAACCACTTCATGATATCTCGAAACTGAAAAGAGATATCGGGATGATAGATTGATAGTCAAATTTTCAGATCTACCTACAGGGTGTCCACAAATTGAGAAACCGGTTTTGGTTAAAAAATGGGGGTCTGGGTTTTTTATGGATTTGAAGTCTACACACTGAGACGATTAAAATGTAATAATTTTTTTCGAACCCCGTTCGATAATTTGCAACCGGTTGTCAAAATACCCCAAAAACCGAGATTAGAAAAAAATTTTCAAATGAAATTTGTAGAGCTTTGTAAGCCAAACATAGTCAGTGAACTCATTTTTTGAATCGGTTCACTCTCGGCAACTTGACAATTTCAATAACAAAAAAAGATATGAATTTTTTTTAGATTTTTAACGGTGTTCAACATACATTTGAAAAAAATTTTCATATCTTTTTTGTTGTTGAAATTGCCAAGTTACCGAGAGTGAACCGATTCAAAAAATGAGTTCACTGACTATGTTTGGCTTACAAAGCTCTACAAATTTCATTTGGAAATTTTTTTCTAATCTCGATTTTTAGGATATTTTTGACAACCGGTTGCAAATTATCGAACCGGTTTCGAAAAAAAATTATCACATTCTAATCGTCTCAATGGGTAGACTTCAAATCTATTTTAAAAAAAACAGAACCCCATTTTTTAACCAAAACCGGTTTTTCAATTTGTGGACACCCTGTAGGTAGACCTGAAAATTTGACTATCAATCTTCAATGTCCTTGTCTCCAGGAGCATATTGCCGTTTGAATCATCCCGATATTTCTTTTCAGTTTCGAGATATCATGAAGTGTTTTTCGTGGACAAGACTTTTGTGTCATACTGTATAGTAATTGAATTACGGGACAGTGTAAATTATACTCACTATTTCAATTCACCTTTTTAGCCCCCCCCCCCGGGTGGGGGTGGAGGGAGACATGGTACTTATGAGAAACGAAATTGAACTGTGATGGGAGCTAGAGGCTATCGATTTTATGGATGGCACGATGGAGAGACTCTTCCAAGCTTCTACCTTTCCAGCTGCCAAACGACTTGAGTGGATAGACCAGTGGGTGTTCTTTAACTAAAGTCTGGATCCGAATCTGAATGACACGTTTATAATTCGTATACTGTGTCCATGATGGACAGCAAGGCGATGGGTCTATAACCATCAGCCTACCCATTCTCCCTTCCAAAAAAAATAATGAATTTTAATAATGTAATGTTTTTAAAAAAATAATGTACTTTCGACACAGTTTCATGTGAAATTTTAAAAAATTCAAAACAAAATCAAAAAAGCAAAGCTAAATGAAAATTTTAACCATAGCTGAAATATGTACTTTTATCTTCAGTTATTTTGATTTCTTCAAGGACGGGCAAAATAAGTAATGGCAAAACTGCTGATGCCAAAAAATGAAAAAAAAAATGAAATCTAGAAAATGGCATGCATATTTTACACTGATTTCTCGAAGTTTAAACTAATATCACATTTACAACGAAAAATGTTTCGGTTTCTACATCACATAAGGTCTTAGAGACCTCTTATGAGGGTGAAATCATAAGTTCATAACTGACCCATGCCTGACCAGAGTTCAAGTAAATTGGACTCGCGAGTCTAAATTAACGAGTCCATAAGAGATGGACTGTGGAGTCTTTCGCGAGTCCAATTCATATCGAATTGAAGCGGTTTTGAGAAATTTTGGAGCTTCCAGAAAATTTTGAAATTTTCCAGTTGTTGGAAAAATTCAAAAAAATAGTTCGCAGATATGAACTTCAGTTTCTCTAATTACGGATTATCCATACTGATAACAAATTTGATTGATTAAACTACTATTTTCGAAAATTTGTAACCTCGAGTTGAAATCCATATTTTCCAATAGGAACTTTACATTTAACTAATTTCTGTTCAGGCTCAAAATTTTATTTTGAGTAAAAATACCGCTTCCTGAAGTAAACTTTCAAACAAAATAGAAACATTTTAGCCGAAAGAACTCGAAACGTTTTTAGAAAAAAAAAAAAAAACAAAAAACAGTTGATAAATTACAGAAATTTCGTTTTAAAAATCACATTTTTTTCGAAAAATTTAGTAATCAACTTCTGTTCAATCACTGCAAATATTTTTCCGCAGTAAAATTTCGCCATTTTCAAACACTTGAATAATTCTCGAATAGTGATAGGGTCTGTTGTTCGAAAGAAGTTTCGTAGGTACTTCATCATAATTTTGCGAAAATTGCTCAAAATCGGATAGGAAAAAACTAACAGACTTTTTTGACTCGGTTAATCCAATCTATAAGAATCGGATACGATTTTCAGGTCGGATCATCGAAATCGGATAATCGGGCGTCGGATAATCAAGCTTCTACTGCACATAAAATCATTTGAAAATGTTTTCCCAAGTTTTTCATAGGTAAAGAGTGCCTCAAAATATTGGGTCAAATTTGTGGAATGTGAATAAGGGGCGAGGAAGCTAGACATTTTTTGTGTGAATTCTTTAATTATACCTACATTTATACTCAAGTTTGAAGAAACCCGGTCGAGGCAATACCTACCGAGAGAAAAACTTGACCAATTTTTTTCATACTTGGAGTTATTACTCGAAAACATACTCAACTTCGGGAGTCTGAAACTCTGGAAAATGATGTACCTCTAAGGTAACTACGAGATATCATGTGAGTATCATTCCAAGATCACTCGGAGGTCGTTTTATTATTTATTATCATTCAGTTGTTTGGGTGGAATAAAAAAAACAAAACATATCTTGGATTTCGACCAAATTTGGTGGGGTGGTTTACTTTGAGTGGGAGACCTCCCAAAAAATATTTGAGCCCCAAGGGACAAGTGGAGGGGAACAGGGAGGTGCTCAAAATGTACCTCCTTTTGAAAAAAACTCTGTTTTTGTGTTTTTTCAGTCAAAAAAAATTGCGTGAGAGGCAGTCGTAGCACTTAAAACTTGCGATTTGAGTTTCTACGTCTCCCTGAACCATCGCCATCCTTCTCCGATCAAAACTCAGAGCGCTACCAGGGGGTTGAAAAGTTGCGGATTGCAATATTCCAATAATACGAAATTATCGCAAAGCTGAAATGATTTTTTTCTCGTCGGGGAATTGAACGATAACCACTAAAAGTAAATATTGAAGAAAAAAATTGAAAATTTCATACACCAGTGCATCCAACAGCGAATCGTAAAATTCCAAAATACAGAATTCAGATATTTCTTTAAATTGATCTTTTTTTCGCCGAAAAATATTATGTATCATTTTTTTCAATCACCAAAAGTATAGGTATTTTGGAATTTTTTTGAAAAATTTTGTACGTCAGTGCAGCCAGTTACCAAATGTGACATGCGACACTGGAATTTACGTCGATCAAGAATTGAATTTTTCATCAAGTAAATTCCATAATGTCGCACGTCACAATTTGTAACCAGCTTCGCGAAAATTTCGTATTGTCCTGGTAGCGCTCTGAGATTTGATCGGAGAAGGATGGCGATGGTTCAGGGAGACGTAGAAACTCAAATCGCAACTTTTAAGTGCTACGACAGCGTCTCACGCAATTTTTTTGACTAAAAAAACACAAAAACAGCGTTTTTTTTCAAAAGGAGGTGCACTTAGAGCACCCCCTACTCCCCTCCACTTGTCTCGCGGGGGCTCAAATTTTTTTGGGGAGGTCTCCCACTCAAAGTAAACCACCCCACCAAATTTGGTCGAAATCCAAGATGGTTTTTTCTTCACTCCACCCTGAAAAAAATGCGATTGAAGGGATATGTCAAAGAAAAAAAAGAATATCGTCGAAGTGAATTTTACTAAGTACTTGAACAAAAGTTTTCCTTCGACTTTCAGAATCCACATTTTGACTTCTGAAAGTAACACGAGAGGCTAATGAGCAAAGAGAGCAAGAAAATAAACAACAAAAATCATTACACCGCATAATCAGTTTGCGAGAAAAAAATCTCAAAATATTCCCATACCAGCATATTATACCTATTCATTTGCTTTACACCTCCACCTATCACATTCGCCACCTTACAACTTTTACACAACCCTAAATACACACCATATTTCCATTTTCAACCCACGTCTGGCAAAAAAAACCCTCAAATTTCCTCCTATAATTAAATGTACTACAAAATAACTGATAAAAATTATTTCTCTCAAAAGCCATACCTAATCCCACACCACGTATAAATTACCCTCGGGTAACTTTCCTCCTGCACTAATGGTGCTCGGCGTCGGGGCGACCACACAATTATGGGCCAATTTTCACCGATACGTTGCCATACACATGCGAATATCGACGATGCGATACACACGAGCATACGGATGCAGCATAGTGAACATATTCCTAAACGTAGTAAATCTTTTAAAATAATTAATTCAAGAAGGGACACTTTAGCTGTACCCTGCATAATGGGGGTAATTCTGTATACCAAATACTTTTTTATTCTACTTCGCGGTTAATCTTCCGTTCCGGGTTTCGTATCGAATACGTTTAAATTATAATATCGCGTTTCGCCCGCGCCATAAACGTTCCGGCGGCGTAGTTTCGCGCCAGCGAAGGGACGAGCGGGATTGGAAAAACTTGGCGAGGGAAAAAAATGCTACACAGCGGCGCAAACAGATGAACAAATTTAATTTCCTACAGTTTTTAAGCGAACACCTGGTACTAACAAATTTTATTGAATGGCATGAAAATGTTAAAAGGAAAAATAAAAACGGAAAGTTATACCGTGACAGTGAACTCGACTCTTAAAGTGCGGGATTAAGTTAATCTTTTTTCCCCTTCTCTTTCGGTTCCATTTCTTCTGTTATTTTCCATTCTTTTTTTTTTTCGGAACAAAATTAGAAAACGAACAAATACCATATTGAGTAAGTTATCTCAATAGAAAGATATTCCCAAATTGGGAAGAAAAAATGGAAAAATTCAATTTACTCGAAAATAAACAGCGGGACGAGACTGAATGATATCTCAACAATGAAACTCGTAAATTATCGAAGTTTTTCCATCGACGTAAATCTGGCATTATTTTACGTTTCAATAAAAATCAAATACTTCCAAGATGACACGATGTAGGTAGGTACGAGAGCCTTTTAAAAAAATGATAAAAAAAACTTCTGATGAAGATGAATCTTCCAACATCGAATTGTAATTCACAGGAACATATATCGCGATTTAATTATATACACTCTACCGGTACATAGTACAAACCTACTCAAAAGTACACAAAATATGACGTCAATAAGTCTTAAAAATAGAGTAAATCGTTATTCTTTATTTTTTATTCTTTGCTTTGGTGCGTAAGTTGTTTCCCGGACGCGCCCATACTGTTCAGATTAAACTTATATTCTTGGGAATGGAAAAATTGGGGAAACTATTTTGGAAGGATCTTTTTGAAAATTATGTTCTCACGTTTTAAATACGTAAGGAAAAAGTTACGAATAAATAATCAAAAAAATTCCTCGATTTTCGAAGGTTTTTCGCTAGTTTTTCAAAGAATTTAATAATTTACAGCGAATTTCAGAAATTTCACCGACTTTCCAGTGAATTTTCACTCATTTTCCAACATTTTTTTCTTTCGCTTTTCTTTTCAGGGAAATTTTCTCGCTGATTCATTTCTGTACTGCAATTATGATCGTTTTTCAGTGATTTTCCATAATTTTCTGATTTATATAAGAGTAACTTGTTTTTTTTTTCACGACGACTTATATGTAAGGTGCAGTGGGGTAATTGCAAAACTGGGGTAGTTGCAAAATCAGCTGCTGGAGGCCAAGAAAAATAATATTTGACCACAAGGTCTTTTTGTACATCAAGGTACCTCTATTTCTTATATTTTCACCCAACAGGAACAAAATTGGTGAGCGCATGTGTTCTCTGGAAGTGGTTTTATCAAAAAGTGTCAAAATAGCTCCAAAGTAAAATTGTAGGCATTTTTTTCAATGTGGTCCAAAACAAATTAAAAAATAGTTTTCCGAATCGATTTCTGCGTGTTAATTATTAGAAGGCATGTAAGTTTAAGGTAGGACCATTGATTTTTTAAAAATTTTATCTCGTAAGCCTTAAATATGTGATTTCGCAATTGCCCCAAAAACATGTAGTCGGGGCAATTGCAAATTCGAATTTTTTTATGATTTTGCATTTACCCCAATTTTTTTTTCAACTTTTAAAAATGAAATATGGTCCGAAATTACAAAAAAAAATATATTGGGCCACCAAAGAACATTTATTATGGGCATTAAAGACGTTAAGAGATTTTTATTAGAATTCTCCAACTCGGACAAAACTTGATCAAAAAACGGATATGAACATGTAAACAGATAGTAAATTTTATGTAGATTTCGATTTCTCGATCAGAATTGAAAAAAAATGAACTCCCTCCGAGATAATGTACGACTTTGCATTTACCCCAGGCGGGGTAAACTCAAAATTTAAAATTTCAAAATTTTAAAATTTCATTATCTCACAAAGGTGTGAATGAAACAATACAAAATTTCTTCCACCAACAGAGAACCCCTTGAAGTTCATGTGACAGAAATTTGGGATTGTTTGGTGCCATGGGGTCGCCACAGTGAACTGACAAAGTGGCACTAATCAAAAAGTGGTTTGCAATTACCCCACTGCACCTTACTCGATTGTATTTTTACTGAGTGAATTTGTCTATTTTTACAACTTCGGTTAGATTTTAGGATATTTTTCAATCATTCATCATGATTCTAATGGAAAAACAGCTGATTAGATTTTCGGTTTCGCCCGAAATTTCAGAAGTAAATAATTTTTCATGAAAATAATCACAGAAAGAGATCAAATTCCTCAAACCTGTCCAGATAGGGGAACAGGGGCTTTCCCCAGGGCTCAAAATTTTTGGGAGCCCGTCGTGCCCCGCGAGGGCCAGTCAGAACTAAAAACCATCCTTCCGTTCTTTAAAAATTATCAAAAGAAGGGGCCTTGTTATAAAAAAATCGATGTCTCATTTTTCACGTTTTTGGTCCAAATGACACCAAATCTGGACCAAACATATAAAAATAAAGACATCGATTTTTTTTCACACAAGGTCCCTTCTTTCCGGCAGGGTCACATTTTCAAAAAATTCAAAGTTATTAGAACCAAGTTTAGAGATTATTGAGCGAATGTGTACACCAAAAAACACAATTTTTTAAAAGATTTTTCATATTTCATAGTTTTTCAATTTAGATGAAACCTACTTAGTGCAACAGAAAAAAGTAACGAAGCTAAACATTGATTTTCGCAACAAAAAAAGTTGTGCTTTTTGGTCTATGCAGTCACTAAATAATATCTAAATTTCAGTTGATCATTTTGAATTTTCTTAGAATTCGAAAAAAAAATCGAAAATGAAAACACGTAGGTGCCTACTTTCAGAATTTTTTCGCAATTATTAAAGAATTGAAGGCTTTTGCGCAACCGAAAGATCATAATGGATTTTCTTCATTTTCTAGGAAACACAGACTCCTTCTTTGTGCAGTTTTTAAACTCAAAAATCAAAATTTTGAATTTTCGATCCCCCCTACTCATTGTGAGACCTCTTTTTGCTCTTTAAATTTTTCTCCGGAAGCCCGGATTTGCTCAGAACGGTCCAGAAATCCCTGGAAACAGATACTCAAGATATCTAGATTCATCACAGAAATAAAATATCTATTCTGAATACCTTCTCGTTCGCAGCCACACACCAAAAAAAAATCACCGTTTATCCTCTCACATTCTACAAACTGCACCAATTGTAAAATTATACGTTGCAGTTGAAACGTACAAACCAATAAAAATAGCTCACTTTACAACATCCAGCATAACACCGTTTCACAGCTCGGGCATTCCTTCACAGCTGAAAAAAACACCACTAGGAAAAACCCTCCCAAAAGGAAAGATGGAATACCACTTAAAACTCGTTCGAATTTCATTCGGTTTATTATAGTTTCTCGGCTAAGGAAGCCAAAAAATGTTAATTCGTTTCAACGACTCGTATAATAAACTTCGTTAAAACTTCTCTGTTCGTTATTCGTCTATATGTATAATGGTATAATACTGATTAAGCGCAGAATAGGAAACTATACGCCTTTCTTTAATACAATAACTCGACGACGTCGTACGATACAGAGAGCACAACTAACGCAGCCAAACTATTTAAAAACTTTGATAAATTCTTTGCCCGATGAACACGAGGAAGGAATTTATGTCTGAAACGTGTCAAGCAAATGATTATAATATCTTGATAATCGTACTCTGACTCGAGACTTTTCAGATGCAGGAATTAAATTTCGGTACAAAAAGTAGTCTCTGGTGAAAAAATGAAACGAAATTCGCCCAAAATCTCGATACGTACACATGTTTTTGTACCATCAGCATCAGTAAGGTGGCATCATTCGCGAAGGGATAAATTGGACGTTGGATGAGGTAAAGAGACACTAGGTATACACAAGGAGAAGGCAGCAAGAGTAAATACCCGCGTCGTGTACATGGTGCCTTTATAAAAGGTGAAAAATTTATGGCTAGTGATAACATGTGAAATATTTTTTCGGGGCTAAAATTCCTGGCAATGATATTGGACGCACATTGCGAAGCTTCGAGCATACTGGGTAAGGTACCCAGGCTCTATAAATTTTTACCGAGGCTGCATTAATACTGCATAGTATTGGCCAAACGGGTTTGCTTCTCTTATACAACGACCCTAATGCGATCTACGTCTTTCGCCCAGCCTTCCGCGTTTTATATGCTGGTAAAAGATTGCCCACGTACAACCAACATCCTACAGTATCTTTTTTTCTGCTTTCGTTTATAAGGGATACTTTCATATGTATACAGAGAGCTAAAGATACACTCACATTTATATATACCTACATTCTAGTTTAAAGGAAAAAAAAAAGAAAATACACATCGATTCGAGATGAGCTTTTCTTACTTACCGTGTAAATTTATCGATGCGCTGAAGTATACCGGCTTCGTTAGGTTGGAATTTTCAGCCTTACAGGTTAGTTGGTCGTCCATATTGCTGCGTTGCACCTTATCTATCCAAAGGGTATTTTTCACCGTGTCCTCGGATTCTTCGCAGGTGTAGTCGAGTAGGTCGAGGCCCCGCCACCATGTTACTTTCGGTTTCGGATTACCTGTGGAAAATGTTCCCAAGATATAGAGAGGAACGAGAAAAGTCGAGGAAAAATGACTCGAATAACATTGATGTTGAAATTCGACGTTTCGACTTGAGCCCAATACCATCAATTTACAATTTCCAAATGGATACATACCATGATAAGCTTACCAGAAGATTGAAAAAATGTAGGTAAATTTTCTCAACTTTATAATTTAAAAATTTCTTCAAACTCGAAAATTGTTTTCAATAATTTTATTATTCTTCAGGTTTTCCAACTCTGAAAATTATCCAACACATGGATTCAAAATAAATCAATTTGTGCGGCCGTAACTTTGCACGTTCAATCGAAAATTTGAACTTAGGTACCTACCCAATGCTACTTTTTTAAATTAAACTAGCCCCGGAATAATCCGGGCTGTTCAGAATCATTTCGTTCGTGAACGGGTCACCTGTTATCAGTAGTTGAAAAAAGGACTTGAATGGAGAATGATGAAATAAACAGTTTCGGGTTTTGTCATCTTTTGTATTTTGAATGATTGAATTTTTACAAATTATTGAATAATATTCCATAATTTGTACAAATGCAGTCATTTCAAACACAAAAAAAAGACAAAATCCGAAACTGTTTATTTCATCGCTCTCCAGTTTCCCTTTTCAGATACTGGTAAGACGTAAAAAAGAGTGGAATGCAGGGTGACCGAAATGATTCCGAACGGCCCGGATTTTTCTGAAAATTTAATTTCGACGATCAAGGTTAAATGTTATCAATTTTTTCAATTTACTCTTCATATACCTACTCGTTTTACAACATTTTTTAAAATGCAGTACCTAATCGGAGAATTTTTTTTCAAAATTTGAAAAATCAAAACTGGAAAATTTTGATGAAATTGAAGCTTAAATAAATCTCACAGGTGTAAAATTTTCAAAATTGAATACAATTTCGAAGAAGAAAAAAACACATTGAGGAATAAATTGAAAAAGTTGAACTTGGAATAAATTTCAACTTGATTGTCGAAATCCCATTTACAATGAAATTATTCAGGAGCTATTTATACCTAGTTCAACCGAGAGAGCAGTTGTAAGTTAAGTTCAAACTTTTGATTAAACTGGCGAAGTTGGTCATACAAATCACCGTAAAAGCTGTTTTAAATGCATGGGTTCCTTGTCATATTTTTCAATTGAAGTATTTTCTTATTAGGTAAGATAATTTTTATTTTCATAGCAGTCGACTTCCCCTAAATTGAAATGAAATTATTTGAATTATGGTACACTTGAATTGAATCAATGTTAGGCGAGTTTTACATATTCAACTGAATTCGTTTAAATTTATTCAACACCTTCCGCATGAGAATACATTTTGAGCCTCTTGCAATGCAGACACCTGATAAATTTAGATAAATCCACTAATAAATACTCCTGCAAATTACGAAAAAAAATAAAAGAAACGTTTTTTAAAAAATTACAGAAAGTATGATCTTATCACAGTGTAACCTATTAGATTTTCAAAAATAGTAGTTTTCAAACAAAAAAAGTGCTAAAAATTGAAAAATGAACACAATTTTTGATACTTTTCATGAGTAAAATAAAAATTCATTCTGATGACTAGTATTTTTAAAATGATTTTTGTTATCAAATCCAAAAATTAGACGTGAAACAAGTGGGATAACAAATCCCGAAAACGGACAGTCAAAAAGTTCCAAGCTCCACTTTCCAAGCATTTCAAGCCAAGAATTTGGTGGCCAGAGATTTAAAATTTTCATTTTCAAAGAAACAAAGCCGCAGTTAGAGTTACCAATTATGATTACAATTTCCTGATTGGCCAATTCAGTGAAAATGAGCAAATTTTACTACTATTTCAGTGTAAGAAGTTACTTAGTATCAAGTGAATTGATTCAAGTATACCCGACATAATTAGCCTGATGATACACGCTAAAACCTGAAAGACAAATTCAGTAATTTTTTTTTTTAATGCTCATTGTTGGAGAATTTTTCACCACAATTCTATGGTTAGTCCTCTGCCAGGCACTGATTTCAATGATTTCATAGGGAACCGCAGCGTAACGTCACCGTGTTGTTTGTATGTGTGAAGTGATACTGTGTGCGTTTGTAAACGCCATGTGAACGGTCCCGTTTGATACGTTTCGTATCAAACGAGATACGATCACCAACGCACGCACACAGTAACACAACAATTGGCTGCGGTTCCCTATCAAGTCAAAAAAATATAGGCAGGAAAACAAAACCGAGAAGTCAACTTCATTCTTAAGATTGCGACTGATAGGTAAATAATAGGTATTTTTTTTCAAATCAAAAAGGAATTTTCGTAGGTAATTTAAATTATTATAATTTTCAATATAAGTAATAATTATATTCAATTTTGAAAATTTAAATTCAAAACTCTTGTTATCTATACATATTTCAAAATAATTTGTTTATTCATTATAATAAAATTTATTTTTCAAGAACATCCACCCACAGGGGCGGCAACTTAGAATTTTGTCATGTGTTGCCCATTTTGAAACTAACTTGGGGCCTTTGGGGAGGACTGATAATCAATCAAATTTTACTGATTTCCCAGTTGATCTGCGATTCTGCGACATTTTACTGCCAATCAGTGAAAAATTACCGATTCAATTGGTGAATTTTTTTACCATGGAATCAGTAAAAATCAATTGACTGATTGACATCACGAAATCAGTCAAAATTTACTGATTCAGTAATGAAAATTCACCGATTGAATGAGTAAATTTTTCACTGATTCCTACAGTGACTCAATTTTGTCGATTTAAATCAGTCAATTTTGACTGATTCAAATTTAGAGAGTACTGATGGAAAATTTCACACTTGAAATTAGTGTAAATTTAAAAAATTTGGAAAAAAAAATATGAACCCAATGGTTTAAATACCCAATACACGGCATTTTCCACAAATTTTCAATTTTTTTCATGTGTTGCTCAAAACGCATATTTTTTTTCATGTGTTGCTCGAGCACCAGAGCAACACGCAAGTTGCCGGCTCTGTCCACCCAAATCAGCATGAACGAAATTTTAACAGAAATGGAGTAGGTAAGTTATCAATCTTCATCTTTTAACCAAGTACTTAATTTTAAAATGAACGAGAAAAACTACTAAAAACTGTAAAATCAGTTCAGAAAACTCACTAAAATTTAACCATCCTCATTTTGAACAACAACAAACAATTTCTCTGTTTTGACCATTCAAACAACAATCAAGATCTAAACACAGAAAAACTCGCAGCTGATTCCTCCCCGCAATAAGTTTTTTTTTACATCGAGCCAACTTCGAAGGATAATTTCATCGACGAAACGTCGAACGACCAGACATCCTTTAGCCTTGAGACTGGCACAGCCGTTGAAATTCCCAAAGAACACATCCATCTGGCCAAAGGAAAACTAACATCACACAGAAAATTCCCTATCTGTTTTCATATCGAATTACTCGCGAACGCCCCTTTCTTCAGCCCACCTCGTCATTTCATAGCGAAAAAATACCCTTAAAAAATTTCATCTTTGAAATTTATCAAATTACATCGAGCTTCTAAGTACGACAACGTCTTTTAGCTGGTAAAAGCCTATACAGACGGTGAATCTCATAAGGGAATACCATCTTTTAGCGAGCTCTTGCATCCATATTCATCATCATCTGAAGAGTTGTAAAAAAAAGAAGAGGGGAAAAATCACCAACGTCAACAGTAGGTACATACGTCTGACACACATGTAACCGAGAAAATAAAGTAAAAAAACTCATACGCTACGTACACTTTGCGTCGTCGTATGAAAATTGTTAGTTCGTCGAAAAGTTGGCGATATAAATTGCAAACTTATACACAGCGGAAAGTTTTTATAAATCACAATTGTAACTAAACAGCAGGACCTTGGAGTTTTGATTGTTTTCTCCACGCCAGAGAAACTATTACTTATTCACCGTTTCACTTACATAAGTTTCTCATACAGAGTATAGTTTTCTTTGGTGAACAACTTGAATACGTTATTTCCGCGAATTTGCGCGAAACCCAACTTTTGGTTCGGTTCGTTCGGTTGTTCTTTGATTTGGGTTAGAGTGTGCTCAGGGTCTGCTATATCGCGGGCTTTCTTGAACACTTTTTCAAGTTGACAAACCAACTGAGCGCGTACACTTTAAATTAAATAAGTTGTACGTTCGATACTTTTCTCGCCATCTCACCGCTCAAGAACCAAAAGAAAAATCGAATAGATTGGAGCTTTAAAAATTACGTTGAATTATTTGTACTTGTAATACCAGTATATTTATTATGAAACCTTCCCTCCTGTTGCATTCGAAGAGAGCAAAATTGGTCACTTCGAAAACCAAACGTTCCGTTGATTCCGTTAAAAAATAACTTGGATTCTTCATCCGGACACACCCTAAGTAAGATGACTTATTATTTTGACCAATATTCTGAAAATGAATGAATACTAAAAAATCATAAGTACTCATTGAGTATTCAAAGAAAAATATCAATCTAACGACGCTATCAGGATTTTGGTATTTTGTTCATCATATGTGACTCAGTCGGAAAGAAGGGACCTTGTGTAGAAAAAAATCGACGTCTCATTTTTCACGTTTTTGGTCCAAATGATACCAAATCTGGACCAAACACATAAAAATAAAGACATGGATTCTTTAAATACGAAGTCTCGTCTTTCCGGCAGGCTCACATACAGAAATAAAATTGTATATCTTAAAGTATCGAAATTGATCCATCATAGAATTGCAGCAATTGCTAATACGAGTTAGCCAACAATTTTGCAACTTTGCTGATTCTCAAGAAGTAAGGGCTAGGACAGAGGGGAAGAGGAAATCCTCTGGTGTCCCGAGGTTTTTTTTTAGGAAACTCTCAATTTGGATGAGTCAACGAATTGAAAATTTTCGAAATGAAATTCCGTGCAAAAGTTGTTGGCTAAGGAGACTGGACAAATAAGTTTTAAAATCTCAAAATCGATTCATATCCTTACGATCGCACAAACCCTTTAATTCTTAGAAAATCTACAAAATTCAGAACTTCGAAAATTTTAGAAAATTGCAAAAAATCATAATTTATTCGACTTAGTTTTAAGGTTTATTTAGTGACTTATCTAAACCAAAAGCAAAATTTTTTGAACAATTCATTTTTTATCGTAGCTTTTTCAAATATCAGCTATTTCTTCACCTATGCAGAAAAATTGGAAAAATAATGTCAATAGAAGACTGATTTTTTTAAAAAATTAGGTTTTTCGGTCTAGATGTTCAGTAAATAGGCACTATAATTAATTGAAAATCGAATTCAAATTTTTCAAAATTTCCTATTTTTTAATATTTTTCAAAAATTACGAAAAAATAACATTACAGAGTCCAACAGAAGAGTCGAAGACAAACGAGACCTTCGAACATGCAATAGCATAACAGCGCAGCGAACTATTGATCAAATATTTGATTGAAAATGCCTGCAAGTAATTCATTATTTTCACTTCTATTTTTTATAATTTTTATCGCAGGTAAACAAGAATTTTTCATCAAGATCATAAGTATTAATTTTTCTAAAACAATCGATGCTTTTAACCTTTCAACAACCTCCGTAACTGGTTATTCTCAATTTTCAAGGGAGCTATAGGGCATTTACTTTTGACGTCACTCCCTCAGTGAGATGAATCTGTCACCTGGCTTGCCCCACCACCGCCGCAGAACCGGTAAAACGACAGGCGAGGCTGTGCAATTTCAACGTTGCTTCGGTATTGTAAGTAATTTATTCTCATTACACCTCTTTAAAATGTAACTAGTTCCATTTTCGTAAATATTCAGGTTTTTTTTTGCATCATTAATCACTTTATTGTTTGAGGAAGAATTGATATCGCTTAAATCAAGCCGAATGAGTACATGGAATTTTCCAATTTTAAAATTTTCTACCGTGTTTTTTTATTCGCCAGGGAAAAATTCAGAACACTTTAAAATACATAACGAACCATTTCAAAAAAAAAATCTAGCTAGCCCAATGCCACGAAGAAACCAAATAAACGGAACATTTTTCTAGTAGCATTACAAAATTTCTGATCGAGGTAGCTAGCTGATTTTTTTTTCAAATGTACCTAGTGTTCAATGTTGATTCTAGGCTGAAACCCTCGAAAATCTTTCAATGAAATAAGAAAAATGGTGAAAAAATCCTCAATCTGAATTGTAGATACGAACAAATGCCTGATTCTTGGATTAGGCAAAGATTTTGCTAACTTCATACATTCGACAATTACACGAATTAGGCGTAACAAACGCATAAATGTAGGACCGAGAATCCACACATTCAAAATTATGAACATACCGAAGCGTAAAATGATAAGAAAGACTTAAAAATAAGAGACATCTAAACGGAAAAACATCGCTCCGGTTTCTTTGTTATTTTCACAAAGAATAAGGGGTTTCTGTCAGTGATTTTTCTTATTCTTATGTACGACAGTGGTAGTACATGCATTCATGTAGTTTACTATATCTTTGGTATTAGCCACGACCTATCTTCGTAATTCAGCCATAAAAAGTCGAGCAAAGAAAAAAAAGTAGATCATATGGCAATTTTTTCTCGTGTATTTGTGTAACGGCGAAGGACTGGTAAGATTTTCTACATATCATTACAAAAAAAATTAAATAAATGTAGTTGTTTTTTTTTTTTATTATTCGAGAATTTGACTCAAAACTTGTAAATTTGTATTTGTATTTTTTTTTTTTTTTGAAATCGAGCTCCACAACCTCAGATTAGGAGCTTCAGAAAAATACACACATAGTTTTTTCCCTACAAGTAAGGTCTTCCATCCAGTAACTTGGCAGTGAAGATTCTGAATTCAGGCATCGGACGGAAATTTCGAAAAAAAATAGTAACTTAGTAACTTTTTTTTTGAAAAAAGTAACCAATTTTTTATGAAAAAGTGGATAATTTTTCAATTTTTCGCCTTTAAAAAATTATTAATACCCCTCTCCTCACCATTTTTTTTCAAACTTGTATTTTTCTCTGTAATTTCACTACCGAAGAGAGAGAGAAAAATAACGATCCGGGAAAATGAGAAAATCGCGTTCAAAAAAAAATAGGAGACGTTCCGCAGCCCAAATTTATGAGGTTATAAATTCGTTCACTGAACGATTCTTTCTCTTGTTTTTATTATCATTTTCCCATCTCAAGATGGAAAAATGTTCAGATCTGAACCTCATACTGAATTATTTTCGATAATATTAATTACTTTCACGAATTGTTGTCCTCTTTCTTATTTTTCAGAATCTTCCTGCTCATAAATCATAACATAATTTTATTTTTCATTATAAAATTCGTGGCTTGAATTGAAATATTTATATTAATCAAAGATCTAAAATTTCGAGCAGAAATAAAATATCACAAAATAATTACACTTTGACTTTAAAGTTTGATTTTTTATCAAGATTAAATTTAAAAATCGTAAATTTTGTGATTTTCAGTGATTTTTTTGTTTTAAAATTAAGTTCAAAGTCAAATTTTCGTGGTTTTTAATATTTATTTTAATTCAAAAATCTTAAATTTCGAACAGAAATAAAATATCACAAATACTTACTGGACTTTGACTTCATTTTAATACAATGAAACACAAAAAATCGAAAAATCACGAAAATTTGACTTTGAACTTAATTTTAAAACAAAAAAAAATCACAAAATCGATTTTTTCTCGAATTGCCTATGAGCGATTCTTTATCTTTGAAAAGTAACACGATTGTTTCTCAAAAACACCATTTTTGCAAAAAATAGTCAAATTGAAAAAATGCGATAATCACGATCCCTTTCTGCCCAAGTTATGGGAATGAATGTAATGATACATATCTCCCTCATTGCATAATATACTATTTTACAACGTTATGGTATTCTGTTTTGCTTACGTCATTCATTTCCTGTATTCATTATGAAATTAGGAAGGGAAAAAAAATATTATAAAACGACAGATCCACGAGAGAAACTAATGACCCCCTCCTATTACGACTTTGACTGCATTCTTTGAGATTTGTAAGAAAGATGATTTTGCAAAAACATTATTACCTAGGTACATGATTGTTTTTCAAAAACACCATTTTTGCAAAAAATGGTCAAATTGAAAAAATGGGATAATCATGATCCATTTTTGTCCAAGTTATGGGAATGAATATAATGAATTGGTGGTAATTGATTAGATGTATTGGTATTTTGGCACCAGAGCGGCTTTTGGACTCTGGCTCCCGTAGGATGGTTTGAGGGGGAGTGAGGTGAGGGCCTCAAACTGTCAAAACCCAACTCAATTGAACTACCAATCCATATACCAACGCGTGCGATTCTTCGAACGAATAAATTCGCGGAGAAATAAAACTCAACGTAGATATTCGAATATTTATTGTACTTGATGCAGAAATGCACAAGTACGAAAATATACGCGGAAGAATACAATACACAGTTGCGCCAGTATGAGATGTAACTAGTCGCGAACGTCTAGCTACGATGGTGTATAAAAATATACTCAGTGCACGACTGAGAAATACATCGCGACGTAACCGCGAAGCGAGATGCGCGGTCACGTAATTATCGATAAGGGAAGGGATGAATAGCAGCTTAGGTAGGTAAGAAACCCGATAACGGGCTTCTACCTATACGCGAACGCTCTGCGTTGCGTCAAGGCCAAACGGTGCACAACCAAACTTGCCACTGATGGTAGCTTCCATCAGTGGAACAAAGCAACTTGCGATAACGAGGCAGAGAATAACTTGCCTACTCACGGTTTAACGTACGCGAGTAGACAAAGGCAGGCAAAGCTTCTGCCAGATAAATTACGTAATAAATACGTTAGCCTCGTTGCTTGTTGAAATAGGTACCTGTTCACGTCGATTCGTGAACAGATAACGCTATTTCAACTCGCGAAGTGGTAATATTTGGTGCAATTTAGGTAGGAATAATCCTTACCACTTCATTGCCCCGCCGAGTAGTCGTGAAAATGAGAGTACTCGGGAAACTCAAGCGAAGGAAGGATTACCTATCTAAATTAGCCTTGTCAATTTCCTAATAGGTAAGCTGCCACCCATCCCTGCCCCTCCCGATGTACATGAATTTTTATGACCCGAAATATTAACAGAATAAGTATATCAAAAATTTATGCAAAGACAAAAAAGAAAACTATTGCAATTTTATACCTATTCGAATATCTGAACATTTAGAATATTTTTTATAAAAATTTAAATTCTAAACACAGAATTCACAAACATTTCAGGCGATCAAACTCATTACATCGAAAGATAAGACAGAGATGTGTTTTAAAATTAACAACAACAAAAGTGTTTTGTATATTTGAAAAAATAAATAACAAAAATTAAACATAAAACGGATTTTACGTTAATATCACAGATGTTACTTAAATGTACAGCTCTACTTCCTAACTGTACTTACTAAAAAGGCTCAGTTGTCGGAATGGTTATTTCGATTTCGTGCTCTAGCTGACTTCGAACTGCAGCTAAAACACTCTCGCACTATCATTCCGACTACTGGATATCATAATACGTATGCGAGTAATCTGAAATCTCTGCAAAACTTCGCATTACGTATTATGTCCCTAACCTATCTATAGAAAGTATCCTGTTTTGAAAATTAATAGCTTGGCTAAATCAAACATGGGAATTTTCATTAACAAAGATATCAACTTCAGCATTTTGTCTAGGGACCACGTCGGGTAAAACACCTAAACAAAACGCCCACAAGTTACTTCTATAGATCCCTATGTGCTTGGTCTTTTTGCGAACGAATTCGACTGACCAAAACGAGGGTACTAACTATTGCAAAAAAAAAAATGAAAAACAGCCAGAAAAATTAAAATTTCGAAATACAAAAATGTCTGAAAAATTTTGAAATAGACCTTTTAGAATTTTCTAAATTCAAAATAAAAAACCATACAATCTCTGTATGATTCGATCGCCTAGCTTAAAACTAAACGAGCAATGACAACCTGATAGACAGGTAATCGAAAACAGACACGAAACGAAATTTTAAAATAAAAAAATGACAAATTTAAAACGTCATTTTTTACTGACTGAAATATTAAAAAAAAAACGAAAATAAAATTTTGAAAACAGACAAAATTTTATATGCCCATTTTTTTTTTTTTTTTTTTTTTTTCATGGCATTCCGCCAACAACTATAAATAAACTAACAATTTTGGCCTAAAAGAAACCTAAATTACAAAACGTTCGGCTTTTTCCAGCATTTCGGCATTTTCGTGAATAAAAATAAAAATTTACAAAGTAAAAAAAACGAAAAAATAACGTCATGACGTCACCGCAGTTCAGCCACTCCGTTTCCTAACCGATTTTAACGTCGCAACTTCGACAACATTTTTTCTGGTTTTATCACCGAACGTTGGCCAAATAAACAGACGCTAAAAGAACTTAGAAACTAATAATTTTTTTGGTGCGATTAAATCGCTTTTGATTTTTTATTTAACGTCGTTAAAGTTTTATTTACAGAAAATTTTCAGTACCGGGACCACCTATGACATTCCTAGTATGGTTCCGGTACGTGAAAATCCCAGACGTCGACACCTGCAGTGAAACGAAGACCATCGGCAAGTAAAAGATTACTGCCGGAAAAATTTATCATCGGCCATGGCCGGACGTGACAACAAATACAAAACAAAATGTAAGTACAGTTAAATACACGAATTACATGATGGTACGCCGACGACGAAGTTTAAAGATGATTTTTCGACGACCATATTTACGTTTCTGCTGGTATTTCGACGCTGGTTACGTATCCATCGGACTCGACGACAACGGTATCAAACCAAGAACTGTATATCGAACGAGTACATCAGTAAATACATAAAATAAAGTATGGATACGTATAATTAGTTAGGGAAACTCAAAAGCTGAATGTGAAAAGTTGACCGAGCGGCAAATACAAAGTTTCGGTTACTTTTCCATTCTTTTTCCTGCTAACTCTTTACAGCTTACAATCTTCGGTGGAATCATTTACCATGGCCGAAAATTGCAGTGTAGAATCTAAAAAACGAATGTGACGGTGCTAAAATCGAAATAAGTGTCGAAATCAGTGTAAATATAAGAAGTGTTATTTTTTAAGTCGAATCAACGAACTTCACTTCTGCCTGAACTAGTGTTATTTTATAAGACGATGCTATCAAAGAGCTGAAAAGTGTAATTTTAAGTCTAGTCCAGGTTATCACTAACGATTTTGAATCTGGAATAATTTACCATGCGACTCAAATCGAAGTGATTTTCATCTTTTCGTCGGTTCTATTCGCGGTATTGGAATAATTTGCCATAGGTACCGGAATTTTTATTTTTTATTCAGTGACTGCTAGAAATGGCGAAACCTATTTTGACTGCTATCAACGAGCTAAATATAATTTTAAGTACTTGACGCCTACGATTTTGACTCGATGTGGAAAAATTTACCATAAACATCGAGTTTAATTTTGCAGTATGAATTTATTTGAACCATTTTATGACGAATCGAAAGATGAATTTTGTACATATGTTAAGTTTTGAATACTAACGTTACGATGACCGGAATGTAACGAAGTCGAATTCTAGCCTATTTTATTTTTTACTACCCTATTTCCACTACCTATTACCAATACACGTGTTGTGTTTTTTCTGCTTTCGAGTTTCTAGATTAAGAATAAACGTAAGCATAATCGAGATAGATTATTGTGTGCGGTGCGGTTATTTACGATATTTGAAATAAGTTACCTTCGATACGACGATGGATACACCGAATATGACGACGACGACGACAACTTATAAATAAAACACAGGTACAAAAGGACAACGAAGATGGAACGTATTTACACAAACGGCGAGTTTCTTTCGACGAAATTGGAGATCATTGGAAGAATGGACGATTTCTTGATTATCGTAAAATTGTAGATGGCGATTTATCGGCGTGATTATTCCCTTAAAATAATCTTCGTGGCTTCGGAATCGGGAAAACCTCCGAGCTGAGTGATACAACTACATTATTTAGCTGCTCAACTATTTGGTACGTTTTATTAGTTTGCATACCTACTAGTCTAAATTGGAATTTAGAACTTTGCTGGCGATATTGTCGCCTCTCATGTTTCCTCCACTGAAACATTTACATGATTTTTTCCAATCTCTTTTGATTGGCGTGGGATTTCTAAACCGCTCATCGCTTAAAATCACGTTTCTGTAAAAAATATCATTGTGAAATCTCTGTTTTCTTTACTATGCAAACGCAATTGTACCTTATGTTGTGCCACGGACAAATGTTGACATGCTTTCTGATACATTGAGTACTCAATTCTATGGTCAGCTCATATCCCGTTTGCACGCCTATCTCCTTGACCACAACTTTCTGTCGATACCATCGTTTCAGAAAATTCCAAATTACGATTATCGCCAGGCACGTTACGAACTTAATCGCCAGACACAGCAAGCCCGTTAAAAACGCATCGGCCGTCAATCTCATTTTCCTATGAAATCCCGCCACGTGTTAATTTTTGTACCTTATTTTAAGTCGAATTTTGTAAATTAAACTTAAAATTATCATAATTCTAATTCAAGTTGTTTACTTACAGGTAAAACAAACGAAAAAATTTCGAAAAAATCGAAATTTAAAAACCGCAGATGACAAATAAACGAACATACAATCGCAGAAATCAGCTGGCACCTCAAAGAGTCGTACGCAGCCCCGCACACAATAATTCGAAGAACTATACTCAACCAGGAACAAAAAAGAACAGAGCTTATGCAATTTTCGCTGGTCAAACCTAGGCCCCATTACCGTAGGTATTCTCGATTTTTAGGTAGGGATATTTTCGTAAAAATGACGTAATTATAGGCAGGGTAGTCAGGCAGGGAATCCTAGTGAGCGAGTCAACGAATAGGAATGCGCGAGCATCCCTACTCTGTAGTGTGGCGCCAGCGAAACCGGTTTCGCGGTGCACCACTTAACCTAGGTATTACTTTTCCCCTTTCTTCGCTCTCATAAGTTGGTACCCGAGTACCAGCTTATGACCAAACGAAAGCCTGTTCAGTACAATGTAATTTACGTTGTACTGTTGTTTCTTGTTACCTTTACCGGCAACCTTCTTTGTTCTCTTCGCGCGCGATTTATTGTAGGCTTCGGCTTCGTCGATTAACCTATCTAAAGTTTCTTTGTCGAAATTGGCGCGAAGTAATTTTTCAAGATCTGCCTTCTCGTCGTTTCTAATATATTTTTTCCTGTACGTTTTCGCGTGATCGTTGAAAGCTTTCAGCATTTCACCGGTTTCACTTTGCATAATTTCTGACTCGGATTCGACACCAGAATCGTTGCCAGTTTTAACCTTATTAGGTAATTTTTTACTACGTACGGACTTGATGAATTTATCGACGGGTGGCTTTTCGAGTTTTAAAATTGGTCTAAATTCCCTATCAGAGTCTTTTTTCCAAATTTTAACCTCGTTCATATCATTTAACTCATTCAAAATTTCTAATTCATCTTCAGAACTCGAAATTTCTTTCAAATTTTCCCTTTTTCTCGCTCTCAAATTTCTCTTTGAATTTTTCGAATCTAGATTTTCTAAATCTTTTCCGAATTGCGAGTCAATTTTTAATTTTTGAATTGCCTTTGGTATTTTTGGCTGGGAAAATTCTAAATTTTCGCTATCTGACGCATCTTCGATGGTCACGGCGCAAAAATTTGAAGGGTCGATATCATTGATTTCAGCATCGGAATTTTCGATACCAGAATCGATGACATCATATACAGGTACCATTTTGCCATTTTTAATCGCAATTTTACCCTTAGTAGGTAATTTACGACCTTTAATTTTTTCAGTAGAGATGATTTGAAGATTTTTTGGCTCAGGATTTACCTCTGTATTTTCCACTTGATTATTTTCATTCGACTTTGTAATTTCTAGGTTTTCGGTCGGCTTAGAATTTTTCAAATTCTGCCCCTGTACACTAGATTCAAAAATTTGTGAAAGTTCAGGATTTTCAGTCAAATCCTGCCCCAGTTCACTCGTCGAAGAAATATTCTCAAGTTCGTAATCGAAATTCTCATCGATCATATCCATAACATCGTCGCTTACGTTGAAAATATCATCTTTGGATTTTTCACCTTCTTCTATCGTAGCTGCTGTAGCTTTTGGAACTTTTCTCTCGTTCACTCTCAAAAAATCATTGATACGTTGGTGGAGGGTGCGTTTATCGATCAACGATTTGCATCTCACCTCCTCCTCAATTTCTTTGAGTTGCTCAGCCGATAGGAATAAAATTATCTGCCTTACGTTTACTACCTTGTCATCGGTTATGCCTGCATAATCTTTGACGAGGTAGCAATTGGCTTTATGTTCTTTTACGACGATGTATGGTCCGTAGCGTTTTTCAAGTAATTTCTGTGAAATTAACCTGTCGCTATTTGCTAATCTGTGAGCAGAAATTAACACGAGATCACCTTCTTTGTAAGAAATTGTGTCTCCGTGTAATTTATTGAAATTTTGCTCTTCAAATATACGTAGCTGTTTTCGTTTTTCACGAATGAAATGTTCCATCGCTTGTTGATCGGACATTTCATCGATTTTTAATACTGCAGTTTCGTATGTGTATACGGCCTGCCTAGCTAATTGATCAGCAAGAATATTCATGTATTCGTATCTACGAGCAAATACATGTCGAATTTCACATCGATCGAATTCTCTACGTAATTTTAAAATTTCTTGAAAAATTTCCTTATGATGTACCTCTTTCTTGGCATAATTTTTCCAATTTCTAGCTTTCCACCTAATCGCACCTTCGTTTACAGCATAAACGGTATATTTAGAATCAGTCAAAATTTTAATTTTCTTGATTCCTTTTGCGATACCAAACTCAAGAGCTTTTTTCACTGCAATAATTTCAGCTAAATTATTCGTGTTTTTGTATTTTTCGTGTGTTATTTTTTCAGAGACGTTGAATTTCGAACCCGGACCGAAACAGATACCTATCCCCGCCACAGCTTCGTCTTTACCGTTCTGAGCACACGCGCCGTCAACTACTATTCTCAAATATCCATCTTCATCAAAAATACACTCACTCTGATCGAATTTCATCGCCATCGCTTCTTTCGACGTGACGGATGGAAGTAGATTTTTCTCTAAAACTTCTCTCAATCTTTTCAGCTCGTACTTGAAATTTCTCTTATTCCTTTTTACAGGTAAATCGACCGTTAAAGATTCCTCAATACCCCAACAATCGTTCGGACAAATTCCCAGTACGTTCGGTTGATCGTTTAGCTGTCTCTCTATTTCAGAAACGTACTCGCACCAACCTTCGTGAGTATATGATCGATCTGGATATTCGGTATTTATTCTAGAACGTAATTTTGCCCCTAGTTCTCTAAAAACTCGCTCAATCGAATTTCCCTGGGGTGAAAAAGGACTAGAATAGATCATTTTAATGTCATCGTATGATTTAATAAACTCTTTCCATACTTTTGACGTAAATTGACGACCATTATCGCTCATGATTTTCTTAGGTGTAACACCATAACTTTTTAGAATTTCCAAAAATGTTTTCATCTCGTCTACGATTGTTTCAGCTTCGATGTTATCGGTTGGGAAGAACCAGACTTTACCTGTGAAGACATCTTTACAAGCAAATAGGTACCTAGTTTCCCCTTTTATACACGCGATTGGACCACAAATATCAACCGAAATTAAATCACCTTTGTGATAAGATTCTACTTGTGCGTACCTGAACCGTTTTTTAGGACCGTAACATTTGTTGATTTTACAAACGATGCACATGTTTGTATTCATTTTAATAAATTTCAAAGCGTTCGGATGGAAATACAGCTGTCTGAATATCAGCTCTAGTTTATTTCCACCGACGTGACCGTATAAATCATGCAAATAATATACTACGTCATGAAATAATTTCTCAGGCAGAACAGGAACCTTTGTGCCATCGAAATATTTACGCCATAGTAATTTTTCACCGTTTTCACGAGTTATTTCGTATTTTTTAGATACTCGATACCTCGTAGCTTTCTGTCTATCGGTCAAAAATTCACCTAACGGTTCTAAATCATCGGAAATTTTATCGCAGAGCGGATCTGATTTTTGCCATTTTGGTAATTCATCTAAAAGTTCAACGAGATTTTCCCTGAAATTTTGAATTTTATTTAGCTCGATAGGTTCTAACCCTGTACTGTTTATACCTTCACCTAATTTTATGTTGAAACTATTCACTGTTAAACCTGGCTCTTGACTTTGTTTCAGCCTTTTCAACTCAGTGATCGTGCATTTAATATCGTAGACGAGATCAAAACTATTCATGCGAGTGATCCAATGACCAGCTTTTCGATGGGTTTGAGCTAACTCTTCATATTTGGGAAGTAACGATTTCAGATCAGATCTAACGTGTACAATACGTCCGTGTAACCACATTTCTAATCTTTTAAGACAATACGTAATCGCGAGCATGTCTTTGTCTGTACAAGTGTACCGTTTCTGATAATCTTGTAACGTTTTGTCGACGTACATGACAATGCGATTTTCGCCATCGATTTTTTGATACAAAACACCTGAAATTGAATTTTCAAGACATTCCGTATGTAAATGAAAATCTACGTTATCGATAGGCGTACAGAGTGAAAAATCTCTGCAGTATTCATCTTTTAATCGTTCGAAAGCTTTACTTTGTTCTTCCCCCCACTCGAAAGGTACATTTTTGCACGTTAGTTTCATTAACGGAGCTATAATTTCATTATATTCAGGAATAAATCTTCGATATAAATTGGTCAAACCAACTAAAGCTTGTATTTCTACAACTTTAGTTAATTTGAAATTGCCATTTTTCGAATGCTTTCTTTCGAATTCAAGGAATTTTTCAATTTTTTTGCTCTGTTTACCAATCTTTCCTGTTGAAAGTTGGTAACCCAGATGCTTGGTCGACGTTTTGAACAAATCTGTTTTTTCTGCGTTTAATTTTAGACCGTAATTTCGTACTGCATCTAAAACTTCAATAATATCTAAAACGTGTTCTTTGAATCCCTTGTTCCTAACTAAAACATCGTCTACGTACGCAGTGATCGATTTTTTGTCAGGTATTACGCGATTAATCATTTTTATGAATTCGGCTGAAGAAATTTTCAAACCGTAGGGAAGTCTTTCAAATTGATACACTTGACCCTCGATTACGAATCCACAAAATTTTTTTGAATATTCATCAAGTGGTAGTTGCCAAAATCCACTGACGAAATCAAAACTCGAAAAGAATTCAGCGTCGCCGTTAGCAGTGATGATTCTGTCTAACGTTGCTGATTCGTTGTAATTATTCGCTAATTTTGGATTCAAATGTGTAGGATTTAGACACGGACGTAGAGTACCGTTAGCCTTAATCCTAATCACTGTATTGTTTATATATTTCGTGTCTGACGGTGTAATAACGCCATCACGTAACATATTTTTTAATTCACGTTTTATCGCAGGTAACAGTTTGTTGGATGGACGATAGTTGTAACCACGCCATTCCTGTTCGTCAGACATCTCGAAGTGTATTGGAGGACCAGTGTAGCAGCCTGGCGATTTCGAAAATACGTCAGAGTACTCACTCAGTAACCTGTAAGCCCAATCCTTACATTTCTCGCTAATTTTACCCTTAGCTACGTACTCTTTAAGTCCTTCAAACAACTTCTTAAGATATATTTCGCTCGATCTATCGGGCTCGGGTATATCTCCCTCTCTATCACCTTTAGCATGAGTATATTTTCTCATTCTATTGGGAATTTCGTTGCCATACCTACCACTCGGTTTTACGGTATTCATCTTGAGTTTTCCTTCGTACTCCTCCTCAGACATGTACTTCAGGATCTCTTTTTCACTCTCACGCTTCGGTTTACAGTAGGCATAACCTTTCCTAATTTTAGGTTCGATACCTAGTTCAAACATCGAAGTCCTACCCATTATAAATACTTGATTACACTCTGGAATCAAGTAGAATGGTAACGTGAGCTCATATTTACCGAAATTCATCGTAACTCTAAGCAATGCATGCATAGTTTCGACTACTTGTTTATCGGCTAATTCAATTTCGATTTTACGATCTAAATGTAAAAATTTACATTTTTCAGGGTGTTCGAGGAATAATTTACGCGCAGTTTCATATGCCATGACGTTCGGTTCAGCACCAGTATCGAGTTGAGTAGGATAAACTACACCATTAATGGTCGTCGGCACAACACAAGTAACGCCCGGTAAACGATCAATTCTGCACACGTCATCTGCCGCGACCGTGGGCGGTGGACCCTTCTGGGGCCCCATGCATAGCACAGATTGAGCGTCGGTTGGGTTTACCTGCGTCGGCTTCGGTAAAGTAGGTATCCTATCTTCCCCATACAAAATACCTTCTACACGCTCGCCTACATTTTCAACCGGTTGTAAAATATTCGAACCCTGCTTTCGCTTCTCCTGGAGGTCGTTTCGAATGAATTCAGGAATAACTGAATCATCGATTAATTTGCTCTCGATAAGTGTTTCACACTTTTTGACGATACCTACCACTGTTCCGTCATCGTTCCTGATTTCATCAGTCGACTCGGTTGTGGTTTTAGTGGTCAGCATTCCAGATTCAACTGTTTGCTGACGTAGCGATTTATTTACCACCGTTCCGTCATCGATTCCGTCTTCTACGGTCGACTCGGTTGGGGTATTGACCACCGGTCCGTCATTGATCTGTACAGTCGACTCGGTTGGGGTATTAACCACCGGTCCGTCATCGATCTGTTTTACAGTCAACTCGGTTGGGGTTTTATTGATCAACAAATCAGCCCGAGCTGTTTGTTGTCGTAGAGATTTAATCGCTAATAGGTAATCGTTTAGAGCGTATTTTGTTTCTTGGTAGGTAGCTTGGGTAGGGAAGTACCTACCAAAGTACCTATCATAGAAAAATTTCCTCCTATTTACTCTAATCGTATAATCACGATTGAGTTTATATCTCAGATTTCCTGATTTCGGTGATATTTCTGTTTCAGCAAATACCATCGAGGGATCAAGACAGATGTGAACATTGCCTAGCTTTTCTAGCTTATAGAACATTTTTCGGAACTGCCAAGCACGATTCAACGTGACATGGTCATGTCCGTTCTTGGCCGGAGTGATCGTTGGATATACCAAAACGATTTCCTTGGCACCTTTGGCTTTCAACATCTGGATAATCTGCTTCATTTTGGAGAAGACGAAATCATTAGATACGTAATTATCGTTTAGTTCCCTTTTTCCCATACAAAGTAATACTTTGTCTCTTTTTAATTTCTCAGGTACGAGTCGATTATACAGATTACGCAGCGATATATTCTCACGGAGGTACGGGATCTTTCTCAAGTCACCGATATTTGTTTTGCTGCCGTTTCTACACAAGTAATAAAGTAACGAATCACCTATCACTTGGTACCCTCCGTGGACGTAATATGTTATTTTATCTGTATCTACATACTCGGACCTGAGCCATCGGCGTTTTTTGGCGCATTTACCTGATTGACTTTGGGTAAATTGCCCGTCGATGGTTTGGGATTCGGGTTATTATTTTTCGCTTCGAAATTACGATTATTAGGATTTCCAAAAGTTTTCTTATCGTAATTCGGGTTTTTAGGGCCATTTGGATTAAATCCACTCCCTTTATAACCGCGATCAAAATTCCTAGTAGGTTGACTTTGAGGTGTCTCGTAACCATTTCCAAACGTTCTCCTATTTTTACCTCTAAATTTCCTACCGAATCCATTTTGGTTAGGCTTTTGATTATCAAAATTCACATTTTCCGGATTGCCATTTTTTCCGATACTCTGTCGACTATCATCTGACGAGTTTACATCGGTGGCATTTTTCCTAAACATGCTTAACCTACCAAAATTACTACTAGACTTTTCGGCGGCAAAAATATCTAAAATTCTAGGGTCGTCTTCATAGTTATCGAGATGTTCCTCTAACCTATCTAGTATGTCATAGGGTGTATCGACTTTTCCCCATATGACTTTACTTTTCCACCATTCTGGTACTTTTGATTCTAAAACCAAAACCACCTCGGGTGTTTCCTTCAGACCCATATCTTCGATGGTCTGGATCCATGCATCCATCTCGGTTAAAAATTCTCTACCGGTTTTACATGTTTTCGAAAAATCCATTTCTTCAAACATTTTCCAGACTTCGTTTTTCTTCTGTTTATTCCAAAAAGTTTTGATAAATTCTTCTTCGAATTTTTCAAACTCGATAAACGCGTTAGAATTTGCACGCCAACTTTGAGCTTTTTTCCAAGTTATAACTTGTCGCATCAAATTCGATTTTTCTTGGCTTGAACTATTGTAGTTCTTTACAAATTCTTTAAATAATTTTACGAATCTGGTCGGATGCATGTGATTATGTTCTCCATACTCAATTCCATTATCTCTGATCATTTTAGCTGTCAATTCTTTGTCTTTGACCAGCTTTATTTCTCTCTGGGTAAATCCTTGGGTAGGCTTTTCTTCTAGGATCGTAATACGACTTTCTAAATTTTTTATCGTTTCATTCGCGGCTGACAATAATTCGATAGCTTTTTGCAAACTCTCATCGATATTTTGATTCGTTTCCACATTTTCAGAATTTTCGGGCCTTTTGTCTAAATTTTTTAACCTATTTTCAAGATCTAAAATTTTATTTTCAAAAGTTTTCTCCCTTTCTGAAATTTGTTCATGAATTTGTTTTACTTCAGTTTCATACGAATCAGTGACATTTTTTATTTCGGTTAACCTTAAACTACACGCCTCTAAGTCTCCGGCCATGTTGTTTAACCTACTTTCGAATTGAGACTGTTTTTCCAAAATTTCAGCTAACGAACTTGTACATTTTTCTTTCCACGAATAAAATGATGTCAAATTATCTTTTTCGAATTCCAAAAATCGTCTTTCAACGTCAGTGATTTTTTTCTGATTTTCGGTAATGTCCTTATAATTTGAACCTGAAGATTTAGTCGCGTCTTTTATCCTACTCGTCAACTTTCTAATTTCCTTGCCTGTTACCCATGCCATGTCATTTACCCAGCCAAACGCGAGTCTCATCTCTGTTTGGTCATCTATCCTATCTAAATTGATCAGATCTTTATGGTAAACCCTGGTTTTTAGTATCCTATATTCTTCTTCATTTTTAGCTATTTCTGCTCTTCTAGCATCAATTAGCTCAGTGTTCAAATTATCGTGTGAATCGGTAGGCGACATGATGTATAGAGCTTCAAATAGGTAGTTTCTAAGTAGGTTCGAAAGTACAGAATACGAATCTCGCCTAACTTCTACTGTAATTTTGAAAAACGACCTTAACCTGTTCCTAGTTCCTGGTTTAAAGTTGTTCTTTTACAGATACCCTACTTTAACTCTAACTTATAATTACGCGATTTTTTACTAATTAATTATCCCTAATTAATTAATACGCGACGCACTATCGATACGATTCTTTAAAAATTAGAAGAAATAGGTAATCAAACGAGATAACGATACCCAAGATTTTTTAAAGTTGTCTTCAGCTCGTCGACTCGCCGATTTTCACTCCGCAGGATTTTCCTTAGTCGCTGACTCGTCGAATTTTCCTCTGAATTTTCTTCAAGCAGCAGGAACTGTATCGGGCGCCAATGAATTGGTGGTAATTGATTAGATGTATTGGTATTTTGGCACCAGAGCGGCTTTTGGACTCTGGCTCCCGTAGGATGGTTTGAGGGGGAGTGAGGTGAGGGCCTCAAACTGTCAAAACCCAACTCAATTGAACTACCAATCCATATACCAACGCGTGCGATTCTTCGAACGAATAAATTCGCGGAGAAATAAAACTCAACGTAGATATTCGAATATTTATTGTACTTGATGCAGAAATGCACAAGTACGAAAATATACGCGGAAGAATACAATACACAGTTGCGCCAGTATGAGATGTAACTAGTCGCGAACGTCTAGCTACGATGGTGTATAAAAATATACTCAGTGCACGACTGAGAAATACATCGCGACGTAACCGCGAAGCGAGATGCGCGGTCACGTAATTATCGATAAGGGAAGGGATGAATAGCAGCTTAGGTAGGTAAGAAACCCGATAACGGGCTTCTACCTATACGCGAACGCTCTGCGTTGCGTCAAGGCCAAACGGTGCACAACCAAACTTGCCACTGATGGTAGCTTCCATCAGTGGAACAAAGCAACTTGCGATAACGAGGCAGAGAATAACTTGCCTACTCACGGTTTAACGTACGCGAGTAGACAAAGGCAGGCAAAGCTTCTGCCAGATAAATTACGTAATAAATACGTTAGCCTCGTTGCTTGTTGAAATAGGTACCTGTTCACGTCGATTCGTGAACAGATAACGCTATTTCAACTCGCGAAGTGGTAATATTTGGTGCAATTTAGGTAGGAATAATCCTTACCACTTCAATAATGATACATAAGTTGACGAATTAAAAGAATCCATTACTGGACGAACAAAGATTAGTAACATATCGGAAATCTCGAACATGGAAGCGAAATATGCGTCAATTGTAGGTGTTGTTATCGAAATTGGCGAAGTTGAACAATACCAGCAAAATAAATCAATGAAATCGATTAAACTTAGATATAAAACTGGTAGGTATATTATTAATTAAAGTCAAAGTGTAATTATTTTGTAATATTTTATTTCTGTTCGAAATTTCAGATTTTTGAATTAAAATAAATAGTTCAATTCAAGTCACGAATTTTATAATGAAAAATAAAGTCATGTTATGAGCAGGAAGATTCAGAAAAATAATAATAAGAGGACAAAAATTCGTGAAAGTAATTAATATTATCGAAGTATCGAAAATAAATCAGTATTAGTTCAGAGATGGAAAAATGATAACAAAAAAAGAGAACGAATCGTTCAGTGAACGAATTGCATAACCTCATAAATTTGGGCTGCGGAACGTCTGTCTCCTAAAAAAATCATGATTTGATTTGCTTTTGAGAGAATCGAAGAAATCTACACTAATAGCAGTTTCGGTTACAGTAATTTCGTTTTGCCATTTTTTTTTTTTTGCGAGTTGAGCGAAAAAAGTAACTTTGGAGCTGAAAAAGTAACTAAAGTAACTTTTTAGTCAAAAAAGTAATCAAAAGTAATCGAGCTTGGAAAAAGTAACCAAGTTACTTTAAAGTAACCGCCGTCCGATGCCTGTAGGAATGGAACCTAGGTATTCATTCTTTTTGTCTCTCATACCCTATTCTTTAGGATCATCGAAAAAAATGAAAAAGTGGAGATATTTTCAAGGAATGAGCAGAAGACGTGAGACGAGGTATAATAAATTCTCATAGTTTATAAAATTTTCCACCGACGACGAGATCTACGTATATAACACGTGATAAAAAATCGTAATAGAAGGCTGCGTACGGTTATTTAGTAAAACGTTATTATATTACTCGTATCCATAATACAGCGTTACAAATTTGAATCATAATAGCTGGCAAATATTACCTTTATGTACGCGAAGTAATTTAATGGCTGCTGATGTTGGATGTTGTGTACGGCATCGTGTATTACATTATGGTAATTTATTTCGCCCGATTAAATCTTCGATAGTGGAAGAAAATTTTCAACGTGCGAGTACCTAAGCCTCTTTAATTTTTTTGCGCGTTGCAAAAGGCGAAAATTTTCTTCGGCGGTGTAACAAAGAAGCATTTTTGCTGACGAAGTGTTGTGTTTTTAACCTTGCGATCGGTGGTGAAAGAGGTAGAGGATACTGTTGAATACGCCGTGTTTTTTTTTCAGTATGATGCATGGAGATTTCATTCTGGGAAAGTAATTACCCCAGTACCATACACCGCAATTCGAAAATTTTCAAAATCAAGAATGTAAAAGGTAAGCTCCGAACTTATATACATATGTACATCTTGATTCTAAAGTTTTCAAAATCATGAACGTAAAGGGTAAGATCCGAACTTATATTTTTCAGATATTTCAATCGCCATGGCCATTTTAATTTCTTTCCTGATTAATCCATTGATATTTTACACAATTTCAAAAATCACCCAGATGAAATAAGACTGAGCTGAAGTCGAAAAATTCGAATCTACCGAATAATATAAATCAGAAAACTACCACATTTCATTCATCTCTTCTCAGATAAATCCACCACCTAAGAAATAATTCACCATCTCTTTAGCGGTAGTACCACTACATCGACCCAAAATTAAAATTTCTTTATTAAAACATCAAACGGTATTGGATACCGTTAATAATTTTAATTAAGATAAAAGAACACGAGAAAACTGTCTTCCGACAATTACAGCTTAAACTTCCTCGTTAATAAAACGAATCCCTCCTTGGTAACCCATCGCAATACGGACTCGGTCGGGTCGTTTTTCCCCCTCTTACCGTGGCGTGTCCCTTATTAGCGAATTTTCCGCTACACCAAGGATTACGTCAAACGTATAGCTTTAGGTTTTACCCTTCACTTGCTTCGGTATTTTACCTTTTTCTGAGCCATACGCACCTGAAAAACTTGAGATTTTCACGTCGTTGTACTTTAAGGAGATTTTTGTCGCGGAAGGCGCTTTATCGTTTGCTAAAATTTACGAATTGGTATCATTATGTATTTCCAAAAAAAAAAAAAAAAAGGCTATGGATATATTCGCTGATTTCAAATCAGGCTATAATTATATCAATATTCTGCTTACGATCCGTCTTGAAAATAATGATGTTTTATTAATGAAAGTTAGGGTGCGTCATGGGACATTTTTTTTGAAATGTTGAGGTCTTACCCGTTATTCTTGTTCCTTTTAATGAAAAAATGAACTTCCGAAAGTTTCGCCGAAAAATATTGGGGTTTAGAGGTGGCGCAATGCGATCAAAGTTTTCACTCAAGATATGGCCGAGGCCAATGATTCGCGCCGCGAGTTTCCGTGGAACGGCTCGTTGGGTCGGGAGAATTAGCGCGAGTGTGTTCGTTCTTTGCCGCGGGTGGGTAGGACGTAAAATATATGTTTATTATCATTTCTAAATTAATTGTTTTATTTCACGTAGGTACCTAATATCTTAAAGACTTCTCATTTAAAATACTTATATAGTTTTTTGAGAGAAGTGAGCATCATGTTGATTAACTTTTTAGGTAAGCATGATGAAGAACTGAAAGTTTTTCGTGATGATGTGAAATTGAAAATTTACTCAGCGCTAGTCTTTTGGATGGTAATTTTGCTCCAGTTATTGAATCAAACGTAGCTTGCACCAGTCAATTAATACACTGCTATTTGCTATTTAAAAAAATCTGTTGATTATTATCAACAAAAGCAAGTTAGACTATTATAATTAAGATTTCATAATGATATAGATCAACTAAAAAAATCGAATCCAGTCGGTGAGAAAAAATAGGTACATAGGAAAATAATTTTTCAATTTGCAAAAATCTGGTTTGCTCAAATTCAGGAAGAACCACAGCAGCAGCAAAGAAATATCCAATCCCATCATCATTAGCTGGAAAACATATCGCATATCGCTGTTTCTATGCGGGGTTTTCCTTTCATGATTTAAACAAACCAACCTTTTGTGAAATTGGATTAAACTAGTTTCCTATACCTGGTTCACAACTTTACTGGATTTGACTTTTACACTTGACCTATCATCATGAAATCTTGGATTATAATAGTCAACTTTCTTTTTTTTTGGTAATCATGCTTTTTTCTATATTGTGGGTGATCCTAGAAAAGGAGTTATCATGAAAAAAAAATCGAGTTAATTTTTCATTTTTCGTTCAACGAACCTTCCTCTACAACGTCAAACAAACTTTAAAAAACAATTTAATCGATTCTTTCTTATATTTTGTTCTACGTTGTAGAGGAAGGTTCGTAGAACAAAAAAAAATGAAAAATTGACTCGATTTTTTTTCATGATAACCCCCTTTCAGGAATCACCATCACATATTGACAGAATTTTTTTCAACAGCAAATATCCGTGTATTGTTGAATTGGAAGCGTAAGCTTAAAAATCAACTAAGGCTTCAAAACATTACGTGAAATAAAACAATAATTAATTTAGAAATGATGACAAACACACACTTTACGTCCTACCCGCCCGCGGCAAAGAACGAACACTCTCGCGCTAATTCTCCCGACCCAACGAGCCGTTCCACGGAAACTCGCGGCGCGAATCATTTGCCTCGGCCATATCTTGAGTGAAAACTTTGATCGCATTGCGCCACCTCTAAACCTCAATATTTTTCGGCGAAACTTTCGGAAGTTCATTTTTATAGTAAAAGGAAAAAAATTAAGGGGTAAGACCAGAACATTTCAAAAAAAATTTTTCCCCATATAAACTTGACGCACCCTAGTATAGGGAGTAAGATGGCCTCCTCGGGGAGGTCCATATTGTATTACGGCCTACGAAGGCCAATTCGTTCGAGTAAAGATAAGGACCTCCACAGGGAGGTCATCTTAAAATAAGATGGCGCTAGGCGCAAATATGTACTTCGTTTCGATATGTCCCTCACACGGGGGGGGGGGGACCGGAATATTAGAATAAGGCCAATGGGCGATGATTTTTACTTTTTTTTGTATGCTTTTTCAAAGCAAATTATTTCAAATAAATTTTTTAATGTTTGTTACAGCCGTGAGTTTTCGTTACTTTTTATCTTCTCTACCTTCACCCTGATGATCTTTAATGGTCATTGGGTGATAAACTTGATATTTTATATTAATTTTTGGTATTTTGTAGTTAAGTTAAGGAGATGTTCTCCAAAGTTGACAAATCTCTTACGACGCTGAATGATCGTACAAACGATCTTCAAACCACGTTTTTCAAGCTCGAGAACGAGATAAAAGGTACTAGATCCGAATTGCATAGAAATCTGGACAAAAAAAACAAAAATGTAATTTTTGAGGGTTCGAGGACGGTGGTTTCGAAACTTCTAAAGCAAGCTGAAGAAATTTTACTTTAAAACTTTCAGAAAATAATACCTGAAAAATCTGAAAACATCATTGAAAATGAAAACTAACTTTGAAAAATAAAACTGGCTTTGGCTTTGAGCTTCAGAAAGAAATTCTGTGGAACTTAAACAAAAAACTAGTTCGGGAAGCAATCTCAAATACATTTTTACTTGCACTTTTTTAGCCTTACGTGAACAGGAAAAAATGAAAAAGTATAAATTTTCGGCCAAAAGTATCGGTGTGTGGTACCGTAATTTCGTCAAAAATTACTACAGGTGGCCAAAAAAATAGAATGAATCGATAACGATGGATCAAATGAGCAATTGGAATCAAGTAAACATCATAAAATTAAAATCCCATTTCTTCAGGGAACTAACCGAAGCCCCCAGCGAATGGTAGCACCCAAATGACAAAAACCTCAAATCCAGAAAGCCTCGGTTCGATTCCCATGTCAGATGACGAATTTTTCCAAGTCAAATTACATTTATTTGTATCTCTTCATATTTTGATTTTTCCAAAATTGACTTCAATTGAATTTTTCTCGAAAAACCTTTCATTCAAAGTGAATTATATCTCCCATTTCCATTAAAATCCATTATTTTTCTCTATTCGCCCCAACATGCATAGGTACACAATATTCTGAATTCGACAAGGAATCTACTGCGTCTTCCTACTCCCAGCCAAATACTGCACCCCTCATCAAACACAACTTCATCGGCAAGTCACGACTTTAAACAGAATTTTAATAGAATTAAAGTCACCCTTTCGAACAATTTACTCGACTCTCATTGAAATCCTTTTTGAAACAAGTATGAAAATTTAATGACGCTTAATGAACTATGCTTCGTTCGCAGCTACACAAATGACCCAGCAAACTGTTCTTTGTGCTCCTCACTCACACCCAACTCTTTCATAGTCTTCGGCCAAAGCTTCGTAAGGAATAAATAGACAGAGATATGAAATTTGCTAACAATACGTACCTATAGGCAAATATTTCGTACAAGCATAGCATTTTTCTCCTTTTCTATGCCAAAATACTATACCCAGCAAAGAAGGCCGAAAAATAAGAATTTTCAATTTTTAAAATGACTGGTTCAATTAAAATTCCGCACAAACTTCATTCATTTCATAGCATAAAAATCACAAAAACTAAAAAAAGCTCGAATTTAAAAAAAAATCAAAAAACGTGAAATTCTGATAAGATTTGATTTTGTTCTAGGACCTCTAAAATTAATCCAATCTAAAAAAATTCTTCTTTTAAGGTCCTTGAAAGCATGATACCACCTCTAAATCAATTTTTAAAATTTCTTGCAAAATTTTTAATTGAATTGAAAAAAAAAAATTTTCAACATTTTTGAGAACATGAACCATCTTTCAACTCCAGTTTTTCAAATTCCTGATCACGATTCACTTGGGAACGAGATCTGACCCATAAACTATACTAGCTACTGGATTTTTCACTCGATTTCCTGTATAAATATAATATCATTGGACGTGATAACATTTGGAATTCGAAGTGCACTTGTCCTTACTTCTTGCAGAAGATGCACTGCAAACACACTATCGGTATCCTCATCAGATTGAAACTAGTTAATGTGCTAAAAGAAGCAAGATTAATCCTTCTCGGCCAAAAACGAAAGCGCAGGAGTTCCTCCTAATCGAAAAAAGTCCTACTTACGCAATGAACATTATAATATTTTTCGCTTGGATGTGTTTTTTGCCGTTCATTTAATTAATTTGTTGTAATTATTTCATTTCATCGCTAGAATATATTTTATTGGCGTGCATTTTTAGTATTGTCCTTCAACATTTCATCATTCGTAATGGTTTTTTTTGGGGGGAAGGGAGGGGCGTTCAATGCATTTATTTATTCAGTAGGTATGCGCTTTTTTTCTTGGCGTGCCGATAAATGGCACCCATTAAAAGTTTCAAAATCACTTCGTATCTTCCGATCGTGCAAGAGCCTTCAATTCTTTGAAAACTGTCAAATTCAAAACTTCAAAAGAATTAAAAATTGATTAAAATCAGTAACTATGTACGTACTAACTACTAAGTACACAAAAAACCTTCTTTTTTTTTTTTTAGGAAAAAAAATCAGAGTTTTATAATTCATTTTATGATTTTTCTTCATAAAGTGAAAAAATACCAGAAATTTAAAAAGCTACAAAACATGACTTTTCAAAAAAAATCGTGTTTTTTAGTTTAAATAAATTTCAAATTTTCTAAAAAATTTTGAAAATATTGAATTTTTGGAAATTTTTCAAGAATTGAAGGCTCTGACTCGATTGAAAGACGTGAATGGATTTTGAAATTTTCAATTTTATCTTTCTAGTCTCCCCAGCCAATAACTTTTCCACGGAATTTTGATTCGAAAATCGAAAATTTTCATTTCTTCAGCCCCTCCTAATACCCAGCTTCGATCCCGAACAGTAAAATTCACATCCTCAACCACAGGTACATATTCGTTCTCAGCTACACTCCGTATGGGCTTTAATGATACCAAGACCTGCATCATCTCGGACGAATCCGAAAAGAAAAAAATACTCGATTAATCCGTTCATTCTGTACGTACCACGCACCGTGCCATCCTTTCGTTCTTAATTGCAAACTCGACTCTCGATACTTTTCTCGTATAGTGCCAGAGCCCCGAGCAATTATACATCGTAAATGCTATTAAATAATACTTTACACGTGATATAATTCTTGAAGCTGGAACAGCGGGCAGAAGAGAGACCATAACACTTCTTTAGGAAAGACCATTTAACCAGCATATTGCGTTTTCGGTGCTCGCGAGCTAGCAATGTTGCCGAGGCATCTGCCACTGCACAGAGTGCGAAGAGTATAGCCTCTTCAAGTATTCCGAGTATTAGACGTTAAATGAAGCGCGAAAAAAGATACACCCCGTCAAATAAGAATAAAACGTTCTCGCGCCAGTCGAGAAAATTGAAGCTTTCTCGTACTGAATTCTGTGTGTAAATCGTCTCGCCTCTCATTCGTATCGCGAACTATAATAATACCATACACATAAGAGCATAGAAGATTACACATATACAAAATACACGTGTAAAAATGGAGCAATATTAGCGCACACCGATGATAATAACAATACGTAGCAGAATTCGTATCATATACTCCGTCGCAACGTCATAAATTACACGTCTTTAAACAAAACCTCCATTTCTCTTCCTACCATCCCTTGAACCGTTGGTAGTGTTAAAAATGTGTACACACACGTTAAAACCATTCGATAAATTTACCAAAATATCCCCGTATAACCGACACTTTTGCTGCGTATAAAAATATCCTCAAATGTACGTAATACCCGAACTAAAAGTACTACTCAATTTATACAAAACATTCGTATATTTTACACAAACATAAGAAAAATATATAGTTTTTCATTAAAAATTGTTTCATGCCCCCCCCCCACGTCCTCCTCGGAGCCCCCCAGCCATACAATAACAGGCAATTCAATAAGCTATATTAAACTCTGGTTCGATAATGAAATATTCTTTCAAGCTCCATTTACTTCTCGATGAAATTTCTTTCGGTGCTGAAATTCTAATACGCCACCTCGCCCACTCCCACGTCCCAACCGCCTCATTCCACTACGACGACGATGTACAATTATCCACAGATGACTTGAGAGAACTTTTCACTACGATGAGAGGGAGAGGAAAAAAAATGAAGTCCAATTTCAAAGAAAAACCCAAGGCTTCGCGTTCGAGTTCAACTTACGAATACAATCGATTGTATTTTTTTTCGTCTTCTATAAAAGAAAAATTTAATTCGATTACAAAAAATAGCTCGGTATCGTAAATCGGTCGCTGGTATGCGAAAGGGAAAGGAAAACGGTGCACACGTAAGCGTAAAATTCATCGAAATATACCTACGAGCGGTAATTCCGCATGAACTTGATTTTCCTTTCGAATGGATAAATAGGTGACCTTATGGAGACGTTCGCGTAGGTAGATAAACATATATTCGAGCGGCGAATTTGTAATATAAAAGCTACATTTGTATCTGGATTGGCGAAATTGTTGTGAATGGAAAGAAAAGGTAGGGATGTTCGGATACTGCGATGGGTCTTATGAAAGAGAGAGTACATTGAAAATGGGGAAAATATCATTAGAAGAAGTTAAAATAGCGGGTGGTGAGGGAAATTTTTCTTATTCTTGAATCGCGGTAAATCAACTGAAATGCGAATATCGATACCTACATAGGATTTTTTTAAAGGGAATGAAAAGTAGGTAAGTAATTTTTAATTTTTCAGCACATACTTTCTCCCTGCTATAATTTTCAACGTAATCCATTTATTATTCTCAAGTAGATTAAAACGAATCGAAAAAATTTGAATTCTGATTTTTGTGTAATAAATACCTAAATCACAAAAAAATGGATATTTTTTAGAGACTACGGAACGAAAAAAAATTCTGAAATTTATCAGTCTTCGTGTGCTAATGGTCCATTTGTTGATTGACAATCGCAATCTTTTTCAGATTACTATTCCTTCCTACCTTTGTGGAGCAAGTATTTGAAACCAGAATGCAAAAATGGCCGAGATTTCATAGGAAAACAGTAAGTGAAAAGACGACCGTAAATGTACATACGCCAATTTGTGACTCGGCATCTATCATTTTTTTTTTTAGCCTTCAACTCCGCTTACAGAAAATTTTGCAGAAGGGGAATGCAGAAACTGCAGGGCCAATATTTTCGTGGAACGTAAATTTAATAAATAAATGTATGATTGCAAGAAGTAAATTCACTTTGATGCGATCGTTCGTGAGCCCCCCAATTAGGGATCTCGAGAGAGGAGGCCTGGTGGCTTCGGTTCCAGCTCCGAGTGTTTTGATAGAAGTCTCTCAAACTCCAGCTTTTTAAAAAGTGCCTTCGGCACCAGCTCTTTCAAAGTGCTTCCGGTTCCGACATCAAAAAAATCGACAGGAAGGGACCTTCCCTCCTATTTCTGGATTCACTCCGGATTTCTGACCCTTCCAGGTATCCAGAGAGGACCCTCCTCTCTCAGATTTCAGCTCTGAAATCTGTAATTGAAATTCCTTCGGCTCCGACTCTGGCTTCAGGACTTTTGGAAAAATGCCTCCAGCTCCGGCTAAAAGATTTTTCCGAAGTGGCCCCGGCTCCATCTCCGAAAAAATCGTTCGAAAGAGCCCTGCTCCATCCAGCTCCGCTCCGGATCCCTGCACTCCAAGTGATCAAAAATTGTCAGTAGTCGATATAATTGAACATATTTCACAGAATTTCAAAGGTTTAAAAAAGTTATTCAAATTGTTTTCAGAACTCATTTTCAATTACTAGATAAACCAGAAAGAACAATTTTTGAAAAAAAAAAATGTATACCCATTCTCAAGTGTGGGAAATTCACGTTTGAATTGATACCTGATTTTGGGCATTTCAAAAAAAGTATACTTGGGATTGAAGGAGGTACTTCAACTCAAAATTCAATATTGGACAACCAGAACCAAGGGTGGTTTCTATATTCAAGTTCACAATTGGTAGAATTTTTTAAAAAAGTTCCACGCAAATTATGCAAGTATATCCAAAAATTTAAATCGAGAATAATAATTCTTTACTTTGTAAGCTCGATAGTTACTAAATAGGTAAGTCATGGAAGTTATTTCTATTTAAACATTTGCTAAAACTATACGTAAGATTTTTTCAAATTTTGTGGAAAGTTTTGAAAAACACCATGGTTCGTATGAGATCAGAAAATATTAATTTAAGCTTTTCTCTTCTTGCTTTCAAGTCTTCAATAAATGCACAACCCTCTTCCGCGATGCTGTGACTCGGTAATCAAAATTAAAAATTTTTCGATTCTAAAATTCTATGAAAAATGTGAAAATATTCGACTTGAAAATTATTAATTTAAACCATGGAAATTGTAAAAAAAAAATCGTTTGAAAATTGAAATTTCCTAAAAAAAAATGAACGCGTTTTTTGCTTTAAAGCAAAAATCTTAGAACATGGATATGTCAATAAGAATAAGATGCATTAATTGTTGTTTCAGTTGGAGCGTTAGTTTAGTAGGAGAGTGCATAAAGGCATTTTCTCAAGTTACTGTGTTAACTCTGTTGCACAGATGAAGAGACCCTTTTTGGTTACCAAGAAGGTGGTGGAACACACTCAAATTTTTGATTCAACATAATGTCATTATGTCTAACTATCTTACTAATGTTTTCAAGTCTTGATTCAAAAACATCACACTAAAAACTTACTTAAACTACTTGATACAACATAATATCATTATGTGCTAATCTGAATTCTGAAATCATTTTTTTCAACTTTCTTCAAGGCTGACATAATGACTTTAAAAATTCACGATTATTACATTTCTTGGCTTTTAGATTACTCAACTTTTTAATTTCTCTACTTTTTGATTGCTCAAATTCTCAACTTTTTGATTTCTTGGCTTTTTGATTTCTCAATTTTTCATTCTTTTCAATTTACCAGGGTTTTAATTCATCAACTTTTCAATTCATTGACCTTCTGATTTATCAAATTAACTTTCCGATTTATCTAATTGACCCCAATTTATCGAATCAACTCCAATTTATCAAAATGACCATCAAAGCGACTTTCCAATTTATCGAATCAACTCAACTTACCAATTTATCGAATCAACTTTCAGATTTATCGAATAGACTTTCTGATTTATCGAATCAACTCCAATTTATCAAAATGATCCTCTGTTTTATCGAATCAACTTTTTAATTTATTAAATCGACTATCCGATTTATTGAGGACTTTTTGACAGACTTTTCGACGACCGATTTTTCGACCAACCGACTTTTTGAAATAATTTTTTCTAAGTTTCTTTGAGTCTAACATAATGTCATATGTCCTAATCGAAAAACGTTACGTTACTTTACATTACGTTACATGCACTGGCATTCCAACATAATATCATTATGTTATTATCTAAAATGAAATTTTTCTAAGTTTCTTCAAGTCTAACATAATATCATTATGTCGTCTTCATCTAAAATGAAATTTTTCCAAGTTTTTTCAAGTTTAACATATTGTCATTATGTCTCAATCTAAAACCGATCTTTCTAACTATCTTACTAATAAAATCCCATTACGTTTAGACTTGACAGCATCATATCATTATGTCTAGTTTTAACAACATCACATAACTACCACCCATAAGAGTTATGTTACAAAACCGGTGTTTATTGTGAAACTCTAACATAATATCATTATATGTTCATCTAAAATGAATTTTTTCTAAGTTTTTTCAAGTCTAACATAATGCCATTATGTCTTGATCTAAAAACATTACGTTACACCTCCAGCGTTTCGTAACACCTCCAGCGTTTCGTTACACCTCCAGCGTTATCGTTACACTTTCAAAATTTTACCCCCCAGCCCTAAGACATATCCATGTCAATATCTGAAATTGCTCAAAATAGCAAGAATCAAAAAGAAAAGGTCAAATTAAATTCATTCATTCGCCTTCAATCTCCAACATAATTATTACAGACAGGAAAATATTAAATGCATGTTTTTCTGTAATCAAAAAGTGCACATTCAATGTAAAATTCTGAGGTGGAAAAGCCAAAATTTCATTTTGCATTTAGCATATTTTGACCGAAGAAGCATATGTTTTTTTGCATATTTTAGACCTGTAACGAGCATATTTCGACCATTTTCCTATTTTTATGCATATTTGAAGCACTTTTCAGTATTGTTACGAAAATTTCCACTTTCAATTTTTTTTTTTTTTAATTAAAATCACAAAACAGTAAAAATGCTTCAAAAGAAATTTTGAAAATGAAAAAAAATTCCCCTGAAAATCGACGCTAATGCTTAAAGAATTTCAAATATACATTTGAAATAAAATTCACTTTTGAAGGTTGATTCGTTTTTTCAACGTTTCTGCTTTTAAAAGGTGTCCTTTTCAGGCAAATGGTGGAATAATACAGCATGCAACTGGATTGACAATGTTATAGTGTTGCTCATCGTAAGATGAGAAATACCTATCTTCCCAACGATACCCATATCAGTTTTGCATACTTTGCATATTTGGCGTCTAAAGCTCATATTTCAGACGTGTAGAGCGCATATTCTTCCGATCTCTGATAATTATAATGATATTGCATGGAATGGACTTATTTCATGCTCATTTTTATCCCTAAAGACCTTCGTAATACAAAAAAAAAAAAAATATAGCAGTTTCGTATCAAAAACATTACCCTCGACCATTCTAAATTCTTCAAGTGTTTCATACTATTTGTCTTCTCTGAGCTTTGGTTCCGAATAAAATGTACACGAATGAGTATTTAAAAAAATGTATTTTTTTTTTCAGAACATTTTCAATCTGTGGGTTCACGGTCACTTTTCCGAAGTCGAAATTTGGAGTTATTTTTTCATGAAGCCGAATGGTGTACATAGGTTGTAGGAACCTTACCTATTCACAAAAAACGTTTGGTAAGTTTCGTTCATTTATATACTCAAAAGTTGTTCCTGATCGCCAGATTTCTCGTATTTAGCAGTTCTGAATGAATCTATCTTCAAATCTACGTATATCCATAAACCCCAACCCTTCGGGGAGAACTCGAGACAAAACCAGGTTACTCGAAAGACTCTTCAAGGGGGAATTTTGCCTTTCTTATTTTCACGCCTTCCTGCAGTATTGGTGGTTTTGATTCCCCAGTAACCATTGGGAAGTAAACAAATCTGCGGAATTTTATTGATTTACTGGAAAATGAAACTTTCGATGAAAAAATTTGTCTAAAAGAGGATTGCCGTTAAAAATTTTTGGAAATAATTCATTACTTTTATTGGAGAAAGCTCCAATCCGAAAAATGATTTTTTGAAATTTGAGGCAAACGAAAAATTAATAACCAATTCAGGTAGTTATTTTTTCCTCTCTCGTACTTCTGAGAAATTTCTTCATAGGAGGCTCCATTTTTATGAAAAATTGCAAAAATTATTCCGAGTGGGTGAAAAACACCCATCTGAAAATTTACAGCCGATTATGAGAGAAATAGAGCAAGTATGTGTACAAATAATTGACAATATATTTCAGTTTTTCTTGCAAAAATTTCAAACTTCAAACCAGTATTTTCCCTTCATTTTGAATAATCTTTGAGACCATTTTAAACCAAAGCTTTCATCTTTGTCATTTGTTTTCCTCCCGAGGAAAACTTTCAAACCAACGAAATTCTTATTTTAATCCCGCTTATTGATTTCCCATCATAGTGGACCCGATGTACGCAATAATAGCACATATATTTCTCATATCCGGAATCGACGTTATACTACGTAACAAATCAAGCAGCCAACAAATCACAAATACACAAACACGTACAATCGTACACATACATACGAAAATCGATCCCAATACGGTATAAGACCATTCTTAAAAATTATATTCGTCGAAAAAATAACCTTGTTCAACGATCGGAAATTTCCAGCGAAGAATAACCGTATACAATGAAAAAGCGAAAGTAAAAAACCCAACACCAGTTTTTCCCAAAAGTCGAAACGAATGGGAAAAAATCGTAAACAAACGTTGAAAAATATATAAAACGGAAGTGATCTAATCGCCTTATGTTTTTAGTACCAAATACCTTTAGCACGGTACGTAACAAGGGAATCTCCTTTTACAGCATCGCAGCGGAAACCAAGTGTACTTTTGATCCCGCACGCGATACTCCGAACAAAAACGTCCCCGAAAATTGCTCCGGTAATTGCGGTTTCTGCGGAACGCCATAAAGGGAGAAAAAAATCTTGGAAATACGACGGACGCCGGTGTTTTTTCAACTCTTTCATTTTTATACACGAGAGAATCGCGTTTAAAGTGAATTTTTCCTAATGAAATCGTACAGGTGAGTGAATATCAACGTGAAAATAATTTTTCTGGGCGGAAAAAAAATGTAGTAAGAGGTACTCTGGAGAAATACGGGTATAAATAAAGCTCGTCGAGAAAGCCGACGATTTTTTTTTCTTTTCATTTCATCCCCAAGATGAATGAGTTTCGTGTGTGTCTGAGGAAATTTTTAATTTGCCGGATTAAGCGTCTCGCTTGGAACGAAACATACGCACGAAAAAAGAGAGAAGTTTTTGGTGTTTTATATTTTCTAGAGTTGCGATTTTTCGCGAGTGTTTTTGCAGAAGCAAAATAGATGATCCATTGATCCCAAAAAGACAAAATAATGGTTTGGTTGAAATTACTTGGTAAGTTCATTTTTATCGATTTATTCCTAATCACTCGGCTATTTTCGCCTTACACAGTTTCATTCAAATTTCAACATACTTATTGCAGAAGTTTTTAAAAAGCTCAACTTCAATAAAATGCGAATCATCCGTGCAGTACATGCGACAAATAGAACAAAATCATCGATGGCTTGTTCTATGCACAAAAATTATAAATTGATATTACTATTTGATTGAATGAAGGTATAGAAATAAATGTTTCATGGAAATGAGGAAAACTGCATTATCAGTTTGAGAGAAACGCGTTCGAAAAAAAAATTCATTCTTTGAAGATATTGAGAAATTAAAAAATTGTTTCTTCAGATTAAGAACTATCAATCATGAAAATGATTATACCAGAAATTCGAAGAACTTTTTATGAGAGCCTCATCATTTCCTTCAATGTCCCAAAAAGGATCCTAACCGACTAAAATTTGAAAATGTCAATCTATTCTTCAAAATTAGAATACCAGATTCGCTATTGGCCGAATATTTTTCACCTTGCCTTAATTGTTTTACCTCTTGTTAGCCCTTTCGGAGTTTAAATCAAAATTACTTCAGAAACAGATTCAAATTTTTTGAATACGCTAAGACCTAAATTTTCATGCCACCTCCAAAAAAAAATCGATTTGAAATGTTCAGATCAATTCTTTCTGGTTTTTTCCCTCGTGAACGTGTAATATTCAACGGATTGAATTATTTAATTTCACAAATATCAGCCTCTTTTGGAATGAACTGTTTATCAAAGTAGATGGCAAACAAGGTACTTAACTTTAAATCACCATATCAAAATTCCATCCTTGCACAGAAAGGTTAGGCCGGAATGGGCAGGGAGTAATGCGTGAAAATATTTCAACTAAAATAAATCAAAAGTAGGCACTGAAATTTTGAAAGAACCTTACCATTAAAATTTTAGGTTCTGAAATTCATTTCTAAATGTTTATGGAAAATTTTTAAATTTTCAGTGGAACTGACAGAGCCACCCCTAACTAAAGATTTGCAGAGACTAAAATTGATTTTTTTTTGGAAATTCCGAATTTCGTTGAATTTTCATTTCCGTGTCACTTCCAAGCAATGGAGCGACACATCAAACTTGTGACAGAAACTGGGTGTTTGTGTTGGTAAAACGGCTCAAGAGGGTTTTGTTTAAAATAAATTGATATCTTGTGACTAAAATTTAATACACAACCTATAATTGTATTTTCATGTTTTTATGTTTGCTTTGTAATTGTTTTATGATTGAGAAAATATTATTGAAATAAATTCCAAGAAATGTAAATTTTATCCTATTTCAAATTTTCTCAGCTTTGGTTTTACCTTTAAACATCGACTACGGGAGCTGAAATTTTGAGAGATGATTATACTCATATCACTGATATCAGAGCCACTTTTCCGCACCCAGGCTTTTAAATTTAAAAAAAAAAAAAGTTGAAAAAAGTCCATTTTCACTCCATTCTACTGCTCTTGTACCAGAGTCACCATACTTGATGGGCACACATGAGGTATGACAAAGAGAAGGGGTAGCCCCCTTATCAACAACGAAACACTTTGTATCCAAATTCAACAGTGGATTTTTTGGTGTGAATAGGTCAACCTCAATGTCAAGTACACATTCCAATCATGGGAAAAGTGGAAGAGGGCCTTTCCCCACCCGTTAGAAATTAAATGTGGCATAAATGTCCATCGTCGTGGATTAGGGTGTGTCATGTTTATATGTGACGCCGCATACGAAAAGGTTACCCCGAGCCAACTAGTAAGTTTAGAGAAAAACGCGTTTTAAGTTTTCGAAGTGTTTTTTTCAATTTTTTCAAAATTCAACGAATTCTTCCAATTTTAGTGGAAAAAAAAGAAAAAAAATTTTTACGTTTTTTTTTACACTTTTTTGTAGGAGGTGTCTCACTTTACAGCCATTTTTCACCGCTTAAACGTCGAGATCACGACCTGGCAATGGTTTTATCGGATTCTACGGCCAATTTTACATACAAATAGTGGAAAAACTCAAAAACGGTATAGTTGACCCGGGGTCACCTTTTCGTATGCGGCGTCACATATGGTAAAAAAAAAATTTCAATATTTTTGACGTGCCACCCTCCTAAAAATTTTCATTGGACCTAGAAAATAAGAAATATAAAAAATCAGCCCCAAAAAATGATATTAAGTGGTGGCGCAAGAAAGGTAAAGTTACGAATATGATTTGCCCGGTGTTTGCATGAATTGCCGTGTCAAACCGTGGCAAGTAGGAAACACTCGCGCAATGCTTGGTACGTTTTTTTTTAATGATACAAAATTAATTTTGCTTCGTTCTTTTGAAAACATATTCCATGTGATTTGTTTTTGACCAGATTTTCGCATTACTTTCAATTTAAACGTGAAAAATTGACACACTGGATGAAATATTGAACTTTGGACCATTTTTTACATTATCCTTTATGGCAAATTTTCACCTTCATTGCGCCACCACTTAGCATAATTTTTTCGGGGTAAAATTTTTATGGGGGTCTTTTCTCATCAAAAGGAACAAAATTAGGGGGTGGCATCGTCAAATTTCAAAAAAAATGAAACTTGACACACCCTAGTAGATATATTCAATGGTTAGTAAATATTCCTTGAAATTGAAGCCTCACCCTTGTGTCAAGTGTTTCCAATTATGAATAATTTGAAAATTAGAATTGAAAATATTTCGTTCGAAAAAGAAACTTCATAATTTCAATGAATTATCATGATGAGTAAGTAAGGAAGCTTTGATTTTCGAACACTCAAATGCCTAGTCATGTTTCAATTCAAACTGAAATTGAACGAAATAAAATGAATGAGATTTTTCTAAGGTAGGTAGGGTAAGTTTCAATTTGTTATTGTAAATTCGATGTGACAATATTCCGAATTTTCTCTCACTCTACTCACATAATTATTTAAACGTAAAACGTAAACAAGTAATAGTGTTTGGTTTTAAATTAAATCCATTTACTATTTCTTAATTTTCAATCACGAATAATATCAACTAGGTATTGATTTTTTTCATCTTTCTATAATAATAATTTATTCAAATTGTCAGATCAAATAACAGGTGGCTTTAGCCCTTGCTCCGATGTTCCATTTAACCATTCCAGATGATGTTTCTCAATGTGAAACATTTTCTCCCCCCTCCCCATCTTCATTTCGAAACTATAGTTACATATTTTATGGCAATATTTTAAGAATTTTCGATTTCAACGGAAATGAAGGAAATTTTCTGTTATGTGACAAAAAAAGTTACAACTCTTAAAGGTGTATTTGTAACAATTTTTCCATCAAGATCGGTGCACTCTTTCATGAGGTTTCGACGACCTACCATCAGAAACTTCAAATCGCTGAAAAAACGCGAATTAGTGCACCAAAATTGTTGAAAAATTACCATTAATACACCGATATGAGATTTAATCTAGTGCCAAAGAAAAGAAAATTTCCTTCACTTTGAAAATAATGCAATAAAATGGCCATAACTTCGAGAAGAACAGGGTAGAGGTTCAGAATGCTGTGAAAAAATTTTTCCTGTGCAGACAATACACAATAATTGAGCTATACACAACACTTGATGTTCAGGACCAAATAATTCATCGTTATCCGGCCAAACCTCTTTTTAAATAAATATCATCTAAAAATCCTTGACCATTTCTGCCATCAGAAACTCAGAAACTCCCAAATTTGTGAATTTGAAAAAGGTGCAGAGCATGAGCATCAGAAAACTAATAATGAAGTATTTTTGAACCTCAATATTGTTCCCAGGACACTGCAGCATCAGCATCGGTACACGGTGACGAGGATAATAGAGGGGGGGAACATGAAAAACTGGAAGTATGTCATGACTGTTTCGGAATTCCGACCAGGAAATAGATTCACTTAGTAAGTAATCAATTACTTTTCATTATTTTTAATAATCCTTTTTTTTTTTCTCCAATTCGCGAACTTCCTAACACCAAACCAACAATACTCGTATGAAACCATTCACCAACGATCACACTCAGCTTAATAAATTCCGCCTTTACCTACGCACCCAACCCCACCACACAATTCACCACGATCACCGAGCTCATTCGCTCTCTTTATTAAAACGACTTCATCTTTTTCCAGTCACGTGTTAATCTCGTAAAATGTTACTTACGCTTTACAAAACACCACAGCCGATTATAAATAACAAGTACGAAAGTCGGCCTTAGTAAAGTTGAGGGAAAAAAAGGAGCTCTTCGTACTTATGGGGGAATTTTTTAATACTTGACGGCGGCTCCGATGGTAAAAAAAGCAGGAAAAATTTAATTTATTCCATATTTTTCACGACAACGTGCTTTACTCTTGTCTACATGAGTTGGTTGCGGTATAATTCACCTTTGAAGGGAAAAAAAATCCAGTAAACTTGGTAACCGTATCGATTCCCATGCTCGTACGTTTTTTCTCGCTTCATCGAGGATTATAATTATAGCCAGTTTCCATCACACGTGTCGTGAACCATTAGGCCACTGGGACGATACTGAAATCCACACGAAACCCATCTTTGCCCAAATGAAATAAAATAATTCCAGTTTCGAAACCTTTGACTGTTTGATAATAATTCGAAAACAAAATTGGAAAAAAAGAATCTAATCTTTGATACGAATCGAAATTAAAAAAATTCAAAGCACCTACAGCTATTTATCTTATCGCCTGTAATATTTCTACGTATTTAGCATTGACACGATTACTAAATCCAATTTCTAGCCAGGATGTAAAAACATCGTAGCAGAAGGGAGCATTAACGAATCAAATTCTTCTTTACGAGGCGCAGTGGTTATAGAATTGTTGCTTTCGTAGAGCTTACATCGACCACAAAACACACATCGTCGTGTATGATGGAAAAATCTCCTAATACAAATACCACCATGCTATATACGCTGGCTGACATAAAGCTCGAGTAAACTTTACCCATAGACGCCGCTGACATATGTCATGGCGAACTATATAAACGCCGAAGTGGTTACTTTTCAACTAAACGCGACGCGATGTCTTTAATAAAGCGTAGCCCGAAATCCGAAACTTGAAAGAAAATTTCGTCGGTGCTGAAATTTTTATTATTTCAGTTCACAGGGTTCGTGTAATATGGCTACGAATACGAAGAGTTTGAGTTTTTATATCTAGGTAATGTACATAGATATATGGTTGTCTATTATACGGACATGCATAATTAATTAGGCAGAATCATGACTGAATCGACGGCTCAGACTTTAAATGTTGAATTATTGAACAACGATATGAAATATTATACATGTTGGAATACGTGAAGTATACAGAGGAAGAGAGAGATTCCTTAATGTAGAAAAAACCCACCGTCGTCTATTTCAGGATGAAACCTTTAGTTGGCAATTTTTCTTGTTTGGTCATCAGGGGATTTTGAAAAATTCATCTAGAAGAGAAATTTTTCAGCAGTGATAAGGCCAAAATAAAACCAAGAATTTGGGTGTTTTTATATCTGCACTTGTAAGTAGGTGTATGCGAGTCTGAATATAGAAATCATCACATTCAGTGGCCAAAAATTGTCATTTTGAGGAGATACTGTTTTTAGGCCTTTCAGGAAAAGAAGAATCAAGATGGAACCTAACTCGAAATCCAATTTCGACTTCCAAGGGTGATTTCAACATCAAGGCTCGTATGTGAGTAATGGAGCAATCATTGTTTTCACTCAAAAAATCGAAGACGTACCTAAATTGTAAAAGATTCAATGAGCTTTTGTCATATTTTTCTTGGTAAGGAATTATTTTAAAATTGTGCAGTAAGTGCACATGATTCAACTTTTTTTACTGAAAGAATTATTGAAACAAGAGTACCAAGAAGTATTGTTTCAAAAAATATTTTTGGGGAAGGAATTACTCAATTTTTTTCTTTTTTTGAATTCATAAAAATTCTTCAGTAAGCTTTTTGTAGTAAATAAAAAGCTGAAATATTATAAGAAATGTAGCCGCAGCCAAACTAAAGAATGGATGTCGATATTCTCTAGCAAAGGATAATTTCAAAAATCATTCTTTTTCAATTCATTAAATCAGGTCTTCTTGCGGATACTATAAAGGCTAAAGAAATTGAGAAATCAAAACCATGATTCTGTAAGTAAGTTTCCTCAATTTATAATTTCTCGTTTAAAATTGAACAGGTACAGAAAAATTATTAACGTAGTGACTAGGTACCTACTTCTTTAATTCGACTCGTATGCATTAGGCATACGATTACCTGTTGTATTCCGTTATCTTATCTCGATATTGTATTTTTCGTCTCTCGTACTTCGAGAGCATTCTGTTCTATTCTTTGTACCATTACATTCGTGCTCGTCAATAAAAATAAGTCTTATTACATCAAACTGCTGAAATAAACACAAATTTTCCACCTTCATAATTTTTGTACCTGTAATTTCTATCTGTTTGGCAAGTTTTTGAACCATTTTTATGCTGTAAGTAGGCACTATGCACATCGCAATTGGTGCTCTATTTTTTTCCACCTGTCCGGTATGGAAAAGGACAGAGGACAACGAAGATTTACGAATCTTTTACATCAACCAAGTATATGATTGACATCTGTCGATGAAGATTTCAAAGAATATGTATTATAGAGTGCCACGGCCGACAAAATAATCTAAAATCGAAGAGACGATACTGCTTTCTCGACTGGAAACCAGCGCAGAACGTAAGGGCAGGATGGTTGACAGATTTTTTGGACGGATGCAATATTCTCTCGAGGTAACATAACTCAGCTCGAGAAAGTACTCAAATTTTCCTCAAGAGTTCAGAAGGAAAGGAAAGTCTTTGCGATCATTTCAATACAGTGTCTCGCAAGCGCATCTAACGTAAGCTTATATCGGTCAAATCTCCAAGCATACGACCGACGTTGAAAACTGATACGAGTTTTCCAAGTTTATTTTGATTTTCAGAAACTTCTATGGCTCTCCTTTTTCGATATCAACATCTAATTATATTAGATAAGTCTGTTGTAAACAAACTTTGGATCTGTTTTGCATATTGCCTGTTAATTTAGGTACCTAACAATAACTGTCATGGTAAACGTAGTTTTCTACTTTCATTCTTAAAACTCGCGTATTTTTTTTCATTTTCTTACTTTTTAAGAGCATTAAGTATGGTGATTAAAACTTCACTTGACGTTTCAACACCATCCGAAAATACACTGAAAAAAAAATTGATCCAAAAAAATAATAACGTGTCCCAATTCTCAAAATAGGTAAAATTTATCATTTTTTTGAATAAAAATTATTCTTTTTGGTAAAATTTATTCATTTTTTTGACAAATTTTATTATTTTTTCTGATAATAAATATTATTTTTTAGAACAAATTTCACCTATTTTGTGAATTGAAACACGTTATTATTTTTTTGAATACATTTTATTATTTTTTTGTATATATTTTATTATTTTTTGATTAAAATTTATTATTTTGGTAAAATTTATCAATTTTTTTGATATAAAATCTTTTTTTTTTTGATAAAATTTATATTTTTGGGGTAAAATGTATTCATTTTCGTAACTTCTGTTTCTTCCGTGTATGGAAAGTTATGAAAATCGCCTCGCATCATTCATAGACTGGGAAGGGGCGGTTTCAAAGATGAAATTAGCTGAAGCTTTTTTTTTTACAGCGGAGTTGATGACATAGTAACTTGTTATGTGTGCAAACTTCAATTGAAAAGTTGGGTGACTTTGGACGTACCCACGAAAGAACACGAAAAATTCGAAAGTGATTGTCCTGCTTATCCGAAGCGTAAGACACTTTGCTTAAGCGTTATTTAAAGATATTAAAAGAAAAGAAATGATTAATTCCTTTTCATTTGTACTCAGGTGGTATTTCGAGATTTTAATTTTTCTACATTTCAGGAATTCATGATCATGTTGTTCGTCCAATAAGTACATAAGTCAAATTTGTATTTCAGGATTTAAATAAATATAATTTTTGCGTACTATTTCAAAAATGTTTTTCGATGGGCGAAAAAAACTAACCTTTCAGTTTTCGATTTTCGACCATTTCAAAATCATTCATCATACACTAATTTAAAAATAGTATCCAATTCTCATCGAAAATTTCACTGAGAAAAAATTCATCTAAAAATTTTCAAATCACAACTATCAATTCATCATTCATTAATTATAGTTCAACACTAGAAAACTTCCACAGCCAAAAGCTTCCCTTTCGTGGCACTTTACGTACATGAAAATCTTTCATTTTCTATAGTGCTGAGTTTATTTGTAAGGTGAAAACAGCGATTAACGTAACAGTTGATTGAACTTTCCCTCTTCATCACACCCATACATCTACAATATCTCCGCGAATATGTATCCATTGAAAGCTCACCATAACGGGATTATTTTCGTCGTGTTTGCGAAAATATTTTAAATAAGAAGCTAATACTCGTTAAACATCTGCGACGATATAAATGGTTTAAAACCATGGTATCTCGTCGACATGGTTATTATGTACAAATTCTCATCGTTCACGTATATAAAGTATACCTCTCGTTATGAATTTTGGGGGACCTTTGCAGGTCACGTCTATATCTACATTATCTATACCACATGATATTCGGTTTATAAATAGCCGAAGCGACGATGTAATGTTTTCCACGAATCTTAGTTTAATTCGTCCGAATTTGAGTATTACGAAATCATCGAACGAGTTAATTTATGATGAATAACAGCTCTCTCGAAATCCGACCAGATTTACTCTATGGATACAATATATAGAATGTGTTTAGATTCGTCGGGTAAATGGATTCGTACTGTATGATGTAAAATAAGCCCGCGAAAAATTATCACCGAAGTGGGTATTCGATGCCTGGCTCGTATTGCCTTCGTATCGTACGTGTAGAAGTAGTTTACGTAGAGCCACGTAAATGTGGAATGGTTTTATTGGTGGAAATTTCCGTTTGGAGAATTAACATGTACAGAGGCGTACTTTATCGTCGTGAAAGCTTTCGCGGTGTGAAACTATCTTTCTAGAAAGAGACGATTTTCAAGATACGTTAGGCTTAAAAATTACTCCTTAAAAATGAATCAAGATACTCTGCAATATGGGATAGAAGTAAACAAATGGGTAAATCTCAATAGTTATCAAAATACAATTTGATGAAATTACTCGCACCAAAGGGTGAGAATAATTTTTTTTAAAAAATATACACCGATAATAATTGAGACAGAGTAGGTAAAATTTCACAACTCACCCAATCATCAAAATCTATCAATCTTCTTCTTTCACGAATTATTTTCGTACTTTCCGATTAGTACAGAAATTGAAGGTACTCCATTAATCGATCGAGTAAATCACGAAAATTAATTTCAACACCAAAAAACGATCAAAAACACTCCAGAAATAGGAAAAAATACCCGAAGTAGAAAACATACGTGTAGATTCTCGCTCGCTTTCAACCGAATACATAGAATAAACCCACAATCTCGTATTTTCCTGTAACAAGATCACTTGAAAGAAAGAACGAGACCGAGAAATGGCAGATTTCAACCTGAACCAAATTGAACACGAAATACACGACACCATATTTCGATCTGAGAATGATCGTAGTTCTGCAACCTATCACATTAATACAGGCATGCTCAACTGTTCAATTCTGGTCGATTCGATTCGTACCGAATGAACAATGCTTTCAGACTACGCAGCTTATCTATCCTAGCTTCGTAGCACGTATTATCGCTGTAAATGTAGAGTATCAGTATGAAATCAAGTACTCCTCCATTCCATCTCATCAAAAGCAAGTCTTTACCGAACATGTCGAAAAATGACAGCAGTTGAAAAAACAAAATTAAACGCAAACGAAATTCATGAACAAAATTGATTTTCGATTTCTCAATTATTTCAGCTTCAAGTTCAATTCTACCTAAAAGTGATTAATTAATCTTACGCAAAAAAAATTCGTCTCCAATTCCACATTCGTGAATTAAAGTACTTATTTATGTACAATAGGAATCTAAAACCTATTTACACATAAATGTACCCAGAAATCAAAGTTCTACGTAGTGGGAGAGTTCAAATGATGAAACGAAATACATTCATATTCATGCCACGACAAGTGATTTTTTGCTTTTGTATGTAAAAATCAGAAATATTTTCATATGTACCTCGTGCCTCGCGTAGATTTTCAAAGCTGTCTCAAAATATCTACTGAATCACAAATATCAAAATTCGCACTTCATTCAAGTTTTTTATTCAGTTTTTTCTTCAGGTCTAGCCCTCCCTTCCCCTTCAAATGACTTTAGATCGTGAAAAATACAAATTATTCCATTTTGAGCATTAGAGCAACTGCTAAAGAATTCAATCTACTTATAAGCTGTTCAAGTTTCCATATGTTCTGATAGAATACGAAAACAAAGGAGAAGTTCGAATTTCATAGTCAGTGATTTTATAAAAAGCTCCTATGAGACATTTTTTCCAGCGGAGATTTTTGAGCTGGTAGGATTCGTCTGAACGAGCCAAATCGACCAAAAAAAAACTTCCAAATTGTTTAGTTCACATATAAATGTGAATTTAACCCTATATAGACCACCAGTGCCAAAAACGGCACTACAATGCATTTTTCGAAAAAAAAACCACCTCGTGCCAAAAATGGCACTAAATGTATTTCCTTAACATTGTAGTGCCGTTTTTGGCACGAGGTGGTTTTTTTTCTTAAAAAAGCATTGTAGTGCCGTTTTTGGCACCAGGTGGTTTTTTTTTGGTGGTCTACCTAGGGTTAACAAATCAGAGCTCCTTTTAACCAACGCAGCTCGTCAAGATGAATCCAACAAGCTCAAAAAATCTCCTCTAAAAAAGTGTCACATAGGAGGTTTTTATAAAATCAACGATAGGAGCTTCCATAATAACTGAAACATTGAAATTAGGAAATTTGCTCTTTTGTTTTTTTACTTCACACTGACGAAATGAATTTTTTCAAGAAAACCAAGTGAAAAATTCTTGAATATTTTTAAAAAATTTGAGCTTTTTCAATTCTCGCATATTTCGTACCAAGCACACGCCCTTTTTGAGCTCATCTCTGGGTACTCTCATTTATAAATCATCTGTGAAAAGTACTAAAAATCAATGGTAAACAGTCAGAATTCGCCATCCAGGGTAGGGGGTCGAAAAGTTGTAGATCGCGAATTTTCAATATTGTGATACTTTTGCTGGCCCTGAATTAATTATTTTAGTGTCGAGTAATTATATTTCATTTTTTTTTTCATTCCTGAAGAAAATTTAGAGAATTTTCTTTAATCAGTGTAGCCAGCGGCAAATTGTGATATTCAAATTGATGGAATTTACTTTGATCGGTTCATGAAGTTTCTTACATATATACATAGTATTTCTGGAAAACTCCACGAACCTTTATTCATTTTTCCAACAATCAGAAACGAATTTACACCAATGTATGAAATTTACATTAATCTTGAACCAATTTTTTTCCATGACTAGAAATCATGAAGGGAGAGAGGGAAAAGTATTCAAATGAAATGAACAAGCAGTGATATATTTGTTCAAAGTGACAAAGGGTTGAAATGGTGAAGAAAATGGACAGATCTTCTCTAGAGTCTATAGAGAAGTTTGACCACTGTTGACTCAAGGCATTTATAAAAGAATTGAATTGAAAAATAAAATTAAGAAAAATACGGCAAACAGACATCATGGGTACATACAACGCATATCTGGTCTTCTAACCTTTCAAAAAAATCAAATTCCGACCTACAGATTACATCTGTCTTTTAAAACTGATACTTTTAAAACTGACACTTTACACACAAGATTTACAACCAGAGATACAAGTTGAATGTATCATCTATTTTTAAACAATTAGGTCGATTCTTTCCTAATGTATTTTTTTTGTAAAGAGGGTGCGAATACCCACGGTTTTTGTTCGTTCGCATTCCAGATCATTGTACCTATTCTTGGAAACGAACTGGTTTGGATATACAAAAAAAAAAAAAAAGGTTTTATCATATTACGTGTGATCTCCTTTTTAAAATGAACAAAGTCCCTTGAAGTACCTATGCAAGAAAAAAATACCTTTCTCGTTCATCATCGCAGACAAAAAATTGTACTTAGATAATAGATAAAATTTTTACCTAATTTAATTCATTCAAATTTCAAGCCTTAACCTACATTTATAAGATTCAAGTAGCGTTTTAATTAATTTTCAATGAATGTAGTATTGTGGTTTACGGTTGGCTGCACTGGTATGAAAAATTTCCTCCGTGGGTAATTCGTTTCTGATCATTGAAAACGCAAAAAAAAAATCATAGAGTTTTCCAGAAAAAAGATAATAATTAACAGCTCATGATCAGATCTACGTGAATTCCATAAATTTGAATATCACAATCTGCAATTGGCTTTACTAATCGAAAAAATTCTCAAAATTTTCTACCAAAATTAGTGCAAAAACAGTTGTTTCGGGGCCATTGAAAATTTCACAATTGTTGAACTTTTCGATCTATTGGTACAGAATGATGTATCATCTGAGAAGGATTGCGATGGTTCAGAGGAATGTAGAAATCCAAATCGCACCTTTTTAGTGCTGTTCCATGAATTTCACTTCATATGTTCGAGTTTAAAAACATAATAAAACGTTTTTTTTTTTCAAAAGAAGGTGCCCATTGAGAACCCCTAACATCATCTCAAGAACTAGAACTAGGTATTACCTAACTCTTGTAAGTAAGTAGCTCAATTTTCACTTCACTTCTTAGCCTTAGCAAATCACAATGAATATCTTACCTCCAACAGCAATACAGGTCGCAGTCAACGAAGCCCCTTCTGTAACTGCTGGCAACACAAACGAATGTCCTTCGGTATTGCGAACAGCTTCCACAATTGTCACATTCTGTACCGGAACTGTAACACACGTAATATAGCAACTTTTTAAATCCCTTCATTGTCCAACGACATCTTGAATTCGTATTGCGTTCAAATAAATAAACGCCAACCAACCAATCAATAAATAGGCACAAACGTACCCCTCTTCTGGTCGATCCAAGTAGAATTGCTGAAACCCCTCTCGCCATCGCACCGGTTCTAATTAAGACACTTTATCACCATGATTGATTCGACGAAAAACTTTTTCCACCAAACCAAAAGTAACTCTGTAGGTACTAAACGAATTACTGTGGTGAAATTTATTACGTCTACGATTTCGGATCGTTGTTCTCTGCGACACATTCTCTCCTCTCCACCCAGCCTCTGGTTGTTTTCGTGTCGGTGTATAGAAAATTTTTTGGCTTAAGTTGGATACGTACCGCACCTTGCGACACTGAACTTTTTACAAATATGCTTCGTCGAATTATTTATGTTAATCTTAAGTTATCTCGACACGAAATTGTTCAAAAATGCTTCGCACGATGTTCGTGGGGGTGTTTCTTCTCCCCCCTAACTCGCCTTACGTACGATTTTTTCCAACCGAGAAAGTTGTTTTTTCGCGAAGAAACGAATATCATTTCGAATACGATTACAAATCGCATTGATCACGAAACTGAAACCGGCTCGAGAATATTTGTACGGCAAATATCTCAGCACCCGTATCCTTGCAATCCAGCTCATATATCCTGAGCCAAGAACATTCCCTTTCTGTAACATTTTCGCGCTATTTTCCCAAACACCCCCGCAGCATAATAGTCGAGGAAAAATAAAAAGCAAGCTCGTACGCTCCGCAGTAATTTTTACTAATAAAAAAAGCAATAAAAACGAACATTAATTTAAGCTTTAGATTCATGTCCGGTTTATGTAGCTTTTCGTGTAAGCGTCTACGTACGAGTATAAACTACACTATATGCTGCTATCCCCCTATACAATGTATTAGTATAATATACTCGGGGTGTGCAACGTCTATGTACCATACCAGTATATCGTATTTACTCGTAGTTTGTACGTACACGCGAAATTCACTAAAACGAGTACCTTTCGTGGCGATAAATTTCAGTGACAAGGCGAGCTAATTTCAGCAATTTTACAAACTAAGCCTACGACAAGCGACCCAGTCATTAATAATTATTGTTGGTGTGGTGCGAAAGGTGACGCTATAGCGCGACCGAAGCGACGCCGCTAAAAAGATTATTTTCTCCGCAGAATAACAAAGGAGGCCTACCGAAGATGTTGAAATAAACATATCGCGACATTTATGGCACAATTTGTAGACCTAACCTCTGAAGCGAGATTAGGATGATTTCATTACTGTATATGTCTTCACGTGGTGATACTTATACTTGAGAGAAAGTTTTAGACAAACGAGTCTGTAGATATTTTCATAATTTTCAAGATTTCCTTTTTTCTAAAACTTGCCTCATCCCTGAGTCAAAAAACAGAATGCGAATTTGATTATACTGGAAACACCCCTCCCCCTTTGATATTTTGTTTTTGTGTCCAGCTGTTTTAATTGCCAGCTAAAAATAAAAAGTGCCACCTGCCATGATGAATGTTGAATTGAACTTTCCAACTTTGGGAGTCTCGCTCTCTGAAATGGCTTTTTCTGTAAATTCGATTTCTACAATTTCAGCTCTTTACATAAATTGGGAGGATATATGCCGAATTCAAATTTTTTCATGGGATTTCACATAGATAACATAACTTACCTACCATAAATAAAAAATATCAGAAAAATATTCTTGATCTAAAATTCATTGATTTTACGTATTCACTCTCTTAATTTGAATCAGTCAGAAATGCCTAATTTGACTGATGAAATAGAGAAAATCAAGTCACTGATAATCAGTCAAATTCCACTGATACCCCAGTTAATCAGCGTCATTTTACTGCCAATCAGTGAAAAATTACCGATTCAAATAGTGGATTTTGATTGTTGAATCAGTAAAAATTAGTTGACTGATTGAAATCAGTAAAAATTTACTGATTCAAATCAGTGAATTTTCATTATTGAAACAGTGAAAAAAATCACTGATTGAATCAGTAATTAATTAACAATTGAATCAGTGAAATTTTATTTTTACTGATTCAATAGTGAAGATCCACTGATTGAATCGTACTCTTTTTTTTTTTTTTACTAATTCCTACAGTGACTTGATTTTGTCGATTTTAATCAGACATTTTGGACTGATTCAAATTAAGAGAGTACACATCTGGTTCATGTGAATTATTCAATTTTTACAGCAGACTTTTGATTTTCCAAGCTGGTTAGGGAAGTCCAAAAATGGCAAACCCACCTTGGAATATCAACACACACGGTAAATTTCTTTTCTGGTGAATCATTTACTAAATAAATTATTTCCCTGACTAATTAACTTATATACATTATTTTAATTCCAGGTGCCAGAAATAAAATTTGGAAACGAATAACCAACCCATTCTGCGTGGGCCATGGGAGGGAACGATGCTGTGACAGTGAATTTCAAGATGGACGAACCGATTGCTTCATAAGCTTGCGCAAGTAGACTCGTCAAAGTGAGTCATGTGCAGTAAATAATTATGAAGTATGAAAATGAAAAGTTGAAATGAATTAAGTTTATTTCAAATTTTTAAAAAATTTTAAGGATGTGAATTACGGCAACAATTAAATTTCAATTTAAGGCATGTTTAAAATCAAATGTGCACGGTGGTACAGGGAAAAGGTACCAAAAGTCTGATTTTTCAAAACCGAGTTTTTTGGGTTCAATGGTAGGAGAGACTATGAGGAACATTTTAAGACTTGGATAAGCACCTTAGGTCAATTTTTCAGTGAGATAAAAGCATTTAAAAACAAGCAAATCATGCGGCTTTCAAAAAAAATTCGAGAAAAACACGTTTAAAGCTGCGTAGAGGTCTCAACTGCTTAAAAATGCAAAAAAAAATCGAAAAAAATCCATCATTTTTCACATTTTTGACTCGAGCGCAAAATCATGTTTTCCGACTTTAGGTACCCTCTCCCTGCACGGTACACAAATACCTATCTAGTTTTAGAACAGTATGAAAATAAATCTAATTTTCGATTCTTTCAACTCGAAATTTTTTCAATAAGGTTATTTTCAATTATTATTACTTTTTTAAAACTCGCATAATTATGAACCATTTCAAAAGGCTTTTCTAGAATGCTGCAAAATTTAAAAATTTTCTGCAGGCTCAAAAACGTCTTGAAAACACTTCCACAAGATTTAAAAGATTGAAAATAGGATAAGTATTTCAAAACTTTCAATTTTATTTCAGCAACGAGCAGCATTACGTCGAGCGTGCTAGCCATCGACATCAACCTGGGATTATAGAAAGATTATCGAACAAAAATCGGTAAAATGAGTTTTTGATTCAAATTTCCCTATTTTTCGTGACAAAAATCCCATTTCGACCAAGTGTAAGCATTAAAATGTAAAATTCATTCTTTTCCAATCTTGATTCTCTGAAAAACGATTCAACATGGCTGCACTGCATATTAATACGATTTTGAATGATGAAAAATAGAACATGGACAAAATGGTGAAGCATGAGATTGAGAGTATGAAAATTTTTTCGTATTTTGTAAAAGTTGAACATTGGGTAGCTGGAATTGATTCTACAATTTTTTCAATTGTCATCAATTGCTTCAGAGTTTAGGTACTTATCAAAAAATCAAGGTAATGAAATACATATTAAATCCTGAATTCGATACATGTCTGGTGAAAATTCAACTTCACTCCAAATTATTGCATATCCAGCACGAAATTTTCACTTCAACCTAAAACTTCGGTTACTACGTGAAAAAAATCCTCAAGCTCTTCCCAGAATGAAAAAAGAAGCGCGAAACTGCAAAGGAATGAAAATTAATCGACGTTTATTTAGAATGAAAAATCACCACGCTATGAATGAAATATTCGATTCGAGGGAATAATGGAATAGTATAAATAAGGTGAAAGAATAAAAAAAAATAGAAGCCGAGAAATTGTAAAATTAAAAATCCCATTGTCAGAAAAAAAACAGCACCTAGGAGGGGATGAGCGTAGACCAACGCCAATGAAAACTCCGAGCAATATATTTTTATACGCGAGAATGTTGGCGATACGATGAAGACCACGAGATCGGAGGAGGAAGGTAGTCGCATCAATCAAGAAATATATACCCGCGTATACGTATACAGTATATAAGTATAAAACATTCGGGTAATTTGGTCGGCCTTTCGGCGGAAATAACGAATAGCGGAAAAGAAAAGCTCGTATATTCTAAATAAGAAAACGCGCGAGCTAACGCGGCGGGTATCATCGCAGATGGAGAAAGATTTCAGTTATGTGGAGAGAAAAAGTAGAACGAGCCAGCGAAAAAAAAAGCACCGGCAGAAGAAAAGTGAAATGATTCGAAAATGGAAATGAACGAGAGCGCAACGGAGCTATGTAGGTATTGTATGGTATGGTAAACGTATCAATGCCTCAGATACACTGCTCCTTGCTGGGAATATTTTTTATGGGCGAGAATTTAATCAAAATGTATTCGGCGATAGATATTCCTCGTATAGTGAGTAAATATTTCGCAAATGCATCAAATTCGGAAGTTATTTCAGTATCTGGATGAGATATTCTTGTTTTTCCTCCTCCGTCGACGATCATCGTATTTGTATTTTCCAAACGAGAGAGGATAAAATTTCTTAATTTTTGATCGGATTTTTACATCGCTGCCTCTCGAGCAGCCAGCAGTTCAACGCTGCCAAGCAATGGTGTCTACTAAACTGAGAAAATGTACATTTATGCTATTTTCATTGTTTTTTATGATATTCATGCCCAAGAGACACAGTTTTATAGTAAAAAATTTGATAATTACGGTTAATTACCGTAAATATTTCAGTAATTATGGTGAATTACCGGTAAATATGTCAATAATTACGGTGAATTACCGTAAATATTTCAATAATTACGATAATTTTCAGTAAATATTCTAATAGTTATTGTAATTATCGTAAATATTTCAAAAATTACAGTAAATTACCGTAAACGTTCTAATAATTACGGTAAATTACCGTAAACGTTCTAATAATTACGGTAAATTACCGTAAACGTTCTAATAATTACGGTAAATTACCGTAAACATTCTAATAATTACGGTAAATTACCGTAAACATTCTAATAATTACGGTAAATTACCGTCAACATTCTAATAATTACGGTAAATTACAGTAAATTTTCCAATAATTACGGTAAACTACCGTAAATTTTCTAATAATTACGGTAATTACCGTAAATATTCTAATATTTACTGTAAATTCCGTAAATATTCTAATTTTGATATTATTTACCGGATAATTTTCATTTTGATTCAAATTTTGATCTTTCTCATTTCTATTAGACATTTGATTCGGATTTTGATCTTTTTTATTCGAATTCGAATTAATTTACAAGCCCTGCACGAGAGAAGCGAGTGTAAAAATTTAAAAAATAATGTTTTCAATGATTTACTTAAAAGCAATTTTCCAATTAAGTATTTGAAATTGGAGAGGAAAGTTTTTAAAATTCACGCTTCTTGTGGAAAATGATCAAAATGCATGCAATTTTCATTTTTTTATGTCACTACACTGACATTCAAGCTATTTGCATGTTTTTCATGATTTTCATGCCCAGTAGACACCATGCAGACGGAATTGGTGAAAAATTTCTCGCTCGAGTCGTTTTTCTCGCTTTATCGTATTTGGTTGGCCTACCAGGTCGTTTTCTTCCTTTGGTAAATTAAAATATGGTGCAGTGGTGGAAAAAACTGTAAGACGTCGACTGTATTTCTTCAGTCTGCGTACCGTGCACCATTCGGTTGATGGTGTTTAATTGTTAAAAAGAAAACGTTTCAGCCGTTTACTAATTGGTCTGTATGACATTTAATTCGTTCGTTGAACGTTTTTTAAAGGCGTGTACCGTCGAGGCGAACGTATTGTACGAAATGAGCTCTGGCTGTGTAGCCATTCGCAGTGCAATTTGTGTGTGTGCGAGTGTCGGTTTTGGGGACGGCGGAGGGGTCTGAAATGGTGTAGAAAATGTCAAAGAAAGTGTTAGTTTTCTGCCGGTTGTTAATTACGGTGAATAATGATATTGTAACGCGAATACAAGAAAATTAAGCATTCTTTTTGCCGGCAGCGTTATAGCGGTATTAACGAGCGTCGTTATTTTCTCGCAACTTTTTCTCGCCCCGGTCCGCTGGCGCAGTTTTTCTATTTGTATTTGTACATTGTGAGAACGAGCTACGGAGTAATAATGGAAAACGAGCGTAGGCGGTAATGAATGGAAAGTGTTTAGCCAAAGGTGTTGCTTGCGTTTGTTCGAACCGACTGGCGGAAAAAATCGTGGGAGTGGCGGAAGCCTGGAAGAGCAGGTGTGGTATTGATGTCACTGTCGAGTAATTATAAAAAGATGGAAATGATCTGGAATGTTTTTTGGTCGAGCCAAATGGCGATTTTTAAAAAAAAATTGAATTTTGAAATCTGTACTGCTTTGAAAATAGAATCAAATTTTTCACAAATATCAATATTGCCTTCATCAACCACATCTGCACATCATTTTGATCATTAGATCATAGATCACCGTAAAAAATTGATTTGATCATGATATCGATCAGAAATTATAACAATCAGTGCGAAACAGATGAACGAAGCTTGAAATTAACACCGGAAATCGAGCTTATTTTATTGTATCGTTTCCATTTTCGAACATTTCAAGAAATTTTAAAATTTGTTTTCTTTTCAGAAACCAAGAAGTTCACATCAACGAGGGGTTTCAAACATTCTTTAATTTGTTTTGTGTTTGTCGGTATTGTGTTTTTTTTTTCAAAGATAGGTAGTGTTCGGACTATAGATTAAGAATATTACGTATATGGTTCGGACCTTTTATCCGGCCGTATTACATGTATGTATTTTTCATCTCAAAATCAATATAACCTTTCTATGTTCATTTTTTAAACTAATTCGCCAATTTTTAGGAATAAACGTAAAAAATAGAATTACAACATGAAACCCTACACGATTTTTCAAATCACCGCTTTGTTTCGGAATTGCAATATTTTTTCAAAATGTTTGAAAAATATGGTGATAATGAACAGGGGCTCGCAATTAAACTTTAGATTGAAAGCATCCATGCTAAAATCGTTTTTTGAATATTTCCGAATTTTTCATCATTTTACAAAATTTTGTGAATATACACCAGAAATGAAATTTTAAGATCTGATATGGAGAGTAAAATAAAAAAACTTCCTAGCCACTTCCGTTTCAAATTTTAAAAAAATGCAAACGATTGCCCTTTGTTTCCAAATAGGCATAATAAGTGAATTACACTAGGTAATTGTTATTGAATGAGGAATTTTTTGTCGTCTTAATTCGTCTGGTGATTTTTTACTGATTAAATCCAGTTATGAATAATAATGATCAAGAAATCATTCAAAAATTACTTATCTGAATTATCGAAAAATCAATCACATTTTTTTTTCGTTCTACGCATCAGCAGAATTTACTGATAATGGAATACGTACAAAGCGTTCTGTTACAACCCAAACGTTCAAAATTTCATGACTATTATACGATCTTTCCTTCATCCGGTTCCTCGACGAACGAAAACGAGCCACGTTTCCCAAATGGGATCTCCACTTATTCAAAATGTCAGTTTGAGGTTGACATCACCGTTAAATTAAAGAACACGTGAGTAATTATTTTTCAAATAAGCCTGAGCCAAAGAGTAAATTATTAATTATGAGTTCCCGGATTCCGAAAAAATCTATTTCAACAATAAAATATCGCTTCCTCGAGTTTGAATTACATACAACAACTTTGATTTATAGAATCATGATCTGCAAAAAATATATCAATTTTATTTTAGATCAAGTTTCCAATTTCATAAAAAAAAAATTCAAAATAAAAAATTGAAATGGTTTATCTACATTTTTCGCAACGATATCATTCTCAGCACCAATTAGCAAAAATAGAAAGAACAAAAGCAAAATGTATAATTTTAAAAAATCAGTTTCAATTTGTTTTCAATTTTACATTAACAAGCTTTGCAACATATTGAGATAAAAACATTTTTTTTATAAATTATAGTTTTCAAATATGAATAATTGCATCATAACAGTATTCGGAATTCAAAGATTCTTCAAAACCCAAAGTTCAATTTTTGGAAGGCATAATAATAGATAGATAGCAGGTAAACATGCCTTTTTCATGAAAGACGTAAGTCAATATAGAAAATGTTGTTTTAATTTGAATGGATACATTTTTGTAATACCTCTCAACCTGATCAAAGCGAAAAGAAAATTGAAAAAATTCCATACGACGTCTCAAAATTTTTCACAGAACGTATCCATTTTTTGTTTAAAAATACAAAAAATAAATAAATGGGACGTGAATTGTAAAGTATAAAATTTTTTTCTGTAAAGTCTAAATATTACAGTCTTTTTGTTCGAGAAGTATCTCGACTCAAAAAAGAATTTTGAGGCGAAGCAAAAATACATAAATTGAAAATATATTATAAAAGAATCCTACACACATAGTTTCAGATGAAGTTCATTTCTCGATTTTTGGCGAAATTTCAAATTTCAAAATTCATCTCATCGCCCTGCAAAATACGAAAATTATTCGATCAACGAAAAAGGCTGAACTTAGGTATATTATATCCCATTTTCGACAATTCCAATCCATTGGAAGCGGTTACAAGACGTTTTAGGACCTCTAAAATTTTTAAGAATTTTCCAGTGCTGAAAAAAAAAACCATTAAAATGGTTCATATGAACTTCAGCACTTATTAGCCTTTGATTATCAATGTTGGTGACCTGTAAGATAATTAAACCTGAATTTTCAGAAATTCGCAAATTCGAGTAAAAACTCATATTTTTGGGCAGCAAATTAAATATCTATTTTCTAACAAAATTGTCTGTCAAAAAAATATGGAAATAAACTCAACGTTACGAATTCCTGAAATTTCTGGTTCAAATTGATCAAAATAGATCACTAATGTTAGTTATCCCCGATTATAGGGGCCGAAGTTCATCTGGACCATTATTATGGGCTTCTCTTCAGCACTGTAAAATTCCAAAAAAAATTACGGCTTTAAAACACCTTGTTTCCAATAGATTGGACAGCTCGAAAATAAATTAGGTATACACCTAATTTTGGCTCGTTTTCGATGATCTATCAAATCAAATTTTAATAGTTTGGACGGCGATGATTGATTTTGGAATTTTGAAAATTCACCAAAATTTTAAAAATGAATTTCAGCACCTGAAATTTCGGATATGGAGTTCTTTCAAAATGTACTTTCGATTTATTTTTGTTTTGAGCTCAAATTTCTGCTCTGAGTAAAGATACCTCCTGTGGTTAGGAAACTCATTTGAAATGTTCTATTCGAAAGTTCGAAATTCATTGCTTTGTTAGAAGGAACCCATACCCTCCAGCCATTTATTTACGCATAGTAAAGAAAAGATGGAAGGTACGTTGGATCACATGAAGCGAGGTTTCCTAAAAGTGTACTATCTCGAGGTTGCATAATATTACGTACCTCAAAAACCAAACAATACAGAAAAGGTGTCACCGTACTCCACAGAAAAGAGTTTCGCGCTCTGTAAGTAATGTTCTATTCATTTTTTTTCGAACCCAAAAAATCGACTCCGGAGGTCAAAAGTGATATTAAAAATGTAATACAACTTCTCAGGAAAAAATTCCCAATTCCCATCATAAAAAATCTCGCTATTACAAAAAAAAAAAAACAGTCAAAATTAGAATAATTACGGAATCAGCGCTAAATTTCAAATCACTTTTAAGTGTAAGGTTTATCTCAACAATTTTACTTCGACAGTTACAGAATTCGCGCTTCACAGCACAACCCTCTCCACATGAAACCCAAACTTCGAAAAACAGATCAAAAAAGCCAAGTGGTCTCCTCACTTTGCTCCAATTTCCAAGGGCAAATTAGACCATTCGCCCTTCTTCTACACGACCACCGACATCAAAGAGTAAAAACACAACGTACATTAAAATTAATCAAACGAATTAAAAATTCATCAATTAATCTTTCTCGGTGACCGCTTACGCCATATTCCAAACCCAAACCCTGCAATGTTGCCAACATCCACCGCGCCGGAAGTTGGTAAATCCCAGGCGAGAAAAAAATCACCTCGTGAACGTCGGTTGATGCTGAAACTACCAGCACATCAAAGGCAACGAGAAAATAAACTCAATCGCCGCAAGTTGGCTGATGCATTAAACCTCAGCACAGCTTAAAAACTCACCTAACGAGGGGAGATGTTCATTGGGGAAAAATTTTTCAACATTCTGTTTTGGTCAAGACGTTGCATAGGTACGAACCCGTACGAATAATTCATTCTCGCCCCCAATTCCGTCCACAGACCTTCATTCCGGTTACCGTTTCCGGATTCTGTTCGACGATACCGCTGCCAGGGACCGTATTCATCGCAAGGGTTTTAAATTAAAATATCAATCTTCCTAATACCGTCGTACCAGTAGCTACGCAGCTATAAGCTTTTAAATGCGAAAAAAATACGTAGCTGGGCTTAACCTACCTGTACAAAGTAAACAGATGCTGTGGAAAAATACACCCGAACATTACCTCTCACCTCAGCCCCCGTCTGTTTCTCGTACCAGCAGGCTTCGTATAATGTACGTATGTACGTAATGTGTACTCGCAACGTTCCACTCTTTCCTTTCAAGTACGCGATGTCACGAGCACACGGCGCACAACGTCTTCATTTTTCTAAACAATCGTTTCAAATGAAAGTTTCTGCTCAACTTTTGCCATTAACAGATAACTAGCGTAAGCCGCAGTTCACAATTGTTTTATAATTAACACGAATGTGCATGTAACATATGCTCTTCGTGTCGTCCTTATGTACTCGTATTCTTCGCAGCTCGAAACGCAGCCCGAATGTGCGGTAAGGATTGAAAAATAACGACGATAATATTCTCCTCGTTCGCATAAACAAGAATATTAACATTCTTCTTATCGTACTTCAAGTACCTATTCTTTGCCTCTATTTTCTGTTCTTTTCCTTTTTCTCGCTACTTATTACAGATAGTGGGTTCCTTTTTTAGGCAACGGGGAAAGTTTATGGGAAAAAAGGAGTTTCTGTTCCAAGTTCAAGTTTCGAATTATTATGCATCTAGTTTATAATACAGGAGCCAAGAAAGACGGAGAGCTGTTGGATATGGATACATCTCAAAAATATGCATACCTAGGCCCAGTACACAAAATTTTCCAAAAAGAAGTGGAAAAAGTGATCACTTTTTTTCAATTTCAAAGAAGCATTGGTGAGGTAGGAGGGTTACTAATTTCGCGAAAAATACAAATACTACCAAACTTGTGTTTCTCGCGAAATTTTAACCTATTTGGATAGGTCGCAAGGCAACTTTTTGAAAATACTCGAAAAATGGTCTGTATTTTGGGCTCAATGAACAAAATTGCTCAAATCGCATTTTAATCCATAAATTTGCACTTTTCGTGAAATTTTAACACATTTTGATAAGTCACAACCCCGGTTTCGGAATTTTTTAAAATAATGTTTTGACAGAAAGGGGTGAAAAAAATGCGTTTTCTCAATTTTTTGAATTCAATTGCCGGCTATTCGACCATTTTCCATGAACTTTGGTTCAATGGGTGTGGAATGAACCCACGTATGTGTTACGAATGTTCTTTTAAAACCAAAGATGGCCAAATTCCACACAAAAAAAACACATTAGGGGCGCTGACACCTCATTGTGCAAGTTGCCCAAGGAAGTTTACAAATATATATTTGGAGTGAGGGGAGTGTCCGCTACCAGGCTGTGAAAAAATTTATTGTTCACAACCAAATTTACAAAATGGAAAAAATCGGGTTTTGTAGGTTCCAGCCCCCTATTGCGCGAAGGTGAAAATCCGACATACGTTTTTTCAGGACTATGGAGCCCATGCACAAAAAAGCCAGCTGATTTTTTTGTCCCTCAAAAAAGCACGCTAATTTCGATTTCCACAGCACTTTTTTCCATTTTAAATTAAATATTGATGATCCCTCGTTACATAAAAGTCATTAGCAACTGGCTGCACTGGCTTTTAAAATTTTCTACGAAAAATTTTAAACTTTTCATTTCTGATGATTTAAATCAAAATTCTAATAATGGAATTTATTTATTTTTACAGAATAGTGCAGAAATCAAGCGATTCGAGGTAACTTTATTGGAAAAAGTGCCGATATACCCATGAGTAAGTTTTTTTTTTTTTAAATTTTACCCCATCTCTTTCATTCAACATTTTTAATTCGGTATGCCTGCCTTGTTGAAAGACGCGTTTGAGAGATTCGAATATCTCATAGAAAAAGTTTTCGACAAAAACTATTATAAAAGAAATTTACAAATCGTTGAAAAATGATGTCAGAGTATCCACACCAAATTATGTATACGGAAATTTAGGATTTTCCGACTTGAAATTTGAAAAAATTTTCATAATTCATTTTCCATCCCCTCCCCTCTCCTCCCTTCCCTTCCCTTTCCTTCCATCCAACCCAAAGAAAACATTCTTCAGATTTTAGAATTTCACAAAATCCCTTAAAATCATTTAAGCTTGCTTCAATAAATGAAAAATTAATGAATCAGTTATTTTATTGAAATACCTAGGTACGTATATATTATTATAAAGCCTCCCAAAATAAATCAAGAGCTAAAATTCTCGAGGAAAACCCTGCAAAGTTGAAGATTCAGCACTTTCTCTCATTGAGGTTTTCCGAAACGAGACCAATAATTTCGAATTCTGTCCCATTTCCTCAGTTTTTTTTTCAACATCACATTGTGCTCAAACGCATCATGGTATTGAGTTCATTTCTCATCACAGTTTATGAATTCTGTTGAAAGAAAAGATTGTAAATTTACCCCTCAGGATAGCGAGGAATTTTTTTTTGAAAAATTCATAATTTAATGAACTAGGATTTGCATTCAGATATCAATAGCGGCGATATTGGAAAACGCGACGAGCGTGAGTGATTATCGCAAGTACGATAGGTTGTCAAAGGCCACCTGGACCGCCGAGAAGATAAAAGATATTATCCAGTGCGAACAACTCGCCTCTGATCCGGTACTCCTTCATATCGGCCACAATGATATCGCCCAGCTGGTGGGAGCCCCGACACGCGCGCGTCAAAAGATATACGACCAAATTATTTCAAACATTACGTCAAATAAAAATAACAGATAAAATCATCAATAAAGAGAAGTAATAATTAATTTGATCCGAGCAGAGCAAGGGGAAATTATTTGAAAAATTTTGGAGATTTTTTTTTAATTTCAGAAAAAAGTGACTTGGGGGAAATTGGCCAAAAGTGACATAATTATGATGGAAAAAGTGGTCATGTGCGATGCCTGTATCCATCAAAACTCGTCAATTCAAACGTAGCCGTTCATCTACTACGAGTACCCAAGAAATTCTATTCTGATGTCAAATAATAATAGGCTGTCATCAAGTCAAATGCAAAACAGAGATAAGGGTAGAGTGGCCTAATTCCGCCTACCGCCTAATTCCGACCACCCATTGAATTTCGTCGATTATGAATGCAAAAAATCGGAAAAAAAATTTTTCGTGTTCATTTTTAATAGACAAATAAAATGAAACCAACCCGACCACTCTAAACCCAAAATTCGCGGGGAAAATCAAAGTTGAAGAAATTCTTGGCATGAAAAGTTTTTGTTACATAATTTCTAATCGAATATAACTTATATCAACCGTTGTGATTTTTGCTTTGTTAATTATGTTTTGTAATGGTGGTTTACTATAGATTACGATAGAATTGTCTTTTTTTCAATTAATTGAAGGTAAGTACCGAAAAATTTTATGAAAGCTCGAAATATTAGGAGTGCCTTAATTTCGACCACCTCTATTCGGGATTGTTCTTCGGTACTTACCTTCAATTAATTGAAAAAAAGGCAATTCTATCGTAATCTCTAGTAAACCACCATTACAAAACGTAATTAACAAAGCAAAAATCACTACGGTTGATATAAGTTATATTCGATTAGAATTACGTAGGTAACAAAAACTTTTCATACCAACAATTTCTTCAACTTTGATTTTCTCCGCGAATTTCGGGTTTAGAGTGGTCGGGTTGGTTTTATTTTATTTGTCTATTAAAAATGAACACGAAAATTTTTTTTCCCGATTTTTTTGCATTTATAATCGACGAAATTCAATGGGTGGTCGAAATTAGGAGACCACTTTTCAAAAAACGAATTTAGAGGTGCTTTGGGAAAAAATGAATAAAAAATATAAGGAATCATTGTTGAGTTCTAAAATTTGAGATAGTGTTGGGGGAAGGTTCAACGTAATTTTTAAGCCATATACGGCGTTTCTATCTCTGTTAGTTTTTGTTTGCCGACAGTTTTAAAAAAAGTGGTCGATTTTAGGGCACTCTACCCTTAAATAGGGATAAAACAAGTCGAAGGAAGAAAATTATACTTTATTAAACGTACAAAATGTAAAAGATTTGTCATACGTGTAGGGTAATTCATGAGTATCCCTTCCAAGGCAGTAACTTCAAGATATATACAGAAGTTATTACTCAAGACTATATAATATCGTGATAATGTAAGCAATCTTTTGTTTTTTTGAACAATTTCATTTCATCACTTTTTTCCACACTTCGAGTAAAGAATTCGCGAAATTGATGATTTCAGATCCTCAAAATCGGAACTAGAATATTTACGGACAAGATGATTGACAGAGAAAATCGAGCAATTCTTTACATTTTGATCAGTAATTTCATCACAATAACAGATTTTCAACGATGAAACGTCAATACTCTATACTTATGAATTTTAGATATCTTAACCCATCCCATCGTCGAACTCAGAATACAGAAATTATTGATAATAATACAATTCATAAGAAATTGAACAGCACGTGCTTCAATTTAAATTCCAAAAGTGGAACATCTCAATTTTTAAAAAATTTCACGCGGTTAGAAAAAATAAATTCACTCAACTCCAACACAATAAGTTGACAAAGGTACAACAACATCAAACAAAGCATAAATTATCGCAATAATCGCATTAAAATATCCACTTACCCACGACGATCAGCTTAATATGATAATTCTGCGTCTGAGTTTGCTTGAAATCAACTCGACACTTGTGAAACCCTTCGTCGGACGGGGTAACGTGCTCGATTACCAAGGACCTTTGGTCAAAATTGAAATGAGCTCGTCCACCCATGATTTTGTCATGCGACCAATGATTAGCATGTTCCGGTATGTGTCTTTCTCGCATATCAACGCTGAAACAACCATTCAAGGGAATAAGCCCATTGAGGAGAAAGGGTAGGTGTCTATAGTTGGTATTTAAGTATTTGTGACACGAAATACAACCTTTATAATTCGCGAATTTATGCCAATATTACCGATTTTTTTTTTAAATAATGGCTCATCCAATCAGAAAGGTTACGATTGAGAGAGACCAATTTTCAGTTTTCCTACAAAACAGTTTTTCGCTTTTGCTGAAAATTGCTAAAAATGGGCTTAATCCTCCGTTTAGTTTTGGTGTGTTCATTAACAGAATGACTCGATTCGATATATATTTTTTCAATCGAAAGTCCAGGAACAAATGAAAACTTTCTCAGCCGATTTTTTATTCAAAATGTTATCTCTCTTCTAAATGAACTCGTCCTAGCTCTCTCATCATGTCATCAATTTTAATTAAAAAATCGATAAAATATCTGGAATCAAGAGTATCCGAAAATCTAATGCAGGGAGAGGGTACCATACCCAAAATCGGAGAACATAATTTTCTGCTACAGCCAAAAATATGGAAAATGAGCAATTTTTTGGCATTTCTAAACATTTCAGACCTTTACGCAACTTTGAACGCGTTTTCTTGATGTTTTTTTGAATGACACGATTTTCTAATTTTCAAATGACTCCGTCGCCGAAAAATTGACCTAGGATGCTTCTTGCTCACCCAAATCTTGAAGTGCTTTCATGGTCTTCCCTATCATTCAAGCCACAAAAACTCATTTTTGAAAAATCCGATTCTAGGTACTTTTTCTCTGCAAGGAGTAGATTTAGATACATAGGTACATCAATTTTTTGTCAGCAATCTGCCTTTTCCTTCGAGTTGAACAGCCGGGCATAGGAGTCGACTCCGGTGTCGGAGTCAAACCGACTCCAAATTGACTCCGATTCCGGCTTGACTCCGGAGTCAAACCAGTGTCAGGAGTCAAGGTCTGAAATTGACTCCAGACTCAAGTCGGAGCCAAGAGTCAAGATCTAAAATTCACTCCGGAGTCAAACCGGAGTCAAGAGGTCAAGGTCTGAAATTGACTCCGGAGTCAAGCTGGAGTCAGGAGTCAACTTTTTTGCTGACTCCTATGCCCTGTTAAATAAGTCATCTTCTCCAACTTCTCCCATTTGAATTCAATGAAAAATTATCGACATAGGGACACGGTTTCAAGAAACCAGAAAATATTTTTCGATAATTTACTCCTCCCCAAAAAGTGATGAAAAAAGTTGTAAAACTGATTTCCGAGTTTTGGTATTGTTGGTAGCAAAAATTGGGCAGCATGCAAATTGGAAGTGGAAAATTCTTCCATTCATCCATAAATTTCAAATTTGAGGGACTTCTCTCTGAAAATATTTTTCAACTCTGTAAGATTTTCAGTCACTTGACAGGCCGATAACCCAAACACCACTGGACCATTGGGTGAAAAAAATAAGTAAGCAAGTTTATTTATTCATCTAGCGACAACTCGCAGTCGTCGACATCGCTTTCTCTCTCTATAAAATTTCCTTACACGCTCGAAACCAGGAAACTCGCTATACTTATTTGAATCCTACACGTACATCGTCGGGCATCTATGCACATAAGTACGCACGAATATATGGCGCTTATTTCTCGCAATCGCCGCCACATTAAATTAGTATTACTGGCCATACGTTTCATCGCGGCGAAACATACTTTATCCGCCTCTTTCGCGCGAGCACCTACCGGACACACGGACGACGACAACGACCAAAAAAAAGGACTCGCCGGCAAAAGAAAAATAAACACGATGCGGAGAGCGCAAGAGGGGATAAACTTTTTAAAATTCTTGGGTAAAACCGTGAAACGCCATACACCGCCTTCGTACGTAGGTACGTTCTCTTCAAGTACCTAATAAAAATATAAACCCGTTTTGACATAGATCGTACGTTTAAAAAATAACCCATGTGCGACTGTACATGATAAATGTACACTTATCCTGGGCGAGGATAAAAGCATTTCGTAGTTACGATAAACATATTCAGGATGTTTCAAATATGCTTTAAAATACTTAATGTATCTCGAGTGCAATTTTATTGTATCGTGAGGGTATAATTTCTTCGAATTTGAATAGGTAGCTAGGTATACGATGGTATGGAGTACGTACGCGTATTTATACATTATTGTCGTAGGAATTGTTGTCGTCGAAGTCATTGTCGCGTATGCCCATTTATATACGAGTAGAATGAAAAATATCGGCCGTTTGCACATTCGTCGCCTCGATTATTATATCACTGTACCAGAGTCGAGTTGTTTTTTTTTTTATTTTCACATTTCTTCGCATCATATTCGAACGTGATTTAGGTTTGGCAAATTCGTATTTTCGTCGCCGTTTTATAGATGTTCGAGTGGACAACGAAAAATTGCTAAATGTGGATTTTTTTACTGTTTCTACGGGTAGAGAAGAGCCATAATATTTATTTATGAACACCCATCCTACCTGCTTTTTTTTTCGTCGAGTAATTAGGTGCATTGCAAATAACGCCAATGACTTGATAAAAATGATTATGGATTTAGAGGCTGAGAGTAGAAAAGCAGGTTTAAAAATAAACTACGAAAAATCAAAAATCCTCTCAAATAGTGAACAATCCACCACCAACAATAACAATAAGATAAAACTTTCAGATAAAGAAATAGAAATTTCTGAAGAAGTCATCTACCTAGGTCAACTCATCTCATTCAATAATAAGACTGAACAAGAAGTTAAAAGAAGGATAAAATTAGGTTGGAATAAGTTCTGGTCCTTAAAAACAATTCTAAAGGGCCCCTTTAATCAAAAACAAAAAAAGCCAATTTTTTAACTCATGTGTACTTCCCTCAATCACCTACGGAGCGCAGTGTTGGTCTCTCTCAGAGAAATTAGAACAAAAATTAAAAACAGCACAAAACTCAATGACCAGATCCATTCTCAATGTAAAATTAAAGGATAAAATTAGAATGACTAAACTTAACCAAAGGCTTACAATTAAAGCAATTCTTACAGAAGTTAGAGGAAAAATTTGGGACTAGGCTGGTCATCTAAGCAGACTAAAGAAAAATCGTTGGGCATATAAAATTAATTCATGAGATCCACGAGACCCATTGGCAAAGAGAAATAAAGGAAGGCAGAAGTCAAGATGGAGGGATTCAATAGCCAAATTTCTGAAAAACGAATCTTTTTGAGAGGGTAGCGCTAGATCGGAATGAATGGCAGAGGTTGAGAAAGGCCTTCGCCCAAGATATGGGCCTTAGTATTTAAGTTACAATGTAACAATATATTAAATAAAGATTTTATTTATTTTATTTATTTATTTATTTATTTATTTAATTAGGTGCATTGTGGCAGAAGGAGTGGGATAAACTTTCCCACTTCGCCAAGGTTGTATTATCTTCCATAAAATTGTGCCTTAAACACCCCAATATTCTGTCCAATTATTTCTCTTCTCAAATTGTAAGAAGAAAGGGTGAATTTCGCAGTTTTTTGGTTGAGATGAATAAAAGGGAAGACCCGTCTTGTGAATGTAGCGCAGAGGTGCAAGATAACAAACACATCGTTTTCGAATGTCCTTTCTTCGCTGACATCATTAGCCAATCGCACTTAATTTTACTTCGTCTCAAAATTTTACGTGAAATAGGTAAATGGTGACGAATTTTCATTGACAGCTCACGTGAAAACTATATTTTTTCAATATGAAGAAAAACGCACAGCAAGTATACATAAGTAGGTGGGTTTTTTTTTCAATTTGAAAAGACTGATGAGGAAAATTGTAATCAATTATTTATGTGTAAAGATTAAGATATGAATTTTAACGTCTCCACAGAGAAAATTCTCGAGTTTGCGAATTTTTTTTCAGATTATTTCACAATATTTTGTAGAAAAAACACTACTATATTCCCTCTCGTGATGCTTCAATTGGCGTTTTTCTCCCTCTACCGCAACCGGTCACTTGACTATTTGAATGAGAAATGAAACCTTAAGAAAACCCTCAAGATTATAATCGACGCAATGCCAATACGACACGCCGATCGAAGCAGGGGGTCTAAGCCTAGAAGCCACGAAGAGACAGGTGAATCTCGTATTTGACCGTTTAGACAAGTTACAAAGGATGTCCATTGTTCCTGCACCACCACAGATGGATCCACTAAAACCAGAGACAATGCCGACCGCCATTGACCGAGAGCCATTTTGGTTTGGCCATCAGCGGCACGGGGCTATGTTCGTAAAGATACTGGACGGAGGGTGGTCGCGTCTGGTCCATTCGCGGCAATCATCGAGGCAGCGAATGACAGTAAATTTTTTTTCAATTCATCTCAAAACATTGGCATACCTTATCCTTTTCAAATCCGGTATAGAATCATTAATGGCGATAAAAAATATTTTCTTGTTCAACTAATCAAACAAAAAATATCTAATATTCTTTCACTCAATTCAGGAAGAAAACCACTAACTCAAAAATCCATCTATTGAAGTATAAAAAAAAAACGTTTCGCAGTCTTAATACCTCTTCAGACACATGCACCGATTCTCCAGTATTTCTACACAACGATGCAACGTCGTCGTTTTATTATAAAAATAATAAATTCTGTCAAACTGGTGATAAATTTGAAAAAATTCTGACCTGTATATCGGTACAGAGCTGCCATTTTTGTACCAAATCACCAACGTGATTTTATCTTCTTTGCGTAAATTTATTTTACACGGTAACGTCGCTGTTTCATTTATCATCACTTCGATCGTATCGAAATCTGTAAAAAAGAAAATTCAAAAAAAATGAATGCCTTGGATACATATCTATTGGAAAATTGCTATCTGTGCGGTACTTTTCAAGCATCAAGCGAACAATTCCATTTTATTAAATCACAGAATATATGCAACGATCACATTAAGTTACTAACATGCTTCTCATTTTATTTATTTATTCTTTCATTAAAAACAAGATTAATTTTACTATTATAATTGTAACTTGAATTCATCAATTTCATCAATATTAGTTTATATCTTGTAATTATTCCCAGTTGAAGGCCAGATATGGAGGCAGAGGAAATCCAATTTTCGTCACCTCCTTTGGAGCCCCTAGCAAAGTTCTCCTGGCAGGAAAAGAGGATGATATTTTTTCCTCCGGTGATGTACCAGGGTAGAGAAAATGATACCCCGAAAAAAACCTTGAAAATACATTTTGGGGTGTCGGTAAATCTTCTGATTCAATAATTTCAAATACAGTGGAAACTAAAGCTTTAAGCTTCTGAAATCAATTTCCGAACCTTCGAAGGAAACTCTCGAACACTGAAAAAAACCAAAATATTGCTGGAGGTATCCAAGTAGCCCAGAGATGATAAAAATTCGAAAGTTAGAAAATCAATGCCACCCTATTCGATCGTCTTAATCTTGAACAAAAAAAAAAAAAGAAAAATTCAAGACTAATACAAACGAGATACCCACCTAATTAATTCGACCTCTCTCCTTCTTTTTCCATTTCAGAAGTTCGTAAAATTATCTTATACGAGCATAAAAACTCACCAGCCAATAAAAAAATCGCTGTCTCAAGTTTTCGCATATAATAATCAACACGAATGTGAGCATTCGAAAGGGGAAGTGATAAAAATGATGTCAAAAATCGTAAAATCATCGTCGAACAAACAGTGTAATCCGGTAGCGGTTTCGGGTCGCGGAGTACGCCATTGAAAATCTCTATTAAACATACACGACAATAATTCGACCAAGGGAGGAGGAGAGGAGAGTTTATGTGTCATCAAAATATGAACACAGCGTCCTTGCCAGAGCTCCGGTCTAGGAGACGGACGCAGGAGCGACGACGAAAATAGAAGGAAAAGGATGCTTGGTTTTATACAAGACGAACGCGGTGCGCCCGGCATTGGCAGTCTCGATTTTGAAAGTAATTATGCCGAAATGTACTGAAAACAATTTAAAGCAACATTAACTTTGTAAATCTGCAGTTTATTACGTCGTGGAAGTAGCGGTAGTATTGTCGTCGTAGCCTGGCATAGTCTACCAAACTAAAAACGTCGTCGTGCTAGTGTAAACCTACAGCCAGAAACTAAACCTATTTCGTGAAGAAGTAGTCGACTGTTTGAATAAAGCTTTATGCAAAGACATTTTGTTTGGGGCCAAGAAGAAACTTTGTTGTAAGCTTTCAAGTTTCGGATATTCGGTAGCCCCCTGCCACACTCCAGCCCAGTTCTGTGTGTTGGCAAAGCTAAACTGTTAATTTTATCGGGAATGACCCTTTCGTATTAAAATTTTCAACTGTGCAAGTGTTTGCTAAAAGGATTAAACGGCTTATGCGTATAATTGCGTCGTCTTAGTGTTGTGTCGACTCGAGTCGACGAACCGAGTTTTCGCAACTTGAACGTGTGTGAATTTCATATCACGCCGCTAATTATTTCGCCGGGTTGAGGTTTTACATCCCCCTTCCCAAGATGTGGCTAAAGAAACGGATTTTGCAGGAAGAGAAAAGGTTTGAGAAATTTTCAGCTATGGGCGAATCTATTGTTTACACGAAGTGGTCTGATGTCAGAAAAATTGCTTCCGAAGACTGGAGTTAGTTTTGAGGTTTTTATTGAGCTCGGATTTCGATATTTACTTGTAGGAAATTTCGTTTCTTGTTCATATGTATTTATATGCCTTATTTACGATTTATAGTAACTTGTTAGAAATGAACTTGAGTTTCTAAGTTATTATTAGGTAAGTAAGGAAGATTTTTTTTTTGAAAATCACACGTTGGTTGAGGCTTTTTTCAAATAACGAAGCACTGAAATCAAATAAAATATAACATGCGAAATGCCATTAAGTATCGTAATCTTTCACAATCAATTTCAGAAAAGGGTCATTTGTCTTCATACGGCAGCAAACAGGGTGTCCACTCGATCTCAAAAATGATTTTCCCTGACTTTTCCAGGTTTTCCAGACCAATTTCTCGAAATTTTCCAGACCTTTCAAATATATTATTTTTGAAGGATGGAAAAGGGGTGGTTTTTTCTGGTGATGAAATGTACAGAAGAATACTTTAAAATGCATAATGCTCAACTTTTTTAAAAAAAAAATCATTACATCTCACAAGATCTCCTTTTTTCCGATCACAAAATCGGCCTAAATTCAATTTTTAAAATTTATTAAATAATATTTTTCAAGTTTCAATTATTAAGAAAAAAATTTTTGTTAAATTTTTCATTTAATAATTTTAAATATAAAAATTTATTTAGGATGAAATAAAATTTTACATCGCAAATTTATCTTACTTTTCAAATTACAGCATTGAGCCAGCAATCAATTGTGCTTACATTTTTATATTGCAATCATCTGTTCATTTTTTAGTTTGTATCCATGCATTCGATACTTCTAGAATTCTTGTTCAATGATCAACAGCACCTACGAAGTACTTCGATGTCTAAATCAATAAAAAAAAAGTCTATAAAATTAAACTTCCGATACCACCATACTAAATTAGTAAAGGTGTCTGTAAAATGTATACAACTGCCTATACCATGTTTTAAACGTGCCATATCAGGGTGACCTCTCTATCTCAGAAATTATTTCTCTGACTTTTCCAGGTTTTTCAAGCCAATTTCTCAAAATTTTCCAGACATCTTTCAAATCAACTTTGTATTGGAATTTCTCATATTTTTGAGGTGTAATAAATAAAGATCAGATTCGTTCGGTTTTACTGATGTAGGTATGTTTAATTATAAGGTAAACTAAAAAGTATAGACATCTCCAGAAGTCCGCTCTTTACGACTTCAGCTACCTACCTTGACATTCTTTGATCGTGAAAAGGCAAACTATAAAATCTTGAAAATGACCGAAGCACAAATCATCAACGAAGCTGTAGGATTCACCTTCAATGCAAATATCAAAGTACAGCCTGAGAATGATTTAGCATCCATTTCTATTCCTCTGACAAGTGAAAATATTTGGTTGCAATTTAATAAGCGATGCTCAGCATCAGTGGCGGCGCGTAAGTTTTTCAAGTAATAATCGCATTTCGTTGTAGACCAGGCCATGGAGTCTAAAAATTTTGAATTTTTAGATTCTGAAACCTCAGTTTATAATAACAGCTTCAAATTCAACAATAATTTTTCAAGTTTGAATAAAAGTTGACAAAACTTGAAAAAGATTTCGGAAAAAAATTGGTGAAAAAAATTTAAATAAATTAAGAAAATTGGAAAAGTTTTGGGAATAGTTTAAAAATAGTATTACCAACGAATTGGAAAGATTTCGGAATAAAAAATTCCAAGTTAGATGAAATATTGAGAAAACATTGTGTTAGCCCTTTGGTGCCCGGCGAAAAACTAAAGGATGAAATTGAAAAATTTTCACGCTGCTTAAATACACCAAAGACCAATAGCTGAAAGCTAAAAATATTTGCTTCGGGTGAATTCATTGATTTGGAAATGAATAGCTTTTAAAAATCTTTGAAATTTGGCTATATTCGTTTCCAAATTTACAGAAGCTCCAACTGACCTGAAAATTGTGTCAAAATGTAAAGGACTGAAAATTTGGTAAGGCAACGTGAAAATAATATGTATTAGTTCAAAGGTCGAACAACCAGAAAAAAAAATGAATTCAAAATTTTTTCAAAAAAAGTGAAACCTTTTTCGCCGGAAATATCAAAATTTGATCATGCTGGAAGCAAAATTTTCCGATAGAAAAATATTTTGTGGTAAATTCGAGATATTAACAGAAGGAAATTTGTTCAAGTATTGAATAATATTTGGAAATTGAGGTTCAAGGCTAAATTTGATAAAAAATTGCAAAAATTTTTTCAAAAAAAGAAAATCCAAAAAAAATGTTTTTGATATTCCAAATCATCTACTTATAATTTGAAAAAAAATTTCATTTCTTACCGAAGTTAACTCTTCATTAATTAAAAAAAGAGTGAAAATTTTCAACGGAAAAAAATGTTTCATATTTTCGATAAATTTTCCCATGCATTTAAATGGGCCTCAGTGCGATTTTGAAATCTGAATTCCAAAAATTATTAAATACACTTAAACGAATTTCCTTCGGTAAATGTCTCGGTTTTCCCACAAAGTATTTTTATATCGGAAAATTTTGCTTCCAGCAAGATCAAGTTTTGATATTTCCTGCGGAAAAGGTTCCACTTATTTCTGAAAAAAATTTCGATTTCTTTTTCTTGTAGTTCGATCTTTGAACAAATACGTATTATTTTCACACTATTTAATTAAATTTGCAGCCCACCACATTTTGGCGCAATTTTCACTCCAGTTGGAGCTTCTACAGATTTGGAAACGAATATAGCGAAATTTCAAAGATTTTTAAAAATTATTAATTTCCAAATAAATAAATTCCTCTGAAGCAAATATTTTTTTGGCTTTCCGCTATTGGGCTTTGGTGCATTCCATCAGCGTGAAAATTTTTCAATTTCATCCGTCAGTTTTTCGCCGGGCACCAAAGGGTTAGAGTCATATTTATGAACGATACTCGAGTATCTGAGCAATTGAACATCAAACGAAAATGTACAAACATCAGAACGCGATTACAAGAAGGGTAGGTATTCTTTGAATTTTTTGATTTTATGAAGAGATTCATCAACTTTTCAAATTATAGGTATACATGAATGATTTCATTATTTAAATTATACTGGAAAACTTTTTTGGTTTCAGTTAAATGGTCTCACAACGGGAACCAAATAATTCAGTTCTTCTAACATTGTTACAAACCAAACTGAATTTGCTGGAATATAAACTGAAGGGGTTACCCATAAAAATGTAAGTATTATTTAGTAATTTTGGGCTCCAATATAAATATATTACTCATTACCCACGCCCCTGCTTGTCCCACTTTTTCAAAGAATAAACATTCAAGAATTTCTTCAATTAATCGAGTCGGAGAATTCCCAACCAAAATCTGATTTCCTTCAAGCGTAATTTACCTATAAATCCAACGAGTACATCTCAATTCAACTGGAATTTACCAGACACCGATCCAAATCACACTCATGAAATCCTAATTTAAAAAGATTTAAATTTTTTCATTTTTTATCTCTCGTTCACGTTTACCGATCATTTAAATCATCAATTTAAATTAGCTCGACGCAGGCATTACCTAGTTCGCGAACACCATCGCAAAACAACCATAAAATATCGCTATTAGTGACATTCTTAATCCACCACATCGTGTCGCGATGGCTGTTTTTTTTTTCAAAAAAAAAAACAACAACACTAATACGCTCGTGTCGCACGCAGCCCTCTAATAACAAATCCTCGTAACAATTTTTAACCCTTTCGACAAGGCGGAGGATTATCGCAGTAGCAATCGTATCGAGTTATTCGGCATACCAACACACGGCCAGAAACACATTCAGATTCTATTGGCTTATGGAATGTGCAACCAAAATGGGTATTTTTCTTAGCGGTTTTGTTGTCATTTGCAAATTTTTCAATAAGGCGAAGATTTCATTCGACGTGGGTTCTTTTCCCATTTTCTTCCTGCTATTTCTCCTATAGACGGAGTAAGCAGACATTACACGTATATCCGAACCAAATACATAATAACGATAAAACGTTGGCTCGTGGAATAAAATATATTCACGTTATTAAACAGAATAACGTAAATTTACACCCTCTCCACCTCGCTCCGCAAGTAACCGACCATGTATCTTTCAAAATGTACATACACCCGTAATATATAAAAACGAATGCTACGTTGCTACATCGCCGTATACTACAAATACGAAAAAGTCATTATTTAAATTGAATAGAATGTGTGCCGTCTTGTCTGTAGGCATTTCTGATTTACAATTGGCGTTCTGTTGTAACAATCTATCGCCGAAACTGCCCCTGCTGATCTCCTCTCGTTACAATAACCACCGCAATACCATAGTTCGTTGCTAAAACCAAGCAAGCATCGTACAGATAACCCTGGTGTACAATAAATCAAAGTAAAACCTTTATTTTTTTTGCCGTTGCCCACGTGCATTTTTTTAGGCCTTTTATTCTTTAGGTTTAGCGTGTGGTGTTTTTTTTCTTGTTTGTCGAATTTATATGCATGGACGTTTAAACGAATTATACATTTTTATGCGGCGATGGTGGAGTTTTGCAGGGATTTTAAAGAGAACTCTTCATAAACAGAACTGTGCTTTACTTTATTTCAAAGTAATATAAACAAAGAGGACTGCATTTTACGAATTTTTTCTGAAACAGGGTGCATGTCGAACAAAATTTATCGAGCAAAAATACTGACTTACACTGACTTTTTGGAATGACTTTTGGCAAGATTTTTCTGAGTCCTTCCCTCACTCCAAAAAAAAAACACAATACATCAAGGGCGTAACTTTTTGATAGAGATTCGAAAAAAATGAAATTTTATCATTAATCGGTAAACTTTCTGCTAATTTTTCATGTCATTTCAAATCAGTCACTTTTTATTGATTTTTCAGACAAAATAATTGATTTTTTTTGACAAATTAAAAATTGATTGAAAATCAGTGATATTTTATTGAAAGATCTGTGAAAATTATCAATTTTTAAAATAAATATTGCTCGAGCGAATTAAGGGCGAAAATGTTTCAAAAAATACACATTTTTATATTTTTATAAAACCTACAAAAATCCTGCCCCCTTGATATTTGAATGAAATGCGGGCCCGGTACAAACGTATTCCCCTGTACCCCCTCTTACTAGGCCTGACTGAATCCTGATTGAACAAAAAATTTTGAAAAAAGGCATACAGAATCTTTTTGAATATTAAAAAAACGATATTTATTGACTAATTTCATGATCTTCCAAAAAAATCGTAACATTTTTGAAAATTCCAATCGAGATTATCACCAAGTCCTTTAATAGATAAGAAGGAAATTTTTTCATTTGAGAATAATAATTGTTTAGGTTGGAAAAGAAGAAGTTTCATACCATCATTATCAAAATAAATAAAATTGCGTGAATTTACTGAGCCTGAGCGAAGCGAAGGCGAAAGTTTTTGGAGAAAAGGCATTCAAAATCCAAACATTCTTCATTATTTGATCAATATTTCATAGCATTGAAGGGAAGGCAAAATCTTAACATCTCTTATTTTACAAGGAACAATGGGATATTTTTTGAAATTTTTGAAAAAATACTAACCTTTTGAGTAAATTAGGCAAAAATAATGACTTACACTGACCGTTAGACACCTTGAAAAATTGATGAAATATTTTACATTTTTTCAGGGTGGGTGGGTGGGGGGGTGTAAAAAATAATATACCTACAAAGGGCGTTCATTATGTAAAACGGAGTGGTTTTTACACAGATGAAATTGTGCGGAAAAGGATTTAAAATGCGTAATATCCAACAATAACCATATTCTTTTATCCTATGCTGACTTTCTAGTTTAGGTTCACCTATATTTATATTATCAAAAATCGTTATTTTTTACAGATTTTTTGATACTCGCCTTCTCCGGCCACAAAAACAACTCAAAATTCAAATCTAAAAATTCTTTCGCCACCTCCTTCCCAACTCTGTACAAAAACTTGAGACCCTAAACTGTACGTAACAAAAAATTTTCAAATAAAAAGAAAAAACTGGCGTCGATCAAATCGTGAGATGATAATTTCTTCACAATTCAACACTCCCTTTCCCTTTCCAAAAAACCACTCTACTCTGAAAAAAAAATTTATTCAAAAAAATAATGTGTCCCAATTCACAAAATAGGTAACGTTTATTATTTTTTTGAATAAAATTTCATCATTTTTTTGGCAAATTTCATCATTTTTTTGATAATAAATATTATTGTTAAGAATAAATTTCACCATGTTTTGAATAAAATTTAATTATTTTGGTGAAATTTATTCATTTGTTTGATAAAATTCAACATTTTTTGGGCAAAATGTATTCGTTTGTGTAACTTCCTTTTTTTCCGTGTACCTCAAATTATTTATAAATTCCACAAAAGTCTCTCATTTCGGCTTCGTCCACTAAATGAAAGTGAAATATTAACGTGATGAGCTCGAGCAAAAATTTTTACCAAAAAATACCTTCATTGTTTTTGGATAATAATATGAAAAATGGCATACCATCAGGGATGTAATTTGCGTTCTTGATTTTTCAGAGTGTCCATGCACTGTACCTCAAATTTATAAATTCCACAGAAGTCTCTTTTCGGCTTCGTCCAGTAAATAAATAATAGATCGGTGGAAAGTGAAATACATTCAATAAGATATAAAAATGTGATGAGCTCGAGTGAAAATTTTTGCAAAAGACTAGAACATGAGACACCAACAGATCAACACTACATTATCTGAATGAGAGATTTCCAATTTATATGTAATTCAATACACTGATAAGTTAGTCGATGCGCGCACGCCGTACGGGCGTATTCTCGCCTATAGCACGCTATTACGAGGGCAACAGCTCCGTAGGACTATCAACTACTACACATGTGTAATGTGAAGCACATATTTCGAATGTTAAGTAGGTACTCTTTCATTTATAAATCAATGAAAATTTTCAAAAATCACCGAGACTGTCAGATTTTCATTACAGAAGAAAATCAGTAAAAAAAAGTTGAACAAATCAGTGAGAAAAATCATTGAAAAATCCGTAAAATTTATGAATTTAGCTGGAAAATCATTGAAAATTTGCTAAAAATCAGGGAATTTCGTTGGTTTTTTCTGTGCTGCAAATCTGACTGTTCACTAGTGACTTTTCACTGATTCTGAACGAAAGAGTATCTACAGTTGAAGTGTTGCAAAAAGTAAAGTACCAATAGAATATTTTTAAAATATCATTTCAAGTGCAAAATTTTTCGACATTTTCAATTCTAACACGTTTTTTGAAATTTTTCTACAACAGCCGGTTCGACTGCAATTCTTGGAAATCTCTCATTCATTCATCTACAGATCAACACTACACAGGCATCTTATTGGGAGATTCTCGATTTATACATAACTACACTCATATGTATGAATGAAGTAGTCAACGCGCGCACGCCGTACGGGTGCATTCTCGCCTATAGCACGCTATTACGAGGGCAGCCCTCCGCAGGACTATCAACTACACACTACATGCATACTAGTATAATTATATGTACTTCAGGTGTTACTTATCTCAGAGTAGCTAAACAAATTATCGATAGTGTTTTCAAAACCGTGGTGTCTCCTGGATCGATAAAACTGGGTGTCCACTCAATCTCAGAAATGGCATTTCCTGATTTTTCAGGGTTTTTCAGACCAGCTTTTCAAAATTTTCCAGACCTTTTCTTGAGAAGGGGTAGTTTTTTTTCGCAAGATGAAATTGTGCAGAAGAATGATTTACGATGCATAATGCCGAGCAACTTTTTTCAAAATAATTACTTTTTTCAAGATTTTTAAAATCTCCTCTTTCTGACCACAAAAACGATTAAAATTCAATTTTGAAAATTTTTGAATACTTCCAGTCTTAAAATTCAAACATTTCTTGGCAATTCAATGCTCCTCCTCCCCCCTCCCATAAAAAATCGAATCTTTTTTAAATACATGATTCTAGATTATTGATTTGAATCATTGACGGAGCTGTTCCAGACGAAATGCCGGAAATTAAAAAATTGCCCAACTTTTTCCGGTTTTCCCGAGAATAGACTACCTGTAAAAGTAATCAAAACGTAACCCATTTTTTCGATTTGATTTCATTATATTTAGCCTAGAAAATGCACAGGCTTCAAAGACTTACTGTTCGGAGCTGGAATGAAATGTTCGAGGCTTTCCAAGGCTTTTTGGGGCTTATGAGGTAAAAAACATTACGTACCAATTTATTAATCGGCAGAGTTACAATACACCCCAACTCCATTAAGTTTTTTCGACTTTTCAAAATTCAAAAATTAATTTTGGGCTAGCTCGAAAAAAAGAAGGTAAGTTTTTTTTTCACTCTTCCTAATCACCAGGTCATCCTCTCAAAACCACATCATTACGAACAAAAATCACATCACATATGCTCTTCAATTCAACCGTATCCGGCCTCTATTCCCCGTAAAAAGGCTTCATCTCCACCTCACGACAAAAAAATCTCATCTACAAAGTTCCTCTTGTCCGGATTCATTATTCCCGGAACGGATTACAGGCACTTGAACGCGAATGCAACCTCAACAGAACGGAAGCAGGTAAAACTTGCAAAGTAATTTTTAACCCATATTAGTTTATAAGGTAAAATAACAGGGTTAATAATTAAATTATACAATAACTTGGAGAGCTTCGTCGTAACAATGCCTACGAAATAAGACGAAAAAAACCTACAGGTCTAAACACACAACGCTCTGAGCCGCAACTATCAGAGAGAACTTTTCATCATCAATTATTTAACGTACTTATTTTGCACTCGTTTTTAAGCTTAATCAAGACCCTTTCCTCAGCGGATTTCAGACCTTCCACGGTAAACTTTTTTCTCCTCTGCCTCATCGTCGACCCGCAACCACAATTCTATGGTCGATTCTGAATCTTGACGAAAATTACATTAGGTGCTTTGAGAACGGGGAAAAAATCCAAATGAAAAACCGCACCACGAAAAAGAAAACACCGTAGATATTTTTTTTCTTCGCCGCCTTTTCCTTCTTCGGTTCCCCCCTGAAATATGCTAAAAAAGCCAAACACGTTGAATTTTATTGCATTTCGCGATTCCGCTTATCGCGTACGATAATTTCCGCCCGTATCTTGGTACAATATCGTTGTCGCAAACGCACGTTCTGGAGGTTACACCGTCACTTTTCTCATTTCGTCTCGTCGATTTTCGACCAAACAGAGAAAGAAAAACTGCTACGCGTTTAGCCGAGTTGAAGAAATTTCCTACGTAGCTCTTCTCGAGGTAGAGAACATCTAATGATATGCAAACTTTGAACTGTTGAACGTCTTTTTTAGTTCACGTATCAAATACCTCCGAGCGTATTTCTCGCGACCTTACGTCGATTTATAAAACGAGCTTTGTGCAATATTTTTATCATTCTTGCAAGCCTCCTGATGATACCGGCGCGCCTTATACGAGAAATGATATCATGCAAATGAGAATCTTACTGAGCATTTAAATTGCTAATGTGAAAATCAACCGAGGACAAGCTTCGTTAATCCAATTTAACGCTTCGCGTTCTAGATGAAAGATTCGCAACACGATACGGATGAAAGGACATAAAAAATGCCACCGTCATAGACTATCGCAAAAACACAACACGACTAATCGACCGAAATTATACGAAGATCAAAGCTACGACATTCGGCATCATTCGCATACATGTCTAGTTCACTCCTTCACCCTCTGAAAAAAACACCATAACTTATATTTGCGTGAAATCAAAATTTAAACAGATATCGTAAATAAAGACGAGTCGTAAAACGTAGAACCCATAAAAACTTATTCAGACTTATTGGCATCTGTTTTTTTTATGGCGAAGAATTTCTTCTTCATTTCGTAGGAAAATTTGAACTTTTTTTCAAGTTTTCTCATCGAAAAAAAAAAAACGGAAAAGTATCTTTTGAATATTTATGTACTTGTACTTTTGGTCCGTGTTTCAATACCTTTAAAAAATAAAACCGGTGTATCGAGATTTGAATAAAAATAATCTTAAATCTAAAGCTCCTTTTTTTTCGTTTGCGTTTTCTTCCTTTCTTCACTTCCTTTTTTCATGTTCGTGTTTTTTTTTTCACGAAGTACTTATAGTAGAATATCCGATTGCTACTGATTGCCTAGTAGTGGGCAATTTCGTCTCATTTACTAAGCCTACAGTATGGATTAGATTGGAATGAAGAAGTTGAAATTCCATTTTGCGAATCGTATTCGCAAAGTTGACCATACAGAAGGAATTACACTTGAAAAATACTTCTCTAAACTTGAATCAGTCAAAATCTGAAGATTGACTGAATGAAAGAGACGGAATCATATCACTGATTGGCAGTGAAATTTCCCTGATTCCACAGTTAATCAGTGAAATTTGACTGTCGATCAGTGAAAATATTACAGATTCAATTGGTAAATTTTTATTTTTGAATCCGTAATTTTTGCTTAACTACTGAAATGAATCAGTGAAAATTTTAATTTACTGGTTGAATCAGTATTTTTAACGATTGAATCAGTACTTGACTAAACTGATTGAATCGGTAAAATGTTATTTTTACGGATTCAAAAATGGAAATTAATCAATTGAATCAGTAATTTTTTCGCTGATTTCTACAGTGACATGATTCTGTTGATTTCATTAGTCAATTTTGACTGATTCAGGTTAAAAAGTATAAAATTGTCTGTTTCGTAAATTTTTAAAAAGTTGGTGCAATCGCACTTCAATTTTTTTCAATTGCAAACTGATTCAGATCAATTTTACTCTTGATTTTAATCAATCAAAAATGCCTCCAATGATTCCCTTTTTGATCAGCGACATTTTAGTACCAATCAGTGAAAAATTACTGCTTCAAATAGCGAGTTTTGAATTATTGAATTAGTAAAAATTAATTGACCGATGGAAATCAGTGAATTTTCATCATTGAATCAGCAAATTTTTCACTGATTCCTGTACAGCGACTCAATTTTGTCGAATTAAATCAGCCATTTTGACTGATTCAAATTAAGAGAGTAGAGATATTTCAGTGATCACCGAAACCAAAATGCACATTCATTTTGAAAATATCCATGTCAATGTTTACAACTTTTTCAAATTTCTGAATTACTTTACTCATCAATCAATAACGCTAGATTAAAAAAAAAAATGAAAATTCATTTTTTCAAAAAAAAAAAAAAATACTGTTTTTTAAAAAATATAAATGCTCACCAAATAAGTTCTAAAATACCTTTAAATTGTTCTTCAATTTAAAAAAAGAAAACGTTTTCGATTGAATTCGATTTCCGCCTATTTACGGAGAATTAGTACAAGTTTTTGTGTAATTGAAAGTCGTTAATCGATTTGTTTGTAGGTGTTTTTTTTTTTCATTCAATTCGTCTTGCCAAATGTCCAACCTTTTCAACATCTTCGATCCACCCCAATTATGAACATTTTCATTTTTTGAATGGATTATCATTTTATATTCATCTAGGTTACTGGTAAAAAAGTGAATTTGTGATGACAAAATTAAACCTTAAATTCCATAAATTTCTTTCCCATTTCAATATTGCAGTAGGTAATTATAAATTATATTTATATTTTCTCTTCCAAATTTTGTCAATTTAAATTAGGAACATCAATTTTTATGATCATATAATTAATTTATACCTTGGAAAACCGCAAGTTTTTATGAATATTGTTTTTATCATAGATAGGTACTGTTATTTGCCCTAGACTATGGGATACCATCAGTCCCGTTGATACCAGCCGCGTGAACATTAGCTCCCGCGATATTTCGCGTTATTTTCGCGTGCGGTTTTTTGTAACTTATTATTAATTACAGAACGCAACTGTTTAAAACATCACCGATGTAATTCGGTGCTCAATTTTTTCATACTTGAAGCATAATTCGTACAAACGGTATAAGTCAGGAAAGTGAAAAAATACAAATGGTGAAATGGTGTAAGTCAAAACACTGTATATTTGTAAAGGGACCTAAGTGTAACTTCGGTTTCAAAACAATAAAGTCTCTTTTCTCATATACAGGTTTTTTGACTTATACCATTTGTATTTTTTCACTTTCCTGACTTATACCGTTTGTACGAATTATGCTTCATTTTACGTTTTTTAGTAAGCCATGTGAACGGCTTACTGATAACGTGATAACGGACATTGCTTCTATTCGTTTTGGTAATTTTAGCCAATATGGCATAATTTATAATTGTTATTTTAATTATCCGAGTGCTTTTCAACATTTAATTGCGGATTTTTCCGCATTCGCGTCGATTTCGCTGAATTATGACTGGTGGTGGTAGCTCCGGCAACGCCGGCCCAGGCAATACGAAACAATCAAATCAACAGTCGAAAGCTGCTAAAGCAACTGATAAATTTGAAAGCCGTAAGTAAGTAATTCTTAATCTTTTCAGTTGAAAAAAAAAACGTTAAGCTGCTTGATCGGATTGGAAATTTTCCAATTTTTAGAACTTCATACCAATATTAAAATAGAAGGTACTTGATTATTCCAATTTTTCAATTCCAAAAAATTAAAAATTTCCATAGAGTTGGAATCGAATTTTGAAAAATTGAAAAAATTTACCAACGCCTTCATAACAAGGAAAAAATTTGATTTCATTCAAGTGAATATTTTTGGGGCATGGAATACAGACAATTCACTTATATTCTTCTCCGCTGAAACCGAATAACATTACTTGAATACCCGGCTACCTATTTCCAACGCATCTAATTAATAATTACGTTCCCTTGTTTAATCTTCACAAATTGCCATCTAATCGATGTTCCAGATTCTAGATGAAAAGTAGTTATTATCATATTCATGATATTAAGGTTATTCGAAAGCCTTTGTTGAAGGCCTTTCTGTGCACGTTGTAAAAACAACTGATGATTTTAAAAAATTATTAAAACGCGGAAACAGTCGAAGTAGGTCTTTTTCAATTATTCGTACTTTATTTAGTGAATTTCATACGTAATCTAGTTCAATTACCCATACCCATTATTATGTATAATGTATACCGGGTGCTCGATTAATTCTGGAGTCCCCCTGTACTTTTTGTGGTAAAAATTGTGAGTTGGCAATACTTTGTATTTGTTTATTAAACAAAGTATTACCAACTTACGATTTTTAACACCAAAATGTGCTGGGGGAGTCCAGAATTAATCGAGCACCCGGTATTTGAATGGTAATTTTCAAATTTGAAAGGTACCCAAGTTTTCTTCTTCAAAATTCTCAAGGTTTCAACTAAGGATTCAAGTCCCAAAATCATTTTTTACTCCGTTTAAAAAAACACTTTAACGCTAAAAAAAAATTAAAATTTTGCTCAAAGCTACCGCGAGGCTCCGTAAGCTAAAAATTGAAGCCTCCGTCTAAAAAACAACCATAGTCCATCAGGTTGACGCTGATTGGTTGTGAATATCAAGTAATAACATTCATCGAACTTAATTTTTAGCCGTAAAAAACGTTCTGAGCATATTATTTCACTCTCCGATAAAATTTCATTTATGGACTATAGTTGTTTTTTAGACGGAGACTCAATTGTAAGTTACCAAAACATCAAAGAGGAAACCGGTTTGATTTGCGAATGTTAAGTTTCTTTTTTAAATTTTCAAGAACAAAACTAGGGATCCCAGTCCCAAAATCATTTTCCAATCCATTTGAAAAAACACGTTAACACTAAAAAAAAATCAAAATCTTGCCCGAAGTTACCGAGGCTTCAGAATAACTAAAAATTGTAAACTATGATTATTCAAGAGCCTAAATTTAATTCACACAATTTAGTCCGGTGGCAGATTGCATTTTTTTAAGACATAAACGGCGAAAAATGATAATGGCGTGAAATTTGGTATGATGAACTAGGACACCATAAGGAATTTTTCGAGCCCGGGAGGCCATCGCCAGACCCCATAGGAGAGGGAGGGGGAGGTTCAATGACAGCAAAACAGGACCGATGACCCGATTTTGAAAAATGGGGGGCTGAACCGTCCTTTGAACCTTCCCCCTCCCCCTCCTATGGGGTCTGGCGATGGCCTCCCGGGCTCGAAAAATTCCTTATGGTGTCCTTGTTCATCATACCAAATTTCACGCCATTATCATTTTTTGCCGTTTACTTACAGTATGCCACTGGACTAATTTTCTCGTTCAAATTAGGACCTGATAAAACGCTAACAATACCAAAGAGGAAATTTCGAAGAGATGGTATTGCCGAAAGCTAAAAATAGAATTGAACAACGTTTTCACGAAAGATTTTAGAATAGTAAGTTTTCTTTTTCAAAATTTTCAAGAATGAAATTAAGGATTCAAGTTTCAAAATCATTTTCCAATCCCTCTGGGGGGAAAAAAACACTTCAACGCTGAAAAAAATCGAAATCTCGGTCGAAACTGCCGAGGCTCCTGAATATTTGAAAATTGTAAAATATGATTATTCACGAGCCCAAATTTCATTCACACACTTTTCACCTTCAAATTAGGAGCTGATAACACATGCTACAAAAACCAAACCATATGAGCAAAAAGTGTAGTCAAAGACAACCCGTAGCATAAAATTTCAGATACGTTTCTTATCGCACCGACAGACGAAAAGGATAAAACTGAAGAATAAAATACGCCAAGGTTTCGCTCGCTAACTTAGGTAATAGCGTTTAACACCCGGTATATTGTACACTTTCGCACATTCGGATACGTTTTCTGGCGGTGGCATGGCATCGCGATGCGCACCGAGCCGAGTGTTTTTAAGAATCGGAAACAAACCATTCTTCTCTGTTGTTTCATCAAGCAACATAAAGAAACTCTTCTGCACTTCATTGTTGTATATACGCATTTAAGAGAGTTACAGACTCGGCGCGAAATTTACGATTATACAATTATACACGAGTAGAAAATATACACTACATCAGACACACCTAACTATTACACTAGTCTAGAATTTCCTCCTATTTCGGTACATACATTCTTCTCGAGTATGTGAGCGAAGAAGAATAAGTTACTTTATGTGTAAATAAGTCGAATAAGTGTAAAGATACGATATATTATATTATGAAGTGTAGTTTACCGCCGACTCCGCCGTCGCCACTCGAACAATGCGAATAAAAAGCCTTCGTATATATACCTACTCGTATAGTTCATGAGCATCAGCAAAGGCATTTATTAGATGCGTGCCCCCAGTTCACCCTGCCAATGGATTCTCTCACATCGCAGCAGTGGAACAGAATGGCAGAAAAGTAGAACAGACGATGATGCTTATTGCCAGATGTGCCAAATAAACGCCATTTATGCTAACAACCTTGCCACACGTATAAATGGCGATAGGTACCTATACCTATACGAAGCCAGAACTGTACGTAAACATTGTACATGACGATGATAGCCTACTATAGCTTTTTTTCATTTCAAAAGCCAAAAACCAGCGTGCCGGATGAAGGTAGTAAGTTTTTATTAATTTTTCAGCCGCAGCTGAAGAAGGAAAGGGGAGTACAGGGAGTGTCATTTGTTTAGTATAGGTTACCGATACAAATCCACTCGTACATTTCGCGCTGCTCCAATTCTCGCCTCGTTTTTTAAAAACTGGAATGAAAGTCCAACGAATGTGGGAAATGCTGCAAGAAAACGAGTTGGTTTTCTTTTTCCTTATATTCAATATCAAGTATCCGAGTTATAGGCAAAATATCAATTTTGGGGTGATTTAATTCCACTCGAGAGGTTTCTGGCATTGAGAGGGGCTTAGTTGTTCGGTATTGTGTCCTGAACCAATTAGCAGGGCATAGGAATCAGCAAAAAGTTGACCCCTGACTTCAGCTTGACTCCGGAATCAAAATAGAAAGTTGACTTCTAACTTCGGTGTCAATTTCAGACTTTAACTCTTGACTTTCGGAGTCGATTTCAGACATCTACTCTCGATTCCGGCTTGACTACGGAGTAAATTTAGAGTCAGTTTGACTCAGACTCTGAAGTCGACTCTAATTCACTGCCAATTAGGCGGAAAAAAAACTTCAATTACGGATCTATCGATCGAAGGAACATTTTTTCAAGAGTTTTTCCAACTCTAAAAACTTTTTCATCCCGCAGCATTACTTCACTACAGTAAAAGTCCGATTATCCGATTTAATTGGGGCAAGGGAAAGTCGGATACCCAAAACAGTCGGATAATCGAAAGTGATGACTTTCATCAAGGAAATGGACTCAGAATTTTATAATAGGTACCTAACAAGGCAGCAATCTCAATTTAGAAGTAAAATTTTGAGGCGAAACAAAAAATAGATCTAAAGTACATTATGAAACCACCCCATATTCAAAATTTTGGATTCTCAAGTTCATTTCTTGAATTTTGGCGATTTTTTTTGAAATTTTAAAATTACTCGGAAAATTTTGGATTTTCCAGCTGCTGAGAAAGTTCCAAAAAAATTTTCGTATGAACTTCAGCTTTTATAATTGCGGATTACCCACAATGATGACTTATTTGATCGATTAAACCACTAGGTATTTTCACGAATTTGCAACCTCGAGTTAAAAATGTTAAAATCCATATTTTTCAACAGAAAATTTACTTTTGACTCATTTTACATTTTTGTTCAGGCTCAAAATTTCATTTCGAGTTAAAATACTTCGATCCTCAAGTAAACTTTCAAACAAAATTGAAAAATTCTATCTGAAAGAAATTAAAACGTTTTCAGAAAAAAACGGTAATACTTAATTGATGAATTACGAAAATCACTTTTTTTCAAAGAATTTAGTACATAATTATCTCCTGTTCAGTCTCTGCAAATATTTCTTTTGCAGTAAAATTTCGCCATTTTCGAACACTTGAATAATTCTTGAATAATGATAGAGGCCGCTGCTTGAAAAAAGTATCATACTTCATCATAATTTTATCAAAAAATTGCTTTTAAAAAATCTTGGAACTTGAAACTGAGTTTCAAATTCGAAACTAAACCTTGTCGTACTGTACTTGAACCGAACTTCGAAATTCGGGTTTGAAATGAAAAATCATTGAACGGCAATGAAAGCAAGGATCATCAGTAATTAGACATGAAAAAAAAAAAAAAAATGGAAAAATAGTCACCAGAACCGGATATCACTCTCTAAATCTGAATCAGTCAAAAAACTGAAAATTCGCTGATTAAACAGCGAAAAGTGGGCAACTATTAATCAGTGAAATTTGACTGTCAATCAGTGAAAAATTACTGATTCAATTAGTGAATTTTCATTTTTGAATCAGTAATCTTTTTTCAACTACTGAAATGAATCAGTAAAAATTAAAATTTACTAATTCAATCGGTGAATAATTACTGATTCAATCAGTGATTACTTACTGATTCAATCGGTAAATTAAAATTTTTACTGATTCGATCAGTAGATTCAAAAATGAAAATTCACTGATTGAATCGGTTAAATTTTCACTGATTTCTTCAGTTGCACACTTTGGTCTTATTAATCAGTGAATTTTGACTGATTCAAGTTTAGAGAGCGTGCCTGGGAGCTCTAAGGATCGAGAAGATGAACCAATCATATTTAGCGTTAAATTGGATCGATTGACCTATTTTTATCCCGAAAGCGTCGTATTGGACGCCAGGAATATTCTACCCGAAAAAGAGTGGAATGAAATCAGCAAGAAGGATTTCAACAGTTTGAAACGTAAGTTTATTCTGTATAATGGTTTAAGAAACAGGCGCAGGCGTTGAAATAAGTTTATAGTCCATAAAAAGTTAAGAAACAGGCGTCGAAAATTTTAGTTTTGATTTTCGTGGTAGTATAATATGAAGTATTTTGGATGTTAGATATCTCAAGCTGAAGTGTTGTGAAAAATGAAGTACCAATTTCAAGTGCAAATTTTTCTACATTGCCAAGTCCAACAGGTTTTTTTAAAAAAAATTCTCAAACAGCCTGTTCGACAACACTTCCTCATGTGTTGAAAAACAAAAGTACCGATAAAAATTCCAGCGGAAATGGGAAATGCCGGAAATTTCAAAATTCTCCGACTTTCCCCTGAATTTTCCAGGCGGTCCAAATTCCCTGACTTTTCTTGGTTTTCCCGATTTTCCAGAGAATGGACACCCGTCCCTGGAGAGGAGAGATAAATTTCCTTTTTTCTATCTTCATGTCGGTACCAAAGATAATTGTTCTGCGATATTAAAAAGAGTGGAGATGGCAGAATGAAATGAAAATTTTCGAGCAAATTCGCCAAAAGTCTCCATTCAACCTGCATGTGATACTGCGATAGATGGAAATCGAGAGTCAATCCAGCCAATCTGTCCCTGGGACAAGCGGGGCACAAAATACACCCGCGCCCTCAGAGGAACAAGATTCTGAATCTTCAGAGTGTATAGGCAGGTTGAGGAGTGTGAGGGAAACATGGTGTAAGATCAGGAAACCCAAGAAAGAGGAACCCTTACTAAAAAGACAGGTCATAGATACAATTTTAGAGGCGTTTGATCTAATTAAAGGTAATTCAAATCTCGTTTGGGCTAATTAAAAGGGGCAAGGATGGAAGTCTTTTTTGTACCCACTGCCATTTCCTCATCGGCTATAGTTAAGCAAACCCCGGACTAATTTGCGTTAAAACAGGAACTCGAAAAAGTAAATGAAAATTTAGATGAAGTCAATAAAGTAATCCAGGTGAAGAATGTAGAGCTTAATAAATCGGAAGCTGAGAGAATAAAACTACTCGAAACCTGTGAGACCCTCAAAGCTGAATTACAGAATAAAAAAGACCTACACAATAAACTGGTGGAGAGTTTTTTCTTTTATTCTAATCGAACACCTTAGTTTAGGTTTGCCTATTTATATTTATATTTTTCAATTTTAATGCTCATTCCGGCACTAAAATTTTACACTTTTTCAAAGATGATTGGTAGGTAACATCATTGCAGTTATTCAAGTAGGTATTAATACAATATACTAATGACAACATCACACTTCTTAAAATTTCGAAATCTATAATTTGAGGAGAAGGAACCTTGAGAGCGGGTTTGAGGGAGCGGGAGAAAGTAAACCTACACTTGATCTTTCTCCGGTCCTAATGGTCAATTTTATATCAAAATTGAATCCATTCGAGATTGAAAATCATTAGAAATAATATGGTACACTTCTACACCAATTTTCTACAAAAATGGAATTGAAACAAAATAATTTGATGAATGACAAACTCGAAGAAAAATTGAAAGAAAAGAAATTCCTTTCTGAAGATTCGGGTAAAGAACATCTGCAATTTTTTCGTTTACGTAGATGAATACATTATTCTACACCAACATCAATTTCTCTAAGAAAATGCAATACGTCACAATAGAAGAAAGAACAATAAAAAATCTCATCGTCAAATTTCAGGAATACGACCCCTGATCAAATTAAATGCCACGAAGACTTCATTTTTATTCGATTTGTGCTGAAAAATATTCAAATTAAGGTAGTAATGACCGCCTCAAAAAAAATCAAGAATTACACATAACAACATTGGAAAAATAGTACCTAATGGAATAATTGAAAATTTTATTCAAAGTTCGTTTTGGAGCGACCAATTGAGAATTTTCAGTAAAAAGCTGTTGATTGGGAGCACTAGTACATATTTACTTTATTAATGGTAGTCTACAAGGAAGTTTTTTTTGGTCAATTACTTTTTCAATATTAAATCAGCTAATTAAAACAAGTATTTATAAAATCATTCTATTTTTTTCAAAATAATGTTTTTAAATTTTTGTTGGTTCAATATAACATTATATTGATACAGACAAAACATAATTAACACATCACGCTAATACAATGAGGGAGGCGCAGGGTCTCAACGAACTAACTTCTGAGTTCGCTGTGGTAGCAGTTTCTAGCAAGGTTTCTAGACGAACTTCAGTCGCTCTGGTCAAAGAAGAGGGTTTAAAAAAGAATTTTTCAAATGTAAATCGGTGTAGATAATAGGCGTCTATTGCTTCCATTAAAACAAAAAAATCGTGAGATTTTATTTTAATAAGTTTGTTATTAATTACTTTCAATAAATACTTTCTTATTGATTATTATTTCAATGTATTTCAACGTGTATCAGCATTTTAATGGAAAGGGCGTTTTAACCTTGAAGATAAACTAATGATCAAAATTTTCAAACTTCGCCAACTTCACCTTTCTATTTATAGGTTCATCAATAATTATGTATTATGTAAAAATATTCACATTTTGTGGATCATCAACTCCTTTAAGACAGTAGGTCTAGGTACCTAGCCAAAAAGAGATGGAAATATTTTCGAATGTAACATTTTGTAACAGCAATACTTTCACAATGCTTATCCGATAAAGAAAGTTGTAGCACCAATAACAAGGAAACAAGTAAGTTTTTTTTCTAGGTGACATTAAAATTATACAATGGAACAAAGAGAAAGTAATGTTAAAATCACAGCAATGTTAAAATCACAGCACCTTGTTTGCATTCGGAATGCAAAATGCATAGTGTTTAATAAAAGTGTACAGTATAAATTTTTTCCATTTCATTGCTTATTCTTCACAAATAATAAAAATATTGTGAAATTGGACATTCTTGATTCAGAAATCACCGATCCCAATTCTACAATGACCAGACACATAGACTATTCTGCAATCCGTATACTCATGAAATCGATTGCAAAAACAACTCAATCTCGGAACAAAATTTCCCAGCAGAAAGACACGACTGGGCCGTCGATAAAACATACCCCGCATTAATTCTCTTAATCGCCAAAAACCACCGGTAACCTTTTCTTTCTTACAACGACCTTCAAAAAACTTTACTTCTTCAACAAACTAAAAATCGTTCACGCATCTAATCCGGCTTCTTAAACACTCGTGAAGAAGGAAAAAAACACCCCTACCGAACTCATTTTTCCGATCCGACTGAACAAAGGTACTTAACTTAGTTTAACAAACAACTTTTCCTGTACTTTTAAACAAGAGGTCAACAAACCGAGATGGTGTTTAAATATTTGGTATTTTTTTGGCAATAAGTATAGAATGACAAGTGGAGATGGAAAATTTTTTGTCAATTTTTTCTATTTGAAAATTGCTAATAACACTTTTCTGTCTGAAGGTATACCTAGCTGTTATTACACGATGGTGAGCATTTCAATGAAAACTCAAATTTCATTAAATTTTATGAGTAACCACAGACCCTGATTGTGCAAAACATTTAATAAAATCAATGCCATGCCATAGACAAAAGGATCGAAAATGAAAAAAGAAGAACAAAAGTCATCAATAGGAAAACTCAACGTTAACTGAATTTTACTAAAACAAGAGCTGTAACCCCCTGCGAAAAAAAATCTAACATCAAAATAAGCCAACCTCTCGTGGAAAAAATTATCAATATCTGTTGCACCAGATTAAGTTTCCGTTCCGGGTAACGCTCCCATATAACATTTCGTGTAATCTTGACCCTTTAGATAATCTAAAACTTGAACTCGGCAAAACTATTCGTAATTTGATTAACATTAACGCGAACTCGTCGAATTTTTCTTCCAGATTTCGCGTACATAGCCCAGCGCAGAGAAGAGAGACGATTTAATTCGGTAGATCTTTTCTCATTTAAAGCTCGTCGTTGTTTCGAAGTTTTTCGCCAGAGTGAGAACGAAGGGAAACGGCGAAGAAGTCGTATCAACGAGAAAACGACGACGACGATTAAATCATTTAAACGGACGTCTTTGCAATCTAGTTTCGTTTCTCGTGTTGAACGAGGTGGGGCCAAGGGGGAAATAAATAGAAGCCAAAAACATTGCGAAAAGAAAAAATACACGATTACCTACAGGTGCGATACGAAGAGAAGAGATGTCGTATTGTGTCGATGACCTATTGCTCCTGTAACGTTTTGGAATTACCTCGGAATATTTTCAAATTTACAGCCATCGTTTGGGAGAAAGCGAGCGGCTGCGGGGGAAACAAATAGAATTTATAAAAGGATAAAGCAAACGATAAATTGGGAGGGGAAAGACGCCGGTTTATACTCTCCAACTGTGAACATTATATCTTCGCTTCGACGAAAACAAATTACCTCGAAAAACCCAATATAATAAAAAACAGTATCTTGAAAAAAATACGTGTAGCGTAGGAGGATGAAAGGTACCAGAAAAAGGAAGGAGGAATGAGAATAAACTTATTTTCAGCTTACGTCGAATCGAAAGAATTTTCTGCGGCGTGTCAGAGAAGATAATAGTGCTGTGCAGGGAAAGGGGCAATGGAACGTAATAGAAATACTTGAACAAAAGGAACATAAGATAGAGGAATAAAAAAATCTGCAAACTGTGATGGATTTTTTCATAAGATATTATATTGCTTATATATAGGAATAGAAAACATGACGGAACAATATTGCTGTAACATTTACTAGATCTGAGAAATTAAAATTCTTGCCGTTTTTTGGAGTTTTTTGTCATCTTTAAAATTATTTTCTGGTTTCTAATTGGCTCAATAGACCAATTTTCCCTGCAAGTACACTCGTTTCAAGGAAATGACCATTTCCACCTAATGGAGTTTGCAGAATATTTCGTTGTTATGCGACCAAAACCATTCTGAGATGGAAAAATCGTTATTTCCAAACTGAGTTAACTAGATACGAATGATAAAATTACCAATGAGTGATATAATGCTCAAGCTCAAGAAAAATATTTTCAATTGAGGTTTTTTGGTTCAGTCTTAGAGAAAATTTCGCGGCAAATCGATTGGAGCAAACCGCTGACATCTAGAAAACTTATTTAGAAAAAAGTCACACCTCGAACTTTCTTTAATTCTGTCAAAAAATCTCTCTTTTTTTGTGCCTTGCCCACCAAAACGTAATATTTCAGGGCAAACTAAGTGTCCACAACCAAAATGACGATGACAAAAATTGTAGAGAATGAAATTTCCTAGGTATCTGTTAAAAGTCGTTAGATTTTTCTGGGAGGTATAGATTTCAAGATATTTCCGAGTAAAGTTGATCATTATTGGAGGTAGGTAATATAGAAAAAAATTGAAATTTTTGTGTTTTTTTTCTCAGTTTCCTCCACCAGTGTACATTTTTAAACAAATATCTCAAAATCCATGCCTCCCAGAAAAATCTAACCACTTTCAACAAATAGGAAATTCTATTCCCTACAATCTTTGTCCTGTTATTTTCGGTGTAGACGTTCAGTTTGCTCTGAAATGGAAGGCAAGGCACAAAAAATTTAGATTTTTCTTACAGAGTTCAGGAAATTCGAAGCTGTAAGATTTTCTTTCAAAATAAGATAGAATTCGAGGTTTGCTCCATACGATTCCCAGTAAAATTTCCTATACGAGTGAGCCGAAAAAAATAATTAAAAAATTATTTCCCCAAATCTGTATCTATAGTACTGGAAAACCCTCATACATAGTGGTTAGTAATGGGTATTGACAAAAATTGTAAAAATGTTAAATTTAAAAAGTGGCGATGAAATTTGTGGTGAAAAACATGCAATCCAGCACACATTAATATTTCAAATGAAAAATGACCATTTTTTAAGTTGAAGCATTCTATTTTATAGATGAAAAAATAACCATTTTTTAAAATGTTAAGTAGGTATATTATTTTGTTTATGTTTGTACTTTTCTTTTATACATAGATTAAATATGCGCTGTTCGTACCAGTCATTCAATTGCAGAAAAAGTTAGAACTTTGAAACTAAACACACTACACACGCACCTCATCATAAACTCAAGTAATTTCTATAGTTGCCACATCACAAAACTCTGAAAAAAAATGGTGAAACATAGCCAATGACAAAAAAATCATCAAGGGCATAGTTCCCATAATTTTTTGCCTACTCTTTCGCCTGCCAATTACATTGGTCTCATGAGAGTTCATTAAATATTAGTTTACGCATAATGAGAGGGATGAAATTGGTTCAAATTTGTAAATCTGCAATTGTCAAGATGATGGGTTTATTAATCATTTTTCTGTTATTTACTTTCAGCGCAATGAGATTTTTGTGACGTTGTTTACAAACTATCTTAATGCACTTTATGAAGCGACAGAGGCGAAGTTTCGTGTAGTTTTTCCAGAGCCTTAAAGATCGAACTCGAAGACAACGTATCATTTTATTTTAATTTTCTATTTTTAGATGATTATTCGATTAAATCGTTTCCGTTTGTTCTTTTCTCTTCTGTCACCGAGGGAATGTCCTCACCTGCTTAGTGGTAACACTGGGCCAGGTGTCCGCGTATCTACTCCCAGTGTATGGAAACGTACCTGGGTATAGTTGTTGAACCATCGCCTAACCGGAAGGCTGTGTGGTTAAAATATATGTTTATGCAAGTAATTCATGTGTTGTGTAGTTATTCATGTACCCTTGGGGTAAAAGTGTTTAAAGTCTCTTGATGGCTTATTGAGCCATAAATTGTGTTATACGTGATAAGTCAGGAGAAGGTAAGGCCATAAGACCTACCATGCGCAAGTAGGCTCCTTCCTCCCTGTCACTTCATTTTATTATTCTTTTTCAAAGTTCAAGTTCGAACAAAATATGTACTTCAAAACAATCTACAACTGGGTCTGATTGCAGACCAAATTGTTATAATTTTTATCCAATTTACCACCCGTTGTGCAAGTTCCACATTTCCGAGCCACAGGAGACTTGTGGCTTTTTTTGGCACATTATTTCAGCCAATCAGAAGGCTTTAGATTACTACGCGTAGTAATTCCACATTTTTTCACAAATTTTCACATTTTGATTTCATTCATGATTTCGCATGTAAAAAATGGAATAAAGTGGGAAAATTTCCCAATTTGTCAAAATCTGCATTCAATAAAATACAAAATGAATTCTAACTGATTTATTATAGATAGGTAGATGTAAAAATTATAAAAATGCAGTTACTCAACAATGAAAATTAAAAAGACACCAGGGACACCACGACCATAGATAACCATACTACACGTAATCAAAAAAACTCAATGAATTTCTCATGAAGCTTTCGCCACCATGAAGCATAGCCATCTATTTTCAAGGGAAGGGAAATGAGGAATAAAAATTTTTTAACCAATAGGAATAGCGACTTTGTGAGAAATATGTGGCCATGTTTTGACACAGCCAATTTCGATTTGAGGTAAATGTGAAAAAATGTTAAAAATTACGTTATCCTAAATTAGGTAAATTAGAAAAACTTTCACAAATTTTCACAATTTTCCACATTTTTCCACTTTTTGAAATGTGGAAAATAAAGCCACAAGTCTCCTCTGACGTCATATTTATGAATGAAAACGGCACATTTGTGGCTTTTCACATTTTCACAAATGTGGAACTTTGCACAACGGGCAGGAAAAAAGTTCGATTTAAAGTGTAAGATTCTCGACAGAGGCAAAATTTCGTGTATATAGTTTTTCCGGAGCCTTAAAGATCGAACACGAAGACAACGATCAAACTTGAAGACAATGTGTCATTTCATTTCAATTTTCTATTTTTAGATTGCACTTGAAGAAAGGTAATTTTGAATATTCGATTAAAGTACGCATGGTTTTCTCGTTATATAGAATATTTTACGAAAAAATTGAATTTGAAAATTGTGATTTTTCGAATTCAATTTTTTCGTAAAATATTCTATATAACGAGAAAACCATGCGTACGTTTTCAGATATCATCTTGACAATTGCAGATTCACAAATTTGAACCAATTTCATCCCTCTCATTATGCGTAAACTAATATTTAATTAACTCCCATAAGACTAATGTAAATTGGCAGGCGAAAGAGTAGGCAAAAAATTATGGGAACTATGCCCTTAATGCACGAAAATGATTCAGGAAAAAACCAATTATTTATGGCAAAAATTTCGTGCATCTGCCATAGGCCGAAATAAAAAAGCTAAAGCAACAACTTTCGAAATTGGAAGAAGAAATCGACCGAAATGACGACTCGCTAATTAAGACAATTCGCGGAAAGACGACAACTAACAGAGACGATTAGACAATCAGAAACGGAAAATTCTCAGTTGTACTACAAAAAACAGCAAAATTCCATTATTTTGGTGAAGATCGTGATTTTCAAAGTTTTTTAGCAGCTTGAAAAGAAGAAATTAATTATAAAATAAGTATTTATAGTTAATCTCTACAGAAAATTAAGGATTCGCGAATTGTTTCAAGCGAAACAATTACATAGAAAATGATTGGGGGGCAAATTCAACATGAGGGGAGGCTTGAGCCTCCCATGTCCCCTCTCTATCTCCAGCTATGCAAATGTCTGACCAAAATGATACATACGAGCTGAAAATCCCTGAACAGGGGTTGAAAGTAGGTATACATTACAACGAGGTAAACTATAAGCATGTACATTATAAGCGAACACTAAAATAATTTAATTCGATTAAGTACTACTTCAAGTTCAGATTTTTTAAAATTTATTGTTTTCTAAAGAAATTTTCTACTCTAAAATGTTTGTAATTTTTCACAGAAATTTTCAACTGCGTGTTTTCCATTCAAATTTCAAAATTCCTTCAATAATTTCAGATTTTAAAAATAAAAAAAAATTGCACTGTGAGTAAGTAATCACATCGTTTTTTTTTTTTTCAATTTCAAGTATACGTTCAAAATTTTAAACCGATGAAATATTTACGATTCTTGTTGAATTCAAACACTTGCAAACAATCGGAATCCCCGATATTTTAAATTGAGGTAAAGTACCAGACAGAAATCTCACAGTTTTTTTTCCTTTCAGCGTCTCTAAGGGTGCTTTACAGTCAAGATAATTCATTCGATTCCGAGGGTTTCGAAGGTGGTACGAGTCGACGATGGGTTTAAATGCGTCGTCGCGTCGTAGACTGATTGATTAAAAGGATTTCTATGCTCAAGATTGCGTAGATATTATTTTTCTGTCTCGGTTATATGCCAAGTACCCGATGAATTCGAGACAAAGGCACAATATAGCACAGCATACTCATTGGTGTGTAATTTTTCACGCATCGTTTGCGACGATGATACGAATGTGTAGGTAGGGTACTTTACCTGCATTATGAAAGTACCTCTAATACCGAAGAAAAATGGGGAAACTTTTTACGCAAATTAAAAAGAAAAGAGCATATGCATCAGCACGTACGTTTTTTATAATGCACAATGAGTATTCGCCATTATCCAACTGATAACTTTCGAGGAATAAAATTGAATTATAAAATCGTCGACGAGGACGAAGTTTTTGCTGATGGCGTATTGAAGAAAATGTTCAATGAAAGTCGTGACGGAATTTGTTACGCCAATTCGAACACCAATTTTTTTTCACCATCGAGATCCTGCGAGCGATGAAGAGATGATAATGATGGTGTGAGAATGAAAGGTGGTTAGATGAGGAAAGAAAGAGGAAATTACATCTATACGTCATTATTACGACGACTCCAAAGAGGGGGAAAAGGGGCAAGTCTGAAAGAACTTAATTAAAAATAAATAAAAGAAGAATTTTTTCGTCGAATGCAATGAAAATAGTACTACGGGAGAATGTAATGCTTCAAGGTGAAAGATGATACGATAGTCTGGATGGTGGTTTTTTCCTAATGGATTCGTATACCACGCTAGAGTGAGACAAGGGGCGTATTTAAAATGAAATATGAATTTTTACGGTGGAAAATACAGATGAGCGAGATTATTAACGATGTTCTTTTGGTTGTTGTTTTTCTTTGTGTATTTTTTTCCTTGTTTCTTTTTTTTTCAACTCATTCGGAGGTATTCGAAGAATGAATTATTTCGGTCCGTCTTTTTCTTTTACTTCTTTTTTCTGCATGTAAATTTGTCGCAGCGTGGTTGTTTACCCTTTAACCGGAGTATAACGAATGGCGTAGGTTTCCGGTTAAATGGTATTTTTAGTTTTTTTTTCCGAAAGGGTGCCCGGTGCGGTGGTTATTTTGTTGTTTTGAAACAATTGTACGCGTGTATAGTACTACGGACGCTATAGAAGAGATGTATTTACGATCGTTTATCTTGTAATGAACTTTTTTTCAACTGGAATTATTCTCAGAGAGGTTTTTTCGGCGGTTTGGAGGGGTTTTCTGAAGAATGGTAAGGCAGCAGGCGACGCAGGATGCAGAATAGTGCTGCTGGCGAAGTTTCGTGTAGAAAGCTTGACAATTATCATAAATTATTTAGCGCCAGTTGCGGTCGCTCTGGTGCGTAATTTAGGTTCATTTAAGGCGCTGCGATGCTCCTGGTTTTTATTTTTTTCAAGCTTCTCCGGTACGCCGTCGAGACGCTTTGAAAGTTGAAAGAAGCCAATTAATTATTCGATTCGAGATTCGCGCGAGAATTGTGTGAAATTAAGCTTTCGAAGGCGGTCGCAATACGAGGAAGTGAAGACAGAGACTGGTGTGAGAATGAAGAGGGCGTTTGTGGCTCGAATTAACGGTTTTCGAACGAGCCGAATTAGTATGGTGGTGATAATGCAACGTACCAAGGGATGGTAATTTCGCACCCTGGGGATGGGAAATCGCCGAAGTGTTTGATGCTGCTGCAATGATATGGCTTGTTTTATTTTTCAAATACAGGCGAGGTGATTTTGCGAGACTTTTTTTTAGAATGAATTCAAAACCATGAATATTCTTCAAACACCACATTTACAGATTGAAAAAATTAAAAAAATCCCTCAAAGTGTTAATTTTTCCATTTTAAAAAGGGCTGTGGTAAGCTGTATTCAAGATTTTCACGATATTGCGATAGGAACATCAAAATTTCCATTTATTCGATGTACATATAGATAAATTAAATATTGAAACCGACAGTTGAATCAATTTCAATCAACCTGTTGCCCATAAAATTGAAAATTCCAGAGAATTAATGATTTTGAATGGGGTTTTCAACGAAACAGCTCCCGACAAAAATGATGCCCGAGGTGAAATTTAATTTTATTGAATTCTTCATCCTTACTTTTGGCTTTACTACTCTGAGCATTATTCTTAAATTTGAAATCTGACTCAATTTAGGACGCAGAAAAATCAGAGACAGCTGAAAAAAAGATTGTAGTCTGGAACTTGACTATCGCCTTTTTTTTTTTTGCCAAAAATCCTCTTCAGAACGATGTAATTAATCGATTCCATAAAAAAATTTTCAAAAAATCTCGGGACAAGTGATAAGTCTGAGATATTTGGTAGTTAAGTTCTTGTTTAAATTCACCGCGAGTTATCTTTTTTCAAAACTTGACAACCAAATTTCTCTAGGTTGTCCTCGAAATTTTTCACAATTTTTTAATGGAAATACTTAGTCGGAGTGTTTTAAAGGGGACTTATGCTCAAAAAAAGGTAGCTGAGTATTTTCTAAAAAAAAAAAAAACACCATTTGCTGAAATATCATCAGTGGTGACTGGTGATAAAGAATTCGATGATGGTTGGTTCTTGTATGTTTATGGTTTGAAGCAATGGAAAACCTTGGTTCTAACAATGGACAAGTTGCACGAAATTTTTTTTTTTTCAAAAAAAAAAATGATATATCGGAAGTAGATATTAAAAGATGAAGATTTAAAAAAATATATCAAAAATGGGTCCATTAGGACCCGCGAAATGATTTTTCGAAAGTGCGTTTTTTTTTTCGTAGCTCTATCACGCATTTTGACTTTGAGTTAATTGTTCCAAGTATTTTTTCCATTCTCTCCAAAACTATACGACCGATTTTTTTTCTGTTTGTTATTGTGCACGGTAGTTTTTCTTGACATTTCAACACAACGATTTCAAAAACCGTCAATTTTTTCTGTATTTAGGTATGTTGAATTAGTTTATACAGTTACTGAGCTAATTATGAATGATTTGATAAAATTTTTGGGATAAAGTTAGAATTTCTCCAAATCCTCTTTCTACAATCAAAGGTTGTTGGCCATGTGGTTTCTGAGGAAATAGGACCCAAATAAGTGAAATTACCGTTTTTTCATTCTCAATTTCCAAAAACATAACTTTTTACAATTGCAAAAAGTTTTTACAATTGTAAAAGGTTGTTCAAAAAATTCATGTAGGTACTATTATGTTTTTATTTTTCATGAAATGCGGGAATTTTTTACCACAATATATATGTCAAGTTTTTTATTTTCGAGAAATACAAATGTACATGCGTCGCTGACCAGTACCTATAAATAAGATGTAATTTGGAATGAGATTCAAGTGGTATATGTAGATAAATACGAGTCATTAAGAGAACAAAAAACCTTACATTAATGAGGATGATTGTGGCCGTCTATGAAAAAAAGATGTATGTATTTAAACCAATTTCCCAACAAAATATAAATCTTTATTATCATTTTGTTAACTAAACATAGATCAACGAATTCTGAAAAAATAACCACTGGAAAAAAATAGAAGCTCCAGCAAATAGTTTGAATTTAGAAATTTCAAACTATTTGGAAAAATTGATAAAATTAAAAAAATTACATAATTTCGGGAGAGTTGACATGCGGAAAACATACAAAATGCATCAATAAGGTTGTTCAATTTCACTCCAACATTTTTGTAGGTTCTTGCTTCATCCAATACACGAATGAGAAAATAAATGAATAAAAAATAAAACGCGGAGGTAAGTTGAATTTGAACTTTTTCGCGATATAGCAACAGAAAATCCAAAATTCCAATTTTCTCGGCTTCGTTAGAGGTGATCTTCATTCAGTGGCGCATCCAAGAGGTGGCTAAGAAAACAATACCCCCTCCCCCGCTCAAAAAGGAGATTTTTAATGGAAAAAATATTTCAAAAAATACATTTTTTGCTCTACAAGCAGTATTTTTCAAAAATGTTTACTAGTCTCCGATGAAATTCTACTTTCAAGAATCAGTGAAATAATTTTTCACTGGTCTTTCAGTTAAAAATCACTAATTTCTCGATTTACCAGGAGTGATGGTTTCTTTGCAAAGAATAGTGTAATTTTCAAATTTTTTTATCCAAATCTGTTTACGATATTGAAAACACCCTAGTTACATCAGCATCACTGAAATAGCGAGTTACCCAATTTTCTCATTGAAATGTTAATCCCCCTGTCATTTCTTCTCGAATTCTCAACCCCACTCTCGAATAATTTCCCGATGCACCAAGATTTCCTTCAATATCACTCGACCAACTCCACAAACACCCATCTCTCCATCAAAACACTCACAATTTCAGGTATGATCAAAAGTAAAATCGCGCTGAAGTAAGAATCTCTTCGATAATTTTTTCACCAACTTTACTCTGCTGGTGAACGTGACACTGGGAAAAATTTCGTCGACGTAAAGGTACCCACCGCTAAAGAAGGAAACTACACAGTACATGAGAGAAAAATCCAACCCTATGCCAATACTCATGAGAAAGAAAAAGAAGGCATTTGATAGGGGCAGGTTTATCCGGTGTAATTTTCCGAACTCTTCTCGCGATGGCTTGCGCGGCATCTTACGATACAGAAGAAAAACGTTTAACACTGCGAAAAATCTTGGAGAATACGCGCATACCGTCATTACGTCAAACATCGAAAGTTGTTAGAGTAACTTATGTCGTAAAATTTAACGGCATTACATCGTTAGAAAAGGGCCCGACTTTCGGGGTAATATTACGCCATGACTGGAAAATAAACCGAAATCCAGAATTACCTAAAATGCCGGAGAAGAATATTATTCGAAAAGATCGTTCTTCGTATACTTCAAGTACGCGATACGATATATGAACGTACTCGTTGTATATTCGTATGTGTGCAGTGTACGTAGTTTAGCGACGTGGTACGGATGCGAGACGCGTGTTGCCTGCTGCTATATGAAATTACGACTCTATATCTTTCTTTGGTTCTTTTTTTTAAGCCGTTTTTATCGCGTAAATAAAAAAAGCAGCGTAGTTTCTAAACGTAGGTACATTAACGCTCGAGCCGAAGCCAAAGGTCGATTATAACGTACACGATAAGTGCTCGTAATGACGGTTTAATTCGTCGCTATATACGCTCGCGACATTAAACGCGGAGTTCTCTCGAGGCAGCGATTATAATGAACGATTAAACGACGATAGAATTTTTAGCCTTATTGTAGCGTCGATTTTGACTTTTTATTTCGGTGTCGGAGATGTAGCCCCTACTCGATTTTCGCCGTCAAGAGAAGGGTAGTTTTTCTCGACCGATTTGCAACAGGTCACGGAGTTTAATGGCTCGCAGTTACTATTTGGTTGGGAGCCTTTTTTTTTCGACTGTCGCGCGATAATTTCGTAAATTTTTAGTGCCGGAGATGTTCAAACTTTGTAAAGGGTGGAGAAAGAGGTGATAAAACGATAAAAGTATTCCGGGGGGAGAATTTTGAATGGAGTGATTCGATAGATAAAAGGGATGTTTGAATCGCTTTTGTAATGGCATAAAAATTTTCAAGACTGAGGGACGGATGCAGGAAGCTGAGATGATTATTGAATGCGTGGAAGATTCGATTTCGCCAAAAAAGTCGCAAACCACTTTTGAAGAATTGTCGAAGTTTAAGTTTCACAGAGTTACAAAAAAAAAATTGAAATAAATTTCATACGAACTGCGAAGATGTCTACTCTTATTTATAAATCACAATTCTCGGAAATCACTGGAAACCAGTACGAATTTCAGCACAGTAATAGTACATCAGTGAAAAAATCTCACGGAAAGCAAACAGTGAAAAAATTGCTGGAAAACCAGTGAATTTTCACTGGTTTTCCAGCAATTTTTTTACAGGAAGTTCGAGTCCTACATTCCGACGAAGTACTTACCATTCTAGAACGATTTGTTCGAAGAGCAAACGACCGACCGTTCGGTAAACGATGAACAACTCGAAGCGGATTAGAAAAATTATTTGATTAGTAACAAATTTTTAAAAATAAGTATATTTTTATTATTCGACATATTCAGTCGAATTATGCTCTCATTTTTTGTTCTTTTTAACAAAATTTAATTACGTTAATATTATATTTTAATTTCACGATTATAAACTTTTATCGCATTGCTTTTAATTGAGTTTTTCTATCACTGAGAGAAATGAGAATTGAAAACAAGTGATCATTACTGGGTTCTAAGTACTGATTACCGAATGTCAAGTAATCATTCCTTTTTACTAAAATTTTCGGTAATAATTATTCAATGAAATGTAATTATTACAGAAAAGCTTGGTAATGATTACGTTGGGTAATGATTACCGAGTGAATGTTGAATCATTACTGAGTAAATGATATTTGTTACCCAAAAAAATTATTAACTAGTCCTCAAAGTGAAAAGTAACAAATATCGTATATGGAATGTTATCTTTATATTTCAACCTAGTAATGAATGTTCTTCACTCTGTACTCATTCCTTTGAATGATGTAATGTTTCTCAAAATTGAATGAATCTTTGCACTGTTCAGTGCGGTGCTGTTTGTATTTTTTGGTAGTATTATGTACCATGATGCCGAATGCCGAATGTGGTTTTTAATAACTAAGTTAGTGTAAATTTATGATTCAAGAAGTTCATATAACTTGGCGCATCTTTATTATTACTATTTTGGTAAGTGGTAACTTTTACTATTATGATTATTTTTTAGTGCATGATCTGTATCCAAAATATTACATTTTATTTTCAATTTTTTGCTTATAGCAATTACGAACTCAATATTTCACACCATCGGTGCAATAACACATCTCAAAAAAATTTAACCGTAGTATGATTTTTAGGTCAATGGGTCAAAATATCAAAGAATGGGTGAGTACGGGACAAAAAAAAGTATTCTGAGTCCACCTGGAGTGTCCTCGAGGTCAACTTGAAGTGATACGACTCTTTTAATTCAAAAATTCTGGACCCATAAAGTAATGTAGTGCAGAAACCGCGTAAGTCGACGATTTTTGAATGCGTCTGTATGGAACTAGGAGGACATCTGAAAAAAAGTTTTTTTTTACGAAAAGTTTCCTTTTTTTATGGTCTATCAGATAGCGCAATTCACTTTTCCCAAAAAAATTTCATATCGAGTACAATCAGTTTTTTTGTTGTTTTCTCAAAATTTCAAAAAAGCAACTTACTAGGTTTCTGCAATATGTGGTTCAATTATCTTATAGGTACTTTCATACAGCGATATTAAAATTTCATCCCCTGGAATATTAATTCATGTTTTTTTCGACGTTGTTAGTAATGCATATCAATTTATCTTGAACTATTGTAAAATGGACATGAATATCATAAGTGTTGGCATTATTTATTGTGTAAAATGTATACTGAATTGAAAAGTGCGATCCTCAATTAATCGATATAACGTTTTTGTAATTTGATGCAATAAATCAATTGCGTATGATATTTTTTGATCAGTTCAGACTCACGTAGAGAAGCACATAAAACGTGCGACAAGATTATGTAAAGAGCTGGTTACATTGCTTCAGCTTGTTAGGTTCCTTCAAGGATACAGTAACATCTGATTAAAAGAATAAAATAAATTAATAAAATGAAGAAATAAAATATCCCATTGAGAGTTTTAGTCGGAATATTTATTTACGTTCAAGTTACAATCACTTGAGATAAATAATTTTCTATTCACAGTGGGCATGTATTTCTACTTTGAGGTGACCATATATTTCTCAGTTTAATACTGATGCAAAATATATCAAAAAATACGTAACAGGATCTGTTGATGCGCCATTTTCGAAATCGGTGCAATCTTTTTACTCAATTTTATTTCTAATAAGTAAATGCTTTTTGATTTCGATTTTTCCAACATCGAGACAGTCAGAAGGTTCAAAAAACTGGTAAAAAATTTAGATAGGTATGTAATGCGAGTAAGTAAATTTTCATTTTTCCACCTAGTTTTCCGTTCTCTCCTTTTCTTTTCTTCGTCTTCTTTATATTCCACTCATTTTAATACGCGTAATTTATCAAAGTACTCAGGTACGAAAGTTTTATTAGATGAAGTTGTAAAGTGTCGTTTACGTCGCGATTTTATTACATTTTTTTAAAAGGGAAAGTTTCCGGGTTATAGTCGTGTATTTTTTCCTCGTACGCGAGATTACCAGCGCCAATTTCGATTTCACGATGTTATAAACCTAATTGAGACGAAAAGAATTAAAAAGCTCTGAAAATTGGGGAACAAGAGTCGAATTTTCAAAACCAACTTATAACGATGTCTTTTTCGAATTCGCAAAGCTGAGAGTTCTAAGAGGGTAATTTCAATTTAGGCCACGTAACCTCCCTTCTCTTCTTTTGAACCATATTAAAATCAGAAAGTCCAAAAATTGGTTGTGTATTTTAATTTGTTTGAAAATTTTACAGCCTAATTCACAGGTATGGATGAGGAGGCACATACACAGCGATACTACAACGAATTCAAAGCAACGTTTTATTTATTCCACATCTCATATCATAGTTTCAACCTGAACCTCAACTGGAAACACTGGAATAGATCATAGTGAAGAAGAAAATGAAGTAAGCAGATATTTGAATCACTAGAGCGTAGTTTTAAATTCTAATATTGCGTATATGCATATTTCACGATTTTATTATTCGAATGAGATTTCGAATCAATTTCCTCATTCAATTTGTAGGTTTAGGTACTTAGCACATATATTACCTATTTATTAATTAATTAAGTCAATTGCAATTCACGTAATTTTCGTCTGGACGAATTTAAAATAAGAATTTAAATGGATAAAATGTGAGTGTATTTGCATGAAGAGTTCAATTTCATTTCTAAATTGCATTTTAAATTTTGTAGTTCAGCCTTGCGGAAAGTCAGATTCATCATTCCAAGTGATATGAGCACTCAAGACAAAAGAATCATGATCTATAATTATTGCATTACTGTTAATGCAAATGAATAACTATAGACCTATTGCTCTGCTCTCTTGCCTACAGTGTAAAATTTTTTTGAAAAAGTTGTTTAAAAAAGAATGGTGGAATTACTTTTAAAAAATTTTCCTAGTTCAAAGGTTTCCTACCAGGACAAAAATATGAAAAACCAACTTGTCGGAAAAGAAATTTCGAAAGAAAAAAATTTCAATTGAAAAAAAATTGAGCTTTCCGAAGCTGAAAACCTGAATTTCATCATTTTTTCCAAATTTCGTCTCATTTTCTTGAACGGTGTGCAAAATTGTAGGTCCATAAAACAGAAACTTCATTTCAGGACAGTCTTCGATTTCTAGTATGACTCAAAAGTCTTATCCACGAAAAACACTTCATGATTTCTCGAAACTGAAAAGAGATATCGGGATGATTCGAACGGCAATATGTTTCTGGAGACAAGGACATTGAAGATTGATAGTCAAATTTTCAGTTCTACGTACAGAGTGTCCACAAATCGAGAAACCGGTTTTGGTTAAAAAATTGGGGTCTGGGTTTTTTATGGATTTGAAGTCTACACACTGAGATGATTAAAATGTGATAATGTTTTTCAAAACCGGTTCAATAATTTGCAACCGGTTGTCAAAAATACCGCAAAAATCGAGATTAGAAAAAATTTTCCAAATGAAATTTGTAGAGTTTTGTAAGCCAAACATTGTCAGTGAACTCATTTTTTGAATCGGTTCACTCTCGGCAACTTGACATTTTCAACAACAAAAAAAGATTGAAATTTTTTAGATTTTTAACGGTGTTCAATATTCATTTGAAAAAATTTTCATCTTTTTTTGTTGTTGAAATTGTCAAGTTGCCGAGAGTGAACCGATTCAAAAATTAGTTCACTGACAATGTTTGGCTTACAAAGCTCTACAAATTTCATTTGGAAAATTTTTTCCAATCCCGATTTTTGGGGTATTTTTGACAACCGGTTGCAAATTATCGAATCGGTTTCGAAAAAAATGATTACATTTTAATCGTCTCAGTGTGTAGACTTTCAAATCCATAAAAAACCCAGACCTCCATTTTTCAACCAAAACCGGTTTCTCAATTTATGGACACCCTGTAGGTAGAACTGAAAATTTGACTATCAATCTTCAATACCCTTGTCTCCAGAAACATATTGCCGTTTGAATCATCCCGATATCTCTTTTCAGTTTTGAGATATCATGAAGTGTTTTTCGTAGACAAGACTTTTGTGTCAGTATATTAAACTGAATGAAATTTAAATAATTCGAAGTTTCTCCGTCGTCCCCAAAAAATGTAAAAATAAGGTGTCCAGAGCTGAGTAGAATAGCGAGCAACAAAAAATAAAGTTAGTTTTCAATAAAATTCAATGCTTAGAAAGCAGTTTGTCAAAAATTGAGGCAATCGTTGGTTTTGACATTTATTTATGCATGATGGATTACTCATGTGGTCAGTTCATTCTTCAAAAAATCATTTTGTTTCACTCCCCCTCCTCCTAAGAATTTATTGGATTGTTACCCTTTCGATAAGAAATTTGAAAGTACCTACATACGTATTTTTCTGAATTGATACGGTGATAAGGAAAAAAATTGTGTTTTCTATCTAAAATAACATTCTTCTCATTAATTGCACGGAAAAAAGCAATCCAGCTGATTAAAAATGGTGTTCCTTCTTAAAAATAAGAACGAGAAGATTCACTTTCTTTCGAATTTTCTGGCTCAAATTGGAAGCGTAAGAGCTGGGATATCAACCACAGCTTCAAAATAGCACAAAAAAGAAGCTTCCAATAAAAAAATCACTCTATATTTACTGCCCCATCAAAAAGCTCAGACTGAGAATCGACTGCAACCCATTTACGAGTATCAACCAACACCAAGTTTGGGTTTGATGAAACATAATCCAGTAAAGCATTATTTTTTGAATAATTTTTGATTCGTAATTTAAATGTAAGGTTGCATTGCTGAGCAAATTATTTATTTCTTGAATTTCTTTCCTTAAAAAGAAAGATAGCGAAAAATCAATAAAATTGAGATGAAAGCGCAGTGAGAATGGATTCATTTTCCAAGAACCCAACAAGGAAAATTGTTTCAACATTGAAGAATGTTAGATTACGTCACAATACTGAAAAAATTCATCCCCAAAATAACATTTTCATAAAATAATACTTTTGAGAAAACAGTCAACTTTTTGAATCATATCAGGAAGCTAAATTCAAAGAAAATCTCACCACGAAAACTCCAACATTAATATCATAAAAAGAAGGATTAAGCTTAAAATCATCGCTCAAGTACCCAGCTTCGAGGAGATATAAGGTACCGACCCCAATGAACGCCACCTTGCGGCGTTTTGGAAATTTCTCTGCTCCTATCAAGTTTTGGCCAATTCTGAGTAGTTCTTGGGGTAGATGCATCTTTTGGCTACACATTGAGCGCTTTACCAGCGTTCTACAGCCATTTTTGACGAAGTTATGAATTTTCTCCCGAGACCCTATTTTTGGCGTATTTTGGAACCCGGTTGCCTAAATACGCCAACCATAAAATGCTTCGTTAAAAAGGTCGTAATATCCCCAGAAATGGCCCTAAAACGTCCGTAAAGTGCCCAAAATGTAGCCAAAGGACCCATCTACACCCCAAAGTACTCAAAAGCTGCCTAAAATGCAAAAAATGATTTTATCTCCCCGCTCAAAACCATCTCAAGTACAACGGAATCAAATATCGACAAAAATGCTTCAAAATGAATTTAATTTAGTAAGTACATCAGTCACAATAAGGACCTACACAATGAAGTGTTAGTGCTTGGGATGAACTGAATGTAATACGTTTTCCGAATTTTGTAGCATTTTATTGTGTGGTGAGAGTACATTAAGATATCGGTGGCGTATTTAGGGACCAACCCTGTGCAACTTTGATGAGTGAAAAATAAGTTAAATCCTTGTCGTTTTTGAAGGTAATTAGCCACAATGTGTAGAAAAAGTTTTAAATTATTGCGTAAAAGTGAAGTACTTGATTGTAAATTGATTTTTCTTATGAAATTTCAACTTTGAATTCTATCTGGTGAACCAAAATTTTCAACATAAAAATTCAATAATTTTTTTTGGCTTCGCATTCACGCGTTTTTAAGGGGTATCGAAAGGCATATGCTTAAAAGTGGTAGAACTACCACCATGATTTTTTATACCTACCAAAACCGCATAGTTTACGAGATATAGGTAGGTGGCGTATTTAGGCGCCTGGCGTAATTTGGCACCGGCACCTTATTTCGAAATTGAAAAGCACATTTTTACCTCTCTACAAAACACGACCTCGAGCAAATCAAATTTTCAAAATTGCACTTACGTATTTCTACGAAACAAAGTCGGCCTCGTCCAATCGTTTCATTTCCTTTATCGAAACCGAAAATGAGAAAATCGCAATCGTCATTTGGCTTGAATCGAACGTATCAATCGGACCGTGCCAGTATTTCGAACGATTATACCCATTCGGGCAATTAATTACACCTACCACAAGGTTCCTTCGCTTCGTCCCTCAATAAAGATCTCTATTTACTCGGGTCTCGTGGCGTGGCGCGTATTGGTAAAATATAGATAAACGTCGACACCAGAATTGGGGATTATTCGGTGATAAACGAGTATATCTGGGCATCGGTGCTGGCGAGGAATAACGCTAACAATCCGGAGACTTTTATGACGCATAATAAAATAACCAACCACCCTTTTCGTGTTCGAGTCGAGAAAATTCGGACAGATTTTGATTTAAAACGCGCGACGACGACCACGACTACGCTCTAAAACTGTCAATTTTATAAGAGAAGGAAATTACCGCGAAATGCGTGCCGAACGGGCAAAGTGGACGGGGAAGAGGCTGCGTCGAGGTTTTTTTCTTTCGTTTCGGCGAAACGCCGAGTTGTTATGTGTAATAAAAACCGTTAAATAATTCATAAACGCGAAGAAAACCCGTTGGCGAGGAGCCGGTGTGACAAAATCGAAAATAATGGGACCGATTTTTGAGACTTATGGTTGTATACGAGACGATACGCGACCGTCGTGGTTTACGTCTTCCAAAAAATACACGCTGTGGAAAAACTTTTAAAAGCGTGTAGCTGTTTGTTTTTTCCGAAATTTAAAAAAGTATCGTACAGTCGTCTGTAATTTAATTTACCAGCGAAATTTTCGAATTGGTGGAATTTTTTCGCAGGTTTTTTTTTCACTCTCGTTAATTTATCGCGTATTTTAAAAAGGGCATTTTATTGCCCGAAACAAAGTTGCTTGTGTTGGTTCAAAGAAATCGCAAGTCCTGCGTGACCTTGGATAACCCCTCTTCACCAGAGGCGAAATTCAACTCTCGAGTAAAGAGAATTTTCTAATTTGGGAATTTTTTCGCACGCTGCGTACCGATTCTAAGATATTTTTCTTTCATTTCATTCCGAGCGTAGGATTTTTCCCATCGATGAAGAATCGCGTGCCAGTAATTAGGAAAATGTATCCGAAAACGTGGCGTATTTTTCCGCTCTCTTGTTTCTCGTTCAGAAATGACGAATCGAAAAGATGACGCGTTTTTGTCATTAGCAAAAGGGTATTGCTTTGGGTACATGCGAGCCGAATGGCCGTTATTTTTCGGCAGAAAAATCTCGTAACTTGCAACTTTACACCAAAAGGGAATCGAATGGTGACGCATTGCGGTCGAAAGCGTCAGATTTATTTCGATGGGTTATTTAAGCTCACGTAGACGCGTTACCAAGACTGGATGAAGAGAACGGATCGCAGAAAGGAATTAGAACGCAAATAGTTTGAAGGAAAGATTTCGGTGCTCCTGTCTGCGTAGTGTTTTGTTATGTAATATTTTCAAGAAAGGAAAAAAATTCTAGGTATTTTATTTCTTTCTTTATTTTTTTGTGTTAGAAGATCCGTCGTCTTACAATGGACGAGTATCTGGCCTATATATTTTTTTCGACGGTGTCGGAACAATGGACGTAAGTAAAAAAGAAACGTTCGAACGAAAGAATATCTGTAGTGTACACAGATAAGCTAATTAAAATAGACTTCTGAATGAGGAGGTTTTTTTTTGCAACAGAATATCTTTTTCAAAAAGGAGTTTTTCTACTTCGTTTGGTTATTACAGTAGTTGGCATTGATTCGATGCCGGTGTGGAGTCAACGTTTTGTATTTTATTATAATTTATCGCAGTTTTATTATTTCAAAAAGTCGAGCTGTTGGAAATACAAACAATCGATCACAAAGGTTCAAAAAGGATGCTGTGAAAAGAAATACTCGTCACTGAGCACCATTTGAAGAAATACCTAATATGAATGTGATGAAAATATGATGGTAGAAGCGATAAAAGCTGGGAGACAGTCACCAGGGTGAAAAATAAAAAAAAAAAATGAAAGTTACGATTACGAAATATATGCGAATTTCTGAAGATTAGTTCATCTTTGACTCAATGAGAGAATTATAATAATTTTTGCTTCGAATCTTTTGTGAAATTCAACAAGCTTTCAGATGGTGTGCCTGTTTTTGAATTTCGGGCAACTATCCCCTCGTGAACTCAGATAAATGAAATGAAAATCTGAAATTGTCAATTCATTGAAAAATACTAAACAAGAAAAATAGACCATTGAAAGAAAAGGAATAAGATTGTGGGAAATGCTACATTTTTTCCGCTGGATGTATCTTTTCATGTGTTATTGTTTTCGAGGGGCACCGTTTCAAACATTTGAATTGAAATCCTTGTGTCAAAAAGTATAATGCATGAAAAAATAAACCCTGTACGTACACTGTACAGAATGTAGAATTTTTCATGCTCTTTTCAATAGTGTACCGATTCGTTTATTTCTTAGGATAAATTTTTCTCATTCATTTTTCAATGAATTGAAAAAACCTACAGAATTTCATTTCGTTTGTCTCAATTAATAGAAAAATTATTGCAAGAAACCCAAAAATAATTACATCAACGGGAAGCTCGTTGAATTTTACAAAAGATTCGGCGTGAAAATTTCTACCTCTGGTTTTAATTTAAATAAGTCATTCAACAGTTTCAGAAAGGGTTACTACATAATGTCAAAAAAAATACTTCTGATCAAAAATTGTAAAATAATAAGCATTACCTATATATTTTACACTTAAGCGATATGCCAAGCAAACTAAATTTCATGAAATTACAAAGGCGTAATAAGGAGGATGTAAATTATCCCACCCTATGCAGAAGCTGTCGAACATTAACAGGCTCGTACGTATGTGCCTACTTAATTATAAAAAATGCGTGATTTTTAAAAAGGCAAACCAATCATCTAAGACTCAAAGAAATACTGTTCAAATTTCAAAAATTTATCTCCGACACTCACCTATTACATCGTCAGCATCTTGCGTCAGATGATTCGAAGTCAAATCTGTAAAAAAAATTACAAACATGAGGTCTGGAATGTTTCAATATAGTTGAAAAAATATTTATGAATATTAGCTCTGTTCATGAGTGCCCGTAGTATTTAAAAAATTTGAGAATCGATCTCAATAATGTAGAAAGAAGAAAGGTGTTCTAGTTTTGCGTATCTTGTATTATATCGTTTCAAGAATAACCGTTAGTACATAGCTATCAAGGTATGTGCAGTATTAATAGCAGGGTTGTTCCTTTACATGTAAAATAATTATTTTACATGTAATGTAAAATAATTGTAAAATAACTGTGTAAAAAAACTAATAATGTCAAATAATGTAAAATAATGTAAAATAACTATTTCTTGTAAAATAACTCTGATAACAGGTGATAAGGTGACAAACGTGATGAAACTAATTATAATTCCACTACTTTAGGCATTTTTAATACTTTGAACTTTTCGTAATAAGTTGAAAAAATAAAAATGGTGCGCCCTACTGGTTCGAGCAAAGATGTAGTTGGGTTTAAAAAGTTTAAAGATGGAACTAAATACTTCGCTTTCTGTGAAAACTGCGAACAAACGCTCGGAAACGTATCCGAATTACGTTTGAATAACCATAGGTATGTTTTGAAAAAATTTAGTTTTAAAAATAGAAAAAATGTACATGTAAGTACTAATTACCCTAATCCTCACATATCATTGATTACAGAACCCAATGTTTGCGTAGAGTAAATGGTACTGGTACTAGCAGTACTACTAGTACTAGTGAAACGAATTCCATGACAACGAGTACTACAAGTGCTCGTAGTACAAGCAGCACTGAAATACAAACAAAACGAATCCGATCAAATGTAACTAAACCTCGATCAAATGATACTGGAGCACGTACACCTCGTATTTGTATGGCTCGTACTGCTAAGTCTAATGCCAGAATTCAACAGAAGAATGATTTGGATTCTGAAGACGTCGATGATCCCGAAAGCATTGATTCTACAAATAATGATACAGAGAAAGATCCCGATTATGTACCGGAACCTGAACTATGTATAATTGAACCGAATGTTCAATTAATTGCGAATACGCAATCCGAAACCGAATATGAACATGAACTAATGGTATTATCAGATGCGCCGGAAGATGTTGTCGGAGAATTTTTGTTTGATATGTCATCGGGTGAAGAGTTGTCTCGAGTAATAAAATTTATACATTACCAAATTTTTACTTCAATTTAAAAATCAAACTAACATGTATTTGGTATCATTTTTTTTGATTTCTATAGTCGTTAACGCCAGCATCAACTATGTCAGAATTGAGCGTTGTTTCATCGTTCCATAGCTCCTCTAGCAATACTAATATTCCACAGGGAATCCAACCAACAGTGATGAATGCTCCGAAAAATCAACACTTGACTCCATTCAGTATATTCAAACATCCTTCTACTTCGACGTCAGGTAGTACTGGATCTAGTGGAGAAAGTACCTCGCCTGTGAATCGTATTCTTGGTCAGGCTTCAAAAAACAAAAGCAGTTAAACGTACTCGTAGTCATGGTCGCACTCAGAGAGAACGGAATGGAACGGTGCTTAATAGTTATATCGATAAAGTCTCTGAGGAAGAGAAGATTAAAATCATCAAATCAATGGGGAAATTTTTTTTTGGATGCTCTATAGCATTCAATGTCGTCGAGTCGAAATATTTTAAACAAATGATCAAAGAATTGCGTCCCAGTTTTGTACCATTTATACCAGGTCGTAAGAAATTATCAACGTCTGTTTTGGATCAATGTTATGAAGAAAGCATTTCATCATTGAAAGCTGTGTATGGCGAAGAATCCGTGCTTCTTATCGATGGGTGGAAAAATAAATCTACCAACGCACGAACTGTTGTTACAATGATACATACTGCAAATGGTCGCAAAGCTTTTTTAAATGCGTGGATATCACAAGCTCTTCAGAAACCGGTGAACTTTTTAAGTCAACTTGTAGATGAATGTTTGAAACTTGCTAAAGAAAGATATAACACAACAATTTATGCCACCGTTTCTGATAACGCATCGAATATGAGAAGAATGGGTTCGTTGATATCGACGTGGTTTTCAACCTGTAAAAGTCATACCGAAATCTCCTTGCGAAGGATGTTTTAGATGAATCCGTAAAAAAAGATGCGATGGCTGTAATTAAAGAGTTTAAACAAGCTGATTTTGAAGCCGAAATCGTACGATTAGGAGGGAATCGGATGATAACTCCATGTGATACCAGGTGGTGTTCCTATCGCGATGCTTACCAGAGGTTAAAGCATAATCTGTCGTTCATGAAGAATATTATGTGTAACGAATCGTTCCCAAAAAGTAAAATCAAACATCCAGCAACTGGTCCTTAATGAGAACTTCATCCAAAGTATCGATGATCAGATCAGTTTATTGAATCCGGTGTGCGAAGTTATCAACAGATGCCAAAAAGAAAACTGTTCTATTGCCGAAGGTGCCCATTTGTGGCTGAAGTTATCTTTCCCTCGAAATTTGAAAACAGCGAAATTAGTGCGGCTTTATTGAACAGAAAGAAAATGGCGCTGGATATTTTCTCATTAACCGCGTATTATTTACATCCAGAATATTATAACGAAGCGACTTCTGAATCTTGATAACGATCAACTTGGCAAGATACAAGAATTCATCATCGAAAGCTTGTTAGAAGATGGAATCACATCATTTTCGCAATACCAATCGAATGAAGGTATTTTCGGTGCTTTATTTGCGAAAAGGGTAAAAGATGCCAGAGCATTCTGGAATTTATGCAGCGGAAAACATGCAGCACTGTCGAAGTTTGCCCTCCGTTTAATAAAAATCCCGGCGTCTTCTGCGCAACTGGAAAGGTTATTTTCACAATGGCAACAAATTCATTGCCCTGTACGAAACCGAATGAAATTTGAGCGATCAAAGAAACTAGCGCATGTCTATCATACCTTACGTTGTGAAGATGATATAATTTCCGATTCCGATACCGAATATTGAATTGATGTTTGAATTTCGAATTTTTGGTATTGATTTAAAAATATATATATTCGTTTTTTTACTTATCAGAGTTTTGTTCTTTTGTTTGTTTAATCAATCATCTTATTTGGCTCTTTTCAGAATAATCTACTAAAATTCAATTTTTAAGTTACTGGGAAAACAGAATTCGAAATATTTTATGTGATAAGACGAGAAGAGGAGGATACGAGTTATTTTACATGATAAGAGTTTTTTTACATTATTTTACAATGTGTAAAATAATGTAAAAAAACATAGTTATTTTACATCAGTTATTTTACATTATTTTACGGCGTAAAATAATGTAAAATAACTAATGTAAATTTACGGCACAACCCTGATTAATAGTAAGTATATGTAGGTAATTTTTTTTTCGGAGTTTCGGCTTCATGGCTTGGGGAGTTCCCGGCGGTTTTGGGTTGGGACTTCTCTGGTGAGATGAATTTAAATTTTCTTTCTCTCCATTCATTATCTGTCATTTCAACCAAGTTTTCTCTGATTCAGAGAGGAACTATTGGAGCTAATGTCATGTTTTAATGCATATGTCGAAGCAACGTTTGAAACGTTTTCATCGCGCATAGAAACTTGTAAAAATTAATTTCGAGATACACTCGTAAATACGAGAAATATGATTTTTTCAATGTAAGTAAATCTAGGAGGAAAAGAAAAAACCATCTCAAGACAGAAATTGATGAACTGGTCTCGACAAAATATAAAAATATATGACCCTGCCGTGAAGAATGAGCATTTTGTAACAAAAAACTTATGTCTTCATTTTTATGTGTTTGTTCCAGATTCGGTATCATTTGGACCAAAAAACGTGAAAAATGAGACATCGATTTTTTTACACTAGGTCCCTTCTTTACGGTAGTCACATATGAAAATTAATGCGATAAAAATGTCCAAATAAGTAATTCTAATTTCTCAATAAAATCAAACTGAAAATATAACTACCTATGAGTGAGTACAAAAAACAAACGTTGACAAGACTCGAAAACAGTGAATGAAACTGATTTTCAAGTTAAAAATTCTGAGTTATTTCGTTTTCCTTGTTCTGGGTCATTTCTGAATGCTAACTCTTCTAAAAGAACTTCTTCATCATCAAACAGAAAGTTCAAAATCGAATCATCTCTAGTCGTAATCACGTTTCGTTTCATCTCACCGACAGTCGTCGACGTCGTCGTATCTTTTTCAGGGTGTCCAATATATCTCAAAAAGGAATTTTCCTGTCTTTTCCAGGTTATCCGGACCAATTTTGCAAAATTTTCCAGACTTTTCAAAATATGCTACTCTTAAATGAAGAGAAGAGGGTGGTTTTCTACGTGATGAAATTGTGTAAAAAAAAATATATATTTAAAACGCATAATGTCCAACAATATTCTTTTTCAAAACCATCAACCATCGGCATCACATCTTACAGATTTCCTAATTTTGCAATCTCCAGTCACAAAAACGACTCAAAATTCAATTCTGAAAATTTTTGTTGCCACCTCCCAACTAGGTTCAAACACTTCTGATCTTAAATTTAAATGTAACAGAAAAAATTTCAAATAAAAAGGGAAAACTGATGTCGACCAAATCTTGAGGCAAAAAGTTCAGATAAATCAAATCATAAAAATGTTTAATTTCTCCACAATTCATTCCCCCTACCATTCCCTCCCAAAAGAACCACTCGTACCACAAATTTATAAAATTCCACAAATGTTCCTTATCCTGGTACCGTCCAGCAAAAAAAAAATAGATCGATGAAAAGTGAAATATCAACTATTCCAATAATAAACATATAAAACTGTGATGAGCTCGAGAGAAAAATTTTGCAAAAGAATACCTTTAAAAGTTTAAAATTCATTGCTTCACACCTTACATGGAGTCTATTGAATTGAAAAAATAAAAATTCATACAACCTTTCAATCATTTTCTCATCATCGGAAGTACAAAACATGAGACGTCTATACAGGTCAACGCTACAAACTCGTATCTGAATGAGAGATTTCCAATTTATTAGGTACATGTAATTATACACTGATAGAAGTCAATGCGCGCACGCCGTACGGTTACATTCTCGCCTATAGCACGCTATTACAAGGGCAGCACTCCGTAGGACTATCAACTACTATAAATGTATAATATGAAGTATTTTGGATGCTAGATATCTCAAGCTGAAGTGTTGCGAAAAATAAAGTACCAATAGAATATTTTCAAAACATCATTTCAAGTGCAAATTTTTCGACACTGCCAAGTCCAACACGTTTTTTAAAAAATTTTCTCAAGCAGCCTGTTCGACAACACTTCCTGGAAATCTCCCATTCATTCATCTACAGGCCAACACCACATATACTCATAAGTACATTATTTGGTAGTCAATGCGCGCACGCCGTACGGCTACGTTCCCGCCTATAGCACGCTATTACGAGGGCAGCAGTTCCGCAGGACTATCAACTATACATAAAATACATACAAGTATGGGTAATGGGGAGTATTTTGGATGATACCTATATCTCATGTGTTGCAAAATAAAAATACCGATAAAAATTCCAGCGGAAATGCCGGAAATTTCAAAATTCCCAGACTTTTCCCTAAATTTTCCAGACGGTCCAAATTCCCCGACTTTTCCTGGTTTTTCCTGTTTTTTCGTTTTCTGGAATTAAGGGATTTGATGCATAATTTTTGAAATTTTCACATCCACAGCATCCCATCATTCTTCTTACTTCTCAAAACAAAATTCGGAATACATTAGCGGTAAGTAAAGAGCCAACAATCAACGACGTTTAAAAAAAATCATCCAGCTACTTCGACCAGAACCTCTATTAAAATGAAAAATATAGTGCGAGAAGGATTTCCTTCGTAGTATGAAAAATTTTCCAAGTATCTAAGGTAGCCAGATACTATTTCTCCGGATAAAAATTGGCTTTCCGAGCTGAATTATCTTGATTTTTCTCCCAAAAAAATCAATCAAAAAGAAGTATATTTGAATTTCATATAGGTAGGTATGCATTTAAGTAAGTAATTTTTGCAAAATTTCGCTCAATAGTAATCAAAACTACTCAAAACATAAATAGATAAATCCGCCTCAATAAGAACCGACAAACATTTGTAAAATCAACATTAAAAATCGAAGCTTAAATTATATGTACCTAGGCTAACTCACCTACAACCAAAAAACCGAAAACTTCGAAAATACCTACAACCCAACATCTCATACCGACCTTTTTTTCTGTTTCCCTTCTGGACACACAATCCGGAGAGGGGGGTTTATTGAATTCAGTCTACTACAATGCACTTCATCTTACATTACCCACGCCACATGGCTTATAAGGTAATGCAAAATCTCATACCCACCTAAATCCCACGAACCATATTCAGAAACACTGAAAATCATGAAAAAGAACATCTGATTTAAAAAAATTATTTTTGGTCATAATAAAATTTGAATTAATTATAATAAATTGAAGAATTATTGAATGCCATGTTTCAAATAATTATGACGTTTTTCATCTATCATTATTACTTTATTTAGAATATTACTGCGGTAATAAAAATATTGCAACAAAACTATAAAACATGAGGAAAATAATAGTTGAATGCAAAAAAAAGGAGATGAACTATAATGCAGGAACATGCAGGAATTGAATAAAAAAAAATTTTAAAAGCCCTTCGAAAGAGGGAGAAAAAACTTACTCATCTACGGCATTCACCTTGATTTTGCTGTCAATTTCGTGATGATGTCTTGGCGCAAAAGGTCAAGCAAAAGGTCCACTTTTGAATTATGGAATTTTATTAAGACACATTGGTAAAAGTATGGAAAACCTAGTAAGCTGAGGTAAAATCATGGCTGTAAAAGCGAACACTCTGCATTCAAGGAATTCTTAAGCTGTATACCCCACAAGAAGATAGATTTATTGAGAAGGCAATTAATGATTGGACACTTTACAGCTTACGTCCTTATCAATCGGAATATTTAATAGGAAATCTATTGAGAACAAAATTTTACCTCTAGAAAATGGTCTTGACGACGCGACGTGTAATAATTTCGTCGAATGTTTCAAAATTCACGCCAACGTGACGTTTTACTGGCGTGTTTTGTAAAGCAAAGTATTGAAAACACTTGCTACTGATTTAATATCGTTTGTTGGTAAAGGAGATGAAAGTTCTCTTTTCTGAGTTTCACATATGTAGCTACCTGTCTGCTTGCTCTTGATGTACCCTTACCTGTGACTACAAGCGAATGTATCGAGTATTTAAAGGAGTCGCCGAGATAGTGTGCGCTTGTAAGTGTAAATTTAAAATATAGAACAGCAGATTTTCGCTACTAAATTGAAATGTGTAAAGGTATATACGTTTATACTTACGTATAATACGCGTTTATACGTAGGTTGGTGGGTACCGGAAGAGGCGAAGGGAGGAAACGGGATATGGCGACGGGAAACGGATAAATATTTACGTGAATTTGAAAGGTCGTCCGCCCTTTCGTGCCCTTTTTGTTTATTTGCGTACAGTTTTCGATGTGGAAGTTGATTCTGTGTGTAGCAGAGGGAGAGGTATAGGTACGTTGGTACAATATGAGTTTTGATGCAAAAACCATGGCGTATACCTTTACCTACGTCTACAGTCTACGTATATTCAGCGAGTACCATAGATACGCGTTTTAATTAGCACATCGTTTTTCGCGGGTATTTGAAAATCGCGCCAACAGACGAGGATGGGAAAGGGTTTGATGAGATTTTACGTTTTATTACCATCCCTTTTACCGGTTTAGGTCTTTGGGTGAATTATTGCGAGCGTTTTGTGTTCGTAATTTCTTGTATACTTGAAGTTCTCTTTCACTATTTTCAGGGTTTCAATTGGCGTGTGTATGTAGGATGCTTGAATATGGTTCGTGGGATTTAGGTGAGTATGAGATGTGGAGTGCGGGTATGTTCGAAGTTTTTGATTCTTTGGTTGTTGGCGAGCTCGCGTAGATGTAGTCTGAGCTTCGATTTTGAAATCATTTTTAATGTTGATTTTACAAATGTTTGTATTTGATGAGGTTGGTTTATCTATTCATGTTTTTTAAGATGTTTGGTTTATTATTGGGCGAAATTTTGCAAAAATTACTTACAATATTAAGTTTTTCTCTATCTTCCTGTTGGAGCGAACCATTTCAGCCTTATAAACCATTCGTCTGTATTATCCCTGAAGTCGAGGATGATTGAAAAATTCGAAAATATTTCTGTTAGAATGATAATTACGTACGTTTTAAACGTTACGTTCGTGTTCTTATCGTTTCGATAAGATGACGCTCTTCCCATGTAAATAGTTAGTTAAATTGTACATAGTTTTTATCTGTGAAAACGTGTATTTCGTTTTCTCAAAAATCATTTTCCTTGTTCTGATGTAAAATATTAATAAAGTCGTTGTAAATACGCGAATTATGCGTTTTCATCTAATTTTAACCTTTAAAATACAGTCCACTGTTTTTATTCGCGAAATCTACCGAATCAATTTCATGAGCATATATAACCACAATTCTGCGTTAACCTATGCTTATTCAACTAGCTCAACGCCAAATTTATTATCAACAAATGAACTGCCATAGGCACCGTATTTCCAACCACTGATACTACCAAAGAGTCTTGACTGGCATGATGTGCCAAAATGGATCCTGAGTTTTTCCTGTGGGCCGTAATTGTACATCTGTGGTGACAAATAGTGTACTCCTAAGTTGAAGTATATTGTATAGAAGACTCAATTTACGCACTTACTCCATCGAAGTGGGTAGTAAAAGCCTACCTGGGATGTTCGGCTGATCAAACCCATTCAGAATTGAACTCAAAAAGTGAAAAATCAAAAGATCAAAACTATTGAGAATTTCTTGCTCGAAAATCTTTCTCCCTCCTACTTTAATTTTGGGAAAGCTCATACCTGTATTTTCTTTTTTTCAGTGTTGATTTTATTGAAGTTGTGCAGATGTGGGCCTTTAATTGTGGCCATTTTAATCAATAATTTTCCATTTTCTATATTATTTTTGTCGAAACCAATCAATTTCAGTATTGTGGTGGTTTCTTCTTTCTTGCTGAACAGGCTTATATATGTATTATATAGTGAAAAAATCGTACTTTTTGTACTAAGGTAGAAGGTGTTTGCGAGTTTCTACACATAATGAAAGCATTTCAATCGATGCTGCTTGCATGTGCATTAAAACATCGCATTGGCACAAATTTTTTTCTGAATCGGAGAAAATCTGATTGAGATGACGAAAAAAAAAGTAGAAGGAGAAATTTGAATTCATTTAACCTGAAGTCCAAACTATTTTTTCTCTCGTTGGCGGGTAGTCCTTGAGAGAAGATGAGATTTGAATTCATCTCACCAGAAGTCTAAATCATATTTTTTGGCTTTTCTCAGCATACCGTACCTCTTCAATAAATGATTGGTTAGATGGAAATTACATTTGATTGAAAGCCATGCCAAATAAAATTTACTTCAGGTAAATTTTTTTTGAAAATAGACAATTTTTGAAATTTACATAAAATACATAATTATAATTGTTTCCAAAATTACAAATATACATACAGTATGACGCAGAAGTCTTGTCCACGAAAAACACTTCATGATATCTGGAAACTGAAAAGAGATATCGGGATGATTCAAACGGCAATATGCGTTTCTGGAGATAAGGACATATTGAAGATTGATAGTCAAATTTTCAGTTCTATGTACCTATAGGGTGTCCACAAATTGAGAAACCGGTTTTGGTTAAAAAATGGGGTCTGGGTTTTTTATGGATTTGAAGTCTACACACTGAGACGATTAAAATGTGATAATTTTTTTTCGAAACCGGTTCGAAAATTTGCAACCGGTTGTCAAAAATACTCCAAAAATCGAGATTAGAAAAAAATTTCCAAATGAAATTTGTAGAGCTTTGTAAGCCAAACATTGTCAGTGAACTCATTTTTTGAAATTTCAACAACAAGAAAGATATTAAATTTTTTAGATTTTTAACGGTGCGGTGTTCAACATTCATTTGAAAAAATTTTCATATCTTTTTTTGTTGTTGAAATTGTCAAGTTGCCGTGAGTGAACAGATTCAAAAAATGAGTTCACTGTGACTGACCATGTTTGGCTTACAAAGCTCTACAAATTTCATTTGAAAATTTTTTTCTAATCTCGATTTTTGGAGTATTTTTGACAACCGGTTGAAAATTTTCGAACCGGTTTCGAAAAAAAATTATCACATTTTAATCGTCTCAGTGTGTAGACTTCAAATCCATAAAAAACCCAGACCTCCATTTTTTAACCAAAACCGGTTTCTCAATTTGTGGACACCCTGTAAGTAGAACTGAGAATTTTACTATCAATCTTCTATGTCCTTGTCTCCTGGAACATATTGCCGTTTGAATCATCCCGATATCTCTTTTCAGTTTCAAGATATCATGAAGTGTTTTTCGTGGACAAGACTTTTGTGTCTTACTGTATAAGCTGTAATTGGAGTGAAAATTCTGCAGAATGCAAAGCACCCCAATATCTGGTAAGGCAGTGGAGAAATGATAGGTACTCAGTAGTTCAAAGGTCGAACCATTGAAAGTAATGATGAGACTTGCAAAAAACTGGGACTTAGGTAATAGGTATGTCAAAAATATCAATCATTATTCATGCTAGAAAAAAAGTTACTGCTGGAGAAATATTTTTTTGAAAATTGAAGGCATGCGCAGATCGAAATTCATACGATGAATAATATATAGAAATTGGAGTTCAAAGTCGCAATCAATTTGCGAAAAAATTAATAAAATTGACAATTTGTTCTCCAAAGAAAGAAAACAGCAATTTGCCAACGTTGATTTTTCTAGAATAATTCGGGTGAACATTTTCAAAATTGAAATGAACTTTGATCGTTTTTTGCGGGTATTTGAAACCAAACCAGGATGGGAAAGGGTTTGATCAGATTTTACGTTTTATTACTATTCTTTCTACCGGTTTCGGTCTTTGGGTGAATAATTGCGAGCATTTTGTGTTCGTATTTTTGTGCATTATACTTGTAATTTAACTTGTACAATATATTTTTCTAGAATAATTAGTTGAAATGAAATAATTTTCTAATAAATTTATAAAAAATTGAATAGAAAATTTTCATTTCAAAAATTAACACTCGGTTTAGATCCAACATAAAATCTTCATTATTTAAAAGTTTAGGTACTTCAAAATTATTTCTGTGATTGCTTGGGAAAAAATTAATTATATTATTTTCAAAAAAATATGAAGTAGTACTAGAAATTGCCTTGAAAACAGGGCATGAAGAACAGAACAGAACGGGAACGGGAACAAAGAACAAGAGAACGATAGGTTTTTAAATAGGGAACATATTTTTCTGATTGTTCTTCATTTTTTGGGGGGTTTCCACAAAAATCAGTGTGAAATCCAAATAATTTTGTCTGTGCTCATCATTTTATGGAAGCATGGTTTTCGCCGATTAATAATGCGATATTCGATTGAATTGAATGTAAAAATTTAAATTTTAAATTAGTTTTTTTAATATGAGTGCTAAGGCTGATAAGGCCAATTCCAAACCTAAATGTAACGTAAAGAAATTCTCAAAAAATGTATTGAAGTTGGAAGAGAGCAAAAAAAAATCAAGGAATCTTTCCAATACGATAAAATCAAAATGGGAATAAAAAAAAGAAAAGTTGATGCAAGTAAGTAACCCAATCTATAATTTCACATTTATTTTTAAATGGATGCTGAATTTTGATCGAATGTACCGTTTCAAATTCATAACGTAGTTTTATTATTCATTCTTAATGATATCGTATGTATAATTATAATTAAGCCAGGGAAAAAATTCCATGATAAAAATTAAAATTGAAGAGGTTGCTGTGATTTGACAATCTATCAATAGCAAGATAGGTACACGTATGTCCAAAATTTTAAAATTGAAATGCAAAGTTTTCCCAAGATTTGCGTAAAACCTCGGGCCAAATATTTTCACTTTCCAAAAAATAAATAAATAAATAAATAAATGAAACAATCTTCATGTTATCAAGGCTTGTACAAAAATCAGAAATTTGAGAAATTCCAATTTTTGCTATCCTTTGCATTTTTTTTCTAGACTCGTTTATTTCTGAATGACCGGAAGTGAATCAGGAATTTTCTTAGAAAAGGGGAGTCAAAAATCCTTGGAAATGGCAAGTTCATAGTTTATAGAATAAGTGCACTGATCTCTCGAGGATTTAAAAATCCCCCCCCCCCGTGGCCATCTCTGCTTTTTCAACTACGAATTACCAAGGAGCAATTTTTTTGAACGATTAAAAATACATAGAAAAACAACCAGATGAATCCGTGAAAATAGAAGATGGCTTTTCGTGAACCCAACTGATGAAATACATACAAGAATAAGATCATTTTTTGAACAACCATGAGTCGTAAATTTTTCTATGCGGAAAATGTGTTCAGAAGCTTTGAAATGCTCATTTTAATGCCTTCAACTGTTCCTCTATCCATAAATAAGACTGCTTTAAGCTTTCCAGCTAAAATACTTTAAAAAACGGGTCCTCTTTGAGAAAGTGAATGGTTTTGATAAGCCAGTTGATCAGAATGCTACAGAAAATCATTTTCATAAATTGATAAATAATCTTCTTTTCTTCATTTATTTCAATGACGTCACGATTAATAGATGCACAGTGATATTTCTTCTACCTACAATCATCTCAGCAATTCAAATTTTCAAAACCAAAAAAAAGATTTGCAATGAAATCCAAGGAATGCGTAAACAAATAATTATGCCAGAGGCCGAAAAGAGAGCAAAAATTCTTCGGAAAAAACTTGATAAGAAATACAAAACATCCTCGATGCAAAATTCGTACAGAAGAACTTGGGAACAATTTTTCCCTCTTTTTTCGGATGCTAAAAACTTGCATCTTGCAGTGTGAAAAAAAAAACAGGAGACGAAAGAAAGAGAAAAAAAATGGTAAGAATTCACATTCATTTCCTTTTTTTTTACGTAAGTAAGATTTTTGCACCATAGCATTTTCGGAAAAAGAGCCTCAAATGCAAAAAAAACATAAAAATTGAACGAGATTCAAGATTTCAGTAAATTCGAAATTCATCTATTTCAATTTTTCAGAAGGTGAACTACACATAAAAACGAAAATGAAAAATAGAGGACATTTCGCTTCTCAATTTCTTTAGAAGGTGAATCGCACAAAAAAACTTGATTTTAAATCAGAAAAGGAGGACTTTTTCTATCACCATTTTCACTACCGTAATGGACCTGCTGGACACCTTGAATGAGCTCAAAAGAGTTTTCGTAAGAAAAAAATACACTCGTAATTTCACCAAAAGGTAAAAAAACCTCCATTCACTCCGCAGAAAAAAATCATTCAATCCGAAAACGATTTTTTCAAGCCAATTATTCAAATTTTGTCCGACTCCTCACCCCCATTCAAGACAGTGTTTTCTGTTTCCTTGAACAGGAATCGAAAAAGTACCATTTCAAAAGTTAGAAGAAAGGATTTGCAGAAAACTTTAGAAATGAAAATTGTATTTTTTCGAACCTTACTCTATTCCAGATTCAAGTATCTCTATACATGACCAGAGACAATTATTTTCACTGGTTATAATGTACATATTTCATTTTTTTGTTTTTATACTCAATTTTTACTCAATATTTCTATTCATTTTTTTCGAACATTCGTACTTTTTGTAATGAGTAAGAAATAAAAAATAATTTTTTCATGAAAAACAACGATTCAAAAATATTTGAATTTTTCAACTTGGTAAAATTTCCAATTTTCAGGTTTGGGACACCCTTCTGCCATTTCCCAATTTTCCACGACACAAGTCACTTCAAAATAACACCAATTTGTCACCCAATTTCGTCGCTGTTTCGCAGCGTTTAAAACATGTAGAAACATCGTCATCGAGTAAATGTTCGAGAGAAAGAGAGGTGCATAAACACACACAGTACATTAGCTACACGCAAAGATGCTACGAGCCAACAAAACTACACATTAAAATTTAACGCCCCCGAACACCTGTTACAAAGATACCTGTTTAAAACAATTTCAACAGTTTGCAAACGTAGGTATACTAAATTATAATTAAATTATTACACGTATACGTTTAAAATTAGTGTCCCATATTGTAACACTAGTCGCATATTCCCTACATTTTTTCGCCTTCACTTGGCACCCGGAAAACAAGTTGTTTTCCTCAGACTCAAAAAAGGAAATGGGGTTCCCCAAGATCAGTATTCTTTCAGAGAACTCGTAAGAGTCCACCACATCTACAAAAGGGCTAAAAAGTCTGTTTTACGGCTTACAAAAGTCAAATAACGATGTTCGAATAAGCAAGATTTTTTTTCGGCTCTTACATTTTTCCTCCTGTACTGAAAAACCAAATAATAAAATTTACCCAAAAAAATAATAACGAGTCCCAATTCGCAAAATTGGTAAAATTTATTCTAAAATAACAATATTGATTGCGAACTTGATAAAATTCATTTTTATGTAATAAATGATATCAAATTTCGCGACAAATTGTATAATTTTTTTGGATAAATATCATTTTTTTAGAATAAATTTCGCCAATATTGTGAATTGAAACCGGTCATTTTTTTGGATGAATTTCATTTTTTTTTTTTTTTTTTTTTTTTGATACAATATGTATTCATTTTTTTGATAAAATGTATTCAGTTTTTTCCAGTGTGAACCACAATTTTACCAGCACGTCCCTGGTTTTACAAAGGACTATAAAATTTTGTACACGGCTTGGCATTAGTACCCTCGTATCAGATACGACGGCAGTAACGATGGCAATGGCAGCAGCATCGAATCATTCTACTTTTCTCCCTTCCTTTCGTCAAATAAATTACGTCCCATTCTATTTTTATTTTTTCCGTGTACGCCATGTTTTTTCAAACTTCGCCCGATATTTTTTTTTCTTATCGTACTCAGCACGTTCGTCGAACAGGTGATTTTTAATTCACGCTAATAATCGTTTTCCAGACGACACAAGCCCGACTAATTAACCACCCTTCAGCTACCATCGGAGCACCGGAGCTCGCGTATTTTACAACTTGATCAAATTAAACGCATTCTGTTCGTTGTTCCGTTTACACGGTGAATCGAGTATGCAATTATATTAACGCGTCGAAAATCTCGTCGTGTATTTCAACGGCGAACGTAATATGCAACTTTATTGCCATATCACCGGCTTGGCGACTACTACGTGTACTTTTAATTACGGTACAATTACGACGTAAATTAGTTCGCCTTATTTGATATTCATTCGACGAGTACACATATTACAAATACAATATTCTCACTTCGTCGTGGAATATTTTTCACCTCCCCTTCAATGTTTTCCCTGCCTCTGGACTGAGACCAGAGCAGGGAAATCTATTACGTGTGAATTATCTGCACCATGTACGACGAACATCGCGTAAGTACGTAATTTGACTCGAGGCAAAGTGCAAATATTTTCCGTGAGCGAAAAACAAAAGAAAACTGAAATCGTCTCGAGTCTGTTGTTACACAATCATCGTCTCATCGGATTATTTCGTCGCTGCTGTTGCTATCTCCGACATCGAGACAATTGTACATTTATATTCGCAATTCACATACGTAAAAACAGCCGCAGCCGGAGCAGCGACGAGACTCGGAATAAAATAATCCAAGATGGTAATTACAAAATGATGAATTATACCCCACAGTATTTTGATTATGAAGTTCGGCTGCGCTGCCATCGCCGCCGTCTCTATCGAATACACGCCAGCGTATTCATCGTGTAAATCTTCAAAATCCAACATTAATTACTATAGCGGAATTGTTATCGTATCCCGCCGCTTTGTTTTCGTCGTGTATACGTTTCGTAATATACACGCCGCAAACATATTCCTTATGTCAGGTTTTAGGTTTTCCGAAAACGAAAATAACTCCTCAAGGATTTGCCAAACGATTGTAAATTTCCCCGCAGAATTTAAATGATGAAATACCTAGCGATACAGTCGACGAATGCTTTTTATTTCGTACGAGTGTATTTTTGTCGGAATAATATTAAACGACGAAATTATATAATATTGCTCCGTTTTTTTCCCCCATCGCACGTTGTTCCAATGCTCCCATGCTCCCTTCTCTTTCTCTCGATATAAGAGACGACGATGCTGCCACGTTCGCTACATAATAAGTAAACATATCGAATATGTCGCGAGAAGCGAATGTTTTCGAAAAGCAATACTTGATTGCCTACTTGTCAAACTACAAGGTGAAAAAATATATTCGAATGTTTTCATTCGATATAAAGAGCAGGGGTGTAAAGGGTAGACCCAAACTACGCATATTCTACATGGCGTACGAAATTGTTTCTTTAAATTACTCGAGTACCTACAGGTAAGTAGTGGGAGGGGAAGGAGTGGAATTTTTAGGTTCCCTGCGGTATTTACTTTTAATCTTGTTATCGAGTTTAGATACAAGGTGTATTTTTCCAACCGCGACGATCGTGACTCCTTTCTCTGGGCCAAAATGAGTGAAATTCGTTTTAAAATTGATACATTGTGCCTCTATCAAGGAATCAAGATGTCCGCGGGAATTTTGGAAGCAACGATTACTATTTTTATACCATCGTTTAAAAACGATTTTTTTCAGATAATTTTACCGTTTTTATATTTTTTTGGTCTTGACAGTTTTGGATGATGGGATATACTTCAATTTAGACTACCAAACAATCTCATATTTGTGCCTACTTTCAACATTCAAAAAAGTCGAACCTATTCTATTCATAAGCAGAAAAAAATAACAAATTTCACCCAAAAAAATAATGAAATAAGGTCTCTTATTCACAAAATTTTACAATAAATATTCTGAAAAATAATATTTATCGCAAAATTGGTAAAATTTATTTCTAATCAATAAATTTCATCAAATTTCGTGATACTTGAATATTATTTTTTTCGACCATTCATTTTTCAAAATGAATTTGACTTATTTTGAAATGGGAGCCCACTATCATTTTTTTAAAATAAATTTATTCATTTTTTCAAACAAAAAAAAATCCATTTCAAGTATGATTTATCACTTTTTGGATAAAATGTAAGCATTATTGTTTCTGTAACTTCATTTTTCACCGAAAATTCACCTCACTAAATTGCTAATATAAGGTCTCTTATTTACAAAATTTTACAATAAATATTCTGAAAAATAATATTTATCGCAAAATTGGTAAAATTTATTTCTAATCAATAAATTTCATCAAATTTCGTGATACTTGAATATTATTTTTTTCGGCCATTCATTTTTCAAAATGAATTTGACTTATTTTGAAATGGGAGCCCACTATCATTTTTTAAAAATAAATTTCTTTTTTTTTCAAACAAAAAAAAATCCATTTCAAGTATGATTTATCACTTTTTGGATAAAATGTAAGCATTATTGTTTCTGTAACTTCATTTTTCACCGAAAATTCACCTCACTAAATTGCTAATATAAGGTCTCTTATTTACAAAATTTTACAATAAATATTCTGAAAAATAATATTTATCGCAAAATTGGTAAAATTTATTTCTAATCAATAAATTTCATCAAATTTCGTGATACTTGAATATTATTTTTTTCGGCCATTCATTTTTCAAAATGAATTTGACTTATTTTGAAATGGGAGCCCACTATCATTTTTTAAAAATAAATTTCTTTTTTTTTCAAACAAAAAAAAATCCATTTCAAGTATGATTTATCACTTTTTGGATAAAATGTAAGTATTATTGTTTCTGTAACTTCATTTTTCACCGAAAATTCACCTCACTAAATTGCGTCAACATGTTCACCTTCTGACAAACTGAATTTTACTAAAATCTTATTCGTATAGATACCACTATTTTTCACAAGTGATTTTTCCTGATTTTCTAGCGTTTTCAGAGTTCTTTGGAGGAAATACTCTCCAAAAGACGAAATTCCATTTCAGATTCAATTTTTAACCAGGATCAGGCCTTTAAGGAAAGAGGAGCGAAAAACAAACCTGACCAAATCTTACCTAAAACTCGACTCGTATAAACAAAATGAATTTTTTCTAAATTCCAAAATTTGTTAGAAAAAGACAGTGAAAATGATCGACAATTGAACTTGCGATCTCGAAAATTTTTCACACCCATATTCGATCGCTCAATGTAACACTGAAAAAAAAAGATAGAGAGATGAATACCTACCTACTACATCGAAATAAGGTAAGCTTGCTTCAAGGCGAACTCAGGCTCATGACTACATAAAAATTTAGGGCATAACATATCCTCATGTTTCTTTTTCATATTTTATGTTTTTTATGATTGGCAAACGCCTCAAATTTATTACCTATTTTTTGTATAATTGACAAGACACCTTAAATTCAATATTTTTTCAATTATTGGCAGACAATATAAATTTAATATTTTTTTATTATTGGCACTTCGCCAGACACCTTAAATTTATCACTTTTTTTTAGTAGTTTGCAGTTCAAAAAAAATTTCATGGCTTTCGAGAAAAAATTCTAAAAAGAACTGAAAACATACCTCCAATCAATTTCTGTAAAAAGTTGATGTCTCATTTGACACGAAACAAAGGACAAGCATGCGAAGGAAAAAGATTTGGCCAGCTCATTAGAGAAGTAAGTAAACCTGAACAATTTCAACACTGAATTGCGTTCGCAGGAACAACCAAGGACGGAAAGAATTCCAGTTATGAATAATCTTGGCCAAGGTTTAAGGCAGTTTTCGAGGACCAGTCAACGGAGCTCGGCATCACCGCAGACGAATAATGCCCCATCTGGGTCGATTCCGATGCCATCATCGAGCCAAGCCCAGCCACCGAAAAAATGAAACGGAGAAAAGGCTTCCGAGAATATTATGTAATATACTGCATTTATCACAATAATCTGGTGATTCCGTCGACCGAGGGTGGTTCAAAAAAATGTTTCTTTTTGCTCCTTTCATAATGAAACGACAAAAAATTGTGTACGTCTAACGTGTTATGAAAAATGAATTTTGAAAAATTGAATGAAAGTAGGGGTAAGATGAGTGTCATTTATACGACATGTGTACAAAACTTCATTAAAAAATCACAGAGAAGCCTTCAAGTTTGAGAAAATCTCTCGAATAGACAGATATTATTAATACGACCCGGCGAGAAACGAGTATCGGTGAAAAAAGAAAAAAGACAAGAATTCCGAGTCAATAATAATTCTAAACTCGCCGGCAGGCAGGTAGATATATACCAGTGTCAATGGAAACGTTACCGGAAGGGTTGTCGACCTTTGAAATTTTATTTTTCTTTTGGCTTGCTTTTTCGTTGGAAATGTTTTCCAGTAGGCTAACGCAAACGACAGAACATTCACAGTTGAACGATCTTGGTAATTTAAAAAATTAAACCGAAAGTACAAGAAAGTGGGGGGGGGGGTTTAGTATTGGAACGCGAATTTACAAAGCGGAGAAAAACAGAACTGTTTCAAGAATGAAGGGCAGAGGGAAGAGAGGAATAGCTTGATTAATAGTCGAAGTTCTCTTTTCGTCTCGAGCCGTCGATTCGTGGCATAATTATTCGAATTGCGGGTTTCCAGACGCGTTTCGGTAAAATATTAAAATTGATGTGAAAGATTAAATGTATAGTAAAAGTAAGTGAACTGGCATCAATAAGAATGCATCTTAAATATTTATTCGGAGTGAATTGTGTTGCAAATGAACATCCCCTCGAAAAACGGTTCCCAAAGAGCATAATGGAAGTCCAAGACGAGCTTCAAGAGCAAATCACTCGAGAACTGAAGCTTTTAAAAAAATGATTGGAATGCCACAATTTCGAAAACTCATTCCCCACAATTTTCCATGCAGAATTTTTGAGGCACCTCCTTGGCTCAAAAGTGGGTTTCAAAAGGCATATTGAAAGCCCAAGATTCGAAATTCACATTGTTTTTGGATAATAATATGAAAAATGGCATACCATCAGGGATGTAATTTGCGTTCTTGATTTTTCAGAGTGTCCATTGTACCTCAAATTTATAAATTCCACAGAAGTCTCTTTTCGGCTTCGTCCAGTAAATAAATAATAGATCGGTGGAAAGTGAAATACATTCAATAAGATATTATAAAAATGTGAAGAGCTCGAGTGAAAATTTTTGCAAAAGATTCGAACAGGAGACACCAACAGATCAACGCTATATTATCTGAATGAGAGATTTCCAATTTATATGTGATTCAATACACTGATAAGTTAGTCGATGCGCGCACGCCGTACGGGCGTATTCTCGCCTATAGCACGCTATTACGAGGGCAACAGCTCCGTAGGACTATCAACTACTACACATGTGTAATGTGAAGCACATATTTCGAATGTTAAGCAGGTACTCTTTCATTTATAAATCAATGAAAATTTTCAAAAATCATCGAGACTGTCAGATTTTCAGTACAGAAGAAAATATGTAAAAAAAAAAAGTTGAACAAATCAGCGAGAAAAATCATTGGAAAATCCGTAAAATTTATGAATTTAGCTGAAAAATTATTGAAAATTTGCTAAAAATCAGGGAATTTCGTTGGTTTTTCCTGTGCTGCAAATCTGACTGTTCATCAGTGACTTTTCACTGATTCTGAACGAAAGAGTATCTACAGTTGAAGTGTTGCAAAAAGTAAAGTACCAATAGAATATTTTTAAAATATCATTTCAAGTGCAAAATTTTTCGACATTTCCAATTCCAACACGTTTTTTGAAATTTTTCTACAACAGCCTGTTCGACTGCAATTCTTGGGAATCTCTCATTCATTCATCTACAGATCAACACTACACAGAGAGATTCTCGATTTATACATAACTACACTCATATGTATGAATGAAGTAGTCAACGCGCGCACGCCGTACGGGTGCATTCTCGCCTATAGCACGCTATTACGAGGGCAGCCCTCCGCAGGACTATCAACTACACACTACATGCATACTAGTATAATTATGTACTTCAGGTGTTACTTATCTCAGAGTAGCTAAACAAATTATCGATCGTGTTTTCAAAACCGTGGTGTCTCCTGAATCGATAAAACTGGGTGTTCACTCAATCTCAGAAATGGCATTTCCTGATTTTTCAGGGTTTTTCAGACCAACTTTTCGAAATTTTCCAGACCTTTTCTTGAGAAGGGGTAGTTTTTTCGCAAGATGAAATTGTGCAGAAGAATGATTAACGATGCATAATGCCGAGCAATTTTTTCAAAATAATCAATTTTTCACCTGATCATATAAGAACTCTGAGGAAGGTGGAGGGAAGGAAAAATTGGAAAATTTTGAGGTTTTTTTTTGAAAACATCTCAAGATTTTTAGAATCTCTTCTTTCTGACCACAAAAACGATTTAAATTCAATTTTAAAAATTGTTGAATATTCCCAGTCTCAAAATTCAAAATTTTCTTGGCAATTCAATGCCCCCCAAAAACACGTGACTCTTTATGAAATTCCATAAAAGTCTCTTTTTTCGGTTCGGTTCAGTGGCTCAATGAGGTTATGAGAGGTAAAAATATTTATTTTTTGAGGCCGAGCGAAGCGAAGGTGAAAGTTTTGCAAAAGAAAACCCTCAATCGTTGAAAAACCATCACTTCACACCTTTGTAAAAATTCCCAAAATGTGACGGGGGCATTATAATAGAACTCCTTTTTCATCAAATTTTATCAAAAAATACGTGTTTGAAAAAATCTCTGTCGAAAGAGAAGAGAGTAAATTTACCAAACGTAGCGAAAGAAATTTTTTTGAAAATGAAATAGGTAATTCAACAGACGAGAATATCAAATTTTTTGTACATACATTATGATCAACAAAAAATGATGAGCATTAAACTGAGTTGAAATAATTTGGTAAGAGCAGAGCGAGGGAAATTTTTTCAAAATTTATTACGAAATAAGTCCAGAAACTTCAGATCGGATAATTTATTCTTTTTCCGGATTTTTACAAAAATTCCAGAGCAGTACCCACCATGATTTGAATCACGAATTTTAAGATTCATGACCGAAATGATTCAAATCAAAAACATTATAAAATGATTCGTAACTTGTAAAAATGATTCAAGTTTTTCCAAACATTCCATTTTTTCGAAAGCAAATCGCTGTGTGATACAACTGCGACGAGTGATAAAGTGAAAACATGAAATGAATCAAATATCATAACTACAACAATTGAATTAGCTTTGGTTGTTTGTTTTAATTTCAATTGAATTGAACATTGAAACAATGTTTTCTGAGTTTAAAAGAAAAAATGATGCCGATGAAATTTCGATTTCATTCTTAGTAAGTAAGTACACTGATTTAAATATTCGTATCCACTTCTATCTCTAATCATAACGCTTGTACCTAATTCATCATTTGGGCTTGGCTTTTAAATCAAGAGCAAGAGAATTAATAATATTGAAAACACTACAATCACTAAACTCTCCTTCTCTCCAAAAAAAAAAAAAACACTCGTTCTTCAAATTATTTAAAAAATACCACGAAGTCTCTAAATCGATGGAAAGTGAAATATTAACTATTTCGATTGAATATAAAAATGTGATGAGCTAGAGCGAACATTTTTTGCAAAAGAATACCTTCAAAAATAGAAAATTCATCGCTTCACACCCTACGGTGCCTACTGGATCGAGAAAATGAAAATTCATGCCACTTTTCAATCTTTTTCTCATCATCGGGCAGGACCTACAGAACATGAGACACCTAAAGATCAACGGCCGTATTTACGCACAAGTTACATAGGCACCAGCCTCGGGCGGCAGATTTTGAGGAGCAGGATTTTTTTCTTACTCTCCTTAATCGTGATTTGAAAAAAAAAAATAAAAAAATTTACTGTACCCACTGAAAAAAAATCTCTTTCGAACAAAATTTTCATTTACATGGGGCATAGCATTAAAACATGAAAAAAAAAATGTCTTTTTTAAACATTAAATTTCTAATTTTTCTAAGCTTCACCCTCGCTTCGTTCAGGCATGAACTGAATCAAAATTCTTTGATCTACTTGAAACATTGACACGAAAGTAAGTTTCCCTCTATTCTCCCGTTTAGACACCTTCTGATATTCGAAGTTTCCATGCCCACTCTGCACCTGGTCGAAAAAATAATTGAGAATTGATTTTTAATTCGTTTTTCGTTGGGTTTTTCTTTCAATGTAATTATCCAAATAAAGCAGCAAGCCACACTTTTTTTGGGGGGGGGGCGCAATTTTTATTCTACCTCTGAGTGTCGTGAGATTAAATCCGGCCCTGAACGCTAATAGGTACATCTGAATGAGAGATTTCCAATTTATATGTAATTCAATACACTGATATAGTAGTCAATGCGCGCACGCCGTACGGGCGCATTCCCGCCTATAGCACGCTATTACGAGGGCAGCAGCTCCGTAGGACTATCAACTACGATACATGTGTAATTTGAAGCACATACGAGTATTTCGGGTGTTAAGTACTCTTCAATTTATAAATCAGAGAAAATCATCGAAAATCACTGAGAAACGCTCAGAATTACAGCAAAAGAGAAAATCGGTGAAATTTAAGAATTTAGCTGGAAAATCAACAAATTTTGCTGGTTTGTCTTGTGCTGCAATTCTAGTGACTTTTCACGAGTGTTTTTTTAACCTTCAAACTTAAAATTTTTTCAATGTTGATTTTTTCATAAAATTTCAAAATTTAATGTTTTTTTTATACTTATTTATTGAGCTGCAATTTAGCTGAAAGAAATTTTGAAAAACAAATTTGAAAATTTCCTCGATAAAATTCGAAGTTGAACTTGAAATAATTACTGACGTTTTGCAAAAGGTAAAGTACCAATAGAGTATTTTTGAAACATCATTTCAAGTACAAATTTTTCGAAATTCTAAACTCAAACACGTTTCTTAAAATTTTGATAAAACAGTATGTTCGACTACACTTTTTGGAAATCTCTCATTCATTCATCTACAGGCCAACACCTTACAAGCATCTGATTGAGATTTTCAATTTATACACACACACACATACTGTATATACATATTAAGCAGTCAACGCGCGCACGCCGTGCGGGTGCATTCCCGCCTATAGCACGCTATTACGAGGGCAGCCCTCCGCAGGACTATCAACTGCATACTACATACATACGAGATGTGTAATGTGAAGTATTTCAGATGTTACCGATCTCAAGGATTGCAAAACTAAGTACTGGTGGAGTGTTTTCAAAACCATGGTGTCTCCTGGATCGAGAAAACAAAAATTTTTTGAAAACTGGATAATTCATTGACAAAAACGTGTTTTCAAATATCAATTTTTTAATACATTGAGATCAACAAAAAACGATGAATACAAAAATTATTTCAAACAGTTATGCCTGAGCAGCGAAGCGAGGGATTTTTTTTGAAAATTCATAATAAAAAAATTGTAAAAACTTCAAATAATTATTCTTCATCTGGATTTCTACAAAATTGCAGCGGAAATGCCGAAAATTGCACATGGTGGACTATACAGGAGGGACGTGTCAAAATCCTCTTTTGAGGAAGTAAATTTTTGAAATTTCATTTTTAAAGATGACGTTACGATACTTGGCTGTAGGGGAGTGCCTGAAGTTTCTCGAAATTCAATTTCAAACACTATATAAAATAAAATAGGTAATTTAGAACATTTCGGATTTTTCAAAATCCACTTTTGAATATTATTTTCAAGACCAAAGTTTGGCAAATCAAGATATTGTTGGCTAGCAATAGGAAAAAAGGAAAAAATTTACACCATGAACGAGCGAGTGAGTGAAAAATAAATAAAAAGGATACGAAAAGTAAACGTGGTAAGTGTAGTGATAAGAGACGGTTGTATTCGCTAATAAGTGTTTCATTTATTGTGACGCTTTGCTTGATGATTTATGCATTTTACGTGCAAAAATTTACTACGACAAAATAATATCTACCATATCTCTACGACAAAACAGCTGACTCTGTCTGTTTCAACTAGTACATTTTAAATGTTTATGTAACAAGGTCGCCCGACAAAGAAAATACTAGGATGAAGAAAGTAATCATTTATGTTTTCCCGTTGATTGCGTATTTCTTAATATTGTTCTTCAGTGTTGTGTACTTATCGAGCAGGTTTCAAAAAAAATGCACCGATGTTGGGTTGAAATTCTTTTGCGTTGAGAGTAAGTATCAAAACGAGAGCCACTTTCATGTTCACTCCGAAAGAATTAAAATGGATAGTTGTTTCGCGGCGTATTCGCGTAAACTGCCAGATGGTAATGTAGTATCGTCGCCACCTTTGTTATTATATTATTTGATCGGATTTGTGTTGATTTCGTTGACTATTTTCTCGCTAACGTGGTATTTCACCATGTACCAGATCAAATTTACCAATTTGTGAGGCGTTAGTTGTGAATGTTTGGGTTTCTTGGAAATTGATCTAGACGAAAAAAAAGGGCATTCGATTTAAATTTATTTACATGTATTTTTGGATTGTCCAGATAGATGATGACGAATACTGAAGCTGTGGTGTTTTTTTTTTCAATGAGAAAAAGAACCGCGAAAGAAACTGTAATTTTATACTCATTTATAAGGAAATATATTATGTTGATTTTTTGAAATTTTGATTCAATCTTCAATGAACCTACCTGATTTCAAGGGGAATTAGAGACTGATTCAATTTCAGAGATAATTTGATAATTCAACCAAATTTTCAACAATATTCAGCGAAAAATTCTTCATCATTCTCTAATTCCTGAACCCAGATCTTTTTCGGAAAAAATACCCCCAAAAGAAAAGAAAATTCTCAATTTTCAGCCATTGAAGTTAATTTACTTGGGTTCGCTTTTTGCAACTACTTTATTAACCCGGACTATACGAAAACAAAAGAACAATGCTGAGTTTTGTTGACCCCTAGGACTCCGAGCCAATCTTCATTAAATTTCGGATCAGTTTTCATACCCTAGATTTTTTATAGCCCTATACCGAACGATATCAAAAATCGAATAAAAACACCAGCCAATTCTACGGAGGGAAAATTTCAATTTTTTTCCTCCATTTCCTTCGTGTTCCAAACTCGAAGAAATAAAAAGTTGAATTTTTCATAAAATTCGAGTAGATATATCATCTCGAATCGTTTTGCCTGGGCTACGTCTAAAACGACGAAATAAATTCGGCATTCGTTTTATCCGCGTCGTCCGAGCGAAAGGCAAGGGAGAAAAAACGAGCTTCGGAGACGAAAAAAATGCCTGTTGAGAAGGAAATGCAATCGCTAACGTGCAGGTATAACACTACATTACACACTCGGTTTTTTATACGAATAACCACCTCTTTTCTATGAAAATAATCGCGACGTCAAAAACAATAGTGTTCTTTTTTATATTTTTTACGTACCTAATATCTAACATTTGAAATTCGGACAATTTTGTTGATTGTCAGCGTTTTATAGAAATCTATACATTCTTTGCGCCGAGTTCAACTCATGACGACGATGAATAGGTCGAAATGATGAGTATGGATCAGTATGGTGAAATAGGGAATGGTAATGGTTTAATAATATTGGTGTAGGGTGTTCGAAAATGGGTAAGAGAAATAAGGTAATAAAAATATTACATAATGCGCAATTTCTGAATCTAGAAACGTTGGAAATTTCTGAAAACTGGGACCTCAAACTTCATCAGACTTTTGTAATTGTAATACACACGAGTTTTTTAAAATTTATATAATCTACCTTCACCTCATTAAAGCTTTTTTTGATTTTCTTGGAAAAAGTGGCTACATGATTAGGTCTCGGGAGATGAAAAAAAAAACGGATTACTGTACCACACTCGAATTTCAGCAACTTTCATATCTACGCCACTAGTTTTAGCCTTTGTAGGTATGTAGGTTTTGGTTTCGAAGTTGAGATTAGAATGACACCAGAAATTGATTAGGAGCTTGGAATGCAGAACAGTGGCGTAGGAAAGTGGGGTACAAGGGGTACATTGTACCCCCCCAAAATCTGGACGGGGGTACAAAGTATCATTTGTACCCCCCCAAATCGTATGAGATAAAATTTTCAAAGCATTAAAATGTGGGGAAAATGATTTTTTGAGCAATAAAAACTCAATTTTTTCAAAGCTTCGCCCTCGCTTCGCTCGGGCATGTACACAATTACAATTATATGAATTATTTGAGGCGACAGAGCCCAAAAATGCTTTTTTTTGCCCCTTCCCCTGGAAATCCTTCCGGTATTTGAAGTCTTGGTACTCATTTTGTACCCTCCCAAAAAAAAAGCTTCCTACGCCACTGATGCAGAAGCACCTTCCTTTCTAGAAATTCCAATATTCTAAAAAAATATTTTTCTGATATTACCTATCTAATGAATTGATATGAATACAGTAAAGAAGATTGAACGCGTAAGCTACATATAAAACACCGAAATCTTCATTTTCAAGAGTAAGTAATTTTGGATAATTCCTCTTCTTTTGAGATTTTCAATAAATTAAAACTAATGGAAATGTTCCAATTCCAAAAATTTCAAATCTTTTCTCGACAAGAAAGAACCAAACGTGAGAATTTTCAGTTAAAAATGATGAAACAAAATCTTAATACCTAAAAACAAGTAAGAATCTACTTTCAAACATTTTCCTTTCAATTTTGTTAGCTCCAAATAATCTAACATTATATAAGCAATTAAAATCACACATTGAAACAAAATTGAAATCATACAGCCCTCCGCGCGCCCTGTAACCAAATTGAATCACCAGGTACAATCATATAAATCAACGGAGATTGGTTTCCTTGATGCACTCCAATCTTGGGAAATCTTTAACGTAGGTATCAATCATTAATCAAAAACAAATTGTTAGAACGATAATTAACGAATTTGAATTAAATCCAGAAATCCTCTCTTTCAACCTTCAGTCGTGCCCAATCACAACCAATTCCAAAGAACTAGGCTGAAAATATCACATAAACACACCCTTTTATTTTCTTTATATCAGTATTTCTCTCAGTACCCCGACATCGACATGGAGTTAAAACGTTTTTTTTAAAAATTCAAGTCATTTTTTTTCATTCAATCATTTTATGAAAAAATGATAACTTTTTGAGCCTGAGTGACGAGAGGGTAAAATTTTCAAAAAATTTAGACACTGAAAATTCAATATTTTTACTGAAAATTCAATATTTTTTTCCTAAAATTTCAGTCGACGTCGACAGTATGAGATTGAGACTTCTCAATATATATATTTTTTAAATATTCTCTTGTTTATACTTATAGTGGATACAACTTTTTTGAATTTTTCACTCTCAATATTTTTTTTGCCATTGAGATAGTTTGCCCTTGCGAATCAAAAAGTACGAACACAATATTAATGAAAAAAATTCATCTCGTAGCTCATCGAGTTACATATTTTGTTTCAAGGGCAAATTTGTTACTTTTTTTGGCCCAGTATACGCGAAGTTTGGGCATTAAAAAAATGAAGTTTTATTTCAAGGCAAACATACTAGTAGGAAGAATAAATTCAGTACCTAGATACATATGTATCTACGTAAATTGAGAAGGTAAGACGAGTGAGCACGTGTGAAAAATACCAACTACATAATTTTAAGTGATTTTTCGAATTTTCATTTTCCCAAACTATGTGATTAGGATTTTTAAATCTATTCCCTCAGGTTATTAAGAAAAGTAGAAAAAATCGACAATTTAGGTATAACCCCTGTCTCTAATTTACTTGAAAAAAATTATCGTAAATTATGTATAAAAATCAGAAAAGTCCAGACTTCAATACTTCTGGAATTTCATTCTATTTTGACCTTCCCCATCTCATCAAATCGAAACTTGAAGAATTAATTTCCAAAAGGATTTTCTTCAATTTCTCAAAACGTAAATTCTATTTTAAGAGCAAGGTGTAAAGAACGGCTCGAGGACGAAATTTCCACCAGAAATATTTGACGTCCAGACGCAACATTGGTAGGTAGCTAGGTAGTAGGTACTACCCATTTTATAGTTCAAATCAGGAGAAAAATGCCAAGAAATTATTTAAATTACAATTTCTTTCACATTCAAAGAAACAATAAAATTTTAAAAACAAAACCAACAAAAAATTACACAAACATACGAATTTTACCATTAAAATTGCCATTAAAATCATAGATACTTTTAAAAAAATGGACCTCACATAGTTAAAAAATTAAGTAAAACTTCAACAAACAAACAACCCCTAAAAAATTACTGCTGGCCATCTTCTCCAACATCTTCAATGGCAGGAAATCCAGTAGTCGTGGTCCCCGCCGTTGTTACACTTTCACCCTCAGATTCCTCACTGGTTGTACTCTGGTCATCACCATCCTGAGCACACTCCTCGTAATCTTTCTCCAAAGCAGCCAAATTTTCCCTGGCATCGACGAAAGATGATTCTTCCATACCTTCGCCGATGTACCAATGAACGTAGGCCCTTTTCGAGAACATTAAATCGAATTTATAATTTATTCTAGCCCAAACTTCACCGATAGCCGTTGTATTACTGGCCGCGCAACATGCCAAGTCCACCTTGGCCAAATTACTACCCGGTACAGCGGCCGGAGGTTGATAATTGATTCCGACTTTGAAACCAGTCGGGCACCATTTCACAAACGGTATGTGACTCGCTTTAATCACCTGGATCGAAGAATTTACCTCTTTGGGTGGAACTAAACCACGATATAGCATACAACAGGCCATATATTTGCCATGTCTTGGGTCACATTTTAACATCTGGGCACTTCTTTCGAAACACATGCGAGTTAAATGGGATATAGAGACGATTTCGTGATTCGCCCGCTGGATTGAGAAAAATGGAGCGTAAGAGATGAGTGGAAAGTGTATTCTAGGATAAGGTACCAGGTTCGTTTGGAATTCTGTGAGGTCGACGTTGATGGAGCCCTCGAAACGTTTAGATGCCGTAAGGGCGGAAATTACTTGAGCTAGGATACGATTCAGATCCACATAAGTAGGTAATTCCATGTCGATGTGACGAGAGCAAATGTCATAGAGAGCTTCGTTATCGGTAAGAAATGCGCAATTACTGCTCTCGATGGTGTCGCTGGTGGTCAGAACAGCGTTATATGGTTCGACTACTGTCGTCGATAACTAAATAAAAAAGATTTAATGAATTTAAAGGAATTTAAATCCATTCGATATATTAAATAATCAACGTACTCTGGGAGAAGGATATATAATAAATTGCAATTTATGCTTCTTTCCATACTCCGCAGTCAAATGTTCCATCAACAAAGAAGTAAACCCGGATCCGGTACCACCACCCATTGAATGAAATATAAAAAATCCTTCCAAATTATGACACAAATCGGCCTCTTTTCTGATAGCCGTAAATAAAGCCGAAGATAGCTCTCTTCCGACCGTATACCGACCCCTGGCGAAATTATTAGCGGCATCTTCTTTACCAGAAATTAACCCCGAAGGATGGAAAAAGTGTTGAAACTGATTATTTCGAATTTCATCTTGGAACAGAAATGTTTTTCGTTAGAGATTCCACAAACACACAAAGAGGGAGCAAGGGTAATTACCGATCACGTTGGGTTCCAAATCAACAAACACAGCTCTTGGTACATATTTTCCGACCACTGTCTCTTCAAAAAACGTCGTAAAGGTTTCAGAGTCTCTCAGACTACATGGAGCAACATCAGCACTGAGAAAACCATTTGGCAGCACGCCATGCTCAATGCAATATAATTCCCAACACGCGTTACCAATTTGTGTTCCTGCTTGACCGATATGTATGGAGATTATTTCTTGCTGGTGGAATGAGAAGAAAAATGAATCACAAAATTGATTTTTAAAAAAAACGAGAACTATGGTGATGAGTTTTTTTTTTTTTTGTACGAGAACGAAGTATCTATGAAAATTTAGTTGAACATACCATGTCAATTTTAACAAATTTTATTCAAAAGAAATTAAACTTACGAAAAAACTACACATTTAATTTCTTTTGAATAAATTAATCCGGAATTAATCACTAATTAATTTTACATTGATCTCGAATTGATAAAATTAGATAAAAGTTTGTTTATTTTGAACCGAGCAAGATTCGAAATTTGTTATTGGTAACCAATTATTTTTATAAACGTCCAATTTTTTTTTTGTTTGGAAACTCAAAATTGATCGATTATTAAAACTATTAAAACTATACAACAAAAATATCGATCTCTTCCATTCCTCTTCCTCGTCTGCACCGCCCGATACGTCAACAATATTTTGATTCCGACATTTCCGACAAAACACTCATAGGTAGAGGTACGTGCAATGGGGGCAATATAGGAGTGAAAATGATCCATGGAGTGAAAAAAAAGGGTGTTCCCATTGTATGCACAAATACCATAAAATGTAATATTTTATTTGGCCTTTTTTCCAGAAAATAATCATCAAGTGATGTAGAGTCGTAACCTTATCTTCATTATGAGACGGAGGCAAAATTGAAAATTCTTGCTTCATTTCATCATCAATGAAAATTTTAAATTCTGAACTCGTCCTTCAACGTTCGGTTTTCGTTATAAGGGGAAAAATAACGTCAAAAACGAGTTCGATGAATTGAAACCCCGATTCATTTGTTCAATATCAAATACAGAAATTGAAAATTTTAGTTTTTCTTTCATCTTTTCTTATATTTTTTTCATTAGAGGTCAAAATAATACTACATCATATCTCTACAGATGGAAAACCTCATTTTATTATGAAAATCTGCTCGTTGAGAGAGCGTTAGCAATGAGTGGCGTTATTTATTCAAATGATATACAGAAAAAGAGAATAAAAAGTGTTTCATTAACCCTCCCTTCGCAATTCAATTCAATTTAAATTGCATCAAAGTAAAAATAACTGAATTAAAAATGTCACATTACATAGTTTCGTTCGTTCTGTGCATAATCCAACGTTTAATTTCCGCGTTGGCGATGCAGTTAAATTACGTGCGATAATTTGTTGAAACAATTATCAGATGGGAAAAATTTACTCATATGAACAATTGAACTTAACGGATAGTGACGGTAATAGTAACAAAATGTAAGTAAATTTTGCGAAATTTCAACCAATAATTACCTATTAGGAAGAAGAAACCACTTGGCGAAAATTCATTTTCACCTCACTTGTTCTTCACATTATTCCATTCCTCGTCAAAATCCTCAACCCTTCTCCTTTGAATCTCCTCCTCTTAGTTAAGATGGATCTACTCGTAAAACGTTGAAAATTATTTTTCACAAGTAGATAAATCAAAATGAAAAAAATAATTCAATCAATAGGTACCTATATGTTTTTCGAACGAATAAGAGCCTTCCATTCGTCGTAAACTGACAAAAATTCAAAAATAATCGGATTAATTTTTGAGCTCGTGTAGTGACCATATAAACCGGATATTACCTACTATTTTTTTCTTCTTCAAAAAAATATCCAAGTCCCTTTGTCGAACAACCAGGTAGGAACTCAAGCTCTAAATTGAAATTTTTCAGCATAATTTTCAATTACAATGAATTTTTGCCAATTAACCCTTGGTTAGTCGCGTGCCTATGTCTAACGGACAGTAGTCGCGTAATGGAGGATTCCTCCATATTTACACACGTCAAGCGCGTCATGGAGGAATCCTCCGTATCCTTACTTACATACGTTATGCGCGTCATGGAGGAATCCTCCGTAGGGATTTTTTTTTTAAAATCAATACACCATTGTCTGGAACGGAAAGGGAAGGGGTCCATTCCATCATTTTGAAAAATGAGAATTACTTGCATAAATTTAATAAAGCCTGAGCGAAGCGAGGGCATCAATATATTCAATATGTTGAGATACGGAGGATTCCTCCATGACGCGCTTAACGTATGTAAATTTACGGAGGATTCCTCCACGACGCGCATTACGTACTTAAATACGGAGGATTCCTCCATAGCGCGCCATACCAAGGGTTAACGAATAATTAAGCCTCGAGCCTGACCGGGAAATACCGATTTGATTCATTTCTTATAGCATCCATATTCGCTTTGAAAATAGAGCAATCATCCGTACTTTTGTCATTCTCAAGCCAATTTTTTCGATCCACACTCAACTTTTACGTAAGATGTAATTATATTTCCAAAAAAATTAGTCGTTTGAAGATGAATTTCGTTCGCGGGAAAAGAATCTTGACATTATGTTGCAAGGTGGTCTCGATGATTCTTGTAAAAAAATTGAAAAATTATAACTACATACTTGTATCGTAACATCCATTAAAAATATTTTGAAAAAAATCACTAGATGGCGCCATAATTATGAAGAACAAAATGCAACTTTAGATTGAACACGACTCCTCTTTAGAAAATTCTCAGATAGTGAGTTCTAAGAAGAGGGACAATAAAAATAATCCTGGAACACGAATCGACTATGAAAAACCCAGGCATACAGCTGGCTCCGGTCGTCTTATCTTTTCGATAAGCGATTCAGCCACACGTAAACGTACAGAGAGGCAAAATACGAACGATGAAAGCAAATTTAACAGACTCGAACACGATATAGCAAAATCATGATGAACAAAAATAGAACGTGTAAAAGGTTGAAAAATCAAACCACTTTACAAACTAGTCTAATCCATATTTTTCAAGCTTGCATTAGACAAACGTAGCATGTTTTCACCACAACTGAACATGGTCGTAGCGTCGCCTTTCCCTTATCTCAAAATCATCGTAAAATAAACGTTATCTACGTTCGACATCTTCGCATACAGCATTTAGATAAAATAAAAGTTAGATTTTCAATCTACCTAGTCGATGCTTATCCAATCTTCACTTTTCAATAAAATTCGAACAAGTTGAACCATTTCAAATCTCGACAATAATTATTGTATTAACCGAACAATTCGATACACGAATTTTTCGATACTTGGAAAATTCATAACTTCACAATTTTCGTCTCTGGCTGCGTACTTCCGTTACGCGGAAAATTCATCTCGAATTTACCTCTCAAAAAATTAAAATTTTGTGAAGTGAAATGATGAGATTAAAAAAGCATTGTAGTGCCGTTTTTGGCACCAGGTGGTTTTTTTTTGGTGGTCTACCTAGGGTTAAAAATTGGAAAATTATTCTTCTTTCAACTTCGATCCCTGCGGCAATTTGAAAATTTACTGACATACGTAGTTGTGATGGGAATTAAGATAATTGATTCTACTTTAATTATAAATTGAACTAATTTAAATTTCATTTTGTTGGTATATATTGTCTTCATGCACTAGCTTTTTTTTCATAATATTTCATCATTCTGATAGAAAAATAACATAACTTAAAGTCTGCGGCTCAAAGTTCAAATTTTATACGCTCTTGAGGATTATCGTTGTAAAATTATGGAATTTCACAACTACGTATGTAAGTAAATTTTCAAATTGCCGCAGGGATCGAAGTTGAAAGAAGAATAATTTTCCAATTTTTAATCTCATCATTTCACTTCACAAAATTTTAATTTTTTGAGAGGTAAATTCGAGATGAATTTTCCGCGTAACGAAAGTACGCAGCCAGAGACGAAAATTGTGACGTTATGAATTTTCCAAGTATCGAAAAATTCGTGTATTGAATTGTTCGGTTAACGCAATAATTATTGTCGAAATTTGAAATGGTTCAAAAATTGAACAAACCTGAACATTTCATTGTATTGTCAGAACTTATTCGCTGTTCTTTTTTCAAGTTGAGTAAGTAATTTCCCATTTTTTTTTCACAGCACGAAATTACAGACGCTGGATGGAAACACCAACAAATTCCGTTGGTCGTATCTCTAGCAAGATTTCGAGAGAATAAATAACAATAGGTACTTTCTCAAATCTCTACATTCTCTAAAACCGATACATATTCTTCCAATGTATCAACTTTCTTCAAAATATTTCGCGCTCATAAAACGATAACGTGTTTCGCCCCTCCTCTCGGCTCCAAAAAGATGAATAATGTGCCCCTTTTTCAGGGAGACGAAACCGTACAGGAAAAAAAATTATTCATAAAAATGATGAATGATTTTTTTATTCGGTGTAGTTTAATTTAACTCGACTATAAAATGGTATATTATAAAATAAGTAAGGTCTGTGACATATACTTCGAGAGAATGATTTATGAACATTAATTTTATTGCGAGTAAGTTTTTGTTTATTTGCATCTTTCCCTTCCCTCTTCCTCGTCAGTAACGCCCGATACGTCAACAATATATGACCCCGATAAAACACTCATACATGCAGTAGGCGTGAAAAAGATCCATGGAGTGAAAAAAAAAAAGGAAAAGAAATCTCGTAATCAATATTGAATCGCAAGAGATCAAAAGCATTAATATTTTCGTCGTCTTATATTCAGATCTTTCTTTGATCACCTCTCACAGACAGAAATCACAGCTACGATAAAAATACTACGTATTGTATACCGTGCCGGTATCACATATAAATGTATTATTATAATAATTCACACCGAGCACCAGGGAAGATGAGACGAGTCGAAAGTATACTACACCTTCGCATCTGACAGTCATATTTTTTTCTCTTTTGCTGGCTCAAAAATGAATATTATAATATTTTGACGAAAAAAGAAAATTACGTGTCAACTTTTCGTACACATACACGCGTTTATAACCTCAAGAGAGATTTGAGATAGAGGTGTCATTATATCGTATACGCCACAGCCCAGCTGACTAGCGAAGAAAACGTTGAAAAAGCTGGCCGGGAATATAATATGAAAAAAGTTGATAAGCACGACAGTAATAAGCATTATACATGACGAATGATGAGAGCTTTTATTGTTAGTACTTTCTTATTTGCGTATCTCTTATAAACGCGTACGATCTTGAAAAGGATGTAAAAATCGCAAGGGAAAAAGGAATTTTTTCTCAATTTCACGTCGAGCTGCAGCTGCTTTTCAATAAGAAAAAAATACATTATTAATGAACCAGTAAGCAGCAGCAGTTCATCGTCACATTTCATAACACCTCTAAAATCAGTACCTTGTATTGAGAATTCAACAAAAAAAAATTGTTCAATTTTCAGTACATACAAGGTGGCAAGCCCCGTCCCAACACTGTGTAGAATGCAAATTCACTGAGAATATTTAGTAATCAACTAAATGACATTAGATATACGACGCGACCGCGCAGTCTATCGCCCTCTCAAACACTTCATTCGCCATTTATTCTACTGAAACTAGGTAGAATGGTTGTAAATCCAGCCTCAACATACGATATTGTTCTTTCTTCTAATTTTATCTGCCAATGTTTATTCTCCATTGAACAGTTGAAAATATCAATGGATTTGAATGAAAAATTGTTGAAAATGTATTACTGACTATATTAACCCTATATAGACCACCAGTGCCAAAAACGGCACTACAATGCATTTTTCGAAAAAAAAACCACCTCGTGCCAAAAACGGCACACTAAATGTATTTCCTTAACATTGTAGTGCCGTTTTTGGCACGAGGTGGTTTTTTTTCTTAAAAAAGCATTGTAGTGCCGTTTTTGGCACCAAGTGGTTTTTTTTTGGTGGTCTACCTAGGGTTAAGAAGGCATTTTGAATTTACGAAAAATACACATATTTGGTGTAATCGGTATAAATATCAGAATACCATATTTTTTCCTGTGCATTTCAATCAGATCACCATAAAAATTTCAGCTCGCTTGGTCAAATCTATCAGCAAATTGTACCAGAAAGAATGAATCATAGTATTATTATGATTCGAATGAAAAAATATCAAGATCATTTCATTTGTTAATAATAATAAAAGCAAAAATCTCGTGCCCATGCACATATCTTTCCCCTTAGAAAAAAAATGATCCTTTAGGGGAGGGAGGCGCGGTCTCTTCAGTTTTTGGGTTGAATAAAATGTCAACCTGAATACGGAAAGCCCTTCAGATCTATAATATTCAAAATGAGAAAATTCCAGGCAGACAAAAATGTGATGGAAATATTTCAATTTGTTGATGTAAAATATCTAATCGAACTTATTTTTGATCACAATTCGATTTATTTGTGATCAGAAATAATTTGATTCGGGTAATCTTTGGATTTTATCTTGTTGAATGGTTGTTGATTGCGTGATTCACCCGCAACTGGGTATAGCGGGACCGTGTGACGTTCATTGATTTGTATTTTTTCGAGTTTTTTTTTCATTTTTCAAGATTTTTTAATAAATTATTTTACATTCATTTTATTCATTTTTTGTTATTTTTAATCCATAATAATAATCTTCAATTTTTCAATTTGAAAAACACTCGTAACTCACGGCAAAAATCGTCTACAATAATTAAACGCGAGTGCCGATGGATTTTGTCTCATCGAGACAAATAGAATGATCCATTTGAAATTTCATTTTAAAATAGGTAATAACGGAGCCCCATTTACAAAATTGGTAGTTAAAATTTATTCTATAACAAATACATTTTTATCGCGATTTGGTAAAATTCACTTCTATACAAAAAATTCAATCAAATTTCGCAATGAATATCATTTTTTTAAAAATGAATTTCATCATTTTGCGAATGGACCTCTTTCATCATTTGGTTTTTTTTTTGTCTTTTTGATAAAATTCATCATTTTTCAACACTTTTGTACATATTTTCTTATTCAGTGTAGCAGAATACTAGATTGTATAAGAAAAAATTGAACCAAGTGACAGTGACTCTACGAATACGGATACGTTATCTCATCAAAAAAGATGAAATTTCGTTATCGAAAATTTTCACCAATTAGGAGATATTGATGAATTCGTCTTATTTATTGAAAATATGTATATTATGTAACCCATTATCTCCGAATTCAGTAGACAACTTTTCCGCTCAATCGCATATATTAAGAATTGTAAAGTACACAGGAAACAAGACCGTCGCGAGCGATTACCCGGAGAAAATTCTCTCATTACCCTTGATATATAGGTATATGTGAAAGTTAGAACTTAGCTCGTATTTTAACACTGCATACCATATAGTTTTGCGGGCCTGACTCAGGCTCCGGATTAATTTGGCATAATAACACACAATGAATGCGAAAAATCAGTGGGAGGGCGGGGTGCAGCGGAGAATTTGCGTAATATATTTATTAAGGCGGGAGGTACGTTAATGTTGCCTTTTGATATCGCTTAAATCACAATAGTTGGTTAACTTCGGAGCGGAAAACTTGGAAAAGCTTCTAAGAATTCGAGAAAATGTTTGGGTGGAACCAGCTTCCTTAAATTTTGGTTTTACGACATAGTACGTCTAGGATCGATGACCCATCTATTACGCAGTTCAGTGTAAATAAAATGACCGAACTGACTGAAAAAAAAGAAAGTAGCGAGGGGTAAAAGGAGCAACGCCCCTATCCATTGGGAAAATTTGATTCAAATTGGAAATTTCTATTCATCGGTGCGTTTTAAGACAAATTACGTGGAGGCAAAACACTCCTAGATAACAGAATTCCATTTATAGGTACTTTTAATTTTTTCTGTACTCACAGCAGGAACCTGGCATTCGAGTTTGAATTCGGTTTCATATATGAACCCTAAATTCAGATTCGCAAAGTTGTTTCCATTCCTTGTTGATATTATATTTGAATGGTTCCGTCGATTCTAATATAGAAAGATGAGATTTTTCTCATCATTTTACACAGTGTCGTCACTGACGATATTTCAACTATTAGCTAGGTACTTATTTTGGCGAGTGGATCTCAAAATTGTTACAAAACAGAACTTTTCACTGAAAATCCCCAAAAACAGGATCCACACGACCTGTTATGACACCCTGATACATGAACATTCCAATTCTGATTGTTTAAAAAAAAAAGGTAAGTAATAAATCAGTTCATTACGCGCACGCCAGTATAATACACCAATCTTGAAAGTATATCCTAATTTTCATTGAATGAAAACCAATGAAAACCCAAACTGCTCTGGATCTGATTCTACCAAAACTCTTCGAATCGGCTATCTCGACAAAACCGACACCAAAAGTAATTAAATTCGCGAGTAAAAAACGTAAAAATTACCGAAGCTAAATGAGTACACGAAAACAGGGGCAAAAAAGTGAGGTACGATTACCGATAAATATTCATAAGTGCCTTTTGCAAATATTCCAACCAAACTAAATACTCCAACCAGCCAAGATGCCGAAGTATACGTAGGCAGTACATTACATACCTACAAGTAATAAAATAATAATTGTATACGTGTAAAAGAGGTATAGGTGTCCATTGGCACCTAAATTTTTGAAATTCACATCATGATAACACAATTGAAAAAATAAGTATGAGCGGAAATAGGTGAGGATTATTATCGCTCGTATTTTGATGAAAGGAGAAAATTTGTAAATCGTTCTCCTCGAGGACAGCAGTTTTCTGAAAATATATAAATTGTGATTTTCCACATAAGTATTTCGTTTTATGAAGGTATTTTTTGCCAGTACCAATAAATCGTAAAATTGAATATTTTCACTCAATGGAAATGAATTTAACCAGCGGTGTCGGAAGCTTGTTTTTGGGTGGGTACAAAATAAGTTCGGAGATTTGGAAAACCAGAAGGGTTTTCGGAGGGGGGAGGGAGCAGAAAAGACCTTTTTCGCATTTATCAAGATTTTGTTTACGTTCGAGCGAGTGATACACGAGTGGAGTTCGAAGTACGTCTGCTAGAGTTACCAAAACGTAAATTTTCTGCCATTTGTACGTAGTTTTATTTGTTTATTTTTATTAATAATTGTAAAAATAGTTGTTGCTATGTTGCAGATCATGTGATACGAAACCGAAGTTTGAAAAAATTGGGCGATTAATGCCCAAGAAAGACATTTATTTCATTGTTTTAATGCATGATTTGAAAATTCATCTCTGATATAATGGCGGAGGTGGGGGGTAGTGCAATGCACTACATATACCCCACCACCAGTTTTTCAAATTCTTGAACATCATACTAACGAAGTATTGATTTATAGACAATTGCATATGAAAATATTGCTTTCTTTGAGTTAAATTGACTCCGGAGTCAAACCGGAGTCAACTTTCCATTTCGACTCGGGAGTCAAGCCGGGGTCGGAGTCAATTTGGAGTCAGTTTGACTCCGACTCCTATGTCCTAATCACAATATTCAGGGCAAGGCATAAGAGTCAGAGTCAAATTGACTTTAAATCGACTCCGACTCCGGCTTGACTCCGGAGTCAAGTCGGAGTCGGGAGTCAACTTTTTTGCTGACTCCTATGCCCTGATATTTTTTAATCAAACGTGATCTTTTCGATTTATATAAATACCTTTCATCTAATACTTGAAGCAATCGTTGAATGATTTTACTTGATACTATTTACATGAGAAATATGGCTGGAAAAATTTTTAAAAATGGTAAAAATTGAAGTTGAAAACTGGTACACTTTGAAAAAGTCATCGAATATTTCGGCAACGTGAGAATTGTAACGTGTAATGAAGGAATACGTACAATGTACGAACGGTAGCGGTACTTACAATGGTACATGTCGTTGTTAGGGATTTTTGTTTACCTCTGGAGTACGATAAAACGCGTTAAAGTGACTATACGGCCGTTAGTTTTAGGTGTTTACAACGACGCCACTTTTTTTCAAAAGTACACTAGACTCGAGTTTAATATACGTATATTGTAAACACGCACGCAGATGTGAAAGACGTATCTATAGCATTTAGCTACGAGTTTAGGTACGTGCTGTTGTATGCGTATTTTTCCTTAGTCGCTGTACAGAGAGCTGTAATACATAAGGTAGGTATGCTTCGCCGAGAATCTGGCATAGCATAGAGCACTGCTGGTGTAGATGTGAGTAATTAATTAACTTGTAAAATGTAAGTATCGCTATAAAATGCTATGTCGCGATTTGCAACCAATTTTCTCACCTACTAAGATCGCACTCTACTTTTTTCAGCAGATTTGATATCATCAAGATCCTCAGAAATAACATGGATCCGGGGCAACACCGAAGTGGTTAACCAACTCATCGATGTTCAGATCAACAGTCATCCGAATGTGATCGTCGAGAATAACGCAAAATTTACTGATAGTGATCTTACGAGAAAATTAGAAAAATTCGCTTCTAAATTTCAGCCGAAATTTGTTTTTCAGCGAGGCTGAGCGAATTCATACACAGACACGTGACATGAATTTTACTTAATATGTAGGCATTGTTTTTCATCTTCCTAATCCTATGTAGACGACCCGTGTCAAAAAAAAAACAATACCTCGTACCAAAAAGGACACTACAATACATTTTTGAAAACCCCCATTAACATTGTAGTGCCGTTTTTGACACGAGGTGGTTTTTTTTGGTGGTCTACGTCGGGGTAATTTTGACATATATCTTGTTACTATTTTATATTATTATTAATTTAATAAGTTCGGTTAAACCGAAAATGAATGGAGATTATTTTTCAAGTGCTTAGAAATTTTCAAGTTCCCAAATTTGAGATCTTGAAATTGAATGAAGGCATTCAGAAAGTTCATGAATTTATGCAAAAGTGAAGTAAAATGTTACGAGAAAGATAATGGTCGGTCAGATCATGAACCGAACGGTCTTTTACGATGAATAAGTTGTATTTTATTGATTTCAGGGGCCAGTTTTATAAATTTTTGCAGTTGATGAGATCTACACGAATATAAAAAGTCCTCAAATTGGCGAGATTAATAATGAGTAATGATCGATAATTTTTAGCTAGTAATTGCCATACGAGTTATTTTATTGTTATACGTAATAATATTAACCAATTAGGGATGATCAATTAATTTGAAATCTGTTTTTAATAGAATTTCAGCCTCCCGAACCATTTTAAAATCATTGATTATTAATCCAAATAAAATACTTATCATTATCAATGAACGAATTCGAAATTTGAATCCGCGATACAGATATCTTTACGACAAATCTGGACAGATCATCAATAATGAACTAAAAATTAACATTGATTTGGATCAGCGCCTTATTAAATTGAATCAGAGAAACTCACTCATAATTTATCCGGAATCGAATCATTTAATTTTTTTGAAAAATTCTGCGACCTTCAAGTCGAAAAGCTTGACTTTGTATAACATAACTGGCTTGGCTTTTGGCCAAAAGCTCGACCTATAGGTATTTCATAATTATTACTTTTTTCATCATTCAAAAACTGGTATGATGATTAAATATTTTCACGGTGATCGACTAATACATAAACGAGTAAATAATTAGCTCAAGAAATTAGAGCAATAATTTTCTGAGAACCGACAAAGCATCCAATATCTAACCCAGCCCATCAGTACGAATACCGAATTCAAAACAAAAGGGGACAATATCTTCGGAATTTTCCATCACGCAATAAAAAAACTTCCCTCTATCTCGCCGTGGAACAAACAAAAACATCCAACTCGAATACTAATTAACGTGACGAATATTTGTACCTTGAGTATGGTCAAATGGTCAATTGGGTTTAGGGAAGAGAAAATCCCCCGAAATGGGAGCCACGTCTTTTAACTAAGATATACAAAAAGAGTGAGAGACAACGCAGAGAGAAACCTTCGCTTATCCTTTATTGAGCTCGTGCAGAATGTCGAAGCATTAAATGACGCGACCCGTATTCAAACGAAGGTCTGATCTACAACGAACAACAACTACGGAATTTTATTTTCCCTTTTTGAAGTATCACAAAATATTGCGCGAATAAGTACAAGATGCGAAAAAGGATCTGCGGTGGGGGGAATTAGGTTACTCAACGGTTGCTAATTCAAACTCAGGCAAAAACAAGTGAAAATTCATCAATTGAATTAGTACCCAGTTCTTCTAATTTATTTGCGTGAAATGGAAAATTACCTGGAAAATTGAAATTCATAAAGAAAAGACTTTCAACTTGGAAAATTACGAAAAATTCTTGTTGAATGTTGACAAGAAATTGATTTCGTAATAATTTTATCAAGTGAAATTTTTTCATTTTTGCCAAGTGTTTGTACTTCTTTAAAATGTTATTACCTACTTCTGCTGCTCCGCCATAGCGTAAATTTACGCAGTACGAATCATTGCGATTGTCGTTACCTCTCACCATTTCAGAACGTTATTAGAAACAATGATGTAGAAAACAAAGTCACAATTTCGAAAATTGAATTCAGCATATTTTATGGAGAAGAAGAATGAGAAGTAAAAAGTAATTCATAAAAAATACCATTTTTTAATTTAAATCATTTGTCAAGGATTAATGGGAACTTTTTGCAGAAATTAATGAAATCGATACTGCAATATACATACAAGATCGAGCAGTAGTATATCATTTTTTCGAGTTTCATCTTTCATTTTTCTAGATTTTACAATAAATTATTTTATACGCATTCATTTTCTCATTTTTCTGTTATTTTTAATCCATAATAATAATCTTCAATTTTACCAATTTAAAAAAAATCGTCTACAATAATTAAACGTGAGTGCCGATGAATTTGTCTCGTCGAGACAAATAGAATGGTTTAGTAAACAATTCAATTAAAAAGTATAATAACGGAGCCAGATTCACAAAATTGGTAAAATTTAATACCTATAATAAGTAGGTAATAAATTCGGTGATCGAATAACAAAGAAATTTGAAATTTTACCAACTGGAAAAAAAAGTATCTGCTATTGATAGAATTAATGGTTATTACAAAACTCACGGACATTACACATGTTCCTTCCTGAAGCTTGAAAACTGACACGAACCGTTCAGGTTCAACATTGTTAATTTCTTTATAAAACCGCTAAACATTTTCAGTAAATTATCGCGAATCATACAAATAAATCTAAGAAAAAAGGCACATCGCGAACAAATTTAACGAGAACGACCGAAAGAAAAATGAAAATTCAAGCTTTAGAGCAACCGATTAAACCCCTTACCGCTTCGATAGACGACGCAGACGCACGTAACGACCAAACTAACCAAACTGAATCTCGATTCAATCTCAACAACTGAAACGAATATTGTTCTGGAAAAATCGAGTAACCAGTTGAATCTCCTTATCTCTTCAAGTCAAGTAAGGAGAGAGACGCTAGAACACAGATAAAGTACCATGGCACCAGAATGTCGTACTGTGGCTACATTGCAACGAAGCAAATGCCGAACAATACAATAGAATTCAATTCATTAGGTACGAACTACGTAGTGGAGAAAAATCATGAAATTCGACTGCAAATATTCGAATACTACAGACATTCGAGTTCAATTTCGTCAAAATCGTAAATTGTTATCGCTCACGAGCAGTTTGTTTTTGCCTATTTTAAATACCTATTTAGATGAACAAAAATACATTTTGACAAAAAATCGAGCATTTCGTTCGAAAAAAAATAAGTAGGTATAATACGAAAGAACCCCATATTGAAAATTTCAGGGGCCAAGTTGATTTCTCGAATTTTTGAGAAGTTTAAAATTAACCCATTTGATCTAATCAATGGCAGAATTTGAAATTTCAACATGTCATACACTCGATTTTCAACTATCGCCTTCCTCCAGCCATCTTGGATCGATACTTACGATTACGAATTCAAAAAAAAATGAACATATCGTAAGAAAAATTGGAATTAAAATTTTTTTTAAATTTGAGTCAGAACAAATTTTAGAAAAAAATTTAGGTCGGAATATTTTGGAAAAAAATTTTAGTCGGAATATTTTGGGGGGAAAAAATTAAGTCTGGAATATTTATTTTAGAAAAAAATTGGGAGTTGAAATTAATTTTACAAAAATTTTGAGATTTAGGAGTTGGGAGTTGGAAAAACATTGAAAAAAACAAAAAGTTTAAACTGGTTAAAAGTTGAAAACGACGATTCAAAAAAAATTCTAAAAATTGAGATGAGTGCATAAATCGTCCTTCCTGAGAGAAAAAAAACACCGCACCCTGTTGCAGCGAACGTGTTTTTTCTTTGCTCTCAGGAAGCACGACTTACGCACACATCTCAATTTTTAAAATGTTTTTTGAATCGTCGTTTTCAACTTTTAACCAGTTTAAACTTATTGTTTTTTTCAATGTTTTTCCAACTCCCAACTCCTAAATCTCAAAATTTTTATAAAATTTATTTCAACTCCCAATTTTTTTCTTAAATGAATATTCCAGACTAAATTTTTTTCCCAGAATATTCAGATTCTAATTTGAAAAAAAAAAATTCAACTCCAACATTGACAATAGCGCAAACTAGCACGGTGTAAAACACTCCCTTTGTTATGGGTAAGTACGTTTTTTGGAATCGACATCATAACCCATTTGAATATGTCAAAGTGAAAATTACTCACGTTCATCAATTCATTACGATATATGTATTAAAGAAAAAAAAACATTTAAAATCACGTGTTGGCGAACTACCCACTAGTACCGTGTAGAACAGTTTAATAATTTTACGCGATATTTCAACGGTAGTTAAAAACCAAAATCACTACGTACTTACCCATTTAATTACCTATCGTTCAACAACACGAATAATTCAAATTAATAAATAAATATTGAATAAAATTACCTGGATCTTCGCTAACTTCATTCGCCCTACAGTTGAACACGATTTGGCTGAAAATCAGGAACCAAAATAACCGCATTTTTACCGGCATGATATTCTTGAAAATTAGAAAAAAATACGATTGTTTCGCGAAACCATTTTATTATAAAAATATATCGCGTACGATCATTCGAAATTTAATCGAACTTCACGACATAACGTGAGGGAAAATAAACACGTCGAAACGAAACACGCGGCAAGATTTAGGCGAAGATGAACGCAAACGCAAACAACCACCATCCGAACACGGCACATAACTGAAATTTCAGCTTGATTTACAGAACCACGCGGTGAAACCGAAACTTAAGCACGCGCTTTTACTATTTTTCGAAACCCCGGTGACTGCGGCGAAGAATTAACAATTTTATACTATTTTCATTTTGAAACCACGCGACGCCGAAGACATGGCGACATGGCGGAAATGTTAATTTATGCTTTTAAATACAAATGAACATTTCAAACATACCTTCGGTAATCGTGGGCTTCAAGACGAATAATAGTGAAACGTTAAAGCAGAAAAAGATGCCGGTAGTCCGGCGTTTCGAAAAACGAATCATTTTAAAATTCTAACAGCATAAATGCATAAATGCACATGGCAGCCGTTAACCATTACGCGAAACGTGAACCGAACTCAACAAAGAAAATCACAAACTAAACGGAACAACTGAAGTTCGACGCGCAAAATCCGAACATCAAAATCGGTTTGCAACATTTTTCTCCCCGCCTAAGAAAAAATTCTGACCGCGGATTCCAACAGCCAATCAAAAATCATCAAAAATCGTATGACGTAATAACTGTCATTTTGATTGGATAACATAATTGCCCGGGTCGGGAGGAGAGGAATGAAATCAAGAGTAATTTCGGTAATTACTCTCAAAAAAATGGTAAAGCAGCGCGTAATTTCGAAGCGGTCTTATTGTATTTTTGAGCATTGCGAAATCACGAAGGCATTTTTATTTTTAATTTTTTTCTGTGGAAATGAAAAGCTTCGGTTTGTTTTTGCTTCGCAAAAAAAAATACCGTATTCCATTTCAATTTCTATGTTGTTTAGTGTTTCGAATTATTATTTTCTGAGAAAAATTACCGTGAATGTAGTTTATTTTAACAAATTATTACTATTTTAACAATTGTTTTATCGCCGAGTTCATCTGCGAATTGAGTGTATCAAAATCTTCGTATCGTTCATCGTATATCAAAAAATGTAAGTCGTTTAGCCGCTAGTTTTTGTTCGCCAAACTCAGAGCACGCAATTTTTTGTTATCGCGCTCATTTTCATTATTTCTTTTCAATAATTAATTTTACGATCATCAATACTGTAGTATAATCGTATATCAACTTGATTCACGTTCATTTCGTGTAAAACTATTGTTTCGTCATTGTTTACCGATGCTCGAAAGCGTTTCCACGTGAAGAGCAGCACATTGTTTACAAGTTCATTATTATTGTTTAGTATAATGTGGTTTTAATTTCAGTTTTTTATTTTTAGTGACCAACAATGAGTACTATGTCAAATGGCAGTGAACGATATGACCGCGACAGCAGGAGTAGTCGCGAGCGGGACGATAATAATGATCTCATATTGACTGTACGAGTGTTGATGCACGGAAAAGTAAGTCTTGAATTCATACGTTTGATCTCATCGTGCTCGTGCAAATCTTAACGAGTTGTTTGATTTGCAGGAAGTTGGAAGTATAATAGGTAAAAAAGGCGAACTCGTGAGACAACTTAGAGAACAAGTAAGAATTATTTTCATCGTGTAACTTCGTCTGTGTGTCTCGATTTTTCTAAAGTATTCATGTTTTCGTAGTCTGGATCCAGAATACACATTTCAGACGGTTCTTCAGCAGATCGAATCGTAACAGTTACTGGAAACCTTAGTTCTATTTATAAAGCATTTTCACTTATCACAGCTAAAGTTCAAGAGGTATTAAACATGATTTATTATTACAAGTTTTCACGCGGCTACATCTACTTAATTGTGATATTTTTATAGTTCTTTGAGCGTCAAAATGGTAGTTGGGGCGGCATGGTGGCTCCTTTAGTATTCAAATTAATCGTACCGGCTACGCAATGCGGATCAATAATCGGTAAAGGCGGTTCCAAAATAAAAGAAATCAGAGAATCTAGCGGCGCTTCAATTCAAGTAGCTTCAGACATGTTACCTAATTCAACCGAACGAACGGTTACTATTACCGGCAATCCTGAAACTATTACCCAATGTATTTACCAAGTGTGTTTGATCTTAATGGAGGTAAGATAGCGATTCATTGTTCTGAATTGTAACTTAGCTTATTTTAACGCGAGTAATTTTATTTCGCAGTCACCGCCACGCGGTACAGTCGTACCTTATCGTCCCAAGTCAGCTAATTCGCAAGGATTTTTAGCCGGTGGTTTACAAGGTGGCCTGGGGCTATCAGGATTAGATGTAAGTCAACCGCACCATTTGATACGCTGCTTATTCGTAACGTTCGAATTACCTTCGTACATTTTTTCCCCCTAGCAACTGAGTAAATTAGGTGCCGCTAATCCTCTCGCGTCTTTAGCTAGTCTAAGTAGTCTAGCCGGCCTTGGAGGTTTATCAGGATTAGCCGGAGGCGGATTAAATGCTGCTGGTAAGATTTGCTCGTTATTATTACTCCAGTCTGTCTTCATTTAATTTGATATTATAAACGATTAGCTTTAGCTGCCATAGCAAGCAGTCAATTACGTGGTTCTGGTAACAAAAAAGTTCAAACTACTCCTCAGACTCAAGAAATCACAGTTCCTAATGAATATATCGGTTGCATTATTGGTAAAGGTGGAAGTAAAATTGCAGAAATACGGTACGTACGGATTCAATTCTTAAGATTTTCATCGCTTTGATCGACATTACATTGTGTAATTCGTAATTTTTTTCCCTCCTGAAGACAAATCAGCGGAGCTGTAATTAGAATTTCCAGTAACGAAGAAACCAGAGAAGGTCCTGATGGTGTTGAAAGACCGATTACAATACAAGGAACCCCCGATGCCATAACCGTTGCGAAATATTTAATTAACATGAGGTTAGTTGGGAATCTATTTACACTAACGATATCCAATTTGCTTTACAGCTGTTCGAGTTATGAAAAATATTAGACAATTTGTAGTGAAATTACAGCGTTATAATTTATAGCATTTTGATCTGGGTTTGAAAATGTCTGGGCTTGGTCAGTTTCATTTCTTCGAAGTTATCTTGTTTTCTGGCAGAACAGTGAATACATCCTTGTCCTGTGGATTCGATTTATTTAGAAATTGGTGAAAAATTCTGAACCAAAAAGTTTATAAATGAAAAAAAAAATCTTCGTTGAATTGATTCTAATGCCTTTTTTACCCAGATTAATAGTGCTTTAAAATATAACTTTGAGTGAAACGAGTATTAGTGCGCAGCTTGTATACTCGTTTGATGGTGCTTTATTTATTAACAGCGATGGTGGCGGAGTCGATGGAAAGCTTCGCTTAATGGATAGCTTAATAATTTCTGGGTACCTGGTTCATATAATTTAAGGTTTTGAATGGAATATTTTATCGATTGTAGGCGTTTATTAGGACTGTGCTCTCTTCTAGGATGTATTTTTCTCTCTATGAAAGGTGCTAAAGTGACAGCTTGTGTATGCGTTTTAACGATTACGAAAATTGTGCATGTTTGAATAGTGAGAGGACAGAGAAAGGGGTAAATAAGTTTATTCGACGGAGTCATCGTTATGGAAACACCTTTCTTCGAGAAACTGCTCTATTTTTTTTTTCAAATTCGGAAAAAATTGAAGGTCTTTATATCGATGGCTACGCTACGAACTTCTTGCCTCCTGCTCACTGCATCTCTATGAATCTTCTCGGAATGCGCATTTTCGCTGAATTTTTTTCTCCTCTTGAAAACTATTCCTTTTCACTTGGTAACACACTGTAAAATTTACTTATTTCTCCCTTATTTACTTTTCATTTAGTATAGAAATTCGAACGAGAAAATTGAATGCGAAAATTTTCGGTAGAGTTGTGTTAGCGTATCATCAGCTTTTCTCCTATCTTCTTTTTTTTATTTTCCTACAGCGTCGATCTTCAGAAAGCTAATCTCGAAGCCCAAAATCAATCTAATTCCGGTGGATCCTCATCTTCGTCGGGTAATCCTTCTCCTCTCGCGTCAGCGCTCCCGTTGGCACAGTTACTCTCGAAACCGGGAGCCTTGAACGCATTGTCTAGCTTATCCGCATTAGGCGGCTTGACCGATCTGTTAGGCAATGTGAACAACGCCGCTTCCCGTCCAGTACAAACTACCGGAGTCCATCGTTCCAAATCTTATTCTTCACGTGTCCGAAGTCCATCCGGAGATAAATCGAAAATGGATCGTGCTAAGTTCACTCCGTATTGAGTAATGTTATCCTCACTTAAAATATGCGTGTGTATCTGTGTATGACCGAAAAACGCCTAATACGACTCGATTGTATGTTTTTTTTTTCAATTTTTATTTTAGCGATTTGAAAAATTTTCTACATAAGATTGATTATATGTATTTTTTTTCCAATTCTCCTCCTCTGTCTCAACGACGTCTTAATATCCTGCTTTTTATCTTTCTCTCTCTCGCTGTTTTCTAGATGTAGATTTTCTCCAAATCGAGAACGTCTTTTTTTTTTAACCTCATGTTTTTAATTCATCCAGAACCGATGACCTAAACGTTCGTGTTCGGATCTGGATTCCACCGATTGCGATTTTATACTGTAAATTGAAGTTATTATTTTATTTTTTCCTACTATTCTCCTTCGTAAGTATTTATTTTTATTTTTTTTTGTGGCCATAGATGCGAAGACGGTTCCTCTTTCGCAATTTTACGCATCGTAGTGTGTTTTTATTCCCTATCCTTTCCCTATACTGTTATCACTGTTTTAATGTATCATTTCCTTAATCTTTTTATAATCTTAACGAATGAATGGATATGTGAGAGATGTTTGAATGCGATGTGTGCAGGTATACTAATCAAGTTATGAAAAAACTCTCGTACCGTGGTTTTTTAATAATGTATTATCGAGTAGATGAAAAAAAAGGGTGATTTTTTTAGAACCAATTTTAAAGCATGTATTTTTTTTTACTTTTTCAAAGATGATTATATTTATAATTTTAAAAAGAAAAAGAAAACGCGTACAATTCTAGATATTAAAAGTACTGTATATTTTAAGTTGAGATTTTTATTACGTATGGTAGTGTTTGTATTTGTGTGTTAAACTGACATTCAGTCGTCCTTACGGATGTTACATAATCCTTTTTACCTGATTGATTCCACGATCAAAACCGTCAGTTTTCCTTTCGATGCTCGACTATATAGACGAGAAATTGTCAAGGTAGTTGTAGGATGCTATTTTTTTTCTATTTATTTATCGTTTTCTCACTATCGAAGGCAATGATACGTAATTTGAGACGAACGATTACGGTTTTTCTTATTCGTTGAACGCATTTTTATTATTCTCAGTTTTTTCTTTATTATTATTTCTTTTCTTTAATTTAATTTCTTTTTAATACGATGATTATGTCTTAATTTACGTATTTTTAAACGTGAAAGAAACACTATTCCCCTTTCTGATTTTAAATGTTGTGCGATTCATGAGATTTTTGTGTGTATTTAAAAATGGCAATAAATATTTGCATCGAGTGATCTTGAAAGTTTTATGTTGCGCCGAAATGACGCTTTCATTTGTTCCTGTCTTTTTTCCTGATGAAATTGTAGATTAAATGGTATCCGCTTTGATTAGGTAAACGCATTACAAGTGTGATAGGGAGGTCTACGCTGGGTTGGAAATATATTTGAGAAAGCACTAAGCAGCTGTATGTGTGTTTCGTGTTTGTGGATTATTTTTATGTGTAGATATTTTTATAAGAATTGGGTATCACGTAAGTAGGTGGAGCTCCGAATTGATAAGTGCTGAATCATGGCACTGAAGATTATTTGCTGTGTAAAATATATACGTGTATTGTGGTATAATTAGCTTTGGGTATCACTTACGCTGGGTGTCTACTGGTAGAAAAGTTGGAAAATGATTTGAAATTTGATGGAAAGAAGAAATTATTGAAGAAAACTAGAAACTAAATGTATTTTTAAAATGTGTAACTTACTTGGAGTATTTTTTGAGCAAAAATTTTCCCCTGGCTTTGCTCAATTTTGCTTTATTCATTTTTTGGTAAAATCAAAATTTTTTTCAGTAAAAATCAGATTTAGTTTTACCTACGTTTAGAAGACGTATTTTTTAAAATAAAACTTTGATGAAAAATCGATCTGATGAGCCATGAATTCTGTCTATAAATAGTGTACTTATTTCTTGAAAGGTTTTTTTTTTAATGGTTCGATTTTTTGAAAATTATGTTTTCACGAAAAGATTGATAGAATATGAATTTTAAAAAAAAATGGTACCTACCTATAATTTGGTTTTCTCGATAGTGAGAGAAGTATCAAAGGAGGAAGTTTTGTAAAATCTCTACTTTCTTCTGACGCCTAAAATTTCGTTTAAAAAAAATGGATAGATTTTTTTAATATTTTGAAAAATCTTATCTTTCATGGCATCTTTTATTTTAGAAACGTTGTCAATCCAGGCCCGGAAAAATCTATAAATCGCCAGCTCGATGAAAAACAATGCCGAAGATTAAGGAAAATATTGGTATAAGAGGGTAACGAAGGTTGTAAAGTCGGTGTGCAAAAATCTGATCAGTAGAAGAGATAATGATGATTTGAATTTTGGGAGTACGAAAATTGTACGAAATTATATTTTTGGATTCCAGTAGACGCCCTGACTATGAAAAAATACTAACTGGAAGTAGATTTTAGGATTTTAAAATGTATAAATTATCGAAGGATTATCATTTTGTAACTGTATTTGAAAACTGAACGAGAAGAGCCGAAAAATTTGCGTCCAGACTTTGAAAAAAATTGTGATCTGATGAAAAGTTCACCTTTTTCTCGACTCCACATCCCCCTTCCTCGCATTTAGCCTGGAAATCTACCATTTTCAAAAAATATTATAATATTGAAAAATTATACGGCTTGAGCTCAAAAATATCACTGGTGATTATTTTCAACTTCAATTCCCTATTCCGTAGAAAGTTGAAATTAATATTTTCATGATTTTTTCCAACTCCCCTTTCTTCCACTGGACGTAAAAATTAGTATGATAAAATTCTATTTTTGAAAAAAATGCTCAAAAAACGGAAAATTTTGTATTCGTTTTTTTTTAGAAATATTTTCTGACAAATTTCCATCCAGGAAGTCGTAATACGTTCATCTGACACCGAAAAATCATTGACAACGATTTGTAAAAATTCTTTCAGGGTCTTTTGCAATTTTTGAAATGATTCAAAAAAAATGATGGGGGGAGTATTTTGGGTCTCCCTCGTAAGGGTTGGCGGGATATGGAAAATCACTGCGAATGATTTTTTTGATGACAAATGAATTATTACGAACTTTTGAATGATAAGTTTCCCAAAAATAATTTTTCAAGGGTACTTTTAAAAAAAATGAAAAAACACAAATGAAACGGAGAGGGAGGCGAGTAATTTCTAGCAATAATTTTATTGAATGGAAAATAAATAATGTGTACTGCAGTCATTCTCTAGAATGAGTTTTGCTCAAAAAAATTTCATTTTCGGTTTGAAATTGAGAAAATATGAAAAAATTGATACTTTTTAAATCTTCCTTTAAAAAAGTACTAGAGTCGAAAAATCATCAATGATATTTTTGAATTCAACCAACCATTCTCAGAAAAATTTTTCAACAATTTTTTTCCTGGTTTTTGAGAATTTTTTTACCATTTGCAGATTTTAAGGTTTAATAAAGAGATAATGTCGAATCTGGGGGGTTAAATTTTCACCTCGTAGTTTTGACGCCTAAACATGATAATTATGCTACCCCCACATTCAAATTTCTAAAAAAAAATAATCAAAACTGCCAAAATGATCGTTCCTGTAAAAAAAAATTGAGCAAATTCAATTCGAATATTTTTTGAAAATTTGCGATTATTTGAAAATTAAATTGACATAAGATCCGAGAGAAAGGATGGGATTATGTAAATAATTTTAAAATAGAATTAATTCAATTGGAGTTTCCATTACTTTTTTTTTTACTCATTCTAACAAAACCATTATCACAACAAGGTAAAATAGGTATATTATCCAAACTATTTACGGTATTTTTTTTCCTAACCTAACAGTAAGCTATTTTTCAAATACGACCAGTCGAATTACCATACTCGTATTTTGATCTTTAATTCTATACTTTTCTGTACCTTCACTCACATGAACTGATTTCTCTATTATCCACATTGAATTGTACCTATAATACGACGTCTTGAAAATAAAATTTTGTTTTGTGTACCTTAGCGCTATATGTCCAAGGATTCCTACTATGTTCCTCATTTTTTTGAATTCTCCGTCGAGTAAGTATACTCCTTTTTTGTGATTTCAATTTCCACGCCTTATCTGTTGATTTTGGATGGTCGTGTTGTGCGGTTTTTCATTTTTATTTTTTGGATTTCATTTTGTGTACTTGTAAATATTTACACTATGTCGGTATAATCGTATCAAAATGTAAATTCACACAGAATACTAATTGCAATATGTTTGGTGACAGATGAAATGGGTTTTGGTTGCGGAAATGGTCATGAATTTGAATCGATTACGTATTCATGTTGTAGAATGTTGTAGAATCCGGTGCCCTTGGAGGAGTATTTTGGTGGAAATTTGGTAGCTGAGCAGATGGAGAATGTTAATTGATGGAGTAGATGGTATCAGATGGTCGGTATTGGCGATTTCGTTATTTTCAACGATTTGAGTTACAATTGCGAGTAATTTTTTTTTTTGAAAATGTTTTTTATTTTACAGATTATTTTGGATGAATTTTGAAACAGAATGTTTTGTGTGGGTTTTTCAAGATCTAGATTGCTTGTGCGAAGAAAATAATTATCTGTATTGACTGGTTAATTTAAATGAAATTGAATTAAGTTACCAATCTATGAAATTATTTTACGCGTGTCCGGTGTCAATGTTTTATTATTTCATTGTCTGTGATGAATCGTAGTGAATTGTGTATTTTTAATGAAAATATAATCATTACCTATATAAAAATGAATTATTGAACTTCGTCAAATTTTTCTATTTAGTTTGAACTTTGAACCACTGATTCTGAGTGAAAGTAACCACTACACAACTTTTTCTTTAAAAATGCAATTTTTCAAAAAAAAACCATATTTTTGAAAGATGTAAGAGATCTCGTGAGAATAAGATAAGATTAATTGAAAAAAAACCAAAAAACCTGCGAGTTTACACTCGAAACATGGGTAAGTAGGGAATTTATTGAGGAATCCGTGATTTTTGATTCGAAAATTGGTCTAAAATTATCAATTTTTAGAATAAAAAGACTAAAATACTGCCCAAGCGAAGCGAGAACAAAATTTTTTTAAAATACTGTTTGAAAAACAAAAAAATACACTTTTAAAATATTTTTGCAATAAGAAATCTTTTTTCGAGCCTAAGAAGGGGCTCAAGCCCTCTGAGCCCCCTCCCCTGGGTGCACCTATGCTCATATGATCGAGACGTATTAAATTTACGGAAACACATGAAGTACATAGATGCATGTGAAAATTCGTCTTTTGGAGTTTTTTTTTTTGAAAATTTTCCTTTTTCCTCCCCTGCATTAGATCTTTCCATAAGTTGATTCAGGTCGACCTAGATATCAATTTGTAGAGAATTTTGTATGAAAAATATTTTTGCTTAATTGATCGTGCGATTTTCTATTGAAATCCCCCCCCCCCCCCATGAGATAAAAAGTTTCCTTAGATAATAATTTAATGTTTTTCATTATATCTTAATTTCATAAGAATTCAGCGATAATACGATATTAAAATTCGATACCCGATTCGGTCGAAGTTTTCGTATTCGAAAGTACGAGATTAGCACAGAAATCAAATATCATTTAAGATGAGCTCGCAAATATTATGCCATGCTTTCAAATGTATATTTTTGTTTTTTTCAATAGTTTTGCCTGTATCCCTATTCGAAGTCTACGATTTTTCCGAAAATGTAAGCATCTAAATTGTAATAAATATAATTAAGAATTTTTTTACTTGTGCCGATGCACATGTAGGTATTGTAGGTAGTAGGTAGCTAGGTACTTACCTACTTTTACCTACTCTGCTCTATACTTGAAACCAATATTCACTTCAGATCAACTTCATCTTTTAAAGGCTTGAAATATTTTCAAAAAAACATTTTGATTTTTAGAAAAAAAAAATCAAAAAAATTGAACAAAAAATGTTGATGTTGTTCGTCCAATATTTTCCAAACATTGAAGAAAAATTTTGAAAATATCTCAAAATCGAAACTTCTTTCCTTACACACGCAAGTCAAAAATAAGGAAAATTTCTTTTGAAATATAAAAACATAAAAACGATAAGAAGTTTCTTTCAATCTTGCATCGTACACGAAACCAGTTACAAATAAGATCAATTCGTATTATGGTTTTTTGCTCATTTTAGAAATACTTGGAAGATTTGTGCAATTCTCTCGGGGAGAGATTACCGAAAAAAAATGAGGAGTGCGAAATGTTGCTGACTGATATTGCTCTGCGATATGTGAGTAGCTCAGTACCTAGACCTACCTACTTATACCTACTTACTTAAATATTATTCATAATGTGCGTTAGTGAAGAAATCAGAGAAAAGTTTACTGATTTAACTGGTGAATTTTAATTTTTGAATCAATAATTTTTTTCCGTAACTACCTACTGAAATGAATCAGTACTGTAATTTTCCGATTCAATTCAATAGTTGAGAAAAACAATTAAAGATTCAAAAATGAAATTTTACTAATTAAATCAGTAGGTATAGCTAGGTAATTTATCACTGATTGGCAGTCAAATTGAAGAAATGTCTGAATTTTGTTTCAAAATCTTATTTTCTATTTTTAGTTTGGGGGTAAAATGAAAGATGCTAGAGATTTGCTCTTAGAAGAAGTGTGGGGAAATAAGATAACACCGAATTGCGAAATAGACTGGAAAGCATTATTCCGTTCAATTAAAAAAAAATACGTAAGTATTTCTTTTATCGCGATTAATTTTCTATCTGCAGTACTCAAATTGCATTAAAAATTATTTGCTTTATTTCGCGTTTAATCCAATTCTATGTGTGTTTTCTGGATTCGAGGGTGTCAGTCTGTGAAAATATGAGTACTTACTTACCTACCTTACATGATTTCTTTCATTTAGGTAGGTAGTCGGTACCATATGGTTTAGTTTCATATCATATCTTACATATATGTAATATCGTCAAAGATCGTAGACGTAAAATTACCTCGATAGTGGCACAAAGTCTTAATTAGAATAAGGTTTTAATCACAGGATTTTATGTTCACTTTAGGAGGATTTAGAACCACTATTGAAAGTTACTAAGCTGAAAAACGTGCCGCAAAGCAATGCCGAATGGTTGGTTGTAAAAATTTTTATTGATAAATTAAAGGTAAGAATCCGCCAGTATAAATAAGTATTTTATTTTTAGTATAGGTACTATAATAGGTGTGAGACTGTGAGTACTGAGTAGTGAGTACCCTAAAAGAATAGCGAATTATATTTTTTTGATAATTTTTTTTTTTGTAAATAAGAACAATGATTTCCATTCCTAGTTTTCAAATTTTTTTTTCGTATTTTTCCCTTGCCTTTTTTGTGGCAGGATAACTTATCAAGTGAGTAATGAATAAACAAGCTGAGATTTTTGCAGCGACATTTACACAACTAAATTTAGAGCGGATTAAATTCAAAACATGAGGCATTTAGGGTTGTACCTAACGTCAAAATATCAGTTTTTTCTGTTAATTTGACCTCTCTTAAGAGGAAGAAAAAATTCTCTAAAACTTTTTTTTTTTTTTTAAATGCGGGAATTAAAAGTTAAAGATACCGATGTACCTTCTACCAAGTACATACATACATATACCTACCAGGTACTTCATTAGTACCTACCTATTTATAACGTTTTCAAAGATTTTTAGTTTTTAAAAATGTGTTAAAATCCTGTCATGTCTCATCTTAAATAGCTCGAGATTGATACGTTAACCAAGTGACTTTTTTTTTCTAACAACATTAATAAGTAATTCCACACCTTGTTACTATTTCAGTGTGTTAACATTGAATTAAAATCTAGAATGGATTCAATATTTAAAAAATATGTGGATTCAAGAAAAGACGATTCAAAAACAAACTATCTCAGTGATTTCACCGAAATCTCAACAATTTATGTAAATATGTATCTACGATTGACCTATGATTTTAGTAGGTAGTATAGCCTAACCTAATTCTCCATATTTAACCACTAATATCATAATGCTTTCATTTCAGCTGGGAATTTTGTCAGATAACAGAAGGGAAATGTTATCTTCTTGTGGGTTTACTCGGGAACCACTCGACTATAAGGATGCTTTCAACAGTCTGATGGGTAATTTTGTAAGTACCTATCTACCCAATTCCCTTCCCATAGTATTTACTTTCAATGTTGAATAACCACACAGAATTAGTTGTTTTCTCTTCTGTGTTCATAATTTGATGATCAGGGGTGTTGAGAAACCGGAAATTATTCCTCAAAAAAAGTGAATTTTAATTTTCAAGTCGATAATTTTTTTCTTGAATGAGTATACTGATATGAATTAGTAAAAATTTTAATTTACTGATTCATATCAGTGGTTAAGGAAAAAATTACTCACTGATTCAAAAATGAAAATTCAATGAATGAGTCAGTAAATTTTCATTTTTGAAATGTATGGTAGGTATTTAATCAGTAAATTTTGACTGATTCAAATTAGGAAGGCACCTACTTCCTGTAACTATATGAATTGCCTAAAGTAGAAAGTACCTATAAGTATGTCAGATAAGTAGGTACTTATTGAATGATTTTTTTTTCAGCTTGCTCTGGTTGAACTTTGTAAACACCTCGCATGTGGTTTGAAATTGAGGGACGCCTGCCATCAATTTAACGATTTCTATTATCGAGGAAGTTCTGATACAATCGAACAATTTGATAATATAGCAGCTGGAAGATACACCAATCTGTTCGAGGTTGTTCGGTGTTTGGCAAAACTTACCACCAAATCCAAATCTGAGGCGGGTGAAACGTTTAAAGCAAAATGGTTGAGCGAGTGGATAGAAATGATTAAGATTGATGCCGAATTATTTATCAGCATGGAAACAACAACGAGTGCACAAAAATCTCAAGATTCAAAAGAAACAAATTCGGACTTGAAAACAACAATAAATACAGAAGAATTTAAAAATTTGAAGAACGCACTCCTGAGGATTTGGAATGCCAAGAATTATACGGATGCATTGAGTATGTGGGAAAAAGATCGTTCAACCTGGAGTGCACGTGTAAATAAACTTTCCACAACAGATCTCTATTTAATCTCAGTGGCATCCAAGCCCAAATCAGATTATTTACGAGCTTCGGAAATAACAATTCCCAAAAAACACAAAGTGGTTGGAATTGATGTGGTTTATGCTTCAGCTCTCTATGAAAGCACTCATAGAAATTCTCAGAGGTATAAAAAATGCCTATGGGTATTAATATATTCAAGAGATCATTCTATTGTGAAGATGAAAAATGACTTGAAAAAGAAGTGGAATAACATTTTGGATGATGTATCGAGATATGACCTTTTTTGTAGCAAATTGGTAATCGTATGGAGTGCTGTTTCTAATTCAGATTTTCTTGGAGCTGATCTGAAAAATTTACCATCAACTTGTACACCAGTTGAACAAGATTATGAAAAATATGTACAGACTTTTTCGTTGTATCATGATCTACATTCAGATGTAGATCATGATACAACGAAAGACGTTATTTGGAGCATCATGCATTTCACTCGCAACCCGCCCAGCACTACCACAGTGAAACCGTAATTTTCCGTATTCCGTTGCAGTAAATTTGATTCGGGCTAAAAACTCAAGCTCGTCTGTCTAATTTTAGTTTAAAGCTTCTTGATACCCAAAGTAAAGCCAACAAACACAAAATCAAGCGTACAGTTATATTTAAAATGAAGAGCAAAAAAGGCTTCAAAAAAAAAAAAAAAAGGTGTACGAAAAAATTAAACTACACAATATCACTAACAACGAAACAAAAAAAAATGGCAAAATCAAACATTTAAAGCTTCGCGACTCCATACGCAGCACTACGCTTTCCTTATACCAGAAATAAAGGTCCCGAAATATATTACACAAAACAGATTAAAAGAAAAAAATTACTACGTGTACAATATAAAAAATAACCGCCAGGGAATGAAAGTCCGAGGAGACTCGCGACTCCCTTTTTTCAGTTTGTTCACATAAATAAACGCAAAGCAAACTTCAACAATATAATTCTTTATATTGATTACATGAATATTCTAAGCTTAATAAATAACGTATTTACGTTTATTATTTATATACGAATAGCGATGACGACAACGATGACGAAATTCTCCTTTACACAAAGACGAAAAAAAATCAAATTCAAAGATAGGGACGAAAAAAAATTAAATAATACATGCGTACAAACATTCAACATCAAGGGGGGAACAATGAGAGAACTTCGTGTATAAATTTTAAATGTAAGATCTTTTTCAGCATTATATTCGAGTACTTTTCGTCGATGGTTTTAAATATATTCATAAATTCTCTTTAGGTCTTCGTAGATACTCGATTCATCTCCCATTACTGAAGAGTTTCCTGTTCTCTACTCCATTATATTTTTTTTTTGGTTTTTTAGTTAATCACGCGCACACACGAACGAAATTAAATAATGTACGAGGAAAACTCCAGCTTAAACGTAACGACGACATGCTTTTCATACGAAGCCAAAACTTTTCGTTTTAATCGCTAATAATAGTTTTTGTTTCAATATATTTCTGGAACTGTAAATCGGTATGTATAATCTGGAAATACACGTGTTGGCCGTGGGCAAATGTGAATCATCGGGAGGTCGGATCGTAACGCTGGGCATAGGTTGGAACCCATCTTCGGAAGCTGGTAACGCCGGAGAACCGGTCCAAAAGTACACCTGAACAGAAAAAGGGTAAGTTAAATGATCTCGATCGACGACAGAGAAAAAAAGAGGTAAAATAAACATACCAAATCCATTCTTTCCATTTGGGTCATTTTTTCGACGATCGACCACAGCCAGCGTTTAATTTTGGTGACTTTGTCGCCGTTTCCAGGGCCAGATTCGTCGCTAAAGCTGGTATACGATATTAGCAAATTAACGTTTATATCTCCTACTCCGTTCAGCAATAATCTAAGATCTTCCGGAGTTAATCCGTCCATAGCGGTTTCTGGTAACACGTCGAATACGCCTATTCTTATGCACTGGAATGAGAAAAAAAAATGTAAAATTTGGATAATTGCAACAAAAAATAAGCTCGAATTATTCTCCTTACTTCTAAAGCTTTACGTTGACACTTGAACATTCTACACTCGCTGTATTTTCTAACGTAATCGTAAACGTTGGCGGCGGTTACGTCGACATCGCGTCCATTCGGTATCAATTCGACGCTGCAACCTCCTTCTTCTTGGCATAGATCGATGCTACAAAAATCAATATGAAAAAGTCATTAATATTTAAAAAATTAATCGATTAATCCATCAAGTTCATAAGTAATTTTGATTGCCTGATTTCAATTCGCTTCGAAATCGATCAAAAAACCTCATTAAATTACCTGAAATTCAGATCCAAAGCTGAAAACAACGCTGCTCCGTCTTTGGATTCGGCATCGCAAATCAATTGCCTCAAACTTTCGTACATGACCGGATCGAAAAATGCTAAATCGTGGAATCTAATCGGTCTGCCAAGTATCACTTTCAATACGTGACGATTCAAAAATATAGGACATAATTCATTTTGCAATAAACATAAACCGATAATTCTGTAAACACAAAAAATTAATTCGAATGTTTTGAAAAATCGTCATTTTCGTTGAAATCCTATTCTTACCTTCCAACGTTACGGAATGCATTCAGTCTTTCGAAAGTTGCTTTGCCTTGCCGCGGAGAATAGAAACCAGCTTTGCCAGGACAATAGAATAATGGAGCGCAATCATCAGCTGTATCTTCCATCATCGTTTCTTCGTTCTCTTTCAAATGCAGACTCGGTTTGGACGTAGGTGTTGTAGTACGATCAGCTGCGGAAAATGAACAATAATCACAGATTCGGTTTTTAAAGCCTTTTCGTCGGATTTAGAATCGAATCAACTCACCGGTAGGTTCTTCGCTGGTTTCCATTTCGGTTGAATTGGTTATCAAGCTAACAGCTTCTTCGACACGTTGCCTGAGTGCTTCTTCTGAAGCCAATAACATGAGTAACTGAGCAGCAGATAATTCCAATAACATTCCGGTGATTTTACCAGCTAAACTGGGTTTCAACGCGTGAACCTGTTGACAGAAAAACGTAACAGAACGAGATCAATAATTTGAAATCATTTTTTGGAATTCTTACGTCTACTCTACGATGAGAGATGAAAGGATCAGAAGCAGCATAGGAAACTAACTCACCTTGGGATACAAACGTTCGCCGAGCTGTTGTTGATGGTGATTAAGATGTTCGTTCGGATTCGCTGAACCGTCCGAATTGATGGCCGTAACGAATGGGCGAGCGTCTACAGACAACAACCGACGATGATCACGGTTACGACTTCCGGTGCTCATTCGAGCAGTCTGCCAACAAATATAACCAATTAGATATCGAATATATTCAATTTTGAATTGTTTTCTTTCTCACGTACCGATCGGAGTCTAGTCACGTCACTTCTTTCTCTGCCCTGCATTTTACGGAAACAACTATACGGTGCGTGACGATATCCTCCGACTTGGACGTTCTCCAAATTAGGTAATTTTTCGTTGACTAATAAAGCCTGCGAACAGTCGAAATTTCAGATTAAAATGAGCCAAAAAAATTCGAGACTTCTTTGCCATCGAATCAATAAATTATACCTCAGCAATGGCCGTATAAAATGATCTAGCCACTCCGGATCCTTCGCCAGGCTCATCTTTGAAAGTAACCTTTACCCTGTTTACCGCCAACGGTGGCTGAGTCGATGCGCGTTTACAAAACGTACTGTATTGATTATTCAACTCTTTGATAGTCTGCAGTATCAGTTGCGTTCGATCACGTTCCAGCTGAAAACCAAAGAATCCGTGAGTATCGGTCAAATTCACCTCACTAGTTCGATTCGGTTCATTTTAATTACCTTTGTAAAGGATAAATCGCGATTCTGTTGATTTCGAAGTTTTTCTATTTCTCTACGGAATTTCGCCTCTTTGACGGGAAAACCTCCCAATTCAGAGACCACCGAACCTGGTTCCAAACCAACATCTTCCATGAAAACTCGGCCGAACAAATCCAAAGACAATCTCCATCGTCCAAGAAGTAATTCGTGCGATATTTCTTGACCAATGATCGATAACGGTCTGAAAAAACACATAAAAATGATTCAATCTCCGCTGCTTGAAAAAAATCCCACCAGAATCCAAATTTTACAAACCTTTGAATAGGCGGTTTCGTAGTTTCGATGGTAACATTGGCGGATACTTCGTCATTCAGCGCCATCAGAGCATCATCGACGTTCGAACGAGTCAATGTCGACGGTGTTTTACCGGCAGTCGAAGTTGTCTGTGAACAAACAAAATGAAATCTCCGATTAATACCGATTTTCAATATTAACTCAGCGTATTCTCTAGCAAACGGGCATCGTACCTGGGTAGCAATCGATGTAGAACTTGAACCTCCAGCTGTGGCTGGCGAAGCACGTACGATAACACTTTTTGCAATACTAGCTCCGGTAACGGTGCTACCACTGGCACCTTCTAATTGCTGCTGCTGCACGTTTCCGGCCGAGACTATTATCGGAGCTCTTCTAACAGACGTTGGCGTAGCTGAAGCCGAATCTTCGGTTTCCATCGGTACACCGGCCGCAGCATCTTGATTTTCATCCGTTGCTGCCGGAGCTGTCGCTGTTGTTGAAGCAGATCCGGCGGACTGTTGGTGAGAAGCCGAAGCTGCGTTATCGAATTGCATTCTCATTCGGCCGACGGTCATATCGCAAGGAATGTCTTCACTTTTAGGCGAAGCTGTGATCCAACATAATCAAATAAATAATTAGAGTCGAATTTTACAATTTTGGGGGGAAAAAATTGTATTTTGTTATATAATTTACAACTTACCAGACGCTTTGACTGGTTCGGTAGAGGCGCTAGTTCCACTACTGGAGGCTTCCATCTGAGTAGAAGCATCACGTCTTCCATGTAAATCTTCGATATCCTGTTCACGCCGCGTCGACAAACCCAAACGAGTAGGTAAACTGGGCAACGATGACTCTCCTTCGTCAAAAAAACACACCAATTAATACCATCTCTGGTTATTTAATTTCAACAGTCTTCGCTCATTATTTACCTGAAACCGAGCTATGTTTGGGAAATCCGAATAAATCCTCTTTACGTGAATTCGGTTGCAACAAGTGCGGCTGATCGGCCAATGGCAAAGCTTGTATCATCGGCGTTTCAAACGGATCAGGTGGACTGCATCCGAGACATAAAGTCGAATCGGATCTTTGGAAGAATATATTCTTGCGTCCTTTACCGCCGCTGTTGGCTGTCGTCGCTGCAGCAGCCGCCGCAGCTATCGAACTGCTACAGAAGACCGAATCTTGTTCCATAACCGAATCATTGTCTAATGCCGACTGACTCATTTCTTCGTCATTTTCGTCATTCTCATTTTCATCCTTCAATGGAAATAAAACGAATTAGTCACTTTGGTTGACAATCTCACATAAACTTTTAGTTTACAGATTTTAGTAAATATTTACCTGATCGGCGACCCATGATTCACTATCAATATCATTGAAAGCATTCACCGAACTAGACTGTATCGGTGTATTTATCGTATCTGATCGCATATAGTAAATTAACGCGTCTAAAACATACGCGACGTGTTTCAACGCCGAAATATCCAATACTGGTAACGAATCCGCGTGCTCGTTGCTGTGTGATCTCATCAGAGATAAACAATACGATAAAAATTCACGTCTGGGCTCGCTCCCTGTAAAATGAAATTCAAATGAAATGAGTAAAATGATTTTATCATTTTTTGTGTAATATGTTTACGAACATTAAACACATCTTTATTTATAAACATTAAGGGAATAAAAGCCCATAATTAATCAAAATAGGAAACACTGCACGCTTGGTGACCGGTTGTGATTTGTTAAACTGGTTCATGAAATATATAAATAAAAAATGGTTGGATTTCAATTGTCTGCTAGTTTTCTAAGTGGAATTTTTGCATGCTTTACCGACAAGAGAAAATCAAACCGGTTTTAAAATCATAAAACTGAAAACGCGACATTTTTTTATTAGCATCTTACAGATTCTGATTTCAACCTTTTTCCATTTTCCAACTTTCTAGGACACTGGCAACCGGTTCCTAAATCACATGTCGTATAAGAACTGGTTCAATCAGCCCAAAACAGGCAAGCAACCAAAAATAAATCATGGGTACTACAAACAGGCTAGCAACAAATGAATCGTCGAACCGGTTTAAAAATTGTGAAATTAAAAATCGATCGTTTTTTGAAATTCTACAACTTTTTTCTAGAATACTGACAACAGGTTTCAAAATTGTGTGCCTTATCGGAACCGGTTCAATCTGCTTAGAGCAGATTATCAAACAATAACGGACTGCCAAACCGCTTTCAAAATCTAGCATGATCCTCAAAACCGGTTCAATGGGCACAGACTAGCAACCAATACGGAATTCACGAACCGGTTTCAAAATTGTGAAATCAACAATCGATCGTTAATTTTTTGACATTCTACAACTTTTCTCTAAAATATTGACAACCGGTTTCAAAATCTCAAGTCTCGTCAGAACTGGTTAAATCTGTTTAGAACAGACTAACAAACAATAATGGACCACCAAACCGGTTCAAAATCAATCGTGTTTCTTTAAAACCGGTTCGATAGGACACAAACAGGCTAGCAACCACTGCGGAATTCACGAACTGGCTTAAAAATTTTATGTCTTATTAGAACCAGTTCAATCGGCATAAAAAAGGCTAGCAACCACAAATTTACCATCAAACTGGTTTCAAAATCTTGAGATCGAAAACTGATCGATTTCTAGTATTCCGCCATTTTTTTCTAGAATACTGACAACCGGTTTCAAAAAACGAATATTTTATTAAAACCGGTTTAATGGACACTAAACAGGCTCTAACTGAAAAAATATGACTTTTTCATTTTTTCGTCACTTTGTAGAACAAAATGAAATTTTTGCCATATTTTTTTGACGCATCCATTCCATCTGATTACATCCTTAAAACTACGAACACCGCATCCAACGCAATATTATGGAATTTGCTAATTACCAGAGATGTTATTAATAGTGATTGGGTTTCTAGTCACAGTAGTAGTCGATGAAGGTTGCTGAGCGTTACTTTGCGGTCTCGAAGATGAAAATCTACTAGAAGTTACGATGAACTGAGCGTTATTGCTAGTTGTCGGCGTCGTTGTACCTTTACAAATAAAATTTTCATATGATCGTCATTTTCTCACAATAAGATCATCGTCAAAATAAAATCAACATTATTATCGCATGCAATTATAAGGGAAGTGAAAAATATCCAAATATGCAGTTGACAAAAATCGTCTCTACAAATATAGCAAGATTTCAATTCAAAATCAATTTCTTCCGCCTTCCGTGTATATGGTTTCAAAATTGAAATAAAATTATAACAATTTTCATCAAAATTACACAAGAATTGTTTTTCACTTCTTAGTTTCAATAAAAAAAAGGGGGGAAAGAGGATTCAAAATTGTCTCCTCCATCTTCAACTCCATTTGTCTTTTTCATTCCATAAAAATTATTTGAGAAAAATCTTACTTGTAGCAGGCGTATGGAAAGGATGATTAGGATGCTGAGGATCGCTGGAATGAGTCAACGATGCTCCGAATCTTAATTGAGCTTCTGTCGAATCCATCACTTTCATCAGCCATTTCCACGTTCTCGATAAATGCGACTCCAAGTAAGCCTATAAAACAACAAAATTAGTGAAAAATCAATCACCTCTTTCAACTTTACTTAACGATTTCCCACCAACCTGTAAATTATTAACGTCTTGTTGGGTGACACTCAATACAGTAGCTAATGGAGGCGCCATAGCATTGTAATCTTGCAAAGTACGGAACAAGTCGGCGATTTGTCTAATCACAATAGCGAATGCACGAGCCAGACATGCAGCAGTCGTCGACATCGTTACCGGAGGTTCAACGGTAGCGGCGACCGCGGTCGTAGTTCCGGTACCCGAGCTTCCCGTACCGGTTCGACGCAATGATGACGGATCGATAAATACCAACGAATTACCGCCCGACGTGAAACGGAAACCTGAAACAGGGTATCAGCATGCGGGTAGAATTGTAGACAGCCTTTTCATCACGATTCAATTCAATGAAATTATTTTCGGTACTAACCTCCAGACGATCTCGAGATATTATCACGACTTCGTATGGCCCACTGCATCGATTGTGGAGCTAAATTTGTCCTGTGACCGCTGTAACCAAAGGAATTCGTTCTAAAAGTAAAGCGTTTTCATTAATTTAGCTTAAACTTATAAAGAAGACGATTCTTTTCAATTCGATACGATTTGTTCATTTTTTTTTCTCCAACAGATCTATCCCTTCTGCAACCTTTATTTCCTGCATCCCTCTGCATTCGTGTGTTTCCACAGTAATTACTTTCTTTATTTTACAATTTCTACATCCTGCTCATTCTGCCCTCATTTCTTTCATTATCCCACAACTACTCTATAACGTAATTGAGCAAACTACCCGGATACTTTTCCAGGAAGAGTTGATTAGTCGTTCGACCACTTACTCATTGTAAAGTAAATTCCGCCATGATTCTTGAAAAGAAAACAACGAAACGAACAAAACAGAATACAAAAATCATCATCCAATCAGTTAACCCCATTTTCTACCATAAATCATCCCATCGAATATCTAAAATCGTCTGCGTAAATACGAATTCCACACTTACGGTCTTCTTTCTAACTGTTCGTCGTTCAATATCACTTCTTCGGCTTCGAGGTCGTCTGTTTCAGCGGTTTCCGATTCTTCGTCTTCTTGCTGCGTTGATTCGCCCGATTCGTCGTCTACAAACCAATCCGATGAAAAAATTGTCATCTTTGAAATACTTTATTAAATTGAGATTTTCTTACCGCTGTCCGAGCCAGCCGTAGCTCCAGTCTGGACACTCCTTTGGCCTTCACCTTGATTACTCTGATCAGAATCGGATTCAGATTCGACGATTAAATCTTCGGCGTCTGATTCGGCTTCGGCTGCACTTCTGGCTGCTTCGATTATACCAACCACTGTGGTTACAAATGTCATCAATTTTTTGTCAACTTTTCAATCTCAATTTACTAGAAAGAGAAATACTCACCCGAGTTACGAGCATCCATTAAATTTTCCGCTTCACCGCCGTTCCTGACGTCCAAAGCGACACCGCTAGCGGCATCTTGTTCTTCGTTATCACTGCCTTCGACATCATTTGTAAGGGCCACTAAATCTGAAAAGAAACCGTACGTCAAAAAGTACCATGAGGATTTCTTTGACACCAAAAATGGACTACGCGAGAATGAAATTCCGGATGAGATATTTACTTTCAACGATATCGTCTTCTAATTCCATATCGGGTAATCTATTTTGCGAATTTCGTATCACTTCTCCTACTTCGCCTAGTTCGGGTGACATTGCCCCACCTTCGCCGCCAGCTTGTTCTTCTTGGACGAGTAAAGATTCGCGTTGACGAGACGATGACGCCGAGGACATCGGTTCGACACAGAATAAGTCTTCGCATCCCTGAAACAAGCAATTAATTGACATAAGACATTTTGAAAATTGAATCTATCTTCTAGATTGATTGCTTGATTGCTAGATCACTCACCGATACTACATCCAAAGTGTTATTAGAAAGGGAGAAATTGGCTGTCGGTCTAGCGACGCCGAGACGCACAGGAGCGATTAGACTATCAGCAGCTTCGCAAAGTTCTTCGATTCCGAGCTTGATTAATGATTGAAATACGCGTTTCGCTTTAGTTACAGAGGCGATCGTCATAACGCTAAAAATACAACAGAACAATTAAATTAATGAAAATTTTATCCTTTGGAATTTTTTCAAATATTCGTAGTCGTTGACTTACCCCCTTCGTTTTCCAGTTTGGGGAGTCATTATGCTGAATATGACAAAAATGCGAGTAACCGAGCGAACGAATCGTCTAGCAACGATGGTCGCTTCTTCACTGCGACCAGGAGTCGATGTATCTTGTATTTCTCTGATTAGAGTCGTAAGTAACGTATCTAACATCTGTTTCGAACAAACGAGCAAATAATCAGTATCATTTGGTTTTCTCATTTTCAGAGATCAACATTGAAATACCTACTTCTGAGCTACATTTGACCAACAAACAATGCGTGAACTTATCCAAAAGCGCTGTACCCGTCTGACTCCTCAGATAAGCTTGATCTTCGTACAACGTATTCGTATTCATCGGTATAACTTTCTCGTCTTCTTCTTTGACACCTTTAAAACGAAACCCCCGATATTATAAAACAATTGCACGATTTTCCTCTTTATTGGGTTAATTTTTGAAAATCTCTCTTACCAGACATAATCATGGCCTTGACAGCTTGCCAATCGTTCAGCAATCTTTCCAAAGCTCTTCTAGCGAATCTAGGTGGCTCCAAGTCGTGATCCGGCATATCAGGTTCGGATGCTACGCCAATTTCCGAAGATGGTGTTTTTCTCGTAGCTGATCTCGGTCTGGTGGTTCGGTACTGGCGCTGCTCGACTGATTGGCGACCGACCGTTTGTACCAAGAATAGCAGAATACTTTCGTCCCTGCTGTTGAATTTTGTAACAAGATTGGTTTCCTTGACCATGCATCCTAGAAGTTCGTATCTGGCTTGTTGATTGCCCTGGATCAACGCCTTGCATTTACACTTCTCCCAACAATCGCAATAGGCTGTTGGCGAGGTTTGCTTCACTTTGCAGTCGTGACCACGATGGCATACTTTGGCGCATTCCGTACAACAACATAATGATCCTGTAAGACCGCACGTTCGGCATTCGAAAATATCCTGAAATGAATTAATCGTTTCATTATTAGTAAAATCGGACAAAATTGTAAATCATCGAACATTTTGATCTTTCAATTCATCCAAATTCCAAAATTTGTACAATTCTACGCCAAATTTGATTTGCTCTACCAACCTGATTAATATGTTCGGCTCCAGTCCATGTAAAACTGCACGTATCATTACAGCAGATCACATACAATGGAGAATTATCCGGATTCGAGCCTTCTGGGAATACCATCGAGTAAAATGTTTCCCAACGTTTCTTGACGCATTCCGGTGGACTGGCGCATTTCTTGTTGGATGCGGCTGAAACGACAATATTTCGTTAATCGCTTTACTATTTTTTTATTCTCCCAGTACGCTAAAAAAACAGGACTCACTTTTTGAAGCATCGAAAGGTTGTTGCGAAGTCGACGCGGCATAGTGAGCACTACCACCACCAATGACAGGCTGAGTGGCGTACGGATACAACCATTCGACATCGACGCCACTTCTTTTCGCAGTGGTGAACGATGTCGACGTAGAAGATTGCCCGGAGATATGCGAATGAATGGGCGTTATAACCGGAGCAGTCGGGGTCGTCGTGCTACCAGCCGAAGGCGTGGAACTCAATGTCTCTTTGGAGAACCAGGCGCTCATAACGTTCTTGAGTTTCTCCTCAGCTGTAGCACTCTGACCAGAGGCAGCCGCGCTGATAGCCGGATCTACGGTGAAACTAGTAGCGGGCGAAGCAACACCACTGAACGAAACTGACGTGGCTACGGTCGGTGCAGCAGTTGGCGTCTCCAATTGATCGAAATATGTCATACCGGCAGCTACAGATGTACCGGAGGTGCCACTCGCAGCTGCAGCTGGAGCAACGCTGGATGCCGGAGCGGTGACAGTAGCACCGGAAGTGCCGGCCGTGGTAGTAGCAGGGGTGTTCAAAACCGAGGAACCGGAACCGGCGGCGGGGACGGTAGATGGTCCGGTTGAACATTCTCGGTTGGCGATACGTTTTATTGTATCGAATAAAATTAAGGCGGCTTGGTAAGCTCGACAATTGACCGCCAACATGAACGGTGTTTGGCCTTCGGCGTCTCTGCGAAAATGAAAATTCATCAACGATTATAAAATACTCGAACGAATATAAAATCAAATGAGTGGGCTGAAATTTCACGAAATACTCACTTTCCGGTCAATAATTCTTTAATGTGCGGTTGCAAAACTGCACTTTCACATAACAACTTCAAAATTAACAAAGCGTTATTTCTGCGTTCGGTCGGGTCGGTAATGTAAGGTCCGCCGGTACTGGGATTTAATGCTGCGGATCCCGAGGTAGATGATAAATTTGGCATAGATTTGGCCGACGACGCAGTACCCGGCATTGGTATTAACCCAATACTGTCTTCGTCACCTGAGGCCGAATCGAATGCTTCGTTGGGCCATCCGTAATTATGAGCTAAAGGTTCTTCAGCGTGGCTGGTTTCCATATGGGTGGTCGTCTGATCGAATTCCATTTCTCGAACAGCTGTTATTTTAAAAACGAATTCAATAATACAGATCAGTTATTGGGCCATTATTGAATATTACACAAAAAAAATTTTCTTTTGAGCCACTCACCTGCTTCGTGATCCTTATTCGAGACAGGAGCACACATCGATACGCAGGCATGCAAGAGATTACGATTGCCGTCACATCTTTCTCGTAGTATCGTCGTGATAAGATCATTATCTGCGAAAAAAAAAACGATAAATAAGTACAGATCAAAACAAAGATCTCTCAATACCAAAAATAATCAGCTCATAATGCAAACGTCAACTTACTCGACTCATTTTGCAATTGATTCAACAACATCTTTATAGATTCCAAGTGCCCTCTTAGAACACGATTCATCAAAACTTGATGCTCAACGTCGAATATGATAATGGCTACGGTATTCTTCAAATGACTCGAATGAACCGATGTCAACGTATGAGTTCCCAAACCTAAGCATCTTATCGGACCCAAATCCAACCACTGAGGTTCGCGAATCGAGTCGCAGCTATCTTTGGCCAATGGATAGATCGTGCGGTTACCATCGCGTAAAATTACTACTCCATCGTTGCACTAGAACCAATGAAAAAAAAAATAGAAAAAACATTCCACATTCGTTTTTATCCATTAATGAACTTTATTCAAGAATACTAACGTCTCCGGTACTCGACAACAAGATATTCTGCGAGCAACTGCCTAAAAATGCGTTGATATCGATTGGGAATTGACTATCTTGTTCACATCGACCGGTAGTGACGTTGTAAACCACATAACTCAGACGTGATCCCGATTTTACAATCGCGTGAATGCCTATTTAAATAAAATCAATCCATTGATTAGATAATAAAGTTCTCATTTTATCGTGAATAAAAAAAGAATCGTAGGATCACTTTACCTTGCCCATCTACCGCAATAGACAAAATCTGCGATCCATTTTCGGGTATATTAACCCGTCTGGGTAATTTTTGGAAACAATCGGGTACTCTGGAAGTAGCATTGGCTTTCATGACCTATGAAAAAAACATAGGACGGTTTTAAAACAAATTTTTCATTTATTTAACCTAACAATCATTTAATTAACCAACCTGTAAATCATCTTTTCTCATTAATCTACAATCTTGCAACAAACTGATGATATCTTCGCTGTTGACACCGGCAGCAGCAGCAGCCGCAGCTGCATCCTTATCCTTACTGCCGTCTTTATTTGGAAACCGAACAGCGGCAAAGGCACCGTCGACTTTCAATACACGACCTGAAAAAAATCCCTTAGTTCAAAAAATATCCGAATTAAAAAAACCAAAGTAATTACGAGAAAATAACTCACCAACTGGGAAATTTTTTACATCTTCAACAAATATGACATCTTTCAAAGGCCAATCTTCTTCATCTTTCTTTTCGTTTTCTTCGCCTTTCAACGTGACACGTTTGGTGCGTTCTGTAACCACAAACACTCGCTCAGTTCCATCTCCTCAAATAAAACAAGCGTACGAAAATAGAAATGAGTTGAGGAAAGGAAGAATGTGGGGTTGAGGATAAAATACTTACTATGCGACGTGCTTCCGGTATCGCTACATGTGCTAGAAGCTGGCGATGGTGGCGGAGGCATGTCTAAACGATCCGTATTCTCTTTATTTTTACTAGTCGATGATCCGGGAAGAACGACGCTAGTTGAAGCAGAAGCTGTGCTAGTGGAACGATAACTTTCCGATGAAATATTCGTATTGGTGACTGGCGTAGGAGCTGCTAGGATCTTGAATCGACAAACGTCTGTTAAATTCCACGCCGAATTTTGCAACATTCCTACTTTGGGTGTAACGCCAGAGATATTGAAGCCTGAGAAAGGAAAAATAGTATCAATATTGAAGGTTTCGATACGAATACAAAATCCATTTTCAAATTAGTTAGTGAAAGGAAAGAAAGCATTTCGTCAGCCTTATTACGAAAAAAAAAACTAAGACAAGTAGAAATAATTTTAGAGTTTGGAAGATGAATTAACAATGTTTAAAAATTCAACCCAAGAATTTCTCAAAATTGGAAAAGAAATGGAAATTGAACATAGAATTTCAACTTTCATTTCTCGTTTTCTTTGCCCCAAGAGCTCTACAATAAAAGTGATTCTTTTAAACAAAGAAAATTTAGAATTTCAAAACCGACTGAAACGACTAAATTTACATTAATAAAATGAATAATAAATGTGGGTTCCCAGAACTTGATAATTATAAAATTAAATTCGTTCACAAAATAATAGTAATGATCAAATTCAATCGACTGTTGTTTAAAAGCACATCGTACCAATGGCTCCATGCTGATACATCGGGCTGTTTTTCATGCAAACTTGACATCCGGTCACTATTTCGGTGCTACTAGAAGGTGGTCTTTGTTTACGCGACTTGGCACGATATTTTTCCCACACTTTCTTTCTTTGGGCGAATGGTAAAACACCCCTGCAAAATGATAAAAGAATACGTTTTCATCATCTTATCTTCAGACAATGGAAGTATAGAAAATGACTCATCGAATGACACATACCACCAATATAACGATCCGCTTTCTAGTCTAGCAACAGTGTATAACGGACAGGTATACAAAGACACAATATGATCAAGAGCGAATTCTGAGAAAAACGTAGCTGGGTGTTCAAGCTTGGTCGAGGTCACACTATGGTACAATGTTTCATCCAAGAAAGTGGCTACTTTACCACTTTCTGTCAATAACGAACAACGTACTCCAGAGGCCGACAACATAGCAATTTTTTCGTTGAGTAATCCGAGTGGAATTGTTTTGGGGTGATGGACCGAAGCCTAAAATACGACAATAAAAGTTGATAAGTATCAAAAGTCAATTTCAAAAAATGACATAACTTCTGCACGAAAATTAACCTCGATAGGATGTTTATACGGTTCAGGTTCGTTCCATTTCCATTGATAAATCTGTCCTGTTGATGACAAAGCCACCAATTCGCTGTACATTTGAGCAATATGAATAAACTTTACATGGGGCTCAGGCCAAAATTCCACGTCATCAGACATCCATAACGGCGTTTGTTGCGATAGTATTTCTTTCTTTTTGGTTTCTGAAACATCCAGAATAAAGAGTTAAAATCTTCCATTTTAAGAAACGAGAATAAATAACAAATTATTCAAGTACCAGGATCTTTATCCCATCCAGACTCCCTGAGAGCAGTTTCTAACCAACGTTTAGGACCATAATACTGTCGTTCTCGCCACCTTGAAAAACTTTCCCGATGATCACGAGGGTCTCGTTCTCTATCGGCCGGTGGATCGCTACTAGTCGAAGTATTTCCACGATCACGTTCGGTGACCGATCTTCGATTGACCATACTGCCTCCGCTGGTACCACCACTGCTTCGGCTAAAACCACAAAATAACAATTAGTACACCATTTAAAAAAACACACACAAAAATTCAATCTGGACATACTTTCGTAAGGCGGAAGAATAACCGAACATATCTTCGGTGAAAATGGTATCGGTATCGATAATAACGCTATGATCGGGATGGAATCCGCTATCAAGAAGTGAAATTAAATCATCCGGTCCGTAGGAGTCTCCGCCGTCATCGCCGTCATCACCATCTTCATCGTCTCGCGATAATAAATTATTAACTGCTAAGTTTACATCCAAATTTGTACGCTTTACCGAACAAAAAATATGGCATAATTAGCAAATAGAATTTCGATTATTAGGAAGCCGACTTGGAGGACATGGGGGAAAAATTTACCTGTAATTCACGGACAATCATACTTCTACTTTTGCCTTGCAATACGACTTGAGCTTGTGAGATTAATTCTTCGGGTACGTACGATGCCGGCACAACCGGTCTAGAACTTGGATGACCTCCGGCCGCAGATCCCATTATCACACGAGTAGAACCAGACCCGCCTCTATACGATGTACCGCTTGATCTCATAATTCTAGCACGAGTTCGCGTCATTTGTCTCGAAGTATTGGAGTTTCCGCCACCGGAACCGCTATCCTGGCCGCCTCCTCCGCCGCCATTTCCGCCAGCGCCACCGCTACCGCTGCTTTTATTGCTGAAAATGAAAATAAGATTAGATTTGAAATAGAAAAAGGGCTAGTTTTCAAGTAAAATATTACTTTTTATTTGGATCCGGTTTAGTCAAATCAAGCCGGTCGACGATAACTGAGTATGCAACTCTACAAACGTGTCCATCTTCTAGTAAAAATGCAAAGTGATTCTGTCCGACGACGATCTGTTTGACTAAAGCTTTCAAACTGTTGAGTGCCGACGGAGCGTGAGATGATTGTCCAAATCGATTTAGACGATCAGAAATATCTTTTAGTCTGAAATATGATCATTATGAATCATCAAAAAAATAATCGACAATAAATGACAAGTTTAATATGTTGCGTGTTTAAGCGCAAGATTCTGTAATATCGTTTTCATAAAATGAATCACAATTTTCATTCATTTGAAACACAATTCAATAAGGCTGAAGTTGAATGATACCCAAATTGATATTATTATTCATAAAATATAGATCGGGAAGATATAGGGTCAAATCGGGTGAAAATTTAGTACACGTATGTCAAAAGGACCGGGTACGATTTGAGGAAATTAGGATGTTAAATTAGTACAAATAAATCGTAGGATGAAGAGTCTGATCGCATAACAGTTCATGATACATCGAGTAGTACAAAAATCAATGTGTTTAATGAAATTAAGGTTCTTTTAAACGATTGCATTTCGGCACACGATGAATCGTACAATAATGGAGGGCACACTTACCTGTCATTCAACTGATCGTCTGTTCCGGGTGTCGGATGTACCACGAATTGCAAAGAAGACATCGCAATTGCGATTAATTCTCGATTGATCAAAATGTTACCAACGTGAAAAGTATGGTTTCATTTTGAATTCATTCCATCACTCCGCACCACACATTCGCCATTTTGTAAAAGTAACCATAAAAAGCTATGAAAAGCTAGAGATAATGACCGAAAAGCAAATGACTACGTGAATGCGACATGCACGTCTAGACTGATACTAAAATTTATCTTTAAAACTGTTTTTAATTTTCAGAATTTACAGATTTCTACAAAATATTTCAATAAAATAATCAAATAGCAATTTCAGTACCAAAAACTGATCGTCCCGAAGAACGAGAGGATGGAGGATGGGTTGGGAAAATTTTTCTCTCCTCTACCAACCCTCTCCAATGTTAACATTGTACACTGACAACCATGAATAGTGTACCAATTTTAGTTCAAGGTCATGAAAATTCAAATCTTCATTTAGCGCTTCAACTGGAATTTTTTTGAAACACACTTATTTATTTGAAAAAATGACGTTTTGTTGTTTCATCGTTTGCTAAAATCTGCTAAAATTGATAAGAAAAAATAAACAAGCGGAAATTTTAATTTTTTGATGAAAAATTTTGTTGTGTAAAAATTTTACCATTAAAGTATGAAAATTGAAAATAATATGACGATGAAAATGAAAGTAAGTATCTACAATTCTTATTTATTCCTTTTCCTCCATGTTCAACGAAAATAATCTCGTAAAATTCATCTTTCAGTTGAATCCTGAATTCAGCTGCCTCGAAGCTCAGGAAAAATTCTGGAGAGGCAGATTCAAAGAAATAAACGAAAAATTCGCCGAAGAACGACGAAAAATGGAAATTTTAATTATCCAGATCAATGCGGAGAGTATGTTTCATTGCTTATTATCATTTCATAATCTTCAGATTTCATCAAAATTTGTGTATGATAATATTCCGGTGTTTCTTTACATGGTTCTGAAAAAATTTGAATTTCAGACGAGCGATTGAAGAATGAGTTGAATGAACTTTCGACGAACGTCTCCAAATGTTCAGTATCAGTTCAAACGACTTTTTCAGTAAATATAGACTTATTTAGTTTCTTCTCCTAAATCTATATGATGTAAATCCTTTAAACATGCGAATTCAATGTCTCCAGATCGATAAAGAAAACAATGAAATATGCGAATGTTGTCAAAGACCGCTGGTTAAAATTAGAACCATATTTTCTAAGGATAGAGGTACTTCCAATGAAACCATTAAAGAAGAGAATAAGAGTGAATTTTTCATCGACGACGATCTAATTTTACGTGAAAACACAACGGTTAAAGATCATAACGATCATGAAGATGAAAAAATAGATATACAGAAAACAATAGAAAAATTATTTGCGTCGAATGATTGTTCGGATTCTCAAAAAATTACTAGCAAACTTTTAGATTTGTATGAAAAACGTAGTAAATCGGTTCCAGAATTACTGTATGACGAGGCTGATTATGATGTTTTGCATCAAGTTAAAAAAGAATTAATTTTTCAAGTCGACAGTAATCATGCTCGAGATAGAATGTACGTGAATTTTTTCTGTTTGGAGCTTATGACTTGATCACTTATTGCATTGATTTTGCACTCACTTTTGAATTTTTCATAGTTAGCACTTGATTTGAATTTAATCTAAAGTAATGAATATTCCTTGATTTATGTTATTTCTTTGTATGTGTTTTAATTTTAGAAATCTTTTTGTGTAGATTGGAAGAAGGTGAAGTTATTTCGGATAATTCTGAAAAGAATCCTATTTTGAATGAAATAACTAATCAGCATGATGAGACAGCAAAACAGTCACGGAGTCGACGAAGATTTCTTCCAGCAGTTCATAATATTCGAAAAAAGGTTACTTCTCATGATTATCAATTTAAAATAATTACACTTGTAAATTTTCGTGGTAATATCATTTCTCAACTTTACAGGTATTCAAGAATTTTTCTATAATTAGAAAAACTTGTATTAATATCAAAATGACAGATTCCAATGACAATATTAAGTCTTCCAAGATTTTTAGCAATTCAAGTGCGTTATCATTTTCATTATTTATTTTCTTTTACGAAAAATGAATTTAAAAAAATCTGTTAATCAACGTTACTTCTTATGATATTTTAGAAAATGGCTCTCCAAATTTGAAACCCCAGTCTGTTCATGAGGCCAAAAATGAAGGACTTCAAGAAATACCCGCATCTCCAAAATTCCAACTTATTAGTGCGATGAAAAAATCAAAATCGACTGGAAACATCGTGAAAAAAGTTGCATTTTCAGACGATCTTCCATCAACGAAAACTGTCTCCGAATCTAATCTATTTCAAGTATAAAAATCATTTGAATCTTTGAAATTGTCAACAAAAGTAATATTGACTCTAGTTTCATTTCAGATGAATGACTATCGATTTAGACGGCAGCCAGACGCGAAACCTTTGTTGATAGGATCAGTTCAAGTACATCGTGACAAATTTGCGAGACCTATACCAGCTCCGAGGTCCAAGAAAAATATTATAATAATGAGCACTTGATATTGATACCTAACTCAGAATTTCTAATTGACCCCTTTTCTAGACGTAAAAAAGTATTACCTTCTGTACGAAATAAGTACACTTTAATTGATCTTAATTTTAAAATACACGTATTATTTCACTGGATGTATTTTTAATAGGTATAGCTATAACAAGAAATCAGATATCAAAATTGGACTGAAGAAAAGGCATTGTGCAATTGATTTTTTTAAAATAATACATTTGCCTCATCTCTTGCGAATACCAATCTTCTCGATGTTTCACTTGTAACGGCCTCGTATCACGACTACAAGCAGAAGTAATTTTTTTACTTATAAAATCAGTGAAAAAAAATCGATACAAAATATACCATGTCGTTATAGCTAAAATACTTCCTATCATTTTTTCCTCAATTTCATGGAAGTAAATTAAAGTAGTCAAGGTACAAAAATCGAGTAAAATTATATAAAAACCGGTAACTATGATCCACAATTTAACAACGTCATTCAACGTTGTAACGAAGGCTTTTACCTTCAAATAATCTGCTTCGGTAAAATTTTGAAAAACTGTATTAGTAATTGGTTTCTTCTGACTTTCCACTTGATAAATGCCATTGACATATGATTGCCAAATTTTATACAACCTCATCTCTTCCATTGTAGCTAAAGAGTAATAAAATAAATACAACGTATGTCCAGATAATTGGAAAACCACCCATTCGTATCCATGAGAAGTACACATAAGCTCGGTTTTTAAAATCACAGCAGATTGATTACAATGATTGTAAGAGGTTTCTAAATCATGTAGAGGCTGTATTCTTCGAATGACTTGGCAAGCTAAGATGACTATGGAAGTCCTAACTATGTTTTTAAATATACTGATTACGTTTCCTTTGCTGTATGTGTATGAAATTATGATTGCGAAAGGAAGCAGGATCACAGAGCTGTAGATATAATTCGGTTTCATGAATCCTCGGTTCAAAACATTGTCTTTGTAATTCAAATATGAATCAGGTAAAGGGTAGAAACCGCAAACAAGCGAGAGAAGTGCTGTCAGAGGCAAGTAAATAGCTGCTTTGCCTTTTACGTTTGCATAAATCACATATTTCAATAAGAAGGAATGTAATTTTTCCGGTATCCAGTTCATTTTGTTCAGATTGATTTTCCAAGCATTTTACTGCATTTATCTGAAATTCCAAATCAAATAAATTTGGATTAGTTAAAGCTTATTTTTCGAGTTGAAAGGGTCATATTTTACGCTAATCATGTTAATCATTATGAAGAAAATTCTAAGAATAGAATACAACAGTTCATTTAATCTATAGAATTTTTTCTATGAATTATTCAAGAAGAAAATAAACAGTAAATCGAAATTTCATTTGCTTCAAAATTTATTACATTTCTCCGTTGAATCAATATTTTTTCAGCAAATAGGTAGGAAACAAAATGAAAAAACAGCAACAACCTTACAAAATAGATCAACAAAATAACGAAATTCTATAAAAAATATTCAACAAAGGCTATTACAACACTTCATAAGGTTTACTCTTCGGATTACAAACGAACAACTTATAAATATCATTTTTACTTTTCCATCGTTCATCAACTACATTACTTTCGCCATAAATTAAACTAAATTTTCCATTATTCTCTAGTAAACTTTCATGCTCAGCTGTTTCAATACTGTAAGGTCCGGTATTGAATCCACTTATAGGATATATCACATGATACGTAATGAACCAAAATACTAAAGCAATTATCGTAGCGACGATTTTTTCGAAAGCAGTATGGAAATAAACCAATGTGCAGAAAATTGACAAATGTAGTAAAACTACCAATACTGTTAAAAACGTAATGCAAGTCTTGAGAAAACACTGACTGCGAATAAACAACGTCTTGAAAACATTAAACTTTCTCCTGAGGTCTTCAGTGATCGGAGTTTCATCGTAAGATTCGTCATCATTGCAATCTACGAGAATCTGCTCGTAAACCTTATTCTTGATGCTTCGCCAGTTTCGTACGAAATATAATTCTTCCAAGACAACGAGTATACTGTATAAAATATGAAAAACGTGACCAGATATATCCAACTTGGTCCATTGATACCCTTTAGAAATACATTCTACTTTATCATTAATGTAGTACGAATACATATTACAAGCACCGAAAAAAAATCCCAATATGTTGAATTCTTCTCCGATACAATAATTTATGAAGACGAATAGGAAAATGCGCAGGAACGCGAACAGCGATTTTTTATAGTCGCCATAATTTAAGACATAATGCAGAACACATACAAATGGTAACATTAGAAACGCGGCATACAAATAAGAATATTTCATAAAAAATACATTCAAAACGTTATCACTCTGATTAAAATACGAATCCGGTAATTGAACATAGGTAAATATGATGGATAATATTGTGGAATAGAAAATATAGAAAACAGCCACATGAGAAGGATTAGGGAAACAGAAAGCTTTGAGTATGGAATACATCATCTTAAAAATATTTAAAAATTTTCAAGAACTTACCGATATGATATGAGAAAAGAATAATTAGATGTAAAACGTAAACCAAACTAGACGTACAGAATATACAATGGTAAAATGTTACATAATTATCAATAAGATTTGTGCGTGGTAATACGTATTATTGAGATCATTACAGCTGTACTAGTATTGAACAATAAATTTAATGACGTTACGATGATTGGAGATGCTCGATGCTTCAAACTGCATTCTCCTTCTACCATATGCTAGAATATGCTCCGTCGACGTATCATATTTCTCTCATTGCTCTAATCTCATGTTCCAATGAGATACTTATCTTGTGTAAATTACCATTGATAGAAGAATGAATATGTTATCGAACAATTGGGTACAAAGTTCAACTAAACGTAAAGTACTGATTTTTTTGTAAAAATCTAGCTCTAAACTTATAATTTATTCTAAAAAAATTTCAATTTTTTTCTGATAAGTGATAACTGATAAAAAAAATTTATTTACCTTTTTCAGAGAAACCAAATTTTATAAATTGCCTAGTTATTTTTTTAATACTTTAGTTTATAAATTAGCCACGTGAAGCGTTAAACAAAGACATTATTTTTTTATTTATTTTGAAAAACATGAAAATATTCGGGCCGAAATGAATTATCCAGAAATCACGTGTAGATTTGATAGCAAAACAAAACGTAAAAAATTTGAAATCAAAAATATAATTTTTTATTAAATTAAATTGATGTGAGAATAAATTTAAATTATAAATAATTGCTGTGATGGGTTAAGTGCTTGTGTATCTCGATCGTGCATTACACTAGAATGAAAAGCACCTAAAAAGTAAGTACTTGGTGTTATCTATTCGAGCTTTATCTTGAAGCTTAAATTGGGTTGGAATATCTTACCATACTGATAATTATTGATCGTTCGCGGTTACTATCTTGTGCCGTTGTGCGTAATTTTCGAGAGGTGCACGAAAATAAAAATTATCTAATTTCGTAGATATTTTTCTATCGCAAAGTTAACCTATTTTTTACCAATGCTCAGAACCAAGTATTTTTTATCAGCGTTCAGTCGCAACAAGGTGTTTTTACTAAACGTGGAAAAAATGTACTCTCAAGACTGTAAACTGATTGATAAAGCTTTCATAAACGGAAGCTGGGTCTCTGCCAAATCAAAGAAAACCTTCGAAGTGGTCGATCCAGCGACATGCAAACCAATCGCGTCAGTACCCGATATGAACGTCGAAGATTTAGAAATCGCTGTGAAGAGTGCCGAAGAAGCGTTTCAACAGTGGAAAAAAACCACCGCAAAAGAACGTAGCATTTTACTCCGCAAATGGTACGATTTACTGGTACAAAATCAAAATGAATTAGCCAAGGTGTTGACCCTCGAAGCTGGTAAACCTCTGAAAGAATCTCTCGGTGAGGTATATTATGGTAACTCATTCGTCGAATGGTTTGCCGAAGAAGCTAAACGTTCCTACGGTGAAGTGATTCCACCACCGGTTAAAGGCAGAGAAATGGTCGTAGTTAAACAGCCGATCGGTGTCGTTGGATTAATTACACCTTGGAATTTTCCTCACGCTATGATCACCCGTAAAGCAGGAGCTGCTTTGGCTGCCGGTTGCACCTGTGTAATTAAACCAGCCGAAGACACGCCGTTTACTGCTTTGGCCCTGGCTGAATTAGCCGAACAGGCGGGTATACCGAAAGGTGTCATTAACGTTGTGACATGTTCACGCAGTAACGCCGCCGACATTGGTAAATATTTATGCGAAAGTCCCGTCATCGCTGGTGTCTCATTTACCGGATCTACGGCGGTGGGCAAATTGCTATATCAACAATGTGCCAAGGGAGTCAAACGAGTCAGTTTGGAATTAGGAGGTAATGCTCCATTCATCGTATTTTCCAATGCCAACATCGATAAAGCCGTCGAAGGAGCTATTGCTTCGAAATTCCGTAACTGTGGTCAAACCTGCATCAGTGCTAACCGATTCCTTATCCAAGAAGATGTTTATGACGAATTTGTACAAAAACTATCTGATAATATTAAACTACAGTTAGTCGTAGGAGATGGTAAAAATCCCTCTTGCAACGTTGGACCATTAATCAACAACGAGCAAGTCAAGAAAGTCGAAGGTATATTGAATGATGCTGTTTCGAAAGGAGCTCAAGTTTTGACCGGAGGTAGCAGAGCTACGAATATTGGCGAACGATTTTTCGAGCCGACCGTTTTAACCAATATTAAACCTGATATGGTTTGCTATAAAGAAGAAATTTTCGGTCCGTTGGCTATCTGCATTAAATTCAAAACTGAAGAAGAGTGTATCAAAATTGCCAACAGCACTGAACGAGGATTGGCCGGTTATTTCTATTCCAATGACGTAGCTCAAGTTTGGAGAGTAGCCAGGGGCTTGGAAGTCGGTATGATTGGTATAAACGAAGGTCTCATTTCCAGTGCTGAAGCTCCCTTCGGTGGTGTCAAAGAATCCGGAATTGGTAGGGAAGGATCACGCCACGGTTTAGAAGAATATACGTATATGAAATATCTATGTTTTGGTAATTTATCATGAAATGTTTCGATTACGCATATTTAAGAGAATATCTACGTAATCTTACCTTCCTAAATTTAAAAAAAATTATCTGTCTTCCAATCTTTTATGAATATGTCTTCCTAAATTATTCTTCTGGTTTTTGTGTTATTTTTCATGATCGAAATGTGTTTGTTAAAATCGTATATTACCATTGATTCTAAGTCGACGTATAATGTCAAATGTGTATGTATTTGAATACATTAGTTGATAAATATAATTAAATTTTTATGTCAGTCTTACGTTTATTACGTGACTTCGTGAGAACTTCATTTTTTATTCAACTGTTGAAATTTTTTCAAAGGTGAATTTGTGTTTTGATGCTCTGCGTAAAGTGTTCTCTTAAGAAGCAGATGAACTTGACCTGTTCTGTTCTACTTCCTTTTGGAATTTAATCAATTAATACTACAAACGGATACTGAGATTTGAAAGAAACTGTTTTTATTACGGATTATGATGTAGGTAATGTTTGAGAAAATATGATTATTTCATTGAAGAAGTATGGCCCTGAGTTGCATACTTGCAAAAAAAATCGATGAAATAATTTTTTAAATATTCATTATAGTCTTGGTAATTGAAATTCGTTTAGCTATAAAATTTTTAGGAAATGAAATTACGATTTTTCATGATTTATACCTTTGATTTGAAGGCTGATATTTCATATTCAAGGTAATTTTTGATTTTTTTTTTTGTTACAGCTACTCCATGAGCAACTCGAACAAATCATCGCTCCGAATCAAATAAACTGATCCAAACCAGGGAGATTTTCTGTCGTAAAAATGACGAATTTGGATTCGAAAACCGAGCTAACAGAATTCGCTCCATTGAGTCCAGAAATCAAGCAATCTGGCGTATCGACGATATTCTCAAAATTCTTCAAGTTTTCTCAAGGTATCATTTATTACAAGCTTAAAAATCATAAAATGACTCCTTGAATTGCCTCTAATAACGTTTAATTGACTACAATAAACGTTTCCTTTGTCCTCAAATACATACGTATTGTATTACAAAATCGGAGTAATTTTTAACAAGGATGCTGCTCAGGTTGCGAATGAAAGTGAGTCGAAAGTAGGGTTTTTTTGGGTGTAGAATTTTTATACAAAGAGCATCAGGTAATCTCATGATATTGGCGTGTTATAAGTGAAAACGAATAAATGGTAAAAGGATGAGTAAGGAATTGAAACTTCGAAAATTTTCTAAATGGAACGTGTTGCTGATATGAGTGTTGAGTGCCATCTTGTCATTTAATTTATTTCGATAAGCAGACCGTCTCTGTATTTAGATAATTACGAAATCACCTGTTGGAAGTTGAAGAAGTTATTTGCTTTGTGACTGAGAATGTATTTATAGGTATTACGTATTAGGTACTTTTCTTGGTACACCGATTATGTAATAATCGTTTCAACCCACTTAGAGAATATTGCACTCGAAATGTATCGATAAGGAAATGTATTTGGGTTTTAGAGAAGTTGTCGTTAATTTTTAAATGAAATTATAATTAAAATAAAAAATCTTCTTTTTTTTCTAGATACTCCGTCGCCTTCAGAAGACCGTAGTAAATCTAATTCACCTTCGTTTTATGTTCCAATTGAAAAAGACAACGTTTCAGTGGACTCTGAGTGGAGCTCTTTGAGTCCGGTAGGATTTTATTATTGTAAAAATTTGATTTTTCTCCTTTTTGACATGTTCTCGGCTTGAAGTTGGGTGATTCGATACCCAAAATGTTCAAGTATAGGAATGGAATAGTTACTGAACGTGGATTACCATCAATTTACCTATAATTATTGAAAATTTACCATAATTACCAAAAATTACACATTTAGATTAACAATTTACCATGATTTACGGTAATTATTAGGAACTTACCGACAATTACCGGTAATGTAGAGCCAAATATTGGTAATTTACCATAAATTACTCTGAATGTACGCATATTTACCGAAACTTCTTATGATTTATTACCATTTTATTTTAATTCATGTATTTTACCGTAAGTTACTTCAAACTTACCGGTCATGTTGTGTCAAATTTCGGTAATTTACCGTAAAGTATTTTAAATTTACCTAAAATTACCGTAATTACCCAAAATTTACTGAATTAACGCCAATAATAATAATCTATGGTGATTTTCGTACATTACCGTAAGATATCTCAAATCCTTCAACAATGTTATGTTGAATAGTGGTAATGTACCGTAAATTTAAATTAATTTCCTGTAATTACCATTAAATTACCGTAATTACCAAGAGTACCTACGTGTATTTACCAGTTTTGATACGTGATCGTAATTTACAGACTAAATTTCAATTATTTTTTGGTTACAGAACGAAACCGAAGATGTTCCTTCACCATCGTCAGTACCCGAAAATCGATTCCGACAGCACGATAATGCTTTCGAAGCTCGCAACTTACCAAATGTTTTACGAAGAGTAAGCAATCTGTTAGCATTAAAAAATAAGGTATTTGGTGATTGCATTTTTCTATGCTTACGACAGGAAAAAATCCAAGAAAAATTGATATTTTTGTGATGTTTAAAAAAATTTAGAATTCTCCAGCCTACAAAGATACCAATTTGAAACAATACTGGATGCCAGATTCTGTCAGCAAAGAATGTTACGATTGCGGCGAAAAATTTACCACTTTTAGAAGACGTCATCATTGTCGAGTCTGCGGTCAAATTTTCTGCTCACAATGCTGCAATCAAGAAGTACCTGGGAAAATAATCAGATGTTCCGGTAAATTCGAAATTCAGTCCAGTCTACACATTCAAAATTTAAAAATTATAGTTGATTTTTCTTTTATGATGCAGGTAACCTTCGAGTATGCACTTATTGCTGTAAAGTTGTTTTATCGTACCTGCAATCGGCAGACATAGAAGCTGAACTTTCGGCTGATTTGAAAGCTCTTCAGGATGATCTTCAGTCTAAATTCGGACACGATCATTCCATCTCGTACGAAGACGATCATTCTCTGGATACCCTAAGTATCGCCAGTAACTCGTCAGATATCCGTAGGAAGATTTCGTTTGTGTATCAAGAAGAGAAATTTGCTTCTGGAGGGTACGTAGGAATTTTTCAAGAATCGAGAAAGAGAAAATTTGTAATATGGTTTTTACTGTTGCAGGTTGTCCGGAAATTCTAGTCGTAGTGATACAGATACGTCCAGGAAATCGGAATTGTCTACTTTGAATACGTTATTGCAAGAGTTGGTTTTGGGTGATAATGCTCTGATGGTGAGAAACTGTACGGTCGATGGAGTTATTTATGAATGTTTTTGGGGATCTCAGTTAATCGATTGGCTTATGGCTCAGAGAAAAACCTCGTCGAGGTATTTGAATTGATTGGGGTAGTTTTGAAATTTAAAAAAAATTTCAACAGTATGTTAATTTTTTTATTGTAGGACACACAGTTTAGCTATTTGTCAAGTTTTGTTGGATGCTAATTACATTGAAAATGTTGGCCAAAAATCGGTCGATTTTATTGACGGTGGTGCTCTGTACAAGTTCACAGATAGTTCTGCTGCTTTGATGGAGAAACCTAAAGAAGATTCGAGTAAATAATTGATTTCATTGAAATATGACTTGGAAATTATTTCATTTGTAATTTTATCTATTTTGTTTGATAGGTTTCGAAGAGATCTCCGTTCCAAAAAATATCAGCTCATTTTCTCACTCAGGGTTTCATCTAGATTTAAATATACACGAGAATACCGTCCATATTTCCAGACAAACTACAAAATCGTCCAATGGAAAAGGTTAAATTTAAAGTTTTTTTTGCATCGATGTCGATGTAATTTTTTTCCATTTCCTCTATCATCTGAAAAATAATCGTTTTACTTCACAGAGAGAAGAAAGAGCACATTTTTTACTGGATTCGATGTGGACGAATCGATCAACAGTTTTATGCAAAAATATCTTGAAATTAGATCGTTGAATCCTGTCCAATGGGCCACCGTTAATGAAAGTCAATTAAGCGAAATAAATAACGAGCTTACCACTTATCAATATCTTACGTAAGTTCAAACTTACAACTTGATCTTGAAAAATTAATTTGTAAAGGTTAATGGTAAAAATCTTGATTTTCTTAGCGATAGCTTTCAGCAACATTTGCAAAACAGCGTTCATCAGTTATTATCTGCCGAAAATCTCGCTTTATCTTGGTCAAAAATAATCATCGATTTGGTTGAGCAAGCGTTAAAGGAAATAAAAATCGATTGCAGTAAAACTGATATTATTAATATCGGACAGTAAGTACTCGCTGATGGAAAATAATCCAGAGTAAAAATTTGAGGATAAATAAAATCAATTCTGAGTATTGTAATTTTTTTACAGCTATGTAAAAGTGAAGAAAATCTCGGGCGGTGAACGAAAAGACAGCTGTTTGGTCGGAGGAATCGTTTGTACGAAGAATGTAGCCCATAAAGAGATGAATATCGACTTAGTCAATCCTCGAATCCTTTTGCTTCAATGCCCCATTGTTTATCAACGTGTCGAAGGAAGATTAATGTCATTAGAACCAGTGATGATGCAGGTATTTTTGTCTAAAAGTCCATCTGAGATGATCAGATAGTCTTGAATGTATTTTCTATAATTTTTAGTCGTAAATCGTCAACTTTTAAAAATTATTTGTTATCGATTTCGACTGATAAATTCGAATTTGATTGTAGGAAAAACAATACCTGCGACATACGGTAGCCAGGATCGCTGCCTTGAAACCTGATCTCGTCTTGGTGCATAGAAATGTCTCTCGTCTGGCCCAAGAATCTCTAAACTCCTTGAATATTACCTTAGTACTCAATGTGAAAATGCAAGTGATGGAACGCGTCGCCCGATGTACCAACGCCGATATTTTAACAGCCATCGATGCTCACGTCGGTACCACCCAATTGGGAACTTGTAGATCTTTCCATATACGCGAGATGCCCCTCAAAAATGGTACCTCATTTTTTCTTACAATATTTTATCTCTCATAAAGTTGAACTTACTTGATCAAGTCAATTTTTAAATTTAGGTGGTTCCAAAACCCTCATGTTTTTCGAGGGATGTGCCTTTCCGCAATTAGGATGCACATTGCTTCTCCGTGGAGCTTCCGAGCAAGAACTTAAAAAGCTAAAAACTGTCACCAAGGATACAGTTTTCATGTATTACAACGCTAAACTGGAGAAATCATTTTTAATGGACGAGTTCGCCAAACCACCGACTGTGCCTTCGTTCACCTTTATCGAAGAGATCGTATCTCCGAAACATGCAGCTGCCAAATTCAACCAAAGTTTCGATTTATCACGTCATACCCCAGTCGAAGAAAACAAATTACCGGAAAATAAACCAGATTCTGCTAAATGTGAAAGGAAATTCGATTTGGAAGAGAAACGTGCTTCTACGAAATCGGTCGTTGATCACGACGATCCGTTGCATTTTAATTCGAAAAACGACGACGATGATGTTTTCTTATCGAATCAAGATTCTAACGAGTTATCTTTCAAAGAAGAACCACAGCAGCAGAATAAATTTAGAATGGCGCTGAGAGATACGGTTCTGTCGTATTCTCCGTATATTGTTGTAAGTTCTCTTTTTTGGCGTTTTTTCCATGTTGTTGGATTTTTTCATTGTAGAGGGTTTATTTTCAGTTCAATTTGCCATATTTGGAGACAAAAACAGGACAGAATTGCGAACTTAGGAGGTACTTCCCTGATGAGATTTACCAATCTGTGCATTTCAGCGAGAAGAGAGATGGCAGTCGAGTCGTTTTGAGTGAAAATACCACGTCATTGAAAACTAATGTGGAATTATACGATGTAGGTTGAATTTAATCGACTCACTTTCTTTTCTTGTTTTTATTATATTCAACATCTTCAATTTCAATTGCAGAAAAAACCACCTCACGAATTAGTTCACGCGAAACTGAAAACCGACGCTAATAACGAAGAAGTGCAGTCAATGTTGGCTTTCTATAGAGCTAAAGGAGGTCGCTATTCTTTGTCTAAAAAGAATAATGCAGTGGCTTCTGTTCAGAGATCGTCGAATGTGACTAGACCGGTGAATAACGATTTTCTCGATCCAAGAAATCATCAAAGATTACCAGTATTGTTTTGCAGCTTTTCCAATGTATCGAATAATGCTCCGGAGTTCTGCGTACATCCTTGGTTGGTATCAGGTGTTAATAAATAGCCATAAACTTGTACAAAATTTATCCAAAAATAGTTATTTTTAGAAAAAATTGTTATTTTTTTGTACAAAAATTCACGTTGAGAAGTTTATTTCTAAAAAATCATTATTAATTTTGTAATTAATCAATATTTTTTGGTAATTTTTGTAGGATTGTGAATATGGATTTTTACGGCTGTAATGATATCCCGCTGGGAAACTTTTTAGAAAAATATTGCTTCAGAAAATCGTACATTTGCCCTTCGGAGACCTGCGATACTTCAATGATAGAACACGAGAGACGTTTCGTACACGACGCCGGATGCGTGCATATTGTTTTAAGAGAACTGAATACGTTACCAGAAAAAAAGTTACCGATTTTATTATGGAACACTTGCACCATTTGTAAATCGGTACGAATAAATTGGCCCGAATGAAATTAAATTTCGAGAGAAAATAATATTGAATTTTTGACCGATTTATAATTCGTAATTTCAATTTTGTTTTCAGACTACGCCCATTTCTGCCATGTCGAGTGACACGTGGAGTCTTTCTTTTGCCAAATATTTAGAATTAAGGTTTCACGCCGGTAAATACACGAGCAGGGTGGATAATGCATGCGAACATTCCCTACACCACGATTATTGTCAATATTTTTATTATAAAAGTATCATCGCTACTTTTAAGTAAGAAAACTTGAAAATAATTTTATCTGATTAGTAATAAAATGATGAATATATCTAATATCATTGATTTTAGGTACACAGATATTTTACTTTGGGAGCTTTCTTTGCCACCTAAAATTCTGAAAATTCAGCCTTCTCGAGTGCCAATCTCTGTGGTGATGGAACAAGTCAAAGAATGGGCTGTCATGGGTCATGAAATATTTAGTTCGATTTTAGAAAAATTATGCTGGCTCGATTACGACGATAGTGAGTTAATTCATTCAAAAAATTTATCACCAATTGAATCCGATTTTTTAATGTGCTTAATATTTTGTTTAGTCAGCATGATTCAAAGTTTGAAAAAGCATTTGAGCGAACAACAGGCGATATTCAAACAGAAAGTAGATGATATTCAGGTCATACTTACATCTCCAATATCAGACGACCTTCCAGAAGAAGGTAAATGAAACCTATTTCAACCAAAAGTTTCAATTTTTTCATTACAATCTGATTATTTTATGCTCATCTTTTTTTTTTCGATGATAGAAAATCTCCTCGTAGATTATAAATTAGAAGATTCGGTAGTGCAGATGAAAAAATCAGTAGCTGAAGTTCTATCGCACTGGAATAGCTTGTTGGCTAGACTGGAGTCTCAGAAAAAAGACGGCAGACAAAAAACAAAATCTGTGTCCACCGATGTCAAAGATAATGTACGATATTTTATATATCTCGTGTCACAGACTTGAACTTCGTATTGCAATTAGGGAATTTTTTCACAGATTCCTTCATCAGTGAGTACTTCTTCTGTCGAAGAATCAGCGAATAAAAGAGATTCTAAAGACGAATCTGTTCTATCAGAGGATTACGATGTTCAGGATTTAAATCCAGTGCCTTACAAGAGTGATAATTCCAGTACCAAATCGACCGATAATCGTAGTACCGCTGATATTTGTAAGTAATGAAAAAAAAAAGTTTAAAAATTCGATGGAAAATTTTGAATTTGTATGCAACGGAATTTTTTTCAACAGACGATGGATCATCAAATCAATCCATGAATGTCTCATCGTCAAGCGAAACATTGGGAAGTATTTCGCAAACTCAAACACCGGATAAAATCACCATGAAAATGTTATTTTCTCAACTGTTACCAAATTCTTTTCAAAATAATCCGTCTTTATTATCAGTTAGTATTTTAAATATTTTGTGAACTTCTTTGAATCTGAAAATGATAATTTTTCTCGATCTATGTAACAGAATCCGATCAATACCGATGAACATTATTTATTGAATGTCACTTGCACCATTCCTATTGTCGTTTACGAAACTGAGCCCAGCTCTATAATTGCCTGTGCTTTGGCAACATTACTGTACCAGCATCAATTGGACGAGATTAATAAATCAACGGGCCCAGGAAATGATCAAACGAACAAGTACGCTGAAAACTTATTCCTTTTAATAAAATATCGTTTAGTTCAATTTTTCGAATAGAAAAATAATGGAACAAAAATTAAATATAATTTTTTTCATTTTAGAACCGCAATATCGAAAAAAATTAGCAGCGATGGTATTTCCACTACTTCTACCTCGGAAACTGCTCAAATGACTGAAAGTGACGATTCGGTCAAACTTGAAACCAGTGAAGATTCGAAATTTAAATCTACGAAAACCAACGATAATCAGCATATTGAAGTATGTTTTTTTTTTAGAAAAATGGAAATTATTCTATTTTTCGAATAATTATTTCAATGATTTTTATAGATCCAGTTCAATGACTCCACAGCTAATTTCAACGTCAAAGTTTATTTCGCTCAGCAGTTCAAAGATCTGCGAAGTTTGGTGTTTCCAAGTGGAGAAGAAGTTTATATTAGATCTTTATCTAGATGTATTCATTGGAACGCTCACGGTGGTAAATCCGGTTCGATGTTTTGCAAAACCAAAGGTAATTGATTCTGGAATAATTATGATCTGAAATTATTTTGAAGAAATTCTACAGAATTTTATTTTACAGACGATAGATTCATTTTAAAAGAAATGGGTCGATTGGAAATCCAACCATTTTTGGAATTCGCTCCACATTATTTCAATTTCATTCATTCGTGTTATGCGAACCACCAGCCTACGTTGTTGGGTAAAATTGTAGGCGTTTATCGAGTCAAATATAAAAACAGTATATCAAATTTACTAGTCATGGAGAATCTCTTTTATACGAGGGATATTATTCGCAAGTTTGATCTCAAAGGATCCGTACGAAATAGATTGGTCGATACGCAAACCTGCCCCGAAGGAGAATTAGTTCTTTTGGATGAAAATCTAATCAATAGTGAGTTCTCGTCTTAGAAATTTCCAATCTAATTTGTTTAACCATTTGGATTTTGAGAATCATTTGTTAACTGTGTTTCAGTGACCTGTGAATCACCTTTATATGTTTACCCTCATTCAAAAACTGTCCTGATGCAAGCCATTAATAACGATGTCACATTTTTATCCTCGCAGTCGGTGATGGATTATTCGTTACTTGTGGGACTAGACGAAGTTACTCAAGAACTAGTTGTCGGTATCATAGGTGAGCTTTTCTAAAAGAGGGATTCTTCAACTGCTCGAATTTTTATATTACTGATATAATATTTGTATTTATTTTCTAGATTACATCAGGACATTCACCTGGGATAAGAAATTGGAAACTTTTGTTAAGAAGTCAGGTATTTTAGGAGGTCAAGGAAAGCTTCCGACTATTGTATCGCCAGAAAAATACAAAAGCAGATTCATCACTGCTATGCATAAATATTTCTTCGCTGTTCCTGATCAATGGTTAGGCTTGGGGAAAGGATTCGATTATTGATGAATTTGTGATCTTTTGTGTTACCATTTTGTTACTCGCAATTTATTCATAATGTGTTAAAAATTTTAAATTATTCACTATCCGCCCCCGTTCAATTTTTAATATCGCTTAGTCTTGTTTCGTTGACGTTTTTTTTTCAAAAATATATTTTTATTTCATCTCTGATCGTTTTAATTAAGAATAGAGGAGATAAAAAAACAAAATTTGGTATCACTAGAACTGGATGACATTTTTTTCATCATTTTATTGAAAATTCGAGATTCAGAAAAAGTACATTTCGAATCAGTCCCAATTTTTGACGAATTCAGTTAACAAAAATATGTATTAAAAAATTCTGTTTTTGGAAATTTTCCCTGTTTTGATATTCTGTAAAATCAATCATTTTTTCGAAGCTACAATTTTTTGAAGAAATTGTTCTCGCAGTTTTAAATTGGAAGAATCATCCAATTTGCAAAAAAATTAAATCAATTCTATTTTTGGAATATTAAATATTTAAGTGAAGTCCAGATGGAGAAAAATACATATTACATCATTCACTGCGTTCAATCAACTTTTATATAAAATAATGCGAGAAGAAAGGAACTAAAAATTTGAAAGACCCAACACTTTGTCCTTAGAAAAATGTTGGCAGGTTTTTCAAGTCGCCTGGATCCGCCAATCTCCACTCTATTTAGAACTAAAAGTAAAAATAAACGAGTGAAATAAACTAATTCTCAGGCGTGCGTAAAAAAAAATATAATTAAAACAGAAAATCTTAAAAAAATAAAATTACAAATCAAAAAGTCACGTAGCGTTTAGGCAACGTAAGAATAAAAAGAAAATCGTAGTTTTAATAATAATAGAAAACACAGATAATAATCACATAAAATTATAATAACTAAAGGTGCGTTTATAGTGGCCGTAACAGGCCGTAACTTCAGGCCGCGGAAAAGTAAAACACACACGATCTTACGAACTAGTTTATACTGACCGTAAAAAATTACGGATTCTTACGGATCCTTACGGAAAAGTAAAAAAATTTTTACTTTTCTGTAACGGACCGTAATATGAGAGGATGTTTATCTTTTCATTGTTGATGTTTTTGGATGTTTGTGAGAATTAATGATTTTGGATAGATATTTTTTTCATTCAACATTATTTCCTGATAAACTGAAGAGTAAATACGCAAATTTATTAAAAAATAGTATTTTATCAGTTTTTCGGATAAATATTTTTACGGTCAGTATAAACTACCGATATTTTTTTACGGTTTCTCAAAAAAAATTACGGCCGCTTACGGACTGCTACGGTCACTATAAACGCACCTTAAGCGATTACAGCTAAAATTAGATAAACGTTTAGTGCTTACAATTTTACAGGAAAAAAATTATAAAAAAGAAGTTTCGATTCAAAGAGTAGATGAGAATAACCATGGCAAATATTTGCGTGAAATAATTCTAACGTTTATCATCGGCTCAGTTTCTTTCTATATGCTTTGAGAAAACCAGCAGGTAATGGCCTCGTATCATAAAACCATTCTAAAAACCCTTTTAAATACCCGGTACCGCTGAAAACCTCGTCCATTTCCACCAATGACGTTAAAAAATACTTATTCTTCTTGAGATCAAATTTTTCGAATCTATCTCTTTTATACTCCTTAGCTTTTATGGCATCGTTGAAAAACCATTCTATAGTATCATCCAAACTATTAAGATAATTTTCGGCAAAATCACTGTTTTCCAAAAAATATTCTTGGAACACGCCCAGCACCACATCAAAAATTCTATCGATAGAGAACGTATTCTTAAATTTCTGGAATGGTTCTCCTTCACCCACACACCACGTTACAAACGTATCGAAAAAATTTCCGTTGAAACGTACCCAAATATAATCTCCTTTAATTAGTTCTGATTGATAAATTCGAAAAAATCTGTACTTTATAGCTGGCAGTTCTTCAGCAGGATACACGTTCTCAATAACTTTTATCATTTCACCGATTTTCTCTGTGTCATTCCAGTAACTACGGCAATCGTCAGTCAAAGTCAAGACAAATTCCTTTTTTTTGGCCAATGCCAACGACGGATTGTCGGAATAAGTTTCGTCAATAAAATTACTCATTTCATGCCATAGTTCGAATTTGTAGAAGTACGCATCTTTTTCAATTTTTTTCGATCCTAGTAACTGTTTCTTGATTTCTCGAGCAGCGTTCGCATCGCATGCGTAGAAATTCAGTTTGAGACTCAATTGTTTAAAATTTCTGCGACTGAGTAAATCTACGAAAGTTTTCTTCACCAGAGGAGAATCCATAATTAATTTCTTATAATTTGACAGATCTTTGGGGTTAGGCAGACATAAATTTATCACATCATTCATGAGGTAAGGATCGTAAACATTGGCTCCGAATCCGACTGCGTTCTTCAACATAATCTGTTTGCGAAAATCGACACTTTTCAGCGATAAAAACTTGTGTAGAAATTTCAAAGCGACTTCTTTACGTAGAAATCTCATAGCGACGTTTTGCCACGACCCGTTTTCTTCGTGTGAAAATACGTAATTCGTGATTGGCATCATCTTCCCAAATAAAGACGGTTTCACGATTACGTCGACCAGGTGCTTTGTCGCGTATTCTCTGAGATGATCGGGAGCCGTATCCCACATATTAGTGAACACCTGCATTTCATCGTCGTAACCAATTCTTTCAGTAAATATTTCTTTAACGATGTTAGCAAACTGTGTTGTCGTCATTTGATTTTTACAACGCTCCCAAGCCCAGAACGCGAGCTCCAGCTGAGGCACTTTCTTTCTTATCCAAAAGTTCAATATGATTTGATCGGGCATTTCAGCCAATAAAAGACTTTGTTGGTACCAGGACATGACTGAAAATAATCGATCTTGACAATAATACTGAATCTCGGAGAAGTACTTGGGACGATTGAGTCTAGATTTGGCAATAGAGATTTGTTCGTCGACGCTCAAACGATTCCAAAAATATTCAAACGTTTCTTTCTGATTTTTACGGGATTTCGTAGCCACAAGTACGTCCACTGAACCGAATCTGCCGCCGGATAATTTACCTAGTTCGTTCTTCAAGTAAGAAATCCAGTAAACGATTGAAGGGTCAGTATTCCACTGAACATTTTCGACCAACTGTGAAGGAAGCAAATTCAAATCGAAGCTTTTAATTTCGTCTTCCATGCAGTATTCACACATGATGCCGAACTTCTGCACGTCACTTAGTTCTGGAGAAGATAACATTTTGAAGGCTGTCTTTTTATAATCTATTTCGCCATTTAAACGCCAAACGCACCAGTTACCTTTGAGATGAGGAATTTCACAAGCTTTCGAGTGATCCGAATGTTTTGGGAAATGTTTTACCCATTTTTTCAACCTTTTCTCCAACTTGGATACGCAGTTTTTCAGCTTATTATGTATTGGCGTCGGTGTGTTGAGAGATTTTACCATATCATATAACTTATCAGAACATAAGGCAGACTTGTTTGAAATCTCTTGCGATGAATACTGTTCATACCAAATAGACAAAACTACTTGAAATGAAGCCATATCTTGCAACTTTGATACGGTATAAAAATGCGAGATGAAGCTGTCTCCGTATGGAATATCTAAATCAGCCTCCATCGAGCCGGATGTCACGCCGATACTCATTTCGAATCAATCTCCGCTGATCTGAAATATTCGAAGATAATTGTCACATGTGATAGCGAATACAAAGCTAAATTATCTATACTTGAGATCAAGTATAAGGCTTTAAAATCGAAATAGAAACGTTTTCATATGTGGTTTTACTTACTTTGAAAAGAAGTTTTAAAGAAAATTACAAAAAACTCCAACAATTCACAAAATATTTCGCACTTCGTAAATTTTAATTTTTCAAATTCAACAGTTGATCGGCGACTTTATGAGCGTTGCGCATGCGCGAGGGCGCGAGCAAACACGTGTTTTCTGTTTGTTTTGAAAATACTAAATCTGATAACGTTTGAATTTTTGTACTTTTTTCTAAACTTTCTCATTTTTCTCCAACCGTTTGGAAAAAATACAAAATTTTAGGAGAAAGTAAGCGTGATTAATGAAATATTTGAATCCTGAACAACTATGGCAGCATCTACAGCTCCAGCGATTATTAGAAAATTGGACGAAACTGTCGTGAATCGAATCGCCGCCGGAGAAGTAATTCAAAGACCAGCGAATGCTCTTAAGGAATTATTGGAAAACAGGTAAACTATTCTAGAATTCCATCTTTGAAATACGTACTTCAATCATCTAATCCGAATTACTCTATTTTAGTTTAGACGCAAAATCTACCAATATTCAAGTCACCGTAAAAAATGGCGGTTTAAAGTTACTCCAAGTAATTAAACAATTTTCGTCAAATGTCAGTATATTATTTTCAGTACAAATTTTCGTATTGCTTAGATTCAAGATAATGGTACCGGAATCCGTAAGGAAGATATGGAAATTGTATGCGAACGTTTTACCACCAGTAAACTTACTCAGTTCGAAGATTTGAACACTATAACAACTTTTGGATTTCGAGGCGAAGCTTTAGCGAGCATTAGTCACGTTGCTCATCTTACCATTATCACTAAAACAGCTTCTGATCCTTGCGGTTACAAGTATATTTAATAATCTGTGTAGAAATGGAATCTATGACGAGATCGTTCTAATTGTAATTTTTTTCAGAGCGAGTTACGAAGATGGAAAATTGAAAGGACCTCCCAAAGCATGCGCTGGAAATCAAGGCACGCAGATCATCGTTGAAGATTTATTCTATAACGTAGCAACTAGAAGAAAATCTTTGAGGAGTACTAGCGAAGAGCATATGAAAATTGCGGATGTTGTATGTATTTTAATCGATCAGTTAATTCGTATGCTTAGATTATTTAAATTTTACACTCTGATTTGGTTGCAGATCAGTAAATATGCGATTCATAATCCGTCTGTTGGGTTCACTCTTCGTAAACAAGGCGAAAGTTCGACTGACGTGAGGACAAATCCGAATTCAACTCATGTTGATAATATTCGCAGTATTTATGGTCTTAATATAGCCAAGTAATGAATCCACAAGTAATTTCATACTTTGAAAATGACGAAATTTAATCTATTTGAAATGTTATTTTCATCAGAGGAGTTGAATTGGTTGAAGCTCAAGATGAGGGTTTGAAGTTTACTCTCAAAGGATACATGTCCAATGCCAATTTCCCCATGAAAAAGCCAATATTTCTTTTGTTCATCAATAATCGTTTGGTTGACTCTGCAGGTAAATTATTTCCAACTGTAAATCTTGAAAAAAATTATTCTTCGACGAATAATGTTCATGCTTATTATTTTTTTCAGCAATACGAAAAACTCTTGATCAAGTTTATAGTTTATACTTACCGAAAGGAATGCACCCTTTTTTATATTTAAGTTTACAGTTGGATCCTCGAAATGTTGATGTCAATGTTCACCCTACCAAACACGAGGTTCATTTTTTACACGAAGACGTTATCATTGATAAAATTAAACTCGCCGTTGAAACGAAATTGACGGGTTGTAATACATCGAGAATATTTTATACTCAAGTAATCACATTTTAGCATCTTTAAATGCGAATCTTGATTTGTAATTTAATTGGATATTTTATTTACAGACTAAATTACCCGGTGAAATGAAACCTGTCGCAGGACCGGCTCCTAAGACGGAAAAAACAAGCACAGAAACTGCTCCCAATTATACAGTTCGTACTGATCCGGGAACTCAAAAAATTGATAAATTTTTCGGTCCTAATGCTTCTATTTCGAACCCCATTAATCCCAATATTACTATTTCGGTCGAAACCAAGTATGATCAATAACAATATTCTGAATTTTGAACCATTCCAATTTCAAAAAATGATATAATTTTTTATATATATTTTTTTTATGCAGGAGAGACGTAAAACTTTTCAGCGTGTTACAATTGAGGAAAGAATTCGAAACCGATGTAGATGATAAATTAAAAGACATTTTACATAATTTCTCGTACGTTGGAGCTGTGAATAGAATCTGGACAACAATTCAACATCAAACCGAATTATACCTTTGTAATAATGCGTTAATATTGTAAGTGACGTGTAATAAAATCGACCAGATTTGTTTTATGGAGAATTAACGAAAATGATTTTAATTCAATATTATAGGGAAGAAATGTTCTATCAAATGATGTTAATGAATTTTTCGAATTTTCATATGATCAAGTTTTCCGTAAGAAACCAAGCTTTTATCAATATTATCTTATCTATGTAAATGAGTAAATGGAATTTTTTTCGCAGACACCGTTATATCTCCCGGAACTTATCACAATAGCTATGGAAGAAGTAGAAGGTACTGACGAAGAAAAAGCTCAAATAGCTAAATCTGCTGCTGACGTAATTGTTTCCAAAAAAGCCATGTTGAATGATTATTTCGCGATAGAAATCGATGAAAATGATAATCTTCTTTCTATACCCTTATTATTAGGTATATCTTTTCCTTTTAGATTGAATAATATAGATTTAGCCTTTGTGAAGTTTTTAAACTTGAATTAATTTGTGTTTTTTTGGTCTAGATAATTATACGCCAAGTATCGCTGGATTACCTTCGTATGCCTTAAATTTAGCTACAGAAGTTAATTGGGAGGAAGAATCTCCGTGTTTTAGGACATTTTGTCAACAGACTGCTTCTTTTTACGCTTATGAATGGAAAAAGGAGAATGCTTCTGATGATGAAGATCCTTCGGTAATAATCATCGTTGCATGAAAAACTACAATATTTTTATATTATATTATTTCCCAATCGACGTTTAATTTTGATTTCAGTTTGATTTCTTAAAATTTTTTCAACATTATATTTTTTCTATTTTTTCAACTCTGAAATTGAATTCAATTATTTTAAAAATTTTTTTCAATTTTTTTTAACCATAAGATGTTTTCAACTTTATTTTTCAAAATTTCCTCCAACTCAAATCATAATTGGAAAAAATTTTTAAAAGTAAAAAATAAAAACATGAAATAAAAAAAAAAAAATGTAAAAATGAATTTGGACTTGAATCGTGCTTGCCTCAAAATTATTTAGGAGTTGAAAAATTTCCAGCAATTTATGTCAAGTACCTCCCTAATATTCTTTAATGTTTTTGAGCTTAAGACTCTAGAAGAGGAGGCCAAGAAGATGAAAAATTTGATGTTTTTTTAATGGTCAATCTTTTAAAATTTTCTTCCTGTTTCGAAAAAATTCCCCTCACTTCCATTCCAATCATCATCGTAAAAGTAATCTTCATTATTATGATTTTTAATAGCATTGTATGTTGAATTAGGATGAAAAATCTTCGAAATGGACTTGGACTCTGGAACACGCTTTATACCCGGCGATTAAAAAACATCTTCTGCCGACCAAGAAACTCTTCAATAATCGAGCTGTCCTTCAAATCGCCAGTCTACCTCAACTGTACAAAGTATTTGAAAGATGTTGAAGTACGTTTCATTTTGTTTAAAGTCTAAAATTGTAATTCTTATTCGTTTGGCGTTTATATCACACATTTCGAGTGGTAGTATATGAGAATTTTTTATTTCATTTTAGTTCTCTCAGGTATTCGATGTGTAATCAATATTTTTCTAATTAAACGATTTTTTTCAATTTTTTGCTGAAGACTACCTAATTTAGGAAAATTTCTCGACTTCTAAGATTCAATCTTTGAATAATTTGACGCACTGGATATAAAATGATGGATTTATTTTTTTAAAAAAAATGATACATCAGTACATTAATAATATTTTACATTTATTTACAGTAATCTCACCGAATCATAACGACGTTCAATCAAGAAATGGGTCTGCTGTGGGAATGAAAAATACTTAATTTGAAATCTCATATTAACTTTTAAAATAATCTCGGCTCGTTCTGGAAATTTTCAACTGTACGTGTAATATTTCCTATTACATGTGAGAGCTTTTCCCTTCCTCGATTCGCTTTGACCTCTATGGATTTTCAGGACAATCATAACACAGGTATCTGATACCTACACCTTCTAATTTAAGTAGGTACTTGATATTTCAATTACGAAAAAGTATAAAAATTTTTTCTTCTTAGATCAACATTGAAATATTTGAAAAAAATGTATTTTAAGTAAAAAGGCTCAACCAAAAGAAGTGATCCAAAGATCAAGAATAATAAATAGTACTGCTACCGGCCAAATAATCTTCATCGTAATCGCTGACGTCGTGTTCTTCGTAATCGCTGTAATCTTGATCACTACCCCTTTGATCATGTGAATCATTGGCTCTTTCGTCTCTACTCTGGACTGCCATCATGAGCATCATAGTCATCATTATTATAAGCGTAACGACCACTTCGATTTTAAGCATAAAACTTCTCGTCAGTCGTTTCCTGATCGAAATATAGGTAAAATCTTCTTCTGTTTTGTCTAAAATTCGCATAAATACCCCGACAAACGATCTTATCAACATTTTACGCGACGATTCTTATTATCGTACATTTTATCAAAATATTTGAGCTATAAACGGTAGACGTGGATTATCGATTTGTTTTCCAACAATAAAATAGGAAGTGGCGCACGCGCTGACGTTGTCGTTGCGTTACTGTGAGAAAAAAAAAACAAAACCGTAGATTAATAAAATATACGAAAACAAAAACGAAATTCATTTTTCGATAACTTACTGTGATAAAAAAATTCATAAAATAATGCGATAAATTAGATTAAACATGAAGAAAAATATCAGGACGCAGATGGTTTCAAAAGTATCGTAGTCGTCGTCGTCGTAATCTCCGGCCACATATTCTTCGTGATCGTGATCTTGATCGTTGCGCTGATCGACGAAATCGTTTATAGGTTCTTCTCTACTTTGGACGATTATCAAGAAAATCATAGTCATGAAAATTAAAACGGTGAAGAATACCTCGACTTGTAATATGAAACATTTTGTTAGTCCTTTTTTCAAAGATACGCTGAATGTTATGTTATCGTCACCGATTTTATCGAAAATTCGCGTAAAAACACCCACGAATGATCTTAACATTTTACTCGAACCGAGTTTTCTCGTAATTTAGTGCCGAGTCACATTACATGCCTACATTTTATCAAAAAACTCCATTTTCATCGATTTGTTTTCGCCTAAAATGTTTTACCCCTGTTAGTAGGATGCTGCGTGTGCGCAATCTGGCCCGTGAACACGAGAATGATCGAAAAATGTAGAAAAAATTTCGCATGGAAATTGCCAAATTTCTGATTTAATGCACGAATTAGGAATTTGACAATCTTCATGTGACTTTTTTTCTACATACCAATCATGGGAAAAGCCGGAAAAGTAAATTTTTTTCATGTAAAACTTACCAAAAAAACCCAACAGGAATATTAAAATTTACATTCTATACCTACCCCTCTCCAATGTATTATAACTGTCCCTTCTCAAAAAATTAAAAAATTTCTTGATTTAAAGGATAAATCTTTATTCACGAAATTTATACATTTTTGAATTACGTTTTGATTCGAATTCATCCATCAATTTTGCAATACCTATCCACTTTACTCTGATCTTGATGGATCTGCAGAAAAGATAGCTAATTTAAATTGCGGAAAATCCAATTTGAATTTAAAAAAAAATCAGAAAAAGTCTTATTTCACTCGAGAAATTTCAGACCTCTCCCCCTATAAGCCAGTTTTGGTACGTTTGGATTTATGGCAAATTGCATCTTTAGTCAGAATAGTTGACGGGGAAAATTTTCGTTTTTGAGTTGGAAAGAAAATTGAGAAAAGTCATCTATTGATACCTTTAAATCAACAATCAGAAAAAATTGGCGGAATTTTTCATTTTCCCCCTCCTTCTCATAAATTGAATTTTTTGTTTTAAATTAGGGGGCGAAAAACAGTTTGAAGAGTTTTTTTTTTAATATTGAGTTCCTAGTACCTAATTATGCATACGTAATTTTAGTGATCTTCATGATACCTGAAAAACGAAGTTTTAAACATTTTATACACTTTCCAAGTTTCCAATCACTTTTTAAGGTTTTGAATGGTTTTAAAATATTTGGATTCGGACTGAGGGAGGGGGGGTGGAAGAAATAGTTTCCTCCGGTTAATTGTAAATATTTTATAATTATATTCAGACAAAAAAATTTAGGTAGAAAATTTTTTGAAATTGTGGTCTTTTTTGAAAAAAATTGAAAAAACTAGATACTTTGAATCTAAACAATTTCCTTCTGTTTGGAATTTGAAAATTTTCAATTTTTTGTTTTTGATGCCTCTTCAATAATAAGACTTCAACGTCTTGACAGTTTTAGAGTCAGATAAAATGAAGGGGGACAGAAAGGGTGTCTTGGCTTCTTTCAATAATGATAATAATTATAAATTGAGAAAAATTTTAGATCTGGATTTAAAAAAAATTGAAACTTGGAAAATGGTTTTAATGATTTTTTATCTACACAAAACAAAAGTAACTTGGTATGTGGGTTTACTTATTTGCATTTCAATTGGAATCTGTAATTTAGATTTACGTACCGATAAATTATTCCTCTTCTAAAATATTTTCCAAATTCAGTTTTCTCAACTTTTTTTTCCTAAATTCTCAAGGTCCCACAACCTTTTCAAAAAATATTTCCAAATTCAAACCTATTCAAATTTTTTCTGCAATTCGATTTTCTCACACTTTTATAGATTATAGAAATTCAAAAAAATTTAGGGTTCTAAAAAATTTCAGCTCTAGAATTTTTACGATTTATTTTCTTAGTTCTCAAATGATTTAAAATCCATACTGTAGGTTTTGGTCTCAGGGTACGCCTATGTCGGATAAGTATTCGATGTATGAATATGAATGAAATAGCTCATTGCATTTGTAAAAATAATGAATCATTAAATTCGTTAACGATTAGTGGAAGACAGATAATCTATTCGATTCTACGAATTCGTTGTAATTTAGCTTACGCAGACATCTTTCTGTTCTCAGGTACTCATAACAATAAGATCGTTTAAGTCATCAATAATTTACCATTGATCGGACCAAGAAAGCAAATATTGCACGATTTAATACTTTTTTAAAAACCCATTTAACGTGAAATAGCATGTTGAAACTTTCACCGATGGCGTTGGAAAAATACCTAATAATTTTCTCTATAAAAAGTTGCAGTCATTCATCCTACAAAAATATAACTTGGGAAGCCCTGAGATGCTCTACATTGACTACCCATGAACCAATGACGTGACGTTTTAACACAAATAAAGCCAAGTAGTGGGGATAGTATGTTTTGTTTTGATTTGATTCTGAAGTGATAGAATTTTTGTAATGATACGCATTATATTTATTTCGCGAAAAAAAGGAAAAAATTAACGATTTACCTTGACGTATTAAAAAAAAGCAAGTGATAAAATTTGCATTAAGGTATCGTCGAAATATTAACCATGTTTCGCGTGTAAAACGGAAGGCCAAGTAGTGAAAAATTGTTGGTAAAGTCGAGTGTTTTTTTGTTCGGTGGTTGTAGCTTCGTTGCGAATAGCAAATATGGATGTTGATAATGATCCAATCGATCAAAATTTACTGCTGCAGTTTACCTGCTTGGGTACGACAGACAGAGATGATTTGGTCAAGCAGTTCAAAGAACTGATCGATAATAGGATAGACGATACAACGGCGAGTTTCTTTCTCGAAATGAATAATTGGTTTGTATAATTACAACGTATGATTATTTTACCTTGATACAGATTCATAGCATTGAACAAAGGTTTTTTCTTTGTTAATAGGAATTTGCAAAATGCAATTTGCTCATTTTTCGATTACGAAACGCCTCGCAAACTGCCCTCGATGAAGTTAGAAGAAGGGAAGTTACTTAGCTCAAATTATAATATGCCTCCTAATACCAGGTAACTAATTGCACAAGCCTAAGGCGAATTAAGTTCACGAATGTGTTACTGACGATGTTTATTTGATTTAGATTTACGATGAGTTGGACAGTTCGAAATAATGGTGATGAATGTTGGCCTCATGGTTGCTCACTTCAGTATATAGGAGGAGATCATCCTTGTAGCATAAAAGCAATACCTGTCCGCGTACTTCCTCCAGGTTTGAGTACAACTATAGTTTTAGATTTCGTCGGACCTGCCGAACCTGGACTTTATCAAAGTAAATGGCGAATGACAACACCATTTGGTGCTTTTTTCGGTGGTAAGTTGAGTATAGGCCTGATAAGAAATTAAAAATACCTTCGTAATCTTTTTGATTAATTGTTATCTGTGGTTCAGATGTCCTTTGGGTCGTTTTTCAAGTTAGTGCTAAACTTAACGATAGTGAAGAAATAAGTCTTTCCGAAGAATTAGCATCGCGTATGGCTTTAATCGATAATAGCGAGAATACAGTCCAGGATGAACTTAATTGTAGGACGAATAATTCAAATTTGAATCAGTTCTATGGTCCAGTTCAAGAATTTGTGAGTATTTCAGCCCATATTTCGAATTTTTACGAATTGATTTCTGAATTCTTGGGATTTTTAGGCACCAGCTGCGGAACAACGTAATATGGAACGCGAAGACGAAGAGTTTTCTTGATAAGCAGCGTTTCTGACGCCATTTTATTGTGATACCGATTCTGTTCGTTTACCCCATCACTTGTTAATCATCTAAGAACTTGGTAATCGATAACCAGTTCATTCCGTTTGATACTCATCGAATCAAAATTCCATCTGTGGAACATAAGCGAGGTTTCTAGAAGCAACGGCTATTTTATTTTTTTTACTCGTATTAATTTCTTTCTTTTTTAAATGGTCTGTATGGAATTTGAATGCTTTCTGAGATGAATTGTGTAAATCGTTTTTAACCATTTTATTGCGTAGAGTATTTTATTGTATAGCGTAGATTGTTACTCTTCTTGTAGAAACCTAACATTTCGTTTTTAAGTTTAAAGTATATTATTTGTTTGAATTTAATATATCTTAATCGTGTTATTTCGTTTACTTAATGAAATTGATCTAGGCCTTTTACGATTATAATTTATGATATTATTCACTCAGGATGAATGAGATGAACCGATCTGAGTCATCGAAGTAAATTTTGGAATTTTTCCAAGTGAATGAATGATGGAAGTTTTCTACCAATTTGCAGTACTAATAACAATGACTAATCAAAATTAAAGTTCAATGTTTGAAAATCTTTCGCGCATTATGATACGTTCATTGATTGGCTTGCTGAAAAATGATTTTTTTCTGTACTACCTCGCCTACCAATTATAAAGACTAATTTTTTTGCTGCTGAAAATTATGTGTTGAGATTATTAGCTTCTGATGCATTTTTCTATAAATAATTTATTACTATTGACCACCAATAACTTGGAAAAGGATTATCTCAAGTGAAGCAATTGAGGGTTGATCTAATGAAAGAGTCCTTTATAAAAATCGGAATGATATGATCATTACCGATAATTCGAGCTAAATGAATACTACTTTGATTGCTTTGAGAAATTCAAGTACTTTTTTGAAGTACATTCAACCATCAAAATAGTGTTTCAAAAATAAGATTAATAAATTTACATAATCCAACCAGATTGAAAAATCATGATTGATTAATCGATTGAAAAGTTCCATCAATGATTTCTTCTCAACAAAATTATGTTTACAAAATTGTACCAGGAAATTATCATTTTATCGATCCCTACTATTTTCATAGATTTTCCATCTACAAAAAAAATAATAATAAAAAAATGGATCATACATATCGAATTTTAATTAAAAACTTTGAAAAAAAATTATTACTACAAATCACACAGCCATTTCCATGCTAATTTTACCATGAGGATTGTACCCGTTCAATACGAAATCTTCAAATCTAAAATCCTCAATGGAAGTTACTTCACGAGCAATCGTAAGGGTTGGAAAAGGACGCAGTTCTCTTTCCAATTGAACTTTCAGTGGTTCAATGTGATTAAGATACACGTGACTATCACCGATGGTATGAATAAATTCTTTAGGCTGTAATTAAAATATGAATTAACACTGACATCAATTTAAAGTGTAAATGATACCAACACTTACTTTGTGATTGGTAACGTGAGCGATCATACAAGTGAGCAAAGAATAACTAGCAATATTGAAAGGTACCCCTAAACCCATATCAGCTGATCGTTGATACATCTGGCACGATAATTCACCATTCACAGCATAAAATTGTACCAAACAATGGCACGGAGGTAGAGCCATTTTGGGTAAATCTAGAGGATTCCAAGCGCATAGAATAATTCGTCTATCATCTGGGTTATTTTTAATTGTATCTATGACGTTTTGTAGCTGATCGACGCCTTGCTTCGTGTAATCTGTATGCATATCTTTGTACTCCGCTCCGAAATGTCTCCATTGGAAGCCGTAAACGGGACCGAGATCACCTGTAAAAAAAATATTTATAATCGGGGAGGTAAATTTGGCAGATGAGAGGAAACTGATAGGTACCTTCTTCTCTGTCTTTAAATCCTAAAGAATCTAAATATTCTCTGGTACTGTTCGGGTTCCAGATTTTAACTCCTTTATCGGATAATTCTTTCGAGTTTGTAGATCCTCTGATGAACCATAGTAATTCTTCTACGACACCTTTCCAGAATACTCGTTTAGTGGTCAACAACGGAAATTGGTCTGATAAGGGAACAGCAAGTTGTTGGTAAGTCTGATATATGTTTGAAAGGTAGATACGAATGGATATTTACTGTTGCTCAAAGTGTATCTCATCTGACATCCGAACAATGATTTGGTACCAACACCAGTCCGGTCGCTTTTCTCGATCCCCTCGTCGATGATTTTTCGAATCTGATCTAAGTATTGCTTTTCTTCGGTTACAGTTGACATCTACGAAACAGATAATAAACACAGCAATTAACGATGAATGATGTTCATGAAATGTAAATCAGTAAGAATGTAATTATCTAATGATAGGTATTCAATAGAAAATGTCAGCTGAAAAGATCATTATTTTTTCTTCATCTCTTTTCTTGTTTCATAAATCATAATTCAAAAAGTTTAACTTACCATGAAAATTCCGATTACTGTACCGAGTTTCGAGCTTGATTACGAACAGTTTTATAACAAGTAAAAAGAAAGATGAACGAACAGTGAACAGGAATTAATTTTGAATAAAAATGGAAAAAAGTCATTAAATTAATAGAATTATCAAAATTTTGATTAAAAAATAAAATAAAATACGAAAAAGCGCCAAAATAAAAAAAAACAAAAGAAATTGCCATAATCAGTGTTGCCGAATAAGAATTTCAAAATGTGTCTAATCTTTTCCTTTTTAATTGTGCCGTTTTTCTTTTTTGATCTTGAATTGAGAAAAATGGAGTTGAAAAATTGATTAATTGAGTATTTTTAAATTAATTTTTAATAGTTTTAATTGAATCGCTGGCCGCTGTACTATTTTCTCGTTTTAATCTTATCAAAATGTTGATCTTTTTGATTTTAAAGCTTGACGACACTGCGCCACAGAAAATATAAACAAAAAGAAAAACATCTGTGAAATAATAATAATAAAAAAAAAAAACTCAGCAAAAATGATTGAAAATTCCACATAGACAGAAAAACACGAATAAAAATCGACTTTAATTTAATTCTAGATCGTCCTTTCAGGGTCTAATTTACTTGTGTAATTGTCAGTTAATTGGTACTTGTGTATAAAAATCCAATAGGTCAATCGCCGGATCGAGTACGCGGAGCTTAAACAATCCTTTCTTCAATCGGGTATGTACCGGTGGAAAATACACAATTTATTGTTTACGCTGTTATCATGACTTGTAGAATTTATTATGCGTGTTAAGAATAAATAAATTAACAAACACTACGTTCTATTTCAACAGCTATTATAGTCGATTATACTGAACATGGGTACGATTTCTGATGTGGAATTTCCTACATGGGCTCTGCTTCCCAAAAAGGAAACCGGAGTGCTATCTTTTCTATCTAAATATCCCAACTACGATGGCAGAGGGACCGTAATTGCGATATTTGATTCCGGAGTTGATCCCAGCGCCCCAGGACTTCAGGTATTTAAAACTCGCCTCAAATTTTGCCAGATTTGCTTATGCTAATCTTTCATTCTTTACTTAGATTACAACTGATGGCAAACCTAAGGTTATCGAAAGGTACGATTGCAGCGGCGCCGGAGATATTTGTACCGCCACTGTAGTCAAAGCGGTTAATGGCGAAATTAAAGGATTATCTGGACGCACGTTGAAGGTAATTCGTGTTCATTTTTATGTAATATATTATCTTTTTAACTATGAATGTAATTTTAATTGCGGTTGATTAGATTCCTAAAACATGGAAAAATCCTACCGGAGAGTACAGAATAGGTGTGCGGAATGCTTACGATATTATGAATCGATACGTCAAGGATAGGGTTCAAAAGAATAGGAAAGAGAAACGATGGGATGGTCCGCATAAAACGGTCATAGCTCAGTGTTCACAACAATCCCAAGAGTTTAATAAGGTATTTTTCTTTGATGGTGTTTCAAATGAATCGTATAATTTTTGGTAATTTGGTAATTAATTTTCTTAATTAGGCTTGCGAAGGCAAAGAACTATCAAGAGACGATAAACTTATAAAGGAAGACTTGGAAAGTAAAGTTGAAGCGTTGAATACTTTAGATAAGAAATACAACGACCCCGGTTCGATTTACGATTTCGTTCTATTCCACGATGGTACAAATTGGAAGTAAGTAATTAGCTAAAGGGTTAGAAAACACCTTCGTTGTGGTATAAGGTATAATGTTTCCTTGATTGTTATAGTGCTGTAATGGATACATCGGAGAAAGGTAATTTGGAATCATGCCCATTGCTAACAGAATTCAGCGTTAATCCTCGTAGCTACGCAACATTCCCAACTGAGATACCTTCGACGTATTCTTTCAACGTTCACGATAATGGAAACATTTTAGAAATCTGTATTTGTACTTGTAAGTTATCTCGAATGCATAATTTTGACATTGGCAATCTGTTCTTTAATTCTTTCCAACGTATGTAATCGTTTAGCCACTCATGGTACTCATGTGGCCGCCATCACTGCCGCCCATTTCCCCGACGACCCGTCCAAAAATGGTGTAGCACCGGGAGCTCAAATAATATCTCTCACGATAGGTAAAAAGTACAACTTTCGTACCTGATGAGACGATGTTCGATACAAGTTAAAATTAACGTTTTATCTAATCTCATGCAGCTGATAACAGAATAGATACAATGGAGACGGGTACAGCTATGGCTCGAGCCATGATAAAAATAATGCAGAATTGTCGTAATAATAAAAAAGTCCATTTGATAAACATGAGTTACGGTGAAAGTAGCCACTTCAGTGACTCAGGGTAAGTAATCAAGGGTTGACAAGGCTTCCTCAGAGTCCGCGTTTTATACTTGGATCATTTTGACGATTTTTTCGTTTATTCTGTAGACGTATGGGCGATCTTATGAATGAAGTCGTCGATAAATATGGAGTAGTTTGGGTAGCAGCCGCAGGCAATCATGGTCCTGCTTTATTTACTATCGGAACCCCACCGTCCATATCTTCAAATAACATAATAGGTACAGGAAATTGGTATATGTCTCATTTTCCTCTTCATTTCTATTAATAAAATTTTTTGTAGGTGTCGGAGCATTTGTTTCCCCCGATATGATGTCCATCGATTACTCGATGCGTGAGAAACTACCGGCAACTTGTTATTCGTGGAGTTCACGAGGACCCACGTTGGATGGAGAACGTGGTATCTCTGTTTGTGCTCCAGGAGGTGCCATCACATCGGTACCTAATTACACATTGAAGAACAGTGAACTTTATAATGGCACTAGTATGGCATCTCCTCATGTTTGTGGTGCTGTGGGTGAGTCTGCGTGATCATAAATATCATCCAGGTTTCGAATAATCATCGAAAATGTAATTTACTTTATTTTTCAGCTTGTTTAATTTCTGGATTGTTACAAAATAATATTCCATATACTCCGTATTTTATTAAGAGAGCGTTGGAAAATACTGCCTATTTCCACGAAACTTACGATTATTTTGCTCAAGGATGCGGTCTTCTGCAGGTTGAGTATTTTAGTTTTGGCCATGATTTAAAGATTGGTGATGTTCATTGAGCAACTATATGAAGATTCAAGAAAATTTTCTCTAATTAATGGATTTTTTTTTCTTCTAGGTTGAAAAGGCTTACGAATATTTGATCAATTATTCTAAAGATGTAGATATCCCAGTTAGATTCCATATAACTTGTCCTACTCAAGGAGGAAAAGGTATCCTCGTGCGATCCAATCGATTATCAGATTATAGAATCTCAGTTGAACCAATTTTCGCAAATAGCGATGAAGTTGGTGAGTATCCAACAAACGAATCTGATCGTATTAAATTTCTAACTGATTTTATTTTTGACTATTTTTTTTTTTTGACAGATCCTCAGATAAAGATCAATTTTACGATGCATTTGGTATTAGTTTGCGATGCTTATTGGGTCTCTGCTCCGAAGTATTTCGAATTGATCAACAGTACGAGAGAATTTGTGGTTAGAATTGATCCAACTGCTTTGTTACCTGGTGTTCATGCTACGACGTATGTACATAAATTCGCGACACTTCTATGCAAAGCTCCTTTCATAAATACAATTATTCTCATTTGTTTCCAGGATCAAAGCTTACGATTCATTGAGACCGGAAAAGGGTGCCGTTTTCAAAGTCGAAATAACAGTATTAAAGTACGATACTTTGCCCGACGATGCGATCAAACCCGAGGTAAAATTCACCGACGTTTCATTAGGGCCAAATATCATCAAAAGGCATTTCATCAAAGTGCCCGAGGAAGCCACTTGGGCTAGTAAGTTCTTCATTTACACACATTTCTACCTCTACTGAACCTCTTCTTAATTTTCTATGTTCTCGTGTTTAGCTATCGAAGTCGAGAACCTTGGCGTATCTAAAGAGAAATCTGGTCGGTTTATTCTGCACTGTTCTCAAAGTCGTCCTCGTAGATCATGCAACGAAGTCGATTACCGAAAGATGTTCAACGTTTATGATAAAAACGAAACTCCACTGGCGTTGCAAGTCAAAGTAATCACATACTAACATTTTGGAAAGACCATATTCGCATAATTTTGAATTTATAACAATAATATGCATCACTTTCAGGGAGGTCTTATTTTGCAAGTGACACTTGCCAAATTTTGGAGCAGTCTTGGCGAAATGAAGGTCAACTACAGTATTCAGTTTTCTGGCTGCCATCCGAATCCCTCAGAAATAACAATGAATCATTCCGAAGGATTATACAGATTCGATCTTTATCCAAGTTTACAAACCGAAGAAGTTCTAGTGAACGCTGTGCTGAAAAATAACGTCACTCTTATCAAGTAAATGTCCTAAAACAACGATCTACTGGCTTCAATCATCCAGCAATACATTCTCTTTCTTTTTTTTTCAGACTAGTCGATTCTGTGATTAGTCCTTTAACCAGCGAACGCGATGTTATTCCGCCCAACACTATCATCTATCAGCTGGTGTTGACTTATAATTTCCATATCAATAAAGCCACTGATGTAACTTTAATATCGCCTGTTCTTGGTGATTATTTATACGAAAGCGATTTTGAATCGCAGCTTTGGCTTCTTTTCGACAACAACAAACGGTACATTGCCGCCGGAGATGCTTTTCCTGAGAAAGTACGCTAGTTTGAATAATTAAAAAAGGTCCTTAGATGCTGACTTCTAATTGAAATTTTTTTGATTGATTTTATTCTGCTTAGTACACGGTTAAATTGGAAAAAGGCGATTATATTGTGAGACAGCATGTCCGTCATGACAGGAGAGACCTTCTGGAGAAGTTATCAGATATGCCAATGTTATTGTCGCAAAAATTGGCTAATTCTATAACTTTAGATGTTTATACCAGCCCTTCCAATGCGACATTTGGAAAAAAGTTTAAATCTTTGACGTTAATTGGACGTAGTCCGAACGTCGTGCCAATTTATTTGGGTACTGTGTCAAATGACAAGTGAGTGTAATTAATATTTTTTACCATATTAATTCATTTTTTTTAAATTTACTAAAAAAAATCTATTTTTTGTTCATTTTACGTTTCAGATTACCCAAATCAATCAGCGCAGGTCAATATTTGACCGGTAACATATCATTCAGTAAAGATAAGGTTGGCAAAAAAGTGGTAAGTAGTGTATGAATTTCTTCGCGACAATTCGATTCAAAAAATCTGACCAATTTTATTCACAGGATTCGCATCCGATCAAATACTTCGTTTCCGAAATCGGAAAGAAGAATCAAAAACCAGCCGAGCCTCCAAAATCTAAAGAGGAAGAATTCCAAGACGCTTATAAAGAATTTATGACATCTTGGATTGCTAAATACGGTATGTAAATGGGATAATTTTCAAAACACGTTCGATGAATGGAAATAAACATTCGTATTTTTATTTTTCTAGATCAAAATGATGAAAATGCTCGACTTCTGTACGAAAAAATGACCACCAAGTTGGCCGATCATTTGCTAATACACACAGCAATGCTTCAAAACATGGAACCCGAGAGCCAACGTTATTATCCCGGATTCCCTAAGCATAGTCCCACTCGAGAACATTTATTGAAAGTGATTTCTGTCGCCAATGTCGTCATCAAAGCGGTCAACCAAACCGACCTATTGGCTTTTATCGGAACCAAAGCTGAGTCACAATCTGATTCGCCATCCAGACAAAAAGCGTAAGTAGTAATTTTAGCCAATATTATCGCTATCGATTGAATTTACATTTTCTGTTTTTCTTTTATAGGTTAATGAACACTAATAAAACAGCATTAGTCGAAGCCTTAGGGCGAAAAGGTTGCGCAATGGTTCAGTTTTACATTCTATTCGGTGAATTGGTCAACGACGACGTGACAATTAATTTAAAATCTATCGACGACGTATGGCTTAATATTCTCAAGTTTATCGATTCTCAAGATGTTAAAGTAAGCACTGCGGAGATTCTTCTAGAGATTTCTCAATCATTTGTGTTCTAAAAGGAACATTTTTCTATTTCAGGGATCTTCGTTGTTCGCGATATGGCACGCGACCGCTTATGGCCATTTCGGACGCTTGGTTAAACTACTTCTGAAATTATCCGAAGATAAGCCATCAGCCGAAGTGGACGGCAGCTTGTATTGGGCTTTCAATAAACTAAAATGGGACCACTGTTACCAATTGTATGGTAACAAGTTATTGGTTCATTACCCACCGAATTTTCAACATTTCTAAGCGATCAAAAATGTATAGAGTATGATATCAAACGCGAGCATTCTTGATCTTGCTAACGGAACTATTCGCGAGATGCATTTATTAATTAGCAATATACTCGTTGTAATTTTTTGTATTTATTATCACTGTATAATGAATGTATTTTAATAATTGAAATAATGAAATAAAATGTTTAAAATGCTCGAAATAAAATTATTTCATTATAGATAAATTTTGGATCAATCACGAAATACATAATCGAACAACTGAAAAGGTTAAAAAGTACATTTAGTCTACTTCCAGAGCGTAAAATTCGAAAAAAATAATAAAAATTAACATTAAATCAAATAGATTGTTTTAGGAAATAAAAAAGAAAATTATATTTAATAAATAATACACAAAACTAATGAGGTAGAAGATGAAACAATAAAAAATAATCATAGAACACAAGAAATTGTCACTTAATTTGTTATTTGTCGGCTAAAACATCTATCTCCGTGAACTGCGCATAAAAATTAAACAAGCAAGCCCAAGATAACATGATTATTATTTCAACATATGTTTGACGGTAACTGATGGTTTTAAAAAAAATGCAAAAATATCGTCAAGCACTTCTAGCAATTTGCTTCCTTAGCTTCAAAATACTCAGCTTTTGTTGCACTGGCAACATTTCAATTTGTTCATCGGTCAATGACAGTACTTGTTTGATTAATTTAACCTGAAAAAAGAATCAATATCAACGCCTATTCTTCTTGAATCCAAAAGAAAACCTCGGTGAAACATCTCACCTTCTCCCTATCATTTTCATCAGCCAATGGAACAGACGGATTGGCACTGCTAGTGCTGGTCACCGGAACAGACGAGGATCCACTCGTAGGCTGCGATGATCTGGAATGAGGAGGTAAAGGTCCCGGTAGCACTGTTTTAGGCATGTTGGGAAGCAATCCAGGCATACCGCTAGGTACAGGCTCCATCAATCCAATAGGTATACTTGGAGGCGGAATCACACCCGGAGGAGGAACTAAGACCGGAAATATTTGCCTCGTGTCCATATTATCGGACAATTGTTGATTTTGTAAACGCGGATCTCTTCTGGACCTAAAACAAAATATGAATTTAGCAACATCACGAAAATACTGCAACATAGAGGACAAAATTAACTAGAATTTGGCATACATTTCAGGCTGAATTATGGTAGGCATCGGTGGTATTCTGAAATCTTGATCGTTGAACCGATTTGCCGCATTTAGGGCCGACGTACGCATATCCATATCTTGACTAGTGACGATAGGTGCCATAGGAGGAAGTTGAATAGACGACATACTAGTAATAGGTCCGGGCTGATTGCTGTTTACGTTATTCCAAACCGAAATCATAGGATTGCTGGACAAAACAGGACGCGTGTCAGAAAATGATGACGATGTCGAAGTCGTATTATTTACAGCGGTAGATGGAGCTGTCGTTGATAAAGTCAGAACTGGAGGTACAACATTGGCCGGATGTAATATATCCTAAAAAATAAATACAAATTTAAGCATTCCAACTTTCACCGGTAAGTTTTTTTCAGCAATTATACAAACCAGGGCGGCTGAGGTGTCGATTACTTTCATAACGATCATAACTTGCAGCAAAGCATACGCCAATTGAGGATTTTGTAACAATAATTGTCGCGATTCCGTCGGATTATTCTGCAAAATGATAAAACTACATATAATAAAACTTCGGATATTTTTCCAATTTTAAAACGAATGACTCCCATTAAATTCAATTACCTGAATGCAATGCTTCATTTGTTTCATTAATTCATACATTTTTTCCGGTGGCAGCGAAGCAATAGTTTTGCTAATAGCCTCCGGTGCTTTTTCTGGGCTTATTGATTCGCCAAAAGTGCTTTCAACTTGAGTACTTTGCATCAAAGCTGCAGGGAGAAAAGAAATGCAAATTAACGAATCGTACGTATTATTTATGTAAAAAAGACCATTTCACAAAAAATAATCAACTTACATTGCATCTCAAGTCGAGATTTTTCAGTACATGCATTATCGACGCGAAGATTCCGTCCAGCAATTTCGTAATTATTTAGATTTCTCATAGCACTCAAGGCTGTCTCCTGATCTTTATATTCACAAAATCCATAACCTTTCGGTTTACCAGAATCTCGATCAAATACCAGTCTGTTGAATGATAAATAATAATGAATTAGAAATCGTAGCTCTCCAAATCAATAATCCTAGCGGTAGACTTACTTGAATGAAAGTACTGGACCTACTTCGCTGAATATGTCTTTTAATTTCTCTTCAGATACTTCGTACGGTATGTTACCGACTGTAAAATACAAAGTGTGATGAAATAGAATCGACAAAATCAAGAGATTCTTATGATAAATACCATTGTAAACATTGACATACTTACCGAAAACTGATCGCATCGTCTTGTCTACAATCGATTGGTCGCTCATGATGAACGTTTATTACCCACTTTAATGTCACAAAATTAATCCAAAATAATAATTAAACGCCAAAAACTCGCTAAACATCATCTATTTGTCAAAAATTCATCAGCTTTCTTCCACCGCTCACAAAATTTTTGTCAACATTTAATTTTACCTTATCAATAAATAATTTATGATAATTTAGAATTATCTCGGAACTGCATTCTGATTGGTGGAACCAGCATCAGTGCTCCCACCGTGATAGGGCTGTTGAAGCTGACGTCACTATTGAATTGGTGGGAAAAGGAAAATTTTAAATTTTTCAAAAATTTTCAAAGTATATATTATTTATAGCTACAAATTTTATTTCATAATTGTCACAGCTTTCGCAACCTTCCCTATCCCCCTCTAAAAAAATTAAAAAATTAGTTGATCGTAATTTCTAGCTTTTTAATGTACGAGATATTTATTTACCTACTTAGGTGTTGAAGAAATTTGAAGAAAACTCGTTCACTCTATTTTAAATCGTCCATCATTTTTCATTATTCCGTAAAATCATAAGATTATAAAATGAAAAAACGTAGGTACCTAAATATAATGGATAAACTTTTTTTTTTACTCAAACTTCTTGCAATTAAAAAAAAAGACAGCATCATTTCATGATTCCCCCCTTTTGGCAATTGTACTCAAACCATCGTTGGAATTTTTGTAGAAAATCACATAAGCTTTTAAACTTGAAAAAAATATTATTTCTAAATTCTTCATAAAAAAGCTTTGCTCATTTTAGTATCGTGAATTGTTTTTTCAACCAACTTGTTGAACTTTTAACGTTGTAACTAATTCTCCTTCTCTGAAAAATTTGTAATTTTGTGCACTTGGTTTTCGTATTTTCAAATTTTCAATCTTTAGTTATATTTATTCGATAAATTTTAATTATTTATTTATTTTTTTCATTCTCTTAATTAATTGAATGAAAGTTTTGTATGGTCACTAGATGAATAATTCGTTATTGATAAAGGAATCGATCCGTTTTTTTCCTAAATTTCTAGCGAAGAAAAAATCGAGAAAAAGATCGTATTTCTTGAAATTTTTCAAAACCTGCCCAACCCTGATGAATCATGAATCATTATCTTAGTCACGATTTGGAATTTTGTATTCAAAATTCGCCTTGATTTTTTCACCTTTGTCAAAAACAGACCTCGTTAGTCACCTCAATTTGGAATTTTAAAAATACACTGAAGAAATGAAATAATCAAAAATTAAAAAAATTTTCGACTTGGCGAAATCTAAAATATTTAGTAAGTACCAACATCAACATACAATTAAAATGTCAATTTTCCAATTTCTTCGGCGTTTTTTTTTTTAGTTGAGAAAAATGTGTTAGTTGAAAAGAAATTTTAGGAAAATTGATTCTCAGAAACAGATTTTTAAAAATTTGAGATTGATTAATTTTTCATATGTACTTTTTATGCAGCATAAAAGTTTTTAACCCAGATTTGTTAATTATAGTGTACCTAGATCTACTCACTTTTTTTTTTAATAAAAGAAATTCTGAAATAATGTGTTTTTTAATTACCTATTTATCGAAACATATTAACAATTGAAATATCAATTTTGAAATATCAAAAATAACTCGAAATTTCGAGTGAGAAGAGCTTATTCAACGTCTTGATTCTGATGATTCTCGAATTTTTTGAAGCTTCGTTCGGTAACCCACCAAACAGAGCCAATCCTGCCTTCAAAAAAATTTGATGAAAAATGGAAAACCGGAGATGAAAACTTGATTAAAATTAAATAGAAACCAAAAAATAGCAGAAGCAAAATCTAAAATCTTTGTAAAAATCGAGAAAAAAAAACATTTATTTGTGTAAAACGTACACTTACTTATACAATATTGAATACAAATAAATACAAATTTATAAATGATTATCACATTATAACATAAACGAGAGAAAAAAAATTTTAAAACGATAAAACATTAAATGCTTCGATTGTTGAATATAACTATAAAGATAAAAACAAGTCTCATTTAACATTGAACATGACGGCTGTTCAAAAAGATAGGTAGGTACTTGGCAAAAAAAATGCAAAAATACAACCAGCTTATCATCATGTTCAAGGTACATACATCATAGTTTCAGTAAGCACACGAGAGAATAAATATCAATAAAAAAATTACACTATAATGAGTATAGACTAGTTGAGAAAAAGATGAAAATTCCAATTTGGCCATTGATCGATGTATCAAAATTCAAAATCAATAATTACGAGTTGAAATAATTTCAATAAAGGTAACGTTTTAGGTATACCTACTTACCTAAATGAAAGTTCATAGAAGTAAATTCGAGTTACTTTTTAAAAATTATTTCAACGAAGAAATGAGTAAAATATCAATACGATGATGAATGTTTTTTGTTTTCCATATAAAATATTTTTACAAGTTAGGTACCTAAACAAAACATAACATCGTTTTTCATACACATGTATACATTTTTGGAGCAAAAAAATAAATAAATTTTTACAAAAAAGCTCATCTTTATACATCAGGGCAATTTTTGTTCCCACTTTAATAAAATAAATAGGTAGATCGACGTTTCCTACGAGAAAGAGATTCAGATCGATATAGATATATGGATTTTTAAAAAAAAAATCAGTCTTTGAATGTACACACAATCATCCATGGCCAGAAATATTTTTTTAAATGTTGCAAATGAAAAATCACCGATATGAATTTTACGATTTAAAATTAAAGTAATGTGATCTGCTACCCATTGTGTAGGTATTTAAAGGAATACAAGGCGGTTGACCAGATTTCATGATTGAGAATATTTCACCGGATTGTTGTTGAGATTCATAGTCTACGTCGTAGTAAATGCCACTCTGGTTCTGAAATTTACAAAATGCAATTATTTTTATAATTTTATCCATTGGCAGGTCCAGCTGTGTACCCACTGTATCGTGGCACAGCTATTTGTTGGAAAAAATTGATTTTTTCTGACATTAGGTGGGTACTTATGATATTTTATAGAATGATATTAAATTTTTTCAACAAAAAAATTATTGATTTGAGTGAATTTAAACAAAGTAAAGAGAGATCAAAAAATCACAATTGGCACCATCATTTTAAAAGCAGAAATAAAATTACTTAGGTACAATAATTCAACAAATCGATTAGAATTTTGGTAATTTTTGAAAATATAGGTGAATATGTACTTGATTCGTTTTTCAAAAATTAAAAAATTGCCCATAATTTGAAAATTTTTTTAATTTTTTGAAATGATTTTTTTTAATTTTTAAAAATAAAAAAGTTTCTCAATTTTTAAAAAAGTTTTCATTTTTTTTTTAAAAAAATCAATTTTTGAAAAATTTCTCTATTTTTCAAAAAATTTTCAATTCTGAGAAAAATTTCTCAATTTTTGGAAAATTGTTGACAAGTTTTGAAAAAAATATCTAACATCAGAAAAAAGTCACCAAGTAGCCTGGATCTGTTAACAATTTTTAAACAAAATTGCCATAGGCTGATCGAACTTTGAACTTACGGCGACTGATGACCTGCTTTTAGGTCGAGGAACTTGAAAATTTCTTCCCAATAGATCAGCACGATCTTCTTCTTCACTGGTACTAGATTCAGGGGTACGTAACGTGTGAACACTGGGAGGTCTAAGTCTGGGCATAATGACCGGACCGGCGGAATGCGGCAACGTGTACCCAAATATGGTGGAGGATGGTCTAGTAGGACCGTTGACTGGTTCAGGCTGAAATTATTTAGGTGAAATTAATCATAGTAAATTCCACTTTCAACAGCGTGAATGATTTAAATAGGTATGTCAACTAACCCCATAATGATTGGCATGTGCCATCGCGTCGGCGATTTGAGCCCAGCGTAAACGATCTTCTAATGAAACTTGGTATGGCGGAGCTCCCATGACAGGAGTTTTGACGGTGCTGGCTCCACTGGGCATGTAGCCGAATATAGGAGATCCTATTTTTTGCTCTTTATTCCAGCGACGGCTGTAAAACATCATAAATCATTGGTAAGGTCAATTTTTAGGTCAAATGGTGGACGAGCGATGGACACGAGCAGGTTGCACTACGTATTTACCTCCAGGCACATAAGCACGCCAGTGTAGTAATTATAATAAGAATGGCAACTAAAGACGATCCGACGGCTACACCTAAAACTTCTCCGTCGATTTCACATTGCGCACCGTAATAACTACCGGAGCACCTATGAAAAAAAAAAAAAAAAAACATTAAAATTACCATTATTGCTGTTGCAGAAAAAAATGTCGAAGATGGTACTTCAGGAAAAATTCGAAGTGACATAGAGGAGATAAAAAATCAAAATTCTTATTGTGATAAATTTTTTCGATTCAAAAATATATCTGACTACTCGAAAATTTCACTTTTTCCAGACACTTATAAAAAAAAGTCATCACCATCAAAAATTTTCCAATTACCTACATTACTACCTACCTACAAATTAATTTTTCCAACTAAAACTGCAATTTTTTTTATTCAAGGAGGCAATCTGTGTCCCTCTTTAATTACAAGTGCATCCATTTCGAATCCTTCATAGTTATTTCGATAAAAGAATAGGTACTAAAATGTCAGGAGTAGAATTTGTGATTTCAAATCATCAAACCATCAGAGAGAAAAATTGCTCCACCAGTCAAAAAAATGAGGGAAAATTGCACTTGATTTCAAGATTTTTTCAGCTGGACTGACTGAAATTTTGGATTTTTAAACTCCCCAAAACTTCGTGAAATACACAGGTATTTCAAGACCAGAGAATCAGTTAGAAAAATGACTCTTGAGTTCTCCTGACCACTGGAGATAATATGAAAAGTTGACTCCTGTCTCTAGTTTGACTCCGGAGTCCAACTCCCGTCACCACACCTCAACTCAGACTTCACCTACACCAGAGTTAATCTTGAATCTTAGCTCTTGACTTCAACTTGACTCCGAAGATCAAATCCAGAATAATTGTGACGAAATTGCGATTTCGAATAATTCAAGTCAAAATTTATTCTCGAGTCAATTTATTTGTTTCAATTTTTTAATTGTAATTTTTTTTCAAAGCGGTAAAAATTTCAAATTTTTTTCACAAGAAAATTTTTTCAAGTTTCAATTTTTTCAAATTTATAATTTTTCAAGTTGATATTTTTAAAAATTTCATTCAATTCTTGAGTGGAAATTTTTTTCAAAAACTTGAAAAAAATTCCAAATTATTGGAAAAATTTTAGGGTTGGAAAAAATTTTGTAAAAAAAATTAAAAACTTTTTTCATCATTAAGTAAAACTTTTTCAAACTTCAATTTTTTCAAAAAATTATAATATAAAAAAATTATAATTATTTTTTCAAGTTGATATTTTAAAAAATTTCTTTCAATTATTAAGTGGAGAAATTTTTTCAAAAATTTGAAAAAATTGAAAAAAAATCAAAATTATAAGGAAAAATTTTTGTTAAAGGAAATTTTGTGAAAAAACTTGAGTTAAGAAAATTTAAATTAATAATTTAATCGTTGGAAAAAAATTTATTATACATTCATAATTTTGGAGCTGGTGCCTACCATCATCACTACGCTTAATATACAACAATTTTGAAATTCGCAAAAGGATCGAACAGAGAGAGCCCGAGGGAAGAAAGAGCCGATTTTTTGGGGTCATAACTAGAGACACTTTTTTTAAGAGTCTTGAAGCTAGAGCGAGAGAGACTAATGAAAAATCTTGGAGTTGAAACCGGAGTTGGAGAGAGGTGGGCTCCCTCCAGTACCTGCAACGGTCAGAAATCTGGAAAGAAGCTGAAGGGAGGAGGGACCCCTCCGGACGATTTTTTTGAAACTGAAGCCGGAGAGACCAAATCTCTTTTCTCTGAATCTCAAGGATCAAAGGGAGGTCAACTTCGGTTTCACTCCGGAGTCAATCTGTAACTTTGTTAACTCCGACCTGACTCTGAAGCAATTGAGAATTCGGAGTTAATTTGGAATCAGTTTGACTCCAACTCCGAAGTTGACTCCAATTCTTTGAAAAATTCCAATTTAAATGTTCAAGGTAAAATAAATAGGTAGGTTGATTTTTTTTACAAATTTTAATCATTTTTGAGGCCATTTGAGTTTTTTTTTCAGTTTTCAGCAATTTTAATTTTGGTATCTCCAATTTCATTCTCAATTTTCATCAGAATTTAAAAATTATAATTTTATCACCTTTTCGTATCAAATTTAAATGGTTTTGTTGCTTGAAAAAAAAAAATTGAATTTCATCATAATCTTCATTTGAATAAAGATGAAAGAAAAAATTTCAAAAAAAATGGAAACAAAGATTGAATGAAAATATTTCAAAAAAATGGAAGCAATCTCATTCGAAATAATTGTCAATCAAGCTCAAGTTCCTAATTCAGGATGCTGCAATTTTTCAAAAAAAAAAAATCGATTTTGGAGCCTAGTTCAATCACCAATTAATTTAGTTGGAAAACTGAATCATTTTCAAACAGAACTGTGAACCAAATGAAGCTTTTTTTTCGACATTGTTGGATTATTTTCTTTTTTTTCTTTCGATCTTTTCAATTCCTTCTGAATAATTCTTCTCACGTGGTTGGCCCAAAACGAAAAATAGCCAATTTCCACCAATTCTCTTCAAATTCTCCTCCTTTAGGAAATTATTTCCCTCAAATTATAAAATATCAAAATGGTACTTTCATCTTTATCCCGAAATTTCCCATCCTTCTAATTAATGATCTCTCATAGCAATTCGAGCCAATTCGCACCTCCATTTGGAATTTGTTTCGGTCCATCTGTCTCTTCACTCCATCAATAAAAATGATTGAGAAATATCGATTCGAAACCGCTAAATTGAGACAGCCTCGCTGATCGAAAAAATCCAGCTACGTAAACATACCAACCATAATATTTCTATGAACCATAACGCACACCTACATCACCGCGACTAATATCTTCACGCATTAAACGCGATCTTGGCCTCGGCCCGATGGAATTCCGTTACATACGCGCGAGGCGAGTCGTCAATATATACGAGAGTGATAAAGATAGGTAAAAAAAAAAAATGATGAAAAAAAAAACAAGGCACCGAAAACAATACTTTATGGATATACAATCCGTAATGTGTATAAATTTAACGTACCTGCAGATCGGTTGACCGTTATGGAAACTGCATTCTCCTCTATGGTTACAGTACCCAGTACTGCAGGCTTCGCAGGTACGCCCACTACGATGATTATCACCCGCCCAAGGATCACGATATCCTTCGGGACATGTACAGTGAAAAGATCCGAAAATATTGGTGCATTTTCCGGCCGAATGGCAGTCGTTTAATTCTGGATCGGTACATTCGTCTACGTCTGCGGCGAGTAATTATAAATTATAAATCGTTAAAATAATACCTAACAGGTAACTAGGTATTTCATGCTCTCTCAGATCTTAATGAGCTATACAACTACACATCGTTGTACCTCTACCTATTTATATTGAGCACGATTTTCCTTCTCATCCTAAATACATTTTCATATGGCTGTTTGCTTACCATGGATTTGAGAAACAGCTCCACTCGGTTGATCTACCCATAAAGCGCTCGCTCCAACGTTATTGCTGCGTCTCTGAATGACGCCCATTAGATGTTTCTGCAAATCTTGCTTTACAGATGTTCGTAATGTTTCTGGACTTTCGGATAATAGCACCGTCAGATTTACAAAGACAGGAGATGCGATGTTGCTGTTACGAGAGGTGTAAATGTTGTTCACTCTGGCGCCCAAAAATAGATCCGAAAATGGTGTCATGGAGAGGGCTGAATCGATCTGGAAATAGGACGATTAGTTTGAGAGATGAATAGCTTATCGAATGTGATGGATAATTGGTTCAAATTCTGGCTTATTCAGTTGATTTTTTTTTATAAAATAGAATTTTTTCAAACAGGTAATTCATACCAATTCTCATTTCTCAAATTTCAATTTTTTTAATCAAATCTTTCTGACATTGAGTTTTTGCCATTTTTTATTTGAATTGATTTATGAGACAAATATTAAACTGCCTAACAACTTGAAAACCAGTTTCAGTTTTTTCCTAATTTGACTTATGTAGGTTGGTATGCTAAAATCTGACGGACATAATGTGCCAGTGATGAAAATATTATCCTGTGACCCTGTTGGAAAGAAGGGACCATGTAAAAAAAATCGTTTTTTTCACGAGTTCGACCATTGATGCCTTAATTTCAAGATTTAATTGATTTTACACGTCTTTTAAGCTATAATTTTAGTTTCATTTTTTCCTCTTGAAAATAATCAAAAAATTGAATTGAAAAAAAATTACATGAATCATTTTATTGAAGATTATGAAAATTTAAGACAAAAACTCAAATTTAAAAATAAGGGGATTTTTTGGTCAAATTTGAAGGAAGGAAAGAAATTAAAAAATTTGAACTAGAATATTTTTGAAACAAGCAGAAAAAATTTAAGGATTGAAATTATAATTGAAAACTGTTGAGGTAGGAAAAAAAAAATGAAAAATTCAAACTAAAATCTACTTAAGGAAAGAAATAATTTTTTGTTATTTTATAAAAATACCCATAAAGGGGAAAAATCTTTAATTTATGGTAGTCCTTAATTTTAAAATTCTAAAAATTCAAATTTTCTTTTTCAATCGCTTCAAGATAATAAAGTACGTACATGAAGGAGGGGGGGGGGTAAAAGAAATGAAATTCAAGTCGATATGATACATTGACGATTTAAAGGAATTGAAAATTATCACCCCAAAATTAGTAAAAACAAAATTCTGGAAGAATTTCTGATTTTACTTAAATTGTCCAATTTTTTGATGAATTTGTAGTCCCTTAAGCTTACGGTTTACTTTTTTACCCGATATCGTATGTAAGTGTTTCCGTTCACTTGATCAAGTTGAACTGAGAGAAGAGGAAACGAGAGACAAATTTTTCTTTCAATAATGACAAATTTACATTCTCACAGGAAAAAATTTCAAACTTTGAATTTAAAAAAAAAATGTAAAATTTTTTATTCTTAGGCAAAAAATCTGGAAAAATTCCTTCAGAGTAGGAAATTTTAAATGTTTACTCGCCTCCTTATCAAATGCCCAGTTAGTAAGTAAGTAGTTTGATTTAATTTTTCATTTTTTAGAAATTTTTTGCATATTTTTGTGGATAGCTTTTTCAATCCTCAATCAAAAAAACAGCCAGAACTGAACCGAACAAGATCAAAAACGCAAAAAAGACATAGGTAGTGTCCTCTCTTCAATGGAAAATTGTACTTGAATCTAACGGAAAAATTAGTATTGAATCAAAAACTTTTGAAAAGTTACAAATGATCTTTTTTGAATTAAAATTTTTGTTTCTAGTTGAAAAAAAATGATAAAATCTGAGTTGAAAAAATTGTATTTTGTATTTCAGCTGTGAACTCCTGAATTTTGTTGGTTCAATAATCTACACTAAGATTCGTCTGTGAAAACTATCTAAGATGTCCAGATTCATCTCTGATTTGAACAAAATTGTGATTTTTGGAGGAAGTATGTTTCAAAACCCTCGGAGTCGAAATGTTATCCACTCAAAATCATTTTTAGATTTTTTTCTTTGCAAAAATTTGATCTTTTTGAGTACAAGGGGGCATTCAGAAAAAAGTAAAAAAATTAACATTTTCTTTCATTTCCAGGCAAACACGCAGAAAATTTTTTCGGCCAGCTCTCTTTGACCATTGAAAATTTAAAAAAACTGATCAAAAAAGTAACTCGTTTAAAGGAATTGTCGGAAAATCGCAAAAAAAAAAGGGTAAATTTTTGGATTAGGCTACTTGAAGGGAACCAGAAATCCAATTCTTATCTTCGAGTTTGATCTCCACGTTTTCTATAAGAATTCATTCAGGGAAGGTGAAAATTTCGCTGGGGATTCATGAATGATTGAAATTGTAATATTCGTTTTCAAGTGGTACGTATCAGAAACTTATTAAGAAACTGATTTTCATAATTTTGTCTGAAAAATATCTTTTTTGAAATAAAGGGTTAGCAAATCAATATTTTTTTTTTGAAAAATTCACCAAAAATCAAAAAATCTGCTTGGACATTGGACAACTCCAATTTTGATTCAATACGAGTTTTAGAAAACCTGCTAGGTATTCCCAAAAATCTCACTTTCGTTCAGATAAAAATTGAACGTGTCGATTATTTTTTTTCAACTATCAATTTGACAGTTGAAAATTTTCTCGAAAGATTCCTACAAAGAGGTTAGAAAAATTTGGAAATAGGTGCTCACTAAATAAAATTAAAATCTCATTAAAATCTCTAAAATTACTGAAAATGGTGAAATTAGATCTGAGGAGAGAAATCCATCAACTTTTCTGAGAAAAAATCAGTTTTTCAAAAAAGAACAAAAGTTTTTCCGGTGAAAAAAGCATTTTGAAAGCTTCAAGTTCAAAAATCAACTTGAGCTGGGAAAATTTCGAATTTTGGAATTACAGAACATACTCTTTTCAAAGATCTCACTCTCGGTTCCAAAGCAGACACCTCAAATGTCTCTCTCTCTAAATCCGTTATTTAAATTTCAAAAAAAAGTTCAAATTTCACGACCAACCAACGTGATTAGAAACCAGACCATATTTATGCAGATCAACTCTAAAAAATTTAAATATACTTACAGCTCTAGCAGCCTCATATTCAAGCTGCTGATACTCGGCGGTATCATTTTCGGTATATTTATCATTCCACGATAAATGCTGATCATACATACGATCGACTCTCAACGATAAAAACAGAGAAACCGTACCTGAAAAAAAAATCCACGACAATATTAGAATCCAGTTCAAGACCACTGCACGTGCCGATCACACATCTCGATAAAATTCCCTCAAAAATCTCTCCAACTTTGCCCTTTCGGCCTTATCTCGTACTCTTATGACCCAGATGCGAAGAATACACTGATACGAGTACTTACGATGACAATTATCTCTATGCTTTTTCCTGGTGTAGCCGGGACGACAATGGCACGACGACACTCCTGCTTCTGTCAGACATCTCTCGTGCGGGTTCGAATCGCAGGTCGAATCGTCGCCGACGATACACGTGTCTATTCGCACCGGAGGATGGGTAGGTTTCCTCCAAGCGGTCGGAGGCTTGGTCGGAATTGGTTTCGAAGTCGAAGCGTTAACCGGAGAATACGACGAAGTGCTACAAATACCAACCAAAGTAAAAAAATTACCATCGATCGTAATAAAAACGTAAAAATTTCATTTAATTGATGGCGAAACGTCTCCACCAAGCGATCGTATTTCCTGTACAATTTATGCTAAAAAGTCAGCTGTCATTTATTCGACACTTCGTTAATTTAATCAGCCAAGATCGAGCATTCGTACATAAGAAAGTGTTGGAAACGAGAAAAAAAAACGGAAATCGCGAAACGTATGTGAGATGAAACGTAATCAATCAGCAATGTATGAAGAGAAAACCATCGGATTCTTACCCGGTCGGAGTAGAGGGGTAATTTTTCACCAGTGTGGGTGAAATTTGAGCGGTGATTGCGGAAGTGCTGTCGAACAAATTCAAATATGTTCTTTTGCCATCGATCGATACGAAATTCTGACCTGCTTGAGGATTGGTGATTACGTCGTTGTGACCAATATCCACCTGGGCTGCTTCGATATCGACTGAAAATTACATGAAAATTGATTATTTTAGGCTAGGTATGGCTCATTTGAACACACTTAATGTTATCTCAACAGCTCATTTGTGCACTTTTTTTTTGACGAAAGATGATTAATTAATGATATTTCAAAAAAAAATTGGCATAACCCATTTTTGCTCAATTTTCAAAATTAGAGATGCAGTGGTTTCTAAAGTTTGGCAGTACGTGAATTTACAATTTTTAAACCAGTTTTATTTTTTTCATTTTTTTTATTGGGAAGAAGAGGAAGGGTTTCAGAAATTGAGAGACTTGAAGTCATTTTTAAATCAATTTTTCGATGAAAATAGTTTCCAGGGAAGTCGTTTTCTCCCAGCAAAAAATAATGATGTCTTTGAAGATAAATAAAATAGGGTGATGATTTTGAGAATATTCAACTAAAATAAATACCTGCAAAATCAATTGGATTGAAAAAAAAATACCGAAAAATTTAATACAGGAGTAGTCACTAAACACTGAAGAAAAAACCCCACAATTTCATTACTAATTTTCAAGTGACAACAATTTTTCATTTTCATATTCAAAAAATTGCCATGATTTTCAAATAGATTTTCCAAATTTCCATAATTTTCGAAGTTTTTTCTTGAAAAATTACAAAAAAAATCAAAAAATGGAACACTTATTAGAAAATAGTGGTTTTGGCCAAGCAAAAGTTTTTTCAAAAAAATTGAAACAATTTCTAAAAACCATAAGTAGGTTAATTTGTTGAGAAATTTTGAATCACTTGTTATTTTTGACATGGATAGGTATATGTCTTAGGTGGGAGGATGGGGGGGGGGGGGGTAAAAATTCGTTTAAATACCTACAAAAAAAAGTTGGAAAAATGAGAAGAAGTTAAAAAAAATTGTTAGTGCATTGTGTTTTGAAAAAAAAGTAATGGAAATTTTTTCTCTGTACACATTTTTTCGTCTCTAAAGTAAATTATGTTTTAGTATTTTAAGAAAATGGTTAATGTTTTTGAACTAAAAAAATGCCAAAATGGCATAAAAATAACAAGAAAAATCAAAAAAACAGCAAGAATTTCAATTTTATTAGACACCACATAAAAATTTCTTTAAAAAAATTTGATAATTGAAGTGATTTTTTCTATTTTTTTCAGTTCCAACTTATTTTGTTATTTATTTTTTCGAAATGTAAAAAATACATTATTTTTTGACAGCTTAGTTTGTGGAAAATTACCCAACCTGACAACTCTGTTCTGAAGCAAAGATCTCTAGTTAAAGATTTTTTTCTCCCAATTGCAGAAATTATTCCACCTAAATTCAAAAAAATTCTTGGCCAATAATGAAAATTCTGATGGCGATTTTCTTTCACCTCTTCTTTCTTGTTTTTTTTTTTTTTTTGCAAAAAATCGTGAAAATAAAAAAGAACATTGGTTTAAAAATAATGATTTGAATTAGAAAAAATTATACTAGGCTCATTTTGAAAAAAACACATTTTCATTTTCAAGAAGACGCAGACGTCTTCCCTTTTTCTTTCTTATCATTTGGTTTTTCTCGAAATGACACATAAATTTTTTTCAAATATCATTCTAACGATTGCTTGAACGAAGCTAAAAGAAATTCTGCAACTGAAATCTTCGCCCTATTGAAAATAGGAAAAATTCTTGAAAATAAATCTTTTTTCCCTTTCCTCATCCCCTATAATTACAGACCTATTAAAGATTGTAAAAAAAAGATCCTGCAACAATGATCTGTTGAGTAAATTTTTCGTATTAATTCGCTTTGACCATATGATTTGAAAAAAAAAACATTTTCGATTCCATAGTTTAGGTAAATATCCCAGTTGGAGAGGGGTGTCCGCTCTATTATTACCTAATAAATTAGTGAAAATTATCAAAAATCACTTCAAAACAGTCAGAGTTGTCACAATAAATCAGAAAATTTATTTTCAAAGGGGGTGAATGAACTCAAAATTTCTCAAAAATTATGAAAATTCGAACACCTTGTTCCCCCTCCATGAGAAATTCTGGGCCACACCACTGAAACGTTCTCTTATCATTTTGGAAAAAATAGACAGTAATGTGTGCACAAATATCCTTCGCTTTTTTAGGCCAATCTTAGTTTTGTATGACCAAAATTACCTTAAAATTCGAAACTTACCAGGGAACACGTAAGGATGACCAGATTTTGACGAATTGTCAGCAGCAGCGCCTGGACCTTGAATAGCGGACACGGTGATATCGAACGAATCCCTGTTCTGAGACGATTTAGCCGGAGGAGACGTAATAATAGGAGGAGGTCTCCGATGAGCTCCCGGTTTATATTCTGGGTCATCCAATACAATACCCGGTCGTGGGAAATACCCACCTCCATCTGTAACACATCGATTAAAAGCAAACTAAATAAATCCCCGCGCATTACAATGTTACATCGACTTCTTGTCAATTATCGGAAAAAAATTAATCGGCTCAGTTTCCTCTTATATACGTTCCGAAAAAAAAAAAACAATAACGTAAATAGCTCTCATAAGGTGAAATTGCGAGCAAGTCGAGTTAATAACGCGTAATTAACTATCAACTTTATTGTATTCTGAAATTAAAAATCGTTCGCTCGACGAGCGAGCTACTGTACGTCGTCGTTTGACAATTTCTTTCTTTTTTTCCTTCTTTTTTTCATCAACTTTTATTCCGTTCGAGTACTTTACGTAGGAATAGTATTCGTATTCGGCCTCCTCTCACGTAAATGTGAATCGTGAACAACGACTATTAGTCAATTATTTTTATGCAGGAAGCGTGTCTTTTTCTGCAGATTTTTATCGACGCGTATTTTTATTATTTCCAACTTCGGTTCTAGTTTACGCTCCAGGTAAATCTTTAATAAACGAGATTAGGTTAAATGAAATTAAAATAATGGAATGCCGTTTATAATAATTATTACCCTGATTTAAAATAAAAGAAATATGGAATCGACCGTTTATAATGATGGCTTTCCAACTAGCTGAGGATGGATACATTGTGAAGATATGGTGAAGATGCGATCATTTTTTAAAATCGGTTTCAAATTTTCAATCGATTTTAGGTATGATTCTTAAATCATTAATCAGTCGACGAAGGGAGGGAAGGAGGGAGAAGGAAGTTCCAGTCCATAGGTATCTCAGAATCTTCAAGACAGAGAACTGCATTAATTATGCATCAATTTCCCTTTTTATTTTAATAGGTATTTGAATTTAATAAGTGAATGGAAAAATTATGTCAAAAAATCCAATCCCCTCGCATCAGGATTGATGGATCAAATGAGAGACATGGAGTATCTTGCGACCTCAGCGACAAAAATTGAATACATTCAGTTGGAAAAATCAGGTTCAAGCGAAAAAATTGAAATCAAATTGGAAAATTTTGCAAAATAAAGTGAGATTTTTGGAAGCGTTGAAGAGATGTTTATTTTTTGCCAAAAAAATGGAATTTCAATTTTTTTGAATCAAGAAATTGAAAACATTGAATCTTAGTTTTAAAGATTTTCGAATTTTGATTTTTGCTCTTTAGTAATGCCAACTTTGACTCGTTCTCACATCTGATAACAAATTTTTGGTAATGGTAGAATTTTATTTCGATTTTTGAAATAAAAAGAATTTAAAAAATTGGCCTCATTCGAAAATTTTTTGAATTTCGATTCTTCCTCGTTTCTTTTCTATAATCACAGTTCGGTGTAGTTGAAAGTTCACTGAAAAGGCCAAAATAATACAGAAAAAAATGTTGAAAAATAATGAAGCTTACTTAAAATACCATAAAATTATTCAAAAATGCTGTATAATTTTATGAAATTATTTTTATCTCCTGAAAATCACTTTAAGCATCATAAAAATTGATGTAGGTATTTCAATAAATTTGTTGAAAAAAATGTCTAAATAAAAAACATATGAAAATTCACCCACATTGTGATGAAAATTTTCTTAAAATCTACTAAAATGCCATAAAATTGACAAAAATTTAATCAAAGTTAATTGAAATTTTACATAAAACGCATAAATTGAAATGAAAATAAAAAATAAAACTGAAAAATGTCAAAAATTCCAAAAAATTTATGAAATTATAGCAAAATAGGCAAGTGTATTGGGTACAAAAGTGACAATGAAAAACTGTAATTTTAAAAAAAAATCCAGAAAGTAGGTATGCAAAGATTTTAAAAACATTTCGCGAAATTTAAGAAAAGTAACAAAAAATGTTTGTAAATGTTCATAACAGTAAAAAATTGTCTAAAACATAGAAAATTAAAAAATTTTAAAATGTAGCAAGAGTTCGAAAATTTTGAAGTTGTTAAAACAAACTTTCGAATCATTTTCAATGATTGTCATAAACTGATACCGAATTCTCACAGAATTTCAATTTTGATATCCTTGTGAAATTGTAATCAATTTCTACGATCTAATTTCTATAAAACTTGAAACCAAATTTTTTAGTACCGTATTCAAATAAATCATAAAATTTTACAAATTTTTATTCAGAACAATTTTTGGAAAATTTTCACACCAATTACGATTTCATTTTCAACATTTCGTCCATTGATATTCAGGTATTATTTTTAAGAAATACCTATAAACGATTTTTGGTTATCGTTGTGTTTTTTTGGCTCTTATTTTTCGATTTTGTCAACTTGAAGCGCAATATGAAAAAAAAGGGCACTTTAAAAATTTTTCTACTTGAATCCAATTTTTTTCCATTTGAAATTAGGAGAACACTCATCCTCCTTCTCCCCTCGGTTATGTTTCTTGTACTCTCTACTTCAATTTTTAATCATTGAGGTAGTAGCATATCCCTTTGAAGATTCAATTCAAATTTCCTCCCCCTCCATCTTCCTCTCTCATTCTCAAAGATTTTTTCACAATTACACTTTTTTTTGTCAAAAATAACCTGATTTCCCAACCAGTGATTTTATTGGCACCAAATGATGATCTCAGTCATCTTAAAAGATCTTTGCAAATATCACAATAATGATATTCCCATGACTGAAGCAATTCATCTGGTCCAGTTGTAAATTAATTTTCAATGTTATATCATTTAATATTACATTGGAAATTGCATTGATATTAAACGCGAGTTACGCGTTGACATGTAAAAAATGTACGATATATAACTGGTTTTTCATTCCACGGTTCAATAACACCCCGGCAGACGCTATAATATTACGTGTTGCGAATTCCCATGTCTCATATGTGAGAATCTAATCGTCCGTATCGGAAAAGTTGATTTATTGTAACGCTCAACAATAATAGAAGTGCGATAACAAAAACATTATTACTTAAAGATAAATGAAATCGTGATCGTAAACAGTTTCGATGGAACGTACCAAGACCGACGAATGCCTTCTGAGGGCTTTTGTACCAGTTGGAAGGAATTTTTTGATTTTTTTTTTTCTAATGTACCAATCGACAGTCGGTATTGTGTTTGGATATTGCTAAGGTATCAACTCAGATAAGAGACGATGGCTGGCAATGCGAACGTCCATGGACGATTTTTTATGAGATTGAGAAGTCGTAGAAATGGGCGTGTGAAATCTTCTTTCGTGTTCAGATTAATTGAAATTTTGATCGAAAGTGTAGAAAAAAATCAGAACAATTTGAGGTTGGAAAAATGGTTCGAGGAAATGATAATGGATTAGAATTGGTGAAATATTAGAATAAGATGTCTAGGAGCAGTGAACTCTTGGTATAAAATTAAATAAAAAATAGTTTTCCAGTTTTTCCATTTGCTGACTTGATGAGAACGTACGAGAAATCTAGAGAATTTGCAAAATTTTCCCAACCTTTGAATTAGCATCATCAAAAATTCTCTAAATGAGCAAATGACGCAGGTACATATTTGCCAATTAAAACATTTTTTCCAAATGTTACATAGGTGCGTCCAAAAAATTAATTAGGGGGAGGGGGTGGGATAAGAATTCGAAAAAAAAATAAATAAGTACCATATAAGGAAGGAGCCCAATTTCAAATCGGTCATTTGATCGTTCATTCAAAATTATTGATTTTTTCTGACATTTTTGATGGAAAGATCAGGAAAAAATTTAGAGGGAGAATTGGCCAATCAAAACTAGACGCACCCCACAGGGTCAATTTTTGAAAAAAAAAAAACAAGTTAATTCATTCTAAGGTTATTTTTAAAGAGAAAAAATAAGTGTGATTTATAACTTTTTTAGGAGAAGAGGAGGAAGGGCAAGAATGAAGGTGTTTTGATCTCTTTTTGAATAGGTAAGTACTCAATTTTTAAAATCAATAATACTTAGTTAAGTTTTGAAAATTCAAAGTTGAAAAAAAATTGATTGGAAGTACGCGAGATGCCGATTTCACATGTTGAAATTTCGATGACGAAATTTTTAATGCATCCTTTTTCAAAAATATTTTTCTCGTTCAACTTCAGAATAGAACTGAACTTTTTCATAAAATTTGAATTTATGAAAATTAAAAAATTAAAACTGAGGAAAATTTTCAGAAAATTCCAACTTAAAAAATTTGGAGTTGGAAAAATTTTAATTACTAATTTTCTGAAAATTGGAAAAGAATTTGTAGACATTGATTTCATACTTTTAATAGAGGTATACCAACCGGCAGTAAAATTTTGCATTGAAGCAGAAAAATATCAAAGGTAGACATCTGCATTATAGAAAAAAACTCTTTAATCCCATAAACGTTTGTTCTACAAATTCTGGCAAATTTTTGACAATTCAAATTACGTTTCTCTCACATGGTTCTGCAAAATATGAAAATGTCATCAAATGAACATAAAAGGCTGAAATTTGGTTTATGCTCCATTTTCGACCTCCCAAATCGATTCGGCCACTTTTTACAAAATGATTGTCTTTCCTTCAAAAAATTGTTTTGTATTTTAAAGAGGACAATTTTTTGAATTTCTGACACAAACCCAAACGAAGCAAGGGCCAAAATTTTTCAAAAAAAAAGTGTTCCAGCGCCGAAAATTGCCAATTTTTTATTCAATTGCGCGACTTTCAAGGCTGGAGTATTGATGTAAATATAGATTTTTGACAAAATGACCAATTTCTGACAAAAATGACCAATTTTTGACAAAAGATCAATTTTTGGAAAAGAGAGGCCATTTTTTGCAAGAAAATGCTCATTTTTCTGACAAAAATGACCAATAATTGGTAATAGTTTTGAAATGTTTCGAGGTCTCCAAAAAAAGTTGGCAATTTGTTGGCACTGAAAAAAGCTCACTAAAATGGCCCAAGTAAACATTAGCTCCTGAAAACGTGATTTCCGATGTTGATGACCTATTTATTTGGTAAAGGCACCAAAAATTTTTCGAAGACTCTAAAATGTCTCGAATTTGCTTCCAACTGATTCCAGAACCAACTTTCAACTTTTTTGCTGATTCCATAAAATTTTATATTTTTCAGGGCTCCACGATATTTTGAATTTTCAAAAATTCGCCAAAATGCCAAAAATAAACTTTAGCTTTTTGAATTTTGAATAAAGGGCGAAGTTGTATTCTGAATATTGAAATTGATACAATTTTGATTTTCACGGCCTTCAAACGAATTGAAGTCACATCAGACCACAAATACCTCAAAAGCTTTGGATGAATTGAAATTTTCGAAAATTTTACCCATCACGAAGCTGAAATATTCAAAAAAATTATGAATTAATTATTTCAAAACATTTACTCACCATGCTGACCAGGTCGTTTCCTAATACTAGAGGAACTAATTGGCACAGAGCTTGAAGACGACGACAGCAAAGACGTAGTCGTAGCTTTATGTACATCTTGCGAAGGAACTTCCTGAGTCGATGGTTCCAGCACAACAACAGCAGTACCGACTCCAGTCGATGGTAAGAAGCTATCTGATGGATCAGTTTTGATACTAGGAGGAGCTGACGACTTCAAATTCACCGACGTCGATGACGGTTTAATCTCAACTGAAGAACTTTTAATCGTAGTCTGATTATTGAACGGTACCGGTGGTTTGTTCACTTTGGATTCAACTTTGGTATCATTTTTATCCAGATTTTCCAATGGTTTTGTTAATTTCGTATCGTTGGATGGTTTGGCAAATTCCAAAGGCGAAGGAGTGGTACTGGTAAAGGTCGAATTATTGGTAACTTTGATCTGGGTTCTGTTTACTTTTTCAATGTACGAATTAGATGAATTAAATACAATTGGTTTTTCTGGTTTGACAAATTCTTTGATTTCGGTCTTCATGGGTATTTCATTGCTATGAGTGGAATTTACCGGGACAATTTGCTCTGGTAATGGGACCCCTGAGACAAAAGGTCTGAGCACACTGGATGGTTGAGGCGGAAAAGATGAAGGTAAATCGAAAGGATATGGAGGAGGATCTCGTATAGTTTGGGGAGGATTAGTATGAGTCGGAGTAGGAGGTAAAGTTGGCGGATTATCTGCCGGAGGATCAAATATAATTGGAGGAAGATCGGTAATTCTAGGAGGTCCTCTATTGTTGATCCGAGTCCTCGATGGGAAATTCGGTTTACCCATCGGACCATTCGTATTCACTTGGACTTGTACATTACCATTCAACAATTTGACAAATCCGTTGATAATATCTTGTATATCAGAATTAGAGTTGGTTTTCCTGTCGTCAGGGTTCGATCTGGCCATCGGTTCCTGGTGCATGGTCACATTGGTATCCGACTTGGCAAAATCGGGCTTCGTCAGTGGAAGTGACCGGCCGCGTGACGAAGCCCTCTCCTCTTCCCCCGGATTCGACAAATACATCATGTCCGATTTACTCAGCTCGTCGGCCGCGTCCGATGGGAATTTCGTCCTCGTTGGTTTTATCTGATTGTAATAATTGTATCCGCTGATTTCGTGAGCTGTTTCTAAGATCATGTCGTTGGTTAAACGTCTCGTTTCCAGTTCTAGGTCATTTTTCGGCTCTTTCAAGTCGACCAAGTCTTCGACGTTTCGTTCGACGCGACGAATCGAGGCCGTATTGTAAGATTTTCCACTGCGGCTATCATTTCTTTGACCATCTGCTTGGGCTGACGGGACGATGGCCGATTCCGATGGGGAAATTGAGAAATCCAAGCTGTAAGAGTCTTTTTCCAGCGCGTCGGGGAGAAGGGTTTTTTCATGAATGGCGAACGCTTCCCGACCCGAGGAAATTTTTGGTTTTTGCGAAAACTGACTCAGTTTGCTCTGGTCGTATTCTTTGTCTTCGATCGAATTACTCCCATCTGAAAACATAACAAAACGAAATTACGTTAGAATGGATCAGAGGTGGACTGGACCAAGAGGTCTCTCTGCAAAAATGCAAAAATGAAAAAATAAACTATTTTCGCAAAAAATTCATTCATTGAATAAGGTCTTAAAATTCGTGTATTTCGATCTTCTGAATCCATATCAGAGACTATTTTTACTTTTAACACCCAAAAAGAGGGAGGGGGCTTCATCAATGAGAGATCAAAATCCACATTTTTGATCTCCTGAATCCATTTTTCAAGTTTTAAATTCAGAACAGCAACTACACGAACCCAAATGAAGCGAGGGCCGAAATTTTTCAAAAAAAAGTGTTCCAACGCCGAAAATTACTAATTTTTTATTCGATTGAGCTATTTTCAAGGCAGGAGTATTGGTGTAAATAGACTTTTGACAACTTGCTAAATACATATTATCTGAAAATAATTAACAGCGAAAAAAGCGAGGGTGAGAATTTTTCGCAAAAAAGATCTTCAACTGGTCTTGGATCAACCCTTGAAGAAAATTCGTACTTGGTGTAAATGATTCTGATCAGAATTGGCGAGGAAGGGCTGCAAAATAGGTGCATTTAATCCAGACCTAGATTTTTTGAAAATTTCCAAAGGCCAGTAAAAGGTTCATGAAGCATTGCATTGATAAGGCATCCCTCAAAACAAAGATGACTTTGAACAAACTGAGGAAATGCCTAAAAAAATACAAAAGAAACTAAAAATCGAAAAAATTGAAGCTTTGAAAAATTGGACATGACAATTTTGAAATTTTGCAGAATTTTTGAAATTTTAGGAATTTTGTTTAAAAAAAGTTGAAAATTTTTACTAAAATTAGAAGTTGAAATACAGGTTTTCAATTGGGTCTGAAAAGTGAAAAGTAACGATTTTTACTATTTTTTTTAAAATTTTTGTACATGGTAATTTTTCTCGTTCAATATTTGATCAAAAAGATCTTCCTTACATACACTCGTTGTAAAGTAATTCTTTAGCTTTTTTTTTTGAAACATAAGGTGGTTTTTTCAGTTATTCATTAATTTAGCAGTTAAAAAATGCCACCTAAACACATAACCATTTTCAAAATTTGACGTTAGTTCCTCCCCTCTGAAGAATTGGGAGACAAAAATCCCAAAATTCGGAAACTCCAGAATTTCATACCCATATTGCAATTTTCAATTTTCCCCATGGTGCTGCCCTCTTCAAGGATACAAAAATAACCCAAAATTTGAAATTTTCGACCTTAAAACCCTTGAATTTCATACCCATGTCGATTTTTTCAATTTTTTCCAAATTTGGTGTCAGTACCTTCCTTTTTGGGGGTCGAGGGAAAAATTTTTGAACATTTTGAATTCAGTGTGTTAAGATGTGAATGAACCTTTTCAAGTTTTTAATAAACAGGTATTTCACCCATTCGGTTCACTGTTCGAGAGTTGGAAAAAAATATCCTCGCTCCTCCCCCTTGCCATCTAATGTTTTTCCTGCTATTAAATTTCACTCATTTTCTAATCGCCCCTTCCTCGCTCTCCTCCTCCTACCCTTCCTCCCTTTCATTCTTTTTTCAGCTTCCTTAAAATGTGACAGGTACTCCGATTTGTTTATGAATTTGGCCTCGGCCCAAATTGGACAAAAATTTTAGAAAAAAATCTTTTAATGAATTTCATACATTTGTTTACCAATATTAAATTTTAGAAGAAAAAATTATTCAATATGAAAGAAGAAAAAAAAATTGCGAAAAATGGAATTTTCAAGTACAGAATTTAGACGCTTGGGACGAATTTTACGCCCTTTTTAGCGATATAAATTAATCGAAATTCTAAAATTCCGGAAAAATAGATTTGACCAAAACAAAATCAGAGCAAAAATCTTTGAAAATAGAAATATCATTAGGTTTAGGTACACACAAAAAAAATTGAACTAAAAAGTTTAAGGACAACACAAAATTTATAAATTTTTAACAAAGTTGAAGGATTTCATCTCGCCCACTTGTGGCAAAAAGTCTATACTGATAAAAGTCACTCAGAATTTTCCAAAAAAAGGGGGGCCAACCCCGAATAATTTGAGAATTCTAGACAGAAAAATTATAATCGTGACATTTTGAAGAGAAAATTTGAATACATAAATGATATTTCAAAAAAAAAAAAAGAAAACGACAGTCCAAAGTTGAAAAGGAAATGAATTCAAGTGTAAAATGTTAAAAATTTAGGCTGTTTTCTTGATTTTTTGCCTCTAAAAGATGAAATTTCTGCAATTTTTTGAGTTTTCCTGGTTTTTCTTGCCAACAGACAACTTAAAATAATTTGAAATTTTATCAACCCAAAATTTCAATTTTAAATATTTGTCGAATCAAAAATTCAAAACCACGAGAAACAGGAGAGCACTGAAATTTCTCATTCAATCTCTCATAATAAAAAATTGATCTTCGTGGGCACCAACGTACCTATTTTACTCCTCGTACCTCGTTTCTTTACCTCGTTATATTCCCGAGTCACGTCACGACTAACGAATTAATAAGCATGCTAAACGTATCATCGACTCTGGTAATTTCAACAAGGCGGTATTTCCGAGGAACTATTATTTGAGAAAGTGTTCGAGATGACAAAACACGAACAAACCACACGATAGGATTTACCTAAAGTACTCCGTAAGCTCATATCCGATACCCAAATGACGTCAATTGCATCCAAGGTCTTGCATAAGAGAAAGTTTCCAATACAAAAGATTTAAGATCATTCCAAAGAGCGAGACTTTACGTAAGAAAAATGACTAACCCTATACCACCGAACATGGCAAACTAGGGTCTATCTAATACACAGCGTCACGGTTCAAAACGAAAATTACTCGCATAATTGAATTATTTAAGTAGTCGAATGACAATCTGAGCAACGCAGTAATTACGCTGCAGTATTTACGTGCATAAAACTGGGTCGACAAAGATACCTGTAAAAATTTCGCAAATAAGAAACATACATTTTAGACTATTTAAATTTAATATTCTCAATTTCACGGTGTAGCCTAGCTCGAGATTTAAAATATGCCTCTTCGAGTCCCCCACTTCTTCCCCAATTTATTCCATTTGCTTGAAAATGACGATACCGTACAGCCAAGAAAATCATACACATTCGCATAGGTACGTATATTTTTTTGTTTCTAAATACAATATGCATAATCGTACACGAATACATTTTTTAGGCCACGTTTCCGGATATTTTTGTCTCATAACACCCGAGACCAGAGTTGAACTTTGTGATAAACCGCGTATAGACTCTTGGTGTACATTTATAACGAGGTTTACAGCGGAGATACACAGGTAACGCGGAAATGGCCATTCTTCGATATATAGGACACGACTAAAGATCAACCAAACTCCAAGTTCACAGATGAAAAATGACTTATAGAGAGAGGCTGTGTTGTAACCAAGTTAAGGTGCGGGTATCTGTTTGCTCGTGGCATTTTATTAACGTAGATGTACCTGCGTCTATTTTAATAAGTGGGACTGCGATATCGTATCATGGTGAATAAGATGTATACGGCGTGTAAGTATTCGGTGCTGTGGAAATGGATGTATTTTAAAGGTGACATATTTGGAGTACACACATCGTTAGTGTAGAAACTGAATATTATTTCTGCTTTGGTGGAACTAATGCATTATGCATATCTGATAACTGGTGCATTGGAGACTGTGAGGTGAATGCAGGTGAATTCGTGTAGGATTGCTGGATACATAGGTGATTTAATAAGGTGGATTTTATCGAGGAATTTATAATGCCTTGGTAACGAAATGGTAAAGAAATTGATATATTTTGAGGAAAAAAAGTACCTACCAACTTCTGATTTCTATGAAGCTCTCAAAACTGATGATGATTTGTTTTTTTAAATCGAAATTGTAACAATCAAACAAAGATAAAGAAAAATGAAAAATTTCTTTTAAATTTGTAAAAATTTAAAAGCTTAAATTTCATACCTACTATCGCACTATTAATGCAAAAAAATAATCCAATTTTTGAAATAGATACCTACTTATGCCATAAAAATGATCAACATTCATAGGCGCACCCAAGGGTGGGCTCAGGGGGCTTGAGTCCCTTTCTTATAAGCTCGGAAAAAAGACTTTTTTGTTGCAAAAATATTAAAAAAGTGCATTTTTTTTGTTTTTCAAACAGTATTTTTTCCAAAAAATTTCGCAATAGCTTTACTCGGGCAGTTTTTACTCCTTTTATGTTCAAAATTGATAATTTTTGACCAATTTTCGAGTCAAAAATCATCAACTCTTCAATAAATTGCCAGTTTGTCAGAAAAAATTAATGATTTTTGGCTGAAAGATTAGTGAAAAATGATTAATTTGAAATTTGACCCCCTCCTCTGATTTTTCTCAAATTCTGAGCCCTTCCTTTAATTAATTTCTGGGTGCGCCTATGTCAACATTTTCCCAACTTTTTAAAAAATTTTAGTGGATTTTTGTTTTAAAATTTGTGATAGCCAGGGCGGAACAAAATCCGGGACAAAAAGAATTCAAATCTGAAAAAATTGATTTCAAATCCAAAAAAAAGCAAAATGAAATTTACATTTTTATGAAAGAACATCACAACAATAAAAAAAAATAGCGTTTCTCGTTCTGTCTACAAACTGGAGAGACTAAGGGGAGAAGGGATGCTAGGGTGTAATTCGATAAATCAAGGACATGACGACATGACTACGAAACGAAATAGCAAAATTATCTGAAGACTGAACCTGAGCAATGAGCATGAAGCTTGAATACCGACCACTAAATCACGGTAACATGAAAATTTTTGGTCTTGAAAAAATAAAAGATTTATCCAAATCCATTATGAGAGTAAATTTAGCTATTTGTGGCCCTGCCGGAAAGAAGGGACCCTGTGTAAAAAAAATCTGTCTCATTTTTCACGTTTTTGGTTCAAATGACACCAAATCTGGACCAGACACATAAAAATGAAGACCCGATTTTTTTCACAAGGTCCCTTCTTTTCGGCAGGGTCACATTTTCTTTTTAAAACTTTTTTTTAAAATCAGAATCCACCGTAATTTGATGGTGGATAATCCCAAGATTTTAGCTTGATTTTTGGTGAAAAAATTCAAAAAAGTTAAATGTATCTGCTGAAATCACGATAAAAAAAAACAAAGATCTTTTCCAGATTATGGCCATTTCATTTTAGGATAATGCATAGAGATCCCTATTATTTTTCTCATTGTGATTAAGGCGAAAGTAACTTTTTGTAAATTTAAAAATTAAAAATGAATTTCAACGATATTCGAAAAAAAAACTTCATCTTTATCAAATTTTACTTGAAAATTAGAAAGGAGTTCTTTGGTTGTTAAAATCCAAAATCCATTTCCAGAAGCTATTAATTCTTAAGTTTTTCAAGAATATTTTTTACCTACACACATATTTTAAAAATACGAAAAACAGATCATTTTTTTCAACTATCCCTCAAAAATGAGATTAAGGTGAAAAGTTGCCCTTTAATTCCAATGATCAGTATTTCTGGATAAAAATAACTACCTAGTCGTATATCAATTCAATCTCTGGGGAAAATTACGAAATAGGTACCTTTATTAATTTTTTTACAATTTGTTTGATTCGTTCGAATTTTAAGAGAAATTGGACATTAGAATTAGGATTGAGTTGTAAAGTTGAAATTTTTTCCTCTCCTTTAGCTACCTTTTCTCAATTCAAATTTCGTAAAACTTTGCCAAATGAACTATCGTACTACATATTTACCTACCTGGTTCAACAATTTTGTGAAAGGGATTTTAAAATTTTTATGGCATTGCAACTGCCTTCCCACTCATTTTTGACAATTTCACATACTTACATTTTTCGTGATTTTTTTCACCTTCACATTCAAATATCTGAGTACCATTTCAGTCAAAAAAATTTGGAGAAATTGAATTTTTTTTAAAAAGATAGTAATTTTCTGATTGAAATTATAGTTTTGTCGATTCAGCTGTTATTTTTGTTGAGATGAAACGAATAATGATCGATTTATCACTCAATTTTCCAACTTGACGTACAATTTTTCTCACTTTTTTACTCTCCTAAAAAATAAGTTATAATTTCCACATTTTATCAATTTGAACCAATTTATCTCGATTAAAACTGTAATTTTACCTTCAGTTTATTCTTGATTCATTTAGAAAATGAAAACATTTTTTTTTTGTCTCGAAATGTTTCATTGATCTCTTCAATAAATATTACGATTCAAGATCTGCAGCATAGCCAAAGATAACGAAATTCTCCAAAATATTCAAACAAGGTAGGAAACTTTTCGAAAATTGCAATTCGAAAAACTTTTTTGAATTGTTCCAATTTCCAACCGCATTTTAGAGCTTTCAGCAAGATTTTGAATTTCGCTAAAAATGGGGGTTCAGTTCAATTTAATCATTTAGTTTTTGATCAAAAAATTCACACTTTTTGTTACCAAATTTTCAAAAAATATTCAAAAATTGATAAATTAATTTAAGTAGCTGAAATTTTAGTTGAGGGAGGAGATTTAAATAATATGCTTCTCCTAAAAATACCATTTTTATTTGAATCGAAGGCAGACACTTTGAGAGTTTGTAAGATAAATGTGAACGGGGCAGATTCTCCAATCGCAAGTTTCATTTTAAAAATAACGTTCGAGAATTTTTTTTTATTTAACGAGAAAAAAATTGAAAAATTTCATTCTTTGTCTTTTCCTTCCCTTTCCACGATAATTTCAACTTTGATTTACTTATCTACGTGTACAGATAAGTAGCAAAATTGGTACAATTTACGATATTTCAAACAATTAAGTATACTTAATGATTGTAGCAATTTTTACATTGTTTTAATAATTTTAATACTTGGAAAAATTTATAATGATGCATTTCGACTATTTTATGACACTTCGAAGCATTTTTCAATTAATATTTCACCATATTTTTCACTTTTCACAATTCTACAATCATTTATCGATTTTATAGGTACTTTTTTTAAACGATTTCGTCGATTTCCAATCGAACGTTTCGTGGAGGAAAATAGTGAAACCTTAGATTTTCAGTTTTCAATGAATGGTCTGCCATCTAAATTGATTATCTATCTATCAAATTCTTACAATATTTCTTGAATGAAACTTATGTTAGGTAAATCCTTTTTATATGGTTTCTTGGCCTCTCTTTCCTCTCTCTTACTTCCTCGCTTCGTATTTACTTTCAAATCCATTATCAAGTTGAATTTACAACTCACTTATCAAAGATTCATCAACGAACTCGAGAAATTCCATCATTCAATTACTAATTTCATGAAACCTATTCAATACACCTGTAAAGCCGACCTCACCTACATCCCCCGTCGTCGCGTCGTCCACAGATCCATTGATAAATCCGCATTTGCACTTCGCACCATTTAAAAATCCAGCGAATTATGAACCAAGTGACGCGTAAAATACTCGCACATGGGCACGATTATATTTATTAATAAGCGGTTTATATTCGTGCGGAAATTAACGCTTTAATACGACACGCCATCGCCACCGCTGTAATCCGCAATTATGATTACACACCCAGAATGGATTAGCCTATCTGTCCATAAAATGGTCGAATTTTTCAGGGTAAAAAAATGCCACGATTACTGGGCAATAGGCGCACTAATAATATAAATACGATAACAGGTATGCCTACCTAGACAAGAACCGGATTCCTACTTAATAAAATGCAAAAGCTGGCAGTACTCGGTAGTACATATAACGGTTAGCTGAGTTAACGGTTCAATTGGTGCAAGGTACAGTGAACGTTGTTATACGAGCCGACCGACTTATACGGAACAGGTATCTCGTTTGTTTGGCGTGTCCGCGGCTCTCCCCACAGGCCGCCACGTTCAATATCGCAAACATTTTTCTTAATGTCGTATCAATTAAGCCCATTAAGTAACCTTTCTTTGGTATTTTACCGATTGGTTGAATCTTAAGAGGTTCAGATGGCATATGGAAAGAAATTCGATTGCATTGGGGACTCTTTTCATCAAAAATTTCAGGAATTCAATGTCACGATGTTGAGGATTGGATTTTTTGAATAAAAATTGTCTAAGACAAAAAAAAGTAAAAAGTTCACAGTTGGAGAGGGGATGAAAAGTTCAGTTTTCGAAATCGATTTGTATGATAATCGAAACAAATTTTGGGAATAAATTTTGAAGACCTTTTCAAAAAGACGAAATCAAAATTGTAAAAAATATTGAAAATTCGAAAATGTCAGAAAAATTTCAATATTTTGAAAATTATATGTTCAAGTCTGATCATAGAAACCGCCCTAAAAGATAAAAATTGGATTTTGAGATGAGATTTCTCCTTGATTCTATTCCTTCTGAAAGGTCCAAAATCAGTGTCAACTTGAAAAACCCAATTTTTAAGCTCTAAAGGTAGCTTCAATCTCCAGGCTGAATATTTTTTGAATATTTATCGTCATAAAATTACTCAAAATATTTGATAATTGAAGAAGCCATAAAAATTCATAAAAAAGACGTGAAATTCAATAAAAGTAGTTGGATTTTCATAAAAATCATTGAAAATTTATATGAAAGTCAATTTTCAAAAACAAAAAAATACTTACACATCGAAATTTTTAATGAAATTATGGATACCCAAGATATTTTTTTCAGAGGAGAGAGGAAGGGAGTATCATATCAGAATTTTTTCAAAGAAAAATGTTCAAAAGATTAAAAAAATGTCCAAGAAAAACTTTTTTAGCCAACTTGAGGAAAAAAGTTCAATATCTTTTAGCAACAGAAAAGAGGAAGGGAGAGAGGAGAGTTGCAGAACTTGGACATTACACAACTCTTATCCTTTTTGATTTTTTAAATAATTATAGCAATAAAATGAAAAATGAAGGTTTATTTTGAGAATTTTTCCAAGATTTGGTGAATCTCAAATAAGGCACATTTGAAGTACTCTAATTAAACATCGAAATTTTGATGAAATATTGTATTGTTTGATCTTTGATCACAAAATAGAACTTTTTTCTTACAATAATAAATCGTGAACAAAACAGGAAAATTTAAAAGACACAAAAAAGTTGATCTGAAAGTACGAAACGTTTTTTTGGGGTCATAACTGGGCACAAAATACAAAAATCTTCAAAAATGTTCATGGTTCAAAGACGACGTATTTCAAAAATTTTACACCATTTTTTTTTAGGTTTTTTTATACTGGGCGTGTATAATTGCCAAGATTTTTACGCCCAGTGTCGGAAAGGGTTAAATTTGGTGTTGGAGCTTAAGATTTTTGATTAGTTGTAAAATTTGAATTGAGAATTTTATTACTTAACTAGCCAGATTTGATACTGTCTGTAAGGTCAGTGACTGGCATTTTTTTGAGGTTGGTCAGAACTTTGGAAGCTCTCCTCCCTCTCCCTCAGATATTTTTGGCACACGTTTCTCATATAATTTTTAAAAATACAAATAAAATTAATCTTCAGGACATAGTGTCCTTATTTCAGTCATGGATATCTGTAACAACATTATTTTCCTCAAAAAAAAATCAAAATTCCCAAATTTTTTCTTTGAATAATTTGACAATTTTCTTTATATGAAAGAACTCGAAATTTCTCATTTTTTCAAAGAACCTAATCTTTCATATTTTCTTTAAAAAATAATTGAACAATTTTCCTTATTTCTCCATTTTTTCAAATCCTCGTTCCTGGTGATAAAAAAATCAAACTTGTTTTCTTTTATCATTTTTTTGATAATATAGACAGCTTTTTGGAAATTAATGATTAACCCGAATTATATTTTATTGAACGATTTTCACTCACAAAAACTTTTAAAATATTCAATTTTTTGTCAGATTTTTCATTTTTTTCGTTTTTTTTGAAGGAAATTTCAACGTTTCTCACATTTTTTGATCGTTTTATTAAATTCATCTTTGTTCTATTTTCGAAAGAAAATTTCTAAATTTTTCATGATTTCTCATCATCTTATGATCCATTTTTTCTCACAACTTTCGGTTTAAAATTTTTCACAAGTTTCCAAATTCCGACAATATTCCCTTTTTGTCTTATTTTCGAAAAAGAAAATTTCGAAATTTTTCACGTTTTCCCACCATCTTTTCCATTTTTTCTCACGACTGATTTTTCGGTTCAAAATTTCTCACGTGTTGATCAATTTCCAACAATAATCCGTCTGTGTTCAATTTTTGAAAGAAAATGTTGAAATTTTCCAAGTTTTTTCATCTTTCTTTCAATTTTTTCTCACGACTGATTTTTCCGGTTCAAAATTTCTCGCTTTTTGGAAAATATCTCACGATATTCCATCTTTGAAATTTCTTAATTTTCACTTCAATTCCAGAAATTTTACCACATAAAAAATCTGATGTTTTCAAATGAAAAAAAAAAATCAATCATATTCCTCTTTCTTTCTTTCTCCACCTTGGGCATTTCAACCAACTAGCCAAATACGTCATCAGCACCGGTAGGTGGAATTTTTTTTACTATAATATACCATGACTTACACGAGAGGTATCACTAGAGCATGAAAATCATTACCACTGTAATCCGTTTATTTTATCTGTTTACTTAAAACGGTATAATTTTTTAAACCGTTTCGACTCCTTCCAAAATATAATTCTCGGCGGCACGCTGCGATTTTTTTCATCAAACGTGACTTTGATTTTAATTTGATAAATTCACCAAGTAAAAAATTTTAGCGTAATTTTTCCGTAAGATGTGAGATGAACTCGCAGTATTCGAGGACTGAATATGATGCATACGATGGATATTGAATTGAGTAACAAGATATAGGAAAGGAAAATAACCTGCTGCCTAATACGACTCGATATGGAAATGTAATTACGTTATACATCTCGCCTTCGTAGCTAGAAAAGTCGAAGACCGGTTCATTGGAACGCAGGTGGAAATGGCCTGAACTTTAATAAGGCTGTCGTGCGTTCAAAATTTTTCATATGTGTACTTTAATGCACCGTAGAAGCGTGTAACAAAACCTATCAAAGATTCAAGGTCTGCCGACGAATTTAGGTTACTCATAGTTCCACACGAGTATCATTACCGGAGTCAACCCTACACCCAGACTTGGGATCCTGGGAATGGGCTAATTCCTTGAATAAGATCCGTTTATTCTTTACATAATACCTACATCTATGAGTACTTCATTCGAATATTACTTCATTTAAGAAACATCATTATTATCGCTGTCAATCACGCAGCATTCTTCTCTGGTATTGGCGATTGCAAGTCCATTATAAAAACTCACGCATTTGCAAGTTGATTAAATACCAAGTATGTGAAAAGGTGAACTTTCTCGTATCCCAGCGAGAAAGAATTCAAATCGTAAAAATATTATTTCGATCTTGTCATCGAATCAGAGAACTAAAAAGGGTAAAGAACTTGGAGCAGTAATTATTTTATGGTCGGGAAGTATCTTTTTCATAACATTCGTATGCTTGTTTCTCTCCTCTCTGGCCCGAACGCCAACCAAGTTGCAACAATCATCCACTCATAAAAGTCGCTGATTTATCGTCGAGATTTTTTTTCTCTCTTATTTATTTATTTCTGCTCGTTTTTTTTTCAATAAATGGAGATGACATCAGTTACGCTTAATTTAAGGACGATGCACCGATCGCGTTGTGTTACAGATGTGTGCGTAATTGCTATCTCCCAAACCATTATCGGCGAGCTGGCGTATGATTCGGTTGATTTTGCGAGTTCCTACGGCTACGGGTGGTGAGAGGCGGAGTGGAAGAGGTGATTTAATTTATCGAAATTTTATCGATGAACGTCGTAAAATTTCGAAATTAATTAATTTCAGAAAATGCTTGTATCAATGTATAGAAATACCCCCCCCCCCCCAAGGAGAACTCGAGAAATGTGTAAGAAATGAACCTATTATAAATTTTGATTGAATACAAAGGAAATATTTCGATTTATAATAGAAAAATCTGAAGCTCGAATCTTTATTCAAGCGAAAGGATCCATTTTCCTACATATTATATGAATCAGAAAAATAATTTTTTCAAAAAATGTATTCAATCAATTTCGGAAAATTCAGGTACTATTCGAGCAAATCTTTCACGAACAATATTCACAAACCATTCATTTACAAAAAAAAAAAAAATGATAAGAGAGGAGAATAATTTAAAAACTCCATACCTAAAATTATTTTTAGGTAATACATTAAGTATCTTGAATGAATTTGATGAAAAATTGAGAGGCTGTAATGGAACAGGAATTTCACAACAAGAGACCAAAAATCGTTTTTTTTCTGCGAGTTGTGAACGAAGTTTTTTCTTATCATGAAGGAAAAACGAAAATTTGAGCATTCGAGCGATACTCAAAAAAGAAAAAAAATTACTTTCTCAGCAAGGAAAAGCTCAATAATTCTTCATACCAATTATCAATAATTGATCCTATTTCTATTTTGATGCATAATTTTGCTTCCTCCTCTTAAGAATTATCTATCAAAATGAATGATGTAAAAAATTTAGATTGTCATGAGAGGGGGTAAGGAGGAAGCAAACTCGCAAAGTCAGATATCACTTGAGAAAAATGAAAAATTCTCCAAAAAAAAAATTCATTAAGGAACGATGAAGAAGAGCAATGAATGCATTCACTCTAAAAATCAACCATTAAACAATATTACTGGTCGTTCTCAAAAAAAAAATCAGGAAGTTGATAATGGAAAATTTTCAGCTCAAATGAAATGTTCTCAATTTCGACCCAAACTTCATTTTTCAGATTGTTTATTTCGAACTGAAAATTTTCTTGAAAAGAAAAGTGAAATATTTTTGAAAATTTACCGACACGAAACCAATTTTTTCTACCTGGTACTTACCCACAAAATTTTGTCATTTTTTAGGAAGAACAGGTTTTTCCGTTCTCCTCATCTTCCTCTTGTTCTGTCATGAAATTAAATTAGGTATGTGAAAAAATGAATAGAAATGCTTCATTAAAATTCTTTCCATTTTTTCAAGATGTAATTTTTTCAATTTTTTTTAGTAATTTTTTCTTAAAACACGGTTTTTGCAAAATTTTCAACCGGAAACTCGTTTTTTCGGTTAAAAAGTACATAATTTTCTTCAATTGTTAGGAGAAAGGTCAGATTGTTCCATCTTTTCCCCCGTAAGTAATTGGTATACTTACTTTTCAATGATTTGTTGTTGTTTTTTTTTCAATTTTAGACTCAAAATTTATATTTTTTGAAAAAATGATCACTTCTGTAAATTTTTTTGCTCAAACCTTTTTTGAATCAGAAAAAAAATTCAATTTCATTGTAATTTTTTAAGAGGAGGGTCATTTTGTTCTTTTTTCTTTCCTCCCCTTTGGTCTGTATTTTAATGATATTGTAAAAACAAAAAAAAATGAGAAATTTAAATTTTCTTCAACTCCAAATTAATAAAAGTAAAAAGGCTTAAAATTCACATTTCCTCCATAATCGACTCAAAAAGAAAATTTTGAAAAGCATCACTTTTAAAAGCTTCTCAAATTAGAATCACTTAATTTCTCCGATTGCTTAAAAAATGTCTAATAATTTCGTCATTATTTAAAAGAAAAAACAAACTGTCTCTTTTTCCTGTCTATTTCTTGATTTGTCACTAAATTAGAATTTTTCAATTTTCGACTCAAAATGAAAATTTTTTGAAAAAAGTAATTAACCTGGTGAATTTCTCTGATCAATCCGCATTTGAGAAAATGTGAAAAAAAAGTAATTCCACAATTTTTTGGGAGAATGGACATTGGACAATATTTCTTCATTTAGCCTCGTTTGTCTTTCGATGAATTTTGGCAAAAAAATGAACGAGTTCCTTAATCAATTCAATTCCCTTAAATTTTCAAACGTAATTGTAAAAATTCAATGAAATAACGGTTTTTCAATTTTTTGACTCTTACTTGGTACAATTTTTTTAATTCAAAAATTATGTAAATTTTCCAACTATGCATTTTTTAAATTAAAACTTCATGCTTTGGGTTTTAATAATACATACGTAATTTTGAAAATCTCCAGGAGAAGAGCTGTTAAAAACTTGAAACTTGCCTTTTGTCTCCGCCCTTTCATTTCGATCAACTGATCAACGAATTTTGAAAATAATCGACGAGTTTCTTAATCTCTCGATTCCAAATAGAAATAAGGTAAAAATTCAATAAGTTCAAATTTTTTCAATTTTCAAAAAAAATACAATTTTTTACTCGAAAAAATTTTCTAAAACGAAAATAATCAATTTTTCTACGTACCTTAACTCGAGTATTTTTTCAATTTTACAAAATTTTAATCATTTCTTCGCTTTCTTCTTTACATTAAAAAAACAAGTTTTTCAATCAATTTAGTTTACCAGCCAAATAAAATAGCATTTGAAAATTAAAAAAAAAAAAATCATTTGCCGAAGTACATTTGTGAGCCTGGATAGGTTTAAAACCACGATTAATGGTTTAAAATTGGTTTTTTGAGTTGAGGTCCTTGAAGTTCTCCTTGACTTTACTCCTTTTGAAAAACTTGAAAAACAAATATACTTTTTTCACGCTGGCTCTTCCAAATCCTCCGATAACATCACCCACACTTCACCTCCCCTCATCACCATCCACAAAATTAAATACCTTATTCACAATCCACTAACAAGATCTATTCCCACCGCCACCATCTCAAATTCACATCACAGATCGAAATTTCCCATGGCACTCGTTATCTCGTAATTTCCTCGCCGTAATTAAGAGCCCGCCCCGATACATTATTCTTCCGGTACACCAAATCAGCTGATTACGGAACGAAAGCGTACACACCGAGTGTTTACATTCAAAAGAAGAAATTAAAAGGGAATGTTGATAGGAATGACGATGAAGATGAACCCACAGGCAGCCGCAGCTCACATCCACAGAGGGAAATGAGCTCTCTGCGCCGCGTATAAAAACAATTAAAAAGCCTACAAAGAGAAGAGACGTGAAGGACGTGTATGTTTCACTCGAACACCGGACTGGGTTTTTTTTGCGAAGTGGAACGTATGGAAATGAAATAATTTTTTTTTCTTTTTAATGAGTAACCAGGCATACATACGATGTACCTGTACCAATGGAGTGCTTATGTATTGTCATTTTAAATGTGCATCGTTCCGTGATTATATATTTTATACCTGCGTGTAGAATGTCCCTAAGTTATATAGTGAAAGTGATAACGAAATGTTGAAATCTTCTCTTATCAGGGAATAAATGATGTCACATTATGTTCCAACAATTATAATAACATTAGGGTATTGTTTTTTTGCTATCTGATTTCGTAAAACATACATGCAGATGTACAACATTGTAGATATGAAAAATTTCACTAATGTTGGATAACAATTCAACGGTACCTTGAAGCATAAGAGGAAGTTATTCAAAAACATTTTCAACATACTGTTGGAAAATTTTTTTCCACGTTCAAGATGGTCAAATGAGTTCGAATACGAACCATTTTGAACCATTTAGACGAATTGTCCCGGGAAAAATTGCACGATTGACAACAATGAGAAAAAAATCAGATGTTGAATATAAAGGTCACCGAAACCAACGCGACGTATTAAAATATATAATGTGAACTTGGCCGTGTAAAATTACCAGCAATAAAAATTTTTCGCCGTATTATAATAATAATACCGGTCAAGCGTATGTCTATTATCAAACACAGAATGTCACTATAGTTTAATAATAATTGCCTAACCTAGATACCGACCAACGAGTCTACCAATAGGTCTTCAGCAAACGATGCTGTAATCAGCTCTACGCCTTTGTCATAATATGGGCTATCGACGACAATCGTGAAAAATATTACAAATATGCAACCAACTGTGAATGATGATAATATTTCGATATGGAAAAAAAAATTATCCTGGTTGGATTCAAATTGCACGTGTATTGTAACAAATGGTTGATTACATTGTCACCTAAAGAGCTTATTTGTTTTACTCTGATACGTCGTGTAATATGAGGTAATGGCCTATTGCTAAGATTTAGACTAATTTTACACGTCATTAGAGGCATTGACACAGTTACCAGTGATGGACCTATTTTTGTAATTCGGATTAATCAAGGTATCGTGGGAGGGAGGTTGCGGATCGATTGAAGCATGGAATGAGGAATTGGATTGGTTTTTTGACCAAAGATTACAGATTTTTTTTCTTCAGTGTGATTATAGGAATTTAATATTGCGTAAGAGAGTTGTCGAGGAAGATTCTGATTTGGTAGGTAATTTTTACGGTGTTGGATGCCGTAAATTATTTTTGATTTGGTTGGATCATTTGGAACGATATTAGGGAGCAATTATGATCGCAATATGAAAAATATTGAAAGAAATTGAAACTAAAGATGCCTATTTAACGAAGCCAGAAAATCATTGAAATTAATATCATCGAGAAAGAATAATCGTACCCATCTGTTTGAAATATAAGAATGAGGGAAGCATTTTTTTTTTGCTTCAAACCACCAATACCTATTCTAAATTTTTCTTCCAAATCCCTTCTTTTCGTTGGAAAAGAAAAAACACGAAAATCAAAATTATAAGAAAATAGAAGATTGGAAAGAAAAAATTAATATTTTTTAAAGGAATTTGGGCAGGGGTCGAATTGAATGAAAAATAGAAAGATGGGAAATTTCTTTCTCGAGTAATAGAAAAACTGTATTTTTAGCCCGAAAAAATCAAGTTCAAGCCTTTTTTTCAAGTAAGTAGGTAATGAAAATGACATATTTTTGGGAAATTTTTGCATACCTAGGTGGAAAAATGGAAGGAATCGTACTTAAAGTTGAAAAAATTGGGAAAATTCCACATGAGGTATTATTATTATTTTTTAATTAGTCTACTTCATTTCGTCTTCACCCTTCCAAATTTTCTCAACTCCAATGAATTTTTTTCAATGCTAAAATTTTTCTTCAATTTTTCAAGTTATAAGTTTTTTTTTCAACATTTTCTTCAATTCTTGAAATTTTTTCTCATTCTTTTTTCAAATTTCAACGTCAATTCCTATAAAAAATTTATTGACTTGAAAATTTATTGGAAATCTTTTTCAAGTTCAATATTTGAGAGGCGTTTTGCGATTAGGGACCTTGTGGTGAAGAGAAATTGATTGTTGAATTTTGCCCAAATCACATGGAAAACATGTTTTCTGTCCGAATTAGGCAAAATGCAACATTCGATTTTTTTGCACCATAAGGTCCCTAATCGCAAAACGCCTTTCATTTGTATTTTTTCTCAAAGTGAATATTTTCGACTCTGATGTTTCGTTCAATTGTTTTCAATTTTTTTAGAAATTTTTTCAAAATTTTTCCTATTTTTCAAACTTTATACATAATTTTCATTTTCTCTGAAAAGTTTTTCAATTAAGTATGAAATTTTTTTCTCTGAATTTTTCAAATTCAAATTTGAATTCCAAATAAATTTTTTTTCAGTTTGAAAATTTCTTCAATTTTTTTTCTATTCTATTTGTTCCGAAATTTTAATGAGTGAATTCTTTCAAATTCAGGTTGAAATTTTTTTGAGAAATTAAAATGAAAATTGAGAAAATTCGAAGTTTCTCAATAATTCAAGGATTTAAAAAAAGAATTTAGAATTTTAGATCAGACAGTTGGAAAAAAATGGCATAGAAATGTAAGTGTTGAAATACGAAATGAACAAATTTTTTAGAGGAAAAATGTTGAGAAATTTTAGAGTTGAATAATATTTTGAGGAAGAATGCCATCCGGAATCCTTCGCTCCAACTGTTAGCACAAAGACGTATCCGTATCAAGAATCCCACGAGATTTGAATGAAAATCTTGCTTTTAGATTTTGAGATTTCGTTACAATACTTTGACTAAGCGTTTGAAAAGGTTAAAAAAAAAATGGTAAAAGGCCAGAAACCAAAATTTAATACCAACAATACCAAAGAGGAGATTGTCTCAACTTCATGTCAAAAAATTTTTTCGTGTGCTTTTTCTCAAACCAAATAAATTTTTGAGAACTTAAGAATTTTGTATTCTTCAAAAATTTTTAAAAAATTTCCGCAGTATGAGACTTTGAAAAAACATCTGAATCAGACAAACAGAAAATGTTGACCATTTGGCCCTCGTAAGTGAATTTACTACTGCGCAACTTCGAAGAAATATACTTTTTTTAAAAAGGGAAACTGATCCATCGACCTCATTACTCTCTTACAATAAAATCAACACCATACCACCTTATCACCCGAATGGAATCCCATGCTTATTCGCACGAGATTAAACGCGACGATATCGTTACTGGAATTTTGCCAAAGATGAACGTCTTCTCCATCCGTCGATAATTTATCCAAATTAGTTATACCTTTCGGTAATTACCTAGGCGATTAGACCAAAAAAATACATTTTATTCCTAGGTCTAACTATTTGTTGAATAGGATAATGGAAGATTTCACCCAAGTCAAAAGTATATACCCGTAAATCTGCCACGATTGAGAAAGAAAGGGTTTTATTAGCTACTTGAGCGTAGAAACGAACTAATACGCTCGAATGAGAATCGCCTATAAAATGGCAATAGTATTTTAATGTCAAGTCCACGGTGAATAGGAATTAGTTACATGATAATAGCAATCACAATGCATGCAGTCATGATGACCGCATTTGGAAAAAAAATAGAAGTAATTTTACCTACACCGATTCTGCCATCCTTTTGTGCAAGTAAGACGAGAGTTCATGAACTTGGTGCGGCGATTATGAGATGGGCTGGTGTTTTTTTTTCTCCAGATATTGAGCATGCTTTCTGATCAATGGAGTGCGTCTGTGCGGTGTGATAGAGTAATTGGAGGTTGTTGGGGGTCTCTTAAGATGAAAGAGAAGGTGCATGGTTGGATAGCGGAACTGCAGGTCATTTCGTAGCCTTACAAAGTCGTACCCTATTGACAAAACGGCGTTTTTTGTTTGGCGTTTTTTTGACACTTTGGCGAGCGCCATTCGCTGTGCAGAAGGTATGCGCAGTGGGAATGGCGTTTTTTAAGCGCTCAACGCTAACAAAAAGCGCTGTTCATTTTTAAAAAATTGAATTGTTAGAGTGCAACCAATAATTTGTGAATAAATTTAAAGATTCTGTATCCAATTATTGCGATCAGGCAACCATTTATTTATTAAAATTTTGGTGGGTAAATAGGTACCTATCTAGCAAAACTATTGGTGCATTTTCATCAGTGTTACCACTGCAAAGAAGAAAAAAATATTTCATAACCTTTTCTCCAGATAGATATTCAATTTTTGTGTTGTACTTTCACTAGTGCTCAAAAAAAAAGAACAAGCCTTGATGTATAAGTATACTGTATTTATTTCTGGTTTCCCAAAAATTTATTTTGTCAACATAATTTGTACACTAAACAAACCATTGAACTTGCAAAACAAATCCACGAATGAAGACAATTACAATTTTAGTTTGATACACAAATGCAAAGTGAAAAAAAAGAGAAATATTTGAATAGATTTTACTGTATAAATCAGTGACACTGACGAATTAAGGAAATAATTTGAATGTAAAGAAATAAAAAATCACAACTACAGTTAGTTGAAAAATTGAAAATTAATGAACTGATGACTGAAAAAGATCGCGGATTTTGATTTTGCACAACAAAAGCAAAACAAAAATTAGAGGCCGAATATTTTTGAAACATAAACAGCGCTTTTTTAGCGCTTAGCGCAAAATTAAACGCTGTTTATAATGATAAGAATCATATGGCCATCATATGGCGAATGGCGCTCGCCAAAGTGTCAAAAAAACGCCAAACAAAGCGCTTTTTTACGGCGAATGGCGCTTTTCTTTGTCAATAGGGTAGGTGTGTTTTATTGAATGCATTGTTGTGGGTTTATAATTATATTGGGTTTTGATAAAGGCTGTGAGTTTACATACGATTTATAAGAAGTTTGACCACAGTTGAATCAATAAGGAAGAGGGAAGGCAGCTGACCACAAAGAATGACAAAATTGCATTTTTGGTACCTACCTAAGTAAAGAAAAAAATACGTCCATCCACTTTCATCTGTTTTTATCTCGAGGCAAAATTTGACTGATAAGAAGTATCTACTGTATCCGGAATTTCCCATCAAATCTACTGAAATTTTTCAAGATTAAGTATATACAAAAATTATTCAACTTTTTCCCAAAAATATTTTTCAACTCTGAAATTTCTCAATATTTTTCGACTAAAAAATTGTTCTCATTTTTTACATTTTTTCCCAACTGTTGGATCTGAATTATATTTTTCAATCTTGGAATTTTTGAAAATCATACCTCATACTACTCCTTAATTATATTTCACCATTCGTGTATAATAAAAAATCTGACTCTGAAAAAAATTTCAACAACTTCCGAATTCTCTCAATTTATTTCATTTCAATTTTTCAAAAATTTTTCCTATTCAGACGAACAAAATTTGTTGACTCTGAAAAATTTAAAAATTGTGAAATAGGCATTCACTGAAAAAATTTCTGAGTAAGTATAGAAAAAAATTGGAGGAAATTTTTGAACTCAGAATAAAATTTCCTTGGAATTGAAGTGAAAATTTTAAAAAAATGTTGAGAAAAAATAAAATAATGTACTTATTGAAGTTTTAGGCAGCTAAATTTGAGAAGAAATGTGAAAAAAATTAAGAAAATATTTCAAAGTTGAAAATACTTAGATTGTGAAAAAATACATGTTGGAGTCTATAAAAATTTGCAATTTTTTATTGGAAATCAACTTGAAATTTGAAAAAAAAATGAAAAAATTTCTAAAAATTGAAAAACTTTGAATTGCAAGTTGGAAAAATTGAAAAAACTGCATTTTGAGTCCAAAAATAAAGAAAATTCCATCTGTGTGGAAACGAAATAAAGTTATTCTGTACTGACGAGGGCGAAAAATGAAAATTTTTTACTCAAAAAGAAGTTTTCAGATTCCTTGCTGATTTCCATCCAAGTTTTTACAGGGTGTCCAAATTATTTCGGAAATTATTTTCCCTGATTCTTCTAGGTTTTCCGGACCAATTTATCGAAGTTTTTCATACTTTTAACATAGCTGAATAACATTTATGAAGCGTGAAGAAAAGAGTAAATTTTTTACATGGAGTGCCAACTTTTTTTTACACAAGATTTACTACTTTTTACAAGATTTTTAGATGTTTCTCTACCGACCACAACAATGACTCAGATTTAATTCTGAAAATTTTCAAAATCAAATCTTACCCACTCCTCGCAAAAAAAACTAGGAAAATGTATTTATTACAGAAAAATTTCAGATGAAAATGGAAAACTCAATAAATAAAACAAAAATTATGTCTGAGTGTCTACTGAAAATCATGCAAATGAAAATTCGGATTTTCCGAACTGAAAATTTCTCCACAATTCATGGCTCTTTTCCCCCTCCCCCCAAAAAATTACGTGCCTTAAATTCAGGAATTCCATACAAGTCCATACAATTTTTTCAGCTGGCCCAATTGATAAAAAATTTAGAAGGAAGTAAAGTATCAATTAAGCACTTTTTTAGGACATATATCACTTTTTCAGATTTTCCAGGCAAAAACGACTAAATTCAGAGAAATAAATTACCAAATGAAAAAAATTCTAAAAATTTTCTTGAAATACACTTTGAGAAATTATTTCATGTAAGGTCTCATCGCCCATTTTTTTCACCACACATTTTCCAACTTTTAGCATTTAAAATTGTAAAAATAAGCAACTGAAAAATTCAACATCAGATCCGATTTAACGAGTTGAAATACCTTCTTCAGCACTCTTTCTCCAATAATTCCCATAGAGCATTCAAATTTCACCATTTCGCCCTCATTATCTCAATTTACCATCAAAAACATGAAAAAAAAACCACTTCTTCCTCTATTCAATCTCCCAATCGGAAACACCTCTCTCAAAAAATAACACGACACTTCCAGCAAATCACGTCACCAAACAGAACCTCATGTCTCTCACATCCGAATCATCACCGGCGATAAAATCTTTAATATTTTTACGATAATTTCATTATTCAATATTCCTTCTCAAGATCAGCTCGCGGTCAGTAGGTTAATTTCCAAGATCCGAGGTGAACATTTTTGCTGAAAAATTCTGCCCGTTGGAAAGTTTCACTATAAATGTTGGCGCGAATAAAAAACCAAAAGGAAGTACTCGTATTTCTTTATGACGACATTATTGTTAATCCCACTCAAACCAGTTGGTGGGTTTTGTTGCTAACAGCATGCGACATATTCAAACTTTTAGCCTATTGAACTACTAAAGAGTGAACGTACCTATGATTTGAAAGAGAAAATACACTTTTGTTTTTATCTGCTAAGTACATTAATGAAGGAAATCGAAATGAAAAGAAATGCCATTATAAGGAAAATAACACATCCGGCACTTCTTTTTTCTTTGCCAAAATAAATCGAGTGCTTGGGTACATTTTTCAAAAAAAGCATACGAATTTTCACACATGTATACAACTAGGTATTAATATTTCACAGGTACGCCTACGATCACCTGATTTTTTTCTTTTTGGAATGCATTATATTCGAGCACCTAAATTTTTTGTTGCCTTTCTGTCTCTGGTCAATACATTATATGAGTACTTTTTAGGTTTTTTTTTACCACCTTACAAAGAACGAATTAACGAATTAGTTACCGCACAATATCAATCATACGGGTCTGGTGACCCAAATACTATAATATTTAATACTGCAGACAATATACGTATATCGAGCCGACCGACCCAACACCGTAAAAGATGAGACAATGCACCATATAAAACAACGTATTCTTTGGCACTTTCTCTTCATCGTCATCGTTTTTATATTTTGTTTCAACTTCACCGCGTCCATAATTTTCAAAGGTGCTTCTTGGTCAAATTCATCAATTTTATACAAGGAAATGGTCTCCAACTCCATGTGAATTTTTTTTACAGACAGGGGGCTCAAACCTGGTCATAAAATTTTGAGAAAATTCATCAAACCATGGGCAAATTTTTTTCCCTATTTCGACGCAATTTCGTTGTGCAATATTACACAATATTCCGGCGACATCTGTCCATATTTAGCTGATATTTGATACGAACGGAAAAGGAAATTAACCTCTTATGGTAGCCGGTCAATAAACGTCGATATGAATTTTTTACGAGTTTATTTAATACCTGGCGATATACGATTAGAAACACTTTCACACAATAACGAAGGAAATTTTTATAAATTTTTTTCACGCTTCGGCCAACATGGCGAAATTTCCCATCGGTCGTTGGGCATAACGAGTTGAAAACTTTTGAATTTGTTCCAATACTAATTCAACCAATATCATGACCGGTTCCATCGCCATCACGTATGAAATAAAAAAACCCCATTATTTGTATATAATTGCACAAAAGTGCATGAAGGCGAAAATAAATCTTGTTGGTATGATTTCGTAGCAAATACAACTTGATGGATATAAAAGGAAACATGTCATATACGCTTTGAATAGCAAACTCTCGTCAATAACAAAAGCTGGACAAATTCGCAACATGGACATAGATCGTATTAGCTTTATTCGCGTAACAATTTACCGGATGAATACAATTGGTAAATTTATTTTATACACGTCTAATAAAAAGATGATGGTTAAATGATGACAGCTCTGGAAGTTCATGAAGGTATATATAGGTATAAAGGAGTGTGGTTCTTTGCGTATATGACGAGAAATGTCGATGTCGTTGCGCGGTAATCGACCGTCCAAGTCGGAACGAAATTACTAATCACGTTTCCACACTGGTACTTTTCCCATGATTCGTTTCGAAATGTCATTTGTGTAATAGCAAATATTTATAGCTTCGATGTCGCGTCTGGTCTGCTATAGTATTCCACTCAATGAACAAATAATTCGGATAATAAAACTGCATTACGATAGTGTGAAGATCCGAAGAATATCTGCTTCACAGCAGACGGCATTCTTGGGTCTTTGAACAAGCCGCAACGTCAAGGGAATTCTCAGAGCGATCGGTCGTTGGATTAATTCAGTCTGGCGATTATAGGATTAGCTGATTGGGAAATACGATGACCGATGGTTGGATGGTGGGCAGGGTTTGGTTAGAGGTGAGGGGAAGATTGGAATCGAAATCGAGGCATTGATTATTTACTTAATACCCGGAGATTTCCGTTCAAACTGCGTTGAAAAATTTGTCAGAATTTTTGACTAAAAAGACGTAGGTACCTAAAATACCAAAATATGGCTTAAATTGAGAAAAATTCAATTAATTTTTTCAAAAAATTGATCTTAAATGAAGTATATTGATAAAATATCTTCGAAAGCAAAAGAAATTTTGAAAAAATCAATTGAAGTACCATGAAAGTTGATAGAAATGGGAAAAATGGGTAGAAATTGATAAAAAAAACAATGTTTAAAATTAGGGGAAAATTCATCACAGCGTTTTCCAGTATCATTACAAGTGAAAAGTGGAGAAAATTTGAATAACAGTAGCATAAAAAGTCACATAAAAATCAAGAATTCCATATTTGTTAAAAAAAAAAAAACAATACTTATCCACTATGAATTTTTTAAAAAATTCACACAGCAAAAAATGGTAATTTTCATTTTGAAAAATTTGGAGGCAAAAAGTAGAAATTGATACATTTTTGTTAAAATAAAATAAAATGATGAAAAGTAGCTAAATTGGGTAAAAACACGAAAAAATTCACGCATTTAATAAAATTCAACAACAAAAAAACAGTAAAAATCGTAAAAAATATTACTGAATAACAGCTTTCAAGTTTCTTTAGTAATCAAATTCAAACTATATCCACAAGGTGTTCAAAAAACGTCATTTCTTGTTTCTTTAAAAAAAACTCATTTTCACGAAAAAAAATGAAGTAGGTAAGTACCTATTTCCACGAAAAGACAGAAAAATGGTTTTCAGAAAAAAAAGTACCAACCCATTTTCAAAAAGAATGAAAAAAAAATTGTACTTTTTACTGAAGAAAGGCCAAAAAATATCCATTTTCTTAAAAAATAAGCAACAAACGGAAGTCATTTTCAGGAAAAAAATTTAAATACTTATCCAATTATTTCCCAAGGGGAAAAACAAAGAATGATCACTTTCAGAGAAAAAAAACTAAAAATAGATACTCTATTTTCAAGAAAATCTAGGAAAAACACGGCATTTTTGGAAAAACAAAAATGAAAAAACAAGAAATTTCCAAGAAAAATCTAGAAAAATCACGGTCGAAATATCAAATAATTTTTCGAGTAAAAAACAAACATTTCTCTGGAAAATAAAAAAACTTTAAAAAACTGAACGATTTGTAGAAAAAAAATACTCAATATTTTGATGATTTTTTTCAGTCCTCCGTCTTCCCTCTCTCCATGGCAAACGTGTTACCTATATTTCTCATTGTCCATTTGGGGGAAAATTAAGCGATTCATAACCGAATTCAAGTTGCTGACAAGACGAAAATCAAGAAAAATGCCATTTTTTCTCGATCTAAAACCTGAGCCTATTTTTATAGAATTTGGCAAATTGGTGTTTTTCAATATTTTAATCAGGGTTTGAGACGGATTTTAATTCTTCTGGATTTAAAATTCATAAAATCTCAAAATTAAAATTTTGTATTTTCAAATCTTCTCTCATATCGGATTTTAGATTTCAGATTTGAAATTCCGTTTTTTCAGAATCCCTTATTTTAAAATCCAAGATCTGAAAAAATCTAGCCTCCTCTAATTTCACCAGTAAGTATGTAAACAAAAGAAAAAACAACCTTTTTTTTTATTGTTTTTATGTTCATAAAAATGTAAATTTGCTTCAATTCGATACATAATATTACTGTGAATTTGAAATGAAGCACAATTACATAATTTGAGACTTTTTTTCATCATCATTATTTTGGTGGATTTTGGATTTGAAATTCGCTTCCTGAAAGAATTTTAGATTCGCATTTCAAATCCTATGGTAAGAATGATTTTGAATTTTGGATTTAGAATCAATTTTAAATTTCAAATTTAAAACCCTTTTGCTTCTCTTGATTCTAATAACATTTTACCAGCTCAGTTCGCAATTTTTATAGTTTATCACAATTTATACAACTACATATTTTTCGATGCTTTTCATGGAACTTTTTTGTTTCCATTTTTTTTGTTTTTACAAATTTACAAATTTAATGATCGCTTAGCAGGTTTTGTGCGACTTAATTTGAATTCTCCATATTTCAAACAATTCTGATGTTTTTTAAACATCTAAATTTTTAATATCTCCATAAAATTGTTGACAATTTCTCTTGTGATTTTTTAAAAATGTCTAATAATTTCTTGAACAATTTTTATGCACTTGAGAATCAGTTTTACAATATTTTAAAACTATGCTGACTTGCTGACGATATTTTTAAAATAAATTTTGTAAGTTTAAAATTTTTTTCAAATTTTATCATCAAAAAATAAGCATTTTTTTAGAAATTTCTCGCAGAATTATAAGTACGTGAACGTACATATGAAAAATACATTCAACTTCGGCTCAAAATTTCAAACAAATAATCCTTTTCACCATTCCAAACCGTTATTTAGAAAAAATATACTTAGGAAAATTTTACCTCATTCAACAGGTACTTAATGCCAACAAAATGCAAAAAAATTAAACTCTTCTCCAAAATAATTTCATTTCATAATAAAGTTCGCATACCTCAAATCGTCAGTTTCCTGTTCTCCCATACCCAATTAAATTACCTACAAAACGGTTTGACTTCCTCGACTTCAATTAAAATTCCCTCCTTGATCTGAAAAACATGATCATTTTTTTCCACAAATTTGAAAATTAGGTGCACCGCAGTCAATCATACAAAATATACCAACATCTCATCGAGGGTATTCTCGGTCACTGATTAAAACCTCCTAAGGACGGCACGATAATTAAATCGATTAGAAATGGTTAGCGGAAAAAAATAGGTAAACTCGTATCAAATGATCCAAAACCTATACACAAGCTAACAAGAGATACGAGCTTCTTATTAAGTTAACTGTTCTATGTCCGCTTCTACGTATTTGGTATGAATTTAATGAGTTGCTAGAATACAACGAATACCAAAGCATAAACGAAGCACCGTAATTAAACCTCGAATACGTCGAAACAAAAATTGCCTCAGATTTCGTTAATGTTAAACGTACAAATGGAACAAAAAAATACGTTCTGTTTTTACCAATAAAATCGGTTCGCGGAGTCCGTTAATTTGTATGGGTATTTAAATACCTATGTGGAAGAGACTGACAGTTACGACCGTGGAATCTGACACGTATTTAGGATCATCTCTCGGAGTATTGTTTGGTGTTTGGAAAAAAATACACGGAGGGGATTTCGGATTAAAAATGACGACGTGATAGAAGCTAGTAAAATTTGTGGAAAATGTTTCAGAAATACCATAAATATCACGTCGTTGAGTACATTCGACAAAATAACGGATCAGATTCACAATACCAACACATTTCGAAGATCCAAACTCCTGAAGATTTTCTATTTCTTGTGGGAAGTCAAGAAGACCACTTTACCATAACTATTTGAAGATGTAAAAGCAAGTTTCTAATTACTCGTATGATTTATGTAATTTTTTGTTTTCATTTTCTAAGAAAAAATGTAGGTACATTATGTTACTTAATTTTATAGGCTTTACTGAATAAAGAATTCTGTCTAATGACATTTTTACATGAAAGAAACTAGCAAATCTAATTAGTAGGTAACTGTATTTTATCACCAATTAGGCAGACTGTTGAAAAAAAATTGCCAAACCGAAGCTATATGTTCGTGGAGAGGGGGGATTATCTCAAATTTTCTCAACCTAATTTTTTGAAAAATTCCCTAATATTTTTTCTTCTGTCTGTCCTAAAAAATGACAAAATTTTCATCAAATTTTCCAGCTTCATTTTCAAATTTTCCAACTTTTCAAAATTTTTCCAATTTTAAATTCAATAAAGATGGATTTTGACCGAGAAAAAATTTTCCAATTTACAGCTTTTTAAAAAATTCTACAAAATTTGAATTCTTTAAAAATCATTTTCCACAAAAATTTTCAATGCATGGAAATGATTTTTCTTATTCAATGCAAGACAAAAAGATTTAAGAGTAAAATTGATTTGAAAAGTCTGAATTTTAAAAAATTTTAAAAAATGAATAGAGAAACGTTTAAGAAACATATTGTGTTGAAAAAGTTTTGAAAGAACAACTGAGCTAAACAAACTTTTCAGGGGAAAAATTTGGTCTAAAATTTCGGGGTAGAAAATAAATCAATATTATTAAAAAAGAGAGAAATTTGCTGACTCATATTTATTAGAAAATATAAATTTTTCGACCAACCGTATTAAAAACGAAAAACCAAAATTCGGAGTTTTTTGAGCTATTTTTTTGACTTGAAAAAACTGGATTCTCAATGATTAACTCTTTTTGAAAATTCAATTGGAGATTGTTACCAATTTCCTTGATAAAGATGAAGGGGCAATTTTTTTCCGTTTCTAAATATCTAATTTTCTGGTATGGAAAAATTTCTTCATTTAGAATTCGTACTTTTTTTGCTCTACTTCTTGACTTTCAAAAAAAAAAACTTATGAAAATTCCATTCAAGAAATTTTCCCAGTTTTTTCAATTTTCCTAAATCTAAACTTGGAAAAATTTAGGACAAATTGGGAAAAGTTAGGAGTCCCAACTTACCCAACATTTTGCCATGTTGAGATGGTCTGAGGGGTCCACCCCCTCGATTGGCACGTCTCCGTGCAAAACCGTTACGAGTATTCGTATTTTTTCAAATAATTTTCCGATCACCTCGAGAATACTCCAAAGATACCACGAATGGTTACCTCGTTTAATAATTCACCATTGTTTATCCACCGAGCAATTGGCAAGTTTACATAAAAGAGGTATTTCCAGCCATTATTAGACCATAAACATGAAAGAAAAGCTTACGAGGTACAAAGAACCCGAAACCTTTTCTTATTGACCCAGCGACCTCGAGCTCGAAATTCAACCTAATTTGAGTGGAAAAATCTCAAAAACTAATAATTACCAGCGGATAGATTTTGCCTCGAAAAAATTCACCATTGGTACGTTAATTAATAAATTTTCTCCACTTTCATTGTATGCATTTGTATAGAGGCGAGCCACGAATGTATAATCTTAACGTACTGGGCGATTTCTTTTATTTTTTGTAGCATAATCTTCCATTTGCATAAACGAAAAAAAACCTCCACAGTTACCTATATTTTGGTTTCACTTTCAACCATCGTGTATAATATTGCCACGGATGGGTTTGCAGGGCATTTATAATCCAAGTCGAGTAGGTAAATAATCATTAAAATGGTACGCTTTTGATTTTATGGAATATCTTTTGAAGAATTTAGCGATTATGGCTATAAAATGATCACTTTTCGCCTTGATTTTGTTAATTATACCCGAAAGAAGGTTCGGTATACATAATTTTGTCATATTTGCTAATTAAATCGGCGCGAATGTTTGTCATCGAATGTTTGCCCGAGACTGACTGAAAGTTGCACGTATGATGTTGGAAATTAAATCCATCTTGGTTAATTATTGCCTGTTAGCGACCGCGTATATGCTACCCAGTCTACCTTCACGGTCGTTGTCCTAGCTTCCTCGCTTTCTTCATGTATCATCGTCATCGTTGTCGTCTGAACGTGCGTTGAGATTTTTTTTTTTCATTGCAAACACGATTTATTGTATAGGAAAACTATATAATAGCGTTTAATGTTATATTAATGCGTTTAATATTTTCATCTTTACAAGTAATCAGAATCGCCGTTAGTTTTTTATTCAAGTATTTGTGTGTGCTATTTAGAATGGGTACTGGGCAGTTGGGGAGGATCATTGGTAGCCATGTAGAAGTAGAGCCGACGAGTATAGTACGTGGTTCTAATTGCACAGGAATAGAATAGAAAACCTGTAGCCTTGTGAATGGTGTAATTTAATGGCGAAAAATTGAAATTAAATTGTTCCTAGAAATTGATAAATGAAAATTTCATAAATGGTTTGTATTGTGTGATGTGTGCCTTGGTTATGAGGTGTTTTGTTGGAAGAAATTCAGATTTCGGAGGAAGACGGGAGGGGAACTAGGTATAAAGATGTTTGAGCTATTTTACTGATTTCTGATGAAGGTTTAGAAATCAGGAAAAGTAAATAATGACAATTCAAGATCAAGATCAAATTTTTGAAGAAAATAAATAAGATTACCATTTTTTGGGACATAATGTCCTATCTAAAAAGAAATGAAAGAGAGAATAAGACAAAAGGTAGAATGTATTCTCCTTGCACTAATTAGTAACACCTTTCAAGGATATGTGTCGAATAAAATATTTGATCATGAAATCTCAACTCAAAAAAACAAAAATGAATTCGAGAAATTTTTGAACAGAATTGACTTGGCCATCTTAATTTTTGGAGAAATAAAACTTTGAATGTTGAAAATATGGAATCAAAATCAGCTCAAATTATTGAAATGAGCTCTGGAAAAGTATGTAGATATTCATAAGAAACAAATTGAGCAAGATTTTTTTGTTTCGAAGAGAAGATTGATAATGAAAATGTGAAAGAAGAAACTCGAGAATGCAAATTATGTCCTTTTTGAAAAATTTTCATCCCCAAAATCATCCCAATCTTTTCTTAATTTTTGAACATAATAATTTCCCAAGCTTTTTTTCAAAATTTTGAGTTCGAGATGAATTTGGGACGAATTTTCATCGTGAAATTCATTTCAAGCCTATTTTTGATTTTTTTTTAGCCTTGGATGAACTTGGGATGAATTTTGATCCCAATAATTTCCCAAACTGCTTTTCAAAAAATTCTGAGTTCAAAATAAATTTGAGACGAATTATCATCTTGAAATTCATTTTCAAGCATATTTTTGATTTTTTTTTTAGCCTTGGATGAACTTGGGATGAATTTTGATCTAAAGAATTATCCCAATCTGTTTTTCGAACTTTTGAGTCAGGAATGAACTGGACATGAATTTTCATCTCAGTTCAGTTTTTTAAGCCTGACTAAGATGAATGTGAGAGACTTTTCATCCCAATTTTTTGAATTTTAAAACCTGAAATTTGGGACGAACTTTCGTCCCAATATTTATCCCGAAATTAGGTATCTCAATCCTGCCCTCGAAATTTTTTAGCCTGGAATGAATTTTGAGATGAATTTTCATCCCAACGACATTCATCTCCAGCTGATTGTAGAATTTTTGAAAAATGATGACTGAGACAATAATCCAGGCAATAAAAAGAATAAAAAATGCAACATCAAGTACTACTGTCTTTGAGAATGTTATAACCAATTCGAAATTTAGAATTTTACCAATCTTGAAATTTAGAGAAGGATGAACTTCAATGAAGGAACATTCATGATAATTTTTAAAAAAAATTCAGAATTTCTGTACAATTTTGTTTGATATTTTCGAGCAGAAATGTCTAAAAATTCTACCCTTCCTTCCACTTCAATCGAATCCGCTTAAAATCAAAAGGAATTGAATTTTTTTTCTCTTCAAAAAAAAAATGAAAAATAGTATTATCTTTCATTAATTTGAGTTGATTATTACTTCAAAGGTTCATGAAAAATCATTATTTTCTAAGATGAACTAAAAAATTTGAAAGAATTAAAATTTTCTAATGATTTCATTGAAATCGCGACTCAGGCATTGTAAAAAAAAACTCTGTTTAAATCCAGAATTCTGAACTGATTTCAAATTTTATAAATGAAATTTGGTTAGTCGTACACAATGAAAAAAAAAATCAGAGTTATTCGACTGGAACAGATTCATTTTTTCAGAAGAAATTGTTAGAAGACTAAAAGTAGATAGGAATTAGGTAGATGATTTTTTCAATAAAAATGTAAAAACCAACAATTTCGTTCATTAAACAAGAAAAAATAATGAAAATCAAAGTTCATTATTTTTTGAAGATAGCTTGTTTTGAACATAGCACAACACTAAAGCAGGTGAGTTCAAGGATGGTACCCTTGAGTACAGAATTCTAAGTTGATTTTAAATTTTCATGTGGATATCAATTCTAGAAAATTTTGAGAAATTTCCTATTTTAAATCAAGAAAATTCAAGAGAAAAAAATTGATTTGAACAAAAAAACGTTTAAAAAAATTCTACACGAATCGAGAATTTTTCACTTTTTACCACCTCCTCCTCACCCTCGCCACAATAGCGCCATATTTGAAGGGATTTTCTCCGCGTTTTTGATGCCAATGCCATATATTTTCACAATTTTAGCCTCTTCTTTTGTTTCTTCACTAATATAAACATTTATATCTTAATTTGAATAATTTTCGTAAAACTTCAACCAATTTTGACATTATTTACCTACGTACAAGTAAGTTTGACAGATTTGTGAAATTTTAAAACAAGTTACGTAGGTATTAAGTATCGAGTAATCTTTCAACAGTTTTTAAGATATTTTGAATAAATTCACACAATTCATCATTATCAGCAATGATGACTTTTTATGACAGCTTTAGCGTTCTGAATTATTTAAAAAATTTTAAATTCCGAATAGAAATGCATAGGATTTCTTTTCAAAATTTCTACAGCATCCTTCCATTTAATTTCACAAAAAAACTTGACTTCAAAAAAAAATCAAAGCCATAAAAAATGAAGAAAAAATGAACATGATGTATGCAGGTGAGAAAAATCGTAAAGGTTGATTAATGATTTCAAGAAAAATTCAAAATTTTGGAACTTTTGAGCCAAATACAGTACTTTTTCAGCCTTTTTCGTCATTTTGTCCTTCAATGAACACACAGAATGTGTTGGAAATTTTGGCAAAACCCACGAGTACCTACCTATAAATTTTACATCAAGCTTTCTAGGTTACAATAACACATCATGATACTAGGATTCTGCCCGAAGAAATCTCCACTGAAATAGTACAAATGTTCGTAATGAATCACCTCGCAGTCTACCAGCTTACACTTTCAATCCGGTACAGAAAAGGTGAAATTGAACACACAGTCATATTAGAAAATTAATTCAATAGTTGGATGAATTTACAGTATCGAGAATTCGAATACAGACATTATGCGGTTATCCGCAGCATGCTATCGGTATTTTAGGCGAATTGAATTAGATACTCTCGTTGAAAAATATGATCGGTATTTGGGCATTGACGTCATGTCATGTCACACGTCCAAAATGCACGCGAAAGGATTAACGAACTCGAAAACATATCGTACTCGGTACACATAATACGAGCAATTGAAATAATTACGAAACGTAGGTCGCGTCGCGACGCCGGTCTAACCGTTGCTTTCGAGCATCGGGTCGGCAGATTCCGCGAGGCCGTGGCCAGCACCGATGGCATTGTCCGCGCAAATACCTCAAGCTACTGACCTGCATTCGGTAATAAAAAGTAAACACGAGTTGGAAAATATTTCAAAACTCGTAACTTACTTTTGAAATAATATACGAGATAGTGGCACCGGGTTAATTAATGCGCCGGTAATAATTTTTCAAGTAGCAGAGTCATGAATATGGCATGCTGCGTCTTAAAAGCTTCGTTTAAGTCGATACGAGAGTGCGTAAGGTGAGGCGCGATACCAAATAGGAAATAACTAACCGAAGAAGATGAATGGCAAAAATGAACGCCGGACGGGAAAACGATTATGCAAATATTAAATAGCTGACCACATAATTCAGCGTTTGAACCGGTTGTTCCCACTTACCCATAAGTGTTTTACTATGTAATATAACAGGAACCAGATATGTAAATGATGAACTCTAATGATAGAAACGCCATATACCGGCGACCGGCGGCGTCTTCTCCGGACCGCGCGTTCTAAAAATGTAATCACGTTTATTGACTATGCGATTGTTTTATAAAATCCAGTTCACTTTTAGGCATAGGTTCGCGTCCGCTGTAAATGTACAGCGCTTAATTACGTTCGAGATTGTTTTTTGCGGTCGGGTACCGTAAGCGATAATCATTTGTTTGTAATGCAACGACCTCCTGGAAATTATGGTAAATTTATGCGTGTAGTTTTTAACTAGTTCCTATACGTGGAATTTTTCCGCTGATTAGCGGATATTTCTTCGTTTCTTTCCGATGGCATGGTTCATCGTGTCTCACACAAGTTGGATACGAAAACGTGATTTATGACAATAGGTGTGATGCTGCTTTAATGTATCAACCTAGCTATCTCGCATTAGCATAAAATGTTGGAAAAAAATAGCTATACTTGATACCGTTTGTTAGGGGTCACTATTTTGGCAGCAGGGGAAATCGAAAACTTCTCAAAAATATTAGGAATTAGAAAAATTAGGAGTTAGGAATTTATAAGAACTGAAATTTATCAAGCAAAAAAATTTTATACTTGACATAAAAAAATCTTGGGAAGTTTTATTATATGTGACCTTCCAGGAAAAAACCGACCTTCTGTCCGAAAAAAATTGAAAAAAAAAAGTGTCCCAATCAATCCAAAACCATGATTATCATTTGTTTTGGATTGATTGGGACAATTTTTTTTTTCAATTTTTTTTCGGACAGAAGGTCGGTTTTTTCCTGGAAGGTCACAATAATGGGTAGCGCATTTCTTTTTACCAGCCATAGAAAGATACAAAAAATTAATTTTGATTTCCGTTAGATTATTTTTTTTCAATTTTTGATGTGAGACTATATAAATTCCTTAGAAAAGTTGGAAAATTGTAAAAATTAGATAAAATATCCAGATTTTTAACAAAAAGTCAGATTAGATGTATTTATTGGACACTATTTTCAAATTGACTTTTTTTTTTAGAGGATCAATGTCCAAATAACGAGGTTTCAAGGATACAATGTTCAAATAAACGTTTTTAGGACAAGATGTCCAAATGAATGTTTTTAGGACACGACGGACGTCCAAATTCCAAAACATTACACCGGTCTACACGATTTTTGTTTCTGGGTGCTCATTGTGAAATTTGGGTTACTTTTATGTAACTAATGAACGAAAAATTTTTTTTTGACCAAAGTTTGCTATGGGGGGGGGAGGGCAAAAAACTGATTTTTCGAGGGCAATAAGCCTGAGCATTACAAAAAAATTGATTTTTTTTTTGGACTCATCTTATGGAAAATTTTACGACAAATCCAATACCGCAAACCGCAAACCTCCATCTCTTTTAGAAAAAAAAATTACAGCTCATTCTTTCCAAAATTCTGTGAAAAAATCACATTTTTGTGCCTTTCTCACGAAAAAATGAAATGTGATTTTTTCACAGAATTTTGAAAAGAATGAGCTGTAACTCTAACTTTTTTTCTAAAAGAGATAGAGGTTCGCGGTTTGTGGCATTCGATTCGCCGTGAAATTTTCTACAACTCTCATCATGGTCATTATGGCCTTAAAACCCTTATATTTTTCTCAAATTTCACTTTTTTACGAAAAATACCCCAAAAAATACGATTTTTTCACAGAATTTTGGAAAGAATGAGCTGTAAATTTTTTTCTAAACGAGATGGAGGTTTGCGGTTTGCGGCATTGGATTTGCCGTAAAATTTTCCATAGGATGAGTCCAAAAAAAATTTTTAATTTTTTTTTGTAATGCTCAGGCTTATTTCCCACGAAAAATCAGTTCTTTGGCCGCCCACCCCTCAAAGCAAACTTTGGAAGCCAGGATTGAGCAAGGTGATGTATTTTGATGTCTTTGGCATGAGATCCCAGAAACAGAACTTTTTTTTGTCGACCTGTGGTAATGGGACATGATGTTCAAATAGGTTTTTTTTTCTTAAGAGGACCAACGTCCAAATAATGGGGTTTCAAGGACACTTGACAATGTGTAAATTGCTTTTTTTTCAAGAGCACCACGTTGTCTTCGTATATTCCCCTTTGTCTTCTTATCTTAAAACATTCAAGGATCGACGTTTTTAGGACACATGTCCAAAACATTTATGGAACATGATGTTCAAATAGATTTTTTTAGAGGACAAAGGCCAAATGAACGTTTTTGGAACGCAATGTCCGAGTAAACATTTTTTGGGGCACGATGTCCAAATTGTTTCTTTTTTTTAAAAGGACCAATGTCCAAATGGATATGATATATGGAACACTCCAAATAAACGAGTTTTGGGACACAATGTCCAGATGAATGGATTTGTAGCACTAGCACAATGTTCAAAATGTTAATGGGACACACAATGTTCAAATTGTGTTGTTTTTTTTAAAAGGACAATTTTCCAAATGAATTGAGTCGAAGTGGAAACGAGTGTTGCTAAAATTTGTAAATGCTCGAAGGAACCTAATTAACAGAATAATTAAGAGGTGATGCCTGCCTATTTTCCGAAAATGTGACCCTGCCGTAAAGAAGGGACCTTGTGTAAAAAAAAACGATGTTTTATTTTTATATGTTTGGTTCAGATTTGGTGTCATTTGGATAAAAAACGTGAAAAATGAGACATTGATTTTTTTACACTAGGTCCCTTCTTAACGGCAGGGTCACAAAAACAGATACAAATTTCATATTCAGGTATTTGAAAAGAAGTTTTGCTCCCTCATTTTTAAAATCCTCAATTATTAAAATTTCAAGCGATTCTGGGTCAATTTTCTGAATACAATTTCATTTTCGATCGAATTTTCGAATAGAAAAACTCGTAAGTAGAAAGTATATTCTCAAAATCAAAATATTTTCCCGAATAAAATTTTACCCTAAAGTTGAATAAAAGTACGAGAATAATAATTTCTAATCCAGAACAAAATGAAAAAAAGTTAGGCTTTCTAGTTGATTGCAATGTTAACCTCACATGAAAATTTTCAACCATTATTCCAAATTCTAAAATTCTACCAAAAAATCAATAGGATTTCCATAAATACCATTTTTCGTGGTTCGAACCATAGATTAACAATTAGTTGCCTTTTTAAAAACAGAATTTACACATGTACTTTGAAAAATTGGAATCTCGAATAAAAAATTGAAAAAAAAAGGAAAAATTAAGTAGGTACTAACTTACATCTGATTCAAAAAAATTGAAAAAATATCAGTCAAAAATTTTCAATTTTTAGTCACCTTCCTCTCCCTCCTCCCATACAATGTCAAAAATGATTCTTTTCCATTCGGAATCAGGATTGAAATTTTCTCTTGGAAGAGAAAGAACAAAATGAACGTGTAATGCCAATTTTTTTTACCAACTCCATTCTACAAATCGTCTCTCTTTGAATAATTGATTCAATATGACAAACTTTGCTTGTTTTTCAGACAAAAAACTTACAAAAATTCAATGTTAAGATCAATCTTGTATGATTTTTCTCAATTTTTCAACAGTCTAAAAAGAAATTTCAACCATTCATCTCAGGTACCTATACTTACATGCCAAACCTTGTAACACCTGGAATTACGCAAATAGGCAAAATTCACACACGATTTTTTGTGGGAAAAAATTGAAAAAAAAAATCATTAACAAAAAATAAAATACCAACGAAGAATTCTTTCCGCCCCTCTGTCATTAGAAATACTATGACACGATCACCGACTCGAACTCCAATAAAACCCAATATTAATCAATTTTCTAAACGATCCAGACACGAAACTATCATTGAAACCCAAAGACCTTTCAACCTTGGCATTATACCTATATCCACACCTGTTATGCACGAAACAGTTAGGTTATCGAACAGACCGAATAAACCAGAAATAAGAATACCTGGCATAATTGATACGTATAGAAGAATACACCACACTACTCGAACTTGGACCATCGAGAGCTCTCCTCCGTTTTAAAAAAACACATCAACCCAATGCCCAAAACTGATTATACCACCTGCTCGGATAATTATTGGAAGTCGAGTCGGAAAACACGATAAAATCATCGAGAATTTCGACGTTTTCGGCGTATAAACATAAAGTAAAAATCGTGACATAATCTCGTTAATCTCGATCACGTTCGGAGGCAAAAAAACTCATTCGAGGCGATTTTTACGCTCTTCCGTAACATCGTGTCTGAGGCCTGTTCGAAAATGATGAAAAATCGATAAACGGATTGCAAAAAGAGTAAAAAAAATCATATACCTGTATCGAGATGGATACTTTGTTCCATAAACAATCAACAGGCGGTCTTTAACCCGACCTGACATTGCAACCTATCACCGTAGAAAGACGCAGACAAGCCCGACAGCGAGAAGTTTTAGCATCTCTAATGCAGCATCGGATTTAGATACAGTTCCCTCGGATCTATCTGGGATGGGATTGGAAAATAACGCGATGCAACCTTCAACTTGATTCCTGTTACAGCGGAATGCGGTTCGCATCGATGTGTAAGGTAACCGTAGGTGGTTCCCAATTCTCTTGGAAAAAATTTCACCCGATCGAGAGGAGTAAAAGAGTACACTGTAAGGTACCTATGCCAACGTGCACACGAAAGCACACCGCAGAAAAAAAGAGAAGTATGCGTAACCTAGATAATTATACGACCGGTCCGGTCCGGTCGCCGGCTCACCATTCTTTTACATAATAATTACTATATCGCCAGAGCGCCCGGCGTTGCATCTTTTTATTCTTTTTCGTAGGTACGGTGCTTAATTCACGACCACGATGGTCCAATAAACGTCGGAAAAAACACCAGCAAGAAAACCAACGGTAAAATCGACAAGTTGACGCGTTCTGATCGTAGTAGCGGAAATGTCAACGCTTAAGCCAGCCAATAGTTTTGCTTGATTGAGTTATTTAATAAGTATGACCCGTTTTGTTAATTTTTCTCCAATAAATTGGAAAATATACGAGATGCGGTTTTTGTAGGCCTAACAAATCTCGCAGCATCGACGACAATGAAAATACGACGAATCTTCTCGAGAGTTATTATAATCTCGCAGCAGATCTGTACAGAGGAAAGAGATTCCTTCCCCATCAGACTCTAGTTTTTTTACAAGGGCTCGTGAGGGCCCATTAGGACTGAAAAAAAGGAGTTGTCTCATCATTTCGAGGACCCCCTCATATTACGAAAATTTGGTTTATTCACGTCGCGAATTTGAGTTTTTGAATGGATGGACTTCAGATTCGGATTTGGAAGGTCAAAACACCATTATTTCGGTACTGCAGTCGAAAAATTTGGAAATGTCAAGTTTTCCCCCTTCTCTCCACAGACTCTTTTTTTAGGACAAAATGAACCAAAGAAATGGATTTAGAACCATACCACCCCCTTCAATATCAAAGGCTCTGGTGTGGTAGGAAGGTCATTTGGCCTCTAAGGGGACTTGATCAAAATCGATTTGTCCTTGTACTCTCTTATTTATAAATCAGCGAAAATTTTCGAAAATCACTGAAAAACAGTCAGAATTGCAGCACAGGAGAAAATCAGTGGAAAATTTTTCATTGAAAACAAATTAGTAAAAAAATTTTCACTGAAAACAAAATCAGTGAAAAAATTTTTACTACACTGAAAAAAAATAAAATAAAATTTATCCAAAAAAATAATAACATGTCCCAATTCTCAAAATAGGTAAAATTTATCATTTTTTTTGAATAAAATTTATTCTTTTTGGTAAAATTTATTCATTTTTTTTGACAAATTTTATCATTTTTTCTGATAATAAATATTATTTTTTAGAACAAATTTCACCTATTTTGTGAATTGAAACACGTTATTATTTTTTTGAATACATTTTATTATTTTTTGACTAAAATTTATTATTTTGGTAAAATTTATTAATTTTTTTGATAAAATCCATCTTTTTTTTTGATAAAATTTATTATTCTTGGGGTAAAATGTATTCATTTTCATAACTTCTGTTTTTTCCGTGTAAAAGTTAATCAATAAAAAAATGTTTCGCTAAAACAAATTAATGAAAAAATTTTCGTTAAAACAAATATTAGTGAAAAAATTTTCAGTGAAAACAATTTAGTGAAAATTCACTGAAAAATCAATGAAATTCATGAATTAAACTGAAAAAGCAGCGAAAATTTTTGAAGCAGTAAACTTTGCTAGTTTTTCCTGTGCTGCAAATCTGGCTTTTCACTGATTCAGAATGAGAGATTGGTAGGTCATTTTGGGGCTCATGAGTGAATTTTCATCTCGCTCCTGAGAGACTGGGGTCCCAAAATACGTGATTTCAAGTTGGAAATTCCACTTCCGCAAGTTTTCAACCAATTTTCGTTAAACTTGGCACGTACGTAGAAGTACTAGAACGGAGTACACTGAAATTCTTTCAGATTTTTCTAACCACTTTAAATTTTGAATTGAACTTAAATGTCTCGAAATTCACTTTTTCAGTTTTTTCGCCATGAAAAATCAGCGAAAAAAGCAAATTTTGAAACTTCCAGCAAAACTATTGCAAAAAGGATGTTTATCGGAGTATTTTTACCTGCAGAGCACGAATATGGAATTAGTTTTTTCATTAGGCCATTTTTTCTCGTAAAAAACGCTCAAAATTTGAAAATTTTGCTAAACGAGAGATTTTCTGCAATTTTTGGACCTCAGTTGAAAGAAATGGCCAAAACCGAATAGGTACACAGCAAAATTCCGCATAAAAAACATTTTTTAGTAATTTTTCCAGGGTGGTCGCTCTTTGTTTAATAACGTGTTTTTTTTCGACTGATAACTTCAAACAGTCGAAATAAACATGGAAAAGTGCACTAAAATTTATGAAAAAATATCTGCAATATTGTGCCAAGGAACAGAAAATTTCCTTTATTTCCGTTGGAGTTGAAAATTCTTGAAAATAATTCAGTGAAATGGCCATAACTCTGAAAGGGAGGTGTGGTTGGAATCCAAAACTTTGTGAAAATTTTTTTCTAGTCAATATACATCACTCAAAGCATTGAAGCCCCTTATCCAGCCCATAGATTAAGAATACTACGTATTCTTAATCTATGATCCAGCCATATCCTTTTTTCATGTATTTCATACCTCTCAGAATTTTTTCAGATTTTTTCGAGCTGTTTCGTAAAATTAGGTAAGGTGCAGTGGGGTAATTGCAAACCACTTTTTGATTAGTGCCACTTTGTCAGTTCACTGTGACGACCCCATGGCACCAAACAATCCCAAATTTCTGTCACATGAACTTCAAGGGGTTCTCTGTTGGTGGAAAAAATTTTGTATCGTTTCATTCACACCTTTGTGAGATAATGAAATTTTAAAATTTTGAAATTTTAAGTTTTGAGTTTACCCCGCCTGGGGTAAATGCAAAGTCGTACATTATCTCGGAGGGAGTTCATTTTTTTTCAATTCTGATTGAGAAATCGAAATCTACATAAAATTTACTATCTGTTTACATGTTCATATCCGTTTTTTGATCAAGTTTTGTCCGAGTTGGAGAATTCTATTACAAATCTCTTAACGTTTTTAATGCCTATAATAAATGTTCTTTGGTGGCCCAATATTTTTTTTTTTGTAGTTTCGGACCATATTTTATTTTTAAAAATTGAAAAAAAAATTGGGGTAAATGCAAAATCATAAAAAAAATCGAATTTGCAATTGCCCCGACTACATGTTTTTTGGGGCAATTGCGAAATCGCATATTTAAGGCTTACGAGATAAAATTTTTAAAAAATCAATGGTCCTACCTCAAACTTACATGCCTTCTAATAATTAACACGCAGAAATCGATTCGAAAAACTATTTTTTAATTTATTTTGGACCACATTGAAAAAAATGCCTACAATTTTACTTTGGAGCTATTTTGACACTTTTTGATAAAACCACTTCCAGAGAACACATGCGCTCACCAATTTTGTTCCTGTTGGGTGAAAATATAAGGAATAGAGGTACCTTGATGTACAAAAAGACCGTGTGGTCAAATATTATTTTTCTTGGCCTCCAGCAGCTGATTTTGCAACTACCCCAGTTTTGCAATTACCCCACTGCACCTTACTGATTTTTATTAATTTTTTGCATTAAATTCTGAGAGGTGTAAAATAAATTGAAAAATTTTGGAAAATGAATTATTTTCCTGCCCGTTACAAAATTTTGTCCCTTAGGAAGATATGAAATTTTCAAAGTCCAATTCAAGGTCATTAAAGCGATTAAAAAATAAAGAACTCCTTTCTAATATGTACTTTTACCTCTAAGTGCCATGCTTGAAAAAAATCTGTAGAAAACTCGCAGAAGTAGATTACGTATTTTGGGGCCTCAATCCCCCAGGGATGAAATGAAAATTTTCTCAAAAGTTCTAAAATCATATTCCATCCAGAAAAATCGAATGACATAAACATTTTAATCAAGTTCCACCAGGGACCACATGACCTCCTCACTACCCAAGAGCTTTTCAGAATTTGAGCCTCCAAAATTTTTATGAGGACCAGTGCATGTCGTATAGACATTCGAAAGACTTTTTTTTTACTTTACATACTTATTTCTCGTTAGGTCTTGACATGATTTTCTCTGCACGACCCTGCCTCACAGGTACTTTGCTACCTACCAACACTTCATCAAAAGACAACCTTTTATCATAAATCTCACCATCATAATACACCATTTTCCAACCCTATAACAACATAATGCTCACTCCAACGAGCAAAAGCGCAATATATTATCAGAATAATGGTAAATGAAGGTATAAAAAAAGTCATACATCACAATCTCTCCTGTCTCTTATTCAACTACCAGATACTCATCGAATTATTTATGGGCTTATATAGATACTGAAGAAACACAATACCCGGTGTAGGTCTAGGTGCAGTGCATACAGAGAGTGAATATAGCGCCAAATGTTATTTTCTTATTTTAACAACAAAACCTCAATCTGGTTTCTAATATACAGTCATTCTATGTACCTATATCTCATAAGACGAACACGTGTGCTGTTTATGTAGGTGCGAGTATAATTTTTATATTAGAATTGGTAAATTTACGTGTACTACGGAGAATTTACACTGACCTGTTGGTTCGTTTACGTTGTTGTTTCGCTCCGCCGACGATGAGGCCCAGAAAAGTAGGCCAAGCGCTATCATATGCCACGCCAGTGCTGTCATTTTGTACAATTTTTATCTTCGGTTTATGCCAGTTTCACGCAAATTTAATAATCATTCCGAGATTTTCATTCGTGGCAGTCTGAAACTGAAATAAAACAGGTGTTGATCTATTTTGCAGTAGGTAATGGAATGTGGTTGAAGGGTGATGGAGAGGTCAAAGTTGATGGTTTTGGAACATGGAACGCATAGAAGTTTGAATGAATTTGAACAAATCTCCATTTTTTCCCCGTCTCATTCCCTTTCCCTTTCCCTTTCCCCTCTACTTTCAAGACTAAAAAGATCAAAGTCGCCAATCATAATGAACAATTTCATAAGCCATTATTGAAAAACTAAATTTTCAAAAATTGAAACTTATACTTTGGTACCTGTTTCAGTGGAGAAAATTTATTTTTTGGTCCGAGTAGATTTTTTTTCTCTCTTTTTTTCAACTAAAAACAAAAATTTTCTAAATTATCACTTTCTGAGAATTCACCGATGCAATTTCAGTTGATTTTTACGATTAAAATAAAAAACAATTTTTCATTATGAAGAGAGTGCAAATTTGGCCCATCAATTTTCGTTTGGCCAATTTTTACTATAGATCTAACTTTATCAATATTTTTTGTTATTTGTCTATGGATGAAGGAGAAAGAATCACTCCAAGCAGTTTGAAATCTTTCAATTAAATAAATAGATAAGTATACCCATCTAAATATTTTTTTTTATTGCAAAGGTTTTTCTAGGAGGGGGGGGGAGCATTCGAGAATTCGAGAATTTTGAGGAAAACACAATCTGAGCTAGGGTAAGGCAGGTGCTATTCATAATCTTTTTTGAAAACGCCCTATTTTAATGTTTTTACCTAATTATATCGAAAAGGCAAAGGCAAAATTGATTGAACACATTTCATATTTTCAAAATTTCAAAAATATTATACCTCTTGATAATGTAAAGAAATGTATGCACTATTTCACACATTTTGAGAAACAATGTTAATTTTAGGCTTTTGCCTCGATCTTAATTTTCAAAAACGTATGAAAAATAGTAAAAATCCTTTAAAAAATGAACATTTTTTTGCTCACACTTTCTTGTATCTTAAAAAATGAGGTTTCCTTTCTCAAAAACCATTATGTTTTTTTTTTCAATTTTTCATTTTAAAATAATATTTGAAAAGAATGATAGGTAGTTAGGTACCTACTTGCTTAAATGCGGAAAATCGAATCGCATGGTATGGACTGGAATTAAGAGAAGGGGTATGAGCTCGTATTTTGAAATAAAAATACGTATAATTTTTAAAAATTTTGAACTCTAAATGAAAATTTTAAACAATTTTTCCTTTAAAAAATTTTGCCAGATCAAAATTGAACCAAAATCATACAAAATTTTTAAACAAAAGAGAAAAACACCAAAGTAGAATAATGTTTTACAGACACAAAGTGCTTCAAGAAACAGATGGAATTGAAAAAAAATCTTAAATCTGATCTTGAAGAACAATAAACTGATGAAAATAAATTTCATATTTTTCCTCTCGAACTGATTCTCATTAATTTTACAAAAAAAAAATCAATTTTTTAAAAAACAATTCGAAAATCTTAGAAATTTCAAAACGAAATTCCAGTTTTGGGGCATCTCTGATTGCTTTTGAACTGTTATAATTTTTAATTCTGAATTATACATAATTACCTAATTATTTTTCCACCTGGAAAATGAAGCGAGGGGAGGGGATACCCATCGCTCGAGTGACCTTTACTTCGTACCAAATTACGATTACTTGAAACAAGATTTTCATATTCACAAAAAATCAGATAAGTAATATGCTCGGCTAGAAAGTGTAAGGATAACATATTTTCAACACCCCCTCCCCCCATCTCCTGGAAGTACTAACCTTCAAAGTTCAACTTTAATTTTTCAGATATTCACAAAAGTACTTTCATACAATAATAATAGAGAATTGAAAAAAAGCAAAGTAATCTTGGGTGAGAGGGGGCGGTACCAGTGGGTAAAATTTGGATCCATGAAGAATTTTTTCAAACTAAAATGTATTTTCTTTCATTTTCTCGATTTTATAACTTCAAATGCAAAATTTCCCCAATTTTTCTACCAAGAAATCATCGCTTTCAGAGTTTTAAATTTGGTCTTTTTAAAACCGGACCAAAATTTTACAATCAATTTTTCGAACTTCACAAAAAACTAGTAGAATAATACCAATTAAAGAGCCGATTGAATTATAAATATTGCCGACAAAATCGAAAGTTCTTGTAAGACGGATTTGATTAATTTCATTTTCTTGACCTTTTGTTATATTCTGGACTCCTGCGGAGAGGATCTCGATAGAAATCAATTAATTGTGCGGCTCATCGACGAGTGGTTTTTACGTTTGAGGTTTGAACAATTGGGAGACATATCCGTAAAGAGAGTAGGTACATGAATATTTTTATGTAATATTTCGTTAGATTTATCAATGAGAAAATTTCAAAATTTTATTTTGAATTCAGATTTTTTGTGAAAGAAGGGGAAGGAAGGATATTTATTACAGATACCTATTTGAAAAAAATTAGCCAGAATTTCAAAAATTTACATTTTTAAGGCAAATTCAACTAAGTATGCAATTTATTTGATATTAGTTCAATTGTCACTTCTTCCACTCTCTCCTCAGATATCAAAAATTTTGAAAATTTGAAACCGGTTCAAAAATAATTTTATTAATTAAAGCGTAAAATTTAAAAAAAATGATAAAATAAAATTTCGGCATTATAATGAAACAAATTAATCGAAATTTTAATAAAATGTTTAATTCAAAAACAAATCCTATATCTCAAATATTTGCTGACGAAGCAACAATGTATCATTATACAGACCTTCCAATTCCAATACAACGACCTGAAAGATGCTTCAAGTTCAAATTCACCAAAATACTCTCAAACACGTATCAATAAAACATTAATTTACCTGCAATTATCGACAGCTTTCTCGAACACGTAATAAAATAAACCACACAACATCGTTTACAACGCACACACAATTTTTATAAAAATGTCGATCACTCACAAAAACACAAATAAAATTCTCGATTTAAAAAAGTCACAAACTCTGTCAAAAAAAACCGTACTTAACCCCGAAAAAATTCCATACACAGTACAAAATAAGTCAATTTACCCGAAAAATTTTTCGCACTGGCACTACCTATCGTTCAAGTCTCCGTACATCAACTGAACTACATTATCGAACCAGCCGCACAAAACGTAAACGCGCCTTCTTTACCTTTCTTTCGCATCGTCCGGAACGTACGTATTATCAATACGATAAATTAAATGCAGTTTATCAGGTGTACCAACATTTAGGAAAAAAACGCCATCGCTGGAGGAGCTGGAGAATTACCTGGAGATTATTACAGAAACGTAAACAAACTTTTAGGATTATGCTTGAAGCAGTTTCATCGGGTCAAGGTATTATACCGTTTGTCGATGGAATGCTGAAATGGAGTTAAAATCTCTAGTCTTTGGTATTTTTTAATTTTATTTTTTTATCGTTTAATTACACGTTTTGATATGGAAGTTGACGCGCCTTAATTTGATACATTCGAACGAAAAAGTCAATTTAAAAGTTTACGAGAAGAATATAATTTTAAAAAATAGGTTATTTCGACTTGATTCGGAATTGGGTTTGCTTTCTGCAAGAATTGATCAAATCTTCTCATTTTTATTGCAGTTATTAAAAACACGCCGAAGTAATTGTTAATACGACGCGTAGGAAATAAAATTTTACAGTTAGAAAATTCCTGACTAATTTTTACGTGCCTAGAAGACTTAATAATGCATGAGCCTAAAGACCTATCCATTTAGGTGGGTATTACCTATACCTACTCTCTTTTGGCGAACTTTTGATCCTGCTACCGGTTACAATTATGACAGATGGGGGTAAATGGTATAATAAGGAAATACTATAGAAAGTTTGATTACGATTAATGCGTACTGAAGGTAGTGGGTACGTTGTTTGGATGACTAACGACGTTGTGTAATATTAGATCCGTTTTCAAATTATTAAATAGTCCACAACGTCATTCTTTGTACCGGTTACGTATATTTATGTATGTACATTGATTTGTTCACCTTTTCTTTTCAAGCCAGTCATTCATGGTTTTTTTATGACCGAAAAAATTATAAATATTATTCGTACTGTTGAATAATTTGACCGGTTTGTAGCAATTTGACATGGAATAAAATTCACGTCACGGAATGGCAAGTCCTTTGAGAATTTTTTCCTTCATATGAAGTATTTCAGATCCTGTTTCACGTAAACATCGCGATATTATGAATTGAAAATGCAAACAAATTAAATTCTAATAGAGAAGAGAGTTTATTCTAGTTGCATGGAAATTTTTTCTCTTGCGTGAAATTTGGCACAAAAAGTATGATTTATTTTTTTGTAAAAGTAAATTATCAAAAATATTTAGTGGAAATCTTTGTAATTTGATTGAATAGAAATAGGCTTACTAAGTAGAAGAGTAGGCCACCGAGGTCTTAGAACCAAATTTTGAGCAGTCCAAGCTGATTATTTTACCTACCAGATAATTCCAATTTTTTGGGGAAAATCGAATTGAAAATGATCGCAATAGAGAGTTAATTACGACGAATTGGGTGTACTTGGATGTAATCGTGTGCTACTGGTAAAAGTGTTGGATGAATATGTTGCCTATCTTTGAAATTAAAGGGGCCGATCACTATTTTAAAAAATGTCACCGCGAATTTAACTCTTAATCACGAGGAAATTGAAAAATTGAACAAATTTCATCATTATGATTTTTTGCCCACAAAAATTCGTTCATTGTATCTGAAAAATCTGTAAAAAAAAAAAAAAAGACAGAGAAAAAAATAGCATTGTAATGAACAATGCTATAAAAACTGAACGAATTTTATTCTGATGATTTTTGCTCAACATCGAAATTGAAAAGGGAACCAGCATACCAAAAAAACATTAAAATTTGGAACAAATTGAAATTTTTTTGAAATTAATACATTTTAATTTTTTTATAGTTCCTAGCTTAGCTTCTTCAATTTTGATATTGCGCAGAAAATTATGAGAACAAAATTTCAGACTTCATATAGCACTATTCATTTCCGTGATTAATTTTTAAAGATTTTTTTGAGTAATTCTTTTATTCTTTTTTCAGTTTCTTACTTGAATAAAAAATTATGATACATAGTAAAACTGTTCAATTTTTAAAGAACTGCGTTGCTTATCAGTTTAAATGATTGAATTGAATGTTTGTTTTTACGTCAGTTTTTTAATTTTCCTAACAGACTTTTGCCCCTTCAATTTTAAGATAGACAACATGTTCATCTAACAATTTTTCAGTGGTACCCTGGTTCTGGTTTAATTCGTACTCTAAGAATCAATTTTTAATTTTTCCCATCATTTAAGCACTTTCTTTATAAAAAATAAAGCAATTTGTTAGAAAATTGAAAAATCAACTTTGGAACTACAAAATTTATTCCTGAGATGTAAGAAGTGGTATTTCGGTGAGTCAATTTTCGACTCAATCAACGTAGATGCGTTAAAACAGTTTCTTTGTAAGCAGGTGAGGAATTTTCCGGGTCATGAAAATGTCAAATGATGGATAGTTTGCAATTTGAAAAAAATTGTAAACAGGGAAAAGCTTCATAAAAATATTGTAAACATTGAAAAAAAAAAAATTACAAAAAGGTTTCAAATGGAAATTGTATAACATTTGAGAAAAAAGATAGATGTATAAAAATTATCAAAAGTCAAAATTGACGTAGAGCAAAAGAAATCTTGATAATAGTATGCTAAAGTTAAGTAAAACTTGTCCATTTAAAAATTGATAAAAGGGAGTACATAAATGTACCTAGATCTTTCGAATGAAAAAAATTAAAGTACATAGGTACAAAAAAATTTCTGAATAAAATCCATGACTTCTTCACTTTTTATATGTGATTGTGATCTTTTTCTTTTTATGAAGTTTCGGTATTCATCACAGCTAGATCAATTGAATATATGGAGAAAAAATGTATGTAACTAAACCCCCCCCCCCCCCCCCCCAAAAAAAAAAAAAAACAGGAAAAATTGCATTTCAAACAGAAACTTTTTCGAAAATAAAGACCATTTCGGTTAAAAAAGGAAAAAAATATTATATACTGTTGAGAATGAATTTTTTAAAACTGAAGTTATAGATTTTAGATAACATAGGATGTTTTTTGATTTTGGAATGTAATATAAATTCTGAGCTGATTTTTTGACTTCATTTTTCATGACCTGTTGGAACACTGTGGAAAAAAAATGAAAAATCTAATGGAAGTTCACTATGATACATATTTAGTTGACATCTTATGAGAATCGAAAGAGGAAAAAAAGATGAAACGATGAAATGTTATCATTATCGATGTCGAAATTTTTTTCAAATAAATATGAAAAAAATTATTTATTATTCATATATTTTCGTAAACATAGGTCAAAATGGATTTCAACAGGTTATCACCTATCTTAAATTTTTGCAGGTATTTTTCAAAAGAGCCAAAAGAGGCCACTTGAAAATCGTCACGGAATTGTTGAAATTCTACAATAATTTGAGAATCAATACTATTTTATCGATTTTTACAATTTTTAAATATTTCGACATAATTTTAATAACTGTTACAAGACATTTTTTTGCAAGGACGTACAGTACGTCCTTGATTTTTTGACAAGATTGTTTTTTTGAATTCTTAGTTTCGAGATATAAAGATAAACTCAAAATCAATTGAATCTTAACGAGTTTCTATACTTGGATTATTTTTATCAATTTTTAGAATAAGAAACAGACAATTTTAAAATTTTGAAACGTGCATAAAATAAAACCCATAACCCATGAGCAAATTTTGAAAAATAAATTTGTAACTAAGAAAAATGAGGAAAAGGGGAAAAAAGAAAAAAGTTAAAGGATAATTTGATCTACCATGAATATTCATAATTTTGAATTTTCATAACAGGGGAAAAACAGTTATGTATCGAATAATCAAAATTCATCATAAAATTATCAAAAAATAAAGAAATAAAGAATAAACTGAAGTAGTAATAAATTTTAAAAATTTCAGATTCATTATTGGAACTACAGCGAATCTGGCGAGGAAGAAAAATACTACGAAATCACATCATTTGGTAAGTAACCAGGCTCATATTCAAATTCAGATGTTACTAACAAAAATGCATCATTTTCATTTCAATTCAAAATAATGATAACAACAACAGAAAATTTTGATCTCGCAAATTTTTATAATTTTTTCGGCGAAATCACGCACAATTTGTTCAAGTGATGAAAGTAAAATAGTAGCGAATAAATAATTTAATCCTCGCTGACCAACTGTTCACTTCCAGCCTTTGTTACTGTAAGTACAACCATCATTATTACTTCCATTCTATCATTATTCAACAAGCATTGAAATTCTTTCTCTACCCGATTACATGATCTTTTAAAATCATATTTTGATCAGAAATCATTGTGTCATTATTATAGGAACGTATGAAATATGAACATTGAACGTAACGGTTTGCAGTTTGTAGTTTTTAAAGTGTTTCTAGTTGAAATCATCGTCAACTCACCAAACGTTAGCCAACCCTAAACCTTCATAAGCCATATTTTCATCAATTACCCGTACATACTCATCTTTGGAAAACTTCTGTACAAGTTATCATTTTCAGGTGTGACAGATTTGAAAATGAGTAACGAAAACGAGCCGATCCCATCAACCTCTTTAGAATGCACAGAATTGAACCCAGGCGTTGCCACAGAAACCGCCATGGACACCGACGAGAATAACCAGGATGTCGTTTGTAAATTCCTCAACGGTGAAATATCCTTCAATGATTATCTGGACAGGATAGACAAAATCGCGGATGCCGATACCGTTGAAACCGATGCACAAGATGAAACTACATCAGTTCTCGGAGACATTATCGACGAAGCCGAGGTAATAAGTTCATCAGACGATGATTCAGAAAACGAAACCAAAAAAGCAAGACCGAAAGGAGTAAGACGTTCGGGTAGATCCAAATTATCAGCCACATTGCGAGGTGTTATGGGTCAGGCTAACGTTTGCTACGCTCAAGGCGATACCGAAACCGCTGTGAAAATGTGCTTGGAAATTATCAAAGAACAGCCCCAAGCTTCTGAACCGTTCAAAACTCTGGCTTCTATTTACGAAGAAATGGGTGAGTCGGAAAAAGCCTTACAGATGCGTTTAATAGCCGCTCATCTCGGTCCGGCTAGCAAAGAAGAATGGCTAGAATTGGCTGCGATGTTGAAACAGAAAAATCATTTGAAGCAAGCCGTCGTCTGTTATACGAGAGCGATCAATTACGATGAATTGAACCTGGATCTGTATCACGCACGTGCTGAACTAATGAAAGAAGGTAAAATCACCTCCGTTGAGGTTTACGGTTACCTCCGAATTCTGTATAAATTAGATCCACAACGAGAAGGTAATAAGTTGCTAGAATTATGTCTGAAAGTAGCTGGAATATATTATAATGAGAAAAAATACGAAAAATCCGGCAAAACGTTAAAATACGCTTTTGATAGCCGACCAGATTTAATTAACGTTTCGGAAGTCAACATATACCTGGATATCCTTATTATCACTCGTAATTTTCAAGAATGTCTCAAAATAATGGCTAAATTCTGCAACGTCGAATTCGATACCATCGAAGACCCTACATTCAAAATTATTGGTTGTACTGTACCCGAAGAAACTCCAATTGATATTCGAGCCAAGTTAATTGTAACGCTAATCCATTTGGATTCATTTGAAGTCGCCAAACAACAAATAGCTATCTTACTCGAAGAAAATCCAGAACTTATGGGTGATTTGTTTTTCGAAGTGGCAATAGAATTGATAGACAAAGATCAATACGAGGACTCGATCGCACTATTGGAACCTCTCACGAATACCGATATCAGCATAAAGTTCGTTGCCCTATGGTTCAAATTGGCCCATTGTTATAAACAAACCAATCGAATAAAAGAATGCCACGAAGCGTTTCGCAGAGCTCTGAAATGTCACCCGGACGATAAAGATCTCAAGTTGAAATTCTGCGAAGAACTGAAATCAGCTCATTTATACCAAGAAGCCATCGAGTTGACGAAAGACGACGACATGAGCGTGTTGATCTACGAACGATGCAATATGTATTATTTGATCAAAGACTACGATAACTTCATCGAAACCGGACTTCAGCTGTTTCGTTTACACTGCAAAGAGGTCAAAACGATCGAAGATTACAGTTTGCTCCTGGATGCCCTCCGTTCGACTAAATCGTTCAAAGACATAGTTGCTAATTACGTTCCGGTCACAGTCGATAGCTCGGTTACCGTTGATCAAGAATGGGACATATTTGTCAAAATATTCGACATCTATTTGCAACGTAAAGATTACGACCTGCTACAGCAACTGACTCTGGATTTATCACTTTCTTGCAAATTTGCTTTGATTCGAGATAAGCTTAGGTTAGCTGTAGCTATAGCGGCGTTTCTCAACAACGATTACGAAATATCTTACGATATGGTACGATACTTCATACTACAAGTAAATATAAACACGCAGAAATTTTGGAATTTTTTCAACCTTTTGACTTATCATTCTACGTACAGCAGATTACATAAATTTCTAATTCGATACCTTATGAAATCTTCCGAAGATAACAATATACTTGTTATGTTCGCCAATAACTGTTTGTCAGCTGGCACCTATAAGTATTCCCTCAATGACTACAGCATTCTGTTTCAAGAAAAACAAACTCCTATGATAGCGTTACTTTTATGTGTGGCGGTGTTACATATGTCATGTCAAAAATGGGCCAGCATTAGGCATTCGCTTGTGTCGCAAGCTTTGGCCTTTTTACATAAATATAAAAATCTCCGTGGTGAGCCAATGGAGCAAGAAATTTATTACAATTTTGGTCGAACGTTCCATCAGCTTGATATGCTACCTCAAGCTGTGCATTATTATAAGAAAGCCTTGGAATGTGAACGAGCCATCGACGATATGTTCGATTTAAAGGCCGAAATCGCGTATAATTTACATGTAATTTATGTCAATTCTGGGCAGCCTCGAATTGCTAATATGTATTTGCAGAAATATGTTGTTGTGTAATTTTTTCGTGTAAATTAAATTATTGTGAATTTTTTTTAGATTTTTTTTTCATTTTTTCAATAGAAAAATCATCAAATTATGTTAAAACATCGAAATTTCAATGCTGAGACAATGGAACTTCTACGATTTCTTGGCTTCAAGAATTTTAACTGAAGTTTGGAAGAAAAATTCTCTAGAATATAAAAAATATGAATGAAAATCACGATTCAATGTTCTTATTTCACAATGAAGTTGTTGAAACCCCAGTGAAATAGAGAAATTTTGAAAGTTTTAAGAAATCGTTCCAGCTTACCCCTAAATAATATTTATTTCCAAGTTTTCAAAACTCGGCTTAATAAGAGCTCAATTCACCATTTTGTTTACAGGAATAAATAAAAATGAGCGAATTGAAATTCAGCGAGAAGACCAAATTTTCGGTGATTTGCAATGTACTGGAAAAAATCGAAAAACAGAGCAACAAAGACCAACGAGCTGATATCATGAAACAATTCATCGATTCTTTCCGGCAGCAAAGTAAAAGTCATCAAGTAAGGAAGTTTTTTCCAACATTACTCAATAAATGAATAAAATAACTAACAATGAGATAAATTTGCAACTAATTTCAGGACGACAATTTCTATCCCATAATGCGATTAATTTTACCGTGGCTAGAAAGAGAGAGAAGTTCTTACGGAATCAAACAATATACTTTGGCAAAAATGTACATACGAATTCTTGGTTTACCGAAGGAAGGCAAAGATGCTCAAAAATTGTTAAATTTTCGGTAAGTCGTTATCGTTCAAGCAGTTACCCGAAGTCCAACCATAGCAGAGCTAAAATATCATTTCGATATATTTTCAGAGCACCAAAAATTCCAGGCAAAGGCACCGGAGATTTCGCGGAAGTGGCTTATTGGGTTCTACGATCACGATTCGATAACACCCAAAAGCTGACTGTATTCGACGTAAACCATTATTTGGATAATATCTCATCCAAACACGCTGCTCATGATCCAAGTATAAACTTTGATTCGTTTATGTAATTCAATTAACCCGAACGATGTTTTAAATTAAATGTATATTCTGCAGGAGGTGTTGATAACGAGCTACACGCGATGTTATTAGAAATGTCTCCAGAGGAACAAAAATGGTTAATTAGGATAGTACTGAAAAATATGTCTTTCGGACTATCGCAGAATAAAATTTTATCCTTGTATCATCCCGATGCCGTTGATCTATTTGATGTCTCGAATGATTTACAAAAGGTCAGCACGAAACTTATTCATAATTCATTATGTTTTCATGTTTTACACCAACAGTTTTGTATTTTGCTCACGCTAAAGGTCTGTACGATGCTGAAAGATCCTAGAGTTCGATTACACGAAATAGAAATTGAAATGTTCCAACCGTTTAAGCCGATGTTGTCTCAAAGATGTGATATTCAAGAGGTCGATAAAGATATTACTTCGGCAGATCATTACTACGTTGAAACGAAGTTCGACGGTGAACGGTTTCAACTGCATTGTCGTGATGGAGAGTATAAGTATTTTTCTAGGTATCTATCGTAAAAGTTACATTTTATGATTGGTAATTGAATTTCTAAAGCAAATTGCTATTGATCGTTCAATTCTTCTCAATTATTGTAGGAATGGTTATGATTACACTGATACATACGGTGCTAATTCCTCTAACGGTGTTTTAACCCCTAAGATTTCTAAAAACTTGAAGGAAGTGCAGAGTATCATACTAGATGGTGAAATGATGTGTTGGCATAAGAATCGAAAATGTTTCACTACCAAAGGTACTTACATTAACAGCTTAATCCTATATTCAATATAATATAAATTCAAGTTTGAAAACTTACCAAGACTTCAACATCCTTAGGAATGAATATCGATGTGAAATGGATTAAAGATGCTGATGCAAACCAAGCGTGTTTTGTAGTTTTCGACATTTTGCACTTGAACGGAACCGTACTAACGAATAAACCGTATATCGAACGAGTTAAACTTCTAGATAAACACATTAAACCGGAAGAAGGCACTTTTATGATCAGCACTCGTACGAGAGTCACTACTGGGTAAGTTAACGAGGAAATAAAGTATTGGATTTTGGATATGAATTGGATTGATAAAAAATATCAAAATAAACAATCAAAGGGTTGAAGAATTTGACTGATTAGAAAAAATCAAAATAAACAATTACTGATTACAGGGAACAGATAATGGACCATTTGAATCGGGCAATTGCCGATTGTGAAGAAGGTATCGTAGTCAAAAATCCATATTCTGTCTATAAACCTAATTCCAGAAAAGGAGGATGGTATAAGATTAAACCAGAGGTATTCGTTGTTCATTTTTTGTTTGTTTTTTCATTAAAAAATTCATACAGAATGGATCGTGATCACTCAATAACTTTTTCTGTTATTAGTATACCGAAGGGTTGATGGTAGAATTGGATTTACTAGTCATTGGTGGATATTACGGTGATGGTCGTCGACGAGGATTAGTCAGTCAGTTTCTGGTGGGAGTTGCTGATTCTAATAAAAACTCTGGTATTTTTTTTTTTAGTTATGAAAAAATTCCTGACAGAATCTATGTCTAATACCTACCTAATTCTAATCCATTCTGTCTGATTCTGTTAATATTTTTAGCTGGTGAACCTCGAGCTTTTTATTCAGTCGCTAGAGTAGGCTCTGGATACAGCGATGAAGAACTAGCTGAAGTCGATAAAAAATTACAAGGCAATTGGAAACGAGTATCAGCAAATAACATGCCTTCAAATATTGAGTGGACAAAAGAAAAACCTGATGTTTGGATTCCTCCTGAATCATCACTCATTTTACAAGTATATTTTCGCTATTATTTTGTAACTTGTTCGTTATTCGTATCTAACTTCAATCTAAACTCATAAGGTTAAAGCTACCGAGGTTATTCGCTGCGAGGATTTCAAAGTTGGTTACACTCTACGATTTCCTCGAGTTCAAAAAGTTCGCCCAGATAAATCGTGGTACGATTGTTTAACCCTGGAAGAATTCACACGTCTCAGACAGGTACGAAAATATATTTGTTGTCTGCTGAATCTTTTTTTTCTGACGAACATCTTATTTCAGAGCAATTGTGGTAAACTCACTTCGAGCTATGCGACTAAACTTGAATCAGTTGATACGAAAAAATTGGTCAAACGTCCAAAGAAAGTGTTAACAATCGACGAACAATTCCAGTCAAAAAGAAGTAAAAATCTGGAAATATCTTCCAATATATTCGAAGGTCTCGAAATGTGTGTTTTAACTGGTCATAAGTTACTATCGAAGTCTGATCTAGAATCTAAGATCGTTGAAAATGGTGGACTCACTGTCCAACATCCAGGTATGAATTTTTCAATAAAATCAACTGTTTGAAAATTGATCTAAATCACGTATTTTTACGATTTCTAGGTGCTTCGTTGTATTGCATCGTATCATCTGATAAAAACAACATCAGAGTGAAGAATATGATCGCCTTAAACAAATACAACGTTCTGAAAACAGACTGGCTTATGGAATGCATCGATAAAAAAAAGCTCGTCAAATGGTGTCCTCATCATTTCCTCGCCATGAATCCAGAAACGGAACAAAAAGTTTCCGATCAGTACGACGAATTCGGTGACAGTTACTATTCGAGAATCTCTATCGATCGTTTGAAAGAGCTTATGCAAATACCTCAAAATGACTCCCAAAGACTGAGCACATCTCAGATGATGAATTTAGATAAACAGTTATACAGAAATGGAAACCCATTTGCTATATTTCGTGGCTGTTCAGCCTACTTTCAAGATTCACCGCAAGAGGTAAATTCTACGATATAGACATGATCCTTCAATTCTAAGTACTCGTATCTTCTCAATATTTAGATTCATCGTTATCGTTACTATTTGGTGACCCCGATGTGATCATTTGAACGATATAATTATCACGTCGGGGTCACCAATTCGTCGAGATAACAGTTACATAAGCTTTCTTCGAATATTTCCAGCGCATTTACTTTCTAATGGCAATAAGTTCGCCTAAACTAACAACTACATTGTAATATTAAAGGTAAACTATGGCGACCGGCCAGTAAGCAAATGAATTTTGGCATACGAACAATTTCACACGTGATTCTAAAAAGTTCCTTACACTCGAGCCAATTTTTTTTTCAACAGTTCGTTAACAGTTACTTTCATCGCTATACCAATTAATCTATTTTTTTAAACTCTTGTTGCACGTGTTTAATTTTCCACCTCGTGCTTATGTTCAACAGGTGTCAAGGTATGCTGAAAACCTACGACATTCGATTGCCAAAGAGGTATTTAAATTTTACGGCGGCTTGCAGCAAGACTCGGTCGATAAGAATACCACGCATGTTGTGTACAGTTCCAAGTACGTAATTGATTTCTATAATTTCATACATTTTTCTCAAAAACTCTGAACACGTGCGGTGTGCGAGGAAATTTTTCTGGGAAAAATTCGATGAGACTGATTCTTTCTTGCGAAGACGTGGTTATTTTTTAGTCGAAAGAGAGATTAAAATTTGTGTAACAATGAGTCATTGAATAAGAAGCTGGGGGAAAATATCAAAACAATCGTGAAGAATATTTTTTTTTAGAATTTATTTCGTAAGTCAAGGTTGAGATTTTTGGGTGTTGGATTAATTTTACGATGAACTCCCCATCACCGAATAGCACCAAAACAGCGTTGGATTTGTTTAATTCAACTTTTGCCCAATTATATGACATTTTTTGGGTAGAAGGGTCTGAAATTAAGAGAATTGAAAGGTGGTCTTCAGAATTCACACGACTAACCTTCTAAATTTTTCAAAAATTCGAAACGAAAAATTTCTCTAGTCGACGATTTTTTCTGTTAAGAACATAATTATTGGAACTTGCTCAAACGAACCATTCTGAAATTTTCATATTGACCCATGGGCAGTTCTTTCATTTTTTTTTTTTTTGAATATTTTGTAAATATAGTTCGGTAAGTTAACAGAAATAGGTAAAGAACCAGTTATGGACGTAGGTAAATTGAACTTTTCACCTTCCGAATTCAATGATTTTTTTTATAAGCTATTTTCATTTTGACGAAAAAATTTCTCATCTCATTGAGAGATTATAGAGGAGAGGGAGAGAGGGTTAAAACTTTAAAAAAATCAAAACTTTTAGTACTTCAACAATTACACTGCATAAATTTTTTGTTTCCAGGTTTTAAAAAAAATTAACCTTACAGATGAAAAATAACAGAAAACTTATTATCTGAGCTATAAAGGTTTTTTTTCTTATTTCAGATCTCATGTACCAGATGATCTGCGCTCCAAAGCTCGTGTGATTCTAGTCTGTTCGAATTGGATTCTCGACTGCCAAGCTTCCAAAACTCGACTACCAGAATCTACGTACAATTAGTCGTATTGGTTCCTAATTTCTTATCCTTTGCAGTATTTTGGTTACCGAAATTCATCTCTGGCGTAAGAGAATGGCTTGCAACCGATGACCAAATTTTATATCCGTTTTTCCCTTGCATTACCATATTTTGATAATCATTCGGCATGCGCAAGTCGTTTTGCTAATTCTACCCACTATTCATTCAACTCCTTGCTTCATACTTGATCAAATAGGAGTAAAAAACAACATTCGTTCATAATCTGGTCTGTCTGTCGTCCAATAGCTGTTATTTTTCATTCATATGACTCATGAACGTGTTGAGCTCTTTATAAGTACTATAAATAAACTCGTAATATGGATTTCACGCTGTTTTTTTTTTCTACTCGTAATCAGACTACCGAGTATTACTTTCTTATCGTTTCTCATACCATATATTCGATAAGAAGTAAAGCCGCAACTAATTCCAATAAAAACTCTGGCAATAAAACAGAACTCTGTAAAAAAAAAAACCTTTAATCAAAAATACAATAGTAATACATTAACGTAATGTTGTTTTTCTTTGAAAATTTAAAATACACATACACACATTAAGATGTATACGAAAAAAAGAAAAAAAAAAGAGGAAAACACGTATGTTAAAACCGATTGTGAGGAAAACTATACAAAATTTGATTCTTTTGGTTATTTTCGACCCTTTTTTACTTTAACGTGAAAATTTTTTACACGATACCCTGTGATCCTTCTCTCCTACTTAACTCAATCCTAATCTCCTTCTGTGTACTTTCACCAAAGCAATCGTCAAGTATCGTAAAATACAAGAAAAAAAAAGAACAATATAAAAAATTACAACAGGTCTACTAATAAAGGATGACCATTTCATAAATGCAACATTATTGGTTCAGATCGCAGATCAGTATACATAAAACTGAGAATTACATAAACACGAAATTTAAAAAAAAAAAAAAAGAAAGAAAAACACATTCTAACACATAAATGCATTTAGCTGAGCATTATCAAGCGATTAATCATTTTTCTCTTTAGTTTCGATAAGAAAAAAGAAATTTTAAAACACGAATGGAATGTACGTTTGAAAAAATCTTCATACAACAATATCAAATACACCATGTACATGTATAATTCCTTCATCCTCGTGTTTCTTTTACAATTTCCTTTCCGCGACCATTCTAGGTTGACTCCTTAATTCCCTAACGAGAAAAAATTGCTCGATTAATACACCGCACAATGTAGTTAAAAAAAACAGCAGCGAGAGCTCGCGTAGCTTAAAATTTAGGCCTCTTTAAATAATTCGGTTTTATAAACACGTCGTCGTACAATTCTGAAATTTTTTTCCTAGTACATTAGATACAAATAATACTCACTACAAGAAAGAGAAAAAAAATCATGAACAACTTAGAAAATATCGTCAAACTCGCGGAATACAAATAGAGAACATAGAAAATAATACACACAATGCGAAAACACACCTTATTAATTACGGGGAAAACACTATAGCGTACAATAGACATAGATTAACATAATTATAGTCGTAATATTAATCTGTAATGTATAAAAATAGTAGTAGTCGTCAGGCGAAATATAAAACTATGATGCAGGGTTAAAAGTGAAGCAGTTTTTTTTAATGTGGAGCATATTCGATGGAGTAGGGGGCTTCAAATAGATAAAGTAACCGCGGTAGGAAAATCGTCGACAAAAAAATATCAAAATATAAAAACATTATAAAACCTAAGGTAATATGGTATGGTAGCTATAACCAAGCAGTCAATTTTATGGCTAAATTAGGAATGATGAGATCCTCCGTTGTACGGTCTTGGAACTGCTGAAAGCAAAAAACACCCACGAGAATTAATTATAAAATCAACATCGACCATAAGCATAGGTAAGCTACATATCTACGGATTTCAACTCAACATTACTAATGATGAGCAAATGGGAAGAGTTGTGCGATGAAATTGCTCGTTTTTAAAATTTAGTGGGAAGAAGATTGACAAAGATGTAAAATAACTCGTCTTTATACTTCTGAAATATATTTTCTTTGCCAAATTCCACACAACGAAGATACTTATTCTCTAGATTTCCATAAATCTATTCATTATTCATAAACTCGAGGACAATTTTTTCTTTCACTTTCATACGTGACAACGTCCCCTCGAGTAATCAAGTAATTATCCCGGTTTTAAAGCTGAAAATTTATGAACGGCGGAGGAAAAGTATACGATTCATGTTTTCTGTTTTCACCCTCTCTCCCCCCCTCCCAGGCTTTGAATAATCGATATCTCACGACGATTGATGTGACCAAGTTGAAAAAATAATTTAAACGTACGTACGTAAATAAGGGAAATAACCTCTCGTCGCTTGGGGAGGCCGATTACCTGCTACTCGAACTAATTATACCGATCGATATCTATTTATTTATTTTCTTTACTATGCTACTGTTGAGCGACTCACCCTTCTCCTACACGCACGACCAAGACCTCGACCAAAGGTATATCGCAATAGTTGCTTATGATGGAATAAAAAGGGGCAATCCCTTCTCAAAAGCATTTCATTGGCTTATACCTGAGTATTTAGGTGTACAGTAGGGTAGATCGAAAAAAAAACACAAAACATTATTCTGGATTTTTACGAAAATTGATGAAATTGCTAGTTTTCTTCAAATGGAAATTCATCCAGAAAAATTTCTACCTTACCAGCCAAAAAGAGGTCCTCAAAATTGGGCTATTTTCAGAAATGAAAAATGACAGATTTTTGTTATTTCTAGATAATTCATTCTGCTGAAACCTCGGTCACCCTTCTAAAAAAGGGTGATCCGAATTTTCACAACTCTACCTACAAACGAACTGAAGATTCGTAGTCGCAAATTTGACCAATTTTCCACTCTTAACGCACATTCAAATTGTTCAGAACACCTTATATTAGAATCAGGTCCTCTTTTTTTAGTTACTTACTTGAAATAATTTTTGAAGTAAGTAGTTGATCAAAATTATTACATGACAGTCTAGAAAATTTCATCAGCTGTTCATTTAGTGACTTGAATTCTCTCAGTTCCTAGGCACAAGCTTGAGACATTTGGAAAAAATTGTAACGAATTTTTAAAAAAAAATCAATTTTATTCTATGAAAAAAATTAAACCCAAACGTAGAGAGGGGAAAAAATTCAAAAAAATGAAATCCTGAAATTTCAGTCGACATGACAGAAGGAAGTAGCCATCAAATAAAATTTTTGAAATTTTTTTAATACAAAAAATCTTTTGAATATGAGGCTACATGTTTTAAAAAATTTAAATTTTTTAAATGGAAAAGTTTGATTTTGAAATTTTTTTAAAAAACTTATACGGATAAATTGAAATTTTTCATCAACAAAAAAATGTTCCAACTATTATAATAAACTTAGTTTTTGGAGACTTTCGGTTGTATTTTTCAAAAAATTTTACTCTTTTCAATGAAATTTTGTACCATTTTAGAACCAATAGACACCCTGCATTAAATACTCAACTTCAAGTAGATTTAATAATTACTTATCGAGCGCAGAGCGGAATTTTTTTACATGACAATTTCAAGTGAAAAAACTGCATTTTTGGACAATATTTTTTTTTCAATCTTCATCGAAAATAATTCTAGAGGACTAAAAAAAAGTTGGCGTAATTTCAAAGTGTTGAAATGAAAATTAGTCAAATCCGTGATCAGAATTTTGTCATCTGCTATTAAAGAGAGCAAAAAGTGGTATTCAATTTCGAGGTCAACGATTCAGAGAATCGTAAAAACTCATACCTTTTTAGGACGATGACCGAAGTTCCCAGCAGGTGAGATAGGTAACGCAAAAGAGGCAAACGATGAAGTTTGTTTTTTTTTTTTTTAAATTTCGAGGTCTTCTAGCTCCATCTCTCTTTTGATCAAAAGGTTGAAAATCTTTTCAAATGGTCTCTTATTCAAAGTAAAAATACTTCACTAATTTCCATCGAAATACAGCCACCCTAGTGTTCAGGTAAGTCTCGTAAGACATTTAATAAAGTATACAAAATATCCCAAAGATATTTCCAAAACCACAGGGGGACGATTATTGAAAAAATTTCGAGCTTTCAAGCATCGACTGTCTTCTAAAATTTTAAAATTTCGCCCAAAAATAATCTGCTCGAATTTCATAATTTCCTAGCTAGCTTCCTGGATGAATTTTCGGACACCCTGTATACCATACATCAAGTACACGGCATATTACGCGTACTCGTAAACGTAATATCCTACTCGTAATAACAATTAGGTATATTTGACGCCACCGTGCCGCATTCCGGTCGCATAATATAATACTTGATCCCACTTTACTCCACCTCATATCCGCGTCGAAGCCAATTAAGTGCAAATACGACATGAATAAAAGGGAAGGGATACTTAACTAGACTCAACCGTAATCTGCCTGTAAACACTTCTTCGTAAAAATACGAGAAAAAAAGTTCTCAACTTCGGCAATACTCACACCATATCAATAATGAAAAAACACAGAAACTTTCAAGTAGCTACTTAAGACCTCCCTCCAACTAATCAAACTCACACGTAAGTAGATAGAATCACTTGAAGTTTCAATTTTCCCATCGCATCGCTCACTTTTATAATTCTGGCGGAAGGAGGATTTAATTTTTACGTTCAATTATGTATTCACGTATATCTAAAAAAATCGAAACTCATGGGCGATTCCGTGCATTCGTTTAATACATCTTGGGACGAAAATGACCGTTGTACGATGCACGAATTCACTATTTACCTAAATTAGCGAAGGAGGTAGTCATAAAACGAGAGTAAAAAATACATCAAGGGTGACCTTTCGAACCCTTCGTCGTATATTAATTACGATTACGGCTGTGCGGAGAGTACGCGCCGGCTATTCAGCTATTCATTTGACCAATGTATCAATCTAAACCACTATCACCCTGACGACCAAGTGTACATACGTAGCCTTCCCTCCCCCGATATTTTTTCGTTATTGCACTAATATCAACAATAATATGGAACAAGTAGAAAACCCAAATAAACAAGGTACATCAAAACAAGAAAATGCAAATAATGGAACGAAATCTATGCGATAGGAATATCGATAAACTTATAGCTTTCAATGTCGTTTCGTCTTTCGTCACAAAAACCATTCTTTCGTCAAAAGAAATTACTCATCATTCCAGAGAGAAGATACAAAAATCGTAATTTCTCAACACAGCAGCCCAAAATTTCATTAAAGAATATTTTTATTTTTGAAGAAATTGATATTTTTCAATCAATGGAAACGAAACGAAATTAAGTATTAGAAGAGGGGAAAAAATTAAACATTTCTGATTCACTTAAAATTTCCTTCAATTTTTCAATTATTTAAATTTTTTTTTAAATTTTCAGATTCAAACTTCGGAATTTCTATTAAAAAATGTTATTAAGTTTCCTCAAATATTCAACTAAAAATACTTATATTTTTTTCAATTCAAGAAAAATATGTAATTTTTAGTGAAAATTTGGAAAAGGAGTAAGCTGGCTCCATTTGCTCCTCTCTTCGATCTAGCCCTGGCAACCAGTTCAAAAGCAGGTATGCAAACTTTTTTTTTTTTACAATCGAGGTTAGCAAAAAATTCATTGAAAAATGAAAATAAATTTATCTATTCTCAGAAAAAAAACAGATACTTTTCACTGCTGAGAAGAAAAAAATTAAACGTCAATTAAATTTTTCTAAGAAATTTTTTCACATTTTATTCCAGAATACTCAATAATTCTTCTTCAGTGTCAACTATCAATTGGGGAAAAAAAATGAAACAAGATACCGAAAACCGGTTAAAAATCATCAAACCAGTTTCTAAAGTACGTCAATGTTCCATTTTTCACAACTTTAAACTGACAATTCAATTTTTATTTACTGTAATAAACCAACCAAAAACTGGTTGAGAAAAATGAAACCGGTAATAAAACCAAAATTTGTTATTCTAATTTAAAATTGACTTTTGAATTTCAATTTTTAGTTCAAAACAGTAATGCATGATATTCAACTAATCAGTATTAATTCATCAAGAACCATTGAACCGGTTTCAAAAATTAAAAATCCTTACAGGAGTAAATTTATAATTCTATGAAACTTACTTCAAACTTTCGTTCTAATACAAACAAATTTTCAATTCACGAAAGAAAACCAAACAACTGGACAAGAATCATCAAACCGGTTTCAAAATTTAAAAACCAAAAAATGATTACGTAATAGTTAGCACCTGAAAATTGAAATTGAAAACTTTTTTTTGACCTTTGTCTCATATGCACTGTAGAAAACCTAGCCAAAAACTGGTTGAGAACAGAAATTGGTTCAAAAGTTCAAAATCGGATACTGATCAGTTTTTGAAACTTTGTAGCTTTCGTTCAAAGCTATAAATGGAGTCTTTATTTTTTCATCAATTGTAATATAGAAAGAAACCTCGTAAATAACTGATTGAGAACCACTGAACCGGTTTCACAAGCTAAAAATCGATACATCATCAGTTTTTGATCTTCTGAAAATTTAATTAGCAACTTTCATTAGTTTTTTTTTTTTTTCAATTTTAGCCTTTTTTGTTCAATATAGTATCGAAAGAAACTTGACAAATAACCGGTTGAGAACCATTAAACCGGTTTCAAAAGTAGCAAATTTTTCATTCTCAATAACTTTCGTTTGACGCTTTTTTCATATCTTCATCAATTTTTTCAACGAATTTTTGTTGTCTAGCCCAACCGGTTTGAATTTGTAACTTCAAAGTGGTTTCAAACAAGCAAGTTATCACTTGAATTTACTACAAAAAAAACATGTTTCTGAATCATGAACATCTTTTCATAGCTCAATCGTGAAAATCACGTTGGAATTGACTAGTTATCTTTATCCAAAATTAGAAATGACCAACACACAAATCCACACTTGATAAAACTCACTCATTTCATAGAAAAACTCCATATAAAATTTAATTTCTACACAAAATAATAGAATTTATCAACTATACCCAGAATTGAAACAAACCGATAATGAACTTCTATCGTAACCTTATCATTCCTCTTCCTTTTCAAGTACTTCATCCCAACTTCATCCGTCACCCCACAATAATTCGCACATTGGGTACGGTCATTTCAAATCACAATGCTTACATTTGCAAAAAAAAATTACATACGAGCAGCGAATTCAAAATAGCTACGTAATACTTTTATCATCCGTATAATTACGTTACGGTATCAAATTCAAGGGATACACAATTACAGGTACACAACGAGTCATTTCAACCTGCATGTGAAGTAATTTTCGCATAGGATGCGTTACGACAACGAGGTAAATGCCCACAGAAGCCATAGGTATGCTATTCGAAAGTTCGTTACCTTCAGCGGATAAGTTTAGCTTTGTGGTATAGCGTATAGGTATAGAGTCCAAGTAAAACCAGAATTTTTTCCCCTCATTTATTTCTCCGACTACGCCTCTCTTATCTGATCGTTTTGCTCTGTACAGGTAATTAGGTTCGCGTAATGATATTGTAAGTAGTACGTTTTTATACCCGTTTTAGTACAGATCCGTTGTCAGTTAATTTTTCGCCATGTGACTGATTTTTATGTGTAATTTTTCCTGCCAAAATTGGCAATTTATTTTCGTGTAAATTAGTGTAAATTTTTATTTTCGTTTGTTGAAAGTTTTGTTATGATGTAAAAAGTAATTACATCGCGTTCTGTTTCCTTTGGAAACCTTTTTTTAAACTTTATTTTTCGAACATAACGGCAGTAATTAGGTGCATTTCAACATGTGTTCAATAATGATGATGGGCTAGGCACAACCAGGTGACCTAGAGAAGGTAAGGTGTTTTTGAAAATAATGGGTTGAATTTTCTAACAGGTACTCCCTTTTGCGTTTGACTTCGCCCCAAGATAGCGTCTGCTTAGGGCATTTAGGTGATATAGGCATGGCCTATTTTCACCACATTCTATTAGGTAGGTAGCTATGTAGTTTAGGCTAGGTAGGGACCTATTTAGTAGAATGTGTGAGCCAAAGTATACCATTTGGTATGGCATTTTCTTTTCGTCATGTTAGGTTCATAGGTACCTACCCGTTTCTATTTGTTTTCCTATTTTGGAACTGGAAACGCGGACCTAACATGCAGGAAAGTCTTTGCAGCTTTGGCTGTCTTCTTTTTCTAGGTATTACAGAATGGAAGGGATATTCTTACGATGCCTCCTTCCATCTCTGATGCCTATAGTAAAAATTTATTTTGGATTCGACGTGGACTGAGCCACAAGCTTTTACTTATGTAGTTTTTCGCCTTCCTTCCCCTCGGCCCTGTGCTGTTTCAAAGTCTGTGTTGCTCTCCTAGCCGGTTAGCATTTTGGATAGTCCCTTTTAGGGCTGTTTACACTACATAAGTCAAAAAATGGCGCCCAACGTGGGGCAAACATCGTTTGTTTAGTCAATGAGCAAACATGTGCCTTTTTCAAAAATCATTGACAAAATTTCAATTTTTTCTTTTTTCCCTTTTATGTTAAGACTGCTCTCCTGAGTATGTCAGGACATGCTATCATGTTCTTGATCCCCGTTTTTAGTTGTTTTTAGTTTGTTTTAATTTTATTTAGGTCATATTTAGAATAGGTATTCCTATTTTCTAGGTATGATATCGACATAGTTATGAGAAGTAGCTATGTAACAGGGTATTTATTTCGCAGGTTTATGGTTGATATTGATCTGTACTTTTGTACTAGGTAGGTATTCCTACTTACGTGTAGTTATTGGTACGTTTACATTTCTAAATTCCTATATTCGTATAGGTGGCGCCCATGGTAAGTTTCGGTCTTTTCAGTAGCGTAGTTTAATAGGTACACGAGATAGGTATTGATTATAATCGTATGAAATAGATGTACGCCTAGTTTTTGGGTGTTGTTTTTTCTCTTTTAATTTTACCTTTTATTTTTATTTTCCTTTTTAGTTTTTTATTCTTCGTTTTATTTTCTTTTACTTTCGCTTTCTTGAGGCAGAAGTTGAGAGTACCTAGATAATTTAACCCGTTTTTGAATTCACCGAACTTGAAAATAGGTCACTGGATTGCAAAACCTGTCATTGGTTGGATACTGTTGATCTTCACCGATTATTGTCGTGTGTTGAAAAATTCCATGCGTGTCTTTTCTTGTACTTTTCTTTTATTTTTGTGTGTCCGCTTTTTCCGCGATTCAAAAATACCTACATCGCGTGTAAACTATTTTTAAATTTTTTTAATTGTGTTGCAAGTAATTTGTGCCGTGTATGCTAACCGTACGCGATTTGGAGCACTCGTTTGAACTACAATATAGTCCGAAAGCTGTCCGAAAAATGTCTGAGAAGAAGAAGAAACGTAAATCAGCGAGGCGATCGATCAATGATGAGCTTCGTGATTTGGTTGCCAACCAGAAAAATGTTGATTTGTTTAAAAATGCCGAATCTCTTAAGAAAAAGGAACAAGTTTTAGCTAAAACATCTGCTAAAAAGTCTAAGTCGTCAAAGTCGCCTAAGAAGGATTCTGATCCTCCTATTCGTACTAGGGCTGCTATTAAGAATTGTTTAGCCTTGAAAAAGTTAGTTGTTGAGGTTTCGACTGAACAATTGTCTACGCAAGCAAGTCTCAAGTATATTATCTCGCAATATACTAATAAGAAATTCTCTAATGATCAATTTAATGATCTTTTCGCCGAATTAGTAAAAACTCCAGCTCCAGAATGCTATAAGAAAGCCAAGGAACTTGTAAATAAAATAAATCCGCCTTCTAAGCCGAAGCAACCGACTGCTGGTACATCGACTGCTGGTACATCGACTGCTGAAACTGAAAATGCTGAAGAAGTTAAACCTGCTGTTCGAATGATTATTGAATCAATCGCTATTTTTGCTACGGATGAAATAGAACCGACTCAGTTAGAGAAGAAAAGAAAGCTAATGAATTGCTTGAATACAGCCTGGTTTTTCGATACAATTGTTGTACCTCCTGTACAAGATTTTGAGAAATTCTCCGATGAGCCTATCGAGCTTGACGGAGATGAAACCGAAACATCGAAAAAAGATGCTTCATCTGAAGATTCTGAGCCTGATTCCTCATCCTCTGACTCAACTGACTCCGCTTCTGATTCATCGCCGCCTGCTAAGAAGAAAAAATCGAAAAAGAAAAAGAAGAAGAAAGCTGTCGAAGCTGATAAACCTGAATCGAGTAACTCTGCTCTCGAAGATCTTCAAAATAAAATTCGTGAATTAGAATTGCAAGCTCAGCTTCTTAGTGAGGATAAGAAAAAGAAGTCAAAACGTTATCGTAAGGATAAGCATAAGAAGAAGAAAGATTCTAAGAAGAAAAGGAGAAAGAAAAGAAAGGTGATAGTTCCGATAGTTCACCTAGTTCGAGTGATTCCTCAGATAGTAGTAGTAGTAGTGATTCTAGCTCGAGTGAGGAAGATGAAGAGTATGACCATCGACGTCAGACTGAGAGGAGAAAGAAACAGATTTTGGCTGATACTGGTAAGAATGCTCCGAAATGGATGGGTGAGAAGTATGGAAAACAGGAACTGAGAAATTGGATAGGTCTGAAAGATATTCGTAATGCTATTCAGTTTGTAGATGAATTTAATATGAAAGTTGGTTTCTATACTGAGAAAGCTGATGAGTTAAGACATTTCTTTATTACCGCTATTAAATGTCGAGATACTTTTATCTTTTATCGCGAAGCTTAAACCCGAATATAATATGACGAAAATCGCAAAGAAATTTATGAAAAGATTTTATTCTGAAGCGATTCAACACCGCGAATGTACTTTATTCACCGAAGATTCTGGAAAGAAAACACCAGACGAATACATTCGATTTTGGGCACATCGTTTAGAATGCAATTACCTCGCCTGTGCCTAGATGGTTCATTAGTACTATAAAATCTCATGTTCCATCTAGATATTATAATTTCCTGTGTACCTTGTCAAAAAAGAAGAAATTGGATTATATGAAGATCGTTGACGAAATTGATAGATACGAAGATGAAAATCAAGCTGAAGAACACAAATTCAGTGTTTCACATCAAGACATGTATACGAACAGGATACCGATTTTAAAAAATACGAAGTTAGAGCAGAAAGAGAAAGAGAAAGAGATTGAAAAACATCTCACTGCTCGAAAATTCAAGAAAAAAATCGTTTATTAAAGGAAAGGTCAATGTACTCAATAAAGATTCCGACTGAAGATTCCGAAAGCGAAGAAGAAGAAGAATCGATGAGTACGTTGGATAGTGATGATTGTGATTCATCCGAAGACGATGAAGTACCCGACCTTGACATTAAAAAACTTAGTACCCGGTCGTCAACATCGAAATCCACATCTAAAAAGAAAGAAAGAGACAAGGAAAAAGAAAAAGATGTGAAAAAGAAAACCAATGAGAAAAAAGGATCGACGAAGGGTAAAACTGATACGAAGAAGGATTTAACGCTGATCACTCAGGTACGACTGGCCGTGTATCTGAGGGCAGGGGGTGAAAAATCGGCCGATACTGACGCTACGAAGATAAACAACGACGACTTGATAAAACGTTGTGGATAGTAAGTCTTGTTTTCTCTCGTTTAAAAATACTGTTTTCATCGGTTTATGTGATTTATTTGCGCTTGCTGAATATCTTACTGGAAAGTCAACCGTAAGTAGTAAACTTATCAACAATTATACGATAGAACAGCTTATTAGTGATGTGAAAAATGTTGAATTTCCTTCTGAGTATAAAAATGCTATTGTTTTGATCGGAAACCGTGATATTGATAAGGAAGGTTTTGATAGTACTGAGTTCGATGTTTCATTGAAACAATTAGCTAGTATTCTCGTTTCGAAAGGGTTAAAATACGTTCTGTTTTTACAAAATCCGCCGAATTTAGCTAAGGTGATTGATATCGATTATTGGAAGTTATTAAATGAAGTTAATCAGGTAATTTATCGCGCCGCGCATCGATCTGAAAATATTCGCTATGTTAACTCGTTTTCGAATTTCGTGTCTCTGAAAAAGCAGTGTAAAGGTTTAAACAAGTATGAATACGTCCAACATGATGAGGTGATTTATGAGCCGATTCGAGATAGGTATGAAGTTATTTCGCCGAAAGGAGAGATAGGAAAGAATAAATGGTCTAAAAATACGTGTGTTTCGATTGTTCGCGCTATTAATCTCGTTTTAACTAGTCTTGGTGATACTTCGTTCAAATCGGTTGAAGTACATTGTATGAAGGATACATGTAATAACATTGATCGTATGTTAGATTGTGATGATGCAGGTTTCGATTCGAGTATAGTTTCGTTTAGTTTAAATGAAATGATAAGAGACGAAATGCAGAACGAGAGTAAGACGTTTATAGGAGGAAGAGAGAAAGAGGAAAGTAATGTAATGCCGTATGTAACAATGGAGATAGGAGGAACGAAGGTATCTGCGTTAGTTGATAGCGGGTGTTCGCATGTTCTGATCAACGAGTCCGTGTATGAGAAAATCAAAGCGAACTATCCTGAATTAAACAAGCGTGAGTTTACGGCAAGAGGGTTATCTACTCAATTTACGCAGGCAGTAGGTAAGATGTCACCGCAAATCGTTAAAATCGCATTTTTCGAGTTTAAATTTCCGAAGGCGAGTACCGTGAATACCTATACCACCTACGCGTTTGTAACGAAAGGGTTGAATTCTGCTCTCTTATTAGGTAGGTCAGCTACGAAGGACCTACATACTGATATTAAACTAGGTGAGAATTTAATTCAGATAATCGATCCAAAGACATACGAGATTATAAAAATTCCTTTCGATCGAACTGAAGAGAGACAGGCGTCATGTATACAGGTTAACCATTACCTACCTAAGCTGCAAGTTAATAGGTTGAATGTCGAAAATGCTGAGAATGTTATTTTAGAAAAAGCTTGCTATCGATTTGAGGATAAAAATAATCTGAGAAAAACTGAATCGACTGATAATTTGAATGATAAAGATATCGAATTTAATTTGCGAGCAGCTGGCTGCTGATGATGCAAAATTAGACAAAGCAGATCGTGAGAAATTGAAATCGATCTTATCTGAATTTCCTGAAGTTTTTGAAAATAAAATAGGTTGTTGTACCGTCTATGAACATGAGTTCGAGTTCAAAGATGGACTTCCTGACGAGATATGGTGTAAGACCCGACCTATACCTCATAAATTCGAGGAGGGGCAACTGAAGAAATACTTAATTGGGAAAAGAGTGGCGTGTCGAAGAACGTCCATCGACATACAAATCTCCACTTGTTTGTGTGGAGAAAAGCAATGGAAAAAGTCCGCCCTTGTGGTGACTTCCGTGAATTGAATAAATACTTGAAAATGCACAACTGTGAAGTGCCAAATATTTCTGTTTTGATGAAAAAATTCAAAGGAATGAAATTCTTTCGTGTTTGGATTTTTTACATGGTTTTTTACAAATCAAATTAAAAAGAATAAGTCGCAGATTTGTTAGTTTCGTTTTTCAGGGAAAAAGTTACGTTTTCTTGAGAGTACCATATGGCACTATAGATTCTATGCCAGCATTTATTCGTGCATTGCAAATAGTTTTGCAGGGCTTGCCTTTTGCAATTGCCTATGTAGATGACGTGTTGATTTTTTTCTCGCACACTTGAAGAGCACATGCTCCATATTCGAATAGTACTAGAGAGAATAAAAAATGCTGGTATGACGCTGAATATACAAAAAAGTAAATGGTGCCGCACTGAGATAAAATACTTAGGATTAATCATCGGAGCTGAAGGTACGAGCATCGATAAAGAAAAAATACAGACGATTCTGAATTTCGAACACGCCAACTGATATTGAAGAATGCCAAAGATTTTTGGGTTTCTTTCAATATTATCGTGATTATATACCTGTATCGCGCATCTCTGTCAGCCACTCTACGAATTGACATCTGGCAAAAAAGAAAGATTTTGTCTGGACTGAGTTGGCACAAGAAAATTTTGAAAAATTGAAAGCTGCGATTTTCTGAAGCAACAATGCTCGCATACCCGGATTGGACAAAACCTTTTTCATTATATACTGACGTTGCGTCAGAATTGGCAATTGCCGGCGTTATTATGCAAGAACATACTTTAGATAATGGTGATATTTTTATGCGTCCTGTCGCATATGTAGCACCTTAAAGAATCATGAACGTAATTACCCCATTATGGAGTTAGAACTTTTGGCAATTATCATGACGCTTAGTAAGCATTATTATATGTTATGTGGATATGATGTTAGGGTATATACTGACAACGAAGCTGTTACCTACTTAAAACGGACGGAAAAGTTGAGTCAGAGGCATATGAGGTGGCTTCTATATCTCGACAACTTCAATGTTACCATCAGTCACATTAAAGGTGCTGATAATACGATCGCTGATTTTCTGTCTAGATGTTACTCGTATGTGCTTACATACCGTGAAAAGACTTTATCGATTTTTCTTTTCGAATTTGAGCCACCGAAAGACTTGTTTAAAGATTTATCTCGTTTATTGAAGTTACAAGTCAAAGATAATAGATTGATGATGTTTTTCAAACGCTATGATCCGAAGGTCAGATTTGACAAAGTTAATAGTCGGTTTGTTTTTCGTGGAAATGACGGTAAATACCGTATTTACGTTCCAGATGTTCTCCAACGAAAAATAATTGAGTACTACCACTTAGAATACGGCCATGTAGGCATAACTAAGCTCATCACAATCATCGTCGCTGGTTTGATTGGCCAGAGTTGACAGTAGCCGTGTATAATTTCGTCAATGAGTGCATGAGCTGTCAACTTGCTCGTCAGTATCTGCAGAAACGATTGGACCGCCACACGGTATCAGCTCGGCGAAGTTTAATGATACTTTGTGTATTGATTTTTTCGGACCTTCCTAAAGGTCGTGGTGGGGTCCAATACGTGTTTGTGATCGAAGACCTGTTCACTAAATATTGTAAACTGGTAGTAATGAAGAACGCTACATCGACGAAATGTATTGGAAGCGTTAGAGAAATGGTGTCAGGAATTCGGGGTGCCGAATAAAATTCTATCGGATAATGGGCCCCAATTTCGTTCTCACAAATGGATCAGGCATTGGAAAACTGCGTAATGTACATATCAGAAAGTGTAGTCGTTACACGCCTTCGAGTAACTGTTCTGAGCGACTGATGGCGACCATTGGGTCGTCCATTAGAAAACTTTACCATGATAAACAGGGAAAGTGGCCCGTTATCATCAACGATATCGAAAATAAGATGAATAGAACCGAGCTTAAACACAACGGGTTGCATACCCTACGAGTTGGTATTTTCGTAAACCGGTTCTGACAAAATCGCCGATTTGCTAATTAAAGGTCGCGTAGTGAGCGAAGATGTCGAATTAATTGCTCGCGAAAATTTTCAACGTAATTTGAAAAACGAGAACTTGGTATTATCAAGTCGAACAAGTTGGTGATTTTAGCACCAGGTGAGAAAGTTTTCGGCATCGAGTGAGATCCGATGCGGATAAAGGAATTAGTCAAAAGTTATGTCGACAGTGGCAAGGTCCGTTTATAGTTGTGAAAGAGAGATACCCGAATGTTTATGAGTTGTATGAAGAGAAAATCCTAACAACCACATAAGCGAAAATATCGACATCTTGAAAACTAGTCCACAATAGGGTATCGAAACCGAAAATTGAAAAAAATGAATGATGAACTTGATTAAAAAGATCCGAAAACAATTTTAAATCAAAATTTTGATAAAGTAATGCCGAAATTAGGCACGGATTTAACCGAGAAAAGGCCAGTAGTCAACCTAAGGTTATTAAGATTTTGAGGCCAAATAAAAATTCAAAATTAGAATCTATTTTGGGTTCAGATTCAGTTAAAACAAACCGTTTAACATCGACTGTAATTTTGTTAATTTTGATTGTTCGAAAAATTGTTAGGAAATGAAAACTCATTTAATTTAGATAGTAATACTGAACTTCGTTGCTAGTAATAATAATCGTAATAAATTTATAATCGTAGGAAATAATTAGCATAATTATGTAATGCGTATAGGTAACTATAAATTTATTGTGAATTTTGAACAGATGTTCCTGCACTGCAGTAAAAGCACTACCACCGGATTCGACCCGAACTGGCTGATATAATGCAACTTGGACAGCCCGACGAAGGTTTTTTGACCCCGAAATCGTGGTAAACGCAGACGCTTCGTCACCCTAGTTGATTTTATTGACCGCCAGCCAACATGCCCTATCGAATTGGAAACACGTGCCATAATGCGTCGATTAAATATTCCAGAGGCAGATTTCGAAAAGGCAATCTCACGTGGCTGAACTGGAAAAACTTTGTCTCGCGTATGCTCGCTACGCTTAATATGCAACCGCCGCCTGTTCGAGGTTTCAATTTATTCTTCAAGGTCGACCTGATCAGTATCACTCAGCGGTCTTCAGACTGACCCGTTATTAATGTCAGTACCGAATACCGGACTAGGTGGTACGATAATACCGATTTCGACTCCCAGCGCCGCATATTTCTATGCCGACGTCGCCGCTGCCAATTATCTCAACTACTACGCCTACAGTTTCGACTTCTGCAACCGTTTCGACTGCAATTACAACTGCAGCTGCTGTAACTACGACTGTTTCGATAATACCATCCGTCGTAATGAATGTGGTTCCGATTTCGTCGTCTATCGCCGCTCGTCTATGAATACATCAACCCGTTACTACGTCATCTCTGTCTCTACGTGTCGCCGTTTTCGTCTACGAATACGTCTGTTGTTTCTTCGCCGTCTGTCGCCGTTTCGTCTGCAGACAACTCAATTGTTACGATGACTGCTCGCTACATTCGAGACCCTCGATTGCGACGAAATGCTGCTGTCCCGACAACTACTACAGCGTCTACAAGTACTACGTCGTCGACGAATCAAACTGTCATGTCTTCGTCGGAATACCGTATTGTAACTCAACAGAATTATCTCCGGTTAGCTCGTGAAAAACGAACAGACGACTGGACGCCGTATAAACTCGACTGAAGAAAGTTCCTCGTCGATGGATCGTTTATCAACATCTTCCGACTCGTCTATTGCTGGATTTCCGGCCGAAATTGATCGCCAGGGCAATGATGTGCCTGTGGAAGTTATGCAACGCCCAGATACCGCTCAGTATGAGGAGCAGGATACTCGATATAAGTTGTATGGCCGTTTTAAGTAATTTCTACAAGTCTCAAATGGTGTCGATGGGAAAAGTAATTGCGCAACCAGTTCCTGGTTATCGTCGAACTACGTACGAAATTCCTACTTGCCCGGCTGCTGTTACTGCCATGTCGAAACAGATAAACCGTTATCAATATCGTTTATACCGCCATGAAGACGTACAGACGAAAAAGGACCGAGAAGCTGGAATTAATAGAGTTCAAATAAGAGCTTGGCCGTTTAATCAAAGCGATGAATTCTGCCATGACCATCTTTTGGCATTTTGGTCGAATTTCGAGAACCAGCGTCGAATGATTATCTACGATGGTCGTCTTCCGCAATCCATCTGCTCAAAACCAGTGTTGAGACAGAATTACCAGCCGATAGCTCACGTCGATAGCGAAGGAGACCCTTTGACGAAGATAATTGTTACGCCATGGAGGAGGGCTTCCGCATTCCGTTTTTCAAGCATGCAGCTCGAGTTGTTTTCTTTTTAGAAAATAATCACCGTTTCCCGGTATGCAAACCGGTGGAATTCGAAATAAACGTCGATGATTCATTCGATCGCGATACGGTGATCTTAGGCCGTGATTTTGCCATCAATCACGTTGTTCGGATAATACCTAAACAGACAATCGTGGATGAGATTTGATGACCGAGAAATGAAGTCCCATGTATACATTGGGTACCCCCATTTTGTATACATGAAACTGCCGAAGAAGTGAAAAAAATTCCCAAAAACCGGATCAAATGCTCTTTATGCACCTTACGTTTGATCATTATCGTTTTAAGTAACTCGTTTTCATTTTTCGATATCGTCGAAGTGTACTTTTCTCGCTTATTACAAAGCTGTAATAATTCTCGTTTATGGTCGTTTATTTTCGTTTTTGAATCGAGATCGATTCTGCCTTCGCTTTATTTTTTATTTCTACATAGAATATATGTTTTGTTTTTGTTTCATTTACTCTCGAATATGACTTATTTTCTAAGTATATTTTCTCTCGATATTTTGACGTGTTTTTTTATTTTTGTAAAGATCCAACGTGTATCTTATTTTAGATTCGTGCCCTAGATTAGGATATATCGTTGCTGCATTATTTTTATTTTCGTTTCTCTTTTTTGTTTGTCTCCAACATCGAGGTGATGTTGTTTTTTTCGTTTTTGATTTTGTTTTTTGGTCTCAATTCTGCTTTTATTTGTACTTTTTTCCCACCCGGGAATTTGTGGTATAGCTTATAGGTATAGAGTCCAAGTAAAACCAGAATTTTATCCCCTCATTTATTTCTCCGACTACGCCTCTCTTATCTGATCGTTTTGCTCTGTACAGGTAATTAGGATCGCGTAATGATATTGTAAGTAGTACGTTTTTATACCCGTTTTAGTACAGATCCGTTGTCTGTTAATTTTTCGCCATGTGACTGATTTTTATGTGTAATTTTTCCTGCCAAAATTGGCAATTTATTTTCGTGTAAATTAGTGTAAATTTTTATTTTCGTTTGTTGAAAGTTTTGTTATGATGTAAAAAGTAAATACATCGCGTTCTGTTTCCTTTGGAAACCTTTTTTAAACTTTATTTTTTCGAACATAACGGCAGTAATTAGGTGCATTTCAACATGTGTTCAATAATGATGATGGGCTAGGCACAACCAGGTGACCTAGAGAAGGTAAGGTGTTTTTGAAAATAATGGGTTGAATTTTCTAACAGGTACTCCCTTTTGCGTTTGACTTCGCCCCAAGATAGCGTCTGCTTAGGGCATTTAGGTGATATAGGCATGGCCTATTTTCACCACATTCTATTAGGTAGGTAGCTATGTAGTTTAGGCTAGGTAGGGACCTATTTAGTAGAATGTGTGAGCCAAAGTATACCATTTGGTATGGCATTTTCTTTTCGTCATGTTAGGTTCATAGGTACCTACCCGTTTCTATTTGTTTTCCTATTTTGGAACTGGAAACGCGGACCTAACATGCAGGAAAGTCTTTGCAGCTTTGGCTGTCTTCTTTTCTAGGTAGTACAGAATGGAAGGGATATTCTTACGATGCCTCCTTCCATCTCTGATGCCTATAGTAAAAATTTATTTTGGATTCGACGTGGACTGAGCCACAAGCTTTTACTTATGTAGTTTTTCGCCTTCCTTCCCCTCGGCCCTGTGCTGTTTCAAAAGTCTGTGTTGCTCTCCTAGCCGGTTAGCATTTTTTGGATAGTCCCTTTTAGGGCTGTTTACACTACAGCTTCTTTGACAAAACATGTACATAATTTTAAAAGCTATCGGTGGTTTAGACGAGAAACGGAAGCGAGGAAAAGCATACTGAGTTTCACGAGTGGAAAACGAACGAATGCCCAAAGAAGTTGAAAATTCAAACCGTAAGATGATTTCAGCTCATCCCAACTCGCTCTACTTTAATTAATAATCATAACTAACGTAAAAAATTCATATTCAAGAATTAAAATCCAGTTTACCTGAAGGTTGTGGTGGAAAGACGGGATAAGCACCGGGTGGTAAATGCGTTTTGGTTATTGGCTGGTATTGATTTTGATATCTCATTGTGGTTGTGTGCGTTGAAGAAACATTTGGCTGGGGTTGAGATGCTCCTACAAAAAAATAAATCAAAATTATACAATCTCGTAATAGGTAAAAACAATCAAAAATGAAATTTTTCCCTTTCGCGTTGATTAAAAATATAATACATAATCAGATTACTTATGAGGATATTTTAGCAACAAGTCAGTATAATGCGAACATGCTAAAAGTGCCAATACGCAATAATCAATCCGATAATACACATTACTACTAATTTAATCGTCGACTCGACGAAATCCATGACCAATTGATAGGTTATAGTCTCAGAAGAATATCGACGACGTTTTTTTCTCAATTTTTTTATGACAGCTCGTTTGTTGCCCAACGTCGCACAGACTCAAGCACACATTATCGAGAGCATGGCCGTCGTTAATCGACGACGTCGCGCCGCCATAGTCGTCGTCCCGTGTAATTTATAATCGCTCGTTATGTCAGTATATTTCATCTCTGTGCAACAAGCCGCCCCAACAGTCTCACAACACACGTTGAGTCGTCGTACAATCTACGCTAATTTCAATTACAATATAAGCGTATCCGTCAAGGTCTTCCTTTATCCATATTCACAATTTCACATTTATACGATTAGGTATGATCTTTTTTCTTACGACGAAACAGCAGTGACAATGAAGACGTCGAGATGCCCAGATTAACCCTTAGGATGATTCTCAACTGCTGGATCTCTTCCAACTCTTCCAAAGACTTTATTTGGAGCTAATTTTGATATTTTTTCAGAACCTCTCAAACATCTGTAGATCGAAGGTCATCAGAAAAGAGGAAAACAGCTGGATCTAGGTACGTATTTTTCTTCTTCCAAAGACTTCAATTGGACAAATTTTGTGATTTTTTCAGACCTCCTCAAACATCTGAAGATCGAAGATCAGGAAAAGGGGAAAGCGACTGCTGGATCTCTTTTTCCTCTTCCAAAGACTTCAATTGGAGTAAATTTTGAGTTTTTTCCTGAACCTTTTGAACATCTGCAGATCTGCAGACCTGAAGTCAGGAAAGAAAGAAAATTTTGGGACAAATTTTGAGATTTTATCAGAACTTCTCAAACATTTGAAAGCTGAAAGTCAGGAAAGGGAAAAGATGTTGATGCCTCACTTCAATTTTCAGCTTAGTTCTTTAGTCTCAAGAATCCAAAAAGTAAAATTTTTACCTTTTTTCAATACTTCCGATAGCAAAATTTATCTTGTTCTCATCCTTCTCATAAGTGATTTTCATTTTCGCCACAAGTTTGGATCAAACAGTAGAGCAAAAAAAATCACAGTAATATTCCACCTCCCCTCCCCCCGGGCGGGGCCCAAACAATTTCAAAACAACAGGCTTGGACTAATATTGCTTTTCATATTGGCAATCTGTAGCTTCATTATGATTAGACTCAAAAGTTTTAGAAGAAAAAACCACTGTCACGTATTTTTTTAATCAATACTTTTTGTTATGAAAAAAAGACAATTACTTGAGCTAGCGTGGGCCGAGGAGGGAAATTCTTTGTATAAAACAAATCTCGAAACCTAAAATTGTATTGCTTTTTTAAAAATTTCAATCGTCGAGAGGAATTTAAAACTTCCTTCCTTTAATTACGAGTAATTTCCCGTCAATTTATCAGAAAACGTGCCACAATTTTTTTACTATCCGGGCAATTTTTTTGAAAAAACTGGTAATTGTAGCCATCAAAATGTTTATTTTTTCAATTTATGAATTTCAAAAAAAATCCCTTCCGAGTTTGGATGTAAAATTGAACATGGTGAAAAATGTCTGCACATTTTTGAAAAACATCTCAAAAAAATCAAAACGAATGAAAAAATGAAAATTGATTGCAAATTAACATTTTTTCCAAATAACTTATTTTTCTCAAGGATTTTTACAAAATTCCAAAAGAAATTCGAAATTCTCCACCTTCCCCAGACTTACAAAATTCCCTCAACTTTCCAACTTTTTTCAGAAAATTAACACCATCTCATTTATTAAGCTTGATAAAATCACTGAAAAAATTCAATTTTCGGTCAGTAATTTTTTGTCTTAGAAATTCGGATTACCTAATTTCGTAATTTTCGAACAATTTTGACAGCTTTTTGAACTTTTAATCGTAATTTTTGGAATTTCGAGTCTTTTTCGTCATTTTATTGAAAATATTATCAACCTGATTTTGAGCTCTGAGATCTTCGAGCCATTGAGAGATTTCCATCATAAACTTATAATTATTCTGTTCATTTTTCAACAGCAGTTTTTTGAACCATCTTCCTCTTTCCAAAACCCAGACCATGTCAAACTTCCACCAGAACCATCCACTCCTTTTTTACTCTTTGAAACAAAAAAATCAGCTCTTTCCAGTCTCCAGTCATAATATTACATCGACAACCAACCAATTTACGACCAGCATTCTCTGCTCGATGACCTCGCTCCGCTATCCATTCATACGTTCAATTTTACGTGAAAAAATTAATTTGTACATTGACGACTGCTGCCAAAAAAAAACCTATCTGTTGCTCAGATTCGTCAACCACGCGTCTCCGCGGTCACATGGCGCTTTCACTTTTCACCGCACATGTGCCCTGTTCGACGAACCTACACCTAGCTACCTACTCTAGCTAATCCCTACCTACGTAATTGAGCATACGAGTAGCTAGGGCACAAAATCCATACACTTGCACAAATACGTACAACAAACTATCACTTTATTCAATTTTTTAGCCATACATATACACCGGATTTACAGTTTCACGCTGGTTGTTTTCAACGCCTCCCCAAAACCACCATCGCCCAACAACCAGTTTTTTGTTTCTCTTTCACGCGTTTCTACACATAAGGTGTGGTGTAATTTGCTGTTTTGCTGGCTTATTCTTTCTCTCCATCTCGAAAACCACCGTGTGGATTATCTCGTAACATTAGAGTCTACCACACGTACTCGTAGCTATTCAAGAATGAATCGAGTATCCACTATTTCGCTACCTACAGTCGGTCACATAAATATTCGTACACCTTGAATTTTCACACCTATCAACTTTTCATCACAAGTTTTTTGGTACTAAAAACACAAATAGAAGTTTGAAAACAATTTTGTTACATTATTTGGACTCTCCTCTTCACAAATATCCTATTACCAAACTCCATAGTTTAAAAATAAAAATTAAAAAAATAATTAATCGTTTCAATTCAAGAAAGTAAACATTCCAAAAATATTCGTACATCATAATTTTTGTGCTTTTAATGGTACCACTGTACATATTTTCAAAACACGACTCAAAATAACGATTAAAATTGTGTTCCTGGGTTCTATTTTAAAGTTTCCGGTGCATATTTTATTAAATTTAGTAATTTTAAACACAGTTTTTAACGTAATGGGCCGAAAAGGTAAGAACACCAGTTTGGAAGAAAGAAATTTGGTTATTTATCACCATAAACACAATAAATCGCTCAATGAAATATCCAAATTAGTCAGATTACCTCGAACAACTGTAGCTTCAATCATTTATCGGTATAAAAAGAAGATCGCATAGTTTCTATCAAGGCAACAGGTAGACCAAAATTACTTACTCCACGGGAAGAGAATTCTATACTGATCACAGTGAAGAAAAATCCAAAACTGAGTGTACCAAAACTGAAATCTCAGTTGAATAATGTATTGACTAACGATGTAAGTGAGCAGACAATTCGGAGAACCCTTTATCGTGCTGATTTACATGGTCGTATAGCTCGTAGGAAACCATTCATAAGTAAGATCAATCGCAAACGGCGAGTCAACTTCGTAAAAATGTACCGTAATAAACCTGCCGAGTGGTGGAAGAATGTTATCTTCGCAGATGAGTCAAAATTCAACGTATTTAATTCCGATGGTCGACGTGAAACAGTTTGGAGACGGCCAAATGAACAATTAAGACTTCCGAATTTACAACCTACCGTGAAGCATAGTCCGTCTGTGATGGTATGGGGATGTATATCGAGTGCTGGAGTGGGAGAATTAGTCTTCATCAACGGAAATATGAATAAAGAACAATATTTGAGCATTCTAAAAACGAATTTGAAAAAAAGTGCCACGAAATTTGGATTCGCGAATGACTTTATGTTTTACCAAGATAATGATCCCAAACACAAGTCTCGTTTAGTACAGGAATGGTTATTATACAATTGTCCGAAAATCATTCAAACACCTGCTCAGTCACCAGATTTGAATCCAATCGAAAATATATGGGACGAACTAGATCGAAGAATACGTTTGAAACCATTATCATCTATTAAACAACTGAAAGAACGACTGATCGCCGAGTGGAACCAAATTGATAAGGAATATGTTCAGAAATGCATTTTGAATATGCCTAACCGACTTTTAGAAGTTCAACGCGCTTCTGGCGGACCAACGAAGTATTAATTCTCGTATATTTTTAATTTTTTTAATTTAAAACCCGTTTTATTCCGATGTTAATTATTAAATTTAGGGGTGTACGAATAATTATGGAAGGGCTGTTTTTATGCGAAGTAGTTAATTAATTTATTTTTTTGTTTTATTTTTAAACCAAGATGGTTTGTAATGTGATATTTGTGAAGAGGATATTCCGAATAATATAATTTGATAGTTTTCGAACTTCTATTTGTGTTTTTAGTACCTAAAAACTTGCGATGAAAAGTTGACAGGTGTGAAAATTCAGGGTGTACGAATATTTATGTGACCGACTGTACGTGTCGCAAAATATACAATATCTCAACTAAAACGTATTTTCAGTTACCCGGCGGTTTAGCAATTTTGTCGTTATCATATCAGCGTACAAGCGGTCGTCGATGATAAGATAATGTAAAAACGACGTATTTTTATACCGTTATCGCCGAAAAATATCGATATCGTGAAATACCCAGGGTAACGACTTCCTTGAAATTTCGAATGTGGAACGAGAATTGATACGATTTTACATATTGGGTCTCAATTTTGAAAAAACACCCAGGATATTAGAAGGTTTATTTTAGCAGTGAGGTGACAACTTTGAAGGTCGAAAATTTTCAAAAATAACGTTCAAAATATTAAAAATGCCTCAACGGAAAATTGTTTGAAATATACATGTCCAACACTAACCTAAGAGATAAAATCATATGAAAATGATGAAAAATCATCAAAAATGTTTAAAATGAGATAAATAAATGAAAAAATCGCGAAAATTATTCGAAAATGAGGTAAAAGTTGATTAAATACCACTCAACCGTGTTCAAATATTACAAAACCCTTGAGATTTTCTAAGAAACTGATGAAAAATTTTACCAATAAAAATCAATACAATATCACAAAATTTTGGTAGAATAATAAAATTGAAAACTTTCTGAAAATTTCATTTAAAAAATTGAAAATGTGGAAAAAAAATCATCATCAAAATCGTTGAAAAATGACTTCGCACGACTTCTACGATCAAAAGTCAATTGAAACTTCCATCATTCAATATTTTTGAAATTTTCAAGAACATTTTTTAAAATTTTGAACAATGCCCTCAACATTTTTCATTAAGGTATTTTGACGCTTAATGGAACAAATTGAATAATTTTGAAGATATTTTTGATGACTTTTCAATTACTTTTACGTCATCCTGAGACTTTTATGCAATTTTATCAGTTATTTTTCTATTACACATTGTTCTCAAAATATTAAATGAACATTATTCAATTAACTTCAACTGATTTATTCAATAATTTCAACAATTTTAACGCTCTTTTAAAGGATTCCATCGTATTATTGAAAAAAAAAAACTCATAAAAAACGAACAAATGAAGAAAATCATGAAAAATTATTTGGTTTTTGGCCAATTTTTGAAAAAAACATTTTTCATGAAATACCTCTCAAGTGCAAAGAAAATGGGGGAAAAATTCAAACCGGCTATACAGGGCTTTATAGAAGCCAAAGGTATGTAGAAATAAAACTATCTAATTTTTGAAATAATTCATCCTCCCCCGGTCCTTTTAATTTTTGCCAAAAATGATGAAAAAAGAAAAAAATTAGCCTAGATACATTCTTTTCATACTCCTCATTGAATATTTTGACCAACAAATTATGAAAACCAATCGAAAAATTGGAAAAAATTTCTACTCCGGTGGTATCAACAGCTTCCAATTTTAATAATTCGCCCTTGCATGAGAAAATATTTGGCGGAACTGAAAAAACCGGCAATCAGGGGGACACTTGACCGATGTTCATCAATATTTTTCAGATGATAAAACTTTTAAAATTTTTATATTAAAAAAAATCGATTTTTTGTGAAACATTTACTTAGAAAAGAAAATGTTTATTTAGAAAATCCAATCAGAAAAAACGTAAGAGAACCAGTTTTTTCCAAAAAAAAACCACCACAAAGTACTTATCAAATTTGAATTTTTAAAACTTATCAAGTCCAAAAATCTCCACTTTTTCCTCTTTCGAGTAGACAACTATTCATGAAAAGAATTTCGATTTTTGCCATAAAATCAATTCAAGAACGATATTTCTTTTCAAAAATAGATAAAGGCAGTTGAAATCCCAACTTTTTTCTGATTTTCTGGCATAAGTGAACCCAAAAATCCCATGTATTGAACAAGACAGAGGCTGAACAAGAGAAAAATACGTAGGTCAAAGTCTATTGAATATTTGAGTAGGTAATCTGGGCGAGTAATACGTACAAGGACAAAGAGGGGGGAATGGAAAATTGTAGGATTTTCAACAATCAATCAAGATATCTAAATCTGTCAAATTATAGATGAAATTCTGCCTGCTGGAATAAAAAAAAATCACTAAAAATCAGTGGATTTTTTTACCGATCTTTTTATTACTTATTTTTTCAATAAATTGGGAATCAACTGAGAAATCAGAGATTTTCAGAGAAATTCATTCAACTAATTTCAAAAAAAATCTGATTTTTTTCTAACTCTAATTCAAATTTTGAGATTCAAAAAATATATCATCATTTTTTTTTGAAAAATCATATTTAAAAAATGAAAAAAACAATTCTTTGACTTTTTGCAATAAAATATCTTGTTGGTAAGCTGGGGGGGAGGGGATGAGGATCGAACCCCGGAACCTTCTCTCGAATGTCTATGTTTTCTAGCAAAATTTGGCTAATATTACAAGACTATGTTACATAAAAAATGTTTAGAATTTTTCCAATTTCAAGAGATGATACGACGAATGCAACAGAAAAATGGATTAGAAATTTTTTCATTTTGACGTTGAAAAACACATGCTCGCATCAGCACATCTTTTGGCCTTTTTACCCTGACGGAAGTCGAAGGAAATACAATTTCCTCGCGAACTATAGAACCATCACGATTCACGGCTCGAATTCATACTTCACGTCTGTTCATTCTCCTCCTCACAATAATTTTTAATATTCGTCGTAATAAAAATTCTTTCCTCGATCTTCATCGTCGTAAAAAAAAAACCACACACAAATAACATGCATTGGTGCAATCTACATACAGATACGATGTCATCGTTATTTTATTTATACACAAAGTATTTCTCTCTGTGTTCTTCATCGAAAAAAATATTTGATGGTCGAACGTACGTCGAATTTGTTAACATCGTAATTAAAAGGGAAAACAGTCATTAGTAATAGGTATAATGGCGTATTGTGAAATTTGATTAGCATCCATTTCCCGAATTAGATAGAATTAGGTATAGGTATAATGTAGTAGGTAGTCGGTATTGTAAAAATAAATCATCGTTCGTCGATTCGAGTCACGCTGTCGTTGTCTTCGACCCGGTCATAAAAACATAATTTAGCTACGTACGACATATGAACATTTTTTCGGCACTTTCAAACATTTTTAATCGCATTTTTACTTATCTACAGCAATTCACACATCTCAAAGTCTAACAACGTACCAATCAGACACAGCAAAGCATCCAAAATTACTTCAATGTTCTCATAGTACATGAGAACGATTAAAAACTATAGATAACTCGTATTCAAGTCAATAAATTCGATAATACACACTATTCACAAAAATACATCCAATATTTACAAAAATGATGAAAAAAAATTCGAATTCATGTACAGCACGCACACATTGTGCAATGCAACAAACGAAGCATCGAAAAAAATCTAATTCTACCGAAATCTACTTTTTTCGCACTATTCGCTCTCTATTCTCAGTTCGAACTTTGAAATTCACTCCCATTCTTTCATTTTTACGACCATCTCATTCATCCCAAACCCAAAGAGCTTTTCTAAATATAAACCTAATTCAACTGCAAACTACAAAACAATTCTAAACCATATTCTAACGATGCAATGATAAACGAGTACAACACACATGCTGGATTAATTAAACCTAACACACAAACACATTCTCTCTTATCTCGACAACCTCTACAAAAATATACTTGCGTCTCGCGCGAATATTACCCATTAGATGACTCGCTACGGTGAAATTTTTTCTCGAATGTAATTCCTTGTAATTTGACCGTATAAGTAGAATTAGAATCTACACTGTACCATGTGCAGCGAATCATATCTGTATCGTTGAGAGCGATATCCTGCGATCAGGCAAGGTGACTCGAACTCGAGCTTCTACTTCGAAACGGAAATTCTATACCTACGTGATCGAATGTATTCTAGGCAGGTTATCATTGTTCGGAGATACTTGACATCGAAATACGAGTTAAGGCGAATTTCCCTCTCCCGTTTGCAACGATTATGAATCGGAAATATGTTCTTTGAACCTTTCTAATTCAGATAAGGAGTAATCAAGAAGAGGAGGTGAAGTTGAATCATAGCGGCAGAAATGATTTTTCTATTGCAGAAAATTTTGAAAAATAACCAACGAAGATTTCGTGAAAGAAATTAGAAAAAAAATTTCTTGAAAGATAATCAAAGTTATTTTTTTCATAAAATGCTAAATCAACAGAAAAGAAACCGATTTCGTATTAAAAAATGCAGGTAAAAGCTGATTCCCCCTCCCCCTATCACCACTCACTAAACTAAATTGATCAAAATTTGCTCGCTCCATTTGGGGATATTTATTGACAATAACCCTGAATTTTTCGAAAAAAATTGATGCATAATATAAGAAAAAAACGAAGAGAAGGTGAATATAGCTAGATAAAAATTGCAATTGAGTAACTGGATGATAAAAGGGCCTAACTCGAATTAGGCCCTTTTGTCATCCACCGTGAAAATGGATACTAAAATGGATATACTACATATCAAAATTGGTCCCATAGGGCTACCTATCGTAAATTGTCTGTAATCAACCACCAAAGTTTCCTACCTGTGTTAAAAACCTGCAGGAAGTAGGCACTTTTGTCATCCGACGACTTTGACACTGGTTCTAACAGTACGAAATCATGAAAATAACACTCATTTTTGATGTTATTCGATTTCATTAAATATTTTTCAACTTTTCAAAATTTATTTTCATAATTTCAAACTGTTAAAACCGATTTTAAAGTCGTTGGATGACAAAAGGGCCTAACTCCCCCTTCACCGTTTCATTAATAACTCAATCATATGGCTACGAAAAAGGAATTCAAATGAATATTTCTTGAAAGGGATGTTTGGGCAACACAATATTTAAAAAACCAGATCATTTCATCAAAACATTTAAACGATATCAGCTTGCGAAAACTTAAAATGCGTTTTTCTCTAAACAGCGGTTTCAGAATTAGGCCCTTTTGTCATCCAGTCATTCAATTTGCAAATGCTGGAACTGATATAAAATTAGCTCTAGTTCTAGTTTTCAGTTCACATCATTTCAGTTTCAGCTCCGGTTTTTCAGTTTTAATTATATTTTTCTCAGTTTTCAGTTCTAGTTTTCCATCACTGGCTGATAGTGAGAATATAGAGTAGAATCACTCATAGTTTCAATTGCCTTTGAAATATTTAATTGAAAAGCAGTGGGGAAAGAAGAAAGGATTGCTAATTTGTATGCTTATTTTGGAGCGAGAAACCCCTACAGATTGAGACGATTTATTCAAGAGAAGAAGGATCAAAGTGAGAGTATCAAAAATGCATAGAACTGTTGAAAGTGAATTGACTATTTTACAATATTTTGAATTTTTGAAAACTGAGGATAAGGAGGAGGAGGAGGAGGAGGAGGAAGGAGTAGGCACAATGATCATATGAAAATGAACATTTAATTTAGATATCATCGTACTCCAAATATTACCAAAAAAAAAGGATTCAATAATGAAAAAAGTTGAGTTAGTTTTTTTTTTTTTTTTACAGAATTCCAGAGAAAATTCCAAAATTCCTAAATTCCCTGACCTTTCCAGATTATTAAAATCTTTGATTTTTTTCAAGTTTTCCAAAAAGCGGAAATTCTACACTACGACTTTTTTTTCGTTACGCGAGATTCCTCCGCCCAACAGGTTAATCACGGGAGGGGGAGGGAATACCAAGATGCCACGAAACAGGTGTACTTTTTTCAGAGGGAAAATATCAATTTTTGCAATTTTTCTTGAGAAGTGTCCAAACGTAACCTTCTGATCAGATGAGTCACCAAAAAAGACTCTAGATGAACAAAAAGACCAGCTGCGATGCCTGTTTCTTGAATATATCAATTTTTTGAATTCTATGATAGGTTCAGAACCTCCCTTTCCCCTAACTCCCACAAATACACTTTCAGGTTGGTCTGAATTGAATTTGATACCTGAAAGCTTAGAAATTTGATATTAAGATATGCTCAAAAATTCAAATGATCAGTATTCGATTTAGTTTTAAAAAATCCAGCATGATCGGTCGCAAATGATTCGTTCAGAAATCATTCGACCAGTAACTAATACCTAAAATTTTTAAAAATACTTGATTTAATTTCTCTAAAAACAATTAAAGTCAACTTCGCAAAATTTTACCAACTTTTCAAAAAAATAAAAATTTTAATCTTTGAACTTGAAAAAAAAAACAAAAACGAAATATAGAAATTTTTTCCAAATTATCAAACCAAATGACCAGGATAGCGTGCTAATACGTTTAAAACCAACATGAAAACAATTATCCCTTCATTCTCTCCACCTCACACCTTTCCCACATCTCCCATTCAAATTCTACGAAACATTTACGGAATATTTAAAAAACACAGCAATTTTGATAAAACAGATACTGACATCATCAACCTTTTCACCTTTAATTCTACGTACACTTGCTAATCCACCCTACCTTCATTTTTTACAATACAGTCGATTCATAGACTCGTCACAATTACACCTTACATTGAAAAAAAAAAACACTTCATGGAAAAAAAACACAGCGCCTAAAACGAAACCGAAATCATCTCAAGAACACAACCCAGCATTTATGTCTACGAGAAAAAATTACAGGTACTCTAAAATTTCTCAACCAGTTCCGGTACCTCATCAAGGTGGATTCGTGCCAATAATCGTCTCGAAGATGAGCCCCTTTTGCCCTTACCTCTCTTAGTCTCTTACACGATTATTCAGAGTGAGAAACATTGAACGTTAATTTCGCCTCCTTTCCCTTTCTGTCGTAATAATAGTTTCCATATTCGTAATAAAATATCAATTAATTCAATTTTTTTTTTGTTTCCTACGCGAATGTGTGGAACCGCGGATGCTGCTGCTCGAATGATATAATCAACGCATACGTTAAGAATTTTAGCACGAAAAATTCCTCGTGAATGTAATTTAAATCCAAGATATGCTCTGCATCTCTGTTCTCTGTTTACTTCATTCCTTTCCATAATTCGTTTTCTGCGTGCGATTGTACGAGGCCAAATATTAACCAGACCAGAAGAAGGCCATAAATCAGTATATCGATGACGTCATATTAGAACATTTGGTTTTCAAAATTGAAAAATTGCTCAGCATGGATGCATAAAACAATACGCAGAATTCGTAAGATTTTATCGAAATTGGCGACGACCATCGATAGTAATTTCATCGAACGAGAAAATCAACCGAGATATGAGCTCGCGTGCGACAAACATTCGTGATATTCACCTCCTTCTGTACAGGGACATGCCATTATCAGATAAGTACGTATTCGATGAAAAGGAGCAGCATGAAGGGAGGCAACAGGGTAAATAATGCAATACACGATAAAAACACGTAAATTTTTGTTTCCCAACACGAAGACGTAAAGAGAGGATTACGATAAGTGCTCGAATTATACGACAATTTTCATGTAAAAACAAAAATTTCTCCCTACCTGTAAAAAATAATTTCCATAAAAAACGTTGGAAAAAAATTAACCGAGCCGAGACAAAAAAGAACGCACATACGTCTATAAAATTAATAACTTCCGGGTTGACTATTAATTCACCTAAAAGGTCAATAACCATCAACCCATCGTCGTTCAGTTTTACACGTTTTTCCCACATTCTAGAATAAAAATTTTTCGTAGTTAGTTTTTCGCTGTGTATTTCGTTCCTTCGTCGTGATAATTTATCAACTCAGCTTCTCCCAATAAAAAAAATGAAAAGAGACCGCAAGATTTCAGATACGAGTGGATTCTTCAAAGCTACCAGTTTATATCGACTTGAGATATTCCGTTTCGTATTTTGTTTCGATTGTATCTGTAGTTCGTTTATGCAGTTTTGGAGTTCAGAATCCAGAACGAATGAAATTTGGCTTGAGGAAGGGAGAGAAAAAATGAAATTTTTTCTGATGAAACTTACAAAAATAAAAATATACATCTAAAACGAATCCTAACCCAAAATTTGAGGTGCTCAATCTCAAATTTTGACACTATTTTTGAAAATTCATATTTCTAGTCCAGCGACAAATTGAAATTAAATTTATTGTATGTAAAATGCTGAAATTTGGCAAACGTCGTATATTAGACTTCCTGAATTGATTCGGAGCGGTTTTAAGATTTTTTTGAGCCTCCAGAAAATTTTATCACTCTCCAGCTTTAAAAAAAGACACTTCAAAAGGTCCAAATGAGCCTTAGAATCCAAAAACGCAGATCACCTACGATGGAAATTATATTTCTGAGCGACTAAAGCATGAGTAATTTTCAAGTAATTCTCCTAGAATCGTCAAATTTCAGCTTTCAAAATTCAAAAAGTAAAAGCTCTTTCTTTGTGAAATTTTTGAAAAGATTTCAGGAGAATTAGATACCCGCATAATTTTCCACCAATTGTCACTACCAGACACAACAAATCGATTTTTCTCACGAGCCAAAATTTTTTGGTGGATTCAGCTCGACTTGAACCCTTTTTCAATCAATTTTGAAGGTTGAAAATAGGGCAGAACCTGTTTATGCAAACGAATTTCTCAATTTTCGTTTAAAATTTTTGCAAGAGACGAAAATGAATACGGATTTGATGCTGCAGTTACAAATTCTGAAAAATTGTTTACCAATATGTCAAATAAATCACCAGAACGAGTATTAACGTTTGTTACAGAAGCTCAAGTTCATTTGGGCCATTTTTTTCGTTGTTAGAAAATAATATAATTTTCTGGAAGATCAATTTTTTATTTTTATTATTCAAGTTTTCAAACTTTGCACTTTTGATAAATTAATTTTAAATTTCAAAAAATTCGAAAAAAATAAATTTCTAACTCTGAAAATTTGGGATAGGGAGTAATTCTGGATACATTTTCGTTTCGAAAATTTTACTGCCATCTGGGTTCCTTCTCTTTTGAGATTGGTAATTCACTGAACATGAATTTTATACCTATAAATTTAGCTGTTTAAATCATCCAGGAACATTTTTTGTCTAGATGGGACAATATTTTATTTTAGGTATGTCTACTTTTTTCGCCTCATCGTGAACATTTTTCCAAGAAGTGCCTCATCACATGCAAAATATCCCATTCGAACCGGATTTTTCTAAAGAAAAATGTAATTTAGGGAAGGCCCTATCGCCCTATCAAAATAATGGGTTATTCGTCAGAAAATTTTGAAATTTCCATTAAATCTGCAGTCATTTCCTTCTCAGAAAAACATTGCAATACTTATCAAAATAGAGCCAATATATCTATTGATAAAATGTCAATATTAGTAAAAAAACAAAACGGAGTAAAGGTCGTAAAATTATCAGTCGTACAATTTTACAAATCATTCTGAAAATTTTCAGTTCCGCGGAACTCGATTAAATAATTGTTCTTATCACACGAGAACGATATTAACCACTAAATTTGAATTAATTAATTCCAATATTATCAAACGGTAAAAATGAGTCAGAGATAAATTTCCATAAAAAAATTTCGCTACCATTGATCATTTGAGATTTCACAAAAATTGATTTTTTTTCGCCTGCTTTTCAGTTTTCCAATCTCCCTGGGCCCCAATCTTCGCACATTCTCAATCTCAAAACTTCACGTAATTTTGACTAATTCTCGTAAAAACGAATCATCATCTCACTTTCAGTTTCATTTCAATGGTGCATCGTACAATTACATTCAACGACCTTGCCTGATCTTGGAACAACGACGAGAATTTATCGCGTCGCATACTTTCTCACACAACAACGTCGTCGGTTCGATTTCAATAACGAGCAATAATCACTAACACGAATCTCTTTTTACGGTTAAAAGAGTCCGCGCTGTTATCAGCAAACCAACACGATAGCGTAAAAATTCTATCACCGATACTAAATAAACATTTGCATAAGTCATTCATAAATATCGTACAAGCTGTAAAACATTATCTACGAACTATAACCAGCTGAGCTATTATACAAAAAAAGACACATGCTACGAGGTGTAAAAAAAAATTAAACGACGATTACAATGTAGTTTGAAACAATTAAACAAGCGACGTGTTAAATACTTTAGGAAGTGATTACTATTTTTAACGTGTACTGTACAATGAACCAATATAAGGTTAGCTAGAGTTATTCGTACAAGCTCCCGAGGCAAATTACTGGCAAAAGATGAGGCGTTTATTAAGCGATTTCGGGCACTGAGAAAACCACGAAAGGAAAAAAAAATATAAAAAAAATAATACGTGTGAACATGTACTCACCACATTTGTTTACATAGTTGATTACAAATTTCATACTGTCCCAAAAAAAACAACAATATTAATATTTGAAACTAGGTTAACACATACAAATTTTCTTTCGGAAACGAATTTATTCAACCGTTTCCAAAATGATAACATAGGTTACAAACGAAAAAAAAAACCCTAACATGCTTATAGTCTTCCAATAATGCCCGATTAAGCGTATAGATTTATAAAATTCTACTCTGCATGCGAAAATTTTCTCTCAATCGGGCGATATCGTAACAAATCCGGTAAGTAACCCAATTAAACCCCAAAATTTGAATTTCACATCAGAACAATAATCCACATACACACAGTAATTTAAGGATAATTTGGCTTAGCGTATTTATCACATGACACAACATTTAAAACAAGCCGATTTTTGAGTATTTTTTTTTTATAAAAACAATAAGTCAATTACTTACTTCCACGACGTCGTTTGTAGCAAAAACAGCATGGACAACAGATACAGCATATGAAGCTTACAATCGATGAAATTAGCATCAGTACTACAATGACGATCATTAGCATTATTCCCCTGTGACAAAAAAGACAAATAACACGAATTTGAATACATAGCCAAGGTCTTCTATAAACTTTCTCATTTTATCAGCTAAAGGGACGAAAGTAAAATAAAAGTTGCACTGCAAAGATTGATACGTTGAACCCACCTAATCGCCAAATACCAATGAAAAATTCCAAATGAAGGGCTGATGGTAACAGCGTTCTACATAGTGCAAGAGTTTTCTTGAAAGATACAAGCAAAACAAAGATACTACTTCACTACTTCACACTACTAAAAGTACATACTTTCGTTTTACTTGTTTTACTTTCTTTATTAATGGCAATGTGCGAGCGAACGTCCCTTGATGGGGACTTTAGTGCAATAAATAAGAAATACAAATTCGTCATTACTTTAGCTTCCTGGGCAAAAATATCGTTATAGTCTACTTATAGAAAAAGATTCTTACATGTTGACGAAAAATTCCGAAGCATCGCAACAGTAAGCTTCTCGATTGATATTATAACAACAGTATTCTTTCTCAGATCCTGGCAATACGGGGCAGTGATTGACCACCTTATCTAGAAACGTCGTAACCGTATTTTTTTCGCCGAAATTGAACAATTTACACTCCATTGATGCATCTGCAACAAATTACAATTGAAAGGTAACAGGTAGCCAAAATACGTGTTGCTTTTGTAATAATAAAAGTCATACAAGGCAGGAGAGGAAACAAATCGTATACTATGTCATTATTGTAATTACGTTAGATTAAAGGGTTTATATACGAGCAATAAATTGCACGTCGAGAAAACGAAACGATGGATATTAATCAAACGATAATTGAAATCTAGCCCGAATCGGTTTTGGTTTTACTTTAGCATTTAGATGGATTAAATTCACTTACCGACAGTAATGCAACAAATCGTAAGGGTGATGGCACCCAGTAAATAAGATTTAAACGCCATTTCCACCAAAACACCGAACTTTTTTGCAAATGTTGACCTTTTTACGACACACTCGAACAAAGAATACACTGGAACCACCTAAAATATAGCCTTGGATTTGGCTTATAGAAAATACTAACAGACGGCGACGCAAATTACGTTCAGCAGGCAACGGCTTAGCCCTTTTTTACAATTGCACATATACGTAACACGAGAACACGATCGTCCACCGAATGAAAACACAACGCATGTGTGTGCGTATTCTACACTAACACTATTACGATTACAAACAATTACCCAAACATGAAGCGCGCGCAGCACAAAGCGGAACAAACGTCAGGGGGGAAGTGGGATGAAAATCACAGGTAAAAACGTGAGATGAGATTCTAAAAATAGAGCGCTACCTGTAATTTTATTAGTCGTTTGTGAAAGTTCTGTGGAAAATTTAACTATGTTATTTTTATTTTTTTTTTAAAGGGTTATTACGTGATTGATCTTACTTTCGTGGTTTCGTGAGTATTTTTTGCTGTTTAATCTATTACTTAATTACAATAGAGTGATTAGAGTCATATTATTAACATTCGTTATGCGCGTACAGCTATAGATCAATGCAAATGTGTAATAATCTCTACAAAATTCCAGCCGCCGTGAAAGAAAGCGTCGTTATACAACGTAGATCGAAGAAGCCATTTCACCTCTTTCGTCAGTCATTTTGCGAATTGAAGTAAGTATTAAACATGAATTGGATGATTTTTCAATTTCATAGTTCTCTCAGTAATATTATTCTATCGAATTGAAGGAGTACAGTAGGATTCCTTTCAGCACGTGCCTCTTCTCAATGAGTTTTTCATCGGAATACTGTACATGTACTTCGTGTTTGATGACTATCATTCCATTTTTCACTTACTTTTTGAAGCTAATGGATTATTTTTGTTCTTCGATGAGGATTACTCGACGCATTTTGGTTTCTATCGCTTAGTTTTGAGTAGAGTTAGCTGGTACCCTAGTCAGCCGTTGGTCGATTCTTCAAAATGAATTTTACAAATTGAAGTGAGATAAGAATAATTTCCTGATGGGCTATGAATTATGGTTAGAATTGAAAAATGGTTCCAAGTTTTATTTAACTTTAAATTCGTTGTATTTGTTTTGTTTTAGTAAATAAAGTACGTTAAATTCTGACCGGAACGATTAGCTTTTCAAGAAACAAGCTGATATCCACCAACTATCAACGAGTAAAATGATGTTCGATCTGCAATCATTGCTGTATGTTGATGGTAATCTTTTCTTGAATTCAGTATCGTTCATCGAGTATTTTCCAACTGGAATGTTTTATGCAGACCTAAAATTGAAAGCTTTACCCATGACTTCACCCACGCAGTCATATCTATATCTGCTTCATTGGCGAATAACTGGAATAACATAATTGGTTTTGTAATAAATTCAAAATTGGTGGTACGTATTATGCATTTTCAATATTAAATGGCTTGAATTGTATAGTATAATTTGGGTGGATTTTTCCCGGTATTTTGTTGAAGAGAATGTTTCCTATGAGATGGTTTCTTTTTGCTGGACTGCTTTTGTAAATCTTGGCGTTCGAATTACGTGGTAGCTTTTCATCGCCTAACAAAAATACAGTGTGAGAGTAATATATCCATTTTTCGGCTAATTTTCTATAAATTCCTCGCAGCAAGTACTTGCATAATTTCATTTTCATAATTTCCTGTCTTGAAGTGGTGATAGATTGGATAAAAATTTGGTTAGTAATCTTATAGTTCTCATTCTCAAACCTTGAAAAATATTTTTTCTTAAATTCAATGATGTTTTTAACCAATTGTTGCATCAGTAGGTACTTCTAGGCATTTATTTGTGTAATATTTGAAAATTATTCAAAAATAACTCGTTAAACAGTAACTATTTGTACAGAAAAATCATTAATTTCTATAAATCTATACTCGAATATCACACCGTAGATTAATATTTCGCGTGACTTATCGTTGTCGTCGACGATGAGAAGGAGGTACTGTCCAAACAAAACGTTCGTAGTGTGATGAAAGCGTAAAAGATGTGAACAAAACAGGACAAAGACAGCCGATTGCAATTCCTATTACTAATGTAATTAGAACAATCATCGAAAACGAAAATAGCATGTATTCCACATTCCTTGAAACAGAATTTTGAAAATATTGTTTGAAATTGTATTTGAAAAAAACCTTTTGTTAAATTGTTAGATGAGAAATATAAACTCTAATTACTTGGAGTGGCAAAAATATGAATTGAAATAAAATTCGGTTTCAGTACAGCAGAAGTGGTGACGTTCTTCATTGTAGCAACAAAATTTTTCATCAGATTTTGGCGATGTGGGACAGTTATCGACTATTATTTTCGAAGAATTCCCAGAAAGGTAAATTTTTTCCCCAGGATAGTACGCTGTGCATTCCATTGACGCATCTGCTAACAAATAACCATTAGGAAATGATCGAGTTTCGCATTAATTCAACTATTTTTAATCAATTGAAGCACGGAGATGGATAAGGTGGATTGGTTTCTGACTGGTCTCTACAAGTAATTTATATTTTCAGTATTGATGTACGTCCTGTGAGGTTATTTGTGTGAGTAATTCACTTACCGTTTGAGGTGAAACTAATTGCCAGTATTACAGAGTAAAATAATAACAATTTAAAATACATTTGTAATGAAAAATAACCGGGGTTTAGTCTCTAAAATTTACGAACTTGAACTCTTAATGTGAAGTGATTAATGTAGTTTTGTTCCTATAAATTCACCTTTGTATTCATATCAACTAAAATGACAAAAACTAGACCACGATTGTATTTATTTGGCAAATACTGGTTTATTGTGTACCTACACGGTGCATCTAAAGATTAGTTCGTAAACGTACGAAACACAAACATGTAAATACTAGAAAATTTTATAAATTTGTTGCTCCTGCAATGTATCAAATAGACAACATTTTTAACCGGGAATCAATATTTTTGCTAGAACAGCACTGAAAATTTAAAATTTATGCTTAAATTTCGATGATGTAAATTTTAAAAAATGAAAATAATTTTTATTTTACAAATGTGATCTACTAAATTTGGTTTATTTTAATTTTTTCAGAAATGAATGTATGAAGTGAAATGAAAAATGTACCTGCCTATAGGTATGAAAGAAATTGAAAAAATTTAATTTCCGAAATGGAGCCCGAATGCCCGAAATAATGGAAAAGAAAATGAAACGTACCTATCAAATTATAAAAGGAAGAAACAACCTGATAACATGTACTTAAATGAAGACGAAGTAAAAGTAATAAGCAAATGTTCAAAAATTTCAAATTATAATCAATTAACATTTCCTTTTCTTCCAGATTATTGCAAAAAATGGAAAGCCAACGCATTGAAAAAATAAAAAAGTGAGTCCGTCGAAAAACACTGTTTGAAATTTAACTTCTAACACCAATATTCGTTGAACGATTGATGCATCAGGGAAGGAAAATTTAGAAAAATCGTAGAATAATCGTATTTCTAAATTGATCATTATCGCTTCATCACACCTAATAAAATTTACCTAAACGAGATTTTCTCGATCGCAACTAAATTTTTACAAACAGATATGATATATTCAATAATACATCGGAAAAAGCTAAAAATTCAGCCTTGGATTCAACTCATCCTCGAACTCCGCAGACGCAAATTATGCTCGGGAGGTTATAGCTTCGTCAAGATACGTAATTTTATTACAAGTTTGCGTAATTATATAGCCTACGAAATCGTTCAACGAATATAAAAAAAACACCCAATACCGATGTGTTTTGTGTTTTATTCCAATATAGTATTGGAATTTACAAGGTGGACGAACGATTCCACTCGTCCTCTTTCATACTGTTGGATAAATTCTACTCGTAGGTATTCTATTCCAAGTTTTTTCTCGTGCAAAAAATATTCAACTTGATAATTTACAATCTGATTCGCTGAATATTTTTTGCAATCATTTCAAAATTTCATTAATGTTATAAAATTCACATATCCTGATTTTTAATGGTTAAAAAAATTTGAGCCCAAGTATAAAAAAATATTTCGTTTTCATTAGGAGAATTTTAAAAATCATTGCATAGGAATTCTAGCGAAGTGATGAAATTTTCAATTTTTTCTCTGAAATATTTACCTTATCCAATTAATAAAATGGGTTTAATCTAATTTCTAGAAAACGCCTTTTCATCAACCTGCAAACAATCAAAACCAACTCATTTTCTTTAAATTCCGGAACTAGGCACTTGATGAGCATCGCATAATTTCGTGTTTTTTATCAACCTATTGAAAATAACACCTACTCGTAAAAATAATCACCATTTTAACAACGAAATTTAACAAATTACTCTTTCTTACTCGAGTCTTCTGTAAGTTATCGTTTGATAAGTGCAGTAGGTAATTAGCCAATTACTAAATAGGTCTCACACGATTGAAAATAATTACCCCCTGAACCCTGAAAATAAATTCGTCAAATTCAAAGATGAAAATAAGATCATCCAACGTACTCGTATAAATAGACGGAGGTTACTTCGATGATTTTTTTCCTCAATTTGTGGATGCATCATTTTGCTGCGTGATTAATGAGTAAAGTTTAATTAAAATCCATTGACATTTTACTCTCCCCTCCCCGATCCCTCTATAAAAGCTTCTTTCAGAATTATGTATCTAATTTGAACAACCAAAGGTGAAAATTTTCGTTTAGGCTAAACTAATTAAAATTATTTTATTATGAATATACTTCTTAACTAAGTATTATCGCGTTTTCGCATTAATCATATGGTACATGGTCCATTTAAACATTTAATTCTCAATTCATTCAAGTTGTAATTTTTTTCTATTTGGAATTTGAGACTAATTGAGCTTTTTTCCAATCATCTGTAAAATAGATACCTATACTAATGAGCATAGTAAAGGGCGAAGTTTGTAGTCTACACTCTACAGGTGCGATACCTATCGATGAATCGATACAGATTTCACATAAATTATATTTTTATGGGTTATGAAAGTGATGGATAATGCGAAAGTTCGGAAATTCGCCGGTCATATCAATCCATAATTATTAAAAGCTCAATCAAATACAAAAATTATTTATCAGAATTAATTAAAAAGTTGATAAAATTGCCTTTTTAATTGGTTGCCAAGTTGCAAACATGTAAAATACGAACGTACTCTTGGTCTTAATAAAATTATTTTTTATTGTTCGAAAAAAATTACAAAAAGAAATAAAAATGCATTTAAACGAATCTTATCACCTTAGAAATATTTATAAATATTATAAAAAATACAATTAACATAAATCAACATTTAAGCGTAAAAAAATTCAACTGAGCCTTATACTAGAATTTATTTTTTCAGAAACATAATGGTTGAACTTGGACGAGAAGTGGACCTGTAACAAACGAATTTCAAATTTAATGTGGAAATCCAAATCAGTCAATGGAAACGAGCTGTGATGAAAAATATAGACTTTCAGAGGATGAGCCAAATGTGAGTTGGTATGTATTCATACTCATAATCTAATTCAATCGTACGCGAGCAAATATTAATTTACATTACCGTTTAAAAACTTCAGCATGAGTAATTTCCTCCTCTCCCTCCCCCCTCCGAGTAAGAATTTGTTTAAACGCAAATACTCGTAATGGTTTCCGGTGAGTTATTGGATTAAAAGTCATAATATGAACAATTATGAAAGTATGACATCAAATTGTATTGTTCTCAGTGTAATTTGCTTTATTGAAAAAAAAATTATTCGCTGAAAATTTACCCTTAAAATAGGATGATACCTATCAAACGAATAAATCCATCAATAAATTGAAAATTTTTCAAAAAAATAAGCAATTCAAGAAAAAAATCCGATTCTATTTTCTAAAGTGATATAATAATGCAAATCAACTAGGTATACTTTACTTACTTCTTCGCAGCAATGTTTTTTTTTAACGGAACAACGATCGAAGGAAAAGAAGAATACAGCTTAGAATCGATAAAACCACAGCTATTATAATAACAGCGATCACAATCATAATAAGCCTGTATTGAACGAAGAAAAATGATAAAAATTAGAATTTCATTCTGATATTCAAGACTATAAAATTTACGTTACCTATTAATGTACTTAGCTACTTACACATTGACTGCTTTTCCTGTCGTATCACAACAGTACGAAGTGCGATCGAAATTATAACAGCAGTATTCATCTGATCCAACTGCCAATACTGGGCAATGGTTTATAACTGCATTCATAAGGTCACTCTTTCCAAATTGAAATAAATTACATTCTGTGAGGGACGACACTGCAACAAATTATAAATAATTTAGAAAATGATGCTCAACTGTTATTATGGTGGGTAGTTCGGTAGATTTATATACAGAGTGGTTTTAAATAAATGTATTTTCTGAGCTCGTATTTTCGTTCGAGCGAAATTCTCTCAATAATGCTTTGAATTTTTTGAGATTTCAAAATTCCCTCCTTTGAGAATAATTAAATCTCCCCTTTCATTCTTTGGGGATCGGCGGAGATAGAACATGACTGGGGAGAGGGCTTGAGCCTCAGTTGAAAATGAATGAAACATTTGACAAATTTTTTACGACCCCCCCCCCAAAAAAAAACACCACAAACTATTACCACTATTGCGTCATTTTTGCTGAATATCTTTTGGGCATAAAACTGAAGGCGTGGAAGGGAAAATTTTTCCGACTAAAATTATTAAAAAACAAAGGAATTGCCTCGTAAAATTTGTGCAAAAAAACTATTTTTACAAACCACCTCTCCTTCTGAAAAATTGAATTTTTTTGAAAATTCCACTTCAGATCTACACTAACCCCCTAAATGAGGAGAACAAATTTTTCTCGCTATAAAATGGCACCCTGTTCAGAGTTTTTCAACGATTTCGTGTGTTTTTCGTATTTTTAAAAAAACAATATAAATAATTTGTGTTTTTTTTTTTAATTTTGTGATTTTTTGTGCTAGTTTGAAATTCAATTTGTTGATTATTTGAGAAATTTTTACAAAAAGCTGCTTATAAGCACCTGAGTGAGATAAATATCAAAGAAACCATTTTTGTAGCTTGAAAAAAAACAACAGGAAATTCGTCGCATTGATAGTTTATACCTTGAAAATTAAGTATTTACGAAATTTTTTGAGTGAAACACACGAAAATGACTTTTTTGGCGGGGGGGGGGCTAATTTGACACTTGAAGACTTCAGCTCTCCTCCATGTCCCTGATTTCTTCCTATGCCCGTGGGAACCCGAATTCGTTTGTTTATGTTATTTTTATGCTAAAAGATGCGCGGATGTAGAATCAAGATTCGCTTGAATTCATTAATAATGATAAATCGTCGAGTTATGAAAGAAATTCAGCGAATCTTGTTGCAGAATGAACCTAGGCCGTAGGTAACTAGATGTACTTGGCATACGAACACGGCAGGGAGACATGTAAGGTTGCACGATGACGTATTATTTTCATGGTCGAAAAGTTGTTCGGATAATGGCGCGAAAAAAATATGATTTTTCGTTCTTGTAATTTGGCGGTCGTATTTTAACTTATTGATTGATCATAATTCATAATTACTAATTTCTCTCTTTCTCTCTCTGTCTTTAGGAAAACAAGGAGTTCGAAACCGCATAATCGTGTTATGACTGTGATTCATAGAATAGGCGAACACTGAGCCAGAATTGAGAGTCGTGTTTTTAAAAAAAATAGCATAACTCGTATTTCACCGGTCACAGCGAGTCAAAGGTGAGAAATGGTTGAAATAAGGAACAATGTATCGTATTACGAGTCTTTTCAAAAAAATTGCACTTGACTAGTCAAAAAATGGCAAAAGAAAAAAATTCTTGGAATGAGGGAGAAGCTAAGGCGAAATTACAACCAACAACCAATACCTAATTTTAAAAAATCACAAAGATCATATTCAAGAGCCACAAAAAATGTCAAAAAGTACAAATTAAGAGAATTCAGCCTAAAAAAAAAATGAGTGAAGATTTATTTTTATATTGGAAATTAGATAGGTACCTTTCTAAAAATTTCAAGTCAGATGGAGTAACCTAAAAATAAGCTTGTTTTAGGCTTAATCGGAAAAAAACCGGACGAGTCTATTATATTTTGAAAAAACACCCACAAAAATATATCACTTTTTACAACCAGATTAGCCAAAAAAAGTCGGTAAAAAATCAACAAAGCAAGCCACAGATTTATTCATAATTATGCAAAACATTGAAAGAAAACACAGAACTCTCCATATCCCATTATTAGAAACTTTTTCAAACATTTGAGACTATGAGGTCAAAAAACCTCATTTTTTACATTACCATACTCTTAAAAATAAACAAATTTTACTTACCCTCCGACACGGAGCCGCAGGCGATCAAAACAGCACCCAAAACAAATAATTTGACGTCCATTTTTGGATAAAAAACACGAGATTTCGCACTACGACACTACGACGCTACAACAGTCGAACAAAGAATGAACTGGAAACACCTAAAATTCAGCCTTGAATGTCGTTTTTACTGACAGAATACCAACAACCAACTACGACTACGTTTATTACAAGGCAATGGAGTAATTATGTTACCACTATATACATATGAATAAGCTCAGCGTCAGCACCGTGAACCAAACGACGAAACTACGACTGAAAATTCCACTCGAAGTTGAAATGATAAGCAAGGCGTTACGATGTGTGCAGATTCTTAACTAAAGTATCATTTTTTTCCCGTCAAATGCGGTAACAAAAAATTAAAAAAATGACTCACTATCGGATGCGTCATTAATTTCATTATTATATGTACTTGGGCCCTACGGTCAAAGGTGCCTTGTGATTATATTGTTGTACTTGTTTTACGAGAAATAATCTGTCAAACGTTGATCGAACCAAGATCGAACGATGTAAATTTAATCAAGTGATAAAAGTAAAAATTTCAGAGTCCGTATTAGGATTTTTTCAAGATTAAATTGCGATTATGAAGTTGAAATTTTTATTTTTCTGGGAAGAAGTACCTAATAAGAAAACAATAATTTATTCGAATTCTTCCGCGTAATCAGGAGATGACCATATATTTCCAGTTTTTAGAAAAATTGGTTCTTTGAAAATTACAACGCATTTTATTTTCGTGTTATACATTTATCTAGGTATAAATGAAAAACGTTTATGAAGTACCTACCTAATACAATTTTCAATGTTTCAGGTGTATAAAGAGGTCAAAACTTGATAATAGCTGCGTCCAATACAGAAAATGGCTAAAAATAGACGATATTTCCACAAAGAATAACTGACAACAATGGCAATTTACATTCACTCGCGAAGCATTACCGCTTGTAAAGATTTGAGTGAGTAATCATTTAAACCAAGTATCCATCCTATTTTGCAATATTATGTGTGATGCAGTTGTCAGATTGTGGTTTGGTAGAAATTTTCGACTCGTACCATTGGATCACCTCTCAAAAATTATCCTTAAATGTGTTCATTATGACAAAGAAAACTGAAAAATTTTAAAAATCCAGAATTTCTTTCAAATTTTTGAAAGTACCCTACCTGCAGTTACAAAAATTTACCCTTAAAATTATTTTAAAATATGTAGCTGAAAAATATATTTTGAATAATTTGAATATGACGAGAAAATCGTATAAAAAATAATTTGAATAGGATCAATCTTTAAAAATTGGAAGAATTGGCTGATAGGTATTTTTTGAAAACGATTTACACCTTAAGTAGATTTTAAGATTTTGGAATTTTTCATCAGCTCGTACAAATAATTGAAAAACAGTTCATAAATTTCCAAATCTTTGCTGTTCTTTCGCTGGAAAATAGGTAATATGAATATGAAATTGAAAGTATGAAATGAAAAAATTTGATTCTCAAATAATCATGATTATGAATTCTCTCCCTTTTTTCACTGTTTGAAAAATTAAAATCAAAATTTTAAAACCGGAAATAATGTCATCCTCGGAGCCAGACCAAATGGAGAGCAGCAGAGCAGCTTGCTCCCTTCATTTATGAAAGAATTGTAGATTTCATTTTGATTTTAAGTTTAAAAACTGACTGAAATGACGACACGTTGAAGAAATTGTTATTTTGAGTCTGAAAAATTTGGGAAAACAGAACGTGCGAGCTTGGATGTGGTCGTAGAAACCACTCTTGGAGGTCAAAAATTAGTTTTTGAAACTTGAAAAATGAGTGAAATGAAGGGAGAACCTTGTCTCAAAAACCAATTTTTAACTCTGGTTTCCATATCCAGGCTCACGTGTATCTTTGAGTCGAAGAAATGAGATAGTTCGTCGTTGATTCTTTGCCAGTTTCCTTTTTTCATTGTTTGAGAAGCTTAATATTGATTGAGATAAATTCAGAATCGTCAGCTTTGAAAATATTAAAATATCAAAGAAATTGAAAGAACTGGTCTTGAAAAATAGTGGCAAACTTGTTGAAAAATGTTAATTAAATCCATAAGCATTCATAAAAATTCTCTAAATTTCATTAAAAAGATTGCATATTAAGTACATAAAAATTTCTAAAAGTATTTCTACGATGCTCTAAGCACGTAAAAAACCGAAAAATTTCACAAAAATTATTAAAAACATGAAAGTACACGAACACATTTTCCAAATAGTCCATACTTTGAAAAGACAACCTCTTAAACTTGAAGCGTAAAATTTTTGTTTGCTAGCCAGTAAAATTTATTTTAATAAATTTTGCTTCCGAAATTCAAGATATTTCCTTTTCCAAATTTTTTTCAGAAATTTCATTTTTTGAGTGAAAAATATTATCCACCATGAAAAATTCCAAATCGAAATTTAGAGAAGTTGATCTGAAGATTATTCTTATTCAAGATTCTAATGTAAATTTTCAAAATTCATGATTTTCTTTTGAAGTGTCGAGGCACTTTCAGTTTGGAAAGAAACACTTATTTGAAACCACAGAAAATGAATATTATAGTAAGTTAGCATTAGCAAAGAGAAATTTGACGCTTTGAGACTGGTTGCTTTCTTAAAATGAACAGACTATAGCAAGAATTTCTAAAATCCAAAATTTTTTGTTTGAAATGTTTTTAAATTTAGACAATGATGGCGAAAGCCAGGTGGGGTCCTATTGTAATAATTTTCCTATTCCTTTTCCCAGCATTTTCCCCTTTCCTGATAATTTTTTTTGTACGTCTGTGTGATATACTGAGTCCTTTTTTTTTTTTTTGGAAATCGACTTAGGAGTAGGTCGTCGTTTCCATAGGCGCACCCAGAAATTAATTAAGGGAGGGGCTGAGAATTTGAGAAAAAATGAGGAGGGGGTCAAATTTCAAATTGAGTCATTTTTCACTGATATTTCAATCAAAAATCGACAATTTTTTCTGACAAACAGAAAATTTATTGATAATTTAGTGATTTTTGACTGAAAAATCAATCAAAAATTGTCAAGTTTTGAAATAAAAGCAATAAAATACTGCCCGAGCGAAGCGAGGGCGAAAATTTTTTGAAAAAATATACTTCGAAGAGCGAAAAAATTGACTTTTTTCTCATTTTTGAAGCAAAAAATTATTTTTTCCGGGCTTCTGGGGGGGGGGGGGCTCGAGCTCCCTGAGCCCCCTGAGCCCCCTGAGCCCCTATGGTCGTTTCTGCAGCTTTCACGATTATTTGTTAGACAAAATAATGGAAGAAATATCATATTGCCCATCCAAAATATCATGAGATAAATTGTGTCAGTTTCATTGTTTTAAATCTCCAAATAAAATTGCTGTCGTTGAATGGTAAAATTTTTGAAATTGTGTCTACTTTTTAAGGAAACGGCAAAATTTTATCTCATGCTATTTTGGACGAACAATAAACGTTATAAGTATCAAAATCCGGTGCGATATTCATGAATCATGAATAATGGAAAATGGAATGCAGAAATTGGATGAGTACTGTGATTTTGTAGCATGATTTTTATTAATGACATTTTCGAATTATATCAAAATAATTGACATTTGGCCAGAAATTTGAAGTTCAACTTTTAGGATTTGAAAACTTGATTTTGAAAATTTCGATCTTTACTCACATTTCATCTCATTTTTTGGTATTTTATCATCTTTTTCAATTTTTTATGAAATTTTCTCAAATTTCGAGAGTAATTCGATAATTTTTACAACTTTTTGGTAAATTTTTGAAAATTTTTCAAAAGTTTTAGTACCTAATACGTGTTTTTAACAGTTTTCACAATAAGTATTCGCATATTTCATAATTTCTGAGATTTTATTTTCATCATACCTAAACAAATTATTTTCTGTTTAAAAATGACTAAGGCTTTGTTCTGATTAGTCTGTAAGTTAAAATCGAATCATGTACTTATTCGGTTTATTTCAACACAACCCTTTTTTTCTTTTTTTTTTAAACATAGTATTAAATTGAGTGTGAACGAGCCATAAAAAGTGATGATAACCTGTCAATGATGATTAAAAATTTCATTTTTCCAATTTCCAAGAATTTTCAGTGGAAAAATTGAAAAATATTTCTATACGAGTCGACCAAACGAGACGATTATTTCAAAACAGAAAAAAAAACTTCGATATACTACGAGGAATATTCTCGACGAGTACATATTTTTTCAATGACATGCATATATTTTACGAAATACAGACGCAAAAAAAACACTCTGTGTGAATTTTACGCTATAACGTGCAGATCGAGTGTTGCACAGTGTGTAACGATGACGTTTGGTCGGCTACGTTCAACAGAAATATGTCCAACTTCCTTGTGACGAAAATTTGTTCGATCGGAATTCGTCGAGTGTTGAGTGAACCTTGACTTTGGGGTTTGTTTTTTTTCCACCAACGAATCTAAAAACATCCGCGATTTATATTCTAAATTTTTGGTATTCTTCGTATAATAAAATTTAGATATTCGGTTTTTTAGCCTAGTACGAGTCGAAATTAAAAATGAAAACCGGCCCAGGTGTATGGGAAGGTGAACTGGTGAAGTCACGATTATTTATCGGATACGATTTACCGGCTTCGTTCAACGTTTAATATCCACATAGGTTTATTTTGTGGAACTGGAAACGAATCAACGTTTAATACATAAAAATTGCCTCAGTGGTAATTAAATATAAGCTTATTTAGTTGAAAATCGACGTGTAGCATTGGGATAAAATTAATGTCAACGAAAGTGATCTCTATCTTTACTGATGCCCTGTACAAATATTATGTTATGCTTACATACCCTGCAACAGCTAAAGGATAGTAGTAAAATTTAATTAATGGATGTGTGGACTTGGGCATAGTATGGCGAACCAGTTAAAAATAGATATGACGGGTATGTTTCAATCACGTGAATCATCGCAACAATTTCGTTAGATCCTTTTCGTCAAAACTCTTATTGCTCGAACATTTTCTTATGATCTTGATAACGTAAATTTAAACAGATTTATTTTCTGTAAAAGATTTGAGGAACATGTAGAGGTCTGAATCATGATTCTGGTTCCACTTAAGAGCAGTGTGAGAGTTTTTTTTTCAACGAAAGGGAAATGGTTTTATTAATGCGAACTTGATTAGAGAAATAATCGGTTGAATGTTATTGTAAACTTGGCCGTTTATGATTCTCTGTTTATATTCCTAAGGTGATATATAATGTTCGTGATTTCGTATTGGTAATGGAACGGTCATGGGTAGAATCGAGTTGACCATAACCTTGTCAATGTTATTTTCGTTCCAATATGAAATTGAGGATGTGTAGGTGAATTACATTTTGTAGATATGTACCTATTTTTGTATTAAATTTGTTCTGGGAGATTTCATGTATAAACTCGATAAAAGAATTGAGTTATTGGTACGGATCGAAATGGATAAGAAAAATTACAATTTTGGAGGGAAATTCTATTTTAATAAAATCCGTTGATTGAAATTGCAGAAGTGCAGCATCCTTGTTTAATTTTTGCATCAAATGTCATGATTTCTGATAGGTTCGGAATTGACCAACTTTTTCATTCTAGTGTTTGAAGATTTCGAAATTATATTCTAAGTAGGTATAGACTCCGAAATTTCGAAAACTTTTTTTTTATTTTTCAAATTTTGAAATTAGTCTAGGGCCTAGGTACAGAAGTTCTGTAATCCTCCTAAGTTTACGAGGATAGTCACAAATCCTCTTTTTAATTTACCTACTTACGTTAATTTTTTGTAAGATTGTTGAACGTAGTCATCTTTTTCTTTGCTTTTCAGAAGAAATCATTGCTGAGATAAAATCATAATTAGGTACTGCTTCAGTTTTTAAATCGATATCAATTTTACCCAAATTTTTTTTACAAACTTTGGATTTCATTGTGGATCAATTTTTTGGGCCAATTTTATTGATAAATTTCAACTTTTCTCAAACGGTTTGAATTGTTATGTCAAAACTTCGGAAATATCGTAAATAGGCTCCTTACCTAGATACCAAAATTTCTTTTCTTTTTTTCATTGTAATTTTTTTATGTTTTAATTTTAGTAGGAATTACCTATTTTCCCATTGTCATTCTCAAGCAAACAACTTTTTAAAAAAAGAAATGTAAAAGTAAGAAAATATTGATTATATAAAAAGATGTGAAAATTCCATTTTTATAACGGAATCGAAAAAATCTGATATTTTTCAAATTAATTGTTTTGGTGAAATAGGTATTCGATGTAACGAGAAAATTATACATTTTACTAATAATCTCAAAAATAGATTTAAAATTAAAACCAGTTCTATCAGTTTCATTTCAATCTCCTAATTTTAAATTTTATAAAAATGCATAATTCTGTTAAAAATTTACTGGCCAAAGAGCAAGTATCTACTCATGCAAAAGATATGAAAACTCTGCCTTTAAAGCGTCATGATCATAGCCTAGGAACAATTGTGACAGGCGTACGTGATACGTAATTGATTTCAAAAAAGGCAAGAAAATTTTCAATGGTTTCGAGGTGTCAATCGAATGAGGGAGAGGGTCCCACTTTGAGGAAAGCTAGACGAAAAATGAAACAGAAAATCAACGAAATTTGGTTTAAACGGTTGCGTTCAGTGTGTGTTAGGGATAGATATCTAAATTTGACGTAATTTTTATGTTGATTTTGTGCAAATGAACAATAATTGGGCAAAATTGTTCATTTAAATTAAAAAATTGCTGGTGAAAAAATGATGAATCAAAATCTGGCAGGAACGAAAAAATTTGATTGGCCGTCCTATTTTTTATACTTAAGAACCTAAAGATAACGTCAAATTTGGGTGTACTAACCCAAGTCAAGGCTTTGTAATTATTTCTTAATTGATTTTTTTTCTTCAGTTTTGTGCAATAGGGTGTCCATTTATTTTATAAAAATTTACCCCTCCTACATCAGTTGGAATTGCTTTTAGAAGTCTCCGGAAAATATTTTATTTTTTATTTTTATGATTATGTGATCTCGATGTTGAATTAAAAAAAAATTGTTGAGGATTATTTGAATATCTTTTTTATTTTATTTGACCGTTTCTCTCATTTGTAGATGAATAGAAAATTTACCTCGAATTAAAAAAATTTTGAGGTTTATTCGTCAAAATGAAGTTTTATTAGTTGAATTTGATAATTTATTATTTTATTTCAAGGAATTCGACTGATTACTTTATGAGACTTTTTTGAATGAAAAAAAATATCACTTTAATTTTCATTAAAAAAAAAAAAGTCACAATTTAAGTTCTTGAGAAAATGTTTTTGCCGTGATTTGGTATATTTTTGAAAAAATAAATCTTGATTAATTCGAAGGAGGACTTCAGTCTCTCGTATCCATATCCCTTATTTACCATCTCTCATAATATTTTTCTTGTTGTAGGCACGTTTAGATTTTTTCATCTATCTTGCCCTATTTTCACCAATGTATTTTTGTGACGAAAACCGTTCAATAATTGAATGCCGAAAAAATTTATGCTATGATTTCTCTTTCAACAGGAATGTATCACGTGTCGTATGTCTAATTCATTGAAGGCACGACTATGCCCACTGGAACTGGAACCTTCGAGTTGCGAATGGAGATGAATTCATCTGACCTCGACAGCATTCTTCAAATATTCAGCCGTCTGATACGAGCATTTTGGATCCAGAAAATGATGGGTATGTGGATATTAATTTTTTTATTGATGTATGTTAAGTGGATTAGTCAGTTGAATTATGGATGTGGTATGTTTATGAGTGTAATGATGAATTGACGACCCTCAATTTTTTTTATTTTGATGGCAAGTTCACCTAGAATTTTGTCAATTTTCCTATAGGCGGCGAATGCTAAAATGAAAATTAAATATTTAAAGAAGTCATAAATAAGTATCTCAGTCGGGTTGACAAGAATGTCATCTCGACTACTTAATTATCAATATTTTTTGTAAAAATCATAAACTGAGGATGTCATTCCGCTTTTTTTTTCAAAGGATCGAAGGAGAAAAATGATTAAATTTGAGAAGTTGAAAATATTTGGAGAAGTATTACTTTTTGTAAGTTTTTTTTTTAAATGCGAGGAAAAATATACCCACTCATGTCTCTTATAACTTGGGGAAGTTTTGAACTTGGGCAATTTTTTTTTTGTAAAATGGTGATCTTTGAAGATCCTTTAAATCATTTTCAAACAAAGTTCAGGACAGACCTCCTAAAGGTGAAAACAGCGGCGTCTTCAGAAAAATTAAATTTTTGGCAGTAAAATTGAGTCGAGTAGAAAACTTTTTGAAAGTAGTCAAATTTTTTTTAAATTTTTATCGGGAATAAAAAAATCATATTTTTCAACAGTAATATGAAAAAAAGATCGGAGACGTATTGAAAAAGTTTCAGAACACTTGTATGATTTTTTCAAGTTTAAAGAGGGTAAATTTTTTGCGTAAAGGAAAGGTGATTATGTGTATCTGAACAAAGATGCTGCAAAAATTTTGAAAAAGTTCTCCAAATGTCTTGCATTTTGATTCGGAAATTTTCCAATTCGAAATTTTCGATCTCGTAGACGTACTCTGCTTTGAGCAGTGATAGTATTCGTCCAGATCGGGGATCCGGAAGGAGGTGCTCTGGTCCGTTCGGCTCCGGCTTCAACTCCGAGATTTTTTATTGAAATCTCCCCCCCCCCCCGATTCGAGATTTTTTATAAGTAGTTCCGGTTCTGAAAAAATCGCCCGTAGGAGACTCTCTTCTCTCCTGATGCATTTTTAATAAAAAAAATCGTTTTATGGAAAATAAATGTAAAAATTATACTTTGAGTCGGAAAAATCTGAAAATTTTCTTTTTAGTCAGAAATTTTCAATTTTCCTGCCGCTTCTCACCAACTTTGAGTCATCTTTGGAGAAAAGGGCTTATTTTTTTCTTCAGTTTCATGACATTGATGTGCTTTTTTAAAAATTGTTATTCTCAATTTTTACGAGCTTATAATACTCATATCATATCGCGAATATTACAAAAGATACAACTCTCATGTATTATGATTCCGAAAAATTCTCCTTTTTTTTAATAATAATCAAAAATGAACTTGAAAAAACGCTTTTCACAGTAAAAATTTGAAACGTTTTGCTCATCTCATTCTTTTTGTTCTGCAATTCTGTAATGTAATTCTTCCATCTCGAAATACAAAACACAAATTCACTTCACGAATCCATTCAAAATTTTCAAATCTCCACCCCCGCATCACTGAAAATTTCACCCCAAGGTCATCAGCCGGATATGCCTTTGCTGATTACCACGCAGCAACGGCACCGGCGACCAAAATGATAATCTCCAGACGTCGTAGAAATCCCGTTGACTAATCCACATTACGTAGATTTATTACACAAACGTTTTCGATAATTCCGGCCGCGTACCGAGCCCATCTCATTGATATTATAACTCGATAAACAAACAATTACTTTACCATAGCAGAGTTTCGCAACATCGACGCAGTCTCGTCGTAATATTTAAAAACAATATGCAAAAGTTCTACACTATTCGCATGTACTTCTTAAACGAATCCTTATATAATAACGCCCCAGCGTACACCATTAGCATTCTATAGAGACGACTCGATCCGCAGATAAAATCGCCTGCTCTTCTCCTCTTTTCATGAAATGAAAAAAACCGCACTCAGACTCATGCTGCACCGAATCATCTCATTGTTTTGCACCGAGTCACTGACACCGGTCGCTGTGCCGAGATGGCGAACTCCGCGACCCGCAGGCAGACCATCTTTTCTATTGTTTTTGCGCTGGCGAATAATAAACTTGAAAAAAGACATTGTGCTGCCACACGGAATCACTGAATAAGGATGTTGTATGGAGCCGGCGTACAAAAAATATTCACAAATCGTAGGTCGATAGGAGTCTATACTTATTTGATTCTCGATTATGTAGGTATACTCGTAATGTACTTAAACACCTAGCGATGTATTTCGAATAAGCCGAGAGTGAAATTCGCAATTACGAACAATACGTTTTGACTTTCGTTTTTAACGACCAACGTGCACTTGAAAGTTTTCAAATCTTAATTTTCATTTACATCTCGACTCGTAGTCGTAATCGTAACACGGTTGAAAATCTATTAATCAAAACATAACCCATACGATACCTGTAAATACATACTCATCTTATATTCCTAAGAGGTTTAGATCATTCTCTTCTCAGAATTCGTATTGTATGGAAATACATGCCTATTCGAGGCTCGATCATTATTAAAATCTACGCGAATAACGGTTACCGCAGCTTACCTCGGATATCCGATACCTTTTAATGACCGATGATGAATCATCATCACGTAAAAAATATAGGTCTACCTTTTTTTCCATCTGTGTTTACATTTTCCCAACTTGTACAAAAAAACTCGTCATCGTCGTCACCGCAGAAAAGATTCAATGCGTATGACCGCACTTCGGGCCGAGGTCCAATTATATAAACGTACATTTTAACAATAATTATCATTACGCAATGTTGGAATTTCTCACATTAAAGCGGTCAGCGTAGGTACGCGTACGCTCGCCGGTAATTTAGTATTTCGTTAAGTCAACAACAATAACAGTCAGCAACGCATAATGAATAAATGATATAAAAAAGTAATCGCTTCTTCCAGCCAGAAAGATTTACTCGATAAGGCAAACTGGCACCCTGCAGTTTGGGACAATAAAAGGAGCAGGCGTGAAGGATTTTTGATTGGCGAAGATGAGATAGATCGGTAGATTTTAATTGAATTCTAGCAGGATTATGAGATAATGAAGTGTGTAGAGAAGTTTTGAAAATAATCGAAATCTAAATAATGGAATATGCTTTTGTATGGAGCATAAAAAATATCCAATGCCATCTTTGAAAATAATCGATATCGAAGATTTGTTGAAAAGGAAATTAATCCTAGAGTAGGTATTTTTCATCCTACAGTGATAAGGGTTTCCTGCAGCTAATTTTTCCGGAAACAGTTTCTCGAACGACCGATTTTTCGAACAAAAAAACTCTTGAAAAAGTTATTTTGGTTCGGGGGAGGGAAGAGGCGGGGGTTTGAATCGAAATAACCTTAAAAATGTATTCGAGATTAAAATGGATTTTGATAATACCTCACTGGATAACGATGGAAAATTTTACATTTTGTTCTCCCCCCCTCCCGCAATTGATGATCAACTTTTAGGGTTACAGTAGGAGTTATTCCAGAAAATAACTCAAAACATGGATTGAAAAGCTTCAAAAACCCCGTTATAGTTGTTTTTACTTTTTTTCCAATATTTTTTAAAAGCTTTTCTCGTATTAACCAGCTTTTTTTGACTCGACGATTTTACTAACTCATTTACGACTCATTATGAAGATGTGATGGTATTTCGCAGGTTTTACTTTTTTCTGATTTCAATGGCACTTCAATTCTCCAAACGGGAAAATAAATTCAAAAATATATTTTTCGTGAGTTTTTGTGTTCGGAAATTCAGTTGTTTAGTAAATTTCATTCGGAAAATTGACACAAAATTTGAACAACTCTTCTTTTCATTTGTTGATCAAAATTTTTTGAAGTATCTGGATTAATACATATAAATTATTTTACAGAGAAATGCTTACTTACAATTTTTCAATTTAAAAAAAAAATCGTTCAGATTATTTAAAATTTTCCAAACAAAATGGTCCAATTCATCAAAAATGTCGGAAAATATTTACCTAATAGGTATGCCATGAAAATCGTTGAAAAAAGACAGATATAGGTATCTTGAAAAAAATTGAAAATTAGAATAGGTAGATGTAGGTGAAGATAAGAAGATTTCAACTGGAAGAAAGGACCCCTTTAGGTATTTTTATGGAGAAGATGGATGGAAATAAAATAAACGTTGAAAATTTGAAAAGAAACACGATGTGCTTTTCGAAAGAAGTTTCCTCTAAAAAGGGGAAAATCCATCTTTCGAAAATTTCACATTTCTTTTCGACTTGAGAGAACATTTTTCATTTCTCCTTTCCGTGACTAACAGTTTCAATTAATTTAAAAAATGTTCTAGATCTGTCCAAAATTCATTGAAATGATCAAAACACTTAGATGTTAAATGCCATTTTTATTTAATTTTTATGGAAGTTCAACAAATTTTTCAACATTTTAAATGAATTTTGAGAAAATTAATAGTTCTTGATTGAATTGTATCGATTTTTCGAGTCAACGGTTCCATATTTAAACAATCTCAAATCGTTTTCAACAATTTTTTTTCAAAAAAAAAATCTCAATATTTTTACACAATTTATATCATTTATAAAATTGAATTTCAACCTATATATTTTCTCAATTTTCCTACTGCTTTTTTCACGTTACCAATAATTTTTTAGTAGGTAAATTTTTTCCAAAAAAATTGGTTTATTCTTTTAAAAAAAATTTCTTTTGTACATCAGAATACATAATAGATCCTGGATATGGAAATTATCCTTATAGATGTCAAAAATTGATTTTTGAGTTGAGGTTCTTCCTTGATTCTACTCCTTCTGGAAAACTCGAAATCAGTGATAACTCAAAAACCAATTTTAAACACCTAAGTATGGGTGGTTTCTGTATCCACAGTATTTTATACGAATTTTAATTTTGCTATTAAGACATAGACAATTGAACATGATCATTTTTAGAAAATTCTGAACATCCTGAAATTTCTTGTGCGCAGAAGAGTTCAGCAAGGCGAAAACCAAAACAAATTTCGATTTGTTTACCTACTGATTATGGCTTTGGTTTTGTTTTTGATTTTTCAAGAATTTTGGTTTCGGTTTCTTATTTAAAATTTTTTTTTTCGGTTTTGCTTTTTATTTCGATTTTCTTTTGCTTCCAATGACAACGGTGAAATCATTAATTGTCCTTTTATTTTTCTTTTGTTCAGGCGTTCAATCACGAATGTTGGATTTTAAGCACATAAATTTTCTTCTCTTTCCATGGATAAAATGTTTGGATTTACTAGATTTGAGTATTGAATTATTTTTAAATGACCAAGATTGAATTTTTTCGACTTTTCATCCGCGACGCTCAAAATAATTTTTTCCCCATTTTCCCTCGCAAATCAAAAATTTTCCTCATAAGAGTCATCACTTTTGCAAATATCTAAGTCGAATCGAATTTTCCCCCTGTTGTGTATGTGACAAAATTGAGAACAAGCTACTCACCCTTCCCCCCTCCCCCATCAGTACGGTTTGGTTCGGTCCAATGTTCACTCAGATTGTTGAACGGGTAATCACGAAGAATTTTTATCTTTCGAACTGTTGAATAGTTGTGGAATGTATATTTTTACATTGATTTTTAAAGGGTCAGATTTTTGAATTCGTGAATTACTCAATTTTCAGTCTCTAGAAATTATCAAAATGTTTCAAAAATTTAAACATACCCAATTACCCATAAAATAATGAGGGCAGACCAAGAGATTACATAACTTCCTGATATGAAAATTATATTTTTATTCTGAAAATTTTCGTTTTTTTCATTAGAGAACTTGAAGAAATCAAGACATGTGTTGAAATAGCCCGTATATTTGAACCGAAAAATTGACGAGTTCTAACGTCTTTCCTTTTACTTACATTAAAAATGCCAACTTTGATTCGAAAAATTTTCAAAAAAACTTCTACGATACTGACTTGACTTCTATAAAAAGAATAAGTAGACCAACTCAACCATAATTTTACAACCTACTGAACAGATCTCAAATTAGGTAGACGAACCCTTCCGCCCAAAATCTTCTTCTAATTCGCATTTCAATCACGAACCAAACCTCAAACCTCAGCCAACGCTTTATCAGGAGCCATCCACGATCTTGGCGCCTGAGCAAGGGCACGTGTAGGAATTTGGCACAAGCACACTCGATATGTCCAAATATCATGACGTAATTATTTTCGCGATAATTCGTAGCAATTATTCGATCATGGACGATTCAAAAGCTCGTATAATTCATCGCCATCGTAGCATCTTTCATTATACCTCGTTTCTTTCGATCATTTCACACAATTCGAGTTTATCTAAAGATCTCACGCGATATAGTTGTTAATTACGCGGTCAAATACGCCATCGTTCGTTTCCATAGCGTAGGACATTGTTAATCTTCACCAACGCGACGTCTAATATCACGCAAATTAACGTCGATTATTTCCATGAAATGCGAAGAGCATCCGAAGGAACGATGTTGATTTACATCGGTCATGGTACAATGATTTTAATACTTCCATTCATCTGGTTATATATTTTCTCATTCTGATTCAAACAGAAGGAACTCTTCTTTTAATTTCTTTCTGGTAATGTGAGAAATGCAAATACCTATTCCAAAAATATATTCGCAGATATGATCAAAATCTGGGCAGGATTTTGTTACGTGTTCCAATTCTCTTCGCTTCGACTATTGACATATTAAATTTTATGTATTATTCGATTACGTAAATTTCATCGCGTAGATTCGAATCTTTTTTTGTTGGTACTGAAAACCACAACTTCCAAGTTCCTTGAAACCACTTCCTCCGCGAGTTCATTGATTTTTCTCCCCTGTTTTAAATAATTAAACACCGCGGTCGCGACTATTTTCAATACCAGATTTCCGCCGTTGATTCGACATAAAGAAGATCTAATTACGAGAGCTTGAAAATTGGACATGGGTTTGAGTCGAACGGCACGTGATGGTGAAAACATATCCGTTTACCGCATTCGTGCGTAACACTCGGGCCATAAGAGTGGACATCTTTGAGAAAGATGGCAACCGGAATTATGATAATATGGTGCGCAATGGGCATTGAACGAATCGAATAATCAGTGATACTAAAAGTACAAAATTTAGAAATGGTATTCATTCGTATACAAAACGATCTGCTTTTCCTCTCTACGCTGCTGTGACCCCTTCTCTCGGATACGCGTGTCTCGCCATCTCCTCAGTCTTTATCCAGCCAGCGAAATCATTTCGATGGGTTCCTTTTACCGAAAAAATTTCTTCTCTGGGATGAATTGAATGCGGTGGTACGTTACACATCTGGTTGGGTTATCACGAGTCGTCCGATTATTTCAATTACACACGTCATCCTACATACAGGTGATCGTCCGCGTACCGAGTCGTGTTTTTTAAAACATAACGCTGCGGCTACCTGTACCTTTAGCTATTGCATTAATACGGAAATGAAACAAAAAAAAATCACGCCGTGATATTGAAAAAGCTTTCATTTTCATTTCCCATTACAAACGAACCGCGGCGATGGCGCATTTGGTCGTTTTTCCAAACGTGATGTGACGCGACGTATTAAATCAATCGTAATCGGTATTGTAAAAAAATCGTTCATTTTCATAATTTGTCCCTCGCCTCCGCGCCCGAGGAGTAGACTGAATCAATTTAATGGTAGAGATGATGAAAATTATTGTCATCGTGATCTGGAATTACTACGTTACTGTATGAATGTGAGAAATGGTAATGATAGTGGTCGATACAGGATGTCGTGTGCTATTTCTTCCCTATTCTGTTCTTTGGCGTAATCCTTTGGAAAATTGGATCATAGGCGGGAATTGGTTTAAATTTTATCTAGAGGAAAGAATTTTCTCGGACTTGAGTGTGATAATTTTTTGTTAGCTTGAAACAAAAATTTTCTAAAAAAGGGTCGTTGAATTTCAAAAACATTTTCTTGAAGTTGAATTTCGAAAAATTTATGTCGAAATCAATTTTTCTGTTTGAAAATGTCGTTTTGTTGCTTGCTAGTAAATAAAGAGGGAGATGGGCCATTGCTTTTTTTGACTTCTACTCGGTCTTTTTTTTGGCATCTCCTCTCAATATTCAATTTTAGTGGAAAATTTTTGAATTTTCACCCTTTAAGTTAGCATTAGCCAATTTGAGTTCGTTTTCGAAGAAGGGCAGGGAAAGGAGAAAAATGGTGGCACCTCTGAAGAGGAGCTACGGGGCTGAGAAAAGAGATTTTTTATTACATAAGATTAAAATGTAAAAAAAAAGTCCATATGTGACCCTGCCGAAAAAAAGGAACCTTGTGTAAAAAATTGATATTTTTATTTTTTTGTGTTTGGTTCAGATTTGGTGTCATTTGGACCAAAAACGTGAAAAATGAAACATCGATTTTTTTTACACAAGGTCCCTTCTTTCCGGCAGAGTCACATATTCTTGCTTTTCAAACACGATTTTTCAAATTTTTTCATCTTTCACTTCGCTAGGACAATACAGAATTATTTTAACCATTTTATTTTTTGAATAAACATGAATTAATCTTTGAATCTGAATCAGGATTTGATGAAATTCTGCTTCAGAATCTGTGAAATAATTATCATTGAAAATCTTTGAGTTTTTATTGATCATTCAATGAAAAATCATTAATTTTTCAGTGAATTCACTGAAAAATTATTTTCTGATAAATAGGAATTTAAATTCCTATTTATCAGAAAAAATCATGTAATTTTTAGTTGAATTCATTTTATTGATTTAAACAGGTGAATTTTCCTGATTTAGATTTAAAGAGTGTGCTGATTATTAGTTCCAAAAATTTCTATAATTTTTTTTTTACTGAAATAGATTGTGTAAGTTTTTTTTAAAAAGTTTTTCCCACTTTCTATCCTCCTTGCGAGTTATTGTTTCCTAAATTGTTAATAATCAGGTGAAATATCTGACCCTTGACAACAAAAAACATATCACCATCTTTCATCTCTCTCATTATCGGTCCACTGAAATAACAGATCACTCAATTTTGTATTGAAATTTGACACCCCCCCCCCACCATTCTCAAGTTCTCAGCCTAATTTCTGGCTACACTCAAGACTTCAATGCAAAAAATTAGATTTATAAGACCTTATTTGTTTTAAATTTAGCCCTTCTGAAACATTCCTAGGTGCTTATGTCCATTTGAGTGTTTCTCATAACATGGGAGACTTTTTTCCCTAATTTTAGTGGTTTCACTCCCTGAAGCGGTTCATTTTTCTACAAAAATGAAATTTCCAAAAAGAATTTTGTCCCTTACGTCAATTGGAGGCCAAGCATCGGGCCTTCTTTTAACATGGATATGTTTTTTTTTCCTTATGGGATTTAATATGAGATAACATGCTAACAGTGAATCATTGATTCTGATTCTTAAAGATAAACTTCAGACCTGAGAAACTATCCAAGGGAAATTTAAGGGGTCTGAAAATTATTTACAGATGGCTAAAATCAATTATATTTGAGGCCCCAGAATTCTCTTTATGAAGATCTGATGAGTTCAAAATTCATCTCTATAACTTGAAATAAAATTTTGAGTCATAATATTTTAAATTTTAAAAAATTAGGAAATTTTGCATTATTTTTGGCTTTAATATTTTTCTCGTTTTTAGCATATTAGGGCACCCTAGGAAAAATTTCATAATGAAAATGGAAGCCTTGTGCATGGCTCCAATGGGGGAGGAGATCTCATTTTTAGAGGAAAATGAACCTCTCTAAAAGATGAGATTTCCAAAATTCTAAAATTTAAATTTGTTGAGATTTTTTCAAAAATTTTCTCATTTTTTGAAAATTTGCCAAAGTTTTACTTCAGTTGTCGAGTTGAAGGACTTCTTGACACTGTAACAAAAACTAATAAAAATGAAAGAAACGACCAACAACGTCTTGATAAGCTTATAAGTTTGAACTAAGGGATGAGTCATTTACCAAACATGTATGAAAAAGTGTGAAATGTGTTTCACTGGCGTGAGTTTGAATGCCCATCTGATAACATTAAACGAGTCTTTTTTTCAACATAGAATGCCATTATCTCGAGCCTAAAATTATCAATTTGTTGAAATAAAATGTTTCATTTATTAACAAGATAATGAATTTATAACTAAAAATTAGGTTTATCAAAATTACGATTTTTCGAACCTAAAAAATGTGTTTTTGGAATTTTCAACGTAAAAAAAAAATCTAAAACATTACTTTGTCGGGCAGGGATTTTCACGCAAACGTTACCCAGTTCAGATATAAACCCTGATGTAGATATGCTGCAATTCAGACTGCTTTTCAGCATTTTCGATGCGGTATAAAAAAAGGGCCTTTCACGATAAAAAACGAAAATCACCCGTGATTGGAATTTGGTCAAAAGTAACATACGCTGTGAGCATAATTTTAAATGTTTTTTTTGGTTATGATTTTTTATAACCATGTTGCACCCTTTTTAGAATCCGAAAAAGTGTATTTGATTCATGACAATTTCATAGAAATCCATTAAAAAAATTCAGCCGGGGCACTCCTCCAATTTTTCTTGAATTTTTATTAGAAAATTTCAACATAAAAAAATTGAGACTTCCATACTACCTGTGAAAACTTGTGATTTTTGAAAATTTCAAAATTTTTCATTCACTTCTTCCAGCGATATCAGTATATTGGGTACGCGTTGAATTTTTGATTTTGTAGGTGTGATAATTTTGGAAGGAGAGGGAGGGCGGGGGTGGGGAGGGTTGTCAAATTTTTTTCAAATGACTTTATAATTACCTACTAAAAGTAAAATTTTGGATCATTTTTGACCATTTGAATTAAGGTCGGTCATTTTCGAATGAAATTCCATGTCTAAAGTTTTCTCCTTTACCAAATTATTTTAGTCTCCAGCTAAATTTTGAATTTTTCCAGCATATTTATATGCATATTAAATTTTTTATAAAATTCCAAAATTTCATTCAATACCCAAATGAAAGTCTACCAAGATCGTACCTTTTCAAATGCACTTTGCCACCGAAATCCAATCAACTCTCTAAACTCGAGCCTTTTACGTCCAACTCGATTTTCTCACCTCATTGAAACCCGCATAAACAATGAAACCTGAATAAATCAGCGAATACCATAAAAAAAGGCCATAAAAATTGTTTACCTATTGATCATACAAAAGGTGGCAATTTTACATTGTAGATACCACATACTTGTACGACACATAAGGCAAGACTTACGGTTAAATTTTGTGACCGCATAGCAACGAAAAAGAAAGAGAAACGGGTTTTTCAACACTTTTTTCTTTCTTTATCGTCATCGGTATTTGCGATAATCGTATTTAAGATAATAATTACGAGATTAATGATAAAAGCGAGCGTAGGTAATTTTTGTATACAATATAAACATCACCATCTCGCAGCAGCCAACAGCACAGACGTACTCGTATATTGTAGAATATGTTATTATAATTTGAGGTACAGCGTGTTACACAGCCGAGTCGCGCCGCGCCGCCTCGGTGAAAGTTTTTAAAATGCATTTAGAAATGACTTTTCGTATTTAATTACGTTCGTCATCTAAGATACATTAAGCATATGTGCGTTGTGTATCCTTGTGATGCAATACGAAAATACACTTATACCGTATGTGCTCAATTTATCGACCGGCGCATTCTTCAAATTGCTATGATATCATTTATAACAGATGCTCGGCGTACAAACAAGCGTAATAAGTATTTGGTTTGGCGCTGCGGCGATGCTTCTGCCCGTGTTCGTCAAGTGGATATTTAGAATAATTGGATCGTTTGAGTGCAGTTTGAAAGCAAAAGGAAGTCCGCCAGTCAAGGTCAATAGGCTTTTCAAGGTTTAGGACAAGTTGAATGAAAAGTGTGGTTGGGATTTTCGGATTAATGAATGATGAGTAATGAGTATCGAGGAAAAGGTAGGGCAATGCTACCAAGAAATCAACTGATAACATTGACGAGCTGAATCTATCGCTTCGATTGTTCGATGTGCAATTAATGGTAATTGTAGATTACACGAGAGGTAGTGATGTGTGGAGATGTTCGTGATGTGTGAAATATTGCAGTCGTGGGCGGAGAAATTTTCTGTTGCGGATTTTTGCAGATATTATGTGCTAGTTTTCTCATAGTTTGTGATTAAGATTCAATTAGAAGTCTTGAAAAGAAAAAAAAATTGAGGAGAAATTTAAATTTATTTATAAGTATTTTAAATTTCTGGTTCTCGTTTTAAAAATGTGAAAAGCTGTGAAGGATTGAAGATGAGAAATATTCACCATCATCAGAACCCTAGGGACATTTTGCAGTTATTTTTCATTTCTTGAAATTCTGAAAATAAAGATAAATTCGTTTCACAAAAAGTTTAATTTTTATGCAAAAAAAATTATCTCCAATTTATCCGGCGCTGGTGTGGTGTTTTCTTGAATTTACATTCTGACTAAGGACCTATCCCAAATCTGACACGTCAAAAAAAACTTGTACAGGCTTGTAGGGCATTACAAAAAATACTTGAAGGGATTTATAGTCAAAAAATTGCCTAATGCACCGAAAAAATTCAAAAAACTAAATCACTGCTCCCCTCAATGTGACATTTGAACTACCTTCAGTATAAAATTGATCTTTTGAATGCCATATGAGGGTGCATTATTTCATTTTTTGTAATTTTTTTGGTGTACCTATTAGGTAATTTTACGATTTTACATACAAAATTCAAACCCCATAACTTCCCTCTCCAAAGTCAATTTTGGTGGGAGCTGATATTTTGGCTGTGAAAAATTTTCTTTTTTGACTCGTCAGATCTTGGATGAGTTTGTTGTGAATTTGACAACTAAAAAAAATTGAAAAATGTCACTAAAAATTGTTCACTATTCTTATATTTTTATCTAAAAATACCATAAGTGCCAATTTTTTTTCGATATTACATACTTATGTAAAAATCAAAAATGTCAATTTTTCTTTTTCTGTCTTAAAAAAAAATATTTTTGAAAAAATTTTTTCTGAAATTGCTTCAATGAACATTTTTTACCCTAAAAGATCATTAATAGCAATTTTTCATTGTTACTCAAACTTTCGATAAAATATCGTTGAACAAATTTTTCTTGAATTTTCAAAAATCCTCAGCAAAAATGAGGGTGAGAAATCGCAGGTACCTTATGATCTTTTAGAATATAAATTTTCATTTCGAGGCTTTTTTTTTTAGAAAAATGTTCTCAATTTTTTTACAAGAGATGGAAAGATAGAATAAACATTTAAAATTGAGCATTTTTTTGAGTAGAAACCTATCTCAACTCGAACCAAAAAAATGGGGTCTTTCCTCTAAAACTTTATTTCCTGAACTATACCATCATTTCCCTTCCAACCTTAAGAAGGCTTGGAGGAGGATCAAGTTTAGTAATTTTTTTTAAAATTACAATTTTTTACAAAAAAATTATCCAATTTTATGTCGAGATCGACCATACTTGGGGGAAATTCATTTGTATGATTTTAAATGAAATTGACAGGAGATTTACTTGAAATCGATAATCACAATTTGAAAAACTCAAAGTTGAAAGCTAGAATTTAAAAATTGGAAAAATTGCAATGAATAGCTCTTTTTATGCTTTTGTAATCAAAAAATTTTCAGAATGAGATCTTGACACCCCTGATGGGGGAGGGGGCGCAGGGGGTCCTCAAATTTAACCAAAATTACAAGAAATGTAAAAACTAAAGCCACTCAAAGGTACTGAGTTTGAATACGTACTCAATTTTTTCATACCACCCCACCTGACACCCCTCCCATCAGTCTCTTTGAGAAGGTTATTCTAAAAAAAAAAGAAAAGTGACGTCGCGTCAGTGTGACATGTCGTTTGTTAGGTTTATGAGGGCAATGTGTTCGAATATTTTCTTACTTATTTGGATTTGACCCTTCCGTGCCTTCTGCCTCCTCCCCATTTCGATGAGACACCTGCAAAAAAAAATAAAAATAGTGTTTCTCATTGGATACTTACTTTAAGAAATTTAACTTATAAAAAGCTGTGCCAATTTTTTCAGGATTAAGAATTTTTATTCTTTTTACTGACATTTTCTTTATTAATATTCTCTGCGGCATTTTAATGATTTCGATTTTTCCCCAATAGGGTACTTAAGTGAGGAAGGAGAATGAAAAATTTTGAAGCAAATTTATCTACATGCAAAAATGATTTTTGCATTTTTCGAAGAGAAAAAATTAAAATTCAAAAGTTTTTAATTGCACATGAGAGTTTTAGATAGGGATCAAAAATTATTGAATGTCGATTTTGCCTAATCCAAAATTTGAAATGGCAATGGCGAATCCATCTTTGAAACCGATTTTGGCCACTCCTACCCCAAAAGGTCAACCATGAGAAGAAAATATTTCGGCTAAAATTTCAGACGCCTAGTGCAAGTGTTTTCGGAGGAAGGGCCTAAAATTTGTTTTTTTAAATGTTTTTTTTCTCTTTTCTTTGTAGTTTTTTTTTTACCATGCATTTATTATGAAAAATACAAGATTAGAAAATACTTTCGCGAAGAGTCCAAAATTTTTGTCGAAATGTTTTCTCATCATGGTCATCGTTTGGCATAGGAGTGGTCAAACCAGATTTCAATAGAAGATTTACGATCATTTTCGTGAAAAACAACTTCTTTCCTCCCTTACCTAAATGTGAAAAAATGTACGATAAACTCATTTTTTAAAAAACTTCACTTACTTCGTTTTTCCAGTCTCAATATTCCACAATTTCTCTCATTTTTTTACCATTTCTGTTAACTTTTGGCAACTTTCACTTAATTTTCTCAACTTAGAAACCCTTACCGAAGTGAAACAACCCCTCCCCCTTACTCCTCCAATTGGTAGGCCTTTGGACCCTGTTTCACATTTCACAATTCTCCAACTTGTGACATTTTATCAACATTGAACATAATTACGAAGCTGCTACAATTTAAATTTCTCAGCATCTTGTTAAGATAGGTATTTCAATGAATCTCGATACACGTTCCCAGACGATTCTAATCGTTAGCTAAATATAACCCTTCGGCTCGATACTTATTTCACCCACAAAAGAACCAGTCGCTATTCATCAATCAACACACGTTGAGATGTTTGAAAAAGAAAAAAAATCTTTTGAATTGTGCGCGTATCTATATACGATATTATTACCGAAGAAATTCTACCGTCTGATATTACAATGTACCTTTGTACCTAAATAAACCAGTCTATAAATTAATTTTTTACCTACATCTTTTGACTATTTATTGCCACATACTCTCTAATAGCCCCCGCAATATTTCTTTTATTATCTGTACAAAGTGTAACCGCCTATGCCTGATAAGTTTATACATATACGTGTATGCAAATATGACAGGATTATCAAAAATCAAAAACTCTCGTCGCGTACAAGGCCTCACGACGTACACAATTTCACCTGCGAGACGAGATAGCTTTTAGCAAAAATAAATATTAATTTGCATAGTCGCGTGTAATAATCCGCGCATAAGGCATAAGGAATTGATGCTGAGCCATCATACAATCTATGGCGAGGCGATATTTACCTCAGCAGCGGTTTAAACAATGCCACACGATCGCAGATTTAAATAAGAATTAACTTTTTCTCATCCTAATTAGCTGCTACTTTACACATGTTATACTTTTCTAGGTCATACGTTTAGTAAAGTTTATAATTGCTGGTGCATAGTTCTTAAAAAACGAATCCATACACGCACAGGTACACCCCCACTTCAATAAAATTTTTCCTTGTTAACGATAAAACTGCAGAGAATAAGTATTACACGCGTCAAGGTTCCGAGTTGATCTTTGTAGCTAACTGGCAACAAATTTGTTAATAATAAACGTCGCCTAACCGTGAATGCATCAACGTCTTCGAATGAAAGCAAAAGTTTTTTCAACCTATTGAATTGCTAATTTTTTTCATAAAATCTGTACGATTTCTTTGAAATTTTATTCATCTAAATGCAGAAGAATACTGCTCAAGGTTACAACCGTTAGAAAAAAATTTCAAATTCTTACGTCGGTGGATATCGTAAGCGAAACCGTATAGAAATCGCAGCTTCCGAAAGTCTACCGTCAATTAGAATCACGTAAAGATTAAAATCTAATCGAATTCTTTCGTATGGGTTTTCATTAAGGTGGGTGTGTTGTAATTGGCGGGGTAAAGGAGCCAAAGGGGGGACCATCCGGACAGCTTTTTTAATTGAAAATAAATGTTTTACAAAGTTACGTCTCGGAATTCCATCACCTGTTGGCGCGGTTCATTTGTTATCTATGGGATGGCTAAAAAGCCCACGAGGCGGCGAATTTCAATTATCAATGAAAGGAAGAGTTGGTTGTAAATTTGAATCAGGAATTATGCTGTTGTTAGAGTTGATTACATATTTTGAAGGAAGGTTAGAGAAGCGATGAGTGGTCGATATTTTTTATGAATTACTAAAATTTAAAATTTATTTTTTAGAAACGAGTTTTTAGAACGGAGGGGAGAAGAAAGTTGAATCTTTCATAATGGGTTATTGATCGTTATTTATTGCATCGTCGAATAATTTTATTTAAAAATATAGTTATCTATTTTAATAAAAACTAGTGGGAAACCCATCCTTCGGATGGGATAGGGGTTTACATAATATCAATTAGTATGGTCCGCCTCGGGGCCCCAATCCCTGTATTTTTCAAAATTATGATTTTTTAATTTTTTTCTACATTATAAAAAAAAATAGAGGGAGTAAAAGTACCTCGACTTTTACTCCCTTTATAAAAAAAACTCGAGAGGTGAACGATTTTCAAAGATTTTGAATTATTTCCCATTCCCTCGCTTTGCTTAGGAATTAAACCTCAAAATTCGTCAAAAATCACTTTACCTCTCTCGTAGCATAATACACTAATTTTAATATGAAGAGACTTTCAATTATATGTGACCCGTGCAGGAAAAAGGTACCTAAAGTCGGATATTTCAAAAATTAGTTTTTTGGCTTAAATGATAGGGAAGACTATGAGGAACATTTTAAGACTTGGATGAGCATTTTAGGTCAATGTTTTGGTGAGATAGAAGCATTTGAAAATTAGAAAATAATGAATTTCAAAAAAAAGAAATTGAAAATAACACGTTTAAAGCTGCGTAGTGGTCTGAAGTGCTTGCAAATGCATATGCAAAAAAAAAAAATTGAAAAAAATCACCCATTTATGTTTCCGACTTCAAGTACCCTCTCCCTGTAAAGGTCGCATATTTTTGTCAAAAGAAGAGACCACGCTAAAAAGGTATTGCATTTCATTGGGAGGGGGAAGAGGGGAGATTCACAATAAATTTACTGTTCAGAAATTTTTTCTAGGTATTTAACAACCCGTCTCATGTAAATGATCGCAAATGAATAATTAACCTTATTTATTTGAGCAACAGACCCGTCCTATCCCGATCACAACAAAATTGTTCGTTTTTATGATGCTCTGCAATTTTTTTCCAACTTGTTTATTCATAAGTGAGTAAATTTGAAAGTAATCTGGCCCAAAAAAATTAGGTTTTGCTCTATTATAAAATTTCTCTCACCCGTCGCAGTCTTACTCTCAATTTTAAAAAATATCAAACTGTACCTTGAAACAAAAAGAACTAAAATTGTTCGTTTTTTATATTGCTTAGAAATTTTTTTTAACTTTTTTTCATAAGTGAGTAATTTTGAAAGTAATTTGGCCTCTCCTTCCTCCTGCCCCCCTCCAATAAAAAAATAGGTTTTGCCCTATTATAAAAGTTCTCTCACCCGTCGCAGTCTTCTCCCCCCCAAAAAAAAAATCCAAGAAATTTTGAAAGAAATTATACTGATGTGTTGTAATACGGGCAGCATTCGATATAAATTTTTCCCCAAATAAATAAATAATTATCGAAAAATATTCATTTATTTTTTATTGCCTTCTAATTTAGAAATATTTCATGCGAAAACATGTGAAAATTGGACAATGAAAAAAAAAATTAAAAAATGCCAATATATTTTTACCTATTAAACATCCTACTTATTTCGATGAAAATGAAAACCCCCGAATTAGGAATTTGGCAACCAACAATTTTTCATGTTGAAAAACTGCCTGTGAATTACAGACAGATGCCCCAATACTACTTTCCCCATGAAATAAAATTTCGATCTTGGATTTTAGTATAATTAGATTATTCGCACCAAGGAATATAGATATACTACGTATAATAGGTAGCCCGGATCGTTGTTGTACACACTCGCGTGAGTGAGGAGTGCAGGGTGCTGACGTCATTGGTAGTTTGCGGTAGCTGTAACAACATAACCACTACAAGCACACACAACGTCGATGTTGACAAACATAATCAGCGATGTCCGCGCATACTTCGTGGGATCAACGGCAAAATGAAGTGGTAAATAATGGCCAACTACCAATGACGTCATAATTCACTCACACTAGCATACAAACTCGCTGATCCGGGCTACCTATTATACGTAGTATATCTATATTCCTTGATTCGCACGAAGAAAGTTAAAAGAGAACTTCATTCCAGCGATAAACTAAAGATACAAAAAAAATCAAATTATAAAGCAATATTTTTAAAGTTTGGAAAAATGTTCGAATTTTGAGAATTTCTTAAATTCTTAGCATGGTCACGTCAATGTTGAATTTTTTTAGGAAAATGGAAGGGGTGATAAATTGGTGAAACGAAGCATGAAATGTATGGAATTCAATGAATTGTTGAATTTTGAAAATTTGGAGGTGTAAACCTTGAAAATTTAAATAAAAAATTGTAATATCTTTTTCGTGCTCATGAGCAATTTGACGGATGAAATTTAAGAGCTTTCTTTGTATATGGTATGTAGATCCACTTTGGTATACAGATCAAAATTAATTATTTTTACTTTCGAAAATTGAACTCTGTAACAGGGAGTATGTAGAATAAAATCATGACTCCGAATTAATTTTTTTTCAGAACCACTCGACATGAAAATTTTTTAATTTTATCCGTTAAATTTCTCACGGATACGAAAGGAGTAACTTTTGGAAACTGATTTTTACAGAGATTCGGAGGGAGGGGGTTTGGTCCCTCTGGCTTCAAGATTTTTAATTCAAATTCCTCCAACGCTCCAGGGCTTTTAAAAAAGTGCCTCCGGCTACAGCTCTGACTCCGGCATCGATAAAATCTCCGGAGGAGAGCCCTCATCCTTCCTCTCTCCGGCCTTTACAGTAATTATTAAAATATTTACGGTAATTTATTGTAATTACTGATATATTTGGTAATTTACCGTAATTACTGAAATATTTACGGTAATTACTGTAATTACTGAAATATTTACGGTAATTTACCGTAATTACTGAAGTATTTACGGAGATTTACCGTATTTACTGAAGTATTTACGGAGATTTACCGTATTTACTGAAGTATTTACGGAGATTTACCGTATTTACTGAAGTATTTACGGAGATTTACCGTAATTCCGGAAATATTTACGGTAATTTACCGTAATTCCGGAAATATTTACGGTAATTTATTGTAATTCCGGAAATATTTACGGTAATTTACCGTAATTATAAAATTTTTTACTATGACATGGTGTCTAACTGTCTACCGAACATGAAAACCATGAAATTTTCATTTTCTCAACCCAGCCAAAAATCATAAAATCAACTTGAACCTACTGAAATTTTTGTTATGAGAGTTGAAGATTTTTTTTTTTTCAAAAATTATATTTACCTAAATTCGAGGTAAACTCCTTGAAGAGTTTAATGGTTGCAATTCGTTATAATTTTTGAACCGGAGGGTAATTTAATTTTTTTTTATTCACCGTCCACTTCGAACTTTGATGATATTTTCCTCTTTATTAAGCCACTTAAGAAATGACTGAAATTAAGATGGAGTCTCAAAATTTTTAAAAGCTTCGCGTAAAATTCATCAAATTACTAATAAATTGCTTATTTTTCTTTCTCTTCTTTTTTTCTGAAAAAATTCATCATGAATTTTTATTGACTGAACATACATTTGCTGGTTACTTCGATTTATCTCCTATCAACGAAAAAATCCCTAACGATTTCCGCGAAAAAAAAAAAGGCCTCGCGTACTTCGCACGCATATATCTCATTTGGTCATAAATAATTCGCCGAAATTACGCTATTACCTTTCCATATGGCACGAGTCATTCACCTGGTTTATGTTTACACGTCGGATAAGTATTTACCTTTCGACCACTCTATGATACTCTATACGTATTAGGTAAAGAAGGAAAAAAAAACCTACGCGACGTGAATTTCTTTTTGAAAATTATTTACAAGATGATGCTAATTTATAAGCGGACATTTTCATTGAAGGTATTTGAACCTGTTGCCAAGGACGAAGTGAAAGTATTAAAATGCCAGAAACTCGAGTCTCGAACCCGTTTCTTATTACACTAACTCGATTGCTGGTTATGTCTACACTGCATCTCGCGCTCCGCTCGTATAAGGGTAATATACCTGTTAATGAGATAACTGGTTTTTCGAAGTTCAGGTGTAAACGAGCAAACACCGATATTCTTTTAAGACGATGGAAAAATTAATATTTTGTTGGTAAGAGCCATCTCCTCGTTAATTATTTCCCATTCGAGTTAATCGGTAGGTGATTAACATTTCGTGAGTTAGGAGTCGTCGTTGATTAGCCGACGAATATTCAAAAAATATATATTAAAAAGAAATGCGTGCAGCGTGCGGTGTCGATTGAAATACGAAAGTGTTCGAGACTCGAGAGATCAACCCGGTAAAATTTTTCGAGACTCGAATAAAGAAAGGAAATTAGTATGGAAGTTCAGGGATACTCGTATTTTTGTGAAGTGGCCAGACCTTGAAACAGGTGCATTAATTCAAATCGAAAATAACAGTTTTTATTTAGATTTTGTTAGACCTAGTGATCTGATCCGTGTACTTCGTGAGCTCCTTTTCGTGGTATCGTCTGATGGAAGATTTTTTATCTCGCTAAATGATTTTCTTTTTTTTTTTGATGTTCGAATCTTATGCTTTATGGACATGTCGAGCCGACGTGTTTATTAATTTCGTTGCATTTTTTTAGGATCTTTATTCGTACCTGCGTACAATGTACGTACGTGTAGGTTTATTAATTCGCAGCTAATTCATTTAGGTCAACGAATAAGAGGGTAAAACCATGTAAATGTGCGGGAGTAATGAGCTAACGTGTGTACACTTATTGACTTAATAGGTCAATGAGCGCTATAATTTTCCACTGTTATTGCTTTATTTTTTCAACGGTGAAAATTATGAAAGCAGCGCATGGATTGAATTGGATTAATGCTTCTTCGAATCGTTCGATCAATTTTTTTCATTCGTGTTGGAAATAATAAAATTATAGATGGAGAGTTCAGGGTGAAGATTCCTCTCTGAGATAATTTTCTTAGAGTTGGAGGATCTTTTTGTTCATGTGGTTGAATACATTTCAGAATTTTTGGAGGTGGTGGGGAGGAACACTGTGCTTCAGGGGTATGAAGAGACTTCAGAAAATCTCTTCTTAAATTAATTTTGTATCCGTTGAAAAATTGACTGTAAAAAAACATCATTGGACCATGAACTGAAAATTCAAAATTGATAGGCACCAAAAATTGAAATGATTATGGAAAAATATAATTTCTATAGAAATTTCCTTCTGTTTCTGGAGGGATTCATTTGAGGAAGTTCGGAAGTGCATATGTGACCCTGCCGGAAAAAAGAGTTCTAGTGTAAAATTTTCAGCCCCTGGAACCAAAAACATCACAGAATTTTTTATAATTTTTTTTTTACACTAAGGCCCTTATTTCCGGCAGAGTTACATATGCTTCATCCGTAAAAATATGAATTAAAAACTATGCATGTTTCAAATGATAGTTTAAAATACCTAATAAAAAAAATCAAAATATATTTTCTGGCATTGAAAAAATTTCACTGAAATTAAGCAGTGAAAAAAAATGCTGGAAAATTGGTGAAAATTCTCTGAAAGCCAGTAAGTAAAATCTTTAAAATTCTTTGAAAAATTCGTTTTTCGAATTTTTTTCATCACATTTTCAAAAAAAAAAAGAAAATTGAATGATTTAAACCCGGAAAATTTATTAGAAACTATTGCTGAATTTTTCGGATGTGAAATTGGGTATTTTTATGGCATTTGAAAATCTCAAAGTTGGGGGATTTTGTCGCCAGAATTTATAGTGACATCGGTCCTGAATTCGATTTTTATGCAATTTTTTTCAGGAGAAAAACTTTAAAATTATTTTTACCTTATTTTGAGTTAATTCGATTGATGAAAGGTCCTATCTTTGTTAATATGCCTGATTATTTGTGCAAAAATAGTTCGAATGTGAGAATCCCACGTTTACTCAAATTTTAGAAAACACTTTGAGTACAACACTGATTTTGAAAAGTTTGTGTAAATTGGCTGTACTTGGGGGGAGGGGGGTAGATGTTACAAATTTACCAATTGAAGGAATTGTTTTAATGAGTTTGTCTGTCTCTTCCTTTTTCCATTGAATTTTTTCATTCCATGCTTGATTTTTGTATTTTTTTTTCAACATGAAACTTGACTCTATGGTAATAATAATTTAATTGCAATTGCCAAGGGTTCGAAAAATTGAATTTTTCTTTTTTAAAACATAATTTTTTGAACAACTGTAATTTTTTCTCTTGGCCTGAATGGTTTCAAGGTGAAAATGTTTGTAAGACAATTGAAAATTTCGCAAGGTTAGAACGAATCCATCCAAAAATCATTGCGTTTTTTTCAATTCTTCAGAGAAATTAAATTAAGCTAAGAATTTTGCAATAACGCAAATCATTGAAAAAATCAGGATTCTGAAATCTCCCCCCCCCCCAGCAACTGAAAAATGAAATTTCAAAAGATTCAATAGAGAGTCTAAATCAATATTGTTTCAGCACAATGGAAACATAAAATTGGTTTTTCATTAAAACTAAGTAATATTTTTATCATTTTTTCCATACTTCCGAAAGTGTATGTATTTTTCAATGACTGAGGGTTGAATGTTAAAACATATCTTGAGTAAACCATAAAACGTAAGGATACCTTATTTCAAGGAACAATTTGGTACATATTTTGAAACTCTGGGTTTTGAATTTTTTTTGAATATGGGGGAGGGGGGGGGGGGTTAAATTTCTGATTTCCGGAATCATGAAATTGTAAATTTTAACGAATTTTGTGTCTATGTTTGTTCGGAGGGGTTGGAGAACTGAAATAATTCACTGCCAGAGTATTTTTATAACTTGCAGGGTGGTTCTGATTTTAATATTTCTGTTTCTTTGAATCTTGGTAAAATTTTCAACCATTTTTTCGATACTTAGTTAAATTTTCAGCCAGTTTTCAACCATTTTTTCGATAGTTAATTTTTTTTAGAATAATTTCTATAGCATTAAGAACCATTTTTAATTTTCAACACTCCTTTTTCACATACTTATCAAAATTTAAAAATTGGTTTTAGGTATGTTTTACCTCTTCTCCCCCTCCACCTGCTTCCACTCCATTATCATTAAAATAAAGCCATAATTTTTGTACAAAATTGAATTGGTCACACTGATTTTTGCTTGAATTCCTTTCTTCATTGAAAAATTTCAGATCTTTTATACTCCTACTTTTAGAATTAGTTTTGCTTTCTTCCTGTGGAATAATAAAACATCGAAATACAAGGTGCAGGTGGCAATGTACCCAAAAAAGTCACGACTGCATTTCTTCGGTACCTGAATGAAAAATCCATCTCTTTCTTCACTCGAGAATGAATTTCAAACGGTACTCGATGCATTTTTTCTTCACGCACGTACACAATTGCGTCACAGAAAATCCGACTGCATCTTTTATATGAAAAAAAATGATGTCTTTGATCGTCTCAAGAGCAAATTATGGGCAATTCGCATTACACAATAATCCAACGCTGAGGGAATCAAACTGGCGACGTTACGATAAAGAGAAAAAAAATCAATATTATGCATTTTATTTTAATACATTACATTATTTATTGGTTATGCGTATGCCGGGTTATCTAACGTTACGATTATTACGGCGCGATGGACGAGATTGTTTGTAATATGGACTGGTGGACGTTGTTTATTGATCGGACGTCTTCGGTCGGCATGTTGTACTTGTAGAATTTTTAAAGATCAGGTTCTATCTAACGGATAATATATCTATCCGGTTGGCAAAGAAGGGAAAAAAACGCAGTATTTTGAATACCCGCGGCGTAGGGAGGAGGAGGGCAGTGGAGAGGAAAAATTGTGCATGTAAGTCGGAACCAGACACTGGTATTTTCCCCATATACGCTCAGCTTGCTGAGTCGAGCCAGCCGCGCGACTACTTATAGAAATAATATCAAATGCAGCTTACTAACAAGCGAAATTAGAAAGTAAGAGTGCACGAAACAAACGAAAGACTTCATCGGATAAAAGTGAACTTAAATTGAAATAATAGCCATCTCGTTGCCGTACGTTTTTTTATTTTTAGCTTAAGGCATAAACAGAGAAAGTGAAGATAGGAAAGGGGAAAGGTTGCAGTCGACTATCCAGTGCCTAGGTTAAGGCTAAACTCTCCCCTGGGAGCGGCATTCTAGTATTACCTTTTGGGGTTTTGTTACCGAACTACTTAGAGACGTTATTGATTCATCATTAGAAAGCCGGACTAGATTTTTTTGATTTGACCAGTCGGACGTTCGGTGGCGCTGTCGATGTCGTCTCAAGAAGGATGCTGAGGCTGATCGCTACGCAATGGACAAACGGTCCTGTTATCGTTACATGCCATCTGGCCAATGGACTTCTCTCACGTGCGTGTGCGATTACGACGAGTAGCTCCGTAAAGCGCGAATCTTGACGCTGTTCAAGGTCCGATGCGTAAAATTTTAATTTTCTTTTTCTCACGACCGATATAATAACTCATTTGCGTATATTTGATTTTGATTGAGAGATGGAGAAAGATTAACCCGAGCCTGTGTGTGATTATAAGGTCGCCTCGACGGTCGTTAATTTTACTCGATGGAAGGCACCTTTATTGAATTTTACCTCGGTTCAAGATGTCAGCGGATTTTCGCCCACTGCTTGATTTATTTGGGATCGAGATTTATGCACTTGGTGTGTTTTGAATGAGTTTCACTAATCGATGTTGTCGATTTGGTTGGTCAGAGTCCTTTTGTGGGGGTGGTGGCTGAAGAGTGCTGTGAGAACGGTTATTGGTAGCGTTTCAGATTATCTTCGCGTAAGAACTACTTTTACCTGAAATTACGTTCTAGTCTTCAAGTTTGATGAAAAATAAGGGATTCTGAAGGTCGTTTTTTTCATGGTCATCGCTTACGGGCCATTTTGTTCGTTCATAAGTCGAAATGGTGAATGGATTATGAAATTGAAGTCTTTCGAATTTCTTTTTTGAAAACTCGATTTTGGTATTTTAATTTTTTTTGAAGTTTTTATGACCTAAAAAGTCATAATTTTTTCATCGTGGATCATCATATTTTGGCAGGGTGTCCACTTTTTGGAAAACATGTAAAAGTCGAGGAATTTTAATAATCTGGAAATTTTAGACGATTTCTGAATTTTTCCTGAATTTTTTTAAAAATTAAAATAGATGAATCATCTAAAAAAATTCAAAAATACCGAAATCGAGTTTTCAAAAAAAAGGGATTCGAAAACATTTCAATTCCATAATCCATTTATTTTGTTATTTCGACTTATGAACGAAAAAATTGGCTCGTAACCAATGACCACGAAAAAAACGACTTTCAGAATCCTTTCTTTTTCACCAAACTGGAACCTTTAAATTTTCCCAAAATTTCACCCCTGCACCTGCTGTGCTCTAGCCAAATAGTGAGGTACATCTCTCGAATGATTTTTTTGCTTGAAATTTTTTGGTGGCCTGATGTACAAAAAAACTGGCAAGTATTTATTGTACATCTTTGTCCATTAAATTACGAATTTTTCGACAAAAAAAGTCTTGGAGATTACATATTCACACATTTTTTTCTTTAAGACTTCATCTTCTTATCTTTGATGATCAGTTTTTAATTTACATAAAAATTAAAGAAGTTCACTTCTTTTGAGATGTGTTCGCAAAGTTTCATTATTTTTATTTTATTTTATTTTTTTCAAAAAATGTGCAAAGGTTAGGAATATGGCCAAGTTTAATATTTGGAGAGGTGATGTAGGTAATTGAAATAATTATTTTTTGGCATCTGAAATTTGCTTTAAAAAATGGAAAAATTCTCTTCATTAAAAACAATTGGTATTTTCAAAAATTGAGAAAAATTAGAAGAATTATTCCAGGCTTGTGTGATATGAAGATGAAAATTTTGAATTTTTTCAAGAATAAAATAAAATGAAACCTGAAAATTCTCCAAAGAAATCTCAATTGAAACAGACCTTGTTGCCCGATAGCGTTGGCAGATTTTTTGGGGAGGTAAGTGAGTATAAAAGCTTGGAATACTAAAAGATTTTTTTGTTGGGGGGGAGGGGGTGAAAAGGAGCCTGTCTTTTATTAGCAATTGTAAAAATCGAAGAAAAGAGTAAAAACTCAAAAGTTCTCAAGTTTTTTATATGTCTAACCAATTGTCAACCATTATTTCAATACCCATCTTATATTTTTGTAGCTTTTTGATATTTTGTGCCAATCAATCACTATAATAATTATGTAAAATATAATTAGCATTTCTAAGATTTTTCGATATTCTAGAAAAAGTTGAGGTTACTTACTTTTTTCGATCACTTAGATGTTTAAATTCTTCAATTTTTTAGTTTATCGATTCTCTTTCTTCTCCTCCCTCCCGCCCAAAAAGAAGCAAAATTCATTCCAAGGAAGTTCAAAAATAAACAATTAAACATGCATAAAGAAACCATGGAAAAAACAAATTTTTAATTCATACTCTATTTGAAAGTAGGTGAATGTGATTTTATGGGAGGGGAAAAAATATAAGAATAAATTTCATCTCACTTAAAATGATCTTAATTGTTAGACTCATAAATATAATCCACCCGCCATAAAATCATCGACACCTCATAAATTCTGGACAGATCCAGTTAAATATGGAAAACCTCAGCAAATAAAAACCTTAATTAACCCGCAAGTAAAATCGATTAATAATAATTTGCCAAAAAAATACCCGTTTTTCATGAAAATCGACGCAGGCACCTACCTAACTCATAATCGCGATATTGTATGCATTTTCAATACAGTTATTTAGTTTTACTTTTTATCATCTCGTTGACACTTCGTATTATAAAAATACCTTACTATACCCGATATGCGATAATTAATAAATAACCTTTTTTTTTTTTTTGCAAGTATAACACTCCGATGTCAAATCCAACCTCAACACAGAGCTCCAATTTAATAAATTAAAAGTTAATTAAAAAATCATAATTTCAGATACTTTCACGAATTAGCGGTTGGTAATATATAAAGATGAATACTTCATTATGTATTCATTTCTTTACGGTAATGATCTTAATTACGTTTGATGCCGTTATAAACCTACGTATAGTACTCCCTTCTATCCACAGTTTGTCATCGTACTTGCACGTAAATGTATGTATGTGTGATTGCGATGCTTCTGCCATGTGTGATGTTTGTTGAAAACTAGTTTTATGGTCAGAAGTGTTTGGGATAAAATGTTTAAAATTTTAGACAATTTTTCAAAAAAATTTTCATTGATCATTTTTAAAGATTTTGAAAAGCAAGAAAGGAAAAAAAATTCCCTTTTCAACTGATAAAATATTACTTAAGGTACCTTCTTCGGATTAAAAACAATTATCGAGTAAAGTGAAATTTGAATTCTGAAAAATTGTTGAAATTGAAAATGTGAATCATCTGTAAGTTGAAGAAAATGGAGTTACTAATTTCCAAAAAGTAAAAAAAAAAATGTTGGAATGAATAATTGAAAGTAAATTAAGGGTTGTCTTCTGTAAAATATGTAAATTGAAAATTTTAATATTAAATTTAATTTAAATGACGAGCCGAAAACAGCTTTTCACGAATACCTTTTCAAATAAGTCCTAAAATCGAAAAATATTCAAATCAATCATGTTCTGAGTATTATTTTTTATCAAGTTTATTTTTATTTAAAACCATCCCATATTTTTCAAAAACTCTTGAAGGAGGAATTACCACTGCATTGAAAATCTTTTCCATTGATTATCTCATGATTAATTCGACTGAAAATTACAATGTTCATGAATAGGCGATCGGCACCTCCTGCAGAGAGCGCTGTTACGAAAACGAAACCATGATAACTTTTTCGTTTACATGTATTCTTATGGGAAATTTGCGATTTTTAAAAATTAATTAAAAATCGGGTATTGAAGGTGCAGGGTTCATTTTTTTTTTAAATGAAAGAGTAAATCTTCCTCTTAACAAAGAATTTTTTCTTTTCCCTTCTACTTGGCGTATTCATTGAAAAAATTGAAATTAACGAAGGTAACTTTTTCATGTTTTTAAAACGTAAACGGACGAGAACGCTGAGCTGTGATTGGACGATATTTGTAATCAACGCGCGTTGCATTACGAGACAAGTAGGGGAAAACGGGTATTTTTTCGTTGTACGCGTTGTAGGGCACTATAAAAACATGTGAAATATACTTACGTTGATTCAAATTTTTTTTAGTTAATAAGTAGAGTAAGAAAGGAGAGAAAAATTATTTGAAAAAGAGGACAATTTACTCTTCTATTTAAAACAAAAATGAACCCTGCATGTTCAGTACTCGATTTTTAATTAATTTTTAAAAATCGCGAATTTCTCATAAGAATACACGTAATGAAAAAATTTATAATGGTTTCGTTTAGTTCCGTGTTTTCCCCATAGATGGTGACTTATTCGGTGTCAAGTGCCTATTAACAAACCCTTTTTCTGAGCTTCAGAGGGTGAGTTATCCAGTGAGAAGAAAATCATTCTCATAGATCATGCCAAGATTTTTCCGGCTGTAAATTATGATTTTCTGTAATCGTTCAACGCCTTTGCTAAGCTTTTAAGTGCATTTCTCGAATTTTGGTGAATTTTTGAAATTTCAAAATTATCTCAGCTTGCAAAATATCAAAATTTGATACAATCAACAAAAAAATCAAAAATTTGGTATAAGTATACCCTATTTTTGATCTGTTGAATCGATTGGAAGGGGTTTCAAGGCATTTTTGAGCCAGCCGAAAATTTTGAAATTTTCCTTCGCTGGAGAAAAGCTGATGAAAATTGGTGGTCTACAATCCAAAGATGAAAAAATTCTATAGAAATCAAATTCAGCGATCTTTTTTGAGGACCAAAAAAATGAGCTGCCAACATGTCGGTACTATCCGCCTTATTCGAAAAAGAGCTGACATTAGAGGATGGCCCCTAAAAAAGGTGATTTAAGGGACACGGGCCGAACCAAAAAATCTCGACGAATTTGGGTTGAGGAACTTCTCTCGATACCGAATATATTATTTTTTCTGTTGCATCCTGCACAACTACATTTTATTGCACTTTTAGTGCAATTTTTTATGTATTTTTGACGATTTTTAACATTGTAAAAACCTTCTTACCCAAAACTGTAAGCGAGAACTGAAAAATACTCGTTAATTTTGTTGAATAAAACCATTTAAAATCTATTTCCGCAAAATGGGCGAAAAATTCCTGCACAATGCGAAGTAATGAAAATAAACAGGTTGGTCACCTGATCCCCTACCAAAATCAAGTCATGTAATATTTGCTCAAAAATAGCAATGTGAGGTATTGAAATGGGTCAAAATTTCGCACTGAATCCGAAAATCATCATAAATTTCGATTTTGACCCCCCTTGGTGAAGTTATGTCCCCGCAAACTTAAATTTGAGGGTGGAACTGAAGAATTGACAATATTTAGGTGAAACGCAATTGGAATTTATGTAAATCAAACAATTGTAATCCGCGATTATTCTGGACCATTTCTATGGGATTTTCTCCAGCGCTGGAAAATTCTTAAATTTTTCGGTAGCTCGGAAACGTCTCAAAACCGCTTCCAATTTATTCGGCGGGTCCAAAATTGGGTACATATTAAATTTCAATTTTTTTCGTTGATTAGATCAAATTTTGATATTTTTTTTAGGGTATACGTAATATCGATCCACTAGTTCTAAAACATTCTAAATGGCAAATTGATTTTTTCACAGCAAAGCTAAAAAACGTGACATGCTGGAAGAGATTTAAATTAATCATTTTGGATTTTTCTGAATTTTAATCGATGCAGCTCGAATTAGCAAATCTGAAACACTCTAAACCTCAATTTTGAAAAAAATGGCACTTGAATAGTTTTAGAATTAGTGAGTCGATATAAGGTAATTTTGAAATTTCAAAATTTTTCCAAAATTCGTGAAATGCACTTTAGTACCTGAAATTTTAAATATTATGGTGTTTTCTTATGGTGTTTTCTTATGGTGTATTTTCGATTTTTTTTTTGTTTTAACTCAAAATTTTAAATCTTCTTTGTAGATTAAATAAAATGTTGTACCCTTCTCACTATCACCATTTTTTATTATCATTGAAAAAATTCTACTTTTTGTGCATATCAAAACTGGAATTCTTTCATAATCAGTTAAATACTCTCGAAATTCACTCCGGCCAGTCCACTTTCAGTCTGCCTGCCTCCATTGCTTGTAGATTTAACCTTTAACCTGTTAAAAAATTCAATCATCAAGTTCAATACCGTCTTCTACTTTTTTCCCAAACGTATTAATAAATCATGACGCCGGAAATACTTCAATAAGTTATCTACTTGGTATGTCGACTTTCTAAAATATTTTTTAATGCAAACTCATCGAACGGGTGCATATTGGTAATAGATCCGTCATTCTTGCAGCATAATTTGTGGATACTAAAAATACTCTAATTGTCCATCCTTCTCAGATTATGTTTCTATTTCAATGAAATTTTTAAATGCTTTCTTAAATTTTTTTTTTTGATTTTTCGTATCATTATAACGATCTTATTGGTTCAGCTTGGCGAAAATATAGGCATTTGTTTTGAAACTTTTACGGCACGTATTTTGCATGCTCTCGTACCAACGAAATCGTGAGGCAATGAAAGAAAAAAACAAATAAAACGAATCATTCGTCTTGAAATTACGAGAACAAAAAATGAAAACGAAAATTGAATCGGGTAACATCTCTATAGGAAAGTATCAGTTTAGGCTTGGGATCGTTAATCGGTACTCCGTGCTGGTAAGTGGCCGGTAAGGCACAATAACCGTCCAGTTTTCTAATTAATTTTACGAGAGACGCGTCATTAAGCTCTCGCGGACGTGGAGCTTGAGGATATCTAGGCATAGTTTTGAAATGGATGCGGCACGTCGATGTCATTAATGGCTTTATATAATAGATGCGGTTCGCGGACCGCGAATTACATTTAATATGGACAAATCGTCGATCGGTTAATTGCCCAGTGCGGTATGTATCGGCGAGAGATGGTAATGAAAAGTGAAATTCAATACCAGCCGCAAAGCTGAACCATCCGAAGACGAGGAAGATGTGGTCGCAGGTGGGCCACATGTTGACGACCTTGGCCAGAGGAAGACAAACGGTTGCGCCTTAACTTTCGTAACGTATGCTAACTCCAAACACATCCCCGTCGGATCCCTTTCAAGATCAAACCATTACCAAAGATACCAGCACGAAAAAAGATTCTGTTGGTACTGGGAGAACTCGCGGGCCTTATTTCCCTTTCTCTAGACTGAGAACAGGTTGCAAACGAATACTTTGACTCGCGTTCGTCGCACTTTCTTCTATCGCCGCCGACTGTTTACTTGTTACTTTTCGAATATGTTCAAGTGATGTGACTCGTGTCGTATTCGTATTTACCTGTGCGATAATTTGTTGTACATCGTGTTTGACTAAAAAATACATTTTCCTGATTACCTTTTTTTTTCCTTTTGTTTTTTTTTCGCTCGGGGATTTTGTAGTATCGCGAAAGTTAATGTATGTGTCGGTTTGATAATCGTTCGCGTGTTTATTTTATGGTGTGATCGAATTATATTGCGTAATTCGATATCCAACGAGGAGATAATTTTAACCGTAAGTACTTAGAGTTTCGGTCGTTTCCCTTTGGCTAATAATGGTTCCTTGTTTTGAACGATATTGATTGAGTATGGCCTATTTCATACGGTGTCGGTAATTGATCCTAGATAAGTGTAGAAGCATTGGAGGATGATTTGAGGGATTTCAGGGTGTCAGAAGTGAGATTGATGGTGTACTTTGGAAATGCTGGGGAGAATATGATTCTTTCTCTTTGAAAATACGAATTGGTGGTAGTTTTGGTTACAAAGTAACGTGAAATTTTCAGCTTGCACTTTTTTGGGAGTTACATTTTTAATTTTTGAACGAAATTGGTGAGTTTTTGAAGTTTTCTTCTTCGTGAGATTCGGTAGTCTTAAATTTCTCATTTTCTTTGAGATTTGTTTTCATTTTCAGTTGTTGTGAGATTTTTTCTTGAGAATATGGAATTTGAAAATCCGCCAAGAATGTTATTTTTATGGAATGAATACAATATTGATGAGTTTTGAAATTTTCTTCTTTGTGAGATTCGATGGACCCAAAGTTTGTTTCGTTTTTCATCTCTGGTGAGATTCATTCTTGGAGATGAGGAATTTAAAAATCTGCCAGGATAGTTATTTTTATGGATCGAACAAAATTTATGAGTTTCCAAGTATTTTTTTCTCGGGTAGATTTGATGGCAGTGGCGTCGGAAAGTGGGGTACAAGTTGAGCATTGCACCCTCTAAATTCTGTGGGAGTGCAAAGTATCATTTGCACCCCCTTCCCCCTCAAATCACATCAGAGAAAGATTTTCAATGCATTAAAATAATGAAAAAAATGCATTTTTTGGGCATCAAATATCCAATTTTTTCAAAGCTTTGCCCTCGCTTCACTCGGACATAAATAAAATTACAATATAAACTATTTTAAGCAAATTGCAAAAGAAGAGCTCTTTTTACACCCCTCCCCCTATGAAAATTCTTCTGATTTTTCAAGTCTTCTGACCCATTTTTTACGCATCCCCCCTCCCCTCCCCTCCCAAAAAACTTCCAACGCTACTGTTTGATGGACTTAAATTTCTCAATTTCTTTGAAATTTGTCTTCGTTTTTCCATTTTGTAAGTTATGTTCTTGAGAAGATAAAGAATTTGAAGATCTGCCAGGAAGGTTATTTTTTTGAATTTGAACCATACAATGAGGAAGAGTAGTTCACGAGGTCGTAGGCTTCAATTTGGAATTCTCAAATAGCAATTTAAACGAGTTCGAATAAAATTGAAAAAATATTTGAAATTATTAGATGATACATTTTTATCGATTTTTGTCGAATAAATCTAAATTGAACATCAGCCGGTTAACCTTAAATGGACTGCGTAGAGTTGCGTGATGCATCAACTAACTACTTAGGTATTAAAATGATATGAAAAGAATCCTTTCCTGGAGGGATTCCTCAAATGATAAGTATAGTTTCGAGAAGTGTGTTTAATTTGGTTTTGAAATTATAACTTACGTTTATGGTAAACAAAAAATTTCTATTTACGTTTTTTTTGTTCATACTCATAGACGATTTTACCAATTTTTGTGAAGTCCTGGATTTTGCCACGCGATTGAGATTCTTGAAAAGGAATTATGCAATATTCAAGTCTCTGACAGGATTTTTGAATAAGGAAATGAGTCTGTTTTTTTTTTAGGCAAATGAAATTATAGGCTGATTTTTTAAAATATTTTTACTAATTTGAGATTAAATTGTTTTTTTTTTCGTTTTTTTAAAAACTTTTTTCATTTTTTTTGTCAATTATCAAAGGTGATGTGACATATGATTTTTTAAAATGAAAATCGAGCGGTAACCAGACCATTGATTATTTTTCGATTGACTAATGTGGCTATTGAACAGAGGAGGAGGGAATTGCTGATTTTCCAGCGATTTTTTTTCATTGAATTGTTTTCAGTGGAAATTTTCCCCCTGACTTATTGCTGTGCTGAAGTGCTGTCTGTTTTTCGGAAATTTTTGAAAATTTTTTGTTGATTCAGAAATGAGAGAGTGCTCGAAAGACGTTAAATTGTTTACAATTCACATGAGTGATTTTTTTGTGATTTTTCGGTTTTTTTTGGGAAGGAAGGGAGGGGTTCTAGAAATAGGTACCTAAGTATGGGTATACCTCAGCTGAACTTCATAATTTTTTCGATTCCCCTCCCCCAAGCCTTTTTCGCGGAAGAATATTATCAATGCAAATTTATACATAATTTTTTTTTTCATCAAGTAGGTATGTCAGTTTTGTTCAAAATGTCTCAATCGAAGCAATATATTTTTGAGGAATTCTTTGATTGGATGTGAGTGAGAAAGGCCATGGTTTAATTGATTTTTTTTCAAATTTTGAAAAAACAAAATATCTTTTTCATGAATTAAAAAAAAAAAACAATTTGACTTTTTACATTACACTTGCAAGAGGCTTTTACTTGTAGTAATTTCTACATTTTCTTGAGTTGCTGCAAACCTCCGCCTTCATGAAATCTGGCCAGGGAATTTTTTCAATCAACTGCATAATTTTTTAATTCTCTGCACCCTCCTCTTTTCGCCATCGATGTGTCTTTAAATTGAACTGAACCGTTGGTGTTGGGAAAAAGGATAATTTTGTTTATAACGCCAGCCAAAACTTGGAAATAGAATTTCCAAGTTCTTTATCTTGAAATCTCATCAAATAGGTACCTACTTATTATTTTTTGTGCAAGATGAATTCATATTGAACTTAAATGATGAAATTGATACAATTTCTCTGTATTTTCCTTATACTTACCTACAATTTTTGGTTTCAGTTATGTCGAGTAAATATTTTTCAAAAACTATTTTCATTTTCTGATCTTCAAAAAAACTATTTTTCATTTATGGTAACAAATTTTGTAAAATATTGGTTCATTTTTTCGAAAAAAAATTTGAGAAGAAGAATTTGGTTGAGTTTGATTGAAATTGAATATTCAAAATTCAAACTTTGTGATGAAAAAAATATTAGAGGTAGTTAATACTTTCAAGTTGCTGGAAATTGAAAAATTTTATTTTGAACGAGAGACTTTAAGATGAATTTAAAATCATCGGCTGAAACATTTTTCAAATTTGGGCTCAATTCTTAATTCTAAATTTAGTTATTTTTTATGTTCTCTTTCATGGGAACAATTTTTTGTTCTGTTTTTCCAATAGAGAAAAGTTGGAATTTTTGAATCAAGTGAAATGAAATAATTTTAGATGTGTTTTCCAATTCAGTCAACATTTTGATTAAAAAAATCAGAAATGTATCATCCATTAGATAATGATTTTTCTTTGTTTTCATAATAAAACGCAAACTTACTTCCTGAATCATTTTGACTCGATTATGATGCGGGAAAAAAAATCGGGAAAAAATGAAATAATTTTGAAAATCTGTGAAAATTCGTAGAGGAAAAGTCACTTGAAGTTCAAGGTGGATCATGTTTTCGGCATATCGAAACATCAATCCTTTTTGGAATTCGCCTACGAATTCATCCAGATTCTTGGGTTTTTTCAATTAATCTTCATTTTATACCTTGGGATGTTGGGAATAAGTAATTACGTAAGTAACATGAGAAGAAAAGGAAAGCGAAGGCAACATAGAAAAAGTATGTTACATGTGCGACAATCACATCCTCAAAAGATCAAGTAAAAATTTTCCACCTCGTGGTACAAATATTCCGGCCATGTATAAAAATAGTATCCTCCATTATTAGACGGATATACGGGTAGGAAGCGCGAAAGCGTAGATGTGTAATTTAATGTATCGACAGTACACGCGTCCGTACCACGACGGCGTTAATTTCCATATTTAAAAAGCCTTCGTCAGCTCTTAAAATGCAATCGAGACTCGAGGAACTACACAACTCAGATACTTACAATTAGTTACCTATAGTTTACGTGATACATGTAAAGCTGCAATGTTCGTGTTAACTTAAATTATACGTTAATGGATGAATGAATTTTCTCTTTTTGGATCGCAGCAAACGAGGCAAAAGTACATTGTTCGCGGAGATATTTGACCAAGTTGAAAGAGCCAGGCGCGTAGGTCTCTGTATAGCACATGTGAGATGAATTTTTAACACCCTAGTGCTTCTAAGTGCCATGTAATTTTCGTAATAGAAATTCTCAGATCGCATAATTTAATTGTATTGTACGTCGCGCCGGCCACTTATACGTTCAAGTTCCAGTGAAGTAACTTTAGAAGCTATAAGCGGTCTGAGGTCCAAAAATGGACTCGTCAACGTGACAGCATTCTTTTCGATATGCTAATCGTCGAGTCTTTAGGTGAAGGTTAAATAGGTGTTGAAAACGTACGTGCCGGCGTAGGATACTTTTTGGTAACTGTTGATCTTCGTATCCGTATTATCGATTGATAAGTTGTCAAGTACTTACTATTTTGTGTACTTATGGTCGTCGTAATGGTAATATATGTATCGAGTATCGACGAATAATAGATTGTATTTGTGATTCCTGCCACACGTGACTCAGCGTGTTGTCAATTGATTTCCCTGCTCCTTTCTGTATTCTATTGCCCGTTAAATAGTCGTGTATATTAAACGCCAACGTAAACGATACCGATAATGTAGACTGGAGTGATTTATATGCAAGAATTTCCTCGAGATATGGTCGTCTCATTTCGAGTTCCAGTCTGAAAAAATATATCGTTGAAAGAAACAGTGAGTGAATTTCTCGTGAGGAAGACGACTCGATTTGTGTGGGGTCTCGAGACGAGAAAAAATATTTGTTGGATAAAGTAACAAAGGCCTTGTGGTCAGATTTTTCTCTGAATATTTTGAGGTTGGTGGGATATCGAAAGATGAAATTGTTGAAAATTCTCGACTGGATTTTGAAATATCCCCCCAAAAATGAAAATTTGAAGGATAAGATGTACGAATCTGCCCCAGAGCTGAAATTCGAACCAAATGTGATCCTACCGGAAAAAAGAGTCCATGTGTAAATCGATGTTTTTTTTTTAGGTATTCGGTCCAGATTGAGTGTAATTTGGACCGAAAACGTGAAAAAATATTTCATTTTTTACTCGTGGATCCTTCTTTCTGGCAGAGTCACCAATGGAATTTGGTTCTTATGATTTGAAAACTTCGTAACAAAATTTTGGCTCCTACCCCTCTTCCACTTTTTGGTAAGGGGCAAAAAGTTAAGTCCTTTTTTCTGCCTTTAGATTACGAATTTTTTGAGGGGTATTGTTGATAATTTTTTTAAGCTTGAAGATCGTGTTTGAAAACTTGAAATCGAATTTTTTGTACGATGTTTCAGAAATTCAATTTTACATAATTTTTCAAGTGGCGCCACACCTTGAAAAATGCGAAAAAACATTTTTCCTCGAAGAGTTTTACTCATGAAATAGTCATTTTTGGTCAAAAAAATGTTTTGCTTCAAATTCTTCAATTAAAAAAAAAAAAACAAAAAAAAAACAGGAAGATATTGTAATGATATGAAAATGAATATTTCGATTCTTTTAATGAGAATTGTAAATATTTTTGAGACTCGTGATGAGTTTAATCTTTAATGCGGTTGCGAAGCGTAATATTTTATTTGATTTTGAATTTGTTTTTAAAGACTGATCTTGAATCCAAGAGCTGGAAAAGTTCAAATGTACCTGATTAAAATTTTCAAAAACTCAGATTTTAATGCTTACCTAATACCTATTGTATTCATTTTAAAATTTTTTACAGTTTTGAACCTTCTCCCATTTTAAGACACATTTTGTATTCAAAGGCCTCAATTAATATGAATTTCATTTCGTCCAAAATTCTCGATTCGAAGTTCGATTATTCCATAAGCTCATCCAGGAATTAAGGGAGGGCTGAGAATTTGAGAAAAAGTAGGGGAAGGGGTCAATTTTTATCAGTCATTTTTCACTGATTTTTCAGTCAAAATTATCGATTTTTTTGACAAATTAGAAATTAATTAAGAAATCAGTGATATTTTTTGAATAAAATACTGTTTGAAGAGCAAAAAATGCACTATTTTCACTTTTTAGTAAGTAATTGAAAAATCTCTTTTCCTAGTTTAAGGTGAAGGAAGTTCGAGCCTACTGAACTTCCTCTCATTGGTGCGTTTGTGGAATATTTTGAATTTTTATTTTTTTGAATTCAATTTTTTGAGAGTTAGAAAATTTTTATTTAGTCACTGCGCTTCCTAGAATAATAAATTAAAAAATTTCCAGAAATTTACACGGTCAACTTCATTTGGAAAATCAGGTACATAAAATTAAACAATTTTGTATGAAAAAATCATGGAATTTCATTAAAATAACGAACAATTGGAAATAATGTTTCGTTTTTGAAATTTATACATATAATAATTTTTTAAATCTATTCAACACTAAAATTTCAAAAATAGTTTTACAATTTCAGCTTTTCAACGTTTTTTTTTTCAAAAAAATTTTGCTCTTGCTCTGTTTGAATTGAGTGAGCTGATTTAATATATTTTTGTATTTTCATACCTGCTGTGCAACAGGAAATTGAATTTTTTCAAACAATGAAAATTTTTTTACTTAGCCATTCTCTTTTTAATTTTTTTTTGTTGCAAAAGAAATTGTTGCTTTTAGCCACAAATTTGAAAGTGGTTTGATGCGAGTTAGAATAAATTTGGGATTTTTTTTTTCTCTCAATATTCAATGACATACATTATTTAGCTAAAATTTGGGGGAAAATGGAGAACATTGGCCTGGAAAATCTGGAAAAGTTGAGAAAATTGGTCTTAGTTGCCTCTGCGATAGTTGAAAAATTGAATTTTTACATTTAGGAAAATAGAGTTTGATGTGAAACTGTGAAGAAATCGATGAATTTTTTTGTGTTGAGAAAAATTGAATTTTGAAATCGAAGAAATTGAAAACAGCATTGTAGGTACATATTTAAATCAATCAAAAAAATCTGAAAAAATTTTCATTTTTATTTTTCTCTTCCAATCAGCCAAATTTTGGGTAGTCTTTGCTTTTTGGGTTCCAATGTCAAGCAAGAGTCTCATTTTCAGTCTTTTCATGAAAAAAGTCACTCAAATACTGTTTTAGATTAGATTTTCCAATATCTATGCAAAAGTCGAGAAAAAGTCGCATCTAGAAATGAAAGGTTCAAAATGTTTCAAACATTTTTTTCTTCATTTCGTTTGCAATTTGGCAACATTTTCAATTTTTTCTCTTCCGATTGCATTTTTAGATTCGAATTCATCAAATTGACCCTCCGAGAGTCTATAAATCTCCAACAAAAATCTTTGTTCGGCCTTTAGAAAAAGACTAATACTTACAGCCTACGAAAACCCATTAAAATTTTTTCACTCTTCTCTTTCACAACAATCCAATCGAGCACAACAATTCAACTTGACCTTTCCGTTCAGAAAATCCGGCTCGAAAAAAAAACCAAAGACGAGAAAAAAGTCGACGAAGGAAGCAGCCTCGTCTTCGTTATCGGAAAGTACGTACCTTCTATAAACAATCAGGTCGACTCCGAGTGCAATGGTAATTGAACAATTAGATCTTTTTGCGGTTCACAGACCACAAACATGGTCGACCTTGAAATGTTTAGAAGCGCAGACTTCAGCGCCGAGATAAATAGCTCATTTCCTCTTAAAAGAATGCAATGCATTTTAAACCGAACATGCAGACATACACTTTTATTCTCGATAAATACGCTAAACCTTCTTATCAACGACGTTTCCATAAATATTGCGCTCGTCTGACGCCCAATTAACGTACACAGACGAACAGGTTGGTCGCGTGTTAGAACGACATTCCATAAAGCTCTCATAGTAAAAGTTCGTATTGCTGCCGACATGGGTGAGCCATATTAGAAAATGGTCGTATTCTCACGAAAACAAAATCTCCACGAATCGTGATAAATTTCTATTCGATGACCCGCTTTTTTTTTGTCGAATACATTGTTCGATGAGTTTTATTTTTTCACGAAAGATGCTGCGTTTTTTTCCTACCATTTCATATGGTAAATTCACGGACGCTGCTGAAATTATTCGTCGATCACGTTCGGAAGTAATGACCGACCGGAGGTACCTATAATTTGTGGGTAATAATTGCAACATAGATGAAAGTCTTATCTGTAATGCGAGATTTTATAATGAAACGAATTTCAATCGGATTAAATCGAACGTATCTATTAAGATAGAGTCGAGACAATGTTGTAAGATTTTAATTTCTTCCAACGGTTCTTTTTTTTAAAATACTTATTGGTTTTTAAGTTGCGAGAGGAAAGCTAGAGAGAGGAATTTTTTTTCAAAGTCGTTTACAAACAGAATAGATGTTTAGTATTCCGGTCCGGTAATGTCGTCGGTTAATGGAAATGGAGAGACGTTTCCGAATCATACTTGAGAGACTTTTGTGTTGGAATTTTGATTAATCGCGTGCAATAAATATGATTCATATGGATGGAATTTCATCTCGATGACTGATTCATGTTAGCTGTCTGTTTGATCAAATCTGTTTCTCCATTTCACTTTTTTTTCTACTCGGATAAAATATACCTACCGATGTACCGATGAAAGTAAAAGGAGGCTTCAAAAGTATTCGTATGTTGTAATTTGAGAAAGGAAAGAGAACAGGATCACCTATGTCCTTTTAGATGATCCATAGCCCAAGACAATACCTTCATTGTGACATTTCGACTCTATGGTTTTATAAGAATGACTATTTCGTAATGATCGATGCCAAGTTTCGAGTAGGAGTTTAAATGGGACGACATGACCGATGCCATGTTTGAAGGAATCCGGTAGATTTTTTCGAATTAGTCAGTCGATGTGAAGTTAATCGGTGATTGCGCAAGGGTATCATGACTAGGCCATTTTAATCTGACGCAGAAATGTGGTCAAAGTTACATCGATGGTGAGCTCCAAGTCATCGGTAATGTACGAAAAAAAACAAGAGTGACGAGATTGAGCTCTCGATGACGAAAATTTCATTTGTGCAATTAATTTTCGAAGTGTGATTAAAAAAAGTCACGTAGGTATCGGAGGGTTTGATTAGCTTGGTAGGTTTGATCGAGTGATCTAGATTATTGTGGAAAGTCTTCGATGGTGTGTGGAGGTTTGGAATTGTGCATTATGTTTTATTTTAATGGATTTGTTGAAATTATTTGCTGTAGGTGTATTTTAAAGTTGATATGGGTATTTACGTGCCTCGAGTTTTGTGGCATTTTTTATGGCAGATTTTGAAAATTGGAATGCAGTTTGCTTGAAATTTATCAGATATTGCTCGGATCTGGATTGAAAATTGAGAAGGTGGATGACCCTTAAAACTTAAGAGCTTTTTGGGAGTAGAGGAACTGAAAGAAATAATGAGGTATTTTTTATGAACCCAAGTTAAAAATTCGAAGATGGAAATTACAATTTTTTTTGAAGTGAAAAAGGTGCAATCCGATGTAAAGAATCCCATTTCTCCCTTCTCCTCCTCGAGCCTCTGATATCGATTCAGTATGGAGCCTTTTTTTGGTCTCATTTTGGTGATGTGTGATCTAACAACTTTTTCTTTCATTGACATGACAGATTATATTTAATTATTCAATAACTGATGTTCTAATAGGCACAATGTTATATTGTTATGACTTCTCGCGTCAACTGGAATTAATTTTCATTTGATTAAAATGGCACGTTTTTTTGTCAACCTTGACATTCTTCTAATTCCATTTTAAAATTTGGTTGAATATTTATTAATTTTTTTCATTCGATTTGAATGGTTGTGGTGTAAGTAGTATGCAAATTCACTAAGTAATTCGAGTTTGATTTTAAATAATTTTTTTTATTTTATTAGTAAGTATGGTGTGTGCCTTAAATTTTTTTGTCTGACTATATGAAGGTGTTTCATTATTGATTTCAATTTTCCAATAAATTAATACTTCAAATTTCAAACTTCAATTATATTTTTTTTCTACTTTTCCTCGTATCAAGTGAATTTTCAAAATAATTTTTATCGATTTATCTTCAGTCGTCTTCTCTCTCGTCTGTTGAACTTATCAAGTACCTAATTTTTAATTTTTGGTAAATAATTTTTTCTCTACGATTTTTCATTACATAATTCTCTTTTTAAAAAATTCATTGTAGAGAAGGACTGAAGCTGACATTGGAGAGAAGCTAGACATGGTGTGTACCTTTACCTACTGGATCTAAAAAACTAAAATTCTCTCCATTTTCAAGTTTTTTCTGGCCTTTTTCGTATCATTATTTTGTTTCACATTTGCACAAAAGAGAGCCATCTTTCTTTACCCATCCATGAAAAAATTCAAGAGAAGAGAAGATTAAAAATTTTTGTTTCAATTTTTTCACTTTGAATGGATTTTTTCTATTTTTTTTTTATTCGAAACGAAATTTTTTTTTAAAATGTGCGTATGTAATTTTTTTGCTCATTTTAAAACTCAAACGCAACTTTTTCGACTAAAAAAAATCCAATTTCATCATTTTGGGTATGAGTTCTCGTTTCTCTTTACCTGTTTCACTCAAACTTTACTTGGTCGATATTTATGTACATCTAAACACCTGAAAAAATAAAAAAAAAAAATTATAAATGGAAGTTTTAAATGTTTGCTCTAAAACAACTCTTATGATTTTGAAAATTGAAAATTTTTTAAACCTTAGCCCTGTCTTTTTCGGTTATGAATGAAACTCGAAAAACAAATCTTTTCTCCTCTTGGAAGACTGAAAGATTTCAAAAAGTTTTAAAATTTTGGTTGACTTTTTCTTCAAAGTTTCTCACAGTTGGTCCGCTACGAACTTTATGAATTTAGATGTAGATATATTTATTTAAAAAAAATAGATGACGAAAAGTTCAATTTTAAAAAACACTTTTATAATTCTCCCTTCCTTCCTCGATCCCAGAATTTTTGAATATTTCAAATTCAAAGCAGAAAAAAATGTCTCCGTGTGAGAAAAATTATCTTTTGTGGTTTTTGAGGATCATCAATTCCCTTTGTATTAACTGATGTTTTTTTTTTCGTATGTATAACAAAAGTATTCGTTTTTTTTTTCAAATTTAGAAAGTGGTACGAAAGTTGTATCATAATTTTTAAAATCTTTGTTGGTTATTCTGCTTCATCAAATTTAAAATCTGACTATTTGTTGAAAAAAAAAAAGATCATTTATTTAACGAGAAACAAAATATTGACAGTTTGACAGTCTGATGTTTTTACCCAATAAAATCATTGGCATCTATTTTCCATCAGAGTTACCTAAAAATTGCTTTTAGTGTTTTTTGAATTTTCCCTAACGAAGTCAATAAAAGTTATTTTTGAGAGAATTTTTCTAGAAATGATCAATGTATTTAAAAATCAAAATAATCATCGACAGTGGTTATTTTTTAAAATGAAGCGAAGAGAAACACTACCACATTGTGCTTTCTTTTTCTCAAATCATCGTCGATGATTTTTTGGTAAAAAATGTAAAATTATTTCGAGATAGGTAACATTGATTTAAAAATTACTTTTTTTTTCAAATTCGTTCAGGAAATTCAAAAAGGAAAAAAAATACGACCTCCAGAAAAATGGATAATTAAAAATATTAAAATTTTAGGCCCAAAACATCTCCCATCAATTTTTCAAAAAAAATTTGAGTGAATTTTGAAGTAAATTGTGCAGAAATAAAGATCTCACAAACAAGAAATTTTTGATAAGTTCGTTTTAATATCTGAACCAAATTTTTGCACCCCCTCCCCTCAATCAACTTCCATTTGAGACTAAATGAAAGATTGTAACTTCTCTTCCTATTTTTACTAAAAATCTGATGTGATTCCCTTTGTCTCTATATCCTGTCATTTGTTATCTAATGGCAACGGTATACTCTTAACCAGCATGACTTTTAAGTATTTCTGCTTGATTTTAGCGTCGATCTTTAAATCTCATTAATCGCCAAACCGACGAATTTATTACTCTAGATTAATTTTTACGAGAATTTTAACGATTAGTATCATTAAAATGTCGAACTATCTCATATTTATGCGGAGCATGTTACGAAACTGGTAATTTGTACCGTCATTGCGTGCACTTTCCTCTACCGCGTTCCTGCTGCGTTTTACCGACTTTTCCATTAGGAAAAGTCGAGTACTAAATTGTTCATCGTAGTTGAAGGGAGCGTCGGGAACAATTTTTTTTTACGTTTTCGGACATTCTGAACACGATAGGACGTGTGGTTGAGAACGAGGTTTCCTTATATATATATTAATAGTCATCTATGGTCAAAGTGGCATCATTTTTCATAACCCCTGCAAATTCATCAAATGCAACATTAATGACATTGTGAAATTGTACAGAATCTATAACTTCATAGTTTTTTTTAAAAACGAATTTTAAAAAAGATGCCACTTTACCTGTAAACTTCACAAAAAGATGCCATCTCGACCGTAGGCACGAAAAAAAATTTTTTGCTTTAAGGAGTAGAATATAAGTGGTAAAGTGGCATCAAGTTTCTGATAGGTTTTCTGGCATCTATAGCACTTATCTTAGCCAAATAACAGCAAACGGAAACTGGCATCCGAAAAATGATGCCAGTTTCCAAAAAAGATGCCAGTTTACCTGTAGACGAAAAAAAAAGATGCCACTTTGACCATAGACAAATCTATATATATATATGGATCGTACTATCATTGCGAGGCCCGCTTTGCAAAAGGAGATGATACAGGCACTGTCAGGCCCGAATTTTCAAAAATGGGCATAAATGAAGGGTCAGGTATTAAGGCCGATGTGTGTAGCGGAAAAAATAGCCGAAAATGAGACGAATCTCACTGCGCAAGCGCCATTCCGCTAGCTCAATTCGTATTCGAATGGCGCATGGTCGAAGTTTTCATGTGTTGTTGTGTGCAGAGAGGCGAGGTAAATTGTATATAAAGATATGCAAATGACCTTGCGAGGCCCGAAAAAAAAATTCGCCTACGGCCTCCTGAGTATGCATACATCATGAAAAACCACTTTACACGGCATGACGTTGCGAGACCCGATTTCGGGCCTCGCAGTGTAAAATCGGGCCTCGCAGTGATAGCACCGTTTCCAAAACGGGTCTCGCAGTGCTTTGCCATGCCTGTATATATATATATATTTATATGTTTATGTATAATTTTGTCCGCGATTAAACTCGGAAGCTGTGTAGCTCCAGAAGGGGACAACGATCCCAAAAGATAGCATTTTTTACGTAGTTTTGAGATTTTCAAACCGATTTAAAATCGGTTTAGCCGTTTTCGAGATATTGAACTTTTTGTGTTTTTTAGGGGTTGGGGGGTGGGACTTAGCCGAAATTTCAAACAACCAAGGTAAAAGTTACATTGCGCTTCAAATTTCGATTTCTCTAAAACTACTGAACCGATTGAGCTGAAATTTTCAGGATTGGCAAAAAAAGGTTTGAGGACCCTACAGAAAAATTTCCAGCCCGATCGGTTGAGGTACACCGTCTCTCGGTAGGCCTAAAATTTGTAAACAGTTTTTTTCAATAGCTTACTGAAACTTGAAGGTCGAATAATTTGAAAACTAGGCATTTTCAAAAAAATCTAATGACTCATTGTCGAAAGCAAATTTAATTCTCTACAACTTGCTAAACAGGCATTTTTCGGGAGGCCCCTCCTTTGGTCAAAAACGGTCCTCAAAGGACTCAAAGGAGGGTCCAATACTCGAAATTCGCATTAAACTCGAAAGCTGTGTAGCTCCACAAGGGGACAATGATCCCAATAGATAGCATTTTTTACGTAGTTTTGAGATTTTCAAACCGATTTAAAATCGGTTCAGCCGTTTTCGAGATATTGAACTTTTTGTGTTTTTTAGGGGTTGAGAAAGGACGCAAAGGAGGGTCCAATGCTCGGAATTCGCATTCTGGCATTAAAAAGTTTGTAAAAAACTTTGTAAAATGGCATAAACTGATGTTTTTTGGGTCGCTGATTCCGAATTAAGTCTTTGTTTTTCGATTTGAATCCTCTACATGTTCCTAAGTCGTCCCTCGGTAGCTTAAATTTGTGAACTGCCATTTTTAATTTCTTATACAAGCTTGAAACGTAAATACGTAATTTGAATAAAACTAGGGCTCTTCAAAAAAATCTAATGACACATTATAGAACACAAATTTAATTCTCTACAACTTCTTATACAGCCTTTTTTTGGAAGGCCCTTCCTTTGCTCAAAAACGGCCCTCAAAGGATGCAAAAGGAGATCTAAGAATCAAAATTTACAGTTTGGCATTAAAAAGTTTGTGAAAAAGCGCAGTTTGATATTTTTTGGGTCACTGATTCCGAATTTGGTATTTGTTTTTCGATCTAAATCTTCTACATGCCCCTAAGAATATAAGAATGCCTGAGGGGATGGGGACAGTTGAGCTAAAATTTCAATTTCGAATAATAATAGTAACTTGAAATAAAAAATAAAAAAAATGGCATACTATTATTTCATTCAATATCAATTTATCAACTTTTTTGAATTTGTGCCCTCCCCCCCCACCAGGTACCCCTATGGATATGGGAGCTTGAAGGCCCAAAATTTTGAGCTTGAGTGCAAGACCAAAATTTCAAATTTCAGTCATTTTACTTGATAAATAGCGTGGGTACCAATTCTTTAACTTATGTATTACCGACTTTTTTATTTTGATTTGAGCCCCTTCCCTGGATACACTGGAGTCCAAAATTTCTAGTTTGGTACTTCTCAGTAGGCTCAATATTTGTGAATAGTTGAACGAAAGTAAATTAAGTTTTCTACACCGACTTTTGTGGAAAAGTCGGTTACCTTACGCAGAATGCGTAAGGTTTTTTTTTCACTCTTTTGTGTAGGTATACCTCTGTATCGAAAATTTGTACGAACCGGCTTCCCAACCGCCATACATAAAACCCTCGCAAAAAATCCATAAATAGTTACCATTGTAGCAAACATCAAGGTTAAAAAATTGGAATAATTGTGATTCCTCTTCAGCATACCTACAGATATTTGATTTCAAAGGAAATCAAAACCGCGTGATATTTTTTTTAAATATCTCTATAGAGATGTTAGTGGTACCTTAGCCTGCCCATATAAATCGTACCATTGGAAGGAACATAAAAACACGTAGTCGTGTTACGAAGAAATTAAAAGCTGATGTATCATCGATACGAGGAGGCTTATTCATTCAACCGAACTTGTATAAATATTTCAATGACACCGCAGCAGATCGTCAGGATACCTACGCACGTTGAAAAATTATAAGATATAAATACTTCTTATTGGATTACATAATACCGTACTGCACCGTAGGTACACCAAAATCCAGTAATCCCGTTAACGCGACGCGTTATTTATTTCAGTTCAAAACTCATAACTTTCAAGGTCTGTAATATGTAGCTATGATTAACATAACAGCTTTCACTTGTAATATATGGGCGCTGGTTTTCGTTCGATCATTTTTATTCGCGCTATTTTATACGTATAAAGTTCAAAGAATAGAAAGTGTGGAATACATGGTACATGAGCGGCTCGACTCGACTCCAGCTACGGTACGGATGTGTCATTAAATTTGAAAATTTTCGGAGATTTACGTAAACGAAACGTTGCTGTGTGTTTGATTTGAAGGAAAGTCTGCATCTTTAGAATGTTGTTATGTAGTTAAGGCCAGCAGGACTCGTCGTGTGGATGATTCATTATTTACAAATGTCATTCACATGCATTTATTTTTCTATAGGACTCGTAAATCATTTATATTTTACCATAAACAGAGGGGAAATGGAGAGAGGGAGGGAGGTATCTCATCACCCCTTTTTTCCTCTAAGAAAATTCAAACTTTAAAATTTTAGAAAAAAGTTTAAAATTTAACGAAAAGTTTAAAATTTTGAAAAAAACACAAAAAAACGAATAAAAAATAGCAAAAATTTCGTTTTGGTAGCCAAAAAATCTGAAAATACCTAGAATTTTACTGATTTTACTGCAAAAAGCAAGCATTTTTACCATTTTCCCTTTCTCTTGAATTTTTTACTCAAAGGCTAAAAAAAGGGGTTTATTTTTTGGAAAAATTTGAAACAAAAAAAATTATGTAAAAATAACAATAAAATCCAAAAATGATTAGAATTTTCATTTTCCAGATGCAATAACCCGATGAAAAAATTTTAGATCAAATCGTATCAAATCATATCTGATTTTATCAAAACAGATGAAATTTGATCTCAAAAATGTCCTAATCAAATTATATCTAATTACATCTGATTTTTTTTAGATATGATTTGATCAAATTAGATGTCATTTGATCACATCATATCAAACTGGATCTGAACCTTCAGATGTGAATTGATACAATGAGATATGATTTGATGTGATTTGATAAAATTAGATTGGGACATTTTTGAGATATGATCAGATCTGAAATTTTTTCATCGGGAAATGTCATGTTTTGACGAAAAATAGGAAATTCTGTTACAGAAGTGGAAAATTTTTCTCAACTTGATTTTCCCTACCCAAAAAATATTCTGCTCCGAGTCGGGAAAATCCAGGGAGTTTGAAAAACTGGGAAAAAGTAATTCAAAAATCATTTCAAGGGTTGCCACAAATATTTCAATTATAGAAAATGTCGAAAATCGAACTTTTCGATACTTTTATAAAATAGAGGGCAATAATTTGGCTTATTAGTTGGACTACCTACCAATAACAATAAACGACATAAAGTTCTTTTTAAAAAAAATTGGCTCAAAATGGCTATTTTAAAATTTTTGAAAATTGAAAAATCCCTTCATGACCCTACAAAGTTTTAAAAATCTAAAATACCTATTACCTACGTGTACGTACTACTTAAATAACTTGAATTTACCAATAAATTTGCCCTTTTTTCAGTGAATCTGAAAAATTTTGAAGTTTTTGGCTTTGATGATCTTCGGTATTATTATGTATTGGGAATTTTTCCAACAAAAATGTAGGTACACCATTTAGTCCGATAATTCTTTTGAAACGTTTTGTAATTTACATAATTTCAATTTTCAAAAATTTTCTCATAAATTTTCAACTTACCTAGGTGTCTCATTACCTTAATTTTTTCACAAATACTGCTGAAACAATTAAATGTAAACGTAATGTCATTTTCTCACAAAATTTTTATTTTTAAAAATTTTTGTCCTCATTTCGCTTGAGTCATTTTTTCTTCATTTTATGTTGAAAAATATTTTGTAAAAGTCTTCAAAAATGTTTTTGTTTTTTTTTTTCAATTACCTGAGTAAATAATTTTCAAATTCCCAAAATTTTTACCCAAAATTTCTCGAATGCAACGAAATTAAAATTGATGGGGAAGGAAAATAAACAAACTAAAAAAAGTATTTAAAACTGTAAGTATAAAGAATTACGAAAAAATTGAAAAAAATAAAAAATAAAAAAAGGAAGTGCATTGACATTTTAATAAAAAGTTATTATGCAAGTAGATGTGGTATATTTTGATATCCAACAATTGAAAAAAATACTAGGTATTAAAAACTGGAAAAAGTAGATGCATATTTTAAAATGTTGAAAGATTTTTTTTCTTAGATTTTCTTGAAATATTTATTGCATAATTTTTGAGAAAAAATTTGATTATTTCTGGAAAATGATTTGGGAAAATTTAGAAAAGCATGTAGTTGGGGACATCAGAGACCTCACTCTCACTACCCGTACCCATTGCTTCGTCTTATTTCTGACTATAAATTGCATATTTAGAGCCTGTTTTACATCGATTTTTTGAATTTTGGGGTCTCATTCCTTAGAATGGTTCATTTTTTTTCTAAAAATGGGATTCCCAAAATTTCAGTCTTCTACATCAATTAGGTGACATCTGAGCCCCTTTTCTCTCACGATACTAAATTTACGTTCAAATAGACCGAAAAATAACAGAACTTGTAGTGTAAATGAATAGATGTTACCTACTTCGAGTTCGAGGGGAGAAATTCGCAACACGAAAAAAGTGCTAAAAATAAAATCAACGTTTTTGATCCATGTTGAAATGGTTCCTCGAGCGCATAGGTCTTTTTTTGAAAATCAAAATTGGGTCAAATAAATGAACCACTTCAGAAAGTAAGACCTCCAAATTTGAAAAAAAAATTCACGATGTTATTAGAGACACCCTATAGCACATACCATCGTGGAAAGACTTTTACAAGCACCTACACGTGCGTTTATCACGTGGATATTATGGCATTGACCAATATATTCGTACGATGGCGTGTTTTCTGTAACCCTGTAGCGTGTACCGGCTTCTTACTCCTATTTGGTGCTTTACAACAGCATGTCTCGAAGTTAAAATCGATCATGTCTAATCTGAGGAAACATTAAGTAGATTTATGTATTGATTATTAGGTGTTAAAGTCAAAAGTCAACTCAAGAGGATGGTGAATTTACTAGAAAGACCGCACATAAAAATGTAGTACGAACGAGCGAGGCAGAGTGAGAAAGAGACGCGTGTTAAGAAACCTTGACGTGTACGAGTATATCGATGCTGACGTTAATATCCATCTCGTCGATATAATTTCACTTTTAAAACTGCTGAATGCTTTGTAGAGCACGCGGTCGAGCCGGCGAGTAATTAAACCGGACGACTAATGTGTTATTAATTTGTACGTACCAGAAGCCCGAGGAGTCAACTCCATTACTCCGACGCGGCGAGGTTAATCAAAGAAATTTTTAACGGCGAGCTTCGCGAGAGGAGGATTGGCGGTCTAACGCCACCGCACCGTGATTTGATCGTGATCGATGTGAATTAATTCGGTGGCTCGAGTGGAGTCGTTGGGTTGCTTAATCTCGCCACTTTTGACCCGATGGAGTGAACGGAATTTATTCTGGGGATGGCGAGGAGAAGGGTGGGTGAAGGAAAGTGCATGCTGATTGTATCTGATGAAGTTTTGATGATGAGATGAGATGAAAGGGAAAATTTTTACAAGTGTGGAATTAGAGCTAGATGTGTAGTTGTGTTTTGAATGGGTAGAATAATGAACGAGATGATTTTTAGAATTTTTAGTTCATGTTTTCAGAGGTTTTTGAGTAGGTACTTTTGCTAAAAAATCTTAAATTTTTGAAAAAAAAAAGTCAAATAAATACGTTCAGAGTTAAGAAGTCGCATCCATTTACCTGTAAAAGTACTCTCTAAATCTGAATCAGTCAAAAAAATTGAAAATTCACTGATTAAACAGCGAAAAGTGTGCAACTATTAATCAGTGAAATTTGACTGTCAATCAGTGAAAAATCACTGATTCAAATAGTGAATTTTCATTTTTGAATCAGTAATCTTTTTTTAACTACTGAAATGAATCAGTAAAAATTAAAATTTACTAATTCAATCAGTGAATAATTACTGATTGAATCAGTGATTAATTACTGATTCAATCAGTAAATTAAAATTTTTACTGATTCGATCAGTAAATTAAAATGTTTACTGATTCGATCAGTAAATTAAAATTTTTACCGATTCAAAAATGAAAATTCACTGATTAAATCGGTAAAATTTTCACTGATTTCTTCAGTTGCACACTTTTGTCTTATTAATCAGTGAATTTTGACTGATTCAAGTGTAGAGAGTAAAGTTTTGTCGTATTCTTGAAGGCTGAAAAATTCACTCCAAATCTATCTTTTTGACACAATTTATTCAAGTTTTAGGTACTCAGTTAAAATGAAATTGAGAAAACAAAAAATGATGAGTGTAAAAAAACTGAACTGCTGTGGTAGGAAAATTTGTGTTTTTTCATTCATTTAGTAGAGTGGACGAGGGAGCTGAGATTTTGAAATGAATGAAACAAAAAGATGAAACAATGTTCAAGAACTCGTGCAATAATAGTGTACATTTTAAGCTGAAATTTTTACTTGGAATGGTTCATACAAGAGTTAAAAATCACAAAAACATCAAATTTTGCACCAATTTAAAAAAAAAACTTTCGAAACCCCGTTATTTTGAAAAAAAGTGATCAGCGTTTTCAAAAACTTCATCTTTTTGTCTTAAATGAGACTGATCGCCAAATTTTTGAGACATAATTATTCGTAAAAAAAATTCCAAGATTACCAAGATAAGTCTGACAAGTTGAATTTTATCTATCTTTTGGAATTTATCCTAAAAAGCGGTGAAATAGTTAGATAAGTATTAAAAAATGTGGTTTTGCAAAAAAAGAGGTACACTCTGTCACTCTGTTAAATTTCTTAGGAAATTTATTTTTAAATTAGAGAATTTAGGTAAGTAAGCAGCTTATGAAGCGAAGATGAAAAATTTTTCAAAAAAAAAAAAACAGAAAATTTAATCATTGAAATTTCATCGTTTTTCAACATTGAAGTCTTATAACATTTCTTTTTTAATTTTTAAAATAAAAAAAAGAAACCATAGTACCTACCTACAATTTTTTTTAAATTTTCTTCATCATAAAATATTTACGAGCATTTATTACTTGTGTGAATCAAGGCTCAACATAAAATATGATTATTTTTGTAACATCTGACATCTCAAACCCAGAAAAAATCATGAATTTTGCAAATCTCAAATCTCAAAAAGTCAAATTTTGGACTGTTTGCTGTAAAGTTGTCGAATTGTTTTCAAACTATCAAACCAAAAAAACTATTGAAAAACTCTCATTACCTTTTTTGCCTCTGAAAGACAAAAAATTTTTTAGATCTTGAATTGTATGAATCCTTTCTCCTCTTCCCATTTTTTTAAATATGAAAAAATGTACTTACCCCATTTTTAAAGCTTATAAAATTGGTAAAAAATTTTTTTAATTTTTCATTTCTTTCGGAGTTTTTCGACATTGTCTGAAAAACTGATGAAAAAGCGAAAAAATTCTGAAAACTTTGAAAAAGTCGAGGACAATTTTAAAAAAAAATTGAAATTATGATTTATGTAAAATTTAATAAGTTGTAATCTCTGCGGGCCTTTGTTGGCAGATCTTATTTTATTATTCTTGTGAAGAGAAGAAGGGATAAATATGGATAAGTATGTGACGAAAATAATTGGAAAACTCTTATTTTTTTTTCTAATAAAAAATGCGAATTTTAATTTTTTTTCTTCCATAAAATTGGATTTTCTTTAAAAATTGATTGTTTTTTTTTGGTGAAGAGGAGAGATTAGAGAAAGGAAAAGAAAGGAAAGGAAAAGGGAAACGAGGGAATTCATCGAGAGTCGAACCCGAAAATAATTAAACTTCCATTTTCCGGTGCTTTGCATCTCTATGGATCTAAAATCTTGAAAAATCGTGCCAAAGTAAAGTTTCGTCTCAAAATAAATCACTTGAAAATTGTTCAAAATTTCTACTCAGCTTGGAAATTTCAGTCAAGGTTTATAATGAATCAAAAAATAAGCAATGTTTCAAATAATTTACGAAAAAATCAAAAAACAATCTTTTTGAGTCAAGAATCAATTTGACAAGACATTAAAATTTTGTGTTGGCTTAATTTTATTCAAAACTTCCTACCACACTCATATTCAAGTTCATAGTTCACACTTCAGATATAAGTTCGAAAAATTATTTAATTGTTACATTTTGAATTCGAATTAAAACTAAAAATAAGCCAAGAACTACATTGCTAGATTGCTACTCATCAAATAGTTCAGTTCTAATAACCTCATTTCTAGCTCAAGGACAATATGTATCGAATTTCATTCTGTACGTAGATTTTTTATTTAAATTTAATCTTTGACTGAACTTGAATTTGAACTGGCTCTTTTGAAAATAGGTCAAACTCACTTTTTGATCAAAATTCAACTAAAATCTCCCCGTTTCTTCACGTCTCTGCAAAATTGAAAAAAAAATTACTTGCCCTATTTTTGCAAAAACTAATTCATTTTGAAAACCAAGAAAAAAAACTGTAGAACAAGAAAGGAGTCGAATCCAAAAGTCTCATAAAAATCTTTGCTTTTCTCAGTCAAAGGTAGGTATTAGAATTAGTATCATATTCTATCATTCCGAATCAGTGCAAAATCACTAAAAAAAAAAAAGCATTTTGTCTGAAAAAAATCAGTGACGATTTCGCTGATTTTTCCTGCACTGCAATTTGTGTTCATCACTGACTTTTCATTGATTAAGAATGAAGCCAAAATTTTAACCAACGTTTTGAAAATGACAAAAAATTGTATTTTAGCTTAAATTTAGTTGCGGATCATATTTTGAGGTTTTTTTTGGCCCTTTTCTGTTCTATTTTCTTAATCTCTCTTTCGTAAATATATTAAAATGTCTGCATATTTTCGTTAACCTTCTTGAGCCTCTAGAAATTCGTAATATTTAAATTTGTTCTAAAAAAAATATCACATTGCAACGATACCAAGAATTCCTTGTCACTTGCCAAACAAACCTGCACACCATAAAAACACTCGATTAATTTAAAAATTAATTCGACCATCATGTTCTTAACTCATATTATTACCTATGAATTTAATGCGAACAGAATGTGGTAAAATAAACGTTTAATTTAATCAAAACGAGTTAAATTTCCCACAGAAACGAGTAGAAAAAATAGGTAATATATAATTTATACAAAATACTTCTCTATTAAGTAATATTTTCAAACATCCCTGAAGACAATCTCACAGCATAGCAGCTCGATTACAAAACGTGATCGATCAATTTTGTCATCATAGGTGCGGTAATTATTATTGGTAGATCTTCCATTTACGTAGCATTTTTCGTCCGTGTAAATATTCATCGTGATAACTCGCAAATCAAGTTCATTGACCTTTTACGCAAACACAACACGAGTCCATATAAGAGTTTAGGTACAACTGATTAGATGAAATTTAGCATGGGTGTGTTGTTTTTTTTGCATTATTATGTCTAAGTGCCTTTCGGCTTAGTAATTCTGGACGCGATGAAATTTTTTTTCCAAAAGGTCACTGCCATCGTGAACACATATAACAACAATAGGATGATAATATTGTCTCGTATACATATTATATCTTAGGTTTCTTCGTCGTATAGGTCTCTATGATACTATACAAAGATGACGCGGTTATGCGCGTGCATAGGTTACTGATTTATCTCCATAGTAAGTTGAATTTTTCAACCGTCGTGAACACACACGTAGCCCGGGCATGGGCATATCGCGATAAAAGCGTCTTTTCTCATAATGTTAACCTTCGTACGAGTTAGCGTAAAATTGCTTTACGACCAGTGAAATTACGACCGTGGCTGGTTCATGACATGAATTTAGAAATTCGTCGGTAACTTTCATCCTAATATTATAATATTAATAGTAATAAAATTACGAATGAGATGTTTAATTTTGTGTGTAGTGTGTCTATGCACGTCATATTCACCTCTCCGGCGTCTCCAGAGGTTCGGAAATTAATCAGTTTTAACGCCACGGTGCTGAATCGACGGGGCTCGAAACGATGTGGATTTTAATTAGCGAGGTGCTCGTAGAGGACTCGTTTGAACATTCGTTTTGGAGCTTTTCAAAGGTGCGAGGTGGTTCCATTGGGTGAACTTTATGGAGGGTTACGCTTATTGGGCGCACAGAAAGGTGTGAAAATTTTTGTGGGTTTGTTTTATTCGCGCTTCGTAAATCGCGAGGAAATTATTATGGGTTGGCCAGTGGTGAGAGATGGAGCTGAAATTGAGTGATACAAATCGAATGTGCGAGTTGGAAAAAATTATTGAGAGGTGGGGGGGGGGGTAGAAGAGACCAATTGGTCTCCAATGGCCCTAAGAAATGATTCATTTCAGTCGATGAAATTTAGATATTTTTTTTTTGAAACAATTTTTTCGCATTTTGTGTGGAAAACATTTTTGAAAATTTTATTTGAGCTTCTACCTCTCGCCTGCCCTCCTCGCAGTAATGACTATTTTAGTCCAATTCTATTCTTTTCCAATTGAAAATCTGTTAAAAATTAGTCAGAATTGCATTTCAGGGATAAATCATTGAAAAAAATTCACTGAAAGTAAACAGTGAAGAAAATGACTGGAAAATTAGTGAAAAGTTATTGAAAAGTTGATGAAATATTTGAAATTTACTGAAAAATCAGTGAAATTTTTCGAAAAACCTCGGTAAATTTCTTTGAAAAATCAGCGAAAATCCACTAAAAATTTGAAAATGTCGCTGATTTTCCCTGTGCAGCAATTCTGGCCTTTTTTTCAGTGATTTTTCACTGCTTCAAAATGAGAAAGTTACCGCGAAAGCCTGTTTTAATTTTATGGAGAAAGAAGATAGTTTTTAGAATCGAAATTTTGATTGAAGATGAAAAGGGTAGAAATGGAAAAATGAAAATTTGTTCAAAAAACTAAATAATTGCAAAACTTCTGTCTTTTTTTCTTCTGTTCTAAAAATATTGCTATACATAATTAATTCTTCAATTTTAAGTTTTGATACCCAAATTCTGAAACTTTTGTAATAATTGTTTCCCTCTCTTTAAATATACATATTTGACTTGAAAAGCTTTTAAAAATTACTTTTTTTGAGAATGGCGGAGACATAGAATACCTACCTATCAGAAAATTTCTGAAATGTTGAAATAACTAAAACGTGTAAATTTCTTTGAATTCCTACAAGGACTTATCATATTTTTTTGAATTTTTGATCGAGACCTTGAAAACATTTTTTGTACATATAACATCAAATTGGTATCTAATGGTGATTTTAATTTTAATATTACAAAATCATAAATAATTTTCGAACGTGTTGAGTTTTTATTGTAAATACGTAACTATTTTACGATTTATACAATATTTTAACGATTTTCAAAAATCATATTACCTATTTGAATAATTTTTGTGTTAAACATTTTGAAGAATTTACATTTGAGTTTGATGATTTTTTCCAACTTTTTTTTACTAATTTTCTTTCTTGAGTATTTTTAATTTATAAATTTTCATGTTTTTTTAGAATTTTCATTTATTACTTGGATGTTCAATTGTTCAATTTGTATCATTTTTTGGTGACTTTTTTTTCTACTTTAACTTTTTGATAGCAAGACATTCTGAACAACTTTTTCATTTTGCAATAACGTTGATAAATTTTGCATTGGTTCTTATAACAAATTTTCAAGATTTTATTGAAATTAATCTGGTTCATGCCTCAACTTGAGCCAGTTTTCAGGATATTCTTAGTGAATATGACATTTTGAGTATTTTTTTGCGGTGTTGATCACAATTTTTTTTACCAATTTTATGTAGGTAAATTCTTTTTGACAATTTTTCAGGCGTTTCAATAAATTTTCGTGTATTTTTTTTTGGAATTACCTACAAATAATATTTGGATAATTTTTTTCAACTTTCGATATTTTTTTTATGTGCTAAAAAATGGGAAGGGAGGGGGTCGACAGAAATCCTAAAATTGATGATCCAAATTAGCCCAGCTAAATAAAAAGTATTATATTTTTTATCAATTTAAGACTTTATTTGTCAATATTTTTGCCACGTCTGTAAATTTTTCATGACTTGATCATTTTTAATTTTTGGAGGATTTTAATGAAGAGGGGGGGATGACTGATATTCCAAGGCTCGAAGACCAAATCATACCTTGAAAAATAAGGTAAATTAACTGGTTTTCAAGAACCTTTTCGTGATTTCTGATTAGTTGAAAATTCAGAGAGAAACTTTCAAAGTTACCTCAATGTTTCAACTTTCGGGCCAAAATCTTCATCAGTGAATGTAAATTGACAGTTTTCAAATGTATCATCAATTTTAGCTGACTTGATAATTTTCAATTTTTTAGGTTCTTAATGGGGAGGGGGTCGAATTATTGCCTAAAATTCAAAATCGTCATCAGTTTGAATTTATTTTTGACATTTTTTAGAACGTTTGATAATTGGAATTTGATTTCTTTTTTGAATTTTGAATCGTGTTTAATGATTTAAAAAAATATTATTTCAAGTTGTTGAGATATTTCGTTGAGTTTGTGAGAGGGGTGAAGAACATTTCGATCAGAATTAGAATTCTCAATCAACCGTATGGAATTCAAATTTTTTTCCCCAATTTCTTTGAGATAATTTTATTTTGTCCAATGTGTTCATTTTCATGTTTTTTTTTTTGAAATTGGTTCCTTTAAAATAATGCTTTTAATCTTCGGAAAAAAATTACAAACTTTATGGAAAATATTCATCAACAAATCCAAAAACTCCATCTTCGAAACCCAAAAATTCACACTGCCATGACGATCGAATTTCATACAAATTTCCCTTTCTTTCGAGGTAAACGTTCAATAAAACGATAGAAGAGGATATGGTAAAACGATATTTACGAGCTAGAGAAATGAAAAGTAAACCACATTTATATTTTTATCGGAAATCTATACTGGATGCGGTATAATGACTGCAGATTGCATATCTTTTCTCGTACGCGTATGTCACATTTTTATCTATGTAGGTTCAACTCGATCTCTCAAGTACGACGATGACAATACCTGGTTTATTGAAGTTTTCTCATCGTGTCACCCAATTTTCATTCCTATACATGTATTTTTTTAAATAATTTCTAACGGATAATGTTAGGTCTTCTTAATCTTCAGAGTTCAGAATGGTAGAATTTTTATATAGGTAAATCTCGAGGAACATGTTTTTCTACCTATTTCATAATTTTTTATACGTTTCGAATCTAACTCGAAAAAAAATACCAAATGTGGGTATTTCTGGAGCATATTATTCCAAGTGAAAGTATCCTTCCTTGTATATTGGAAATTGAAACTGAAATTCCGGTCAGTCTGATCGATGATGTCGTATTTCAGCTTCTTGAAAAAAAATCTCAATCGTTAATGATCTTTTCGTCTACCCAGGTACCGTTGCCTCTTGACATATATTTTTTTACGATTTACTGCTGGTGTGTGTGGTATTACGTATAATCAGCTAATTAGGTGGATTTTTTTCTCTAATTTTACTTTCGATAATTTGGTTTTAAAAAAATGATACTTTTGGCTAGTTAAGCAAGTACTTTTATTGTTTAAAGTACCGATATACCGGTCGTAGAACAATAAATGAAATTTAACGGATTACATGTAACGCTCGTTAATCTCATTGTGATCGAAATTATTATATAAGATGATATGTGACAGATGACAGATTTTGTGTCGGATATAGCTATCGTACGTTATATATGAATAGACTGATTCGGCTTCGGCAATGTTTACCAACCGCAAAATGGTATAAAAATAAAGAAGCGTGTTATTGAACTAATTATACTTCTGAGCCAACCGATCTTATGTAAATAGATGGAAATTTCGGTATTAAATTCTCCATACCCGGAATCGAAAAGTCGTAAAAAATTGTGCAAATTATCGAAAAATACGTGTAATAAATATTATGGACGTAAATTTCGCCAATTTAGTAACCATCTTTTTTTTTATCGAGCCCTCGAAGGCATCCGAGACTCTCGATGACCTCGCAAAATTCGTGAAATTAATTTCATTAACAGATTTGATTTGAAAACCTGGCACCGTAGGAATATAATTATTTTAATTCGATTCGGCGATTTAATATTACAGCTCGATCAACATGAATGAATGGTTCCTTTTAATCTGGGATCAAGTATGGAAACGTAAACCCACGATTCACTTTCTTGTTTACCGCCTCGATCTGTGGTGATCTGATGTGAACTTGAGTTAAAAGTGAAATTATACTCGTTGATCGGATTACAGCGTCTCGTTCGTATTTTAGAATAGGTATTTTTTTTTTATTCGTAGGATTATTCGTTGGAGACTTCCGTTTGGCTGGAAGAATCGAATATTTTTGATAAATTTTTAGAAGAATTTTTAGAATGGTAGATTTAAAGTAAAGGGGATGAGGATTTTTTTCTATGAAGAAGAAAAATGAAAATTTATGTGGGAGTATAATTCAGATTTAAATATTTCGTTTGTCCTTTCCCTTTCTTCTTCATCGATACGTTTATATGAATAATCCCTGAACCCGAACGAAACCTAAGTGAACGTAAAAAATATTTCTTATCAGTTGCCAAATTTACATGTTCCAAGTTCCCCTTGTTGATTTTTTCCATCGATGGTAATTTGTCCGGGAAGTGAATTAGTATTCTTTCAGAAAGGTGCAATGGTCACGAGCGAATAAAAATCTTTCACTGAAAAAAAAAATTATTGTGAAAAGCAACACAGTTACATAAAATTTTCATACACATACGTGAGGAAAAAGGCACGTAATGACACTATAAAAGAAATTCGTATTCGCTTCCTTTTTCGTATAAACATTCGCCTTCGTCACGTGTAATTCAATAAGGAATTAGAGCGGAATTGTATCCACCGAAGTTATGAAATTGTCTGAAATTTTCGTAAAATGGCAGCCTTCGAGATGTGGTAAAATTTTGTGTTTGCTGATTCTAAAGGTAGATAGGAGTTGGTTTGCATAAAGTAATTTAGGAATGATGAGAGGTACTGAGTCGTAATTATTTCTAATTCTAATAAAAATGGGATTTTGACGATTTTAGTCCAATATTGTTAATTTTTTTCAGTTTCTTCAATTCTAATTTTTTTTTTACCAAAATTGTGTTCAGTTTTTAAATTTTCTCTACTGTACATTTTTCTAAAAAAATTTCAAATCCTCGAGTTGAAAAGATTTAAAAAAAAAAAACATGAAATTGGAATTTTTCTAAATTGAAAGTTGAGAAAAAATTATTCAGTAGATATAAATTTTCTCAATTTTTTTTTTCATCCTTGATTTATTTAAATTTTCTTCATGTTCGTATTTTTTATAATTTCCTCCAACTCGAAAGTTGTTTCCACTGTGTCACACTTGGTGAAATTCACAAATGAAAACTTTTTGTAACTCTAATCCCCAGGATGACAAAGAGTCTGAAAATTATCAGACTTGAGTTGAAAAAATTTCGACAAAATTCAAAATTGGAAAATTTTTGATTTTTGAGAAAAATTATAAAATAACTCGAGTCGAAAAAAACAGTTCGATGGGAAAAATTTTGACCTCAAATTCTAAATTTTCGAGGATTGTTTTCTGGCTATTACATTTTGAACATTTTTTTTACATGCTGATCATTTTTTTCAATTTTAAATTTTCAGATTGCTGAAAAAAATTCTCAATAAAAAAATTGTACTTACCTTAAATCTTGAATCATTTCAAATGAAATGTGATAAAATATCCAATTTTTTTATTGAGAATTTTTTTTCAGCAATCTGAAAATTTAAAATTGAAAAAAATGATCAGCATGTAAAAAAAATGTTCAAAATGTAATAGCCAGAAAACTATCCTCGAAAATTTAGAATTTGAGGTCAAAATTTTTCCCATCGAACTGTTTTTTTCGACTCGAGTTATTTTATAATTTTTCTCAAAAATCAAAAATTTTCCAATTTTGAATTTTGTCGAAATTTTTTCAACTCAAGTCTGATAATTTTCAGACTCTTTGTCATCCTGGGGCTTAGAGTTACAAAAAGTTTTCATTTGTGAATTTCACCAAGTGTGGCACAGTGGAAACAACTTTCGAATTGGAGGAAATTATAAAAAATACGAACATGAAGAAAATTTAAATAAATCAAAGATGAAAAAAAAATTGAGAAAATTTATATCTACTAAATAATTTTCTCTCAACTTTCAATTTAGAAAAATTCCAATTTCATGTTTTATAAGTTTACGAAAATTTTTTTATTGAGTTGCCTAGTAAGTTCATTAGATTGAAGACATTTCAACATTTTCATTGAATTTTTTCTAATTTTTCAACTATGCATGTATTTCAAAAAAAAATTCAACTCAAGAAATCAAAAGAAATTTTAAAAAATAATAAAAATACTAAAAAAAATCAAAGTTTTTAGAATTTTGGAAAAATTGAAATTTCCAAAGATTTTATTCTTGGAAAAATGAGGGTTATTGATGGGTTGATTCCTTGAATCCAAAAATGTGAGAATTGATTCTCATTTTTTTCTGGGGTATGTTGGTTTCGAGTTAATTCTGAACCTCTTTCAGTCTATTCGTATTAACGTTACCCCAGATTTTTTTCCAATTCTATTTTTTTTTAACTTTGAATTTTTTGCTTAAAAGTTTATTTCATATATTTTCTCAACTTCTTTCAACCCCAATTAGGTATTTTCTTCAATTTTTTTCAAGTCAACCTTGAAATTTTTAAAAAATTATTGGTTTCAACTTCAGAATTGTTTCTTAAAATGTTGAAATTCGCTTCGACTTCAATCTTTTTCTCAAAATATATTGCAATTTCAATACGCTCTACCAATTTTAAATTCTAAAAAAAGCTGATTTTAAATTCTATGAAAATAATTTTAGAGTTGAAAGAAAATTTGAAAAAAGTTGGAAGTTCGAAAAAAAAATACCTGCAAAGAAATTTGAAGTGGAAAAAACTGAAGAATGGAAAAAAATTCAAGAAAAACAATTTTGAGAAAAAATTGGGAAAACGAACTCACATGAAAAAATCTGAGAATATTTCAAAACTGAAAAAAAAAGAAATTTTGAGCCAAAGTTCTGATAAATTTTTGAGAAAAAGTAAGAATCAACTTGTACACATCCCGAGAAAAAATAGGAATCAATTCGCCCATCTTTTCACATGATTATTTTTTTAGGAATCAAGTCACTTACAGCCGGAAAAATTTTAAAATTGGATGCAATTTCGAAAAAAAAAATTGAACTTGGATCGTCGAAATCTCATTTTCGACAAATATAATTAGGAGTTTACCGCAGGATGAAAATTTCATCATAAGAACACACGAGGAAATTATGAAAGGGGTTTCGGGATCTTTTGATGTTCTGCACTGCAGAACATCTTGTTTTTTTCATTATTTTCAATGTTCAATCAATTGCTCAAGGTTCATTAAAATATTGACAGATATTCAAATATTCCCCCAGGCCTTTTCAATCGGAATTTTATGGCTCATGCCGGATATTCCTAAGTACCTATGCAATTAATAACCTGAATTACGGTTGCACGAGAACTCAGTGGAAATTTACTTCTTACTTCCACCTCTATTTAAAAATAATCAGACGAGAAACGCCTTCTTAGAGATTTTTTTCATATTTTTCAACCCATAAACGACAATTTTCTCTAACGCGATCATTGCACCGAAACAGGAAATTTAATATACACTTAGACTGGCTAAATGAGCATAATGCGTAAATGCGACGATTACGACTGCCTTGCCGAGATTCGCGAGAAATTAACCGGATAAATTTACATAGTGTGACCACATACAAGGTGGGGTACTGCGAGTACACGTTGTGTACATACAGATATAGTCAAATGAAGCAACCTGCAGCGGTATCATTTATTGTATTAATTTATTACACGCGCTAACGGGAGGTGATATTTGAAAATTTTTATTATAATTAATAAGAAAGTCAAACTGGTTAATCTCGACTATGTATCTGATAATTTTATCAGAGCAGTCGTGCATTCTGAACGTGACCAGGTAGACGGCTGATTTAGATAGAATTATTGTGTATGCCTTTGTAATTAAATCCATATTCCTGTAGATTACGTCATGTTGACCAACGCTGGACGTGGCGTCGATACGTCTGCGGTTCTGAACGTAAATTCACCGTGAATAAATGCTGTGTCCGCGAATTAACGTTGGCAAAGATGCTGTGCAAGGAGGAAATACCGCTGAGGGAAGAGAATGAGGTGTGGATGGAAGTTGAACGTGATTGTGTTTATTTTGGTGTTTTGTTGGTGAATTTGGTTCGTTCTAATTGCCAGTTTGTTATGAAATCGAATAATTGATATTGCTGAGATCGTTTATGAATTTATGAAATTGTGTGAAATTGATTTTATTTGATCGGAAATGATGGGAATTTTGAATTGGAAAATTGGAAATGATAAAGGAATTTGGTCTTACGAATGTGAATTGTGATGTGTGTGGTTTTGAGAACTCCTGGAGTTTGATGAAAGCATTTTTTTCCTACAGTGGCAACATTTGTATAATTAGGGTAATAATAATGGTAATTAAATCATAATTGTATATTTTCATCGCCATAACCCGCGTAATAACAAATTGAGTGTGCTTTCAGTTTGGACACGAATATTATTTTGAATCCTCCTGAATTTAAATGTTGATTCTGATAATTTTTCAGTTTTTCAAAAATGTTGTGATATGGGTTTCGAAAACATCAAGCTCAAAAGTTAGCCTCATTATGAGAGCGAAAATTTTATTTTTCAGAATTTTTCCAACTCATTTTATTTCTATCTTTGTCACATCATTTTTTTCTGAATTCGTCAATTTGTGTGAAAATTTAAAATCCAAGTTTATCACAATTTGTTAGAAAATAGGTACAGAGGAATTCATCAAAAAGTGTAATTTTTCGCCTAATTTTGATTCTAAGCAGCGAAGGTGTCATTGTCAAGACTTTTTTGGAGAGAAAATACGTAAAAAAAACAAAGCTCAAAAAAATGTAAAAATTTTTCGAAATACAAAATCATTTTTTGCAAGTTTTATAATTTAGCTTAAAATCATGCTGAGAAATTAAAAAATAATTTACTGAGGATTTTTGATGGGAGGGGGGAGGAGAAGGAAGAGGAGGGGCCAGGGGTGGAGAAAAAAATGACAGATAAACCAAGCTTGAGCTAAAAAATTTGAAAAATTGTAGACGAAATTGGGTTTTGAAATGGATTTTTAGAATAGCAAAAGCTCGAGGAAAAATAAATTGAAAATTTGTGTTTGATTTCTGAAAAAAATTTCCTTGGCAGGTATACTTATAAATTTTCTTGAAAAAAAGTTTTGTTAAAATATTACAATTTTTCGAGAAATCGTGTTTAAATAGCAAACAAAATGTTCAATTTTTAAACATTTTACATTATACTTGTATTTGAGCCATGGCCATAAAGTTGGGTAAAGATGGGAGTTGAAAAATGGAAAAAATCACTGAAAATTAATTTTTAAAATACAGAATTATACGATTTCCTGGTCTAAGCAGCCAATTCTGTTAAGATCTGGCCCTAAATTCCAAAATGGAAACCTGGATTTCTCGATTTGAAAAGTGTTTGGTTTCGGATTCGTAAACAAATTTATTAAATATTTATAAAAAATGATAAATCTAAATAAAATTTTTAATAATTTTGTGATGAATTTAGGCCAGAAATTTTGAATTTTTTTCCATCAATTGTCTGATATTAGCTGTGCAAAAATCATTGCAAAAAGAGGACCACGAAAGCAAAGAGGAAGACGATTTTGTACTTGTATGGTAATCGAATTCGGTTCTACCAATTACATCAATTAAAAATTTTCTACCTACTACGCCGAAATTTTTTATTACATTCCCTAATTTTTCTCCCCTCTTCTATCACCTTAAGCTAATTTACTGAAGAATGTTTCAATGTTTTCCCTCTTTAGCTTCCTACATTAAGAATTGCTTAAACAGCTGTATTAATTCTATGTCTAAAGTTATTTCAAAATCATGTCACTTCCTTTGAATTGATTGGTTGATGCCAATTGTGCTGAGAAGGGAGAACTTGGTGCCAGAAAAATTGGCTGATTTTGGCAAGAGTTTGAAGATTGCGAAGTTACGTAATATTATAATCGGTCTTCACAATGTCGAAAGTAGGTAGCTAGGTGCTGGGTAAATCTAAGTAGATACGTACTAATTTCATAGTCAAAAAATCGTCCTCTCATTTTGATTTTTTGAGTGTCTGAGTCTCTTTGGCTTCAAATCGCTAAATGTAGAAATTTTAATTTTTTTGAAGTACAAACATTTTTGAGATTAATAAGATTTTTCTATCAATTTTTTTAAAAAATTTGTACCAAATTTCAGATGAAAATCGAAAACAAAAAGTCAGGAACCATGATATGTATTTAAAATTTTTTTGAGACTTTGGAAGCTTTTTTGAAACATTTTGAGACGTAAAATGGCCTCAAAATCAAAATTTTCAAATTCCCAATAAAATTTTTCATCTCGATTGCCAATTAGGAAAAAATGAAAAAATTTGCAGTGTATTTTTGAGACAAGCACTTGAAGATTGGATTCAGCCTTTTTCGTAGTTTTCAGTAAATTTTCTGTACCTGTAGAAATTGAGAAAAATATACAAGTATAATTTTTTCAGCTCTCCTTTTAAACCACGTCACTCCAAAATTTAGCTGTTAATCTGAAGACTTTAATCTGACTTATGAATTTACGACCCACACATTAGAAAAAGATTAAGAAGAAAATCCGCAATTAGAATTCAAATCGAGATAAATCTTCTTCGAAAACTCATCAACATCTTGTCCAATCACCTCGCGACAGTAAAAAATCAAATCCATCAAACGATTCCGTTGTAGGTACCCATAATGACCTCCGAATAACCCCGTTATTCATTACTGACCTTCAACTTGAACCATAATACGATATAGTTATCAGCTGGCAAAATCTTCTGCAAGCTATTCAATGTAGATTAATAACCAAAACAAGAAAATAACGCGAAGAACACGCATCGCGATCGCGAATGTGTTACCCGTAGAGAACAATAACTCACTATCGCAATTACCACGGCGATAGTTAATTATCATTTCTCCAGATCGGCCGTTAAAATCTACGTAGTTGTACTTACCATACAATGCATCTAAATCTTTCTAATCTGAATGCCATAAAGAGATTACGTATTGATGACGATGACTTCATGTTGGAACAATTATCTGAAAATACGTATTGTTCTGAACACAGATGATGAATTTTTTTCATAAGCGGATGGAACATGTCAATATTCTCTTCCAGTGACTTTCCGTAGGTATTTTGTTCTGGAGAAGGGGGTTAAAAAAAACCTGTGAAAATTCATAATCAGGTTTTTAATTTTTCCAGCAATATGTTACCTGACACTAATAAGACTGGTTTTACCCTTCCATGATGCTTCTTTTTTATTATGCACCTACCCTGGATTTCAACTGAGCTAAATTTTATGTAGAAGGGATGCTGCAGCAAACATAATTGAAAGAAACAGACCAACTTTATTATATTTCTCAAAATTTTTTAGTTCCGGTTTCAGTTTCAGCACTCAAAATTTTTCTATGTATTCAGTTCTCAAAATTTTTTGGTTTTAATTTCAATTTTCAGAATTTTTTGGTTTTAATTTCAATTTTCAAAATTTTTTGGTTTTAGTTTCAGCTCTCAAAATTTTTCGGTTTCAGTTCCTCAAATTTTCTGATTTCTGTTTCAGTTTTTAAAATTTTTGGGTTTCAATTTTAATTATTTTTTGATTTCAGTTTCAGTTTTCAAACTTTTTTTGGTTTCAGTTTCAGTTCTCAAAATATTTTTTTCAGTTTCAGTTGTTTGTTTTCATTTTCAGCTTTTTAAATTTTGAAAAACAAAAAAAAATCTGAAGTTTAATACCAAAATCGAACATTAATTTTCCCTTTTCGATTCGATGTTCAATTTTCCCCCACTTCTAGCTCATACCCAAAATTTCCCACGAAAAAAATGGTCAAGTCATCTCGTCATCTTTTTCAAAAAGTTTTCAGTTCAACTCTACATTTCTTGACAGAAAATTTCAAATTTACTTACCTATTATAATAGATTTGTATGAAAACAGAGAATAAATTTCTTTCACTACTCTCCCCTCCCACCATCAAAAATATTCAATCGAAATGGATTTAACGAAGTTTTTATGGCTGCACTTTTCGGTTTCCTATTGATGTATAATTGGAAATTTTTAATCCTTTTAGATCAAAATTTTGAATTAGGTATGTGATTTTTTTAGCGTTAAAAATAATTTTTGGTGGAAAAAATTGAAGATTATTTTGGTGAATAATTATTTTTACACTTACCAAAATTTCACCATGAATTTCAAGAAGAATTTTCCATCATACAAATTTTTTGGGTTTTTGATCAATTATTTTGATAGAGAATTTTTCCAGTATTGTCATTCCTCATATTCAGGAAACGAAGCTAGAAACATCTAAAGAGAGAGAAATTAGATTCATGATTCATGTAAATGGAAAACGTAAAAAAGTTTAAAAATTTGATTTTTAATATAAGTAAATTGTTGATTTTTAGATTTTTTCTAGGATTTGGGATTTCTTAATGGAAATTTTAAATTGAATGTGGTTCAGTAAATTTTTACTTCTCCAAGTAAAATTCTTGAAATATTGCAAATAATTTTTTTCCCCTAGAATTTTGTAATGTTTTGCAAAGTTTTCTGCTGTTGACTTTAAAACAGTGAATAAAAACGGTAGCTGTTGGAACTGATATGGAACTGAAATTCATATCAGCATCCTATTTTTTTTTTTTTTTTTTGGTAGTTTGAGTTATAATAATTTCATAAATAAAATGTTTTATTTTGAATCTGAATATAAAAGAACTAAAAGTCTTGAGAAATTTCAGAAAACTTCCTTTAAATTAGAAGTGCAATAAATTAATGCTTTGGATTAATCAATCTGAATAAAAAAAAAAATGGCCTCTTCCATTTGAAAACTGTTAAAGGCGGAAATCAATAAATCGTGGTTCGAGGCCAGCGAGACCAAAGCTTTTCTTTATTTTCAAGTATGAAAAATGAGTTTTAAGGAGAAAAAAATGACATTTTGAGAAAAAAATCCGTGAAAAAAATTACTCTCGTAGAATTTGGGTTTCCTATTTTAAAACTATGGAAGGAGAAATGCAACAGGCTCGACGTATAATGGCCAAAATTTATGAAAAAAATGGAATTGCTATTTTATATTGAAAACAAAACATACTTAAAAGTGCAAGACTGCTTATTTTTTCCAACTTGTGAAAATATTAAAACAAATAATACAAATTTTTCTTGCGAAAATCATCATATTTTAATTCTGCATTCTCGCTTAAAAAACCATGAAAGTGACATACAAAAATGTTCAACTTTTTCAATTTGAAAAAATATGTGTAACTATTTACAGAAAACAAACAAAATTTTCCAACTTTGGAAAATATAAATTTTTTGATTTGGAAAAAAATGAAAATTTTTGCAATTTGGAACAATATGAGTACAAAATGATAAATTTTACTTTTTTGAAATGGTAACTTTTTTCAATGAATCCTGGAAAAAATAGTTGGAGAATGGAGGAGGACAAGTTTTTTCTCCATAAAAGATTCTCTCTCGAGAGAAAATTTCCACCACAGAGAGCTCATATCAGATATGTATGAACTCATTGATGAGACACGTTGTCGGGGAAATTGTCGGTACACTCGGTACCCAAGGTATTTAATTCTAATCCGACGTGATGTCCGTTATGTGCGTATTTCACGGTTCGACTTTGTCACGGAGAAATTCACCTTTTGTATTTGGAGTATGTAATTGATCGGCTAGGCGAATAGAGAGGAAGAAAGACACGGTCCAAGATGGAAATACCTACACCCAAATGGGAAGCAAGAACTTGAGCGGGTCTTTTTGAGGAGGCGATTATCACGTGGTTGAAAATTAAGCGTAGCGTATTTTATTAATGAGAAATAATGACCGAATGCGGAATTTCAGAGTGTTTTGTTTACGTTGAGACACTCGGCTTTTGTTTTAATCACCGTCGTCGTCGGTATGATTATAATTAAACTTTCACCGCGACGGTGGTAACCAGCTCGAGGTGTATTCATCCTTGAGCAATTACATAAGCTAATTTTTAATCATCGTTTTTATCAATTATCGCCGCGGTGCGACCGATGGACCAAGTGGTCTGCTCAGGGATCGAGATGGACCGTAGTGGTGCCTTATGCTACGTGTACCCAAACAATCGTCGATTACGTCACTGTTAGGTAATTTAATCGAGACCGAAAATGGGAGCTTTTTTGTACAACCAACCTCCTAATGACGGGTTATTTGTGAGCCAAAGTAGGTAAAAGACGTTGCGCGGTGATTTTTTTAATCACGTGGAAACTCAAATGGATCCGAGGCGGTATTCACGTGGGTAACGTTTATACCTACATTTAGCCTGTTGATAGTTGCGGAGGATTTTGCCAGGTGCGGTGGACTCGTTGCCCGGCTAATCTGCCGGTAACTATTGTAACAATAAGTCTTTGTTGGTTAATTGAAAGTCTCTCTATTTGAGAATATCATTTGGAAAAGTCACGTTATTAATTTTACGTGAGGTATTCTTCCTTCTCTGCGATCTGCGATGTGGTAGGCGAAGAGATTATCGCAGGTAGTTGGGTCGTGACCATGTGAAATACGTACCAAGATTTGGTAACTCGGTCGTACTTGCTCGCTGCTGTAAATAAATGAGATAATGTTCGAGGTTTTTTTTTTTGTTATTATTTTATTCTGGTGCAGCTATTTGAAAGAGTTGGACGGTTGCATTGTGTACGAGTATTATGCACCTGTCATGATATTTGTCCGGTTCCGCGTTTGCGTGCTTAATGGGGATAAAAATGGAATTCTAAGGAGGATCTGATGAAATTATGAACTGGAGTGAGCAGGTTACGTAAATTGGGGTGTTTTTTTTTATGTGTGATGAGAAGATTTTGGAATGTGTCGGACGTGGAGATGATGATTCTAATTTGGGGTTTCTTTGATTTGGGACTCGGAATGTCCAGCTGTCGAGTTTTTAAAGAATTTTTGAATTTTTCTAGGAGTTTTTTTTTCAGGAATCCGAAATAAAGATGAATCATTATTCATTTTATAATGAATTTTTGAAGAAATTTCACCCTCTCGCTCTTCTTAGACCACATTGTTACATTTTTTGACTGATTTTTTGACTGATTTTTTAAATTGATTTATTTAAGTGTACGTATGTTTCTGTTTACTAAAAAATTTTTCAAAAAAATCTCGATTCGTTTGAGGGTGATTACCCTGTTTGTTGGGATGATAGACCTAGTAGTCTGATCTCCCCTCCCCGTCCCAAAAAATCGCTCTCTTTGCAGAAATATGTAATTTAAAAATCGTATACTTTTTACCTCATCAATTTAGACTGTGAAATGGCAGGGGCTTGCCTGAAATTAATGAATTTTGGCCTTTTTTTAAAAAAAAAAAATTTTTACCGAAGGCTGAATGAGCATGATTTTTTTCAATTTTCAGTCCAGAAAAATTCAAATTTTTTATCTTTTCTGTAATAAATCAAGTTCTCAAGTTTTTATACGAGGGAGAGAGATTAAGAAAATATTGAAAATTGAGTTTGAGTCGTTTTTGTCGCCAGAAAAAGAACATTAAAAAATTTCGTAAAATTTAATGAATTTTGAAAGAAAATTCGTTGAACATCATATGAATCGTCAATATTGTTTTGTAAAATATTTGTAAAATTTGAAAATTTTGTACGGAAAACCTGAGAAAGCCAAGGAAAATTGAAATATTTTGGGCACCCTGTTGATTTTTTTTCTATTTATGAATATTTTTGTAAAAAATTTTAAAAATTGCGAATTCGAAAAGCATTTTATAATCAGTAGAGTTGATGAAACAGCTAGGTAGTGTTGAAATTATGCAAAAAAAAACATTGAAAGTATTAAAAATGAATTGAAATTGTATTCAATCGTAGAAATTGTGTGAAGTATTCCAATAAATTCTCAAATTTCTCAAATTACGAAAGAGTTGTTGATTTTTTACGAAAATGAGTCGAAATAATTAAGCAATTGATTTTTTTTTCGTTAAGTGTATAAAAATGAAACAAAATTTGACGAATGTTTATTCCAATTGTGTCAAAACCTAGTCGGTTGATAGGAGAAGGGGTTAAAAGAAAGATCTTTTCCATAGGTAGTAAGACAAAATAACATTTTTTAGTTCTAAAAATATAAGTTTAGTCGAAAAATTATCGATAAGTCGTTGAAACTCATACGTAGGTAAGGTTCCTACATTGAAAAATTTAAAAACCATGCAAAATGAAAGAGGTGAGCCCCAAAAGAATCAAAATAATCGTTTAAATATAAAAATTCTGAAAAATTGGTCTTGAAACAGTTACAACTTTTGTCGTAGTGGGAAGAAAAAGAATCCATAAATAAGGTTAAAAAACAAAAATCAAGAAATAAGTTTTTTTTTGCCTTTGCAGGAAAATGAAAATTTCGAATTGAAACAAATTGATAAAAATGATGTGTCTGAATCTACAAATAGGTTAATTTTTTTTCAATTCTCCTCCCCTCTTCCTTGGAATACTTCAATTTTTCTGTAAAAAAAGAAGTGAAAAAAAAAATTAAAATATTAGGTATAGCAATTTTTTTGCTATGTATTTTAAAATTGTTAAAATGGCATGAAAATATGTGTAATTTAAAAATTATTTTGTTCAAAATAAAGCTTCGTTTGAAAATTTCTGACATAAAATTGTCAGAATAGTCCAAAATTATTTGAATGGTGCTAATTTGAACAAAAACGTGCTGAAACTGGGTTTTCCGATATTTTTGAAACTCTACTGTTAATTTTGAATGATTTTCAAATTTTTAAAAGTGATTTAGGTAAAGTACCTATCAGCTTATAAAAAACCTAGTCAATAAAAACGAATTCGAGCCTGTTGACAAATTTCTGTTTTTTATCCTGAAAAATTTGAAGCAGAATTTATAACGCTTTTCCGCCATTTCCTACACCTTCTATCAACATGTAGGTAATATCTTATTTTTATTGATTCAGCAAAAAAATAAAGCATTTTTTTTTTGAAAATTCGTTGATTTCTAAATTATGAATGTTTGGCAATTTCTTGAAAAATGTATACATTTTAGTGGATGTTTTCGAGTTTTTGCTGAATTTTTCAATATGTGGTGTTAGTTGAGATTGAAGAAGTTGAAATTTTATAAATTTTTGAGGCATCCTTCAAGCCTCAACCCTCAACCATCAACTGCTTTTTTTGAAAAAATTATTTTTTCTTTTTACTCGACTCTGAAATTATCTGGTTTTTCAAAAATCGTTCATGTTACTTTTGCAAAAAAAAAATAATTTGAACGATCTTTCTACAACTTTATCGAAAATGATTAAAATCATGATGAAAATTATCAAAGATTGGTGAAATCTAGAGAAAAATTCAAAAAATATCTTCCAATAATAAATTTTGTTTCAATTGCCCATAGATTAATTTTTTTCAATTTTTTTGTCCAAATTTTTGAAAATTTTACTGTCACCACACTCTCAAATTCTCATCTTTCCCGACAGCTTTCGCACGTTTCAAATTTCCAAACCCTAGTTTCCAATTCAATCCACATCTGGTCTCGTATTATCAAACCATGGCCGCGATTTTCACATCTCTACCAAGATAACTCGTAGCGACTAATTCAATTCGCCATTATTGAATTCATTATTCACGGTCGAGCTGCGACGACAATACCACACAACATCTAAATGGAAGTACGTACTTGGTTCTGTTAACGAGTAACGACTCATCGACGACAATGATCGAATATTCGCTTCACACCGTAATCTACAGCACAACACACCCAAGATGATAGAAAAAAAAAGGAAGCAATGACTCTTCAAAATTCCACAAACAGACAAACTATTAAACGGAAATTAAGAAGCATTTCGCGGTCTATCGGATGTTCTATTCTTGGCGTATAAAGTTTTTTTTTTCTCGATCGTATTCCGATATAATCGTATAGGAGACAGTAATTGGATTACTGAGCAGAAAGTGAGTTTATTCTGTTGTAAAAGCGACCTTGAGTAAGAGTCTGTTTCCGGAATTTCTTTTTTCTTCCGAGAAGGGACTTTTTTCTGTAGGATATTCAGTTCGGTGGGAATTCTGCTAAAAAAGGAGAGAGAGATTTTTAGTGAAGCAAATTATCCGCTGCGTAGGATTAAGATACGTCAATATGGTCTGACGTTGCTGTAGAATTAATTAAGAGTTGGCTGGCAGATTGCTCGTTTGTCGTAATATGATTTTGTATCCTTTTACATGTATTTAACCTAGATGTCCGCGATTTCATAAGAAACAACGTTCTATGGTTCTGTCTTCTGTGTTCCGAACTAAAACAATGAATGATGCGAAGCACGGTCTTAATATGTACTTTTGTCATATAGGCGAGCTGGCTTTCTTGTAAGTTGTAGGTATATTATGTTGAGAGCTCACAACAGCACGTGATGATTTATTAATGATTTTGAATGTTGCGTAACTGGGTTGAAGTGCGTTGATGAATTATGGCAGGAGTTGGTCATTTTTCTTAAGAGGTTCATATCGTTCAATGGTGTAAAATTTTATGAAGTTGTTAAATTTTAATGATGGTTTGAAAAAGGCTTAATGAGTTGGATCCAGTTCATTGACTTTGAATGTGAAAATATTGTGAATAATTATTTTATTGAGAGTACTTCCTAGTGCAGTTATGGTAAATCGAGTCTATGAGCTTTTATGTGATACAGCTGCGATTTTGGAAAGTGAAATCTAAAAGTCCATGAACATTTTTCAAAATCTTTCTAATACCTAATAAGTTCAAGTCTCTTGTATGCTTATTAGTTTTTAAAATTTCTTCCAATAATTCATTGCATGAAGAAATTTTGAAAAACATGACGTTGAAAACTTTATTTAAAATTCAGACACTTTCAAGTTGGAAAATTTTTTAAAATAGATTTGAAAAAAAATGAAGAAATCCAAATTGGAAGCACGGAAAAATTAAAATGTTTTCCAACTATAAAATTGTTTTAAATTCAAATTTTCTCAAAACTTTTCCAACTTGGATTCAGAAAAAAAAACTCAAAATCATATTTTTTTGAAATTTCTTCTAGTTTGAAAACTTTTTCCAATAATTTTGAATTTTCCCTCTTTTCAATTTTAACTTCATGTTTTAAAAAAAATCTGAATAAATATTGGAAAGAATTTTTTAGAACTAAGAACATGAAATTGAAAAAAAAGTGAAAAAAATAAATTTAGGTTTGCAATAATTTTAGGTACTGGTAAAAAAAATTGAAAAATTAGAAATTGGATACAATTTAGAAAAAAAATTACTTACAGTTGAAGTGATAGAAAAAATTTTGTCTTGAAAAAATTTGAACTCTAAAATTAAAATCAATTTTGACTTGGATCATTAAAATCTCGTTTATGGTAAAAATAATTGGGCGAGATTCCTTGCTTTAGGATGGAATTGAATTTGATTTGTCCATTTTTCTGGTCACATTTTACCAAAAAATTGGTAAGTCCTTGAAAAAATCTTAATCTGGGAAAAAAATTAATAAAAGTCTGACTTCCCCAACTCCTCTTGGGAAATCGAATTTGATTTGTGATCTTCAACCTGAAAAAGAACGTTTCCAAGTTGATTCGCCTTCATTTAATTCTAAATTACTGACAAATTGTTGTAAAAATCCGTCCACCAATTACCCATTTCAATTTTAATTTAGAATAATTACTAATTACCATTTTTATAATTGATGATTCTGCATAATTGGCGATTCTAACCAAAATTTCATTGTTTTGTTTGCACAGGACATGAGGAAGCCAAGTATCCAGCGACAAAAATGGATACTAGCGGCGATATCCTTGTTACTCTGCCTCATTCGGCCTTCCGAAGCAGTCGAAGAAGCTTGGAGTAAACCAGAATCAACAGTTTCCAGCCAAGACAACAATGGCTGGATCCCAGTCCAAGGAAAATGTCTGACCTGCAGACCCAATCGCGACCTCGACGCTCAAACGACTAACGAACAAATCAACAAGGTGCTCAGCCCTCCAGCACCATTGTCACAATCTTCAAATCCACCATATGGATCGGCTGCCCCACCATTTGGCTCAGCCGGGTCACCATTTGGTTCACCTGCGCCACCATTCGGTTCAGCTGCTCCACAATTCGGCTCAGCTGCTCCACCATTTGGATCTGCTGCTCCACCGCCGCATCAAATATCGTCTTTGCCACCGCAGCAGCAGCAACAGCAACATCAGCAACATCATCAGATCCAGTCGACACCTTATAAGCAGCCTCGTATATTACCATTTGGTGGACCGAGCTTCCATCAATTGAATTTACCTTTTGGTCACGAGCATAAGTTTCCAATCCAGCCAACGAAACTGTTCCCCCAAGAAGGTCAGAAACAATTTTATCAATTTGAGGGAAACCATTTCCAAAAGCAACCGTTCAATTTGCCTCAACAGCAGTTGATTCAGGCACCTCCTCAGCAAAGGTTCCCAATCCAGGAACCATATCCATTCACATTGCCTTTGAAAACCATTGAAGCAACGACTCAGAAAATTAATTACAATCCTAAGATCAGATTTCCTGATAACGATGGACCATCGAAACCAATAAATAAACCACCACCACCTCCTCAGAATGTTGATGAAATCCAACTGCTGTATGTGCCTGTGGAAACGCTAAGGCAAAGAGAAGTTAAAAATATGAAAGATTTGATCAATCAGAGACAGCAATTCCAAGTTCCTCAGAGTTTCGTGCCCCCAGGAGCCTTCAACGTCCAGTACCAGCCAGCACCATTCCCTAAACCTGAAAATAATCTGTTTTTCCCTCCAAATTATGCTCCTCCGAGTAATTTCCTGCAACTGAATGCCCAACCAGCTCAAAGACTGCCCGATAACGTGTTCCAGAATATCTCCAAGAATCTACTGCAACCGTATTTCACCATCAATGGGCTCTATTCGCCATTACCTCCTCCTCAGATCGGTCCAATTCCAACCAAACAACCGGATTTGCAATTCTACAACATTCTGCAGCCAGCTTTGATCAATTCTCCACCTGCTGGTTTAAAACCTGAGCCTTCAGCGTTACCTCCACCTCCTCAGATTAATCGCCAACCCAACAAATACGATTTCAACAATGTCCCAACGCAGAATTTGCAAGGAGGCTTCATCTTATCAAATGGAAATTCGATAAATGATGTTAAGACTCAAGCTGTGAGCCAAACGTACGAATCATACCCGGTGACCACTCCAGAGATCCTGAAAACCAGCACTGAATATATTACGGAAAAACCCACCATCTCCAGCGACTTCAGCTACAATTACATCACCGGAAGTCCTCAAACCAGCGCATCCCAGAACCAATATGTATCTCAGCAGACTGCCCAGAGCCAGCAATACTACAATCAGCAAAATCTGATTCCAAGAAATGTAACCAAATCATCGTTCACTGCACCTCCTCCAGTGCCAGTTCCAGCTTCAGCTCCTTATGATGAAAATGAGTACCCAGTGCCCCACCAGCCTCCTCTATCGTTCTATATGGAGAAATTACACAATACCAAGATCAACGATGTGTTGTATTTGTTGAAAGACTCGAAAACTATCCCAGTTCTTGATACGGTCGAATCAGAGCCACCTCAGGTCTTCGTTGGACCTTCTGAATTGCAGTCGCCCAAAGGATATGTTAAATTTGAACTGCCATATTTGTCTTCATTGGATTACAATCGGATTGAAAGAATGATTGATAGATTGCCCTTCTTTGTGGCACCTTTGAATTTCAAACCACCGCCAGGATATTCGAAGATTCCTTTCCCAGCACCTCATATCGGATCAGTTGTCTTATCGAATTCGACAGTGCTGCAGGAATCTCTGAATAAATACGATCAGAAATATAAACCACCCCAGGCGTACTCTCCAACTCCAGAATTATCCACGATCACTCCTCAGCTGACATCTCAGATTAATTCTTTGATCGACAATCCTCCTCCTTCAGTCGCTTCGGAGATCTTCAAAACATACGATGAGAATACCAAAAAACCTATCTATAAAAATACCTACAGACCTGCTTCGTCCACTGAGGCTCCAAAACGTAACCTGAGCCGGCAACGTAAACCAATCTTCAGAGGATATCCGACCACTGAGACTCCGACCACCTATGAAACCACTTCAACCACCGAAACCCCTAAAATAATCCAGAATAATAACGAATATGTGGAATTTGCCGCCAAAGGCAAATTTAATTTCGGCGCTGAGCCATCCCAAAACCCTACCTATCAACCTAGCCAAGTTCTAGACTCGTACCAATCACCAGCAGCTCCGGAAAATACCTACCAGCCTCAGACTGTCGACTCGTATCAGCCTTCCCAGGCATCCTCCACTTACCAGCCGACTCAGCAAAGCCAGTTCGACACTAATTTCACCACTTATGCTAGTTACCAAAATAACGTAGTCGACCAAACCCAAAATGAGAACCTGTTTACCAAAAAAATAGCTTCTCAGGTCGAATACAACGGTAACCAGAATTACCCATTTTATAACTTCGATCTCTCCAGTTCTCAAGCTCCAAGTGATACTCCGGCTCCTCAGAATACCACTCAGGAAGGCCAGAATTTTAATTTCAACAATGTAAAACCCTTGTCTCAATATAACCATTTTCTTAAAAAAGAAGACGTATCGCCGGTGAATATTACCGAACCAGCCATAAGCTCGACCAGTGACGCCAGTTACCAATTCTGGAGCCAAAACCAGTTCTATAAGAATAATCCAAATACCTTGGACTATTTCAGTTCCACCGTCAGTAACCATATCGCCGAGCCGACTCCATCGACGACTACGACTACCGAAGAACCAACCACGACCAGCAGATTCCTCAAATACACCACTGAATCGACCATCAGAACGGAACAAACGTATACGTCCGATTTGCAAAAACTAGAGCCCCAGAGTACCGTTGAATCGACTTCGACGACCACTCATCGATCACGAAACAAGCAACGTATTCCGAATCGTTACCAATCCAAATACACGACCGAGAAACACGAAGAAGAGGCCGATATTTCACCCAAACCAACTTACGATAAAGCTGCTCCCCAAGAATTAGACTCGGTTCAACAATCGACCGAAAATAACGAAGCTTCGACTAGAGTTGAAATCAAACGCCGCAGACGTCCTAATCGACCTGCCCAAATTGTCACAGCTGTCACCGAACCATCTTCTAGTACCAGTCGCAGTTTCAGAACTAGAGCTACGAGATATCCGACAGCTGCAGGTTCGTCTACTGAAAGGTATCGTAATCGAAGACCTACGACCAGCGCTGTCACTGAAGAATATACGTCGAATTATGCCCCCTCTGCTCCGGCCTCAAATGAGATAATTCACGAAAAAAAGGCTGACTTGGAGAAAGATCATAAGCCGGAGGATAATTATTGGAGCGAGGCTGTATCCATTCACCAAAGTCAGAGTTACGAGGTGACACCGAGTAAACCTTCGTCGTCGAAGAATTTTACCGAAGAAGGCCCCACCGATTATTTACCCTGGACTGACGCAGCCCCCAAGAATTCGGCTAACGATGGAGCCTTCTATACTACAATTGATTCCAGGGTATCGGAGAAAGCTGAGAATAGGACGCAGGATCCGACGGTGGAATCTTCGTTGAACGAGAAACCAACCGGTGATCAGGTCAGTCCGACCTTTGGTACGGTTAATTATAGCAGTACGGATGAACACGTGCAGCAGGAGGAGAAACAGGAGGAGGGTATCAAAAAGGAGAAATTTCTAACCAAGGATGACGGTCAAAAGAAAGCCTACGATCCGCAGGATGAAAAAAAGGTGAGTTCGAAATGATTTTTGTTGTTGAATTAACATTAATTTTTCATAGTTTTACTGGTTTTTGACAAGTTCGCCCGACCAAGGAGGAGAAGTACCCTCTTTCATTATTTGTTGGAAAATTTTTGAAATTTGAGGTTTAAGTAGATATTGATTGGGAAAATTTGGGCGAAAAATTATTCCGAGGTTTTTACTCGTATGAAAAATTGAAATTATGTGCCTACCTAGGTACCTATTGTTTGACGTTTCAAAGATTTTAATTCGTTGTTTTTTTTTCAATTACCACCCCTTCATTTTACCCAAGATATTTTAACAAACTCCGGCCAGTATATGACCATCTAGAAATTTGAATTTCAACTTTTAATGTAACAGTTCAAAAAGAGGAAGATTTTTTCTCAATATTGGTCGAAAATATTTTTAAAATGGACATTTTTCGTTTTTCAAATAAAATTCTTGGAATTGGTACCTACTCTCATTTTGCTCTGACGATCTGCTTGGATTTATTTTCATCATTATTTTCATCTGTCTAGTTATTTTATTATAATACCTTAATTCCGGCACTAGCTCGTTTTCATTAAAAATTTGGAGGGCAGTGCTTAGCAGGGCATGAAGAACAAGGAAGCTCGTTCTCATGTTCTTGTTCTTTTGTTCCCATGGTGAAATTTTGTTCTCTGTTCTTCGTTCTTTTGTTCCCAAAATCAAAATGTGTTCTTTATTGTTCCTGTTCTTTGTTCCCATTGTGTTTTTGCTTGCGAATTACGCAATAATTGAATCAAATTCAAATTTGGCGTTGATTTTTTGTCAAATTTTCACGTTTAACTGCATTAGTAACTGAAGCATAATTCGTACAAATGGTATAAGTCAAAGAACTGTATATTTGAAAAGGGACTCAAGTGTAACTTTGTTTACAAAACAATAAAGTCTCTTTTCTCATATACAGTTCTTTGACTTATACCATTTGTACGAATTATGCTTCAACTGGCAAAAGCCATGTCTTGATGAAAATAAGAAATTATAAATCACTACCACAGAGCACAGGCAAAATTTATTCAGATTTCACATTGATTTTAGTGGAAACCCCCAAAAAATGAATGAACGAAGAACAATCAGAAAAATAGTGAGAATGGTTCTCGGTTCTTTCGTTCTTTTTTTGAACATTTGTTCTTTTGTTCTTTGTTCTCATGTTCTTTTTTTGAACGTTTGTTCTCTTGTTCTTTCGTTCTCTATAAAAAAACCTATTGTTCTTTTGTTCTTCGTTCCCGTTCCCGTTCTGTTCTTCATGCCCTGGTGCTTAGTCTCATGACCATTCTCCTCTAGCCATTGAATTGTTGAAAACAAACAAGGAAACGAAAGATCAAACTTCAGCGTCTCAATTTCTTTTTGTGTAAAAATTTATGGATGTATCAATTTTCGAATTTTATTTAAAAAAAATTGGTGTGAAAATTACTCTTATTAAAAGCCCGGCTATGTTTCAGATTTCCAATGAGGGGGGGGGGAGGTATCCCAATTCCAAATGAATTTTGGAGCCGAAACAAAAATTAATCGAAAAAGCATTTGTAAAAGAACCCATATCTTAAATTTCAGGTGCTAAAAGTTGATTTTCGAATTTTTAAGAATTTTTTAAATTTCAAAATTCCTTGCTTCATTGCCCTGCAAAATATGAAAATTTGATCTAACCGAAGAAAAAAACTGAAAAAATTTGGTACTTTCCTATTTTTATCATCTCGAATCGATTAGAAGCAGTTTCAACACGTACGTTTTGAAGTCGCCAGGAAATTTTGGATTTTTCCAGTACTGCAGGAAAGACTGTGAAAATGGTCCATATAAATTTCATGCAGGACAATAAAGTAATTTCGAAATTTTAATAAATCGCCAAAATTCGAAATTTGAGCTCAAGTGCCTAAAGTTTTAGATGTAGGGTTCTTTTATGATGAATTTAGGATTTAGTTTTGGTTTAGCTCGAAATGTCGCTTTGAGTTGGAATACTTTCCTTGTGATAAATCTGTGTAAAATGGTACTCATCATATTTATTTTGTTATCTTGTAAGGAAATTTTTGTAAACGTCTTATTAGAAAAAAGTTATCATGTATTTCTCCCCCCTCTCAATCTCAACTCTTACTCCTGTTCGATTTTTTCAAATATTTGAATCCTTATTTACTTATGCAAAAAATTGAAAAAAAACTAAACAGAATTTTTTAAAAATAAAAATAATGATGATTTTATCAAACGAAGTTTAGTGTTTCATGGTTGCCCATTTTCAATTTTTATTGCATTTTTCAAGGATTTCAAAAATCTCTCGATTTCTTGTCACAAATCAAAACCAGTTTTCTGTTTTTACGCATCCGGGGTTTTTCATTTTGAAAAATTGTCTGAATAAGTAAGGATATTTTCACCCAAAAAATCCACATTTTCTCAATTTTGCAATTTTGAAAAATTATGTGGGGAGTGGATGAATTGGTAAAAATCCCTGCCAATTTTTTTGGCCGAAAATAATTTTTTCTCACTTTTTTACATTTCTGAGAGGGGGGGACTAAAGGTATTCTAAAAATAAATTGATATTCGAACTGAGGGAACTTGATAATGTAAAAACGATACGTTGCACTTCGTTTTTATTTTTTTTGAGATTTAATCATGTTTAGGGGTGACTGGGGGAGGGGGTTTGAAGAGTTCAGATCAAAAAATCAAACCAATATTCAAACTTAGTTTCTTGAAATCAGTATTTCCAGAACCGAAAATTGGGGATTTGTCGTTTCTCGGTTTTCGTTCCCATAAATTTCAGTTCTGGTTTCAGTTTCCGTTCTTGGGTTCTCAAGTTTAAAATTTCGTTTTCAGGTCTTGTTTTTGTTCTTTTCAGTTTTCGGTTCTCGAAAAATTCGGGGTTTTGTTAAATTTTTGGTTCTTTTTGGTTTTTAATTTTCAACAGTGATTAAAAAAACACACAAAAAGGTTCATTTTGGACTTGATCAATTTTGAGATAGAAACCTTCAAAATTGAGCTATTTTGCATAAAAAATTTTTGGAAAAAATCGGAGGATTTAGGGTCACAACCTGGGCGATTTTTTGTGGATGAGCCTTGGACGAAAATTTTTTGAAAAATGATGGCACTTGTATAAGCCAACGACCATTTTCGGCCGTGGGGAGAAGGTTAAATAACCTCCAAATTCCTCTTCAAAACCGTAATAATTATTGGTTTGGCATATTATTTTTAGGAAGTTAAGTTCGAAAATTCATTTTTTGGCATGACCTCCTCAGAAGCTTTCTTTTTTTGTCCTTGCGACTAAAACAATGACAATTGGCAGACCAACGTTTCATTGGACTCGGTTAAATCGTCTCAAAAAATGACTAAGTTTTAACCACAGAATAGCCCAAAGCAAAGGTCACCATAACGAATATTCAAATCCAAACCTCAAACCTACTAATCTCTTTCGAATTCCACAGGTTCCCGGACGAAGACGCGGCACCTGGGTTAGAAGAATCCGCATAAAACGTCCCCAAGACGTATTCGAGACCGCCGAATCGCAAAACCTCGGCCGTATCACCGATAACTCCGTCCAAGTACCAGACTCCAAACCCCTACCAAAGACTGACGAAAGCAAAGGCTCCATCGACGAGTCAGCTCTCAACACCAAAATCAAACCTACCTCCGCATCAGAAGACACCTACATCACGACAACCGAACCTTCGATACCCGAAATTCCAACGCTGAAACCAACCACGACCGAAAAAGACGACTACCAAAGTCTGCAGAATAATTTCGCTCAAATGTTGAGCGATTTCCTCAACAGCAATGATCAATCAGTGAAAAGCGTCAATATCGAACGTAACAATACATCTTCGGCCGAAAACAACATCGGTTATGTCCTCGGACTCGACTCAAATAACCAAAACACCCCCTCCAATAGTTCCTCTAGTTATATTAACCCAGTCAGCAATATCGTTAATCCTACTGAAATCGACGAAATTGCTACCACGACGACGTATCCAAATTCCGGCGAATTTTCCGATTTCCAAACCACCACGACGGAAGACAATTTAGAAACTTTTTTACCTAATAGATTGATAGGTACCTCGACCACGACCGAAATTTCCCTCGAGACGGAAATCTGCTACAGAGGGAAATGCGTTAAAACGAAAAAAAGCAAAGCTAGCGATTTACTGCCCGTCGAGTAAAATGCTAGAAACGTAAATTTGTGCCAAGTCATTTTTTTTTCTCTTTTAATTTACTATATGTAGATATTTATTGTACATAGTGTTTTAATTTAAGGCGTATTAAGACTGTATAAAAAATTTTTATTTAATATTTTTTTTCTTCTTTTAATTTATATTATTTTTGTATGTTTTTTTTTCTCTTAGATAATTTTTTAGATTATCGAATCGTTTCGCAATTCGAAACGATTCGATAGGCTTTAAAAATAAATGCAAAGAAAGTTTTTTTTAGCCAGGTTTGCATTTATTTTTGTAGCGCGTAAAAAAAACTTGTATTGAAAATGAAAGTTGACATTTGTATTTATGTGACATGATCGCGAAACGAGTTTTAGCCCGAAAATGGTGCCCGCTGGTGCTAGATGAGTCTATGACATAAGCCAGTTTTCTTCATCGAATAAGGTATCAATGGAAGGCATCTACTTTCATAATATTCGCCGGACCGGAGTCTTCTTCGATGCTTTGTTGGCGGATTTTTCTCTCTCGAATCGAACTAAATACCGCGAACTGGATGAAATTTAACGCATTCGTGATTCTCTCATAGTATAACAATTAAACGTACTCGAACGTCTCGTAGAAATTTGTGTTAATAGGCTAATTAGGCGTATGTTGGTAATCTCGCAGTTCCGGCGTCAAAATATCTTTTTATTGGTTCTCTGCGCCTGGAACCGATAGTTAAAGCTTTTTAAAATTTTCTCTTCGAGTTGGCTCGAACGCGTTTGAATTTTCCTTCGGTGAGAAAATGAATAACGAGTTGGGGGGTTGAAATGGATACCTGGATTTTGATAAACTGGCATAAAATATACCTACTTTAGGATATAGTCACTTTGATTTTTATTTAATTTATTTATACAAATGTAATTGTATTGTCCTGTAGCTCAAATGTTCTAACTGTAAGATCAATTTGTAAATATAGTTCTTTTAATTTGATTTACCCAAGTGGGGATTTTTTTTTGTAAAAAGATGTAATGTGAGATTACGAGTAATACGATTTTAACGAGCGATGGTGATATTTGAACAATATGAGTAAAACAACGCAGAGATTGAGTCATTATCGAAGACGAAGAATTATGTTATCATTTCTGGCAGCATGGTAATTTCTCAAAACTGATGGCATTGTTCTATAATGAGAGTTTTGTTAGGTACTTATTATCCATGTTGACTTACACGTCGATAAAGATTACTATGAACGGTTGGTTTTTGAGAAAGTGTCCAGATTACGCGTAAGAATTAAGTAAGTATTTGGTGATGACTGAGAAAATGACTTTAGATAATCAAAAAACATAAATTTTAATACTTCCCTCGATAAAATTGGGATTTTTTCAATACTTGTTCAATCCCCTTCCTTTCCAAGGACAACATTTGGATTTGAGGCCCAATAGTCCCAGAAATGAATTTAATATTTAAAAAAAAATACTAGGAAATTTCAGCGTACAAATTCCATTGAAATTACAAAAATTAAGTCGAGCTTGAAGTTGAAAAAAAAATCAGCCGATTGAATTCTGTTTAAAATCACTTAGAATTCGCTTTTTGTATGAAAAATGAAAATTTTACCTGTAAAAAACACATTATGCAACTCAAATAACGTTATAATTGAAATAAATAATTCATAAACACACTTACAGCACTATCTATTGCGAAAAAATCAATTAAAAATTACGTTCCCATCGATTAAAAATCTCATTCTGAAGAACGGCTAAAAACAGAACAAAATTAACTCTAATTTTGTTGAACGGTTCGTAAAAATAAGATTTTGAAAGCTAGATACGTACGTGGCGCTATCTATAGGAATATTAATGTACCAAGCGCTAAAAACGCGTCATACATACACTTTTTGAAAAATAAAAATGGCTCCCAAGAGCCATACCTTTCTCTAAACATTGCAGAAAGCACAATTCTCGAAGCAAAGTTTGTTAATATTCCTATAGATAGCGCCACGTACGTATCTAGCTTTGAAAATCTTATTTTTACGAACCGTTTAACAAAATTAAAGTAATTTTGTTCTGTTTTTAGTCGTTCTTTAAAAATTAGATTTTCAATTGATGGAAACGTAATTTTTAATCGATTTTTTTCTCGATAGATGGTATTGCAAGTACATTTATAAATTTATTCGAGCAGATTATCGTTATTTGAGTTGCATTATGTGTTTTCTGCAGGAAAAATTTTCATTTCCCATCAAATTAAATCCATATTTTCTTGAAAATATTGTTAAATTAACAGAATTCGATATTTCGATAAGATGTGATGAAATAAAAATCAATACGTATTTTTTTAAATAAATATATGATTTTCAAGCTGGATTAACGGAATACAGATCACTTTTATAAGTAATGCAATTTTAATTTTAAATTAGAATACTTCGAAAATTCTCTCTACGACCTGGTAATATGTACCATAATATAGGTTTTTGATCCCAAATTTCACGCTGTTTTCGAAAATGCCAATATTTTTGAGATTCGCATTAGCCTAGAGTCCCAAATTGGGCTTCTAAACTCAAAACTTGAATTCCGTCGTCCTCCAAAAGCGGGGACCAAATACCTGACATTTTTAGGAAAATTCGGAAAAATTTGAAACATAGGTAGCATTTGCAACAAAAACCGTCAGGTCTATTTAAATGAAAAATTACAAAATAGAAAAACATTGTTAAATAAAATATACACATAAAAAGTATGTACCAATAGATGAATAAATCATCCTTCGATTCTGGTACATGAAGGAGATGATTCGGCGGCATATACCTTAGAAAAAAAAATGAAAAAATGATGCAAAAGAGGAAAGGAAATAAATATGTCAATTCTTAAGTTACTACAAGTACAATATGAACATAAAAACTTGTTTAAAAAATTATAACATGTTGTTTACCAAATCACAAGGAAAAATATGAGATTTTTTTCAAAACATCACAACAAAATAATTATTTTTAAACAAATAAAAAGTATTATTGGCAGTTGGCACATTCGACGTTGATTAAACGGATTCAGTCGCCACCCTCATCACATAAGAGGAGATGATTTAATACTGTTGTCGGCTGACAAATTTGTAGGGAAGTTTCCTTCAGTCCAATTAATTAAATTATGTTCGGGCATTTCGGATGATTGAAAGTGATCATTAAGCAATTTGGAAAGCTTCGTTTTCGCGAGCTGGATCGTTACGCTTCGTTTTCGCGAGCTGGATCGTTACACATTCTATACAAATCTGTAAACAAATTCAAAAATGTAAATTTATGATGAATGACAAATTGACAATCAGTCACTTTTTTACCCGGTCTTATTTACCTTTGAGAATAGCTGAAGCCCATAATTGAACGTGTACATCTGGAATTTTACTACCTAGCTGCATGGCCGGTGTAACCATATTCATACTTTCTCGGCTGTTGCCAAATGAAAGGAATATATGGCCTAATAATACTAAAGAGCAAGATGTCAATCGGTTTAAATCTTCAGCGTTAGCCGTTTTCAATGTTTCTCTTAAATAACGTCTAAAAAATACCAAATTTTTAATGGAATCAAATCCTAATTTGCAAAAAAATTTGGAAATGAGTAAAAATTACTTCGCTTCGTTGTATCTGGCTTAGAAGAACGATGGCAACCCTTGGACGTAATAAGCTGCTGCTCGAAGACTGTACGAATGAGTGGTCAGTGATTCGGGGTTGATTCTTTCAAAAAGCGCATTAAACTCTTCATCTCTTTTCTGCCGTAAATACCTACACAATGGCCAAGTTCAAATTAGCAAAAGTCCACAAATCTCATTACCTACTAAAATCATTTTTCGGTATAGTTAGTATCGCTTCAATTTTATCTGAGAAACTGATAAAATTCAAATTCCATAGATCACTCTCTTCCCTTCACTTTCCATCTTTTCATCCAGGTACGTAATTTTCTACAAAATACAAAACAAGGGACGAATTTTAAATTTCAACTCGCTAGTAAAAATTCTCGGCGGTAATTTTCTATCATAAACTTCCTTCCATTTAGACAATTTTTTTTTTAAAATGAAGAAAAATGCTTTACGTACACTTTGAAAGGAAAAAAAAGCAAAAACCACGAATAATTAACATTGATGATTTATATAAGTGGAAGTATTCATACTTACTAACTTCGCTTGAAGAATTTTTTTTCAATTTTTCATTTTTTCAACATTTTTAGATTTTTATGTTTAATGAAGAGGGATAAATTTGGAGCCAAGAGGATTGTAAATTTTACCATATTTTTAGCTACTCTTTATGTAAAATGTTGAAAAAAAGGTGAAAACGATTTTTTTGGGAGGGGGAGGGAGAGGTGATGGTGGTGCCATTTCTGGGTAAAAAATCACCATTCATCGAACTACATTGATTTTGAAGTTGGAAAGAACCAAAAGTGTATTAGGCCGCCTCACTTTCTCAATTCGCTTGATCCTATCATGATTAAAATCTTTGAATATGAGAAGGGGCCAGTGTTTTAAACACATCGGCCATTCTAGCTTTGAATTCGCTTATTTCTTGCGGAGTAATGAAATACCACAACAAAAACGTATCAAGATTCCTAGGATAACTTACTAATTCTTTGGCACGGTTTGGGTCGAGTTCTCAATCATCCGAATATTTCTGATTTTTCACTATATTACGTAATATTTCATCAGACGACGATATCGATTGCTTAAATTTTGTCACTTCGTCATCGCTGCCTAAGCACCAAATCAGAAAATCTTGCAGACGTTTGACGTTATCCACCCTAACGTCGTGGTACAGAAGAAGACTGCCGTCGACAAGATAATTTCTCATTTCATCGGCAAGACGTTTTTTCAGTCGATCCACATTCTGACCGGTTGTTGCAAACGATGTGACGAACTCCTCTACGCGAAACAAACTACCATTTTTCATCCAATTTAATAAAGCGTTATCGCCGTTATCGGTCTCGAGCCATGCCACACATTTACTTCGAAAATCGTTAGCCAGTTCTGGGCTGCCACCATAAGCATCGTCGATAAATTCATGGAGTAATCTCGGTTCATAGCCCAATTCATCGTACAAAACGGAAGATCGGCCGAGGAAATTCGAATTCAAAAATCGGCGCTTCATGTCCCTACTAATCTGCGTATCGGGCCAACAGTTCGGACAACTGTTTGAAATACCCTCGTTCAAAATATACGGTTACAGTTTCTTCAAGATTCTCGACCTTCGCTATTGTATCATTTTTAAACGTGTTGATTTCGTTTTCGTTCTCCAAGCACAATTTCATTAATTGATGAAAATCGGTTAGTCGTATTGAGGTAAGAAAATACAGCCAGTTTCGATTCAGAAATTTTCTTCTGTCTTCCAAAGCGGCGTCCTGTAGTATCGCTGATAAAAACTGTGTTTCCTGGAACTTCAGAGAATCTACACGAGATTTTTCATATATCTGTTCCATCATCGGAAAAAGACGTTTGATCGCGGATCGTTTCAAATTAGTCGCAGCAGTATTCCATATTTCGCAACATATTTTCAAGTCATCACTACTGCAATTTTTCTTATCGTAAATAGATTTTTCGATCGAAGAATTATCAACGTAATAAAAACGGTTTTCCTGTACCAACATCATTTCAACCAAGCCTGTAAAAGTCTCTTCCTTCATCACATCTTTGATGTACATCCATATTGGGAAGACATACTGTTTATTTTCTTTGCTATCCCAAATGAAAAACACAAAGTTGCTACCTTCCTCGGCAACCAACGCACTAAGCTGTTGTTCGCTAAGTTTAGGCAAAATAAATCTTCCACAAAACAATGTTTCACAATTCCAATGCAGGTATTTGACCAATAGATATCGACTATCCAAGCTGGCACGATTCCAAAAATACTCCAGCGAAGATCTGGCATTAATTGAACATCGAAAAAGCATCGTCTCATCAATAGGACTGTTATCATGATTGGGTACCTTACTAAGCTCGTTCCGAAGAAGACACAGCCAATAATATAAACGTGGATAGTTATTGAAATCGATCTGATTCAAATTCAATTTGGTTTCGACAGACGGCCAAATTCGTCTGATTGAGTCTTCAAAACAATACTCGCAAGCGATCTTGAACTTCTCAACTTGACCAATTTGATCACAAAGCATCATTCTTTGGGCTGTACGAGTGTAATGAACGGTGCCATCGACATCAGCCACAATGTCATCAAAAGTGTTTAAAATATCATTTCGATTTTCACGATGGACCTCGAACACGTAAAAAGCATGGAATTTTAGCCAGTCGTCCATCGACTGTTCGAGCTGTTCCAGATATTTGCTGGTTATGTGATTAATCACCGACGGTACGTGAGGAATTACGTTTCGCAGTCTGATCTCCGGGTTCAGCTCGCAATCAGAGGAAAATTTTTCAGAAACATCCTTGCTACGGCGTTGTTTCAGTTTCAAATGCCATAATTGAATAGCCACAGCGATGGCTGAAAGATTTTGCAAAGGAATCGGACTGGGGTGCGCGACGTCGTATACTTTGGCTGTGATCTCAGCCATGTATTGGTCTCTGCCTCGATTTCGAATAAAACCTAAAATAATATTGATCGAATTATTATCATAGTTATGAACAAGGCGACAGATAAGGTTTGATTCAACTTCAGGCGAGTTTGAAAAAGAAAAAAACATGTTATAGAGAGACATAACTAATACAACGTACTTGCTTACGTAATGAAAACCAAGTGATGCGATAAGTTATTGGCAGGTAGCACAACTGAAGATCAAAAATGGGAATTCAATTAATTTATTTCTCCTTATCACCGTATTATTTGAAAATGTTATCAGTCACTCAGTCAGTTAACGAAAACAAAACAAGCACCTTTTGACGTCATGAACGGTGTAATGCGTGGTAGTCTAACTGATTTGCCTAAACAACTGATAAAATGTTATCATTTTTGGACTCGTAGCAGCGGATCAATCGGGATCAATACCGGAGTGGATAAAGATGAATGCATTTTGCTATTTTAGATAGGTAGGCTACATTTTAGATTAGTGGATCAATTACGAATAGGATCAATCACTGGTCCCCATAAAGGTCAACGTGACATCTACGGTATCATATTCATTTACTCAATATGTGCAAGTCAAAATAACACCAACTGACAAACTCGACACCAGAGTCACTTCGTAAGAACTTAATTCAATTATTTATCCAATATATTTTTCTCCACTTTGAAAAACCACTTTCCCTTTACAGATTCTAAGATGACTGTAATCAAAAGACTGAAACCAGCCGCATCCGAGGTACTGACATGCTACTTGAAACAGTGCAACGAACCTCACTGGACATCATATTTTGTGAAATATAAAGACGTTGTGGACGATCAACGAGGCATGTCGAATTTTAACTGGAAAGTGGGAGATAGTAATTACCAGATACTACGCACAGGCTGCTATCCGTACATGAAATATCATTGTACGAAGTATCGCTATGAAGATCTCACAGCCAGCGACCGGTTAATGAAGTTGATCAAGATTTTCAACCTCGGTTTGATTTTTTATAAACTTGAGCATCGTTTGAATTCAGATAGATGCTAACTAAAGTGCTGTGTTTGCAGGTATTCCAGCTCTAATGTATGGAATAGCAGCCATTTTCTTGATTACTCATAAAGAGACTGTTGTTACACCGAAAGGCGATGTAGAAATTTACTTCTTATTGAAAGAGAATAAGAAATCTATGTACTAGAGTGAAATCTGTACTCTCTATTGTTACCTTGGTTCGTATTAAAATCATATTTATTGTTCTGTTTAAATTTCTTCGAACTTATATTTTCTCTAACTACTTAAATGATTCTGAGAAGAACAAACCTTGCTGTAAAAAAATCACATTTTTAAACAATATTTTCAGCTGAAGTGATGTCCGGTGGAATGGATTAACGATTGATCTCACAGCTGGGATGATTTTATCGATAAATCATCGAAACGATTGAACGTTTGGGAATGTAAATCAACGCCGAACCTCTATCGTCATCGATGAAAGTAAGTTCTACATCAAAGGATCTCCTACACAGAACAAATCACAAATTCCAGTATTGAATCACGACTGGAAATCTTTTTCAAGACAATAATCTCTTATAGAATTGATACCTGTTTAAAAATATCACAGCTGTGCTATTATCTGGTCTTTCTACAGATACCACATCGATGGGATTGAGACGATTGGAAGACCCATTGATTCTGACCGATCCAGGAATGATAAATTTGGAGAAATGACCCAACGCGTAGAACATTGGTTGTTTATAAAATTCGTCTGATGTTTTATTCACTATAATGGCTGCGTCGACGTTATTATTAACCCAGTTCGGACCACCTTTTTCGTTCAGAGCTAAATTCCAGTCGATCCAGCCAGTCACCCAATTGTTGAAACTCTGTAAAAAGCCATCAATGTGAAACAAAAAGGTAAACGAGTAAATATAGAAAAATTCATTAGAAATAGTTGATAATTACAGCGATCATATCTTGAGCATATTCTTCGCCTCTGTTCCAGGCTCCTAAAGCAACTTTATCTAATTCCCATGGCTTATCACCTGTTCGAAGAAAATCATAACCCAGATCACATCGTATTGATACCTCAACTCAACTACTACGAAGTGGATATTTTACCATAACTTGATTCCGTATTCAATATGAATAAATTAGGATGCATATTATGTGTTTTCAGCAGAACATTGGGCGATACGACGAAATCCCAATACCAATGAACTCCGGTACCATTAATATACTTTGATGCTTTTTTATCTTTCATAATCTAAAAATGAAAATGATTCAACAATTTCATTCTTATTTTTCGAACAGGTAAAAATCCACACCACCAGATATCGATACGTACCCAATTAATCCACCAAGGAAAAGAGAATCGTTGATCATCAATGGCCATAATACACGTATCCGGATATGACGATCGCATCATCGGCCCAAAATACTCTCCGATCCATTGCGTCTGACTTGCCGGAGTCCATCCCAGAGCATTTATCACATTTATAGGTGAAAGTCCGCTTGAAGGCTCGTTTCCGGTGGTAACGCACCAAAATTTCACATCTTGCTTGCTGTACTCGTCGAAAAACCTATTCAAACGATAATTATTTCACCAGAATCGTCAAAAAATTGTACCAAATATCTGTAAAAAAATCAGTACTTGACGTGATAGTTGGCGTAAGCTCTGTAATACTCTTCTTTCAAACTACCAAATCCAGTCAACTTGTGATTAGTTTTCATCCAAGCTGGAGGAGACCAACAGGAGGCGACTAGTTTCAGAGTCTCATTCGTTATGGCTTCGGCTCGTTTGATCAACGGAATCTGTACGAAAGAAATTCTATTAGCTCCAAATAATCACCCAGAAAATCATTTTTTTACAAGTATGCTTCCTTACTTTATACTTGAAATCTTCTTCTGCGAGTTTGAACGATGCTAAATTAGCATTTGTATCGTTATCTTGATAGGTGTACCCTCGAACCGAAAAATCAGTGCCGCCGATAGGAACTCTGCCAAGATTATACTCGAGTCCATCATCAGAAAAGTATGACCTGCGTCAAAATACCTCACATAAACATATATAAATCCTCCGACCCCTCATCTTGGCCATTTTACTCACTTCAGTAGCAAATCCTGAGTGGCCGAAGACAAAGAAAGTATATTCACACCCGAAGCATCGGTAAAAGCAGCTCCAAATCCGATGAACTCTTGATATTTAGAGCTCCTATTGATACGATAGGTGTTTCCTACAGCAAAAATATCAACTTTGAGTAAGTATATTTCAATTGAAAAAATATTTTTCGATCTGAATTAACAAATAAATCTTACGTGTAGCTCTGATATTGGATTTAAAGGTTCCAACCGTTTTATCGAATCGTAATCCATCTCTGGATGAAGTAAACAGAAGATAGTTTCCAGCCAAAGGAGCTCGAACTTTCGGAGTAACATCGCAATATGTTGAATTACAAACGCAAACTGTACTATCGAACCTGTACTTTCTCGGAATGCAGTTTTGGGCTTCGACTACGTTATCTATAAAAAATTCAAAAGAAGAAATCAACGATACGATTGATAATTAAGCCATATTGCATTAAAATTATGTTCAGTGATGAATTTTCCAACCTACCTGACAAAAAATACGCCACTACGAGCAGCAAATTTAACAACCAAACTTTCCATCTTGTTATCTGTAAACATAAAATAGATAGAAATTAATGACACTAAATTAAGAAATGATTAATTTCAAAAAATACATCTATTTCAACTTTGGATTGATTAATTTTATACTTAAAAATTCATAATATCAAAATAAGCACTTCTATTACCATGTTTTCAGCAAACTACAAAAATATTTCCACTTTTAGTCCTGTTTTTCTCACTAAACTGACGGCGTAAAATCAACTTCCATTCAGAAAAAAATATTTTCGTTAAAATTTGGACATTTTTTCCATTATTAAAATTTTTAACCCAATTAATCGTAAACTACGTTGATGTAATTAATTTTTTATTAAAAAAAAAAACCGTAACCACCGAACTTGAAAAAAATAATTCGTCTCGTCGAAAATTTAGCACACTTTACGATCTTTAAATCACATCTAATTACATTTTCTGTCTCGTGCAGAGCACTTCCTTCGTCGATAAATTATCAATCTAATGGTTCAATCGTTTGTTTTCGTGGAGGTCTACAATCTCTAAAGTTATCTTATTGGTTGATAAAAAATAACGGACTGCATGAGGTTCAAATTTAAAATCGTTAGTAATTATTTGATAACCTTGAAATGATATTTATTTTCATTTGTCAAGACGAATTAAGCAGAATAAATTCAAAACATTCGAATTGGGCATCCGAAGTAAAACTTTCGTACTTTCTAGAAGCATTTTTTTATTTACAATTGCGCGATGTTAATCACATCAAAGAATCATTTCTAAGACCCCCACCAAAAAAAAAAAGTCACCAGGAGAAAGGTAAACATTACGAGTAGGTACAAAAATCAAAATAAAACTACATCTTACTTACAACATGACTCATTTGGACCGTCATAAGTAGCAAATCAGACGATAATGAAACATTCTACGTACACAACGTGCATATATCTACTGAAGTACGATCCATGCAGCATTACGAATGGAAATATTGGAAGCGAAAGTGACTCAATTCTCATATCGTTCGATAGATAATTTATTTTATATCCCATTATGAATACAGATGATGGATATTCGTCATTTAAGAGCAGGTATATTTGTCATTTTCTTACGAGCAGGTACAATAAAAATTTTTTGTATCAATTGTGAGCAATAAAATCGATTTTCAAAATATCATCGAGTCAAATAAATATTTTCACCGAAAGAATTGCTTCACAAAGGCGAAATTTCATGTTACGGATGTGTATTGAAAGTTAATTCTTAAAAACCGGTTGATGAGTACATAATTAAATAGGTATAACTGTTCGGCAGTCGTACAGGTGTCTCCTCGTCAGATGTTATGACTACACTACGAATAATGTACTACGATAAAAACAACACTAAGGTATTTATGGAGGATTGGGTTTTCTAGGTGCAAATAAGTGAGTAGGTGCGGGTGACTATGACTATATAGGTATGAAAGCTTGGCAGCGAAATAAATTCTATTGTTTTGTTAAAGATACCCACACGGGACGTGTTTAATATTTCAATTCTTATCTGTGAAATATTGAAATACAATGTAACATTTGTTAAGCCAGGAAATGCAATAATTGTGTACTTGGACTTGTAAGTACAAAATTTTTATGCATCAACGGAATAATAAAATGAGGAAGGAAGGAATCATACCTACATATGTGACCCTGCCGTAAAGAAGGGACTTTGTGTAAAAAAAATCGATGTTTTCATTTTTATGGGTTAGGTCCAGATTTGGTGTCATTTGGATCAAAAACGTGAAAACTGAGACATCGATTTTTTTTTACACTAGGTCCCTTCTTTACGGCAGGGTCACTATGTGTATTTTTCCTTCGTTGGAACGCCTATAAATTATATCTACATGGTATTAAAAAATCGTGAGGGTAAGAGAAATAAAAGCAAAAAAATACATGAATACCATTCAAATAGGTACCTACCTAACAAGAGAGGTATTCTCAGTAGGGAAATTTTCGGATCGAGATACAAGATAATTATAGACCAAAAAAATCTCTCACCAAAATTGACCTAGTTTATTTCTCGAATTTCACCAAATTTTAGGCTGAAAAGGCAGACTCGTAGAAATTTTCATATTTTGAAGATTTTTTTGGCAAAAGTTATCATTCACCTGATCATTTTGGGAAATCAAAGTTGGCTCCAAAGTCTGACTTTACAAATGGCTTTGAAGTTAGGAATACCACTAATGGTAAATATTTTCAAAAACGCTTTTTTTATTTAAAGAAAAGAGCCTTCAACTTTTTGAAAATTACCAAAAATTCTATACTTATTTTTAAAATATTCCTACAGAAGATTGCCAAGAAAAATCATACTCTTATTAGTGAATTTTTTTTTCGATATTTCATTCGATCGTTGGTGGTAGAAAAGGCGGATTTTTTCATTTCCTCTGTTTACAGATGATTAGGTACATACGTTTTCAATTTTTTATTTCACTAGAGGATTTTGAGGCATCTGATTCCATTTTTTGAGTCAAGTATTCTAACTTTAAAATGGAAAGAGAACTCCTTGGACTGGAACTTGGAACTGGGCTGAAAAGTAGGCTGGGCCAAAAAATAAAATTTTTCGATGTTTGAAAAAAAAATTCTTTAAAAAAGTTGTTACCTGAAGAGACTAAAAAAATAAAAATTTCAAAATTGATTCGTATATTTCAATCGCGCAAGAACCTTAAATTCTACAAAAATTCAAATTTTTATACACTTCAAAAAAATCTAAAATTGATTGAAATTAATTTTGCAGCTTATTTATCGACTATCTAGACCAAAAAGCATATTTTTTGAAAACTGTAATTTATAAAATTTTTGAATTTTTCTTCATACCTAAGTGAAAAAATTTCAGAAGTTTAAAAAAAGTTATAAAACATGGATTTTTTTTTCTCCAAAAAAATGTGCATTTTGGTTTAGAAAATCACTACATGGTCCCTAAAATTGAAAATTGACAAATTATGATTTTTTTGCAATCTTCTGTAGGAATATTTTAAAAATAAATATAGAATTTTTGGTAATCTTCAATGAAGGCTCTTGCACAATCAGAAGGTATGAATCGATCTGAGATCCTTTCATTTAATTTTTTTAATCTCATCAGCTAACAACTTGGGGGTTTACGTTCAAGAAACGAAAATTTTGGTTTTTCAGCTTACTGATAGAAAAATTGCATTCTCTTAGTCAGAAAAAATGGATCTGAGTGAAAAAATTAAATCTAAATTCAAAATTTAAGTAGGTATGTTTTCTATTCATATTTTTTCTAAAATTACCTAGGTAATTGCGAGCTAAACCCACGAACTGTCTGAGAAAAATGCGAGAGGGAAGGGTAAGAGGTAGAACCTAAAATTGAATTGTTTCGATGCAATTTCTATCAAGTCAGCGAGTGAGCGAGGAGGCATAGAATATCTTTTTTTAATATTCAAAGTTCATTTTAAAGGTTATTTCACTAGGTAAAATTTAAAATTATTGCAACCATTTTTCCAAAAAAAAAAAAACAGCTCGATTTTTTCAGGATTTCCAGACCAATTTTTTCCTACCTTCACCTACGCAAATTACAAATTCTCTTCTTTCAATAAGGCCATAGAGTAAGTTACTCTATGATAAGGCTGAGTATTTTCCCCAAAGAAATGGAGAAGAGTGATTTTTTTTTCAAAAAAAAAAAAAAAAGAATGGATCATACCTACAGTCGTTTCAAAATTTGAGCAGAAAGATCATTTTTTTTTTTTGCTTTAAAATATAGACCAGAAGGAGGCAGAACCATAAAACTATTTGAAAATCAATTTTTTGTACTTTGAATCACGTACTTGAATAAAATATCCATACTCATCAAATCCTAACAGAACAAGGTCAAAAATTTGGATCTAGGAATTGAAATATTGGAAAAAATTCCATCATAGAAGGAAAAAAATTTTCAAATAATTGACCTTACAACTCCGGACATGGGAAATGAAACGATGCAGATTTTATAGGTCTAGGTAATTACCTAATTAAATGAAAAAAAGTCCCCACAGTAGGCGACACAATTCCACTCCACAAGAATTCATCGGAAAAAAAAATAGCAATACCTACCATTGTTTCCAAGACTTCCAATTACGTCACACCAAAGTACCCAACCTATTTCAACTCCTTTATGCTTTCAATTAAATTGTGGCAAGAATTTTTCTCTAAAACCAGCTGTTTTCTCGATTACGTCCATAAACTCATAGTACGCCAATTTCTCTCAATTTAATAAAAAATTTCACAGCGCGAAGAACACTCGTAATAAAGTTACTCGTACAAGTTTTTTTTTCAATCTTCCCTCATGAATATTTATCGTGCACCCATAAGTTAGTTATTAACGATTCGTAAAACATGGTTAGTTTCGTGATAATTCATAATGTTTACAACTAGTGTAAAATTATTACAAAACCAATGACGTCATTTTTGTTTTCAAATCGTGAAATAATTTCGTTCAAATTTCAGATTAAATTTGAAGCATTTTCCCATAAACATGTAAACAAACATAAAACAAAGGCGGACAGCTCGATTCCGATAGCATTTTTCGCATTAATGACGATTTCAGTCGTAAATGCTCGAATAGCAAATGCTCCATCACCACCATCAGTTCCATTCGGCGAAAACATCTCATCATTCTGTGTACATAACAAATGCACCGTCGTTTTTCCAAATGGAACATCAGTTTCTCTATCAATTAACGAGTTTCACAACTTCATGACCGAATACTTGGAAAAAAAAGGTGAAGTCCAAAATCGTCTCGATCTCGAAGATCAAACAAATTTGAAACAGTCAGTGGAAAAAAATGAAGGAGCTGAGTTCCTCTACACAAAATTCGATTTCGATGCTGATAAAACTACTTCCGGGATTCTTCACACAATTAATCCATCTTCCGGTAAAATTATTCAACGAACTATAAATCCTCATCTTTCAAACTCGGATTCTCCTGCCAACGAAATGAACGCAGCCGAGCATACGCCAGATACCATTCAGAGAGACGCATCTGGCAACTCGAACGATAGAGAATTTATCAAAAATGACCTAATAAATTTTAATACTGAACAAAAAAACGAGCGTCGTTCAAGAAGTATTCTCAGTTTTTCAATCGACGATGTTACTCCTAATTTATCATCATCGAAAAACGATTCTGAATCAGAATGTCCAGCCCCAGATCCAAAACGTATTCCAGACGGTGATCCCTCCGACTCAGCAAGTGGGATGGATTATTCAACGGAAGATTCTCAATCAAAATTAACAAAATCATCGATGGCACAGGGTACTCCATCTGAAATGGACTACGATTACAATGATAAAAAAGAATCCCAACAACATTTAGAAGTGAACTATTCTCAAGGTAAGCTCTATCACCATTGGCAAATCCAATTATGTGCTTTTTGAGTTGTGGTTCAGGTGTTTGTTTTAGAAAAAAATCACAACAGGTAGTTTCAAATTTAAGACTTGATAATTTCAAAAGGCAAAAAAAATGAGTTTGCTCACCTTAAAAAATATAAAAAAATTACTGAAAATGCACAAAAATCAAAGAAGATCGCTCTTTCAAAAGAAAATATTAAAAACTTGCAAGAAATCGACTTGAAATCTTGGCAACTTTTTAAAACACGAACAGAGAATTTTTTTGTTGAGTTTTTTTCTACTTGAAACGATTACAAATTTTAAGTATAAGTTTTTATATTTTTTTAGACAATTTATCAAGTTTTAGATTACTTTTTCAATCATTTTTTCATTTTAAAAAAATTGTAATTTTTTTAAAATTTGTACAGTTGAAAATTACCAATTCTTCGATCAATTCCCAATATTTAGAAAAAAATTAATGATGCTTGACTGAAAAATCAGTGATTGACCCCTTCCCCTATTTTTCTCAAATTATCACCCCCTTCCTTAATTGAAGTCTGGAGGCGCGCTTATGATACGCACTCTGTTTTATGTTTTGAAAATGTATGTGAATATTTTCAAAACATTGTCCAAGTTGAAAAAAAAAACATAATTTTTGGCATATTGCTCGTCTACGATTCAATGACATTTTTACTTTTTTTTTTCTTCGTAAAAGGTGGAATCGTCTAATTTTAGAAAAATTAGCACAGAAAATCATCCATTCAAGAAAATCGTCAGATCTGTAAAAAAAAAACGTACCTACAAGTTTTGAAAAATATTTTTAAATCATCCAAATTCTAAAAAATCATCCAACTTGCAGAAAATTATCCATGTTTTGAACAAATGCTCAATTTTAGGAAACTTTCAAAAAAATATTTTCTAAATTTTAGAAAATTCATGATTTTTATTTTGCAATATATTCACAAATTCTTGTCATTTTCCTGGTTTTAGATTTGCCCCCCAAAAAACTGTTTATTAGGAAAGCAGAAAAGGCTGGAAATTTTGGTTGTTTGCAGTGAAATAATCAAAATTCTCGCAATTTTCAAGGTCATCTTTATTTTTAACATCATGCCATTATTTAATCCTCAATAAATTAGTCAATTTTTGAAAAATGGTCGAATTTTCTTTTACAATACTTGAAAAGTTTCTCAGGAATTTTGTGAAAAATTGTCTAAATTCTTGGAAAATTATCCAGGTTCATTATAGAAAAATTCACTTCTGTTTTTAATAATTGTTCACTTAAAAAAAAATTGCTTACGTTTAGAAAAATTCTTGAATTTTTGGAAACCTATCCAAATATTTTTTTAAATTCTCCCAGTTTTAAAAAAATTGTCCAATTAAAAAAAAAAACAATTTTTTTTAGAAATGGTCTACTATTAGAAAATTCTCCAATTTCTGAACAATCGTGAAAAGCTTTGAAAAGAATAGTCCAAGTCACAAGGGCGTAGCTACCGGGGGGGGGGGGGGGGAATGGCGATGTCTGGACTTCCTTTAGGTCAAGAATTTATGCGAAACATGCCTTTATTGTACATAAAAATCCAATTATTATAGTCCTGCCCCTCTCCCCAGCAAACATAATCCAACCTTTGGAAAATCTTTGAAACATCCCACCCTTGAAAAAAATTGACACAGTTGTTCAAATCGTTCAGATCCGGCAGTGAAAATATAACCCAATGCAACTATATTCTTTTTTTTTTTTTTTAGATGATATCGAAGCTGCTAAAAGAATGAGCAAATGTGCGGAAATTAAAACGACAAATGGGATGGTCTGCGTTTGCAATGAAACCTACTGTGATAAATTCGTACCACCTGAAAGGACACTTCAGTGGGCTTATACTTGGTACACCTCTTCGAAAGAAGGGCATCGTTTTGAAAGAAAGGTCAACGCATTCTCTCGATATAACGGAAGCGCAGAAGGTAGGAAGTAGGAGCATAGGGAAAGTATTCCATTGAAATGATTCAAACACTTTTCAATTCAAAATATTCTATCATAAAGGAGCTTTTTTCGTGAACACACGCAGACAATACCAAGAAATAAAGGGCTTCGGGGCAACTTTTACTGATTCAGCATGTAAACTAATACAAAATTTGAATAAAGAAACGAAAAAACATTTACTCGAGTAATTCCTTACTTTTGATAAACACCAATTTTTAAATAAAAAATTTAGAGTTGAACATCCACATCATTATTTACTTCTTTAGGTCATATTTTGGACCATTTGGAATCAATTATAAACTAGGGAGAGTTCCAATTGGCGGTACAGATTTCTCGCCGAGGTTTTACACTTATCTAGATGATATTGACGAATCATTGAAAACCTTTATGCTGACAGAGCAAGATTTCAAATATAAAGTATCCATTTATCCTATTTTTAATTTCGTTTCAATCTCAACAAAAATATTCGTTTTGAATTTGTTTTTCCTTCAACAGATACCAATAATTATGGAGGCAAACGAAATCACTAATAATGATTTGAAAATGATCGGAACTGCTTGGTCACCTCCAATATGGATGAAGAATGATAAAGTAACGTTTGCTGGCAATCTGGAACGTAAATATTTTTCACAATGGGCGAAGTATCACATTAAGTAAATACCGGTTTTGAATTTTTTTCTGCCATTTTTTATAAATTTTTACATTTTTTTGGACAATTTTTACAAAATATCCATCGATCAATTTCAACATTTTGAAAGAAAACTTGATCGAGACGTTTTTCAGAGATGCATCTGTGGTTTAAAATTTTTAGAAAAGGATATTTAATCATATAATTTTTGCCAAAATTACTATTCATTTCAATGTTTCCCAAAAAATTTGAAAGACTTCTCCTCAAACAAAATATTTTACTAAGTATTAAAAAATTTCACACAATGCCACTTAGAAATTCTTTCTATTCTCAAAAAATGAGGACTCGGATTTATCACAGAATTCCAAGGAACAGGAGTCGATTTCGGAGGCGAAATCAAACTGACTCTAAATCAGTAATGGAAAACGGAAACTGAAAACTGAAAAAAAAACTGGAACTGAAATTATGCAAACTAAAAACTGAAAACTGAAACTGAAATAGTATGTATTTTCTAGTCAGGTTTTTGTTTTCAAATGAATGGTCGTTTTGACGTGTAGTTTACCTTTACATAGAGATGAAAAGCTAGCTTGAAGCTAAAGGCTGAAAATCGATCAAATTTAGGTGGCAACATGGAAGCCGAGAGTTCAAAAGTTTCAAAAATAGCAAGCTGAAAGCCCAGACTTTTATTTATGATTCTAGAATTTTTCTTTTTTCACTTTATTAATTTGTGACAGTCAAGTGACAAGCGAAAAATGGGGGGAGGGGAGAGAAAAATTGTCAAATTACTTGAAACAATTACATTTTTTTTCAAAATCATATGCAGTATTTAAAATTTCTTGCGATTACTGAGTACTGAGTTCAAAACAATTTTGAAAAACACAAATTTTAGATTTTTTAAATTTAAAGTTGAAAGAAATGTGAAAATTTTTGAAATTAATGGAGAAAATTTCAAAGAATGAAATTTGAAATACTAACTAAAAAATCGTCTCTAAAATTTTTCGGAGTAATTTTAAAAATTTTTCTTCGATTTTTTCATCTGCCTACATGTTGTATAAAAATTTTTATGTTGATTTATTTTACAAAATACCAACTGGGAATCTTTGAAAAAAATTGAAATTAAGAATAAGTTGAAAAAATTTATGTTGGATAAGACTTGATTTTAGTTTAGATTATTCATTTTTATTGCGAATTACCAAGTTCATTATTTCGAAAAAGGAAGCTAAAGAAATAAAAAATAATAATTGAGAATTGAAAGTACTCGTAAAAAAAAATTAAAAACTACCTAGAGCTGAAAATGGAACTGGAACTGATATTATTTCAGTTTTCCGCCACTGCTCCAAATTGACTTCGACTCCAGTTTGACTTCGGAGTCAAGCCGGAGTCAGGGAGTCAAACTCTGAAGTCAAGTCGGAGTCAAGAGTCAAGGTCACTGATTGACTTCTGAGTCAAGCAGGACTCAGGAGTCAGCTTTTTTCCTTGATTCCAGGAGTCGGGAGTCCATTTTTATTTAAAACTGACCCCTATTCCCAAAGAATAAAAATAGAAGAAAAAATTGATCATTTTTTTAAAAAACGATGAGTTGGTAAAAAATTTTTCTTACTTTTCATGTTTTTTTTTTCGATGAAATTGAAACAAAAATTATAAATTTTTCCAACTGAGATTCAGAAAAAAAATCAAAATCATATTCTTCGAAATTTTTTCTACTTCAAAAATTTTTTTCGATAATTTTGAATTTTCATTTTTTAAACATGAGTAAATAATTGGAAAGAATTTTTAAGAACATGAAATTGGAAAATAAGTGGTAAAAATTTAATTTAGGTTTGAAATAATTTAATTGATAAAAAAATCTCTGTAGAAATTGGGTATAATTTTGAAAAAAAATTACAATCAAAGCGATGGAAGAAATTTGGACTCGACAAAATTTAAGATTCGAAAATTGAAATAAATTCGGACTTAGATTGTTGAAATCTCGCTTATATGGCCTGAATCTAGAGTAGAATTTTATTTGATTTCCTATTTTTCGGAGCACATTTTACCAAAAAATTAACACTTAAAAATCTCAATATTGGAAAAAACTAATGGAAGTCTGACTTCCCTAACTTCCCTTGAAAATCGCCACAGCCTGTGTGTCCTGATTCAAACCAATTTCCAACCTCTATTCCAGATTCCTGGATCAATATTTACACAATGGAATAAAATTCTGGGCAATTACAACTGGAAGACAACCGGTGAATCACTTCTTTATTACTAAACAACCTGCATCCAATGGCTTGGAATGGACCCCATACGAGCAAAGCTACTGGGTCGGTTCTCACTTGAACCCCATGCTGAAAAATTCATCTCACAACAACGTTTTAATTTTAGGATTCGATGAAAATCGAGAATTCCTCACTACTTACCTGAAATTCGTAATATTAATTTTTCAATCGCATGCATTTTTTTTCTCAACTACCCACGATTCTAGATTTCCCATTCAATCTATTCTGATCATTTTAGTTTTCTGAAGATTATCGCGTAGAATACTTCACCAATCCTTCGTATACTCCCAAAGTTATGGATTATATATCAGGAATATCACTTCAAGGATACATGGATTATAAAAGTAATTTACCATTTTTGGACAAAGCCAAAGAAATGTTCCCGGATCTATTTTTTCTCTATACTGAGACCAGTTGTTGTAAGTGGATAAATTCAGCTAAAAATAATGAATCGTATCTTTTTTTTAAGGTGAAAAATTAATTTTTCAATTATATTCTGTTTTGAATACAGTAGAGCTCGACGGCCTGCCTGAGTTCGGTGGCTGGACATGCGCGGAGATATATGCAATTAAAATAATTCAGGCTTTAAATAACTGGGCAGCAGGATGGATGGACTATAATTTAGCATTAGATCATCTCGGAGGACCGTCTTATTTACCCAAACATTCGCTTCATTCTCCAATCTTGATCAACTTAAAACTAAACGTATTCTATAAAGATCCGTTGTTTTACATTATGGGCCATTTTTCCAATTTCTTATTGCCTGGTTCTCAGCGAGTTGAAACAATAGCACCCGAAGGAGTCGAAGGAATTTACGCGATGGCTGCGAATCTTCCAGATTTCAGTGGAACAGTCATCGTGTTTTATAATCAGTAAATTATCAATTAATAGATTATTTGTATTGAAAATGGTTTTGAAAGTGGACTAATTTTAATTTTTTTTAGGCTCGAAACAAGCAAACAAGTTACGTTTATAATCGATGAAAAATACAGACTTTCGGCCCAAGTACCGGCCAAATCTATCAATTCTATCGTATTTGGGTACCATTATTAGATAGTGGCATTGCACATAGACCAAAATATTAATTTAATATTGAAAAAATTGTATACGTTATAAAATAAGTCGACTGCATGCAAATATACCAATAAAAAATTTTGCTTCCTTTTCTACTTGAATAATTTATTACTTATTGATTCCAATCTAAATAAAATTAAAACTTCCAGGAAAGTGAAAATAATCAGATTGAGATCTTTAAACACAATAAAAAAAATAGGATCATCATTTTCTCAACATTTTTCGATTCCAATTGATTTCTTTTCAAATTTAATTTTATTATACTAGGCACGTTTAATTACTAATTCCAGTTGAATTAAAGATATCTTCACATACAAGTAGTAAGCATGATTAAATAACTTTCAAGCCAGCCATAGATAATTTCAAGTTCAAATTCAAATTGAGCATTGTTCAAATCAGAATTGATGGATCGATTTTTTTTTTGGTAGGTGCCTATTTTACTCATTTTTCATCGCCAAATGAGAAACAAATTCAAACCTGACAACTTTATTCAATTTTCCACTTTCCTTTTTTTGGAAAAAACACAAGCAAACTTCACAGTTTAATGTTAAGCTATCAAAATTTATTTTTCAATCTTCAGCGAAATATTCAAAATTTAACACACAATCTACCTATTTATGTTAAAAATACAGAATATTTGAAAATAATCACCAATTTATAAAGCTCGTTCCTCATTTCCTTCCCAAGAATCGAAACATTTTTGAAAATTAATGAAAAGGACATTTTTTTCACTTGAAAATATCAATTGCCTTGGCTGGGAAAGAAAGAAAAGTCATACCATCATTTTGAAAATAAAATTGTGCAAATTTACTGAGCCCGAGCGAATCGAAAGCGAAAATTTTTGGAGAAAAGTACATTCAAAAGCTGAACATTTTTCAGACGCACCCGTAATCTTTCATATATAATCTTACATCAAGTTGCCATAAACGACATTTAGCTATTTATTTTAGTGGATGAGTCTCAAAATTTGAAAAAAAAAAAACTTTTTACTGAAAAAGCACAAAAAAAGGACCGGAAGGACTTGTTAGACACCCTGTCCGTTTTTCCAGATAAAATTTTCGAATAATTTGTACCTCCAATGCAGAAATCCCGAACATAGAATTTTCCCAAAACCTCAAATTTTGTAAATAGGGTCTATGTAAGCGTTGAAATTTTATTATAAAAATTTAGAGGTCTCATGTTGAGACTCAGAATTGGTTCAAATTTCAAAATGTAAAAAAAACCACCATAATTTCTACCAGAAACAAGTATCAATAAATCAAAATTTCAAATTCTCACCTCATTCTTCCTCCTTTTTAGGCCCCAAAATGTAGATTTTTTTCCAACATTTTAACGACGTTGGGCAGCCAACAGCCCAAACGAAACGACCTAGAGGGCTGAAAGTTTGGATGTAGAGTCAGTAAAGGTCACAAAGATGCATTATCTCAGTTTTGACTTCATGATTTCAAAAACTAGAAATTCTGGGAATTTTTGCTTTTTTCGAGAGTCAGTAAGATTTCTCCTCCTTCTTGGTGATCATTATTCTTGGTGAAGTATCATACTCGAAGAAATGATTGTTCGAGATTTCAGCTTCGAGAAAAAAGACAAGAACACCCTCCAGTTTGACGGGAAGAAAAAGAAATCAAGCTTCTATCAATTTGGTATTTTTTTTTTTTTTTTTAAAAAAAAAACATCTTTTCCAAAAAGTAATAAATTTTTAAAAATTTAAAAAAATCAAAAATACAAATGAGCAATTGAAAATTTGTTTGTGTTGTAATTTATACATGCTGATGCTATTACCAAAAATTAAAAACTTGTTGAAATAAAAGTTCTCTCATGCTTCCAAATTTCGATTCACAGGTTGGAAATATGTGGTGAATGTATTTTTTGAATTTCAATTAGACCTATTACTAATTTTCTAGATCAAGAACTTACGATGGAAAAAAAAATCATTTTTACGAAGGTGTCTTAGTTATCCGACCCAGAAAATTTAATTGGAACACTTGATCCAATTTTTTGAAAATTAATGCCGTAGAATATTGTTACTCAACGTTGATCTAATTTTTCAAATGCCTATTTTACTTATTTTATAAGAATAAGAAAACAGCTGTTCCGGGATTTTTTGTTTAAAAATACTTTCGTAATGAAACACTGTCGATACTTATTGATTCGTAATTAACCATAGAAAATTCTTTGGTTTATACATTGGAAAAAAATGCAAAACAAAGTTCCTCATACTTCAGTTAATCGAGTGCTAGCGAAACGTTGAGAATTTTTCAAATCAAAAATTAGTAGACTCCTGAATACTGTGATTTTGTAAATTAAATCATCAAAATTTCATGATAAACTATAAGATGAGTCACCAAAAATATGTCACTTACCCAAACAGGAGGAAAAATGTGTACTGCAAATATTCAAAAATCCACAGACTGAAACACGATGGTGAGTGTATTTTTATATTCATTCCCATGAAATTTTTCGAGTGAATCTGCAAAAAAAAAATCAATAATTATTAAAAAACGTGATTACCTTTTCAGTGTTTGTCTACATCCTACTCATATTTCTATTAAAAATAAAAAAAGTTCAATTACAACTGGCCAACCACCTAAATGAAAACATTTCAAATTCACCTTCCAGTTTTTTATTTTCTGAAAACTCATCTCTCACATCTCAAGCTGCTCCTACTATCAAAAAACAGGCAACCGAGATAACACCACTATTCAACCTAAATTCAAACTCATCAAGCCATACTATTCTCATAACATTAGCCACATTCAAAAAAAGTGTTTCAAACATCGATGATTTAGAATTGGCCAAAATAGAGTCATCAGATCACAGAAATATGATGAATATCCAATCAAAGAAGTTGGAAAAAATATCCGACGTTGCCTCTTCCAAAACTAAATCAAATGATGATTTTTGCAAGAAAAACAATTCGCTGATTAGTTTCAGCGGAGCTGGAGAAACTAACTCTTCGATAGTGAGTTCATCAGGAGAAAAAGATCAGCTTATTTTCACAACAAGTCAGTCGAATCGTAATTTTAAAATTATTATAAATAACTCATACGAATAGGAACTACATACATTTTTCACGACAGCAGACTCGGAAGAGTACAAAGTTGCTGAAAAAATGACCAAATGTATCCCAAAAGACTTCAATAAAGGTGGTATCGTTTGCGTATGCAATAAAACCTACTGCGATAAGCTGTTACCGATATCAATACCATCTCCCTGGAATTTTTCTTGGTTCAAATCGTCCCAGGATGGAGACCGATTTCATAGAACAGACGGTCAACTTTCCAAATGGTCCACTGAAGATTATTTGAATGGTATAACGGACTTGATTTATTCTCTTCTTTCATAAAAACACTCTTGGCTGTTTGCAAAGATGAAATTTATCATGTTTCATCCCCAGATTCTATTTTCATTACCACCGATCTGAAGGGACATAAGGATCCACGAACAATTTTGGGTTACGGTGGAGGATTCAGTGATTCTGCGAGTAGTAATATTCAATCATTGAGCGAACAAACTCGACAACACTTGATGCAGTAATTTTCAAATTTTTTTTCAAATTTGGAATACATACTTTGTTGGTTGTGATGAAAATTATTCTTTTATAGGTCTTACTACGGATGGTACGGATTGCAATATAATTTAGGTAGAGTTCCCATAGGCGGGACTGATTTCTCACCGAAGTTTTATACTTGTATGGATGTTCCGAAAAAATTCAAGTTGGATGAGCAAGATTTCAAGTACAAGGTTTGCCATCATCGATTACTTCAATACTATTAACAAAAAAAAATTCCTGAATTTGAACAAAAATTAGTGAAGTTTTCCACTTAGAGAGGGAGCGAAGGAGCCCTTCCAGAAAAAATTTGAGTCCTTCAGTTCAAATGAGGAAGGGGCTAGGAAACTTCAAATTTTGATATTTCCGAAAGTAAATGCGATTTTTTTATCATTTTTGGTATGTCCACCAGAATTTGAGAACGTAGAATTTGAATATCAGATTACTTTTTGATTTGATCCCCTTCCTCTTCCTCTAGCGACCTCCTCCCCCGAAATCGCATTTTATTACAAAGTAACCCGATATTAAAATTCTACAACCTAAAATTAGTAATAATCGATTTTCCAAACGCCAGCCATTTTAATTTCTTTACATATTTCCCCAAAAACTGGGGAGCTGGGGGCCACAGAAAAGTTGAATCCAAAAAATAAAAAAATTTTTGAACTCAATGCCCTTAAATACCCACACGGAAAAAACAGAAGTTACGAAAATGAATACATTTTACCCCAAAAATAATAAATTTTATCAAAAAAAAGATGGATTTTATCAAAAAAATTGATAAATTTTACCAAAATAATAAAATGTATTCAAAAAAATAATAAAATGTATTCAAAAAAATAATAACGTGTTTCAATTCGCAAAATAGGTGAAATTTGTTCTAAAAAATAATATTTATTATCAGAAAAATAATAAAATTTGTCAAAAAAATGAATAAATTTTACCAAAAAGAATAAATTTTACCTATTTTGAGAATTGGGACTCGTTATTATTTTTTTGGATATTTTTTTTTCAATGCAACAAACGACAGGTCACACGTTATTTTTCATTTTTTCAAATTTTGACCCCAATCAAGGGAGCTGATAGGGGATTCAAAAAGATTGGATGAACAAACCAAGTACATGTTCGAAATCAGCGCCTTAAAATTATTAGAAATCGATGTGCTACTTTACTTTTTCATTTTTTTTTTGGAATTTTGGTCAAAAATGTGGGCCCCTGTACCCCCACGGATCTTAATTACATCCAGTCTTGAAAATTTTTGGTTGAAAAATAGGTAAAAAGGGCTTCTTACTATAATTTTTTCAGATTTTTAAATGGTAGCTTTCATCTATTGTGATCATCTGAAAGTTAAGCTCTCATCGGCAAAGTTCAACTTTGAGATTTTCAAAATGTGATTATCGTTTTTGAATCTTCTATCAATTCTCTTTCAGACCCTGCAAACGGTTTTCCTCCAAGTACAACTTATCTCGAGATATGAGCCTTCAAATTTGGGTTATTTGGCAAAAAATCGCAATAGCATAAAAATTACGAAGCCCCCCCCCCCCGCTGACCACCAAGCACCAAGGGAAACTCGTAAAAGAAAAGTTGAGAGAAATCAATAGACCCGACTTTATTTTTGATCGGTTTTAGCGAATTTTTTTATGGTTAGGTATTTTTTTGCCATTTCATTAAAAAAGTTCCACAGAGTTTGAAAAACTTCACTTGAATTCTCCAAAATTGAAATTTGACAATAAATAAAAGTAGAAAATTTCTATTCATCGTCCAGTTTTGACCAATTTCCTAATGTGAAATCCTGCGGGCATAATGGCCCCCTCCCCTCTCATAACACCCATTATTCGTACTGATTCGGTTTTCAACAGATTCCTACCATTCAAGAAGCAATCAAGATCATTCCCAAACAGCTGAAGCTCGTTGGTTGCTCATGGACAGCTCCAAAATGGATGAAAACAGCTTGCAAAAATTTCGACGGCGAGCTGAAGCCCAAATATTATCAATTATACGCAGATTACCACGCAATGTCAGTATCTCAATCCGATCAATGGATATGAAATTCTTCGTTTATTCCTCACAAATGTCGCTTTCAGGTTTTTGGACCATTATGCCAAAAATGGTATAGAATTCTGGGCCCTATCCGCAGGAAATAAGCCAATGACACCGTACAATGTAATCAACCCTCCTTTTATAAATAGCATGAAATGGTCACCATACAAGCAGAGTAAATGGGTCAATCGATACTTGAAACCAACATTGAATGCAACTGGTTATAAAAAAATTGAATTAATTATCGGAGACGAAAATCGAGATATGATAACAAATTACTTAAAATGGGTAAGTTCAGAAGCCTGGATATAGAAACCACCCTTAGATGGCAAAAATTAATTTTTGAGTCAACACTGATTTTGATCCTTTCAGAAGGAGTGGAATAAAAGGTCAAAAACTAATTTTCAACAACCAAAGGGTGGTTTCTATTTCCAAGTTTATTTATGCTCATTCATCACGTTACAGTTTTTTGAACCTTTAAGAGGTGAGAAAAGTTACGATAATTGGAGCATTGACCTCAAAAACGAAGCCTTCAATGATGTATCCGGAATAAGCCTTCACGGTTACGCCGACTTTCCTGAAAATGAAATCTTTTTAACCCAACTGAATAATACATATTACAAGGATAAGTTTATCCTTTTAGGCGAAACCGCTTGTAGTAAGTAACTAGTCACTTAATCAAACCTTCCCTTCTTTCCAAACAAAATTAAAATCAGGTAATTCATAATTTTTCAGTCGGTAAGCCTCAACTAGGGGCTTGGGATTGTGCTGAGCGTTATGCCAAGCAAATGATGAACGTAAGCTGAGAATAGCACTTCTTTCTATCATTAATTATCAATTATCATTCAACGTGGATTTCAAAATTTTTAAAATTTTTTTAGTATTTTCATCACGGGTCAACAGGATTCATTGATTGTAATTTGGCTCTAGATTTGGAAGGAGGTCCTTCTTATTTGAACAATTTTCTCGATGCTGCTATAATAGTCGACACAGAGAAAGATGAATTCTATAAACAGCCGATGTATTACGTAATAGCGCATTTTTCAAAATTTATGACCCCTGGATCTGCCATATTACCTCAAATAGATCCAAAAAATTCCACATCCACAGGAATCGCGGTGATTGCAGCTGTGAGGCCGGATGGTACTATTGTCATTGTGGCCTATAACAGGTAAAATTTTCCCAGGGAGCGAAAGGTGAACTTGTTTTACAAGCTCTCTGAATGATTCGTTGATTTTTTGTTTCAAGGAGTCCACAAATGCAAAATACGGTATTCGTCATCGATAGACAACATCAGTTATCGTTGAATATATCAGCCAAATCCATAAACTCGGTGATAATCGAGTATCCAGAAGAGAAATGAAATAGCAAAAGGATTTCTTGTATTATTTTTTTTAAAAATAAATACCTAAATACCTTGGTAGATATTCACAAATTCGATGAAAATAAATTTTTCGAAGAATATGTCAGTTCCATGTGTTTTATTATTAGGTTCATAATTTTTTTTTTTTTTTTGAAATATTTGCATACGAACACAAAGTATTGAGGGGATTAAATTCAATTGATGAAAAGCAAGATTTTTGCAATAAAAAATTAAGAAATGATGAATGAAACTAAAAATATTTATAAAGAAACAAGAACAAAAATACCATTTCAGCGCAGATACGGAAGCTTTTTTCTCGAATTTTGACAATTTTCGAAATTCAAAATTACATTACGCCCCCCCCCCAAAAAAAATACTAAATTTGAAAACTTGATTTACTTACCTAATCAAACTAAAAGCTAAAAATATGCCAAATTTTTAACCTTCCAAATCGATTATATTTGAAAGCGGTTTCGAGACATTCCTATTCTAGGACTACCAAAAAATTTTGCATTATTTATCTTCAAAAAAAACTTAGAAGGACTCAAAAAACGGACCACCTATATTGGAGATCCATTTATCAACTACAGCACAATATTCCAAATTCATACGAGAATTAGAAAAAAAATCGCTTTCTTGCTCCAAACTTCGAAATAACAATAAATTTCAAAATTGAGAGTAATTCAAAAAGGATGTTCGATACATTGTGGTACTTTTTAAAAAAAAAAAAAAATCACTTTTTTTACAACAGACTCCAGAAGACGATGAAAAACATGTAAAATAAGTTTTTAGCATTTCATTTAAAAAAGAAAATACACAATTTTTTTTTAATCATTAAATTTTCGAAAATCTGGCAAAAATAAAATTCGAATGCGTAGTTTTTGGAATGGATATGATTCAGGACTGACCGGGGGGGGATGAAAAGTGTAACTTTTTGTAACGTTGGGCAACGTATGTAGTTTTTAGAGGAGCATCATGACATTACGTTTGACTCTTGAAAAAAATGACAAGTATTTTAAAAATTAAAAAAAAAAAAGAAAAAATTGGGAAGTTTCCAAGATAAGTAGAATTTATTTTTGAGATGGGTAACGAAATTTATTTTTTTTGTAAAATTTTCTATTCAAATCATAAAATTACAATTTGATTGTTTCTTTGCGGACTGAGAAGTACCTATACTCATTTTTTTTCAATTTTAAACTTTGCCTCTCTTTCAATTTCCATTTTTGTTAAAAATTGACTGAAATTGCAAATAAAATAAAACATGTTGTACATAATTTGGATTGAATAGGTACAAAATTTAAATACTTGCAAATGCTCCAAGCATTGAAAAAAATTGCCGAAAATGACTTTGGATTGTCACGAAATTTAAAATTTAATTTTTTTAAAGTAGGTATCTGAAAATAATTATCTTATTATTCAATAATATTTTAAATCTTCGCCTCTGAAAATGAGATATGTTCTGAGAAAAAAAATTTAAAATGAAGAAAAAAAACTGAAAAAAACATTTTTAAAACATTGAAAAAATAAGGCAAAAATAACTAGGTATTTCAAGTAGAATTATTAAACATATCCATGATCTAAGGTTTTTATCTTGAAAGGAAAAAGTGTGTTAATTCTTTTCAACTTCTTTCCTCAAAAATCAAAGTTCCGTTTAGACCGGAAAATCCCTCGTAACTTCAAATAATTTCTAGGTATTTACAGGTTCAAAATATGAAAATATTTTTGGTTTTTAATTCTTAATTTCTACATATTTTCCTGTTTAACAACTAACCGAGGAAAATTTTTTTACTAAGGTACTCCCAACCACAAAAATTCAAATGCCACAGTTGAACTACTTTTTCAAAAAGAATCCGCATTGGTAATCTAATTTCTCAAACAATTACACTTTTATAAATCAGCGAAAGCAGCTGCTCCAAGACTCTTTGTTGAAAAAAATATTTTCACAATATAACATTGTCGATACTCGATATTTCATAATTAGCCCCATAAAACGCTTCGGTTTGCAAATGGAAAAATTACAACACAGTTTCTCCACGTTCAGTTAATCGAGTGCAAGTGAAACATTGAAAACTTTCCACATCAAAATTTCCTGAACTTTACATGAATTTTTTAAACATTGTGATGGTTATAAATTAATCAAAATATGATAAACTTAGAGATGACTCACCAAAAACACTCCACTGACCCAACGAGGAAGAAAAACGCATACTGCAGACATTCAAAACGCCACACATTGAAAAACGATGGTGAGTGTATTTTCATATTTTTTGCTTCAAAAATTCCAAAATATTACACCAGAAAAAAAATTGCGATTACTTTTTCAGTATTTCTCTACATCCTACTCATATTCTTATTAAAAATTGAAAAGGCACGTTTGCAATCGACCAGCAATCAAAATGAAAATATTTCAAAAGGTACCTCAGACAATTCGAATTCGCCACCCAATTTTTCACTTTCCGATGAAGCTGCTCCTACCAAGGAACAGCAGGCAACCGAGATAACGTCAATTTCAAGCCCGTCAAATTCCATTCCCAAATCACCGACCGATTTCAAAAAAAGTATTTCGAAGACAGATGATTTAAAATTGAACAAAATTGAACCCTCCGATTACAGCAATATGATGAATATTCAATCTTTGGACGTCGGTAAATCAGGCGATTCATTTATTGGGCCTCGGATGAAAACCTCAAATTGGGCTCCTAATGGTGCTCAGGATTCCAAACATGAGAAAAAGCTGGTTCCCGAATTAAGTACCGATTCCAGCAAACCTATTACAGATGAAACCTCACAAGAACCATATTATGAAATAGCTGCCTCTTCCGAAACCAAGTCTAAAGATGATTTTTGCAAAAAAAACATTTCGCAAATTAGTTTCAGTGATATTGAAGGAGTCGAATCTGATACTGATGAAGAAGCCAATCCTTCTAAGTTGAATACGCCAGCACAAATGAGTCATCTTCAGTTCCCCATGCGTAAGTTAAATCGTAATTCCAAAATCTCACGCGAATAATACTTCATAAATATTTCTCACAATAGTAGATATAGAGGACGAATCCAAAGAAGCTGAAAAAATGACCGAATGCATTGCCAAAAAATTCAATCACGATGGTATCGTTTGCGTATGCAATAAAACCTACTGCGATAAACTGTTACCAATAGAATTACCTCAACCTGGAAAGTTTATTTGGTATCAGTCTTCCAAAGACGGAGACCGGTTTCGTAGAACTGACGGTCAACTTTCAAAGTTTACAAATCATGTCAAGGTCAAGGGTAAAATGAACTTAATGATTAATTTTCTTCTTCAATAAGTATTATTTTACTCGTTGCAGCGACAAAATTTGACGTTTCGTCTCCTTCACAGATTCCTTTTCAATACAAATCGAAGACTCGTTTAAACAAACGTTTATAGGTTACGGCGGAGGATTCAGTGATTCCGCGAGTAGCAATATTGAATCGTTGAGCCAACAAACTCGACGACACTTGATGCGGTAATTTTCGATTTTTTTTTCAGTTTTTGCTCGATTATGCTATACTTATTCTTCATTTTTATAGGTCGTACTATGGTGAATTTGGATTAGAATATAATATAGGAAGAGTTCCCATAGGTGGGACAGATTTCTCACCGAGGTTTTATACTTACATGGATACTGAAGAAAAATTCGTTTTGAGTGAACAAGATTTCAAGTACAAGGTTCGTTATTATCAGTAATCTTACCATCGACATGGAAATGAAGTGTTTTTTATGAAACGACCTATTTTTTATCGATTGGGAGTTCACTACTCCGGGAGGATGTTTTGTTTTCGTCTGAAAATTAGATCGTTGAAATTTGAACCCTCTGCCTTCAATTTACAGCAGTACCAACCCATTTCCCTCTTTTTTTAAATTACAAAATATGAACGTGGGAAAACTACACTGGAAAAAAAATTTACTTAAATAGAAAGTGTTACAAAAAATGATGAACTTAATCGAAAATAATGATAATAATAATAAAGAGGCCATTCACAAAATTGATGAAATTTATTCTGAAAAAAAAAATTATCGCGAAATTTGTTAAAATCTATTGCATAGAAATCAATTAATTTTTTTTTGGAATAAATTTCATTAATTTTGTAAATGGACCCGTTATTATTTTGAATAAAATTTATCTAATTCTTTTCAGAGAGAATTTGGGTGTATTTTCAATAATATTTATATTTGCTTAAAAATCTGAAAATTTGACTCAATTTTGATTCTTAGGGATGAATAATTATTGAACCTGAGATGCCATCTTAAAATAAGGGTTCAAGAAGCCCAAAAATTGGACTAAAATTTAAAAAATAGCATTCGCTATTTTTAAGAATAATATTGAATTACCTATTTTCAAGTAAGCACTTCGTGTACTTTCTAAAAAATAGGACAACCCAAAAAAAACCTTCAATTTTGCCAAATTTTTAGCATGTGGTACAGTTTGAGTTGAAACTATCTCAGATTTTTCCCTTGAATTCAAAATCAAAATTTCAACATCCGTAAAAGTGAATAAATTTGGGGTACAATGAGAGCAAAGTGGGAGGAGGGTGAGTTTTTAAATTTAGAAAAGTTGAAAGGACTGTTCTGATAGAATAATAACTGAAATTTGAAAACACTTTCTTCAAATTCTTGTTCAATTGAAAAAATGTCTCAATTGAATTTGGGCGAAAATCTTTCAATTTTTTGGCTGAATATGATTTTTATTCCTTTATCCAGGAGTTTCGAACTCCAGACTCCATACATAATAATTTATATTCGCAACAATCACATGTCATATTTATTCCTCGTTTTAAAGCCAATTCCAAGTACCTAGTTCATTCACCACCCCCTCCCCTCCGTATATACTTTTTTTGAATGGAATTTCATAAATTTTTTGTTGATTTCATTTAGATGAGATTTTACTTATTAGGTAAAAAATAAAACAAACTGACGAGCAAAATGGAAATATTTTGTAGTACTTTTTCACTAAGCTTAAAATTTATCCTTTTCCTTACTCCCAAAATTTCATCCAACTGATAAATTTTGATTGCTTTTTATTCCTTCTTCTCTTCCTTTTCCTTTTCCTTTTCCTCCTCCTCTTCCTCTCTTCTTCGAAAAATTATACTTACTCCAATTTGTCAATAAATCTAACCAAGATAAAAAGTTTTAGAAAATTTAAATTTCAAATACTACTAAAAAAATACTCTCGAGTGAATTTTAGGGATTTCTTCAACCAATATTTTTGTGGGAAAAAATTATCAGAATTTTCTGAAAAAGAAAACTAAACATTACGAAAAACAGTGGTAAGCGAATTCCAAGCAGAAAAATCAAACTTGTGATATTTCGACTGAAAAAGTCAAAATTTTAATAAAAAATTAAATCTGAAAATCTGTACTTTAATAAATCAATTCAATAGAAAAACGTAGAAAATTTTTTCTTTTCGTAATAGAATTATTGAAATTTTTGCCATTTTTTAGTTTTTCTTGTCAGTAGATAAATAAAAAAGCTGCTCCACATGATTTTTTTACTTCTCGAGGATCACCTTTTTCGTTTCAAATCAAAATAATCTAATTTCAAGGGGAAAAAATGAATGCCAACAGATTCCAGCGTTACACGAAGCGATCGAAATTATTCACGATGACCTTATGCTCGTAGGATGTTCATGGACAGCTCCTAAATGGATGAAAACAAACAGCAGCCATTTCAACGGCGAATTAAAACGCGAATATTATCAATCATACGCAGATTACCACGTAAAGTAAGTGAATTCATCACAATTCAATCAATTCGTGAAATTATTCATTTTTTCCTCGCAAATTTTTCTTTCAGATTCTTGGACCATTACGCCAAAAATGGTATAAAATTTTGGGCTCTTTCGACAGGAAATCAGCCATTGACGGCGTACACAACAACCGAACCTCCTTTTATAAATGGCATGGAATGGTCACCATACAAGCAAAGTAAATGGCTCACTCGAAACTTGCAACCAACATTAGATGCATCTGGCTATAGCCATATTGAACTGATAGTCGGGGACGAGAACATAGATATGATAATGAATTACGCGAGTTGGGTAAGTATACGGAGTGTTGATCAAAATTCATCTTCGAACATGCAAAAGGATGAGTAGATTTGCTTATTTTAAAATTTCAAAGCGTTGAATCACTATTGAAAAATAATTCCTCTTCCCTTAAAATCTCCAAACCTACAAAGGATGTAGCCGGATAAGGGATGAATTTGGTCCTTGGCGATTTTGGGCTTTTAAACACTTCAAGAGGTACCACCAAAAATTTTGAAAATCCGGGAAGACATGTTGATTTAGCAGATTTATCAAATTTTAAGTGTTTTTTGCAGAAAAAAAATGACCAGGTGAGAAAATCAATTCCACATTCATATTCCAGTCATCAAGTCAAAATGTAACTTCATAAACGCTCTTTTTGCGATAATTTTGCTCAAAACTTCGATTCATTTTTTACACTGATTTTTAATTGCAAAAAGAGTGTTTATGGGGATATTATTACTTGCTGAACACGAATATGGCATTAGTTTTTTTTATTTGGTCTTTTCCTCATATCCTACTTTTCCCCCACCCTCAGACCACCCCTAAAACTTTCTTCACTTCTATTGAAAAAAATTCTTGAAAATGCAATGAAATAGCCATAACTTCAGAGGAAAAAGAGTAGGAGTCTAAAATGCTGTAAAAAATTTACTTTAGTCAATACTCGGTAAATCAGTGAAAATTATCGAAAATCACTGGAAAATAGTTAGAATTTCAGCACAACAATGAATCAGTAAAAAAATTTCACTGAAAGTCGGCAATAAAAAAATAACTGGAAAATCTATGAAAATTCACTAAAAAGTCGATCACACACATATCTAAAATTCGCTGAAAAATCAGTGAAATTTTGTTGGAAAATCAGAAAAATTCTTTGGAAAAATCCATTTTTTTCTGAAAAATCAATGAAATTTCTTTGAAGAATCAAAAAATTCTGCGGATAATCAGAAAAATTCTTTGAAAAATCAGCGGAAACTCGCCGAAAAAGAATTTATCTGATATTTCCTTCTCAATTCCAACTTTTTTTCAATAACTTTTCACTGATTCAAAATGAGAAAGTACACCGCCAAGGGCCAAATTCACCCCTTATCCACCCATACCCTTTCAACATGATTCTCAGCACTATTATAAAATTACTTACTTACAATAAAATACACACATTATATAAAAACATTTTGTCAACAGTTTTTTAACCCTTTGCGCGGCGAAAAATGTTACGAAACTAAGCCATGGTGGCTTACAAACGAAGCCTTCAATATTACATCAGGAATAAGCCTTCACGGTTATCACGATTCTCCTGAAAATGCAGTTTATTTAAGCCTAATATCAAATATGTTCATCCCTGAGGAAAAATTTATTATTTTAGGCGAAACTGCCTGTAGTGAGTAACCAGTAAATATCACTCCCCTTGAAGAAAAAAATCAAAAAAATATTAAATCTAAATTCGTAATTTTTCAGCCGGTAAACCTCAACTAGGGGCCTGGGATTGCGCGGAGCGTTATGCCCAGCAAATGATAAACGTATGTTGAATACCGCATCTCCATCGATCTCTGACTCTCATTCATTATAAATTTCTAAATTTTTAGTATTTTCGTCGCGCGTCAATGGGATTCATTGATAGAAACTTGGCTCTGGATATGGACGGAGGTCCCACATATTTGAACAATTTTCTCGATGCTGCCATCATAGTCAATACAGAAAAAGATGAATTCTACAAACAGCCGATGTATTACGTAATAGCACATTTTTCAAAATTCATTATCCCCAGATCGCGAACAGGAGTACGAATACTTCCAAGCTATAATTCTACATCCACGGGAATCGCGATAATTGCAGCTTCGAGACCGGATGGTACTGAAGTCATTGTGGCTTATAACAGGTAAATTCAAAGCGGATGATGTGTACTCGTTTGAAATGAGGTATTCATTGACTTTTATTTTCAAGGAGCCCGAAAATGCAAAATATAGTATTCTACATCGATGACGAGTATCAATTTTCATTGAATATTTCAGCCAAGTCCATTAACTCGGTGATATTCACGCTTCCAGAGCACCCAGAAATTATCAATTAGCTTTGCCTAACTAATCATCTTTATTAATAAATGAATTATTTTTTTCAAGTATGTAGGAATTTTTATTTTGATGATAATAAATTCTTTGAAAAATATGTCAATTTTATGTTTTTCAAGAACAAAAAGAAGCAAAAAACAGCCATGATCTCAACTGACAAAATTTTAAAAAAGAAAAATTGGAAAATGGAAATATTTTTTCATTTCATTAACAATGGAAAAAGTGCATAGCCGGATTTAGAAAAATGGATCGGGGGGGGGGGCTAAGCCCCAGGTCAATGGCATTAGAAGATTTTTTGGAAGGGTGCAAACTGCAAAATAGATACAAGGACTAGAAATACCAGAAAAACCTAGAAGGGGGCCTTCTTTGACGCTGTAACCTCAAATAATTTGGATTATTTGTGATTTTATTCGTACCCGAGCGAAGCGAGGGTGAAGCTTTGAAAAATTGAATTTTTAATGGCCATAAGGTGATTTTTTCGTATGTTTAATGATTTCAAAATTGCTATTTGATGTTTTGTTTTAGGGGGAGAAGGAGGGAGGACATAGTCAGTGGCGTTAGAAGCTTTTTTTGGGAGAATACAAATTGAGGAAGAAGACATGAAGCACCGGAAGGAATTTTTGAAGAAAAGAGCCTCCTTCCTCACCGTTGCCTAAAATAATTTGCGAATTGTGATTTTGTTCATGCCCGAGCGAAGCTCTGAAAAAATTGTGTATTTAATGCCCAAAAAATACATTTTTTTCATTGTAGGTACATTCGAGTTTGATTGTCAAACAGTTTGACAATTAAACACGATTTTTTTTTGGGGGGGGGCTAATTTTACTCTGGGGGGGGGCTAAGCCCCCCGCGTCCCCTTGACTCCGCCTATGAAAAAGTGTGATTTTAAAACCTTCCTGAATTTGATTTCATTAGTCGAAGCTGATTTTTAGATTTCAGACATGAACGAATTGAAAATAATAACGTGGTGTCTAATGAATCGAGAAAATTAAATTTCATGCTATTTTCGTGTTTTTCATTTTCATGCCCGGTAGAAACCATTGCCAGATTATTTTCATTTTGATTTAAAAAATTTTGATTTTCCTTATTTGAATCTGAGCCATCTCCATTTTGACTTATTTTTATCGGCAGTTTGATTCGAATTTTGGTCCGTTTTATTTGAACCCAAGGTGACTAGAAATAGGTTCGATTAGCAATACATTTTTAAAATAAGAAAAAAAAATACGAATTAATAAGATTAAAATATTTGAATTTTTAACAAGAAAATCAAATCTGATGTGAGTTTGAAACTCAAAAAAATTATTTTATAATTTAGGCTGATACTTGAATTTTATACCTGAATTTTTTCAATCAATACCGAACACAAATCCAACGTTAGTTCTTCCATTAACTCATTTCATGTTCTGATTTTTCTCAATTTTCATTTTCATCTAACACCTTAGAATGCTCTGAAGAGAATAATTCCAAAACCTGCAAATCTCTTTCTAGTTTCTACAGAAGTTAATTTTTAAAAAAAAAATGATGCCCAGGAGAAATGCGAAACAATGAAATAAGAGCATCAAAAGCGTGAAAAATTGCTTTTTTTTGATGATATTCTTTTTTAATTTGAAGGAAACATTTTTATAAAATTCTGGAAAGAACTTCAAGATTTTCATGATCGGTTGGGGGGGGGGGAATTTCCTTCAACAAATTGTTTAAAAATGACTGAAATAATTTGGGAAAGGGGCTAATTGAAAACTGGGAAAATTAGCATGTTTCTCGCTTTTTTACTTTTTTATTTACAAAAAATCATCAACAAAATTTTCAACGAATGGTATGCATTGGAGTAATTTTACCTGCTTAACACGAATATGAATTTAATTTTACCATTTATTCAGTTTTCCCTGAAAAATCGTCGATTTCAAGTTTAAAATGACCGTCACGGACAAGGAAATCACGTAAGACAAAAAGTTAATAATAGATTCGTGTTCTATGACCCAGAATTGCCCAGAATTTTCAATTTCTTCGAATTAGAAATTTTAAATCAAATATTGTAGATCCGCTCGAAGTACCCCAACTAAAAATTTATTCACCTATTACGTAATCTCCATGTCCTTGTTTTTTTTTTTTTTTAGATTTACATAGGTACATTAAATAGTAAATAAACAAGATGTAGCCATCTTCTAAAGCAGAATTCTTCAAAAGCTTGGTCTCAAAAAATAGAGGTTTCAAAAAAAACCGCGAAAAATTATTTTAAAAATTGAATTAAATGGACCCATTTTTGAAATTTTATTTACTCGATAAAAAAAACATCAATTTCTTCCACTCAATTTTTATATTTCGTCAATATTTTCCATTTCTATTATTTTTTCATTCTCAATAAACAAAACACCGATAAAATTACCCAATACTTTTATCACTCATTACCAGCCCTCAAAACAGGTAATTATCACTGTCTTGACACAACACCTAGCCAAACTTGGAAACCAAAAAACACAGTACAATTCCATTTGACTGGCACCTACGTATATTTTCAAGCTACAATTAATTATATTTGTTTTTGTGCGTTTATTAAAAGTGAAAAAAATCCAGCTTTAATAGCATGTCATAACACGAGAGAGAATTCGTGTTATAATTTTCTTACACGTCGCTGCACTTGTAATTGTAATTTTCTCAACTTTGCCTAATTGTAGGCAACAGATAATCATCGTGCAAGTATTATTTAATTATTTAATTAGGCTCGAGGATTTTTATTCGTTAAAAAAAACTTCCATTTGAATCAAACCCTGAGCCATCGATAGCTAATCGTTTATTGATTTAAAAAAAACACGAAAAAAATGGACAATGTTCCATCATCGCAGTGGAAATCTTCCACAACACACAAACAAATCATTAAAAATTCCTCTAAAAAAAATGAAAAGTCACATCTTCTTCACATAGACATGGTTAAAATTATTAAACACTTGAGAGGGTTTTTCGTTGGCTATCGTAATTACGAATCGTAAGTGAACGTGAATATGTGACACTTCGAATCGATACCTTCCGCAAAAAAAAATGTTGATTGTTTCACGCGTGTTTACAAACTGTAAAGAAATCACAAAATTCGTGATTTTTCATTAATTTCACGAAAATAACCTCGTTCGAGATGAATTTTCAAATATATAAATACTCCCCATTGTTTTATTTTCCAGTATAGTTTCAGTTTTTCGTCGATTATTCGAATAGTTTCAGTGGTGTTTCTACTTCTCGTTGTCTTCTCAGTAGGTCTCAAACAAGAACTTCCGATCATGAATTTTTTTACCCTAATCGTATCAGTTTTCGCGTTAGTTGTCGCATGTGGAGCCGAATCTATTTTGGAGAAGTATAAACAGGACTGTGAAAAGGTTGGCGATGTCGAACCTTTACTTAAAAATGATAAACTTGTGACCACACATGTCAAATGTCTTTTGGGTGAGACCAAATGTAGCCCTGATGGAGAAAAAATCAAAGGTGAGTTGGCACATCTGTACTTTAGTATATTTTCACTCGATTTTTTTTGGGGGAGGAGGAGAGATCATTTTTTGTTGACTAATAGGGCATTTAAAGGGTAGGTTTTTAAAAAATCAATTTTTCTATTGCCTTGAATGAAAAATACGAAGATTGAGATTAGTGATTAGGGTCGAAGTATATTTTCAATTTTCCTTGATCAGCGAAGAATCTTCAATACAAATCATCGAACTTTCATTATTTTATTCAATTATTGGAATTTGGTTCAATTTTCGATGATGAACTGAGAAAATGGGGTAATCAAATTCCAGTTTTAGGAAAAATGCAAAAAAGTTTTAATAAAAACTAAGCAGCAGAATAAAAATTTGGCATGCAAAACTTCTTTTCCCGTGCTGTAATCGACCCCTCTCAAATTTACCATTATATTTCTTACAATTAGGGTAGGAGACAGGGGGTCAAATCCAAAAGTAAGTCGATATTCAAATTCTACGCCCTCAAATTAGTCGCGCCATTTCATTTTTTTGACATAATTTACCTAAAATTGGGGGCCAGGCGGGCACTGAAGGGCCAAATTCAAAAAATAACCAAATATTCGAACTCAGGGCTCTTAAATATCTAACAAACGACAGGTCACACGTTATTTTTCATTTTTTTGAATTTTGACCCTAGTAAAGGGGCTGATAGAGGGATTCAGAGGGGTCGGATGAAAAAACCAATTACATATTCGAAATCAGCGCCTTCGAATTAGTAGAAATCGACATGTTACTTTACTTTTTCGATTTTTTAAAAATTTGGTCAAAATTGTGGACCCTTCTGCCCCCCCCCCCAGGGGTCTTTAGATCCCATCCTGAAAAATTGTTCGTTGAAAAATAGATGAAAAGGGCTACTTACAATATTTTTTTCAAATTTTTTAATGGTAGCTTTCATGTATTGAGATCATCGTGAAAGTTCAGCTTTTATCGCCAAAGTTCAACTTTGAGCTTTTCCAAGTGTTATTATCGTTTTTGAATCTCCTATCAATTTTCTCTCAGCTTCCGTAAACAGTTTTACTTCAAATATAACCTATATCGAGATATGAGCCCTCAAAGATCGCAAATGCATAAAAATTACGAGGCCCACCCCCAAGCCCCCTTGAGAGTTGAAAAGGAAATTATCGTGGATTTATGAATAGACCATCCCAAGGGAAATTCGAAAAAAAATTGAGTAAAATCGGAAGACCTGACTTCATTCTAAGCTCGTTTTAGTATGGAATAGCCTAGTATCCAAACCAGAGTTTTTCTATTTCAAAAAAATTCAATTTCAATATTTTCCAATGAAAAATTTCAGACACCTCATTATATTATCGAACAGCTCACTCGAACTACATTATTCCTACCTATTCCATTTTCAATTGAATTATTCGCTAATGATTCTCCACCGCAAATTTTCAAACATTCTTATCAAATTATTAATCAACGATTCATACAATCAACATCTCTGATCCTTATCTATAAATTTTACAGCCGCCATAATCGAAGTGATTCAGAACACCTGTGGTACCTGCAGCGACAAACAAAAAGACTTAGTACGAACAGTGATGCGTTTCATGCTCACCAACAGACCTTCAGACTTCCACAAAATTTTCGAAAAATTCGACCCGGACAACAAATACAAGCCGACGATGATAGAATTTATGAACAAATCATCATAATTAGTGAAGCAAATGACTAATGCACAGTGAACACTTTATTACCAAAGTAATAAAATTTTTTAAAAATATCCCTCCAAATGGTGTTTTTTTTTCTACAAATATTTAGGGCAAGTGAAACGATGCAAGACGTGTAGAAAATCAGGGAATTTTATTTTTTTCGAAGAATAATAAAAACGCCTTCCGTGCTAGAACACCTAATTATCGTGTAGCGAGTAATTTGCCCATACAGAAAAAGAGCAACAATCGAGCACGTTAAATTACAAATTAGAAAAGCGCGCTAATTTCCGTTTTTTTCTCTACCGTTGTTTTACGAGTAAAAATTCAATTCTATGATGAAAAAACAATTACGCACGAGTCTAATGACGATTTTGTCTTTGTTGTAGGTAAATACCTGCGGGTAATGTTTTAGGGGCAATTAAATAAAAATTCGAATTGAATTATCGTCTCCGGTAACGCTATATTTTCATCAATTGATGCATTTTTCATCATCGAAGCTACAGGGTGGTTAAAAAATTCAACAGTTTTGATATTCTTGAACAATTTTCAATGGAGAAAAATACTGATTTAAATCGAAAGATATGAATTATGAAAAAATGGTGCTACAATCGATGAAATAGGACACCAATATGAGTTATCTCAGTTTTTAGGTACTCAAGTTCAAATGAATCATTTTTATGAGTTTTCTTTCTTCGGAGCTGGAAAATTGCAAAACTTTCTGAAAGTTTGAAATCGTCTCGTAACCATTTCCAATCGATTTAGGAGGCTGAAAATGAGGTTTACACCAAATTTCATATTTTTTCGTTGATTATATCAAATTTTTTCAAATTTTTTAAGGCGATTATATAATTTAGAAATTTTAAAAATCCATCAAAATTTGAGAAATGAACTTAAGCACCTGAAATTTTAGATATTGGGCACTTTTGTAATGTGCTTTCGATATATTTCTCTCAATCCTGACAAAACACTCAACGGTTTCAGAGCGGTGACGAAACATTAGTGAAGAGGCTTTATATTCGATTTCAAGGATGAAAATGGAGGGGAGGGGAGATCTGAGGAAGGATTACTTTGTAATCTTACAATTTTTACTAAAACAGCGAAAAATCCTAGAACAATCATTTATTCAAAACACTGTTCAAAATATGAAAATTGTTCTTCAAAAAATATTTCCAGCAAATTTGAAGAAATGAAGAAAAGGCTCACAATTTTATCAGTGGGAAGTGAGTTTTTAATCTATAAAACCTAAAAACAAAATATACCTACCATCAATCGAGGTTAACTAACTACTCGATTCCTCCCCCCTCCCCCCTAAAAAACCCATCATGGTGAGGATTCAAAAAACGGGTATAAGAAAGAAAGATTAAAAAAATCGAAAATTTCCAATTGAAACCAAATTTTTATTGTCCTATTTAAGAGGCCTTTGGGATTTCGACTTTTTTGATTTCATATGTATTTTTCGTAATATTTACTTATTCCCCTCCCCCCCCCAAAAAAAAAACACATTAAATGATTTTTTACAGAAATTGATGACCTTTTCATGCATTTCATGAGTAGTATCCAAAATAATGCTTTTAAATCTAAATGAAAAATTTTTCCAATAAAAGAACATCACTCTTTTAAAAAATTTCCTTCTCAAATCTAAATTTTCCAGCTTAGAAAAATGTATTTTTGCCATTCAGAAATTCCTTCAGCCTCGTGCCTTCAATTTTGTCCATCCATTGTTCAAAATTTTTATGAAATACCAACAGCACGTTCTTCTCTTTCAAAATGAAGAAGGAAGCATAAAATTTCATTTCCTTCATCAAGAATAAGTTTCCAAGAAAATCAGAATATCAAAAATTCATAGAGTAAAAGTCACAAAACATTAATTATTTTTCAGCCCATGCAATCAAAATTTGATTTAAAAATGGAGGATTTTAAAAAACACTTCATTTTTTTAGAGCCAGTTCTTCAGAATTTCTAGATGAAAATAATTCAATATTGCAGTACGTTCTATTTCTTTCATTTTCTGACAAATTTTCAATTCAGGTGCTAATTTAAGAAAATCAACCACAATCAACAAATACAAAACTCAACTCATATTGAAGAAGAGAAACTTGAATCCAAGGGGTCCTGTTTTTTTTTCTTGAAAATTGGCGTATCTTCTAAAATGAATATTTTATCAATAAAAACTTCAAATTTTTCTTTAAAATTTAAAAATGTAGCTACTTTGAAAATAGAAAAAAGTAAGAAATGAGCTTTATGTAGGTACTGGAAAATAATCAAACTATTCTTCTTGAAAAATTTATTTCAAAAATTTATGCGTAACTGGTTGTTTTCAAAAAATCAACCCTTGCCATATTTTTATGGCTATATTTCTTTCAAAATTTGATATTTAACAAGATATTTTTTAAAAATCAAACGCCAAATTGAAATAAAATCGATTGAAAATTGAGGCAAATTCATTTTCTTAGGTAAATAATAAATTTCCCAATAAATTATTCAAGTATTCTTTTTCTAAAAGTAAAACAGCTATCCAGCTCTCCCTCTCTTCACCTAGATACTGAATTATTCAAACCAACTACAAATTCATCAAAACATTTTTAAAAATTCCAAAACTATTCTTCAAACTGTACCCTTCTAAAAAACACCACCAATTCGTTCTAACCACACTCAGCACCAACTTAAGACCCACTGGAAACTCTCGCTTTCAACTTCATCCAATGCACTTTACCAAGAAGGAAAAAAACACTTGTTCGCGTCAAAAAGCGAATTTTACGAACATTGTATATATTTTTAATACCATGTCTCACATGAAAAACTCTTAAGGTTAACTCTACGTAATTGCGGTGTTTATTCGCGGCAAATTTCCGTTTAAAAATTCTATATAACGCGAGGAAAACATTTGACGAAATAATTATTATCGTTCGTGTCGTCGCAGAAGTACCATCAAACAGGATCAAAAATGAATCCAGCATTAGCGAGTGTTTTGTTACTCGGCGTTTTTGTGACCGTTTCGTATGCCGGCGAAGAAGAAGTTAAAACTATTGGTGATTTTTTGAAAAGGTTTTCTCATATAAATATCGAAGAAGTATTGCAAAATGATAGACTGTTCAATGCGTATCATAAATGTTTCCTGGAGCAAGGACCTTGCACGCCGGAGGCGAAAGAAATGAGGAGTAAGTTGAAATTATTATTATTATTGAGCTTTTTTCTTGGAGTATTTTGAATTTTTTTGGATGAAAATTGAATTCAACTTTGGATATCATTGAAAAATTTTCGATTCACCTCCAAACTGGTGGGAAATTCCATAATTTTATTCGTTTTTGAGCAAACAGACTCTCAAATAAGCTTTATGATTTAAAAATATTCATTTAATTAATAAATCATTATTATTTTTTTACAATTTTTTTCAAAGGTTTGTTTTTTGGATTTTCATTGCTTGGAAAATAAAAAAAAAGAAAGAAAAGACCGAAAAAACTTGAAATTTTTAAAATTTGAAAACATTCAAGCAGACTCTAATTACGACTAAAAAAACTTAATCTATCAAAATTGGAAAAATAATCAAATTGAATCTAGACGAAGTAATCATCCCAAACTTTTCCTATTTTTCAATTTTACTTTTCAACTTGAAGAAAACCCGATTTAGAGAAACAATCTTCGCACATATTCCTTCTCTGAAATTGAAGAAAAACTTTCCAATCACACGATACTTTCCCGATAAAAATCTAACCAAAAGTTCATTTTTCCAGATGTAATTCCCAGCTTAGTCAAGACTGCCTGCGACGGTTGCACACCCGAACAGAAGAAAGAATTGAAAAGGCACCTCGACTACGCTAAAAACAACAGAGGCAAAGAATGGGAAGAATTACTGGACAAATACGACCCGAAACGTGAAATTTTGGATAAATTTTTCGCAAGCGTACCTGATAAATAAATACACTTTACTATACTGCATTAAGCATAGATACTCGTGCATTTTTTCTCCTATCATCTATTACTTTATACGTACCTAACTTATTTATAAAATATAATTTATTATTTTTTTGGGGTTAAGTACCGTGTTTTATTTCAAGGTCGCACATGGCTAATAATAATTATGTACTTTCGCACCCAGATTTTTTTTTATCTTTTGCTCATCTTTAGATACGAAAATAGTCCCTTTTTTTTCAACACACCATCAAGGTTCTGTTAGCGTGAAAAATACTAATTACTTTACTGCAAGGTCCTCATTGTGCATCAGAGAATTTCATTAATAGGTGAACTTGTTACACCCATATTATAAATAGAAACAAAAGTCAAAGTGACACTGGGCAATAATAACTGGGGAAGTACTAATTAATAAATACAAAATAATATTTAGTCGTGAGTCGTACCTGCATCTTATCATTAAATCGTTACGACCATTATTTTACGCTCTGTAGCATCGTTCGTTGGTATTTGAAATGTTGTGATTTTTATGGGTTTTTCTAAGAAATCAAAATTTGTCATAGGCATGAGCTTCATATGTAATTTCTTCGAGGTTGCGTAGTTTCACGCGTAAATAAAATAGAAAAATAGGACGAGTAATTTTTTTCAATTAAAAATGAATTGTTCTGATGGCTGATGAATATTTGCTATTTTTATTGGATGCATCTGGATATTTGATGCAATTTTCATAACAAACGAAAATGAGTCAATGATTTGACAAAGAAACGAAATGTTGCGTAAAAAAGAATATGAAAAAAAGTAAGTGAATTATATTTTCAATAAATAAACATTGAACAATTTGCAACTTTCCAAATTCAAAAATCATCAGGCAAAATGAAAGTATTACAAAAATTATCGCAATGCACCTACAACTTGATTTTTTTTTTCTATTAATAATTAATGAATTAAAAAATCTATGCCTGCCTACCTACAAGTTTCGTTCTTTTAAAATTTATATTGACAAATTTGAGAAAATTTTCCAAATAAATATTTTTAGAAACACTTTCGATCGATTTTTTTTGGCTTTTTCACTTATTCTTCATTTTTATCTTTTTAAAGAATTTACACCAAAATTTTCACCGAACTTGAATCATCAGACCGACGTCATTTACTTACATCAAATATACCTATAATGAGAAATTAACAACTTCATCATTCGTGGTAGAAATGTTGCCTAAACAGACATAGAAGGCATAATAAAAGTTTCAATTTTACAGAATTCAAAGGGAAATTAGAAATGTTATAAGAAAATATGGTCAATGGCTGTTGGAAAATTAAAGTAATGTCGATGGAATAAAATAAAAAATCGTAAATTTTAAACATTAATCCCCTAAATTTTTCATTTTTGAAACTTTTTTTTTAAATTAAAAGAAAAAAACGTGAAAAATCAACAAAAAAAGTTGAATGGCTGATTTGAGCTGCTTCGATACTAAAAAAAAAATTCACAAAGTGGAAGAGAAATAAAATTGAATTCACTTGGGAAAAAAAGGGTCGTGATTCAGAATCAGAATGATCAAAAAATAATTCATTGCAAAATGAGTCGAGTGTTCTTCATTGAAAATGACTGCTTGACAAAATATAATTTTCAATAGGTAAGTACCTGACTTTTTAAATGATTTATTGACACATCACAATATTAAAAGCTGAGATTCCGATGAAAAATCAAAGGAAACATGAAAAATAATTTTCCAAAATTTATATTGACTTCAAAACAAAAATAAAAAAATCAACTATTTCAGGAAAATTCATCAAAACAGGAAACCACTGCAAAATATCAACAAAAAAAAATCAAAAAAATTTTCTCAGGCAACACATTGGCAGATCTAGATGATCTGAACAATAACTTCAATTTTTTCTTTCGAAGTTGAAGTAATTTTTCGCGTTCGCCATTTCTTCAAGTTTCTCCCTATCCCCATCTTTTTTACTTCTTGCTTATACTAAGTAACTCTCTCTTTTAAAAAAGAGGCAAAATATGAGATGAATGAAGAAAAGATTAAGTGCAACCAAATTGCATTTTTTTAATAAAAATTGAATTCTAAGGAGTCCAGAAGTAATAGCCAATTACCTACCCTCCCCCCCCCCAAAAAAATATAACTTTGGTTTTCTTACTCCGCACTTATTCTATCTCATTTGCTCTTAAAATTTTGCCATATTGAAAAATGTTCGGAAAAATAAGGTATACAAATAAATTTTTACCGAAATCTACAGGTAATAAAATTTATTCAACTCTCGTTTCTTTGGATCTTTTTTTCTACATTAAAAATTTATTTTTTCTGCTAAAACTTTTCAAGTATTTTACAATTTTGAGAAAATTGTCCATGAAATACATAATATCAATGTACTTAACTATTTTTCATCTAAAATAAAAATGACTGTAAAGGGCAATTTTCCACCTGCGTCTCCCTTCTCCCCCATTAGGGCTATTATGAATTTTATGGGTATAATTATCGTAATTGATAATTTTTTTCAAAAATGGAATAACAGTAGAAAATTGCAAATAAATATTATTTTGTGTAAAAAAAAAAAATACACGAAGACACACCGAAAATGAGATTATTTGGATATTTAAATCCAGCGCAGAAAAATCAATCAGAAATATTAAATCAGGAGTCAAAATTTTCAATTATTTTGATGGTTAGAAATAGCTTTTGAAATATTCTTGCATTTCTATTTCCAAAAAGTTAGGAAGATCATTATTTTTTAAGGTGATAGAAACCACACAAACCGAATAAAAATTTCTAAAATTCGTTACAGAAACTACGAGTAAGAAGTTTCAGAAAATTACTTACTCACTTACGGCACATTTCTAATTTATTCTAACAATGGAAATTCCAAACTCACCTGAAACAAAAAAACAAAATAACTCATTCATAAGTTGACATAGGAGATTTTTTTCTTAAGCTAGGGCTATTTTTTTTTTTTTGAAAAATCATTCAAAGAAAGCAAAAATTGATAAATTTTTCGAACGTTTAGGTAATAAGTCTTCTTTCCTGACAAGAAGGCATCGACAGCGAATCATCGCTGAACTTCAATTTTTCGCTTTACGAGCAGATAAGATAACTTTTTACCTTCAATTTTCAAGATAGATAAACATTCTACCATTTTTATCGATAGATTTGTATACCTAATGCCTTGATTTTCTAATACCACAAGAAAAAATGATACCAATTCTAATTTAAATTTCAACTTCAATGCATGATTTTAATATTTTTATTCCATCAAAATTTTCAGTTCAAATAAATCAGCACTCACAACCTCAATTTTTTCCAAAACTTCGATAATCATCTCGAAATCTGCGACGACTGAAAAAATATAATTCATCAACTCATTTCACTTTTCTTCAGCATGGAAATATGCACCGTAAAAATTTTCCTACTCGTGACAACAGCATTCTTTACCATTCAATACCTTCTAATACTTCAAGGGAATCGCACTAGGTCAATAATCTTGGCAAATATCCAATGCACGAGCACTACAAAGTATAATTTTATTGCATCATTTAAAAAATAATACAATATTGTAATAAATTTTCATCGATCTTTCACTAATAAGTTATACGACCCACTTAATCACACTTCCTTGTCTACAGTAACAAATGTATCGCTTTTTCTCTCATTCGAAGTCACCCACATCATTGGTGATTATGAACTGAGTCACCACTGGTGATAAATACAAATACATCGAAACATTTTTCAAATTCATACACAAATACGCGACAGTATTTGTGAAAGTAGCTTTGTCTAAATGTACACTACCGTCAACAAAATACCGCAAATTTCACTCCAGCATAACTATCCTTACAGGCAGTTAAATCAATCAGCAAAACATTATAGCTAACGATTCAAGTACCTAATTTGCCATCTAAATCACATTATATTTCGCTCGTTAAATTTTTATTAGTACTTCGATCAACCATTCGCGATACGGTCAGTTGGTCAGACCGAAAATCGTCTCGCAGACACGCTTATTCATCCAGACACACGGCGCAAGGTCATTACCAGCCTATCGACAATTTTAAAACATATCTGGTAAAAATTACAACTGAAAAAACTATCAATTTCAAGGTGATCAGTACACAGCAGGGTATTCGTTCAGCTGAAACTATAATAAGAAAACCAGGCTTATAGTTTTTATCGAATAATAGAACTCCCAACAGGAAATTAAAATCCTCCGTTCAATATGATTTTTATACGCAATATTGTCCAGTAGGCAGTTGCATGAGAATTATTCGTGTTGACATTGTAGATATTTAATAGGTATTATGTATACATTTACTTCGTCGAATCGATCCATTGGTATTGGTACGTAGACGTACGAGTATAATTGTAGGTAACTTTAGATAGTGGACAATTCTTCACGCTTGAAAAGGTCATCATTGTATTGGGATGAGAAACTTTAATGGAGTTGGCGTTGGAATGATACTCGCACTTTCGATAGAGGAAATTTATTGATTCACACACCTACTCGTGATTGGGTTATCCTTCGATTACTCATACGCATACCTATATCCGCACTTATAGATTAGATTTTTAGATCTCTTCCGAGAGGATCGAGAGACTCTCTTGATCGTGACACTAATTACTTGAAGTACCCATCAACTTGAGCACTTAAGAATTCATCTACAACGTCACGAATATTGGATGTTAATGAATTTTTTAAAAAATTTAATGGAAGGAAAAACCTTAATGGCAATTCGTAAAATTTTCCCAAGTATCAAAATGTGAATGTAATCAAATAAAAAACCAAATGATTTTAGTTCCAGTTCTCAAAATTTTAAAATTCCAGTTCTCAATATTTTCTAGTTCCAGTTTTTAATTTCAGTTCCAGTTCCAAAATTCCATTTTTTTTTTTTTAATTTTGAGAGATGAAAAAACCCAAAATTTTCTGCAAAAATTGAACTTTGTTGTTTTTCCTTTTCTTTTTGAAATACTTACATTTTTTTTCATTTTTCTTACGAACCTATTCAAGCTCAACACAAAAGATTTTTGGGAAAAAATCTGGGAAATTATCTTTTTTTAAAGAAATTTTACGACTTCTGGTCGTGACGTCCTAATTTAGTGACTTCCTAAGTCCTGAATAATCATCCAATAAAAATTGAAATTTGAAGAATGTGTGCCAGGATGTTTTTAATTGGCTGGAATTTTCAAAATTACAACACATTTTTTCTTTACTCATCACTTTTCTACCTAAATTTTTAAGGTCGTTTTAATCTGAATTATTCTAAAAAATGACTATGCCCTAGGTGAAAAAACTCAACAAACGAAGAAAGTAAAAAAATATGAAAAAAATCGAAATAATTCAACTTATTTTTAAAAACGAAAATTTTAGGGAGTTGGAGGAACCCTAAAATTTTTTTCAAAATTTTTGGTCCATTTTTCGCCGAGTTATGGCATTTTAAAAATTTTGAGCGGCCATTTTGTCTTGAAAGGTCAAAGGTACAATGGAACTTTTTCCCCCAAAAGATGTGCCATTCATTCATAAATATACCACAAAAATTTAAAAAAAAAATCGGAGTGGTGGAACATCGTCAAAAGTAACGTAAGAGAAGATTATTCTAATTTCTAATTGAGTAAAAAATGAAAATATCATTCAAATAAAGAAAAATTGCGATTGGCAAAAAAAATGCTGGAACTGGTAAGTATAAAACTGAAATTCATTTTAGTTGCAGTTGCAGTTTTCAGATTTCAGTTCTCATCATTTCGGTTGCAGTTTTTTAGTTTTAGTTCCAGTTTTTTTCAAATTTCAGTTCCAGTTCCGACTTCCGAGTTCCGATTCCAATTCCAGTTTTCCATCAGTGAAAAAACGACAGACTACATCACTCAATTTGAAATTTTGTGTGGAAACTTGGAAAGGTGGAAAGAGTAGGTGCATGTAAGAAAAATTGTAAAAAGTTTTTTTCAAAGAAATTTAAAGAAAAAAAAAACTGAAGATTTGAGAACCATGTTTCTGAATACCAATTGTAACTCAAAATTTTATCAGAGCCGCAATGTGACAAAGAGGCAAACTTACTAGGACAGTTCTGCAAAACATTCGAGACCCTACAAAATTTCAGACAAAAGCCACATTACAAATAAAGAATACCCACATTCGTAATTATTCTTGAGATAGCTCAGAAATACGTCTTTTTTTGAACACAAGTAGAAACTCAGTCTGATTCATGAGAAAATTTTCGAGAAGTGGACGGACTCACCAAAGATTTCTCTATGACACAGAGAGAGCGAGGGAATATTTAGTGAGTTTCTTCACTTAACAGGGTTGAGGTAAATTTTATATCATTTGCATACAATTCAACCTGCCTGGACTCGAATCAGCGATTAGTTTTCCGTTGAAAAATGCATAACTCGCACAATCGTACAATTTGTGTCGCAAAAAATGGCCAATTTTGAGGGGGAAAAATGTGAAATAGTAATTTTTTATCTTGAGACGAGAACTGACGACCAATTAGGGCTTGAAACCAATTTTCAATACAATTCGAATCTTCTGAATCCAAAATAGTTATTGATTTTCAGATACGAAGTGAAATATCTTCTTTACCGTAGATTTCTGGTAGCGAAACAACAAATTTTCGGTAAAATCGGCTCGAATTTTCGAATTCTCATTTTCTCAATCCAATACTTCGAATCAATTTTGGTACCCATGAAATTATTTTTAGACATACTTTGAACCTCATGAACGGGAATTTTTGATCAGGTTTTTGATTGGAAAAAAAATTCTCTCACAATAAATCTTATTTTTAAAAAATTGACTTTGGTGCTGGTCTATTATTATTTCCATAATTTTTTTTGCCATTTTGAACCATTATGATAAAGTTTTGGCTGCATTATAATTTATATTCAATTTCAAAATTCGAAATAAAAAATTGAACCCTCCCAACCAGAAACCAAAATATCTCTAAAATGAAACCAACGTACACTAAAGTACCCATCATTAAAAAAAATCAACATTATTTTGACACAATTCATCCAAAGCATTCCTCAAGTCACCAATAAGTCTTCGAGGCATCAAACTTAATTCAATTTTCTCCCAGTGAAAAAAATCAACGTCTTCACTGGGGCATTGACTCGAGTACAAATAAATGCATCGCCATCGGTATATCTACATTACCTCTTCGAAAGGCAGCGTTATGTACACGACGGTTTATGAATTTAAGGTCGGCCGAGTAATTATAACTGTCCTACTTCTCATCGCAGACTATTTACACTTTTATTTTCACGAACACGTGCTCGTATGTAAAACACGTATCGCGACAAGACAATCCATCGAGTTTAATTTTCGATACCGTCTCGAAGAAAGCACTTATCCCATACCTACTCGTACAAATGCAAATAGCTTCGTTTCTGTGGGCTTATGGCATAGGCACAGGTAATCAAAACATTAAAAAAATTAAAAATACATTCTCGTCGTCTTTCAACCTACATATTAATACGTTTATCTACGCAACGATATACCCTATCTGTATCTCTCCAGCCACACACCGCAGATAAAATTAATTATAATTATAAATAAAACAATGAGCAGACATCATAAACGCATTTACGCGGTTTCGCCAGCGCATCCATCCTCTCCGAGATATTATGCAAGCATGTGTGAGCAAATGTTAGCATTGTATGGTACTTGGTAAGTTTGCGTATTCGAATGCTCAAGATTGGTACCTAATTGACCATCAACATAGATCAGCAGACCGTACACAGCGGAGACTCGACTGCGACATAAAAAGTTCGCTTTTATGAATGGATGGTAGACGTCTACATATGTCTGCGGAGTCCGATTCGGATCCGGTTCCCCTTGTAAAATGATCACTTTTTTTCGCTACTTCTCGTTGGCAATGAATTGCAAAACTATACATAAGTTCATCCGAGAGTATTGTCAATACGGTACACGAAGTGTATAAAAATCGCCTCGAGATGTACAAAAATATCATTATACTGTCTGGTAACTGAATATAAATTGTAGGGTAGTGTGTTGCGACTATCATGTACAACTATTTTTTTTTTCGTTTTTTAAATAAGTTGGGTAATTAGATAGGTTTATTTGAAGGCAGTTTGTAATTCTATGGGGTTGACCAGTTGACCGTAAAATAAAAAGTATAAAAAATTGTCTCGACTCGAGTTCGTAATTTATAGAAATGAAAATATGTACATCGAATGATTGTGGCGAGGAAACCATTCGAGCTGATTTTTGGGAAAAAGAATGTAGTGTTCCAAAGTCTAGGAATAGAAAGAAAATTTCATTTTCGATCACAAGTCTAATGGATATCGATTTTTTGAAACTGAAAAAGTGAAAATTTAGCCGAAAATTAACTCTTTAGAGGAATCTTCTTTCGAGTACATTGAACGTCGATTTTTTGAAACTAAAATTGACCATCTCCAGTCATTTTGGGATCTTCTGTGAGATTTCGAAATTCACCACTATTTTTGGATTTTTCAAGAAAATGAAAAAGTGAAAATTGACTCTTTAGAGGAATCTTCTTTCGAGTACTTTGAACATTTCCAGTCATTTTGGAATCTTTTGTGAGATTCCGAAATTCATCACTATTTTTGGATTTTTCAAGAAAATGAAAACGTGAACATTTATTCAGTCAGCTGAAAATTGATTCTTTAAAGAAATCTTTTTTCGAGTACTTGGTTCAACAAGAAAATGGTATTTTACAAAAATCAAGTGTCAAACTGGTAAAAAAACAAATGAGGTGTCCTAAATTTTCCACTAGGAGTGATCGTTTTGTAATTTTTTTTTAATGAAGAGAAGGCACAGGTACGAATGACGTGGTAAAAATTTCACACTCGTACTAAACTTTTGCCTCTCCCAACAATTTTGAAAAATTGAAAAAACGAAATAAATTTAGATCTTTTAAAATAAGTACCAACCACTTTTCCCATGTTTTTCCAATACTCGCCAGGGAATTATTCCAATTGAAATAAAATTTTGAGTAAAAAAAAATCGGAAGTAGATACAATATCATCAAAAACCCCAATCCAAAGTTTCAGGAGCTAAAATTTACTTCTCGACTTTCTGGTGAATTTTTGAAATTTCAAAATTATTTCACCGCCTTGCAAAATATGAAAATTTTATCTAAACAATGAAAAGAGTTGAAATTTGGTGGATATTTTATTTTCGATCCCCTAAATTGATTGTAGGTGGTTTCAAGACGTTTCGGGGCCTCCAAAAATTTCTGAAATTTTGTGAATTATCCATATTAATGATTTTGAAGTTGAACTAGCAAAGACGAAATTCGGAAAATAGTGCTTCAATCGTGATTATAGGCGCTGAAGTTCATAAGGACCATTTTATGGACCTTTCTCCATCAAAAATTTTCTGGAGGCTCCGAAACTTCTTGAAAGTACTCCGGACATACTAAGCAGGTACTGGTACAATAAACTTTAACTCTTTTCGTTGTTAGGATAAAATTTTTATTATTTTGAAGGGCGGTGGGATAATTTTGAAATTTCAAACGTCCCCCAAAATTCCAAAAATGAATTTCAACATTTGAAAATTGGGATATAGGGTTCTTTTCCGATGTATGTAATTTCGATAAATTTCTCTCTTGGCTCCAGATTTTACTTCCACCAAGGATACATTTTTTGTAAAAAAAAATCAAAAAAATTGAAAATTTCTTTCTTGTAATGAAGTTACCAAGGATACCTGTTTTAATTCACAAAAACCATTAATGTCGATATTCCACATTTTCCCAGATTTTACGAAAGATTATTTAGGTATTAGGTACCATGCATTTTCCTGCATTTTGAATAAATTGAAAAACATAGTGGGGGGGGGGGTGTCATAGTGAGGGGGGGGGGGTAAGAAAAATTATCTTAATGATTTTGCCGATTTGTAATATTCATAATAACAGTATTCCAGGAAAAAACACTAAAAATTGTCTCGGTTTTTACAAAATATTGAAAAAAATACAAAAAAGTAATATTTTTGAAAAATCCCTCAAAAATTTATGGAATAAATTATGAAGAATGAATTTCAATGGTATTTTTTGAGGTAAGTAAAGACATTAAGTTAGGACGTCAGGACCAGAAGTCGTAAACTTTCTTTAAAAAAAGATAATTTCCCAGGTTTTTCCCCCAAAAATCTTTTGTGTTGAGCTTGAATAGGTATAAGAAAAATAAAAAAAAAATGTAAGTATTTCAAAAAAGAAAAGGAAAAACAACAAAGTTCAATTTTTGTAGAAAATTTTGGGTTTTTTAATCTCTCAAAATTGAAAAAAAATGAATTTTTTCCAAAAAAAATCTCAAATTTTTCTGCATTTTTGTAAATTTTAAGACCGTATGGATGTGAAGTTGAATGGATTACGTTACTTTGAAATCTCATCACAATTTTTTAGCCATCCTTCTCCCCTCAACTTTCAAAAAAAAAGTGTAAAATGATCATCCCTGGTGTCCACCTAACTGTAAAAAATCGATTTTTCGGCTAAACTGTATTCAAAGGCGGCCAGAAAAAATAGCTCGATTTGATTTTTTCACCTTCTAGAGAAATTTCAAAATACTACTGAAAAAATTCTGTTTTTGTTTTCAAAATTATCACAATATTATGTATTCTATTCTTTAAAAAAAGATTTTAAGATTGTGTAAAATTCGTTAAAAATCGTAAAATGACTTGGGCAGCTGAAGTTTCGGTGCAGGAAGAGGGATCTGCCGGTCTCTCATAAACAAATTTCAAATTTCCACCTCCTACCAAGCTTCCATTCTTCTTGACAGAATAACAATGTACCTAACCGAATAAACATGTAAAAATATTCCCATTACCATAATTTTGTGTACATCATGTAACTGTTTTTTTATTTCCTTTCAATACCTTCAAAAACATAAATTTAGACGTCCATAAATTTTCCACGTTCCAGTCTTTCCATAGTCCGATCGAAAAAATAATCCATACCAGACAACATAATCAAACTCAAACGCAATCACACTACGTATTTACTAATAGCTAGGGCTCGTACAGAAACGAATTATTTCCTCGTGAAACTACATACATAAATGTAAATGTACATACCTACATACATTTTGTACCTACATAGGTATATCTCTGGATAAATCAGATTATCATAATTTATCACTACGAGACTGGTAATTGACCGTATACGTGACACCAACGAAAAACTGAAAAAATTTTCCGTTTACGTACGTAATTGTTTTGTTTTCACGAACGATCCGTTAAAAAAGAATTTTTCACCATACAACGGTAATTTTTTCTAGAAAATGGACGATTTTCAAAAACACATTTTTTTCAACGCTTTTTCCTCTCACCAAGGTTAATTTTGTTTCGATCACGAACTATTCAAAATGAAATTGTTTTCGGCTCGTACTTACATTGCAGGTACAGGTACTTTGATTAATAACTAGGTATCAAGTGAAAGATTAATTATTAATTAGACGTTATTATTGTCAGGTGTTAATACGTTGGGCGATGTTTTTGGTCAAATTATACGATGCCTATGGAAATTGTGTTGTGTTTTCGACGTAGACTTGAGGTTACAATGGTTGTGTATCAATATTTCTACGATAACAAATGCTAAAGTATTGTTTCGGTACATAAAAATACATGTACCACACGTAGCGAGAATTTATTTATTGTTATAAAATAGATAGCAGGATAGCACTGTAAAACCTTCCCTCTAAACGTAATACCATTTAAGGCAGGTCTAATTCAATGTACATTTATGTAAGTACATAATAATGTTAAAATTAATATTTTGAAACGCCTCAGGAGACTCAGGACTAAAAATATATTAAAAAAATAGGTATAAAGAAAAACACAAATTCTAAATATGTTCGAAATTTCCCAAATTCTCTAAGGTCTTATTGCATGCGACCAAAATTATCAAAAATTCGCCAAAATCAACGCAAAAAAAACGAGGCTCGAACACTTAATTCAGTCAATTTACTTATTAAAAATGTCAATTAAAATTCATTTTAAAAATCAAAATTTTTTGTCATTTTCTCACGCAACGGTTGACCATTTATGAGATATAGTGCCTCAATAACCTCAAAATCTTCAACATTTTATTTTCTGCTCACTTTTTAATTTCATCAAAAGCAAATATTCTGGTAAAAAAATCTAAGAATGTGTGTGGAGGAAAATCAAAAAATCCTTAAAAAAATATTTTAGGCAAATATTTAGGCAGACATTTTCAAACTCAAGGAATTTTGCCTCTTTTGTTCTCTTCTCGTATGAATAGGCCATTAGCCAATAAATTTAATTAAAAACGGATTTTTAACGTATAGATATCTCATTCGTACCTAAATGTATTCGTATTACAGATACAAACAAGCAAATTACTCGATAACACCGGACAAATTTTTAAAAAAATTTTTTGCAACTACCTACTTCCTTCAGTCAAAACCTATACATGAATTTTTTGAGTTGTTTGCGAACTATTCGTACCAAAAAAGAGAAACTCTTTAATAATAATTGAAGGTTACATTTCCAAACAGGTCTGAGTTGAAAATCTGCAAGAGAAAAGTGGCCCAGGTGTCCAAAAAAAATTGCACTTAAGTTACTTTTCTCGTGTACAGATTTTGGACTTATTCCTGTTTGAAAATTAAATCTTCAATTAGTAGCCATCAAAGAATGTTTCAAGAGTGGTTCGATCTATGTTTCAAGAGTGGTTCGATCTATCATCTGAATTCCAAGTCACTCACCAACAATTCGTCCAAAAAATAATAATAATTTTCCAATCTCTGATTCACTCCAAGAATTCAAAATCAAAATCGTTAGCAAATGATCATTTGAAAACTAAACGAAATGCTCGAAATCCGTGAATTAATATTTTGAAAAACTGACATTAAAAATAAAAATCATTTTTTTCATCAATTATTCAATTTCTAAATTGTTTGTAGAATAATTATTCACAAAAATGGGAAAATTATTCGCGAAGTACTCTGAATATTTTAAAAATTAATTTATTAAACATAAAACTTGGAGTCGTTTGTAAATGATTTGACTGAAAAATGATAGAATTGTATTAAAAGGCCGTAGTTCATTATTCACAAAACAGTTTTAAAAACAGTGGCTTCGGAAACTTTTTTTAGAAGGGTACAAAATGAGTGCAAAGACTCAGTATATCAGAAAGGATTTTCAGGGGTAGGAGAGAAGGAGAGAGAAAAAAAGCTTCTTGTTGATTCATTTTTTAAAGGGAGACAAGTCGAAATCTCTGATTGAAATAATTTAATCTATGAAATTCGAATCGTTCACAAAAATTCATTTCTCAAGTGTTGACAGTTTCATTTTAACTGATTTATTTCTTCGAATCATTCACGAAAAATAGGAATTAATTTTTCATTACCAATTAATATCTATTGGAAATAAAAAATGAAAATTTTTGCTTTTTTCTGGATTTTTTTCTGTCATTCTCATACCATTTTTTCTGCTTCAATTTCAACAACTCAAAAAAACAGCCTTTTTTATCTTTCGATTAAAAATTCAAAGGAGAACAGAACCAATATCAAACATTTTTGCTGCAATTCTAATTGTTTTTTTTAGCCGAAAGACAAATTTTCTCGAAATTGCAACTATTTGACTGATTCATTTGAAAACGAAACATGATATGTGACCCTGCCGTAAAGAAGGGACCTAGTGTAAAAAAAAATCGATGTCTCATTTTTCACGTTTTTGGTCTAAATGACACCAAATCTGGACCGATTTTTTTTACACTAGGTCTCTTCTTTACGGCAGGGTCACATACGTACATATCTACTTCTTATAAAAATTCAAACTCATTTTAATTCAAAATGATTAATTTCATTTTTCGAAACAAAAAACATAAATCGAAGTCATTCTTCCCACAAAAATCAAATACCTACTTACCCGTTTCTAAACATTAATTAAATATGATTCAATATTATTCATCGAAAAATTCTCAATACTTCGCCATGAACCCCAACCACAATTTCCCGGACTAACCATGGAAGAACCTAGCCACACACTTTCGATAAAAATTCATATTCACGAGCTGTCAAATCACTCCATAAAAATCATCGCTCGAATCAAGTAGCCATCATTATCGACAAAATTGAATCCAATCAGCCCAATATTAGTATGTTAATGAACTGAGAAAGTATTCGAATTACAGGAACGGTTAATTTATACCCAATTAGCCTACAGCTGGACACGGGCGTCAGGCGAATATCCTTTTCACAGCAATTTATTCATTGACAAATTAATGAATGGAAAACAAAAATGAAAATTTAATTATCCTCGACGTACACTAAACCCAAATTAAATTCATTTCGTGTCCTGAACACATTTCTCGACGGTGCGTGGTTTATAATTCGATAATTTTTTTTTACTCATTTCAAGTTCAATTTTAGTGCCATGTGAGCGTTACATTGTGTTTGACATCAGTTCGAAGAAGTACGATTGTAAAGAAAAATTTGCCATTACGACCATCACGAGTAAGTTTTTGATCCGTTTGAATATTATTTACATCCAAACACACGTGTCGTTGCCCATAAACCGTCACATTTCCAGTAATTAGATCGTCACTATGATATATTTTTTTACGCATCATTTTTTTTTTCGCTCGAGTCCATTTACACGTCATAAAACGATGGGGAAAAAAACATCAAACCTGCGAATTTTTTCTTCTTTTCAAATATAATAAAAATGAAAACTCGAAGGTCACTGAATAAACATTATTTCACACAACATTGTACAATGTACGAGTATCCATTCGATGCGCAATATTGTTTCATAAATTCGAAAAAATTTTAATGCAAATTTGGAGGAAATGCAAATATAATGACCATTTATTATTGTGTTTTATTTCCTTTTTGTTGAATTAACGTAAATATCGCGCCTTAACACCATGTAAGACGTTACTATTTGAATTTATTTACTGGAATGAGTAATAATTTTTAAAAAGTTACTTAATGTGGATTACAATACAATACGATTCGGCGAGAAAAAAGACGGGTACCTAATTGATATTATGACGAAATTTTATTCTTAATGTTACTGAAAACGAAGTGTAAAATTGTAATGTTTTCAAATGACCTGGAATTTAAAACTAATGAAAAAATTAGGTTTCAGATACATGGGCGGTGATCACGAATCCGAAATTTTTTAAAAAATATATTGAAACATTGTGAATTAGGTAATATGAAGCAATTTTCATTACAAGAATCTCGGAGAAAACAAAAGATGAGAGCAAAAGATGGATATTAACAAAAAATCTAATTTGCTGAATTTTTTCAAAGTTTGAATAACATTTTTTGATTTTTGAAAATAATATATGTAAGGTGCAGTGGGGTAATTGCAAAACTGGGGTAGTTGCAAAATCAGCTGCTGGAGGCCAAGAAAAATAATATTTGACCACACGGTCTTTTTGTACATCAAGGTACCTCTATTTCTTATATTTTCACCCAACAGGAACAAAATTGGTGAGCGCATGTGTTCTCTGGAAGTGGTTTTATCAAAAAGTGTCAAAATAGCTCCAAAGTAAAATTGTAGGCATTTTTTTCAGTATGGTCCAAAACAAATTAAAAAATAGTTTTCCGAATCGATTTCTGCGTGTTAATTATTAGAAGGCATGTAAGTTTAAGGTAGGACCATTGATTTTTTAAAAATTTTATCTCGTAAGCCTTAAATATGCGATTTCGCAATTGCCCCAAAAAACATGTAGTCGGGGCAATTGCAAATTCGAATTTTTTTATAATTTTGCATTTACCCCAATTTTTTTTCAACTTTTAAAAATAAAATATGGTCCGAAATTACAAAAAAAAAAAATATTGGGCCACCAAAGAACATTTATTATAGGCATTAAAGACGTTAAGAGATTTGTATTAGAATTCTCCAACTCGGACAAAACTTGATCAAAAAACGGATATGAACATGTAAACAGATAGTAAATTTTATGTAGATTTCGATTTCTCAATCAGAATTGAAAAAAAATGAACTCCCTCCGAGATAATGTACGACTTTGCATTTACCCCAGGCGGGGTAAACTCAAAACTTAAAATTTCAAAATTTTAAAATTTCATTATCTCACAAAGGTGTGAATGAAACGATACAAAATTTTTTCCACCAACAGAGAACCCCTTGAAGTTCATGTGACAGAAATTTGGGATTGTTTGGTGCCATGGGGTCGCCACAGTGAACTGACAAAGTGGCACTAATCAAAAAGTGGTTTGCAATTACCCCACTGCACCTTACCATGAATAAATAGAATCTGAATGATTTCGTAGAAAATAAAATTTGTACATGGATCAACTTTAGAGAAACTAACCACAAGTAGAGTTCATTTAAAAACTGAGCTAGGGTAAATTTTTAAAAATTGATTAGATTTTTTTCAAGGGATCTAGACTTTCAATTTTTCTCCAAGTTCACGCAATTCTTTTCTTCCGATATTTCACCCCTCCCTCTTCATCATTTTTCTTCCTGCAACTCTGTGCAATTGGTGCAATAGTTCATACTGAAGAATTATATTTTTTTCTGAAAATGGGGCAAAGTTTTTTCAAAAAATCAAACTAAAGAAAAACAAATGATGATTTTTTTTTGAACCCTTCACGAGTCTTTACGAAAGAGGCTCTTGTTTCCTTGTTTCCCGGATACAATACCAACAGCAAATTATTTTTCAATTCAATTTTTAAATAACCAATGGTAAAAATGTTTTGAAGAATAACCATAATGCAAGATTCACCAGCGCTTTCTTTGTGACTTTTCATAAGGTTTATGACTTTCATAGTCTGGTAGAAATGAAATTTTTTGAGAAATTTTATAGACTCTAGTTAATTTTTAAACATTGATTTAATCTGTTTAAAAAATAATCGATATTACAAATGATTAGCTACCAGAACTCAAATTATGAATTTTTTCGAAAGTGACATGATCATTGCCCAAGAATCTGAGACCACAATTTTTGAAAAAAATCATCAGACGTCCTTTTTTTTATTGATTTTGAGGAATTAAATCACCGGAAAAAAAATGGAAGAAAAATGAAGTTTACACTATTTGTGTAAAATGGCCTAAACGACATATTAAAACTGCTACCCCTCAAATAGGTTTTTCACGTTTTTCGACAAAATGAAAACTTTAATCGAAAAATATCAGGTGTGTACTTTTTCTAAACTAAATTTTTTTTGTAGAAATGTTCATTTTTTTTGAAAAATTCTGATTTTTGAGTCATTTTCAATGGGTTGAAAATGACCGTTTTTTCAAAACTAACAATTTCTGTCATTTTATGAAGTTACTTGATCTCTTAGAAAAAAATTCATTAACAAAAAAATTATTATTTCCTACAACAAATTTCCTGTAGAAAATATTCCTCAGTTTTTGCAAAGGAGTGAAGGTGGTACGAGAAAGAGGGCGCAGTAGGGTTTAAAATCATTTGAAACTCTAGTCACTAAAAACCACCACAATCGAAGTTTTTGAAAATTTCAAATGGTTTTCACAGCCAATTTGAACCATTTCAAAAATTATATGTAAAATTACCAATAAGAATCAAAAAGCACAAAAAACCAATTGAGAAAAAAAATGGAAATCATTGATAAACATGAAAAAAAAAAATCAGGTTACTTTTTTTATTATTTTAGTATATTCCCCCTCCCCCTCAGGCAATTTGACTGGATTATAATTATCCAAAATAAATTACTCTTATGAATTCGATCAAAATAAAAAATTTAATTCATTTTTTCAACCCAATCTAATACCACAAATGGAAAAAATAAATAAAAATTACCCATAAATATTGGACCAAAATTTTCTTCTCTTATAGTGGATTCGAACTACCTACAAGCAAAGTCCATAATCCAGCCTTGAAAAATATCTCAAAATTTAAACATTTCATAAGAATAAAAAAAAACCAAACATCTCAGTTTCCCAAAATATCAACGTTAATTCCTCATCAAAACTACAAACACATTTCCAAGTCAAAAAAAACAATCAACAGATTTTCCATAAAACCCCAAAAATCAAAATCAATAAAAAAAAAGGTCATCAGAAAAATTTCCTCTTATGTATTTAAAAATACATATCAGTTTTTCCACAAATCAACGTTAATTTCTCATCAAAATTACAAACACCCTCCCCCCTGCCAACAAACATCAAAGGCTCTGGTGTGGTAAGGGGGTCATTTGGCCTCTGGTCCAACTTTGGAAAAATTCTTGCGCCATTCGATTTGCCATGGTAAAAGATGATTTTAGAGCGCATGAGCGAATTTTTACCTCACCCCGGGGGGGCTGGGGGGCCAAAATACACGATTTTCAAGCCGAAAACTCTTAAAAATTCTATCTCCGCGAGTTTTCAACCGATTTTTTCCAAACTTGGCACAAAGGTAGTGGTACTAGAGGGGAATGCCCTGAAATTTTTTCAGATTTTTTTGACCACTTTAATGACCTTGAATTCGACTTTGAAGATTTCAAATCGCCCTGAGCACAGCTGGGGGCTGTCTGAAAAATTTTTTTAAATTAAAATTTTTCAATGTATTTTACATTTCTGAGAATTTTTTCAGATTTTTTCAGGTGGTGGAAAGTGGTCAAAAGCTCAAAAAACCGCCGTAATTCATCATTTTTAAGGCTTAAAATCAACGTTTTTCTTCAAGTTTTCATTTTTAATAGTTTCCTGCCAAAAATATTATTATTCTATTCACTCTCCGTGTCCCATTTTGACCTTTGTTTGTTCATTTCTCATGACTGTTATCAGTTATGTTCAGAGCAGAAATGAATATCTATGAAAAAAAAGCCCCATCCGAGAATTTTTGGCGTAATTGACTCACAAATAATGTGACAAAAGTAACCCTACCAGTTTTTGAAGTTTGCCTGATTCCCCTGAGATTATCGGCCTTCCTCCCCGCTCAGTGGAGGTTTTTTTTATTATTTGAGGAGATGTATTCCATGATTTCACGTCATAGACGGAATAATCCCTCTCGCTAATCGCTCAAGTACTTAAATTCGCGTTTTTTCCCTCTATGACGTATAATATCGCATTCAACTCGGGGGATGAATGATTTTCGACAATTTTGAGTCATTTCCCTCGTTTCACTCGGGCAAAAATCTCAAAATTTTCAAAAATCACTTTATCCTCCTTGTTGCACAATATACTATTTGACTATTGGTACATTCAACTTTTCTAAATTGAACCCGGACCTCTTTCCTCCTTCTCTCTTTTATTATTATTATTATTATTTTTTTTTTAACTATGGAGGATATTTAAAGTACCTAGGTAGGTTGAATGACACAAAATTCAGAAATTGAAAGTCAACTAATCAGCTATTCCATTTATAAGTAAGTATATACAAAACAAAATCCATACGCCTCAGTTTATCAGAAAATAACGTTAGCGTATAATTAATTAATTGTGCGCCCAGCTGAAATCTTGTACAGAATATTTGACAACGAAATTGAAGATCCAATCATATATGAAGATATTGAAGATGGTGAAGATGATGATTAGATTACAAAAGCATAATTGATTAATTATACGCTAACGTTATTTTCTGATTTTTAGAAATATTTCATAAGTTTTGTGATACACTTATAAAATGAATAGCTGATTAGTTGACTTTCAATTTCTGAATTTTGTGTCATTTAACTTACTTAGGTACTTTAAATATCCTCCATAGTTGAAATTTTGAAAATAATAATAATAAAAGAGAGAACGTAAAATCATGGAATACATCTCCTCAAATAATAAAAAAAACCTCCACTGAGCGGGGAGGAAGGCCGATAATCTCAGGGGAATCAGGCAAACTTCAAAAACTGGTAGGGTTACTTTTGTCACATTATTTGTGAGTCAATTACGCCAAAAATTCTCGGATGGGGCTTTTTTTTCATAGATATTCATTTCTGCTCTGAACATAACTGATAACAGTCATGAGAAATGAACAAACAAAGGTCAAAATGGGACACGGAGAGTGAATAGAATAATAATATTTTTGGCAGGAAACTATTAAAAATGAAAACTTGAAGAAAAACGTTGATTTTAAGCCTTAAAAATGATGAATTACGGCGGTTTTTTGAGCTTTTGACCACTTTCCACCACCTGAAAAAATCTGAAAAAATTCTCAGAAATGTAAAATACATTGAAAAATTTTAATTTAAAAAATTTTCAGACAAGCCCCCAACTGTGCCCCCAGGGCGATTTGAAATCTTCAAAGTCGAATTCAAGGTCATTAAAGTGGTCAAAAAAATCTGAAAAAATTTCAGGGCATTCCCCTCTAGTACCACTACCTTTGTGCCAAGTTTGGAAAAAATCGGTTGAAAACTCGCGGAGATAGAATTTTTAAGAGTTTTCGGCTTGAAAATCGTGTATTTTGGCCCCCCAGCCCCCCAGGGGTGAGGTAAAAATTCGCTCATGCGCTCTAAAATCATCTTTTACCATGGCAAATCGAATGGCACAAGAATTTTTCCAAAGTTGGACCAGAGGCCAAATGACCCCCTTACCACACCAGAGCCTTTTCCACAAAACCCCGATAATCATTTTCGATTTTGAAAAAGTCATCAAAAAAATTTCCTCTCGTAATAAATATACAAAACAAAATCCATACGCCTCAGTTTATCAAAAAATCAACGATAATTTCTCATCCAAATTACAAACACATCCCAAAGTCAAAAAAACAACCATCAAATTTTCCACAAAACCCCAGCAATCAAATTTGGTAAAAAAAAGTTCATCAAAAAAATTTCCTCTTACTTAAAAATACGAAAAAAATTCCATACATATCAGTTTTTCAAAAAATCACCGTCAATTTCTCATCGAAATCCTCCCCTTGCCAACAAACATCAAATTTTCCACGAAACCCCCAACAATCAAATTCGATAAAAAAAGGTCATCAAAAAAATTTCCTCTTATAAAAATTAATTCCATAATTAGCTGAAAAACAAACAGAAAAATGATTAAAATCACCTCAGAAAATACACAAACATCCGGTAATACGATACAAATATCATTCTTCGTCCTCCTCTCACCCTCCCTCCAACAAAAATACTCCACGACGCGTAAAATTCCACGTATCTGTTGCATGCAAATACGATGTCAATAATCGGAAAACTTCCCTCCTCGAAACTCCTTGCAAACCGAACATTTCTATCATTCCAAGCACTCGATGGTCGATCCATGAGAATAAATTTTCATCTGCTTCATCAGCTTAAATTACATCATCTCACACAATTTCATATGCAACCAAATACCTAGCACGTGCAAAATTCTACATATTCTTCGTGGGTAATAAACCATATCGTCGAGTTTATTAACTCACCGGTAGGTCGACGAATAAAAAAAACCTCAGTCTGGTATATTTTAGCTCGATAAAAAATTCAATGTTGAAAAAAAATCATTCTAATATTTTAATTTAATAATTACACAAACACGCGACGACTTGGGCGATGAAAAATCACCCATAGGCATAACTCACCCACTCCATAAAGGGAGCCGGGGTACAAAACTCGAATGAAAAAAAAACCCTAGATGGAAAAATTATCGCATGCGATCCTGTAAAGATTCTTGTAATTAGTTAACGACCTATCCGCAATACTTTTACAATATTCTTAATGACCATTTCCGTTCGTCACGGATTGCGATTACCTTAGGTACGTACCACAATTTACCTATCGTAGGTATTAGCGAATTGGTAGAAGGGAGGACTCACTTGACAACAACATTCGGCCAAAGAGACCAGCGAGCTCATAGATATGTACAAATAGAAAGAAAGAGAGAAAAAATACTTCAAATTGTACGAAATACTGGGTTAACATTGACCGTAGTATCCTTTGAAGCGCGTATTCATTTAATTCTCGAACACCTTCTACGAGTATATCGATTCAGCTGCGAAAATTCCACCGGTTCGTCGGTTCGATTTCGATGCATCCGCGTCCGTTGTGCGAGTATATTTCGTAACGTGTGCATCTTCCATTTATTCGCCTTGAAATGCTCATATTTGGGTCAATTGTCGTAAATTAATCCTGCGTGTTGTTTGTTGTGATTTGGAATATAGAAAAAGAATCAATATGCCTTCTGTGCTCACAACCGTGTTGCCGTCCTTGCTGAGTAGATGGTTAGAGATGCCGCTTTCGGTGCTACTCTGCGTCGTCGATTTATGTTTCTTAACCGTCAACAATGGTAATTCTACTATCGATATAACACGCGCTAGTACGATGACCGATCGATTGGACGCCGTCGATATTGACGAGGTGTTGAAAAATACAAGATTGTTTAATAGTTACGTGAAGTGTGTTCTGGATACTGGACCGTGTACCGCAGAAGGACGAGAAATGAAACGTAAGTTTTCCCATTAAATTTTCCTAAAAGTAGATTACACGTATTAGATATCTTAAGGCAGAAAAAGAAGTCTCGTTTTTAGTTCGATAACCTCAGATCGCGAGAAGATTTCGATGCAAAATTCAAACGAAAATTTTCAATTTTTTTAATCGTTTGCTTAATCGTCGTATTTAGAATGACGTCACATACGTATCTGCATCTCGGTATCTCGTGTATAATTTGATGCCTCGAGTATGGATCATTATAATAATTTCCAAATTGCTGTTCAACGTTTTTAATAATTATAAGCAATTATTCTTCTCAGCCTCTTTCATTCGATACTGGCGAAAATTTTCATCTCAATCTTTTCAACTTCAAAGAATTTCACGTCAAGTTTGAAAATTACACCTGATTGGGTCATGAATCGAAACACTTGGATTTTTTTTATCAAAGGTATCAGCCGATGATAATGGATCCGTTTCAAAGAGATGCTAATTTACCAAAAATGTGCTAAAATTATGATCTCGCCGCATTTACTAGGTCAAACTGTCCATATTGCTCAAATAAAAGTTAGGTATCTACTTTCACATGTTCAACATCTAAGATGACGATGAGCATTGTTTCACAAACTCGCGCGGGTCATTGTCATCGACGAGTCCGTAAAACGTTAACTTTATATAGAAATACACGGATTATGAAAATCGTAGAACTTATTCTGGGAATTATTGTAATTGTGTCTCCTGAGAAGAGAAAGAAGTAATTAAAATGCATATTAAACGATATTGTGATTTTTTTTGAATGAGTATTTTTTTCATATAGGTTTCAAGGACGATGAAAGTACCTATTCGTATTATCTTTTTAAAAGGTGTTACGTCAGATTATTACACATTTTAGATGATTTTCAGAAGTTTAGTTGACGAACTGTCAGCTTAAGGGTTGATGTGGTTTTTTGGAAAATAAATGCAGTGATGATAAATAATGACAGTGGAAAAGAGGAGGGTGAGGGAAAGAGAAGGACAGGAAACGACTTCTGCGATTCATAATTAGAATTTCCAGCCATCATTTCTGAGAAATTAAGAGAAATTGTGGAGTAATTTTGGGCCAATACGCAATTAAGGTAGGGGTGGGATCGAAAGATTAAATTTTTGATTAAAATTCATGAGATAATTTTCAAAAAAATATGAAAATGAGATAATAATGTTTTGAAATTTGAATTTAATTGAAAAAATATCATCAAATTCAGGCATATTTATTCAAAACTTCCAAAAAAAAGTGACTTTCGGACTTCTGGAAATGAAAAAGTGACCCAAAAGTGACCACAAAAGTGACCATTTTTTCTTGAATTTTGATGCTTTAAATGAATCAAAAAAGAAAAATCCCCTCAATCTCAATTTTTTGAAGCTTTTGGCCAAAAATTATTGAGATTTGTCAAAATGAATTCCTTTTGGTTGTCAGATTGATCTAATTTTGGATTGTAATTCAACTTCTGGAATTTTGTTTTTCGTGCGAAGGTCCCTTTTTTCCGGAAGTACCACTCAACAGTACACGTTAGGAGACCTCAAGAGGTATTCTTAAAATCGACTCACATTGACCTCAAAACATCCAATGCCCGAAATCAATTTTATATTTTTTTTTAATATTTGAAATGTATCACAATTTTCAGAACAATTTTCTAAATTGATGAACAGCCATCACACAAAAAGTGTTTGGTGACAGTGGTAACTGGCAAAAAAAGTTGTGAAGTGACGTTTTTTCGGTTCAAATTTTTTTGGAGGGGAAGGGGGTGGTCTACATACACTTTATCTGTGGAATCGAGGACAACTGCTTGAATTTTATACGTAGATAAGAGGTTTCTATGACAGTTGAATAATTTAGTTATATCAGAGAAGAATTTAAGTGAGTATTACGGGGGGGGGGGAGAGAAATCAAGACGGTAAGGGAAACTCTTTCCAGTAATACTTCTTTGAGCTTGAGAGCTGAAAATTTTGCAAAAAATGAAACTTTTGGGGAGGGAGAATTTTCATACTGAGAAAAAAATGTGAGAAAAACTGCATCTGAATAGTTAAATTCGCTATCAGTAGAAAATTTTTAATTTTTCCTCCACAATATTGTCAAATCTGATTCGTTCCTACACATTTCTGAAAATGGGGGAAAAAAATTTCATTTCTTTTTTAGAAATAAGGATCAGCACCATACTTCCGCGAACTCACTAACATGAAATTATTTTTCTCAGCTAAGAAGATCTTTTTTGACTCTTCCAAGGTCATCTCTGGAGCCTTAAAAACGGTATTTGCAATTTTCAAATGAAACAAATTTCATTCGACGAAAATTTTTCGAGAAATTGATGTTTTTCTTGCATATGTACCATTAATTTTCATGATACGCCAATTTTTCAAATTGAATATCGAATAAAGATCATTAAAATTTTCAAGTATTTCAAAAAAAAAGTATACGTGATGAAACCTATAAGGGTTGGAAGCAATCCTTCCCCCTCCCTCGATAGATACATATAGAATTGCAAATTTTTGTTGGGAAAAGATTTGTTTTAGAGACTTTTTGAAGATAGATGCCCTTTTATTTGAGAAAATTCTAGTAGAATTCCAAATCCAAATAGCAAGATTTATAAGATAAAATATTCCTCCCCAACAGAAAAAATTAATCCCTTAAAAATCATAAAAATTGATAATGAAATAACATTTGAAAAGTGGCATTGAAAAGAGACAGAATACTATTATAATTTGTTGATCACATCATCGGCAAATCAGTTCCTTTGCCCCTAACAGTCTTTCAAAATACACACAAAAAACAGTTGGGACGTTCAACAGAACACACTCCGCGATGTTACACTTGTTGAAAATTTTCAAATTATTGCCTTTCCGGTGCTCTCCTTCCTTGAACCTTGATTTCTTATCATTCAATTTTTCAAAATAAAGAAATTGTGAAAAAAAAAATCAAATTACCTATAGCTAACTAAAAAATGTTTGTAACTTTTAAAATACGAGAACTTTTTCAAATTTCCGAAAGGAATATTTTTCTAGTTCAAAAAGATTCGTTTAAAAGGGGGAGGGGGGGTTCGGTGATGGAAAAATTAAAAATAGATTTTAAGGATTTTGTAAAAATACTGAAAAAACATATGTGACCCTGCCGGGAAGAAGGGACTTTGTGTAAAAAAAATCGATGTTTTCATTTTCATGTGTTTGGTGCAGATTTTCAGATTTGGTGTCATTTGGACCAAAAACGTGAAAAATGAGACATAAATTTTTTTCACCAGGTCCCTTCTTTCCGGCAGGGTCACATATAAATGCCAGAAAACAAAAAAGTCGAGAACATGAAGTTTTCCAACTTTTTTATACGTGAATTTGTCATTTTTTTCTCATATTTTCTTGGCACAAGGCACATGAAATAGGTACTATTAAAAATGAAAAAAGTACCTTAAAATTTTGATCATCAGAATAATTAAGGGAGAGAAAGAAAAAAATCATTTTTTTCTACTCCGAATATTTTTTCAGAAAATAAATCCCAAATCGGAAAAAAAGTCAAAACCTACCCGAGGGACTTAATGAAAAAAAAAATCATATCCAACCTAAAAATACCCAAAATGGAAAAAACAATCATCAAAAAATCTCTCCTCCACTCAAAAATCCACCAAATCAATCACGACTTGAAAAATTAAAACAAAGATACCGTAAATTCTTCAATTGTTCAATTCGCTAAATTCGTCAAGAATCTCATTAAAACCTGCCTCGCAAAAATCTCCTTCATTACATACCCAACACCAAACAACGCCGTATCCAGCAATAGAATCACGTATCTAAATTTTTTACCAAATTGACATATTACGTACAACCACTCCGTAAGGAAATCACGATTCAAAATCTAGACAGAAAAATCTTCAGAAATAACCCTCAAAATTACCTTTAATTATACCGCCGAACCCCATCATTATTCGATTGTCACGTCCCAATTTTCATTGTCGTGGCTACGTACGAATTTCAAATATTTAATACGTAAAATTTAGGTACGTAAGTAAATTCACCATACCTAAATATACCTCGTAATAATAACTTCGGAAAATATAATAATACGATCAATTACGTAGAAAAAATTGTACCAAGGAAATGCTATACCTACTTGCATTACAAACACGTGTCAACTCATGTAGATATTTATTCTAATTTTTTGCCCCATCCTCCTTCCTCTTCTTTCCTCAATAATTATTCGCGGTTCACCTCAAACGAATATCACGCAGAAGGAAACCCCATCACTCCCATTAGGTGGATAATTTCGATGAAAAATTGTCTTAACAGCAGCCATAAAATTTTCCACCATCTTTAATTTATCTTCAATTTACAATTTGGGCTGAGTAGACCGAAACAGAAAATAATTGCAAATTGAAGGTTACCCTGGCTAGGTGCTCTTCATCTTCTTCAACATTTTGCCTCGTATCAAACTCCACGTATCGATATCAATTATTGTACACATCGGATTCAGAATCTACTCGTACTCGGGCACAATAATCTCGCTTTTGAAGGTCTCTAAACCTAGACGAATACAAATACTATTGCCATTGCGCTCGTTTGGCAACATCACTTGTTTAAAATTCAATTGCCTTGATAATGTTGCACATTAGGTAAGTACCCGACTCAGCTACTGTGTAAACATTTCCTTCAACAAACCATCCAGAAGGTTCAAAATCGCGTATAAAAAATTACCATAAATTTCGTATTAAAGCGGCATTAACTTTCGGTGTTGGTACAATTTTATGAACCGAAACGTCGATTCGAGTACAAATACGTCGGAGATTCCGTAAATGCAACGGTATTGAGGATTAAAGAGCCGATTAGATGACATTGAGGAAGCCGTGTCGACAATACATAATTTCAATCATCGTGACCAGAATAAAACGCCCGATCAGAGGAGACATTACGTGATTAGGCAATTTGTACATTGAACCGTTGTTGCGTTGCCTGCATTTATTTACTTTATCCACATACGCAATCTTATTAAAAATTTTAATTTTCATATTCATCCGGCTGCTGTTGAAATTATCCATAAATTAATACACCTAATCTTATTATTTTTACAGGAGAAACATTAGAAGTACTCCATACAGGCTGCGCAAATTGCACAGAAAAGACCAAACAACGTATTAAGAAGAGTTTCTTAAGGCTCAAATCCGATCCGAGATTTAGAGAGTCGTACAAAAAGGTCCTCGATAAATACGATCCGGATAAAAAATACATAGCTAATTTGGAGAAATTCCTCACCTAGCATTAAATTCGCCTGTAAATATGTAAATATCGATATTTTTTTACCTTCTCCAAAAAAAAAATCCAGAAACAGTGAACTTGAGGAAAATTCAAGTTTTAGGAAAAAGCTACTAGTTTTCGGATTTTTTTCTCTTTTTTTTTCGATAAGATTCGTGATTTTATTTAAAGCATTTAAATTGTTATTATTTGTTGTGTAGTTTTATTACCTGTTCTTTTTTTTGCTCATTTTTATTACCTATGTGTATACTTTTTTTTTATAAAAAAATTATTATTTACATGACCTAATTATTAGGAAACGCTAGATACGGAAGTCAAATGCGCCGCAAAGGAATAATTATTTTGGAAAAAGATCGCGTTAATTTTTGATATTCTTGTTACGTGCCATAAAATTATATCGTGTGAAATTTTACTTCCATAATGAAAGCGATTGAAAAACTTCCTAGTTGGGCAGGAATTGATTAAAGGCGAGATGTACACGAGAATTGACCTTATTTGTAGGCTACGAAAATTATCAGGGTGAAAAAAATTTTGGTCGAAGTTTTAATTTAATTTCAGCAATCAAGATATTTCAAGCTTTGGTATTTTCTAGCAAATTAGATGGTACAAAGCTCGAAAAAATCAAACATGTAACAAATTAAAGAGAAAATATTAAGTACAAAAAAGTCTATAAGAAAAGTTACAGGTAAAATTTTCCCATCTTCAATCAATATCAAAGGAAGGAAACCAAAAAAGAAGAAGTAGGAGGCAAGTAGGTTCAAGTCAAAATTTTGGAAGAAATGACTTTTTGGTAGAGCAAGAAGGAAGTTCTGTTTTGAGTGAAGAAAAATTAAGACAAATTTCTCAAAGTTGAAAAAATTGTAAAACTTTGATCAAAAATTTTAGATTTTCTACTCCAAACTCAAGCTACATATTTCTTTGGGCAAAAGTAAAGTTTTGTTACGGAGAGAAAAAAATTGAGAAATTAGTTTAAAAAATCAAAAACATATCTCACTTGGAAATTTTAGGTTTTCTACCCCCTCCCTCCCCTTCTCCCCACAACCGCTATTTCATGGAAGGTTGAAAATGTTTGATTTTAGGAGGCATTTTTACCAAAAAAAAAACAACAAGAATAATCTTTTTTCATTTTTGCGTCCCCTAAAAAATTTTGAAGGTAGAATTTTTTTGGAGAAAAAGAAATTAACAAAAATTTCACTGAATTGAAAAAACTGAAAGAAACTCAGATAGGTCGAAATTATTAAAGTTTTTGTTTCCCTAGTTAAATAAGTATTTTACGCAAGGGTAGAATCTTTGATTAGAATGAGAAAAAAATGAAACAAAATATTTTTCTTCCCCCTCTCCTTCTTTTCCCTAAAATCATTATTTCATTGAAGATCGAACAATTTCGATTTTAGAAAATATTTTTACGTGAAAAAAAATACAAGAATAATCAAAAATCTTCAATTTGTTCATCCTTCCCTCTCCCAAAAAAATGATGTAGAAAGGAAATTAACAAAAATTTCATTGAACTGAAAAAACTAAAGAAACCACATTTTGAGAGAAATCTCTAAACTTAAAAAGACCAAGAAAACAACCTCAGTCGAAAATTTTTAATCACTATCCCCCCCCCCCACCAATAATTTCTTGGAATAACAAAATGAAAAAAATTACAAAAATTCATCGAGTTGAAAAATTGAGAGAAACACCACTTCAATTTTAATTTTTCAATTTTTTTGTTATCCCCCCTCCCCTCACTGGCTATAATTCTTTTAAGCAATGATGAAAATTTTGTGTCAAGTAAAAAAAAAAAACTTAAGTAATCTGAAAAATTGAAAAAAACTATTTCAGTGAAAGAATTCTGATGCTTTCTGTTCGCTTAATAACTTTTTGGAATGAAAAACTTTCGTTTTTGAGTGAAAAAAAAAATTGTATACCCAAAATAATTTCTTCAGGTTACAAAAAAATTGTAAAAATTGCAATCCAAAATTTCAGATTTTTCTGCCTCCTCCCATAATTTTTTTTAGAGGATATCAACTTTTGGTTCGAGCAAAACAATATAAAAATTTTCAAAGCAGGAAAACTCAAAAGAAACGACCTCAATCGAAAATTTTCTATCAATCAAAATTTCAGTTTCAATTCTTCATGTTTATATGATTCAACTGAACAGTTCATAGTTATCCCATTTTCAACATATTTGATACAAAAATCTTCAGAAAACATCTGAAACAATTTTCCAACTGACATTCCAATCCTCGAATAATACACTAACTCATTACATCTAATTCAATTACATCTACCCACTCATTAATTTCTAGACCTGACTTGGCAAAGTTTTGGAAAAACACTCGACCTCAAATTTCCCATCTCAAAAATAGAATTAATATTACATTATACACCTAATTTTAATTTCCAGTACCTAAGTTCTCCATTCAACAAAAAATACTCACCTTATTACATAACAATTCTACAACTTGTAGAGATCTTCAAATAAGTACACTAATTACTAACTTTACTTCAATGGCAAAAATAATAACAGTCGACGATTGTCAAAAAAAGAAAAAAAATTTACACGTTAATCCGAGATCCCGAAATGACATTAAATTTTTGAGTTTTTTCTTTCTGACGATAATTAAGACTCGGGTATTCATTGTTTTGCCATTTTTTTTTTTAGTCTTAGGTAGCCGAATTATTTTAGGGTAATTATTCATAGGAATTCGTTTTTAATGATAGGTAAAGTACTAAGTACTATTTTTAATGCGTAAATCAAGCGTTAATTCAATCAAAAGCACGGTTTTTCTATTATCTTAAGCTACCTACATCAAATCGAAGATGAAAATTGAAATTTTTTCATCGTCAGATTTGTCCATGATGTTAATGTAGTTTTATTCCTATACGAACGAAATTATATTATAATTACTCTAAAAATGTACAAAAAGTATCTGGAACGTTCTCTAGAATAAGGTAGCTGATAAGTATTTAATTTTTTTCAAATTTCGAGTGTAACTTCGTTAAAATAAATATTTCCCAACGGCGTTTGTTTAATATGTGTAATTAGTAATTACCATAATTGCGATATAGGGACCTACGTATGTAAATAAGGAAAACCAATTTTCATCATATGCTTTGATCAAATGCATTAAATCAATTGGCCAATTTGATTATTATAATCAGATCTTGATCGACAACTTTTACGTATGTACATCGGTTCAACGTTCGATATTCGCTAAAAGCTATGTCGACATATTTTTACACACAACGGTAAATTCACAATGGCAATTTTCATTTTACAAAATGCGAATGAAAAATATGATGCTTGATTCGAATAACATTCATGGGGCAACATTATAACTTGACAATGGCATTAATATCAGTCCACCAGAAATATTTGCAAAAAAAATTGACCCATTCAATGAAAAATACCGTTAAGCGATGACGTTAAAATACAGAAAAAAAATCATAGGTAGTATGATGAAAAATCAAAGATGTAATTATTATGTTTCTTGACTTAAATAAAATTCTTTTTTACGTAGAAGGTCATAGAACATCGTAATACACTATAATGTGTTTAAAATGCGTAAAATATACAAAATAATAATTACATTTGCGTGACTCGGAAGGGATGTAATTGAGAATGTTTGACAAATTTAACGCAGTTTTTCGGAAATAATCGACAAGAAAAATACTTTGGTATTAGAAGTAAACATTATGAAATTGAATAATTTGTAAAAATCAAATAGGAGAAAAAAAGAAACATTCGAGAAATCATGCACCCATAAAAGTACCATTAAAATAGAGTTCGAAATAACATTGTAAAATTTTAATAAAATTGATTTCAAATGTTAATAATCATTGAAAAATGCAGTAAAAATAACGAAAATATAACAAAAATTGGGCAAACTTCTTAAAAATTCTTTCAGAACCATAAAAATGGGAGGGGGGGTAGAACGCTAAAATAATTTAACATGTAGTAGTAATAAAAATCAAAAAATTTTGTGAAAAAACTACAAAAAATGCCTGAAAGTTACGGTCAATTTCATAAAATTCATTCAAAAAGTTATAAATAAAAGTAAAGTTCAAAAACAGTAAAAAAGACAACCACAAAAATTGGCAACGCTTCACAAACATGAATGAAAAAATCACTATAATCGTTGGATAACGATCAACTTTCAAAATAATTTTATTAAATTAGCTGAAAAAAAATGCAAAATTTCTCAAAAAAAAAAAACACAAAAATTGGACGAATTTAAAAAAGGAGTTTGAAAATTTCTAAAATTTGGTTTCAAAAGAGTCGTTGAAATGTTTTTAAATTTGAAAAAAATCACAATTATTAAAAATTTTAAGAAAATTATTCAAAATATCAAAAAATATATACCACTAAGTAATTAAAAAATTTAAAACCGGTTCAGCGGTTCAAAAACAGCTTTCAAAATATCCAAAAAAACATCCATTTAAAAAAATTTGAAACTGGTTCAGCTGTTCGGCACTAATTTTCAAAAAACCCAGAAATTCATTTTCAAAACAATTTTGAAACTGGTTCAGGCTTTTGAAACCACTATGAAAATAATTGAAAATTGTTGTGAAAATGAATAAAAAATTGGTCGAAATTATGCAAAAATCTGGTCTCGCTAAGTCAATAAAAATCATCACGAATTTCATAAAATTACTTCTAAAACTTTTACAAAATTGAAGAAAATTGGATGAAAATTATTGAAAATTTTATAGACTCTTGAAAAAAAAATCACTGAAAATTATTAAAAATAATACGAAACATCATGAAGACGAGTGAAAATTTGGTAAAAACTTACTCGCTACTTTTTTATTAGAAATTTCAACACTTTCGTTCACATAAATGATATTTACATTACTTTGACAACTACTTATTCATTCATTTTCCAGACATTACTAAAAAGATTAATCATTTTGATCTATTTTTTGTGACTCTAGAACATGATTTTAGAACATTTTTCCATGCTTCAACACTGTTTTCATATTTTTCGATATTTTTCACGATTTTTAGGATTTAAATTTTTCATACAACTTGTACCAAATTCATACCAGAAATATATTTATGAATTTTTTGAAAAAAATTCACAAAAATTATTAAAAGTTTTCTTAAAATTTTGTACAATTTTATAAATACTTTAATTATTATAATAATTTCAAAGACTTTTTTGAAATTTTACATAAGTTTCCAGCAATAAAAAATTTTCCAAGTTTTTCATCAAAGAAGTTTTTATAAAAATTAATCTCTCTACATTTTCTTAAAAAAATGATGAACATTTCAACTCAGTTTCTTACTACAGAGTAGTTATTGACGTAATTGGCTACCTACTTCCTTCGAATAGTAAAAAATCTCGAATTGAGAACTTTTTAGACATCAAAGTGTAAGACCAGTTCAGAATTTCTATTTTTCTTTTTTTTTCCTAATGACATCTCCAAATACTTCAATTAAGTTCCATAAACGTAAATTCCAAACATCAAAAACAAAAATTAACATACAAAAATGTATTTTTTTTTTAAATTTTCAACGCCAACGTTATCATCAATACCATTCCATTCTAGAAAATAATATCCGGCCAATTTTGAACTGACGTCACCTATTCAATCACGAAATTGAAAAAAATATACATTTTACGTCAATCGCCCACATCTATCGTTTTTAATTAATTTTTTCTATTTTCTAAACAACGTTTAACACTTCTGCAAGGTATATGCTGTAGACAGGTTTTAATTATCCCTAGGTATTTGAAAGGATTCTAACTCGATGAATATAGTGCGTCATGCGAGAAGAATTTAAATAATTAACACGAAGCATTGTTTGTCTAGAAATCCAATACAACAATTTCCACAATTAATAATTGGTATCGAATTTTTATAGGAGTTAAAGACTGAAATATAGGGATTTGATTTGATGCGATTATAAAATTTATGATTCAGTGTCAAGGTCGTAACTCGAAATATGTACAATAGATACGTATCCTCAACACAAACCAAAAATTAGAAATTTTTCACAAACGCGTAAAAATTGTAAATTTTTTGGCATGAAATTTGTGTTTCGACGCTGTCAACTCGAATATCATCACACTTTGAAATTTTTTCACTATGTTCCGAAATGTTGAATAAAACTACACGAGACATGTGCGCGATTCTTTCGCCCTACTGACTGTTACGAATTAGTCACATGAACTTGAAACAAAAATTGCCAAAAAAATACATCGATGCACCAAGTTTCATACTTCAACCGCCAACGAAATTTACACTGTTTCAAATTATGGTTCAGTCGGTTAAAAAATTTTCATCCTCTTAAACGAAACGAAATGAACTTCGGCCAGATTTTAATTTTTGGTTTATATTGTACGAACTACTTATTCTTAGTGGTGAACCCGGAGCGTTGCTTGGACCAACCGTTTGAAATATTTGAATTAGATACTCAGGAAAATACCCAGCAAGGTAACAAGGAAGGCTCTCAGGAAGGAACCAATGAAGGCGCTGAGGAAGGTACTCGGGAAGGCACCCAAGAAAATACCGAGCAAGGTACCCAAAAAGACACCATGGAAGACCGCCACAAAAAAATGACTTTGAGATACGAAAGCGAATATGGAATACGTAACGCTGGTAAGTATTTTTCATCCACACACATACTTGAAATCCGATAATAAGAATACAAAATTAAAATAAATTTCAGTGAAAAATATTTTCTATTGGGGAAATAACACATTCAAAATTTCTGACACGGCCAAAAAAAATCTCTGCTCGTGTGCTATTTACAGAGTTAATCAAAAAATTAAGAATCACATGGATAGACAACCACGTCAAATAGCAGAGGCTTTGGACCAAATACGACTAAAAACATATTGCACAAAGATTCGTATCAGCGATAGACCCCCTTGGACTCGGGATTACTGTGCTCCGATGATGATCTGTTCTTCTATACTCTTTCCACGGTAAGAATAGCATGACGTCAGATAGGTCAAACCAACCGTTCTGCAAAATTCACAATATTGTGCAGATCGGTTGGTCTGACCTATCTGACGTCATGCTATTCTTACCGTGGAAAGAGTATAATGGAGATATAGTTGGTATTTTAAAAGGATATATGAAGAAATCGTTCTGGGAACCAAAGTACGATCTTTACTTGAGCCATGTTACAGAAAATGGTGAAAAAGGAGATTTTTATGGAATTATTCCGGACGTAGATGTCAAGTGAAGCAATTTTATTTTACAATGAGCGAGAGAAACTGCGCTATTTGCTCTTTGTAAACAAAATCGTAAATAATAAACCTACATACATGGAAAAAATTTCGTACGATTTTAGTTCAAATACCTACAAATTTTTCTAGATGGATAGAGGGATTGTAGTAGAGAATAGATCATAAAAAATGAATATTGGCTTAAAGCTGGACAATCTGTGCAAGAAAAAATTAGTTTCTTTTTTCTTTTCCAAAAGCAGTCAAGTTTGGGGGAAAATTGGGGGGGGGTGGTCTAAAAGAATAATTTGATCTTTTTTTTCAAATTTTCTTTAAAACTGGTTTAATTTCAATTTTTTTTTTTTTTTTTTATAAAGAATAATTTGATCTTTTTTTCAAATTTTCTTTAAAACTGGTTTGATTTTTATTTTTCATTTTTTTTTTTTTAAAAAAAGTCACAAGTTTTTTCTCTAGGCGATGGAAAGGTTTAGAATTTGAAGCAAGTAATACAGAGAAATTTCAGCCAATCAGACATTTTTGATCGAAAATCTGTCCAAAATGTTTCGAACACTATTCAAAAAATTTTAATATTATGAAAATTACAATTAATACTCGAAAAAAAACTACGTCGAAAAATTTCCCCCATTCTTTTTATCAACTCGCCAATAAAAATACTTTTTTACTCATCTCAAAAAAATTTACGTACCTCGTACGAAAAAATTTTCCAATGAAATCGTTCATTGACCCGCCATTAATGGCGTTTCTTATCTGCGATATTCATTACCAAAAGGTCACCTTCCATCAAACTTGCCTCTAATGAGATACAATTATAGATAAGACAGGTACAAGTATTTTATTGCGTATGATTTCGATCATAAAAATTTGCACGTCGAAAAAATGGATTTCAGAACAGTTCGCGAAAATTATACGTATTTGAACGGAATTTCATTACTACGTCCTATACAATAAACCGTATTATTACTATGTCCGCAGATCAAAGCATTTAATAAACAGGACATAGACATTAGACAAGCCGATGATGTCCGGTTTCATAAATGAGATTCGATCCAAAGAACGTAGTTAGCAAACTTTATCTCAGGCTATTTTATCCCCTAAATTGCATAGAAACATGTGTTATGTATCCATCTATAGTGCATGCTATCTAGTCTCAAGTATTATTATTGTGATTTTTGAGGGCATTGTTCTCAGTTGCGCTCGTCTTGATAAATATTAATAGATCAAGATTGGAGTTCAACGACGATGTTTACAAACAAAATGTTTGTACATATGTAATTATTACTTATTCGCATGTACAAGATATAATCTGTGAATTGAATGGAACTTTTTTGTGGATATTGAATAATTTTCCATTCTATCGAGATTGAACCATTCGAGAATCTATATTTCATTAGATTCGTCGTTACTGAAAAAATTTACAATAGGCACCATGTTTTCGCATGAAATGGACAAAATGTAACATCGTTATCAGAAAACAATGATCTTGGATAAAGGTGAATATGGTTATGAAACATATGGAATTGATCAAACCGAAGAATAACTTCTCCTTAAAATGTCATTCTGGCAACTTATTCAACGTGCCGAGTAAAAAGAAATGACGAATTTATTGTTTGAAGGCGTTTATGCTTCAGGCAAACTACAAATACCAGAATTATCAAAATTACTTACATTAGCAAATACGAAAATCTGAGTGCGAGTAAAAAATTTCATTATCTTTTTCTTTATATTTCCAGGTCAATCCCCCCCTCCCCCCCAAAAAAGAAAATAAATCTAGAGTAAAAAATTGAAATTCTATATCTGCCAAATTCTAAGTAATGTGGTCTGGTTTCAATTGCATTTCTATGAAAAATAAAAATAATTCCTTTTTTTTCGCAAATTCATTGATTAACCCATTTTTGGAAATTCAAATTTGTTTACTTTTGTAACACAGTTTTTTTTTTCCTAAACAGAAACAGATTTACTCTAACCATACGCGCACCCAAGGGGGACTCAGAGGGCTCAAGCCCACCCCTCTCCTCAAGTTCGGAAAACAGATTTTTTCCTTACAAAAATATTTAAAAAGTGAATCTTTTTGAGTTTCAAACAGTATTTTTTCCAAAAATCTTCGCTCAGGCAGTGTTTTAATCATTTTATTTTAAAAGTTGAAAATTTTCGATCAATTTTTCAATAAAAAAAAAATCACCGTTTTTTCAATAAATTCTCAGTTTGTTAGAAATAATTGTAGATTTTTGACTGAAAAATCTGCAAAAAAATTACTAATTTGAAATTTGACCCTTCGTCCCCATATTTTTCTCATATTTTCAGCCCCTCCCTTAATCAATTTCTGGGTGCACCTATGATTATGACTGTAAAATTCACACATGGATCATTTTTCAAGAAGCAAACCACAAGTAAAAGCGATGGAAAATTTGATAGGTCATATTTTTTACTCTCAATGAGCGTTATTGCCGAACACTGGAATCTGGAAATATGAATTTGAAAGATTTTTTTCCCGAAAAATTCCGTCAGATTTATTGAAATATTTCATCATGTTTTATGTATTTGTGCCGAAGTCTATATTTTTCCAAAGGAAGTTTTGCAACTTTTCCCCCCGGAATATCTGATCTGTCTGATTTTTAAACCTGATCAAATTTTAATAGAAATTTCTGATCAAGTCGAGTTTTTGTACAGAGTTCTTACTTCATAACATTTTTTCAGAACAGAAAATAAAAATTGTTGCAATTTTTTTGAATTTTTTTTGCCATTTTTGTACCATTTTTTTCTTGCTTCAAGTTTGCCTAAAAAAAGAACCCCTCTTTTTCATCCTTCGATTCAATCAATAATCCAAAGAATAGAACAATTATTGAAATTCTTTACTTATTTCAGAGTAAATTCAATAAAATTCATGCCATTTTTCGGTTTTCTGGCAACTAGAATTAAATTTTTTCTCAATTTCTGTTTTTTTTTTTTTTTTTTTTATTACCTAGTTGATAGACACATCATAGCGAGACCTTTTCACGAAGATTTTTCCGTCTTCATCACATTCATTCATTTTTTCCTTTCTTTTTTTAATTAATAATTCTAAGAACCAAGAAAGCTTCTAAATCCTAAAAAATCGTTCTTCTTTCGAATTATTTCATTTTTTAAATTCCGTAAACGATGCAGATATTTTGATTCTTGGAAGTCTATTTAGAGCTAAGACAATTTTTTTCTTTAAATTCGAGGCACCTCTTTTCACTACCCCAATCATCTTATTTCCTCGAGACTCAGAATAGTTTTTCGCAAGATCTATTTAGGAGGCGACGTTTTTCAAGATAATAAATAATATCAATGCAAAATTACTCACTCATTTACCTATGCTTTTTACTCCAACGAGAAGAAATCATTACTCACCTGAAACAAAAAAAAATTTTCATTAGTTGATACATTGACATTTTTCTCTATTAAGTAGGTCAAGGCGAACATTTTTCAAAAAATCATGTCAAAAAAGAAAAAAATGGAATACTTTTTAAATACTTGGTGAATTCTTGTGGGTGTAGTAGATAATAGATATGTACCACCCTTTTTCCATCTGGATAAACGGTCAGACTGTTTTTACCACAAATGAGTGATTTATTTCAAGTTCTAAAATTACGGTATCAAAAACCATATTTTTTTTTTTTGGAGAATGATGAACAGGTGTGCTACAGAACTTCTCATAAAATTCATGACTTTCATGGCTACTTTTTAGAAATTATTTATATTTAATTTTTAAAAAATGTTAGATCAAAATTAAATTGTAGTAATATGCCGTTTTTTATGTATGGCAAAGACGCAGACGTTCTTTACCAGTCTGTTGTAGGGGAGCAGGATAAAGAGGCTGTTTACGAGTTCTAAAGGTGGTCAATAAAAATGCAAAGGCTCATCGGCAGCCTGAAATCAAGTTGGTTACATTTTATTTACAGTACATACAAGTACATATTACACGGTAAAACAACTGATTCAAAATAAGAACACAGTTTTTATTTACGATAAAAATAAAAATGAGCTCATAAAAAAGCAATAATTTTTATTAATATTTACAAATCATCAACTAATTAATACAATCACACCACATAATGACTTATCAAAGTACGTCTACGTACTACCTAGGCACCATCACATTAGTGCAAAAAAATAAAATCAATGATTGGGAATACTGAAAATACAATTTTTTTTATTTTTTTTTATTACGTACTTACCTACTGCAAATGAAAATCAGTGATGAAGCATGTGAAAAGGGATGAAAATGATATTGGAACCAATAAGATGAATCATAAATCGCACTGCAGAAAAAATAACTTATGATTACCTAATTTTGAAGTGGTTTAGCTTGTTGAGTTTGCACGTGTTGACCTTGCGAAATTGTAGGGGCATTTTGACCGTACTGTTGTCCACTTTCGTTGGATTGCTGGTGTTGTTGCTGGAGTTTGTTGAGGAAGGTTTTCATGAGTTCACCTTTTGGGTCGAATCTGGCGGTTACCTGCTGTAAAATTTCTGGTTGACGTTCTTTCAAGAAGATCATCATTTTTTCGATGATTTTTTTGTGCATTTCGGAGCATTTTTCGCAGCCTTTTTGCACAGCTTCGGGCAAGAGTTCTGGAAAATAGATATTGGGTTAATTTTTTGGGAGTGCACGGATGGAAAAAGATAAAAAGAATTATTAGAAATCATTTTTGGTATTGAGGTGTTTTGTAAGTTGCCTATTTTATTTACACGGGAATATTGCACGTACACATTAATTCCCTAAATTAATAGCTGACCTCTTCTTTGCTCTCAGCACAGGTTTTTTTTTTTTTTGGAGAATTTATGTATTTACGTAGGAAGATCATCAATTGAATTTTTTCAAATGGGAGTCTCTAAGTGGGGGGAGGGGGTTGAAAAATTGTTATCACTTAGAAGATTTGAGAAAATATTAAGCAAAATTGAAAATTGAATCATCACCATAAAAATTGAAGATGATACAAATAAAAATCGTTTAAAATCACAAAAAACGATAAAAATACATTTAGAATTTTTTTTGATTTTTTTCTAGTTCAAAAATATAGGTATTAATTTCAATTTCATTAACGAATTTTTATGCGATTATTAAAACTGAATATTTGCAACAACATCCTAGCCCAGCAAATATTTTTAAAATGAAATTCTTTTAATTTTCATGTACTAACATCATCTAAATAAAATCTTTAAATAATGAAGTATTGACATAAATTTAGCTTTTTTCAATTTTCTTTTCTTTTTTTAATGTCAAAATTTTTAATCACTTTGATTTAAAACTTGAATAAGAATGCTGATGAAGTTTCGTTTGAAAATCCATTTTCATTATTTGATTTCAAAAGTAAAAAAGCAATATTCTATTTTTTTTTTTTTGGTCGTAAGTTTTCGATGTGGATCAGATTTTAGAAGTTTAAAACATTCAAATCTGAATTCCTCTGAAATTATCATCAAAATTCGAACAAATATTGATTTCGATACAAAAATTTCAACAATTTTTCTTAATTGATTTTTTGATTTTTTTTTTTATAAATTCATAAACAGTAATTTGTTATAATATCAAAATACTTTTTTTTACAACTTCTAAAATCAAATTTTATAATGTTCATTCTGAATCATTTTTTTTTAGATTTTTGATTTTTTCTAAATTTCAAACTACACAAAAAATTATTTCAAGCAATTCAACAATAGAAAAAATTGATAAAGTAAAAAATCCATCCAGACTTACTTTTCACATCAGCAGCTTCTCCAGTGCAAGGTCCTTTATCTAACAAGCATTTAATATAAACATCCCTAATTTTCTCATTTCGTATCATTTCGCTAGTCTGCTGATCCACCTGCTTGGAATTTTCTTCGCTGGAATTAGCCGGCGTTGTGCTGGTGCATAAAATTTGCGAAACTAAAGATAAAAATAGCGCGAGAAACGACACGAATTGATTCATCGTTATGGTATTTTCAACACTAATACACCACGTATGTAGATAACGTAAAAAAATCCGCACTAAATATCGAAGCTTATGTATCGGTGTAAAAAATGCTCAACTATTGATTGAAATAATCAGGTTAAGAATGTTTATATGCTATTCGGGTAACCTTCGATTCCAATTGATATGACTTTGTGGCGGGTTCATTGGAATAAAATATTATTATAAATAACCTCAGAGATCGTTTTGCAGTCTCAATTAAGGGGAAAATTGGTTTTCACGCTTTCCATTTTCCGCTACGTTTCATTAATTTCGTTGATAAACGGACCGTTTTTATGATTCATTTATGCTCAGTCTAGTGTAATGGGTGTGCTAAAATGTGCAGTTTTTTCCTGGTTATTGGGTGTCGGAATGCTCGATTGGAGGATTTCAAGATGAGTCGAGATGGAATGATTGATGGGTAAGTTTTGAATGAGTTTGTATGGATAATTTAATTTGTATAAGATGTTGATCTTATGCATGAAAAAAATTTAAAAGAGATTACGTATGGGAATCTTGTTTTTATTTTTTTAATAACGTTTTTGTGCATAAAATATACTCGAACGTTAGTTTGGTTGCAATGATTTAATATTTGTAGGAGGAGCATTTTATGTACTTATAATTATTTTTTTCGTTTTTGTTTTTTTTTTACAAATATTTATTTTTTGTGATAGATTAATTTATTTGAATATTTAGTGATGGTTTATGGATCATTTTGTGATAATGTAACAACTTTTTGAATTTGAGTCTCCTTCAAATTTCACTAAAAAGTTTTTATGAGCTTCTCCCATCCCGAGGTGTAGAGAACCAATGGGCTCCAACGGAGCCACTTTCAATAAAAATATCAAATTGTGATGTCTTGTATCGCTAATTTAGCAATGCTTCGAAAAATTATTGCTTACGCAGTAGGAAAAAGGATTGAAAAAAGACTCAAAATTGAACAATTTTTTTCCTAAAATTCCAAGTTGAATTTTTGAAGAGCAAAAAGAGATATCACACAATTGGGGAGGGAGGAAAATTCAAAATTTTGATGTTTGAGTTCCAATATTGCGCAGAGGAGGATGTTGAGCCTAGAAAATAGAAGAAATTAAAATCGCTCGATATTTTCCTATCGCTTAAGAGCCTTCAATTCTTAAATTTTAAAAATTGTCAACAATTCAGGGAGTAGATATTTCCATTTTTTTTTATAAATCTTACAAAAATACACAATTGATCAACTCAGTTTCAGACAGATATTATTTAGTGAACATCTAGACCAAAAATTATACTTTTTTTTTGCAAAATCAATATATCGCTTTTTTACTTTCTGCTCTCACACTTCACTTCATCTGAATTAGATAACGTTATAAAGAGCAATTATAATTTTTAAATTTTCTGAAAGTACATATATTGAATTTCTGATAACTTTCAAAGAACTGAAGGATGCTTTTTAGTTCTAAAGAGCCCCCGCGGGCCCATACGCCCCCTCCAAAAAAATCTCGAGTCCGAGGAACCCCTTTTCCCCTTATCTGCACAGGCCTGCGGGTAGTAACACAAAAAAATCTTATTATGAAATGGTATAAATTTTTGATGAAATATAATTAAAATCATAAAAATGTCATCTATACAATTATTATGTTCAAACATTGACAACCTTCGTATAGATTTAAAAATTATACATCCAAGGAGGTGGTGTTTCGAATTTACTGGTTCCTTCCTCGCAGCGTCCTGCCTCTTTTATTCTTTGGATCCCAATCCCGTACCTATTTAAATTGAACAAGAATGTAGAATTGCACTTATATTTTTTAAAATGTATTATTCATTAATCATTATTCATTACATAAAACCCATGTGACCGGTTCAAAATGAAATTTTGGAGCCGAAATAAAAATATATAAAAAGTACATTTATACTTCAGATAATCTCGCACCCAGAATATTTGGAGCTCAGGTTGATTTCTCGAATTTTGGAGTTATCAAAATTACTTCATCGTTCAGCGAAATAAGAAAATTCTATCTAATCAACGAAAAAATCAGAAAGTTTGTATTTACTCTCCTTTCGATCTCTTGAATCGATTGAAAGCAATTTTGAGACGTATCAGAGCCAATCGATTCGGGAGATCAAAAATAGGTACTTATAAATTTTTTATATGAAAACTTTCTGGAAAAAAAAATGGATTTCAACTCAAAGTTGAGAATTTTGGAAAAATATGCTTCAAACGATCAAATAGACCATCAATATGAGTACTTAATCCACGATTGCTGGTACTCAATAAGTTCATAACGAATCATTTCAATGAGATTTTCTCTTCTGCTGGGAAATTCCAAAATTTTCTGGAGGCACCCAAACGTCTTGAAATTGCCTTCAGTCGATTCGAAAAGTCGAAAACAGGGTTAGCTTTTTTTATTGATTAGATCGAATTTTTATATTTTAGAGGACAATAAGGTAAGTTTGAGACATTAGAAATTCACCAAAAATTCAAGAAATCAAATTCATCTTAAGCCCTGAAATTTTGGAAATCGATTCTTTTATGATGTCCTTTCAACTTATTTTTGTTTCAGCCCAAAATTTTACTTCGAGTTCGGGTGCCCCACTTGCGAGCCAGTTTTTTTATTTATATTGACGTGATTTCAAAGTTTAAGAAAATGAAGAAAAATATGTCAAAATCATAAAGGCCAAAAATGTTTAAATTTTACAAGTTAAAAATCACGCAATCAAAATTTCCATGGCTGTGATAAAAAAAAACTCAACTTACTGGCTTTTTGAGTTGATGATATTTCAAATACAGACGATACAGCTTATTTTTAGACTGCATAATTCTTTCCCGCATTCGTGACATCCTTATCCGAATAGAATTTATTCTCATTTGCCATCTTTCTCGCATTATCTCATTTTTCATCTTCCTTCGTGAATCGTTTGTGGTACTGGTGGTTTCTCTTTGTGTAGGTTGTGTTATAGTTTCGGACGTCGTTACATTTTGCGAGTTCTCTTGGTTAGGTGGTTGAGGTGGTGATGTTGCAGTTTCATTTTTTGGTGTATTTACTGGAGTCGTCGTTTTTGAAGATTCTGTAGAATTTTGAGTTGTTGTATTTGGGTCGATTGATGATGAATCATTTTCCATGAAGTAATCATCATCATCTTCAAACAATTCATAGGAATCATAGAGATCATCTTCGAAACTGGTTCCTCCATTTTGTGTTAAAACTTTTGTAGAATTCAAAATTAAAACTAAAATGAAAAACTTTAAAACTACCATAATGAGTTACTTTCAAGTTGTTGAAATATAATATTTGAAAACGGCAATTCTTTACTATTTATTAAATTCTACTATTTAAACCCATTCTTAAATATCATAGTCTTTCTCAACTCAACTAGGTACGTGATAATTAAGTACAAAAAGATACTTGAAGGATAAGCTTCATGGCCGCCGGCAGGATTTTTCAACGAGGTAGCAAAAAAAGTGCTGACGATCGCCTAATTTAATTTTTGTCAGTGCCCGTTCAATCGTAGATCCTATACTTCAACAATTAGTACCCTAATTTTAGTGTTGTTACTCAAAAAAAAGGGAAAAAATGGTGAATTTTTCTCAAACCTTCTATATCGACGATTTGACGAATTATGTAATCACGCAAACGCACCACATTTCGGATTTCAATCAAAATGATTGGCTTTTGAGGTTCAGCTGAATAAAATGACTTACGGTTTTTGGCTACAAAATTTTTGAATATTTTTCTAAAAATTCAACCTAAATTTTGCAAAATTTTAAAAATTTGAGTTTTTTTTATTTTATTTTTCAGTAGGCTTTCTCACATCATGAATTTCAGAATTTCACTGAATTGAAAAAAAATAGTCAAAAAAATAGAGCTTTCGGCTGGCTTTAGCTTTTCCAAAATTGAAACTTCAGCTTTCAGCTAGCTTTTCAAAACAAGAATTTTACAGGTTTTTTTTTCGGCTTTTGGCCTAAGCTTTCAGTTAGATTATCAGCCTTGAGGATTGTGCATGTTGAGTGTTGAGTGTTCATTGCAAAAGGGTTAGGAGCGATGAGAATTTCATAGAGAATACTACAAACAATTTTGATTTAAAGTCGTGAAGATTTCAATTTTTATTTAAGGCATAGGAGAATAAGTTCATACGCATGAATAAAAAAAAAAAAAAACGAAAAGTTTATGAGGTAGCGACTGCTACCTTCGCTACCCTCTGCCGGCGGGCATGATAAGCTTTATTTATGTATCGTACTGTGTCTGGCTCGAGCACTTTATAAAACTTGAGCTATTAAGTAATTGAAAATTCACTCAAGCCGACGTTTTCTTATCATGAGTTATCTTTGCATCGTAAAGCAACGTTATAAAATAATTAAAATTATCGAAATATTTTCACATTGACTTGATTACACGATTACTGATAATATTTTACCTTCTTATTGAAAAAGATCAATCAAAATTAATTTTCTTTGCGAACTTTCGATCCAAATACCAGTTTATTACTCATTTAGCAATAAATACTTTAATCGCTCGGGTGTAGAAAGTACTACGTAAGAATGTAGAATGTCTTTTGAAAATTTTTTTCTTCAAACAATGATCTGTATTTTTACCTTATGCCAAAAATTATCATCACGCAAAATAATTGTTGATAAAATAGGCTCATCTTTTAAAAAGTTTTATAAATTTGATAATTTTTTTCGCAAAGATATGAATTAATTTTTCTGTGATTTGTTTAGTTTTGGAAAAATAATGAATAAAGACGATACTTTATCAATTTTTGTGTTATTTTCTTACAATAGAAGTTTTCTTTTTTAATTTTAACGACATTTTTTAAAAAACTAGAATGTTTCAAAAGTTCTTAGTTCGATTTCGTCAGAACGTATTCAATTTTTCTGCTTCTAGGATTATTTCACCACCCAATTTTCAAAAAAAAAAAAAAAAAATACAGATTCCAAAGGTATTAATTATTATTGTTTTCAAGTTCCCATCATTAATGCCTTTTCAACTCTCAAAATTCCACATGCGTATGAAAGGATAAATTCATAATCATTGAACTTTTTTCAATTAAAATATTACTTAATGTAAGTAACCCATTTCAATAATTCAATTTGCATAATCTACCGTGCAATTTATTTCTCATGCTGCACTGCTTTCAATCTCTTATTAAGTATTATAGACATTTTTTCAAGTAAAAATTAATTACTTCATGTCGTAATATAGAAGCAATAATTCATACTACTTTTTATTACGGCTTCGAATCGGCTTCATTATAGTAGCAAAAGTTTAATCATTGAATATGAAATTTCACGAAAAACATTCATCAACAAAAGGAATAAGCACTTGCTGTAGGACAAAATGAGTAATTGAGTATACCTAATATCTTGGCTGGGAAAAAAATTTGATGAAAAATAGAATAAACTTGGTTTAAATTTCGTCAAAAAGTGTCCATAAATCACGAATCTCTTTGGTTATTTTTTCGTTTAAAAAAAATCATTGTATTTTACTCCAGATCAACGAGTTTTTTTGTAATCATTGGAATCCTGTTTTTTTTTTGTTGTTTTTAAGGGGTTTAAGGGGCAGTCTTTTTTTATTTATGAATATTTTGTTGATTTTTTTGTTTCAATTTCTTGGGTAAAACGATAATTTAAAAAAAAAAATGTCTCGACCAAATTTTCATCCTCAAAAAGTTTTTTTGCTGTTTTTTCTCCAAAACTTTTTCAACACAAACTATTTTTTATGTTTTCTAACTATTCCAACTTTGCAACTCAATTCTACTCTCAAATCAATTTGTCGAGTAAAAAAATCATTTTCATGTACTAAAAATTGTCTTGGAAAATGATTTTTAAAAAAGACAAATTTTGTAAACTGAAATAATTCTTTCAGTCAAAACCAATATTTACTGAATTAAAAATTGTAAAAAGTTTGAAGTTGGGAAAATTTTGAAATTTGTAAAATAAAGCTGGAGTTTTTTGGGATAATTGGAAAAATATTAATTTTGGAAAATTTTCAGAAAATTCAAATTTGAGGTACACTCTCTCCTACTCCCCCTCCCCAGAATATGGCTCCACCACGTCTCTGGACACCATGGCAAGTAGTTGGTGTGCCTAAGTATACCTGCGATCATTTCGAACACCAAAATACCCAATAATGGGTGAAAAAAGCAACACGCATTCAAATTCAGCACTGGAAATTTTCCAAACGAAATTTTTCATCCAACTCCAACAAAAAAAATAAAAATCATTTCAAGAATAGAATTTATCTCAAAAATGATCTAAAACTAAACAATTATTAGGCTCAAGTAATTACCTACATATTACTCATGCCGAATTTTACGTTTCGACCACGTATTTTCGTATATCTCATTAAGAATATCCCAGAGAGATGGTCATGTAACATATTCAACACTTGTTTAATTTATTCACCTTGAAAGTTCGGCGAGTGTTGAGGGAAATTTTCGCAATTAGGTTAAATGATAATTCAATCTTTTGTAGTTTTAAGGTGTTCTGCTGTACGAATTAAATTCCAAAGATAAGCATATCATAATAATACAACCGACGTTTTCTTATTCAATTATTTAGATAGATGTGCTTGTATTTTATAATTGAATTTCTTGTTTTTATATAATATCTCGCGATGTTTACAAAATGTTTTACAGGGATTTTCACTCGAATGATACCATGAAAATTCCACGAGGCACGAATGGATAATCTACCAGTCTTTTCAAATGATTTCTCAAACAAAAAAAAATGACTGAACCACAGAGGTAATTATTTCATTTTATAGCGTTTATTAACATCACACGACGAGTGACTCGGACCAACACGTAATACGACATAATAATTGTCTGCATATTATTCCACGAGTCACTAAATAAGTATAATGTCATTGCCAACAGTGCATAACTCGATCGCGTATTATCAAAGTATAAGAGTACTCGCGATGCTTAATATGAGAATTACGAATAATAGTTTTGACGAGAAATTTATGCATATGTACTCACCTGGTTTGTAAAAAGTCATAAATTAGCAGGGAGTTTTTTTGGCGGCACGATATTTTGGAAGCTTTCAAAACATTTTTTAAATTTAATTAAGGAAATGGAAACGTTTTTACGAGAAATGTTTTCTGTAACATGAGTTTAATTAATTGTGTTATTTTCATTTTCAGGGTAAATTGTCGTTGGCAGTTTTTACGCCGATTCGTTGATGACCTTGCGACGATCCGGCCAATTGGTGAATTTGGATTTCGCAGTCGTCGTCGGGCTGGCATTTTTTTAAACAGGTGATATTTTTAGATGAATAATTAACATGAAATTGAATTTGAAAAAAATTTCAAGTGGGTATTTTTTCGATTTTTGGTAAGTACCATTCTTCGTCGAAAGCCTTTGAAAAAGACTTTTTCTCATCGTATTAATTCATTCTATTAAGTTGAAGAATCAAATGAGAATTTCCCAGTGCCATTTCCACCCCTTTCATCATCATTCGAGAAAATTTTGTAACAATTTTATAAAAATTTTCGAATTCTCATAACCTTTGGATTGAAATCAGAATCATTAATAAACGAGACAAAAATTTGATATCAAATAAATACGATTTTATTATCACTTAATTATTATAAAAATTTTCAAAATAACACAGAAAATTGAGAAAGAGAAATCCATTCGTCGAGAGTTAGGTATACGTCAGATAACACAGTCCGTTGAGTGAAGTAACATCTTATGAGTTGAGGATTTCTTGGATTCTGGCTTCGTATTTTTCTCTGTATTTGTGGTCTGGGTCCCATTTGTCCATCAAAGCCTTCCATTGGTCCTTTTTGTTTTCAGTCAAATATCTGACGACTTTCTTGGCTCCTTCCTTTTGTTTTTCGGTACACGGGGCACATTCGGTTTTAATGGCTTCGGGTAAATATTCTGTAATTGAAGGAAGAACATTATTAGCATTTATAATATAAGTATTTTTAAAAATAATTTATGAGATAATTATCAACGCTGTGAGTCATTTTAATTTTCAAGCGTGGTGTTTTGGTTTTTTTTTTTATTGTTGCAAGTAAGTTGAAAAATGGTGTTTTTGTATTTTTTTTTCCAAAGTGAGGTTTCTTTTGCGAAGTTGATTCAAATTTATAAGATATTTTAGGCAAGAAATCAGGTCTGATTTAAATTTAGATACAATATATTTTCAATGACAGCCTAAAGATTGTAAAATAAATACGAAAAATTATAAATGTCAAACGAGATTTTTTTTAAAAAATTATTCGAGAAATACAAAACTTATCCAGGCAGGAAAAATATCAATCGTGAAAATTTTTATAGCCCGAAAAAACACGTTCTCGTGCAGTAAGTATTGCTCAAGACACTCGTAACTGTCAACTATTCAATCTGATTGTCGTAAACAAGTCGATAAACAGAATTTGAAATTTTTGAAAAATTGAAAAAATTGTGTCCAATGTTGCGAAATTTTTAGCCAGCTTGGGAAATTTTATTGCGATATGAATGAAGTTTCGAGTTGAAGGACACCGAAGTTAGATGATGATTTTTGATATTGATTGATTGCTGTTTACTTCGAAGAAGAATTTTAATGTCGGATTAGTTTGCTAAGAGCCCAAAAAACCGAATCGATTATGAATTGGTCATTTTGGAAGGATTATCTGAGATAAGTGTAGAAAGAATTTAAGATAAGAATTATGAGATTTTCAGAATCGTTTGAATTTCATAATATGGAGGTACTTTTAGCAATATGGGAGATGTTTTGATTTTTTGACAGTTTCCAAGTAATATTGCCTATTTTCTAAAATATTTTTTGATGAAGAAATTAACAAGCTGAATTTTTTTTTTTTTGAACGAAATCATCGACTTTTTAATACAAATACGTATTTTTCGAGTCAGAATGCGATGGTTTTTGAATAATGGGATACGTAATTAAATGAAAATTTTTGATCAATCAAGAAATAAATTTCGATAATTTTGACACAATTTCAAGACTTTTTCAGATTGGACTCGAAAATTTTTCATTTTCAGGAAGAGTAAAAGCAGATATGTGACTCTTTTTCACCACAAACCTACCACGATCGTTTTTTTAATCTCCCCTCCCCCTGTCAACAACAATTTTTTCCGAGAAAAAATGCCATAAATGATTTTTTTCATGCCCTTTTCACCTAAGAAAAAAAAAGAAACATAAAAGGTAATTTTTTTAATCAAGCTTCAAGTACAAAAGTATTCAAAAAATGTCAAAAAATCCTAAACTCGTCGATTATTTCTTTTTCAACTTAGGATTGACAAAATGATCAGCTTCTGTCTCATACTCTTGTTTGATAGTCTGATAAATATTATCAACGACTGGTTGAAGATCAGGAGGCAAAATATTGAACGTGCCGAAAGCTTTGGCCAGTAAAGCTACTCCCAATCCTGTAAATTAGTCCAACAAATATGATTGTTCGGTAATAAAAGTGGAGTTCTCTCTACTTCAAAGTAAATCATCCTCTTTACGATGATTTAGGGAGTTTTTCATTACAAGACAAAGAGATTTTTTTCAACTTTGAGGTTTTGTCCCTCAGTATGATTCATTCTCCTCAAGAAATGAGATCTTTAAAATTTCAAGTTTTCACTTCAATTGAAAATCAATTTCCTACATTGTCTTTTTTCATGAGATTCAACAAAAGAAAACATTATAACCACCCCCCCCCCCAAAAAAATGACGAATGATGTTTAATTTTTAGAGGTGAACTTTGGACCCAAGAAGTCTTTCCAAGGGGATTCATAAAAATTGGGTAAGCAAAATGAATAAAATGTTGTTCACCTTCAACACCTGATATTTTGAAAATTTGCGACTATTAAATCGAGAGAATGATCAATTTGGACAAAAATCAGTTCATTTGGAGAGTGAAAGAATCGAAATGGAAAAGTCTAGGGCTTCTAAATTTTGAAAATTTATCAAGTTATTGATTTTCTCGTGATTTCAATTTATTTTAGAAATTGAAGAGAGAAAAAATTGGAGATTTTTTTCTAATTTACAGGTTCCAAGAATACTTCAATTTTGTGCCCCCCACATCACAAATTTATTCAGTTCAACTCATTTTGAAATTTCCATTCAAAAGTCAAAGAAATAATACACATCATAAATCGATGAATTTTAAAATTTTGGAAACTCCATAATTTTGAACCTCTTTCATCCCAAATTTATTCACATTTTAGGCCGAGTCCATCGTGCATCTGATTTAGAATATAAAAAACCTCAAGTTAGCAGGCGTTTTTGAATTACATTTTTTTACACTTAAAACGAATGTTTTCCAAAAAATCCAATATTCACACAATTTTCCTACTCAAATTCAATGTTTCCCAATTGAAAAAATGCTTTTTAGATATTTTTACTCGATTTTCGAGCCCCCAAATCGCTTCTAAAATAACCCCTCAGATCTTAAATTCAACCCAAATTTAAATTTGGCACCAATACTTTGAGAATTTCACTTTCTAGATGAAAATGAATCACCCCAGGGAGTGAAACCCTTAAAATTCAAGTTTGATTCAACAAACACCTCAACAAATGCCAGTATCAAGCTAATTATCCAAACATCCCGTATTTCCTCTTTTCAAATGAATACTTTGCGGTAAAGTGAACCCGATTACGAAATGAATTGGATGTCGAGACGTTGTAATATGTTTAACGGTTTCGTCCACATAACAACAACCTTTTCTAGGTCAATAAAAGTGAAGAACTACATGAATGCTCACTGTCCAGTACATTGTGCTGTATGTAATTTGAAGGTCAACTACCGTAGGTAATTGAATCGTTAGAGACGGTAATCGTATTCTGGTGTAATTGAGTAATTCAATTAAATCGAAACAATGGCCGAAAATATACCGACGAATAAAGTAGAAATTTTACGTTAATTTAAAGTGTTGAAGGTGTTCGAAAATGGGCTCGAATATTTATGGTAATTCAACGGCTGAAATTATGAATTTGAAGAGTAAGGTACGAATTTTGGGATTCAACGAAAGGTCTGAGCTTCAAATTGTGAATCAAATAGTCTCAAAATTGAGATTTTTAAATGAATGCGAGGAAATGCCTCAATTTTAAGTTTTGAAAAGGCTTTAAAATTGAATTAAATGGGGTTCTTTGAAAGTATGGAAAGAAAATTAAACTTTTTTTCACCCTGTAGAAGTCAAATGGCTTCTTCTATGATTTAGAAAAACTCAAAATAGAAATTAATTAGTTGATTTTGAAGAAACAAAAATAAAAGGAGAATTAAATTTCATAAATCTCGATCACAATATTCAGCTGGGAAAAAAACGAACCAAAAAAAGACTTGAGAAAAACGACTATTGTCTTCAAGAATGATAAAGTAACCAAACGATTGAAAATCAAATCAAAAATCATGAGAAAACCTTCCTTACAACTTCTAACAAAAAAATCGATTTTTGAGCCAAAAAGACACACCACAAAATCCAAATCAAAAATATGAAAAATTGACTCAAAAATTCAATTCTTTACGAAAAAAAAAAGAAGAAAAATTATTGTACTTACTCTTTAAATCAGCTCCTTCAGCGGTACATTTTCCTTGATCCATCAAACATTTGTAGTAGCTGTTGAATAATCTGTCGTTCTTCAAGATTTCATCGATATCAACATTATCGTATTTATCGGAGAATTTTTCATCTTCAGCCAAAACGCTGCCGACGGCAACCAAGCACAAAGCAACCAACACGAATTTACCCATGTTTACAGAATTTCGCGAAACTGCACTGAATATTACGAGAGACTTGAATGCTGGTACTGTAACAGTTCGATTGTTACCGAATACCATGCCGGCATTTCGCGCTACCCGGTTTATATATACTTGGTCGTAGGGTTCGTTGTGCACAAAAGAGGGAGGGCTGGGTGTCCTTTAATTGACGTCAGTTGGTAGTATTTATTATCAGATGAGTCATTAGTGGTTTAATGTTAATTTTTTATTTCCTATTCATAATCACTTTTTATTATTTCCACCGGGTGTTATCTGAGGTTAGCTTGGAAATTGATTATTTAATTATTTCCAAAATTAAGATAAGATTGCATACAGAATACGGTTGTTATGTGAGGTGGTTTTTTTCACTCCTCATTATGACGTGTATTTTTTTGTCTTCTTCGTTCTTAATTCTTATCATTACCAGTGCAGATTGCATCTGTTGTGCAGGTTGGGATTTTTTTTGTTTTCATCGAATTCGAAGTGCTGCAGTGTAATTTTAGTGATGCTATAGATTTTTATTTGAGGTTTCCGTTGTAGACGTGTGTGGTATGTGGGTAAATTTTTTTCGGATTTTGGAATTTTTTGCTGGTAATCTATTTTGTTTGCTTATACCAATTTTTTTTGAATTTTGAGATTTTTTTGAAAATTATTTTACTTTATTCTTCTTGATTTTTATTGAAATTTTGCACAAAGTTCAATTTTTTATAATCAAATTGATTGATAATAATTTTAAAGTCGACAATTTTTCATTTTTTAATGAGTTAAATTCAATAAAAAGTCGGGTAATTTATCAAAAATGTTTCGAATTGAATAAAATACCAGAATTACAAATCAATAAAAATACATTTTTGAAAAAGTTGAAGAAAATTTTGAACGCACTAAAAAAGCACATTTTTACATAAAAATTGGAAATCGGAAATTCAAAATTTTTCAATTATTCGTTAAAATTGGTAAAAAGCCAACAGAAATGTCCGAAGTTCTTGAAAAATATGAACAGAAAGCAGGGTTTAAAACCGCTTCAGTTTCAATTGGTGGTGGTTGTTGTGGTTTTTGAGAATTGGAAATCAAATGGTTGTTGGTTATGGTTTTTGATAGTTTTTTACAGAATATTTCAAACGGTTCCAATTGGTTGTGATAACCACTTGAAATTTTAAAAAAATCTGGTTGTGGTGGTTTTTAATGGTGGTGGTTTTTCAGAAATTCACCATAATTTGGGAAAAATTAGCATTTTGGAATTTGGAAGTAAGGATACTTGTCTCACAAGTTACAAAATGATTCAAAATTGAAAATTGAATAAGAAAAAAGACGTAATTTTATCATTGAAAAAATTGAAAAATTTGATTCAATTGGTGGTTGTTGTGGTGGTTTTTGTGAGTTGAAAATCAATTGGTTGTTGGTTATGGTTTTTAGTGGTTTTCTACAAAATATTTGAAATGGTTCCAAGTGGTTGTGATAACCACATGAAATTTTCAAAAAATCTGGTTGTGGTGGTTTTTAATGGTTGTGGTTGCAAGCGGTTTTAAACCCTGACAGAAAGTTGAAAAGATAAAACTACGAGTTTTGAGGGAAAATGTTTCAACTCTGTGATTTTTTTTTTGAAAAAATGTAGGTATTCTTTAATTAAGTGCAGAAAATGAGTCATGTTAATTTTTTACAAAATAAATGCAAAATGCTCTAAACTAAAAGAAATCTCATTAGTATGAAAAAATAATTTTCATGCCATTTCAAGGTTTAGAAAAAACACAATTTTATACATGTAGTGTGGTTGAAATAGGTCAGAAATTATTATTTTCTTTTACATTCGATCTCAAAATTGACTAATTTAGGTGTCGCATAAAAGTTATTTAAAGAAACCAAAAAAAATTAACGATTTTTTTTATCAAACATGTTTATGGTTCAATTTGAAATATTGCAAGTAATTAAACTCTTTATAAATTATATCAGCGAGGTGCAGTTGAAAAAGAAATATATGAAAAAATTCAATATTGCCAAAACTAAATTTGGTTCAATTTTTGACAATTCGAACGCTGAGAAAAAAAAATAATAGAATTTTTCAAAGTTGAATATTAATTTGATGTTCTTGATCTATACTTATCATATTTTTAAAATTCTGAATGGCCATCGAATCCAAATTTTAATCCTAAAAATTTCAACTCAATAGAAGTTTACTTTTTTCTTGCATATTTTTTTTGAATTCGAAAATCGCAAAAATGTAATGAAAATTTTTCAAACGGGCACAATTTTTTAAAATCTGAACTTTTTACATCATACCTAACTACCAACAAAATTTGAAAAATGGTTGTAATTAAGATCACTAAATTAGATCCATAAATTTTTATCGCCGTTAAAATCCAATTAAGCGGTCGTGGAAATTGATATTTTCTTTTTTCAAAATCAATATCTTTAAATCCCTCATTTCTGCAACCCAATTTGATTTTTGGTATTTTTCGTTTGAATACCTACGTTTCAAATATAAATTTGTTTTGAAAATAATCTTAAATATGAAAAATTTCGTATAAAAATAAAGTTTTGAGAGAAAAATAATTATTGAAAAATTTCATGAGTTATGACATGGCACGATCGAACCGAAGAACGAGAAAGGAGGTGGCAGCAAACTTCATTTCAGTGATAGCGAAATCTAATTTTTAATCTGGAATGTTAAGCTTTTGAGTTGGATAATTTTCGAAGGCGATACCTAACTTTTTTCCAAAAAATTTTCATTCTACTCTAAAAAAAAAACAAACAAACTTAGGAGCAAAAATATTTTAGTCGATGATTTTTTTACCCCTGAACAATCCAACCTTAATATGTTCCTCTCCTCACTATCCTAAATTTCGTTGTTCTGTATTTTTGGATAAAATAATATAATTTCATTGGACACTGAGAAGAAAGGACAATTTATTTCATCTTCGTGGCATGGAAATTGTATTTTTAAATAGTGGTTAACTTTCATTAAAAATACATTTGAAAATATTCATTTATTTTCTGAAAATTTCCTGTACGTAAAAAACCATTGATAAAACTTTTGGAAATCTGTGTTGTATTTGATTCTGAAAAAACATAATTTTCGTTCATCAAAATCGTCAAAAAGGTGAAAAATTAAAGTTTTGACATTTTTGTAAGGAAAAAAACGAAACGACCAAAATCGTACGTAATTTTTCAAATAGTTTTCATAGTTCTTCTTCAATAGTTTCTCTGATTATTTCAGAGGAGAAAAAGAGCAGAAGACATATTGAAAAAACAAAAATAGGCAATGGAAAATTTTCAATATCAACTTGGCATTCCATTCATTTCAGTTGATAATCCACTGCAGCCAGATTTCGTAAACGGTTCTTATTAGATTTCTTTATCCATTCTCCATTCACAAGTACATTTATGAAAAATTTACCAAAATTGAGTAAAAATTTCAAAACAAGAAAAATAATTCCATCACAATGGATAATTCTCATTCCATTCACTGCACATCAAATTATCGTCTTGAATTGGCCTGCGAAGTGGCATGGCCACACACGATTTATGCAAAATACAGCACTCTAGGTAGTTATTTTACAAAAAAAAAAGTGTAAAAAATGGGACAAAAACGTAGGTATTGCAGATTTTGATACACATTCGTAATCATTCTGAATGGTATCGATTATACCTATTCTTAGATAATGCTAGTGGGAGTTGCAATAATAAAAATGTACCTACAGTTACCAATACGAATATCTCGGAGTACATTTGCACATGCATAATGGCGAATTGGCGATTTTTAATAAATTACCAAAATCTGTAGCAATAAGCGTAATAAAATGTTAACCGATCCGAAACAGCAAATAAATAGTTGTTTTAAAACTGTGTACTCCTATTAGTGTGAATAATCTGGGTCACTTTATGGTACCTTTTAACGTATCAATTTTGATATTAAACCGTATCTAAACGACTAATTCGTACGTTATACAATGATAATTAATTACGGATTTATAATTTCGCAATTACATATCTGCATTTTTTTAAATAGGATTTCTAGCGCATTTTTTCCCTTCAGGGTTACCATAGCTGAATTTTATTGAATCCAATCCATCAATATAACAAAAAAACTAATCAGATTATTACAATTTTGAAATTTTTATTTTCTTGCATTTTAGTTTGATTTTCGATACAGAACAGTCTGACACCCTCCTCACCCTTGTTACCTTTCTCCAACGAAAAAAGAATGACTAACGAAACCTTCGTGCCTTCTTAATACTGATAATAATAAATCAGCATGTGTAAAATTAGTTCAATGGTGTATAATATTATACAAGCTCGTCCTTCGTTGTGGCGTATTTTTCTCAGTTCAATTTCCCAGCAATTTTTTCTGATTTAAGTATGAATTATGGTTTATTACCGTGGATTAAATTTCGCAGGTGTCCTAATAAGACTAATGAAGATACTAATCACTGGTACGTGGCATCCTTAGGAATTTCCTTCGGGAGAAAAACAAGTGTAAAATTGTTCTCATTTGTACCTAGTTAATTCAATTGATCCCAGAGTAGATAAAGATAAAATGTTTAAATTATTCTTTAATTCTGTTCATCTAATTTTTGATTTGATCTCGAACAAGAAACCTTCTATTAATTGAGCATTTTCTTTATAAATTTTTCAGGTCTGGAAATAACGTTACTAAATTCATTCCTCTGTAAACGAAATGTGTTGTCATTAGACAATTTTTACTGTTTTTTGAAATACTGTTACGATGAAAATGGAAATTTTAGGAACTTTTCATTGTTTTTGGATTCTCGTTAAATTTTTCTTCTTCGAATTTGATTCTTGTTCGGTTTCATTTATCTACCTCGAATAATTATTGAATTAATTTTTTTGAAGGGAGTCATTTTTGATGAAATGGTATTCCTAATATTTCTTTACTGATTTATAACCTTTTTTTTTATACTTTATCCAAACTATTGATTAATATTATTTGATTGTCAACTAGAACAAAAATTGTACGCCAGACGACCAATTTTTAATCAATGAACGTGATTAAATAAGAATTGTGAATCGGCCTTCAGCTTTGAATTCTAGAGACTGAAAATTTTAGTCTCTTATCAACCGAAAATCCATAAAACTGATCGTAGATGTAGTCAAAATGGAATTTTGATGATAAATTTTTATATTCCATAATTTTCAACTAAATTTTTCCAAATTTTTTGGAATAAGCAGCCAAGTCATACCAAAGGCCACCCTCCAACTTAAATTTTTTTTTTACAAAAATGTCAGTTTTAAGACACCGAAATAAGTACGATAAAAAAAAATCAACAAAATTATCCCATTTCCCCGGACTACATTTTGATCATTTCAAATTTTTCCTAAGCCTTCTCTACAGGATGAATTTTGGTCTTTACCCCTCTCTCAAACTGATTTTTGTAAATTTCAAAATTTCTCTGGCACCCATCTACAGATCTAATGTTTACAAGTTCAATCGTATCTCTTTCAAGCTGAATTTTAATGATTTGGAATTTTCCTTTCAACTTCCTTTAGTATGAATACCGACAAATCGAAAATTTCCCTATACCTATCTCCCACCAGGCTGAATTTTTTGATGATTTCAAAACGTTTACAAACCTTCTACAAAACAAAAATTTAATATAATATTTTCAGACTTCTCTGATATCCTTCCTCCTCCCCAAAACTCCAAATTTTTCCAATGCTCTCTTCCAAAAATTGAATTTTGGCAAGTTCTCTTCATTTTATACACTTCCTTTGAGTTGAATTTTGATAATTAATATTTTTTGAACCTCCTATGACGCGAATTAGTATCTGCTGAATCTGAAGAATGAAAATTCTTGCTATTTACTGGATTTTTTGCCATTTTCATGCAATTTTTCTTGCTTTGAATGTGTCCAAAACGGAACTTCCTCCTTGCCCTTGCATTAGAAAATGTTTAAAAAAGATAAAAATGAAGAAAATCATTTGCTTTTACCGGCAAAATAAAAATAAAATTGTATCTATTTTTTGGTGTTCCTTGTCGGTAAAAAAAGCATAATGTGACCCTGCCGCAAAGACGGGACCTTGTGTAAAAAAATCTAAGTTTCATTTTTCACATTACAATTTTTTTCTTGTACCTCACAAAAGGCTAAATTTTGACAAATTCTCTCCATCCCCTTCTCTCACCTCTTGGTTGAAATTTTTTCCTCATTTTCTCCACCCTTTACTCCTTCTTTTCTTCTAAAATTAGAGTCGAAAAAAATAATTCAATTCGAATAAAATTTCTCCCATCTTTGAGCTGAATTTTATTCCTCAAAATTTTCTCTACTCCTCCCTGCTTTAAAATTAGAAACGTAAATGTAATTCAATTTGAATAAAATAAAAATGAATGAGTATAAAAAAGTACATCCTTGGGGAAAATTTTCTGACCGAAACTGACTTCCTCTATTTTGAAAAGAAGAAAAATTGGGCGAAAAATAGTATTCCTCATTTCGAGGTACTTGAACCACAAAAAAATTAGTGAAAAAATGATCCTCGCGAGTCATGTAAATTTTACATACTTTCAAGTCTTAAAATTAAAATTTTGGATAATTTTATCAATTAATTTTCTATGGTGGTCTTCGGTCTGTTCCCTCATAATTTTTGTAGTATTTCCCTTTTTATTTTTCTCAAATTTTCATCACAAATACATCATCTGCTTGAAATGAAGCATATTCCTTGAATCAACGAGTACAATATTTTTACGAGATCCATTTTGAAGGCATATCGTATCACCATTACCTTAGCATGATTGGCATCAATGTCCTGGCTTGATTAAAAATCTACTCATATCTCCCATTTACGGTTAAGCTTACCCTGAGTTTTAACCTCTTCCTCTCACAACACACTTCCTCGCACATAAACTATTCTAATAGCTCTGTCTCGTCTCCTTGTACCACATGATCGACTAGATACAGTTTACTTATCGACGTTACAGATGATTTCAGTTTGAAAATCAATCAACCTTGAATATTATTTCCAAGATCAAGTCACCATATTCCGATTAATTTGCAGTAGTGCTGCGTTTGTAAAAATTTTCCGCGCCAAACATGTTTATTTATTTCCTTAGTCTCAAAATCGCGCTTCAAAAAGTTTTTCCTGAAAAATTTAGATCATATTTTGATGTAAAAATCATATCTGCTTCGATCAATTGAGTAACATTTCCACAAATAACCGGTACCCAGGTAGGTTTTACAAGACAGTGAGAAAAAAAATCAACGAGCAAATTTCAAGTTCATTGATCTTCGTTATAAAGGGATGTACGGTTCGTAAATCAGCCTGTCGCGTGTTCGGTATAATTAACAAGGTGAACTAGCCGAGCTTTATAGACATTTCTCCAGAGTTTATGGCAACTTAATGAGAGACGTAGGGAAAGCAATGCAAGTATCGAGCATCACGAATGTATAGTTTCTTATTCTTACGTTTTTTCAAACCAACACATAAATTGGTCGGTTTGATGTAAATTTTTATAGACTGAAAATGATGCATGGTATTTAATTGTTCACTCAACCTTCAACGAGTATTAGTCAGAGACAACAAATACGCTGACGTTTATTTTCCTTGGGAAAAATTCCAATTTTAAGCGCAAGAATTACTCGAATTTTCTTAATTGAAGCGTGTTTTTCGAAGAAATAGCCCAAACGGTTGTTTTCGAGTACCTATGTATACCTACTTATCCCTCATCGAGATTTCAAAAAGTGGCTAATTTGTGTAATTTCGTTCTATTTACCTATTCCGATGTCGTTATTTCGAAACATGAATCTATTTAACACCCGACGGGATTAGAAGACTCGATGTTTGAAAATTACTGAAAAAAAAAAACTCTGGTTAATTAGGATTATTTCACGAGTGTGTTTTTATCGCTCGGAACTTGGAAATTGGCGAGAGACTGAGGAAATTTCCATCGTAGCTTTGATATTATTTTTGCTACGAATGGAAATTTACCGAAGATACTCGATTTTTCCCTGGCTGGAAAAACATCGATGGTGAACAGCACCGATGCACGATGCCCTTCGAAGGCATCAATTGTAGAGACATTGAACTAGAGAAATTCCGCAGAGAATTTATAATTATTACTATTAAAACGACTCGTATGATTCGAGAGGTCACCATTGTCCAGGAGATTTTCCATTCTATTCCAAAAGACGGGTTTTCAAAACCTTTAGACCTTCGATCACTTCCCTTTTGTAGGAAATACTTCAAAATTTGAGAAATTCCACACGATTATGATTTCAGATCGTAAAATTTAAAAATGAGCCTTGATATGGACAGTTTCTTCTGAATTAAAAGCTGACGTTGGAATCGAAACTGGTAATTCGATGACGAAAATTTTCTTCAATAACCTGTCGCTGAATTTATTCGAGAAGTTTTTTTCCTTTAGTTGAATGGATATCGTGACTTCGAGTAGCTACGCGTAATGTATTAAACGATTGTTATTTTTGTCGTAAATTTTGCAAGGTCAATGTTTCAAGGTGTGAAATGGAAGTGAAATTTAAACTTGTGGTTTTGTTTATGGTCTATTTGTCTTCGGTGGGAATTTTTTCTGATATGGAATTTAAAGTCTTTTGTCACGCGTGACTTTACGTATTTTTCAAAAATAGAAAATAAGGAATTGAATGATAGTCCAGGCATTTTTAAAAAAAAGTGGAAAAAATTTAGATCAGCGATTTTTTTGCAGGAATGTGTTCATAAGGGTCCCAGTAGTTACCAAAAAAAACCCAAGAGCCCCAAGTCTGGGGGAAAATTTTTTAGGGGGTGAAACATCCCCCAAAAATGAGTTTTTTCCCATTATTTCGTAAAATATAAATTTTAAGTAAAAAATGATAACAAATTCGGAATCTGCGTCAAATTTCCGATCAGATGATACCCAACATGACCCCTTTCACGTGAAACATAAGCCCTAAAGGGGGGGTTCAAAATTTCAAAATTTTGAAAATCTCAGATATTCCGATTTGATAACTGTGAATCTGTACCCGAATAATGTTTTTTGAGTAACAACGGCTGTCTTTTATGTCTGTAAGGGATTGCAGAAGTACAAGGACACAATCTCACCCCTACCCAATGGTGGGAGGTGGACCCTTGTAATATTTCTGAAAAGTTCACGTGTATAATACGTATTATACCGTAGGAAAATTCTGATTAATAGGCAGTATTTTGACAAAATCGCAACATTTAGTGCAGCTACAAACTGTAAGTTGTTTTAATAAACCATATAAGACCGAAAAAAAATTTTAGAGAGGGGGAGTGAATTAAAATTTGCCATAGGGAGTGTGAGGGGGCGGTTTTTTGGGGCTCCAGTCCCCCTATGTGGTAGGGTTGAGCAAAATTGACATTTTTGGGGTTGACTTAGTATATATCGACCTCCCTGAACACGAAAATGTCATTACTCTTGAAAACCAATATCTACAAGTGCCACTTATTTCGAACAAAAACCCCCTTCTATTCACCAATATCTATGAAAAATATCCCCAAAACGCAATTTTTTGCCCTTATACCTCACACAACCGTCAGGAATGAATTTTCGATGCGATATTTCGATAGTATAGGTCAAATCCGATCTATTGGCTCATATCTGAATTTCACATGTCTTCAAGAGGGGAAGCAGGAGGTGGCACAATATTCCCAATTTTGTGGTTTTTACAAATTTTTTTCCCAATTTTTTCAACTTCGTACTTGATATTAGTGTTTTGAACCATTAGTTATCAGATACCAATCGACTCCTTGACTAATGAATCTAGGCATTTGCGAAGACTCTCAGAGTTGCCGTTGAAGAAGCAGGGGATTTAAAATTTCGATAACTTTGCAGACATTAGGTACCTGATGCACTATTTCCGTTGAAATTTATTTTAAAATAAGAATGCCTTATGTTATTTTTGTTTTAATGAGTTCGGATTACAATTTAATTCAATGAATATGAATAGTAGAACGTCAAATCACACATAGTATGGAGCATCAAATATTTTAAAAGAATCACCACGGAAACAGTGCGTCAGGTACCTTAACGTCTGCAAAATTGCCGAAGTTTTAAACCCCCTGCTTCTTCAATGGCTACTCTGGGAGCCTTCACAAATGCTTAGATTCATTAGTCAAGGAGTCGATTGGCCATATCCGGATAACTAATGGTTCAAAACACTAATATCAAGTACGAAGTTGAAAAAATTGGGAAAAAAATTTGTAAAAACCACAAAATTGGGAATATTGTGCCACCTCCTGCTTCCCCTCTTGAAGACATGTGAAATTCAGATATGAGCCAATAGATCGGATTTGACCTATACTATCGAAATATCGCATCGAAAATTCGTTCCTGACGGTTGTGTGAGGTATAAGGGCAAAAAATTGCGTTTTGGGGATATTTTTCATAGATATTGGTGAATAGAAGGGGGTTTTTGTTCGAAATAAGTGGCACTTGTAGATATTGGTTTTCAAAAGTAATGACATTTTCGTGTTCAGGGAGGTCGATATATACTAAGTCAACCCCAAAAATGTCAATTTTATCAACCCTACCACATAGAGACTGGAACCCCAAAAACCGCCCCCTCACACTCCCTATGGCAAATTTTAATTCACTCCCCCTCTCTAAAATTTTTTTTCGGTCTTATATGGTTTATTAAAACAACTTACAGTTTGTAGCTGCGCTAAATGTTGCGATTATGTCCAAATACTGCGCATTAATCAGTATTTTCTTATGGTATGATTCGTATTATGCATGTGAACTCTTCAGAAATATTAAAGGGGTCCACCCCCACCCTTGCGTAGGGGTGCGATTGTATCCGCATATTTTTGCAATCTCTTACATACGTAAAGACAGTCGTTGTTACCTGAAAAACATTATTCAGGAACAAATTCCCAGTTATGAATTCGGAATATCTGAGATTTTCAAACTTTTGAAATTTTGAACTCTCGATTAGGGCGTATGTTTTACTTGAAAGGGGTGTTGTGTGTCATCTGATCGGAAATTTGACGTAGATTCCAAATCTGTTATTATTTATTACTTAAAATTGATTTTTTCCGAAATGATGGGAAAACTCATTTTTGGGGGATGTTTCACCCCCTAAAAAATTTTCCCCCAGACTTGGGGCTCTTGGGTTTTTTTTGGTAACTACTGGGACCCTTATGAACACATTCCTGCAAAAAAATCGCTGATCTAAATTTTTTCCACTTTCGCCCTATTTCAATACTAATTTGCCTGGACTATGAGTTTTATGGTTTTTACGCTAAATTGTGGTCTGCAGTCAAATTTTACATCGATGAGGTTTTAATTTTGGATACCAGGAAGTTGAAGTGAAGAAATTTTTGACCAATAGGTAAAAAAAAAGTGATCAGGTTTTGAAAAACAGATAACTATGTACAAATCTTAATTAGGTAAATACATGGTCTGAAAAAAGGAAAAAATATGAATGATTCAAAATAATTTAAAATTACGACCCATATATTTGCAAATATGAAGTTGAACTCGAAAAACCTGTTGTTATGATAAAAATATACCGCGATGAATAACGTAAATTTTGAAAATTTGACTCATATTTTCCGTGAACTATTATAATTGACATCATTACCATCGAGTATAATTTTCTCATGTATTGCCTTTCATTGACGTAGTAGATCGTGTGTATAGCTTTTGTTTGATATGTTTTCCTCGTAACGGAAATTTACGAGCAGGATGGTCTAATGAATGCCATTAAATGGATTACAATGGTTATATATCTTTTTTATGGGAAAGTGTCGACGGTGATTTTAGGTTAATGGATTTTATCTGCGAATAAAATAGTCTTCGAAGGGATGCAGAAATCATCGAAAACTATGCAATGTCAAGTCATAATCTGCTCAGCGTGAAAATTATTTAAAATATTACAACACCTAATTAAAATTTTGAAAAAGTTATTTAAAATTTTGTTAAGATCGTTCATTTAGAACCAAAATTTTTCCAAAAAAAATTGAGTCCCTTTTCCCATTTCTTCAAAAGAGAAACTAAGCTAAAATACCTCAAAATGAGATGAAGTATTTTTTGAAAAAAAATGCAGGTATCTACAGTTTTTGGTTGTGTCACTTACAGAGAACATGAATTATTTCTCTATAAAGAAGTGATTTGAATTTTTGCACCTTCCTAAATCATTGCTCTCAAAATTGCATACCATTTCTTTTCCTCCAAAAGAAGATTGAAAAATTGCTAAATTCTAATTTTTGAAGATTTTTGGTTTTTACCAAATTCAAGTTTCCAACTTGAATGCCTCAAAAATCAAGCCAACTTTCTATCAGATCACGTAGAATAATTTTCAAGAAAAAATTTTGAAAATAAATTCATAACAGGGTAGCTTGACTTTATTTCAATTAACAAAATTTAAAATTTTCACAAAATTTAAATTATATTAGCAGCTCACATGCTAAAAAAAATTAATTAAAATTTACCTATTTCAATAGTTGTACCTATTACCTAACTAAAAAAATTGGCTCACTTTTCAGACCACTTGAAAAAAATTGGATTATCGAAAAAGAGTTAACAGCATAGCAACAATTATACTGTTTTGGAAAAATTCATCAAAAATTAGTCCAGGTGGCTATAAAAAAAGGTTCGATTTTAAGATAATAATCAAGTAATGTATTGGAATTTGAAACAAAAAATTTAAAATTCGTGATCTGCAATTTTTAAACATTTTTTTAGAGGATTAAAAAAGGTATCTAGTTTAGAGATCAATAGTTTACGAAGGTGTAGAAACTCAAATCACAATATTTTCAGAGGTTAATCGAAGTTCCCAGTTGTTGGCACCATAAAAAATTGGTTAAAGATTGTTTTTGAAAATGACTCCACTATGAAGCCCTCCAGCTCCATCCTGTTCAGGCTTCAGGTTTGAAACTCGAAAAAATTTTTTGGAAGGTCATAAATTATTGCAAAAATTAAGGATGAATTTTTTCAGTCCATCACCATAGTGATAATCACGCATACGATTTTTTTGAGGGGACAGAACAAAACTTTTGATAATTTTTTGATTTTTGAATAATTTTTTCAAAATAACGAGTCATAATAATGAGTATAAAATATTTTCAAATCTGTTGGAAAATTACTTACTCAATGTGCTTCTCACATTAACAAGGAAAATTCGTAACTCACCTGAAACAAAAAAAAACCATTAGTTGATGCAAAAAAAAAATGTTTTTTTAATTGAGACGAATATTTGACAAAAAATCTTATTAGAGAAGAAAAAAAATTGAATATTTTTATACACAAGTGCTTGTACGTAGCAAGTATTTGTAGGCAAAGGATAATTATATGTAATTTAATTTTTCACCATCTGAGAAGACATCTCTTCCGTAAAAATCAATTTTTTGTACTCAACATTATTTTTTGGATCTATTCGCACTAAAAATAATACTGATTTTTTTTGATTCTCAAATAATCAATTTTTTGGAATAATGTAAAAAAAAATAATATTCTTCAGAGATCGAATACCTTTGAAAATGACTGATCATTCAATACCAAATTTTAGCGTTTCATTAAAATTTTTAAAATTGTATGGTTAATTTTAAAAGGACTTCCTTGAAAGTCTTCATCAAATTTTCTTTAATTTTCACAATACCGATTTTTATCAATTTTCTGAAAAAATTGCATAGGATTCATATAATATTTTATTTACTATTTTATTGTGTATAACGTGAACTGTTTTCTTGCCAATTTTGACACATTTCAATGATTTTAATGGCATTCATTACAATATTTTTTCAAAGTTTTATAGCTATTTTCAAAAAATTTGATACACATTGTAATATTTTATTCACAATCGCACAATCGAGTCGTTTGGAGGTATTTTTCTAATATTCTAGCAATGCTTAATAATTTTTTTATGACAATTAATTTTGAACAATTGAAATTTTTTACGAAAATTCAACTTCTTCCATTTTCAAACTTCCATTATTTTTTTTGATCAGGCAACATTAGCTTTAAACAAGGCTGCAAAAATGAGAAAAAAACGCCAAAAAAATTAAATCGAATCTCAATAATCAAGTTATATCAGATTTAACGCAATCTTCATAAAATCACATAAAATTTCAACAGTAAGTTTGCATTGAAAAACTACTGGCAATTTAATTTTTGAAACTTTACGACTCGAGTTTTTTTTTAAAAAATTGACCTATTTTCTTATTTCCACTCCAACCAGACAATTAAAAACTGAAACAGAAATTTTTTCTCACTAGCACAAAACAGTAACAAACCACTAAAAGCTCAACACCATAATATTAAAATTTACGGTAAACCTGCATATACGAATACAAACTTCGAATTTAATTTCTTATCGATAGGTACAAGTTAAATGTAAAAATGTTAATTCGAACGATTGGTGACATTAACATTATCTCAACCCGATAAGTAAAAAATTAGCTTACGAAATATCGCCAATAGATTATTTCTACTCGTTCCTTCATTCAATCTCTCACAAAAGCATAAAAACTTAACTGTTATCCGTTTGCTAATGACATGTTATTTGAAAATTCGTACGATGTCCCCAGAATTAATGTGAATAATTACGGGAATAAGTTAATTCGGTACAATGAACCTGTCATTATTGTAGTGTGCCACAAAATACATGTGTGGAACATTGTATTCGTAATATCGATGTCCTTTTAAATACATGTGTAAGAAAATCCAACGACGTTGGGATTTCCCTCAGGTCGTGAGGAAGAAACGATTAGTTTTTAATTAGATTTGGTCACGATGTGTGAAAAATCTCAAAAGGGATCTGTAATGTCTGCGCAGATCATATCGAGTTATTCGTATTTCTCAGTAAATCCTAAAAAAAAAAAAATCGCCTCTAAGAATACAATGGAATCAAAGACGAGACTTTAATTGACCATCTTTACGTCAGAATCAAGGTTTTAAACATCTTTATGAATTTTTTTGTAATATATATTTATCATAAAGAAATAATACATCAATTATTGCGTTATCATTACAGACACGATGCCATGTAAACAAACGTACCAACTCGAATTTAAAACTGATGCAACGGTTTTCGAATAAATTCTGTACCTACGTCCCTGCGTACGTCTTTAGTCTCTATTCGAGGAAATAAACAATGGCCATAATAACACGTTTTATCCGACTAGAAAATCTCATCTGTAAATTTTTATTCCAATTTCGAACGTATTATTTAGCTCGTTCAAAAATTATCATTTTCTCAGACCACATTATTTAAGCCCATCGATCGACTGTAGCTTGATTTGTACCTCCTCGATCGGTGCACGTTCACGAGGAAAAAATAAAGAGGTACATTTTCGATTGGGTTAAGCTGACGCGTACAGAGCTCAGTTAAGAATACTGCTGAAAACTGGTTAAATTCAGTACGAGTTTATAATTATATCGAGCCATACGTTAGTCATCAACCTTCAAACCTTGACTAGTAAATTTTTATGCAGGAGGCGAAAAAAAATTTACAGCTTTTGTACGTTTGCGGTAATTGGAAGCTTTTCCGACACGCCGAACGAATGTTGAAAAAAATTTCAAATGGCGATTAAAATTAGTAAGGTTGATTTCAGGATTCGAAACGAACGTTCTTTAACGTAGAGTGTGTTTGGCTAGAGAGTGGTACAGATATTGAAATTTTTATTTTAGAGGGATTTTTCATTTTATTTGAATGATTTTCGTCAGAATGATAGGACCGAAAATTAAATTTTGGGTATTGGATAATTCGGGTGTAAAGAGGGGGTGAATGAGTAAGATTGTTTGCACAGAAAAGAAATTGATGTCTGTTTTTCTGATTTGACAGGACTAATAGGGTTATTTTGCAATGGAAATGAGAACTGTTTTCGAAATACAGGTAGCCACCTTCTGATTGATTATTTGAAAATAGATAAATAAATAAAAAAGCAATGTTTCAAGAGAAAAATTTACTTAGTTTGTAACGAAAAAATTAAATTAATCAATTTCCATTTCTTGTCTCTCTTTCAAAAAAAAAAACAAAACAAAACAAATCGGAAGTACAAAACATTTGAAACATGAATTCAGTGAAATGAAAAAATAAGTTCATCCTTTCCCCAAGGAAAATTGAATACTGATTTAGGATTTAGGCCTCGCTGACATAAAAATTAGAATTTCAGGGGGGGGGGGTGTCTCAAAAAACCCTAATCGAATGAAAATTTTCAGACTTAATATCGACTTATTCCTTTCATATCGATAATTTTCAATAAGGTATAAAATCAAGGTGTAGTAACAGGTAAGAACTGCAACTGTTGATCTTACAATTGACAAAACAGGCATCCAATAAAAATGAAAAAAAGCAAAAAATTACATTTGGCTCAAAATTTCTACGGTTATATTTTTTATTAAACATTTTCAATTTTTCCAATTAGGTATATTCATAAGTAGGAATTTTTTAAATCGATACCTCGATAAACGAATCCTCATTTTATTGATATTTAGTTCCACCATCAGAAATGATTTGCCTTTTTGGCAGAATATCTGGTTGTCTATATTTTTGATTAGAGGTTCTTTTAAAAGGTCTTGAAGAAATCTAAAATACTTAATGGACTGAATTTTTTTCCCCTTTTTTTTAAAAAATAAAAACATTCAATTGTTATGATATTTTATTCATTTTTCTTCTGATTTCATGTAGATAATTTTTCAAAAATGAAGGGATTTGCTAAAATTTTTGCTATGGAAGCAGTTTTATTATTCTGAAAAAGTTATGCTTTTTGGTTTCAAAATGTTTTTAGAAAATCTGTTTGTTCATTAATTAATTTTTTTGGAAAGAGATGAGTTGATTATTTTGTTTAATTAAAACGATACTTGAGGTATTTCTTTCAAGACGTGCATCGTACGTACTACGTACGTATTTCAAGTTCGATTCAAAATTTCCCGAAAGGATTGAGTTCATCGTCCAATGTATAAATAAAGATAAGATCGGGTACTTCAGATATGGTTTGAAATTCAAACTTTTCTTTTTCTTTATACGTACTTAACATTTTCTATTAAACACACGCTTACTTAAATACCATAAATATGCTTTTTGAGTGTTTTTTAGAGTGATATTTTCTATGTTGATGGTGTTCGCACTTGAAAAAATAAATTTAGGTATACAGGGTGTTCCGTCTCAATAGTAAACCCCTTGAACCAGTAATAGGGCAACACTTACTGAGTCGATGTAAGTAGGTTTGCCTACCTTTGGAATTGAAGGGGCAGAATTATGCACTTCGAAAAAATTTTTTTTTCGATTTGGTTTCACAACTTTGACCGTGCGCTGCTCAACAACCAAGATAGGTAGGAAGTTGCGCTTTGCGGCAACGTATAGCCCAAAGTCTCTAGAATTTTTCTATGCGATTGATAATTTTTGTGGGTGAACTTGGGTGGGTGTACCGGACCGAATATTCGAAAAAAACGTGTAAAAAAGTTGATGATTTTTTCCATTTTTGCGAATAACTTGAAAAGTTGTCCTCTTCAGCTACCATTATTAGTAGTGTTTCTAGATGAAAAAACTCCGATCTTTCCAATGGCGCAAACCCCACTCCTCTATCTTGCTCGAATCAAAAGTTAGAAGCGTTTAATTTTGAGAAAAACTCATGAAAAATTCAACTTTTTCAATTTTTCAAATTTCAAAAATTTCTATCTTTGCGACAAAATGAGATAGAGAGGTGGGGTTTGCAGCATTAAATTAACCAAGTATTGCCCTACACAGCGTAATGAATAATGGACTTCAATTTTAAAAATACAAATTTTTTATAAAAATTTTTCAAAATTTTTTCTGACAAAAAATTTTTTAATAAAGAATTTAAAGGTATTATTAGAATTTTGCGTAGTGTTATACTAGATTAATTCAACGCTGCAAACCCCATCCCTCTATCTCTTTTTGTCGCAAAGATAAGAAATTTTTGAAATTTGAAAAATTGAAAAAGTTGAATTTTTCATGAGTTTTTCTCAAAATTAAACGCTTCTAACTTTTGATTCGAGCAAGATAGAGGAGTGGGGTTTGCGCCATTGGAAAGATCGGAGTTTTTTCATCTAGAAACACTACTAATAATGGTAGCTGAAGAGGACAACTTTTCAAGTTATTCGCAAAAATGGAAAAAATCATCAACTTTTTTACACGTTTTTTTCGAATATTCGGTCCGGTACACCCACCCAAGTTCACCCACAAAAATTATCAATCGCATAGAAAAATTCTAGAGACTTTGGGCTATACGTTGCCGCAAAGCGCAACTTCCTACCTATCTTGGTTGTTGAGCAGCGCACGGTCAAAGTTGTGAAACCAAATCGAAAAAAAAATTTTTTTCGAAGTGCATAATTCTGCCCCTTCAATTCCAAAGGTAGGCAAACCTACTTACATCGACTCAGTAAGTGTTGCCCTATTACTGGTTCAAGGGGTTTACTATTGAGACGAAACACCCTGTATAATATACATATTACACGCGGTATAAAAACAAGACACTATTTTTATGAACGTCATCATACTGCGATATTTCACGCACGTTAATAAATTTGCATAATCAAGCGCCCTAAATACAATTTCTCCCACCTAACTATACCTAATGCTCGGATATTTTTTCTGAAAATATAAATTTTAATGTTCTAAAATCAGTATTTTATTTAGTTTAATTTTTGAGCGAAGAATGCATTGAAGAATGTCGATTAGAAATTTTATTATTGAAGAAGGAAAACTTTGTATAGCTGTCAACTAGACTGGTCTATTGAATTTTTATCATTTTTTCAAAAAAAAATTCGTGGTGCCTACAACATAACAAAATCAATGTTAGGTCTCACAGTCAAAAAAATAAAAAAAATATACACATTTTTTACTAAAATGCTTGAATATAAAAAATTATTGAATTTTTTTTAGATTTTTTAATGGAAGATCGTAATTTTTTTTCAAATTTCACACGACTCGCACTCGAGAGATACCTAACTAAATAATAAGAAAACTTGAATTTTCAAACTTGGTACCCATACTGTCAGACCGTTATATCATGACACTTTTTGCAGGGTTACCAATGAGCAAAAAGTTCTAAATTTTAGGGATTCTCAAATTTTTGAAAAAAATTATTCAGTAAATAAACAATCAAAACAATTGTTTTCTTTGAAAAATTGAACCGCAATTCTTATTTACCAGCCACCTATTTGTCAATTTTTTGTTGATTTGAGAAACCCTGCAGCTTTTTTTGCTTGCTGGTACCACTGCAAAAAGTGTCATGATATAACGGTATGAGAGTACCTACCCATAATCAAATTTCAATTTTAATTCAACTTCGTAAAAAATTTTTAGTAAATTTCATCGATTTTTATAAAAATTAATTTCATAACATTGAAAATTATATTTAAAATGTCATGAAAATCTTTAAAATATACCTGCACATCTTCAAAATGAAGTTTGAAAAAAAAAAAGTAAAAAAATCTATATAAAAAAAAAACAATAAAAATGAAATAAAGAAGCTACAGGTAATTACAAATTAGAATTAGAGATCAGAGTTACCGCCATGCCACACCTACTGTGGAAAAGATCAAAAGTTGATTTTATAAAATTTTTAAAAAGTCATTTTAAAAAATGAAAAATTGTTATAACTGGATGATGAATATTATTTTTGTAATCACAGACAAATTCGTAGGAAGTAAATACACTGAAATAAGCTTGGAGTTTGAATATCCACCAAACATTCTCAATTTTCAACTAATATTTCAAGCAGATATTGAATCAAATTTCAGAATTTACAAAAAAAAATTGCTTTGTATTTAATTTAAATCATATACAATTTTACCCCCTTCCTCTCCACCCAAAATACCTATTTTTATAACTACATACAAAGAATCTCTGTTTTGTGGGTCATCTGTCATTCGAATTCTCTAATAAAATATGGAGAATTGGAGAGAGAGGAGTAAAGTATAGATAAAAAAAATAAAATAAAAAAAACTGAATGTGAATAAGAATGAAGGTGCATATTAATTTATTCCTACGTAAACGAAATAGGCAACTTAAAACACAATTCAGTTCTTTACAACAATAATTCATGATATCATGAATCAGCGATAGAAATGCCTTCACGAGTTGAAATGAGAAACTTATACAACATGTTTTCATTCACAATGGTATATTTCATATCATCAGGGGATTAATGTAGAATTTCACGCCACAAATAACTTCCAACGATTCTCTTCAATTTCCAAAAATATTCTTCAGAAACGAACAAAATTTGGTATTACTGAAAGAGACGAACTTGTAAATTTCTGCCCCAAAATGTATTTTCTCAAGGCTATCGGACAAAAATAGAAAAATTTCTTCAAAAAAAAAAAAACTTCTCCATTTTCCCCTGTGTTCAAGTATTTTCAGGTGAATATGAACAATGTACAATGAAAAGTTTTCAACGATTAAAATTCAAAAATAGAACAAAAATGTAGGTAAATAAAATTAAAATCCAAAATAATTGCCCATCAATGTTCCACAAAATTTACCGAAAAAAATTCATGACATTTTAGTAAAGTTTTCTCTGTTTCAGGCACATGAAAAACGTTACCTTCTCCAAGACTTTCTCAGAAAATTATTTCATTTATTAGTCATTTAAATGCATTAAAATAAATAGAAAAACTCTAAACTAATGCCTGCATAATTAAATTGACCATTTCTGCTCTTTTTCTTTTCTCCTGACAAATTGTACAATCTAATTACCTCCGTCCCCCCTCCCCCAGATCTACCACATCTGTAGAAAAATCGAAGTGAACTTCAGTGCTGTTTTGTGACTTTTAAAGACTCTTATGACTACCATCTTGAAATCATAATTTTTAGACACATTCTACATGCAAGTTCTCAAAATCCATCACACAAATTTTTTTTTCACGCTCTCAAAAATGATTATGTATCTCAAAAAAAAAAACAATTTTTGATAAGTTTCTCGTCATATTCCAACTATCAAAAACTTCCATCCAAAATAAATCCGACATATAAAAGAAACTTACAAAATGTACAAACTTCAGTCAAAAATTAACTCATCGTTTCTTTTTCCAGAAATCTTGCTCGAAACTTACAGAAACGAGACGAAAAAAATTCCTCCAAAATATAGAAAGCATCGTCGAAGAAATTATGATCATTGAAAAAAAAACGTCAACCTAAAATCTTCAAATAATTCCCAAATTCAACCGAAAAGAAAAACGAAAGAAAATTTTCCCCCGTCAATTCCAGCAACAACACCGTCGTTCATTCCAAAGAAAGTGGGCAACATTACGGTAAAAATGCCTCGACAATTCCACAAGGCCAACATGTGCAAATCCTACAAGCAAAGCTACTTCGAAATTAGGTAATCAACAAGTCATTTTTTCTGTATTATGAATTCTGATTCCTTTTCATTTCAGTTTCATTCTTATATTTTTTTCATCAAACTTTACCACTAATTTTCAACCGAACCTAGTAATTCTTAAAAGAACAACATTGTTTACTATTTTTTTTTCACAATTTAATAGGTAGTTGTCAGCAGGTAGATATATTAAAAAATTAAAAGGTGTGATAGCATTAATTAGTTGATAATTTGTAAATATTAATAAAAATTTACTTTTTACGTGCCCATTTTCATTTTTATCATAAATTAAAACTCTTTTCCTATTTCGAATCAAGGTAACCTAGCTTTAATTTTTTATTATCCGAGTTTCCACAATAATAATTTTTTTCATTCTTTTTTCCATTTCCTTTGACTTTCTTCGAAAGACACATTACTGATTAATAATTTTTTCTTACAACGATGCATCAAACTTCCCCGCCAATTTTTTTCTCTGTTGATGCCTTTTCAATAAATAATTACTAATATTTTTCTTCAGATAGCAAAATTTTCACCTCAAAAGCTCAAGCTATTTTAGGAAATGGAAAATTACGACCTAATTATTCTCAGTATCACGCCACATGGGGCAATTTGCAAAACATATAAACAATGTACGGTGTTTCCGAATTTTTATATGGGTAATTTCATAGGGGAAAAGAAAAGTTCAAACGCACCGCGGGTTTTTCCTCGTTCTTAAAAACCGGAAAATTTGTATCGCAGGTAAACCAAGTCAGCAGAGAAATCACGTTACCGAAATCGTTCGACGTTAAACGGTTGACAAGTCTGATAAATAATTACTCGTAATAACGTCCTTACGTGTATCAAGTTCGATCCGATTTTCAATAATCTTCGCCTGTTAAATAATATTTAATCAATTTTTTCATCAGGAATTCAATTCAATTGATTTTGAATTCTGAATATTATACTCTTTAATATACATCTCTCCCAAAAACATCTCAATTTAAGCTCAATAAAGTAAATAAGTGTTTATCAAGTTATTAGTAACTTGTTGATCAAAATTTCGAGTATTTTTTGGTAAACATGCCAAACAGCTGTACATTTTTACAAGAAGAACTAACACGATTTGGACTAAAACAACAATCAACTTTTGGTACTTAGATGTACTCGATTTTACCATTACTAGTTGGAATAATGAGGAAGTAGATGGATTCTATGATAACTTCATCATTATCCATTAATCGTATACTTATAAAACATATTTTTTCAACTTGGCCAGTTAAAAAATACAAGGCGGCGAAAGAAAACTTACCTATGTACATCAGAACCTTGAATTACTTTCAGGTACATCAGTACATCTTATTTACAACGACTGGCAACCCATATCTATACCTCACGACATGGAAGCATGATTTAGGTTTTTTTTGGAATATAAATTAGTTCAACGTAATACAGATCTCGATTCAAATACGATTCTCGTAACGAAATACGAATCACCTTGTAACGGGAAATTCGAACGAGTGAAAAACTTATAATTTTCATTTCATTAAGTTGTGTAATTTGAAAATTTTTTGTCGGATGTGAACAACACAGCCAAATACGAGAGGTTAATGAGACCATGGGTAGCTTAGGTAGGTACTTAGGTAGCTGGCGGCTGTAAAGGGAAATTTTACATCGTACGTGTTTAACGGTGGCTGATTTTTGTAATTCGAAGAACGACATGAGTGGTAGAGGAGTTTTTGAGGTCATTCGGGACTTTCTGATGCAGATTTCAGACTTTAATTAATGTTAAATTCAGCTCATTCGAAATGAATACCGATGGAAGAATCTAGAAATGCATCAACTGTATGTTTTTCAGTTTGAATACTCGAAAAGGTCAAAATCGGGACGAAAAGGAAATCACGATGATAGAATATTTGAATTTTTAAACATTTCAAAAAAAAAGTGAAGCACTGGAAATAATCGCAATTTTTTGGGGGAGAAGGGCTGAAATTTCTAAGAATTCAAGAAGAATGAGTTCAAAAATCTGGTACATTCTCAATTTGCAAGGAATGTATAAAATTTTAAAAATTTGGAAGAATAATATTCTAAACCTGATCACAATTCAAAACTTAATTTGAATATGAGCATTGTTTTTTTTTCAAAATTTTCGCTCTGAGCTCGATAAAAAAATTGACTAGGTAATATTTTTTAATGTTTTAAAAATTGAAGGGAAGAGGTAGCTTTGAAAATAGTTTTGATTTCTAATTTTTTAGAATTGCCAAAAATATTTCACTGAAATTCTTGTTCTCTCCCACTGATGCTCAAAATCCGAATTTGGTACCAAATGTTTCAGGTAATTTTTCAATCACCTCTTTATTTTTTAATCATCTGAAAAAAAAAATAATCGTCTCAGTCTCAATGAACAATGAAGAAGGTAATTAATTTCAATGCCACTAATGAAACTATTAGATGCCATCAGTAGAGCAAGAATCATTTACCCAATAAAAAGAGCATCTTTTAAACCCTCCATATCTAAATTTCAACACTTCAAATAAATTTATTAAATATAATCATTTTGAAATTTTTATAAAAATTTGAATTTGCCATTTTTAATAAAAAATATTAAGCTACAATTAAAAATGTTAATATTTCCACTTATTCTTCAATTGAGGACCGTTTTTCCAAACTGAGCTAACTTGCAAAAAGTGATTTTTCAGGAAACACAAAAAACTGTCCATAGAAAAGAGTAATAATTTTTTGAAGCTGGTAAAAAGACTAATGTAAGGAGGCTACCTTTCGACATCATGTGGCCTGGGTAGAATTTCAAAATTTTCGAGTGTGGCGCCATGAGAATCGGAAGAAAATGAAAAATAACGAAGTTAGCTCAGTTTGGAAAAACGAAAAAGCATATTTTGTCTCTGAGCGCCACACAACTCGCACAAGTATCGGATTTTTTTTAAGTCGCTCATGTATGGATGGAGGAGAACACTTTCCAGCAAAAAAAAAAAAAAAAAAATTCAATTCCCTGTACTGAAATTATAACGATTTTCGATGATTTTCGCATTTCAGAACGGTTTTGGTCACAGAACAACACAAGTAACACAGGTAGCGAAATTTTGTTAATGCCATCTGGTGGCAGTGTATTTCAACTACCCGAATCCGTCAAAAGGTCAAAAACGTCAAAAAAAAAGTTAGCTCAGTTTGGAAAAACGGTCCTCAATTCTTTATCTTCATTCATTCTCACATTTCGATTTTTTCCAAATTTTTTGTTAAAATTACGAGCATGGATCTCAACGATCAAAACAGCAGATGAAATGTTTAGAAGTAAATAATTTTTGTTTCACAGCATGCTTTTTAAACCAAATTTTCGTTTCTTTTAATAAAAAACTTCGTATTTTAGGAAAATCTTTCAAAAATTACGCTATTTTACAATTTTTCATCACATACCTAGACTCATTTGCAAAAAATTTCTGAATATTTTGATCTCTCTTTAAAAATTTTTTAAAAATTGCCCTAAAAATTTTGTAAAAGACTGCATACTCTTTCAAATCAGTAGCGAACATTTCGAGCCAGAAAAAATGCGTACTTACTGATGAATTTTACAAATTAAACAATCAACTACTTATAGAAATTGGAAAAATTATTTTTATTTTGTTGAGTGTTTGAACAGTATTGAAAAAAATAAAAAAATGAATTCCAACTCAATTCTATTCAATTTTCTCAAGGGGAAGGGGGTGGGAGAAGAGATCATCCAGAAACATTCATGTGAAAGATATCGAATCTTTGTAAATATGCCTTTCGAGGTAGGTAGTGGGTACAGGTACAAATACTAATTGAAAATGTAATAAAAGAGGAAAACAAACCATTTATCTTGTTGATATTCATCTGAGTCCTCTATGAAATCCTCGCTGAATCCATTGTGAGAAAATTCGATTGATATCTGAAATCATAAGTAGATATTTTTCTTTCAGTTTTTCCACTTGTTATTTAATTTCTATGCGTATCTTATGTGTAATAAATTAACAGGTACCTAATTTCAATATATAATTTATTATTATTCATATTCAACCTAATTCGTGATATTTTCACGAGATTTTCATTGCATACTTTATATTGGCTCATCTAGTAATTGAATTCGAGCTATTTCAATGATGACCAACAATGAGAGTCGAATCGCAATATCAATATTGTCAAAGCTCAATTTTCGACTCAAAAGATGATTACCTACATAAAATGAATTCAAAAATTACAAAAAAAAAATTCTCACGAAATACAGCCACATTTAATGCGAGCAAAAACAGACAACATTGAATAATTTCGATTAGGTAATTTGTAAAAAAAAAAATCAAAAAACATCTAATAAGTAATTCTCAGTTCAAATTTAAAACAACTCTACACAGTTGAAAACAAAATTAACAATTAAATACTTAACTTAATTTGAACAAAAATGACTTTCAGAAAACCTATCAATAATACTTAATTCGAGGGGGAAAACACAGAAACATTTAAAACATCACAAGAAACCACGAAAAAAAAAAAGATTAAAACCCGTAATTGTAGGTATTTATCTAAACCATGCCATAAAATCCAATTTCCTGCGTTTCTTCGCATCATTTGAATCACTCGGCTGACACTCGACTATTTCGTTCTGATCTTTTTCAAAAAACCACTTAAAAATCTCGGACCAAGCTCGATCATCAGAATTCAGCCAAGCTTCGTAAAACGAATTCTGATTCAGTTCGTTCATCTTACGTATTTTAAACTTCTTGACTTCTTCATGGTCGAGGCAAAAACATCGTAAAAATTCATCCAATTTATGAAGCAAATGATGAGGTTCGTAGTCGCTCGCATTAATCAAATTCCAACCACAAATACTACTAAAAATATCATCGAAAATATTATCAATAGGGATAATCTTCTTGAACTCGAGTACTTCTTTTTCATCACCCAGGCACCACAAAACAAACTTATCGAAACATTTTCCATCAAAACGGCGTCGGAACTGCTTAGATTCGATAATTTTTCGAAAATGTCTCAGTAAAAATTGCTTAAACGTATCCAATTCGATGGCTGAAAACTCTTGTTCGACAACTTTCACCATTTCTTTAAAATCATCGCTTTTATTCCAGAGATAAACGGCATCCTTGGAATACGACAAAATCAACTGTTTTTTCAGTTTCGAGGAAGTCGGCAAATCGTTCGGAAAAATTTCGAGTATAAAGTTACTCAATTTACTCCATTTTTCATAATCAACCATAAAGATCTCCATATCGATTTCGAACGATCTTAAGAACTCCTTCATTAATTCTCGAGTAACCAAGTCGTTGGACGAATAAAAGGCCAACTTTTCATTCAGCTTGTCGAATTCCAATGCGTTGATTAATTTTACACAATTTTCTCGCAAAACAAAGGACTGCATTACCAAATTTTTAAACTCAGCTTTTTCCGAATCATTTGGCAAACATAATTCTAGAATATCGATCATAAAATTAGGATTATCGATGTACTTGGCCAACAAATCAGCATCTTCGAGAATCAACTGTTTCCTAATCAGAGCACTTTTCAAGGACAAAAATTTGCATAAAAATTTCGAACTGCTCGGCGTACGTTCTTTGCTGAAGAGAAATGTATCAAATATAACCTCGACTTGGGTCTGGGCTACGTAATTTTTCAAATTATCCGAAGCTGTGTCCCAAATATCGATCAAAATACTGATGCAATTTTCGGAGGAAATCATACTTTCGTAAATTTGTCTAACCAAAGATGCAAATTCTTCTTGGGCGATCTGATCTTTCACACGTAACCAAACCATATAAGCATACTCGGGAATATTCAATTTGACAGCAAAATTCACCATTAAAACGACCGGTATCTCCAACATCAATTCATTTTGCTGATATAACGACATCTTCGATAAAATATTCCTCTGAAGCTGCCACGTTTGAGGCAGAACTTTCACAGCCACTGAGATTTGATCTTCTTCGTCTAAACGATTCCAGAAATACTCGAATTCGAATGGATAGAAACGATTGGCACAAAGTGAGGCCATAATTACATCAATCTTGGCATTTTCTACACCCATAATCGAGACTAATTCAAGCAGATTCGCGGTCACATCGTTTCTATAGTAAGAAATCCAGTACGAAATTTCGAAATTGAAATAACCTCGTTTGTGGAAATAATCCGGAAGTGTGGCCAAAGGAAATTTTTTAATTTGGTCGGCCATACCGTGCAGACACATAATGACGAATTTCTGGGCATAGCTCAAATTTGCATCGGTCAACATCTTCAAAGCGGTTTTCTTGTAATCGATTTTATCATTTTGAAACCAAACGCAGTAGTTATGATTGAAATCGCGAACACAGAATTTCATCAATCCATTTTTGAACATTTTCTCTTTGAAATATCGTATCCACGTTGCCATTTCAAGTCGAATCGTACTCAGGGATTTTTTCAGCATTTCTTCGACACATCTAGGAGCGTTCAAAAATTCCACCAATTTATCCGATTCGTTTTGGTAATTTTGGTCGAGATTGTAAGCTGTACGTAAAGGATCGTTGGATTTTTCTCGCGTATTTTTTGATTTGTCGAGGGTAAGGTAATGATGCCACAGTTTTAGAGCGGCCTCGTGGCAAGCAATCTGTTGTAATGTTGGCACACATTCGTAGAAAATGAATCGATCTTCTAGTATCTCGGGCTGATCAAAATCTTCCTCTTCTATTGCTTCGAAAATTCCATTTGGATCCATAACAAGAAATGAAATTCGGTCAAATCTGAAATAAAAATTACCCCAAAAATTTTTGAAACCGCAAATAAGGACATTTTGCATAAAATTTCGAATATACGATATTGTCAGGTTCAATATCAATGTGTATCGTAAAGGTAGTTTGAAAATTCAGTTTTCAAAATATGAGTGCTTGGATCATACAAATGGAGTTTATTACGGTAATTTAAGCTGCTGAACATAAATCTGTTGAACATTTTTTTGTATGACAATTTATGAGATTCAAATTTGAGCCTTGTGCTGTACTTAGGTATGTATCTGAAATAGAAATTACAAAAATTACGAAAGAGATATGAAATGAAATGAAAATCGAGCAAGTTGTGTAAATACGTATTTTGGGAATTAATTGTGAAAACATTTTTTTTCGGTCAAAAATGACCATTTTTATGAGTGAAACGCCGTGAAAAAATGAGGTTTCGAATTTTTCAAGGTGTTCCACCCCTAAAACTTATGAAAAAAATATCACGTTGTTCGTAGGGACTAGGTAGGTAGTAGGCACAATGGCACATAAAAAATTTTTTCGGTCTAAACCCAAAAAAATGAAAAAAAAGATGAAAAAATTTTTAAAAATGCAATGACTTTTTTTTATTACTTAGCTGTCACAGCTACTTTTTTCAGTAAATTTTTTTTTGTTGAAAATCAGACGCTACAGTCTTTCTTTTTAAAATTTCATCTGAGTTTCAGAATTTCAAAGCAATTTTAATTCTCGGCATTTTTGTAAAATATTTTGATATTTTTCAGACAACAAAAACAAACAACGAACCATTTCATAATTTAATTCGGGTATTTTCTAGAAAAATTTTTCATTTTCGTATTGCCCCAAGGAATTCCATTGATACCGCGATTTGCTACACCCGTATTCGTGGCGTCTCCATCCGACTCGCTCTCGCATTTCGCCACCAATCTGGGTAGTCTACTTCCGAGAAATAGATCCCTTGGAAACCATACTGTTTTTCTTATTCACGTTTATTGTCGATACGCCCCATCTCCATACCTGCTTTTCGAGTAATTCTGGACGGTCGAAATGGTCGTGAAATGCGAGGGTGAGGAGTGACAATTAGACACCGAGACAGTCGCAGACAAAAATTGAGATTGAGAGTTTTTTGAAAATAAAATCTATTAATTTGGTAATTTGATTCGAGTTCGTTCTGACATCTCATTAATTTTTCAATTTTTTTTTTGAATTTTTTTCATTGAAATTTGCACTTAATAGTTAATTCAATTAACTTGACCTCACCATGAATTTACGATTTTTTACATGTTTTGATTCTCAATAATTTAAAATCTTTGGAGAAACTAGAACTCTAAGGATTATTGTAAAAGTAGGTAGATGTAGCTACATTTCAAGATATTTCTCACATTTTGAAGCCAATTCGATACTTAAAAAAAAGAATAATATTCCATATTCGGCAGCATTACCCCTTGTGAAGTATTCTTAGGTACAAATTACCAATTTTATTTATGCGTGTTTAATTACTCATAAAAATCGATGCGAATTCGCGATTGTTTATCAGTTTTACGAGTGAAACGTCGTTTGTAACGAGGAATTTTTAAAATTATCTGTGATAAGAGCATTTTTCAATTTTACACAATTTCAATAGAATTTTTTTTGAGAAGTTACAATCGTGCAATTCATTCTGTTATTTTCTTTCTGACTCCTAATAGCAACTTTTAATTATGAATTATTTCAATTTGATCATATTATCAGTTTTCGTGCTAGTTATCACACATGAAACCAATTCTCTTTTGAAACAAAATAGCGAAGACGAACTTTATTTCCTCAAAAACAATAAACTTCTAACAGAAACGATCAAGTGTCTCATGAATGATATCGTATGTTCTCTGAGTGGAATAATAGTCAAAAGTGAGTTATACTTCTTTTTTCCCCAAAATATTCAAAGTCATCGCGTAATCACTTCCAGCATCACGTAACATTTTTCAAATTTTATCCCCCCCCCCGCCGCGCGTCAAGACATATCCATGTCAAGATATTTCGTGTCTTTGAATTTTTTTAATTTTATCACTACCTTTTTTTAAAATCATCATTTTTTTTCATTACGGTACTCCGTTTTTGATGTCCATATTGTGTTAGAGGTAGGTAGTAGGTACCTTTGGACAATTTTACTTGATTTTCATGCCTTAGTTACAACTTAATTTTCCATTGAAAAATTTTCAAGCAAGGTCTAGTAAAATCTTTAGGATATAGGTATACCTAACTCACTCAAAATACATTATTTGTTTAATTTCAAATGAATTTTTTCATCCGCCAATGATAATCATTTTTTTTTTTAAATTCCAATCAGCATTCTAATAATTAAAATTCATCATACGAATAAATAATAAGTAATGATGTTTTTAAATTTTATCTACAAATTATCAAATTTTCAGATTACATAATCAACATAATTCAAACCACCTGCGCTGACTGTAGCGAAGCAGAAAAAAACACAGTGCGAGGCGTGATGCACTTTATGCTCACCAAACGACCTTCAGATTTCCATAAAGTTTTCAAAAAATTAGACCCAGGCAATAGATATAAATCGAAGATGATGGAGTTATATGTATAAATAAAATAATCGTAATTAATTGTACAAAGATTATGTCTATCACAGATTTTTCAGGAAATTCAAGAGGTACGATGTTGGATTATATTTTAAAACGGTGTTCTTTTTTCCAGTTCGTCATAGTTGAATTTGGGGAGAGGAGGTGGGCCTCGTAATTTTTAGGCTGTTGCAATTTTTTGCCAAATTACCAACTTTGAAGACTCATATCTCGAGATAGGTTACAGTTGAAGAAAAATCTGGTTTCCATAAAGAACTTGAACGAACTTCAGGTAGGTATCAGTAAGTAGTAAGTACCTATTTAAATATTATTCTCCAACATTTTTCATGTTGAAAATTCACATTGCTTAACCTTCATGACACCTCCTTCAAGCCAATTTAAATCATCCTTTTTCCTGATTTTTCGTACAAGGAGATGGGGAGAGTTAACCTCTTGAGATTTTCAGTTTCAGTATTTTGTTAGAAAACTTTGCCATTTCAACCTTACAGTTTTCTACTCATATTTTCCCAACTTGAAAATATACGAGTACAAAATGGTGAACTTTCCCAACATAAAAATAGAAATAGCAAGTTGTTTCAACTTGGGAAAATTCACTATCTACACTAATATATTTTTCCAAGTAAGAAAAATTTCATTTTTTTTCCACTTGGAAAATATTTCATATTTTTCCAATGCGAGAAAATTTACATTTGTACAAATATTTTTCCAAACTGGTAAACATGAACATTTTTTATTCTTTCATAGTTTCTTTTGACGAAAACGCAAAATTAAATGATTCATTTCAAGTAAAAATTTCATTTTTTCAAGTTGGGAAATAAATTCAACTGTTCAGTGTTTTTTCAATATAAAAAAGCCGTAACAGTTTTCAAAATTTTTTGCCTCTCTGGGTTCGGTTTCATATTATTATTTTTTTGTAGAGTTGAAAGATCATCCGACCCATCAAAAGTGATTTTCTTCGGTTAATTCGTTTAAAATTTTGTTTTATCGGCAAATTCGTATCATTCGTCCTTTTTTTTTCTCACCCAAGTTAGGCTGTTTCACTCCTGAATAAATTCAATTCCAAAATTTTTAATTACATTCGCTGCAGCCACCTTATACATGAAATTTAGTAGAGCTGAGCAGATAACTAAGTAGTAAAAAAAGACTTAGGTACTGTTTAACTATTATACATATGTAGTTGGGAAAATTTGAAACCAGTGTTGGGATTTTCATAAAATTTACTCTTCTCTCCGTCGATATGCCCTCGGAACGTTCCTGATTACAAATAACTTTTTCATGTTATTTGAATTTATCACGTCAATCAATAATACCTTCAAGAAAGGTTTTCAATTATTCCTTTTTCGAAAGTAGAAAACGTAGGTTTTTATAGGAATATATGATTCATTGTAACCATTTGATAAAATGTTTCGATTTCAGGAAAATTCAACCAAACTTTTCGGCTTTCTAAAAAATGAACATCAATGAAATTTAATCGCTCAAAAAACCAGAAAATCTTCACCACATTCATAAAATTTGATGGAATTACAAAAAAAAAATCACTGATTTTACTTCACATGATAAAGAACAATAGTGTTGGATTTTTATACGAACGATATGTTATGCACCTCGAGGGGAATAAATTTCTGTTCATATGACGATTTTTTTTGCACGTAGCCATCAGGTTTCAATCAGAAAAATTGCGAACAGTTCATCACACCTTTTTAGAAAAATCCTTTTATTGAAATTGTTGCAGTATATTGCTATACTACCAAATTAATAATATCCAAACAAAAACAATTCACAAAAATTATAGGTTACAAATGAAACGAAAATTGAAATTATCAACATGTAGGTACCTACTTGAAATAAAATTCAATATTTATACTTTAATTTCGTCCATATTTAACAATTTTTCATTCATTTCACACAATCTCTATTGACAAGTATCATTTTTTTCAATTTTTAGAAGTAGGTGACTGATGTAAAAAAGTTGGAAAATCTGGTCTTTAAACAACTTAAAATTTCATAAAAATCATTCCAAACCTTCAAAATAAAATTTACAAAAAAAAAAAAAAACATCAAAAATAAAGCAAAAAGGAAACATAAAGTAGGCATATTACTTAGAGAAGTAAAAGTATTGATTATTAGAATGATGAAGTCAGTAGAATTCAAAATCAAATAAAAATGATAATAAAAACATCTCGCTGAAAAATTCGCTACAAAAAAACCTTCAAACTCGTTAATTTCATCATTACATCGAGAAATCGTTTGAATTTTGACAAAAAATCATAGTAACAACATAAACTAATGATTTTAATATTTTAACAATATATAAATCGATCAATTTCAAAATTTTTTATCAGATAAGTAAAAATACATCATAACATATCATATATCTACTCGCTGTAATCCAACACACATAAGTGAATAAAATTATTTTAACAATCTTTCAGGCACAAATTCACCGACAAATTCTTGTAGTTTGTCTTCATCGCCAAGACACCATAAAACGTGTTTCAAGAAACTGTTTCTATCAAAAGAACGCTGATAGTAATGAGACTGAATGCCCTCGCGTAATTTATTCAACATCGTTTGTTTAAAAATTTCAATGTCGTTAGAAGGCAATCCGTATTCCACTACCTTGATAATTTCGTCCATTAGGTTGGGAAAACACCAATTACTCCGACTTTTCTCAGCAAAAGTAAAAAGAATTTTCTTCTTGTACTTTAGAGCCGATGACGCATCTACAAATGCTTCATTGATAAACTGATCGAACTCTTTCCATTCACTAAACTTAGAAATGTACCTTCCATAAGAATGTGGCAGTGGCTCCGCATAAAACTCCAATAGCAATAATTTCTTAAGATTGCGTAAATCGATATCATTTGGCGAGAAAATATCCAATTTCACATTCAACTTGTGAATTTTTCCCTCACTTAGCAATGATATTTTGTAATAGTACCTTACCGCATGAGAAGCGGAAACCAAATTTCGAAATTCCAACCGATCAGCGTTATGTGGAAGACACAACTCTAATAAATCAATAGTCAACTGTGGTTCAAACACTGATACATTGGTCACAAACGAAACTGCATTATCAAATAATAATCGGCTTCTATACTCAGCACTTTTCAACGAAAGTAGTTCACGTACAAATTTTAAACCACTCGCAGAATGTGTATGGTGCCGACGAAAAAATTCTTCAAATAACTTATCTATTTCGACATCCAAAATATAATTTCGTAAGTGGTCAAGAGCAGTTTCCCAAACATGAAGAAGAAAAGCATCGGATGTTTCAGCATGATGATCTTTAGATCCATATTCATCAGCTCCATGATGGAATAAACTTGAAACCATGAAATAAAACTCGCGTTCGTCAATGTCGTTTTTAACTTTTTGCCAAGCTATCTTCGCATTGTGCCACATATCCAAACGTAATATGAAATTTGTCATGACTTCACCAGGGTTTTTGCGAATGAACTGTTGTTGTTGCAATGTAGACATGTTTGACATTACACGTATCTGACGCTTCTGTTCAAAGAATAATAAATTTTTTGAAGCGACAGTTACTTGGTCATCAGCACCTAAACGATCCCAGAAGTAATCAAAACTAAAGTCATGAAAATGACAATAAGCCATGGCGAAATCAACGGATACGTTCAAATTATAAAATATGAATGCCACATCGGCCAAATTACGGTCTAACATCCTAAACGGTTCGTTTCTAAATCGACAAATCCAATAATTGAGTAATTCATCGGCGCGTAATATTCTCACCGTATTCCAACGTAGAGAACGCTGAGGAAAGTTGGTGATTTCGTTTTCCATGCAATACTTGCAATATATAATGAATTTCTGCACTTCGCTCAGTTCTGCCACCGACAACAATTTCGAAATAGTTTTCCTGTAATCGATCTCAAAATCGTGAGTCCAGCAACAATTCATTATATCGATTCGACGAACTCGATATAGGTACTTTTTTAATGAGTCTGCAAATAGACTATTTTTGAAACTAAATATCCAATAACCAGTTTCGTGTCGAATATTTCTAGAAGCTGCGATTAGGATGGTTTCAATTGACGATGGTGTCTGAAGACTTCTAATTAATTCATCATTTTCATTCCAGTACTCATCACTGAGTTCGAAGATATTTTTAATGCAATATTCAGATCCAATCATATCGATTTTTCTACGCTTATGGCGAGCTGATAGCAAAACGTATTTCTGCCAAATAGGCAATACCGTCACATGGGCTGCCAGTTCTTGTAGAGTGGGAATTGATTGACTGAATATGAATCGATCTGCATCCATACTGAATAGTGATAATTTGGTTTATCTGAAAGTCGAATTACTTGATAAGTTTTCTAAATTTTACCAGCCGAAATTTAGGATATTTTGTACAAAAAATGAACCAAAAAGCAATAATAAGGCATTCCAAAAGTATTTTTAAAAACACATGCAAGTATGAATTGAAATGAAAAAGAAATAGAATTTGATCCTGCACTCTTATGGCGTGAAATCTTTACAAAGCATTCCTAAACAAAAAATGATGAAATTGTTCAAGGAGGAAGGGAGTAGTAGGGTGGGCCGAAATGACAATTTTTTCGATTTTCAAAAACATATGTATGTACCCCCGCAAAAGTTATTGGGTGATGAGACTTGAAGAATAAAATAAAAAAATTCAAAATCGATTCATATCTTCCGATCGCGCATTGGCGTTGAAGTTTTGAAAAATTGGCAAAAATTCAAAATTTCAAAAATTTGGAAAAAATTAAAAATTGATTACAATTAATTTTAGAGCTTATGTAGTGACCAAATAAACCGAAAAACACATTTTTTTTTTGAAGAAATATACGTTTTATAGTTTTTTTAAATTTTTTCTTCATGCGAAGAAATAGCAGAAATTTAAAAAAGATGTAAAGCATGATTTTTGTTCAAAAAATTCTGTTTTTTTGGTTTGAATAGTCACTAGATAAGCTCTAAAACCAATTTAAATGAATTTCAAATTTTTTCAAAATTTTCTAAAAGTTGTGAAAATATTGCATTTCAGCCAATTTTTGAAAATTTCAATGCCAATGCGCGATCGGAAGATATGAATTGATTTTGAATTTTTTTTTTTATTCTTCAAGTTTTATCAGCCAACAACTTTTGCGGGGGGGGGGGGGTATGTTTTCGAAAATCGAAAAAATTGTTTTTTCGGCCTACCCTAGGGGGTAGGTTTATGGGGGTGAAAAATGAATTTTTCAAAGAATACACAATGTTTTCAACCGTGCGCAGATAAATATTGGAACCGTCAATATTAAATCAATTTCAGTCAACCTATTGCCCATAAAATTGGAAATTCCAGGAAATTATAATTTCAAATGGCGGTTTTCAACAAAACAATTTCCTAAAAGAGATTACGGCCATGACACAGGAAGTACAAGAAACTATGGAAAAATTTAGATAAAGTGATAAAAAGATGCTTTTCATGCTGAAAAGGTCATTTTTTTTAAAATTTTCAAAAAAAATCTTTTTTGAGAAGTCGATTTTTCATGTGTTTGTCCCATTTTCTCCGAAACTATACAATCAATTTTCTTTCTGTTTGTATTATTGTGTTCAGAGGAGTTTTTTTTTTATTCTTCAACAGAAAGATTTTCAACTGTGATTTTTTTTTGGTATTTGCGTTGAAATTACCGTAGGTACACAATACTGCGCTGATTTTAAATGAAATGATGAAATTTTTCGGAATAAAGTTTAGATTTACCCAAACCCTTCAGTTAAAACATGGTTGGGACGTTTCAGAATTGAACTGTAAAAACCAGAACGTCGCTTCGCAGGTCGAATTGAAATTTAAAAAATTGGCAAATATCTTATTTTTCGTTAAAAGAAATTGACGCAATAAAATTGGCAAATATCTTATTTTTCGTTAAAAGAAATTGACGCAATAAAATTGTCCTGATTTCAGAAAAAAGAGAAATGCGGAAAAGAGTGTCTAAAATTTTCCCAGATTTTTTTCACAACAAGGGAGACTAATTAGCCATTTATTCTGGGGGGTGAGATCTCAAAACTGTTATAAAACAGGACGTATCCATTGAAAAAACTTCAAAACAGGACCTAACAAGATCAATAGACTTGTTAGACACCTTGTTGTTAGATGCTTGCTTAAAAATAATTCGTACGGAAGTTGTTTGTTCCAAAATTTTATAGTAAAAAAATAAATGTGAGGAGGGATGGTTGAACTCGAGATTCCTCAAAAAATGATGCACGTTCAGACCTTCTCCAAGAGAAATTTCTGGATGTATGCAATTATTTAGCAATGCTTCAGGCTTTTCCCTTAAATTTCTCCTTTCTATCTTGGATTTAGACAGCAAGGTATCGCACGCAGTTGAAAATATCTTGTTAAATGCTCAATGAAGAACATATAGCAATTTTTTGCAATTCTAATAGGTAATCATGATCTTCTATAAAATTATTTTCAAGTTCATTTACTTGCTTGAAATCGGCCCGAAAGGAATCCCTTTCTCCATACATCGATTAGGAAATTCAAAAATAGAGGAAAATGTTGAAAATTCTCGCATTTTGCAATAAAAATATAAAAATTTTGCTATTTTCTGGGTTCCTTGTTGTTTTTTTTAAAAATGGCTTTCTATCCATTATAGGAAGTTGAGTCAGTCAGCCAAATTTCAATTCTAGGTAGGTACAATACACGAATATAATAATCTATTGTAACTTCTCAAAGAAATCTTTAAATTGAAATTGTTTCATCCATTTACTACCCTCTCAGAAAATCGCTTCACAAATTTTCAAATAATATTTTTAATCATATTCAAACAAAAGCAAGTTCACAAAAATTGCAAGTGACAAACAAACAACACTAGAAATTGACTACAAGTAAAGCCTATCGACATAGGTAATTTCACTCTATTTTCATCCATTCATTATTTTCAATCAAGTAATCTTCACTTAGACAATTACGTAAGTATCAATTTTTTTTCATTTTTAGATTTTTTCAAGTACCTATTTGATACAAAAAAGTTGAAATATCCAATCTCCAAATTGCTTGAAACCTCACATAAATTGTTTGAAAAATATTCAAAAAATATCAAAATGAAATTTAAGAAAAAAAAAACATCAAAAATATTTTTAAAAAAACTAGAAAAAATATAAAAATTGAGAAACATTACGAGATAAGTATTCAAAACAAACGAAAAAATTTTTGAATCATAAAAATAATATTATTAAGACACAAAGCAATATACCTATCATCAGAAAAATGATTGCAATGAAAATTCTACATTTTAAATTTCGATCTCGCTTATTATCACCAATTTGAGGACAATTAAGCGATTTTCTTAACAGTTTTCCAAGGCAACACTAAACTAAATAAGTAAATTGACAATAGCGTGGCGAAATATAAAAAATTGACAAATATTCTCTTCGATTTGGTCATGAAAATACACTGAGAAAATGTAATTTTTAATAAAAATCACATCATATTACTTCGAAAATGAAACACTTTCATTAAAATAAAAGAAAAAAATTACTTTGTTAATAATACCTATTTACATGCAAACCAAAACTTCATCGTAACATACTCGCAGGCCCACGGTTAATAAATTCGTTTACTTTGTCCCAATCACCGAAACACCAGAAAAGACTTCTAGTCAAATTTATCTTGTCAAAAGTCCTCATAGAATTTTCATCGGGCTGAATAATCTCACATAAATTATTCAACGCCAATTGTTTGAAAATTTCTACCTCATTAGGTGGCAATCCGTATTCCACAACCTGGATAATTTCATCCATTTGTCTGAGAAAAGACCAACAATTACTCTCACGATTCTTAGCAAAATTGAAAAGAAGTTTTTTCTTAAAATCTAGAGCAGATGACACATCATTTGCAAACGCTTCATTGATAAACTGATTCATCATCTTCCATTTACTCAAGGTGATAATATAACACCGTCCATAATTGAAAATCTGCAAGTCCAAATAACGCTCCAGGAGCAATTTCTTAAGATCGGGTACATCGATATTATTCCGTAAGAAAATACCCAATTTCACGTTCAACTTGTGAATGTTTCCTGGATACACTACTAATAATCCTAGGAAATGTTTTCTTACAATTTCAGAGGCCAATATCAACCTTTGAAATTCTGACCGAACGGTATCATTTGGAAGACACAATTCTAATAAATCAATCGTCAACTGTGGTTCGACTATGGGCACCGTAGTTACGAACCGAACTGCATTATCAAGGATTATTTGTCTTCTATACTCAACACTTTTCAACGAGAGTAGTCCGCGTACAAATTTAAAACCACTCGCTGAATGTGTATGATGCTGATGAAAAAATTCTCCAACAATCTTATTCATCTCTCCATCCGATATGTTATTTCTTAAGCGATCAGGAGCAGTTTCCCAAACATACAGAAGAAAATCGTCGCATTTTTCGATACAATCCTTAGGTATATTATGATAGAAAAAATTAACAATCATTGAACGAAATTCTTGTTCGGCAACGTGATTTTTAATCATTTCCCAAGCTATTTCCGCATTTTGCCACATATCCAAATAAAATATGAAATTTCTCAGGATTCCTCCGGGATTTTCGCAAATGAGTTGTCGTTGTTCCAACATCGACATTTTCGACAAAACACACATCAGTTGCTTTCCATCGGAGTAAGGCAGAATTTCAGAAGCGAGAGTTACTTGGTCATCGGCACCTAAACGATCCCAGAAATATTCAAAACCAAAGTCACTATATCGGCAGTAAAAAGCCATGGCAATATCATCACCGGATAGGTCTATGCTACGAAATGATGTATAAATATCTAACATAAGATCGTATGACATTGAGAACGTTTCGTTTCTCAATCGACAAATCCAATAATTAAGTAAATCATCGGTACGTAATATTTTCACCGTATTCCAACGTAGAAAACGCTGAGGAAAGCTGGTGATTTCGTTTTCCATGCAATACTTGCAATATATAATGAATTTCTGCACTTCGCTCAGTTCTGCCACAGACAACAATATTGAAATAGTTCTCACGTAATCGATTTTCAAGTTATAAGTCCAGCAACAATTCTTTATATCGATCCGACGAACCCTATACAGGTACTTTTTTAATGACCTTGCGAATACATCTTTGAAACTAGATATCCAATTACTAGTTTGACTTTGAACATTTTTAGAAGCTGTTATTAGGATATTTTCAATTAACGATGGTGTCTGAAGACTTTTAATCAATTCATCATTTTCAGTCTTGTACTCATCACTGAGTTCGAAGATATTTTGAATAAAATTTTCACACCCATTCGTACGAGCTTTGCTACGCTGATAGCGAGCTGACTGTAAAATGAACTCCTGCCAAATAGGCAATACCGTCGCATGAGCTGCCATTTCTTGTAAAGTGGGAATTAATTGATTGAATATAATTCGATCTTGATCCGCTTCCATAACGAATAGTGATAAATTGATTTATCTGAAAGTCGAATTATTCGATAAGTTTTCGTGTAAAAACTAAAAATTTAGAATATTTTGTTCAAGAAATGAAGCAAAATCAATCATAAAGTACTCCGAAAGTTTTAGTGAAAACACAAACAAGTATTATAAATTGAAATAAAAGTTGATCATTCACAACGTCGTGAAATCTTTATAAACAAAATTCATTCAACATGAGTAACAATCTCAAAATCGAAATGAAAAATCATTTTACGAGATTTTTCTCAGACATTTTTTTTACAGTCGTTCATTGCTCGAAAAAAAATTCCGAACAGTAGGGTTTTCAAATATTGAGAGTTTAGGTATAAACCTATATTGGTAAAATCAGGTATGTGCTGTAGTTTCAGCAAAATTCTTAAACTGTTTAAAAAGTGGATACTGACTGCACCTGAAGTAAGTTTGGTATCTCATTGGAGGAGGGAGGAAGAGGGGATGCAAATACACTATTTCTTCACTACATTTTTCAATACATTTTTTTAAAACCAAATTTCTTAATTTGAATAATTCAAATTGACTGTTACAAATCGACAAAATTGTGTCAGTGCGGGAATCAGTTAAAAAATTTACTGATTCAAATAGGTAGTGAATTTTTATTATTAAATCAATAAATTTTGACTGATTTCAATCAGTCAATTAATTTTTACTGATTCAACGATGAAAATTCACTAATTGAATCGGTCATTTTTCACTGATTGGCAGTGAAAATGTAACTGATTTACAGGAGAATCAGTGACTTGATTTTTTTTATTTCATCAATCAATTTTAACATTTTGAACTGTTCCCAATTGGGACACCCCCCCCCCCCCCAAAAAAAAAAAATCGATCTCCTTTCCAGCACCAAAAAAATATCAAATTTATTGGAGGAAAATTTTTTCACAAAAATTCAAAAATTTATTCGTTTTTATCAAAAATGAACATTTTTTTAAATTAAGAAAAAATATTTCGCGTCTTTGGAGTTTTACATTTTTTTCACCACTTTTTCTTCTGAATTCACTACTTTCACGACCTGTTAGATACCCTGGAAGTATGAAAAATCTAGTCATTTTCAATATTTTTCTCGCCATTTTCAAACTCATTTTCTTGCTTTAAATCGGGCCAAAAAAGAAAACCTTTTTCATACTTCGATTAAAAAATTCAAGAAAAGAGGAAAACGTCGAAAATTCTTGTTTTTAGGAGCAGAATTATTGAAATTCTGACACTCGGGGAGAAAAAATTTACATCGAATTGACGCCGGAGCGAAAATAATTCTTCATGTCGTTTAAACGTTAAAACTATAAAACTACAAAAAAAAGTTTCAAATGTTTCAAATTTTCTAGAACGTTGTTGAAGCTCTTAAAACAATCGTTAATTTTATTCAACATATCGAAGAACAATTTTTCTCTAATTTCGATCACTGATATTTCGAGGAAAATGAATGTTCAATACTTTGGAAGTTTGAAGTTTAGTCACTCCGTCAGGTTTCAATTATTCAACGTACAAGACGCGAACATTTTATTGCATCCTTTCAAAAAAATCCTTTTATAGAAATTGTATCATACTTTTTTACTACACAAGAAAACTGTTTCGTTAATTTTCAAATAATATTTAATACTATTTAAACAAAAATAATTTCACAAAAATTTAAAGTAACAATGAAACCAAACTTGAAATTATACGTACGAGTAAAGCCGAACTGCATAGGTATTTTTAATCTACCTTTGTCTTCGTCCACATTTGACGATTTTTTTAATTAATTTCAACCAATCTTTACTTACACAATTAGGTATCAAAAACTTTTCATATTTAGATTTTTCAAAGTATTTGATGTGAAAAAGTTAACATATTCAATCTCCAAATTGTTCGAAATCTAACATAAATTATTTAGAAAATCTCCAAAATATCAAAATGAAATTAATTTTAAAAAAACATCAAGATATTCATGGGGAAAAAACAGAACAATAAATTGGAAAACATAACAAAAAAAATTTAAATCATAAAATTAGGGTTCTTAGAATAAGGTACATATAATATAACATCGAAAAAACGATTGTAATATTGAAAATTATTACATTTAAGGTTTCAATCTTACTTATTTATAACTAATTTGAGGGTAATCAAGCGATTTACTCAATAATTATCCAGCGCAACGCTAATAAACTAAAAAATAAGTACCCAAGTTAAGAATAGTATAGAAAAATATAAAAAAACTGACATAGATTCTCTTTGATTCGGTCAAGTAAATACATACAAATGATATAATTTTTAATAAAAATCACATGTCATATCACTTCAAAAACAAAACACCTTCATTTTTATTTTCAAAAAAATGAATAAAAAAAAAACGAAATTACTTTGGTAATGTAATACCTTCATACATACAACATGCCTTTTAAAAATTACCTCAACATACTCGCAGGCACACGATTAATAAATTCGCGTACTTTGTCCCAATCACCAAAGCACCAGAAAAGACTTTTATTCAAATTCTTCTTATCAAAACTCCTCCAAGACTTTACATCGGTCCAAATCATCCTACGTAAATTATTCAAAGCCATCAGCTTGAAAACTTCTACTTCATTTGGTGGCAATCCGTATTCCACAACTTTTATTATTTCATCCAAACGATACGGATAGGACCAAAACGATTCCTTCTGGGCTAAAGCGAAGAAAAACTCTTTCTTATAATTCAAAGCCGAAGACTCGTCGTTTGCAAAGGTTCCATCGATGAATTCATTTAATGCCTTCCAATTGCCAAGATCGGACGTATAATGTTTCGCAAAATAATCATAATCCTGATTGGGATCCAACTCCAATAATCGTTTCTTCAACTGGCGAACACCATCAACGTCATTTGGGGTGAAAATCTCCAATTTCATATTTACGTCTTGGATTTTACCCTGGTGCAATAATTTTTTCAAGCATTTTTCCGTCCAATCAGAAGCTATAATTCTTTTTTCAAATTCTAATCGATCATCGTGATCAGGAAGGCATAACTCGATAAAATTCAACGTAGCACGAGGGTCAAATACAGGAACATTTACCGCAAATTTATCCGCTTTATCAAGCAAGACGGATTTCCTGCACTTAGGTCCAATCAACGAAAAATATCTGTGCATAAATCTTAAACCACTCACAGTATGTATATGACATGGGTAGAAATAATCAATAATATAAAGACCCTTTTTCAAAGCGTAGTTTCTCATATGATCAGAGGTAGTATCCCAAACGTGAACAAGAAAAGCATGACATTCCTCGGTACGATCACATCTGTCATCAACTTCCGAAATCAAGAATAGCCATGTGACCAACGTAATAAATTCTTCTTCGGTCATGATATCTTTTACTAGATTCCAACACGAAATCGCATTTTCAGGTGTATCCAACCAATTGATGAAATTTTTCGTGATCTTATCCGGTATTTTACAGACGAGCTGCCTTTGTTGTGACGCTGTCATGTTCGACATCACATGCATCTGAAATTCTCCCTTCGCTTCTGGTAAAATTCTCGCAGCGACGGCAACTTGATCATCGGCATTCAACTGATCCCAGAAATAAGGAAATCCAAATTTGTCATTTTTTTTACAATACCAGACCATAGCAATATCAAGGGGTACAACAACATCATCGTAAAAATACTGGATTTCAGTCATATCACTGTGAGGCATCGTGAACGTCTCGTTTCTCAATTGGCAAATCCAATAATCGAGTAAAACATCCCAACGTAATACTTTCACCGTATTCCAACGCAAAGAACTCGGAGGAAAGCTGGCGATTTCGTTTACCATGCAATACTTGCAATATATTATGAATTTCTGTACTTCGCTCAGTTTCGACAAAGATATCATTTTTAAAACAGTTTCCTTATAATTGACTTTTAAATTTTGAGTCCAGCAGATATCATTCATATCGATACGAGTTAAACGAAGTTTATATTTTTTCAACGAATCCCTAAAAATAATATCTTGGAAACTGTGTATCCATTTGGCCATTTCCATCTGAATATTTTTGAAAGATTTCTTCAACAAATTATCGATAGACTGTGGCATTTGAAGACCGGTAATCAATTTCTGACATTCGAAGGGATAATCTCGATTGAGCTCGAAGGTAGTGAACAAAGTTATTTCGTATGTGAAGTAATAATATTTTTTATGCTTGTTGATCTCAGATCGCGAAACGTATCCTTGCCAAATATACAAAACCGCCGCATGAGCTGCCATTTCTTGCAAAGTGGCAATCGGTTTGATGATAATGATCCGATCTGTATCCATAATGAATGATCATGGAACGATTTATCTGAAAGTCGAATTTTTTTATAAGTTTTTTTTGAATTCAACTCCTGCGATTTTAGATTATACTAAGTATAAAAAATGTAGAAAAAAGTCAATTTTTTATCCAAAAATTCGTTAATTTATAAATTATCTTCAAAGTGCAGAAAAATTCGATCAAAATTTAAAATTTCATTATTTTTACAAATATAATTCAGTGAACACTTTTTCTAAAAAAAAAAAATATTTCACGTGGAAATTTTGAACAAAATTTAAAATTTTTGGAGGTGGAAGGGTAGAAAAGGGTGAGGACGAGGAGGACGAGGAGGAGGGGGTGGTGGTAAGATTTTTTTCTACATTTCAAACAGCATGGAAACAAAATATTTCTATTTTTTAAAAAAGAAAATTTAATGTCATGATCATTACTCAATATTTTTTTATACAAAATTTACTTTGTCGATGTACTTGATTTCAGGGGAAGGGGAAGTCTAAATTATCATTTACTCAGTGATAAAATATCAGGGAAATGAGAAAACAAAACAAGAAAACACATTCAACTTTCCTTAGAATGTTAGTCTGGGGTAAATTATTTTCTCAAAATGTCAAGAAATAAATAGCATTAAGTAGTGTTATTTTACACAAAAAATGCTGAAAGGTAACCTTAAATTTTAGCGATTTTCTTTTTTGAAAAATTAAGAATATTTTTTAAAACAATAATTATAATGTTTTTGAAAAAAGTATACCATCGCTTTCAGTATTTTCAATTCTTACGAGGAGAGATTCAAATCAACTCAAACAACTTGAGTCAAACTTGAATTTGAGAAGTTGAGGTTTGATAGGATCCTAAATTTTATCGAGCTTTCAAAGATACACATCATTTTTTTTTTTTGAAAAAACGATTACCAATTTATCACAATAAAACCAGAGAATATAAATCATGGAAAACTGAAACATCTGCTAAAATTTTTCATTGCAAGATTTATTCACATTTCAAGCAGATACTCAGTAATCTGCTTTGTATAATTTGAAATCTTCAAACTTATTATTACTCAGTTTGGTTTTTTTTTTCATATAATTCCAATAAATGGTGCGATCTTTGCTCTCACCAAAAATAAATATTAATTGGGAAAAGCACTCAGTATATGGTATGGGGAGAAACAAAAGAAAATATTTGGAGTTTCGTGACGCCGTGACAAGTGAAAAATGAAGCCAGAGTGCTCCAAAGTATAGAGCATTAGAGTTATTTAAAAAAAAAACTGGTTTTCGAGTTCAAACTCCCGAAATCTTCATTATTTTTCCATTCAATAGTAGGTACTCAAAAGATGATTTGAAATACTGGATTTCATAGTATTCAACTTTTCGATGGGAAGCCATTAAAACTCTTAACTTTTTTTTGGAAATCGCTGATCTTTTTTTCGTGTAAAAAAAAAACTGAATATTTGATTAAAAATTGTATGGTATTTCAAATATGTAGAGTAAATGTGTAATTCTAATCTGCCGACGACGTATCTAATGATTATTTCATTTGATTCTTTCTCCATTGAAATTCTTAGTTTTGTTCAGTAAGATTCAAGTAGGTACGCTACCTCCTCTTGGCCAAAACACATCGACATTTGATTGAAAAACTTCCGAACGACGAATTTCAAATGAACAAAATTATCAAATGAAAAACTCAACGTCAAATTCGAATTAAGAGAGTCTATTTACCATTTTATAAAATACTTGAGAACTGATTCTCCCAGTGTTTCGAAATTAATTTTTTTCACTCCATAGAAATATCGATTTGCAGAGTTATTAAAAAAAATTTCATTTAAATGATTAACAATCAAAAAACCAAATGTACCACGAAATTAAGGGTCTCAAATCGTTTTTTTGTAGTTTTTACTAGGTACGTTCAAAAATGATAAAAATTTTAGAGATTCAAACACGAAAAACAGTTTATTTTTTACAAAAAAAAGTCCCTCCCCTCCCCGGAATTGCAGAGAACTAAAAATTTTTTTCTGGCGCGTTCCCTGAAATGATTCTCAACAGATCACCAGATTCCCATAGTATAATTTTTTTTTAGTAACATTCTTCTGTAAGTGTGGTTTCAAATATCTGGAAATATTTTGACACATTTTTGATTTCAAAAAATATCAACAATGCGCATTAAACACATTTTTGAAGAAATAAAAACCTCATCACAGTTATAATCAAGCACAAAATTGATAATTTAGATTATTTTGTTGATATTTAATAATTATATTTTTTAAATAATATTATCATTTTTGTACAATGAATACAAAACCACAAATATTCATAATTTTACTAACTTTTGATTATTCTTTCCCCCACAACTAGCAAATAAATAACTAATCGATCAGGAAAATACGAGTAATTTACTTTACAAACAAAACACAAAGTTAGACTCGTATAAGAAAAAATTAAAATGATAGAGCATACTTTTTACAGTTGAGGAAAACAAAACGATAGAAAATTTACTAAATTAATAGAACAACATTAGCTATTACTTAGAATTTCTCAAATTCAATTAAAATATTAATCACCGCATTAAAAAAGTGTTTTTCTTCGTACTTAAAATAAACTCTGGTAAGATTCTTTGAAAGCACCGTCAGAGGTCATTATCAATTTTCTAAATTCCATTCGGTCGTCGATATTCGGAAGACAGAACTCTATTAAACCGGCAGTTAGATTTGATTCCAGCACAGGAACGCGAGTTACAAATGCAATCGCATTCTCAAGCATAAACGATCTTCTGTACTCAGAACTCTTCACTGACAAAAGACACCTCACAAATTCCAAACTACTCGTCGAATGGTTATGAAACTCGTGGAAAAATGCGTTCACAATATAATCAAATGACATCTCCAGCATATGATTCTTGAGACGATCAGGAGCAGTATCCCAAACATAAAGCAGAAAAGCATGACATTTTTCGGCATGCGTAGTTTTATCGTCTTTCCCGACGTGACACAGTAATGAAAATACTAATTCATGAAATGCTTCTTCGGTCATGAGATCTTTCGTTTTCACCCAACAGACGATTGCATTTTCTGGCATATCCAACCAACAAAGAAAGTTCTTTATAATTACATCAGATTGATGGCATATCAGCTGCTTTTGTTGTGAGTCGGACATTTTCGACAATAATTTCAACTGACACCGGCCTGACCCGGAAAGTAAATATAAGGCGCCGATTATCACTTGTCTTTCGTCGCTCAAAAATTCCCAGAAATATGAAGCTGCATAGTCGTTATAATCGCAACAGAAAAGGACCATGGCACCCATCTCCATCGAGAACTCATCATCTTCCAACTTACACATCCAATACTCCAGCACAGGATCTGAATACAATAGATTCACTGTCTTCCAATGTAGTGAATGATAAGGAAAATCCCAGATTTCGTTTTCCAAGCAAAATTTGCACATGATGATAAACTTTTGTACTTTGCTCAATTCTGCCATAAATAACATTTTCGAAGCAGTTTTCACGTAATCTATTTTACAATCTGGAGTCCATACGCAGCAATTTAGATCGATTCGACGTACACGATACTTGTATCTTTCCAAATCCTCATCAAACACAAAATTTTTAAAACCATAAATCCAAACATCCATTTCAGTCTGAATATTTTTCAACGATTTCATCAGTATATTTTCAATGGATTCTGGTATTTGCAAACTTTTAACCAGTTCATTGCATTCGAGTTGGAAATCAACACACAATTCGAAAGCGTTTCCCAAATCGTCCAGCACACCAGAAATCTTCGGATGCTGGTCCTTATAGTAGGCTGAACGTGAAATGTAACCGTGCCAAATATTCAATGCCACCGTGTGACCTGCCATTTTTTGTAAGCTGCCAGATTTGTAAACTATGAAGTGATCTTCGTCCATAATGAATAACTTAGACGCTTATCTGAAACCGAAAGTCAAATTTTTCGATAAGTTTGTCGAATTTTTCGATGAGTTTTCCGATTTCTATTAGGAGGAAAATTTTGGGTCTATGACACATACGAGAAGTTGAGGAGGAAAAAGATATCAAATGGAATTGAATATTTTCCGAGTATTATCGGTTTTTGAAAATACCTATCTGCATCGTTCGGAATAAAAATTAATCATACTTGATGATAGTAAAAATCATGTGAACATTTGTTTGAAAATTTATATAAAAATAATGATGGGTTTTGGAGCTTTTAAAAGAGTCTCCAATTTCCACCTATAAAATAAAATAAAATATTCTGTAATTGAATTTCAAAAAATAATCTAAATTTATAACGTTTCTCGTGAAATTTTGACATTGATTTTGTTTATGAAATTTCAAAGAACACCACAGTGAGTAAGTAGAACGAGATTTTCAACAACATTTTTTATGTATTCTGAACAATTTCGATTCAATTTTTTCACCCAATTTTTAACTGCATTTTGTAATTTTTCTCGAAATTTTCGTATTACAAAATTACGAGAGTACAATTTCGAACTTTTTTCGAACTGAAAATTACACTTCACATAATGCTTTCCTTCCCCAAAATGAAATGAAAACCCCTAGCTCGGTACACAAAAAGAAGTAAATGAAAAAAAAGCAATTAAACATCGAACTTGAGGAGATCAAGATAAAAGTATGAAAACTGTAAAAAAGATTCACAAAAAAATACAGCGCTATCAGACTTCGAAATCATTAATGATTCGTAATAACCTAACGACTTCAATCTTCCTTCGAGCCATTTTATAAATAGTTAATACATAAAAACAAAATGTAAAGATATTCAATTACCAAAATATCCAAAAAAATTTAAAATTCCTTACCATCACAAATCTAAAATCGCTCCTATGATCAAATTTTTCTCTCATACGCCCCTAGCCTTAGTTGCTGTACATGGCGTTAATAAAAAAAAAAATCTTAGATACCTTACTAAAACTTGGAATAATATTCTAAGAAAAGTACTTCTTTATAGCAATTTAAATTTTTCTTGAGTTTTTTCTTCTTCAAACTATTAAAAAAAGGTAAAGAATATTGAATTCAGCCCAATCATAAAATGTTTAGCTTGCAGAAAGTATTCATATTAATGACTTAGTAAAATCCAATCCAGTTCAATTCAATTCAACTCAACTCGATGCAATCCGGTTCGATTCGATATTCAATTCTGAATCACAATTTCATCTTCTACAATTCTAATTCCATCATTTTGTCAATACTTTAACAAGATAGAGAGAAAACAAAAATTATGCCAAGCAAAACCCATTAAAAAATTCCAGACCCGATTTTAAAATTATAACATCCATCACTTATGAAAAACTTAATTTTTTTTTTGAATTTTAAGATCCAGGAAGACAGTTAAGACACTCTAAAATCACAACTCTATTTTATATCATTCTTGCAGTCTAAATACTTCACGAACACCTTTGAAATTCTGAAAACAGTGAACATAGTAGGTATTTATAGTCAATCTGGAAAAATAAAAAATTTTGTGTCGGATTTTTCTTTCCTTTTTTTTTTTTTTGCTTCAAATTAAGTAACCCAAAAAATGACCCACTCACTTTATATTCTTCGATCAAAAATTCAACAAAAGGGAAAAAGTTGTAAACTTTTTTTAATTATTAAAATTCACAGAATTTCTTAGTTTAGGAATAAATTACTGCAGTAGTTTTTTTTCATTTTTCAGCTTATTTTCATTTTTCTCAACAGTATACAACGTGAATAATGATATTTCATCTCTATTTTACAAGCATTTCATCCTCTTCCCCTCCAACTCGATTCATTCATCAGCATTACGCAGTTTTACATAGTATCAATATTTCCAAGGTAGTTTTAATAAAATTTCATTATTTTGAAATTTTGTGTCCTGGGTTGTCAACTAAGATTTCTTAAAAATTATACAAGTCGACATTCACCATTTTGAATATTAACAAGCAAAAATTGAAACTTTAACCACTTTTACGTCAAGTATTTCAGGGAATATTCACTGTTCTTGAAATAATTTGCATCAGGTATGTTTTTTGAAACTATTATCATCGCCCATTCTTCCACAATAAAGTTATTATGCTGCTTTTGTACAACTTTTAGAGGCTTTCCGAGAACTTCTCTCATTACTTTTTTTCTCTTGACTGTAACAATTCGAAAAAATGAGCCAACCCACTTGTTTCTTCTTCCTCATACATCTTCAACAAATCGTGAGTTAAGCCATTTTTTGATACAGTTTTTAATGAGCATATAACAGAAATAATTCATAACTAATTATTCAAAATTATTATTTTAATCTTTAAAAAAAAATAATAACAAAATCAGGCGTTGAAAACGAAACAGAGATTCCACGAAACCAAATTTTTCAACTAAAAATAGAATACAGAATAATTCATTAAAACGACATCGCGTATTTATAAATTCACTACATTAAAAAAATAATTTCAAGTTATTCCAGAAGAATTTTTTGATAGGATTCTTTGAATCCACCGTCAGAACTCATTATCAACTTTCCAAATTCTACTTTGTCATCGATATTCGGAAAACAAAACTTTATTAAATTGGCCGTCAAATGCGATTCCAATACAGGAACGTGGGTTGCGAATTTAACCGCATTCTCAAGCATGAATGATTTTCTGTACTCGGGAGTTTTCGACGACAAAAGCCTGAGAAAAAATGTTAAACCAGCTCCCGAATGATTGTGATACTCGGAGAAAAATCGTTGAACAATATCATCAAATGACTTCTCCAATACATTGTTTTTCAGATGATCAGGAGCAGTATCCCAAATATGAACAAGAAGAGCATGACAATCTTCGGTATACCCAGTTTTATTTTCCTCCTCACTCACTCGAAATAAATCACCTATACACCGAGAAAATACTTCGTTGGACATGATATCTTTCGTTTTTGTCCAACATAACAACGCATTCTCTGGCATCTCCAACCAACAGATGAAGTTTTTCATAATTGTAGCAGGTAATCGACATATAAGCTGCTTTTGGTGTAAATCAGACATTTTCGTCAATAATTTCAAATGACAATGACCTCTTATTGACTTAAAAATCCCGGGGGCCGCCATCACTTGGTTTTCAACACTCAATTGTTCCCAAAAATACTGAACTGCATATAGATTATACGTCATGTAGAAATAGATCATGTTCTCGATCCTCATCGAGCTCCTTTCGCCTCTCAATTTACATATCCAGTATTCCAGCACGGGTTCTCGATGCAATAGCCTCAGTGTTTTCGAATGCAGGGAATAAAAAGGATAATCCCAGATTTCGTTTTCCAAGCAAAATTTGCACATCATAATAAACTTTTGTATTTTGTTCAATTCTGCTATGGATATCATTTTTGAAGCAGTTTTTAAGTAATCTATTTTAAAATTTGGAGTCCATACGCAACAATTTTGATCAGTTCGACGTACTCGATACTTGTATCGAGCCATTTCTTCGTCAAATACGAAATCTTTCAAACTATAAATCCAAATATCCATTTCAGTCTGAATATTTTTCAACGATTTTATAAGTATATTTTTAATAGATTCTGGAATTTGCAAACTTTTTATCAGTTCATTGCATTCGAGCTGAAAATTAGCACCCAATTCGAAGGTGTTTCCCAAATCATCTAGTGCGTCACGACACCTTGGATGCTGGTTCTCATAGTGCGCTGAACGCGAAATGTAACCGTGCCAAATTCGCAACGCCACCGTGTGGGCTGCCATTTTTTGTAAGCTGCTGTAGACAATGAACTGATCTCCATCCATTATGAATGATAATTTAATTTGAACCTGAAAGTCGAATTTTTCTATAAGTTTTCCGAATTTCAGAAGCGAAATTTCAGTAAATCATATTACATGCAAAAAAGCAAATTGTTGAAAAAATTTCCGAGAAAAGTGGTGAATCTGAAGGTGGACGAAAAATTTTGAAGTCTGGATAATATTTTGAGGAAATCGAACTCGAAAAAGATTTCAGAAAATTCAAGTTTGAGAAAAACCTGAGAAGATCTAGAAAAATTTCAAGAATTTATGAAAAAACTGTTCCGGAAATTTTTAAGCTGATAACTATATAATTCATGTAATCATATGTTGAAGCTTTCTAATTTGTAAAAACTTCATTCGAAAAAATAATAGGGGTTAGGGCTTAAATTCCTCCACAATAACCAATAAAAAAACACATAAAAATTTTCTGTGATTGAATGAGAAAGAGCAATCTCAAGTTTTGAATTTTTTCGTGAATGTTTGACATTGGGCTCCCGGCGAAAAAATACGTTATCAGACTTCGGAATCATTCATGATTCGTAACAACTTCAATTTATTCTTCCTTCCAGTCATTTCATAAGTAAAGGTAAATCAGGTAAGTAATTCATTAAAGCAAAATGTAGAAATATTAAATCGTAATAGTATCTGAGTAAAACATGGAACAATATTACAAAAATATTTCAAATTTGTAGTGATTAGAATTTTTCTCAAGTTCATTCTTTTTCAAACTACAAAAAAAATATGAAGAAAACTGAATGTGGCACACTCACATATTGGCAACCTGAACAAAAAATTGATTAAAAAAAGCAAGTAAGGAATATCCTCATTTGGTGCTTCAAAAAGATACATAGGAAAAACAAGAATCATGCCAAGAAAAATCAAATGAGACAATTTCGGACGCGATTTCAAAATTTCAACATTGGCACTTTTTTTGTACTTATTGAATTTTTGGAACCAGGTAGTCAGTTAAGGCACTCTCAATTCACAATAAATTTTACATCAATATCACTTGCATCCTAAACACTTCACCAAGTTTTTAAAATTTTCAAGGCGAAAAACGTGTCTTTGTTCGATCTGAAATATCAAAATTCAAGTTTGTTTTTTTCTTTCCACTTTTCTTGCTTTACATTAAATAAACCAAATAAATAACCCACGTTGAATCCTTCGATTAAAAAATTCGATATAAAGGGAAAATGTTGAAAATTTTTGTTGTTTTTTTTACTGTGAAATCATCAAAATTCCCATTTCTTCATTTACATGCTACTGAAGTGAATTTTTGATTAGTTTTTCTGATTTTTCTAGCCAGTACTTCATCACTATTTTACAAGCAGTATATTTTACCCCCAGGCCCCCACGCAGTTTCACATCATACCGATATCTACTTTCAAGATCGTTTTAATAAATTTTTCTCGCCATTTCAAATATAATATTAAACAAGTATTTTCATTCTTTGACCACTTTCATACCACTTGACTGAACACTCAGTGTTCTGAAATAATTAGACATTACGTATGATTTTTTCAGCTCCTATTATCGTCTACTTTTTCACAATTAAGTTGTCATGCGGCAATTGTACAATTTTCAACGGTTTAGAGAACTTGGCTCTTTTCTTAGTTTATCAACGTAACAAATTCGAAACAAGAGTCATTTCTTTTTATCTTCTTTCTTGTACGCTTTCAACATCTTGCGAGCTCGCCCTCGACAAAATGTACATTAAAATTAACGATGAAATGATCTATTTTTTTGGATACAGTTTTCAATGAACTTCATACACCAATAATAATTCATAACTGATAATTCAAAAGTTTAATTCTGATATTTTTTTTGTCAACACACACATACACAATTATTATGCGTTAAAAACAGAACAAAATTTCACGAAACACAATTTTTGCATTAAAAATATAACCCAGAATAACGCAATAACTGGAATCAAAACATAACGTATAAATTAAACTCATAAAAAAATAATTTCATCTCATCCCAGAAGGATTTTTCCATCGCGCCTACAATAAAAGTTGATAGGATTCTTTGAATGCACCGTCAGAAGTCATTATCAACTTTCCAAATTCTACTTGGTCGTCGATATTCGGAAGACATAACTTTATTAATTCAGTCGTCAAATGCGATTCCAACACAGGCACATGGGTTACGAATTTAACCGCATTCTCAAGCATGAATGTTTTTCTGTACTCGGGAGTTTTCGACGACAAAATCCTGAGAATAAATGTTAAACCACTTCCCGAATGATTCAGACACTTCATCAGGAATAATTTTACAATACCATCAAATGAATTCTCCAATGTATAGTTTTTCTGACCATCAGAGGCAGTATCCCAAATATGAACAAGAAGAGCGTGACAATCTTCAGTATATTCAATATTATCTTCATACTTATCTATTAGCAGTAATTTATACACCAACCGGGCAAATACTTCATTGGACATGATATCTTTCGTTTTTGTCCAACATAACAACGCATTCTCTGGCATCTCCAACCAACAGATGAAGTTTTTCATAATTGTAGCAGGAAACTGACATATCAGTTGTTTTTGGTGTAAATCGGACATTTTTGTCAATAAGTTCAAAAGACAAATACCCCTCATTGAAGAAAAAATTACTGGAGCCATATTTACTCGTTTTTCGACACTCAAACGCTCCCAAAAATATTCGACTGCATATTCGTTATACGGACAACAGAAATCGACTATGGCTGCGAACACCATGGAGCACTGTTTTCCTCTCATTCTACACATCCAGTATTCCAGTACGGGATCTTCGTATAATAATTTTCTGGTCTTCCAGTGCAGGGAATTCAAGGGAAAATTTAGGATCTCGTTTTTCATGCAATATTTACACATCATGATGAACTTCTGTACTTTGCTCAATTCTGCCATAGAAAACATTTTCGAAGCAGTTTTCAAGGTATCTATTTTACAATTTGGAGTCCACACGCAGCAATTTTGATCGATTCGACGCACCTTATACAAGTATTTTTCCATTTCTTCGTCAAACACTAAATCTTTGAAACCGTAGATCCAAACATCCATTTCAGTCTGAATATTTTTCAACGATTTAATCAAGATATTTTCAATGGACTCTGGTATTTGCATACTTTTAACCAGTTCATTGCATTCGAGCTGGAAATTACCAGCTAATTTGAAGGCGTTGCCCAAATCATCCAGTACACCAGAGGACCGCAGATGCTCATCCGTATAGTACGCTGAACGTGAAACGTAACCGTGCCAAATATTCAATGCCACTGTGTGGGCTGCCATTTTTTGTAAGCTTCCGAATTTGTAGATTATGAACTGATCTCCATCCATAATGAATAATAATTTAGTCGACTATCTGAACCTGAAAGTCGAATTTTTCTATAAGTTTTCCGAATTTTGGAAGCGAAGTTTCAGCATATCAAACACACAAAAAAAGTAAAGACAAAAAATATCAAAAATAATTTGCAAATATAACATTTTTTAAAGGATAATTTTCGTCAATAACGATATCGCCCAGAATAAAATTCAATTTTACCCAATGACCATAAAAATAAGGTGAAAACAGTTTTCACCTAATTTTTATGATCATTGGGTATTTTTATCACTTCTAGAACAGTTACTGTTCTAAAAGTGATGAAAATATTATTCAAGCAATGGATGTTCAAGCTTTTTAACGAATCTCAAATAATTTTCAAAAGATTCGTTCGGAAAAATGATGGGTTCTGAGAGGCTTTTTTTATGCAGAAGAATCTCAAATTTTCTTCAGAATATTCTGTCATTAAATTTAAAAATTTCGAAAAAGTTCGTATTTTTTCAAGAGTTAATCTCTCTCTCTGAAGATACTTAAAAATTAAAAAAAAAAATATATATATCAAACGAAATTTATTATAAGTGAGTAAGTAAAGTACTCATATCTTTGAATAATTTCATTTCCTCCATTTTTTTTGACTGATTTTTCTTCAAAGTTCATTTCAAATCTGAGATTTCTTCTAAATTGTTCTTAACGTGAAAATTTTTCAGGCGCACCAATGAAATTTTTCATCATTTCATCACCATTGAAATTTTTCAGGCATTCTGAACAATTTCAGTGATTGTTTTTGAGAATTTTTTCAATTTTATTACTTAATTTCTGCCAAGACTCCGAATTTAAATACCACATTTTCAACAAACTTCCAGCCATTTGAGGAATTTTCTCAATAAGACGATTTATAATTCAATATGTGATTTATCAAATCACGAGAATAGAATTTTAGACTTCCTTTGAACAAAAAAATTCAAATTTTTTCACCTAATGTTTCCTATATCTTTAAAAAGTTTTTTAAAAAATGAAAAAGATTCGTTCAAACTTTACCATTTCATCTCAAAGTACACACACGAAAAAATTTAGGTAAATGAGGGAAAATTATGAAGAGATCGAGACCAATTTCCCGCGGTGACAATTTCTCGCGGTTGAATTTTGTGAGGCGACAATTGCGAGCGGCGGAAATTGACCGCACCCGCGGTAAAAACTAAAAATTACCCGCGGCTGAAAAAATTTTCATGAAACTATCACAAACAAACAGAGGCGTAGCAATAAGAGTGGAGGTGGGGAAGCTTTCTCTCCCTCAATGATTTTTCAGCATTTTGTTGGAAAAGTTGACCATTTTGACCTTGAAGTTGGAGAAATTTACCTTTTATTGTACTCATATTTTTCCAACTTGAGAAAATTTGAGTACAAAATGGTGAATTTTCCAAACTTGATGAAATATGAATAAAAATAGCAGGTTGTCCCAACTGAGGAAAATTCACTATCTACCTATCTTGGTACCTACCTATACTAATATATTTTTATAATTTGGAATATTTTCGTGAATTTTTCCAAGTTTGGACAACCTGCTAGAAAATTCGAAAAAAAGGAGCCATCTCACTTTTTTCTTCTACCTCAAGTACTCTTCAACATTTCGTAAGTTTGCCCAGGTCACGATGTACATACAATATTAAAAATAACGATGAGATAATTTAGGTATTTTTTCTAGTATAGCTTTTAATGAACATATTAACAGCAATAATTCATAACATATTATTCAGAATTATAGTTTCAATTGTACCTACGTAGGAAAAAACATACATAATTATTTAGGCACTAAAAATGAAAAAATTTCATGAAACTCAACTTCTGAATTAAAAATACCTACAATCTTGAATCAAACTGACACGTTTAAAAACGGTCAAGAATTCTACCTCTTCCCAAAAATATTTTTCCATCGTACCTACGTATGATAAACTTAGATAACGTTTTTTCAAAACAGGGTTACAAGTCTTTATCAACTACTTGAATTTCATTCGATCGTCTGCGTTTGGAAGACAAAATTTAATCAAAGATTTTTTACACACGATATTCATGAAACATGGAGGAGAGGATTATTTTATTATACATGATGTCCAACGATTTTTCTCCCCAAAAATCATTAGTTTTCAAGAAATTGTTAGATGCCCTTATATTTTTCAACTTCAAAAACAACACCAAAAACATCACAAATACAATTTTGGAAATTTCTCAACTTCCTCCCCTCCCTCCAGATCAAAACTAAAGAACTTAGAAATTCATTACCTACGTAAAAAATCTCAAAAAGAAGGAAATCGGTTTTAAATCAAAATTACAAAATTTACAAAATGAAACAAATTATATCAAGGTGTCTACCAAATCATGCGAATGAAAATTTAGATTTTTCCGGGATGAAAATTGAAAAAATTGTTCATAATTTATTGCTCCTACCCTTTCGTGAAAAATTTTAAAAATTTTATGACATTTATCTGACAATTCCAGAATTTTTAGAAAGTGGACAGCTGGACACCCTCAAGTACATCTATATTGAAAATATACCGATATCGTGCAGTGCTTTTTCAATAATTATACTTCTTTTGTTTTTAAAATCCGACTGTAAACTAATTACAAAACCTGCTTCCATTTCGTCTCCGCTCTCCGTCAGATCCACTCCAACTTCCACTCTTCCTACCATCACGTGTCCATCGAAATGAACTACCTTCACACTTCACATACGCGAAGATCACCTACATCGAATTCTTCTCGTTTACCGGCGAGAATTTGTTTTATAATTTGTAATAAAACGACTAATTAAGAGAGCCGGGTGTCGGCCAATTTTCATTGCATTATCCTTGACACTTATACATGATAAAAGCGGTAAAAGCACGCCAAGCCGCACGTAAATTGATGATTTAACAATTCACTTATACCTACAGTTACGCGCCAACACCTTTCGAATAATATTTTTAACAAGTAACTTCATAAAAATACTACAGCAAGTCAATACAATCAACACTCGTGTACATTCATAACCAAGAAGGATTTATTTCTACAATTAAAATCGTTATCGAGAAGACGTTGATGGTATCTTATCAAAAATTAAAAATCAAAATTCTGCAGTAATAATCATCTCATCAGCAGCATTATTTTTCTCACATTAGAGAAAAACAATTCTAGTTTTGGTTACTGGAAAATTCACCTTGATTTTGCACATCAAAAATGTTAAAAATGGGACACCAAATTTTCCAAACATATAACAACCAACTCGGCCAAAATCAATTAACATTAGACGACTCGCTCAATTTCACATTCAACTCGTCATAGTATCTGGTCTGCCATATCCTTGTAATCGTGTCATATTTTATTCAAGGTGTTAAACGTTCCATGCCAACGATCAGATGCTTTTAAATGGCGTGAAATTTCTCATCGAAAAAAACTAAAAATAGACTGGTATTTTCACTCGATTCATTCATAATTTTATAAGGGCGATGAAAGGGCATTCGCGGTTTTAATTAGATTATAAAACTGAGCTGGGTGGTAAAATAAAAAATCAAGTAGCTGCCTACTTTATGGAGTAATAAAAAAAAAATTTATCAGCAGAAATCTATGTAGGTCGCTGGTAGCAACAGGAAGTTATAACGGAGGGAAATTTTTTTCGAAAATTTTCCAATAATAACTTTAAAAATTCCGAACGAAATTGACGTTAAGGCTAAAAATAAATTACGTGCTCAAGTTTTTATAACACTTTTTTTTCACTCAATTTATCGATTTTTCAAATTATTTCATCGAAACAGTTCAAAAAAATTGTTTAAAAATATTTTTTCATCAGAATAGATGTTGAATTTTGAAAAAAATTATTGCAAATAAAACTAGGTACCTATTTAAAAATATGAAAAATTTTAAAGAGCAAGAAAAATAGTTGAAATTTACTCAATCAAAGTTCTATAAAATAACAATGAATTTATTTTAAAAATCAGTAAAGTTGCTCAGTGTCAGTACCTTATAAAAAATTTTTACATTGTGAAAAAGTCCAAGAAATTTCTATTAAAAATTTTCAAAAATTATTCAAAATCGATCAAATTTTTTATAATATCCCAAAAAATCAATTTTCTGAATTTGTAAGAAAGAAAATCACCAAATAGCATATCTGAATACGCATATTGCAAACCATTCAAGAAAATGGATAATTTGACCAAATGTTGAAAAACATGATTTCAAATTCATATTTATTTTTACCACAAAAATCCACGATTTTCATTTTTTTTTTTAAATGATTTTTTTTTCATTTTCCACCTATATTTTCAACATTCTAAAATACATAATTCAATTCTTTTCTCAATTTTTGAAATATAAAAAAGATCATCCGATTAAAAAAATCAATTTTTTTCATTCAGCGAAATAACTTGATGCAAAAAAAAACCACTCAGAAATCCAATTTCAGGTCCATAAAGCAAATAATAATCAAAATCGAGAAATGTTCAGTTTCTCTCAAAATCTAAAATACTTACGTCACGACATTCAATTAAAAGGATTTATGATACTACGATCAAAAAATCGTTCATTTCTTTTTTTAGCTTCTTCAACTTGAAAAAGAAAACTAAAATCTGGTATCAAGGTTCGAGAACACGGTGATTCAGTCGAAAAACGATAAAAACGTAGATATTCAACTCCACTGAAACGAATACGATTTTTCAAAACTAATCTAATGACAGCCGAAACTGGAATAATTTTGCTCGACCAACTCACCCTCGCATTTCACCACCACCGATTTTTTCGAGAAATTCAGAAAAGGTGTAAAGAAACAGGTACAATAGTAATGTAGAAAAAACGAGAGTATTCGACTCAATCAGTAGATAGAAAGCAGGGATTGTTCGGAAAAAAACAGAAGGAGACTTTCCAGGAATTACTTGGTGCTTGGTGAGCTAGTATTGTATTCGCGAGAAGATGAGTTAGTCGAGGCGCCAGAGATAATGGGTACGGATACGAAATGTAACATGACGAATATATCACGGTATCAACTCGACTGGTCTTTTTTGTCCTTTTTTTAAAGGGACAACAGACTTGAAAAATGGTCGTTTTTCATCGTATTTGAAGATTTGAAGAAACGTCCAAAAACGAATCATTTTTTGTCAATTGTGAAGAAATAACCAAAAACAACTAATTTCGAGCAATTAAATAGGTCGTTTTTGAAAAACGACAGAAAACGACGGATTTTGACTACCTATTTGAAAATACTTAGTCGTTTTTCGCTGTATTTTGAGAAATTACAATAGATGATGGAAATCAACCTCAAATTTCAAAATGCTTCTGAAAAAAGGTATTTTCGATCGAATGGTCCTTTTTATCGAACGCTATATCGATTTATGTGGAACTTTGGGATTTACGCGATTCAGCAGGGGAAAAAAAATGAAAATTATTTTGAAAGAACAAGAAATTCATTTCTCTTCCATTTGCCCAATTTTTACAATCGAAAAAATTGCTTAAAAAATGAAGTAAGGTAACCAAATTATACTAAAATTGATTAAAACTTCATTTCAAACTGAATCGAATTAGAGACAGAAAAAATAAAAATCGAACGAAGATTTTTTTAAATTCACTCAGCAATCTAAATTGCGCACAAATTTTCATAAAATAACCTTGAATAAGACATCATCAAATTTCCACCAAAAAAAGCTCCCATCAACATCAAGTGCATCCATTAATTTCAATGCTTTAGCACCTCAGTCATCAAACAGCGATTCCACCAGCAATAAAGTTTTCCGATTACATAACGACGACATCGACGATAAAATTAATTGAATACCACGAATCCATCGGGTACATACTCGATACCTCATTAACCAATTACGTAAATTCCGGTGCCCACTACGTTTCTCGTATTGTCACCGTATTTAACGGCGTATTAAAATATTAATAAACGACTCGAACAGGACACGTACAGGTACATCGACGATGATAATTTCTTTCCCACATTCTTCGCATAAAACAATACAATCCCTCGACAACGTTTGATTTGATGTTATACTTTCTTTAATTTGTATTATACGAGATATAATAACCTTGTAGTACTACATACTAAACTTGTTGCTTTATTCTTTGCAGATAATGTACTTGGTAGCCATTTCGCGCCCCACTCTGCTCCGGTATACCGGAGTACTCGTTACACGAAGAATTTTTAATTAGAAAAACACGAGTTTCGCACACAATTAATATTTATTCTATAATTTCGACCAAGTGGCAACATGCCGGCCGCGTTGTGGTTTCTGTTCTTTTGTTTGCTAAATCTATGTATGGCAGCCGATTTGCCAAATGCTCAGCCGACTTATATCACTAGATATGATTATTTGGATATTGATAAAATTCTAACCAACGATCGTATCCTGAAGAGATTAATGGATTGTATTATGGATAGAGGACCCTGCACGAGAGAAGGAAAAGAACTCAAACGTAAGTATTCGATTGTTTGATTTCATTTTGCAAGTCTTGATTTTCATAATGCTTCGTGTACAATTTATTCTAAAATGAATTTTCGTTACGATGTGGCTATTATACGACTATCGAGATACTGATTAGAGACGATAACATGTAATTACCGGTTCAAATTACACGCTTCATTGACTAGATAAATTAGACGTGTGGAATCGAATTAGTGTAAATAAACCGTCGCGGTTGAAGGAAATGGGATAATTTTCAATGGAAAACTTTTCGGTTGTTTTGTTTCATTTTTTACTTCTGTTCGATTATTGAGTGTATATTTTAGTGTTTGGTCAAGTGCCATTTTTTCCTATAATCTAAATGAATAATAATTTTTTTTAATTAAAATTTAAAAATTGAATAAATTTGGAGGTCAATGAACTTTGACAACCAAAATTAAAAGGAGTTACTTCATGAAATTTCAAAAATGTATATATCATTGAAGTTTTTTTGTAGTTTTAACTTCCTCTAGGACCTGGAGGAGGGATTGAACTCAAATTTGAAAAAAAAAGCAGGTATAGTATAAAATTTAGTATCAAGATCTGGGTTTTTTGGTCCAAAAAATAGGTAATTCATTTTTAATTTGAACTTAGAATGATGGAAATTCATGAAAATCAATAAATTGAAAAATAGCTAAGAAAAAGTATACTTAATGATAAATAATCTGAAATTCAAATACCATAAGAAAAAATGGACGATAATGTGTAAAAATCTCATGTTACGTACTTTCATTTTTATCAAAATTGAATGTTAGGTAGTTAAATTTTTTCAAAATCATTGGCCAAACAAAATACAATTTTTCCTTATTTTTACAATTATTTCAGACGTGCCTATAATATTTGACAATGATTTTAAAAAATTGTTCATTCATGGAAATAGATAAAATAAGTATTTATAAGGGAAAATTATGGGAAAATTTATAAAATAATTCAAAAAATTGAATCTCGAAAAAATTTTATCATATGAATTATCATTTTCACATATTTTGCCACCTCAAAGTCAAATTGTCAAATTATAATTGAAATGATTTTCGTTCAACACTCTGAAACCACTATTAAATGGACCATTTCTTCTTCCAAAAAGTCAGTAAACTTCAAAATTTTTGACCAAAAAATCATTTTCTGAAGTACAATAATTTGTAAGTCTTCTCTTTTTCTCAAATTAGTAAAGAAAATAAAAACATTTCAAGTGTACTGCAAAGATTTAGAATTCGAAAAAAATGTTTGATTTTTTCAACTAATTTCGTGCAGGATTTCAATCCACAGTCGAGGGAGGGAGAGACGATAGAATGTGAAAATCATATTCACACAACTGTATCACACCGAAATTTCCCCAAATAATTGACCCTAAGTCAATAAAAAAAATTGGGTCCTTCAAAAACAAACAAGTAGTGTCAAAGTGTCTTACAAATTCGTTCGTTACAACAAAAAAAAAAAACAAATATCCAAAAAGCCATATTTTCCAAAAAAAAAAATGAAAAATATCTACAAAAACTCGATTTTTTGGAATAATGGAAATTTTTCAAAATTTTCAACACTTCGGCCATAACATCCAACAATCAATCAATACTTGATGAACTACAATTTTTTTTACCAATATGTACTTTCAAGAATTTGAAAGACAAACCCGAATACGATTCTACAAAAATTTCTAAAATTCGAAAAAATTGTCGAATTTATTACCCGAAAATTTTGCTTTGATAGTTGCATACTTGAACAAGCAGATGAAAAATGCAATCAAAATTAATTTTTCGTAAATTACCTACTGCTCTCGTGAAATTAATCGAAATTTTATGTTTTAAAAGTGAAGGGGAGAAGAGGAACAACTGAACCTAATCTAAATAGTAAAATCACAAATTCAAAGTACAGGAAAGAAGGGATTGCGTTCCGAATGCGAAGCCTGAACCAGATTTTTTCATCTTTTTATAAACTAATACTTTTAAATAAACTTGAATTTTGTTTACATCGCGATTTTTAAAACACTACAAAAAATCGTAATATCCCAAAAGGGCTGACATCACTGTGGAAACCTCCGGTACTGACACCGCTGTGAAAACCTCCAGTAAAACTGGAGCTGGAGGTTTCCACAGTGGTGTCAGTACGCATATATGAATACACTGTTTACTGACATCACTGTGGAAATCTCCGGGTCTAATTCAATGTATCCGGAGGATTCCACAGTGGTGTCAGCAAGCCTTACTTTTTACTGGGTTACTGACATCACTGTGGAATCCTCCAGTCAAGACCCCGGAGGTTTCCACAGTACATGTCAGTATAGAATGGTGTCAGCCCTCTTGGGATATAAATAAATCCATTTTTTTCCAAGTGGTTCAGAAAAAAGTCGAAATAATGTAATTCGTTTTCTTCCCCTTTACCCTCCAAACCATCATCCTAGAAAAACGGAAATAATGGAATAAGTATCTATATTAAGATCTGTGCATTTGTATATAAACGACGATTTTTTTTCACTTTATAAAAAAAACTTCAAAGAACCGAAAATTAGCAACCGAAAACTAAAATTGTAATCTAAAAATTTCAATTAGATTATGCAAATTACATGCAATAGTTTTTTGCTACCTTCAAAAAAAAAAATAGACTCATAGACAAGTTACCTAGAGCATATCATTAGTAATTAGTCATGACACGTTTGTTCGTTTTCATAACGAGAAAAAAAATCAGAAATGAAAACATTCAATTCTGAACTGCTGAATTTTCTTCTTCTTTAAAATAAAAATACATAAAAATGTAATGACTTCTCCATACTACAAATTTCCCCTTCTCGATCACTCAAATGTTCAAAAATTATTCTTTAAAGAAAAAAATTGAATTAAAATGAATAAATGAATTTAAATAATTGGCGTAAATGAGCAGGCACCTGTATGTATTAAAATAACATAAGACCTTTTTTTTTTTGTAATGTTCCTTTAAAACTTGATTTTTCTGTATGGTTTTCACTTTTTCCAAGCTCAGATTTCAAAAATTATAAAACCTTTACGACTATGAATAATTTTGATGATGAAAAAATTAAGAATGAAGAGTGAATCAAAAATTGAGAAAAAAATCGTGAAAACATTACTTGCTACAAAATTTAATATCGTGCAAAGAACGACAAGAATCTATCTCCTCAATTTTTACACAAATCAAGAATTTTCAACACAATACAATATTAATAATCAGAAATAGAGGGATGTACGAGGAGAAATGAAAACGTTCACCTGGTTGGAAAAAAAAATCCAATTAGAAAGAATAGTGATCAATTAACTTATCTCGTCCTGGTCAATCCCTTTTTATAAAAACCTCGGAACTCTCGATTGAATTTTACATTTTTTTAATGAAGTAAATTAAAACATATCCAAATCGATGAGATACAATGAAAAGACGCACAAACAAAAATATCGGTTAATGCAACGATCGAAGGGGCTGTAGGAACCAAACATTCCAAAAAAACGAACGCAAAGAAGTCCAAATCCCAGAGCTGTGTTGTAAAATCAACAAATGTGCCCTGAAGATTTACAATCCAGACTTCGAAATGAATCCAGCAGAGATGAACAACAATGGATTCCATTCCATTCTATTGTATTCACACACGTGCATTATCATAAAGATCGTCTGCCTTTTTTTTTACCGTCTGTTCATCAGTTTTTCAAGTTGGCACGACCTTTCTTCTTCTTACCCTTCGTTTTAAAAAGGATCGTCTTTATTTTTTACAACATTCCAACATTTTGGTTGTTGAAATAGTTTTTTTTTCACCTTTAAATAGAAGAACTTGTCGAGATTTAGGCACCTCCATGCCTTGATTTTTGTATTTAAATTCAACACCTACTCGTTTTTTCACAATTTTAAAAATACGATTTTTGAATTCATATCCCCTCAAAATATTATTTTTATTTTTTGGTAAATTTGCAAACTCAACATCTCTTCCAATTTCGAAATTCAAAATTGACAAAGTCAGTATCGTTTATGAACTTTGAAATACATGGATTAAAAAAATTATAAGCTAACAGCTTCATCCTTGAGATCATCAGTACCTGTGTCAATAATATAGAACATTCTTTCCTCAATTACGTATTTTTTTCAATTTCTTACTCTATCTATATTCTCTGAAAAAAACTTGAATTTCAAATCGAACATTCAATATTACATAAGTACAATAACCTCAACTCTTAAACCACAATTCAACCAAACTAATACTCCCTTTCATTTCACAGGAATAATCCCAGACGCCCTCCGAACAAACTGCAGCAAATGCAACGAACGCCAAAAAATGAATACCGGACGAGCTCTTGCTTATTTACTCCACTACAAACCCGAATACTGGTTCGAACTTCTGAATCGTTTCGATCGCGACGGCAGCTTCAGACGTAAGCTCAACATCGACACAGACGAAAGTCCCGATTACTCGGGCACATCGATCCGCAGAATCCGCAGCCTTTTCTCCGGAGAACTAGACTCAAAAAGTATCGAAGTGAGCCTGGAAAACGATCAGTAATCTAATTCACTTCGACTTCCTACCCCTACAAGCATTAATGTGATAATTTCTCCACACTTTGAATCAAATCTTTCGCCATACTCACAATCTCACGACCGCACGAAAAAAGAAAGCAATCGCATCACACAAAATTCCCTACTTCAAAAACCAGATAAACGCGATTCTCAAATTCACCTTTTGACGTCAATGGAAAATCAACTCATTTTCGCTCTACACTGAGTTGCGACTCATGTTGTCAATTTTTCTTCTCAATTTTTTATTATTCACGTTACCTTCGAGTCAGACGACGTACTAAAAAACTTTTATATGTGCGTTTCACGTATCCGATGTAAGTTTTTTGTCTTTGAATGACATTGTAACTTTGATCGAACGAGTTTTACTCTCTCTCTTTTTTTCAAATTCGTTATTCGAGTATTTATTTATTTTTCATTAAGATGTCGTATTATACTTATAGAATACTTAGTAGACTTTACGAGTTTACTACCCAACTCCTCCCTCTCTCTAATGTTCCTTTTTTTAAAAAAATTAATTTCCAAGGCTATATTTTGCGTACGCTTTGATGTAGTTGCAAAAATTACACAATTTATGGAACGAATTTTGGCCAAATCATTAGTTTTTTTCTCGTCCTAATATCAAAGCTTGAGAAATACACAAACAGTCGAGAGACGCAAAGAGGGAAGATAATTAAGGTTCTGCTAATCTCGTTTTTCCATCTTTAAACCTCCCTGTTGTGTATTTTCCTTCGTCAAAAATAACCTACACTGATGTGGGTGAGCAAAATGTAGCCTTATTATTAATTCGACATTCCTTATCGTATAAGGCCCCTTTTTAATGCACTTACCAAAGAAAATGGAGCACAGTAGAGTGCACAGTGGCACTTTAATTGGCTACCACGATCACTTCAACGTAAGTTTACGTTACGAAAGGCGAAATGGGCAGGGGAGAATTGAGCTAGTGCACCCAAAAAAATCCAACAATCCAAGTACCTCTGGATGAGATTTTTTTCGAAAGTTCCGATAAAAGCTCATCTTTAAATCATTAAAATTCATCAAGAGCGAATTTCAGGACCTGTTTGAGATAAATAAAAGCTTCAAATTATACAATTCAATGGGGTTCACACCAATTCCCTCCATTTTGGCATTCTAAAATTCCAAATTATACGATTTTACGTCAATATACCAGTTGGGATTTTTTTTAGTTTGGAATTTTTTAAAAATAAACTCGTCCACTCCCTCTTTTCTTCTCTTGAATCTGAAATTCGCTCCTGAAATCCATTACCCATAATTATTTATTTTCTCGTATTTTTCTTACCACTCTGAACAAATTAGGCAATTAAGTGTGTTTCTACGTCATCTCGTATCATTCTAGTATTTATAATTATCTTTTTATACCATTTTTATTAATTAGTATTTAACGAAAATTGTATCAACGAAGCATTTAGTTCGTAAATAAATTTTTTTCTTTGTTTAATTTCGGCAATTTTTTCAATCCACTCGATACCTCGAATGTAACCTTAGCCATCACTCATTTTTCACTGAAAACCTGGCCCCCAAAGGTAGTCACCTTTTTACCTCAGGTAATTACCAAATTGTGTACGTATTCGACGTTGAAAATTTTCAAACGCTTTATGACAATTGTGAGGACAAAACAATAAGTAACCGAGCATTGTCGAGCAATTAACAACTCGTAAAAATATATAAATACGTCCTCATCTAATGTAAAACCGGTGCTCGTAATTCACCGGTGCAAAGAGCAAGGCTAACGACCGTCATTTCCAGACCGTTCCATGGAGGAACATCGAATATGACAATGTAATTCGCGACCGGATCGATTATGATTCTATACAGATACGACGATTTAACTTATGTTACCATCGATGAGAGTTGTTTACGAGCTCATCGAGCAGTTAGCCAATCTTTTGTTTCTTTTGAAGGATATTTGGGCACGCGATGAAGTTTGGACGACTTTCAAGAAGAGGAAATGTCCACTTGACTGTTGATTTTTCGAACAATTTCCTACACAAAATTTATTCACGTGATGCGTTGAGTATGAAAAATTATGTTACGTCGTAAAATATTTAATATTTTCATCATTAACTTGAATCATTTAGTAGGGAAAAAATTCTGTGAAAAAAATTGACTGTGAACGATTATAGGTACACAAAAGTTGAATAATTTGCGAATCGATAACGACTCATAGGGGTACCCAGACCTACCAAACTACCTGTTGCCACGTTGGGGAAATAAGGTAATAAAAATAATCGTTAAAAAAAACGAGTCACGATTTTGGAAGGGTTAGAAATTGATTTTAAAAAAATTTCCTATTGTTTGCTGGCTCGAGCAACCAAATGTGATTATTTACAATTGATCAAAATTGTAATAACGACCATTCGACCATTATCAGATTTTTTTGACAAGTGAATGTCAAGGTTTTGATATTTTCAACGCCGTAATTAACCAGACGACGGATAATTTTCTTATCTTTATCGGTGTATATGCGAACCACGTGCTGTAGATCTTGCCTCGGTCTCGTGATTATGACATTAGGCACGCGATTTGGTATTTTTATAGAACTCGAGAATGGTTTACATTATGTTTGTAAAAAGATTCATTTTTTTTTTTAGATTTCTTTTTTCATTTCTAATACGCTGAGGGTAGAGGATCTGAAACATCTTTCAAATTTTGTCTGTTCTGGTTTACATTTTGGGTTCCAAATGATCCAAGAAATCGAGGTAATCTACAGTAATACTCATTTTGATTAATTTTTCGCCGCTCTTTTTTCTGGCAGCACTTTGCAATTATCTTCGGTCTCGAAGCTTCAACCTTCCTACTCAAGGACGAAAAAATTAGAAAATTAGAAACTACGAATTAAAAAACTCAAAAAATTAAACTCTAGAATTTCAAATTAATTTTTCAAAAAAATTCCACATTTTTTGTAAAATCAAAAAAAATTGTTTTTGGTAAATTTTTTGAAAAGTTTTGGGTTTAAGGAAAATTAAAGCTTCTTTGTTTTTTCAATAAAACCATTTTAAAAATGAGAGGATTTTTAATTAGAAACAGGACAAAAGCAGGATTACGTTTCTCAGGAAGTTGAAATTTTTTTCAATCCCAATTTTTACCTCAAACATTTTGAAAATTTCAACATGGAAATTTTTCAAACTAAAACATTCTATATTTTTTTAAAATTGATTTCTTTTCAATTTAATATTGTCTTATTCAATTTGAAATTGTTTCAAAATATTTAGATACAAACTCTAAATTCTCAAAGGTGTTTTTTCGAGATAAATTTGATTTGATTTGATTTGAAAATTCCATGGAAAAAACTTTACGAGTTGGAAAAAAATTGGAAAAAACGTTTGAAGTCCGAAAAAAATGCTAAGAGACTCAAAATAGAAAAAAATTAGAGAACAAATAGGGTTAGGAAAAATTCAAGGAAAATTTCAGGATTGAAAGCAATTTCGAGAAAAAACTCGGAAAAGAATACATACGAAAAAGCTGAGAAAATGTTGATGTGGAAAATACGCGTGAAAAAAATGACAGTTGAAAAAAATTCAAAAAAACTTGAGTCGAAATTTGAAAAAATACTAAGAAAAAAATTTCGAATCGAAAATTCAGAGTGGAAATGAATTTTCAAGAAATAGTATAAAATTCAACTCGAAAAAATGGAAATAAATTCGTTCATCTTTTCACATACTTGAATAACTTCATTGAAAATCTGCTCACTTGTAATCAAAGCCAAAATTTCAACTCAACAATAATTTTGAGAGTTTGAGAGGCTTAGAGGGTCGAGTCAGCCGTTGCTGTGGTTATAAAAAATCGGAGTGGTTATCGTTTTTAGAACATTCCAATGCATTTCGATAAAATTCCAATATTTTTATACGAAAAAAGAAAAAAAAATTAAAACATAAAGATCGATATATTATTCGACGACATGGTAAATTATTTCATACGCAAATAACCTAATCTAGAAAAAACAATTGATAATGGTAAAACAGTCAGTAATCTCCATCGATCAACTCGATACACCGGCCGTCGACTTCGCTTCCTCAGCTTCACTAGCTTCACTATCACTATCGAAACTGGAACTACTGGAACTGGACACACTATCGATACAGACTTTAGAAATATAACGAGGACAATCTTGCGTATCATCAGGACCTGAATCTGACATTGGCTTCAGATGAAAATCACACAAGGAAATTTTTTCAGCAAGCTCGGCATTCGATTTACTGAATTTTTTCCATTCTTTGGTACTCGTCAGCTCTGTTTTATTATTCCAAAACAAAAAAGCAGCTTCGTATTTCAGATAACTCGCCTTATGCGTTTCAGCAAACACTACCAGATCGAGTACATTCGAACAGGACAAACTATCGATCAGAATACCTTCGCATCTCCTTTTCAATCCTTTCAGGTCGTATTTATCAGCTGCTATTAGTAGATCTTGAGCTAGATCTTCATATCCTTCGATTTCTCCGGTATAAATATAATTCAACATTCCATCCATGACTTCTTTATAAATTTCTTTGATAATCACAACTCCTTCATTTTCAGTCGTGTTATGCGCAAACATGGCAGCGAAAACAGAACTTCTAGCTGATAAAATAGCCTTATGAGCTAGAAATTTCTTCTTCCATGGACCAGCCAATATCGTTACGTCTGTAAATTTTTTCTCCCTCAACAAAGATTCGAAATCATTTGGAAAACTATCATCTTCAGGTCTGACTTTCAATATCATCATTGTACAGAGAACCGTGAATCCGAAATATTCCTCGTTCTCGTCGTCTTCATCATCACTATCGTAATATCGTTGGAGCTCTTTCGGATGAACCATCGAGATAGTATCGGCCCAATTCGTAGAATTCTTGACAAAACGGAAATAATCACATGAGCTCGAATGGCCAGATACAACTTTCCAGTCGTCGATTTTCAATTTGTACTTGGCATCGGCTGATTTACATTCACTCAACGGATCCAAATGCAATCGCACTGAGAAGTAAAGCTCTCCGTTGGGTCCTTCGTTCAAACGTTGAGCACTCAAATACCATTTACAACTGTTTCTCAGAGGGATGGTGAATTTAGGCGATTTTAATTCTGCTTTATCCTTCATCGAAAACTTTGCTTCCCAGGTACAGCGATAATAATGGTGTCCTTCGCATTTAGATGTGACACGATTTAGTTTAATCTTGCCAACAGTTTTTGGAGTGAATGTGGGGAGCTCAGGTTCAACCATAGTTTTTTCTGCAAAAAAATACAAAAACCATAAATAAATTCGAATGAAAGATTACAAATTCGAATAAATTTGCTAAATTTATAAACGAATTGTAAAAATTATCCAAAAAATACCACACATTGATTGTAGCAATATCTGAGTAACTTTGATCAACTGAATTGAGCACGATGGCTCAATACAAAATTACAAAATAAATCTATCAACATTTCAAAATTTTTTCTTACTCTGAAAATTTGCATTAATACTGACTCAAAATATTCGTATCAATTCCAAATTTGAATGATAGCTTGATATCTTCTCCACGTATTCTTTCAGACTGTTGTCTGGACAAAAACAATAATTCGATACACGAACATCACATTTTTAATAAAAATTTCGACGTTAAATAATTTCGAATATTGTTAATCGGCGAATAATTACACTTTTTCACAATAATTCGAATCGCCATAGATGTAAAATCACGAATTTCAATTCAGATTTAGTTACGCTTCCGAAACATCACAAGCACCAGTGGCAACAGAAAACTGATAATAGCTCAGATAGAGATAACAGTACCGATCGAGAGAGGGTCGCCCCCCGCAGAACTACCTAAAAACAGCAAGCAGCCTGATGATAGGGAACTAGTTAACTCCTTTGTGGACTACGGATCTTATCTTTGTGCTAAGGTCGTAAGGTGTAGTCTTTCCATTTTGAGTAAAGGGAAAATTGACAGATAATTTTCATCTGCTTATTTGTCCATCAGATGAGGTCTAATGGTCTCTAATGTTTTGAAAAAATCCAACGTTGCCATCATCTATGGAATTTAATTATTCGACTTGAATATCGGAAACGAGCTGAAAATTCGTTACAAATTATGCAAGTTGGTAATTTTTCATTGAAATTGGGCGAGATATTGGAAAAATTTGAAAACACTTTAAAGTTCAGTAAGTTCTGGTCATCTTGTGGTTCTGGTTTTATGATGCATTGTACCTATCTTCTCGTAATTTAGTGGTCCTGATTTTGGTTTTTGAATCAGTTAAATTAAATATTTGACACTGTTCATTTTGGTTTTGGTATTTTAATTTCCTGAACCAATTTGATTCTAGCCTTAAAATGGTTCTGGTTTTTCATTTTTTGTAAAAGGTTCTGGTTTTGGGCTCGATTTTAAAATTTTAAAATTTTTAACCATGCGATTCTGGTGGCGATTCTCAAAAATTGAGATCAATCCAAATGGGACTCGGTTCTCCCGAGTTCCAATTGGTTTTCTTTTCATGTTTGGATCAAATGAAAAAAAAGTAACCAGAAACAAGGTATTCATCGTATCAAATATCAAATGGCAGGGATGAAAAATGAAAAGTTAGTCGAAAGCTTATAGCTAAAAGTCGACCAAATATAGGTGATAAACCAAAATCTGAAAAATCAAAAGTTTTCAAAATTTCAAGCTAAAAGCAAGCTAAACAAAAGCATTTTCTCGTCCATTTTTTAGTGTTTCAAGTTTTTACCTACTTCGTATTTTTTCCAAAAAATATTTTATAACTCAAACATTTTGAATAACCTTTACTTAACCCTAAAATTTCTTCCTTTATTAGGAGGAAACAGCCTAGAGATGATTTATAATTTTTGAGTCATTTCGGCTGGTAATTAAAATCATTTCAAAATTTGGAAAATTCCACAGGAAAAATCAACTATACCCAAGGAGATATTATTTTTCACGTCCATGCGTTCGGGTCGTGCTTGTAAGATTTACTAATTCAATTTGCCTTCAATTTTTAATCGTAATACGTTTTCGAAAAAGCACAAGAATGTAAAAGAAGTTGTGTAACTGGCTCCTAGTTATAAATTTCGTTTCTGAATATGATTCGGTTTGAACGATGTAAACTTGTAAAGGAGTAATAGTAAAATCATGGATAACTGTTTCGATTCTGAAAGAATTATGTATTCCTGTTTTTTAAAAAACGCAACAAGATTGAAAATTGATAATTAAAATTTTGGAAATGACAACCAATTGACTTTGAAGAAACGAATTACATAGAATTGACAATTACTTCTCGAAAAAAGGCGAATTTCTTTTTTTCAAAAGTGAAATTTTGTAAAAATTCATATTTGCTTCACTTAGGAGATATTTTGCCTCAATTTACATTGGGATGAAATATTTGTACGTAAAAATACATATTTTTTTAGAAAATCCTTCCAAAGACCACGTCATTTTTACATCATTTAAAATATGTTTTTTGCAAAATGTTCGCTTTATCTATTTTTTAAAGCAAATACCTCGATCCTTCCGTATTAAAATCCAAAAAAATCCTTCTCCCCTCCCCCCCCCCTCAGAAATTATTATTTAGATTTTTTCGCATAGGCTTTTTGAATTACACAACGTAAAAACTAAAATTAACCTTACCAAGATGAAAATTTAGGACAAAAATATTTCTCATATTGTTCAATTTTTTCCATAATTTTTCACTAATGTACTTGAAGTAAGTGGATATTATAAAAAAACAGACCTACGTTTGTTCTTCTCTGAATATAACGAACAAAATAAAACAAAAAGAAATTCTCTTAGAAAGCTAAATATTTTTCAAATACTTATTATTATTAGAACGACCTTCGAATGGTATCGTCATAAAAACTTGGAACTTCTGAGGTACAGAAATGAAAATTCTAAAAATGAGTAAACCAAAGACAGCATTTGAAAAAATTAATCAAAAGATGTTCTCAAAAGAAAAATTTCATCAGTTTCAACAAAAGGGATGCTGCATATTTTTAAAATTAAAAGCACAAAAAAATACAGTTTCCAAAAAAAAACGGATGAAAATTGTTCAGTTTTTAAAGTGGGTATTTCTAAATTTCCACAGTTGAAAGAAATTTTCATTTGATTTTTTTGAAAATAGCATTTACCCTATCTACCCAATCCCAATCATATCGAAATCGCAAGTACGATAGATTTACCGGACACCCTGTATCACCTTCAATTCTTATTGTAGCAAACTTTTTTTGGAAGCGGTATTTCTAAACAATTACGTACTCATATGTACATTTATTTGTATTCTGAATGTAGATTGAGGGGGTTTTGTCTTAATTCATACATGATTTTTACTCGACTTGGATTAATACTGAATCTACCGTGCTGATGATAACTAGACTCTTTAAGAAAACTACCAGTTTTCCTTGGAACAATACGAGAAAAAAAAGTAGATACAGACCAAGTTGCGTAAATCTTAAATCTTATAGGATTCGTAGCACGAAAACAATACGAAAAATTAGAGTAAATACGGAAACACGTTATTACATTTTTAGATCATATTTCATCCTCGAATCATCTTCATATTTTTCCTTTATCCCTTAATCTAAATTCGAATTTTTTCGAGAAATCTATTTTTTTTTTTTTTTCAAGAAAGCACATAGTCAAATTAATTTCTTCGTGTATTTTTTCTCGTCATTACAGAGATAAAATTCTCAATCAAGTTCATTCGATAAGATCAAACTCAATTAGATACTTCTGAAAACGTATGCTTCACTTTAACACGTTTGTTGCTTTTCGAAGCACCCAAACTTCCAAAAATTATAAGGTTTATTTAAAATGTACGCAAATATTGGATTAAAATTCGTTATTGCTCTCATGATTTTCAACATCGGTGAGTTATTATTTTGATTTAAAATTAAGCTGATACATATCAAATTACCAAAATATGAAATGCTCTGAACTGTAGACATTTTACCAAATTGTAATTTTATCGTATGTACTTATAGTTTTAGCAGGTCACGAATCGTTAGATAATTTAGAACGAGAAGTGGACAGGCGTTTGAAAAACTATGTAAGTGACCATCCTGAGACTGCCGAGCTAGTCAGAGAAGCTCTCATAAGAAATGGGTTGGAAGAAATGAAGAAACATTGAAAACATAGCTTTATTTTGAATTATTTTATACCTATATTATACTCCCACGAATACCATATTTTCTACGACTACATTCTTGATATTTGTAATTTCTATACATAGCCTTACCCCCATTTTTTAAATATGAGTTTTCGAGATGAAAATCAAAAAATTTTTCGAGCAAGATTTTTCGAAGAATGAATATATATAAGCAGTGAATGATGTGATTTTTGAAAAGGTTCGGAATAGAAGATTGTAGTCCTATTAGTTTGTTAAAAAAATTTCAACGAATTGAAGTAAACAACAAAGTAGGCAAAATAAATTTTGAAATGAAATTTGTGTGGTATTTCAAAAACCTTCAGGCGTAAGTAATTATGAAAACCGTGGAACGAATTTTTTATGAATGAACATCAATAATAATTAATTTTAAACATGTGGAGTCAATACTCAAAAAAAAATACGAAGTCATCTTGAAAAACATAATTTAAAAAATCAAAAATAGTAAAGAATTTAGTGTTTGATTTTTATTCGGGCTTCTTTGTTTGGCTATTTTTGATTTTCGTTTGTTTATCTCTTTTTCTATCGAATGAAGGGGTGAGGCGATTAGATAACATTAACTTGCATTTTTTAATGCATTTCGGCGATTCAGAATCACACAAACTGATAATGAAGTTAGTCAACGAAAAAAAATCCAATTGATTTTTAGGTAGTGTTGAAATGAAATCATTTTTATTAAGAAGTTAACAGAATTTTCACTTCAAAAATTCAAATGATCTACCTACTGAACAATAGAAATTGAAAATCGTACCAACCGATAGAAATTAAAATTTTTCATTTTAAATTTTTTATACATTGTTTTTCAAAATTGAGTTGGTATTCGTAATTTTTTTTCAAAAAAAATTAGAAACTGTTTTTCGATGACTAAAAAGTATATCATGTTAACTTTGAATAATACATATGCAGGTTATTTCGGAGTTATTCGTTGGTAACATTTATAAATTGGGATAATTTAATTTTAGATGCGAAACTTTCGAACTTTGATAACCGCAAACTTCGTCACAGTAAGTTCAATAAATAAAATGGAGATGAACCAACAAATCCTACGCAGAAAAATACGTAAAACAACCATATCATACGGAGCATTCACATGTTGTGGCAACTTTTGAACTTCGACAGTTCCGTAATATTCAAAGAAAAAATAAAAAAAAGTTTGCGTTGGCGTAAAAAATTCCATGAAATACAGGTTTCACAACTGGAAAAATTCAATAGACGAATTCCGATGTGTCAGTTACGTTTCAAATTCAGTAGTAACTCGTACACGTACGAAAATTAACTTCATAGGTATCAATAAAAGTTAATTTTCTCATTTCTTCACGTTAACAAACGACTAACCGAAAACGAACGTATATGAATTTTCTAGACTTCAGGTGGTCATACTCATACAAACACCCAAAAAAGCAATTTTTCATAATGTTAATCAATTCGCAGGTGCAGAATTATCCATAGATAAACTTGATAGTCGTATTTTATGATCTATATTATTCGCATCAACACGGAGATATAGAAATAGATATATATTCACTTCGAGAATTGAAAAAAACAATTCTTGATAAAATAAACAAACAACACCATTACATCAATCACAACTATTCACAACGTTTGAAGTCGGAATACTATACCCCGACAGTTCCAGGTCGGTCGCTGGAAATGGATTCCTGATATGTATAGTAGATATCAGCATCGATTTCGAATCAGAACACCAGAGCACCGGAGCCCGCGTTCTGATGCAATAATATATCAAGCATACGTACGTACTACGTAGTACGTAGTTAGTAGTTACTAATCGCTACGTAATGCGGCAGGCGTACGTAATGAACAATGAGTATGTAATGTACTATGTAGATATTAAAATGAAATTAAATGCAGTATTGACATTTTATGATTTACGACTTCTTACTCCGTTAGTTCATCTTCATATTACGAGAAGACACAGACGACAAGACGAGTCCGTTACGAACACTACCACTACCAAAACAAAGATAGTACACACAATACACATACGTGAAAAATCACTCACCTCGACTGCAATAATCACGTAAAGAAGTTGCGAATACAAATTCAGCAACCCAGGGACAGCTCTGAAAAGAAATAATCTCAATTATTACGAATTCTGTGGTGCGAAATGAAAAATTATTCTCGTAAGGATAAGGTTATAATCTTACCCGAAATTCAACAACGCACAATTCCTAACGTAGATTTTAAACAGTATTCCGACACAGCAACACTTGGTACACCGAAAACGATTCGTTAAAATTCACTTATAATACAAAATCTAATTAATTAAACAAAAAGTACCGACATTTCAGACATTTTACGGAAACGAAATTCGCAATTCGCAGTACCACCACGTGTGATGTAAATCTCAAACAAAAGCCGCTTGGTTCATTTTACAGCGTTGCCAAATTTCTCAACTGCGCGTGACAGTGACGTAATAATGACTTTGTGGTTACGGGTACAGTTATTATTCTCCCTTCCGCCATATTGGATCCTTCAGTTTTGTTTTTAATTTTTTAATTTTATTTATTTTTTAATTTTTTTTTAATTTTTACGAAAAAAAAATCAATTTAAAACTTAGTTTCATATTTCATGACGTTTCATTATTTTGTTTTTATTGTTATCGAATCGAAGAACATTTTTTATTTTTGGTTAATATTATAATTATTATAAGAGAAATTTTTTGTTTATTGACAATTTTGTATATTTTTAGGCAGAACGAGGGAGAAAATTAATTAAAAATTTTTATACTCACCTCATATTTTATTAATGAGAATTACAATGACATTATTTTATTGTTTTCACTTTTGAAGTCGTACTTTTTTATGCATATATTGCAACAAAATTTTCTAATTTTCATTTAAATTCAGAAACTTTTATTTTAAATTTGCATTTTTCTCCAAGTTGGTAAATTTTGTGATGAATCGACAAGTTTTCAACAATTTTCCAATTTTTAACACAATTTTCTGACTTGAGAAAAAAACTAGAAAATTTATTGTTTGTTTAATGTTGAGTAACGAATTTAGGACTATCTCAAATTTTATTCCTTATTATTAATAACCCAAAAGAAGTAAAAAAATGTTCAATTAATTGGTTTTCATTATTCGGTATCTGTATGCATAGAGATTTTCATTATTTTTTTGTTTTCTTAAAAAACAGCGCTGCTGTAGGTACTCTTCGAATTTAGCTAATTTTTTTGTAAAAGTAACAATTACAACTCAACTTAATTAGATCAGTAATTTGATACCCATATCCATATTGAGGTGGCATATATTTGCATAGGTACTTTAGAAAATCTAGATATTTTGTGCATAATATGTCATAATTTTATCTTTAAACAGCGCATTTTATATTCGCATATTCTGACGTTTTTTGGTGACATTAAGTAAACTAATGAAATGCAAAAATTTTTCCATCAACTTGTATGTATCACCTACAGTGCTACGTAATTTCTTACGTAGATTCATATGATAGATTCGATACGTAATAATTCTGTATCAAATTTTTGTAAAAATTGGCTGAAAGTGTCCACATTGTATAATATGCAAAAAATATAATGATGTACCTACCTAGGTTTAAACCTTTAAACCAAGACGACAATTAATAAAATACTTAGATGTGGGTGCCTTTTTTTTTTTACAGAGTCATTTACCAAAACTATCGATAAAAAAATTCTCTGATTCCATGACAGAACGAAAATAAATGGGTAAGTTGATTATTGAAAACGTACCAAAAAAGTATTTCGAAGAATGGAAACAATTTCTAGCTAAATAATCCGACCGCAGAAAAAAAACAAAGTTTGCCAAATTATTCGTTAAGGATAAGATATGAAATGATGAACCATCTTCATCCATTTTTTCCTGATTTGTAATTTTAATTAGAATTCTCATTTTAGTGTACCTACTTTAATAGTACATACCTACTTATTGTTTTAAAATATTTTTACACTTTTTTTTCTATGAAGATGTATACGTGTACCTAATTCAATTGTGACATAATTTATAACTAAATCAATACTTTGAAAATTTGTTTCTTAAATACAATTTTTTCAAAATAGAAAGCGAAGTTTGTAAGCGTAATTTTTACTTTTTTATTGCTTGAAACTAGTCGAATAATACAGTCGAGGTATTGTTACGTTAATTAGCGACATTTCAATTTTTAATTAGGTGCCTGGAATTTCAAACTGGCCACAGCTCTGAAATTATTGGAAAAGTATACTCTCAGAGATTAGAATTATCTGTCTCAAATAAGGTGTCCAAATGTCCGAAGTTTTTAGACAGTCCACTTCAATTTTATCCAAGAAATTTTTTTACAAAAAAATGCAGGTATACATACTTCATACATTTCACTTTCTCAATTTCTAAGACGATGATTTTTTTGGAAAATGACTATTTTTTGGAGAAACGATGTTGGGGATTTTAGAATTCAGGTGCTGCATATATAATCAATTTTGGTACAGAATACTACATATGTATGTATATTTTAATTTTAAATAAATTAAATATGCAAAATTGTAACGATTGAAATTGAAATTAGGAAAAAACTGGATTTCTGTTTGCTTACAACCTGGAAGAGTGCCAGTATTAGCCAAGCACCCAAAATATTTTTCGGAAAAAGAGCATTCTAGATTTCAAAATTCGAGTAAACGGATCCGAGTTTATACCATTCGGGGAAAAAAATGTTAATTTGAGTACTTGGATTCGGAAAATGAACCATAATCCCATGTTAATCAGCATCTCAAATTCAAGATAGGTACCTATCAATAACATTCGGAGTTCCTAACAAGTCTGCAACTAGTTCAACATATCGAAATATTTATAAGGAAGCTCGAGTCTTGAGCCAGTACCAGTATACTGAAATCCGCCGGTTTGTTGAATTTATACCCGTTGTATTCTTTTGAGAAAACTTGTTCGCAAAAATGAATTCATTTTCGGTTTTAGCTGTTGCTTTGTGTGTTTTTGTAGGCTACATTTGTGCACAAACGCTGAATAGTGAAGGAAAATACGTCACCAGACTGGATAATGCCAATGTGGATGAAATTTTAACAAACAAAAGGCTGGTCCGCCAATTCGTCCACTGCTTGCTGAGTGGAAAATCATGCTCTCCGGAAGGAATTGAATTAAGTAGTGAGTAAAATCTAGAAAAAAAAAATACATAGGTACAGGTGATTCAATTTTTTTTAATCTTTCGCTGTGGAAAATTTTCAACCATAATAAATAGGAATAAAAAATTTCATTTTTTTCATCCAGTTCATATTTTTTATTAAACCTTTGTAATTTTATTTCTTTCAAACTGGGTGTAAAGAGCTTGGCAATTATGCACGCCCGGTATAATGAAATTATTTTTTTTTTTAAAAACTAAATATTAATAAAATTTAAAAAATAATAACATTTTGTTGCAAGTATTTGAAAATGATAATTTTTAAAATCGAAATTTGGTTTCCTAGAAAGTTGATAGGTAAGTACTTACTACTTGCCTATGATTATTTTTTTAAAAAGGATCCTTCCAAGTGCAAAAAATAATAAAATAGAATCATTACTTGATAAAATTGTTTCGAAAAATACTTTATTTTCGCATCTAGCAATTCAATTCGATTACAAACAGATTATTCAATGACAAAATAATTTTTCGATACTAGAAATAATAAGCTTGGAAATTGTCCAGCCAGCGGAAAGTGATGTTAAGGGAAGTATTGTTAGATATAGTTTCGAGGCAAACTTTATATTTGCAAAAACTGAGTTCAGGCAAAATCTAACTGTACGAGAAATCTGTTTCGATTAATTTCCTAGTGATGTTCTATAAGTGCGTTTGAGTTTGTGTGAAAACACGATTATGGTTGTTCTAATTTAAGTATCTAGGTATTTTATTGAGTTTGGATTTGCGCACAGTAAACTTGATAAGATTGAATAGAAAAATTTTTAGGAGCGATTTTATGCATAAATCTTAGAAACTTATCATCTGCTGCTAATTATTAAGGAGAAGGACCATGGGCGATCGTTACATAAAGCATAAAACGCAACATATGGTTATCTTCTTCGCAATAAGGAAACCTACGTGTTGAAAAAAGTAATTTGTAAATCGGGTGCATCTGATTCAACATTTTCATTACAGTTTATTTTAATTCTTGAATTTTAAAATGATCAAGTTGGTAAAAAGTTTTCTAAAAAATAACCGTAGTCATTGAAATTACCTAATTAGCGTAAAATTAATAAGATACAGAAATATGTTTCCATCCAGTTATGTTAGAGTGCCAAATATCTTCTTACTTATATTAAAAACACGAATATTAATTAAATTATTCGTATTTTTTTTTCTTTGCAGAGGTATTACCCGACGCTTTGAAAACAAATTGCGCTAAATGTACGGACACACACATAAAAAATATTTTAAAGGTTTATGACGCAGCACAAAAAGACTACGCCGAAGACTGGAAAAAATTGGTAGCTAAATGGGATCCGACCGGAGAATATGTTAAAGCTTTCCTACAAAAATTCGCTCCTGAAAAATTATAAACGTTGAATCGTTTGTTATCCAGATTTCCAAACTCTAACTGTAATTTTAATTTCGGTAATTTTTGTTCTATTCTAAAATGGTATTTTAATTTCACCTATTTTTTTTTTTTTCTATAATGATCATCAAAGAATGTTGGAACCGATTTTATTTTTTTACACGTTATTCATTGAAGCGTAATGTATAATGCAATTATGATAATTTATTTCTAAATCATAATAAATATTTAAAAAAATTAGTTTTTTAAATAACTTTTCTTGAAATGAAAAAAAAAATGAGTTATTGAAGGTTCTTAGGTTTGATCCAGAGCTGTGTAAAGTTCAAAAGAATAATTTTTACGTGTTTTATTGTTTGAAATTATCAAACGGTCGAGATGTTCAGCTACCTATTGGATATCTGAGATATTTAATGAAGAGATACCATTCGATGCTAGCGATGTATTTTTGCCAATCTTTGAAGTTTCAATCTTTACTGGCAATTTGAGAAATTATTTCTCAGAGGAGTTGAAAGACATTGCAAGTGAATTATGATTATAAACATAGATTACGTATCTTGATAGTCAAAAACATCCATCAGATACTTACATGCTTGGAGAGATAGTTCCTCTCTAGCTATACAGTATTCACTAATTACGACTCTGATTTAACGAGAATTGCACATTACAACTTCAAAACTGAAAAATAAGAACACAAGTTCAAAGTATTATTGAATAATCTCAAAATAATTGCTTTATTACGCTGAAAAGTTTCGATCTGTCTTCACGTCGTATGAGCTTTAAAGTAGAATTCTTCCTGCCACAGATAAGTATGCAATTTATTTTAGTCGTTCATTTGTTCAAAACTTCGTTGAGTAAACTGACTGTCCTTCAAGTCCATACCGCTATCAAATTATCAACAGGAGTGGTTTTTTAATCATTAGTGACATCGTATTTGTTGAAGAAGACGAACAGATATAACTTACGGACCTTTTGCTTCGAATAAACCAACCTGTTGATGTTATGGTATTGAGCTTTTCGAGTGCATTTTTCAATAATAAAGAAATCACGCATAAATGACTAGAAAATATCTTCTTTGTGACATTTTGTAACAATTTCAATCCAATTCCTAAAGATAATTTCATTAGTATTGAATTCTTCATTAAATTTAATTTTCGAAAAATACTATTAAGAATAGTTATTTAGTACCTTCTTGTGAATTTTACATAGATGTTATTAACCCTTCAATATTGCCATTTCCTCAGTCTGACAAAACCAGTTCAATAATTCTATGACATGGTCCATGCGTGAGCATTACCATACCAGCTGCCGATACTAATCCCACGAAGAATCTTCTACAACAAAAATCAAAATCAATCGCTATAGATATCAGTCGATCAAATGTATATCACGCAATAATAGTATTTGATTAAGTACTTTATAAAGGCAACGAGATGGATGAGAAAGAATTCCAGGAAAGGTTTAGCACAGCGCTCACATATTCTATTACTATGAATCCAGCTTGACTGATCCAAATTGAAAATCAATTCTACATATTTTTTCTGCATGATTCGCTAGTCCTATAGAAATTCTGAACTTTGGCAGTTTAGATTTTTTGAAATGATCACTAAAAGATCAATAAATAATTATGAGTTATATAAAACTGTTCAGCAAAACAAAGTAAATATGAAATAGAAACCTACGTATCCTCTATTTCAGTTGAAATTGTATCCATTTTTCATGCACTTGAATCTAATTACATTCAGGATCGTTTTCATTGTGTGAGATTGCATTTTTTCGAATACACAGGAAATTCTGGGTACACTTCTTTGGGACGTGAACGCGTGATCCTACGGTAATATTCCCATTCGAAAATTTCAAACAGGCTGCAGATAGTTCTGAAAATATAAGAAAAGTATTGTTTTCTGAGACGAAGAATTACGTTGTTTGAAGTAAGGTTTGATGATTTTACCAATCGTGATTTTACCAATCGTGATTTTACCATTCTTGATACAGAATCATCAATGGAATTACGAGGGCACAAACTAGGGGGTAATAATTTTAGTTATGTTTTAAATTTTAATTAAAGAATGAAATATTCTATAATTAATTTTTGAAATATTGCGGAAAACGCACATGAGAATGTTTACTTTTGATAACGCCGATTATTTTTGTTTTTATTAAACGATGGCCAGAAATGCCAGATAAAAACGGGAAAAAATTTCGAAACGCTGTTTTCGTTTATTTTCCTCTTAAATTGAGCTACTGAAATACTACGAATGCACTTTGAAAAACACGAAAATACAATGTTACCACCACAACATCTAAAAATGTGCATATATATCAGGACTACCAAAACACTGTCAAAACACGTGTTATTTTGATATCAGAATTTTGTTGCATTTTATGTGATTCTGATTATTCGAAAATTCTATATAATTAATGATCTTTTTATTATTTTAATGATTTGTTACCGTTTACATATTTTCTCTACGTAATCCACAATGGTTGAAGATCAGATAAAGTTTCATAGAAAAGCAGGAGGAAGTATCATCGATCTGAAACCGGTGTTTTCTGCGAACTCCAAGTGAGTGAAAATCATTTCCTTGATTTCATTATTGGTTTTCCATCGCTATATAAAGTAATCTAAACGTTGTTTTTGTTCTAGAATACTGTATGTTGGATATGGTCCGGTGCTACGTTTATTCAGTACCGATACCGGAGAACATACTCAAGATATTGATTTAGGAGCAATCACATGTGATAAACCAGAAGGCAGTATTGTTGATATGTGTTTGCATCCTTTCGATAAAGATTCCATTATTGTATGCTTCGAAGATGGTCGAATCATTACATGGTCTTTCGAAACTAATTCTGTTCTTAACAATATTGTAAGTTATCCATTATTTTTATTATTTTCCTAAATCCATGTACTTATTCAACATTCAACTCTCATTATAGATGTTAAACGTTGGGAAATGTCGAGTTGTTCGTATGAAAATATATGTCGTTTCTGAAGAAGGCAAGATGTTTGATATTATTATTGCCAGGAAAGTGAAAACTAATGTGGAAATATTGATGTTTTCGTATGACGAAGGAATCCTTGAAACCATCGTAGAAAAACAGTAAATCTTGTATTATTTAAAGAATTTATTAATGCGTATTTCGATCTTATACGAAATTTCTTTTCTTTAGATTCAACTTTTTAATGCACAGTTGGTCAGTTTCCGAACGAGGAGGTAGAGATTTTCTAGCAGGAATAAATCGTACATATTTGTATATATTCAGTCTGAAATCTCGTTCAGTGCTTAAAACGTAAATTTAGTTTCTCTATTATCATTACTTTGGTTCAGCATTTGACTCGAATAACTGATTTCATATTTAATTAAAACAGAATAAAGATCGGCAGTGATTCCAAAATCAAAGGCGAAAGATATTTCACTTGTGTTTCATGTCATCCTACTGAAGATTGTCTAGCTGCTGGAGATAACACAGGACGGGTCGTATTGTATCAAGGTTTTCTCAAATCTACTACTAATAAATTAGCCCAGTCCGTCTTCCATTGGCATACGCTAGCTGTAAACGATGTTACTTTTACGTTCCCTGGTAAATTTCCAAAATTATTTCGAAATATTCTATTTTATTTTCTCAACATAATATCTCATTTTTCAAATCGTTTTTTCAGGAAGCTCATTTTATACCGGCGGTAATGAACATGTCTTGGTAAAATGGACTGTCAGCGATCAAAATGTGAGATACTTTTTACCCAGATTGCCAGCTCCTATTGTTCATGTTACCGTAGCATCTGACAATCAATATGTAGCCCTTTCTACTTTAGATAATGGTAATAATTTTACATTTGATTGAAATCGAAAATTTTGTACGAGAGTATTTCAACTTGGATAATACTTTTTCAGGTATTTTAATCGTCGACTCTCAAAATAAAATCCAGTGTTCGGTCCAGCAATTTACGTGGGGATTTGTAAGCGTACCAGGTCAAAAATTATTCCCTAGTGGACTCGTCATAGACCCTCGGTCAGATTCCCTTGTTATGAATGGCAAACCGGGCCATATTCAGTTCTTTTCTCCGCAATATTCTTCGTTAATTTATAATGTAAGTTAAATTTTTCAACTGATTTCTTGTTTGGAAAAATTGCATTTAATGTACTACTTTTTGCAGATGGATATTGTAAATCAAAATTATATCACTCAAGAGAGAGATAAATCTATCACAAATACTGAAGTGATTGCTGTAAATTTTAGTCCTGATGGAACATGGCTGGCTACTTCGCAATTCAGAGATGATCCTGATTTTAAATCCGATACAATTTTGAAATTTTGGCTATTCGATCGTAAATCCCAAACGTAAGATATTTCTTCATTTTTTCTCATCATTAATGTTCAATTATTACATTTTCATGTCTTTTTTTGGCTAGGTATAAATTAACATCGTGTATAACTCTACAGCATAACGTAACGAAGATATTATTTCAACCCTTCAGTTTAGATTCATCTCCGTCTGAAATCAATTATTTTGCTGCTACGTTGTGTTCTGATAATAAATTTAGGTTTTGGATTAATATAGCTAAAGGTGATGATCATTCTATTTTGAATTTAGTCGATGAATGTTGTTATAATTTGAGAAAATTTTGTCTTTCAGATCAAACTGTGCAAGGTTTTTGGAATTGCCACAGTATAGGATATTACAAGGATTTCCCATTGGGTGATATTTCTTTCAGTAACGATGGTTCTTTATTAGGAGCTACTTTTGGACCATGTTTTACGTTATGGGACGCTGAAAGTAATGAAATGAAGTGCAGTCTTACCAAGGGATCGAAAAATTTACAGTAATTATCACATTTGTAGGATATTTATCTGCCAATTTGTTTCTAATTAAAAAACATTTTGTAGGCAAATTATTTTCGGTAGCGGAGATTGCTCGTTCATAGCTGTGACTTGTACAGATACCACGTTATACGCTTGGGATTTATTATCGCTTACTTTAATTTGGAGTTTCAATTTGAATATCTCGTTCATCGTGCCTGATCCTAGATCCGAATTTTTTGCTGTATTTACGCCGGAGAATTCTCGTAATTTTTCAGTCTTCTGTCTCATTTACGCTGCGATTCGAAAATAAGAATTTAATGGTGATTAATTCAATTTCAGTGTATATTTTTCGAGCTTCGTCTTCCGATCACGTTTACCTAAAAGAAAAGGTTTGCGAAGACCAAAGCGAGATCCTGAATGCGATCTTCTTTCCGGCCACGAACAATATTGATTTTCAAAATACGGATATGCGCTCACATTGGCTATGCAATTCGTCACTATATTTTTTTAATTCGTTCCAAGTGAGAATTTTTCATCTAAATCGCTTGAATTTTATGAAATTGATTAATAATCTTGTTTATGCCCCTAAAGGAATTAATGGTATTCGAGTATCAAGGAAAAGAAACAAAATCAGAAAACCTGGCGTTTATTTCGGAAAAAGCTGCTGCTACTCCGTTCCAAGCACTAGTCGCCCAACAAACAGTTTCAAGTGTTGAAAAAGCAGAAATTAAATCATATTTGCAACTTGGTGGATCCTGGTCACAAACTGTTACTCAAGTATGACATGATTTTTATTCAATATGAACAAAGATTCACGATATTAATTCCTATTTTTTCTTTCAGTTTATTCAATCTCCCGTTCATGCCATGCCAGCGGTTCACCTATTAGCGGAACCCTTACTCAAGTCATTAATTATAAGTAAAGATGTGTGAGAATAATAATGAAGCTCTGTTTTGTAATTGATAGAATGTTGATCAGCTTTGAAAATTCCGATCGAGGGTATGAGATTGTATCAAGCCGAGTGCAGTATTAATTTTAAAATGCTTCATCGAGTTGAGAAATGACAAATTACAATGATTTTTTGGATGCGATATTTTCGCTGTGATTTTGTTATAAGCGTATTGTGAAATTTAAAAGGATTATCGTGATTCGATCACCGTATTTGGATTATTTTTACGATTTGTTTTTTTTACTTCGACCAATATATGTTGTTATTGAAAAATACGAAATTCCTGTTATTCACCCAATATCTCGGAAATCTAGTCGGTCTGTGAAACGGTCGTATGAGTATTTTCTTACGTTGATCTAATTTTGCCTCTTGTCCTTTTTTGTATGAATCGATTACGTATTTGTCGAGTATTCCAAACGAAAAATAATACAATATTTCGCCTAAACTGATGATACTGGCCCCGACAAATAAACCAATGGCTCCGCCGAAATAAACTGAAAATTATTGACAGCAGGTTATTTAGACGAATAAAATTTCACAGTTCATCTTACTCACCGATTAGATCTTGTCGTTTTCTTACCACATTACGTTTGAATTTTTCAGATGGTAAATGATCGATGACTAATTCTATGATAGAAGTATCTTCGTCATCGTTCCTGTGCGTTGAAAAATATTTTTCATCATTTTTTTATACATCGAATACGATTTTTCTCGGTTATTTTTACCTGAAGCTTTCTTGAGATACAATTTCCATTTCGATATCTTCGCAAGATGGCAAACAGTCGCAAGATAATCCAGGTTTATCTTCCCATTTTGGTTTCAAAACGACAAAATCGTTGTACATTTTACTCAAACAATTTAAACCTTCAAAATTACAATGGAGGTCTTTTTCTAAAAACGAAAAAGTTGATTTTTTTAATGATTTGATATGAAAGAAACGACGAAGGGTTATGAGATAGACTCACTAGCTTTGGGCATCAAATGAGACGTACAGTTACACTTTTTAAACTGATTTTTCATCCTACAGTCGACTAAACAAGCACTATAACTGTATTTATCGCTAACTTCTAAATAATTTTCTTCGGGGAAACGACAATTTCGTTGGTTGATTTCAACTAATCGTAATTCTGGTTCATTTTCTATATCTTTCACCGACATCGTATGTTTCGTATGAATATTCGGAATCGATTTCAAAGTTTCTGATGTGATAGAATTGTAAAATGGAATATCGTGCTCAGAATGTACGTAAACCTGCACAAAAATTCATTCTTTTGACGGATTAGCTTTTTGGTCTTTGTAGATTTGAAAAGAAACCAAATAATGAATTAGGTATGAATTACGAACCTGAATCAAAGCCTCGGTTTTAATCAAAATACTAGCTTTGCCATGAAAACGATTAGAATACAAATTTATATCTGGATGTTTATGTCTGTAATTATTCAACGACCATTTAATAAATTTTCTAATAAATAGATCAAATGAATGAAATTTACAGTACCATAAAATAATATGCATAAGTTAGGTACCTTTGAACCGAACTCATACTCAATGTATAACACGTTCCCAACTCTGTCTCTTTAGCTTCGAAATACTGGCAACAGTTGAAAGATTTATCTCCATTCCAACATTCGAGAAGAAGTTTTTCACAAGGACTGCGAATCTATAAGAAAATATCGCAAATGTGTGGGTTTTTTCATTGAACTTTAAAGGTTTTCAAACCTACGCTCATTTTCTTACCCCCTCGGATATCTCTTTGTAATTTTTAGTGGGGCATTCGGATCCGGGGTTGAAACAAAATTCATTAATGAAATAGCCGCTTCCTTTGAAGAATGCTATTTCTTCTAGAACTTCGTCAATATTATAATCACGATCTTCACCGTAAATTCTGTAACAAAAATCGCATTCAAGATAGATAAAGAATTAATTTTTTTTACAGGAATCTTCTCTAAACTATTTTTAAAAATATTTTTCAATTTCCAGGGAGGTAATATTTTTTATATTAAACAAATGAATGAATAAAATTGTTATTTTCTTTAAACATCGAGTAAACGAATTTTCGTTACTAGGGAGTAAAACGCTACTTTACTCCCTCTCGCGAATTACTCGAGTGCTTAAATTCGCGTTTTTCTCCCTCTATAACGAAAAATATCGTATGCAACTCGGGAGTAAAATGATTTTCGACAATTTTGATTCATTTCCCTCGCTTCGCTCGGGCAATAAACCTCAAAATTCGTCAAAAAATCATTTTACTCCCTTGTCGCATAATATACTATTAAATGGCCCAGAAAAATACAAATTAACCGCCGTCACAAAAATATTGCCAAATTAACTAAGTTTTGATTTTTTTTTTCAATTAAAATTTTTTGAAGTTCGATAAACTCGAAATCGAAGACGTTATAATGTGATTCGACTCCTCACGAACCAAATTAATATCAAATTTCAGTCAAAATTGAAATATCAAGAGGCACATTGTTTGTACTTTGTAATGCCTTTGAAGGTATGGCGTCTAAATTTCTTCTTGGACATCAAATTTTGGTCAAGTTAAAAAAAAAACTATCTTGAGATTGACCTACATACAAATGAAAATTGAATCCAATGGAATTTGGGAAAGAAGGGATCGAATCGAAAAATTGAGTGTTCATATCTTCGAAAAAAATCATCATACAAAATTCCACGTGACATTGGAAATTTTTTTACAATTTTGAAAGCTAATGAGATAACGGGAGATCGATTAAAAAAATAGAACCGGAATTGAAATTCTGAGTCAACATTTTTGAAAATATTACGAAAATAAGTCACTTGGTATTTTCGATTTTTTCAAAATTTTTTAGTCCCCTCTGTTGGACTTCTCGAGAAGATTTTTTTCTAATTAACGACTAAATTCTGAAAAAAAAATTAGAAATATCTACACGAATCTGGGTGAAAATTTCAGTTTCATATTTTTGGTAAAAAAATACAACCTGCAATTTTTTTTGTTAAAAATTTTTGCCAAAAAAAAATTAGAGGAGTCAACTTTTATGATTTTTTGGACTCTTTTCCGGTCTTTCAATGTGGGACCACGGACCAAGCTCACATCCGAAAAATGACATTCAATTGAAAAAATATTGAATTTTAAAATTCGAGCGTTTCGTCGTCATTTCAGCACAGAATAGGTAGTGATAGGTTATTTTAGAACGTTTCCATGGTAAAAGTAACCTACTTTGATGAGTAATCAGCAATTGACTCTTGATTTTCAAGTTCACACACTGAAACTGCTGGAAAAGTTGTGTTCCAATCCAAGTAATTCGTCTCAACAACGTAGGTAACCGCATTATGCTGATATGCTTCTATTGACGATAAAACAAGCATTATCGTAGCAAACCAGCTCGTAATGCAACATAAGATCCAAAATATTCTGTAATTCAACAAATAATTCTCACATAATAAAATCAACTATATCATCGAATACAAACTGCAAAAAGACGTTTCAAAAAGTCGCCATGATACCTTTCTGTCCAATGTCTTTCATCTTCAACAATAAAATGTAATCCATGAATCGACGTCTTAGTAAAGTACTCTTTAAAGTGCTCCAATAACACTTTTATAGACATTATTTTTTTCGTTCCTTTTATTATTGGAAATATCAAACGACACCCACGATGATGAATGATTCTACACTGAAAGTAAACGCAATATGCAAAATTAATACACTAAAAGTTTTTAAAAGTAGGTACGTACTGAAAATCATAAAAAAATAATTTATCATTAAGTATCTGCGCCGCATTTGATGTTAAAACAATACCAAAGATTTTTCTCGGAAAGCCCAAGCTGGCATGTTATTAAAAAAAACAGCCGGCTAATTTATGTTCCAAAGGACATAAAAAGGATACATTAAACGAAATTTAGTCGTCAAGAGACAAAAATAAATTTATGTATTCTACACACCGAAAAACCAACGGGTTCGCAGATACAAGTTACACATACCTGTTAAACTGTATTTTGTATACGACATTCGTAGCCGCACTAGTGGCAACACTGCACCGCCTATCGGTTGTGGTGAGAGAGCAGCGCAGCTGTCTTGCTCGCTCTCACTTCGCAGAACTACCTGAACTCGTCCGCATCTCTCAGTCTCCGTCTGATACGTGACACTTATGTATTTCTTTCTCGTGCTCAATACAGTGATTATCCCACGTTATATTGGTGTTATTATTTCTATTTGATATATTTGGTATGTATCCTACTACAAGTCTATCATGGTAAGCAGAGCGTGTGAGACGGTTATCCGGCTGGCCTTTGTCGTCGGGAGCGTTTCTCACCTCTGATAATTATTTATTTATTTTTATCGAATTTTTATTGCTTTCATCAAGTGGCTTAATTTAATTCTCGCGTAATTAATTCTATTCTGTGTGATTTTTCATGTTTCCATGCGCGAGTCAATGCCGAAAAATATGCGAAATGTGCCGATTTTTTATTGAATAACTGTGAAATTTTCCGAATTTGCTTACACCAAAATGCCGATTATTTTTCTTGAATGCCTGTAAAATGTTTCTGACGTAATTCAGTCGGGCTTGGCTTAGATTGATTATTTTTATACGTTTGAAACGTTGATTATTTTTTTTGTACGTTTGAAACGTTGATTATTTTTAGCACGTTTGAAACGTTGATTAATTTTTAGCACGTTTGAAACGTTGATATAATTGCTTAGATCGATATTATGGCATTAGAATATCTGTGAATTTTCCTTTTCAAATATGTACAGTTTAATATTGTTATCACTAAATCAAATAATAGTTTAGATCGGCTCCAGTTACATACAGTTAATTTGTTTTGATTATGCCAATGAATAGTTATGTGAATATACATTTAGATTGAAATTTATTAATGGCAAGTTATTAATTCGGCAAATATTATCAACTTAGATCGTTTATAATTAACGGATTTTTATCGGCTCAGATTGTCAGAATCAATGAAATATTATCAGCTCGAACGTTTTTCAAATGGATATCACATCGGCTTAGATCGTTCAGAAATAATGGAACAGTATTAACCCAGAATTGTGTACAAGTAATTAAATATTATTGGCTTAGATCGTTTACAAATAAATTCAATATTACTGGCTTAGATCGTTCACATTTAATAATTACCAGCTCATATCGTTCATAATTAGCCAAATATTATTTTAGATGGTTTAGAAATGACCGGACATTATTTGCTTAGATCGTTCATAATTGGTCAAATATACTGCCAGCTTAGATCGTTAATGAATAATATGATATTAGATCGTTGACATGTGATAATATCGGCAGACTTTAATAGATACATGATGAAATAATACAGCTTAGATCGTGACTACTGAATAATTTGATTTAATGTTGACGTTTTACCATTTTAGAAAGAATTTTCTTACACCTTGGATAATTAGCATATTGGCAAATAGATCGTTGAAAGATAAATGGACCATACCAATGAAGTATCAAAACAGATTATCAAGAAATGGATTATTAATGGCTTTGATCGTTAACACAGGTTTACCTCAATTATTAGCTTAGAACCAATTATTAATATCTGCAAAGTTCCTTTGTTTTAGATCGAAAATTAAATACTGGCGAATTCTTATCAGTTTAGATCGGACCTCAAATCCAAGGAGGCGAAGTTTATCATATTAGAACGGATTTCAAACTTTCAATATGGAACAAGTTCAGTACCACAAATGAAGTCCAAGTACAACAGTCAAAATTTATTAGCTTAGAAACGAATACCTGTGTGGTTCATAATTAAATTTAGCTTAGATTGAATGAAATACCTGTGTGGATTAGAACCAAATTCAACTTAAACCGAAAATTTGTGTCAAAACCCTGTGTGGATTTAATAAATGAATTTGCTTAGAACAGAATATATATTTAATAACGGCGCATTTTAGACCGGATTTCTTGGCCAACAGGATAAATTTTTCACCATCTTAGAACGAATTCCAATCACTCAACAGTCAATGACGTCCATACCACCAGAGCTCGTTGCCAGGAAAAACCCACAACAATGATGAAGAATGCGAACGTCGGCCGAGCTACGAGAACCCTTATCGCCTGCTATCTGTTACCTGCTTCACGAGTACAATGGAACCAGACGACGACGACGGAGTTATTTTAGATCGAGGAAAAACCCAATGAATAAATCCTGTGTTGGCTTATCAAGTAGATAAAATTAGATCGAGACGCCAAAGTATTTTATTTAGACGTGGGCAAAACCCAACGAATGAATTTTATCCTTATAATGTTATCTTTCAAAGCCCTTATATGGAATCATTACGTTGATATTTTAGATCGGTGGATGTTTCCAAACCTTGATAATGGAATTTTAGTTTGATGACTCAATACTGAATAGTGCCAAAACGTTATCTATTATAATCCTTATATGGAAATCATATTTTAGATCGATGGAGATGTCCGAACCTTTATTGAAAATTTTTGATCGATGACTCATACTAGCAATAGAATTTTAAATTGATAATGAATGTCTTTTGATGACTAATACTTTAGAATGATGTATATACCTGCTGTAACCTTTGTAAAGGTGACGTTGAAATTCAGAATTATGACTCAAAGCTTAGAACGATGTATATTATTTTGATTTAGCTAGAAATTTTAGATTGATGACTGATATCATTTGAAATTTATACATGCTTAGATTGGTGACTCATTTTTGATATGCTTAGAACGATGACAAATATAGTCGAAAGACTTTAAATTATTTATGAATTGGCATGTTTTAGCAATGATTATTTAGATCGATATTTTGAAATAGTACGCTACCCAATGTGGAAAATGGAATTTGTGCATTGTTTATCCATATACTCAAAAAGCCTATTGCAAAGGTGGGTTTCAGTGAATGCATAGATAGCAACATTTGAATATTAAACGAATATTAAATCAGCTATTTAAAAGCTTTTAGATCGATTAGTTGGAATTATTACTGAATTTTAGACCCGCTCATTAAAGCGATTATTGATTTTAGATCGGAAATTTGAAAATTATTATTGAATTTTAGATCGAATGAATTGGAGTTTATTAAAACCTTTCATGGTCTCCAGTGGATCGAAAAATTGAAAATTATTGAATTTATTGCTAATTACACAGATCTTAGATGTGGAGTTTTCTAAAACCCTACGTGGTCTCCAAATATAGGCCTTCTAGATCGTAAATAAATATTTAAATTTCTGAAAACGATGCTAAGTTGATACGATTTGCTATCTGATGCTACTGTATTTAAGATTGATCTGTCGTACGCCAGACAATCAAATATTGAGATAATTCATGAAATTCGCGGGTGGTTTATTTGGTGCGGTGGTAGCTGGGCGAAACGCAGGCTATCAACAATCCAAATAAATCAGTACAGTATAGAAACAGTATGCGGCAGCTACCTAGTATATACTTGCCGTAAGTTTGGAAGAGCTCCATACAGACTTACGCTCGCCATATTGAAGTGACTCCTGTTGTACTGATATTTTTGAAAATGAAATGCCTGTGTGGACCAAAAATAATTGGATCAGTAGGAACGACTGAAATCGAACAAATGAAATGATCTATTGACATTTGAAAATTGACTATTATTACTTTATTTACACAGGAGTCCACTTCAAAAGAGAACTCTGTTCTGCCACATCGACATCCCTGCCTGAAGGGAATGCTGGAGCAAAGGGTAAGCACAATGTTGAAAAGAGTCATAAATTGTGATAAAACTGATAAAACCAAGCTTAGATCGAAAGTGCCAAAGGAGAATTTAGAATAGGAAAGTGAATCTAGAAAATGGGCAATTAGTTCCCTCGTTAGAGCGAAATATGTACTTAATGCGGTAATATCTGATTCTGCTAAAATGATTAGATCGTAATTAATGAACATGAACCTAGAGCTAGTACCTCAGGTGTACCTTTAGATCGGCATACTCAATGATATAATACAACTCCACTGTTATTAGTATCAAATCCTGAAAAGCCTCATGTTATTCAGCACTTGGTTAAGAAGAAAAAGGTGGTTGAAAAATTTAGAACGGCACCAAACGCTGGAAATTTAGATCGAAAAATGAACTGAATCCTCAACAGAAGAAGACTCGATTGCTTTACTGTCCAACAGAAGTACCATTTAATTAGCATAGACCGTTTCAAATCAAGGAAATAGCTGAGAGCGAAATTCAGAAGATTATTGTAAAAGAAATCATTGAGGTGAATAAACAACTTAGATCGGCAAGAATCGACCATCCAAGTGACCAGACCTGTTCAACTGAACCTTAGACTGTTAGTAATGCGCAAACTGACTCTGATTGTTTCAAGGTGAATCTGAAGAAGAAGATATAGATTTTGTACCAGAAAATAGATCGTCTAATTCTCCACAATTTGTATCTGATGAACCCAACTCCAATTCTCACTTAGAACCTGAAGAAGATGGAGACCCGTCATCACCAAGCTCGTTTAGTAACACAGAAGACAATAAAGATGATAATAAGCGCAAGAAGAAACAGAGTATTAGATCAAATTGCAATAAAGAGAAGCTTAGAACGTCAAAAAGTACTGAAAAAGCTCAGTCATCAATGATGAATGATACATTTTAGATCGGCTCGAATATTATAGAAACTTCGCCCGTACAAAACCAGAAAACATTGCTTAGATCGGATATATACAAGAGACATTACTTTAAATTTTAGACTGGCTCCTGAAATTATCAACAGGTTTAATTATTGCACCTTAAAATGGAAAGTATTTGAAAATGCAACTCATCTTAGACCGGCTCGGTTTACATTCCTTATCCTAGATCTGCTAGAATAAAATAGAAAGCGATTAAATCAAGAAAATACAAACTTTCATCTTAAATTGGTTATAATATCAACACTGTCAAAAGTCGGACGAATATATTATTTTTCTAATTCCAAATTGATGAAGAACTTGAAACTTAGATCAGTTATTCCTAGTTATAGCTTGAATTGTGACTTGCTTAGATCGGCTCATTAAAAGATTACAACTGAGAATAATTTGCTTAGATCGTCACTGAGCATACATCTGAAGAAAAGTTCCAGACTTTTAGAAAATAAAAGCTTAGACCGATATGCTAAGAAAAATGCCAAAATTAATGGCTAATTTAGATCGGAATAATTTTTGGAAAAATCAATCAAAACGCCGGAATAAAAATTATATAAGTTGAATACTTAGACCATAATTGAAATATAAATAGCTTAGATCAATAGTCTGGAAATTATCCAGTAGCTTTGACTGGAAAATATTTTATACTGACAAATTTTAGATCGATTATATTGCGAAATGCGTAACCATAAATGGCTTAGAACGGTGGAAATTTTTAAATCTGACGTTATAACAACAAAAGCATGGATCGTGATATTACAAACTGGAACAACAGATCAACATGCTATACTTTGATACATCTCAGCTAGCTACACTTATTGCAGACTTGCCACAAATTATCTCCTATCTGAAAAATTGGAATCCTTTAAATCAACGACTTGTCATTGGAATGGAATATTCAACAAAGAAGTGTATTTACCAGCAGCACTTAGCCAAGCAACCAAATTAGTGGATGTTTAGATCGATAAATACTTAACCCACACAATGAAGAAATGAAAATAATCAATATTGGGCCATTTTTCCTTGGATTAGTACTCAACACTTTATCATCTTGATTGGTTTATTTTGCAGAAACAGCGTAAATTAGATAGAAATGCCCTGACAGCAACAGTTAGCAACGAATCAGTAGCCATCGTTAGATTGTATGTCAGTAATAGCAGCTATAAATTTGAAATACTTGGAATGCTTCATAGCTTAGATCGTTTATGAATTGTCAGAAATATTGTCAGTTTTAGACCATAGACAGAAGTATGATATATAAATCAAATTCAAATCAACAGTTAAAACATTATATGGCTTTATTAGTTTGCTTAGATCGTAAATTGGGCCAAGAACAAGGATCATAAGATTTACCAATAATTTTAGATCAGTACTCCATTGCAAAAGTTAGAAAGTATTTACCAAATTAAATTAGATCGACTGAAAGTAAAATGAATATTTTAGATCGTTACTGTTAAACTATGCTTAGATCCAAACATTAGAAAATGAATGCCACCATTTTAGAACATAAATGAAATAATTCAGATTGATTAATATCACAAAATACAAATTTAGAACGATTGAAAAGTTGAATTATGCAACAATAGCCAATGATTTAGATCATACAATTCGGCAAAAAGTTATTTAAGACAGACAGAAGACCATATTTTGAATGGAATAGAATTTTGAATTACACTGTTTAGACTGAAATAATGGAATAATTAGATGGCATACGGAGAAAATTTAGATAAATGGTATATTAAAAATGTGATGGTGAAATAAAACCCTAATCGATTATATAAATGGAAATTAGAAAGTTATAATATTAGATCGATAATCTGTTAAAAGACTACATACATCACTAAATCGTGAAGAATCGAATACAAAAATTTAATACCAGACTTGTAAATAGAGATCACACAACATGATACTAAACTTGGAAATTAGATCGTCACTTGAGTACCTGTGAAAAATTGAACGTTTATCAAAGACTATAAACAGATATTTCATCTTAGATCGAATTTCAAATTTTTATTAGATCAACAAATAGACCCAGAGCTCTTAGACAGTTTTACACTATTCATTTCAATATTATTGGGCCAATTACATCAGCTTCTTATAAAAATAAATTTTGATGGATCATCAGCTTTCCCAATTTACTACCGATAAATGGATCAATAAATTTTTTTGAATTGGATTGACACTGGAATAATGGCTGATTTTAGATCGAAATCGTTAAAAATATATTAATATGCCAAAAATAAGAAAAACATGGAAGTAATTATTGGAACATAAAACTGAAAACTAGAACACCTTAGATCGGAAATCATTTAAAAGTGGAACACCTTATATCAAAAACATCTTAGACAGATAATGCTTTGTTTCAAACATTAAACGCTCGTACACCTTAGACCAATAATTTTACTTAGGATGAAGAATAATTAGCACAGAATAATAGCATTAGATCGGATATGGAAATAAAACATGTAAATTGATTATTAAATTTAGAAATGAGCAAATAGAACGTCACCTTGTTTTTGCCATCAACCTAAATCGTAAATGTGACCAATAAATATCACCAGAGATTACTTTATTTAGAAAGCTCAGACTCGTTGAAAATCCAGACATGATAAGATAGAATTACAATTACAGAAATTTAAGAATTGGAAATTATTTATCTTGGATTAGACCGATTGACAATTAATACTCTAAAAACCTGGAAACGTTGGATGGAATAAACAAAATTAGATTGGAGGATAATTTGAGCAAAATGAAAACGCTCCAAAGATCAAGCTGACACAGACTCAACAAAAATTTATGAACACTTTGAAAAACAATTAGAACGGCTTAAAGCGTACATTGCTTGGACAGCAGACAATGAAGACCTTGAAACTTTTGTGTTAATGGTTGACTTAGAAGGAGATCCTATTACTGTAGAAGAAGCCTTACTTGGACTAGATTGTGAACATTGGAAAAAATGCTATTGGAGAAGAAATGAAATCACATGATCGTCATAATACTTACATCTTTATGAACAGACCGATACCTAAAGAAGCCCACAATTGTAGATTTGATCAAAAGTAACATTAAATAAATTTATACTGATTAGAACGATGCTAATATGAGATAAATCCTTTTTCTGATATAAACTGATAAGTATGAAAAACTAAAATCTTAGACCAATGATCAATTTTAGACCTGTGGCTAATTTTAGATGAATAACAGATAATCAAATGTAAAATGAACAATTTTAGATCGTTAACAAATTTTTAGAGTAATAAAACTTGATAGAGTTGCCAAATAATAGACTGTAACATGAACACATTGGCAAAAGTAGAACATATTTCCAGATTATAAATAATTTTAGAACGACTACATGATATTATAAAATCTTTGATATTAACTCATACAACACCTTAAAATAATGATGAATTTATACAGACATCTTAAATTGAAAACAAACAAATCTTTTATAAATAGATCAACAATTAGAAATCCATCTCATCTTAGATCAATAAGTAGACATTGAAATAAAATTGAATAAAATTTTGAATACTATCTTGAAACAACAAAAATTGTGTAACAAATACAAATTTGATAATTCTGTGTGAAAAGCATCTTAGATTGTTTACCTCAATATGCTTGAAAACTATTTGAATTTTAGATCATTTGAAATATGAATATCTTAGATAGCAAATGAGATTAGAATTGGAATACTATGGATAATTAGAATTAGAGCAACTAGACAAATAAATTGAAGAATCCAAAACATTGGAGGGAGTAGAATAGATCACCTTACATCGGTATTAATATATCAAAATCGGAGGAGTATAAAGAAATATTTAGAACGTACAATTCAACCAGCAAAGCATCATTAAGCAGTCTGATGTACCCAGCCTATAGTTAAAGGGCCAGACTTATTCTACCCTGCTATCCTCATTTTGAATATAGACCATTTTATAGTAGATGAAATCATACAATCAACCACTAGAGAAGAACTCGACAAGAGAGAACAAGATATTGTAAATGATGACAGAATTGCACCTAATATGTATTTAAATGAATTGATCGAAAAGTTCAAACTTGATACTAAATATCATAGATCGGAAGGTAAGACATTAATTGGACCGTTTATAAAATATACAGCAAATCTTAATGTAGATCGGTAAAAGTTTTTATTAAAAACCTGTGTGGAACAAAATGAAATTGAAAATTTTTAAGACAAAACCTGTGTGGAATAAAACAATACTCAATTTAGATCGAAATATAAATTTTATTAAAAACCTGTGTGGACGGAAAATTAACTGTGTCAAAAGGAATATTGCTTAAAGCTATAAAATTCATTGGTTTAGAACAAGTCGAATCAGAACGTAAAAATATTGCCTAATAGCATAAATAAAAATTTGACTAGAACTAAAATAAAATCGTATATTATCTTAAAAATAAATATCACAAATAAATTGAAAAATGACTAGATTGATACTTACTCCAAAAAGTCGGAGGAGAATTTTGCTTAGAACGGTATTAATATTCTAGTTCCAAAGAATAGGACGTGAACATACTGACTAAACCTTTGACTGAGAAACCTGTCACTCAGCTTAGATCGAGAATTGTTTCAAAATATCCTGTGTGGAAATTTAGAACGGCTCCTGATATTATTGTAAACGATTTTACTCCAATTGCACTTAGTTTAGATCAAGAATTACTGCTTAAAATATTCAAATATTGCTTAGATCGGGGATACAATGATTCTACTGACGTAAAGATTAGATCGGCTCTGAAACTGTTACTTAGACCAGCTCCTGGAGTCCTTGAAAGTATTACTGAGACCAAACAAATTAGATTAGCAAAGTTAGATCGGCTCCAGAGATGCGAAATGTTATTGCTTGGATCGGATATACAAAATAATTTTATTTTAAATTCGCAAAAATTAGATCCGGTTCCAAGAATTCTTAATGGACTATACTATGATCGGTTATTCCTAGTTAGACCAACTTTGATCGGCTCGTATTTAATTCAAACGTCAGAAATCAAGATCTGAAATTGTCCAAAAGGAGCCATATTGCACTGAAAAGAGGACGAATTAAACATCGAAAGATCGCTAAGATGAAAATTGAATTTTTTTTAAATCGATAAATTCAAAATGTTTAGAGTTAGAATTTTACCTCCCATCCAATAGATTGTAAATTTTTGCTCTTTAAAATAAAAGGAGGGAGTGTTAAACTGTATTTTGTATACGACATTCGTAGCCGCACTAGTGGCAACACTGCACCGCCTATCGGTTGTGGTGAGAGAGCAGCGCAGCTGTCTTGCTCGCTCTCACTTCGCAGAACTACCTGAACTCGTCCGCATCTCTCGGTCTCCGTCTGATACGTGACACTTATGTATTTCTTTCTCGTGCTCAATACAGTGATTATCCCACGTTATATTGGTGTTATTATTTCTATTTGATATATTTGGTATGTATCCTACTACAAGTCTATCAATACCTACCTTCTTTCGCAGGTAACACGTTCAGTCCTCCGCTACGTTTAAATTTTCTTAAAATCTACCACAGGCTGGTTTGTTGTGACATTTGGAAAATTAATGTTCCACGATCCGCCACAACTATTTCGAGTGCCATAATTCACCAAATCGTTGAAAAAAAAAACAAGGTAATTTCGTCAAGTGTAGTTGATTTTCGGCCGATACTCTGATTCGAATAAGTAACGCAAAAATGACATAAATTCTAATATCTTCAGGTAATTATACGTCATCAGTACAGTTTTTATTGCGTGATTTGAAAAATTATTGTCTATGCTTATTTCAGGCTCAGTAATGTAGTTGAATTTATTATTAACCAGTATTCGAGCATAGAAATGACAAATGTACGATTTTAAATGCTCACTATCGGGCAGAGATCTGCAGATGATCTAAAATTCATGCTGAGAAATAAACGGAAAAGTGTGCCAAGAAATTAGGTGTTGTCCAGTCGAGCTACATGCATTAGCCTAATGAAAATATGACGTTATTTGTTTCTAAATACGATCATCATTTTTATTTTTAATTCTTCATCGAGGGTGGCGTAACCTAAACGGATACACATACCTATCAGTAACGGTGATCTAATACTGGAGGAAATTATTTACCGTAAAAAATGCATACTTTATAAGCATTGTATTGATGAAAAATTGCAATGAATCATTAATAAGATGTACGAATAAACACCGTACGGAAATTTTTCTGGGTCAAGGAGATTCCATGCTGATCTAATCTTTCTGGTATGTTTATCAAGAAAATCGAGTTGTCGAATTCGATCGGTGTGATTTTTCATTCTAAAGCACTGCACATTTGTAATCCAATCTGTAAAAAAAAAAAAGGAAAGCAATGTACATACAACTGTTCTAAACATATTAAATTATCTTAATCACTCAATTTGTTTACCACGAATCTCTCTTTCCTAACCTTTGTGGAATGAGATAAGTGAAAAATTACGCCAAGGTTAGGCATATTATAAGGTCAAAATTATACGTCAAGTACCTCACCTAGAGCGCCATTCAAATGCATTATTGCATATTACTTCAACCGTGGGCGTATTCTTTCTACTTTTTTCTGCAATTAAGTATCTACACAGCTTAAGCATTACTTCGGAACAATTCAACACGCCTACAGTCTGTGCATGTGCGGTACTGAACATGAAACCTATTACAAGTACAGGCAGCATGTGGTAATTTAATTTTCACTTACGATGCGTAAAACTAGTTTGCAGTGATGAATAGAAAAAAATTTATCATAAAATTTTTAATTGGTAGTCGTAATCCGAACTGGAGTTTTCTTTGGTGTTAAGAGTCGATGGAATCCTGTATAGTCGTAAGGTGGAAATTATGTAACTTGACGAGTATGAAGTGATCGTTATAGGTAGCTAGTTCGTAATGGTATTAATTTCTTCGCAATATCTCACCTCGTTGAACCGGCAGTGATTGAATTTTGTTATTTATGAGATGCCGATAGTGTGAGTGTCGGCATTCTGCATTGGCTGGTTGATTACCTAGTTACCTGTGGAGTTGAGGAGATGAAAATGTTAAGAAATTCTATCATATGGATTCGTTCAAAGTCAATGGTTTATAGTGTCTTACTTATTATTACCAGGGTTAAGATTCAAAATACGTGAGTAATTAATAGAATATTTACATACCTGCGATCAAGTGCTTAAATCGTCACGAGAAATCTGGCACTTTGGCAGGGGTCTTCATGTTCTTGGAAAAAATCAAATACGAGATGCGTAATTTCTGCTGAAAGTGTAAACAGGAATGCTTCCTCTGCTTCATTTATCCTTTCAATCACAATTCATTAATTATTAGTTAATTAATAATTAGATGGGGGAAAATAATCGAAAAGTGATTGTTTCTTTTTCTGGTTTTGATAAGAATTTCGATTTTTTATTTTTAAAAAATTGCTGATGACGTCATTACATTCGCGACGCCATCTTGAAGCTATTTTAAGGTTATGATGACGTAATAAAACATGACATGAAAAAAATCACACGTCATGCGTCATGTTTAAAAAAATCAACGATTTTTTTTTAATTTTTTTTTTTTTACGGAAAATGGCGAAAACTAGATATAGAATTGATAATTAATAAAATTGATAAATGCTGTAAATTTCAAGTTTCGTTGAATTATTAATTGACGTTAAGATGTTAAATTACGATTCCCGGATTCCGCGAGAGATTTCCATTGTTTTCGATTATACAGAAACATGCAAATGGCCGAAAAACCAGCGGCGATTCCAACTTCTAACAGTAAGTTACTATATAATCGATATCATGTATTTATTCTACATAAAACTTGTTATACTTTTTCAGCACTCGTTGTTTACCTTCAAATGAACTATTATGGACTATTGACGATGCATTTCATTATTCGTTTGTTGCAACTATACGACATGATTTAATCACACGTACGTATTGAAATTTACTGCACCATTCGCACTCGTTGCATTTCTCTACAAATAAAATAACCCAATTTATTTGAGCAGACCTCACGCATGTGATTTATTTCAACGCGGTCATACATCTTTTTCAATTACACTATCAAGGTTACTGATACTATACTATACCATGTTTCATCGTCTCTAATTTTAGATGCTCGTACGACTACGGCCACATATCAAAAATAAAATTCACCAGACTGGAGTCCGGACCGATGAAATTTAAATTATCGATCGCAAGTACGTGAAAAAAATTACCAGTAGATAGACTGATCGTCAAGAATTTTATAATGCAGCGAACACGTAGGTAATAATGTACAATTGTACATTGATAAATGCCGCAGGCCACCTGTAGATTCTTAATTAAGTTAGTAGTCTACTAGTAGTTCTCTTGAAGAACCATAACGCCGCAAAATTAATCATATTCATGGTTTTCGTCGGATTTGTTGAAATTTTTTTACGTTTTGTTACCGATGTAAAAGGTTACCGTAGTTTTTATATTGTTTGATTGTATAAATCTTTTTCTAAGTACGGATTCGAATTACGAGACATTCGAATATGAAGATAAAGATCGATGTTTGTTGTAGTAGTGTAGTGCTACTTACAAATGATCTTTATCGTTTATCGGCTATTATTGCCGGTATGCCGGTTCCAGTCTTCGTGTTCGGTGCTTCGGTGAATTCGATACCACGTTTTTAAACCAGTCGTTGCATGATTAATGAGCCGTATCGATTTATTGTTATTAGCAGATTATAATATGTACGTTTGTATTTACTTTGGAACGTGCTTTTACAGATGCCATTTGGTTCGAACTACCTATATTTTGAAATGGGATCGTTGCGGTGGAGTTGGACTTGAAAGTGTTTGAGTGTATTGATGATTTGATACTCACTTGAGGAAAAAGTCAGGCACAAAGTTAACTGTCTGAACCTGAGGTAATAAAATAGCACTCATTGATATTTTAAATGATATATTTAGTACTATCATTTATTAATTGGGTTTTATAATCGATATATTAACTCGTGAGAACATTATTGGGAAACCGGTACTGGTTCGCCAGTTGACAATAAATTATTGTTTATATAGAGTGTCCACAGCGGTCGTGATTTTTAATGCCATTATAAAAGGCTTAAAAATTGGGTAATTGAGCATTTAAATGAGTTTCGAATGGATTATAAAATCAATTCGATGTTCACAGTCAATTTAAATTTCATTAAGCACAGTTTGTGTTGAAATTGAACAATGTTACCAACATTCGAATTACTTTCGACTGAAAAGAAAAGTTGAGTTTTGCAGTGAACATGTCTTAGAACCCCGGAAGTCGAAATTTGAGCCGCTAAAATTTTGATTTCGGGGTTATTTAGTATAAAGTTTTGGAAATAAATGAAAAATTTTTCCGGAAAAATTAGACTTTTTTGAAAAAAATACTTCTTACACCAAACTTGGAAAAATATCGATCTTCTGGCCCCTAATTCAATCATATTCCGTTATTTCAAAGCCTTCAGCGCGATTTCGATTCCCTCCAGTATTTTCAAACTACTTGAAAATGTGGGCCCAAATTAATGTAGACAACTAAGAATCGAGTTTTCTTTTCCATTCCAATATTTGAACGAGAAAACCCATCTTCGACTTTTCCTGGTGGAAAATCCAAATTATTTTAATTTAAAATATCCAAATTATTGAAAATGGCCAAATCGCTGATGGGTCAGTGAACTATAGGACGTCGTCAATGAACCTTATCGCTTGATATTGATTTATGAAAGCTATAAATTCGACCATTTTGAACAATTCTGAAACTTCTAACGTGGTTTCGTTTTTCTTTAGTGCTTTTGGAACTGTTCCAGAAAGTGTCCAAATGTCACCTGACAGCTAAACATCGAGTTTTCTTTTATTTCGGCTACGTTAAGAATTCGAGTTGATTTTCTTACGTATTTCGGCTGGATGAAATAAAGCATTATAATCACAGTGAAAAATACGAATTTCAACAGAGTCAGTTTTTTCGTTTTTCTATAGAAGATGTCTGAATATATCTTTGAAAATGGCAAAAAATGAGATGGTGCGATAAAAAAATCAAAAAATAATAAATATGTTTTTGGATTTTTTTCTTCAAAAATACAAAAAAAAAACATTTTATGGAAAATCCCAGAACAGTATCAGTGTATTGCTTGAACAAAGTGATGACGATTTTTTTTTTTTTAGAAAAATTGATTTTAGAAGCAAAAATGGCATTTTCCAACATTTTTCCAGGCATTTTTGGTCTTTGGAGAGGGGGTCTGGGTCTGGGAACGAAGAAAAAGTTTTTTTCAAGTGATGCCAGCTGCTGTGCTGTTTTTATAGAATTTTTTAAAATTTGGAAATCACTAAAAGAAGCTTCATAATGTTTCATAATGACGAGGTCAAAAATACATGTTTTACTTTAATAAATTTCTAATTTTTATCTCAATTAGATCAGATTGATTTTCATACTTTGTTTTGTTTCAGGACCATGAGATAATTTTAAAAAAGTCAAAATTCGAAAAAATCGAAATAAGTACATAATTATAGTTTTTGAAATTTTTTTGAATATGGTTCTTGGGGATACACTTTCGATAAATTTATTAAGCTTTTCCAAATATCACGAATATCGCGATTCTCACTCAAAAAACTGCTAAATATAAAATGCAAACTAGAACTACAATATACGAGATGACGTCGCTGGGTGGATATTTTCTCATATCATTTGTAACCCGTTTGTGTCGCTGGAAGCTTTCAGTACGGTAGCCTAAGATTGATTTTATCCTGTTGAATGCCGAATAACTATAAGAAATCATTTATCAACGACTTTCTTTACTGATGTAATTTGTTATTGTTGAAAAATCGTATCGTTTTAAATTCATCCTCGTGAGTCTCTCAAGTCTCGATTTTAATACGCTTCATATAAGCAATTTACCTAAAGGTGCAATTGTTTGAAATAATTGAACATGTTTCGGAATGTTTAGATGTGTTTTAAAAAGGCAAACGTTACACGTGGCTAGTTGTGCGCATATTTTTTTTAAAAAAAATCATTAAACTCGGCGAATTCAATGCACTTTTCGTATACAAATCTTAAGAATGTTTATCCTTTTTTTTTTTATCGATTAATGTCATCTTAGCAGTCGAATTTACGATTATGACGTGTTATCGATTTAGAACAGTTACAAAAATCATAGATTTAGATCTTAGTCCCGTTTATGATCCAGTATTTGAGCATTAATGGAAGTAAAAAATACGAAAAATTTATTCTCGAGTTGAAAAAATCCAACAAGTTCGTCTAACTCGTTCTTAATACGATAACGAAAGTTTTAACGTACATCTTTATTTCGAAATACCATCTCATAAATCACGACCCCAAAGTCACGACAAATTAAGAACATTACTTCGGAAATTTCACGATTCCGGATTATCTTCGTGCCCTCGAGTGACTTTTTTCAAATGGAATTTTTTTCCGCGCCAAGCATTCGATTACAATCAAAAATTATTCTGAAATTTTCATCGAAATAAGTCCAGCCGGCGTTGAAAGATCGTGTTGGTGATCAGTCGGTGTACACGTACTGTTGCTTGTATAATTTCAGCAGCAGATTTCGAAGACAACCAGCCGCCGAACTGTTATTGAGAAAAGCCGGTAACGCGACGAGACTCGTGTCTTTTTATTTGCCGGCTTCGTCGCATATTTCTCGGTCGGCTCTTGGCGCGTTTCTAAATTTCCGTATTTCAACTAATTAACCGCCGTTTTACCCTCGTGAATTCGCGATTTGATTTTTACCCGTGTAAACTCGTTAATTATTTTAATGAAATTCGTGATGAGATTTTCGTCGCCGGTTTGTACGTCGTAATTTTTGCGAGTAATTTTTTCCCATTGCCATGTGGCGGCTGCGAAGTTTTCATGATGAAGTAGTGGTATGCGGTTCGAAAGTTTCGTGGTGGTGATTTTTAACCCGGTAAATGTGGATGTGAATTGTGATAATATTTTTCTACTGAAAATGACTCAAATGGGAAAGTTATTGAGGTAAAGTAATGATTGAGAATTTTTTGGTTCGGAATGTATTTTTGAATTTTTTTTTGAATTTTACGTGTGATTTTTTTTATTCCAAGTAATGGATTAGGTACTTGAAATTTTTGAAAAAATTTAAAATTAAATTTTTCCAAAAAATTTGAAGGTTTCAAAAATGTGTCTAAAAATTTTTCGATTGATGATTTTTTAAATTAATTTTTGAATCATTTTTTTTAATTTGATATTTTGACTAAATACTTTCTTAATAATTTTAAATTGATCAATTTTCACAGCCAGAGCCAATTTTCGACCAATAAAATTCACCATAAATTATCCAATCAGTGCTGCCACATGTGAAATCCAAAAAAACCACAAATTTTTCAATCAACAAACATCAAGTATTATCTTTCGTAAAAGCTCCATGAAACCTGAAAAATCTCTTCAAAAAGTAAACCCTTCCAAAAAATTCCCTCCTGATTCAATTAACCAAAATTTTCCTTCCTTACAGAAGAGAAAAAAATTACGAAAAAAAAATCGATACTGTACCTTTAGCACACAAAAGCACCGAAATTATTCGAAAATATCCTCGAGAGGTTTAACCAAAAGCTTCGTGAGCTTTCGCAAATTATAATAATACACAAAGTTATAGTCATATTTTAACCTAACCTGTCGACGTGCTACAATGCTCGATGAAATTCTGGACTGGCGAAACCGTGTTCCAAAAAAACCCTTTTCCTTTCACCAAACAGTCTCTCATGTGTATTCAAAATTCTTCTTAATCCTTCTGTGTATGGGCTCGTATGTGCACTGTGCATAACTCTCTACGTCTACTTGTAGTGTATTTCGATGTCGATGTCTGTGTAGCAATATTTTCTCGGTTCCTTGGCTCGTGCAGTATTGAGAGACCTGATGGCTGAGCAAGTCGTTCGGGAATGTTTAACGAGGTGCTTGTTCAGTTCGAATTATTGACGAAATTTCGAAGAATTTTTCGCACAGCGTTGGTCAAGTTGAGTGTCGAATTTGGTGTTTTTTTTCTTCGTATTCTCATTTTTTGATTTTCTTTGGGAATGTAAGGAGGGGAGGTGAAGGTTTTTTGAAGAAGGTGGGGAATTGAGTTTTTAAGCTTTTTTTTTGAGTAATTTCAGATTTTCTGCGGTGTCTAAAGTTTTAAACATTTTGTTTTCTTTAGTTTTGTTCTGTATTGAAATATTCTCAATTTTAAATGGGGACAGTGAAGGGAGGGGATGGACTTTTTGAAAAAGGCCGAAAAATGATTTTTTAGGTTCATTTTTAGAGGAATTTTAAAATTTGCTGTGGTGGTAGTGGTACCAATGACAAATTTTGGAGATTTCATTTCATTTCATTTTGTTTTGTTTTATATTGAAATATTCTTAATTTTGAATGGCTAATAATGCTGCTTGATAGATATTGATAAGAGCAAGAGCAGAAAATCAAGTTCATGTGTGTTTTTTTTTTTGTCGAGATACATATTTTTGAAAATTGTGTTTCTAAATCTGAAATTAATGTGATAAAAATAATAAAAGACTCAATTTTTTAAATTATTGTTTGGAACAGTTTTATTGAAAATTATTTCAAATTGTTCAAAAATTTAAAGAAACTAGGTAATTGATAAAAAAAATTGAAAAATTTACGTGAGGACTTGTGGCAGTTGTGGCGAATTTTCATATTTTTTCCTCCTCAATTCTTCATTTCAGAGATATGTGATTTGTGAGTTGAGTAGGAATTTTTTGTTCATTTATACGTACATAAATTTTTTTAATTTTTGAAGAAGTAATTTCATTGAAAAAATATCTTGAAATTTTTTTTGGCGATTTTGGCGAATTTTCACATTTTTTTTTCTGTTTCTTGGGTTTGAAAAAAAATACCTTATTTGGAGCCCTTTAATCTAGAAAAGACAATAGTATAATTCTGGAGGGGAGAGGGGAAATGTCCATGATGAAAATTTTCGATTTTCGTAAATCAAGTGTAATTTTTACACGTGTTTTCAATTTAACTTACAATTTTTTTGTAAAGATCGTTTTATTTGACCTTGGAAATTCATTTCTGAAGTGATTTTGGGCCAAAAGCCAAAAAAATTGGTAGGATGAAGTTGAGACCGAAATCATAAATTTTTCGACTTAATTAAGGAAGTGCGAGTGAGTTATAAAAATATTGGTCAATTTTTTATATTTTCTCTCTCCCTCCTCCAATAGGTCTATAAAAAAATTTACATTGAAATGCCAAATTTTTGAATTTTAACTCGAAATAATTTTTGGAAATCAATTTCAAATTTTTAACAACGTGCATTGAATTTTTCAACAACTTTAGGTCTAGCTTCATTCTCCTATATAGCTTTTTGTGTGCGTGTGAATTTTTTTTTAATGAGAAATACTGAGAAAAAATATGAGAGATTGAAAAACATATTTACATTTTTATATTTCACAACGCTTCTTCACTGATTACGTCGAAAAACTAAAATTTTTAAATCTAATTAGTCTCTCTGTAGATCAATAATTTTTTAATTACAAGGTCAACATGATTCTAGAAGCGGATTCGGATGAAAAAAAAATACTGACTTTTTTTGGCTCAACAATAATGATTCATTCATCTTAGAACAAATCGACTTCAACTTTTTTTTTCAAAAAAAAAGTTAACTATGGTACCTTCTTCTTTTGATAAGCAGGTTTCATTTTACGATTAAATGAATTTCCCGTTCCCTAAACTTTTTTTTTATTATTTTCTGCTCTCAAAAATGACAAAAATGGTAGGAGAAGTGAAAAGTCATTTGAATTGAAGATACATTTCATTTGCATAATATCATAGAAATCTGTTACATAAAAACTAGCTGAAGCATCAACCAAGATGAATTAAGTATTAATTTTCAGAAAATCGGAAAAATATAAAATGATAGGTTCTCGGTCATTAGATGGGCATCATGTTGCACTGGTAGAGAGAAAACAAGTGACACATCCAATTTTGACGACCTTGATTATTTTTCTATTTGCTCATTTTTTTGATCTTTTCGGTTAATGTTGGTTCGACTTTTTGAAAAAAAATTCTTTTATGCTGTAAATCTATCCTCCAAAAATATTTTAGCAAAACCCTGGGAGAATCTGACCAATTACACGTGAAAATTTTTTTTCCAAATTTGGCCACTCTGCTAACAGGCCAAAAATATGTTTCTCATAATTTAATTTTTTTTTTTCAAGATTTCTGTTACTTTTTCGAAACACCCTGTGCTTCATAAAATGTATTTTTTCTGCCAAGCTATTTTTTACGAAATAATTTCAGTGAATAGGCATACCAACAGTATGTTCGTGAAATCTATTCCCCTCTTCCTTCTCCTCCCCTTCGAAAAATCATTGCGTCTTTTTGGATTTCCACTTTCAGCTTTTGACCTTATTTTTTCCACGTATTGTAATGCATAAATATTCTTTTTTATTACGAACACTTTCCTCCTTGACACGGTTCACTTTCCTGGTACTTTCTTTTAATCCGAAATTGCATTCGAAACTAAATATAACCATAACTATGAAAATTTTACGACTGCATTTTCTTCCTAAAAAAATTTTATTCGATGGTTAACCACGCGTGATTTATAATTTGGCTAATACATTGCATTTGACACGTGGTCATTCCTTGTTATACAAATTTCTCGATAGAAATACCACCCAAAATTTCACACATTAATTCTTCTCTTTTATACAAATGAGGGTCAAAAAATCGTGCTAAAAGATGGCTTACGTTTAACGCTTAATTTACCCACAGTCGTGACGATTATTTCACTATCAAGTAGTAAAATTGCTTCCAGCGAATGTTTTTTATTACCTCGCGAATACTGCGATGTTCCAGCTTCGGGTTATTTTATTTGAATAGGGTGTCTGTAATAATGAGACTGTTTGGGATCTTTTTGAAGAAAATTTTCTTTCGTAGTTAATTCTCTATCTTTTATAATAATTGCCCATGTTTTAATAAACGTCGTCGTTGTAGATATTGTTATGGGCAATGATCCAGATCCAAGGTGTATTGTATTGAAATACTTAGTACATTTATTGAAGGGGTCCCTAAAATAAACTACTCTGAAACCATATCAATAGAGTCCCCTATTATTATACTTTTTTTTTTGGTAAATCGTACTTTACAAAGGCGAATTCATAAATCATGGTGTAAAACCGTGTAGGTAATATACCTATGTATAAAAATATGCCCTATACCAATACATCGGAGAGCAATAAACGGTAACAATGTATCTGGGCGCTACTCTCACCGTTCAAAATATGTAAATTTTTCCTTCTCCGACATCATTTCCTCGAAAAATATTTTCCTCCGATGCAACCGAGGCAATAGGAACTGCTAGACAATTAATCAATCTCATTATTTCAATTGATAAATGGCTATAAACTCGACCGAACTTTATCTCAATATTTTTTCCGCCCATTGTACCTAGCTACCTACTCTGGTTTCTTCCTCAACCTTGCCATAGACCTTAATCCAACGACAAAATTTCTCATTTTTGAGGCGATTTTCCAAAGGAAGTTAGGAAAGTCAGTCTTCATTGATTTTTTCATAGCTTGAAATTTTTTCAAAGCTTTAAAATTTTTCAATATTAGGTTTTAATTTTTTGGTAAAATGTGTCTAGAAAAATGGATATAAATTGAATTAAATTCTATCCTAAAACAAGATAGTCCCTGATTATTTTTGCCATAAACAAGATTTCAATCAAGTCCAAAATTTTAATTTCTGAGCTCAACAATTTTTTGAACTCTGAATTTTTTCAAACTCGTTAATTACATTTTTTTTCGAAATTTCATTCAATTTTTAAATTGAATTTTTTCCAATTTTAATTTTTTCCACTTTTTTCAATTTCATGTTCTGAAAATTCTTTCCAATTGTTTAGTCAGAAGATATTGAAAAACGTACAAGTTGAAATTTGAAAAAAAAAAGGAATATTAAAATTTTTTGAAAAAGTTTTCAAATTGGAAAAAAATCCAAGAAATATGAATTTGAATTTTTAATAATGGAAATTTTTTCAAAAAATGTGAATAAAGAAATTATACAAACATTTTAGCATCCATTAAAAATTTTTCAAATTCGGATTCTAAGTATCAATTTTTTTTAGATTTTAAAAAAAATTCCGTCTTTATGTCTATATCGGACATGAAAATAGCTTGACTATTGGTATAGTGGCATGAAAACATGAAAATAAAATGCATTTTGATCATTTTCGACGAAAAGAATTAATTTTTTAAACATTTTTCTCTCAATTTTTAAATTGAAGAATTGTTTTTAAACCATTTTTGAATTTGATTTTTTTATTGAAAAAATATTTCGCCCTTCCTTTGCTCGGGCAAGGCTTAACCAATACTTCAGATTCGAATAAAAAAATATCAAAATTGATAATTTACCGTAATTACTGAAACATTCACGGTAATTTACCATAATTATTGAAATATTTACGATAATTTACAGTAATTTACCGTAATTATATTAAAATATTTATTACAATTTACTGTAATTTACCGTAATTATTCAAATATTTACAGTAATTTACCGTAATTATTAAAATGTTTACGATAATTGTGGTAATTTTTCGTAATTATATTAGAATATTTACGATAATTTACCATAATTACTGAAATATTTACGATAATTTACCATAATTACTGAAATATTTACGATAATTTACCTAATTACTGAAATATTTACGGTAATTTACCGTAATTATCAAAACTTTTGCTAATAACACGGTGTCTACCGAGCATGAAAATCATGAAAAACATGAAAATATCATGAATTTTAATTTTCTCAATCCAGTAGAAATCATTAGTCCAACTTAAAAATGATTGAATTTTAGAAAAAAGTTTTCAACTCTATCCTTTCAAAAATTTCTTTTCAATACCATGAAATAAATTTCAAACAAGAGACGTGAACCTATTCGAATTTTCTTTATTTCTTTTTTTTTTTTGGTAAATTCGTATTTTTAAAAGATACTGAAAAATATTCAGCTTCTTTGAACTTTCTGCCTTCTTCAGTTTTTCTTTTCTTCCAAAATCGCCACTGTATTTCTTTTTGTTGTTTTTTAATCTCGCGAGCTCTGCATCCGCATGATATCTCATACCCTCAATCATTCCGTCCTACTTTTCTCGAAACATAATTTTGCCAAAAAAATGGGTAATCACTGGTGAGAAAAAATGTCGTCAAATACCCACGAGGTTTCTAATCGTTTCGTTTGTTGAGCATTGCAAATGCACTTTGTCATTTTACCAAGTAATTTTTTTTCTTGGCAATGGGACCACGCGTGTCGTAAAATTTGGGTAATTTTCGTGAGTAAATTTTATTAGCGCCGGGATAACCCGATGTTCGAGATCTTCGTTGGTGTGATTTTAATTCATGTGTCGTGTTTTCAGATGTTTATCATTACGTTGTCTTTTTAGTCGTTGGTGTATAGTTCAAAGTATGAGATGAGATAATTGGAACGATGTGGCGTTTTTTTAATACCGAATTTCTAACAAATGCAATAATACTGATGGAGTGGTTTTCGATTTGGAAATAAGAGAGAAGACGGCGGAGTAATTTCGTATTTAAAATTTTTTTTACTCGGACATAAAATTTAAAATAAGATCAACTTCATGTATGCCATATATCATTTGTCGTGTGCACTCAAACGCACAAAATTTACCATAGGTCGAGTATACAACTGAGAAAATTATTAGAAGAAAAAAAAAATTAAAATGTAAGATATTGCTTTTTTCGGCGTTTTTTTTTTACATATTCATGAACTAGCATTCCATTTGTATTCACTTAAACGTACTCGTATGAATATAAAATTAGGCAGTTTATAGTGAATGAATCTCTCCCACGAAACGAATTGAACCGGCCGAGCTGCCGGTGTTTTTCGGCTCGATTGTGCTATTTTGAAATGCTTACCTCATGTCGTCAAATTTCGCCGGTGAATATGAAACCGACGCGACGAATGTTTTGAATGTCCGGTTCTTGTCATCTGCTTATTATATAACCAGTTGTTCGTAATTAGATACCGGAATTGATGCCAAATTGAAACTATTTAAATTGGCAACAATGATGGAAATTTTATGGTCTGTGGCGCTTATGGGTGTGCTGACAGGATCATTTGTGACCAGCAGTGGAGACTTTGTGTGGATGTGAATTTTATGCGATTTTTCGGATGCCTGGGTCTGGCTGGAAGAAGGCTTAATGATGTGAAATTGCACGTAGGAAGAAAGAGTTAATTTTTGGAGATGGTTAGAATATTTTCTGGAATTTTTATTATTCTATGTATAAATTTGCCCAAAAAAAGTGGAATGTGAAAAATAATAGGAGGGGGATTTAAAATGCACCAAATAAAAGGAATTTATGTGAAGTCGAATCGAAGTTTGATGAATCACGAAAATTCTTTACAATGGGAGCAGGACGTGCAATTTTTTCTGTTATATTTTTTTGAATTTCCTCAACAAGGAGCTGCTTATGTAAAAAATTGAGAAAAAAATGACGAAAAATAACGCGATTTTCAAAAGGATTTTTTCAAAATAAAGAGATGTTTTTTCAAATACTTGAGAAAATGAAACCAAAAGTGTTGTCGAACAACATGAAGGAGAAATTTTTTGAGAAATTCTGGTTTAGAATCGAGAAAAGTATATTTTCCAACATTTTACAATTTTTTTCGGCTGTTAAGAGAGAGCAGCTATTTTTTAAAACTCAGTTTCTAAAATCTGCACTAAAAAATGAGAAAAAAAAATACAAAATTATCAAAAATCTCAAAAATGGGTCAAAAAAAGTAAAAAAATCGAAAATGTTTCCCCAAAAATTTCAAAAAATACGAAAAAGTTATGATTTGCTGAATAAATAAATCATTCTTTTGGCTTTATTATTATTATTTTTTTTACAAGAAACGTGTATGTCTGGATATAGGAAAAATAATAGCTTCAACTTCAATTATCATTCATAAAAATAGATCATTGATAGAAGTAAAGGAAATTTTTTTAAAAAATTTAATAAGAAGGTAAAATTTTTGAATGCTTAATTTTCTGAATCGAGAAAAAAAACAAAGAGCAACCAAAAATGCAAAGTCGTCAAGATTGGAAAAAATCCATTGAGAAAATAGAGAAATATGATTTCCGAATAAGGAAATTTTTTTAAAAAATTTAATAAGAAGGTAAAATTTTTGAATGCTTAATTTTCTGAATCGAGAGAAAAAACAAAGAGCAACCAAAAATGCAAAGTCGTCAAGATTGGGAAAAATCCATTGAGAAAATAGAGAAATATGATTTCCGAATTTTAGTGGTCACCTTGAAATTGCGAATGGAACTTTTCAAACTATGGTTTGAAAATTATTTGGTGGATTTGAACTGCACTGATATTAATTAAATCAAATGAATCAGTTGAAAAGATTTTTTTGGCATGGATTTGTCAAAATATTAAAGTTATGATTAATTCAAAAGTTGATGGACATTGGACAATGGACATGAAAAAAAGAATGCTTTAAATTTGTTAAGGGCTTTAAAAACGTTTTTAATGATTTTTGGGAAACCCTGCAGCCAAACCTTGAAATCTTCAACATTTTTTCAAGTGTCTAGGGTAAGAAATCTAACACAGCTGTGTTAGAATCATTTGCCCATTTTTAATTCTTCATCGAGTCAGGCAGATTCATCTTATTTCATCACACTTTTTTTTTTAAAAAAAAGACGGGAGGAAGGTGAGGAAGTCGGTATTTCTTATTCAGTAAAAATTTGTTGGTAAATGTTCAAATATTAAAAGTACTTGTTCATGTCATTCAAGAATCAACTATTTCATTTTTTTTTTGATACCAGTAAATTTTCTTCTGTCATACAACCACATATTTTACCCTCTTACTTTTTTCAAATAATTGATCGTTTTTATTCCTTTCCTTCCTATCTCTTTTCAAAAAAAAAACTTCCATTTGTTTGAAGTCTACATTTTTGGTTGATAATGCCTACGTTGAAGTATTGTTTATATTATGTCTTTTTTTTTAAATCGTGCCATGACTGAGAACATTCTCAGTAAAAAATGTTGAACTAATTCATTCGTGTTTTCAAACTTGAGCTTTGATTAATTACCATCGAATTATTCAGTATCGATTTAAAAATTTATACGTGATCTTTGAAAAATAACACATGTGTATGTGTAATTATCTGAAAATTTTTCAATTTTTTACTTTGAATATGATGAATCATATTCTATGGTACATATTATGGAATGTGTTTTTTCATAAATGTTTATTTATCTAGGTACATTATACCCACCGTTCCATAATTTTCGATCACCCTGTACTGCTTTTTTCGAATAACTCACAACCTCCTATTTGCATACACGTATGTAAACGAATGATTCATTAACATTTCAAAATAGTGGGTGTAAAATCTAACTGCATATGATGTCGGATTATGATTATATGAATCTACTAATCAGGTGTTATATGTACTTGCATTGTATACTCTTGAACTAGAATTCCGATTGCAGTTCGCTTTCGGATGCATCTACAATATAATCAAGCCAATGATACCTACTCCCATTAATAAAGCGTACTGCTTCGAATGAATTCTGCCTCGAAGCATTTTTATTCGCTGTCTTTTTTTTCGGAAACATTGTTGATTTGGTCAAAGAATACGTATAAAAACAGGCTTTTTTCGTTAACAATTTAAAAGCTATTTACGTATGGTAATGTTAATCCTAAATCTTGAACGAGGAAACGATACGTTATTCGGCAATATTTTACGAGGCCGGTAAGGTTGCCTCATCAAAACCCATGCTACGGTATTGCAGCCTCAGTGTATTAATTTCTTCACACAAGATAAAAAATTAATAACGGGTTTTTACTATTTGAAAAAGAATACCTAGATTTTATTATCGCGTTTTTCAAATGTACGAATTGTGTTTGCTTTTATTCTCTATTCGAGTTTTAAGGTGTATACGGATGGATTTGAACAGTGTGGTGAGGTTATGAGGTAAGATAAATGGATGGAAGTTTATATTCGTGTCCCATGGTAGCGTAATATAAGTTTGATTCGTACTGGTTTTTTTTTTCATACGTATCGTGTGGCCTATAGATGCGAGCAGTGTTCAACAGGTAGAATTACTGTGTATTTTGAGATGGTATTAGATTCAGATATGGCAACAGGTAGCAGATCGGATGGATGGGCGAGTTGAGGTGTTAATGACTGTGTCGAGAGATTAAAAGTTTATATTCGGTAGTTGTAATTCGTTCGTTTAATGGTTCGGATTTCTTTAAGAGGTGAAATGATGATGAAATGTCCTGAAATAATGGTCGAAGGAATCTCATTGAAATATGGGTAAAGTATGATGGGAAAAAAATTTAAATTTGAGTCTAAAAATGCGAGAAAAATCATTAAATTGTTCAATTTTTTGGAAAAATTATGAAAATTATTCAATATACTTACCTGCCTATTTTGAATATGTACCAAAAAATCTTGAAACTGGTTTAAAAAATTATTAAAATGATTGCATCGTGTAAAATTCAAAGACTGTTGAAAATGTAATGAAATAAAAATTTCCGTTTTTTTCTCTAAATCGAGATTGTGATAAAATCAATTTAAATTTCTCATCATTCGTAAAAATTTTTGATAAATTCTGAATGCAGTGATAAAAATTATTGAAATTTTGTTTGAAAGATTTTGCTAAAGTATGAAAATAGTATTTTCTGAATCATTAAAGTTGCTTATCATTTAGAATCGGTTGAAAAAAAATTGAAAGATTGGTGAAAAGAAAATTGTTGATTAAACGTTTTGAAAATAGATAGATACTAATTCCTATCTCTTTCATAAATAAAATCCTTTAAAATATACCTCGGTATAAACGAGATGAAAATCGCTAAATTTTTCCAAAGTTTGAATAAAAAATGGCACAAAGTACAAAAATTATTTTAAAATTTAAAATTTAATTTAAAAACAAAAACTGATTGAAATTTTATTCTAAAAATGTTTTTTTTTATAGTTTAAAAAGACACTTGTGAATGGTCGAGCTGAAAATGGTCGAAATGATGGGAGCAGGGGATAGCAATGAATTAAAAACCATTTGTCCTTTTCTCGTTTTCCAATATTTTTGAATAATAAAGCGATAAAAATATTGCAGGATATTTGTTGAGTTTCATCCTAAATTTTTCAGTAGGTAATGTTGAATTGTTCATTTCCAAGTTCCTGGTCCAAAAAATACTGAAATTGTGTGATGAGACTGAAATAAATAAAGGATTGTTGCCACATTTTCCATATTCCCGTATTTTTTGAAAAAAATTAATGAATTTTACGTGAAGAGACAATTTTTGATGAAGAGACCCAAAAATGTTTAGAACGAATGTTGTGATTAGGATCATTGTATTTTTTCCATTTTTGATTATTTTTTCAAGAAATTGATAATTTTCATTAAAATTGCTACTTGTAGGTAAATTTAAAAAGTAAGTAAATTGTGAAACCGTTTAAAATCGATGTTCCATAAAAAATTTATCACAATTATTTTGCAAAAAATCGCCAAAAATGTCGTAAAAAATTGAAAAATAAATTAAAATTACCAAAATATTGGATGAATTTTCTTATAAATTTTTAGCAAATTTTATGGTCTTCTTATGCTGTGGAATCCGTTGATGATTTTTATGATATTTTGATTCGATATTTTCGTAATATTTTAACGATCTTTATAAAAATTCTCAGCTAATTTTGAGAGATTTTTGTTGTTTTTCGTTACGTTTCGATGATTTATTAACTAATCATTTAATAAATATTTAAACGATTTTTACCAAATTCTATGACATTTCGAACAATTTTTACAACATTTTTATGGTTTTCCTATTACTTTTTCTTATTTTGAAAATCGTTTTTTAAATCATTCCAACAATTTTTCATAGTTTTAAACAATATTTCTATATGTTTTTTGGTATTCCTTAGGAATCTGTGTCAGTTGTAATGAAATAATTTCAGATGATACAATTCATTTTCGATGTTTTCGACCAATTCTTACAAACTCAACTTCAATGATTTTTTTCATTTTTTTATACATCAAATTTGAATTTTTTCCCCATTTTCAAGAAATGTTGATCGATTTTTAAAACTGAAAATTTTTATTATTTTTATAATTTAATCATTTTGACACTGTTTATCTCATTTCATAAAATTCAAAATAATTTTTGAATTTCCTACAATAATTTATACCTACAAACACACTTTTTCAGTATTTTTAACGATTTTCGTGAATTTTCCTTGAGATTTTTTCATTCGTAAAGGTATTTGAATCAATTTTTAATCAATTTTTGAGATACGAGCAGGCCTGTGGAGAGGAGAGAAAATATGGTTTCCCTGGATTCTTATTTTTAGGAGCTTGTTACACGGTTGAGAAAATTGGAAAATTCAAAGTTTACTTTAAAGGCCCTTAAAAGAAACGAACATTTGCCTAAGCCTAATACGTCGTATATCGACGTTCAAAATATCTTTTTTTTTTCTAGAACCCATTTTTTCCCCCTGGGGCCCTGTTACGACTTTGGATACGAATCGAATTTTTAATGATGCATGATTCGAAAATTTGGACCATTCTTGACTATTGTGTTTCAATTTCAAATCTTTCATTATCCGATTTTTTTTGAAAATTTTACATTTTGAATTGATGAAATCAGAAAAATTAATAAATTTCCAATTTTTAGCCTTCCATATTTTATGCCCTTATCTTTATTATTGGTCACAGAACAACTATTCAAACAAGGTTCCAAATTTTCAAAAAAAAAAATAAAAAGAGAATGTGATTTAAATTCGCTATTAAAAATCAAAAATATTAGAACTCCATTCGTGAATTTTTCATTTTATTTTTGATTCGTGATTTGTGATTTTTAATTTATTAAAAATATTAATTTGTTTCCGTGTTATTTTTTCAATAATTCCAATGCAAAATGTTTATTTTTTCCCATTTTAACGATCACTACAGGTCTTCGCACTTCCCATAAGAGGAAATAAAATATTCCATTACCGAGCAAATGGAAGTATGAAAGGTCGAATTAGTACGTCTAGACCTGTAGACTCGCTTTCAGACTTCTACTTACATGCATAATTCCTTCCTCTCTTCGCCCATCCCATTTATCGCGATTAATTAAAAATGATATAATTTAAACGAGCAAAAGAATGAACGAATACGAAAAAGAATTACGAACTCAACGGATCGTTTCTTCGTCAGCGGTATTATTTCATGGAATCAGTTTTTCAGTACTTATACTTCGTACTTTTTATCAATGACTATACCCTACAATAATTCATACTCATAGGAACAGGGGCAGGCAATCTTTGATGACTAATTGGAAACATTTTAAATTCCTTTGTTTCAGCATATCATTCGTGTTTTACTTGAACTTCATCGGATACGTTAAAAGCGAAATTACGAATGCCAATTCAGCGTTACCCACAGGTAAGACACTGCATACCTAATTGAAACACAGTTTCTATATTGGCGGCTGCACAAGTCTAATAATTGCCGGAAACGCGACTCAGATGAAAAATCTTTGATGAAATACATATTTTTTCACATCGTCAATTCGAGATGACTCGTTAAAATAAATTTCATTCGAATGATTGAAATAATGGTCATAAAATCTGCCCTACTATGCCATCGAGGCTCTTTCGTTTACCATTTTCATTTCTTTATGCTCTGAAGGATCAGAAAACTTTTATGTTTTTATGGTTCGTCGAATACCTCTTTAGAAAGTTTTATACTTTCGTTCGCACGTCAATTTCAGCCAAAATGGGTTTAATTTTTGACGATAAAAATTTATTAATGTTAATTAAAAGGAGAAATTTGTTCGAGTGTGTGAACTACTCGCATAAAAAAAATCCAACTTGCCTATTTCTTTCGATCTATTCAGTTTTTTGACCTTTTTTCGGTGGAAAATTTTGCCGGGGTTAATTTCATCGTATAAAAATAACTTGCTGAGGAATTCCCACAAGACGACCGTCATCGCCAGTTAGCTACAATTTCAATGAAATTTTTTTCCTTCGAATTTTTCAACACGTAGGCGTTTGTGAAAAAAATTTCGCGTTGGAAATAATTTCGAAAGTAATCAGGAAAAGGAAACGTTTTTGTAATTATTAAGGTATTCTCAGCGGATGTAAACTTGAGCTTTGCGGCATAACGATGGTTTGAAATAATAATGAAATAAAACGTATCATTACCCTTCCAAAAAGCGTTTACACAATTTCGTCGGATGGATGGTCGGTTTTGTAAGTTTAAAACAAACCCAGCTCGGTTTATCCAAGAAGAACGTCTCTTTGTGGCGAAATCTTGAAGCGAGTCTGACTTTTGGGAATTGGTACGAGACTACGAGTTGTTGATTAAAATTGCATGTGTATAGATTTTCCTCTCATTCTCAACAAAGTGCTTAGTTTGTTTTCCTGTATTGTTTTTGACAAGGTGTCATAATTTTTCCAAAAAATAACCTATTTATTTCTATTTTCTATCGTGTGAACATAAGTCACGTTGAGTCGTTTTAGGAAATCCTCGCCAATACAATGGAAAAGTTTGAAAAAGTTAATGAACTAGGCGCCGCAATTCAACTTGCAATTTGATCGATTCTATTTTTGTCGAAAGTTTCGACTTGTTTGACGTGTTACATGTATACGTAAATATCAGCAAACAATGTTTTTTCTTCACGGATACAATTTGAAAAATGTATTCAACGAAACGTAAACAAGCATTACAGTACGTTTATTTTATTCACAAAAAAATCTATACTGGCGGGTCAAAAATGAGATAAAAGAAATTGTCAAAAAAAGAAGCAAAAAACCTGTAAACTTGAACGTGTTTCGAATACATTGATATCTGAATGAAGGAAATGTTTACGTCGATTGTTCTATTCAATAGAAGTAAGAAAAAAATACAAAAAAGAAGTCGATATGTAAAAATCAGCGAATCACGGTGAACCCAAGTGGAAATATCTCTTTCAATTTCTTCCTTCCTTTATCATGTTTTTACGTATTTTAACACTCGTTCGAAAAAAAAAGTTTTTCCAAGTTGAAAAAATAGGTGCTATAGGTACGTAACGTAATTAATGTATTTTTAGCTTCATCGACTCGTTTACGAGTATTTTTGCTGTTGCGAGTGGTTTCAATTATGAAATTGACAACTGGCGTTATGAGCATTATTGCTAGGTTGTTGTTGTTTTTGCGGAGTGTTTTACAGCTGCATAAAAAAGGGTTAAAAAGGTTTTATTGATGTTCGTTTTTTTTTGTTTCTCATCAGTAGTTGTTATAATGACATATGGTAGGGAATAGGGAAACGAAGACAACTCTAATCTTTGCTCGAATTTTAAATTACGATTTCTCAAAATTTTAAAATTGATGAGAAGTCAAGGGTTAATTTCTTCTCTTATTTATTTTTTTTCAATTCGGTTGTTTCGTTGTTTTGAGAGAAAAAAATTGAATTATTTTTCTGAGATTTGCATTGGTTTGACCTTTTGATTGGCTAACATTTTTTGATAATTCTTTTAAACAGGCAGTCAACGATCTTTTCGTGAAAATTTCTTAGTATATTGAGTAATTTTCTAAAATTTTCAAGAATTTTTGCTTCTGTTTCTTGAGACTTCTTTAATTTGGTATAGATTTGAAAAAAAAGTTGGAATGTGTTAGAAAAAATTCAAGATTGACATACCTATCTTACTAGCTGAGAAATTTCAATAGCAATTTCATCAAAATTTATCCTTCGTCCCTCGATATCTTATAAGCATGCTTTAATTCGTTTTCAAGTTCCTAATTTCATAGGTCTGTAAGGAAAATTCTGTTTGAAGTTAATGGTGAAAAAATCTGCCACTCGAAGATTTTTCACAATTTGATTTTTTTTATCGAAACAGTTTTTTTTTAAATTTTTTGATAATTCTGGCCCTTAAAGTCAACTTTACGGGGAAAGAAAGGGCCCTACGAAAAAAAGGAATAGAAATAAATTGTAGATCGTAAAATTTCCTTTCTGTAGAGTCAAGCTCGTTATTTCTTCGGGGGGCTTAATTTTTGAGATATTTTCAATTTTTGAACTTTGAACTGAAATATCTCGAGCTAAGCCTTCTATCGAAAAACTGATTGGACTTTACAGAAAAGAAATTTTACGCTCTGCAATTCATGTTCCATACATTTTTTTAGTGGAACCCTTTCTTTTCATGTAAACTCGACTTTAATGGCCAAAAGCTATCAAAAATGTAGGAAAAAATGTTTGACAAAAATCAAATTTTGAAAAATTCTTGGGCGATGGAATTTTTTCTCTGTGTTTTTCGTGATCACCGTGAAAAATACTAATATCTAATAACTATAAAAATCACCCACTAAACTTCAAACAGCATTTCAAACCTTTAAATTTGCAGACCTGTGTTGTTATTGAAAAAATTTTTACTCGTTGAAATCGATTTTTCAAATTGTTGAAAGTGTTTATACTCATCCTTGAGCTAAAATTCATGAATTTTCTGGGATAAGAATTTAATTGATGGAAGTCGAAATTTCTGTACTATTCAGAGATTATCTTCGAGGCATAATTTTATGGAAAACATACTTACCAAAGTTTGACTGTGACTTTCAGAAATGCCAAAAATGATTTTTATGTTTCTGAATTTCAATGAAACTTACAATTCAACTTTTGACTAATTTTTAAAAATTTTTAAAAATTTGAAAATGAATCTGTAAGTATGTAAATTATTTAAGTAATGCTTCGAAAACTTTTGCTTCCGCCCCTATCCTAAATTTTGTCAGAATTTGTAATTGATTTTAAAGTTATGCATTTTCATCAAAACTTATTTTCCCTTTTATTGCAAAAAAAGGAAAAGAAATTTGAATATCAAACTAAATTTTTCAAAAATCAAAACTCAGTGGAAAAAATTACATGTTTTGTTGGGAATTTGGAGCACCTCAAACATTTTTTAAAGAAGTACCTTAATAAAAAATTATTCGAGATGCAGGCAAAATTGTTATTTTTTGGTATTGATTGAAATATGATTAGGATATGCTTTTAAACATTGGCTTGAAAACTCTTGGGGGGGGGGGAATTCAAAGTTTTCAGAATGTCGTCAATTGAATTTATAATTGTGTATTTCAGCCAAATCAATTTTTTTTGCACCAACCCTATTGACATTTTTTCGGCGAGTATTCAGAAGTTTTAAATTGCTCAAAACATCACAAAAATTATTTAGGTCATTTTATTGAAAAAAAAGTATTAATTTTCTCTAAGTCAGTCAAAATTTTGTAAAAACTGTTAAATGACTATCAAAAATTGCTAAAAACATTAAAAAATTTCATATTTTCATGAAAATTGTTAAATTTTGTACAGATTGTTGCATCTTTGTAAAAAAATTCTAATTTTCAGAAAATTGTCCAATTTCTGTGGAAGGGGAGGGGAGAGGACTTGGAAAACATCCAACTAGAAGTCTGGTGAAAATTCTGGAAAAGTTCCATAGAAAAAAAAGCTGTATAGATACATATTTCTATTTGGAAAAGTCGTTGTACACCTTGTCCCAAAACCCGGTAAAAATCATCACCTCCCTCCATGCTTTATCGAGCATTTGAACGAATGCCATATTAGGAGATTAAAAGGAATCATGATAAACTCCGGAAAAACGGATTTTTATTCAAAGCTCAAAAATTATTTTTCACTTTGACCGAATAAACGAGAGTATTTTTAAATTATAAACACACCGAACTCGTACACAACGTTAAATTTCAATAATTCCATCGTTGAAAAAATTATTCCAACCATTACCTCCCACAATGAGGCTCATCCAAACGATGATTATTCTGTCATCGCATACACAGACGACGCGACGGCGACACGTACGTTAATTTGGGGGGAAAAATTACATCACGTATAATGGCAAGTTCAAAAGTATCAACACTTCTTTGTCGGTGGTTTGGCTCATACCTATATACAAATACATACATTACACATGCCTATTACATACCTACATGTCGTGTGAAATCACCAACACTTTTTTTTTTCATCAAATGACATTTAAAAGCTAATGAAATGTCTCCCGGGGTATCAAATTTTTCGATTTAAACAATGAAAAAAAGAGCAAAATTACGATTAATTTTTTTATGCAGCGTTTGGCTTATCATATAGTCAGACATTTTTGTACACGAACGTGATTAAAAAAACCTATGCTACTCTTTGCACCCTGGTAACTTTTGATTTAAAATTAAAGAATGGAATTGTATTAAAAAACCGTCAACATGGTATGAAAAGTCAAAAGAAAAAAGTACAAAATATAGGTACCTGCTTTTATTACTTGTCGCAGAATAAAGATTGTAAAAGGGTGATTCATAGAAAAACTGGAGATTTTTTTCGATACAAAAAAAATCTTGGCATAGGGTGAAAAAGCGGTCTTAATAAGAATTGGAATAACGAAAAAAAAAAAAGGACAGAAAAAGAAACAGAGCCCTTTTTTTTTGTACATACTTTGACTTTTCGTTAGTAACACACCCCTGCCTTGTTTTAGTACACAGGATAACGAATTTGAAGAGATTCTTTTATATGATCCAATGCTATATCGATAAGTCCCATTCAACATTTTTTTCACCGCTGTTTTTAATCAATTTACCAATTTTTCTTGAGTAAATTTTACGCATCGAGGAGTAACTAACGTGAGTACCGAGAGCTTAGGTAATTTCATAAATGAGTAAAGTTGCGAGTAATTTTTGCCTTTGATAATTACGATACGCATGTTTGTATAGTACTTGAATATCAAAGGATTCCAGTTCCGAGGTAATTTCAAAACTCCTTTAAGTACTAATTTTATTTCGAATCTTTGTGGGTAACTTTTACACGGAATGCATTGCATACGCGAAGCCAGAATACCGTGGTATACGAGTTTAAGTTGGATTTAAATAATATTATTATTTAGCGTTATTATTTCATGTCAAGTTTTGAGTCTCAGTCGGAGAATATAACGGTTCTTTGAGTATTCGAGTTGGAAATTCTGTATAATTGTTTCGTCAGGTACCTTCCAATTAACTCATGTAGTCCTCCGACTCTAAAGAGCCATTTTGAGCCCAAAATGAGATCAATTTTTTAAAAAACTGGCGTATGAATTATGAAAATGGTATAAAATTTTACCAAAAACTTGGAAATATTGACCAACATTTTTTGGAGCAATTTTTCAGAATTTTGAGCTCAGGTCAATTTGTTGTTTTTTTCTCAAATAATTGACGCGTGACCTTGGAAAAAGGGAAAGAATTTTACCAAAAGTTTGGAAATGTTGACCGAAAATTTTTTTGAGCAATTTTTCAAAATTTTGAGCACAGTGCAGATTTTTTTTCGATTGATGCGTAATCTATGACAATAAGGTAAAATTTCACCAAAAATTTGAAAATGTCGACCAAAATTTTTTTGAGAAATTTTTCAGAATTTTGAGTAGGTACTTACAGGGCTATTTTTTTTTTTACATAATTGACGTTTAATTAATGAAAATGGGGTAGAATTTCACCATAAACTAGGCAATGGAAATGTCAATCAAAAATTTTTTGAGCTATTTTTCAAAATTTTGAGCACAGATTAATTTTTGATTTTTTTTTAAATTGACGCATGAAAATGGGGTAGAATTTCACTAAAAACTTGAAAATGTTGTTCAAAATTGATTTCCTCCGAGAAGGACGACCAATCAGCCCGTTTTTTCAAAAACGACAAAAAATGACCATTTTCCAACACTGGAATATTGTCATTTTTGTGTTTTTTATTTTAAAAACGACTATTTTCTAACATTGTCTTCTCTCATTTCTAATCATTGAAAAGTCTCTGGAAAAATTCAGAATTGCAGCACACAGAGGAAAAATCAACAAAATTCTTGAGGGTTTCGCTTATTTTCCCAGCAATTTTTTCTCTGTTTGCTTTTCATCGAGTTTTTCACCAATTTACCTCTGTTTTTCAGTGATTTTTGATGACCTTTCATTGATTTATAACTGGAAGAGTGATGTTGTCATATTCAATCAATGTTCGTTTTTAGTTAGTTTTGAGAAAAAATACACCAGTGGAAAATTATTATCTTTTGTCAATTTTGAAGATACGATCAGAAAAATCCATTTTACTGGTTGAAGTATGGTCGTTTTTCGTATAGTTTTTCAAGAAACGCAAACTTTTTGAGCAAGTTTCGAAATTAAAATTTCTCTGCATTTTCCAAACTCCTATTATTCTATTTTTTTTTTCTAATCACTTGCTGAATTGGAAAAAAAGTTGAAGATAGAATTTTTTTTTTAAAAATTCCCGGCTGAAAAATTTTAAGAAATTTTATAATCTAAAAAATCATAAAACTGGAAAAAAGTTGGAGTTTTAGGTACATACTTACAGATAAAAAGTTTTTCATAATTGTTAAAAACAATTTCCATGTCTTAAAATGATTTTGTAGAATTTTAGATTTTTTTCTCAATTATTGCAAATTTTCATTCATTAAACAAATCATTTTCAATAAATTTTTTGAAGTACTTTTAGGTACTTTTTTTTGGCTATTTTGCAACATTTTTACAAAATTTTCAGTAACTTTTTGACATGTTTTTGCTACACTGTTTAATGTTTCTGATTTTTTTTTTTAAATCAGTTTTTAAATTTTTGTAGCAATTCTCTAAAACATTTTAACCACTTTATTACCTACTTAATAAATGCTTGATTTTTTTTTTGTTCTTGAGAAACAGAAATCTTTTTAAAAACTGCTCCAGTATTGTTTGCAAAAGCGAGCAAACATTTTTTTTACACACGTAAACTCCAAATACCGTAAGGAGGGAAGTTTATTAAATAACTTTCTCAAGATCAAACCGCCCGCTCGCCCCTCACTAAACTAATACCAGAAAGGGTATCTTCTGAAAGGACCAAAATGTCTGTTTCGTTTTCGTTTATTGACCGATTTGTACGAGTCTATAATAAAATCGAAAACGCCAATCCATGTACAATAAAGATAGAATATGAAACGTTTGAATTTCGATGCGGGGAACTATTATGCGAATATGTTATATTACGTTAACCCAAAAAAATTGAGGGGGAGGATAATATTAAAAAATGCGTATTTTTCCAACGTGACAAAAGTACGAAATTCGTTGGAGTCGAACGATTCGTGTACGATTGGGCTGTGAGACATAGTCAAATAAATCAAACAGGATCAAAGGCTTTTTGAACGGTCAAGGAAGTGAAATTTATTCGCATGAATAGTTTTCAATTGGAAACTATACCAGGACTATAGGAAAAAGAGTACATTGTAAAAGTAACTGGCTATCGAGGACTACCTTTTTTTTTTTTTTCGTTATCGTCTGAATGTTATTTAATCGCCATCAAACTGAATCTTTTTTTCCAACTTGGCTCGAGCATTTGAGATGATAATAAATTAAAGATTTTTAGAGACGAACTCGTACTCGTATATTATGGGATTAGTCCGGGTAGGTTTCAGAATGGATATGGTTGCTGGTGTAAATTTATCCGCAGCATATAAGGGTTCATTTGGGAAGCATGCTTGGCACGTGTATCGTCGACTACAAAGAAAAAAGAAAAATTATAAAAATTTAAAATTAATCGCGTTTTGTCAGATTGTCACCAAAGAATACCATCTTGCGAAGTTCTCAATCAATCTGCAGGCTGAAAAACGCTGTCCTTCGGATCCCAGTACAATGACATTTTACTCGTGAAATAAATTAAGAGGGGAAAAAATTTCTTTCTTAGATTGGAAACCCGCCTTTATCGTGTATTTTTTACAGCTTCGTAATCAGTTTTCGTGTCTTCGTTCCAAATTCTGTTCAAAGAGTATCTTCCAGCCTATTATCTCCGGTGTCATATATTGTCTGCGCCTTCGCACGTGCTATTTTATTCATTTAGCTATACAACGATATCATCCGAGCCTTTGGGGATTTTTTAATATGAAATATAATCAGTACAATCGCGTACCGTTTAATCGGTCGTATAACTTTTTTGATTTACAACGAAATGGTATAAAGTTGCCGGAAAGGTGAAATGAAGCTGAAAAGATTAAAGGCACGTCGAGGAGACTTTTTTAAAAAAAAGTTCGCTTTGTACAACATGTATCGCGTATACTTCTTGAGAGATTTATTCGGTATCCATTTTTTCGTACTGTGCTAGTTTCATGTATAAAGCCGTTATCATAGTTCTTTCATTTGTTTCAGCTGTACTTTTTCAAGCTCCCCACTTTGCTAACTTTTTCCTATACCTTTTTGGTTCGAAAAAGCAACAAACAGTCCTCAAGGGTGTAAACGATCATAACGCAGGACGAACGTCTCTCTTACTTTCGTATTTTTAGTATTTGTTTTTATCTTTAACCTAAGTATAAGAAAGGTAAACAGCCGAGTCAACTTTTTCTCCTTTATAGAAGTTTTCGATTATCTGATCTCTGTAAATAGAAGTCTAAAGTGAGCTTAGCAATTGGAAAAAATACAGCGGTTTTTTGGACGACTATAAGTAATTGCTGTAGAGAATTCGAAGTACTCGAATCTTGAATTTATTTTTTAGCCGAGTACCTAGTTGAATTAAAAGGACGAGTCTAAGGAAAATATTTCTCGAATAATTATAATGCACCAATGAAAAATAGCACGTGCCATGCTATTGACGTGTAATTCGTTACCTTGAAAAAAAAAAAAGTGTATTTGCTAAAGAAGTATAGGTATGATTACCATTCAGTGATTTTTTTTGGTACCATTTTCGACTAAATTTTCAATCGAACGAATTCGAAAAATTTGAAAAATTTTCGATTCAGTAGCTTGAAATTTTTTTATTTCGAATGAGATTCTTTTTTTGTTGAAAAATTTCCAATTTTTATCGAAAGGATTTTTCAAAGTGAAAATTCGTTTGATGGAAATTTCTTTCGGATACCTACATAAAATACAGTTGGATTTTTTTTAGATGTATTTTTTGGTCAAATTTAGCCCCCGATGAAAGAATAAAAAAAGATAAGGGACGTTGGTCGTAATTTAATGCTTGAATAGTAAACGCCCTCTGTTAAGCTCCTAGTAAAGTTGTACCCAAAAGAAAAAACATCAAAGTTTGAAACAGTTTGGGTAGAGAGCGGTGTGATGTGGCTATTGCAATGAATAGAAAAAAGTGATTTCGTACGAAAATTTGTTCACTTTTTAATTACTCACTTACTTACCTGATTGAATTTTAATTCCAAATTGTATTCGTTGTTTACTAATTTCTGACTTTTTCTTTTTTGTTGCAGTTAAAGAACACGATGTTCTTACCACTGCCATCAAAATACCTTTCGAGGATCCAAGAACGATGTATTTTGATCAGGGCTTGGATGGATTTCCAGCTTTTGGAATTTTACCTGGTTCTGATATTAAAGTACCGTATCGGTTGTCTCTGCCGGAAAGGTTATATCCCGAGTTTTCCATCACTTGTACGATTGCTGTGAAATCGAGAAATGGAGGATTTGTTTTTGCTGTCGTGAATCCTTTAGAAACGGTAGGTTTTTTGGATTATAAATGCAGCGATTATTTTCATCGTACGAAATGAGTTTTGGGGCAGGCGGTCCGACGGAGTGAAAAGAAATTCAGATTTTCAAAATTGAGAGGAAGTTTATGCCGAGTGAAAAATCTTTTCAGATTAAATTTTAGTCTCATTATGTATCAGGAGATGGAGCTGTCAGTGTCAATCTGCGCAGCAACGTCTCTTGGGGGAAAAAACAAAAACAGAAACAGAAAAACAATTTTTGTCATTTTTGGGTGGTACATCTACATACCATCAGCTTGCTTAGCACCTTAGTCACCCCTGAAAAAGTGAAATTTGAGTCTCATCTCCATCTTCCTCACCGATTGATTTTGAAATTGAATATTTTTTTGAGGATTGAAAAATTGTAGATCGCTAAATTGAAGATTTTTCGCCCGATACCGAACTCAAATCACTCACAAAGGTTCTATATAATCAAAAAAATAGAAAAAAGTCAAGATTTTTACACTACATGGGTAGAGAAATGATGAAAAGTCACGAAAGTGCATAAAAAAATTGTAGAGTAAATTTTTGATTCATCAATATGATGAATTTTTATTAGACCTTTGAAAATATCAAGGCATTTAAGTTTTTCATCTGTAGAAATTCCGGGAAAATATCTGACAAAATGTTGAAAAATTATAAACATTTTATTTCTAACAAAAAGTTTTTTTTTTATTGAACGGTCAAATTGTGATTTGTGACTAAAGATATCAAAAAGTTACAAAAAATGTCAATAATGACTGTCAGAATTATTTCATATTTTAACAAAAAAATCTACAACTGAATAAACATCCGAAGAGTCCATTTTAATAAAAAAAAAAATTTAAAACTTTGCTGTAAATCAAAACTTGACTCTTTTTTCTCCTTTCTACCGGGCAGATAATATGAATATGTGTGAAAACATAAAATTTTCGTAAAGAATATTGCATGATCTTTTTTATTTGAGAAAATTGTCAAGTTTTGAAGTCAGGAAAATCTCGGTTCTCCTCTGTCGTCCTCTATCTTACTTGCACATTTTATCTGGCTCCAGATTTTGTTAAAAACAGAATTACTCATTTTCTAGAACTGAAATTATTTTTGAAAATATTTATAGGCATTATTTTCCCGATTTTTAGTGAAGAAGGGGAAGGGGTGACGAAGGGTTATAAAAAGTAATTGAAAAATGGAATTTTAAAAATTTGTTTGATAGGTACTTTACTTCCCTCGTGTAAGTTTTTCATTTTGACTCTATCTTATTTTTGGCTCGAGGCTCTTTTTTTTTCTTACTGATTTTAATACCTAATCCAAATCTTAAGATTTTTTTTCACTCCATTCTAATAAATTTATTATAATCTGGAAAAAATTTCATTGTTTTACGTCTCAACTTACAGGTGGTCGAATTTGGTATCCAAGTTCATCCTGTAGAAACTAATCGTATGAATATTAGTTTATTCTATACGGATATTGGAAAATTCTCGTCGTCCAAAATCATCGGTAGTTTTTTGGTACCTTATGAAGTTGGTAAATTCATCAAATTCGCTATTCAAGTCGGCGGAGATACGATTAGCCTGTTTCACAACTGCATGAAAGTGGAAAGCTTGTATTTAAAGAGAGATACCAGCGAGTTACTCTTCGATCCTGCTTCCATCTTGTACGTCGGCCAAGCTGGACCTATCATCAAGGGGAATATAGATGTAAGTACTTGCATATTTATTATTTTATCGAGTAGATATGTCTAAGTCACTCGTAATTACGAAACGGTAATGACATGAACGCGTTCGATCTTGATTTTATTCGAATAATTTCCCAACTATTGAATGATAATGTGAGATCTGTGTTGAAAAGAAAGAGTGGAGGTTATGATGGGAACATGAGAGAATTTTTGCCAAGACTAGATTTTCGCTCTTGAAATTCACAAGTGTGTCGTTTTTGAATAATCGTTACATTTATTGCATCTTTATACTAAAATTCATTCTCGACAATGAGAAGTACTCAAGATGATACGAATTTTTGAAAATTCGTTTTATTATTTTTGTAATCTTAACAATTTATGTTCTGTACATTTTTTTTCGTGGGACATTTTCTATGCTCATAAAACCGACTTGAAGGTGCAAAAAAAATTTTAAAAAATTATTTAATTGGAGAAAAATTTGACGTGATCAAGAAAAACTGAAATAATATTCGAGTTTTCAGAGCGTGAAATTTATTTTTTGAAGAATCTAATCATTTTTTTCTGAAATGAGACTTTATTTTTGAAATCTTCAATAAAATTTAAAAGTTGAACTTTGAACTTTTGATTAAAATATCTTGAATATCTAGCTCTCTACAAATAAATCTTAATTAGAAACTATACGGAAAGGAAATCTTGAAATAAATTTTCAACAAAAAATTGAAAATCATGAAAAAAATCCCGAGGTGAAGATGAGCAATTGAAATCATTTCGAACTTTTTGAACTTAGTTCTAAAAAATATATCAGAATTGCCTGTTGATGTTGATTACGCAAAAAAAAAAACAGTTGAAAAATGCAACTTTGTGTAGTTAAGTACATATTGGGTACTTGATGCACATTTCGAAGCTATTAACGAAGAAAATGTGCAAAAATTCACCCAGGTATACCTACACTCCTACAGCATGTTCTGTTCACTTATGAGTTATGACGTGACATGAATTCTATTTTTGAAACGTGTAAAAATACGGGGATACACCTTCGTTGAAAATAATTTTTCGGTTTTAAACGAGTTTTGTGTACTGTAAGTGTTCGCGAAAAATGAATAGTTTTCTATTGATTTTGTTGCTGGGCTCAGTATGCCAGGTAAATCCTAACAATTTTTGAAACAATTTTTAAACTGATTGGGCAAATTGTTTCGACTATTTCAATAAAATTGGATTGAAATCAGATATTGACATTTGTCAAATTTTAAATAGCGAAAGATATCTGTAATTTAACAGATATCAAGCTTTTTTGAAGATCAAACGTTTTTGAGTGAGAAGACCTAACTAATCGTAAAAATACATTTGCCCAGTTAAAAATATCGCAAATGAACCACATATTTGTCGTCCTATTTACAAAATTTTTTCACCCATAGGCTCCTCCTCCACCTTCAGATTGCAAAGTAGCTCCCAAAGAATGTGTTTCATTATGCCAATCATTATCCCAAAATCCAACAAAATCATCAAAGGAATCTCAAGGTTGGGTATTCGATTCTTTAAAATTGATCAAAACTTGTATAAACTCAATCCAGAACTTTTTCACTGGCGAAAAAAGTTTCTTTCGTAAACTTTACGTAAGAACTGGCACTAAAACGGTTCCAAAGAAGCGGAGCGGTTGTTGTTGTAAACGACGTCCTCGTCCTCCTCCACGTTCACCTACCCCACATCATCCTCCTGTAACTTCAGGTACCCGCCATCATCAATCCGGTGGTGATGATAGCTGCTGCTTTGGATTTGGTTTGGCTTATACCCCCAATGAAGATGGCGATGGAGGAGAATTAAACGCTGTTGGTGGCGGTGCAGTTAGTCATTCTCATGGCAGAAACCGCAGAACTTCAGGGTTTTTTTGTTGTTTTTCGGCCGATATTAATGATTCTGGCGGTTCTAATATGCCTTCTGGTGGCGGAGATCAATCCAGTTGCCCAATTTCTGGAAGTGATGTGGTAGAATGTGCGAGTGCAACATGCGATTGTACCGGACAGGTTTTGGGTTGGTGTCTGAAAGCAATATGGAATTCGACTGGTGGTTTAGTGGTGAATTGTTTTAAATGCTGCGGAGATGTATTGGATGATTGTTTCGATGCATGATGTTGTAAGTTCTAAATTGAATGTAACGGTTGACCGTATTCGATTTTTTGATTAATAAATTCTCATCTTGAATATTATTACTGGTTCTAATTCATTCGATATATTATTGAAAGAGGAGAAAGTCAAAGAGGAAGAACGATTTAATTGTTTTTAATAAAAATGATCTTCTAAGTATGTATTAACTATATAAAGCGAAGTAATGATTTTTTTTGAGATCCCAAGCGGTTAGTCGAAGCTGGAATTGTTGAAAAAATTTCAGTTTTGAAAAAGCCGATTTCAAAACTAAGAAAAGTCAAAAATAAAGTTTAATAATATAGATTGATGAGAAGCAAGTATTTTGCGAGTATCGTTTTTCCTAAATAAAGTGTCGGTCGAATTCAAAATTTGACGATAATTTACTGAAAGTAAATTTTACGAGCTACGTTTTGTTTCTCATCAATTTCCGCTCAAACCAAATTGTTTTCGAGATATTTCTCAAAATATGACACTAAAGAATCAGAGCAGTGGTTACTAATTATGCAGAAATTCAGGGTATCTAACGGGTAGTGAAAGTAGTGAAAAAGTAGTGAATTGAAAAATGGGTCATGCCAGTAGTGAAAAAGTAGTAAATTTAGAAGAAAACGTGTAAAAAAGTAGTGAAAAAATGAAAATAATTGCGAAGTCAGATTTTGGTCGCAAAAGTATTAAAAAAAATACAAATTTGTCTCAAATTGCTTACTTTGTTTCATTTTTTAAAAAAATTTTTCGCTCTCGCTGTGCTCGGGCAAGACATTTCTTTCCTTTTCCTAATCACATCAGAAAAAATTTTCCTTCGCTGCGCTCGGACTCGACCTTTGCACAATTAATTTTCAAAATGATGGCATGAAGCTCCTTTCTTTTTTAACCTAAATAATGGTCATTCTCAATGAATATGATTCTGTGAGACAATAATTATGAATGGAATTGTTTTACTTGTAAATTTTTTTGAAAGATGAACTCATTGCAATTTTTTTTGAAGTCAGAAAAGTAGCATGGAAAAAGCATAAATTTAAATGAACAATTTCAGCTTCTGGATACCTTTTTCTTCAAAAATTTTCGCCATAGCTTCGCTCGGGCTCTATTACACTTGAAATTTTTTTTTGAACATTATAATGTTTTTTTCGTAGGTGTTGAATAAATATTTGATGAAAAATCCATTTAATCCTTAAAATCTCCTATAAAAAAGAAGAGTGTTTGCGAGAGAGGGGCAGAAAAAATTTCCTTTGAAACGAGTATATGCAAGGGGGAGGGGGGGGGTCTTTTGAGCAAATTAGGAGCATGCTTTGAAAAGTCTAGGAAATGTTGAAAGTCGCGAATTCAGATTTTTTCAAATAGATTTTTTTCTGTAGGTAATAAATTTTGATTTTTTTGGTACTGGAAAAAGTCGTGTTTTTTTTTTTTGGGGGGGGGGGTCCGATTTGAAAATATATTTGGAAAAAAGTAATGAGATAAGTAGTGAAAAAGTAGTGATTTTCCCCCCAAAAAATCAGTTAGATACCATGAGAATTTCGGATTTCCATGTAAAAAATCATGTTGTACCCAGGATAACTAACACACAGATTCCCACCCCTAAATGACTAGAATTTATCTCCGTTCATTGGCCAAATTATTTTTTCTATTTCCGTTTTTTTGTATCAGGCCTAACTAATTGTGTTTAATTAGTATCTAATTGAACTATTATACATTTTTTTGATTAATGAGAGGGGATATAAAAAATTTATCCAAAAAGAGCAAGAATTTTCATTTTCCAAATTCAGTAGATACCCTGAGCAAGGGCACGAGTATTTAATGATATGTATATTCTATAAAGTTCAGAAAGTGTTGGGAAAAGTTGAAAATTTCTTCAAACGAATGAATATGTATCTACAATCACTTCATCATTATGATATTTCGATGGTAGATATGTATTTTTACATCTGCTTGCTTAAAACGAACTAAAAATACGCAGTAAAAAAATTGCATAGTGTTCAAGATACTTGATAGATACACCACGTCACCATCGTTTTTTTTTTTTTTTCAAAAATTTTGTGTTGAAAAATTCCGTAACATGTTAATTTTCACCCCAAAAAACGCGTGGATCGAGGAAAAAAATTGAAACGAATGTAGAAACCAGATGTGTTTTATTTTTAACGCGGTTTTCGAAAATAATCTTTCCACCTTCTCATTAATACAACCAAGTCGTCTATTTTCAGTCAATTTTTAATCAAGGATAATTGTCGAACTACGGTATACCTAAATATCGGATTGTTGCGAATTTCGCTTCGAAGTCTTATGTGAATTTGCAAAGTACATTCTAGGGGTTTGAAAAAGTAGTTACAAAATGTTGTTTTACATGAAACGATTGTTATTGGTGGTACTATTATTTTCCAATAATCAGGTGAGCATACATAATCTATCAATAAACAATATGAGCTGGTCAGCTGGAATTGTGATAATTTTCGGTGTTTCTAATCGTTGAATTGATGAAATCAATCGTAGACACTTCCATCCGTAAATGGGAATCCAGTAGACGATTCTTCCACCCAAAAACCTGGTACAGAGTCTGCAGGATTGTCGACTTGGATTCCCAAATGGTGCAGAAAATGTTACCATGACCTCTTCGGAAATGACGGTGTTATCTCTGGATTCTTTTTTGGGTCCCTTTGGCGTTCGAAAACAGAACCTAAACCTAAGGATTGTTGTTGTCGTTTAGCTCCAAAAGAAGATCAGTCCACTGGCAGAATGAATGTTAGAGAAGTTTCAATTGTTGGGGGCAAAAAAAAGATGAAAAAGTGTTTTCACAAAATAGGCGAAATAGCGTTAGGCTCAGCAGTGTGTACACTAATGGTAGGCTATTTTTGTGGCAAGTTTGTCGTAGAATCTTGTAAAGAAATTGGCCTTGTAGCTGCAGGGCTTGTTGTTTTGGGACTTGCCGGGTGCGAAAGAGCTATAGAATGTTTTAGTTGCGGTAAACGTTAGTCAAAAAAAAAAAACGAGAAACAGAATTCATCGAAAAAGAAAAAATTAATCAGGAAAGGAGTAATTCATCGAAGAAAGAATAAGACTAATAAAATAACCTATAAAATTGTTGTAAAGTGGCTGCAGTTTGTGCCCTAATGTGACAAAAATTACTAATGGTGCGTTCGATCAAGTGTATGTAATATTTAGGGAACTGATTTTTATGCCCTTAAAAAGTGAAAATATGACCATATATATGCATTTCTCACGATCAAAATATGCAAATATATGCTCTTAAAATCTCGAAATATGCAAAATATGCAACATCGAGATGGGTATCCCTGGAAAGGGGTTTTTGACCTTGACAACATGGTAACACTGAAAAAGGTTCAAAATCATTTGGTTTTATAAAAATTAGGAAATTATTCGAATTATAAATTGATTTTTCGTAAAAATTGCGATAAAAAAATGCCTCAATTCATGAAAAAAAAGTTTTTGATTTTTTTTTTTGCAGAATTTCCATTTTAGGTGCTAAAAAATAGCTAAAAAACGAAATTTTTGGGTAACATTTTTTTAAAGTTTGCAAAATATGCCATAATCCGGTGAAAATAGTCTAAATATGACGAAATATGCTCTTAAAATGTCTGAAATATGCATTTATATGAATTTAAGCTCGAAATATGCAAAATATGCAATATCTAATTGGGCCCATTTTACAGGAAAATTTCTGATTCGCAAACATTTTGACGATATACCTTATCATCTTTAATACAGGAAAACATGTCATTTCATAAAAATCCGTTCCCTAGTAATATTTATGTTATTATGTAAACTGAGTTGATTTTACTACAATTTTAGTCGTATTTTTTTGTCGATGTTACTTTGCTGTTACTTTTCTGTATTTTATTATGAATTAATGTGTATGTACTCGGTCAATTATGCAAATTTAGCATGTTTTATGACCGAATTGTGTAATTTCTAAAAAATTATTGGACAATCGTGACAAATTTTTTCAACATTTTGAGTTTTATTTAATTTTCATGTAGTTTGTGCTGAATATTTCGAACCAGTTTCGCAATACTTTCAGGTTATGTTTTGATATTTTTGTTCGCTTGAGGCTATTTTCTTAATTTCAACATTTTCAATTTTATTCTCAAGTGAAAAAATTTCAAGAAAGACGAGTCTGCTGTGAAATCAACTTTTCGAGAACAAAGTGTTTGAAACAAGATTGATTTGATTAGGAGCGAGTATTTTGTGAGCATCGTTTTTCGTAAATAAAGTGTCGGTCGAATTCAAAGGGTCTGTCCGGATGGCGGCCCCCAACCCAAACTTGGTCAAACTTGGTCTATATGCTTGCCTGGATGTAGAAACACCCCAAAGATTTTTGACCCCCCACCCCTTCCTAAAAAAGTTTGATTCTGGTTCTCTCTGGATTGGGTGGATGAAATATTTTGAAATTTTCACAGATTGTAGACACTATGTAGGTACATTCGTGGAAATTTTTTCAAATTTTTTTATTCATATTTTCCAATTTTTTTGCCCTTTGAAATTTTCAAAAAATTATTTTAAAAAATTTTGAGGGGTACATGGCTGATTTTTTAATTTTTTTTATAGATTGGTCACATACTAGGGTATAACATATAATTTTTTCAAAATCCAAAAGTGACTGGAAGTTGGTCAAAAAAATTGAAACGTGGCATCCGTCACCGATATTCCTTCACCGCGAGAACACCGTGGAATATCCACCAGCAAAGTACCCGCTCGCGCTTCAGCGTTCGTTGGCGTTTCCACGTTCATTGCGCGTAATGTAGGCAAGTCTACGCGCTACTATGTACCAGCAATAATATAGCCTGAGTGAAAAATTGTCACGCTGGATTGGAATTTTATATTTCTCTTGGTTTAAATTAGTAAAAGTGGATGCGTATCTATACGTATGTAATATGTATAATTAATTAAAACTTTTTTTTATTAAACTAAATTAATTTTAAAATACACTTTCCAGTATACTTACTTTGTTACGACTTATTTTATATATAAAAGTGACGGGCAATTTGTACATAATAAAATATTAATTCATTTTATTTAATAAAAATAATTACTTTAAAATTCTATACGTATAGATACGCATCCACTTTAAAATTACTTACCTAAAGAAAAAAAAAGGTAAAATACGACTAAAATTCAGTACAATATTGTAAAAATGATGAAACTACACTAAAAATTATTTTGACACTAAAAAATGTTGAAAACAACATGAAAATCAATTGAAAAGTATTTAAAAAATGTATCTTTCCCAGTTCAGAAAAATTGGGTTGAAATTGGAAAAAAATCGATTTGGTGTTTCTTTTTTCAACATGAATTTTTTTTAAATTACGTAAGTAGGTGCCTTAAAATTAATGTTCCAGCTTTATGCAAAAGTCGTGAAATGGACGTAAAATTTGTCAAACGCCGTTAAAATTATTGGAAAATATCTTTAAAAATATTTTAAAAATTAAAACCTTGTTCAAAGTTTGGAGAAAAGTTGTTTTTTAAAACATTTGAAAAATCGGTGATACCTGTTGGGAAATAATAATATTTCGAAGGTATTTCAAAGTCATTTTCCCTTATTATTTCGAGAATTTAAAAAAATATTTCACCCTAACTTGAAAGAATTACTGTACAAATTGATTTTTTTCTGAATTTAATTAAAATTTTGTAGTTTTTAAAAGAATTTTTTGTATCTATACTCGTAATGATATTTAATGATGTTTTGCATGTTCCTGTAACACATCGTTTCTATTTCTTTGGAGGAGGAGGAGGAGGAGGAAGAGAAGGAAACAGTTAGAATTGATTGAAATTTACCTATTAGTTGAAAAAATATTGTTGAATTAGGATTTAGGAAAATTATTATCATAATTATGGTTTTCCAAAGTTTTATAAAAGTAGTTTGAAAGATACTGCTGAAATTCTACCGGTTGATTTAGATTGTCAAACACCTTCATTATTTTGAATTTACGATTTTTTTAACTTACCTACGTGGTTCTTTTTCTGTACATACAGAAAAAGAACCGCATAGAAAATAAACCTAGCCTTCACTTTTATTATTTTTTACTCAATTCAAAATATCCCATCTAAATGAAATTACCAAAAAAGTGCTTGATATTTCTTTTAAAACGAGTGTTTGCAAGGAGGAGTGGATCTTTTTAGGTAAATTTGAAGTAATAAGAAAAAAATACAACCCAAAAAAGAGCAAGAATTTTCATTTTCCAAATCCAGTGGATACCCTGAGCAAGGGCACGAGTAAATATTCTATAAAGTTCAGTGTTGGGAAAAGTTGAAAATTTCTTCAAATGAATGATTATGTATCGGCAATCACTTCACCATTATGATATCTCGATGGTAGATATTATGTATTTTAACATCTGTATGCTTAAAACAAACTAAAAATACCTAGGTACGCATTAAAAAATTGCGTTGTGTTCAAAATACTTGATAGATACACCACGTCACCATCGTTTCTTTTTCAAAAATTTTGCGTTGAAAAATTCCCTAACATGTTCATTTTCACCGCAAAAAACGCGCGGATCGAGGAAAAAAATTGAAACGAATGTAGAAACCAGATGTGTTTTATTTTCAACTCGGTTTTCGAAAATAATCTTTCCACCTTCTCATTAATACAACCAAGTCGTCTATTTTCAGTCAATTTTTAATCAAGGATAATTGTCGAACCATGGTATAAATATCGGATTGTTGCGAATTTCGCTTCCAAGTCTTATGTGAATTTGCCAAGTACATTCTAGGGTTTTGAAAAAGTAGTTACAAAATGTTGTTTTACATGAAACGATTGTTATTGGTGGTACTATTATTTTCCAATAATCAGGTGAGCACACATAATCTAGCAATAAGCAATATGTGCTGTTCAACAGGAATTGTGATAATTTTCGGTGTTTCTAATCGTTGAATTGATGAAATCAATCGTAGACGCTTCCATCTGTGAATGGGAATCCAGTAGACGATTCTTCCACCCCAAAACCTAGTACAGAGTCTGCAGGATTGTCGACTTGGATTCCCAAATGGTGCAGAAAATGTTACCATGACCTCTTCGGAAATGACGGTGTTATCTCTGGATTCTTTTTTGGGTCCCTTTGGCGTTCGAAAACAGAACCTAAACCTAAGGAGTGTTGTTGTCGTTTAGCTCCAAAAGAAGATCAGTCCACTGGCAGAATGAATGTTAGAGAAGTTTCAATTGTTGGGGGCAAAAAAAAGATGAAAAAATGTTTTCGCATAGTAGGTGACATAGCGTTGGGCACAGCAGCGTGTACATTATTGGTAGGCTATTATTGTGGCAAGTTTCTCGTAGACACTTGTGCAGCAATTGGAGGTGTAGCTGGAGGGCTTGTTTTTATGGGACTTTTGGGTTGCCAAAAAGCTGTAGAATGTTTCAGTTGCGGTAAACTTTAGTCAAAAAAAAAAAGAGAAACAGAATTCATCAAAAAAGAAGAAATCAATCAGGAAAGGAGTAATTCATCGAGGAAAGAATACGACTAATAAAATAATCTATAAAATTGTTGTAAAGTGGCTGCAGTTTGTGCCCATGTTTCATAATGTGACAACAATTGCTAATCGTGCGTTCGATCAAGTGTATGTAATATTTGTGTTATTATGCAAACTGAGTTGATTTTACTACTATTTTAGTCGTATTTTTTTGTCGATGTTACTTTTGCTGCTACTTTTCTGTATTTTATTATGAATTAATGTGTATGTACTCGGTCAATCATGCAAATTTAGCATGTTTTACGACCAAATTGTGTAATTTCTAAAAATTATTGGACAATTGTGACAAATTTTTTCAACATTTTGAGTTTTATTTAATTTTTATGTAGTTTGTGCTGAATATTTCGAATCAGTTTCGCAATACTTTCAGGTTATGTTTCGATATTTTTGTTCGCTTGCGGCTATTTTCTTACTATTTTCAACATTTTCAATTTTATTCTCAAGTGAAAAAATTTCAAGAAAGAAGAGTCTGCTGTGAAATCAACTTTTCGAGAACAAAGCGTTTGAAACAATTGTTACTGCTTTTTTCTAAGTACCTATTGTGAAAAATATTCAGGAAATCGAATAAGTTGCTTCAAGGGTCGTGGCATGGCATGCTTTCAAAAAGCTTCATAAAGCTTCTAACCCAAAAAATATGGAAAATTTCCCAATCTTGAAGTGTGGGTCTTTTTTGGGGGACGTGGAAGCGTGATACAATCTTTCAACAATTTTTAACTAAATTTTTTTATAAAACTTCACACTGTAAGTAGTATTTCCACATTTTTCTCGGGAAGGCAAAGGCACTTTAATGCATGATGTGGCTCTTGAAATAACTATGTATTATATAAAGAGAAGTAATGATTTTTTTGGAGATCCCAAGTGGTTAGTCGAGGCTGGCATTGTTGAAAAAAGTTCAGTTTTGAAAAAGCTGGTTTCAAAACTAAGAAAAGTCAAAAATGAAGTTTAATGATATAGATCGATTAGAAGCGAGTATTTTGTGTGTATCGTTTTTCGTAAATGAAGTGTCATGTCGGTCGAATTCAAAATTTGACGATAATTTACTGAATGTAAATTTCACGGGTTATATATTTTTGTTTCTCATCGATTTCCGCTCAAACCGAATTGTTTTCAAGATATTTCTCAAAATATGACACTAAAGAATCAGAGCAGTGGTTACTAATTATGCAGAATTTCGGATTTCCATGTCAAAAATTATATTGTACCTACGATAGGTAACTAACACACAGATTCCCATCCCCAAAGGACTGGAATTTAGTTCCGTTCATTGGCCAAATTATTTTTTCTATTTCCGTTTTTTTGTATCAGGCCTAATTGTGTTCAATTAGTTTCTATTTTTTAAAAAAAATTATACAGGACATACAAACATTTCAAATGTTTTTAACTTATTGAACTGTTATAATTATGTACATTTTTTAATTAATGAGAGGAAATAAAAAAAATTTATTCGATCTGGAGTTCAAATTGAATATACCTAATTGATGAAAATTTTAATCAATGGGACAATGGTAGGTGGCCTTCAAGGAAATTGATTCAATCTGTTTTTTTTTTTTTTTTTACAAATTGATAATTGATCGAATTGTAAATCAATGGGAGGAACGTTCAATAAAAAATAATTAAGTTCATCTCGAGTATTTTTAAAAATGATTCGGCCCCTACTTAATTTGCAGAAATGAAAAAATTATGATCGAATTTTTATTGGGAAGAGGTATTCAAAGAAAGAATTAAATCCATCCTGGGTATTTTTAAAAATGATTCTCGCTGTAATTTCCAAAAATTTTAAATGATTGAATTTTTGATCATTGGAAGGAGGTATTCATAAATTTTTTTTCAAAAATTCAAAAAATTACCAGCTAATTAAATTTTTAATATTGATGAGAGGTCAATTCTAAAGAATTGATTTGATCAATTGAAAACATGATCCTTTTTGAAATATTAGTACTCGGTCAAAGAAAGGCTGGATCATCCAATGAAAGTACATAAATAATATGTATTGCCAGATCAATCTAACCATTGCTCCTTCAAAAAGAATGACTTGAAAATTACTGAATTCCATCATATAAAAAGTTGTGTAAATTTTATTCTGAAATTACCTATTTATATCGTTTTGAAATATCTAAACAATTACTTACCTAAAGAAAAAAAAAGGTAAAAAACGACTAAAATTCAGTACAAAATTGTAAAAATGATGAAACTACCTACACTAAAAATTATTTTGACACTAAAAAATGTTGAAAACAACATGAAAATCAATTTTAAAGTATTGAAAAATGTATCTTTCCCAGTTTAGAAAAATTGCGTTGAAATTGAAAAAAATTCGATTTGGTTTTTATTTTTTCAACATGAATTTTTTAAATTATGTAAGTACCTTAAAATTAATGTTCCAGCTTTATGCAAAAGTCTTGAAATGGACATAAAATTTGTCAAACGCCGTTAAAATTGTTGGAAAATATCTTTAAAAATATTTTAAAAATTAAAAACTTGTTTAAAGTTTGGAGAAAAGTTGTTATTTAAAACATTTGAAAAATCAGTGATACCTGTTGGGAAATAATAATATTTCAATGGTATTTCAAAGTCATTTTCCCTATTACATATATTTTGAGAATTAAAAAATATATTTCACTCCAACTTGAACAAATTACTGTACAAAATTAATTTTCTCCTGAATTTAATTAAAATTTTGTAGTTTTTAAAACAATTGTTTGTATTTATAATGATATTTAAGGATGTTTTGCATGATCCTGTTAGGCTGTTACACATCGTTTCTATTTCTTTGGAGGAGGAGGAAGCGAAGGAAACAGTTAGAAATGATTGAAATTTATTAGTTGAAAAAATATTGTTGAATTGGGAAAATCATTATAATAATTATGGTTTTCCAAAGTTTTACAAAAGTAGTTTGAGAGATACTGCTGAAATTCTACCTGTTGATTTAGATTGTCAAACACCTTCATTATTTTGAATTTACGATTTTTTTGACTTACCTACGTGTTTCTTTCTCTGTACCTAGCCTTCATTTTTATTATTTTTCACTCAATTAAAAATATCCCATCTAAATTGAATTACCAAAAAAAGTGCTTAAAATTTCTTTTAAAACGAGTGTTTGCAAGGAGGACGAGGAGTGGATCTTTTTAGGTAAATTTGAAGTAATAAGAAAAAAATGCAATCGAAAAAAGAACAAGAATTTTCATTTTCCAAATCCAGTAGATACCCTGAGCAAGGGAACGAGTATGTAAATGTTCTATAAAGTTCAGAAAGTGTTGGGAAAAGTTGAAAATTTTTTCAAACGAATGAATAAAGGTACGGTCACCTAATAACGATCTTCATCTTTGTTTTTTGAATTACTCGACCTGTAATTGAGCTGGAAATGTCCACTATGGCTGAAAATGTCGGGTAATGAGTCTAGTTAAATATCCCATAGCCCCAGTCCCCAAAATTTCTTTTTCGATTTTTGACGAATTTTTTTTCAAAAAATGTTAAATTAAAAAGTGAAAAAATGGTGCCTAATATTGACCCCCCAGTGAAAAGTAACAAAATTGGCCAAATAATCGTGAGAATATTTTTTCTTCTAATGGATTTTTCACAAAAAAAAGAATGAGACCAAAATCAGAACTGTAAAGCCAAAACTCGCGGAGATAATTAGAAAAAACGAAAGTGATAAAACAAACAAATGATTATGGCAAGAATGTGATCAGTGGCATAGTAATTTTGTAAATTGTGATCAATAGTGACGAAATCAGTTGATTAAAAGGAATAATTGTTTCAGAAGTCAGATAGAAGTACATATTTTGATTTGTTTTTTTGAAATTGAATGTATGAAATCGTATCTCAGAGGGGGCCGATATTAGGACACCCCATACATTTAATTTCAAAAAAATATTAAAAATACTTACCCCCTTCAAATTTTTGAAACAATTATCCTTTTCAATCAGATGATGTCTTCACTATCGATCACAATTTACAAAATTACAATAACATAAATCAAGTTCTAGCCATTTTTATATTTGAAAGCACCGAAAAATAAAATTTTGGTTCTCTCATTTTCGTTTTTTCTAATCATCTTCACGATTTTTGACTTTACAGTTGTGATTTTGGTTTCATTCGTTTTTTCTCGAAAAAATACATAAGATTAAATTTTTTCCAGCTCGATTGAGACATTAGGTGACGAGATAAGCCGGGGGTCGATATTAGGCGATTTTACCCTTATGTATCTACAATCACTTCACCATTATGATATCTCGATGGTAGATATGTATTTTTACATCTGTATGCTTAAAACGAACTAAAAATACGCCGTAAAAAAATTGCATAGTGTTCAATACACCACGTCACCATCGTTTCTTTTTCAAAAATTTTGCGTTGAAAAATTCCGTAACATGTTAATTTTCACCGCAAAAAACGCGTGGATCGAGGAAAAAAATTGAAACAAATGTAAAAACCAGATGTGTTTTATTTTTAACGCGGTTTTCGAAAATAATCTTTCCACCTTCTCATTAATACAACCAAGTCGTCTATTTTCAGCCAATTTTTAATCAAGGATAATTGTCGAACCATGGTATAAATATCGGATTGTTGCGAATTTCGCTTCGAAGTCTCATGTGAATTTGCCAAGTACATTCTAGGGTTTTGAAAAAGTAGTTACAAAATGTTGTTTTACATGAAACGATTGTTATTGGTAGTACTATTATTTTCCAATAATCAGGTGAGCACACATAATCTAGCAATAAGCAATATGAGCTGCTCAGCAGGAATTGTGATAATTTTCGGTGTTTCTAATTGTTGAATTGATGAAATCAATCGTAGACGCTTCCATCCGTAAATGGGAATCCAGTAGACGATTCTTCCACCCAAAAACCTGGTACAGAGTCTGCAGGATTGTCGAATTGGATTCCCAAATGGTGCAGAAAATGTTACCATGACCTCTTCGGAAATGACGGTGTTATCTCTGGATTCTTTTCTGGGTCCCTTTGGCGTTCGAAAACAGAACCTAAACCTAAGGAGTGTTGTTGTCGTTTAGCTCCAAAAGAAGATCAGTCCACTGGCGGAATGAATGTTAGAGAAGTTTCAAATGTTGAGGGCAAAACAAAGAAAAAAAATTGTTTTCACAAAGTAGGCGAAATAGCGAAAGGCACAGCAGCGTGTACACTAATGGTAGGCTTTTTTTGTGGCAAGTTTGTCGTAGACGCTTGTAAAGAAATTGGCGGTATAGCTGGAGGGCTTGTTTTTATGGGAATTTTGGGGTGCGAAAAAGTTGTAGAATGTTTCACTTGCGGCAATTCTGAAAAAAAAAAGGATTCATCGAAAAAGAACAAATCAATGAAAAGAAGCAATTCATCGAAAAAAGAATACGGCTAATGAAATAACCTATAAAATTGTTGTAAAGTGGCTGCAGTTTGTGCCCATGTTTCATATTGTGACAAAAATTGCTACTTGTGCGTTCGATGAAGTGTAATTTGTAATATTTGTGTTATTAGGCAAACTGAGTTGATTTTATTTCAATTTTAGTGGTATTTTTTTGTCGATGTTACTTTTGCTTCTACTTATCTGTATTTATTATGAATTAATGTGTAGGTACTCGGTCAATCATGCAAATTTAACATGTTTTATGACCAAATTGTGTAATTTCTAAAAATTATTGGACCATTGCATTGTGACACTTTTTTTTAACATTTTGAGTTTTTTAAAATTTTTTATGCATTTTGTGCTAAATATTTTGAACCAGTTTCGCAATACTTTCTGACTATTTTTCGATATTTTTGTTCGCTTGAGGCTATTTTTTCAATTTTATTCTCAAGTGAAGAAATTTCAAAAAAGAGGAGTCTGCTGTGAAATCAACTTTTCGAGAAAGAAGCGTTTGAAACAATTGTTACCTACTTTTTTTTTTCAAATATTGTGGAAAATATTCCGGAATTCGAATACGTGTTGCTTCCAGGGTAGTGGCATGCTTTCAAAAATGTTCAAAGCTTCTAACTCAAAAAGCATGGAAAATTTCCCAATCTTGAAGTATGGGTCTTTTTTGGGAGACGTGGAAGCTTGATACAATCGTTGAACAATTTTTTCTAGATTTTTTAAATAAAACTTCACGCCGTGAGTAGTATTTTCACATGTTTATCGGTGGAGGGCACAGGGCAGAGGGCACTTGCATGCATGATGTGGTTCTTAAATTAACTATTTCGAATTCCTAGAAAATTTTAATTTTTTTTCAATACAACTTCCATCATTTCAAAACATCATAATTTTTTATGGCCTCTTTATGGATAAATGGAACGTATTTCGGGGGGAAAATTTCATTGTATCTTTGACCTTTCAATATGGGGAGGGGGGGTCTAAGTTTGAAGAAAGAAGGAACTTTGACGAAAAATTGTCTAAAAATTAAAAATATTGAAACTTATTGGAAAATCTTTCAAAAATCCAAAAACTGACCAAAAAACCGCAAAATTTTTATATGAATCTGGTGGAAAAAAGGAAAAATTCTGAAATAAAACTTTTCTTTTGGCTCATTTTAACTAAAATACTCAATTTAGGGGGTCTAAAATTGTCGTCAAAATCATTTGCTAAAATGAGCGTTTCATTTGAGTCTAGAACAGTCGAAATAAATTTCCGAAGCAAAACCACTCTATTGCATCCCTTCTTTTAACGATTGATCACCATTAACCTGAAAAAGAACACAGATTGGTTTGCTTCTTTTTTTTTTAAATTTAATTTTTCTGTGAACGAAAGAGCAAACTGAAAAATATAAATTGGCGAATTGATCGTCAACCGAAGTAGGGAACACTGAACGTAGCGTTTGCGAAATTATGTTCAAATTTTTAATGCAAAAAATACGTGTACTGAGTGAAAAAAACAACTGATGAGCATATGTTTTAGTTTTAAAAAGTGTTTTTTTTAGAGTGATTTTCCACTTGATCATTAATGCTGCATGGTGCAGTCTAAAGTTGCCCACACTTGGCTAATTTTCAATTACGAATTATTGGTGAAATAAAGTATAAATTTTGGAGTATTGCGAATGGGTATTATTTTTTTTTTTCAAGTTTGTTAGCAGAAACGTGGAAAGTTTGTTACGAAATGTTCTACGTACGACGGATTTTTTTAATGGTGTTATTTTTTAAAAATCAGGTGAGAATAATATCTATTTATGATTGGGCAGTTGGCAATTGAGCAGATTCATCCGAACTAACAGTAAAATATTCATCGTAGACACTTCCAGGCGTAAAGGGGGCTTCTAATGTGATTGATCCTTCAACGGATGCAGCTAATACCGAACCAAAACGCTCCTCGTGGATTCCTAATTGGTGCGAAAGAAGTTACAATCTCTTATTCGGAGATAATGGAGTCATCACGTCTTTCGTGTCAGGCTTATTTGGACATTCGAAAAAAGAACCAATTCAGTGCTGTTGTCATTTACCTCAAAATGAAGATCAATCCTCATCTAACACCGTTATGAATGTGAGAGAGGTCTCAAAAAATGTAAATGCGAGTAAGAAAGATAATAAATGTGCAGACGTCCTTGTGACCGTAGGGAAAAACGTAGGAGGTTGTCTAGGGGCAATAGGGTTGTTTTGTGGCTGGTTCATCGTAGATACTTGTAAAGGAATCGTTGGCATTACAGGGGGTCTTATTTATATGGGAATTCAAGGATGTATAAAAGTTGTAGAATGTTTCAAGTGCGGTAAGTCAGCAAAAAAAAAGAATTCTCCGAAAAAGAAGAAATCAATAGTGAGAAGGACCTCATCATTGAGAAAAGACAACTAATGAAATAATCCAAAATTGTTATAATTTTTGCGTTAATACGCAAATTGCGGTAACTATAACTTTACCATAAAAAATCAATAGTTTGAATTTTATTAAATTTTCGGACTTGTGGTACCTAGGCTATTTTTCCAGTTAATTCGATTTTTCATTTCAAACCTTCCTTATGGCATCCAGCTTACTTATTTGAGATTCGGCATTTTCTTTTTTAAAAGAATACCCTACTCAAACAAGTATTGTATTATAAATCGAGTATATAGAAAGGGGGTAGCTTTTTGGGCGGATCAAAAACTTGAAAGTTGCATGAAAAAGCTAAAAAATATGACGTATGAGGTATGATTCTCCGTTTCTCCAAATTATACTCGACATTTTCAATGCGAAAAAAAGTTTGATTTTCATTAGAATTGTTGAAAGTAATTTTTTCAAAAACTGTGAAAAAATCTCTTTTTTTTTGTGTCTTGCCTCCCAAAACGTGATTTTACAGAGCAAACTAAGAGTCTACTACAAAAATGATCGCTGTCTGGTGGACGTGGTTTTTTGGGAGGTATACTTTTCCAAGTTGGTTTGAACATCGGTGGAAGAAATTGAGAGAAGAAAACGAAAATTTCTTCTCTTTTTCTTGATTAGGTACCTCCTAGGGTGACAATGAAAAGCATGGGTAAAATTTTTTTTCCGATTTTGAAATCGCTCACCCCCTAAAAGTGTTCATTGGTATAAACAAAAATTATTCCCAAAATTTCACTCCTCTGAGTTGAGGTTAACACGTGCCGCCGAGCACTCAAAGTTGAGGAAGCGATGTCCGAGCGCGTTCGATGTTACTCCGCCACGATACGCGGTGGTAAAGTTTTCAGCGTACGGGCTGCGTTGCAAAGACGTTCTTACGCCCTTATGTGGGACAGGGGAGGGAAAGGTGTTCAAATTACTCGATAAAGAATCGTTTAAGATCATCTAGAATATACCCAGTCTGTTTTGAATTTTTTTTTTATTGATTTTATGGCTGTTGGAAAAAAATATTTAAGAATTGATTTTTTCCCATTATTTTCAGTGTTTTTAACACGAAAATCGGTACTCAATGATGAATTTCATGTCTTTCTCATTCGAGTATTGTAAATCAAGGGTAATGCTGCTGAAATATTTCAAAAATTTGGGGGTTTCAATTTTTGAGGGCTGATTGATATGAAAAATCGTCGAAAATGATGTGAAGAAATCGATATTTTTACAAGTTTTTTCAACACTCATAAAATCAGTAAAAAGAATTTTGAAACTGACTGAGTATATTCTAGATGATCTAAAACGATTCTTTATCGAGTAATTTGAACACCTTTCCCTCCCCTGTCCCACATAAGGGCTTAAGAACGTCTTTGCAACGCAGCCCGTACGCTGAAAACTTCACCACCGCGTATCGTGGCGGAGTAACATCGAACGCGCTCGGACATCGCTTCCTCAACTTTGAGTGGTCGGCGGCACGTGTTAACCTCAACTCAGAGGAGTGAAATTTTGGGAATAATTTTTGTTTATACCAATGAACACTTTTAGGGGGTGAGCGATTTCAAAATTGAAAAAAAAAATTTCATTGTCACCCTAACCTCCACAAATGTTCAACTTCACTCAAAAATATTTTGAAAACTATTCCTTCTAGAAAAATTTGATCACTTTCAATCAGATGAGAAATTTCAGTCTGTATCATATTTTTGTCGTGGTCATTTTCGTTGTAGACGCTTAGTTTGCTCTGAAATATCATTTTTTGGTGGGCAAGACACAAAAAAGTGAGATTTTTTTTACAGAATATAGGAAAGTTTAAGCTGTAACTTTTTTGAAAGTCTACGGTTTGTTCCTTTCGATCCGCCGTAAAATTTTTCGTAAGATTAGGCCAAAAACACGTTAAATTTTTTTTTTCTCAAGCCTTTGTTTGTATAACTATTATTTTTGAAAAACTCTTACTTTTTTACTCCCTCCACCCCCCTTCAAAAGTAAATTTTGGTCAAATAATTATTTTTCACTTCATTAGTCACTTAAACGAAACTAAAATTTGACATCGAAACCCATATGTGACCTTGCCGGAAAGAAGGGACCTTATGTAAAAAAAATGATGTCTCATTTTTTTTCCACACAAGGTCCCTTCTTTCCGGCAGGGTCACATACACAAAAAATCGTGTTGATTGGTGTTATTATATTCTGACGTGCAAAAAAAGCAGAAAAGAGCAGAAATTCTCATTTTTCGCTCAGTTCAACCCCCATTGGGCGTTGAACGTAACTTTTTTGACACTGTTTTCTGGGAGTTTCGGCAGAAAAAAACAGAATTCAGCGAAAAACACTGCTAAAAAGTGCAGAAGTTATCAGCGGAAACGAGCAGGAAAAAACAGAATAATTTTGCTTTACTTGCAAGCCGGGATTGCAATTATTGGACGAGGCCAAATTGTATTACAATGTTAAGGATTGATAAATTTTGTGTTTATCCAAAACGTTTCCAAATTAAAAATATTTTCAGGTGATGAAATACTATTACTGTTTTTTGTGATCTTACAAACGCTTCAACTGTGACTCGAACCAATGAGGACCGTTTTTCCAAACTGAGCTAACTTGCAAAAAGTGATTTTTCAGGAAACACAAAAAACTGTCCATAGAAAAGAGTAATAATTTTTTGAAGCTGGTAAAAAGACTAATGTAAGGAGGCTACCTTTCGACATCATGTGGCTTAGGTAGAATTTCAAAATTTTCGAGTGTGGCGCCATGAGAATCGGAAGAAAATGAAAAATAACGAAGTTAGCTCAGTTTGGAAAAACGAAAAAGCATATTTTGTCTCTGAGCGCCACACAACTCGCACAAGTATCGGATTTTTTTTAAGTCGCTCATGTATGGATGGAGGAGAACACTTTCCAGCAAAAAAAAAAAAAAAAACTTCAATTCCCTGCACTGAAATTATAACGATTTTCGATGATTTTCGCATTTCAGAACGGTTTTGGTCACAGAACAACACAAGTAACACAGGTAGCGAAATTTTGTTAATGCCATCTGGTGGCAGTGTATTTCAACTACCCGAATCCGTCAAAAGGTCAAAAACGTCAAAAAAAAAGTTAGCTCAGTTTGGAAAAACGGTCCTCATAATTATTTTTTCTTCAGACTTTTAGAATTTTATTTAGCTGTACCCAAGCAGTAAATTCATTCAAAACATCATAGTCGTAAGAAATTAATTAATAAAGATCGAAATGAGAAACGGAGAGTAAATAATATTTTTGGTAGGGAACTATAAAAAAATGAAAAATTGAAGAATAACAATGATTTTAAGCCACAAAAATGATGAATTACAGCTGTGTTTTGAACATTTGACCACTTTCCACCACCTAAAAAAATCTTTAAAAATTCTCAGGAATGTAAAATACATCGATAAATTTAAATTGAAAAAATATTTTTAGATAGCCCCAAACTGTACCCTCAGAATGATTTGAAATTTTCAAAGTTAAATTCAAGGTCATTAAAGTGGTCGAAAAAATCTGAAAAAATTTCAGGGAACCTTCGTGCCAAGTTTGAAAACAATCGGTTGAATAAAACTCGGGAAGATAGAATTTTTAAGAGTTTTTGGCTTGAAAATCGCATATTTTGTCCTCCCAGCTCCCCAGGAATGAGATAAAAATTCGCTCATGCGATCTAAAATATTATCTTCTACTATGGCGAATCGAATGGCCGTAAGAATTTTTCCAAAGTTTGACCAAAGGCCAAATGATCCTCTTACCACACCAGAGCCTTTCTGCAAAATTCGTTTGAAAAATCCTGCGCTGCAACTTTGCCTGTTGATTTCAAAAATTTATTCAACTTTTTGAATGTTTTTATTTTGTTCGTCAATTTTTATTATTTTTCACCTAGTAAATAACATCTTGTCAGAATAAAACTGCCAGAAAAGTGCTCGAAATGAAATTTCTTTTATTATACTGCAAAAGCAAGAATTTTTCAACATTTTCCTCTACTTATAAATTTTCTTCAGAGGGGAAAAATTTGAAGCCAAAAAATTATACAAAAATGGCAAGTAAAACATCACGAATTTTTATTCTCCAGATCCTACTACTTCCTTGATTTTTATTTTCAGCAAAAAATAATTTCATTTACATTACGTTCAACCCTATTCCTACTCCACAGCAAGATATGTACCTACTTCAATACACCACCAAACTACACCTCAAAATAGGTAGAAAAAAAGAGCATATGAAAATAAAAATCGCTTCGTAAGCGAACAAGTTGCGGCAGTCAGTGGAAAAAACAGAATACTGTCGAAATATTACGTCAAATAAATAAAAACGAGATACCTTTGTTGATTTTGGTTAAAAAACTAGACGGTTCGTTTGTGTTTTGGTAATTTTACTGCGGTGTTTTCATAAATGATACGAGACGAGGTAATACACCATTCGCCATACGTACCATACTATGCATTTACTGTATCTCTACACCCAGCCAGCATCGTATATTTGTAGTATACGAACCGAAGAGATACACGGATATAGCTCGGTACTTCTACCTAGCTCCTCAGTACTTTATGGAAATCGAATTGCAAAAATATCATTTTACGAGGCGACCATCTCGTAAACTTGTAAAAACAAACTCGCTCTCGTCTACTTTTAGTGTTCGTTTTCGCGAATCGCGATGTTGTTCTAGTTGTTAATTTTTAAGACAACCATACTCCTAGCAAAGGCATAGCCTTAGAGCGAGGATATGTCATGAGTTGGCAATTTTCGCCACCGAGTAATTCTGCGATCTTACGTTTATAGCTGGAACTATTTAATACGTACAACTTTGCCAAAGTGTAGTGATGCATAAACCGCTCGCGTTATTCATTAAAAAAAATTCAACAGAAGCCAAGGGGAGATGAGAAAAAGACAGCTACACGGTATAGAAAAGGACGAATAATGGAAACGGATTCGGAGAAAAAAAATAATACGACCGAGAAAGAAGGGAGAATAAGTAATCTTATTGAAGACGTCGCCGCGTCAGGAGCATCGCGAGTAATTTCCCTGAATTATTTATTTTACGCGACTGTTAATCGCTAAGGAATTTCGAAATCATTTGTAAAAAAATTTCCGGCGTTCTGGGAACAGTTCATCATTCAGTTTTGTAAATTTCTCGCCAACATTTCCGCCACGTTAAAGTTCAGTTTCCGGTTTTTCCTTTTGCATTTCTTTAGCTCGGGATACCGTTTTGTGTAATAGGGTTGCAAAATTTCTGCTCGTTAAACCAATTTCTTACCAGTATTATGTTTCTTCGTATAATACGGTACCTAGGTGAGAATTTTTCTTCTCGTACCTTTTTTTTCGTGTTTTTTTCCTTCGTCTTCTTCTATTTTGGTAATATTGAAATCGATGTGTTTGATTGTTACGAGAGAATTTTTATTTTATATCGTTTTATTTTCTCTTAATCTATTTCGTTGCATTGCTTTGCTGAAAGAATTCGTCTACATCTTGGGAAAATTTTCCAACCCCGAGATGAGTTTTAATTGAAATTTTGCTCGAGTAAATCGATTACTATACTTACAGCGATGTCTCATTGTTATGTTCTAGTATGTTGAAATGTTTTCAAAGTAGAAAAAAAACACCAGTGCCGTATGTTTGGCATACTCTGCTATATAGTAACTTTACGTATATACGTTGAACGGTGCTACGTTCGCTGTGAAATTTCTATAAAAGAGAATATAATTACTTTTCTAATGCTTATTCTTTACGTGGTGTGTATTGCGCGCCAGAGAACTGATGGAAGTTTTTCTGCGTTTTTACCCTAGCCCGTGCCCCCATATATTGAGTATACGCGCTGGGGAAAAAAAAGAAGTACAATTTCGCTTATTAAAAATTAATACCATCGGAAGCGGGCTCGGGGCTTGGGCGTTTTTTTCCACGAGCCCGGGTGTGCGGAGCGATGTACCTTCGTGTGTTTTTAAATGAGGTTTCAATTTCGCGCGGATTTTTTTTCAGGTGTATGATGAGAGCTGGTGTGGTGTTTTTTTGTTTTTTTATTTCATGTGGGTTGTTGTTTTATGTGAAGGATGAAGCTTTTGTATAGATTTATACCGGTTGATGAGTTGCTTGAGGCGATCTCTTAATTTAAATAAGAGAAATTTGGATTAGGTTGGGTTAAATTTTGGAAAACCTGGTGAAGTAGAAGAATTTTGAGTCTGGAAAAGTCCGGAAGGTATTACGGAATATTGGATTATTTTGCGGATTCATCTGGAAAATCCAAAAGAAGAATAAATCATGTAAAAAAGTGGTAATATGTTCGGGGTGAATTCGGCATTTGGTGTTTTTGGGCTCATTAACACCTCAACAGGTGTACATATATTGACTTGGAAAGAAATTTTCGCCAAATTTTGGACCCCACCCTCGGGGGTCAATTTTGCGAACAAATTTTTTCAATTTTGTGATTGAAAATATTCAAAATTTTATAACTGGGATTTGAAACAGTTTTTTTATTTGAATTTATTTTTAAATAATCCAACTTCTCAACTTTTTATTGAGAGGGAGAGGGGTGTGGCCGGCAGCGGTGGATTTCAAAATTTTGAACCTTTGGTTCAATATTTTGAGCCCTTCTGATCTATAGTTTCTCTCTTCTTCCCCTTTTCTTTCTTTTGTCCTACCACCCTCTTAATTTTCTTTATTTTTCAGAACCTAAAATTTCAAATTTTTTCAAGGATATTTACTGATTTAATTTTGATTCATCAAATTGACAATTGTACCAAAAACTTTCACTTTTAAAGATACTTAAATTTTTCAAATTCCAGAATTTTGAAAAATTTTTCTTAAATTTGTCGAATTTCTGGAATGGGAGCGAGGGTACTTTCTCGTCTGCTTCGTTCGCGACAATTTCAATATTCATTCAAAAAAGTGTTGAAATAATTAAAGCTCTAAAAAGAGGTTAAAGTTAGATGGGTAGGTGATTTTTTTGACAAATTTTGCGTTCTTTTTCCCTGCGCCTTGCGAGAAATCCGCCGCCAAGTATTGAATTATTGAGTCGTTTTTATGGTCGGAAAAAGAACATCTGAATTTCGTATGTAAAGAGGATTGTAATTTTTGAAGAAAAATTGTCACATCGTGCGAAAAACCTTTTTTCCATGCTTTGTAAATATCACTGTAAAAATTCCTGGAAAACTTTGAAAAATTGGTTTGGAAAACTTGGAATAATCAGGAAAAATCATTTCTTGAATTTATTAGGTACGTAGATAACTACTCTGAATTAGCGATATCAATTGGCTTATGGAAAAGGAGACGATATTTTGACTGAATGTTAATTTATTGAAGTATTTTATTGTTTTAATCAGTGAAAATTGTCTTAGAAAAATTCACTGAAAACAAACAGCCAAAAAAATGTCTAAAAAATCATTGACATTTTTTTTGAAAAATCAGCAAAAATCCGATAAAAATCGAAGAATTTTGTTGATTTTCCTGTACTGCAATTCTGACTTTTTTCATTGACTTTTCACTGATTTGGAATGGGAGAGAATGTATCAATATCATGACTTCTCATTGAAAACAGAAATTGTGTATTATGCAATGAGGGAGGTAAAGTGATTTTCGACGAATTTTGAGGTTTATTCCCGAGCGAAGTGAGAAAATCATTTATCTCCCGATTTGCATACGATTATTTTTGTTGTAGTGTGAGTAAAAGGTGAGTTTGAGCACTCGAGCGATTCGCGAGTCACTACAATGAAAAATTATGTATTATTCCGTTTTTTTTTTTTATTCTGGGACTAATCGAATAGAGAAGGACAAAAAAATACGTATTAAATTTTTTAAAACAGACCTCAGCTCGTAATTATTGAATTTTCTTGTCAAATTTCAATGATGCTGCGCGTGTTACTTTATTTAGTTCGATGAATTGGAAATTGCTATGAGTAGGTAGTTAATCGATGACTTATTTTCTCTTTCTTTAAGAAATTTCTAAACGCCCCCTCAATTTATAAACATGCAACATCTTCCAATTTTAAATAACTTTTTTTCATGTAGTTTGAGTCTTCTGCGATACCACTGGTCAAATTTTACTTCTACTTTAGTAAATATAACGGGATAACTTTGATTACACAGGGGAAAAAAATACATAGCATCCCAACTCGCAATTTAATTTTCGAGATTGAAAAAATCACCATTAAACGGTAGATAGGTTACTTTTTTCTTTGAAGTTGGAATTTCTCAGATTAATTTTTTCCACCAGTTTTATTGTCTCGTTCAATCTATTTTAAATTAAAATTTCAGTCTGGTAGTGCTCCCTCCCTTCAAACCATTTCAATAGTTGTAGGTTTTTTCCCCCTTCCAAACTAAAAGTATAGTATAGGTACCTATTTTGATTTTAACAATCTCCGATGCTACCGATATTTGGATTTTATTTCTGTTGATTCGAGAATTTCCCTTATTCAGGGTATTTTTACCATTGACCGTATGCGATGCACGAATGAAAGATTGTTTGCCGATGTAAAGTTTAGCAGGCGTAAATGTCGCAGTATCGACTTTATACGCATACCGATGATTGTTGTTACATTGCCCCGAATTATCTTGTGAAATTGGCTCTCGATTTATCTCGTAGGTACGTCTATGTACGTAGCTGCGAGGAAAAAAAATATTATAAAAATTCCCCATCTTAGATAATATTTCAATAAGGGATTATTTTTCAAGAAAAAAATTCTTTAAACGTATCGAAAAAATTTAGTACAAATTTTGATCGTCGAAAAAAATTATTCCGAAATTTCGTTCCAACTTTACGAAAAAAAATCTCAAGTATGTAAATTTTTTGCCAGTCAGAATTTTTTATTATTAAATAGGAAAGAAAAAATCTTCCTCTACGTACGTTCGGAATACGAAACATTTCAATTTATTTATAATCCTGAAGAATGTCTGTTACGAGAAAGCAGAAAGACAAAGATAGAGAAAGAGAGACAGAAAAAAAATTATTATTAGCGGAGAGGCAACCAAGTCGATTCTTTTTAATTTCCGAGCAACTAAAAACACGAATGGGAAATATTGCGTATTTAAGCCTTTTTCGGATAGAATTTAATTTTTGTACGAAAACGTCGAAGTCGAAGAGAAGCGTGGTTAAAAATAAAATGCAATTTTAATTATTTCGGAGGTCGAATCGGCGGCAGAGGAGCCGATCTCATGGTTCTGCGTGCTCGCTAGCAATTTCCGCAAGCGTCGGGGCAGTCGAAGATTTTAAATGCCGAAGTTGATTTTCTTTCGCTTGGGAAATACGCGGATTTCTTCGCGTTTAGTTGGTGTTTCGTTTCGACGCAGAGTGCGCTCGCCTGTTACGACCGTGGTTGAAATTTACGCGCCAAAATCTCGTAATTTTTCACGAATTTCGGGGTGATTTTTTTTTGGAGAAATTTTTCGTTTGCAGTTAGGGTTTGGAATCGGTTTTTTTTGGACGGCAGTTTGTGTATGAAATTTTTTTCATTTTTGCATTCGCTTGTAGATAGATTTTTTTACGACTGGAATAAATTTGAGCAATTTACCGATGTTTTTGAAAATTTATATTTTTTTTGTTTTTTTCTGTTTTTCTGATTTTTTTTAGTGATTGTAGATTTGTCTTGTTTGAGTTCTTTTAATTTTTTTCAGAAGTGATCTTGTAATAGAATTTGAAGTTTTTTTTTAATTATTTTTTATTTTTTTAAAATATAATTTATTGTGTTGTAGTTTGAAATTTTTATTGAAATTATTCGTTTTGATTTAATTCTCAGGTTAGTTTTCTGGCCCAAAACTGAGAACTTTTTTCATAATTCAAAGTATCATTTTTTTCGTTGGAGAAATCTTCCGGTTTAATTTTTTTGTTTCTTATCATTGCCTTGATCTACTTTCCCCCTAGATTCCTACTTTTCCATATTTTTTTCATCGTAAAATTATACAATAAATCTGGGAAAAAAATCTGTTGCTTTATTATACACGATGGTAATCAAATCATCGCACGAAACTGTATATATTTCTCGACTGGTTGAATTTTTTGCCTGGAAATGAATTTTTTTTGCGAGTACGCCGAAAAAGGTAAAATGAAAAGTGACATTCGACGACAATTCCGGATACGATTTAAAACTGATAAAATACTCGCCTGTATTGGTGGTTGTTTTGAGCACAGATAGGGGAAAATATGAGTCGACGTATCTTTCCGTACAACCAAGATAAACCTGTTAAAAATATAAGAATCCGGTAATGTCACAAAAATTCATTCCCGCGGGTCTTTTTTGCTTTATTTTTCAGTTCAAGTTGAACGATATTGCGTATTCATTGTGACATAACTGTGTCATCGGCATTCCAATGTACCCTTCGATATTTTCGGGGCTGGTTTTTATTTTGGCGAATGTCTTTTCCATCGCTTACAGGTTGATGTGTTGCGTGCTCCAACTTCTTTATGGAAGGTTCGTTGGTCTTCAATGTGATTTTAGACGAGATGGGGAGGAAGGAAAGATGCGTTTTCATGCGTCGTTTGAAAGTTATTATATTTCACACTTTTAGTATATTATATACTGTGTGTGCTGTGCTTGGATTCTATATAAGCTTCAAGTTATTTACTTTTTGCCACGGGGTTGCGGTTTTGCGAAAATTAAATCGTACCGCCGAGAATTGTAAATGTTGTAGCTGGGGTAATGAACGATTTTACGCGTTATTTTCTCGACGAAAATAGCTTTTTTTTGGGGTGGAAAAAATACTAAAGGGTTAACGAAACCTAGTTGTGTATGACTAGAATCTCTGGTGTGCTGCGGGATGAAAAAAAAAAACAATATACAATTGGAATGGTCGGCAAGAAGGAGGATCCGAATGGCAATTTAACCAGATGATAATACGGTCGTGTTGTGAAATAGGCCAATTGAACTTTGACTGTTTTTCAAGCGCAGCTATGGATTTGGTGAAGGATTTTTCAAGTGGTGCGAATTTATCGGATATGGAGGTAATTTGAAGGCTGTGCGGAGAAGGGAAGGATGAAGTTGAAAAAAGTGTCATTGGTAATCGAAAAGTTTTTGATTTAATTTTTTTTATATATTTTTTAAATTTAAGTTTTCCATGGTGGTTGATATTTTAATTATGAAAAATTTTGAAAAAATGATAATGTTGGAAGAGAAATACTGACAAATATTTATGAATATGTATGATTTGATTAGTGAAAATTGTGTCGAGTTATATATTTTGCTTCCTATTGAATTTCATTTCTTTAAAATCTTTTCATCTCCTTTTTCTGTTCACTAGATTTAGTTGAATTTTGAGTTTCAGGATTGGCCTGATTGAAAATCGATAAGACATTCAAATAAACTTCGAGATTTTCTTAAAATGGCTGGTAAAAATGAATTTTCCAAAAGTAAAATTCAAAAATTGAAAATGCTACAATTTTTGTAAAAAAAAAAAATGGGAGAAGAAATGGTGAGATAGGAAAGTGAGAAAATAGATAGGTAATTGTAAATTTCATAAAAATTGAGAATAGTTCTTGTCATACGATGTAAAATTTCATTATTTCCCCTTCCCCTATCATCATCAAATTCATCATCATTAGCTCAGTACCTTCACTGATTTTCGAGACTGACTTCATCTGAAATAAGAATGGGATTCATGAAAATAGAACATGTTTCAAAAACCTCCACAATCAAAATTCAATTGTTACTAAGGCAGAGACAAAATGGGGGAAATGTTCATTTCAATGATCATTCGTAGTTGGATCTGGATATTTTTACAAGGGCACAAAGGCCAAACTGGAGCCAGGTTGGTAAAAGATTTTTTTTTTTTGGGGGGGGGGGAGGGAAGGTGAAGTGAAATGTGAGAGGGTAAGGACTTTTACATTGAAAATTTCAAGTACAATTAATTAAATAAAAATTGACCTACTTAAATAATGGGTTCTTTTGGTCGATTAGAATTTGAACGTTCGATAGCTGTAACATTCAAAATTTTTATTCAATTTTAGTTTTTTTATTATAAAAAAGTTTTGGCGTTAGGCTCGTCGTACCTTGCTGAAACTGAAACGAAACAATTGAAATGAAAAAAAATATTTTTCCAATGGCGAATATTCGATATTCGTACCACACTTAAATAACCAAATCCTTTTTTTGTCTGGAATCTGGAATTTCTAAAAAAAATTCCAAATTGGACGGAAAAAATTGGTCGGGCCAAAGGAAATTTTAACTAGACCTGCCCCCCGGGGTTCCAGGCCCACTCATAGGTCCGTCTATGTGATAATCTCACGTTTTTTTTTTAGCTTTCGAGGCTGATGATTTTTTGGAAGAATTATCATCCTAAAAAATCATCACATGTTGCTTTGGAGCTTTTGGAACTGAGATGATTTTTGGAATGTATTCTCATCTCAATAAACAATTAATCATTCTACAATTTTTTCGAATTTTTGAAGCTGGAATGAATTTTTGGGTGAATTATCATCCCAAAAATAATCCCAAGTTTTTTTTGGAGGTTTTGGGATTGAGAAGTATTTCTAGAATGAATTTCCATCCTAATTATCGTCCTACAATTTTTTCAAATTTTTGAAATTTGGATGAATTTTGAAGTGAATTTTCATCTCAATCATCCCACGTTTTTTCAAGCATTTGAGGTTGGAATGAAGTTTTGAAGTTTGGGATGATTTTTTTTCATCTCATCAATCATCCTACGCTTTTTTTGAGCACGTGGAGCTCGGATGAACTTTTATCCCAATAATCATCTTACGTGTTTTTCAAGTTTTTGAAGCTGGGATGAATTTCATCCCAATAATGATGTAATGTATTTTTCGATTTTCCCAAAATATAGATGAATTTGGGATGAATTTTCATTTCAATATTCATCCCACATTTCATTTCAATTTTTGAGGCTGAGATAAATTTTCCACGTTTTTTTCAAACTTTTGAGTTGGGGTTGAAGTTCAGGATGATTTAATATCCCAAAAGTCGTATTATGATTTTTTGTGATTTCAAAGCTGGAATAAATTTTAAAATAAAATTCAAAATTAATTTTAATCTCAATAAACATCCCATGATTTTTTTGAGTATTTGGAACCGAGAGATGAATTTTCATCTCAAAATTCATTAATTTTTTCTTGAGTTTTTGAGGCAAGATTCATCCTACACATTTTTCAGTTCTCTAAAACTGACGAGAAGAATTTGGTATAAATTTCCATTCGAAATACTCAATACCCAATACTCATTCCACATTTTATTTGAGTTTTTGTATGTGGCTGGGATGAAATTTGAGATGAATTTTCCCCAATAATCATTCCTTGTTTTTTTTTTTTTACTTCTTTGAGGCTAAGATGACTTTTACGATTATTTAACATCCCAAAAATCATACCACGCATTTTTTGAGAATTTAGGGGTCAAGATGAATTTTGGAATACATTTTCATCCCAATAATCCAATATTATTTCGAAATTTTGGAATTGAAATTTAGGATGAATTTTCATTCCAATAATCATCTCACGATTTTTTTGAGTAAGTTTTTGCTGCTGGGATGAATTTTCATCTCAACACTCATCTCATTCTTTTTGAGTTTTTGAGACAGGGATCATTTTTTTAGATTTTCTTAGACTGAGATGAATTTGGGATGAATTTTTATCTCAATGGTAATCATCCTACGTTTCATTTGAGTTTTTATAGCTGGTATGAAATTTTGGTTAAATTTTCATCCCAATGATTATTCTACTTTTCTTTCGAGTTTTCGAGACTGGGATGAATTTTAGGAAGAATTCCGAATCCAATAATTATCCTTTTTTTCGTGCTTTTGATTCTGTGATTAGTTTTAAGATGAATTATCATCCCATCAATCACCCTACGCCTTTCCCGAATTTTAGAATTTGACGAAGAATTGAGCTGTTTTTTTTTTACCTCTTTTCCTCTTGATACTGACTCATCGTGATTGAAATTTCAAAATTTCAAAATTGAGGCTCTCATAAGAATTATTTACTTTTTTTTTGCATATTTTGTCGAATGAAGGACTCAAAGAAGGTCGAAATTAAAAAAGCAAATAAATACTTTCAAAATTTCCATTTTCGTACCACCATTTTAATGGACCACACAAGAATGCTATTTTGTCTAGGTGGTGGTTTCGTTGTGTCACTGCTTCTGGTAGATTACTGCATCTTCATTTCCCCCTCCCCCTCCCTCTTTCAATGATAAAATAGCATATTATATAAGTAATTAAACCGCGAATCCGTTAGACCGCGACAGACACCACTGTTGAAGTTGGCTGTATGCAAGTGGTTTTCTGGCGATGGTACCATTCGAGCGTCATTTTTGCGCGGGGATTAAATTGATGAAAAGTTCTCCGACGCTGGTGTATGCGACTGCTACTGGAAGAACAATTAGGTTATATATTTTCGAGTAGATTTATTATATGAAATCGTATTTGCAGAGTACTCAGAGTTTCTGTGCGTTATTCGAGACTGGCAGCTGAAAACAATTGGGATACTGGCACTTTCATTTAATTAAGTCGAATACGTTGTTTAATTTGAATTACCGACTTCTCTCGTTTTAGATACGCTCGGTGACTTTGACGCGGAGTTGCTTGTATAAACTTGGCTAGGCAATTTAATCACCCCCGAGCCTTTAGATAGTACGCCTAATGTACGACGGAATAGAAATTTTTTCCCGCCGAAGACTTATACCATCTCGATTTCGGGCTTTTAATTGTCCGCACCGATCCCTCCACCTTTTCGCGTGTACTTTGGACTTTGACCACGCGCGGTCAAAAATCTCTCCAGGAAGGTTGATTTAATTAGGTTTTACGAGTACCGCGATTTAATGCAAACAGTCCGCCGAGACGAACTCCTCTCGCGGGATAAATCTTATAAACTATTGATCTCTTTGTGCGGTTTATGCAGCAAGTTTCGCCAGCTCGCAGTGTAATAAGGTAAAAATCTTTCGGCGAAATTTTCACGTATACCCGCGCACCGCACGCGTATTGTTAACGCAGAGACGAGATAATCTTAGGTAGGTATTTCGGATTTATACAAAACCCGCATTAGCCTGTTGCAATCCCTTCGGAATTGGTTTAACTGTGATGATGGAACCGTCATCATTTGTTAGTTTCAAATTAGCCAGCTTCGTCTAGCGTGAATATTTAAACGAGAAAGCCACCGTCGTTCGGTGCTGCGTGGTTTTTTTTCTTTTAACCAACTTCGCCGCGTTATTAGTAAGAAACTTTTGCTCGGGGGGTGGGAAGCCTTCGTGTCCAATTTTTTCGCACCGTTTGAAGCGTGTGCATCGGGTCTTTTTTTATTACCGAGTGCGATTCGACTGGGGAAATTTTTTCTAATTACCGGAATTTTAGTTGAGCTTGGCGAAGAGGCAGAGAACTGCAGACTGGAGTTGAATTATTATTATGCTCGCTGGTTGTCACCTTTGATGAAAGAAGAGTGAAAAAAGAGAGGTGGAGGGTGAATTTGTGTTTTATGGAATCATTGCTAGAGTTTTTGCAATGAAAAAGTTTCTGGAAGTTGCAGCAGGTGGTTTTATTCAGAGTTTGATATTGTGACTCATGAGACACCTTTGGGGAATTTTTGAGGTCATCTGACAGCCTCCAAACATTCTCATCCTTATGCCGAAAAATTCTCTGTAATATTTCGTGTACATTATCGCAGATTTCAGATGTATCTAATCAATTTTCCAAATGAATCGAAAGATTAAGAATAGTTTTCAAATGTCTAAAATTGTATTTAGAAGGGAGGTATCCTAAGTTTGAAACAAAATTTCAGGGGCTCAAATTCATTTCTCTGATTTTGACGAATTTTTGAAATTTCAAGTTGTTCCATGGCTCGGCAAAATATGAAAATTTGATCTGATCAATGGAAAAAAAAGTTTGTTATTTATAATTAGGGTGCAGTGAAAAAAAAATCTTGGATTTTGACCAAATTTGTTAGGGTGGTTTACTGTGAGTGGGAGACCTCCCAAAAAAATTTGAGCCCTTCAACCCCCTGATAGCAGTCTGAGTTTTGGTCGGAGAAGCATGGCGATGGTTTAAGGAGATGTAGAAACTCGAATCGCGTCTTTTTAGTGCTGTGTGGCTTCTCACACAATTTTGATTGAATAAAAAACACAAAAAACAGCGTTTTTCAAAGAATGTGTACTTAGAGCACCGCTGCTCCTCTCCCCTTATTACTAAGGGCTCAACATTTTTTTGGGAGGTCTCCCACTGAAAGTAAACCACCTCACCAAATTTGGTCAGAATCCCAAAATCCAAATTATGTGTTTTTTCCACTCCACCTTAATATCCCAGTTTTCACCCCTCCTTTCCATAAAAAATCGATTGGAAGTGGTTTCAAGACGTTTCAAAGCTTCAAGAAAATTTTGGAGCATTCCAGATCGAGAACAGAGTGCTCATTTTTTGGAAAATCTGAAAAAATCAGGGAATTCTGACTGATTGAAAAAGTCGAAAAATTTTGAAATTTACGCTGGAATTTTGTAAAAATTCAAAATAAATCGTCTAGAAAAGTGTTTTTTTGCTTATTTTATAAGAAATCTTTCAAAAAATTTTGCGTTCCTATCATTTTTTGTTGATTGCGAGGTATAAAAAATTGATCAAATTATAAATTTTGAATAAAATTTCCTTCGATACGTTTGGAGATAATTATTGATCACATCAAAACGATTAATATTTCATCCATCGTCGATTTTTTACTCACCTACTGGGGTAAACTGTAAAGATATCTGAAAAGATACCCAGTTGAAGTTTTCGAAAAAATATGTTTGAAAAATCAAAAATTTTAGTCAAATTTTGGTGGAGACGTCTTTTCATAATCTGTTCAATTTTTCAAAATTTTGAAATAATGTGACTTTGAAATGAAATTCTTCATTTTTTTTCAAATTGGAAATGTTTTCTGTTGGAAATCAAAGAACTCCAGTTTTGTTGCCCGGGGGGGAGGGGGGTTGAAAAAGAGGAGAGTAAATGGAAGTGAATACGAAATCATTTGTCACATTTTGGAAAACTTCACTGAGGTAATGAGATGATTTTACGTACAAGTTTTGAATGCCAAGTCTTTTTTTTGCCGAGATTTTCGTCCTATATGTTAAAATTTTAGACTTATACGTAATTTAGTAGACTAGACGATTAGACACGTTATAATCTTGTTTAATTTTTCAAAACTCTTGAATAAAAATTTTATTTTTTGTTACAAATTAAGGTTCTCAAGTTTTTGCGCCAAGGGTGAGGGAAGGAGTCAAAAATTTTCTTAATTGAATTAAAAATTTTAAATCGTTTTGTGACCGAAACAATGAGCACCTAAGTAGTTTTTTTGAAAAATTTTCTGTTAAAAAATGCGGATTTCAACAACTTAAAGTTACGAATTTCGGAAAATTTCGCTTTAATCGATTAATTAAGTCACCAATATTGATTGGCTATAATTTTAGGGGCTGTAGTTCATACGTACTATTTTTGGAATTTTCTCCCAGGCTGAAAAATTTCAAAATTTTCTGAAAGCTCTAAACCGTATTGAAACTAATTTCAATCGGTTGTGGGGGGGAGGGGGGGTCTAAACCAGAGTGCATACCAAATTTCAGTTTTTTTTCGTTGATTACCTAAATCAAATTATTTTCAAATTCTGCAACACGATAAGGTAATTTCAAAATTTCAAAAATTCGCTAAAATTTGAGAAATGAACTTGAAACGCTTGACTTTTTGGATACATGTGGGCTTTCGATTATTTCTTGTTTTGGCTCAAAATTTTACTTCGAGTTAAAATACGTTACCCCTTTCATTCGAAATTTTGAAATTTGCAAAATGTAACGTAATGACTTTCAAAAAGCCAAGTTTCTTTGATAGTCCATTATAAAGAACGTAAAGGATACAACATCTTGGGAATTGCATTTTGAATAGAAAATCGAGGTACGAGTCGGCATGTAAAACTCCACGTGTGGTTTCACCTCAATTCACACGATATTTCAACCGAATTTTAATCAATTGAAAAAAATGTACATAATAAATACTCATAATTTCGTCCGTACGTATATGTAAGTAGCTAAGTAGTAAGTACATACCTACATCCAAAGCAAAAATGAACGATATCATTCAAATAATTTTACCCAATAATTTTCATTCATTTATTCGGCATACAGAAGAAGCAAAAAATACACATTCTCGGCTCGAATTATTTAAACACAATTTTTCACATCAAAAAGAACCCCGAAAAAAATCTCACGCGTGCACGATACTTTTATAAACCCTATAACGCCACAACACCGAAGAAAAAAATTCAACCATATTCATCAAATATGTTCTACGTCGAAATTTCAGTTTGAAAATCTCGAACTATAATTTAACTTCGGTAAAACACAATAGTGATGTGAAAAGACTCCGTATAGTAATTTCATTTGGATGTTTTTCTCTTCTTTTTTCTCAACTCCCAGTGGAAACGAATACAGAAAGATATAAGTTCGTATTTCATCTAGTCGAAAAGTCTTATAGTTAGTAGAAAGCCTTATTTACGTAGACGCATCCATATAATAGTACTATGTTAGGGTAGGTACACATATTCTCCAAGATAAAAAATTTTCGAGATGGAAAGTTTATCCAGACAATGAAATGATGTATTTGGTACAGCCAAAGAAACGAAGGGTTGAAGAATGCATAACGATTGTTCGCGGTTTTCAACGTCGGTCGGTTCAACGTTCAGCACCTATATTTAACCCATTTACACGTATAAACTTCACCATCATCATCGATTCCTCACGAGACTCAACTTCGATCTTTATACCATGTTTTTTTCGAAAAAAATTCAGTCTGTTTTATCGGTATAGTTTTTCGGTTTCGTTCGAAGTTTTTTTTTTACGATTTGTCTTTTTTTTTTCGTTTTAGGCTAAAAGTATAGCGATGGAATTGTAAAATGTGGTTTCGACTTTGATGCTGTTGTAGGATTCTCGAGTGATATGGAAATATGTAAATTTGTCTGGAGAAAAAGGGATTTGGTGTTTTTTGGTTATTTGCTATACAAATGTTGGTGGTTTGGCAACAAGTGTGGTAAAGCAGGTTTCTGTATTTGCGACGAATATTAGCAGTTTTTAAAAGTCTGGGATGTTTAGGTTGAGAAAGATGGTTGAAAATAAATGAAGGTTATTTTTCTAGCTCACGTGCAGCGTTTGAAAAAAAAAAGGAAAGGGTATGGCTATATCAGGGATGAATTTGGCTCTTGATGCTATTGGGCTCCTTTACACCTCAAGTGATCATTGACTAGAAAATTTGTTCACAAAATTTTGGATACCCGACCCCTTTTTTTCGGAGTTATGGCCATTTCATTGCATAAATTTCAAGAATTTTTTCTTCACTTTCGTTGAAATTTAAAATCTTTGAAAATACTGCAATGAAATGGTCATAACTGCGTGAAGGGGATTAGCGGTCCAAAATTTTGTAAATAATTTTTCTGGTCAATATACATCACTTGAGGTGTAACATAGGAGCCTAAAAGCGCCAAGGACTCCTAATCTAGCCATACCCTTTTAAATTTTTAAATTTTTTCCTCATTTTAAAAAGATCAAAAAGACGATACTATCGAATAGTTTGATAAAAAGGTGTAATTTATTTTCGACTTCGGAGGAAAAATATTATAAACGATGGACTTATCATCGATTTCACGGGTTCTCTGCCATTTTCGCTCAAATTAGTTACGTTAAATGGATACGAGAAGGTGTAGAATCGGTTGGTATATTTTAGATAGTTATGCGACGCTAGTTTTGCGAAAACGATATCGATAACGTATACAAATTTGCTTTCAAAGGGAAAAATTATCACGTGTTATCGAAATCGGACGTGTCTAGCGATGCGAGTATTTGCTCGTCGATGTTTTCCTCTTCGTTGATCTCGTCGTATTGATCGAAAGCCTATTTTTGCTTTTTATTTACACAATACATAGTTTTAAAAAACAGGAAAAGATCTAGGTTTCTTTGATGTGACACTTTTGTTCATAAAATAAAATAAGAAAATTTTCCAAAAATACTGCGGCGTAAGGAGTATAGTCTTTTTACCGTATGTCAAAATGTCAATTTCATTTCGCACCGTAGTGATAAATAACATCCATCCTTTTTTTTTAGTTATATGTTCGAGAACGCCGAGTATCGTAAGAGAGAGAAAAAGAAAAGCGGCGACCGTATTTTACAGAAATATCGCGAGCGTTTTTGAGAGAACACGAGTAGACCTAGGGTAAGCAGCAGGGTAGGAGGGCACTCACGCAGATAGCGAATTTTCGTACATTCCTATTTTCCCTCTTCAAATATCGGTTCAATTTATCTTTTTTTTTTCACCCGAAATAATTCAATCGAGCTGACAATTTTCTCAGAAACGGCAGAATTTTCTCGCGATGGTCCTTCTTCGTATTTTTTTCCGAGAGGATTTTTTTTTTTCTGCTGCGCTGATTCCTCGCTAAGTACTTTAATAACGAGATGTGTTCGGGGTTTCCTTTATTTTTTGCGATACATCGAAAGGCTTTTCTTTTCGAGGTCCATTACTATAATATTGACACGAGTAACCGACGTGTAATTGGGTATTTTTGAATATGATATGGTATGAATTTTGATCGTATTTTTAACCCAAGGGTTTCGATTCGGGTTCCTCGTATACATATATTGTTTTAAATCTATTCCAACAATTTGGCACGTTTCGCGCTTTTTGCTCGGCCGGGTTGAGATCGAGAGGTTTAGGAATTCGTATATTTGCGAGGAAGCGATTTTAAATTAAAATTTTTTTCCACGTAGCCTCGTTTCCGAAAAACGCTGTGTCGGTGTCGTTGTGTTTTTTTTCGACTTTGTTGTTCGCGCGACGAGACTCGAAGCGAGACGCGACTTTTTTCCATTGATGTTTTATTCTATAGTTATGAATGTTTTAGAGGCGGTGAAATATTCAAACGCCGACGTTTTTCGCAGCTCTGTTCGGCGATGAGGAGTTCTTTTTCTGAAAAAGTATTTCGTTTTTGCTCTATTCTCTTGTGCGAGTTTACGCCTACTGCCAATTATTGATAAGTGATTATTTTCCAGCGAATTGTAGAGATTTGTAAATTTGTGATGAAATGTTTGCAGACGCGTGTGTGTACCTTTTTCTTTTCTTTTTCTTTTTTTTTGGGGATAAAAATCAATTGTCTGTTTTGGTGTAGGACTGGAGGACCGTTTTGTAAGTTGTGCGTGAATGAAAAAAAGAGCAATGTTTTGATTGGTGACGAGGAAATGAAAAAAATGATGAAAAATTTTCGTATCGAGTTGTTTGAAAGTTGACGAATAATGAAATGAAGGGAGGAATTAATTTTAGGAATTTGTCGATGCAAGATCAATGAGACTCAAAGATAGCATTTGCTTCTCTCTGTTATACATAGTTGCCATTTTATTTGGAAAATTTGGATTCAAGTTGAAAATTTTTTGATAGAGGTGTTTTTTAGGTGATCTTTGTTTTGGTTTTGAAAAAAAAGGAGGAAATGGTACTTTTGAGTTGAAAATAATGGAAAAAATTCCATTTTGAAAATTTCTGTACTTGAAGAAAGTGGTACTTTTGAGTTGAAAAAAAATCAGGAAAAATTCCATTTTATTTGGAAATTTATGTGTTTGGAGAGATTTGAAATTTTTTTGAAAGTAGTGTTTTTTGGGGGAGATTTTTGTTTTAATTTTGAAAAAGGAACGGAAATGGTACTTTCAAGATGGGGAAAAACAGAAGGAAATTCCATTTTTTTGGGGGGAAATTTCTGTGCTTGGAGAAAATGGTACTCCGAGTTTTTTTTTTTTTAAATAAGAAAAATTCCATTTCATTTTAAAATTTTTGTGTGATTGGGGAAAATTGTATTTTTGAGTTACAAAAATAAATAGGAAAAACACCAATTTACTTTCATTGTATTTAAATGAAATTTGCGCGAAAAAAATTTAGAATTAAATTGTTTATAAAAATATACTTAGCTAAAAACACTGCAAATGTTTTGAAATTCCAAAAAGTCGCCAAAGTGAAAAATGGCAGCTCAAAATTTGGGAAATTTTGATTAATGGATATGAAAATTTTCTGACGTTACCTAATTCAGTATTTTGTTGGATCGAAGAAATTGTTAAATTTTCGTCATTTTTTTTTATGAGTACTTTACCCACTTTTTTTGATGTGAGTAATTCAACTACTTCGATAACATTTTTTTCTGATTTTTTTACAAATTATTTCCTTAAATTTTTTAAAGCTATCTTACGATTTTTTAAAAAAGGTTTCCTTAATAACCTTGGGTAATTATTCCATCAAACTTTCTCAAATCAAAATATTTTCGACAATTTCAATGGCATTTAAAGAATTTTTGTATATTTTTATAGCAAAATAGAATGATTTTTAGGGTATTTTCATCAATTTTTCTATCAACTTTGCTAAATTTTCGTTTATTTTCATGTCGTTTTAAAAAAGAGAAATGAGAGAATGGCTGATTTTTTCAATACTTACTTATAGTTGGTTTTCAATTTTTCAACAGTTTTGTGGAATTTTTACGAATTTTCAAGATTTTTTACCAAGCGCTGAAATTATTTTATGATTTTTATGAAATTTTGAATAATTTTTGTACGTTTATTTTGTACTTACTATTTCTATCGTGATTTTTTTTCATGAAGTTGATGATATTTTCATTTTTTTTATTGCTAATGGATGAAAATTTTCTTCCATTTCATAAATTTTTCGTCATTTTTTTCTAATTTTATGAGTCTTGTGCAATATGAATTTATTACAATTTTGTTCAATTTTCGTAAATCCAAAACTATTTCTTTTATTTTGAAAAAGTCTTGACGATTTCAACATGGATGCATTTTATTGTCGAAGGGGGAAAGGGGGGCGTAAATTTATAAAATTTTGAACCACCGAAAATTCAGACAAAATTCGGTGACCAAAATATTAAAACCATTTAGATCCTGTTTTTTATTTTCCGAATTTTATTGTAAAATTTTATTAGATTTCTGAATATTTTAGTAGCGATTTTAACATTTTAACGTGGATAAATTAAATGTTAGTGGTGGAGGGAGAGGTTGTGTCAATTCATTAAAATTGAGATTGAAAATTGAGACCAAATTTAGCTGATCAAAAGTTTCAAGATCATAATATAATCTTTTTAGTTTTTACAAGTTTTCATCAGTCATTCAAAGTATCAAAAAATTATAGAAATGCCCAAATTTAATTAGCTCATAAAAATTTATTAGGATCTTTGAATATGAAAAAAAAAGATAATAAAATCCAAAAAGTCACGGACGCGGAGTGTCATAATTGAAATAATTTTCTTAATACATAGTTTATGAAATCACTTTTTCAAATTATTAAAATTGTTCAAGTATAGGTACTTAGCCAATTCCGAAAAAATGAGAAAAAAATTAAAAATTAAAATCTCCAATTTTTGTAAACCGAAATGAAATCCTTGTTTTTTTGACAATTTTTTTGGTCAATTTTACAGAAAAATATCAATTTGCTAAAATGTTGTACAAAATTACGAAATCGTTCAATTTATTGGAACATTTAATCAAGTAAGTAAGTAATATATCTTTTCATCATTTTAACAATTTTCGTTGATTTTTTAAAATTTCGTTTAATTTCCATCAATTTCAATCACATTTTCTCTCCTTCTCTAGCTATTTCCTCTAAAATTATTCCGACGAATTGGTCGAAAAAATATCGTAAGCCTTCAACAAACAGTAGAAAAACAGAAAACAAATATCCGTATATTTTGCTCGGGCGGGCAGATACGATATTTAACCAACGAAATCCTTTTCCATCTAAATTATAATAACTCGTTTTGGGCGCGAGTCTATTATTTATATAATTTTTCATTTTGTCATCTCGCACGTATCATATAATTCGGGGATTTTTTTTCTATACGATTGCGTTGGTCGGGGTTTTCAGCGTGATAAATTCTAATTTTTTTTAAACTCGCCGTTGCACACGGAACGCGGTCGTGAGAGGAACAGAATAAACATTTTCCAAATACCGGGGCGTTACTTTAAAAGGATTTTCTTTCTTGAAAAGAGCTGAGCACAGAGAACATTTCGCAGACTGGTTTTTCTCTTTTTCGGGGGCTTCTTCTGTGTAAAAAGTACAGCATAAGAATCGGTATTTTCTAAAAAAAAAAACTATAGAATTTTTTAATTTAGTCGTCAAAAGGAAACTTTTTTAATGAAAAAGTCGAGTCGGAATGTGAAACAGGATAAACTTCGGAGTTGGAAAAAAAAATGCCTATAAATGAGGTCGTGTTGTGTTTCGATGTTGTATGTGTAGGTATGGAAAAGTTAACATCGAAGTGATTAGGTATTGGAAAAATATAAAGTTTTACGAGAAACAGAGACAGAGGTAAAAAGTACGAGGAAAAAACTGTGTAATGATTTGCTTCCCGTATCGATGTTGAAATAAAGGGTATTTTAGTCGGAAAATTGGAATAATTAACGATCTCCGGCGTAATACCCTGGCGATTTATTCTCATGGAACTATATGTGGGAAAAATAGAGGCGAACGAAGTTTATATCAAAAAAAGGATTTACTTTTAAACTCGGCTAGCTCAATACATTGATGTAGTGGAGTTTCGGTGGAAATATATCTTCCCACTCGTATGCTCTGCGATGTAGAAAGATTAGAAGTTTGAAAAACCTCGAAAAGATCTTTTATTTGAAACTCGAACTCGATCCGACGACCTTTGGTGATTGATGGTGATCTTGAGAATAAAAGATAATTTTTGAACAGCTTTGTCTTGGATTGCGAAAAAGCAAACATGCCGGCAGTCGGGTAACCGTATCGAATAATTTATTCGACAGAAGGGAGAACCATCGAATGGGATTTCCTCGACTGCGGTTTCGGATTAAAATTTTTGCCCGAGAATTACGGTTTAAGAATTTTCGCTATTTTTTCTTTTCATGTACCGCTGTAAACATAGGCAACACTCGACGAGAAATTCTTTACTTTCGTACCAGGCTCGCTGTGGCAAAAGCAATCTAAAGATTTCTTAATGAAACAAATGCTTAGCTCGGAGGAGAAAGTTGAATAGTTGCGAATTTTCCTTTGGTTGTGGTTTTTTTTCGTGCAAGAATTTTAGATAAATTTACAAAAAAGATTGTATTGAAAGATTATTAAGCTTTAAGCCCGGTGTTTACAAGTATTTAAGTGGCGTAGTTTACGTTTCGTCCAAGTATTGCCTTGGGAACGCGACTCCCTTGCTCAAGTTTGGTAATTGGGTTGCCCTTTAAGGTCCACAAGTACTTCGTTTTATTCGCACAGTTTTCCTGAATTGTTTTCCAGACTTTTGTATTGTATAGTTGTTTAAATTGTGGACGTACAAGCCCCTCGAGGCGAGATCATGACAATAACCGAGTTTTTTAAAATTATTTTTTATTTCACCTTCGGTTATGGACGAAATCGTGTGGGAAAAGTTTAAAATAAGTGCAAATTTCGAGCTTTTTATGTTATAGATTTGGTCATCGCGAATTTCTATCTAAATCGAGGCGAAACTCAACGAGCGAAAGCTAAAACTTGGAGTAATTTTCCAACTTATATCGATTCCAGTAAAAAAATTTAAATTGACTTTGCACTTTTTATTTCAAAAATGCCAAAAATTTTCAACTGCAGCGTCATTGGGGTGAGGAGGTGAACTGAAATTGAGCCGTACTTTGAAGAAAGTTTAGATTATAAAATTTTAGGCATATTATGAATTTTTTATAAACTTACACTCGTGTTTCTATTGCGTATCACAGTAGATCGAAATTTTCCCCCTATTTTTCGGCAGTAACTTTATTTTGCCGAGACATTTGTCCTTGAAATTTTTATAATCTCTGAACCATCCGTAGAAAATTTATTGAAATTGGTTCAATACAGATATTTTTAGTTGGAAAAGCTCTTAAGGTGACTTTTCAACATTAATATATTTCACGAGAATGAAAAATGTGTTTAGTTTTTTTTTTTCAAGTAATAGAAATATTTTAAAGAAAGTTTCTATTTTTATGCCTATGGTATAGTTATTTTGACTTATCGAACATATCGTATGCGATTTATTATTATTATTTTTTTGGAAGGATATAAATTTGTTAAAAATAGCATATTTCGTAAAATAAAATTTGGAAACTCCTGCAGTAGGTTTGAAAGACTCCAGAGATGGTCTCATTGGGGTATTATACTCGTAGTTGTAAGTTTTTTGAAGGAAACTTTTTTTTTCTGCCAAAAGAAAATAGGTAATAAGATGTTTTTTAATCAATTTTTTATCGAGTCCAAAAAGAAATGTGGAGGGGGGGGGGTTAATGGTGGCAGTTGGCAAAAAATTTTGGGAAATGATGGTTTGAGGATAAAATTTTGACGTTATTAAAACTAAGTATATCTAATACGACTTTTCAGAATTTTTTCTGAAAATTATTAATATTTTTGAGATCTAATCCCACATTACGAATAATTTTTCAATTTTAATGTGAAATTTTACTTCAGTTTTTGAAATTATTTAGGACTCGAGGCCAACTTTTTCCCAATTTGAACTTGAAAATTTTGAAAAAAAACAGGTGGTTTGTTTCTCATGAAATTTTGTAGGTTCGGAATTTATTTATGTACTGTGAAACCAATTAGTGGTCAGATGAGAGCATTCAAAGTACTTTTGTGAATCGATTTTGCTCTGGAATGTTTTTACTGTGGTACTCAAAGGAGTAGATAATTGAACTGAACAACTGTCGATTAGAATTTTTCACTGGTGAAATTGGTAGTCTCGAAATTTTTTCTACAAAGGTTGTTCAATTTGTTGCCTTTCTTGGTTGCGTTTTTGTTCTGTATTCGATCAATAAATAAATTCTGACATAATGAGACTTTTTATTTTCAAAAAAGTCTTTTTTACGATTTGTCTTTGTCCAGGCAGTTATTTTTATACTCTTCTCCCCTCCCCCGATTTTACCGACTTTTCCATTAGGAAAAGTCGAGTACTAAATTGTTCATCGTAGTTGAAGGGAGCGTCGGGAACAATTTTTTTTTACGTTTTCGGACATTCTGAACACGATAGGACGTGTGGTTGAGAACGAGGTTTCCTTATATATATATATATATATGGATGGTACTATCATTGCGAGACCCGCTTTGCAAAAGGAGATGATACAGGCACTGTCAGGCCCGAATTTTCAAAAATGGGCATAAATGAAGGGTCAGGTATTAAGGCCGATGTGTGTAGCGGAAAAAATAGCCGAAAATGAGACGAATCTCGCTGCGCAAGCGCCATGCCGCTAGCTCAATTCGTATTCGAATGGCGCATGGTCAAAGTTTCCATGTGTTGTTGTGTGCAGAGAGGCGAGGTAAATTGTATATGAAGATATGCAAATGACACTGCGAGGCCCGAAAAAAAAATTCGCCTACGGCCTCCTGAGTATGCATACATCATGAAAAACCACTTAACATGGCATGACGTTGCGAGACCCGATTTCGGGTCTCGCAGTGTAAAATCGGGCCTCGCAGTGATAGCACCGTTTCCAAAACGGGTCTCGCAGTGCTTTGCCATGCCTGTTACCGACTTTTCCATTAGGAAAAGTCGAGTACTAAATTGTTCATCGTAGTTGAAGGGAGCGTCGGGAACGATTTTTTTTTACGTTTTCGGACATTCTGAACACGATAGGACGTGTGGTTGAGAACGAGGTTTCCTTATATATATATATATATATATATTTATATATTTATATGTTTATGTATAATTTTGTCCGCGATTAAACTCGAAAACTGTGTAGCTCCAGAAGGGGACAATGATCCCAAAAGATAGCATTTTTTACGTAGTTTTGAGATTTTCAAACCGATTTAAAATCGGTCCAGCCGTTTTCGAGATATTGAACTTTTTGTGTTTTTTAGGGGTTGGGGGGTGGGACTTAGCCGAAATTTGAAGCAACCAAGGTAAAAGTTGCATTGCGCTTAAAATTTCGATTTCTCTAAAACTACTGAACCGATTCAGCTGAAATTTTCAGGATTGGCAAAAAAAGGTTTGAGGACCCTACAGAAAAATTTTCAGCCCGATCGGTTGAGGTACACCGTCTCTCGGTAGGCTTAAAATGTGTAAACAGTTTTTTTCAATAGCTTACTGAAACTTGAAGCTCGAATAATTTGAAAACTAGGCATCCTCAAAAAAATCTAATGACTCATTGTCGAAAGCAAATTTAATTCTCTACGACTTGCTATACAGGCGTTTTTTGGGAGGCCCCTCCTTTGGTCAAAAACGATTCTCAAAGGATGCAAAGGAGGGTCCAATACTCGAAATTCGCATTAAACTCAAAAGATGTGTAGCTCCAGAAGGGGACAATGATCCCAAAAGATAGCATTTTTTATGTAGTTTTGAGATTTTCAAACCGATTTAAAATCGGTCCAGCCGTTTTCGAGATATTGAACTTTTTGTGTTTTTTAGGGGTTGGAGGTGGGACTTAGCCGAAATTTGAAACAACCAAGGTAAAAGTTGCATTGCGCTTAAAATTTCAATTTCTCTAAAACTACAGAACCGATTGAGCTGAAATTTTCAGGATTGGCAAAGAAAGGTTTGAGGACCCTACAGAAAAATTTTCAGCCCGATCGGTTGAGGTACACCGTCTCTCGGTAGGCTTAAACGCATTCTGGCATTAAAAAGTTTGTAAAAAAAAACTTTGTAAAAGGGCATAAACTGATGATTTTTGGGTCGCTGATTCCGAATTAGTTCTTTGTTTTTCGATTTGAATCCTCTACATGTTCCTAAGTCGTCCCTCGGTAGGCTTAAAATTTGTGAACTGCCGTTTTTTTAATTTCTTAATGCAAGCTTGAAACGTAAATAATTTGAATATTAGCATTAAAAAGTTTGTAAAATGGCGCAGTTTGATATTTTTTGGGTCGCTGATTTCGAATTTGGTATTTTTATTTTAAAACTTATTTTATTTCGATTTGAGCCCCTTCCCTGGATACCCTAGTGTACATGGGTGCCTAGGAGTCCAAAATTTCAAGTTTGGTACTCTTCAATAGACTCAATATTTGTGAATAGTTGAATGAAAGTAAATTTAATTTTCTACACCGACGTTTGTGGAAAAGTCGGTTACCTTACGCAGAATGCGTAAGGTTTTTATATATATATATATATATATATATATTTATATGTTTATGTATAATTTTGTCCGCGATTAAACTCGGAAGCTGTGTAGCTCCAGAAGGGGACAACGATCCCAAAAGATAGCATTTTTTACGTAGTTTTGAGATTTTCAAACCGATTTAAAATCGGTTCAGCCGTTTTCGAGATATTGAACTTTTTGTGTTTTTTAGGGGTTGGGGGTGGGACTTAGCCGAAATTTCAAACAACCAAGGTAAAAGTTACATTGCGCTTCAAATTTCGATTTCTCTAAAACTACTGAACCGATTGAGCTGAAATTTTCAGGATTGGCAAAGAAACGTTTGAGGACCTTACAGAAAAATTTTCAGCCTGATCGGTTGAGGTACACCGTCTCTCGGTACGCCTAAAATTTGTAAACAGTTTTTTTCAATAGCTTACTGAAACTTGAAGGTCGAATAATTTGTAAACTAGGCATTCTCAAAAAAATCTAATGACTCATTGTCGAAAGCAAATTTAATTCTCTACAACTTGCTAAACAGGCATTTTTCGGGAGGCCCCTCCTCTGGTCAAAAACGGTTCTCAAAGGACGCAAAGGAGGGTCCAATACTCGAAATTCGCATTCTGGCATTAAAAAGTTTGTAAAAAACTTTGTAAAAGGCATAAACTGATGTTTTTTGGGTCGCTGATTCCGAATTAAGTCTTTGTTTTTCGATTTGAATCCTCTACATGTTCCTAAGTCGTCCCTCGGTAGCTTAAATTTGTGAACTGCCATTTTTAATTTCTTATGCAAGCTTGAAACGTAAATACGTAATTTGAATAAAACTAGGGCTCTTCAAAAAAATCTAATGACAAATTATAGAACACAAATTTAATTCTCTACAACTTCTTATGCAGCCTTTTTTTGGAAGGCCCTTCCTTTGCTCAAAAACGGTCCTCAAAGGATGCAAAAGGATATCTAAGAATCGAAATTTACAGTTTGGCATTAAAAAGTTTGTGAAAAAGCGCAGTTTTGGGTCACTGATTCCGAATTTGGTATTTGTTTTTTGATCTAAATCTTCTACATGTCCCTAAGAATATAAGAATGCCTGAGGGGATGGGGACAGTTGAGCTAAAATTTCAATTTCGAATAATAATAGTAACTTGAAATAAGAAATAAAAAAAATGGCATACTATTATTTCATTCAATATCAATTTATCAACTTTTTTGAATTTGTGCCCCCCCCCCCCCACCAGGTGCCCCTATGGATATGGGAGCTGGAGGGCCCAAAATTTTGAGCTTGAGTGCAAGACCAAAATTTCAATTTTCAGTCATTTTACTTGATAAATAGCGTGGGTACCAATTCCTTAATCTTATGTATTACCGACTTTTTTATTTTGATTTGAGCCCCTTCCCTGGATACACTGGAGTCCAAAATTTCGAGTTTGGTACTTCTCAGTAGGCTCAATATTTGTGAATAGTTGAACGAAAGTAAATTAAGTTTTCTACACCGACTTTTGTGGAAAAGTCGGTTACCTTACGCAGAATGCGTAAGGTTTTTTTTTTTACTTTATTCAATCTGTCAATATTTTGAAATTCAATCTTTCAAAAAGGAGGCTTGAAGATTCTAAGATTTTTGGTGATCTTAGAAAGAGAGTTATCGTGCATAATAAAAATTGATTTTTTTTTCGTTCTATGAACCAATAATAAGGTCGAATTTGAGTCTGAAAAATCATAAAAAGAAATTTAGGCATTTCACAAATTTTTTAATTTTTTGACTAAGGTAATGGTCTGAATCTATTAGCTCCAATAATTTTTTTTTTTTGTAAAAACACAATATGTACTTGAATGTACGATTTATAAGATCATTTTTTGTAAGATTTTTTTTGGTCAAATTTTCAGAATTTTTGAGTATTTTTAATACGTAGATTTCAAGAGCGATTGGTGTATGAGTCTTTAATTATTCGAATATCTATTGTCAAAAAACGAATAAAAAAAGTTCAAAATTGATTGCAATAAATTTCAGAGCTTATTTAGTAATTCGTATTCAGACCAAAAAGCACTATTTTTAAAAAAAAATCTGTTTTATAACATTTTTCAATTTTTTCTAAAAGATGAAACGTGCTAGAAGAATTTAAAAAAACTCTGCAACATTTCAAGGATGCTTTTTAATCTGCATATTCACTACATAAGCTCTTAAATTGATTTTGGTTGGTTTTGAATTTTTTCGATTTTTTTTCGAAAATATTTACCTAGTTATTGAATGTTTGATATTTTCTAAAGAATTGAAGGCTCTTACGTAGTCGAAAGTGTTCGTACGAGTCAATTCCGGTCTCTTTCCTCCCCCTTTCTTCCCGCCTCGATTCTTTACAATCCTGTTATCCAAATTCCTTCGACATCTGGTTACATCACATCCCTAAACTGACCGCTTTCTCTATTCCTTTGTCTTTCCACCCTCTTACAAACATCTTTTATTGCCCGGACTTGGTTGCATCGACGGTCAACAATGCATCCCTTTACGTTTATACAAATAGATTTTGTCTCTTTATTTTTTGGCTACAAAAATCGCTTCTCGAATAAACAAATGGCTCTTTTCAGTTCTCACTTCTAATCAGAAAACGATTTCGATTTTTTTCATTTTTCCTGTGTCTTCAGCCTGTGCCTTTTTCGTGGTAATTGAATTTGAAAATCAAAGATTTTGATTTTTTGGCTCTCCCTATATCGTACAATTGTTGATATGTACCTACTTAGGTTGAGTTTGCTTCTATTTGCTCTTTGAGTACCTACCTAGATAAAGTAAGTAATGAAAAAATTCAAAAGCTGGAATTTTTTCTAAAAAAAAATTGCTTTCTGAATCAGACAGTTGCTAGATTAGCTTTAAAATTTATTTTCAGGATTTCTGATCAATTTTATTATTTTTTTTGTCACTGCCTCCCTGGGCATTGATGTATATTTTTAATGTTTTCGTTCTCAATCCACGCTACCGCAGAAAATCTCAAAATGAAGTAATTGAACGAAAAATGTTACAAAACTTGTACAAAATCTGAAAGTTGATAGTCGAAAAAGTAGCTATCTCATTTTTGTTCGTTCGTACCTACCTACCTATACCTACCTATCTTTCAGAAGTTTGATTTTTTACGGCTTTTAAATTTTTTCCCATTACTCTTCCTCAAAAAAATTGAAAAAAAAGAAAACATCAAGAATGGTGAGGAAAAAATGAGAGGGAACATTATTTTAATTTATTTTGAACAGCTGGAACATAATTTTGAAATTTTATACACCTCCTTTCCTAAAAATCTTTGCAAATTTCTGATTTTCAATTTTTGCTATTTCATCAGACACCTTGCAAGAATGATTTGTATTCGTTATCTCGTAATTTTTCCGTTGCGTAGGCATTTTTTTCACCTTTCATAAATCATTATCAACCCAATATATCTGAATTTTCAACGACATATTTACTCGATGGAAACATTTCGCACTCCGGATCGTCAAAACTTTCAACAACTCGTCGAAACAGACAAAATTTGCAAATCAGTTTCACCCAGCTGACAGCTCCGTATGATAAATACACACCAAACTCACGTACTTGGAAAAAATTCGAGAGAAAAATTTTCGCGTTGAAATTTTTTCCCACGATGCCATCGGGTTGGCTGGGTTGATCGACGTCGTACAAAAAAGAACCCGAAATTGTATAAATTCGTAACGAAAAGAAACTCGAAAAAACACAAACAGAAACACTTTAATGGAGTATAGTTTTGTTTTAGACATTCGACAAATGTTGATAATGTTCGTTTATATTTCACACGCAGGCGAGACAACGAGCAAAGGGAAGAATAGCGAGTAAAAAAAAGGGTTGAAAAAAAATCGAATGAACGGAAAACTTAATTTGTTTGAGGGTAAATGGTATTTAATGAAAAGAGAACTTTTAATTTACCTCGATATAAGGGAACGCGTTTATGTATAAAAAGTTGGGATAAAAAATAACCAGGCTTGGTGAAAAATTACACCTCGCTTTTATCATCGCCCAAATTGCTCCGACAATTAGAATGTGGAATCGAAATTTTTTTTTATCGCCTTGGAGGCTTTCTGAGGAAGACGCGACGCGAGTTGAGGGTAAAAAAACAACGTTAAAATTTGAATAACTAAATCGTTATTATTCTCGCGTCCTATATAAATTTAATTTTATCAAATGTACTTAAGAGGGAGTAAAATATTCATAGCTGGGTGTCAAAAACTCGCACAACTTGGCGTATAATCTTTTCGCAATTTATAATACCGAAAATATAAAAGAGCCTGTTGAAAAGAATTGTCTGGATTTTATTACGTGTAAATAGTACAGGTGTATTAAAGGGTGCTGAAAATTAAAGTTTGTCTTGCAAAACACCAACAAACCAACAGGGTTGCGGAGAGAGGAAAGAACCAGACGCAGACACGAAGGGATCGAAAGAGTAAATTTTATGTCGTTTATGAATTCGTTCTTTTGAACGATTTTTTCACCTCTGTTCGTTCTGCTCTTCAATGCTTTGTTTTCCCAACTACAAAATTATTTTCATCTCAACATTATTTCATTTTTTCAACTTCATATTTTTCTTTTTTCCAAATTTTCTTGAACTTGGATTTTTTTTCATTCGAAAATAATTTATTCAAAACCTATCGATTTCGATTTTTTTTTGATTTGCATTTCAACCGCTGGTTACTATCGTGATCAATTCAAAAAAATTGTTTTGAAAAACTTTGAATTTGAAACTTGAAATTTCAAACTCAAAATCTTATCTTTTCGTTCTGTATTTGAACTGAACTGCTATTTGGTTTTCAAGTAAAAAATCATTAAATAGCAAGGAAGCTAAAATCACCATTCACCAGTAATTGGCCATTTAAAAAAGGAAAATTTTTGCAATTTTTTTGGTTTTAAAAAATCTTTATTTGAAATTTTGGCGTGACTTCCAGGTGTGCTGGATGGGCCTTGGCACACCCTACTTTTCCCAGAATTTCCATTTTTTCTCTTAGATAATTTGACGAATTTAAAACGTGAAAAAATGATCGTTTTGGCAGAAGCGTTGGCTCAATTTTTTTCAAAACTTTTCAATTCCAGTCAAGTCGAAATTGTCTCTCAATTTTTCAAAAGATTTTTTAAAAATTTCAATTTCCGACCAAAGTATCAAGAAATAAAACTTCGTGAACTTACACAAAAATACGGTGAAGATTCAAACTTGGAAAAATTGTTTAAAAAATTGCAAAAATTTGAGAATTTTGAAAAAAAATGAAAAATCGAAAAAATTTAATTTGAAAAATATTTTGAAAGAATTGTAGAAACCCAAAGACCGAACTTGTGATCAGATCGAAGAATTGTCAAAATTTAAAAAGTCGAAAAAATTTTCGACTTGAATGAAAAATTTTTCAAGAATGAACGAATGAAGTGAAGATGAAGATTATTTAATTATGCTTTAATTGATCTTAATGTTGGAAAAACGATATTTAGTTTTTTAATTCGCGGCGACTTTTGATTATAAAAATATGACACGAAGTCGTTTGATTTACTTTTAGGCGTTGATTGGATTTAAAAAGGCGAAATCGTTGGAAAAGGCTCATACTTGAGCATAATAAAACGCAATTGTAAAATAATGAGTTTAATAACTCTAAAATTTAAAGTAATGGTCCGGTGACCAATATCAACGAAGTTCCGAAACGTAATGAAAATAACAAGAGAGTATCTTGAGATTTCGCTAATGTAAACAAAATTTTCGGCCGTAGCCAGCTATATCTACCTAAGTCGCGATATAATCTTAAATGAATAAACGTAGCCGAGTATAAGTCAAATTAGGGAAGGTGCGAGAATTTGCAAAGTTCACAACACCGCCCCTCGGACGAAAATTTACGCGAAATAAAAATAAAAAAAAATATTTACAAGTTGAGGATCGACTTAATAAGTTTTCTTCAATGTGGCCGTTGCCATTACCTTCAACTTGTCGAAGTTTCGTCAGCCGTTTGAGGCTGCTATCGCCAAGCCTTTTGCCATTAGCGTTACCGTTGTTTACGTTTGCGTTGATGCACGAAGCTGGATTCGACATCGTCGTTGATGCACGAAGCTGGATTGATGTCACGTCGTTGTAGTTTTCGTTACAGTCGTTTGCGCTACTTTCTATGTTAGCCTCGCCATAACTGTTAATTACGTCGTTGTTTGCGATTTTGTTATCGCTGTTGTTGACTACGTCATCATCCTCATTGTTTCTTGAGATTTCGTTATCGCCGTCGTTGACTAGGGTCTTCCCATCGTTTGCCATGCCATCGTTTTCGTTGCCGTTTGCTTCGTTGTTTTCATCGCCGTTTGCATCGTACTTTTCATCGCCGTTTGCGTCGTCGTTTTCATCGCTGTTTGAGTCGTCGTCATTCGCGTTGCCGTTTGCGTCACAGTTTGTGTCACCGTCGTTTGCATCACCGTATGTGTTGCAGTTTGCGTTGCTGTTTTCGTCGTCGAATGTGTCACCGTCATTTGTGTTGCCGTATGCATCGCCTTTGTTTGTGTCGCCGTATGCGTCACCGTATGCGTTGCCATCGCCGTATGCGTTGTTTGCATCGCCGTCGTCGTTCGCATAGCCTTATGCCTCGCTGTCGTCTTTTGTGTAGCCGTATGCCTCGCCATCGTTGTTTACGTTGCCGCTAGCACTAACCTGGGTAGCATCGTTTTTGTCGTTGGTGCACACAGCTGTCGTTTCCAGTTTAACCAACGTGGATTTGTCAGAAGAACCAGGAGAGTCGTCATCGTCATCGTGAACCGAATTGTCGCTACCTTCGTTTACGTTGCTGCAAGAATCGTCGATATTCTCGCCACCGTCGTTAGCATCACCGTCGTTGTGAACCGGATCGCTACTACCGTCGTCGTGAACCGGATTGCTGCTACCGTCGTCGTGAACCGGATCGCTGCTACCGTCGTTCTCGTCGTTTCTGGCTGCCTTGTCGCTTTTTGCAGCTGTGTCGTCGTTTACAGCTACCTCGTCGTCGTTTTCACAGTCAGCATCGTTGCCGCTACCCAAATTATCGTCGTTAGTGTCGCCACGGTTTCTGATAAAACATGAGAGGCCTCGCGAAATCATACACCTATCGCACTTGTGTATTTACGTAGCCACAATCTCGTGATGATTTGAGAAAAAAATCGTGAAATGATTGCGAGAAAATATCACAATGTAAGCAGCAAAAAGATCGCGAATTTATCGAAAGACATAAAACGCCTAATTACCTTTTGACAACCGCAGGCCAGCAGGGAAAAAAAATCGCGAATTCATTCACAAATAGATCACGAATTTACTCACCAAAACGACTAAAAAAAAAAGATCGCGAATTCGCATTAAAAAAATCGCAGAGTAATCACAAAAAAAATCGCGGAAACGGCATAAAAAAAGATCGCGAATTTTTTTGGCAAAATGATGACGAAATAGCTGCCAAAGCCAAACGATCGCGAATTCTTACTTTAAAAAGGTCGCGAAATGTAACCACGCTCTGCTACCATGTTGGAAAAACGATATTTAGTTTTTTAATTCGCGGCGACTTTTGATTATAAAAATATGACACGAAGTCGTTTGATTTACTTTTAGGCGTTGATTGGATTTAAAAAGGCGAAATCGTTGGAAAAGGCTCATACTTGAGCATAATAAAACGCAATTGTAAAATAATGAGTTTAATAACTCTAAAATTTAAAGTAATGGTCCGGTGACCAATATCAACGAAGTTCCGAAACGTAATGAAAATAACAAGAGAGTATCTTGAGATTTCGCGAATGTAAACAAAATTTTCGGCCGTAGCCAGCTATATCTACCTAAGTCGCGATATAATCTTAAATGAATAAACGTAGCCGAGTATAAGTCAAATTAGGGAAGGTGCGAGAATTTGCAAAGTTCACAACACTTAAAGCTCTGGATAATTTTTAAAAGTTCAAAATTTGAAAAATCCTTGTGAAAATTTTGTAAAAATTTGAAGTAAAAGGGAAAAAATACTCCACATGAAACAATATCATCTTTCTCTCGTATTGTAAATAATTTTCAGTATTGGTCGAAGTATTCAAGAGCAAAGACGAAAGAATCGTTCAAAAGAACGAATTCACACCGGCATAAAATTCGCTCTTTCGATCCGCCCTTTGTACAAATACGTATGTCGAGTCGCCATCTTAGGGCAGCTTTTTTTATATTCCAACTGAAAGAATAATTTCGAGAAATCTCGGGTAAAATTTTCTTTTGAATTTTTTTCTCTTTCTCATTTTCTAAGCCAACGAAGAATAGGTAAATTTAGAAGGTCGTATATTGAATAGAATCGAGTTCCACTTCATCGTCGCGTCGCCTCTGTTTCTACAATACCGTGGCAAAAAATTACTCGTAGTGAGAATATCTGCAATGGCGCGTCGTCGACCTTACTTTGAAAATTCCAAAAGACCCCGAGAACGTAATAATTTGCGAAACACGCTTTTCTGACGTGTACACACTTCGGTATTAATTCAAAGTTGGCAACTTTTACCTGCGTACAATTTCCTCGTGTTATAACGTACCTAGCTACCTACTGCTAGCGTTCGTCGTATATACAACTCGACGAAAGAAAATCAACTTAGTCTGTCTCAACGCTTAATTTTATTTCGGCGTTGTCGCGCCCTCCCCTGCCTCCCCCCTCTCCATCTCAGTCGCATCGCGTCGTTTACCGTGTACTTATAAAAGCTCATTAAATTCCAGATTTCGACAATATTCGCAGCGTAAACTTTAACCTATGACACTTAATCACGACGCGCGTTTTTGCGCTTCCAAATTAGCAATCTGATGGAATGACGCAGGTAAAAAGAATTTCACGAATTTGTTTCATAAGCTTTAATGTTACCTACTCGTACGGTGCCGCACCATCGTCGGTTCGGTTGTGCTTGCGAAAGTTTCCGAATGTTTTGAAAAGTGTTCACGTTTCCGCTTCGAGTCTGGGTACAATACTTCAATCTGTTCTACTGCCTTATTTTCTTTCGGCGTAAACTAAATTTACAGCGAAATGCGTTAAGAAAAGTTCATTTTACGCCGACAAACTAATTAAATCACCATGTTTAGAATAGCGAACTTACATACACAATTCAACATCCAATCAAAACGTTTCCGTTACAAAGGACTCGACTTAATGAGAATTTTAAACCATTATTGTGTAAAAGCCCTATTTACAACGGTAAATTTTTCAATGCTGTCGCTTGCGACCTGAAACTTTCCAAGTTCGAATTTTACATTCGAGTTGACGAAATTTTACATGCGGATTGAGTGTTTTGAGATGAGGTAAATCCTACCCTTTGGCAAGAAGGTTGGAAATTTACATCTTTCGTCAGTTTTGTTATACCGAATACTTAACCGGGTGTAGATTTGAGGTTTTTGTTTTTTTCCACCATTTCTCGTATCAATATTTATTGCTTGTTGTATGTAAGTTGGGTATTTATATTTTTATTTTATTTAATATCGAAGATTTGTAGGTACGAATTTGTGTGAGATGCTGATTTTATCGTATGGTGTAAAAAATGCTATTCGGTGATTTTCCGTTGTAAGATGACAATTTTCTAGAGTAAAGAAGGATAAAGAATTTTCAGTTTCAGTTAAATCTGTATTTTCTAATACTTGGCTTTTTCACCTTTGCCTGAAGTTATGAACTCTTTCATTTGTATTGTTATATTGAGATCGTTAAAAGGAATAAATGAGCTTATTTTTTTAGGGGAGAGAGAAAGATAAAAAGAGGTAAATTTTCTGACTGAAAACAATATTTATTTCCTAAATTTAGGAATTGAAAAAAAAATCACCCTTAGGTAGTGATGTATTTTTCAAATCAATGAGTGAATGAGTGAATTTCCTTGAGAGAATTGAAAAAATATGACGATATGTTATGAGATGAGCTTCGTGAAAATTTAATAATTAGTAAAATGTATGAAAATGTATTGAAACTGTCTGACTAGAGTTAAAATGAATTTTTAATTTTTTGACAAAAATGTATTTTTCAAATCAAATACTACAGAAATGGTAATTTTTGTTTTCCAAACAATTTTCACACTTGCTGTTTAGGCTTCAATCCATGCCAGTTTTTCGTGATTTAAAAAATTCTAATTTTTTGAAAATGTTTGTTTTTTTTTTGATAAAAAGAGTTCGATTTGGGGGGGAGGGGTCCTGCAAAAATCCTCGTCCTCGTAGTTGATTCGCTAAGACTTTTCAATTGTTTTTTTAAAAAAAATTAGATTTCAGAAACAGAATTTTCACAGCTACATAGCTATTCAAGAACTTGTTAATTTTGTCCTGAATTTTAGATATTTCTGAGATGAGTTTTTTCTTTGATTTTGAGCGACTCTGCAGATTTCAAAAATTCTTGAACAACACTTACGTCTTAAAAATTTTTCTTTTTAGCCGCTCTTTTCATTTTTTTTTTTTTTTTTGCCAAGCATAAAAACATCTTCATTTATATGTCTTTCGTTTTTCTGCCGAATTTTTTTGGGACTAAGTATTAAGTTGAAAAAAGTATCTACGTTTTCAAGAATTGGTTATGTACTTTTCTATTTATTTCGTTTCAGATAATTTTGTTTGGCGCCTTGAAAAAATTTATAGGTTTTCCAAAATTTTGAGGCTGGGATGATTTTTGGAATGAAAAAAAGAACAGTCCTACTAATTATCTTATGACTTTTTTCGAGTTATGAGGCTGGAATGATTTTTCTGAACTTTCGAGACTGGAATGATTTCCCTGAGATTTTAAGACTGGTATAATTTTTGGATTAAAAATTGTTTTCGCATATTCCAAAACTTTTCCGAGTTTTTGATGCTGGAATGATTTTTGGAATGAAAATCAATTTCACTAATTATCCTAAGTATGATTTTTCCGAATTTTGAGGTGGAGATGATTTTTCCAAACTTTTGAGACTAGAATGATTTTCCTGCGCTCTCACACTTCTCCGTGATTTTGAGGCTGGGATGATTTTTAGAATGAAAATCAATCTCATCAATTTTCCCGTGATTTCCGAGTTTTGAGACTGGAGTAATTTTCCCGAACTTTAAAGATTAAAATGATTTTCCTGAGTTTTTGAGATTAGGATGAATGTGGGATGAAAAACAATCTCACTTATCAGTTATCATTCCACGATTTTTTCAAGCTTCAAGACTGGAATGATTGAGATGAATTTTTATTGTGAAAATCTTTCCATGATTTTTCCAAGTTTTTGAAGCTGGGATGATTTTTGGGATGAAAATTAATCTCACAGCTCATCCTAAAACTTTTCTAAGCTTTTAAAAAGAAAATTTTTTTAAAAATGAGAAAAAACTAGAAAACCGGTATTTTGAAGTGTTTGAAAAATTTATGGGATCGAGATCAGAAAATTGGTAATTTTTTTCTTCCTTGAAAACTTTTTTTTTTCAAGCCATACCTCAGCCATCTAGCATTCTGATCCAACATTAGTGTCAAAAATATTTCTTCCGTTGATATCCACTGATTTTGAGTTTTTGTCAATGGCAGTAGGTGAAAGCAGGATCTTTGAGACTATAAGTTTGACATGACATTGAATATGGCGAGAAATATTGAAAGAATGGTTTCAGAGGAAGGGAAATTCAAACATATTTTTCAAAATTTACAATTTTGACCCCCTCGTTTCAGAAAATCTCTCAAATAGGTAGCTACTTTTCCCCTCCATTTCACAAAAATTTTGAAATCAGTAAATTTTTCGTTTGGTTTCAAGACAAAAAAAGAACACGACAACATACCAGATTGTAAAATTAATTCGTCTGTAGTAATTTGGCTCGAAAATAAAACTATTTACCTGCGGTTTTGGTGGTTTTATACCGCCCTCGCAACCAGACAATATGAGGAAGGTGGCATCGAATAGAAATGAATTCAAATAACGCTACCAGTCACGTTGACGCTTAAGCAATTTAAAAACGCAAACGTAACAAACGTCTGCGAGGAGAAAATTTAAACGAATTACCCAAGCTCACCTTTCTTTTTTTTAATAATACTTTGTAATTTAGTAAATACACGTTAGATGGGTTACAGTGTTAGGTATGAGCTTTTCAAGTTTTACAATTTATTTGGCAAGTTGTCCCGAAACCTCCACTGAGCCGAGCATCTCTTAAATGTAAATTTTGATTCAGGCTCGATTTCTCGAGCCCTTGGTAATTTTAATTTCGAGTATTTATTTCATTTCACTAAACATACGGCGAGCACAAAAAACGATTTTTTTCCGTATTGTTGCGGTGAGAAGTGGGAGTCGTGTTTGAGATTTTTTTTTTGTTTTTAATTTCATTCCTTGGCACGCCTTGAAACTTTGTTTCGCTGATGTTTCCATAGAATGGTAACCCGATACTAATGAGCGTTTAATTTCGTCATCTTGCTCACTCTGCCTGTCTCCGTCTGGCTGATGGCGGCGTACCGACGAAAAGAAACCAACGAATCTGTCAGCCACGGAACGTTGTTTTAATTATAAAAATATAACGAGAATATTAATAAAAGCTAGTTCGACGTGCGGTGCAATTTTTTTTTATTATTTTCCTATTTTTTTGTAACGATACGCCATAAAGTCATTAAATTTATATTATCCGCATTTTTTGGATCCAAAGGGTGTGCTGTTCGTCCCTTCTCTCTCCGGCTCCTATTCTGCCAGAGCTCTACGCACATCAATACTCTGGGAACTGAAACGTAAAACTGGTAGAATCTGCGGTCTCCAGCACGTATTTTGTATTTTTCGCGAATACCTACGGCGAAGTAAAACAAACGATGAAAAAGTACCCGAAATTTTAATATCGTTTTATTTATTACAATCGCGAAATGCGGCGTGCCAGCGAGAACATCTTGAAAGTTTTTTGTCCTGTTGGAGTCCTCGTGGCGTGTTTTTTGTACGCCGCGACGATGACACCTCTAGTTTCATTTAAAATTAAAACCAAGCAAAACAGAAGGTACGGAAAAAAACTCCGGCTACGAAAAGAAAAAGAAAGCGAACTGCGAATCGGCAGCGGAGCTGGTACATTAATGAAATTTACGCCGTTTTTGTCCGAAGTAACCGAGCTTAAGCAAATTATACATTGGTACCAGTCACGTCATCCGCCATCCCTGGCACGATTTATCGAGCTCGTGTTTTTACTCGTATACCAAGCTTTACACACACCTCCTGCCTGATTCGCGAATTAGGAATTATAAACTTTCGATGATGGTTTGTTAATTATGTGTAAACGCGATACTCGATGGGCCAACTTTGTACGCGACATAATAATCTGTCCGTCGTTGATAACGCCCAGCCGAGCAAAGTGTATGCCTAAAGCAACAGAATAAATAATTTGTTTAAATTGCCCGGACATCAAAACTTAGCCAAATTATTTATTACGCGATATTGATTCGCCGACTCGAAATTCATTAGGATAATGAGAAATTTATTTAATTTATTGTGTAAAGTCGCCGAGCTGTGGGTAATCTGTTGTGTGTTTTTCTAACGTTGATCGCATTTCGATGATGGTGTTGGAGATTGATTCGATGTGTGTGGGGTTTTTGATTGAATGGATTTTGTTTTTCCTGCTTCTAGAGAGGTATTTTTGAACAAGGTTTTTTTGTTCGAATTATTACAAAGTTTGTGTTTTACGAAATTCGATTCGAAAATACACGTATCGGTAAATTGCTCGCTTTTGTTTGTGTTTTGTTGTAGTTTTGTCGAGCCTTTGTTTTACGCGTATTGAATTTTTAGTTGACAGTGTATTGAAAAAATGGACAATTTTCAGAAATTTCCCTAGGGTTTGGTTTTAAAATCTTCAATTTTGAGGCCTGTAAATTTCACTTGGTCGAATGAAGATGAAAGCTTTTCTGTCATCTTATTAATGGTGCCAAAATATCAGAATGACCAACTTTGATTTGAGAAATTCAGTTGAAAATTTTGTAAAAATGGTTTGAAAAAAGGAAAAGGTTGAATTTTCTGAAAGAAATAAAGCAGCATAAAATTGTTTTATGAAAAATTTCAAACAATCGTAATTTTTGAACGAAAAATTTGAAAATTTGTTGAATTTTTTAAAAAATTGTTCGTGAAAATTGGTTTAATATTGATTTCATGGATACTTATTATTTCAATATTTTTGTACAATTGTCATCACATTTTCAATTTTTCTTGCTTCTCAATTGATTTTCTAAAATTTTCTCGATTTTTTTACTCAATTTAATTAATATTTTGGTCAATTTTTATTCTACTTTTAACTTTTTTTGCTGAAATTGAGCGATTTTTTTGTATTTTTAAAATTTTTACCTAATAATGTTAATATTGATGGAAGTTATGAAATATCTTTGCAATTGACTTAAGTGCCCCATTTTACTCAAAAATTTTGCATGTTTCTTTGAAAATTCATTTTTTCTAGGATTTTTTACGCATAAATCATGTAATTTTTGATAGACGAATAAAATTTTGCAAAAAATTAGAATAAATATTGTCTTTGAAAATCATTTATTTTGAAATCTCACCCTAAGCTAAAATATTATTAAAAAATGTGATGAATTTTTATCAAATAGACCACTTATTAAGTATCTTGTCTCGATAAAACAAATTTTAGAATGTGGGAGGTTAAAATTGACACCGATTTAGACAAAAATTTCGGAATGAAGAGACCAAAAAATTTTGTTGTTTTTTTTTGGATCATCCCAAAATTCGAAAATAGGGTCAAAAAATTTTCAGCTTTTGATCGAACACAACTTTTTGACACATTTTTGCTCTTACTCCGCTCAAAAGCCAAACATTTGTATATTTTTTTCAAGTATGGGATAAGATCCAACAATAATTTGAAGTTAGTTTTTTCAAAAGGCCAATTTTTTTAGCGCCAAAGGTTCCCAAAATAGCGAATGAAAAGTATTTTGGGAACCACTAAACCTTTTTTCTTCAAGCCACATATCCTAGCATAAAATGTCTATTTGAACCAGATAAACATACTGATTTTCTAATTTTCGACTTTCATGGACAGATGAATAAATTTTTTCAATTTTTGGAAATTTTGTTGAGTATTAATATTTTGAATAAGATTTTTTGAACAATCCTAAAAATTTTTTTATAGTTTATTAGTATGTGAAGTACCTTAATTTTTCGCTGGTGCTCAAAAATTCAATTTTCGACTTTTTTGATATTTTGGGAATCCTTTAAAAGCTATAAAGCTGCAATTTGTGTCAAATTTAATTTTTCAAGGTCAATACCTGAGTATATTCAATTATGTGTAAGAAAAATCAAATTGAGCTTAACCTAAAGTTATTTTTAGGACCCCATTCTAAGTACCCTTCGAAAAAGTTCTAAACTATTGATGTTTTTTGAAAAAATTGGTTACTTATTCTAAATTTTTTAGAGTGCAAAACAAACCACCTCATTATTTTTCATTCCATAAGTAAAAAACTCAGCTTTTTCAAGAGTTTTTTTTGGTCTAATTTAACAACAGGAATAGCATTTCAGCGTCGAATTTGAGGTGCTTCGTAAATTTTGAAATATTTTTAATAATTTCAACAATATATTTCGACATTTAAATTGAAACGAATCAGAATTTGAATGTTTTACCTCCACCCCCCTCCCGCTCAAGTAATCCATTTGAGGAAGGAGGGAGGTAAAACAGTCAAAATTTTCTGATCGAGATTACATTTTTCCAATTTTTTTGACTTTCAATGAAAGTTTTATCAAAAAGGTTATTTCTTTTGTAAACTTTTCAAATCGAACTTATCATCTTTTGATCTAATTCTATTTTTCCTCCATGTCTGAAAAATGTAAATAATTTCTGTTTTCTGGCATCTTTTTTAAATTTAGAATTTTCAACAACTGCGCTCCTACAGATCAATAATTCTAAATCACACCATTAATTCATTTTTATTTAGAATAGTTTTGCAATTTTCAATCTATGCCTAATAAATTTTTTCCCATGTTTTATGTTGAAAAAATTTCACGTTTGTGATTTTCGATCCTAAATAATCCGTCTTCAGTTTTTCACAATGCTGCAGATTTTTCATCCATTGCCTATTTTATGCCTTTTTTTTGAAATCATTTAAAACAACTTCTAAAAATATTAATCAAAAATATTAAAATTAGGTATTGTATTATTGCTTTTCAAAATTTCAATAATTTTCTTTATCTTACTCAAAATCCATTAGGTAAATTATCGCACTTCTTAAAATAATACTTGCAATTTATGATTTTTTTTTTCTTTTTGAGCCAAGATTTGTTTCAATTTTCTTATTGATTTGCTGAATTAATTCTTTCGTCTGCTTGCCTGCTTGAGTACTTTTTTCCATCTCGATTTTAATTCGTGATTTTTTGTGTGTGACTCTAGTGATGCTACCGCAGAATTCGTCATCCACGTGACCACACAAATCTTCCACTCAAATATGTGACTGAAAAATCCCTTATTTCGCGTTTTTTTTCTCACCAACTGCAAAACACTTTTATCAATAATGACTTGAATTTTTATTCATTTTTTTGAGTTGCTTCAGTTACCATATTATTAAGCGACTCGTTAAAATTTATTGAAATGTGATAATGTATATAATTGTATAAAGTAAAATACGAAGGGGTTAAACGAACTCACGAGTCCGATATGGCCATCGTGTTGAGTACGAAATCGAAAACGGTCACGGTGGTCGTGATATGTGTATTTTGCGCCAGTTTCGCCATATTTGTGGGCAGCGCCAGCGGATGGTTTTCAAAAGGTGATCCTTTGGTGGAACCTTTGACGTCGATGAAACGGGAAGCGCGATTGATTGGATCGACTGGGGATCAAAATAGTGTCGGCTTTCAGGTTATATTCAATTTATTTATTAAATTTCATAATACATGTGAAATCATCATTCCTTCAATCAAATTCCCATTTAAAATTCATCTATCCTCAGTCCTCATAGCAATGGATTACATATATATTCTTATGAGTACGAGGTTGTGTAATTTTTCGAGAATTTTTCCTCAAGTTTGAGCTGTTGAAAGTATCTCAGAGTGGAAAATTTTCAATTTTTTTTATCGATGTTTTCTAATGTCAACGTTTTTCTCATTTCAAGTTATAGCAATTCCGAAATTAAAACAGCAAATTAACTCGAAATAGCGGTTGTATGAACAGCCTATTCTTCACAAAAGAAAAAGAAATCGATTCAAGATTTCAAACTGATAGACCTTTTTTTTCATTGTCAAAAATGAATGAATACAGTTACTGAACTATAACTGCCTACTTATCCATTTCACTTGGCTTTTCACTTTATTCATTTTATCGAGAAGATTTGCTTTTTTGGTCGAGCATTGCCTTTGATGTTTGATATCAGATATATGGATCGTACAAAGGGCAAAATACCCAACGTAAGTTTTGGTAATTGGATAAAAGTAATGAGAAACGAATTTGACAATTTTTAACGAGCTCAATTGGTTCGCATCGATACAAAAGTTACGATGTAGTACCATAAGAGGATCGTTATTTCGAATCGTTTTTTCTCTTTCTGCCTTTGCACCGTGTAAAAAAAAAGTACAGTGACGCTGGAAAAAGAAAGGGAAAAAAAATAAACCATAAAACGTATGTAGATTGTACCGAAAAGAAAATCGTATTTAAAAGTTGAATACACGAAAGCATTTCGCAAGGCGGTGCGGTGTTTCACGGTAAGTTGTTCTAATTGATTGGATTTTTTTCTCACTCCTTTGGCATGTTTTCAGTTTGGAGCACGTATTCGTATATTAATTAGTATTCATCGAGAGCATTATTTCGCGAGCAGTGCGAAATTCTAACCCGAAAAGAATTTTTGGTTTACCCTTTTTCGCCTTGCCTTGGCTCACAATCGCATGCGTTATTAACTTTTCAACTCACGAGCCGCAGCAATTGGTTTTTCGTATTATTGGCTTTGCAGAAAGTTTTTGGCTTAATTTTATCGAGTGTTTTCTTATATTGGACGAACGTACGCGCATATGAATTCTTTATTAAAACCAATACAACCGTGTACAAATGCTGCGTAGTATTTAAGTATATCGAACCAGCGCGTGGCTTGGAAAAAAGACACACGATTCTATTTAATCGAAATTTTTTTACCCAAAGCCAAATGGCAAAAAAGTGAGAATACATGGCGATTTATAACCAGCTACGTTTTCTCCATCTTAGATATCGTACAACATCACTTGGCAAAAGTTTCGAAAGCTGTGTCGTATATTCGAGTGATTTTCTTAAATGCATTTTCAAATTGGTCTCTTGGGAGACATTTCAATATGTGTCACTTTAAGCGAAGATTTCGTTGCGGTGAACTTATACAGCAGCTGAGTTGATATTCATACTTTTATTGGATTTTTTCCGCTAGTTTTTCATCTTGCTTTTTGCTACTTTTTTTTCTTATGACTAAACTTTAATACGTGTTTTGTGTTGCTGGAGCTTGTGATTTTAAAGTAACTTTCCGCTGGTATTGTACGCAGATATGCGGCGATGTATCGTTTAGAGCTTTACCCCTTTATTGTGCTTGGGTGTACGAGGTCTTGCACTTTTTTTTGAAGTTTTTTTGTTGTAGAATGCTGGGGTTGATTGTAAAATGGTGTTCGATGAGGTGGAGAATTTTGAAAACTGAGGGAGTGTTTGGAAGTACCTACCTATTTGTGAAGTGTCGAAGAAAAAGATTTATAAAAGTTATCGGAATATGGTAAACTTTTTTTCAGAAAAATTACATTGAGAACATTCTGAAATTATTCGGAGTTTCTCATGATCAGTAATAGTTGAATCTGTTGGAGTTTCCAAAATTTCGAAATACCTACTTCGATAATCTGCAACTCGTTTGAATTATTCTCAAAAATTTTATCAGCATGGCTTGAAATTTTGAAAATTCTGATTCAAATGTTATGCAATGCCATTTTTTGAAATTTTTTTCATCTATCATTTGCATAATGTTGCTGTTGAAAAATAAAATTTCATCGTGAAGAAAAAAAGATAAGCTTCCTGCTTGAATCCGATCTCAATAGTTCTAAATTCAAAAAAAAATTCAAGATCAAGATGAGTAAAGTGATCTCGAAATAGCGAAGTGATGAATGTAATGAAAATGTGATGAAAATGTCTTATCACAGGTCCAGCAGTTGATAAAATAAAGTGAATATTTTGCCTCTGTACCATGATTAATCATCTTTGACCATTTTCGGCGCTGCCAATTTTGAGGATTTTTTTTTTCAAATTCAACTTTCGTCAGAAATTACTAAGATTTTTGTAAGTGTTCTCTTGTTATAAGATTTTAAACGATTTCAAGAAATTTTGATTCAAAATTTTGGAAACGAAATGTCACGAAATCGTGAGTAATTTTCAAAATGGGATTTTTCCATAGGCGTTTCCTTCTTCTGCCATCTGTATTTTTATTTATTTATTTTTTTTGGAAACGAAATGTCTCGAAATATTGGAAGTGATTTTCTGAATAGGATTTCTTTCGAACCTTTACTTTCCCTCCCATCTGAATTTTCTTTCAAGTTTTAAAGATGCAACAATGGATTTCACACAATTTTTTCCTCTTTTCTTCGAATAACGAACAAAGAATATAAAAATGATTCAAATGTTTTTATTACGAATCAGTGATCTGGAAACTCATTATAGTTTCTTTTTCAATTTTATAATCTCAATTTTAATATTAAATTTAAATTTCAGTTTTTTTTTTCCTTTTAAAAAGTTCTATAAACATAAAACAGACAGAAAGTGGCTTACTTATTGTTCTTAATAATGGCGAAACCACGTTTTTAAGAGAAAAAAATTCAGTCTGAGCTGAAAAATTTGAAATGAGCGTTTTATTCAGAAAATTTGAAGACAATAATGTGATTCTCAGTAACAGTGAAGGGGGATGCAATTGGTGATCGTGCACCGGGCCCGGATTTTTTCAAGAGCATATAAAATTTAGTCTGGATCAGCCTAATTTTATGACCTCTTGTCAAAAAAACATATGAGAACAAGAAAAAGAACAATTATGATTAAAATGGGTGTGCAAGTTTTCAAAAATTAATGAATTTTATCCAAATCTCATCGAAAAGTAACAAAAGAATGAAAGATTTCTAATTTTTGTCGAATCAGTGTTTAGAAAAACAAATTATCTAGGTACCTACTTATTTTATTTTATTTGAATTTTGTAGCACATTTGAATCCTTACGATTCTTTAAGTAAGAAAATAATTTTCAACTGATATTTTGTGAAAAAATTTTTAAAGAAAAATTGCGTTGGTTGAGGAATCTTATTTTTTTGGGAAAAATTAAAAAATAGTGATTTGTTTTCGTTTGAGGGAAGAGAATTTTTTAAAGCACCTTAGGTATATTTTTGAAGGAATCTTAAATTTAGTTTTGAAAATTATTGAGAAATTATGTTGGAAAACAATAACCCCGAAAATTATTTTTCGACAGCCCAGTTCAACTCTCTTCGTCATCAGAATTATAAAAACTGGAAATTTCGATTTCATTCCAGTTTCATTTTTTTTTGTTCAGTTTTTTCCTTCAAGTTTTAATAAGTTTAGTTTCAAGTTTTTCTTTCAATTCCATTCTAGTTTTTAAATTTTATTTCTAATTCAGATTCTAGTTTCTTCATATTTCACTCGTTGAATAAAAAATTAAATTTTATTTTAGTTGGAGATTGGAGAATTTGAAAAAGCCATGTCACTTGTCGATTAAGCATTTGGCAAATTCACCAATTTTAAGTGGAAAATTTTAAAAAAAGAATACGAACTAGCTGTCATTTTTGCTCAAAAACTTAAAATTGTACCGTATCAAACTGAAATTAAAGAAAAATGTAATTAAATTTTGATTTTAGCTTTTTAGCAGTTTAATTTTTATTTGTTTTTAAATCAACCATCCAAGTACCCATTTGTAGGATGTTGGAGAGCAGTTCACTCCCTCTTCCCCCTCTTTAATAAGTAATGATAAAATTGATTTTTTTCTAAAAAATCTGACCTGAGTTGAAAAATTTACAGAAATAATCCTTTTTTTTTTATGAAGTAAGAGAAGTTTGCATTTTTGAGCTGGAAAGATAAACAATAGGTTTTTTTCTGAACCAGTAAGAAACATTAAAAATTTCAATTAACCGTAGTATGAAGGTACTCGTAGGTTAGTGGGTAGCTGGGTACCTGTCTAAAATGAAAAACAAATGCAATTGATAAATTTTTAATACATATTTCAGTTTCAATTTTAATTTTTTTTATTCAAGCTGCTTAAAATGATAAAATTTTCAAAACTCAATAGGTACTTAATAAAAATCTCATCTTTTTTGAGCATAAATTTTCAACATTTTTAGGCAATATCTATGTCGCTTTCATTACATTGATAGCAAACAAGTTGCCTATTTCTCATATTCATAGGAGTTCAAACGTGAAACATTTTGTTGTCATTTTCTCCTCGTCTCTTGATCTGCTTCAGTTCAATTAATTGAAATTACTCACTCAAGATACTGGTATTTTTTTATATCTCATCATTTTCAGTACACAATCGAACATTCCCATCAATAAATTAAGAACTGAATTATTACAACTTCATCGACGATTTCGGACAATCGGCGAATTGCAATATTTCGAACATTATTTGCGAATACTTCCCCTAGACTCGAATAAAAGAGCATACCTTTGAACGGAGTTCTCAGTTTATTAACATTTATGGAAGCGGTGCAAAATAGGTTTTACCTTTTCTTATAGCACGGGCCGACCAACGAGCCGCGAGTCTTTTAAAGGCTTCGGCAACCAAGTTAGCTAGTTTAAGTTTGATGGTTAAATTATTGATACGAAAATTCTACTTAATTCTAGTTCTTGTCATGGTTCATTTATTTGAATGGAATTAAACTGGGGCTATCGAATGTTATCTTTGGAATAGTTTTCAAGTTTTCGAATATCCTTTGAATTGCGCGACCTTATTTATTCGCTCGAAATATTCGAGGTGGTTGAAATTTCATTTAAGCAGGCGTCATTTTCGTATCGATACGTTTCGCAATAATTGCAACCATCGGATAAAAAATTAGACCTAGAAAACCTCTTCGGAATTGGAAATGATTTTTTTTAGAAATTGTTACAGGGCATCGGTGCTTGTTGCATTATGCAAAATAAAACCAGCCTGTGGTTCGAGAGGCGGTATCAGAAACGTAAAATTATGTATTCCTATAGTCTATGTATTCAGTTCAACATTAAAACAGATAAGTTAAAGGATCGAATTTGTCATCGTCGTTTAATGGCCCTTATCTGAACAATGCTGTTACGCGTAGAGAAGTCCTCGGTGAATAATAATTATATTAGTGAGCGAAACTCCCTCCTATCACGACCTGGCCCAGCTTCAGGAATAATCGAAGCGACGCTGGTAATATTTCAGTTTGCTTTTGAAAGATTCGTTTAATAAAAGCTTATCGGGTAAACTGGCTTAAATAAACGTTCGCAGATGATGGCACTTTTATGTAACGCTTTCAATTATACACATTTAAACGCCGGCGCCGCCGTGCGCCACCTTAGCGAGTAAATTAATTAGGCGACGAAAGGAGATGGTTCGGAATTACGCCGTTTACAGATACGCCGCCTCGCTATCTTTGCCTCTCCGACTCCTCTCGACACATACCACGTCTTCTCTCGCACGTTTAATGGCGAACTAACAGCCATACACTTCGTATACAGGTGACAGAAATACCACTTTTCAGCTGCATCACTATGTCGCAAACCGTACCTATAAATTATCAAAGACAAATACCTACTTATTAAGCGGTTTACACTTAGCCTACTTAATTAAATGACAAATCTCTCGTACCGCCGTACGTTATATACAAAATGCCATAGCAAATCCCAAACATTTGGTGTGTTTGAAAAAGCTTCGTCTAAGATTAGCACGGCGGTGGGGAAACAAAATTCGAAATTTGCAAATTCGGAGTTTCCTATTTAGTGTGAGGCTTGGAATGAAAGTGAGGTTTTCGGTGAATTTATTGGAGAAAAATATAAATTGAGAAATATTTCAGACGCAAAAAAATTTCAAATTTTGATTGTCGAACTGCTCAAAATTGTTTTAAAAAGGTACGAAAAAAATTCGAAATGATAGTAGAATCATAGAAATGGATGGAAAATTTCAGAAGTGCGTGATTTCAAACTCGAAAAAAGGTTTCTAGAGGTTGAAATACTTGAATTTCGATTGCTCCATTGATAATGTCTGAAAATTTTGATTTTGGTCCTCTTTCTCTAATCCAGGAAAAATACGTTCATAAATGAATTCTGAGCTTAAGAATAATATGCATTTTTTGACACCTTTCTCGATGATTTTGAAAAATTTTCTTTTTTGACCCCGGTCAATCCCGAGATCTCTTTTGGGGTTTTCAATAAAATCATAGGTACCGGAATTGGACTCAGGAAGTGTAAAAACTAATTTTGATAAAACACTCGATATTTTTGGGACATTTTTCTGTTTTTACTCCTGACTCTGTAGAATCTATAGATCCTGATGTTGGGATTGGGGTCAAAATGACCCTAGACATAGTTTCAGAGACTTCGAATATTCTGTAGAGTGAAGTTTTCAATTATATTTTTCAAATTTATTTGAATTATTTTGATAAGGTAAACTTTTATCAATTTTTTTCATTACGTTGTGCAGATTTGTTCTTTTCCTCTTTCTAGAATGAAAAAAAAATTTTCAAAATATTCTTTCTGACTCAAAACTCCCTCGGAAAGTCGAATATTTCAAATCTGAAAACGTCATCTGGCTCAATTTTGAAATATGTAAAAAAAAAATTATTTTAGATAGAACCAAATTCGTGAAAATTCAAACCAATTTCTAAAAGAAACTTTAAAACCGAAATCCAAGTTTTTTTCGAACATAAAATGAAAAAGTAGTTTTAATGTTTCAGAAAATCGTCAAAATGCATTCGCGGAGCTAGTTTAAGTTCCGCAAAGAATTTTTCAACCCTTGCACACAAACTGGAAGATTTTTTTAGCGGTGTTAATGAAATTGCATAACCAGTTTGCCGTAAACATGCAAAAATGCTCGTCAATAAATCGACATCGCATCGTGAATCATTTTACTCTGCCATTTTTCGATAACAAAATACCACTTCGCCACTTCCTGCTCACCATCCTGAACGAAAGTCTTGTAATTATTCAAATTTTTAGCCCATCTTACAAGATTTTCGTTCAGGATGGTGAGCAGGAAGTGGCGAAATGGCATTTTGTTATCGAAAAGTGGCAGAGTAAAATGATTCACGATGCAATGTCGATTTATTGACGAGCATTTTTGCATATTTACGGCAAACTGGTTATGCAATTTCATTAACACCGCTGAAAAAATCTTCCAGTTTGTGTGCAAGGGTTGAAAAATTCTTTGCGGAAATGAAACTAGCTCCGCGAATGCATTTTGACGATATCTGAAACATTAAAACTACTTTTTCATTTCATGTCCGAAAAAAACTTGGATTTCGGTTTTAAGTTTTAAATTTTCCTTTAGAAATTGGTTTGAATTTTTTCGAATTTGGTTCTTTCTAAAATAAAATTTTTTCATTTTTTTCCCCACTTGACTAGTGGTTAGAAAAAATTGGTATAACCATTGCATTATTCAATTTTCTACATACCCATGGCTCTTTGGGCTGGAAAAATTTTGGTATTGAAAACAATTTTTTGAAAAATTTCAAACTTGGGACATGTGAAAATTAAACTTCGCTGTTGGGGAGAAAAATTTTGGAAAAAACAATAAATATTCAAGCATAAAAAATTTTAGGGTTCAAAAAAATTTTGAATTCTTGATAAAATTTTGAATTATAATGATAATTTTTTTAATTTTTTGAATCGAATTAACTTTTTTAAAAAGTTTGTGAGTTGGGAAAGTTTTTTTCAAATTTTTTCCATGTGGTTGGGAGGGGGAGGGGTCACTAGAAAAAAATCATAATAGTTTTTGAAAAAAAAAATCGTAAATTTGACTGCATTGAGTCTCGTGAATCCATTTAGTATCTTTTTGGCCTCAACCTCGAACCAATGAAATGTATCAATATTGAAGCATGTTTTTCGACCTCCAAAATTCTTTTCCAAGGTTATATTGAAGGGGCGGGGGGGTGTTTTTTGCCTTCTTACATAAATTTCAGGGGCTTCGAATATCTCGTGGAGAAAGATTTTCAAACGTTTTATAAATTAATCAAATGCATGGAAATATTTTTACCAATTTTTCCATGTTTTTTTCTCAGACGTTCTTTGTGAATGTGTACCCTTGGTGATTCACTTTCGGGGAGAGCAAAGCACACTCAGAAAATAATTTAGGCGGGAAAAAGTTTCAGAAATTTGAATTAATTTTTTTTCAGAACAGAAGGCAGCTATGTAATTTTTGGCGAGGCCGATAAGTCCAAATTTATAATATCATTTTTGCAACTGAAAATGTGAAGAGAGGACGAGGGGAGTCAAAAATTCAAAATGTGTAGAAAGTCTACGTGAATGTTCATATCTCGAATTTCAAAAGTGCTAATACATTTTCAAGGATACTGAATCCAAATTTGGCAATAGTTTTACCTCTGAACCATCTAGTTAGGGATATAATTTGTGTTTGTTACAAAAAATTTTTTAATAATGTCAGTTTCAACTCGTTGACCAGAAGAATGCAACAACAGGCTCCTCGGATTGAATTTCTTTCAATCAACTCGAAATTCACCGGGTGGTTGATTTTTGGTAAATCAGAATCTGATAAAGCGACCTACTTTCTCATTTATAAATCAGTGAAAATTATAGAATATTACTAGAAAACAGTCAGAATTTCAGCACAGAATTAAATCAGTGAAAAAATTTCATTGAAAACAGTGAAAAAAATTGTTGGAAAATCGGTAAAAATTCACTAAAAATCAGTAAAATATTTGAAATCTGCTAAAAAATTGGTAATTTTTCTGAAATTAGTGAAATTTTTGAAAAAATTATCAAAAATTCGCTAAAACCCAGTACAGGTAAAATCACTTAAATCAGTAAAATTCTTTGGAATTCTGACGTTTTTAGGTGATTTCACTGATTTGAAATGAGGGTAATGTAAAAATGGTAATATTTTTTGACTCCCACTCTCATTCCAAAATTCTAGGTTCAAAACTGATATCGGATTTGAATTTAGCACCTTCGAAACTCAAAATTTCAACACCCATATCAACGTTTTCTGATTAATTTCGCAAGATCATTCAAATTTTCAAAAATTTATCAAAAAAATCAGAAAATCAACTTTAGAAAAATTTCATACTATAAACCTCTCTTCCTAATTTATTCCATTTCGAGCGACTTCCTTATCAAACAAAACTACCCCAAAAATACACATCCCAATCGACTCGAACCGAACGACACCTCCCATAAATATTTCCACCGCGTAAAAAAAACACCCATAAAATTCTCAGTTCTCTCTCGTAATATAGTTTACCGCATCGTCGACTCATCTTTCATTCGATTCCCCTCCGACAACGTAAAGGTCTCGTCGAACGTTCCGATAGAAGGAATTGCCCTATGCATCTCGTACAATACCTGACAAAACATCTCGCGAAAGGAAAAAAAAACGCTTCTTTCCGCATACGATGAACGCGATATACCCTCATATTCTAAAATAATCACGTAAACGGACATAATTTCACGTCGATGGATGCGCGCATTTAAATCACAACAACGAAACTCAATTTGAGAATGCACTAAACAGGAAACATAAAAGTACCAATAATGGTAAAATTTTCGGACCCCCGCTGCGGAATATAAATTTCTCGGGCAGCAAATCTGAAAACAACGACGCGGCGAACGAACGCCAACGGTTTATACAGTACAATAAGAAACTTAAGAATCGTATATTGCGCAAAAGTGCGTGCATACTACGTTACTCCCGAAGTAACTGTTAAATTTACAGTCGGCGGCACAATTCCTTACGTGTGACCGGTACTTTAAATCTTACCTAACTAGTCTCCGGGGGCTCATCAAAAACCAGCCCCTTTTCTCACGCCTTCGTCTATTTTTTTGCTTTCTTTTGCCTTTTTTTTTCCTTCCTTCATCTTCGGGCATTTTCATTTTTGCATTATTCGCGTAAAAACTGAGAAAATGAGAATTTTCCGCCGCCGAGCACCCGGTCGTTGTGTCTGAGCGAAAAAAAAGAGGAGTTTGAATTTGAAAAATCGTTCGCCTCGGCGAAGAATGATTAATCGAGTCGATAACGACCTCCGGCTCCGTCGCCGCTGTTACACGCTGCAAAGGAACATCATTTTTTTAACATTTGATTGCTGGTGTTTCAACACAGTGGAAAAAAACCCCTAGACCGAGTGATACGGATAGAATTTAATTGATTTTAACGTTTAACATTAATTTTACCGTTTTTCTCCGTGTTTCCGCATCGTTCCCTGGGCGCGTGTTTTACCTACGCCGTATATCCTGATGATACTCTCGTGTATAGTACCAATCGTCCTGTTTTGTACTCCTCTCGTGGCTCGTGGTATCTAATTCATCACACTTATCGTGCGCAATTTATTACCGTATTTACCGTGTGTAATATCAACCGATCGTCATCGGTTTGTGTATTGGCTCGTGTTTTGATTCACCCTTCTCCTCAACTCGTCATCGACGATGTTATATCTGTATTATGATGTAGAAATAGAAACGCTACATTGGATTTTTATTGACACCTTTCCCTTTCGTCTCATTTAATCGATCTGCATACGTATGGGGAATCTTCGGTCTGCGTATTTTAACGAGTTTATTTTCATACAGGGTGTCCGGAGAGTGGTCTGTCATATTTCTTTTTTTCAGTGTAACCGAGGACTGTTGAAAAAACTTGGATGAATGAGTTGCTTGTCTTGGAAATTGAAGGGACAAATACTGTTTTCAACAAAAATCATCTTAAAATTTTTTTTTCAACCGTGGAAATGGATATTACATTGCAAGTGAACAAGTTTTGCCTCACCCTACTTTACGTAAAATTGAAGAGGTTGCAAAAAAAAGTGTTCAAAAAAATTGAAAATTTTAAAATTGACTCACTTTTTAATCCAATTTACATTTTTGTTCTTTTTTCATGTGTTGAAAGTCACGATGGATCTGTCTCCCTCTTCATCGTGCCTTATTTTCAAAACCTCTGAATGAAACTGCTGCTAAAATATCAGTAAAATTGGAAACTTTTCATTTGTGAACAAATAATTTTGAGATTTTTCCAACTTACTCGTATGTGAGCTTGGATGCTAAAGCTAAAATCAACTGCAGGGGTCAAAAATCGTTTTTTTAGTTGATGTTACTCCCTTGATTCTATCCCCTCTCCCTTGAAAAGCCCAGAAAACTAATTTGGCTACAAATTAGATTTGATGTACAGCTTTGTAGAAGAGGGGAAGGGGCTCGGGTAATGAATAGATTCAATTATACCAAAGAATAAAATAAGACAAGGAAAAATATTTTGGAAAAATCATACCTAATTTCAAAATTTTCAAGTGCAATTTCTTTATTTTTTGTTCTTTTCTATTATTTTTTTGTTCGAGAAAAAAAGACTGAATTTTGTTGATTTTTAAAAGTAAATTATTTTCAAAAATTTTAATCCCAGATTTTTCCCCTTCCATTTTTCTTCCCTCTCCCCTCAAAAAAATAGAAGAATTAATTGAAGTCCTCAATTGAATTTCGATCGGAAAATTCTCAAAGTTTTGGTTTTTTCTAGATCAATGGAACTGAAATCGGTTAAGTCCAGTTTTGTACTGTAAGAAGGCATTCCTTCCTTTTTAAATGGTCTGAATTTGAGATTTTTTTGCTTTTTCGCAAACAAAAAATGAAACGCACACGAATGAAAATGACATAGTGACATTTTGTTAAACTTTAAAACACTTCGTAAACAAAGCCAGGCATACTGATGGGGGAGGGGGTAACTTACCTACCTCTTCCTTTTGGGATTTTTCAGTAAGTACTTGAGTTGGGAAAATTAACTATTTCCATTTCAAAATTGGGAAAATTCAACATTTCTATTCCATAGTTGAGAAAATTTACCATTTGTATCTACTCATATTTTCCCAACTCAAAACTTTTTACAGCTCGAGAAAAAATGTGTAAGTGAGTACAGAATGGTTAATTTCCCTAACTCAACTTATTGAAATTTGAGTGCAAATTATTGATAAATTTTTCCATAACAAAATTATTTCATATTGTCTTTATTTTTTGTGAGAATATTTATCACTTGAACCCATATTTCATCAAATTGGGAGAAATGACCACTGTACTCATTTTTTGCATTTTTTTTTTCAGCTTGTGTAAGAAAAATGTTCTTATTTTTTCAGGGTGAGAAAATTCACTATTCGTGCTCATATTTTTTCAAATTGGGATAGTTTATTTTGTAATTTGTATAGTATCTTACTTTCGTTTTTTTTGCTTTTTTTTAAAAAAAATAAAAAAGCAGGATTAAAATGGTCATTTTTTTGTGGAAAATTTGTATTCATATTGTTCCAAAAGTTTGAAAAATTAACAGTTATTGTACTCCTTCTTTCTACAATAAAATCAGTAGATGATGGACATGAAAAAAAAAAAAAAAAAAAAATGAAAAATTTGAATAAAATAATGAAGAGAATAATAAGAGAAGAGGAATAAAATATTTTAAAATTTGGTTCAGTCAGAGAATCTGCGATATCAACCCTCGTCCCCAATAAGCCACTTTGTTGAGTTTGTTGAGGGCCTGAATCGTGAATTGAATTTCAAAATATCGCGGGAAGGATGTGACCTCGGAATGTCCCTGTTGTTAAAATTCTTGAATAAAAAGTATCTTGAACATTTTTACATTTTGTTACAATGTATAGAGAGACAGTGTTGCCAATATTGCGAATTTGAAGTTTGAACTAATTTTTTTCAATCATCATAATTGATAATCCTGGGAAATGTCATTAATTTTTTTCAAAATGTCAATGAATTTAAAATTATCTGTATTTTTTAAGACAATGGTAATAAACTTGAAAAAATTTCAACTTCAATATTTTCAATTTTCAACTTTTAAAAATCATATTAACAGCACTGAAAAATTATGACGTAACACATGAAAACGGCACACAAAAACGTTTTATGTATTTTACAAAAATTAATCTTCAGTCAAAAATAAACCAATCAAAAAAATGGATAGAGCGTTGAAAACTGAGCAATTTTTGTTCTAAGGATTTTTTGCCTAACACCAAAAATGAAGGGGTTACGAATCGTTCATAATAATTGGGTTTCAAAAAATTATGAAATTTTTTCAATGTTTAATTATCCTTAGCCCCTTTATTTTTGATGCTACACAAAAAGTCTTCAAAACAAAATTTGTTCAGTTTTCAACGAAGGTACTGTTATTCATTCCCTGGATTAGATCATTTTTTGAACTATGTTTTTTATAAGTAGCCCCTTCTATTTCGAAGTTAGGCAAGACGTCTTGAGAAAAAATATTTGTCGAGTTCGATTTTTTTGGAAATATCATTTGCCTCGTCGATTTTTAAAGCAGTTAAAATACTCATATGATTTTTTTTTTAGTATTATCCGGTTTAAAACCAAGTATGACAGGCCACTCAACGGACACCCTGTATAAAATTTCCTTTAATACCAGATATGTTATGTAGGTTTAGGTACCTATAGATATGTACCTATCCTTTTTCCCAACTCGCAAAGTTTTTAACACCTCGAGCAAAAAAATCCGATTTCCGGTTTAATTGCACAGCACAACACAAAAGGGGAAAAAAGAGTAAAGTTATTTTAACCCATACGAAAACCTAAGGGAAGCGAATAAATCGCGCCGAAGTGTTACATAATTACCATAAAAAAATTTTCGAAAAAAATTAAATAAAAAGGCATCTCCAGCAGTCGTGTTTTTTCAGTATTAATTTTTGCAATTTTCATTTCCGTACGTCTTTATTTTCATTTTTATATTAACTGCATTAAAACTTCCACGCTTCCTAATTACGAACGCTCGCGGATATTTTCTAAAAGCGGGATGTTATTTAAAAAAATCAATGTTGACATAAAAAATATACAAAAACGGTTTTATTGTAACCGAAAAAAAACTTCCTCGCTTAGGAAATTCGAACCTTAAATGTCAGAATGAAATGAGTTTTTTGTTCGTTTTTTTTTTTATACTCGAGAGATAGTTTCGAGTATTGTTGTGTGTTATGTAAATCGACAATTTTTAAATAAATCGATAGTAATCGAATTTTAAAGAGAAAATGGTCATTCGAAGGAGGAGAAATGAGAAAAAAATTGTATTGTGAGAGAAGTAGATTAAGAGAGGTGGAGGGGTGAGAAATTGAAAAATTATTTGATACGTTGTGAAAAAAATTCATCGAATAATATCTAATTATACTAAAATCCAAGATCGAAATTTTATTTCATGGGGAAAGTAGTATTGGGGCATCTGTCTGTAATTCACAGGCAGTTTTTCAACATGAAAAATTGCTGGTTGCCAAATTCCTAATTCGGGGTTTTCATTTTCATCGAAATAAGTAGGATGTTTAATAGGTAAAAATATATTGGCATTTTTTAATTTTTTTTTTCATTTTCTAATTTTCACATGTTTTTGCATGAAATATTAGAAGGCAATAAAAAATTAAATGAATATTTTTCTGGGATTTATTCCTGAAATACCAAGGCAAAAAAATAGGTAAGATAATTATTTATTTATTTGGGAAAAAATTTATATCGAATGCAGCCCGTATTACAACACATCAGTATAATTTCTTTCAAAATTTCTTGGATTTTTTTTTTTTGGGGGGGGGGGAGGAAGACTGCGTCGGGTGAGAGAAATTTTATAATAGGGCAAAACCTATTTTTTTATTGGAGGGGGGCAGGAGGAAGGAGAGGCCAAATTACTTTCAAAATTACTCACTTATGAAAAAAAGTTGAAAAAAATTTCTAAGCAATATAAAAAATGAACAATTTTAGTTCTTTTTGTTTCAAGGTACAGTTTTGATATTTTTTTAAATTGAGAGTAAGACTGCGACGGGTGAGAGAAATTGATAGGACGGGTCCGCTGCTCAAATAAATAAGGTTAATTATTCATTTGCGATCATTTACATGAGACGGGTTGTTAAATACCTGGAAAAAATTTCTGAACAGTAAATTTATTGTGAATCTCCCCTCTTCCCCCTCCCAATGAAATGCAATACCTTTTTAGCGTGGTCAAAAATATGCGACCTTTACAGGGAGAGGGTACTTGAAGTCGGAAAACATGAAAAATGGATGATTTTTTTCAATTTTTTTTGCATAATATGCATTTGCTAGCACTTCAGACCACTACGCAGCTTTAAACCGTTAAACGTGTTTTTTTTTCAATTTCTTTTTTTTAAAAGTCATTATTTTCTAATTTTCAAATGCCTCTATCTCACCAAAACATTGACCTAAAATGCTCATCCAAGTCTTAAAATGTTCCTCATAGTCTTCCCTATCATTTAAGCTAAAAAACTAATTTTTGAAATATCCGACTTTAGGTACCTTTTTCCTGCACGGGTCACATATAATTGAAAGTCTCTTCATATTAAAATTAGTGTATTATGCTACGAGAGAGGTAGGTAAAGTGATTTTTGACGAATTCTGAGGTTTAATTCCTAAACGAAGCGAGGGAATGGGAAATAATTCAATATCTTTGAAAATCGTTCACCTCTCGAGTTTTTTTTATGAAGGGAGTAAAAGTCGAGGTACTTTTACTCCCTCAATTTTTTTTTTATAATGTAGAAAAAAATTAAAAAATCATAATTTTGAAAAATACAGGGGTTGGGGCACCGAGGCGGACCATACTAATTGATATTATGTAAACCCCTATCCCATCCGAAGGATGGGTTTCCCACTAGTTGTTTATAATTTTTCAACTTCGGTAATGAAAAAATTATATGAATGCAAAGACAAAAATAAGTGAAGAAATTAATACCTGTTGAACTAACAAATTTGAAGACCAAATTAATGAATAGTTTTTAGGGCTCAGATCTATTTTTTTTAATTTTTTTATTTTAAATTTATTGAAAGTTCGTCGATATTGGCAGTAACCTTATATTGTCAAAATGAAAAAATTAAATTCTCATTCTGCTTTCAAAAGTTTCCACTTTTACGTAATGAAATTTCCTCGATTCATAATGTAAGATTTTTTAAATTTTCTGAAACAAATCAGCACTTTTGCAAACTCAGTGACCCAGATTAAACTTTTTCATTTGGTCTTTATTTTTTTCCCTTTGATTCAAATTTTAGAATTTAATAAAAATACGAAAGTATCAAAAGAACTTCGGATATGACACGATTATAAACCAATTTCTTAAAAATTTGAAAACTAGGTCAAAAAAACAACCCTCGAAAATATTCTTTGGCAATCTGGACTGAAACTTACACTCTTCACTTCACTGAAACAATCAACACATCAAATCATATCGAATCTATTGTCGTATCAACAAATAATAACGATAATTGCCCGAGCCAATTAACTCTACGCATTTTCAACCGCATAAGCAAACAATTAAAAATTTCCTCACACGATAAAAATCTTCGCTCGAAAGGAAAACATTCTTCGCGACGGCGAATTCGCTTTATAAAATTTTACGATACGCTTTAAAAAAATTCTTAGCTTTTCCAAGACAGTTTTTTTTCACCCTTAACGGCGTTTTTTTTAATGGCCAATAAAACCGGGTGTTTCGGAAGTTCGTTTTCCATTTCCTTATATGAGGCGAAAATATAAAACGCATTTGGAGAAACGCAACTTCGCGAGTAAGTTTCAATTTTCATCCAACGACTGGATTTCATTATAAGCTAAAAATTATCAACGGGCGATAATTGAACTCGTTGGGTTGAATTTCTGGCTTTCGATTGGTATTTTTTTTCCAACGAGATATTTAATACGAAAGCTGCCCATTTTCGACCAAAATTTTCCAAATAGAGTTCAGTAAATTGAGTAAAACTGAGATAAAACTTGGAACTTGGACAATTGGACATTGAATAACATTTTTTTTTCAAAGCTTCGTCAAACAATTTCGACAACTGTCTTACCCCACATCGTTTTTTTATTTACTATTATCGAGAAAATTAAGAGCAAAAAAAAAAAGAAAATCCAATCAATTTAAACTCGAAAATAACGCTTACGTAGTTAACCAAGTATAAAAAAACTCGTACAATAGAAACTTGAACAGTTTTAAGAGTTTTATGGAGTTTGAAAAGTAAGTTAAAAAAGCACCACGTTGTATATAAATTTTTACTATAATGTGTAATTTTTTTCGCTAAGATTTTTGTTAATTTAACTTTTGTATGTGTTTTGGGAATACGACGCAGTTTTGTAAAATTCGACTCGATAATTTAAACCTATATACCGAATGTACCATTCAACCGTGCTCGTATTTTAAACTCGATAATAAATCAGCGCTGGGAAAGAAATAAATACGCGGGGGTTCGTAAAATAATGATACAGATTTGTCCCATACATACGGTAATGGGTACGCATCCACCCATCCTTTTTTTTCAAAAATACAATAGGTAAGTATCTTACTTCCTTCGAATGGGATAAAAAAACAGAAAAAACCGTAATTGGAAACGGTTCAACAGTATCATCGAATTCTTCGTTTAGATTTTATTTTTAAATGAATATTAAAAGATGTTATACCATACAAAAAGAGAAATCCTTTTCAAGTCTTCTTCCTCTCTGAAAACTCTCATTTTGATTTATAGCTCTTAAAATGGCACAGAATCGGTACACTTTTAAGACTTTTTTTTTCCTACTTTATTTTTAATACAAAATGTAGCCGATGTTTACACGATAGATTAGCAACGTGCAGTATAATGGATTCGAATCTCCTCTCGTTCTGGTAATAGGTGTTTTGTTATGAATTCAACCCGAACGGTGTAGATTAGCATACGCTATAAATACCCGACGGTTGAATGATTCTTCTCTATCACAAGTGCACCAACTTACCCGCGTTTTAAATAGAATAAATTATGTACGGTCAATTTTCGAGTTCATCAAAGCGGTTGAATTGAATAAGCTGTGCATCTCGATGCATCCACATGTTCCATGTGGGTTTCATTTTTCAAAAATTTATCCTATGTTCGATGCTACTAGATTTCGACTTGGAGAATTAAATCGCGGATGTGAGAGAAGAATTTCGTACAAATCTGAGCAACAAAAGTGGAGAGAAAAGACTGAGAATTATTTTAGAAAATTATGAGAATAATTCGAGTTTAATATTACGAATTGGAGAGAAAGCAGAGACTGGCTGGCAGGGAATAGGGAATAAAAGAGGTCAGCTTGCCCCCCTCCATTTTCAAGATTGGATTTTCAGTCAGGAAAATATTACGTTCGCGTTATTTGGATCGGAAAATTTGCGAAAAAAATGAGGTTCGAATCGAAAATTTAGAATATTTGGCATTCTAATAGAAAAAATTTCATTTGATCTGGAAAAATCGGGAAATATTTATGAATAGATTTTTAAAAATTTTTAATCTCCTAAAAAAATTCAAAACTTTGAGTTGACTTTTGTGTTTTTTTTACACATAAAATTTTTGAAATTAAACTCCCAAGAAGTAAGTAAATTGCTGACAAAAAGTACCTTATGATTTCTTGATCCTCGAGCAGAATTTATTGTTGAATAATATTATTTTGAAATTTTCTCACTGCAGGTTCTAAAGGTTTAGATTTGAGGGAGGGAAAAATTTTTATGAGCCGAAAAAAAGAGATTGTTTTGAAAAAAATGATTTTTAGAGGGATTGGGAGGGGGAATTCAATGAAACATCGTGAAATCAATTTTTGAAGGACTAAAAAAATTTAATTCCGTCCCTTTTGGAAAAAATCCCTATCAAGTGCGTTCGAATCATTTTATTTTGAAAAATGAAAAATTTAATCCCCGAATCAGTAAAAATTTCAATTTCGGAATGAGAAAATGAAAATAGTTTGAAAAATTTGGAGCTCTTTTTCAAAGTGGGTCGAGTCCAGGCTTCGAATATGAAAAAAATGACTTTCATCTAAAAATTTTTCTTTATTATCAGGAGTTGAATATAATTCACACCTTGAGCTCCTTTTCTCATATGCGGTTTTCGGACTTGATCCATTTTGGAGAAGAGCTCTACAAAAATTTAGAAAATATAAAATTGAGTAGCATTTCAGTGACTCCCTGCAGTCTAATCCAGAGGTGTGCCGTTCAGAGGTGGGGTTGACACCCCCTCCCGGACTATCCCAAAGTGGCAAAAGATTGGGAAAATTGGATGAAGTTGTGATTTCCAATTTTTCCCCAACTCGTTTTAAATCCCAAGTTGGAAAAATTGGGAACATTTGAGAATATCACAAAAAAATTGCCTTCGTTTTGCTCGGGTTCAGTAACTTCACTCAATTCATTTTCAAAATGATGGTATGAATTGAATATTTTCAAATGAAAAAATTGCTTTCATTATCTATCAGGGGACTTTATGACAATCTGAAGTCGAATTTTCAAAAAAATTCGATTTTTTTTTGAAGGAGAGAAGCTCATCAAGGGACGTTGTTTTTTTGGAAATCAAAAAGTAGAGCGAAAATAGCACGAATTTTAATGGAAAAAATTGTTCTTCTCCTTTCTCGGTGACGATCTGGAATAGATTTAAAAAATTGTTCGATTTCTCTAGAAAAGTGGTGGCCATTTTTAAAAAAAAAAGTTTCTTTTAGAGGTAGTTCTTAGAATATACCCTGGTTTTCTGATGATTTGTGATCAATTAGTTCTTCATTCTGGTTTTTGAATTTTGGTGGTGATAACCCAAAATGAAGAACCGTTTCAATCGATCCTGGTTGACCTGTTTCCATTTTGTCTTTCGATTTTTTTTCAAAAGTTTAAATCAAATCAAACGAACAATATATGAAACAATAAAAAGTGCCTTTTTTCATCTCAGTTTTTTTCTCAAAAGTTTTTCAACTCAGACTGTTTTTTTGGTAACTTTTTTTCAAAATTTTCTGAAATTCTTTTGGTTCAAATGAAGAAAAAATTTGTTTGAAATTTTTTCAGCTCTTAAATATTTAGTCTCATATGGAATAAAAAAATCATTTTCATGCGTTGAAAATTTTCTTGGGTGATGAAATTTAAATAATTCAAATTTTTTAATTTTTTTCTTAAAAGTTGTAAATTGGGAAGATTTTTTGTCAAGACCAATCCTTACTGTATTTGAAATTGAAAAAATTTTGAAAAGTTGAGAAGTTTGTAAAAAAAAAATTATAAAATTTCATGAAAATTAGTTGATTTGTTGAGAGAATTGGTAAAATAGTTCGAAATTTTTAAAGAAAATTGATTGAGAAAATTTGAAGTACCCTCCCCCCCATATAAAATTCGAAAAATTTCAGACGATTTTAACTATCGTTTTTGTACTTACCAATTTTCACAACGATTTAGAGCAAGTGACAGTAGGTCTCCCCTTACCACAACTCAAAAAAAAATTCGAGCTCAAATACGAACATTCAAAATTCAGACTAATTCTAAACTGTAAAACTGACTCAAACAGAAAACTCGATGAAACCCATTTTTCAAAAACTACACTTTTCGCCTTCGTATCGCGAAGATAAAAACGACGATTATTCTCGAGGTCCGAGGTAGAAGGGGGCATTTCACTTTGAAAATTGTGCGTTTATTACATAAGAGAATCGAGCCTCTAATTCCGGTTCTCGTTACGTTAATACTATTTAATTCACCACGTGTCTGGCTTGTAAAATACTAATGACGCTTTTATAGTATGAGATGGAAAATCATTGGTTGAACAATGAAAGCGGCCAATTTAACTGACAGTTACAACGAATCAAATGATTAGTTCAAGCGAAAATTGGCTTTAACAATGCGAAATCGATGGAAGATGAACGAGGCAGCCAGCAAAAGGCAGCGCGAGCGGTACACCATCTATTACGAAAGGAAACCGAGAACACAGAACGAGAGCCTACCGCCGCGAAACAAATTACCGTCTTCCAATTAGCAGAAATAAGATTTTTAAAAAGGCTAACAATTAATAAAGATTATACGGTTTTCTGCACGTCTCTCGAAACTCTGCTCTGCTCGACGTTCAACCTCCGTATATATTCGTACAAAAGAAATAGAGGTTTTGAAAATTACAGCTCAGTACAGCAATTCTAGTCGTCGTACAGTTGTAAATAAAAGTTTTTCTTTTTAGTGCACAAACGTCAACAACGAAGAGACGTTTGTCATACAAGCGAAAACTTAGGTACATGCGGGCCCCACGATTACACGATAACTTTTTTTTTTTATTAGGGTGAGAAAAACGACCGAATATGAAATTTTGTAAAAGGAGGGTTAATAGTACACGCATTTTAGGAACATGTCGACCCATTAGTGATAAAATTGGTATCCAAATGTACACCAGTCTACGAGATTTGTAAATCCGCACCAATTTCCAAGACGACAGTATGATAAACGCGAATCGTTTAAAAAAAACACCGAGGTGAAATTTCTTCGAAGCAATTTGTGACAAAGCACAAATCATACTCGGCTTTTAATACAAAAGTCGTATTTTTTTTACTTTCGGATCCGGGGGGCGCTTTTTTTTTTGGCTCGAATCGACAAATCGGTAACGAACAGAAAATAACCTCACGAGTAAAATAGGTCACAAATGAAAGAAATCAACGGAATGAACGGGTTTCGTAACATTTCGCCTTTTTTTTTTCTTCTTCCTTCCATTTTCAACGAGTAAATAACGTGATTTGTGAAGTTGGAAATTAATTTAAGAGTTCTGGCCGAGTTAAGAAACGGTATGGAATGTAAATGTTGAATCGAGTCGTCGTTGAGTTTTTCTTTCTCCGAAGAACGTTTTTCAGTTCGCTTCGGCCGGGGAGTAGGAAAACGTTGGCGAAAAGAAGTTGATAAAGAAAACTACTTTTCGGGGGTATAACGTTGGTAAAGAGTATATTGCGGCGTGGCGGTAAATACGTGGTGAATCAAATTTATCCGTATGCTACGGAGACGTAGACAAACACACATGCACGTTAACGCACCCACATATACTTATAGGTGTATAGTATACGAAGAAACCAACTTTAATTAAACCATCCCATTAAATAAATAGTAGATAAGTGTTGTGGAATGAGTCCTATATACCTCTAAGTGACTGAATAGTCTGCGGCCCGCCGAATAAGCTGCAACAGTAAATTTAAGACCTCCTACTTTTGATTTACAATAGTGCTTTCTTTATTGTACCGAAATCAACGGCTTTTAGATCTCGGGCTCGGTTTCAACATTTTCGCCTGGAATACAACAAAAGCAAAACATCCTAGGAGGAAACTGACGTTTTATTTTCTAAACGTATACGAAATGTATGGTTGTTTGATTGGAATTCAACAAGAATTGGGTATTTTTCAGTTCGAGAAGGTTAATTTTGAAAATAATTTGTACATATGATGAATTTCAGGAGTTGAGAAAAAGAGGACGAGGAAAACTGCATCTTTTGATTTAGAAATTTTCCTACGATCAAAAAAGGGAAAATATTTGAAAATATTTTTGAAATTGAGGAAATTGAAAAATACTGAACTGAACTTGCAGAATATTTCATAAATGAGATGAAAAAACCAAAGATTTGGTAGAATTATAAAATTAGATTCAGTTGGATCCAAACAGATCTGAAAAGATCTGAAAGGATTCAATTGGATCGAATTTTTTTCTCAATTCAAAAGATAAAATGTCTTCCTGAAGGCAACTTTTTTCTTATTCTTAAAAATACAGATTATAAATTTTTAAAATAAAATCTTCACTTTTTGGCCTCTTAATGATTTTCCTTCCCGCTAAAAATAGTACTTCGAAAACCTGGTAATTTGAACTTCAAAGGTACGAATTTTGGAAAATTTTGCCTATCAGAAATAATATTTTCAAAAATTCAAAAATTTGTAAAATCAAGTTTTTTTTTAGCGACTGTGTAGGCCGAAAAACACAATTTTTAGAAAAAAATCGCCTTTCAATTCGAATGAAGTGAAGTGTAATAGGAAAAAGTAAGAAAGTAAAAAAGCTAAAAAGTATTGATTTTTACAAAAAAAAGTTGTACTTTTTGGTCTACATAGTCACCAAGTAATATCTGAAATTGATTTGATCAATTTTGAATTTCCATAGATTAAAAAAAATCCGAAAATATCTACTTCCTGAATTGTTGACAATTTTTAAAGAATTGAATGCTGTTGTGCGATTTGAAGATATCAAGTATTGGAACTCAAAAATCAAAAATTTGAATTTTTAAGCCCCCTCGCAGCTCCCTATTTGCCTATGTCTGGATTTTGTCCTCATGGTTCCAGAAGGTTATACAAAATTTTATTTTTTTATTTTTTTTTTTTGTTGATTATATCACATTATCAAGTTTTGCGGGGCAATGAGGTAATTTTGAAAATTCAAAAATTCTACAGAATTAGAGAAATGGGCTTCAACACTTAAAATTTAAAAAATAGGATGTTTTAATGGTTATTTTTAATTTCATTTCGGCTCGAAATTTTACTTTGATTTGGGATACCTCCCCCTCCCCCTCCCCCTCCCCTCCCCTCCCCCGTTAGAAATTCCCAAAGTAATGACAAATGGGTGTTTTTTGGTTTTGATTTTTTTTTTATAGCATATTGCCCTTCTTTTTGGATTCTGAAAAATCAGAGATTTGTACCTATGTGATGCGTGACCACTTGAGGTTGAAAAAATTTCAGCTGCTGCATACCCCCCCCCCCCCCCAATAAAAAAATTGGAAATGTGAACCGAATTTTTCTGGTAAGACGTATAATCTGTGAAAATTTCAAATTTTTTATCCACTTCATCTAGACATTAAAAAATCAATTTTCAACATGGGGTGCCATAATCCGGAGGGGTCGGTGTGGGGGATCAATTTTTTTTGAATAATTTTGTACTAAAAGTAACATTTTGTGCTATTTTTGCCCAATTCTGGATTAAGGTCCGAAAAAAGAACAAAAATTGAAAAACCATGGTTTTTGCTCTGAAGAAAAAAATCATTTCATTTTTTTACGATTTTTGTGAATTTAGTTGATAAGTACATTTTTGGCAAGTTTTGTAATTTTTCAACCATTTTGACAATCTTTTCTGGGATTTAAATGAAATTTTCTTAAATTTTGATGACAATTTTTTGTAATTGTTTTATGAATTCAACCATTTTCGTTCATCTCATTGAAAATTTTTGATACTTGCCTGATTTGTGCAACATTTTTAATAAAATTATTTTTTCGATTTATATGCGTAATTCTCTACAAATTTTTCTTCAGTTCAAACAATTTTCACAACTTTTAAACTACGTTCGCAATATTTGTTGGGAGGAAGGGGGGGGGGGGGTAAAAATCTAAAAATGATGAAAGAATGAAGGCAGGATTTTTGGCTTTTTAAAACGAAATTTTTTATTCAGGTCATTTTTCTACGCAGTATTTTTATGGTAAAATATTTTGGTTTCCTGAAGTTCAGACAAAATTTGAACAACTTTTATGATATGTTCGTTGATTTTGTTTTCTGAACAGAAGAATTATTGTATTAGTTTTCAAAATTTTCAGTTTCAAATTTCAATTCTAGTTTTTGTCTTTCTGTTTTCAGTTACAATATTTTCTTTCGACTTTTATGAATTTTTTAATGATGATTTCTTCTATATTTTCTTAATTTTTCAGTTGTGTTTATTTCCCTCCCCCCCCCCATTTTCATGATATACAATATGTAAAATAAAGTTTATGCAAGCTTTCCAAAAGCTTCTACTATGGTTAAAAATTTATAATTTTTTAATCATTTTTTTTGAACGCATGTACTTAATACTATTTTTGAGATGGTACATTCATTAGCATTTAAAAAAATTGTTATTTGAATTGATATTTTTTCATAGTTGATGATTCATAATGACTGGCCACTCATCAAAATAATAAAATTCTTCGTAAAATTGTATTGCTATTTTTTCATCGGAAAATTTTTTTCAGATTTCTTGAAAATTTTCGACTCATACCTACATTCAGTAGGTAATTAACTTATTGATATGAAAAGTAATAAAAACACGATAACCCATAAACCTAGACCTACATCAAAACACTTCTACCACTAATAAATACTTATCTACAATCAAAAAATTAAGCTCATCGATCTCACAAAAGCATATCTAATGGTACCGAGTAGCTTTTACCTTCGACTTAGCTATACCAGATACAAACGTTGAAATATCACAGATCGTGTTACACGCTCGAGATTCGTAGAATATAAAATTAAGAATTCCATTCCAGAGCGCATCGTCGAACTGTGTTAAAATTACGTCAAGATACTTGGCGCACATAATAAATAGCGTAAGGAAATAATATACGGCGACATGTCGTATTATTTCGATACGTAGACGTACATCTAAAATTTCTCGGAAAATTTCAACTTTAACAGTCAACAATTGAAACACAATCTGATTTCAGAAGACGTATTAGATATAGCGGCAGTGGCGCGATGCAAGTGTATTATTATCGCAGGTTTCGGCGAAACGTTCTAATTTGAAACCAGTAATATTTACGCGGTGCACCGCACCGCCATTAAAGGAATGCAAGCATCGTAAAAACCATATCGACTGTGAGTTCGTTTTATTCTAAAGGCGAGGTTCGAGTGAAAAATTAGATATTCGCGTGAAATTCATAAATTCTTACGATGCATTCGTACTTTTCGAGAAATAGTCAAATTAAACGAATAGATTAAAGGCGGTGTGGTTTTTTTTACGTAGAATTAAACGCGTAATTAGTCGTTAATTTATCGAACCAATGATAAGATTTTAATTGAAACGTATAAGTCATTCGAGTTTCGGTCATTTACAAAGTTTCACCGAATACCAGACGTTGTTTATTTGTTATTGCGGGGAATTTCACGCGTAAAAGACGAAATTTCCTTCTGCGAAATTGTACCACATACGATGAGTAAATTCCTACTTATGGTTTGAGGAAGGAGCGTGTGCGGGGATACGACGTCCCGGCAATTTTCTTACATTCGACTCGTAACAGCCTAAATTTTACAACTGCATTGTAGCTGCTTTCGAGGCTATTTAAATTGCCACGTTACGCAATCCGTGTATAGTGAAAAGTAAAGCCAAACATTTACATAAATAGACCATTCGGTTCTTTAAATTTAAACAATTTGCTCGCCGTATATTTCAATCGAAAGATCTATGTAAAAAGGACGTTCCAAACCGGATACAATTTATTTATTTCGAGTCTATTTATTTACTAAATCATGCGAACGATTTAACTGGGCCAAAAGTAGTCCAAATTGCATTTCCGAGGTGAATTTTTTTTCGCTCGGAGGCGTGATTTTTATAGTGGATACTTCAAAGGTTCGTTCGGTGCAGTTATTTAGAAATTTTTAGATCGCCTACGCCGATATAAATCACAATTTTTTTCTTCGAAGGAGTTGAAAGGGGAATTTGGTGCAGTTTTTATGGATCTTATTTCCTAGAGGTTTTCTATTCGGAGAAAAAATTTCGAATTGTAATTCAAGTATGTTTTTGATCTCCTCGTGTCATTTTGATGGCGAGAATCTTGGGATAAATTTTTAAATGAGTGGAAAAATTACTTACTGAATTTTTTTGAAAGATAGTAAAATTTTATTGTTGGGAATATCATAAAAATTATTGAAATCTGTTGTTTCTTTAGAAGGTGAATTTGGCGCAATTTTTATGGATCTTATTTCTCAGTAGGGTTTTCTATTCGAAGGAAAAATTCAAAGTTGTGATTTAATTATGTTTTTTCCCATCCCGAGATGAAAATCAGTTCGAAACTTTTGGGAAAATTGTTTCAAAACTTTTTAATTATGCTCGAAAAATTGTGAAAATTGTTTGAATTATTTCAAATGCCATTAAGTGAATGTATTAGAACTTGAATTCAAAGATTCATTTCATAATTTTCGAAATCTTGTTCAAAATATGTTTGAATTTCGTCAGCTTTGTTTTGAAAAGTTTCAAGATGATGAAAATTACTGTAGCCCTATTCAACAACGTAAAAAATTATGAAAAGAATGCTGATAGTGATGAAAATTGATAAAAAGTTCCTGAAAATCACGAAAAATTTGAGAAAATTGTTCAGAAAGGCACAAAAACTTATGAAATATTGTACCTAAAAATATTGTCCAAAAATTATGGAAATTATTTTTTGTCAGAAACCTATTTGAAAAATAATAGAATTTTAGGAAAATGTTTTAAATTTGATGAATCTGAATTGATTGAGTTATTTGTAAGTTGCAGTGACATGTCCAAAAATTCAATAAATTTTGAAGCAAATTATCATTTTTTCTAAAAGCAGTAGGTAAGTAGTGTAAAATTTTAACAAATTGGCGACGTTTTTCAACTTGAGATTTTTGAACTTTTAAAGCCAAAACGTGAATTTTTCACAAAAATTTTGAATTTTGATTCGAGTATTTGAGTATGAGTTTTGAATAACGGGGAGGGGGGGGGGTTAAATTATCAGAGAAAAAAAAATTAACAAATATTCAATCTTTTTTCCAGTTTTGAAGATAATTTTAATCAGTTTGACGTATGACATTTTGATTACCTTTGTAACATTTCAAAAATTTCTGATTCATTTAATTATTTTTCAACCTTTTCTTGAATTCAATTTGAACAATTTTTTTGATTTTTGATTTTTCCAATGAATTCAAAGCAGCATTTCTAACAAAATATTTTTTTCACAATTTTTTAGCCAGTTTCAATTAAGACTCTGTTGAAACCATTTGATTTTTGAGACTCTTCTTTGAAAGGCTTAAAATCAGTGTCAACTCAAAAGCCAATTTTTGATCCCTAAAGGGTGGTTTCTGTACACCCATACTGTTTACATAATGTAAGTAGATGTTTTTGAAAATGTGAGTAAGCATTTTCTATTTTTTAAAATTGTTTTTGAATGTTGAGTACGTTTATCATTTCCAATTTAGATCGTCGTTTCTGGAATTGATGGATCGTCATCGATTACTTTTTTCTTCTTCCTTTTATCATCAAAAATCTCACCAAAGCCCCTCCCTCCCTCCTTCCCTCCCTAGAACTTCAAGAGGTTTTGCAGAAAAAGCATCCTCATAGAATGTACTGTACATCTTTATTACAGAATTGTCAACTTGAAAAGAAAAACAATCATATTTCATCTTATCGAGTACTCGGTACTTGTACTTGTTTCCTTTTCTATAACCAAGTGCGTTATTTATTATTACTCGTACGAGTCTGAGACACCCTATTCTCTCCTGATTGTATGAGCTGATACAATCAACCCTTTCACTTCTCTCATTGGGAAAAATTCCCAACTACTCATTACCTATCAATATGGATGCCATTGTAGTCTTCCCTTCTGTCTGGCTTTTTATATAACTCACACCCGGACAGAAATTCTTTAAACGATTGTGTTTCGATTTCTTCTACGACGCATATCTCGAACCATAATGCATTCACAGGTTATTGAAATAACTTCAACATTTATCTGTCATATGCTTACTACTAGGTCTTTATATCATATCCTGTCCTGTCCGAGAACTATCATTTTAATTGATAATGTTCTCGATTAAGTTTTTATTTTTTTCTTACCAAGTGACGTGTATTTTTATACGAAGAATTTTTTACAATCTTTCTTACGATAAGGAAATAATATCGGTACTTATCGTATAAACAAATTTTTCAACCAGTAAACGGATTTTCCTCGTTCGACAATGATTCATCGTCATAAGAAACCTTATCTGCGGAGCGTTTCTTGGCAAAAGTGAAAAAATTCGGTTCAATTGATACGTATAATAGATAGGTACATCGGGTTTTTCGTATGAAATTACACAATACGTACCTAGGAAAATAAAAAATAAAAAAACGTACACGCCATACGACGAATGTATACACAACACACGTTCGCACATCGTTGCGATAAAAGTGTGAAAAAAATTCACGGTTTAGATTTATTACCTGTTGGTGCGATGAACTTGATGTTTTGACAAGGCGAATGGTGCTTTTTTTCTCTAAACGAGCGTAATTTATTGTACATGTGCCTCGTTTCTACGCTATGTACTGTGTACATAGTCTCAGCACTGATACCGTTGCATTTACGGATTCGAATACTGGTAGGGTAAAAAAAAAACTCACCTCTTGATTATTTTTGCCTAAAAGGAGATTCCAACGATTTCAAAAGTTTAAATTTATTTCAAGTTCGAATTTTTTCAATCTCAATTTTTGTGTTATTTAGAAATTTTTCTAGCTGTAATTTTTTCAATTCAACTTTTCTTAAAATTTTTCTAATTTTGATTTTAATTTTTTTTTTTACAATTTTACATTTTTTAAATATTCTTTCAACCATTGGCTGATTAGGGGTGGGTCTCAGGAGCACAGTGGAATGTCAGATTTTCTAGGTGGCCAAAAATCATAAACCGGGTAATCAGGAGTATTTGAGTGTTCTGAATCAATTTTTCAAATCATTTTTACCCCAAAGCCCATCAGGAGGTAGGAAAAGGCCTTGATGGTTAAAAATCAAATTTTTGGAATTTTTCGAGTGGGGTATCGAAATCCATGTTTTTTTTATCTCCTGGATTCGATTCGGGCATTATTATTGAAAAAAAGTTCAAAGGTGAGGAAAAGAGGAAGTTGAAAATGAAATTTTTCGGATTTTTCGAATGAGTAAACGACGTAATGAGTATGGCTGAGTATCAATTTTTTTTGTCTCCTGAATTCGATTCTTGCATTATTTTTGCAAAAAAGTTCAAAAGAGAGAGGGAGAGAAGATCGAAAAATTGAATTTCTGGAATTTTCCGATTGGTGGGGTATCAAAATTTGTATACATATGGTTTTTTGCCTCTTGAATTCGATTCTGGCATTATTTTTGTAAAAATTTCGAAGGAGAGTGGAGAAAGGGGTTAAAAATCGAATTTTTGGAATTTTTCTAGTGGGGTATCAAAATCCATGGTTTATTATTTTTAAATAAAGTTCGAGGAAGAGTGGTGGAAAGGGTTAAAAAATCAAATTTTTGGAATTTTTTGAGCGGAGTATCAAAATCCTATGTTTTCTTGCCTCCTAAATTCGATTCTGGTTTTATTTTTACAAAAAAGTTCAAAATGAGGGGGGAAGGAAGGGCTAAATCTCAAATTTCGAGTGGGTATTTTAACCCTTGGTATGGCGCGCTATGGAGGAATCCTCCGTATTTAAGTACGTAATGCGCGTCGTGGAGGAATCCTCCGTAAATTTACATACGTTAAGCGCGTCATGGAGGAATCCTCCGTATCTCAACATATGGAATATATTGATGCCCTCGCTTCGCTCAGGCTTTATTAAATTTATGCAAGTAATTCTCATTTTTCAAAATGATGGAATGGACTCCTTCCCTTTCCGTTCCAGACAATGGTGCATTGATTTAAAAAAAAAAATCCCTACGGAGGATTCCTCCATGACGCGCATAACGTATGTAAGTAAGGATACGGAGGATTCCTCCATGACGCGCTTGACGTGTGTAAATATGGAGGAATCCTCCATTACGCGACTACTGTCCGTTAGACATAGGCACGCGACTAACCAAGGGTTACTTTAATTTTTTCAAGTGCATGAAATTTTTTCAATCCAATCTTTTGAATTTCTGCAAATTCAAATTGTTTTTACAATTATTCTAAAATATTTCCTCAATTTTTTCAGCTCTGAAATTTTTCCAATTGAAAATTTCTTTAAAATTTTTTGGTGCTATGAAATTTACAGAAGAATGTTCAACTTTGTGGTTTCAAAATTTCTCTCAGAAATTCAGTAGGTTAGTAATTAGTTTGAAGAATGTTTTTGAGGAATATTCAAATCTTTCTGGAATTTTCCAAATGGAGGGTTCAAATTTTTTTGACCCCTGAATTCGATTCTGAGATCAAGTATTTTTGCCAAAAAGTTCAAAGAGGAGGGGAGAGGGGGCTAAATCTCAAATTTTTCGGTTTTTTCAAGTGAGGATTTTACTTTGTGTTTTTTAATTTCATGTTTTTTGAATTTCTATCATCTCGAAATTTTCTCAACTTTCTTCAATATGAAATTTTTCGTACTGTGAATTTTTCAGAAAATTATTCAACTTTGCGTTTTTCAAAATTTCTCTCCATTCAATTATCAGACGAATTTTTTGATAAAAATATAAAATTCAGAAAATCAAAGTTGGAAAATTTTGAGAAAATTCCTCTTCCAACAAATTTTACTTCTGGAAAAAATTCAACTGAATGCGAAAAAATTTAGAATCAGCGTAAAAATTTGAACTTATATTTTACGTAAATCTTTGAAATCTCATTCTTGGCAAAAATAATTAAGAGCCAACGTAAAAAGCACGTTATATTTGTTAAAAATAACGAAGATTTTTTTCTCGCGGTATATTCTCTGTACACATCACATAGCGCACTAGTAGCATAATTCTCTGATTACACGAAAAAGACAAGTGGAAGGCGCCTTGTTGGTGGCCTAATTATATTAATTTTCTATACGGGGGGCAATTAGCTGACAAAGTATAAGCGATAAAGATCAACAATGTCGTTAAGCTACTTTTCAAATGTTTTTTTCCCTCCAGTCTCATTGAATTAAATTTTTTGATTGAATTACTCGACGTCGACGCGACGTTGCCCTTTGAAATACTCTCGTAGTATTTTCCTTCTTTTTTTTCTTTACCACGACTCGCCGCTGTGTTTTTTTTCTTCACATGCCGCGTTCTCAAATCCGGATTATATATTTAGTGGAAAAAAAAATCATACACGAGGGAAAGGATTAGATGAACATGGGATCTCGCTTTCGGAGATCTTATTTCTTTTTTTAAACTACCGTCTGTCTTGTAATGGCTCGAATTACACTAACAAGATTTTTTTTACCCTGGATGAAGATGTACATTGTGAAGGTAAAACGACCAGAGAGATGAAATGTGACTGTTGTAGATACCTATACGATTTGAAGAAAAATCCATATCGTTTGTCAGAGGGCAAGAAGGGAGAGAGTTTGAAAATACGAGGGATTTTTTTTTTCGCCATTTCGACAAGCTTAATTCGAGTTAACTCCGTAGCCCCGAGTTGAAATTTAATTAACTTCCAATTAAACAATTTCGATTGAGTTGGCGGCGCTGTAAATGTACCTACAGTACGTTTCACAAAACAATAATTTTCGTATATAGAGAGATGAAGATGCTGCGTGCTTTCGTGTTACCGCTTATAGTACAACTACACAAGTGCCTGCGAGGTAAAACGTGAATCAAGCACCGTATTGTATACAGTTTGCTTCTGCCTTTCGCAGGCGGAGAGAAGTTTATGTTTTTCTTTGTACTCGTATCTCGCCCTATTGCCTACTCTCTCAAGCCTGCTGAGATGTTTTAAAGGATTGGGAAAATTTTCGACGCTATTTGCGCCAGAGTATACAGAGTTATATAATCGTTCGCCATTAAGTCGAGTAATTCACCTTAGTTAAAATTTCATAGTGGAAAAAAAATATGCTTTGGGATCGAGCCAAAAAAACCGTTAATTTTAAATATACTGTAGGTTTTTATGGTGCTAAGTTGATTTCGTTGAGGCTTTTATTTATTACTTTCTCGCGAATTGGTGAAGCTTAAATGGTGCGGGATTTCTTGCATCTTCTTTTTTCCCCCTGTGCTTATCTAAGTTGATAAGGCGGATGGTAAGAGCCTATACTTTGCGTAGCCGACAAATTGTTGCGAGGTTTTGTCTTATTTATTGAATTTCCAGTGGAAATGAGGTTATAATTGAATGTTCTCGGATGTACGGCGTTGATAAATTTCGTCATTATTTACCATTCAAGTTTTTTTTTCGATGGGTGTTCGAACAGGATGATCGGGGATAAAATTTACGACGCGATGGTATCGATAGAATTTGGTCACGAATCGATTTGAAGGAAAATAGAAAAGCAGAGGAGGAAACGAAACGAGCTGAATTAAATTTTATGATGTGATTTTTGATGGTTTTGTCGATGACTTTACAAATTTATTCTTTGTTCGTTTGAATTTTTTTTTTGATTTTGATCAAAAAGAGGCGATAACCTCTAAGTTGATATTATGAAAGGGGGGGGGGCTAAAAATTGAAGGCCACTCGTTTAGACAAGATTTTATCAAATTTTTCAATTGAAAATGTTTGTATAATTTCACTTTTTTTTTCATCAAATATTCTAAATTTTTCAGTGTTTGAAAAGTTATCATTTTTGCAAATTTTTTGAAACAAAGAAGTAATTTTTCCGAATAATGGGATACGAAACCTGTCACCAAGCTCCTTCAATTATTTTCGTCTGCTTTCAATGTAAAAAATAAATTTTACAATTTGACCAAGATCACCAAAAAATTGAAGTTAGAATTTGACAGTATAAAGGATGAAATCGAAATTGAAGAAAAACTTTACGTATTTAGATAATTTTTTAAATAAATTTTTCGACTCTGTTTAAAATTGTCATTTTTTTTGACGTTCAAAATTTTTTTCAGCGAAGCAATATTGATATTTTTTAGAAGTAGGGCATACTTCTGAATTTTCAGTTACTTATTTCCAGATGTATTTTTGATTTTGATCAGAGAAAAGAGAAAATCGAAGTTAGTACTGCGGGAAGGCTAAAAATTGGATATTTCTGACTCCGATAAGATTTTTGAGACAAAAATACATTTCTACAGAATTTCTTTGAATCAGCCCCTAAATTTTCTCAAAAATTCATTACTTTAGCAAACTTTTCAAAAATAAAATCAAATTTTGGTATTTTGAAGAGAGAATGCAGTTTATCGCTGAGTCCCCCCCCTCCACGTCCCCCTATTCCAATTTTAATTTGTAATAAAAAATAGGAAAAAGTTGAAAATGGGGGTTTGAGGGAGGGGGGAGGATGAAAATAAAAAATTTCTCTCTTAGAAAGAATTTTTAAATTCCAAAAAATGCAACTGTTACTTAATTTTTCTGAGTCAAAATTTTCAAAAAAGTTTTAAAATGTTGACACTTTTTTTCTTATGATTTCAATTAAAAATCAATAATTTTGTCATTGTGAGGGAGGAGAGCGGGGGAACTTGTTTCTCATTTTTTTTTCAATGATTTGTTCGGTTGAAATTACATCTTTGCTTAATTTTTTTGGTCAAAAATTTTTAAAAAAATTGCATTATTGGAGACAGGAAGCAATGTGTTGTTCAACTCCTTGATTTTCATTCATACTTCTTCACCTGAAAGAAATGAAAATTTATTATTTTAATCAGAAACAAAAAAACTAATTGAAAATCGAAAACTTTTCACTCGAATAGCATTTTTTTTAGTTTATTTCGTGAATGAAAAACTTGATTTTTTCTTTCAAATCTACTTTTTTCACCAAAGAGATGATATTGCCATCGCATCGTGGGGAGAGAGCAAATTGTCTCTTCTCTTCGTCGATCTCCTCTCCCAATTCTGTTCAACTCTGCTCAATTATAAAGTCAGATTCTGAAGTCGAATTGCATTGCCATTGAAAATTTTTTCCCTCCAAAAATCCCAAATCTACGTACAGTTTTTTTTGGTGCGAAAAATGTAAAGATTATTAGATAAGAGCGATTTTTTCGAAAATATTTTTAAAATTGATGACTTTTTCCTAAATGTTGAAAAAAATTGGAAAAATTGTGTTGAGTTGAAAAAAATCCGGAAAAATCTATCATTGTTCAAACTGTTTCATAATTCCCTCCTTGCACCACAAAAAACTCACGCTTCGTCTTTAAATAAATGAATTAAAAATGAAAACAGAATTGCCCCTTAGGTTCATAGGTGTTTTTTTTTTAATTTTAGCAATAAAAAAAGTATTGAAAAAAATATAAAAATCGAAAAAAAATTTTATAATGAGGTATTTCAAAAAAAACAACAACGGCGAATCTAAGTAATTAAAGAGTTCACAAACTATTCAAAAAATTCATAAAAATCTCAAAATATGTTATGCAAAACTATCCCTCATGATACTCTTTATTTCGGAATAGAGAAAAATGGGAGAAAGAGAACGGGAGAAAAAAATTCATCTGAGATGATGTTCGTATCAATTATTTAAATTAAACTCATATTAAAAATAAAATTTTTCAATTTTTACATCTTTGATAATGGGAGTAAATTTTAGCTGAAAACTAAAAAAAAAACCTTTTCCTTTTCACGACTTTTGAGAAAGTTTCGAAACACGCGGCAAAACTTTTATAGCTAAAAAATGGTTCATTTTTTATGTAAAATTTATTATCTAATCTTATTTCGGTACAGAAGGTTGAAATTCTCCCTTTTCTCTTTCAAACATCCACTTTAATTTGGATGATGTCAACGTTGTGAAATTTCGAATGTGAATAAATTCAATTACATTTTTAATATCAGAATTTTTCGTCGAAATGTTGAAAAAATACGAATTTTCGTTCGGTACAGCTGATCTCTCCATTCTTTTCCAACCAAGGATCAAAATCTATACCTACGATGTAATCGCCTACCACACACAATATGCCTACGTGCTCGTAACGTTGGCATTTTTTCTCGCCGACAAAGTGTTCAAAAGTACAAGTACATGTAGGTAGCCTACGTATTTTGTACGAGCAACAGAAGGGAATTTTCTATACACGAATATATAAAATGTTTTAATTAATGACGAACACAAAAGGAGTGATTAATTCAATTGATTACACTGTAAAGGTTAATTTATTGGATACACATCGTATCACACCCATCGACCAGGAATAAAACCACCATTAACCCCTTTGGAAATCCTCCGTCTCTCTCGCTCGCTCGATTGCTCACTTGCTCAACGTGTGGCGTGTAAATATCGCTGAAATATGTAATCTAGAATCTTAATGCATCGCGTTACACGTTTCTAGGTACTTCCACTTGGTGCTCTTCTCTATGGTTCTCGTCTCATCGTTCATCGGTACTGTTTGCGGCTGCATGGCTGCAATATGTACTCATATACTCGTAATACCATAGTTTAGCAGGTTGAAGATGATTTTCAGTTTGCACTTTTTTTTTATGCATTTTTTTCCATTAGATAATTGCTTGTTGTTACGCAGAACACAATGCGATTAAAGGGTTTTTATTATGTGTACCCTTGGGTGGCTTTTGCTTCTACCCATACCATGTTCGATGTGGTGTGATGAGCTTTTGTATGGCGTATGTGCTTATGATGTTCGTATCATTGAACAAAAAAAAAAGACTAGGTACACGTAATTTTTCTACACTTTGTTATAGCACAAGAGTGTGAAAGGTAATGAACTATGGAAAATGTGTAGGTATTAAAAAGCTAACTTAAAAATAAAAATGACGATGTAGGTATCAGACGTTGGTGTTTTGTGTCTTTACTATTCTACGGATAATAAAATCCGACTCGATATTGGAATATTTCATTATCATTATAACCGTATGTTAAGATAAGATGGATATTAGGTGTACAATTTTTTTTTCTCGAATTACACGTGGCATACTTCTATCAAGTGTGGATTGAAAAAAAACGAATCATGGATTTTAACGGAAAATGTTGAGATAATTCAGTTCGAATATGGAAGCCCTCCGAAAAAATGTTGAGTCTCTAGCCTAAAAAAGACGAAACTGGGGGCTTCAAATTGGGATCATTTTTGAAAAATATTCGAGTTTTTTTTTTTACCACAACTCGACCATTTCTTTCAAAAAGGATGATTTGAGCTTTTACACTTTCTTAGAGCATTGACGTTGAAACTGCATTCCATTTTTGGCCCTCAATTAGGAGGTTGAAAAGTTGCAGATTGTGCATTTGACGCTTTTTTTCATTTTTACCAAACTCAAATTACTCCCTCAAAGATTTCAAAATGAAGCTAATTTTTTTGGGGTGTCTGAAATAATTTTTGATGAAATTTTTTTGAAATAAAATCATAGACTCGAAAAGTACCTTAGCCAATTTTTTTTTAAATTATTTAACAGGATTAAAAAATTTTTTTGAAAATTTTTCATCACAGTTCTGCCTACTGAAAAGTTATAAAAATTGAGTAAAATGAAATGCGATTGGAAACATTTCACTGAAAAAAAGTGACCAAAAAAAATTGGCTGAATTTTGTGGTATTGAATGACCAATTGACCAAAGTATCATTCGAGCAATGAGAGTGGGGAATGTAGAGAAAATGTCGTAAATTCAGTTCGAATTTTAAGGTAGAAAAATTTTAAAAAATGAAAAACTCTGAAATTTTCAAATATGGACTGCGTTTTTTTAATACACAATTTTGATTTAAAATGCAGATTTTTTTCCCAATTTGAAACCTCTATATGAATAAATTTTACATAAAATCATATCTTATCATTTACCTATTTAGAATTACTCAAATAAGTGCCGATTATAAAGTTTTATTCGTTTTGATGAAATTGTGTACGAAAAATTACATCAAAGAGTTTGAACTTTCATGATTTCCTCAAGTGTGAGCCGGGATATAGAAAAGACCCTTGGAGGTAAAAAATTGGTTTTTGATTTGGCAGTTAACGCTGATTTTGGTCTTTTCGAAAAAAGTAAAATCAAGGGCGAATTTCTACTCAAAACCCGATTTTGACCCCTGAGGGTGGTTTCTATACTCAGGGCTTACGTTTATATTACGGTTTCGGGTTTAGTGTAATTTGATAGAGTGAGATAAGGACATTTTTCACATCTGGTCGGATCTGAAATTTTTTCATATGATTTTTTTCTCTGATAAACTTGATTTAATTGGGTCAATTTTTTGAAGGGGAGGGAGGGAAAGGGAGGGGAGGGGAGGCGGTAAGAATCAAAATGTTTCCAAAAATTGGATGAAAAAGTAGTGAAAAAGTCATTCACAGATTTAGGGTGGGTCCCGAGAGGGCTTGGACCTCCCAAAAATGAAATTAGCCCCCCTCCCCCAAAATTGTTCAGTTATCAAACATTTCTGAATTATACCATCTTGAGAGTATAAAAAAAAAAAAAACATTTTTTGGTATTAAATCTCAGTTTTTTCAAAGCTTACCTTTGCTTCGCTCGGGTATGAACAAAAAATCCACAATTCAACAAACTATTTGAGGTGACAGTATGAAAAAAGGAAAAAGATTTCTTCTGCTCCTCTTCTCCGAAAATTTTTCTAGTACTCACTAAGTTTTCAAATTTTTATACTTTTATATTCAATTTGTACCACCTTCCCCTCTCAAGAAAAAGCTTTTGACCCCCACTTATTATGGATTTTTGTGTGTGCTTCGTTCCTCTTTAATTATTTTGGTTCTTTTGTTTTGATTTTTGTTCTTAATAAAAAAGTTGTTTTTTGTTGCTTAACATCAGAAGTGACCTGGGGCAGTAGTTTCGAAAAGTGGGGTTCATTGGATGTATTTTCCTCTCTCCCCTTCAAATCGTATGGAAATTTTGAAAAAGCATTAAAACACAAAAAAATGACTTATGTATATCTTTCAAAATGAATCTCTTAAATGCCCCGAATGAGAGATTTGAATTTGGTAAAATTCGAAATTTGTCATTTTTCAACTTCTTGCAGAGGGCAAAAAGTGGTATCTAATTTTGTTCATTTTGTTCAGGAAAATGTAGAAACCCAAATCGATTTTTTTAGGGATTGATCAAGGTTTCCACCAACTTGTATTACCCTATTATGGCAAAATCGATGCTTTTTCAAAAATGAATAATCAACTTTGAAGCCCGTTAGCTCCGTCCGCGTTCTCCTTTAGGCTGATCTCAAAATTTCTCTAGGTTTCGCACTCAAAGCCAACAACTTGACCAATTTTTACCAAAATTTTGTGTTTTTTTTAAAATTCGCCTTGTACGCCTGATTCGAAGTTTTGTGTGAGGGGAGGGGAGAGGAAGAGATTTTCTTTGGATTTGAGTTTTTTTCGAGGCTCGAGAAGGCTCGCAAGCGCTAAAAAAATCTCTTTACCGTGAGACCAAAGGATTTGGCTCAACAAGTTCAAATCCTTTTTTTTGCCTTTAGATACATTTTTTCTCCTTATTATTAGGCCCCGATTTTCTCTGCAAGACCCTGTGTGATAGTTGATTTTTTTCATTTTTGCGATAGTCAAAAAAAATAAAAATAAAAACTCAAACGAATACGACATTTCAAAAAAGGTCCCATTGTCTCGAACGTCTAAGTGGATTCCAATTTATCACGTATGATTAGAAGCCGACGTGTTGATCCGGTCGGTTTGATGCTGGCAACTAGTCAGTCGCATGGTGCAATTATCATGGTTATGTTCTACGCTGTTTCTTCGTGTGATATGCCTTTCGAATTTTATCATCGTCGTGTACGATTACGTAGCATTCGTACCGGTACCAACGTAGTGGTGATTTTTTCGCGAATTTTTTCCATTCGTTCGCGAACAAGTTGAAAATATCGCAGTGGAATTGATCTCAATTCGACGATGAGTACTACTGGCATTTAGTCGATAAAATGTCGTATTCGGTTAGATGCTCGTGTTATGTGTTCTGTTAAGCTAATAAGATCGAAATGTTCAGTCATTACCGTCGTTGATAGCACTTTGTAGTATGGATTTATTTTTCATTATTTTATTCGCTCTGTCCTTTTTCAAGGGATCGTTACAAGAAGTCCGGGTGTATGATGCAGCCTCGTATGCCGAATACCAATGTGATAACGCTTTCCAGGTAAGAGAATTTTTATTTATTTATTTTTTAAAAAAAAAAAACATTACGTATATTTTGGAGTGATGCGAATTTTTTTGTGCGAATTTTATCCGCGTGGAAGGGTGGCAAGTTAAGGGTGAAAGGGCCGGGATTAGGGGTTGCGTTTATCCTTTTCGCAACGTTGAATCGGTAGGTGTGCTTTTTTAATTTATCGTGATGAAATTTTTTTCCGAAAAATTGCGAACGACTCGTATTCTGTATCGAATTTGAATTTTTTTACCAATTTACAAAAGAGAAATATGATAACGTGATGGCAAAAAATACCTACTCATTTTTTTTGCGTGGAATTTAATAAAATAGGATAAGCGAGTTCATACTGGAGAAGTGGAAGAAAGGGCGAGGGAAATGTGCATGGAAACGAAAAAATGAGAAAATATCCGAGGAGAAACACATGTAGATTTTATTGAAATTTTTTTCAAAGTTGAAAGTAAAATATGAAAAAAATTGAGCGAATATTTTCAGACAAACTAGTACGTAATTTTCTCTTCAAAATTTAATTAGGGATTATTTTTCAAATTTCGAAGGTTTTAATTAGGTATGTTTAAAAAAATGCTCGTGTGTGAGACATTCATTTTAAAAGTTCACGTTAAGCATTTGAAAAAGACTGAAATTTTTTTATTCGTGAGTATTTTTAATTTCAAAAAATTAATTCAATTTTGAAAGAAAATTAGTGTAGGAGCTGAAAATTTTCAAATTCCAAATCTTAGTATTTTTTTTTTAGTCATTTTTTGAGCAGTGAACTACATTTTCTTTAAAATGATGAGATGAAAAATTTTTGAGTATCAATTTTACAAATTTTCGACTTTATTTTAATTAAACGGAGTTTGACTGCTGAATCAAGGAATGTGAATTTTTATGTTTCAAGAAAAATTTTCGTCGAATTTTTGATGTGATCCAGATAAAAGTTTGGAGCGGAACAAATTTTTTGTGCATTTTTGGATAAAATTTTCATCCAATTGTCATTGTGATTTTGATTTTTTTTTTGAATATGAATAAAAAAATGAACGTTGGAAAAAGAATAAAAATCAAATTTTAAAAATTCATGGAAGTTGAAATTTTATTAAAATTTCGAATTGTTTCATTCGAGGATTTTTTATTTTTCTAATTTGTTTCATTCATAAAAATTGAAAATTGTAACTCAAAGTTGGATTTAACAGTTGATGGGTGCAGGGGGAGTAGGAGATCAATGAAGACGAATTTATATTTTTATCTTGAATTAAAAGTATGTTCAAGTTGAAAAATTTATAAAAGCAATCACTTTCGAAAAATCTTGCATTTTGAATTGAAATTTTTTTACAAAATTAGGAAAAATTGTGTCTTTTTAAACAGTTAGGTATCTTGAATGTTTGGGTGGCTCTGAAAATCTAAAAAAAAAAATGGGATGATGGTAAGGAGTCGAAACAATACCCATAAAAATGAAATTTCTTACAATATTTTTCAAAAATAAAATGTCAAAATATCCAAGAAAATATCTATCTACACTTCTTTCATTTCTGTCAACTCGAACTAAAAGATAACTTTATCGCGATCACTTCCTCAAAAAGAAAAAGCACTCTTCATGTCATTTCCACGCGATACTGCTGATTACCTCTCGTCAATTATCACGCCACCCGTAATAATTTCCTTCGAGACGATTTAAGCAAAAAAAATTTTCAGTAAATTTCGATTCAATTTACGTCTCTGTACTACGCGATTAATTTAGCAAAACTTACAAATTGTTTTCATTTGTTGGTGGAGAAAAAAATGACTGTTGGTTAAGAATCTGTTGTTGGCCGGGACCGATGAAAAATGACTTTTTCCAACTTCTGCATCTCCACCTACGTTCTGTTCGCTTGCTGGTGACTAAAACTGTCACACAAGTTAGCTTAGTTTTGGCCAGACCTCTTTATTAGAAAAGTTTGACCCGACCTTAACTATAATAAAATTATTAATCACCTCGGAAATATAATTACCGTGAAATATTATTTTGTATATTATACCTTATGACGTATAGAAATAGATGAGGAGGAATGACAAATATAATGCATTCTTCGTCGCGTGGTAATGCGTATAATACGATCAAGTTTTAGTACTACGTTCGATTTTCGAAGTAGATTTAGGTCTATATTTGATACGATGTATTTTTTTTTCTCTCTCCCATTCTCTGGAAAGGTAAGAGGTTTACGATGTTAAGCATAATGGACATTTTATAGATGGATTTAGCGTCTTGTGAAATTACCGTGACGAGATTATCGAAATCAATGAAGGGAGGGGTAAAATTGGAGTATTTAAGATGAGAATTCGCCGGTACGATTACAAATTAGGTGTACCAATTTCTTAATTCCAATTTCGAATATCGAATTGAGAATGAAATTTATTCCAAATCTACGTACAATCGACTCGATATGACGTCATTTATGGGGGTCTATGGTAGTCGACAGTCTGGTCCACGTAGCCGACTCCAATGACCTGTGTAAACGTTGATAGATAACTGTTTAAATCAATATTTACTTATGCCTTTTCCACCTGAAAGAATTTTTTTGCCAATTGACGACCAGAATTACCAACTCGAGTATCCTCGCAGATGCATTGTTTCTCCTTTACGACCAATGGGTATAAAAATGACGCGATTCTTCGATGGCGAGTGATTAGTATGGCGAAATTTACCCGTTCGGAAGGATATATAGGTATGCTAAGCCATCTCATTAATAAAATTAACCCTATTTTAACGCTACACTAGTCTTTGAGCTCGAACACGCATCAATAACGCGTCTCGCTAATTTCTAAAACTTCCTGAAGATTGAATACGACGAGGTTTTCGGCCAAAAAAATCCTCCAACGATGCACCACGATGAGTTTTTCCACCTTTTTTTTTTTTTTTTTTTTTTTGGTATTTTAATCTCAACCCACGACCAGGGACGTTCATTAAAACCCAATAAACTTGTATGTTATCGATAAATTACGGTAATACCACCTGCGATGATATTCGACACGATGTGATAATTTGTTTTTTTTAATCAGTCATTCTAGGAGGAAAAATACGCCGGTCTTTTGTATCGACTTAATCGTCTGGCTCCTAAATTATTTTGACGCTGAATGGATTTCCACAATTCAAGTTGAAATTTGTTTTTTTCTGTTCGGAAATTTTTTCCATTCTATTTTTTTCAAAGATGTGTCCAGTTTTGAAATTTTTCCATTTGTAAAATTTTTTCAATATTTATTATTTAACCCCGAATATTTTATTTTTTCAGAGGTAATTGAGTTGGAAGAAATTCCAACGAATTTTTAATTGAAAAAAAAAAAAAACATGAAAAAACATTTCGAAATTATTCGAAATAAAAAAGTGTGTCCAATTTCTAGAAAAACTGGAAAACCTGGAATTGGCAGAAAATTTTGACTGACTCAGAAAGTCAAGGAATTTTGAAATTTCCCCTGGAATTTTGTAAAAATCCAGGATGAATAATCTAAAGTTTCTCTGCTCATTTTTGACGCTGATCGGATTTCAATGATCTTTCTGCAATTTTGAAGTTCAAATTTTCGAACTCTGAATTTTTTCGAAGTTGTATCCAATTTTAAAGTTTTTCCATCAATAATTTTTTTTCAATTGAAATTTTCTCAACGTTTTTTCCAACTTTGAAAAATATAAAGATGAGAATTTCTTTTAAAAACGAAGGTAGAAAACATTTTGAAGAATTTTCAATTGAAGAAACTTTTATAGTTGAAAAAAATTGAAGAAAAATTTAGAAGTGACCTAGTTATTGAACAAATTTCAGAGTTGGGAGAAGCTTTTTTCATTTGGTAGGTATGTGTAATCACAAAAGTTTCCAAGTGAAATAAATATTTAATTTCTGATTTTTTATTAAAAACTTCCTTTTTTTTCAAAAATTTTAAAATTTTATATTTGATAATGAATTTGGATTTTAAATTATTGTTAAAAAAAAATATTTTCAATTCTTCATCGCTCAAACCATTGAGAAGAATCTAAAAACAATGATATGACCTCTTCTTGAAAATATTTTCTCATTTCGAAATTTCATTTTTACCAAAAATTGATTTTTTTAAAATCGGAGCAATTAATTTTGTTCTACGGTTTTCTTGTGTAATTTAAATAAGTTCGAGTCATCATTCAACAAAATGAAGTTTTCATACTTTGTCTGTTTAAAAAGGCCTTCATTTTGATGCTCATCATGGCATATTTTTTTTAATGAGTTACTCTCTCCCGTGGAAAAAGTCTGGAAAACTGAGAAATTTTGTATGAAAATCCTGGAAAGGTCAGGGAAAATCATCTTTGAGCTATTGTGGATACCCTGAAAAATTTTTTTCTGTTGTAAAATATTTTTCATTTACAATTTTTCAACATTTTTCAATTTCTTTCAACTTCAAATTTTTTCCAATTTCTCAATTTTAAAATAAAAAAAAATTATCTTGCTATTTTTAAAAAAAATTTTCAACTCAAAAATTGAAAAAAAGCTTGAAAAAATTGATAAGAAGAAAAAAGTTCAAAATTCAAAATTGGACATTTTTAGGAAATTCAAGTTTGAACTGTTGTGAAAATTTGAATAAAAATAGCCTACATTTTTTAAAAAAATCTAAATGAAATAAATAATTGAAAAAAGTTAAAATTGAAATGAATTGAAAAAAAATTCAAACTTGAAATAAATTTGGATTTCGATCCTCGAAATCCCATTTGCGTCAAATTGATTTAGGAGCTGGTTGTACCGTACCTTTTTTCCATCCTCGTTTTCTACAATGCCTCGCCCAATCTTAATCGGATTTGGTAATTTTTTTGCAAACTGGTTTGGCCAATTTTTCTCCTCGTACCTGAGAAGAAATTCATTTAGAATTTTCAAATATTTCACTTTACGTCTGCTAATAAATTATACACTCGATTTGTAAAGAAGAGAAAAGAAATTGGCGGGCCACCGATGGTGGGATTCTACGAATAGAATGTAGGTAATTTATTTACAAACTATTTATATCGGTATATACTTTAATACCTTTATTATTAGATTTTTAATGATTTTCGTTAATCGAATTATCCACTTAATACGAGCTCCGGACGGTGCGAAATTACGTAAGAAAAGAACCTATTAATTAATCGTATAAATTACTATAATGTTTCAAATGAATGAGATGGCTTTTAAATTACATTCTACTGCACCGTTTATCAAACGATCCATTTCTTTTACACTCGACCAAGAAACCAGCCACCGAAATAAAAATCCGATGTATCCGTATCCTGTAGTAATACACGGTTTATGTAAATGTGATACAGTTAATGAAACGTTGCGCCATTCTCCCAGCATCGACTTTGTCGTCAAGATGAAAATATCAAAGTGAGCTAGACTCGAGGTACCTTTTTTCTCTACCTGAAAAAGTCTACGAGGAATAACTTCGCACACGCCTTATTATTACACCGTCATATCGTTGAGATTTTTATGGGGTATTTGCTGCCGCACTCGCTGTAGCTATCAAAAACGTGTATTTTTTTGCCCCATATCTTTCTGAAATATTGTTTGGTTAATTGGATATGTTAGACAAGTAGTAATGAGCCGACCCGTGTTTTGATAAAGTTTTTTTTAAAAACGTGTTCTAACGATGTGATGGAAGGTATCGGGGTATATTTAGGGTTTATTTATTTTACGATGTGTTTGAAATGTCTTTTTAAGGCTGAATGGTGGATAGATGAAGGGTGCAGGGGGTGAATGGTGAATCGATATTGTGTGTTGTGAGAATTCTTCGGTAGTTTGGGAGAGGAAATTGTTTAGAGAAGGAGTGCTCTAATTTGTATTGGGATTTGAATTTGATCGGAATGAATAAATATTCGAATGAACGAGTTGAAAGAAATTACAAAATTTACAGCTTTGGCTGGTCAAGTTGAAAATTCGAATTTTTTGATGAAATTTTTCATCTGTTGAGTAGGTAAATCTCGAATCGTAGTTTTAAAAATAAGGTTTAGGTGATTTTTACAATTTGCAGGCGCTTTGTAAAATGATTTCTATACGTCTTTTTTCATCAAGTATTGAAAATTTGATGGCATTAGTGCTTTAAAATTGCAAAAACGTGTTGAATAATCGTTGAAATACTCTAAAAAATTTTAAAATTGCTTAAATTGAGGTAAATTCCGATAGAAAGGTGTCCGAATTTTTTAAATGTTTAATGTAAAAATTGATTTCATTAAAAGTACAGTGTCGAAATTTTACTGTTTTTTTTTTATATTGCTCAAAAATAAAACAAAATTTGTTTAAAATAATAAATTTTCGGATTTTTTCAATGTTTTATTATTAAATTTTTTCCATCTCACATTTCTGATTTTTTTTTTTCAAAAACTCATCCATTTTTCTTATGCTACATCATTTTGAACGAGCCATTTTTAATCCAATTTTTAAAAAAATGACTACTTCGACGGGTCAGAATTTTTTAAATGTTTTTTCAATTTTTTAGAATCTCGAAATTGCATAAAACACTATTTTCATAATCAGTGGCGTTGGAAGTTTTTTTTGGAGAAGGCACAAATTGATTACCAAGGCTTAGAATACTGGAAAAAAAATTCAGGGACGGAGCAAAAAAAGCACTTTTTTGCTCTGTCGCCCCAAATAATTCATAAATTGTAATTTTGTTTATGCCCGAGTGAATCAAGGACGAAGCTTCGTAAAAATCGAGTTTTCAGTGCCCAAAAAAGCATTTATTCTTATGATTTAATACTTTGAAAATGCCTATTTGATGGGGTAAAGGGAGGAAGTACAATGTACCCCTTGTACCGAACATTCCAACCTCACTGTTCATATTATTGCAGAATTTTGTTCGATTGTGATGTAAAAAGAGGAAAATTACTCCCAAGTTAAAAACATTTCAAACTTTGTGTTTACTCGTCATTTATACTTAATTTTTAAAATGGATTTTAAAATTTAAAAAAAATCGAAGTTTTTAAAAATTTTTGTCTATTTTTTCAAGTTTTGGAAAAATTTAACACTTTCTTCATCGAAGTAATACTGTATTTAGGTATTTTATTAGGTACCTAGATATATTAAATTATTAATGAAAACAGTTCAATTTTAATTGCTTAATGTATTTTTGAAATAAGTAGATATGCTTGGGAAAAAATTGGCTAAGAAGGGGGTAGTGCCCCAACCCGAATTAAAATTTTGAGTCTAACCAAAAATAAATCGGAATTTCATCGTAAAAGAAACCCATGTACAAAATTTTACAAGCTAAAGTTCATTTTTCGAATTTTGGCAATTTTTGAAATTTAAAAATTACCTCAATGTCCTAAAAAGTATGAAAAATTGATCAAATGAATGAAAAAACCTGAAATTTGGTATATGCCCTATTTTCGATCTTCCAAATCGATTGAAAATGATTTCGAGACGTTCTAAAGCCCCCAGAAAATTTTGAAATTTCTGAGCTTTGAATAAAGAATCATAAAAGTCTGTTCATATGAACTTCAGCTCCCAAAATCATGGATTACCCATATTGGTCAACTATTTGATCAATGAAAACACAATCTTTTGAAATTAGATCAGTTTTGAGGGTCTTTTTTTCAGTGCTGGAAATTTTTAAATTCTCTGAAGACTTTGAAACGTCATGAAACCATTTCCAATCGATCCAGGAGGTCATAAGAATAGGGTCTAGGTATGTATATAATTTCAGCTTTTGGGTTGGTCAGATCAAATTTTTACATTCTGCAAGGCAATGAATTAAATTTGAGATTTCAAAAATTTGCCAAAATTTGAGAAATGAACTTAGCTCCTGAAACTTTAGATTTGAGACATTTTATAATTTATTTACTCCCGATTTATTTTTGTTTCAGCTCGAAATTTTATTTCGAGTTGGGATCCCTCCCTTGTGAGAATTTCACAAATTTTGATGATAATGATATTTCTAACCTGTTTCATAATATTTTCATCAATTTTTTTCATATCCATTTCTGAAATTATGAAAAATAATTCCAAAAACTTTCATCGATTCCACTAAAAAAATTACACCCTTGGACTTCATTATTTCGCCTTAAAATATTTTCAAGTTCAACGTTTCATATTCACTTATGATTCTCTCTCTAAAATGTCGCGAAACCACGCCAAATAACTTGGCTAAATTGTCCTAGCCGAAGCACCGAGTAAATACATCGAATAGCAAAACGTACGAAAAGAACCGTCAACTTACAAAGTGGCCAACAAATTTAGCATAGAACATAAATTAACGGCGCGCCACCATCGCCGCCGACACATATTATGTCAATGAACCAAAATTACACGTTCAAGATGACATAATAAAACTAATATAACAAGAAACCGCCTAGCCATTGATATTGGGTGCGGGGGAGGGAGGGGAAAAAGACGGGACGGAAGGGCGCTGGCGCGGCAAAATCTTCGCAGCCAATTTAATTATTCACTCGGTTTAACGATTGTTCATATTCGCCGAGCATTAATAATCTAATATTTAACCTTTTAAGTGTTGCCGTTTTGTTTTACAATGGTTCGATGTTGATTAATTTATTTGTTAAAATATTCTCGTCGCAGGTCGCACCTGTACAGTGTTCTTGTAATGGAACATTGTAAGTTGGCGCCGGTGAAGCTCGAGAAGAGGGTGGTAATAAAGGACGTGCGTGTGTATGGCAACTTGCTAACTACATTCCGATTGCTTGCTGAGTATGAAGCGAAGTACTATGTATAGAAGAGTTATTATTTCATATCACGTGTTAGAGTCTTTTATTCACGTTCGAAATGAAAACGAAGTACTCGTACATCGAGTCTTGGAATTTTACACGGTGTGATCGTGTCATTTGTACGAATGCTAATGCTGGTAATTTGCTGTGAGTGTTCGACGAGCATCCATCTGCATCCTCTTGCCTTAATACCGATGAATGAATCCATCTTTCTGTACGATACCAACAAAGTAATGTGATAGAATTTATTAATGTGTTTATAAAGTGTGAAGAATGTAAACAGCAAGGTGCCCAGGCCTAGGCATAAGATTATCACGCTGGCTCATTTCTTCATTCAACTTGATTAATTCAATTACGACAGAATCGATCGAATTTCCGTTCTTTTACGATGCTATCAAATCGTAAAAATTTGTTAAAAGTTGAGATTGAAAAATCATCTTATGTTTAACTAGCTAATCATTTTAACCTTAGAGCAAATAATGGAATGTGAAAATAGTTTTTACGATTTTTTAAAAATCATACCGGTGCCTTTGTTGAGGCAGTTTTGCCAGTGACCCACGAGTCGTCAGCGCCAGCTTTACTAGCTTTTTTATCGTTTTTTGATTACGACGATTAGAATAATCTTTGGCGTTGTACATAACCATTCGAATTTTTATATTTCGACGATGTTTATCATTTTTTCGTGTACGAGTAACCGATTTAACTACCGAAATTTATGCGACTCGGTATTCTTATCGACTGGTTTATAAGCGTAGATTTGATCGTGATGGGTATCAGATGGTCCAGCTGTCCATTGTCTAGGGTTAGACGTATAGACTCGAGTGCTCCTGCTGATGAATTTGATTGATTTTGTATGGGTGAGGTCTAAAACTGGTATGGTCAATTTTGAATTTAAAATCGATTCTATCTTTATTATTGGTGTGGAATGGGAAGAGGTGGGAGTGAGGGGATTTTTTAGGCCTAAAAAACGATTTTATATTGGTTTGAACTTTTGTCGGTGGACTTTGTGAGATTCTATAGGTAAATATTGATGAAATTGTAGAAGATGGAATAATCGAATAGGTAACTCGAAATGTAATAAAAATAGTCGAATTTGGGTCAAAATGCTTGAAAAATAAACTGCTGTTCCATTTTTGAAATCAAAAAGTTTAATAGATTTTTCTTTCTGTCTCTACTCACCTCTAAATGAAGGGGAAGGGGCATGAAATTTATGGTGTCAGATTTTCTTGAATTTTCGCCTTTTCGGTTAAAGGCAAAGCATAAAAAGTAAATTTTAAAAAATGATGCTAAAAATTAACAAAATTATTTTTGGAGAGAAATTTATTTTTATTTTAGAACTGAGTCTGTTCTGATGATGATTGAGCAAAGTTGAGCAGAAAAAGTTGATATCGTTAGGTTTTTGATTTTAAAAACCAAGGATATGAGAATACTTTTTTAAGAGGAATTTTTAGAAATCTGGCAATTTTCCTATGATTAATTGAAATTAATTTCTTACCGATTTTTTAAATCAATTTTTTTTAGAGTTCATGGATCCCTCGTAGCGAAGAGGCATTTTTTAGCTCTTGTGTGCCCTCCTAAAAAAAAGACCTTGAGAAAGAACCATCCCTTTTCTGTATTGGCCTATTTTTATCCCTTCCCTTTGGTTGAATCCAGATTATATTTATTTTTGTCCTGAAGTTCTAAATTCTACGAACTTCCTGATTCTACAAAAAGTATTCCAAAAGTCATTTTTTCAAGTCAAGGAGTTTCCTTATTCTGAAATGTATACGAGAATCTGTTTTCAAAAAATTATAAATCAAGAAAATCAAAAAAAATCTGTTAATTTGAGAAACAAGTTATGAAAAAAATATATGAAAAAACAATCTTGAGCTCTAAAACATTATTATTTTTTTTGCATTTCTAATAAAATATAAATGGCGTAGGATTTCATTTTTTTGTTCAATTGTAGGAAAACTTTTAAAAAAGTAGCTGAAAGTGTTTTTTTTTTAATGAAGTATGAAGGATGTGCTGGATGGGGAGATGAGGTACTTCGAACAGTTGAATTCATTCAGTCAAACTCAAAAATTACTAAAGCAAAAATTTCTGTTTTCTTGAATTAAAAAAAAATTCATCGATTGAAATCTTATGGTTATCGATATTGAAAATTTGAGATTTTACTGGAGCAATTCAAGCAAATTTCTGTAGCCATAAAAAAATACCGTCAAAGTTTTTTTTTAAAATAAAAATATTACTGAACTATTGATTTTAAAATTTAATTTACCTACTGAAAAATCTGTAATCCTTTCAGTGAAAATTGATTAATTTATCATACGTTCATACTTCATACCTAAAAAAAATCAAAAATTTTTCCAAATTAAAAAATGTCTTTCAAATGAATTTGCTATTTTTTCAATTATTTCTGTTTTCACTGAGAGAGGGATATCAACTTCACTTGAAATGTATATTGAAAAATAATTGAAGTCTTGCCGGAATCTTCAGAAAATACTTACCTACTTAACATTTGGAAAATTTGACGATTTTATTGGAACAAAATTTCTTGTTTTATCATGAAAAAATTTTATTTTTGGTTTCTAACTTTCTATAATTTTACGATTCTTTCTCCCTTGGACTGGGCAAAAATGGAATCTACGAGGGTCGTTCAGAAAGTAATTTTCCCTCCCTTGTAACTCTGTCAATAATGGACTGATTGAGGTGGGCGTGGTCTCGTTAGATGCATTGGAATGTCTAGATTACACTCCTGTGTTTATTTTTGTTAATAGCTAATTTTGTCATGCGAAAAAACAAGATGGACGAAAACAATCTGAGGTGAATCTGAACTGCGAAAATTTCGTTCGAGAATACTTTCGGAAATTGGGCACTAATTTTTACGAGGGAGGAATTTCAAAGTTGATTTACAGATTAGATGAGTGTTTGAACTAAATGAATGATTATGTAGAAAAATAAATAAATGTTCAAATTTTCAAATCTGCAAACCGTTCTTTTCTAGCTCTTTCAGTTTTTTTTTTTTTTTTTTTTTTTTTTTTTAATATAAAATAGGGAAACTTACTTTCTGAACGACCCTCGTATTAGATCTGACATCGAAAAATTTATCATTTTTTAAAAACTAAAACGAATCCTTGACTTGAAATTCGCCAATGTGATGAATAATTCAATAATTCAAAAGTTCGAAAATCCACATTAACAGGAATTCACTTTTACTCATTTGAAACATTGAAACTGCTGAATTGCGAGTACAAACCTATTTCCCGGGAAATCGAAATCACTCTTTCAAATTCCAAAAATCATGGAAGTTTCTAGAAAAAAGTTTGGATTTTTGAGTGGGAAAATGGAAAAAATGCTGCTGAAAAATCATTTCATATTTTCCCCCTGAATTGGGACTTTTCTCAAATTTTACAGCCCATCTTCCCAATAATGGGCATTCCTCAGCCCCAAATCTCTTTCCTGCTCTATCGTTTATTTCCTCCACACTCCAGATAAGTTCACCGACCCACTCTCACGTATGTTTTCTAATTGAATAACAATTACGCGTAAATCAGCTAATAATAAGCCTTTCAACGACGTAGGTAGTGGACCAGACCGTGATATTTACAATAACAAACCAAAACTAAAAAAAAAAAAGGGAGTAAAACACACACCTACCCATAGCATATCCAAACCATCTCAGCTTATTTGTAACAGCATTTGTGAAGTTACTCTCAATGGGCGGTTCGTATCTATCAACGGTTTATTTACGATTAGGGATCATTACCCGTATACTTGCTGCATCATATTTCAAATTAAATTACATAGGTACAAATTTACTATAAAACAAAAAGGTAATGTGGAATATGAAATGTAAATAATTTACTCCCGGATTTTTGATCCTATTGTTGTAATTTATTACCCAATTATCTTCGAAGCGTAAGTGATTTAAAAGTTTGAGGTATTGGGTGGTAGCGTTTAGTGGAATAGTGGCGCTGGCGTCATAAATGGTGATTTTTTTCCAGCTCCTATTTCATAAACCCAAGTTCAAATATATCATAGAATCGAAGAAGGGTGCGAAATAAATTCAAAACGAGGGAATACCTGCTGTGTGTGTTTTTTTCAGTTCAGTTTTTTATTTAGTTTTTCATACGAGTAGGTGGAAAAAATTCAAACATAGGGTCAATTATGGGGTAAAAAAATATTCGAAATTGAATCATTAAAATACACCTATTTCTATTGCCCAACTATTGATTCATTTCTACACAATCACCTGCCATATTGGACGCTGTGAACTCGTGGGTGGGAGATCATAAAATTAAAGGTGCTGTTTAAGTTGCAGAGTGTCAATAATACGGAATAATATTTAGTTAAATTTGATTAGCTTTATCTTGACAACGAATCTTTATTGGATTGTATTACGGTAAGGGGTTGGGTGGATCCAGGTAAATGCATCTTTTATTGACGAATATTCTCTTTGTTTTATTATGATTGTATTTACGAACTTGCTCTGGTACATTGTACCTAGACTTCTACCTTAGACTATTTAAGTATTAAGAATAGGTATACAGCAAGATCAAAGGATCTCGAAACTTTCTACAGCGCAATTGTTAAGCGAAGAGTTTTAATCGGCGAATGACTGGCGTGCAGTAAGAAGTGGAACTCGTTTGCGTATAAAAACGACTCTGGTAAATTTATAGCGCTAATAAAGTAAACAAAAATTCGATTTCTCGAGTATATTCATGAATTCATGATCGTATTATTTGAAATATTTATAACGACGAACGTTTAATTTATAGCTGCGCGAACAATTGTTTTCCATCACAAATGCTTTTCACATTTGTACATTCGCGAATAGGAATAAATTTCTTACATGATGTCTGCGCGTAGAAAACAATGCTCATCCTTTTCGTTCGTAATCAAGTAGCCTTGGAAAAAATAAGCAATTCATCATTTGATTAGAAAACACGCCTGTGCCTATAGTTTGCATACGCTACCTATAGTTCGGCATCTCGTCATCTACTGTAGGCATCTTGTTTAGAATAACCTGTCTGGAAAAATCGTTATTATATTAATATTTATGCCACGAGCTATGCATTTTTTTTAATGCAGTCTTCAGAATGTTAAATGAAGAGTTTTATTTATCGCACGAGCTGAAGAGTATTACGTGCGTTTAATATGTATATGGGGAATGTGTGGTTAACTTAATCTGCGCCTTGTTAGCGATTTTGCTGCTGGTCAATTATAGAGATGATTTTGGAATCGGATGGTAATATCGATGTGGAGTGGTTCGCGATGAAATTACTGTTTGCAGTAGTGATTAAGTTGTCGAGGAGCCGGTTATTGGTGAAAATGATCTACCCTTTTATTATACCTGGATTTAATCGTTGGTCGATGGTTGATTTGAGTTGTGCGGGTTTTTTGTAAAGAAGGTTTTTTAAAGTGTAAATTATTGAAATATAAGTTGAGTTTGATATGATTGAAGACTACAACGAAATATGAAAATTTATTTTTAGTCTGAATTTTTTGGATTCGGATTGAAAAAGTGTGAAATTTACGATTTTCTGAGTCGAATTTGGGAAAAATCTTGGTATTTTATGAAGAGCGAAAAAGAAAATTCTTGATTTTGACCCCTTTTCTTGTTCGCCTATGCTATAAATAAGGAAAATCTGGGGTCATATTCCTGAAATTTGACTACGAGAATTATCGGAGTTAAGGAGTTATTTAGCACCCGTAGCCTTCGTCCCTCGCGCTAATTAACACGCATAGCACTCAAGAAATAATAGACACAATTTAAATGTAGTTGGTTACTTGAGCAATGATGAAGTTTCTCCATTACGTTGAAATTTAAAAGGACACAAATAGACTTAAATTGGCTGAAAAAAGGCGAATTTTCTAATTTTTGATCGACTGAACACTTTAAGAATATTTCAATAGAAGGAAACGTAAATAATAACAACAAAAAATTATCACGCAAATATAAACAACCCACTGACTCACTTTTAAAAATAACTAGCCAATTATAATTGAAAAAAATTAGATAATAATTAAAGGCTATTTAGCTCTCGTAACCTTTGTTTTCATGACTATTTAATTCCAATAACTCCTTAACTCCGATAATTCTCGTAGTCAAATTTCAGGAATATGACCCCTGAACTGTAGAAATAGTCATAGGAATTACGGAAAATAAATTTTGATTTGGTGACGCAAAAATACAGAAAACCCCAAGGTTTTTTAAATGAAAAATCATAAAACACCCGTTGTCCATTTTCTGGAAAACCGGGAAAGGGAATTTCAACAGTCTGGAAAAGTCAGGAAAAAGTCGTGGAATTTTGAAATTTTCAGCATTTTCGCTGGAATTTTGTAAAAACCCAGGAAAAAAACAATTTTCTGAAGTTTCTGGACTCGTTTTATTAAAATTTTTGGATTTATTTTTATTTTTTTTTTGTTGGTCATAATTATCCAAAAAAAATTATACTTATTTAAACGAATTGTCTATTAAATTGTCAAATTTTCAAAAAAAAATTACTCTCTACGTTTGGGGATATTTTGAACTCGTACTTTTTTGATGAAATGTAATGAAAACGGAGTACCACAATGCCCCAAATCATGATTCTGAAAAGAAGAAAAGGAAACAGAAGAGAATTTGTATATTCCGGTCACTGGAGTGATAAATTTTCAACTTTTGAAGGGCCTCTTTCGCAAAAATTTTTGCCATTTCTATTTTTTCATCAAAATATTTTATATTTTACTCCTTATCAATATATTATTTACTTTTCCAAGCCAAAAAGAAAGTCTTTATTGGAATTTATAAATTGGAGGTACATGCTTTTTTTTGGGGAGGAGGTAATTGGATTATGAACAGAATTACAGTTTTGAATAATTTCCGAGACTGCTTTTCATTTGAAACTTTTTCTGTTATAAAATCAAGGTCTCAAATTTTTTTACCGAATTGCAAGAGTGAAGGGGGGAGGAAGGGAGGGAGGGTGCCGGCGTAAAAAAATGCCAAAACTGAATTCAAGTTGTTTCTGTGGCTAGAAAACAGAACATCGAATAATCTCGTTAGAAGATATGATTTTTGAAGAAAAAAAAAATGTTGAATACACGAAAAAATCGCCTCCTCCCCCATCCTTCAGGAATAACATATTTAAAAGGTCTGGAAAATTTTTGAAAATTGGTCTGGAAAACCTGTAAAAGTCAGTGAAAATTATTTCAGAGATATAGTGGACATTATGTATTTAAATTTTTGAAATTTTGAGCTTGAATATCTTATTGTCGTATCAAATTTAAAATTACATCAGCTTATTATTTATGTTTTGAGGAAAAAGAGGAAGAGAAGGAGAGGGATACAGCGAAAACAAAATCGATTCTGTAATAAATACTTAATTTGAAAAAACATATCTGCCTATGAAAATCGTTTTGAAAAATTTAGGGTTTTGTATTTAGCAATTTGCAATGAGTAATTGTAGATTTCGTTTTCAAACGGGTCTAAATTCAAAAATTTTGTCACCAATTTTTTGTTCGATTTTAGTAAGTATGAAAATGGTTACAAATAAAATCCTTTCCAGTGTTTGGCAAGTCAGAAAAAAATTAATTCTTGTTAAGGGTTTATTTGAATTCAAAATTTACTTTTACAAATCTCTAAAAGTGTGAATTTTCTTCAAATATTAAATTTTTTTTATGATTTTACTCGAATGACTGAAAAAATTGATTTTTTTCTCGTAGAAAAGACGCGCGTTCGCGCAATAATTGTCAACGAAGTAAAAAATTTTCATAAAAAAATATGGTGAAAAATCGTAAATTTATACTCGTACTTCAGAAAATGGTTGATCTAAAATGTTTGAAAACTTAAATTTGGATAATTTTAATGATTTTTTTTATCAATTTTTTAAAAAACGATGATTTTTAGTGACGAACAATTCAGAAGTTTTTATAAAAATTTTAAAGACTGCAGTATTGAGAATTTTTGATTTTGAAAGCATTATAGATATTCATTTTTAGTTAAGAGCATTTCCTAGTGAGATGAAACCGATCGGGACAAAAATCACACAAAATATTTGTGTGTGTGTTGGACCACACCTAAAAAATTTTCAACTCTCTCCCCTCCCCGTTAAATCGGCCATATAAGCTCGAAATTCAATTTTTTTTTGTTTCTCTGAAGAGGGTGGTTCAAAAACCTGGAAATTTTTACAAAAATATGTAGACATTACATATAGAGGCGTATCTGAGAACTTTTGAGTTTTTCCTAAAAAATTCTTTTGATTTTTCTAAAAAAAATTGCGATTTAAAAAAATTGTTACCCCTTTTCCTTTTAAAAAAGTAAGTATGACGAAAATTTAAACATTTAAAAATTTAAAAATTACCCAAGTACATTTGCACTGAAAAAAATATATAATAAAATTTATCCAAAAAAATAATAACGCGTCCCAATTCTCAAAATAGGTAAAATTTATCATTTTTTTGAATAAAATTTATTTTTTTTGATAAAATTTATTCATTTTCTGACAAATTTTATTATTTTTTCTGATAATAAATATTATTTTTTAAAACAAATTTCACCTATTTTGTGAATTGAAACACGTTATTATTTTTTTTGAATACATTTTATTATTTTTTGATTAAAATTTATCATTTTGGTAAAATTTATTAATTTTCTTGATAAAATATATCTTTTTTTTTGATAAAATTTATTATTTCTGGGGTAAAATGTATCTTCTGTTTTTTCCGTGTGTCCAAAAAATTGACCAGATTTATTATGAATTCATTGCGACGAAGATGTTTTCTAAAATATTGTAAAAATTTAAAAAATTAATTAAGTTATTTTTTCCCTTAAGACAAGTTCAGATTCCATATTGTTTCTCTTGAAAAATTTTCAATATTTAATTGAAGTTATGTTAATGTTGGAATGATGGAAGAGGGGGAGCAGAGTTTTCTATGATCTAAGTTCTATCCCTCTTCTGAAATGTAAATCAGTTTTTTTTTTTTATCGGTCATAAACAATTTACTGATCTGCAGAATTGAATTGCAATTACTTTGTGATGAAAAAAGAAAATGAGTTTTCTCTCTTATGAAAGAAAAAAGAATAATTTTCAAAATAGGATTATATTCGAATTATTTCAACTCTTTCAGGTAGGGGTGGGGGGAGGAAATCCTTATTTGAAAGTTGGGGGAGGGGAGGAATTCTTTTTGATAGCTGTAAAAAAAGTAATTTTTCATGTGAAAGAACTGGAAATTGTCAGAATGCAATTCAATTGCCTACCTCGTAGGTGGGGGGGGGGGGGGGGGGTATTTTGAAAATTTCATGAAACAATATCACTTCGTACAAAAAAATGAATAATAAGTAGGTATGGTAAGATTTTGAACAATAATTTTGTTATTTGATGGCTTTCATAACAACTCTGGTCCTAAAAATTTTTTACAAGATACAATTATCGAAAAATTTTGACTCATATCTACGACTTTTTTGGAAAATTCTCATCTTTCAAAGTTGAAATGTTACCTTTCAATTTTGTAAGCTCTTACTATTCGCGATATTCTCCAATTTTTACCTTTAAATGATAAATTTTCATACCCAGATTGCAAATTTCAATTCTTAAATGATGAATTCTTAACCTTTTAGACTCGAATGTTAAAACATTCCTTGAAAATTAAGGCAACCTTAAAAATTCCTTATCACATTTTCAACCAATCAGAACTCACGAAAATATTCCTTAAAACTCTTAAGGTCGCCTTAATTTTTAAGGTATGATTTAACATTCGAGCCCTATTGTCTCAGTGAATATTTCCTCACTCCTCTCCTAAAATGTTCCACAAACAGAAATTTTCATAGCCAACCACAATTTAAAATTCTAATATATAAAACGCGTTAATGGAAACGTCAACTATCCCACCACTGCAACTTATCAATTCCCTGCAGCAAATTCCAAATCTCATAAACTCCTGCATGCAGCACATCTAGAAAAAATCTCACATAAGTACACTTTTTTTCCACAAGTCAAACACCCCGATTAAGTTAGTCTAAATAACATAGCACACCCCCGCGTATCTTTCATCCAGCAATCTAATTCTCTTAGTGTAATTTCATTTTCGTTGATTTTTTTCCAAGAGCTGTATACACAAACGTAAATAAAGAGCATTATTTCGTTTTAGCCCGAAAGCACTAAAAAGGTAAAGGTATACGGGATGAGATGATAAAGCCATAATTTCTCGTATCCTCGGCGTCGTTTTCAACGTGTACGTATAAAAACAACGACCCGAGTCGACTTTTTTTTTTCTATTTTTATAAAATTTTCTCGAAATAATTGTTTAATTTTATATATATAATATTCTGTGTACGCTTTTACCGGAGAAAGAACTCGTTCGCCATTGATTCGTCGTCTTTGCCGAGTCAAATTCGACGCGATATTGTGTCGAGAATTTCATCGCATGAGAAACTTCGCTAATGAATTCAAAAGCGAATATGTGCAAAGGTTTTTTTCTTCTTTTTTTCTTCCAGGAAAAAAAATAAAAGAGATACCTGTACACAATGCGAAAATATCAAATTAAAGATGTAACTCGGATGACGTTTTTCGCTCCGATGTTTCCAACTATATTGGTAATAGAACCTCAAAGAGGTATTGTTGCTAAGTGAACTGAACGTTGAAGCGAAAAGTGAATTCAACGAAAAAGCTTTTCCGCTGCAAAGAAACCATCATCGTCGATGTATCTGTATTCGAACATGTCGAGTTTGATTTTTTAAGATTTTAATTTAAAAGCTGTATCGAGCTGGTGGAAGAAAAACGAGCAAATGATGTAGCCGACAAATACTCGAGCCTTTTTTTCCTCTCAAGTTTCGCGATGACAGGTTACAGGTCAAAATTAGGTGCACACGTTGCCTAGACTTCGACTCCGCCTGCAACAAGGACGACGGTGAGCTCGTTTTCTTATACGTAATAAACTTTTGGAAATTTTGCCGACTAATTTCACGGCCCATCAAGTTCTTTTTCTCTTCTCATTCATAACGATTTCGCGAAGCAAACTGAACCGGGGATGCTGCCTTTTGGAAAAACTTTTTAAAGCGTCGGAGTAAACTTCAATTATGATAAAAATGAACCTCGATTCGTTCCCTTAAGCTTTGTGTTTTTTTTTCCTGCTCTTCTACGGTGTCTTTAACACCGACGTTAAATTTAGTTAATGATTATAGGGGATTTTTGCTTTCGATGCGGATCGCACGACTACCTAGGCACAGCGAATGGCGAACGAAAGAAAACAGTGAATTTTTAAGAAACTCGAGCTCTGCGGCATCCGAAAGGCAGGAGGGGGACCCGCGTAAAAATCAAAATATCGTTTAACCGTATTTTCTCGTCTTATAACGATAATTCCTTCGCAAATTTCATACTTGGCTGACAATATCGCCTCTTAATCGCCCGATTCGGCGTGAATTTTTATTCCGCCCTTAATTCCATACTGGTGTTTAGGATAAGTTGGTTTTTTTTTCCTACGTTAAAACATCACCCAGCATTCGTGTATCTTTTTATCTCCGCAGGGAATGCGCGAATTTATTGTTTTTTCTTCCTCCCGCCTTTTATCTTTTGTTTTTCTCATTCTTCCGTCGCGGCCTCGTTCGTTCCATATTCGAAAGTTTCCGTCTTCTTTTTAATGACTGAAACTCGGCTAGCGATTTTATTTCTTCGGAATTTCCAACTTAGCGGCGGAGTTTTCGGCGAGGCGGTTAAATGGTGGGCATAGTTTACATATTTTATATACCGACTTTTTAGTATAATTACATTCGTAAACGAAAGCAAACTTCCAATTTTCGTGATCGATTTTTTAGACTAGCCGGAGAGTAAAGCGATAGGAATGTGCGTCAAGGTCGACGATTTCCACATGAAAGAAATTAACACTCGAGTGGGTAATTTTATAAATACAAGTATTGGGTTTTAAGAGGCTTGTACGCGGTGAAATATTTGTATTTGAGTTTCTGTTTTCTTTTGAAATATTTTCGGTGTAAAATTCTGTGGTTAAGAAAGACTTAAGTTTTAAGAAGAATGAGGTCAAGATCAAAAATGAGAAGGGTATGAGAAAAATTAAGGAATTGAAAATTTTTGATTTTTGTGGTTGAAAATCTTATCCAAAGTTTCATTTAAAATATTTTTTAAAGATGATATAAAAAATTGAGAAAAATATTCTGAAACTTTTTCAGATGTTTTCTAAATTTACAACATAATTATTGTAAAAATTTGGTTCGAAGCGCTGACAAATTAAGCAAAGTGACCCCTCTGCCATGCAATATCTAATCAACCTCCCTCCCCTCTTCTCCTCTCCTAAAAAATTATGATAGTTGATAATTTCAAATTTGATAATCGAAGAAAGTTTTGGTTCTTCTTGAATTTTTTGATACGTGTTGTAAAGTAAATTAAATGATGACTGCAGTGAAATTAGAAAGAAATTGAAATCATTCTTAAAATTGCTTAAATAAAAATTATGCCGGAGGAGGAGGATTGAAAAATATTGTGACTACTGTTCAAGTCGTTTTGATTTGCTAATGGCTCAAAGCACATAAAATATTGGGAGCTAAAATTTTATAAATTTTGCTTTAAAAAAAAATCTGAAATACGAAAAATGACTAGAGATTGGTTTGGAAAAAATGCATAAAAGTTCAGGTGTATTTTTATGGAACAATGGAAGAAAGAAAAATGAAAAAAATTTACGGATAGAAAATTGACATTCAATCGGTGAGAGAAGTTTTCAGAATTTTCCCATCTCTTCTCCTTTTCTCTATCACCCTTCACCTTTCAATGAAAAATATTGACTAAAAGGAAACTGCTATTTAATTTACCCAGTAAGAGAAATAAAATGGTGTTTTCAAAACTAACCCTTTCTGTGTTTCTCCTGTTTTCTGCCAATTATATGACTTTTATAGCTTTCTCAGAAATTTAAAGACATTAAAATGATAGTAATAATTTTATGAAATTTTCAGAATATTCCACAATTTTTCAACAATCAATGACATCATGTAACCCAAATTTAATGATTTAAATAAATACTTGAATTACGTTTTCGACATTTTGAAAAATGTAATAAAATTACCGGCGAATTCCAGAAATTTTTATGAAAATATTGAGCAGTTGGTTCAGAATTAGATAACTACTAAAAAAAATTAAGATTTTCTGAAAAAAAAGAACAAAAATACGAATTTTTGAAAAAAATTGCAGAAAGGACGAAATTTTGAAAAAATTTGATCTACGAAAATAATTTTTCCTGGTCGTCGGAAAACAGTGAGATCTAACAAAATTATGAAAAAAGAACTTGGAAAAGTGCACAAAAAGCAGGAATTCCTGGGTTTTCAATAACCTTATTTTGATTCAAACCCTAATTTTTAAAGTTTCAAAGGAATTTTTTCTACAATTTTGAATGCTTTTCATGATTAAGAACAGAATACGTCTGTGAGTTGCTAATTACCTAAGTAATCATAATTTTAATGATTTTTAAGTCAGGGGAAGGTGGGGAGAAAGGGTCAGGGATGAATCTATACCATTTTTGATGAAAAATTCAAATAAAGATGTTTAACAATCGAAACTAACACTGAAAGATTTTTCATAATATTCGAATGAATCGCAACGAGAGCTAAACAAATTTTCGAAGAGTACAAGTTAAGATGCCTATGTCTTTGGAATTTTTCATAAATTTTTTGAAATTTCAAATTTTACATTTTATGATAAGTGCTTCTTTACTTTTCCTGCCGATTTCACAATTTTTAGAAAATTTTTTATTTCAAGTTATTTGAATCTACCAGGCAGTTATATTTTTTGTTAAACTGTATTTTGTATACGACATTCGTAGCCGCACTAGTGGCAACACTGCACCGCCTATCGGTTGTGGTGAGAGAGCAGCGCAGCTGTCTTGCTCGCTCTCACTTCGCAGAACTACCTGAACTCGTCCGCATCTCTCGGTCTCCGTCTGATACGTGACACTTATGTATTTCTTTCTCGTGCTCAATACAGTGATTATCCCACGTTATATTGGTGTTATTATTTCTATTTGATATATTTGGTATGTATCCTACTACAAGTCTATCATGGTAAGCAGAGCGTGTGAGACGGTTATCCGGCTGGCCTTTGTCGTCGGGAGCGTTTCTCACCTCTGATAATTATTTATTTATTTTTATCGAATTTTTATTGCTTTCATCAAGTGGCTTAATTTAATTCTCGCGTAATTAATTCTATTCTGTGTGATTTTTCATGTTTCCATGCGCGAGTCAATGCCGAAAAATATGCCGAAATGTGCCGATTTTTTATTGAATAACTGTGAAATTTTTTCCGAATTTGCTTACACCAAAATGCCGATTATTTTTTCTTGAATGCCTGTAAAATGTTTCTGACGTAATTCAGTCGGGCTTGGCTTAGATTGATTATTTTTTAGCACGTTTGAAACGTTGATTATTTTTTTGTACGTTTGAAACGTTGATTATTTTTAGCACGTTTGAAACGTTGATTAATTTTTAGCACGTTTGAAACGTTGATATAATTGCTTAGATCGATATTATGGCATTAGAATATCTGTGAATTTTCCTTTTCAAATATGTACAGTTTAATATTGTTATCACTAAATCAAATAATAGTTTAGATCGGCTCCAGTTACATACAGTTAATTTGTTTTGATTATGCCAATGAATAGTTATGTGAATATACATTTAGATTGAAATTTATTAATGGCAAGTTATTAATTCGGCAAATATTATCAGCTTAGATCGTTTATAATTAACGGATTTTTATCGGCTCAGATTGTCAAGAATCAATGAAATATTATCAGCTCCGAACGTTTTTCAAATGGATATCACATCGGCTTAGATCGTTCAGAAATAATGGAACAGTATTAACCCAGAATTGTGTACAAGTAATTAAATATTATTGGCTTAGATCGTTTACAAATAAATTCAATATTACTGGCTTAGATCGTTCACATTTAATAATTACCAGCTCATATCGTTCATAATTAGCCAAATATTATTTTAGATGGTTTAGAAATGACCGGACATTATTTGCTTAGATCGTTCATAATTGGTCAAATATACTGCCAGCTTAGATCGTTAATGAATAATATGATATTAGATCGTTGACATGTGATAATATCGGCAGACTTTAATAGATACATGATGAAATAATACAGCTTAGATCGTGACTACTGAATAATTTGATTTAATGTTGACGTTTTACCATTTTAGAAAGAATTTTCTTACACCTTGGATAATTAGCATATTGGCAAATAGATCGTTGAAAGATAAATGGACCATACCAATGAAGTATCAAAACAGATTATCAAGAAATGGATTATTAGCTTTGATCGTTAACACAGGTTTACCTCAATTATTAGCTTAGAACCAATTATTAATATCTGCAAAGTTCCTTTGTTTTTAGATCGAAAATTAAATACTGGCGAATTCTTATCAGTTTAGATCGGACCTCAAATCCAAGGAGGCGAAGTTTATCATATTAGAACGGATTTCAAACTTTCAATATGGAACAAGTTCAGTACCACAAATGAAGTCCAAGTACAACAGTCAAAATTTATTAGCTTAGAACGAATACCTGTGTGGTTCATAATTAAATTTAGCTTAGATTGAATGAAATACCTGTGTGGATTAGAACCAAATTCAACTTAAACCGAAAATTTGTGTCAAAACCCTGTGTGGATTTAATAAATGAATTTGCTTAGAACAGAATATATATTTAATAACGGCGCATTTTAGACCGGATTTCTTGGCCAACAGGATAAATTTTTCACCATCTTAGAACGAATTCCAATCACTCAACAGTCAATGACGTCCATACCACCAGAGCTACGTTGCCAGGAAAAACCCACAACAATGATGAAGAATGCGAACGTCGGCCGAGCTACGAGAACCCTTATCGCCTGCTATCTGTTACCTGCTTCCACGAGTACAATGGAACCAGACGACGACGACGGAGTTATTTTAGATCGAGGAAAAACCCAATGAATAAATCCTGTGTTGGCTTATCAAGTAGATAAAATTAGATCGAGACGCCAAAGTATTTTATTTAGACGTGGGCAAAACCCAACGAATGAATTTTATCCTTATAATGTTATCTTTCAAAGCCCTTATATGGAATCATTACGTTGATATTTTAGATCGGTGGATGTTTCCAAACCTTGATAATGGAATTTTAGTTTGATGACTCAATACTGAATAGTGCCAAAACGTTATCTATTATAATCCTTATATGGAAATCATATTTTAGATCGATGGAGATGTCCGAACCTTTATTGAAAATTTTTGATCGATGACTCATACTAGCAATAGAATTTTAAATTGATAATGAATGTCTTTTGATGACTAATACTTTAGAATGATGTATATACCTGCTGTAACCTTTGTAAAGGTGACGTTGAAATTCAGAATTATGACTCAAAGCTTAGAACGATGTATATTATTTTGATTTAGCTAGAAATTTTAGATTGATGACTGATATCATTTGAAATTTATACATGCTTAGATTGGTGACTCATTTTTGATATGCTTAGAACGATGACAAATATAGTCGAAAGACTTTAAATTATTTATGAATTGGCATGTTTTAGCAATGATTATTTAGATCGATATTTTGAAATAGTACGCTACCCAATGTGGAAAATGGAATTTGTGCATTGTTTATCCATATACTCAAAAAGCCTATTGCAAAGGTGGGTTTCAGTGAATGCATAGATAGCAACATTTGAATATTAAACGAATATTAAATCAGCTATTTAAAAGCTTTTAGATCGATTAGTTGGAATTATTACTGAATTTTAGACCCGCTCATTAAAGCGATTATTGATTTTAGATCGGAAATTTGAAAATTATTATTGAATTTTAGATCAGAATGAATTGGAGTTTATTAAAACCTTTCATGGTCTCCAGTGGATCGAAAAATTGAAAATTATTGAATTTATTGCTAATTACACAGATCTTAGATGTGGAGTTTTCTAAAACCCTACGTGGTCTCCAAATATAGGCCTTCTAGATCGTAAATAAATATTTAAATTTCTGAAAACGATGCTAAGTTGATACGATTTGCTATCTGATGCTACTGTATTTAAGATTGATCTGTACGTACGCCAGACAATCAAATATTGAGATAATTCACTGAAATTCGCGGGTGGTTTATTTGGTGCGGTGGTAGCTGGGCGAAACGCAGGCTATCAGCAATCCAAATAAATCAGTACAGTATAGAAACAGTATGCGAAACGCTACCTAGTATATACTTGCCGTAAGTTTGGAAGAGCTCCATACAGACTTACGCTCGCCATATTGAAGTGACTCCTGTTGTACTGATATTTTTGAAAATGAAATGCCTGTGTGGACCAAAAATAATTGGATCAGTAGGAACGACTGAAATCGAACAAATGAAATGATCTATTGACATTTGAAAATTGACTATTATTACTTTATTTACACAGGAGTCCACTTCAAAAAGAGAACTCTGTTCTGCCACATCGACATCCCTGCCTGAAGGGAATGCTGGAGCAAAGGGTAAGCACAATGTTGAAAGAGTCATAAATTGTGATAAAACTGATAAAACCAAGCTTAGATCGAAAGTGCCAAAAGAGAATTTAGAATATGAAAATGAATCTAGAAAATGGGCAATTAGTTCCCTCGTTAGGAACGAAATATGTACATAAAGCGGTAATATCTGATTCTGCTAAAATGATTAGATCGTAATTAATGAACATGAACCTAGAGCTAGTACCTCAGGTGTACCTTTAGATCGGCATACTCAATGATATAATACAACTCCACTGTTATTAGTATCAAATCCTGAAAAGCCTCATGTTATTCAGCACTTGGTTAAGAAGAAAAAGGTGGTTGAAAAATTTAGAACGGCACCAAACGCTGGAAATTTAGATCGAAAAATGAACTGAATCCTCAACAGAAGAAGACTCGATTGCTTTACTGTCCAACAGAAGTACCATTTAATTAGCATAGACCGTTTCAAATCAAAAGGAAATAGCTGAGAGCGAAATTCAGAAGATTATTGTAAAAGAAATCATTGAGGTGAATAAACAACTTAGATCGGCAAGAATCGACCATCCAAGTGACCAGACCTGTTCAACTGAACCTTAGACTGTTAGTAATGCGCAAACTGACTCTGATTGTTTCAAAGGTGAATCTGAAGAAGAAGATATAGATTTTGTACCAGAAAATAGATCGTCTAATTCTCCACAATTTGTATCTGATGAACCCAACTCCAATTCTCACTTAGAACCTGAAGAAGATGGAGACCCGTCATCACCAAGCTCGTTTAGTAACACAGAAGACAATAAAGATGATAATAAGCGCAAGAAGAAACAGAGTATTAGATCAAATTGCAATAAAGAGAAGCTTAGAACGTCAAAAGTACTGAAAAAGCTCAGTCATCAATGATGAATGATACATTTTAGATCGGCTCGAATATTATAGAAACTCGCCCGTACAAAACCAGAAAACATTGCTTAGATCGGATATATACAAGAGACATTACTTTTAAATTTTAGACTGGCTCCTGAAATTATCAACAGGTTTAATTATTGCACCTTAAAATGGAAAGTATTTGAAAATGCAACTCATCTTAGACCGGCTCGGTTTACATTCCTTATCCTAGATCTGCTAGAATAAAATAGAAACGATTAAATCAAGAAAATACAAACTTTCATCTTAAATTGGTTATAATATCAACACTGTCAAAAGTCGGACGAATATATTATTTTTCTAATTCCAAATTGATGAAGAACTTGAAACTTAGATCAGTTATTCCTAGTTATAGCTTGAATTGTGACTTGCTTAGATCGGCTCATTAAAAGATTACAACTGAGAATAATTTGCTTAGATCGTCACTGAGCATACATCTGAAGAAAAGTTCCAGACTTTTAGAAAATAAAAGCTTAGACCGATATGCTAAGAAAAATGCCAAAATTAATGGCTAATTTAGATCGGAATAATTTTGGAAAAATCAATCAAAACGCCGGAATAAAAATTATATAAGTTGAATACTTAGACCATAATTGAAATATAAATAGCTTAGATCAATAGTCTGGAAATTATCCAGTAGCTTTGACTGGAAAATATTTTATACTGACAAATTTTAGATCGATTATATTGCGAAATGCGTAACCATAAATGGCTTAGAACGGTGGAAATTTTTAAATCTGACGTTATAACAACAAAAGCATGGATCGTGATATTACAAACTGGAACAGCTTAGATCAACATGCTATACTTTGATACATCTCAGCTAGCTACACTTATTGCAGACTTGCCACAAATTATCTCCTATCTGAAAAATTGGAATCCTTTAAATCAACGACTTGTCATTGGAATGGAATATTCAACAAAGAAGTGTATTTACCAGCAGCACTTAGCCAAGCAACCAAATTCGTGGATGTTTAGATCGATAAATACTTAACCCACACAATGAAGAAATGAAAATAATCAATATTGGGCCATTTTTCCTTGGATTAGTACTCAACACTTTATCATCTTGATTGGTTTATTTTGCAGAAACAGCGTAAATTAGATAGAAATGCCCTGACAGCAACAGTTAGCAACGAATCAGTAGCCATCGTTAGATTGTATGTCAGTAATAGCAGCTATAAATTTGAAATACTTGGAATGCTTCATAGCTTAGATCGTTTATGAATTGTCAGAAATATTGTCAGTTTTAGACCATAGACAGAAGTATGATATATAAATCAAATTCAAATCAACAGTTAAAACATTATATGGCTTTATTAGTTTGCTTAGATCGTAAATTGGGCCAAGAACAAGGATCATAAGATTTACCAATAATTTTAGATCAGTACTCCATTGCAAAAGTTAGAAAGTATTTACCAAATTAAATTAGATCGACTGAAAGTAAAATGAATATTTTAGATCGTTACTGTTAAACTATGCTTAGATCCAAACATTAGAAAATGAATGCCACCATTTTAGAACATAAATGAAATAATTCAGATTGATTAATATCACAAAATACAAATTTAGAACGATTGAAAAGTTGAATTATGCAACAATAGCCAATGATTTAGATCATACAAATTCGGCAAAAGTTATTTAAGACAGACAGAAGACCATGTTTTGAATGGAATAGAATTTTGAATTACACTGTTTAGACTGAAATAATGGAATAATTAGATGGCATACGGAGAAAATTTAGATAAATGGTATATTAAAATGTGATGGTGAAATAAAACCCTAATTGATTATATAAATGGAAATTAGAAAGTTATAATATTAGATCGATAATCTGCTAAAAGATTACATACATCACTAAATCGTGAAGAATCAAATACAAAAATTTAATACCAGACTTGTAAATAGAGATCACACAACATGATACAAAACTTGGAAATTGGATCGTCACTTAAGTACCTGTGAAAAATTGAACGTTTATCAAAGACTATAAACAGATATTTCATCTTAGATCGAATTTCAAATTTTTATTAGATCAACAAATAGACCCAGAGCTCTTAGACGGTTTCACACTATTCATTTCAATATTATTGGGCCAATTACATCAGCTTCTTATAAAAATAAATTTCGATGGATCATCAGCTTTGCCAATTTACTACCGATAAATGGATCAATAAATTTTTTAAATTGGATTGACACCGGAATAATGGCTGATTTTAGATCTAAATCGTTAAAAATGTATCAATGTGCCAAAATAAGAAAAACTTAGAAGTAATTATTGGAACATAAAACTAAAAACCAGAACACCTTAGATCAGAAATCATTTAAAAAATGGAACACCTTACATTAAAACTAACTCAAATAGACCATCTTAGACAGATAATGCTTTGTTTCAAACATTAAACGCTCGTACACCTTAGACCAATAATTTTACTTAGGATGAAGAATAATTAGCACAGAATAATAGCATTAGATCGGATATGGAAATAAAACATGTAAATTGATTATTAAATTTAGAAATGAGCAAATAGAACGTCACCTTGTTTTTGCCATCAACCTAAATCGTAAATGTGACCAATAAATATCACCAGAGATTACTTTATTTAGAAAGCTCAGACTCGTTGAAAATCCAGACATGATAAGATCGAATTACAATTACAGAAATTTAAGAATTGGAAATTATTTATCTTGGATTAGACCGATTGACAATTAATACTCTAAAAACCTGGAAACGTTGGATGGAATAAACAAAATTAGATTGGAGGATAATTTGAGCAAAATGAAAACGCTCCAAAGATCGAAGCTGACACAGACTCAACAAAAATTTATGAACACTTTGAAAAACAATTAGAACGGCTTAAAGCGTACATTGCTTGGACAGCAGACAATGAAGACCTTGAAACTTTTGTGTTAATGGTTGACTTAGAAGGAGATCCTATTACTGTAGAAGAAGCCTTACTTGGACTAGATTGTGAACATTGGAAAAATGCTATTGGAGAAGAAATGAAATCACATGATCGTCATAATACTTACATCTTTATGAACAGACCGATACCTAAAGAGAAGCCCACAATTGTAGATTTGATCAAAAGTAACATTAAATAAATTTATACTGATTAGAACGATGCTAATATGAGATAAATCCTTTTCTGATATAAACTGATAAGTATGAAAAACTAAAATCTTAGACCAATGATCAATTTTAGACCTGTGGCTAATTTTAGATGAATAACAGATAATCAAATGTAAAATGAACAATTTTAGATCGTTAACAAATTTTTAGAGTAATAAAACTTGATAGAGTTGCCAAATAATAGACTGTAACATGAACACATTGGCAAAAGTAGAACATATTTCCAGATTATAAATAATTTAGAACGACTACATGATATTATAAAATCTTTGATATTAACTCATACAACACCTTAAAATAATGATGAATTTATACAGACATCTTACATTGAACACAAACACATCTTTGATAAATAGATCAACAATGAGAAATCCATCTCATCTTAGATCAATAAGTAGACATTGAAATAAAATTGAATAAAATTTTGAATACTATCTTGAAACAACAAAAATTGTGTAACAAATACAAATTTGATAATTCTGTGTGAAAAGCATCTTAGATTGGTTACCTCAATATGCTTAGAAAACTCTTTGACTTTGTAGATCATTTGAAATATGAATATCTTAGATAGCAAATGAGATTAGAATGGGAATACTCTGGATAAGTAGAATTAGAGCAACTAGACAAATAACTTGAAGAATCCAAAACATGGGAGGGAGTAGAAGAGATCACCTTACATCGGTATTAATATATCAAAATCGGAGGGGTATAAAGAAATATTTAGAACGTACAATTCAACCAGCAAAGCATCATTAAAGCAGTCTGATGTACCCAGCCTATAGTTAAAGGGCCAGACTTATTCTACCCTGCTATCCTCATTTTGAATATAGACCATTTTATAGTAGATGAAATCATACAATCAACCACTAGAGAAGAACCTCGACAAGAGAGAACAAGATATTGTAAATGATGACAGAATTGCACCTAATATGTATTTAAATGAATTGATCGAAAAGTTCAAACTTGATACTAAATATCATAGATCGGAAGGTAAGACATTAATTGGACCGTTTATAAAATATACAGCAAATCTTAATGTAGATCGGTAAAAGTTTTTATTAAAAACCTGTGTGGAACAAAATGAAATTGAAAATTTTTAAGACAAAACCTGTGTGGAATAAAACAATACTCAATTTAGATCGAAATATAAATTTTATTAAAAACCTGTGTGGACGGAAAATTAACTGTGTCAAAAGGAATATTGCTTAAAGCTATAAAATTCATTGGTTTAGAACAAGTCGAATCAGAACGTAAAAATATTGCCTAATAGCATAAATAAAATTTGACTAGAACTAAATAAAATCGTATATTATCTTAAAAATAAATATCACAAATAAATTGAAAAATGACTAGATTGATACTTACTCCAAAAAGTCGGAGAGGAGAATTTTGCTTAGAACGGTATTAATATTCTAGTTCCAAAGAATAGGACGTAGACATACTGACTAAACCTTTGACTGAGAAACCTGTCACTCAGCTTAGATCGAGAATTGTTTCAAAATATCCTGTGTGGAAATTTAGAACGGCTCCTGATATTATTGTAAACGATTTTACTCCAATTGCACTTAGTTTAGATCAAGAATTACTGCTTAAAATATTCAAATATTGCTTAGATCGGGGATACAATGATTCTACTGACGTAAAGATTAGATCGGCTCCTGAAACTGTTACTTAGACCAGCTCCTGGAGTCCTTGAAAGTATTACTGAGACCAAACAAATTAGATTAGCAAAAAGTTAGATCGGCTCCAGAGATGCGAAATGTTATTGCTTGGATCGGATATACAAAATAATTTTATTTTAAATTCGCAAAAATTAGATCGGTTCCAAGAATTCTTAATGGACTATACTATGATCGGTTATTCCTAGTTAGACCAACTTTGATCGGCTCGTATTTAATTCAAACGTCAGAAATCAAGATCTGAAATTGTCCAAAAGGAGCCATATTGCACTGAAAAGATGAAGAATTAAACATCGAAAGATCGCTAATATGAAAATTGAATTTTTTTTAAATCGATAAATTCAAAATGTTTAGAGTTAGAATTTTACCTCCCATCCAATAGATTGTAAATTTTTGCTCTTTAAAATAAAAGGAGGGAGTGTTAAACTGTATTTTGTATACGACATTCGTAGCCGCACTAGTGGCAACACTGCACCGCCTATCGGTTGTGGTGAGAGAGCAGCGCAGCTGTCTTGCTCGCTCTCACTTCGCAGAACTACCTGAACTCGTCCGCATCTCTCGGTCTCCGTCTGATACGTGACACTTATGTATTTCTTTCTCGTGCTCAATACAGTGATTATCCCACGTTATATTGGTGTTATTATTTCTATTTGATATATTTGGTATGTATCCTACTACAAGTCTATCATTTTTCTGAGCAATTTTCGCAGCTTTTCCGATAATTTTTTAGTGTTTTGAACTATTTTTGTAGTATTTATTCTTTGTGAAGTGAATTTTTCTAAATTATCAATTCCATTTCTATGTAACTTTGAAAAAATTTAACGTGAGTTTTTTTTACATTAGAAAATTGCCTAAATCAAAAAATGAGAATGCAATAATTTTTTCAAAATTTAAAAATTCGGCGCTAATTCAATTTTTTTAATGACTAATTTTTTTTAAAAAAAAGATAAGAAGCTTATTAGATTTATGTTTGAACTTTGAACCAAGGACCGGATTCAAAAAAAATATCGCTAGCTCTAAAAAATTACCTCGAGGGGCTTTCTTCCCTCCTCTCCCCGGCTCCAGCTCCGAATCCTAGCTTTGAACTCATTTTTCACGTTTTTCATTGTCATGTCAGTTGATACATACAAACAAATTGAGTTTATTTGATGAAGGGTAATATCATTTGCATTGATGAAATATTACATTACATCAACTTCAGCATCCACCCTGTTTTATTTTTCGATCAATTTCGAAATGTTAATCAAATTTTTTTTTCGAAATACGTCACTCTAGTATCTCGTCACTGTCATTTGTTTGCCGTCAACTTTCAATTTAATTTCAGCTCAAAAATATAATATCTATGCAGAGAGTGGTTTGAGTTATGAGTGAAGGGAAATCTAAAAAATATGTATACTTATTCGTTTGAATTAAAAATTTCTATTTTTGTCAATTATTTGAATTTTTTTAAAATTCAAATTTTGTTTTTTAGACTAAGAATTATACCTGCATCAATAAGAGAGATTCACTTCACTAAAACCACAAGGAAAAAATTTCTCGTTGACCGATTCGAGAAAAAAAGCTCGAATTGCGCAACATTTATGCTCGTAAAAAAATAATTGCATCATTTGATGATTGTTGTTTCGAAATCTGTGAAACTTCTCGTCTCGTTTCCCATTCGTGTACAAAATGACTGTAGGTATACTTATATTCTACGAATATCAATGGCATCTGGCATCGTTATACTGGCGTGTTTCTATTTCGTATTTTTTCTTACTTTTAATATTATTCGACGAGTAGGTATATTTGGTAAGTTTCAACGTATACTATATTATTCGATATCATTTCGCCGTCTACCTCTTTCGTTCTTATTAAAATGTAGGTATTCAAACACGTTGCAAAAATGTGCTGGCATTTCAAAGTATTATAAAATTTTCCAGGGAAAATACTCGAATGACATAATGGTTTGTGAAACATGTCTAAAAGATCGCCTTCGCGAACAAAATAAAAGAGAAAAAAATACCTAAATAATATAGACGAAAAAAAAACATCAAAGACTGAAATAAAATTATAGCAGGTATAACAAAATAGGCAGCTTTTGGACTCTGGGTACCTACAAGTTTTTCTACAGCGTTAGAAAAAAAGAAGCAAAGACGTTTTTAAAACATTACCAAAGTATTATTCGCTCTTGAAAAATATAAGGTTAGGAAAATTTGGCCAATTTTAAATACTTTTACCTCTTCTCGTTATAACAAATCGAAAAAGAAAACCATCGCTGGAAGAGAATTCCGTCGACGAATGAATCAACCGATACAATTTTCGTAATTCAAACAGTATTGTTTTCTTAAGTAATTATAGGCTGAATTACGCGGTAGCCTTAAGAGAGGATTCTTGTAATAAATGAACCAGCAAATGGTTAACCGTGGATTTTTTTTATTTATCATTGATGAAGGTATTCGGTGCATTTCAGCTGATTACGAAATGTTACTCTTCGCTAGATGAGTCATTAATATGATTACTTTGGGGTCGATGATGTTGGTTCGGTGCTGTGCGTATATAAATTGAACCTCGTTCTATGCACGTTTTCTTAGGATAGCCATAAAAGCTATGCTGGTGGATACGTAGAGGTTTCTTAATTTAGAAAAATGTAAATTAGATTCGGCGTGGGTGTTTTTTTTCTTCTTCAAATTTACGTTTTGTGTGCTGTGGATTTGGAGCGGCTTGTTAAAGATAAGAGCAGTTTAATGAGATGGGATAATCGTGCGATCTTTAACTGTTTAATTGAGAATTATAGCTGGTTTGGATCGATTCCGGTGTTGTGAAATGTCCAGCGTGTGGTTGGATTTTTTGAAAGATGGAGATGCTGAAAATGTACATCAAACTGGGGTCATTTTGAGGAATGGATGTGTCGAGTCGTTTTACAGTTCGTTTCCAAAATTGATTCAAAATTACGTAAAAAAGAAGCTGGAAAAATTGACATTAATTGATATATTTTTAACCCCCCCCCCCCCCTCCCTTCTTTCGTAAAAGTTCATAAATTTTGATTTTTTTTTCAATTTGAATTAGAAGTGTTTACTGTTTACTAGAATCACTCGAAGTCATTTTGCAATTTTTTTTTTAAAGCTGAAGGGAGTTTAGGGAGGCAGTTCTGTCTGAAGGTTAAAAGAAAGTGGTGAAAATTTTATTCTTGAACTCTACTCTTACCCCTCCTTACCAAGCCTTAAAATTCGACAATGCTTAAAATATCTTAAAAAATTGATGAAAGAAAAAGTTTTTTGAAAATTTTTCAATTTTTTTTGTATGGATCTGACCCATTTTTTATGGTTCTTGCAAAATCACTTTTTTTCATTTTACTTCTCGAAATGAATGTTTGTTTTATGAATATTTTAATCCTTACAAAACACTCAGGATCAACGATCAAGCTGACTCAAAAAAGCATAAAATCAATGAAAAAAATCGAGCAGTATAAAATTGTACTTATTTGTTGTAGGATTTTTTTCTCCAAAGTCATGGAATTTTTTTCAACAAAAATCTATTGGAAAAATGAATTAGTTTTTTTTTTTAAAAAAATCGCTAGATATAAGAGGTGTCGAGTGAGGATTTCCTGTTTCTTTCAACTGAAATGGTGAAAAAAAAAATGAAAAATCTCGATGAATTCATATTTTTTATTTAGGATTTGAAAAATTGTCATTTCTAAAATCTCAGAGACATAAAACTGATTGAAAATCAAAATAAATGTGAACTCGCGTATTTGCAATTATATTTTGTGCACTTTGTTAATTTGAATCAGTCAAAATTGACTGATTGAATGGACAAGGTTGGGTCATTGCGGAAATCAGTGAAAAATTTACTGATTCAATTGGTGAATTTTCATTTTTGAAACCGTCATTTTTTCCCTAACTACTGAAATGAATCAGTAAAAATTGTAATTCACCGACTCAATCAGTGATTAATTACAGATTTAATCAATAAGTTGATTAAAATTTTTACTATGATTCAAATTACTTATTTAATCAGTAAATTAAAATTTTTACTGATTTATTTCATGGGTAAAGGTAAAAAAATGAAAATCCAATAATTGAATCAATAATTTTTCACTGATTGGCTGTCTAATTTCGCTGATTAACGGCGAGATCAGTGGAATTCCACTTCAATTTTTGGCTGATTCAAATTAAGAGAGCAAAAAAGTCTGGGATCATGGTAAAAATGGATTTGGAAATCATTGAAAAGTCAGAGAAAATATTTTTTGAAAGAAAGTAATGACCATGAATAAGGTTTTCAGACTTTTTTGTTCTTTTTTTTATTAACCATGTACGATTTTTTAGAATTGAAGAAATTAACGCATTTCAAAAGCCTGGATTTTTATGCAGGAATTTTTTATTTTCATACGAATTCTCTTTTTTCAATTTTCGAAAAAAAAAATGTGATCAATAAATTTTTCTGTTTTTGTTCGGAAAAAATATATATGTATATTTGAACGAGAAGTAATAATGAAGATTAAAGAACCAACGTTGATAATTTTTATGGGTTGAGTAAAACATTTAAAAAATCAACATAGTTATTTTTTTAACAACTCATTTTCAAAACTTTTTTACTGCATGTGCATGTCGTAAAAAATTTTGAACCGAATATTTTGCTGGTCATGTTAAACGTTGATTAAAAGATACTTTTTAATCATATCTTTCTGAGGTAATTTTACAATGATTGTTTGTTAGAATCCATCAAAATTATTACTTTTTTTCAAAATGGAAAAGAATAATTCGATATAGGTAAACCAGTTTTATTACCCTTCTCTCTCATTCCCCCCCCCCCAAAAAAAAAATTGATAGCTAAACCTTTGAATAAGGAAATAATTGAACTTGGAGAATGTTTTTGAATTCGAACTTAACTTGAATTATGAATTCGGTAGATACTAAATAAGTAGAGGTACATAACTGAAAGTTCAGCTAAAGAGAGGCCTTTGAATTTCGAACCACTGTTTGTATTTCTGATTTGGAACACTCGTGTGGAAAATGTTCACAATTACTATACCAAAGAACGTTTTGAATTTTCAATCAGTTTTTTTCCACGGAACATAAAAACCATAAAAGTTTGAGGACTGTTATCAAATAACACCGGTGGACGATCGTCGAAAAAAAAACAGCATAAATTTGTCAGCTTATGTAAAAATTACTTATCGATTCGTTAACTCGTAAAATCTCGAGTTGGCCGCAATAACCGGACGACAGTCCCATTTTAGTATAATTTCCGCACTCTTGCGACCGACCGAGTTGATATAATTTCAACGTTGAAGTACCTTTTTCAATGGAGACGACGAATAAAAGAAGAATTTCCGAAATGACCTCCGTGCGATGAATGTTTATCTGTAAATAACCAATAAGAAAGAAAACTTTGGGGCTTTAAAGTCGCCCAATAACCGATATAATACAATGGTACTTGTTTTTTGAAAAATGTCGCCTTTCTCCATCGACCTAATTTTTTTCGCTTTATAGTGAGCTGGAATTTCACTTCTTTTCTTGTATTTCGCCGGCAACTATATCAATCTCGACATTATCTTGTTCCTTTTATTCGACATTTCTACCTCATTTCTCAAAATAAGCGCCACTAACTTTCACTATTCTCGTCTGAACATCTTATTAGATGTGTCACTTAGGTGAATCGTCTTTTGTTGATGTTTCCTTGGCAATAATAGCGTTTATTTACAGTAAATCTCGTTTCATTTTTTTTTCACCCTTTACTATTCTCGTAAGTATATACTCACTTGACTACCGAAGTGGTACGTGGGACTTGTGTATTGGCGTGTGAGATGCAGGGATTGTTTTCTTGTACGAATCGTACAGGTTTATCGATGGTAAGATATTGCTTTTATTTTTTGGATTGTAATTTTGAATTGCCTAGTTGTTTTGATGATTTGAAAGAATGAGATCGTTTAAGAAGTTCAGAAAATCGTCTGTTTTGATGGCTTTCAAGACGAGTGGAAGATCACTTTTCAAGACTTTCAGGAGGGTGTCCACTGTCTGGAAAATTTGGAACCTTGAGATTTAGCAAGTGTTGGAAATCTGAAAAGGCAAGAGAAAGTATTTGGAAAAGTTTGGGAATTTGAAGCCTAATTTTTTTATTCCTTCATAAATTTGACTTTATTTGTCATTTGTTGACACAGGTAAACAGAGAATTGATAGGTATTCGAATGATTAAATTATGAATCCCCCCCCAAAAAAAGTTCTCAAGACGATGGAGGGGGTGTACTTTACTTTCCTTTATTTTACAAAATCATTCAAGTTGCACAAAAATTAGTAATTTTCCTTTTTTTTTTTTTTTTTTTTTTTTTTAGTTTTGTGAGTATCCAAAATTGACCTTTTGGATGGAATGTTTTCAGAAATGTCTAATTTTTTAATTCAAATTTATTCAATTTTGCCCTTGCTTCGTTTAAGGATGAACAGATTTTACTTTTCAAAAAAAAAAAATCAAAAAAAATATTCAGGATAATAAATATTTTGAAGCTGATTTTTTAAAGATTTATGCTTTTTTGAAAATTTGAAAACGTTATCCAAGGATTAGGATTTTCAATTCCTATATTTATTGTAAGTAAATTCCAAAAAACACATTATTTTCGATTTTGCATTGCTCAAAACCATTGGAAAACGCAAAACAAAAATGATGAATAATTTTGTCGAGACGAATCAAGGTATATTTCTTTTTGGATTTTTATCCATTTTCGACCAAAATACAGACGTTTTTCTATTTTGAAAAGGTGACACCAGGTGGTTGTTTTTTTTTTTTTTTAAAGTCACTTTTGAGGTAAATGGTCAAAATTCAATTATAAAAAACCATTCGATTCGTTTCAACGAGACGAATCTAATGATGTATTTTGAACTTATGCCACTTTGGAATTAGGGTGTTCATTTGTTTTTGAAATTGGAACCATTTTTGACCGAGTTAGAGGCGTTTTTCTATGCGATTTTCTGTTTCATGTAAAAGATCCATTAACCATCCCAAGAAAAAAAAAACTTTTTTGACCCAAATGGTCAAAATTCAATCATTAAAAAAACACATTCGATTCGTCTCGACAAGACAAATTTAAATATTTATTTGTTTTTGATTTTTTTTGAGGAGGAGGGGGTGTTCTAAGATTTTTTGGAGCTGTCCAATAAAAATGGATATTTTTAACAATATTTTTCAAATTTTTGAAGAGGAAAGCATCCAGAAGCTGAAATTTCTGCATTGAAATTTTTACTTTCTTTTTGCTACTTTTTTTACTTCTGAAAAAAAAACGACATCCCTTGAGAAGCTTCTCTCCTTCTAAGTAAATGAATCTAAATTTTCTCTTTTTGAAAATTCCGTTTGAGGTTATGCTATCAAATCTCATGATAAAAGAGAACTTTTTTTTTAAACTTGAAAATATTTTTAATTGTACAGGCTAAAAGAGAAGAAGGTTCATACCATTATTTTGAAAATGAATTGTGTAAAGTTGTTGAGTCCGAGTGAAGCAAATGCAAAAATAAAAAAAAAACATCCAAAAGCTACAATTTATCATTTTTTTTTACAGAAAACATTTTTAGTAAGTAATGAAAGGAAAGATTTTTTCAAAAATTTTTTCGGAACTGTCCATGTTTTTTTTTTGAAACTACCTCCAGATTTTTGAAGTTACAAAGCAAATACACACTGCCTAAAAAGTTTCGTAAACTTGAGAAAATTAGCCTGGAAAACCTGGAAAAGTCTAAAAAAAATCATTTCTGATACATCGTGGGAACACTGGCCTTGGAAAAAATTCTTTCTATTCTTAAAATAATTAGATAAAAATGAACATAATAAACCAGCTTCTTCATTTCTTCGCCTCATTTCCTCCCTTTTTATTTTCTAATTACGAATTCTTATATTTTTTTTTTGCCTACTCGAAAAAATCCTCTTAACACTTCTGCACAACTAATCCTCCCTAAATTTTCATTTAATAAGGTTATTTTATTTTAATAACGAACTTTTAGTGGCCAAACTGGCCTAATTATTAAACGTGTGGCGAAGCTTTGGCGCATAAAACACCCTAGTAAATCCTTTTTCTGGGGGCGAAACAATTAGACCTTCGGATTGGCTGCTGCGAGGCTGCTGGTGTATGTAGGTTGAAAAAGTAAGCAAACTTTACCGTGTTATTCATTTAATTGAAATCTTGCTCGGTGTATGTGTCTCATATACTCGTACTTATATGAGGCAACCAAACGACAACGACTTTGCTGCAGAAATTTGTTATATATTTATTAGGCTGGCTGGAAAACTACCGCTTGTGGAAGGATATTCGAGAATGTAAACTTTTTATCGTGTAGTAAGACTTACAAGACCGCCGTCTTGGCTATAAATGTTCAGTCTTCAGAGTTGTAACTTAGAACTTATGGAAGAGTAATATTGTCATTGGTGAGGTGATTTCTTTTTCATGCAGACTTCGTTCTAGGTTTAATTTCAGGTTGAATTCCATGCAAAGGTTACGAATTGAGTGTTGAAAAAATCCCAAGAATTTTTCCTATCGATTTCGTTTTCAATCGAAGGATTTTTTTTGTATTTTCTTTGTCTTTTATTATTTGATATGGCAATGAATTGAAGTGAAAATTGCAAAAGCTGTTTTTAAAAGATAGTTGGAAAAATCCTGAGAAGGGAGGGTTTTCTTTGAAGTAGATGGATATTGGACTCGTAGTATCTAAAATTAAACATTTTTCTCGAAAATTAATTGAAGAAAATCACCCTCGAGTAAGTCGTCGTTTTGAAATCTCCTGCCTACAGTTTGCCCTCCCACGTCTCATTGATATTTTTTTCAAAGAGTATCGTCGATTTTGATACACGTTTGTTGTAGATTCCACAATTAGATAGATTCACCTACCTTGTGCACTTATACAATGTATTATTTTCACGCCAGGTTTTTAACACCACGAACACGTGAAATTAAATACAGACTTTTAAACTGATGGTTAAATGAATAGTTCATTTAAAACACTAGCAGACGCTTCGGTATTTAAAATAATTAATTTCATGTCTCGGATAAATGAATTGAGTGTGATGTATAACAGTAAAAGAGGTGGTAAATACAGGGCGATTCTTAATACTTAAACGCCCCTTTTTTCCTTTTATTAATTATACTCGCTTTAAATAGCTCGATTCGGATGCTTATTACTTATTGTTACTCTTCGTGGATCGTGTTTGTGTTCCTGTGATATTCTCTATACACCTTTCACCTTGTTGTATATTTCGTAATATCAAATCCGAACGTTTATTAATTTCTCAAAATTAATCTCTCTGTGATTTTTCTATCCTTTTGTTTTCGATTTCGAGGAACTTGAAATTCGGCGGAGCGAAAGTTTACGTCGAATGAGATGAAAAAAATTGGTACGGGGGAGTTTTGACTGTAAAGTAACATGAAAGAAGTCGTTTTCTACTTTATTAAGAGTGGGTTCAGAATTTCATTATTGAATGCTGGATTCAAAATCACTTTTGGAGAATGGAATATTACAGCGAAAATTATTATCGAAATGGTGCGATGTGCTACTTTGAAAATTATTTATGTGATTTTTCGTTTATAATTTTGTTTTATTTTTAATAGGATGGTATGTCGTCGTAAAAGTATGGTGTGGTGCGATAAATTTTCGAGTAGGTCGCATAAAAATTGTAATTTTTTTTTACAGTTTGTAAAAAAAAGAAAGTGTTTTTCTTTGAAGTCATTTCTTGCTATCGAACTGTCGCGTCGTGTCGTTGTAGGTTTAACAAGGTGTTGATAACTCCCGAATAACCTATAAAATGAGAAAAAGCTGAGATATTAAAAACAAGGCTTGTCGAGAAGTAATGAAGATGCGATCGAAAATTGCGCACAAAAATGCACAAAAAATTGAGAAATTTATAGGAATGAAAAATATGAGTGAAAACCTCAAAAAGTTTCACTCAGGCTTTAAAATGTAAATGATAGTTTTTTTTTCTGAAACTTTGCTCGATAAAAAAATTGGGTGATTGAAAAAAATGAAAGTAGGTTTACTTGTAAATTACAGAATTCTGTCTTCCAAAATTGGAGAAGCCAATTTTTCCATTTTAAATTTGGCGGAGAGTGAACTACTTGCAAGACGATTTTTTTTCTATTAGAAGTAGATAAAAATTGATAATTGCGAACATTATTTTGCATTTTAAGTCTTACATAGGGGGTGAAATTTTTCGCAACATAGGTAGGTACACTGAGAATCTGAAATTTTTTCCTGGAAGATGATTTTTGGAAAAATGTCTGATAACATTTTTTCTAAATTATCTACTCTTTTTTTGCAGGGAGGTTAAAATTTTTAAAAGGTGAAAAAATGAATTTAATTTCTTTAAATTTTGAGGTTGCGATGAAGGATGGGACTACTTTAGATTCTCAGTGTTTACTTCTGATTTGAACAATTTTTTTTTTTAATCAAATGTTTCATTTTTCATCCTCTGCTCCCGAAAATAAAATTTCAGCAAACTGAATTAAATTTTCAATTTACAACGGATTTTTAAAAAATGACCGACTAATTATTTATTTTGAAAAATATTTTTTTTTTCAAGAGGGGTAGGTATATTTTTCTACCAAAATTGATCGAATTTTGGTCAGTATCTCTTGTTACCAACCTCTCAAAATCGAATTTCAACAATTTCAGCCATTCTAAAAGTTATTTAAATGTTAACTGACGGAATTTACCCATTTCTTTTACCCTTCTTACAGATTATTATTTTGGTCGAGGGAAATTTGAAACCTGGTCAAAAAAACACTCTTGAATTGTCCCTCTGAAAATCATGACAAATGCAGATTTTTCTAAAGGAAAAACTACTCGAAAATATGTTGGAACTCGATTTTCAGAAGTTCGGTAATTCTAGGAAAAAATTTGAAGATGCTGGAGAAAATTGAAATCTCTCTGTGAACTCAGCAATAACTGGAAATCTTGAAATTGTAAAATTTGGTTTCAAGAGTCCATTTTTGGGTAACGATCAAATTTTCATCAATTATTTAAGAAGTACATACTTAGTTACTTTCTAAAAAATATTTGGACTTTCCTGGAAAATAATTTTTTTATTTTTAAAATTTCACTGAAAGTAGAAAAGTAAACTTTAGAAGCGGTTTTGGCGACCAGTGAGCAAAGGGGAAGGGGGTGTTCAACGTTTGAGTAAATTCTTTCCAAAAACGTCACTCTCATTTAAACCAGAGAATGATATGTACCTCTAGTCTCCTTTTCTTTTAAAGAAATTGCTGAATTTTCACAAAATTCAAATATGTATTTCGTCAACAGTGGCGTAGCCAGGATTTCGTCAAGGAGGGGGCAAGAACGAATTATGTCAAATTTTCTGTGGTCGTTTTGAAACATAGCAAGTATTTTTTCGTAGCGTACGTATAACCGAGTCTGAGGTAGGGGGTGTGTAATAAAAAGACTAACACAACGATGTAAAATGGACACAGGACTTAGATTAGAGGTACAAAAATAAGCCTTTTTTCGCAGGCTTCTCTCAGAACGTTCATTAAAATTGAGATCGATTGATAATTATGTTCAAGCCCGAGCGAAGCGAGGGCGAAGCTTTGAAAAAATTGAATTTTTGATGTCTAAAATAGACCATTTTCCCAAATTTTTGACACTTTTCTCCCATTATACCATATTTTTTAAAGGCCATGGCCGGCCATGGGGGGGCAATCGCCCCCTTCGCCCCCCCCCCTTGGCTACGCCACTGTTCGTCAAGTTTTTGTAATATTTTTACTTTAAAAAAAGAAATTACTCGAGGATCACTAGTTAATGTCTTAAAACTCTATCCGCAACTATATTTTTTTACATTATTCGTGATTTTTATTCTACCTACATAATTATCTAATTTTTTCCTACCTTTAACAATGATTTCGAAAGCCAGACCAATTTGAAATGCAAAAGTGGTAACTAAATAACCTCTCTTAATAATGACCTAAAATTGAATTTTCAGTTCTATAAATTGAATTCAAGACAGGAAATCTTCAGAAGTTGTAATTTTTTGGAAAATGCTCATTTTGAAATGGAGAAATCAGGAAACATTCATTTCAGTTGAAAGTTTTAAATTTTCTGTCTTTTTTCTCGCTCACAATAAACCCATTCTTGGTTCTTTCCTACACTTAAAAAATGAAAAAATGTTTAAAAAATTGATAAATTTTATTTTTATGCAAGGAATTTTACCAAATATCACGATTTAAATTAATTATCATTTTAAGAATAGATTTTGCCAAATTTTGTAAATGAGGACACGTTCTCACGTATTTTTTGGATATTTATTATTTTGTTCTTTCAGTGTGAATTGTACCCTACATTTTTCGATCCTCGACCTGAACTTCACAGATCCTGGTTCAAATCCTCGACTCTAAACCGAAATCATAATTTCAAGACACCACATCTGTCGAAGATTATTTAAAATTAAAATCGAACTGTTAAACCCATGCGAGAGTCATTTCTCGTTCATTGATGTTTCGACAGAAACAACCTAGGAATACTTCTTAAATACGAATCAACTTTCTCAGACTTGGCTTACCTACATTGAAAATTGCACCAGTCGACTTATAGAAAAGGCCTTTTCCAAGGTACCTACACCAACCGCCAGATACATAATTTCATTAGATTAGAACAAAAGGCCGGGCACAGGATGCAACGTAAAATGAAATTTTCTGTAAACAAAAGCATCAGGTTTTGGGAACAAGCTTGAACGGCGACGTTTTATGAAATAAACTCTGAATGAGAGAAAATGTCTCCGTCGACCTTTGTGGCGAAACCTCTTGTGTCGGCTTTATCACACTAACACAACGATTAACGTTATTTAGTCTTCGCCAGGATATACTAAAAGGGTACCCGAAAGAAAACAAATAAGTACGAATGTGTGGGCTTCGATGAAGCCATGCGGCCCAAATACCATATGTCGTAGAATCTGAACTTGAAAATAAACGTGCGTTTGAAAAAAAAATAAGGCTTTTCGACTCGTCGTAGAGTAATATAAGTTCAACACTCGTTTTATATTTAGTAACACTAGGGCTTTAAATCTTTCAAAGTTCATGGAGTGAAAGAGCTTTTGGCAAATAAAAGCTCATTCGTGTATAGGGAGAAAACATCACTACAGCCAACTTTGTTATGGTTTTTATAATGAAAAGATTCAAAATACGCCCGAAAATTTTCTACTTGTACGGTGTGATTTTATAAAATACCAGAATAATTAATATTAAACACCGACGCAGCAGTTTGCGGTTACACGAATAAATAGTTGCCGCTTTGAGGGTAATATATACATACGAATTTGAATATTTAATTGATAAAATACGTTTTCCCTTCTCGTATGTTGAAGAATTCGAGAACCATGTCGAATGGTGGAATCGAGCTTTTCAAATTCTTCATTTATTAGGCTGGGCTGGAAACGTCTTAGGTTTTATTTTTGCTTACGCATGTAACACACTGAAAAGTCTAGGGTTATGGATGGTATTTTGACGCGGAAGAAAACAGGCTCATTAAAACGCATTAATTCTACCAACCGCCTTATAATGATATACACGACTGCTGTAGTTTAATAATGAAAATCTAAACTTGGCGTGTAAAATTGTTAGTTTTTAGTTTTATTTTTCCAAATTAAAGTTTATATTCGTTACGAGAGGAGAACTTTTGTCGGGTCGACGAGATTCTCGCGAAGGGATTTTTTTCCTCTTTATTTAACCCCTTTGAGATATTATTTTGTGTTTAGCTCGTCGTATACTAAACTTGGTCGTAAGTTGTTGTGTCAGCGAATCGCGTTCCGAGATGAGATACCAGAACCAAACAACCATACGAGCAAATCTTAATCGTAATTTGAAAATTTTCGCTAAACAGGGGAAAATTTTCCTTTCGTAGATGTTATAGTGGATGGCCTGGCTAGGGCTTTTTAAAAGAAAAAGTAGTTTACGACTTGGGTATGCTGGGTGTTTCATAGTAATCGCAATCTTTCCCAATAGGGGAGTAGGCAAATCTTAGGTCGAATATGTATGGTTGTCTAATCTTTAAATTGTAGGAGAAGGGTTATGATTTTAGATTGTTGAAAAAAAAATTTTCCGGTAATTTTTGTAGGTGAACTAGGATGAATGAATTGTTTCTAATATTCAAAAAAAAAAAAAGTAAGTATAAAAAATTGACGATTTTTTTCATTTGGATGAATAATTTGAAAAAATTGTTCTTTTTGGGACTAGCAATGCTCATAGAAGAGAAAACTACGATCTTTCCTATGGTAACAACCCCATACGCTCGAATCAAAAATTACGAGCATTCAACGTTGAGAAAGGATTCAGGAAAACCTCACTGTTTTGATTTTCAAAAGAATTCAAAAATGTATAAAATTCCCAGCTTTTTTTTTTAGGTATGTAGATGTACGAGTTGATACCGAACCTCCTTTAAGTCTATTACCATTATTCAAGAGATACCATAAAAAAGTAATTCAACTTTTTTTTCAAATCTCATTTTTTTTTATTTCAAAATTGTTCAAGTATCAATTTTTTTTTCAACTCTGGATTTTTTGCTCAAAAGTTGATTTCAAATTTTGTCCAACTTCGATTTAAAAAAAGTTTGTTATATTTTACCAATCTGAAATTCACTCAAAATTTTTCCAATTTTTACCTTTTTTTTCAAAATCATGTGTTTGAACTTTATTGCTTCTCAAAAAGTTAAAATTTGTTTCCTTAAATTTAAATTTTTTTATCAAAGCATTTTGTAATTTTAAAACCAAATGTAAACCGAAAATATTCTTACAATACCCAGCAAGACAAATAATCCATAAAATTTTCAAAAAAAATTGACAAATAATCCATAAAATTTTCAAAAAAATTTTATCTTCTCCTTCCAGAAATATCGTGAGTTGAATTTTCGACACTGAGAGAGAGAGAGATGATACTTCCGGAAGAAGGTGCTGGGTGGTTTCAGACTATAAGTAACATGATGAGTCACATTTGACCGATTTTTGGTCAAGGATCGTTTTTGAGCCCTTTCAGGTAGTAAGGTTCTTTTATCTTTTTGCAATTTTTAATAAATCCTTTGAATATTTTTTTTTTAGAAAATCGATCCATTCAAAAGTTTGAATTTAAAAAAAAATTCAAAAAGTTCTACAGAAATTGGAAACTTTGTTTCATTTTTAACGTTTTGACACTTTTTAGAAAATTTGACAAACTTTCAGTATGCCGCCCCTACATTTTGACTATTTTAAGTCAATTTTCAACCTCTAACTTTCTGATACCAATATAATAAGATGATTTCGAAATTATCCGGGCCGTGCAGAATCATTTCGTTCAGCGAGCATTCGATTCTTTTTTACGTCTTATCACGTCTTATCAGTATCTGAAAGAGGGAAACTGGAGAATGACGAAATTAACAATTTCCGATTTCGTCATCTTTTGTACTCGGAATGGCTGAATTGGTATAAATTATCAAATATTATTCAATAATTTGTACTAATTTAGTCATTTCAAGTACAAAAAGTGACAAAATCCGAAACTGTTAATTTCGTCATTCTCCAGTTTCCCTCTTTCAGCTACTGATAACAGATGACCCGTTCACGAACGAAATGATTCTGCACGGCCCGGATAAAAATTTGTCAGTTTTTAAAAGTCAGTTTCTGATTTTCTGATATCAAGTTAATTTCGAAAATATGACCCTGCCGGAAAGACGGAACCTGGTGAAAAAAAATCTATATCTCATTTTTCCCGTCTTTGGTCAAAATGACACCAAATCTGGACCAAACACATGAAAATAAAGACATCTATTTTTTTATATACGAGGTCCCTTCTCTCCAGCAAGGTCATTAATAGAAAAAATTTATTTTAAAATTAAGATGTTCACTTTCTGATACCAAGTTAATTTTTAGTATTAAAATTGAAAATTTTTCAAAAGTCAGCTACTGAATTTCTGATATTTTTCCTGTCATTTTGACTTTCTGATATAAAATTAAATTTCTAAAATAGCGTTTAATAAAAACATATCAATCTATGACTTTCTGACTTTTTCGAAGATACAAAAATTTATAAGTTTTTGACTTTTGGTGACGCAAAATAGGGTCTTGAAAATTTTATAAATACCCAGAGGAAAAAACATATCCATGCTAAAATTCGTCAATTTTTTAAAAATTTCACAACAATTTTTTTTTCAGAAATTGAGTTTTGAAAAATTAATGTTTTTTTTTTTAGTAAGAACCTAGTTTAAAATAAAAAAATTGAACAAAACAATTTTTGAAGACCTTTTAAAAAGACGCAGATCACCTTCATTTCCCATTTCATGATACGTCATTGAACATTAATAAAATCAAGACACTGAAATCTTCAAAAAAAAAAAAAAAAACGAAGAATGGAATTCAGGAAAAAAATTGCAATAAGTACTGAAATTCTTTTTCTGAACTCCCCCTCCCCCTAAAAAACAATTTTCAATCATCCCGGAAAAAATTCCAAAATCCAAATCTCAGCCCCCGATTCAAACCACACTCAAAAATTTACAAAAATTCAACCTCCACCAAAAGAAAACCTTGAACTCGGAAATCAACAATACGCCACATTTGTAACCCAAACCTCTGTAACAAATCGGTCTTTACGAATTTCGAAGAAAATTTCGCACCGCCTTCGATACTGCGGTCATACAACATTCTCGCCATAACTCTGCCCAATTCGATAAATTCTACAAAAGCCACCGATTCGAATTCTGCAACTGATAAATTTACAAATTTTCAAAGAAATAGCCCATATATACGATATACTTAGGTCGAGGAGAAAACTGCGTATCTCGGCGGTATAACGAGCCCGAAGCCAGAGAGACCTTTCCACATGAAAATATCCTTTAAATTATCGCATCCAAGGTCCAGCAAAAGTCGGCCTACTGAATTATTCAAATACAAGTCTAGCGCTGGCGGGAAAATAGCAAAACAACCGCACTCGCCGTTATCTTTTCCCTCAACCTAGTACAAATTTTTTTCTATAAATTCCATCCTTGAAAAGTAAAAGTTATCGTGGTTAGGTATAAATCCAAAACATGGTGAAATTTTTCGATAATTGTGCATTTTTACATCTTTCGCCCACGTCTTTTTTTTTCAACTTGTAAATATACCTAGATCAAGGTATGTACATTTTCCTCATTTTGTGTTCATAATATAATGGTATGTTGCTTCGCTCAAAACTACTCCAATTTCCGGCTCCATATAAGTTGAAATTTTGACTAACATCCGAGTGTAGGTAGGTCTAGGTACGTGAATTTCACCCCATAAAAACGAACATATCTATCTACCACACGTAGGTAGATATATAGTTGAGGAATAAGCAAAAAACTATTGTTTCGGCGTGGTTACATGTAATGGTATTATTTAGCCAGTGACAACGATACTATCGAGCACGTTTGATGAAATTTACTCGTAAATGTATCCTTTATGCTCGACAATTCGCCTTCTCACGGTCTATCGTGTTTTGAAAACTTTTTAGCGCGACTTTGGTATGCCATGTAAATACGGTTAGTCCTGCGGATTACATTCGGGTTGGCGTACAAAAAGATGTACAAAATCTAGCTAGGTAACTACACGGTACGTATAAACTCGGCGAAATGAAATTCTTGAAAATATGCTAATCTGAAGAACAGTGATAAACCATAGGTAAAGGATGGCGGCGTTATGTTTATTATTTTATTATGCGAAATAGGTATACACGTTCAAAGGTTTTTTTTCTTCATTACCAGCAACGATTCGCGAGCTACGTAGATGAGGCGAGAGGATTAACTACAGGGTGTTTCATAACTGATCGGGCTCCTTCCAACCAAGGAGTAAGCGACTTATTCTGAGTCCAAGAATAAATGGTTGTCTAATCTTTGAACTGTGGGGACTGAGATTGTGCACTTCAAAAAAATTCACATCAACATAATAAAAATTAGTAGATGTTTCAATTTCACAAATGGATTTTTTTTCATTTTTTTTTTTTACAAAAAAGTTTTCAGAATAGGATTGAAAAACATTTCTAAATCCTACCAAATCTTAAAAGTGTCATTATAGCTTTGAATGGTAATGAGGAAAGGGGGCAAGTTTTTTTCACGTTTTGGAATGTCCTGATCTTAGTGAACAATGTCAGCCATTAAACTTGAAAGCATGATGCAGATGAATATCACAAATTGTAGGGCTGTCGATACAGTTTTGAGATTTCAAGTTCAGTCAAAAGCCAGTCAGCTGTTTTCCATACCTAGAATTTTTTGTATTATGGGTGAAGAAAAATTTTAATTGGGGGGTATGATGAGAGACCGAAATTCGAAATTCGAATGCCAACATTAGAAATTAATAAAATTGCTTAATCCATTTTTTTAGATCGCTGATTCCGAATTTTTTAATCTCTGTTTTTGATTAGAATCCACACTCCACAGACTTTTTGAAGGCATCAGGATGATCTGTGCTTATCTAAAAACTCTTCAGAAACTTGTTTTGTTTGATTGAAAAAATCGTCTCTAAAAAATTACCAATTTTTTCAAATCTCAATTTCTGAAAAAAAAATCTTGAAGTTTTCAATAAAAAATTGTTGTAAAATTTCAAAAAAAATTACTATTTTTTTTATGAACAAATGTGACCCTGCCGGAAAGAAAGGACCTTGTGTAAAAAAATTCGGTACTTATCTCATTTTTACGTTTTTGGTCCAAATGACACCGAATCTGGACCAAACACACAAAAATAGAGACAAATTTTTTTACATAAGGTCCCTTTTTTCTGGCAAAGTCTGCAAATATCGGTGCTGAAAAGTTGTCAAATTTTCTAAAATGTCAAAACATTAAAACTGAAACATAAAGTTTCCAATTTCTGTAGAAATTTTTTCAGTATTGAGTTTTTTTTTTTAAAAATATCAAACTTTTGAATAGATCAATTTTCTAAAAAAAAACTCCAAAGGATTTAACTACATACGTACATTAATTAAAAATTGTAGAGAGCCTTTCCTGATGAGGTTCATATAATCCAGAACGTTACTTATAATGTGAAACCACCCCCAAAAAATTTGACCGCCTCACATCCACCCCTCCTGAAATCCGGAAATATCCCATGTCGAAAATTCAACTCACGATATCTCTGGAAGGGGTAGATGAAAATTTTCGAAATCTCTACAGATTAAATTTATGTTTTACTGATCTCAAAACAAAAAACAAAAAAAATAGAAAATTGGGAGTGGAAGCCATGGACGGAAATTTTTTCATTGATGAATTTTTGAAATTTCAAAATCGTCTTATCGTCTTGTAAAAATCATGAAAATTTGATCAGATCAACGAAAAAGGCTAGGATTTGGTAATGTGACCCTGCCGGAAAGAAGGGACCTTGTGTAAAAAAAATCGATGTCTCGTTTTTCGATCCAAATGACATAAAAATAAAGACAATTATTTTTTTTTACACAAGGTCCCTTCTTTCCGGCAGGGTCACACATACCTTATTTTGACTTCCTGAATGGATTGGAATCAGTTTTGAGACGTTTTCTAGAAAAAAAATTGAATTTTTCAACGCTGCGCTGTAAAAAAAAGTCATGAAAATAGTATTATGGACTTCAACACCTACATCCTGCATATAATCGCGAATTACCCTCAAAAAAATTCAAATTATCGCGGTTTTTTAGATTTTCAAAAAAAAAACACGCACCAAAAAAGTAGGTATGTATATGTAAGAGCGAATGTGAAATATTGAAAAATATCAAAGGATTGATGTAAAATTATATTTTTTTGGGACTTCTGAAAGAGTGGAAGTAAATATGAAAAATCGCTTTCAATGGTCCATGACCCTCAATTTGTATTTTTTCGTGAGTGAATACTTTTTTTTCCATATTCGTAGATCAAACGATGTATCGTAGGAAAATTGCACAAAACATTTGAGTTTGCCCATGAAGGAAAGGGAAAGGTCTGAAGGAATGGGAAGGTCTATTTTCGGATGACCTTAATCTTTCCTTCAAACTGATAGTGAGATGAAGTTTCTGAAATTTTCGATGTAAAATTAAGAAATATTTAGCAAAAATGTATGTAATTGGAGAGGTTTTCAATTTTATCAAGTCATCTGTTTTTAACTTTTAAAAAATCAAGCCAACTGCATTTAAAAATTTCAGGAAACAGCCCTATTACAAAAACTTCCAAAAAATGTATTTTAAAAAAATGTTTCACGATTTTTCTGGCATGTAGTTTAAATTATTATGAAAAGAGATATTTTAATTTTTCAGTTGATCTCCATACCTTCTTCTGCTACCCCTCCTCTTAAAAAACTGGTGAAATTTTTGCTATTTTTTTCCGAAATTACCTTATCAAAGCTTGTGTGATTTTTTTCAACATTGAAAATATTTTCAAAATAACCTGCTATCTAAAATATGATTCTAAACCCTCCCTTTCACCTCGCTTGTTCTACCCTTACAAATGCGATTTTCGACATTATCTTTAGCACGCTAGAACTCGTATTATTCAAAACCACTCAATTGCTGCAGTCATTCTTATCATACTCTCGACAACATTGAAAAATTCGACTGAAAAAGCGCCGCAGCTTACCGTAATGCCTTTTTTTTTCAACACGTTGCGGTCTTCTTCTTGTTTACGCGATATTTTAATTGAAAACATAAAACAAAAACTATCGCGTTGAATGCGCTACGCTGCGAAGAAAATTTTTCAACGCCAGCTCTTCTCATAGTTGTGACACGAAATTAATCTTTCAACTCGGCACTCTGCTTTCTTCAAATCAACGCACACGCCATTTAACCTTATTTAAAATAATACCCTCTCGGTAATGATTAAAAAGCCGCCTTATAACAACAAAAACCACCGCGTATACACAGCTGTCTATATGTTAAAAAGCTTAAAGATTTGGCGACATATTGACAGACATTGATAGATATGCTGTATTCTGCACTCTTTGCCATAGCTCACCGCAAAAGGCCACCTTACCGAATATACCCAAAATGTAAACGTACCACCCTCCCAGGTATAAGCCACCTCCTCACCTGTACACCTATACGCAATCTCCGTATCAATTTATTCCCTCCATCCCCCCGTATTCCTCGTTTTTCAAAACATTACGTATATAATATACACGAAAATCTTATACACTAAATCTTGCTTTACCTATGGCATATCGTAGTTTATAACAGATGCCGACATAAAGCCGTTCATCGATAAGCGAAAAGATGTAGGTACCGGTGTAGAAGTCCTTTTTATTGATTTCCACTTCCTTTTTTTTCTCTCTCTGTTCGTCGTATTCGGCAGCCTTTCACCGAGCATTTCGACGATTTGATTTATGACTTTTTATTCCATATCAATCGAGAGGTATTCTTGTCAATTGTCGAATTTAACAGCATTTTCAAATAATAAACACAAAACGACAGCAAATTTTCGTTGCTCGGTCAAAATACCTATACCTACGAGCAAGAGATTTTTCGCACATTTCGTCTTCCTCTCGCCACACATTTTTAACGACAAACGAATAGCGCCAAGATGAAAGATAGCGAAAATCACCGCGCGTTTTCCTACATATAGACTTTTTTCCTTTCTTTATTTCGTCATTTTTTTTTCTTCTTCTGCTGCTTTTCAATTTACTACAAACGTACAGCGAGGGAATTTTTCTCACAATATGAGAAACCTCGAGAAAAGATGGTGGTTTTTTTCGCTCTTTTTCTACCGGAAAAGCTCAAAGGGTGTAAGAACAACTGTTGAAAACCATTACGGCTTTATTTTTATTTTTTCAAATTGGATAAGGACGGTATGGGAAGAAGTGGCTGAGTGTAAGGACATTACGAAATCTTGGGCTGGGACGAAGGTTGACGAGGAGAGATGTCAAAGAGAGATTTAAACACGTCTTATACGAAACAAAAACTGACCAGTTTTATAGAAATTCGCGCATGAAAAAGGGATAGATTGAAAATAGAGTGCAGTATTTCACAACAATTGGAAATCACTCGAAACAGATCAGCATTCGAGTACCTATTGGAAATTAGAAAATAATGGAAGAAGTGAGCTAGAATGGAGGAGGGGACAAAAGGCAAAAACAGTATGGAAAATTCCAGTTTTTTGTTTTTAAACTTGTGTTTTGATATTTTTTATAGCATTAGGCAATCTTTTGAAGCATGTAGCAATGATGTAGATTTTTTGCGTGATCAACCCGTTTTTCGAATTTTGAGTGTCATTTGCCAAGCATCGAAGAAAACGTAAATTGGCACCAAAAAAGCTGGATTTCTTCACCAAAATTGTCTGTTCCGAGATTTTCGTCATGTTTTTATATATTGGGTGATTAACATTATTAAATCTGCGCAGTGAAATTCCAAAGTGAAAGTGATCCGTAATTGGTTTGATCCATAATTGGTAGAAAAATTTTCAATTTTCAATTGCGGATCAAAAATTTTCCTACCAATTACGGATCGATCCACAATTGGTAGTTTTTCAACTTCGGTTTTTTAACAATTTTTTGATGAAAATCTTTGAAGGCCATCTTTGTAATGTAAAAAATACAATCAGAGTGAAAAAAAAAATGCATAACTTAAATTTTATTTGATGATCCGTAATTGGTAGAACCCCCTAAAAAGGCTAAAAAGGCGTATTTTTTCAAGCCTGGATAAAAAATACTTGGAATCGTTTTTTTCAAAATTCAACCGCGCTACTTTGTAGAGGAGAGTTCAACGTATATTTTTTTTAAAAAATCACCAAAATTGGTTCATAAATAACGTCAGGAGTGTCAGGACACAAATTCAAAGAAAAAGTGATGCAAAACTGGTATGTTACCTTATACTTTGAAGAGCAAAAAAATTGTCTTTTTTCTCATTTTTGAAGCAAAAATATTTTTTCGTTATAGAGGGAGTAAAACGCTATTTTACTCCCTCTCGCGAATCGCTCGAGTGCTTAAATTCGCGTTACTAATTTTTTCCGGGCTCGGGGGGGGGGGGGGGGCTAAAACCCCCTGAGCCCCTCCCCCCTTGGGTGCGCCTATGTGTAAAAAAATCTTGATTTTTTTCTTGGTTGCCTACCAAAAAGCTGGGATCCCGGAGGGGGTCTGGTCCCTTTGGCTCCGATAATTTTTAAAGTGTCTCCGGCTCCGGCTTTGGCAAGGTTGAAAAGGCTCCGGAGGGCCCTCCAGGAGGCCTCTTCAGGAGACTTTTTCGAAGATAAAAAAATTGAAAAATTTTGAAAATTTCAGGGCATTATCATGAAATTAAAACTACAATTACTTTTTGAAAAAACAAAAACAAAGTCATTTTCAACTGCTGTTGTAATCAAAAAAATAACGTGACAATTTTGGTAGTTTTTAGGGAAGAAAAAACTGAAAGTGAAATTAAAAAGCACCATCCTGCCACTTCTACATTCAAATTATTTTTAAAAAATGGCAAATAAGTACCTAGGTATCTCCAAAAATCTGCATAGAATTTTTAAATAAAAAACTGTGATGATTTGGGTAACATACTTTCTCATTCATAAATCAGTGAAAATTATCGAAAATCACTGAGAAACAGTCAGAATTGCAGCACAGGAGAAAATCAGTGCAACATTTTCACTGAAAACAAATTTGAGAAAAAAAATCACTGAAAAATCTGTGAAAATTCACGGAAAAGTCAGTGAAATTTATGAATTTATCTGAAAAATCAGTGAAAATTCGCCATGAATTGCTCTGATTTTTTCTGTGCTGCAATTCTGACTGTTTATCAGTGACTTTTCACTGATTCAAAATGAGAAAGTAGATCATTGAATCTGAAAAAGTTGGCAATCCAAACTGTAATGGTAGGAAAAATAATGAGAAATACGAATTCTATTTCTCATATGAATTTGTTTTGAAACGGGAGGTCCGGTCTAATGTGGTCCCTCCGACTCCAGAATTTTTCTGAATTCCCTCTAGTTCCGGCTCTGAAATTCTTGCAAAGTCCCTTCGACTCCGGCTCCAAAAAATTGTCCGGAGAGGAGTCCCCTCCGTCCTCCCTCCGGCTCCGTTCCGCATCCCTGCCAAAAAAAAGTGACATTTTTGAACAAACGAAGCGTCCCACAACCAAAATGACTACATCAAAAATTGTAGATAAATAAATTTTCTGATTATTGAAAGCGATTAGATTTTTCTGGGAGTCATGGTTATCAAGATATTTTTGAGTAAACAAAACTTGTTTCTATCATTAATTATGTTTTCATTGAAAGTTGATGATTTTTCAGTCAAAAATGACCGATTTCTCAATTATTATCGAATTTCTCAGAAAAAATTAATCATTTTCAACTGAAAGATCAGTAAAAAAAAAATCAATTATTTTCAGTTAAATTCATTTTACTGATATGATTCAAACAGGTTAATTGATGGTCGACTCATTTCCCGACTTGATCAGCGCCACTAAAAAAAAGGTAACTTAATTTTTTCATTGAAATTGACCCCCTTTATTTTTCTCAAATTCTAAGCTTCTCCCTTTAATAATGTCTGATGGGCGTGCTTATGGTGTAAGTACCTAAGTAAAATTTTGAACAAAATTTTCTATTGCGGATAACTAATTCGATATCTTTTTTCTTCCTTCTCCCCAGATAATTTTTAAAAGTCGATAAAATGCATTAGTTTGTACAACTCCGAGCTTCGTTTAGTTTCTAGCAGGATTATAGTAATAAGAAAATTCGACGAAAAATCTTTCCCACGAGAAAGTGAACCAACGAGGACGTAAATACTCGTGCAACTGCGACAACGCTGATAATACGATTTTTTTTTACAAAAATCGTGTAAAAAGCCCTGAAAAATGAAAGGCGAATCGAGCCGGAGAGAGCAAAAGCTCGAGCTCGAGAAAGACGGCAACTAAGCTGAATAAAATAACTATATGAGCGAATTAATTCGCTTTCGTTATTACCCCGACGAAATTGTTATAAAACAGAGTATCCTAGCATAGTCTAGTTGGTGGTACGAAACTGCGAAGCCGCCGAGCGAAGACAACGCGGTACTTGATATTCTGTGACATCATCGCGAACATATACCTGCTCTAACAAGCGATCGTAAAACGAATAGTAGAAAGGGCGGCTACCTCGTCTCCTCGTATCGGGATGAACTTCCAAAAAGCTTACAAAGGGCGCAAGTGAGAGAAAGCCGCGGTGCTCATAAAAACGCTATCACGTATATAAAGTTCTTTCGCGTGCATTGGCTCGAATTGATGAACATGGTAACTTTGTTGGTTGTTCATTAAGGTGCTATTAAAACTGAAAATACCAACTTGTTTAACTTATTGTCTTAACGATGAATTTTGAACGATGATACGAGAAAAGCCCAGGCCCGGCGACGATCCTGTAATCAAGTTTTAGAATTTTTTTTCTGCCCTTTGCGCCGAATTGCTCCCGAGACGGATGCGTTTCGCGTTGATGGCAATGTTGACAAAGTTGAAACTCGATGACATTTCGTAGGAATTAAATTAACATAATGTTGGCTTTGGCAATCGAAGATTTCGTTTTATCGTGTTACACTTGACTACCGGCTGGAAACTCACTCGGATGGAATTATTAATGAAGCTTTGCTTTTCGATGCCGCGTCGACGGTTTTCCAAATTCTAAAAATTTGCTCCGCTGGATGGCGGCGGACGCCCACTCGAAAGCCTGAATTTAACACTCGTTAAATGCCATATTTAATGAGATTTGATAAATTCGCCTCACTCTCGAGCCAATCCCCCGCCCGACCCCCTCGGTTCTTTGAAATTCTACACCACTGTACCACTTATCGTAAATTATACTTATTTTGAAAAATAATTCGCCGCAGTGGTCCACAAAGCGGTGACCTATTTCGTAATCCTACCGTGCCCGCCACATACGGGTATTCTGTGTTGGTAGCAAAATTATCAACTTCTTAGTTTCGAGACAAACTTATGCAATTAAGTTTTTTAAAATATATATAGCGGGGTGTGCCGCGACGCTGGTGATAACGATGCAGTAGTTTTGCTTTAAGATGCGTTTTATTATATGAAAGAGACGCTCCGCTGAGCGTTACCGCTATTCGTACTGCCACGATCTTTATCCAGATTAGAGCAGGTTAATACGGTGAAAAATATTGTTTTGTCGGGTACAAATTACCGTATAGATTACCTCTTTTCCGAATGCTCCTACAATAGGCTCGAGGATTATTAGGATTAAAAGTTTTTCTTCTTAAGTGGCAGGTGACTCTTTTTGTATCCTTGGCAGTCTCCGCATTGGGTAAATGCTGCTAAAATTGGATTAGATTGTGGGGTTTTCAAAAATAGCTACAGAAGTCTATATATGGTGTAGGGAAAGTTGGGAAGTTGAGTGGGTCGATGGAGGCATGAGATTGAGATTAGGTTGTAGTTAGGGGTGAACTTGTGCAGGATATGAAGTTGGGCTGGACCAGAAGGATGAAAAGAAATTAAGTCACCTATACTTATGTTATGACAAAATTGCAGTTTTGGGCAGAAAAATTGAATTCTGGTCAAAAAGTTTTGAAAATTATGACCATGGTTTGGGAAAATCTTTGTGTTGATTTGAAAAGAATGGAGAAAATCGTACTCGTTTGTCTAGAAAATCTGAAGAAAATTATCTTAGTCATCATTTTTTACGCCCCAAAATTATTCGTAAAGGGAAGAGCGAGTTGAGCATTAATTTTTATTGGAAAATTATGGCAAAAATCGATTGAGATATCAAGAAAAAACTATAGAGTACGAATATCATATGGTTTTTGATAATTTTTGCAGCCATTTGTTTTTAGCATCATTTTTTGCCTTTTAAACAATTTTTACAGCATTTTAAGCAATATTTGTGGCATTTTCTCTATTTTTTTTACTTTCGTATAATTCTTGAGAAAATTTTACAATTTTTTTGCAAATCAAGTATACTTTTGGACATTTTAAATTTTTTCTCTGATGCAATTTTTCAACATTTTTGTCGATATGTTTGATTTTTTCGGTGATTTTTACGAAAGCTCTACTTTTCTTTTTCCTGGTTGAATTTTCTTAGACTTTTCCTGTGTACTGTCCTACTTTTTAAACAAATTTTTTGAAGAAGATATTTTCTTTTATCAGAAATTTAATAAAAAATGAAATAAGGTTTGTAAAATTTTAGTATACCTTCAACGATGTATTTTTATGAAAATTTACTTCATTTTCTTAAAGGAACTTTTGTATCCATTTCTACAGATTTTTGAAAAATTGTACCAAGTTTTTATTTAATTTTACGTGAAATAGTTTTAGCATTTGTAGAGTATTGTTAAATCAATTTTTTCATTTTTCTCGCATTTACTCCACGGTATTTTGTTGTTTTTTGCACTAATATTTGCGATTTCCCTCAAATTTTCTCTCAATTTTAATATAGGTATTTTAAAATGGAAAAATCTCATTTTGGTCTAAAAAATTCGATTTAAATTTTAACGAATTTTCGTTATCTAGTGATGATTGAGAAAATTTTAGATTTGATGAAAATAATGGGATCAATTGTTTTTTGGGTCGGTAAAATTGAGAAAACATTCTATTGCAATCAATCGTTCCCTCCCTGTCGTTTTTCAAAAAAACGACAGTTTGGAAAATTTCAACACACTAAAATAACGACTCCGAATCAAATCGTTTTTATTTTAGAAAAACGACGTAAACGATTATTTTTAGGTATGTTGAATCCGTCGTTTCCTGTCGTTTCTTTGAAAAACGACAGTTTGAAAATTTTTCAACACACTAAAATAACGACTCCGAATCAAATCGTTTTTATTTTAGAAAAACGACTAAAAACGATCAATTTTAGGTAGGTCTAGGTACCTAACAATTACAATTCTGTGATTTTTTTTTCTTCTTCCCCTATAAACCGTTTTCGGTTTAGTATTGCTTTTTCTATTTATTTTTATAGAAATTTAGTTACCTACCTCCCTCTTAATTTTAATCAGTTGAGTAGACAAAATTGAGTCACCATAGAAAATTTTTCCCTCAACTACCGAAACCGAATCAGCGAATTGAAATTTGTACTGATGCATTTCAGTACCTAGTTGAAAATAATGGTTCAGTAGAATTTCACTGCCAATCAGTGACTCAATTCTGGCCAAGTATTTCAATCAGTCAATCTTCGATTTTTGACTGATTCAAATTAAGAGAGTAGGTACTTTAATATTCTGAGATTTAATTCAATTTTTGTCGCATCCTAAACAATTTTGGTTTTGTATCCAAGTCTAGGTACACGTAATGAAAATTTACTGATATTTTTATTGATTTTATTTTACACTCGAATCGTGTGACCATTATTCACAGTTTTGAGGATTTTCATATTCTTTTAATTTTTTTTGAAATAGATATTTTATGTATGAAATTTTATATTACTTGCAACAATTTTTTTTAACATTTCATTGATAATTTGATATAAAAGTAGTTTTTTTAAAAAAGAATCCTCTCACTTTTTAAAATTATTCATTAGGAAATTTTCCTTCCATCCTCTCCATTCTATTCGAACAAATTTCCAAGATGTAAAAATGTAGATTGTCTAGACTTTTTCAGAAAAAAAAAGAAAAAAGAACGTAAAAAGTGTATTTATTAGGTATGTAACATTATAAAATGGGAGAAAAAAATTGTTCATGTTTTAAAAAATGATTAACTAAGTACCTACATTTATAGTATGTTTAAAATCGCTACTCATGTTGGGTGGGTAATTTTTAATCAATTCTAAGAAATTTCAGATAATTTGAACGACTTTTTAAAATAAAAATATGTTTTTTTTTTAGTATTTTGAATTACTTTTATGTCATTTTCAACATTTTTTTTACAAAATTTTACTCAAAAGGATGTGTTTTATATTTATGTCCGACAATTCGCATAAAAATTTTATAATTTTGTAACATTCCAAACAAAATTTCAATTAAATTTCTTATGATTAAAATATTTGAATTTTTTTTATGAATAAAGAACATGTTCATTGTTCAATAATATGGTACCTGATACCTTCCCAAATCCTCATAATTAAAATATAAAAGTTGTAAATTTTTTGTGGTATGATAAGTGATAAAGGGGATAAAATAATTTCGTGGAGAAGTAGATAGGTAAGAACCTAGCTACTTCTGGATAAAGCTCCGGCTAGAGAGCACAATCAAAAAACTCCTCACAGGCGTGAGAGGGGGCGACACGAACACCTAACCACAGAAAATTTAAAGCAGGCTCACTTTAAAGCGCCTAAAGAGATAATTTGGACACGTGGAGATAGGCCTACAAAAGTAAACTTACCTACACACGTGTTGGATACCTACCTAAGTAAAACTATCCGAAAAGAACCCTAAAAGGTAATAAAAATAAACGTAATGATATCTTGATATATTTAAAACACGTTATTCCTACGTACGCACTTTAGGCTTTACCTGACGGATAATAATTACCTAGCTTGAGTAGATAGGCTATTACGATTCCCTAGTTACCTAAAAAAAAGAACCCTATCTACGTGCGAGGACGATATTAATAAATATCTATTTGCTCTGGACTATAATAAGCCTCTGTGAGCGAAGCTGAACCTTACCTGAAGCTTTCCTACCTACGTACTCAACCCATCATGCCTAAACTATCACCTCTGACCTTCCCGCGACCTACACGCACATCGTGCACGACCTGCAAACACGTTGACGAAAATAGACACGCATTATTACGTATAAAAGTTATTACTTGCAATAATTAAAAGCTGGGATCGATGACCAGCAGTTCACATCGGACTTCTGAAACCCAATTACCTAAAAAATATACCCGAATCACAAAGTACGTGGTGATTGCTAACGAGGTATTTTCCGAGTAACCTTTAGACAGGTCCAACGCTGGATAAAAAATCACTTCCACGTAAAAAGTACGAAGCTCAAATAAAAAGAACGGCATTACCGCGTAATTGGAAATTTACTTGCAAAAACATTAATAAGTTTTTTATAAAACGTACAAGAAAAGTTTGGCATAAGCCACACAGCACATTACACACGTTGAAAACGATAATTAGTACCTAAGTACGTACGCATAAAACGGAGATAACAGAACGAATAACTCGAGAGGTACGTAGCTATGCCGGTTACCGAAAATAAAAGGGAGGAAAGAGGTAAAGAGGAAGTTAGGACGAGCTCACTAGCAATAAAACCAGTTTAGAGAAATTTCAGGGAGAGTAACTATTAGAAAACGAATTTTCTAATAGGTACCTACCTAATTTCGCTATACTACATTTTATGACAAACTGACCCGAAAAAGAACGAAATAAGAAAACAATACGAAATTTTCCCCCCAAAATAACAGATTTCTTTCAAATAACAAACAATCAAAAAATGAATTATGTTCTTTCCGAAAATCATTAATTTTTCAAAACATAGACCTCGCTTCGCTCATGTATACCAAGCTTACTATAATAGATAGAAGATGAAGATTTCGTTTCCCATTCAATACATACTTACCTATTACTTACCGAACTACCTATTGATTTAATTTCAGCTTTTGAATGTAGTTTTCTTCAAAAAGTTTCGCCGTCGCTTCGTTCAAGCTCGATGAATTCACACAATTCATTCTCAAAAATGATGAACAATTTTTTGATTTTGATTTGAATAATTTTCTTTCCTGCTCCCTCAAATAATTGAATATTTCAAACCGGAAAAACTTTTCGTTTTCATTCATCTGAAGATTTAGTATGGTGATCTCGAATGGAATTTTCAAAATTTTTATTTTTTTTTGGAAGGGGAGGAAATCATCAAGAAATCTCCTTTTTTTCTAAGTCAAAAAAGTAAGTAGTTAGAAAAAAGACGAATTTTTGTGGTCTAATTTTAGTACGATTCCTGAAAGAAATTCTATTTTTAAAATTTATCCTTTTCCTCTCTCCCGCTCCCCCTCATTTTTTGCCAAGTTACTTCTCTATGTAGTTAAGTAATTTGACTACAAGCTCATTTTCACCCCTTTTATTCTTCATAAGTCTTTTTCTGCTCGTGCCTCATTTCCCTTATTTCTAAAAGTAGTCATCACTCCAAACGAATATATTTTGGTTTTTATGTCATTTTAACGAATAAAACTTCTCGGAAGTATAATTTAGATACTTTACCTACATGCTGACGGAATATCACCGTTGCAAAGGGCGAATTACTCGCACAAAATAAGCGCCGGAGAGTGGCACAGCACTCAGCACAAAACTTCGATACCAAATGTACCTACCTGGGTAAAAAATTTTCCTCGGTAAACTTTTTTTTTATAGACGCACATGGAAACATCTTACACAGCAAGATCCACTCGGTACCTATACCAGGCATACATTTGAATTCTTTTTCTAAGTACCAGCATCAGCTCCTATTTTAGTATTCTTTAAAGAGAGAAGAAAAATCCCCTGTGCCCCGTGCTTCAACTATAAACAGTATCTTTGAAAAGTACCTACAACGTTTTGAATCGCCGATAAAATATAATATCGAGTCGTAGCAACTGTATACGCCTCGTACACGCTGAAACCGAAACCGTTCGTAGAACCCTCTTTCGTCCAACTCCGCTGTACAATTTTTGAGAGCAGGAGGGAAAAAAAATACGCGCACGAAGATGAGCAGGATGCTGGCTAAAAGTAAAATCGCGCAGTGGTGAAAATATGAAAAACTACGAGAACGGTGCAGATGTAACACATCCTACATTGAATTTTACGATTCCATGAAAATGGTTATTTATCTGTTGAAACTTTTTTTTTTATTGTTGTTAATGACGTTAATGTCGTAGTTGTCTTCATTTTATGATACTTTTCGTAATGGTCCACTAAACTTGTATTTTTATCGCTCGGTTGAAAATATTAATAAAGTTTCATTAAAAGAGAAGTGCATAAATTCACATTGGTCAAGTTGGTCGTCATCGTGCGAGCTGTGTAATTGTCGGATACCAATCAAAAGTCGAGTTTTTGAGTTTATCGAAATGGAAGCCGGGGGATGGGAAAAATAGAGGAAACGACCGAAATATGTCGCGGTTAATGGCTTTATAATCGAAGTGTCAAAAACGCCCGAACTCGATATAAAGTCGTAAATTTGTATACTCCCGTTTATACAAAGAAGTTTTACTACTTGGAATTAGTTTTTATCGTCGGTGTGCTAGTGTTTAGATTACTTTATCGTCGGAGTATTTGAATTAAAACGATTCGGGCTGCGGAGCCTAAAAAATGATCTTATTGCGAGTTTTATACCAGTTTTATTCTGGAAAATACGCAGCTATTGTGGCATTTCTTTAATTTATTGCGTAAGGTAAACTGCGAGCTGATTGCGTGCCTATGGTACATATATAAGTTTATAATTGTTGTGTGTATTTTAGGTACCTAAATTAGCTTTGTCACAGGTTACGTTCGTATACCTGGAAGGCTGCTTTGATCAATGTTACATATAATTCGATATTTTAAGCGTATTTTATCAATTTCTAAAAGGTAAAACCTACTTGTTTCTAGGACTTTGATGCGGGTTCTGGCGACCAAACCACAGAGTTTAACGATGTTGACTCGCATAACGTTGAAATATTAGTAAGTTCTGAAATATACTCGTACCTGGCTACTAAAATCCAATGGACGACTAACATTTTCATTTCGAATTGCTCGCTACTAAATATTCTCCGATTCTAGCTACCTACTAACAAAGTTTTAATCGTATAGTACCCCGCATGTAAACTTTGACTGACCGGAATTAAACTCGGACGTGGATTACTATTGCTTGTTTGTAATGTTCAAGTGTGCATAAATTATATTTACTTGGGTGATGGTTTGGTGTAATGTAAGAACGATAGATGGTTGGGAATTTGGTATGGTGATGGGGGTTACTTTGATTGGTGGTGGTGGCGTTTGATGTCCGATTGGTGGAAGGGGGTTGAATTTGTTCCAGGTGGATTTTCGGTGGAAGTTTTAAAAAATTGCAAAGAGCCTTTCCTAATATATGGGTCGAAAATGGCCCTTGACCCAGAATTGGTCAAAATTGACTCAAAATGTTACTTATGGTCTAGAAACATCCCAAAAAATTTTTTGACCCCCCCACCCCCACCCCTTTTGAAATTATCAATTTCAACACACGATATCTCTGGAAGGGGTGGGTAAAAAAATTTGAAATTGTCTGAGTCAGATTATACATTTTGTTGGGTAGAATCATCAGAATTTTTTGAAAATTTTTGGTTCACATTTTCTCATTTTTTTTCACTTTGAAATTTTCAAAAAAATTAAAAAAAATTGGAGGGGTGTCATGGCTGGAAATTTTTTTTATTAGTTCGACCAAGTGGTCATGCATCACATTTTTTCGTATTAACAAGCAAGTTATCCCAACTCAAAGAAAAATTTTGAGTCAAAAATGTGAAAAAAAAAGTCATAAATTGAACGTACATTATAAAAAAATTCCATTTCCAAAATTTCAAGTGCTAAAGTGCATTTCTCAAATTTTGAAATTTTAAAAAATTGTCGAAATTCGAGAAATGCACTTCAGCACTTGAAATTTTGGAAATGGAATTTTTCTATGATGTACTTTCAATTTATGACTATTTTGACTCAAAATTTTACTTTGAGTTGGGATAACTTGCTTGTTAATACGAAAAAGTGGTTAAAAAATCACCTTTTTTTTGGTTTTGATTTTTTTTGACCATGTTGCTCCCAATTCCAGGGCCCAAAAAAAAATGTGATGCATGACCACTTGGCCAAACTAATAAAAAAAATTTCCAGCCACAACACCCCCTCAATTTTTTTCTAATTTTCTGAAAATTTCAATGTAAAAAAATTGGGAAAATGTAAACCGAAAATTTTCAATAAATTCTCATTCATACTACCCAACAAGATGTATAATTGTATAGTCTGTGAAAATTTCAAAATTTTTTACCCTCCCCTTCCAGAGATATCGTGCGTTGAAATTTCGACATTAAAAGCGCGATAATTCCAAAAGGGGTGGAGGGGGGTCAAAATTTTTTTGGGATGTTTCTAGACCATAAGTAACATTTTGGGCCAATTTTGACCAATTCTGGGTCAACGGCCTTTTTTGACCCTTATTAGGAAAGGCTCTTTTTCTGATTGAAAAAAGTCGTGTGGAGAATATTTATTTGTATTTTTTAAGAGAAGGTATCATTCATGATTTATTTCTTGTGGAAAATTTGACTCATGTTTCGTGTAATTTTATGGTGCCGAGTGGCAAGGAAAAAAATCAAAAACCAGAAAGCAACAAGCAAAATTTCCCTTTGGTAGCCAAAAAACAGAAAATGTCTGGAATTTTCAAAAAAAAAATTCTTGCTTTTTTGTTACGAAAAGTATGGGTTCTGTTTTGAGTATAAATTTAAATTAAGAAAAATAATTTGAAAATTGACGAATAAAATGCAAAAAATAAAAAGAATTTTTATTTTTCAGATCCAGTAGACACCATAAATTAGTCAATTAGTCATATAACATAATTATGCGCTGAAGCCAAAATGTCAAAAATATGAGAAATGGGCGATTTTTTTGACATTTTTAAGCAGTTTAGACCTCTACATAGCTTTAAAAGTGTTTTTTCGATTTTTTTTTTTGAAAGTCAATATTTTCTAATTTTTTAAATGCCTCAATCTTACCGAAAAATTTACCTAGAATGCTCAATTGCTCATCCATGTCTTAAATGCCCCTCATAGTTTCCTCTATCACTTAGGCCAAAAAACCAATTTTTGAGAAATCCGAATTTAGGTACCCTTTCCTTCCACTGGACACAATTCTTTTCAAAAAATTTTGAATTTTCAACTTCACCGTTTCAGGAGCCTAATTCCAGTCTCAAAATTGGTACTTAAGAACATCTCAAACAGCAAATTGAAAATCACTTAAATCAATGCCCATTGTCAACTTACGTGAAATTTTGAATTTTGACCTCCTTCCCCTTGGAGCTCAATTTGGGTCCTAGAGTTAAATGATTACGAAAATCGATTTACAATAGTTCGGCCTTAAAAGCACGTAAGAAAAAAGTTGAAAAAGGAAAATTTTTTTTAGCGCTCTACAAAGTTGTCTGAATCAATTTTTCAAATTTTGAACTGTAGCTGAGCTATGATGGAGAAAAGGCGAAATACGATTTTTAGCAATTTTTTATGCTGATGGAAAATTTTTAAAATTGATTTTTTGAAATGCTCAAGCTCCCCCCCCCCCTCTTCATAACGTCTTCAGAAAAAATGATAAAGGACAAAATTGTTAGTTTTTTAATGCTCTGCAATTTTTGTTAGGGATGGTTTTTTCATAAATGCTCAATTTCGAAAGTTATAGCTGAAAACCCAAAATGGGGGGGGGGGGCGGCAAAATATGCACCAATTTTAGGGGAGTGCGAGAATATTAAAATACGTGCCCTACTGAGCTTATATTCAAAACTTCCCATTTCTGGTGATTTTTTTGGGTTTTAGAGCTTTTTTTAAAACCTAAAATGTCCGTATTATATTTCCAATGGTCATAAAGTAATCTTTGCCGCTGCCTACGTCGAAATCTCTAAAAACTCGATCGTTTGTTATATTAGGTGATTTATCGAATCGAATATAGAGGCTGAAAAAGTATACGACCAGAAGTTGGCCCATTGATATGGTACTTGGAAGAAATACAATTTTCAATTTATTTTCGTAATCCTGTAAATTTTCAACTCGCCTTACACGTAATCCCTTCTTATATACGAATCCGTCCAACTCGATCAAACCGTGGTCTGCGGCATTTCGCAAGACGAAAGTACTTTGTGTAAAATTTACGAGTAGGTAAACCGATGCCCCGCAGTCTTAAAATCCTTTCTTCGCCGATACAACGGAATCACCATAAACCAACGACATAATTTCAGAACACCCTGTATAAATCAATCAGTACGACTCAAGGCAACTAAAGACGCTGCAAACCCTATTTTTTCTACAAAATTCCACCTCGTATATAGAAATAAAATTAGCCGGAGCTTACGAACGAGCTAGAGGTTCTTTTCAAAAGCCACAGACTTTCTGCTTCTGCAGCAGTTGTGCGTTAAAATGCAACCAACACATACGAGCTAAAAAGGAAACCTTTGGCTTTATTCGTATTCGAGAATATATTCTCGACGTCTACGTAAGGAAATGAAAGTTGAAATTTCATAAACACGAAGATTAAACATCGGTTTTATTAAAAGTAAATATCACTTCCACCAAATCCAACGTTACAAACGTTCTTAAACGTGTAACCTTAACCAAACATCGTTCTTCGATTTCCTTTCGCCAAATCATCTCACTTCGTAAACGAAAATTTTGATTCCCTTCCAAAGCTTCTTTATGCATAGTCAATCGAAAACACACCGAATAATATCGTCGACATTGCTGCTGGGAAATAAAAAATGCACAAGACGATAGCGAAACAAACCTTTTGGAATAGAAAAAAAACCATCGTACTTTCGATGAAAAAAATACTCGTAGTAGTAAAAAATTGACTTTATCAGCATGTTGAAAAATATTAAAACGAAAACTTTTTATCAATAAACTTAAATGATTTGATTTCACTGTAGGAAGTTGGAGAAATAGCATAGATACAAAATCATAACACGTTTCCGCTGTTTGTGAAGCATTAGCGCAATTTTTTGGCATATTTACTTTCTCATCTATGCGAATTCAACGTGAATTCTCGTCTGCCTTCAATCAATAACTTCATATATGTACATACATTTGACATACCGAGTGCGGTATGAAAAAAAATACCAACTTCTCTACATGACGCAATGTTTACCTCACTTTTAACCAAGTCTCGTGTTCAATTTTTCGCGCTGCAGTAGACGGGCGCTGTTATTTTATAAATTGGAAAAAATATGTGTTCAAATTCGTAAAGATTAGTTTTTCCTCATTTTTTTTTTTCGAAACGTGAAATAACCGATTTTTTTAAGCGTAAAGTTATACAAATATTTTCACTTTTGTGGTAAAGTAGGGTGTGGAGAGGGGAGGAATCGAAACGTAATAAATAAAGTATTGATTTTTGGAATAGAAAATTAGAACTTTTCGGAAGAATATTGGATTTTAAAAATCAAAACATTGTTTTCTTAATCGGTTATTTTGAAAAGTTCACTCTTATTTACCTTATAGATTTATATCCTGTTTTTTTTTTTTTAAATTTAAAATTGTTCAAAAATAATTGATATTTTATTCCAAATTGTGGATTTTTTTATTCAAGGGAAGTACCGACCTATCTCATTTGTCTTTTGTAGTCCTTTCTCCTTCCCCAGAAAAATTTTTCAAACTCTTTACTTGTAGATTATTCCATTTTTTAGTTTGTCAAGTTGTCAAGTTGAAAAAAAATTTGTTTTTAATTCGAAAATTTCAAATTTCCATAATTTTTATTGATTCTGTAGTCTAAGTCTACACATCCACAGATATTCGTTCAGTTTTACATCTTTGATCTTCATTAATCCAAATTTCGCAGCATCCCTCCCTTTTCACTATTTTTAACTTCTTATTTTTCCTTCCTTTCCGTTCCTTTCGATTTCCAATCTAATTTTAATTGTTCATCGTAGATTCACGTTAAAAATAAATGAAAGCCAAAAAAACTTCAAGTTTTTAACGAAAGTCATCGAATCGAAATTCAATAATTTTTTTCAAAGTTGAGTATATAAAAAATCTGAATTCTGTGAGTTGAAAAATTTTTCAGAGACCAAGTTACATATTATATAGGTATTAGGTAACTGCCCAAGTGCTTAAAACTCTCGAAAACCTGAATTAAGATTTTGTAGACGTTTTATATCGATGCCAATGTTCAATTTATATAGTAAAATTTTAAATTTTGAATTTTGAACCCCCTTTTTCGAGACTCATTTTGGGTTCTGGGGTCAAATTATTACGAAATTCGATTTCCAATAGTCCCGTACTCATTTTTTCAGAAATTCTCAATTTCGAAAGTTATAGCTGAAAAACCAAAATTTTAATTTTCTTGCTGCAGCCCAATTTTATGAAAGTTTGGGAATATTGAAATACATGCTCTACTGACACTGAGCTTATTAACGAAACTTCCTCTTTCTTCTAATAATTTTTTTTTGGGGGGGAGGTCAAAATTTGAAACGAGTTTTCCAACTGAAATTTTAAAAAAATACTATTTTGACCAAAAAAGCATTACTAAAAATCACTGAAAAAACTTTTAACCCAAGGTAATATTTTGCCAGAAATGGCGAAATAGCTGTATTTGTCAAATATTTGTCATTAAAAATCACAGAAAACTGAAAAGTAAGCCTGACAGAGTAAAAAAATCACCAAAAATCATTAAATCTTTCAAAAATCGCTGAAAAATCACAATATTTTTCAAAATCTTAAAACTTACCTACTGATTTTAATGAGAAATAATTGAGATTGAACCACCTTGCCCAAAAATCACCGTAGGTAATAATAAAATCGCATTAAAAATGATCTTTTTAATACGAAAATGAAAGACTTTTTAGAAAGAAAATCGGTTAAATGAATTAAAGTGAGAAAAATTCATTGAAACAGTTAAAGGCTTATCTAGTTATGGGACCACAAAAGTACGAGGAAAAAATGGTTTGCTAAACGGTTGACCGGTACGATAACTGTTTTCCAACGACAGATACAAACTTTTCGCAGGCTCTAGTTTGAAAAGCTTTTACGTTTGGAGGCTTTCTGAAGGATTGTCGTTTTTCTTCTTTAAATTTAGGTCATTCAACTATGAAACGCTCTTTTGCAAACTGAGAAAGATTTTCGGGTAAACCGCAGCTCGCGGGAGCGGATTTACGAAGACAAAATAATTGGACAGGTGTAGTTTATTGTAAAAGTTTACAAAGCGCGGATTTTATTATTCGAATTGTTCGACGAAAGTTGATTTATACGTAATAATGTCTTTATATAAAGTAGTATTTATTTCCGTCGTCAAATTTTCGCTCCGTTACAAATATTTGTTAAGCTTTGAAATGTAATCAGAGGAGAATACAAGTTCGACGTTTGCCGGTTTACTTACTTAGGTATCTGCTCGTTCGTACTGGTACCTCTCTTGCGCTCCAGTTCTTTATACCGATTTGTCATTACACAAGGATTAAATAAGAGAGAAGTCCTTTTACTTTGCTAACTATACGTAATTCCGGTAATTCGTTTATCCTGCGTACTTGAATACCTACTGTATTTAGTTTCTTATTCTTGCGCGTTTATTATACCTCGACTGTTTTACAAACGAATGGCAATTTACCATCGAGCTGGATGTTTAGGAATTGTTGAGATGTATGGGTTAGTAGGGACTATCGCACGTTTAATTAAAAATTACTCGATGTTGCATACGTCAGAATGAACCGAAAGGTGTTTTTAGCGAGGAAATGTAGCCTAGGTAATTTTACTCTGTTTACGAGCCAGATGTGGTTGTAAATCTGATATCATCCTTAGAGATGAAATATTCATATTAACGTGTCGAAAATATAGCAGCTTTTAATTATTGATGCCCGCCCTGGCTCGAATCGCCCACACGATTTTGGGTAAAATTATGCTGTAGATTTGCCAGAAGGTGGAAGGATTTTTTGAAGGAAGTAGGATTTTTATCGAATGGGTTTTATTTTAAAGGACTAAGGTGAAATAATTGATGGGGTAGGTTTTTATTTCAAACATGTATAAAATATTTTAGAAATTTTAAAATATCGTAGAAATTTTTTGAAAATTTCTCCCTAAAAACATGTTAAAAGTGATTCTGAGTGAAGGAAGACTAATTGGAAAATGATTTTTATAAAATTTGTTCAATTTAAAAGCAGCGTAGGAAAATTTTCAAAATTTTTAATCTTTTTCGTGTAATTTTGAAGTTTTTTTAGTGGTTTTAAAATTTTTCTTAGCTGTTTACGTCATAACTTGAGCGACATTTTCAGGTTTAGGCATTATGATGCAAAACCTTTCAATTTGGACAGTATCCTAAAAAATAAGATTTGGAAATTTGGACATGGTTTAAAAAAAAAACTCGAAACTCAATTGGGACATGGTGTCCTTAGTAAATAAAATTTGGGCATATTGTCCAAAATACCTCGATTTGCGTTGACAAATTATACCAAAAAAAAACTCTCAATATGGACATGGTGTTCCCAACTCATTTTTAAGAGGGTGTGGTGTTTCAAAAAAAATTAGGAAGTTGTGCCCTTAACAAAAATTATTTGGATATAATATCTCGAAAAATAGACGTTTGTGCGGTATCCCAAAAAATTCAGTTTGAGCATATGTTCCAAAAATTCAAGTTGGACATGGCGTCCCAAAAAATTCAATTTGGACACTGTCCAAAAATATTCAATTTAGACATATGTATGTTGTGTCTCAAAATATTCAATTTAGACATGGTTTCCTGAAAAAATTCAATTTGGACACGGTGGGTGTCCGAAAATATTCAATTTGGACACGGCGGGTGTCCGAAAATATTCAATTTGGACACGGTGTCCAAAAATATTCAATGTAGACATGGTGTCCCAAAATATTCAATTTGGACATGGTGTCCCAAGATATTCCATTTGGACATAAGTAGTGTCTCAAAATATTCAATTTGGAAATGGTGTCCCAAAAAATATTTGGACACGGCGGTGTTCGAAAATATTCAATTTAGACATGGTGTCCCAAGATATTCCATTTGGACATATGTAGTGTCTCAAAATATTCAATTTAGACATGGTGTCCTGAAAAAAATCAATTTGCACATGACGTCTCAAAATATTCAATTTGGACATGGTGTCCCAAAAAATTCAATTTGGACATTGTGTCTCAAAATATTCAATTTAAAAAATTTTGAGGCATGGTGCCCCAAAACCCCTCAATTTGGACATTCGTAATCGTCTAAAAAATCTCAATTTTTAGGCATGGTATTTCAAGTTGTCCAACAAAATGTCATTATTGGTGGTGTGAAAATTTTACGTCTAGAATTTTGTCTCCCATTTTATAGTTTGACCCCCCCACCCTTGTAACATATTCATGTTTTTTAAAAAAAAAAAAACGAGAAAAATGAGAACTTTTAAATTGCAAATTTTCTAATTGCATTGAGTTTTTTTTAAAAAAAAAGAAATTCTTGAAAAAATTGGTTTGAAAAATTGAGATTTTGCCAAATTTTCTACTTTTAAGTCACAATTTCTGTTTTGATCAATTTTTGTAAAAAAAAAAATCTAAATATGTAATGTGAATTTATGATTAATTGTTTGAGATTTCATCTGTTATTTGATAAAATACTCAAAATTTAGAAAAATCGTCGAAAGTTTCAAAGTTTCCTGAAGTAAAATTTTCTCATTTCATCTAATTTTTCAGTGGCATGGAAAAAATTGCACTTTTCAAAGTTTTTCTCTCTATGCCTGAATTACTTTGTCATTTACCAAGTTTTGATATACAGTAGGAGAGGAGGTTGAAAAATCTCATTTTGAATTTTTACAGCAAAGAAGGCCTGAGAATTTTTGAATCCTTTAATTTTTTTAAAAATCAAATGCTTTTGAAACATCTTTAAAAGTTTTTCCGAGCTGCCACGCTCTGAAAATCTTGAATCAGCTCACTATACTAACAAATATTTACTACGAGCTCGCTTGATTTATATCTTACTGGTGCATGCGGTTGCTCACTTCGCTATATTGGAATATTTAATGTATCGATGAAAAGTTGATTTCTCGCTATACATCCCCAGCCATCGATGCTTTTACCTATATGAATGCAGTTTCTCGACCGGAAAAGTAATTTTAATAACATAAAGAGTACGGATCGATTTTGTCGACTGATTTATGGCAGATATTACATTCGATAGTTTTATTTATGAATAAGTTTGCTCTTCATCGTTGCGCGTCGTCGCATCATCGGCTCGAATATGTTTCGTAATACAAACTTGATTGTATGGTTCGTAGTTTTCGCATCGTAATTTTCAAAATACCAGTGACCCAATCGTTTACATTATCGAGGCGTAAAGAAATTTTTTTGGCAAATTGTTGCATCGCATATTTGAGCCAATATTCAATACACCGAATTGTCGATATCATTAGTCAGCGCGGAAAATTTTGTTCAGCAGATGTTTTATTTCTGGGAAATTTCATCTTTCGAATTGATAACGTTAGTTTTGCGGGGGAGATGATAAATGGGATTCTTTTTTGCTCACAGCTTTGCTTTTATATTTTTTCTGTTTGAAAGAAAATATTCGGAAATGGTTGGAATGGCCGCCTTAACAAATAACTTTGATTTTACAGCACGAAGAAGATGGATCCGGTACATCGGTAGAATTTCCTGGTAATACGTTTGATGGTACTAAGACCGATTCAGATTTATCACCGCCTCCGTTCCCTCCGCCTCCGCCTAAGCCTTCCGGACCGAATGGTGAGTATTATGGTTTTATTTTTCTTGTATTGTCAAAGTGCATATGAGTATGGGAGGGGTGAGGTCTATTGTGGTTTGTAATTTCGTATTAATTATTGTCGAACAATGAACGATTATATGGGATGCTCTGTGGTGTTTTCAACGTGGGTCAAGGTTCTTGGTAATCGTAAAATTGAAGTGAGTATGGATTTACGAGTTATGGAATTATGGTGTACTGGAAAGTATCAGGGTTTGAAGAGTTCTAATTTTATTATTTTTTTTTTTGAGTGAGATGGAGAAGAGAAATTTGGTGAGAAGGAAGGTGTTATTTTATGCACCTAGGCTACCTACCAGCCAACTTGATAAGAAAAGTGAAATGGAATTTTAAAATGTTCTTTCCTTTTATTCTCTCTTTCTCTTACTGCTGAATTTGAAAATATTTTCATAAAAATGATGAGTAATATTCACATCATAAATGACAATTTTTATCAAAAATTACAATTTCTTTCAAAATGGCGAGGCTTTTAAAACCTCAATTCAACTATTTGGCATTTGAATTGAGAGCTAAAATACATATTTTTACCCATAAAAAATTGTAAGCAGTAGTTCGTGGGATTTTGTTTTTTTGAAAACGAGATTTTATTTTTCATCTCAATTTCTCTCCCCTCCTGCACACCTCCATATCAATGAGAAAATTTGACCATGAGGAAATTAACCTAGGTACTCCATTAAAATAATGAAACGACGTTTAACATCTTTTTTCATCTCCCTTCCTTTTCTTTCTCACCTCATTTTCTGAAAATCCCACGCTGATGAAAATATTAGAAATAGATAAACTTTCCAGAAAATTGGCGTTGCAAATTGCAATATTCCTTCAAAGGTCGCTGATTAGAAAATTTATTTTTAAGATCACTGATCAAAAATCCAGGGATCGAAAATTTTCATTAGAAATGATAATGTTATCCCAAAAATAGAATCAAGAAAAAAAATGAAATCTTAGAAAAGATAGCTATCTTATCATACTTGACAATCAATTTTTTCTCGCCATGAAAATTTTTATCTTCGAAAAATTATAATTTTTACCAAAATGATTATCTCTCTGATTTGGGTTACTTACTTTTGAAAGCCCCAGTCGTTTAAGGTTCGAAAAGGAACGTTTTTAAAAATTAGAAATTGAACACCAAAATTACTTAATGATGAGTGTATTTTTCATTTTCTGAAATGTTTGAAAATTTTCAACATTTTTGTTGAATTTTACAAAATTTATTAGAATTTATTATCCTATTTTTCGGTGTACGGTCAATTTTCAGCCATCTCCCACCTTTCTTTCAATATAATTAATCAATATTAAATATCAGATACATTTATTCAAAACTTTTTCTTGACTTTTAGTTCAATTTTTAACATGAAATGAAAAAATGTAAAATTTTGAGTATACTTACTTACTGTGTTACTGTAGTTTTTCATTTTCATTCTGCATCTATTAGATATGGCCAATTTTTTTTCTTTATAAATTTTGAAATTTATATAATGCTAGTTTACAGGTCAGTTTCGGACAAAAAATGTTTTTGTCATTTTCTAGGAGCCAATTATTCTCAAAAAGAATGATGTAGTGGTGATGATTTTTTTAGATTTTTTTTTTTAGATCTTAAATGTGATTCATCATGTAATAGGTAATATTACCAAGAAATGCAAGAAATGTAGGAAAGAGTCAAAGATGATTTTTTTTCTAGAAAGATTCTAATTCAGGCAAATCTTTTCATTTTTTGTGAAAAAAATGTTTTTTTTTTCAATTTGCTCCAAAAAAGGTTGCAATTTTTTTTTAAATTTTCAATCAAAAATGTAATTTTTTTTATCAGGGAAGGGGGGGGGGAATCTGCAAAAAATTCTATAAAAGTTGAGAAAAAATATCTAAGTTTAGATTTAGGTAGGTAGGTCTAGGTAGGTAAAAAAAAAATGCAGAAATTTTCAATAATGCCCTTGTTGGAAAACAAGGTCATTATGACTTTTAGATTTACCTGCATTCGTTAAATTTTATTAGATGTTTTGTGAGTAAGTTTCGCAGTTTTAATTTTTTTTAAAGATTTTTGTCACTTTTTAATAATTTTTCATCTCTTTACTTTTGGATTTTATGAATTTTAGTGTTGAATTTTTTCCCCTTATTGATTGCAGCAATGCTTTTTTTAAAATTAAAATCAATACATTTTTATTTTGTGGGTTCATAATCAAAATTAAAAATTTTAATCATATTTTATTAAAATCTTTCATTTGCGATGTTTTATAAAATTTTGATGCTGTAATTTTCCAATATCCTCTATAACGTTCATTACCACGTCGACTACAAAGCGATAGAAAATTTTTCACCCGATTGGAACCACCTCGAGGTAGTAAACATACCTTTGTTTATTAATTTCACCTCGCGCAATATTTAATACCCTTTAGACGCGAAAGAAAAAGATGAAAATAAAAGGAACCAGGGTAGAAAGTTGTTAATATAAAACTAGCGCATTTGTTTATTTTGCAAAAAGTAACACGAATAGAATGTTTACAAGAACTCGCAAGAATTTTACACTTTAACAATTTTTCTACGAGCATGGGCAATGTAATGGAAATACGTGGGGCGCCCTGACGCTGACGTTGGCGTCGGCGGCGTTATTATATGAAAAATACTTAATTAAATTATATTTTTCACCGTTACCAAGCACGAAATTAACACTTTTTTATGTCATTTCACAGTTCACCAATTTGCAGTGAAAGGAGAGAAAGGGGACAGGGTGAGTATGGCGGTTTACTTCGTTTATTACTTACGCTTTTTCAGTACATTTTTTTATTGTGGAGGCCTCTGGTTAAATTATTCGAATTCTGATGATGAGGATTTTTTTCAGGGTCCTCCTGGAGAATCTATTAGAGGTCCTCCTGGACCACCTGGATTACAAGGACCTCCCGGACTACCTGGATTGCCTGGAGTGTCGGCAGGAGGGGTAAGTTTGTCGTAATTTGATGATATGGGAATGTTTCCTCAACTATTTTGTCTGATGTGATGGATTTCTGCGCAGGTAATTTTGCCTGAAAATTCATCCACGACTTGCTCTTGTAATTTGACCGCTTTACTGGAATCATCGAATGACTTGTCGGTACTTCGAGGACCTCCCGGACCTGCTGGAGTCGATGGAAAGCAAGGACTTCAAGGATTACCGGTAATTAACATTAAAGTCAGAATAGAAAGTAGCAAGGATTTTGATGATTTCATTAATTTCATTACGAAAATCAAGGATTTTAGAAATTTTCTTTTTAAATTTTTTTCAATTTAAAGACCGCCATAAAATGATTTTTCAATTTTCAATTTTGTATGAAAATTTTTGCGTTTGCTTCACTTTTTTCCTCTTTTTTTGAAGCATACCTAAACCTAATTGTTCAAATCTTTCTTTTAAAATATTTTTTGCTCTGGTTTCACTCAAGGCCAAATTATTCATCCTTTCGATGCTACAGTTTTGATTAATTTATAATAAATGGATAAAAGTGTCTCCAAACTTATCCAAAATTTTTATGTTAAAAAATTCCATTTTTGGAAAATTTTCACTTTCTCTTCATTTTAAAAACAATTTTCCCCTTTAAAATTAAATTTTAGTAAAAATCGACTTCAACTCCCTTCCTTCCCTTCGCGGTAATTTTTATTTTAAAAAACTCGAGTAATCGATTCGAGTGTCGTTTTTATATGAATTAAACCTTCTGAAAACGAATCTGCAGTCAAATGCCCATTCATTATAAAATTCCCCAAATTTTTTATCTGAACATTTTTTTTTAATTGGATAATCACCAATGAACGAGAGAAAATTTGCTTGAATTTTCACTTCAAAGAGCACTATCTCATTTCGAATCAGTGAAAATAACTAAAAACAAGTCAAAATTGCACTACAGGAAAAATAAGCAAAATTCTTCAATTTTCAGCGGATTTTTATGTTGATTTTTCAGTAAATTTCAGATATTTTTTAGATATTTTTCTGACTTTTCAGTGAATTTTCACTGATTTTCCAGCATTTTTTTCACTTCTTGCTTTCAGTAAAACTTTTCACCAATTTATTACTGCACGGCAATTCTTATTGTTTTCCAGTGATTTTCGATGATTTTCATTGATTCCTAAATGAGAGAGCAGGATGTTTAAATTTTTAAATTTGGGAATCCCTGACTGGATTAAAATTCCTAGGCGAGGGAAGTTTTTGATTGGTACATATTTCAAGAGGGGTCGAACACGAGTAATTCGAGTGGTTAAAAGTCTGAGAGAGGTCTCCTTTCGATCATATATGTACCTCAAAAATTTTATATTTTTCCACCTGCATACTTTGAAATTTTTTATCTTGTGATCATTCTATTTATTTAATTTTTTACCTCCTTAGTAGTGCATTTATCTCATCAGAATGGAATTGCCAAAAAAAGTGCTTGATTTCCTCTAAAACTAGTAGGTTCTTACCGGGGGGAGGGGGGCAAATTTGGAACCAAAAACCTACATAAAAATGGCTAGAAAACTCAGGAAAAATAAAACAAGAATTTTCCAGGTCTTGTAGACGCTCTGCTACCTCAATAAAATGTAACGAGCCAACCAGCGCAGTTTTTCTTGATTTCTCGAGCTGTAAATCGTCATTTTGGAAAATCTTCACTTTCGAGATAATAATAAAATCAGACACGTATTAAAATGACGAGTGTTTGCATTTCGTCGGGTACGAACGGTCGATCCCTTCATCTTTCTACCTCGCTAACTGGCAATTTATGTTGGAAATACAATGTTTTAGCTAAAATCTTTCTAATTCATTACAAAAGGGACCCCGTTATTCGGACGGAAAAAGAGTTAATAATTCGTAAATTAATTTTTGGCCTTGTTCCATTAATACGCACGTTGTATCGAATACGAGAAAATATTTCAGACCAGAAAAGGGATTGCTTTAGGTCATGAAATTCACTTCAGACGGTAGCATTGCTAATAAAACACTGCATTTTTGAATACGTTCGCAGGGCGTACCGGGCGAAAGAGGAGAAAGAGGGATTGCCGGTCCTGTCGGAGAGAAAGGAGACAGAGGAGATGTCGGTGCTCCGGGGCCAGAAGGAATACAAGGACAAAAAGGTAATTTTCAACTTGTATCGTTGTAAATTTTCTTCTTTCTTTTCTTTTTTTTTCTCCTTTTTTTTGGTTTTATTTTTCACGTTGTCGACGTCGTTCGTCGTGTAAATTAAAGGAAAATATTATTTTACAAATATACCATCATCGGCTTGCCGTACGACGAGTTTCGCGGCTCAGAAGAGAAAAAGAAATTTACGATGTAAATTAGCTAATTTATTCTTCAATATATTCGCTTTGGCGAGGTATTTTTATTAATACGAGAAGCCAAGTTCACGTCGAGAAATGAATGGTATATAAATTCGAAAACTTTTTACCTTTTGTAATTAACATTTTGTTTTATGGTGAAAATAAATTACAAAAAGTTTGCAATTTTTTTTCTCGTCGTCTCCTTCAATCGAAAATTACACTTTACGCAAAATTCACGTTGCTTTCTGATAAAGAGAGCTATTGAATTAAACCGCGAAATGTAATAAGTTTTTGTATAGAAGTATTTTCCACAAATCACATCACGACCGAGTTTCACCTTTTGATGAAAAAAAAAAGAGCAGAAGCTTCAAACGCAATTAAGAACTATTTTGAAGTTCATTTTTGGTCTTTTTTCTCGTATTTTATCGTCTGTGTTTTTGTACGCAGGTGAACCGGGTATGGATGGTGTTGCGGGTATCCCTGGACCTGCGGGACCACCAGGACCACCGGGACCTCCGGGAGTTACACAATTCGCCAAAGCTGACGTAAGTAATCGAATTTTGGTATTTTAACATCGGTAATTGGTTTTGGAAAAATCCCACCCAGGGGTTTCTTTAGAGTCGCGTGTAAAATAAGGTGATTTTCGACGTTGTTTTTGTTAATTTATTAATTAATTTTTGAACAATGCAGCCCCCGTGGAAAGGGAAACCTCGTACTGGTTCGAAGGTAATATAATTAATGTTTAAAATTTACCTAGTACGTGTTTAAAATGGCGCGTGCGCTTGGTAAGTACCAACGAAATGCAATTTTATTTCGTATCGAGTAAATAGGTTGCCAATGCGTCTAGAAATAGCAACGAAACGGAAAATTTAAAATCGATAGATGCGATTTTCAAAAGAACTTTTTACCTTAAGATTTACCAATACGATGTCCATTTATTTGCGCAAAATGTTTGTGTTTTTTCGTCCGTTATGAGTTCGGTGTTTGGTTTTGTTTCTTCCAAACGTAACTATAAAAGTTGTGTGTGTAAGACCGTCTTTTGTATACTTTGTTTCGGTTTCATTAGTCACACGAATCGGTCTCCATGTTTTTTTTTTCTTCTTCTTTACGCTCGAAGATGAGTAAATACGATGGAGAAAAACTACTCGGTGTTGGGATGTCGAGCCAAAGTTATGAATTTTAATTAAAAGAAACTACCTGGAGAAGAAACAAATGGTGTCGTTGCGTTTGCCTTTGTTGGAGTTTGGTCGCGAGGTGCTCGTCTCGGACTCGTGTACGCGATTTATACGTATTTTTTTTTAATACGCTCCCGGGAGCTGTTTGGGGGATTTTCCCGAGGGCTTGTTGTTTATCATCGAGTTATAGTATTGTTGTGATCCGAGAATGCCACGTGGATTGGATTCCATTGTTATGGATTTTGAAATTTTGTCTCGTTAAGACGGTTGTTTGTGAATTAAATTTTCCTTAGAGGATTGGTGAAGTTGAAAGCATTTGGATGCACAAGATGACGTAGAAAGTTGAGAAACTGTCCTCGGAGGTGAAAAAGTTGCAGGAATAAAGCTATATTTGATGGATTTGAAAGAAAAATTCTCGAGAAAGATATTTTTGTATCCCTTCATTAATTTTGGAATCACTGCAAAAAACAAAAAAAATTCTAGTATGAATTGTGTTGAGTATCGGCAAATTTTTTGAGGCTAGAGAGATGTCTTTCAATTTTTTATAATTTTGGAAACAAATTTTCAAAAGTCCTCTTTGAGAAAGGATGGAGAAGTCTACATGTCTGAAAAAACTTCGAGAATCATTTTTTTGTGGTGAAGAAAGGTCTTCTGAGACTCGATGATGCCCTTTTCAATATGTTTTCCCCCAAAAGGTGATTCAAGGGACTCGATTTGACATCCAGAAATCCCATCTTGGTGTTCACTGGCAAGAAAAACAAGAACCATCTGAAAAGAGTAGGAATTTTTATTTTTTACTTCTAGTAGACACCACTCCCCTCACAAATATGTTTTTTTGGAGGAGGGTAAAGATGTAGAAAAAAAGAATAGATCCTCAAAATTTTTAAAAAATTATTGAGGATTTGTGAAAATTGTGTAAAAAAACATAAAATAGCTAAAATATCAATAATAAAAAAATATATAAAAAATCAAAAAATATTTGAACATGTTGAAAATTTTGGAAACAGTTATGAACAAGTAGCATAATTGTTCAAAATTATTTGTGAAAAATATGAAGAATGTCTCATTAAAATCGAGAAAAACATCAGAACAGTGACTCAAAATACTACAAAAATTGTTTAAAACAAGAACATGAAAAATAATAAATTTTTATAAGGCGGTTAAAAAAATTGCTTTCGACATTCGAATATTCAAAATTGTCAGATTTTCCTGAAAATCGTCGAAATATCAAAAAAAAAACTTCGAAAATTGTCAGTTTTTAAAGAAAAAAGTTGAAAATGTACAAAAAATTGGTTGAAATGTCCCAAAAATTGTTTCAATTGCTTGGAAATTATCATCAAGTGAAACTATCTTCAGAAATCTAAAATTTTCTCAAACTGTTTTCAAAAAAAGTGCATGACCCTTCAGAAGAATTCTTCAATTTCTGCAAAATTTGATCAAAAATTCGAAATCATTATTAATATTAAAAAAGTTTCTAGAACTGTCTGAAGATTGGTCAAAATTTTTGTAAAATTTTTGAATAGTTTGTTAGTAATTTTTGCCAAGTGTAATACTACTCAATTTTCAACAATTTATTGTTTTGAAAGACTTAATAGTCTGAACCCCCCTCATCCCAAAAAAGTAAAGTTTGAAACAATTTTTGTGATTTTTTTAATTGTTTTTTTCTGTGTGTGATTTTGTATATTTTTACGATAACTGACCTTCATGTTTCTCCTATTTTGAGTACTTTTTACACCAATTGAAAGACTTTTACTGCATTTTAAAATAATTTTTTATCATTTTTTGCAATATTTATTCAACATTCTCCAATTTTACCCAATTCGAAACGTTTTCACAAAATGTTGAATAATTGAAACTGCAATAATATTTTCAACGACTTTCACCCCAAAATTTTTAGTCTTTTGTTTTTCTTAACGACTTTGCAAGCATTTTTACAAAGTTTTGGACAATTTCAGCGTTGACCCTTTGAAAATTCATTTTTTTCTGAATTTACCTACGATGGTCTATTAATTTTTTTTGAAAAGGCAAAAACGGAAACTTTTCTACTCTGATTGCATTTTAATCAATTTTTCTGACTCGAAGCATAATTTTTTCAAAGAAATGCCGTGCCAATAGTTATTCCTCTCCCCCCCCCCCCAAAAAAAAATAGGTAATATTTTCCTCTTTTGAACTGAAATTGATTTTTCGTATTTCGTGATGAAGAGGGAGAAATCCCTCCCCATTCCCTTCTTAATTTAGTAGTCCAATTTCGGGTTGAGAATTTGACAATTACCTTTTTAATATTTCATGAACATTTTGACGATAGGTAATTCTTTTGCTAAAATTTGGGAGTCTCTCTGTTTTTAATGAACTGGTAGGTAGAGTACTGAAAAATCAAACATTTTCTCTGCCCACTCTTTCTTAATTATGTTATCATGTTAAATTTCGCCTACGTCTTGAGCTGAAAAATTACCTCTAAAATCCAGTTCGAGTATCCGCAGTAATGAAAATGTCGAATTTATCGTACGAGAAATACATAAAACGACTTCATTCAGCTTCGGTTCAGCCTCGTAAAAGAAATTATAAGGAATAAAATCGTATGATATTGAAGAATTTCGACGTTGGCGTTGTACCGGAACTCGTTTCAAATTAATCCGTACAGTTTTCAACTGTCAATATAAGTTTTTGGTCGAAAAGAGAATAAGTTTTTAAGTCGATAAATGATGTTTCTATTAGAACAGATTTTCTATAACGAACGACGAGCCGAACGGTGGCTGCGCTTTTTGGTGGGAATTTTCCTTTACGCTTAATAGTAATTTACCTACCGTACGTCGCGTTGCTTTGAATTTTACAAAAATCAGTGGTAAAAAAAACGTTGACGGGTAATCAATAATAGCCGGTTGAATGTAAAAAGTTGTGTGAAAAGTTTACGTAGGTATTTTTTTGTTTAGGAAATTCCCGCAGCGTTCAAAGTGTAAAATGAAAATTTTTAAAATTACGAATCATTAAGCAATAGGCGTGAAATTTTTTCACAACTTTTTTGAATATCAATGGTGAACTTTTTTTCCTTACGAATTGATTACAAACACAACGGATGTACCTTTTTTCTTCGGCGTTGCTTTTCGTCGTGTTTTTTATTCCTTGGAAAAGGTTGCGTTGCGAGAAAAAAACGGGGGTGAAGATAATGAAATGAGAAAAATTCTTTTATGCTGTGACTTTGATTTTATTGAAAATGTTTTCTTATTGTCAAGCAGCAGATACTTTTAATATTTTCTGTTTTTTTTTTCTTACGAGCTTCAAAGAAACGATGCTTTGGCGTGTAGCGCTTCAAGGTTGGAGCGAGATTGGGTGAAGGAAGTTTAAGCTGTTGAATGTAACAAAGTTTACCTACCTTGTGTGTGAGTCTAAATATAATACAAGAAGAAATTGAATTTATTATTTGTCTTTTGTACATGTTCCTTATCCTTGATTATCTCTCTGTTTGGTGATGATTTCACTGTGTATTATGATTTTTTTGTACGTGAAAACCAAGATGTTATTTATGGAGTATCTAAATGTGTTGGTATTTTTTTCACAGGATTCGACTCGATTTGATCCATCATTGCTGAGGCCAGGACCTCCTGGAGCCAAGGGAGATAGAGGAATGGATGGAACTCCTGGTCTCAAAGGCGAATCAGGTGTTCCTGGAAGTAAAGGACTGAGGGGCGAGAAAGGAATGAAAGGTCTCAAAGGTGATAAGGTGAGTAGTTTTGGATTCTCTTTTTTCAAGTTTTAGATCAGAATCCGGGGAAAGAAAAATTAGGTACTATGAAACACATCAATTTTTTGAGTTTTCGAGAAGTATTCTTGAAATCTTCTGTGTCATGGTTTCAAGAAAGGAAACTCTCTCATTTATAAATCTGTGAAAATTATCGAAAATCACTGAGAAATAATTAGAATTTCAGCACAGGAGAAAATCAGTGAAAAATTTCTCACTGAAAACAAATCGGAGACAAAAATCACTGGAAAGTCAGTGAAAAATCAGTGAAAATTATTACTTTCGCTGACAAATATGCGAAAATCTTTGAAAGAACAGTGAAAATTCACTGAAAAGCAGCAAATTTCCTAAGCTTGAAAAATTCTTTTTGAAAATTTTTTCAAGTTACCCATTAAAATTTTTGGAAAATGTCTCTACATTTTTTCAAAGGCTTTGATGTAGTAAGAGGATTAATTGGCCTTTGATGGAATTTGATCGATTTGATTAAAATTTTTATGTCACTCGATTTTTCTTGGTAGAAAATGATTTTATAATGCATGAGAAAATTTTTTAACTCACCCTCCTCACTGTGAGTTGGGCATTTTTCAGCCAAAAATGTCATCTTCCTGAGTTTTCAACCATTTTTCTCACACTTGACAGTGACAAGTAGGTAGAGGTACTGAAGAAGAGTAAGGATCCCAATTTTTCAGATTTTTTCATACGCTTTAATGACCTTAAATTTGAAATTTCCAATCATCTTGGGGGACATAATTTTGGAGTTGGCAGAATAATAATTTTTTTAAAAAGTTTTTTATGTATTTCACATCTCTCAGAATTTTTTCATATTTTTTCGAATGGCGGAAGTTGCTTAGATGTCCAAACATAGGCAGAGATAAGATGACATGAAGGGCGCAACCGCCTTTCCCCTCCAATGTTGAATTAGACCCTTCAAATCACTTTTTGTGATCATATTTCACCCAAAAATTTCACAAATACATAGATATTCAATTTTCAAGAGATAACATTTAAATATTTGTCGAATTTCTTTTTTTAAAGCTACGAAAAAATTTCAAAAGTTGCAAAATTTCTACGCCAAAGTAATGGAATTCTTTTCAAACAACAAACTATTAAACAACGTATTACATATTTTCTTTCAAAAAATCATCAACTTTTTAAATCTTAGCCTTCGCTTTGCTCGAGCATATGAAAGTTCAAATATATTTGAAAGAGAAGGGTTCAGGATTCCACCTCCATTTCAATCTATACTAAACTATTGATTTCGGAAAATGAAAAAATTTACCCTTTGAATTGTTTTTTTTTTTTCAAGAAGTTTTGCCCACAATTCAATCTCAGAATGATATGGTGTGAACTCTTTTTCTTTCCATCGATTCTTCATATTGATAAAAGTTCAAGTAAAAATGACGTAATAATAGGAATAGAAAAATTTTTGGAGGGTCGAAAATCAATATTTTTTGTTTTGTGTTTACTCCCCCCCCCCCTTCAAAAGAAGAAAAAAAGAAGTTACAGTCCATTTCCACCTATGTCCTATGTATCTAAAAAAAAAATTTAAAAACACACACACACACACACACGTAAAAATCAATGAAAATCGGCAACTGATTGTGTGGTTTTTTGGATAGGTATTTAATCAATTATTTCTATCACTTGAAAAAGTCTGAAAAAATTTTAAAAAATGTGAAATCCATTGAAAACTTTAGAAAGAAAATAATTTTTCTGCCCGTTCCAAAACTATGTCCCCAAGGTGATTTGAAATTTTCGAAGTCAAATTCCAGATTATTTACGTGGATGGAAAAACCTGAAAAAATTCAGGATATTCTGATCTGGCAGATATTTTTACCTACTTACCAAGTTTGATAAAAATCGGTCGATGAAAGTTTGCGAGAAGGAATTTGCGGCCTCCAACTTTCCCCAGGGGTGAGATAGAGATTCGTTCATGCCCTCTAAAATCATATTTCACCAAAACAAATCGAATGGCATGAAAATTTTAATTAGGTCCCACCAGTGGCCTGTAAACTTCTTACCTCATCAAAACCTTACCCAACTTACTCTTTGAATTTAAAAAAATCCCTTGAAAATTTTTTTCAAGTACCTATATATCTCTCATCTAAAAAATTGTATTGTTTTTGGTGGAAAAATTCTTCCAAGCACTTCAGAAAATGGCTTCAAAATCTAAAAATTTGAAAATTTTTATTTTTTTTTTTGATTTGAGTAAATTTAAATGCGTATATCTCAGAAAACTTGAAAAAAATTGTTGGAGGGCCTACCATATCATGCTTTTCTATTGTTTCAAAAATTTTAGAAATTGAAGAAATGGTGTTATCAAAATTTTAAATTTTTGAGCATTGGACTCTTTTTTGAAGTTCAAAAGTATGATATGACTTTTTAAACCATGTTTAAAAAACTCTCCCTATAATTTCTCCTAAAAATACGTATCATCTATAAAAAAAATTTTTTTCATCCTTGTCTTTTTAAAAACATTGAGTTTACTCTTGCCCATTTTCCTTTGAATCCAAGTTGCAAGTCTGATGAAATTTTCTTATTATCAGGGTAACCAAGGATCCAATGGGAAACCAGGAGTCAAAGGTGATACAGGCCTAAGAGGAAGAGATGGTATTCCTGGATCTCCTGGAGCCAACGGAAGACCTGGCCCAAAAGGAGAAAAAGGTGATTTTCATGCTTTTTTCAATTCAGAAGCACCCACTATTTTTTCATTCATAATTTTCCAATTTGAAATAATTAGGTGATACTGGAATGACTGGACCTCCTGGCCCTCCTGGTAATATGCTAGATATCGAAGAACTCAGAAACGCTTTATCCAAAGGTATAAATTTATATTGACGATCAAAATTTTTATTTCTTGAATTATCTCTAAATTTTGCGATTTTTTTTCAAAAAAATTATTTTCTGTATTTAGGTGACAAAAATGTACTCGATTCAATCGGAGATAAAGGCCAACCTGGAGAAAAAGGCGAAAAAGGAGAAAGAGGTGAAATCGGTTTACCTGGAATTGTTGTGAGCATTAATTTTAATTTTCTCCTCATTTCATTCAATTTTCTCTTCTCCAACAAACTCTAATTACAAATTTTTAGGGAGAGAAAGGAGACATGGGCAGCATAGGTATGACCGGAGGCAAAGGAGACAAAGGAGACAGAGGAGAACCCGGACCACCAGGCCCAGCCATTCTCACCGCTAGCGACAAAGACACCCTGATTGTCAAAGGTGAAAAAGGAGAAACCGGAAAACGAGGTCGACGGGGTAAACCCGGCCTACCAGGTCCAGTAGGACCACCCGGACCACCCGGACTGCTCTCGGACGGAACAACGGTAAATGCCTATTGTCTCAATTCTCGCTTTTACACGAAAAGTTTCACTTGAAACTTTCACTTGTCGTACAAATACGAAAAGTATTTTTGACGAGAAAGATATTAAATATGTACAAGAAAATGAGCAAATTCTAATGAACTATTGCAGAGCAAAGGAGAAAAGGGCGATAAAGGAGAACCAGGAAAAGATGGCAGGCCAGCGGAAATTGATAGAACGCTTTACACGCCCGTCCCAGGTCCACCGGGACCGCCCGGACCGCCTGGACCTCCTGTAAGTATTTTGTTAAGAAAATTTTTGATTAATTTATTCGCGTCGGTTTTATTTTCCTTTTCTTTTTACAGTTAGTTTTTTTTTCTTTAAATATGAAATTCGTATTATGCTTCTGTCTGCCGTGACGTGGTTTTCATTTCTTTCTCCTTTTACCTCTTCTTCACTTCTCGTAGTGCCTCGTTTGCGAATATTATTAAAAGATACGAGAGGTGGTTTTTCTTATATGGAAATCAAATTTAACGTTGCTCGAGTTTGACTGCCAGTGTTGGAGCTGGTGGTTGTGATGGTGTTGTTGGCTTTTTTTTTGCCAACTCTCGTATAATTATGAATTTTTTTCTAAATGGATGCTACGTCTTGCGGAGTACACTTAATTATATAAATTAAAAATGAAAATATCTCGTAAGATGCATTCCCTCGCAGTATATTAAGATTTCCGGTATTATTTCCCATCTAGTTGGAATTTTTTTCCTTGAGTTTTTTTTGCCTTTTTTAACGAGTAAAATATAGCGGTACGAAATTTTGCAAATTTTTTTGGCCAATTTGAACGAAAGTTTTTTCATTTTTATGCCAAAGATCGAGAAAATGTAGTCGAGAGAAGGGAAAGGAGAAGTGGGAGATGCTTCGTTCTAGAATTTAAAATAATGATACTCGGGTTTTGTATCATTTGTTTCTTTTAAAAATTGTTGATTTATAATTTTAATCAGTCATTTTACAATTACCACGTTCAGAATAATAATACATAATATTAAATTATCTGAAAAAAATTGAAAAGAGTTTGAAAAATTTAGATATATTAATTCCAACGTCGTTTTATTTCAGTTATTTTTTAAAAAAAATTATCTCTTTATGTACTTAATGCTGAAAAGTTCACCTTTTTATAGTTTTTCAAAGTAATTTGTGTAAATTTTTAGAGATTCTGGTCTCTAAATTCCCAGAAAATGGGAAGGGAGAGGTGGTAAATGGTAATAAAACACAAGGGGCAAAGGAAGTCAACTGAAAAATTTGATTGGTGCAAAGGAAAATGAATTTGTGGTTTCTATGTTTTTTTATGTCTGTGAATTTTTTCCTCTCCTCCTCCCCCTCATTGACACCTTTGGCCCCTTTTTTGTTTTGTTTTGAATAAGAAATGATCGAAAAAGAGAGCAGGAAATTAAGTAAAATTCTGATGACAATACTTGACAAATTTAGGGCGAGTTTTTTTTCGGGGATACTGATTGTTGGCTCTCGTCCTTTTTTGACCCCCTCCCCCCCCCATAAAATAATCATCGAAATGAGAATCGAAATTTTCGAAAATTTATAATTGTGATATAAAAGACGTTTGTTGCCAATTGGGATAAAATTATCAAAATTTTAATATTTTTGATGACCTCTCCTCCTCCCTTCCTGTAAAACCGTATATCAGGTTTTAGGGTAAAATAAAAATGAAAATAAAAATTACGTTCGTGTTTCTTATTCATCAACGTTATTAATTCACTTTGGAAAGTACTTTTTTTTACCAAAAATAGAACAAGATGAAGGGGTGACGGCGGTTTTTTTTTATTGAAATATCTCGAAAATCGTGATTTATTTCTTAATTATTTTACCTATTATTGTGCCGTTTCTCAAATTATTTAATTGATCGGCCAAATTTTCTATCAAACCCTGGCTGCTTGGCTCACTTTGAAGCATGGAAGCAACTCAGTTCAAAGTTATCAAAATTTTGAATTGATATTAAAATCTGCGATTTTTTGGCCCTTGGATTCCAATTGTGAGATTACTTAGTGCCAAAATTTTAATCAAAAAGTCTTGGAAATATTGAAGAAATAAAAATTGAGCTTTTATCGACATTGTCAAGTAAGGAAAAGTATCAAAATAAATGTTTTCTGACCTTCAAAGTCTCATTTTGAGTCATTTTCTTAAAGAAAAAACCAAATAAGTTCACAATGGGTCGGATCTGCCCCTAAAATTTTCAAATACTTATTTCGTATTAATTGCAAAAATTTATTGGAATCCATTTTTATTACCTTAGGTATATTTGTATTGTATTTTACGAACATCGAAAATAGGTTGGGAAGGTCGTGAAGGTCGAGAAATAAAATACTTTTGCATTTTTGCTTTCTTTTATTCGTTGCTTAGACCCATTTTAAAGGTTTAATTATAGAAAACTTCATAAAAATGAATTCTAGAGGTTAAATGTATGTAAATAACTTTGAAAATTTTTAATTTTTGAGTCTCCCCTGGGTACTTTTTCTCTTTCCTATTCTTTTTCTTGTACTTGTGGCCCTCCAAAAGAAAAGGAGTAGCATTGTCGGGGAAAGGGTCAAGCATTTTTTTACCATATTCTGAAACTACATAGATAAAATTACCTTTCGAATGAGCTATTAGTGCCCTTTTTTCGTGCAAAATTCGCACTTTTATGACAGTTTAAAAATTAAAGATGAAAAAACATAGTTTCGAGAAAAATGCCTTTAAAGTTTTTAAATGATTTTTTTCCTGAAAAAGCGTATTTATGGTGCAAAAATAGTAATTTTTTTTAATTTCGTAAGAAATTTTGTGTAGATTCCGAAAAAGTTGTATTCGGATCGGAGCCCTATGGCCCAAATTCACGTTTTTGCGTTTTTCTCGAAATCAACTTTGCGACAATGTTACCCCTTTTTTTGTAGATGGCCACAAATTATGAATTTTGATTACCTTCCCCTTCCTCCGAATTGGTTCATTTTTGATTGTAGGTCAAGACGTCAAGAGAGAATTTTTGTCGTTTTTTATTTCAAGTTTATTATTTTTATATTTTTTGTGGGGTGGGGGGGGGGGACAATGAAATTTCAAAAAGAAATTAGAATTTTCTTGAGATAATTATGTGACGATGTTAGCTACGTAGGTACTCCGCATAGGAAAAATATATTTGTACTTAACCTACCATAAAATGTTGGTAAAAATCTCACCGAAGCAGAAGCTTTAAATCCTTAAATTTTTTTTCCTCGCAAGTCCAAGGTAATGTAATAAAATCCACTAAAATCCTCGACGTTTTTCGTAAAAATTTCCCATTTTTCAATGAAAATTTAAAAAATGAAAACGGTAAAATTCTTCTCGTTTTTGTTTATAAATTCTCGAGAACGGATTTACGAAAAAGCTTTGCTCTTCAGTCTTCACTACTTTATCTCGCGGTATTTCTATAATCGTCTGTTAATGCTGACATTTTTATCACAGGGAACCCCTGGAGTTTCTATTGTCGGACCAAAAGGTGAACCTGGTGAAGCAGGTCTATCGCCATATGATCCATCGTACGGAGAAGTGAACTTCACACCTTCCAGTCGAACAGGTACGTAACACGGTAATTGAATTCTTTTAAACAATAAGATTCCTCCCTTCTTCACTCCCTCCATATAAAATATTTTCCCAAAGAGGAATGTTTTTTTGTAATTGGTGTAAGTACATTAAAAAATTACGTATGAGTAAATACCATATCATTTTCAAACTGTTTATTGGCTGCTTAAGATATGGGAGGATTGGATAGCTTAAAAGCGTTAAAAAATTTAAATAAATCGTTCCGAAATAATTTCGAAGATATCGGTGAGTAAATACGACGAAGGGTGGTTTAATTTTTTACTTTTTTGTGTGTGGAATTAAAGCTTAATAATGAAAAGATTTTTTTCATTTTTTTTATTTATTATTTTCAGATGCACCTCGTCAAGCTTATTACAATAGACAAGCCGCCAACGCAGATGTCAAAGTGGTACCAGGAGCTATCGTATTTAGCACGAAAGATGCCATGCTCAAAGTATGTGGGCTCCGAAGTCCATTTCGTTATTTTTATTCCCATTAATACTTTAGAAAAAAGTATACAAAATGGCGGTATCGTTCGCCTTGTGCAAAAAAACAGCAAAATCATCCCTTTAAATTTAAAGCTACAGCGAATATGATTAATTAAAACGAGATTTTTTTTTCGTCGTCTTATCTTACGCACGAAAGAACTCGCTTTTATAAATTTCCAACTACGCGATGCTCGATTCGGTCTTTCATTACCGATGAAGGTATCTTATTAAATAATCAATTGGTTGAAATTTCGCAGGTATCCGCGGCCAGTCCTTTAGGTACTATTTCATATATCATTGATGAAGAAGCGGTACTTGTAAGAGTAAATAATGGATGGCAATACCTTCAGGTAAATTGAGCTTAGTAATTTTGATTCTACTAAAGCGTGAAAATTTTTAGTAAATTATTTTTTCTTTTCCTGCTTCTTGTAACATCGTCGTTTGTCGACTTTTCACCGAAATATCTTTAGAAGTAGAACGTTGAACTATATTTTGGTAACGTTTCTATGCGGTGTACCGCGATAAATCTCTTATCGTGATAAAAATGTAACTAGGATAAATATTAATATTAGAGTAATTACTGTAACGGGTTGATTCCCATTTTCAGTTGGGTTCGGTTGTCACGTTGCCAGCTTCTACTACATCGTTACCTTATTCCAGTAGCGAAGGTGCCCCACATTTTGAAGCTTCCAATTTGATCAATAACTTCGCTCTTAAGGATAGTCCTAATGTGAGTATTAATATTTCAAATACGATGGGTTTCCTTTATCGAGGTGGAAAATAGTGGCCGAAGTTGGCTGGATTTTGTGTCGAGGGGTGGAAGAGATCGTGACGGAAGTAGGGAAACATCATCTGAGTAAAATAAAATTTTGAATTTTTTTAATAAGGGAGAGAAGGATGAGAAATGGATGGAATTAATTTCTGAAGTATGGTGAAAAATCGTGAATTTTGATATCAATTTTTCTTGAATTTGAGAGATGAAAATGAAAAAAAAACACGCAAGGAAGTGGGCCATTTATTGTGTTTCCCATGCTTTAAGTCACATCAAAGACACAAAAATAGATTAAATTTAATAATTATTCAATTTCTTTGAGTTTTTGAGTCATCGTACTCAAGAGAAGCCCCTCCCCCCTCCTTCAAATCTGAAAGAAAAATATTCAATTTTTTTTTAAAGGCTTTTGGAGAAATTATTGTGATCTTTTTAAATCCATAATATTATGTGGGTTATTTTTACCCCAAACCCAAAAGTAAATCCTCAGGAACGAGTTGGGGGATGATCAAAAATTAAAAATTTCTCAATTTTATATCGAGTAAGCTATAAAAATCTATGAGATATTTTTCTGACCCAAAATTTACAAAATCGACTTCTGGGCTGGAGAGTTGGGGTAAAGATTGAAAATCATTCGGGGTTATTGGAGAATGTGAAGTATGAAGTTGGAAGGCGTGCGGAAGGGGGAGGGGTGGAAGAAAAATTGAAAATTTTTCAATTTTTTTGCGGAATGCCAAAATAGTTTTTTTTTTGGAGGTCGTGTAAATCTATGTGTTTTTGATGCTATTTCACTTGAAATAAAGTGCCAAATCAATTATGACCGACTTGGCATTTCAATTTGACGATCACAAAGTGCATTTTTAGTACCCAAGACGCCAGGAGCCATTTTTTTGCTCTTCAAATAGTATTCTTTCAAAAAAAAATTCACTCTTGCTTCGCTTGGCCAGTATTTTAATCGTTTTATTTCAAAAGTTAATAATCTTTCAGTAAAAAATCTTTCCGATGACTTTTTCCCCACAAAAACAGCCGTTTTTCCATGAAAAAAGTCATCGGAAAATTTTACCGCCCAAATGCTCTTGGATTTCGTCCATTAGTAGATTCGAGGTCGCTGAACTCGAATCCGGCGTCGGATTTTTCTCATTAAATTCCCAATTTGTCTGCAAAAATAAATGATTTTTGACTGAAAGACCAGTAAAAAATGGCTAATTTGAAATTTGACCATCTCCCTCAATTTTGTCCTCAAATTCTCAGCCCTTCTCTTAATTAATTTCTGGGTGCGTGGGTGCACCTTTGTTGATAGGTAGCCATTTTATTTCTGTATCTGGAAAAATTGTGATCATTGATTTCTAAGGAAATTGACAATGGTTTGAAAATGACCTCAGAAGGTGATTCCGAGAAGTTGGAAAATTTTCAACGTTTATCCCATTTTTCCATTTTCAAAAAATCAACTAAGTACCTATTCAAGTTTTAAAAATATAAAAATTTATAAGTTTTTGACATAGCTTGATGCAAAATCTGGTCACGTAAAATCTGGTGTCGCAAAACAACGCGTTAAAAATTTTGGAATGATCCCCCCCCCCACACCCAAGAAGAAAAACATATCCATGTTAAAAATAGTTGAAAATAAATCGAAATACACTATTTTGAAGTTGAAATTCAGAAGAACGAAATCGTGGGAAAATCTCGTTATGAAATTTTCATTTCAATCTTTCCTGTGTGCATTGGAAGTTTTTTTTTAAATAGCGAGGCAGTAAATCTATTGAACTGAAAATTTAATGCTATTTATTGAAATTCAAGAATCAATTTTTTTTAAACTTGATTCAATGGATCTTTGTTTTTTTGAAAAATAGGTTTTTTTGGCTAAAATAGTCCCTCTTCATAAAGCTTTCTCATAAATACGAATGATGTTATAAAATCATGAGAAATTTTACCGGATGCCCACTTCTGAATATGAAGTACAAAATTTTAAAAATTGCTCTTACCCTTCCATCACTTGAAAGTTGAAACATGGTGAATTTTTTTTACTTAAAATTTCTACCTATGGATTTTTTTTTGAAATGGACACTTTTTTGCTACCCACCAATGTGTTTCTTTTTGTATTCTCAATTTCAATGTTCCAACCCCTCCTCTCTCCACCCTTTGTTCAGGTCGATATGAAAAAAATATTCATACTCATAGGAAAATCCATAAAAATTTTCTGAAATATTTTTTCGTTGTATTAGATGGGTATCGATTTTTATGATAATTTTTTTCCCCAATATGCTCATGATAAATTCTATTTTATTTTATTTTGCGTACCTACGTATTCATTTTTTTCGGGGGGGGGGGGGATATCAAAATAAGTACATATATGAACTCAGAATATAATTTTTTTTTAACATAAATGCCTAAAATTTTAATTTTCCAAGATTAAGATTTTCTGTTTCTGGCACCCCATTTTCAGTATTTGCGAATAATATCCGATGGTCCCTGAAGATAGTTTCACTTCCTCCTTTCTACGATTACTTTGGGACTCCTAATCACCAAACCGCCAAATTTTGAAGAATAAGATAGGAACTTGAAAAGTTTCGAGAGTATAAATTGAAAAAAAAATTCAACCTCTGATCGAATGCCAAAACTTGAAATTTTTTATATGCCTTCGATGAGACTTCAGAGTTCAATAAACGCTACAAATTGCCCATCTTGCTTCAAAATTAATCCATATCTTCATGTTCTCGTCAAAATTCGACGTGACATCGACATTTTTCTCATGGTTCATCTTACTTAGTATGTACGTATTAATTAGCCAAAATATTCTATCTATTTTACTGCTATCGTAATTGGATTTACAGTGGCATCATCCTAAAATGGTAAGCTCTCCGAACGTCTCGAAGTAGCAACAAAATATCGATAAAATACCTACCACCTTGCCTAATGCATATTTTACTATGAAATTTCAGCTCCGATTAGCTGCGCTGAACGAGCCATATTCCGGAGACATGCACGGAGTTCAAAATGCAGATTATTCGTGCTACAGGCAATCTCGAAAGGCTGGTTTGAAAGGCACATTCAGAGCATTTTTAGCCTCGAGGATACAAAATATAGACTCCATAGTCAGATATCAAGATCGAGATTTACCTGTCGTGAATTTAAAGGTGGGTGGAATTTGGAAAATTGACTGATAACGTACCCGGGCAATTTTATAATTAATGTGGAATTTTTCCTCTAAATTTACCAGGGCGAAGTACTCTTTAATTCGTGGAAATCTCTTTTCAACGGAGACGGAGGCGTTTTCTCGCAGCAGCCTCGTATTTACAGTTTCAGCGGTAAAAATATTTTCACCGATTTAAGCTGGTAAGCTGAAGGAAAAAAATGGTATTAAAATATTACCGAACCGGCTCAACGGCCGGAGGATCCTTTATGCATATTTTTTTCCCACCATTCGTGATTTTTCCAGGCCGCAGAAAATAATCTGGCATGGTGCATATACGAATGGAAAACGTGCAATGGATTCGTATTGTGACGCTTGGAATACTGGCAGTACCGATAAAGTTGCCCTGGCTTCGTCCTTATTCAAAAATAAATTATTATCGCAAGAGGAATTCTCGTGTAATAATCGATTCCCTGTTTTATGCATTGAAGTGACAACTCAGCAAAGCAGAAGACGAAGAAGAAGATTTTCACATTGGTTTGACGATAAAGAAGAAGAAGTCGAGATGACTTTTGAAGAATACCAACATTTGATTGATAATTTGAACGAATCCGAGTGAAGGATCGTCGATGTAATTTTTTAAAATGTATTTTCCAGGTTGTGATATAACTAAACATATTCAACTTGTACTGAAATTCTTGTGACATGCCATTTTCATCACGACTTATTTTATTTTTCTAAACTATACGAAGTTTTGTTGCCATTTTACAAAGTTTTTTAAAAAAATATTTACTTTCCAATCATATCCAATTATATCTTCCTTTAATTTTTAAAATATCTGTGCTCAGCAAAACGAACTAGTCTTGCATATCGATTTATATACTTGGAAATTTTAAAAAAATTGTATAGTGATGTTTTTATTTGTTTAAGAATTAGTTGCTTTCGAGTATTTCAAACGTGCAATTGAGTCAATTCTTTCAAACTGTCCTTTTGAAAACTTATTCTAAATGTTTCAATTTTCAGGTCTATTTGCTTTAGACTTTTGTGCCATGAAATTAATAAAATCGCGTGATATCTACTTACCTACCTATTTTTTGAATTCTCGCTTAATATGTATTTCGAAACTTTCAAAATGTTGACCTGAAATTAAATACTTAATAAAGCGTTTAATGATCGGTGTACTCTAATGATAATAAGGTTGTTTATAAATATTTTTTCTTTAGTGAAACAATTTTTTAGTAAACGATCATTAAAGTATTGTAAAATTAATGAAGATGTTGAATTTTTAATAATGTAATGCATTTGTTGTAAAAATAATCCAATACGAAACGTATTGCATTTAAGATTTCGTTTCTTGTTATTTTTAAAAAAATGTGATTTATATTGTAAATTATTTTGCATTTGCGATATACTATACTTTTAACTAGGTAGTTTTATTGATAAATTAAGATTTTCTGTTATACTGTTATGTTTATATCGAATTAATTCCAAATATTTTGTATATATTTATTATTTTTGTACTTGATTGTAATAAATTAAGATGGATTTATCCATAATTGACATATTCAATTTGGCTAGTCATTTTATTTATTTTCGAGTAGTTTTGTAGTGATGAAGAATTTATGGAATTGCGTGTATTTGTTTCATTTTATCAGTGTTATTCTAGTTTATAACTAAGTTATTTTTATTTTTTAGCTTATTCATATGATTTCATTGTTTCGCCATTGCATGGAAATAAATATTTTTTTTATAAAAATTATGTTTTTACTTTTTAGTCCACGATCAAAGTAAAAAAAATTGATTTATGGGATAAGTTTTTTTTTTGAGTAGAAAAATAAATTATTTATGTGAAAGTCAACTTTAAAAAAATTGTCTGTTGCATTTTTTGATCGTTGAAACCATGAAAGATGGGGCTGAATCTTTCGATGCACTTGCTTTTTTTTAAATCATTGAATTTTTCACTTTATTTCAAGTTTAATTTTTTTGTGCTTCAATTAGGTATTCTGATTTTTTCAAAATTTTCAAATTTCTACAACTCTTTTAAATTTTTTATCGGGTTTGAATTATTAAAAAATATTTTTGTTTAGGTAGTTGATTTTCCAATTACACATTATTTTCCCCACCTTTTTTTGCTCTTATATTATAATTTTAGAGTTGACTTTGAAAAATTTTGATTTTGATTTTTAGATTACTAGTAAACTTTTATAAAAAAATTTGCAAAATTCTTTTGAAAATTATGTAGATTGTAGACTCTCAGAAAAATTAATTTTCAAACTTTATTATCGTTTTCAGATGAGATAAAAATGGCCAAAATCAGTGGGAAAATATCATGCAATGACGTAGAATTTCAGTACACTGTCTCAGAAGATTATTCGTCATGAATTTCGAAGATAAAATTGTTATTAATTACGTACGAATTTTTCAACGAAAAGTTTATTCACCTCGAATAACGAGCTACCATTGGTGGAATTTGTTTACCTTTCTCCCCCCCCCCGCCAATTCAACAACAGGGTTGTTTATTTTTCCAGCAGTTTTCGCGAGATTTATTTAGCTGAGTGATAACTGATAAGTGAAGTTAGTGATCGGCAGATCGGCCCTTGGTTGCTCACTTTTCGTGTAAAAGTTCCCCTTTAATGTATTTTGAAGTAATATTTCGTTTTAAACGAATAATTACATTACATTGTAAAACAAATGTGTATTGATTAACGTTAAAATGAACATTTTATCACAGAAAGTAAGTCAACCGAACATTAGCTTATATACTCTTATACATTAGCAATCGACTAATAAAGTAAATCAGTGCTTAAGGTTGCTGTAAAACTTCGTTTCGACATATAATTGATATTCTTCGACCCCTATCGACCTTCACTCCTTTGAAAATAGAATCTTCTTTCTTTAAAATCTCATGAGTAAACTTGAATCTTACTTCGTCTCTCATTATATACAAAGACCGGCGAGGTAATAACACATCCAATTTAACAGTTTGATTTTGTTCCATAATCAAACGCATTATACTATCAGACAATAAACTAATACCGGCGATCGTATTGCCACAAAATTTCACGCTATCGACGTGAGGTTTAATAAACCCAGATTCGTTCAAATCTAACACATGAACATGGTTAATAACTCCAACACTCGGAGGAAATGCAGATTTTCGTACTCTATCGATAATCTTCTGGTTTTCAGCGTTCCAGTGGAGTCGTTCGAGTTCTCGAAATCCTACAATGGCATCGTCCCAGTGATCATATTCATACCGTTTCCGGCGTAAGTCAGTTTGCGCTTCTTCGAATAATGTGTTTTCTTCCAATTCCGAGATGAAATTTGGGATTATGGTCATGTCGCGTAGAAATACATCGGTGTAATGCTGGGATTCTGCAGGAATATCGTAATTGTAAGGTATGTTTGTGATACTACTTGTGCTAGATTGTGTGGTGTATTTTAAGAATGACACGTTCAGTGCGGTTGGAATGGATTTCTTGGCGAGTATTTTTAGAATAATATTCGCATACATTTTCGGAAATCGACTGAAAACTGATACCGAAAATATTTTTGTTGATAAGAGAATCGGATAGTGATAGTGGATTACAGCTGATCGTTCGGAGAAGCCGAATTTCTTCTGGTGTTTCGTTCGAGTATTGTACGAATTGGGTTGAGTCCCCGGAACCATCAGGTATCTATTGTACGTAGAGTAGAATACGAATTCTGAAATTTATGAAAATAGAATAATTAGAAACTTATAATACCTATTAGAAAGTTGAAAAGATAGATTGTTTTTTGTTGTTCATAAATTATCATAATTGAAACATTAATTTTTGATCAATTTCAAGTTTTCTAAAAATTTAAATAAAATAAAAAATTGTTTAATAGGTTTCAACGGATTTACCTATTTACTACAAAATGGTGGCATTTCACTACTTTCGGTGCCTCCGCGATAACGTTCACAGATTTCGTGACTCAGACTCAGTGGCATTCTATTTTCACTACGAACGCCGCTCGGGAAAAAGCTGAAAGTTGTTTTTGTTTATGTTTGGAATGCTGGTAAGTTGTAACTTGCGCCTTACGCCGTCTCGTACTAGTTTATAAAAAAGCTCGCGTTAAGTTGTAAGTTTGTGCTTGTTTCCGGTAACCGATGGAGCTGTTTTCCCTCCAACTTACGAAATCTTTTTAGAATTTGCGAACTCGTTCGATGCTGATGAATAATTGTGACACAAGTTGCTCTTCGAATGTTATGAAAGATGGTAAGTTCAAATTTCATTTCTATTTTTTTCCCATCGCTAATTATCATATTACTCATAATTTACCTCCTATATCGCGAGCTCTAATTACGCCACCGTTAACGCGGTATTTATAACTGATTTTTAATGACTCGTTATACCAATCCGATGATTACTAATTGGATGTCAATTCGTATCGTCTGGTGTTTCATTATTCTCGTTGACAAATTTATCGATACATATTATCGAGATAATTACGTTAGAAAAATTTTCATTTTCCAGTGAAAGTACAGGTATTCAACAGGTCATGGAAAAACGTCGGATTAACTGACGTATGAAATTTTTACTTGACATGGGTCATGTTTACGTTCGTATATTTTCATTGGAAAGTAATAATTTCTATCCTTAATTAAAGTGTTTCGTCCGATGGAAATGTTTTGACCCAAATGAAGTATTTTTTCGAGGAATTCCTCAACATTGGTAATAAATCGAATCGTATCATTTTTCGCTCAACCAGTCGTATAATATAGAATTTTTTCCATCAAACGTAAAGTTATTTCAGGGTCAGTTCTCTCGCGTATTATAACTTGTTTTTTTCATATTAAACAGTACATTTTTTCTCTTTTCCGCATATATAGGTACAAAATATTTCGCAAATTCGAAAAAAACACTATTCCAAGTCCGGCTTTAATTCAGAGATGCGTGAACGACGCTTATCAAAAGGATTTCTGCATTCGGCTGATATCTATTTACTTGGCTCTCATCGTAGTGTGAATACGTAATAGGGTTCGCAACCCCTTTTTTTACTCTTCAATGAAAAAATACCGGTACTTGAGTCGTACAAGACCTTACGTAACATTTCTCGACTCGTGTAGCCGCTAAAAGCTGTCATAGCTTTTCCCTTCAGTTTTTGTTTTCGCCTCTCACTCTCGCATAACGAATAATTATTTAGATTTATTTGCTCGGTGAAATGTAATCGGAGAAAGAAAAAGTACAGGAGAAATGGCGAATGTTTTCGTGTTCCGCGCAAGGAAAGAGGGACGAGTTTCGGGAGTACGGTGTGACATAATGTTAAAATGTTATTACGGTGTTATGCGAAGCGTGCAGTACATGCAAATGCAAGATTCCAGATAATAAAAAACAATGTATCGGATGGCGTTCATCTCGCTATCAATGGTATTTTTTATATCTAATTTCTCCATTGTTGGCCGAGTTTGTTCTCTGGCATTCCAACGACCCTATTTTATTGCGAGTTTAATTAATACCGAAATAATATCCAGCTCGGAGGGGAAATTGGATTTTTTCGTTTCAATGTATTTGACATTATGCCTGTTTTGACGTTAATCTCATACTTTGAGAAATTTTCATCCCGGGAAAAAGTTTCTTTTTCTGGGAGAAAAACTTGTTGGAAGTTTACCTGCTGTTAAAATATTTAACACCATACAAACTTACCAATTTGCGAAATTCGTCGGTGGCGAATGAAAAAAGTCCCAAATAGATGCATATTTTAATATTTCGTAAAACTTTCGTCTCGTCAATAATTTCGTTGCTTTTGACTTACGCTACGCGAATATCTGGCCGAGTGAGGTGGGGTAAAATTTTAAAATAATTAAATCATCGGAGCATGTTCGAAATGATTCTATTATTAGACGCAATCATCAGTTGGCGGGTGCTTTTACACTTACGTTCATCTCACGCTATGTTCTGTTTCATTAATTATTACTACGACGTATTATTGTGTAAAAGATGGCTTTCACAAATATGCAATAATGACGTATTTTATTAGAATTTCCATTGTATAGGCTCAGCCTACAAATGAAGACGTGATGCGAGAAAAGCTCGCGAGATTACGTGGTTTTTCGTGGAAAATCAGCTTTACCGTGTAGTTGTCGTTTACGACGAGAATTTCTACACGATTTCACATCCGAACTGTCGACATATCTGGGCTAAAGTTTTCGTCTGAGTCTCCATTCATGAAAATTGTACGTCTGCGAGAAAGCACGCATCGCGATAGAAAGGAATATTTTCGTATTTGTAACCAGATATCGAGTAAGCCAAAGGTTAGCGACGTTTTGAAGTTTCAAAGAGTGACTTCGTTACTATGTGTGATGTGCGTATTGTGTGGCGATATTTGCTAAGAGGGTTCGCATTTCGAGAGCTTGATCTGAGCACTTCTCAGATGCGTATAATTAAATGTTATCGTCCGATGGGGAGGTTTAAAGCGATGTATTTCGAATGTTTGAAAAGGGTGAGCTTTCGAGCTGGATTGTGGGTGTGGGTGCTTCGTGTGACGTTGATTTGTAATTGTTTGCGCTGATTTTTCGATCCCGGTGCGTATATTTTCCATGTGGAGTGTTTTTCTGGCTGGAATGACGAGTTTTTATGGGGTTTGGTCGAAGTGAATCGTTCGAGAATGATTTGGATGTGAAGAATGAAGAAAATTGATAGTTTTGGGGTATTATTGGGGCCTAAAACTGGGAACTTTTTAGCACAGTTTTGAAGTTTCATTTTGGTTTTTGAATTCAGTTTTAGTTTTTTTTTTTTTTTTTCTTAATCAATGTGTCTAAAATGAGGCCTTTTGAGTGAGGGAAAATATTAAAAGACCCAGTAATATTGACCTAGTAGTATTGAAAATGGAAAAAGTTCTGAAAAAAGCACAATTTGTCTCCAAAATCCTACATATTTCATTGAAAAATTTTTTTTATGTGGATGCCGTTTTCTGGAAATCTGGAATAGCGAGGGGAAAAATCACGAATTTTTTCAAAGGTTTTCAGAATATACTCGTACAAAATACCAAGATACAGGGTGTGAAATATTGAACCGCGGAGGTAAAAATGAAAAAATCTCGTTTTTTACTTCACATTCCATATTCATTTGACCCTAACTATGTAAAAGAGAAAATTTTCTCCTCCTTTCTATAAAAAAAATTGATGGAATGGTTGAAAAACGCCCTGCCATAGTCCTGATTTCCCTTTATGAAATTTTTTAGACCCCTTGCAAATACAAATTTCGATAAAAATTACCAAAATAAGAGGGATTTTTTGCTTTTGCGTCTGGGGTGGAATTCCACACCTTGTAATTTCAATTTTTTGTCTGGATAATATTTTTGTAGTTGAGTGCAGAGAGGGGGAGGGAAGTGGAAAAATAGGAAATGTCTCGGAGATTTTGGAAGATTTTAATGGAGCCTTGCAAAAGTTTAAAATAATTCCGAAATAATATTCTGAGATAAGGCAATATTTTTCATTGAAATTATTTTCTGAAAAATTCAGGAAAAATACGTTTTTGGAAAAATGTCAAGCTTGTTTTAATTTCTTTTTCTATACCTACATAATTATTAGATGATTTATTTTTAAATTTTCATGCTTTTCTTTCTTCTTTTTTTTTTTTTTTTTGCCAATTTGTAATTGTATTGACGATTTTTTTGAAGAATTTCAGCTTATAATCTGCTAAGTATCAAGATTAATTCATTTTTTTTACCAAGTTGATTTTTTTGTGATGGAGGAAGGCGGGGGGAGGATGTGAAAATATCATAGTAAGAGGTTCTAGAATACAAATGTTTAGTATTTTGATGCAAACATTTTGTTTGGTACTTTCACTTCGTCAATCGTATTTGGGATTTGGGGTAAATCTTTAAATTAGAGATCTTCCCTCTTTAAGTTTACAAAATTGAGCTTAACTGCAGAAATTACTCTCAAAAGTGACTGATGAAGTTTTTCTTTTCAGAAAATTTGACATTTTTCACCGAAATTGGAAATGTTCCAGTTTTTATTTTTCTACATTTTTTTTTGACTTGAAGTTGTAATTTGTGTCCATTTACGAAAAAAATGGCTCTTATAGGGATAAAAAAACAAATTTTTATATTGAACAAGTTCTTTCGCTATAAACTTGAAGAAAGTCTTGTTCAAATTGTCGATTTAAGAGCTCGTTTTGCATCGTAGGATCCAGATTTTTAAAAAGGGTTTTGCGTTCCCGAATCCGAAAAAAGTGACTTTTGGCAAAATTATCTTCAAGGTTTCTTTTTTCGTATAAATATGATATTTATTTGTAGGTTAGAACTTCTTCCTCCTCAATTTTATAAAATTATAGTCAAGTAGAAAACTTTCGTAAAATTGTGGAATTTTTTACGAAAAATTAATTTTTTTGTTTCAGTTTCTATTTATTTTGAATTTTTGAAAAATTTCATTTTAGTTATTTAATGTAGAATTTAAAAACAGGAGTCAACTTTTCTCTTCTCCTTCCCCAATAAGGGCATAAAATGATTTTTCAGTCGAAATAATTCAGTCTGTATTGAAAATTTTGCAAAAATTAAAGTTTTGAAAAATTTTGAAGTAGAGATAGGTGGAATCAACATTAAAAATTACGATATTAGTTAAGATTTTTCAGTTTCAAATTTAGTTTCGATGTTTTTCAAATGACAATTCCCTTCCACCCTCCTCCCCTCTCATGACCTCCAAATTTTCATTATTTAGCTAATCGAAAAAATTATGTTCGAGTGGGAAAATGTTACAAGAATGTGACCTTATGAAAAAAGAAATTGGAAAATCGAAGTAAAATCATACAAATTATTCAAATGCAAAACAATAGAGTAGAAAGTCTTCTAAAAAGAATGTAAAAAAATTTCAATTTTTAGTTGAGCCATTTCTATTTTTAGTGTTTTCCAGCCCTGATTTTTGTATCCTAGTGAGTGACTTGGTAATTTAGCCCTTCGCGAACGACTTATTGATTTTTGAAAATACGTATATTGTTTTTGTAATTCGTTTACCTACGTGTGTCTGAAGTACATATGCTAGTGTGTAAAATTTTCATGATGAGCTCATCATCGAATGATTCACTTCAGATGCTGTTATTATCAAAAATATGGCAGTTCACTGTTCATTTTATTTCTAGCATAAATATCGAACGAGATGCAATAATTTTCAAATATCAGTACTACCTATCGTTACTACCGCATTTATTGTTCGTACGATTGGACTGAATCATACTGTTCGAATTTATTAAACGAATAGGTACATATGTGTGTGTGTGTATTTATAGTTACCTGACATCGAATTATCGATTTATAGTTTTCATCGAATATCAACGTCGCGTCATAATCAAATCGTTCGCTCAATTCGACGAAAAAAATCACTCGTAAACGGTTTTATTTCTCAATTTTTCGTTTCATTTCCCAAAATAAACGGACGAAAATTTTTTTCCGCATCACGTGTAAAATAAATTGAAGTATAAAAGACAATAAATACGTGTCAGGGTTCGTTCGAATGAAAATGTGTCTAAATATTTTGGTAGTTTTATCGGCTCATGCAAAGTTCACCATAAAGAAGCACTCCGTCTGGTGAACTTTAACTCGTAAACAATAATTATTTTCAAAGATACGTAATTTGCGGTGTAACGCGACAATTCTCGTACGTCGCTGATTATTTAAATAAAAGGCAAATACATAGATTAATTTTTCCTATTCCGGACACGTCCGAAGACGGAAATCTCGAGCAAAGAAAACATATGATTTAATTGGGCGATCTGCGTATATACTTAAATCGAACCTAAGTAGGAAAAAGAAAGAGAAATAGTAAAGAAATGACGGACGATGAAGAGAGAAAAAAAGAACATTGATGGTGTTGCGGCTGCCTCTGTATGAGTTTTATCGTATTAAATTAAATTTAAGTTTATTAGCATAAGAATCGGACGTTCGTTTAATCCACTTCGGTCCTAATTCGAACTCGTTCGCTGGCCTTTTATTTGTACGTTAAATGATAGCGAGTGGCCGTACGTACGATAATCGTCGAGTTTAATTGAATGATTTACGTGTCTAGTTGAAACTGGTTTTGAGAATGGTGGTTTTTTTTTTCGCCGAGCTCGTATCGGCGGTTTGATTTATGTAACGATGTACCGGTAGCTTCTGTTTTTTGCAATAGCGCGAGCATACTCGGCATGGTTGGATGTCAGTGTCAGTGGTGCACGCACCATCGATTTGTTTATGTTTATGTTTATTGGTAGGTACATAAGGTCCTTCGGACACATACACTGTCAATGGTGTGTGCTGTTTGTCGACATTTGAAGGCATTTTTAGAGCTGTACGAGGTGATAGATTGGTCTGTAATTTTCTCCTATTTCCCTCGAAACTTTCGATGGTATTTTGGATGCTTTCGCTCTAATATGAGAAAATTATACTGAGAGGGAGAAGAGGGTGCTCGAAATTGATGATTTGGATGAAAAACTGTGGCAAATGAGTCATTTTTTCTGATAAAATTGATAAAAATTCAATTTAAAAATACTTGTTTTCTAATCGGTCCAACAATTATTATAATTTGCTCCGTCGTTTCCGAAGGAATTGATGAATAATTTTTGAAGAAAATTTCAATATCTATAAAAAAGTTTTTTGCTCAAATACTCTTGATGTGTGGATGATCATACGTGAGACTGGATGTAGAAACCACCCTCGAGGTGTCAAAAATTGGTTTTTGTGTTGACACTGATTTTTGGATTTTAAAAGGCGTAGAATCAAGAGAGAACCCCAACTCAAAAAGTTATTTTCGAGATTAAAAGGTACCTAGTTTCTGTATTTTGACCTATATGTGTATTTTAAAAGTGTCAAAATGTTCATAAAATAAAATATAATTTCGGTTCTCGTTTTTTCTGAAAATTTCTTATAAATTCATTCAAATTAGAAATGAATTTAAGTGAAAGCTTTTTGAAGACATTTGAAAATACCCGACGTGAAAGACAGTCGAGTTTCAAATATATATCAACAAACTTTGTAAATGGGAAACCGAATGGATAAAAATTGTTTTAAAATGCTCAACGTGACTTGAGAATGCCTAGCATGAAAAAATTGTTGAATTTTAATAAAAAAGCGTTCAGGATAGTTGTAAAATTGTTGAATGTTTGTTTTTAGAAATATCGAAGAAATTTTAAGAAATGTCAATAATTTTTTGAAAAAATGTAAAAATCTTGAATTTGTTTACTTAAGTACTTAATTGTTGAAATACTCTAAAATTTTGATTTTTTTGATTTTTCACGTCAATTTTTGTTTTGTGCAATTTTATTATATTTTGAACAAGTTTTTCTACTTACTTTGAACGTGATTTCGTTTTATTATTATTACAGGCATCGGACGTACGGCGGTTACTTTAAAGTAACTTGGTTACTTTTTTCAAGCTCGGTTACTTTTAGTTACTTTTTAGCTGAAAAGTTACTTTTAGTTACTTTTTCAGCTTCAAAGTTACTTTTTTCGCTCAACTCGCTAGACACCCTTCAAAAATGAATTTTTTTCAAAGCTTTGCCCTCGCTTCGCTCGGGCGTAAGTAAACAAAATTATTATTAATTTTGACTAGTTCAAAAGTTTAATACGTAAGCCTGTGGCGTAAATACCTCTATCAAAACCCTCAAAAATGAATTTTTCGAGTATTAAAAATCAATTTTTTTCAAAGCTCTGCCCTCGCTTCGCTCGGGCATAAAATTATCGCTATTTAAATTACAAAAGCCGTTCGAAAAGTATGATATGTAGATGTACCAAAACCGATTACAGAAAATCGAAACTTTCGATTACAATTTAGAGACAATGTTCACCCCCCCCCCATTATCCGAGACCTTTATGCCCATTTAGTATATACCATACCTAAGAAAAAAAATCCACCCTTCGACTTTTGTCCTCCTCAGAGGGGATGTCTAGTTACGCTACTGATAATATTAAATACTTTCATGAACTTTTGTCTTCTTATTCGTATTTTTCTGAATCTTCCTGCTCATAAAATAACTTTATTTTTCATTATAAAATTCGTGACTTGAATTCAAATATTTATTTCAATTCAAAAATCTGGAATTTCGAACAGAAATAAAATACTTATCACAAAATAATTAAGTACACTTTGACTTTAATTAATAATGTTCTAGTTTAGTTTTTTATCAAGATTAAGTTTAAAAATCGTATAAATTTTGTGATTTTCAGTGATTTTTTTTGTTTTAAAATTAAGTTCAAAGTCAAATTTTCGTGATTGTTCGATTTTTTGTGTTTCATTGTATTAAAATAAAGTCAAAGTCCAGTATTTGTGATATTTTATTTCTGTCCGAAATTTAAGATTTTTGAATTAAAATAAATATTAAAAATCACGAAAATTTGACTTTGAACTTAATTTTAAAACAAAAAAAAATCACTGAAAATCACAAAATTTACGATTTCCAAACTTAATCTTGATAAAAATACCGAACTTTAAAGTCAAAGTGTAATTATTTTGTAATATTTTATCTCTGTTCGAAATTTCAGATCTTCAAATTAAAATAAATGTTTCAATTCAAGTCACGAATTTTATGATGCAAAATAAAATTATGTTATGAGCAGGAAGATTGATTCAGAAAAATACGAAAAAGAAGACAAAAATTCGTGAAAGTAATTGATATTATCGAAAATAATTCAGTATGAGGTTCAGAGATGGAAAAATGGTAACAAAAACAAGAGAAAGAATCGTTCAGTGAACGAATTTATAACCTCATAAATTTGGGCTGCGGAATGTCTCCTATTTTTTTTTTGAACGCGATTTTCTCATTTTCCCGGATCGTTATTTTTTTCTCTCTTCGGTAGTGAAATTACAGAGAAAAATACAAGTTTGAAAAAAAAAATGGGAAGGAGAGGGGTATTAATAATTTTTTAAAGGCAAAAAATTGAAAAATTATCTACTTTTTCACAAAAAATTGGTTACTTTTTCACAAAAATTGGTTACTTTTGTCAGGAAAAAAAGTTACTAAAGTTACTATTTTTTTTCAAAATTTCCGTCCGATGCCTGTTATTATTATTATTTTTTCAATTTTATCAATTTTTACGTTGTTTTAAACTCCTATTAGATTCCTATTCGGTCACTTTCAAAGTAAATGAGTTGGTGGAGTCAATTTAGTTGATTTTTGGTCATTTGAGATCGAAAATGAAGAAAGTTTTCAAAAAGTTCTGCATTTTACACTAAAAATTTCATTAATTTTTTGATTCACTTTCCAAGGCGAAAGAATCAACTCGTAAATTACATAGATACCTATTACCTACCTACTGTTTCTATGAAATTAGAGTTTTGAATCTCGTTCATTTTTTATTGTATTTGTTCATTTTTCAAAGACTCAAATCAAAGCTGATCTAATAAAAAAAACTGCAAGATTAGTTGAAAGGATTTTGTGGGGGGGGGGGGGGGTTGAAAAATTTCGCCATATTGCCAGCTTCTGAAAAATCACTGAAAAAGTTGATGAAGTTGAAGAAAATCGTCATCATTTTGATTGTATGGGTGAGTAAAAATTTTTAAAACATCTTTTGTACTAGCAAATGCAAAGTTTAAAAACATTGGCGAGGAAAGTAAACGAATTTCATGGAAAAGCATTGAATGATTTATGAAATTTGAAGTTTTCAATTTTTAAAAATCGACTCTCAAAATTGCTTGAAAAGAAAAGAAAATAAGGAAAGCAGAGAAACAGAGAAAAGGGGAAAACAATTTTCAATCCTTTCAAAATGTTTAGAATTTTACTTTGAAAGCAAGAATTTTCATCATTTTATTCTTTTTTTATGAGTTTAGAGTAAAGTGGGAAAAAAACTTCGGAAAATTGCGATCATTTTCAGTTTTTAGATCCGGTGGACACCTTGTTTTGGAATTAAATCATTTTTCAGAATGTTTAATGATCAAACCAAGTCAAGCTGGTCAAGATAAGGCAGTGTTTTTTTTTTAAACCAAAGATCCTGCTTTTTTTTTGGGGGGGGGGGGGGGGGTCGAAAAAGCCATGGAAGAAAGTAAAGCTTTATCCTCGACTGTTAGTTACCCTGGAATTTGAATTTCCACAATATTTCAAATATATCCTCTGTTTTAATGATTTTAAGAATTGTGTTTTGAACAGTTAAAACGCTTATGAGACTTTTAATGGAGCCTTTGAATCGATTATTCGGCATTTTAAACAAATTTATATTATCTATAAATTGAATCAAATCGAACGGAGAAGTTGAGAGGGGAAGGGTAATGTTTTCTTTTTTTCGTCCAAATGAGCTTCCCGTTTGGTAATGATCAAAACATTCAAAAAATCTCATTGATGTGCTTTAATATATGACTCAATTCTGTTTGTTATATGGCGATGAGAAAATTGAAACTCGTGTAGTCGAATGTCGAGCTTTATTCTCACCTCGTTATCATTTACTGATGAACGTCGTCATCAACAAGCATTAATCGTTTCGTCGTTACCACCGGAAATGATTCTATCGTCGTAAGCTCACGTGTGTCTGTTTTGCCTGGGTTTTGGGTGTTTGTGCATCCTACGTGTACACGCGATAATATTATTCGTATATGTGTACTCTACTAGTACAATTTATATAGGCAATCTGCGTACAACCTTAACGACTTGAGAAATTCGTCGTAGTGCGGTAGACTTCACCTATAGACACAGAGAGACGAAGAGCAGGGAGACAATATATAGAACAACAAATAGGTATCACACTTGCTCAAGCGGATTCCCATATACTCACATCGAGCTTATCTGCGCGTTGTACTGCAAAGCAAATAATCATTAATTTACGATCTGCTATATCGACGATATAGGGAAGCGGTTCGACGTCGAACTGCTTACTCGTCGGGTTCGACTTTAAATTAAATAAATAAGCCATAAAACGCACGGCGGCTCAGGCGAGCTTGTGGGTGTGATCGTAGGGCAAAAAGTGTGCTTTGAACGGGTATCATCTTTGATGAAATATGTCCGTATTTCGGTGTTACGCGGATCAAAGTTCATTTGAATGGACCAGAAGAGAAACCTGAGCTGGTGGGAGCGGGGGCGACGACGGAGACGTTTTAATTTCATCTTCGTTCGAGCGTAATTATCTTTACATTGTGTTCTATATTAATTTTTTCCCTCGTCTCTTCTGTATACTTTTCTAGTATACGCTACGACGTCGTATTATGTTTTTATTTTACGTTATTCATCTCGTCGCAGCAGTTTCTCATTAGATGGTAGATGCCATTGAGCTTGGGTGGTATGGTCCGAAGCGATGAAAAAATATCAGATTATGAATTCTAGCAAAGGTCATGCACCTGGAGATGTTGAAATATACAAAATTGATATTTTTAGGTGCAAAAATCCTAAGTTTGTGCAAATATTTAAAAAAATTGGGCAAGAATTGATATTTTGTAAAAAATCCTAAAATTTAGGTAAAGTTGAAAAATTTGCGCGAAATTGAAATTTTGTGCAAACTATAAAGTTTTATGCAACATCAAAATTTTGTACAAAAATTAAAAATGTACCCAGCAGTACAAAAATTAAAAATTTGTGCATGATTGAAATTTTGTGCAAGCATTCATAAGTGCAATTGTGGAAATTTCGTGCAAAAATTAGAAAGTTTGTACTACAGACATTGAAATTTGGTAAAATTTTTACAGATTTGTGCAAACATTAGAAAATTTGTGCAAAAATTGAAATTTTGTGCAAACGTTTTGAAAGCGCAATCATTAAAATTTTGTGCAGAAGTTGAAATTTTGTGCAAACATTCAAAAGTACTTACATCTTAAATTTGTGCAAAAATTGAAATTTTGTGCAAACATTCAAAAGTACTTACATCTTAAATTTGTGCAAAAATTGAAATTTTGTGCAGAAGTTGAAATTTTGTGCAAACATTCAAAAGTACTTAATACATGTTTTTGTGCAAAAATTGAAATTTTTTGCAAACATTTAAAAGTGCAATCATTAAAATTTTGTGCAAACATTCAAAAGTGCTTACATGTAAATTTTGTGCAAAATTGAAATTTTGTACAAAAATTGAAAAATTTGTTCAAACATTGAAATTCGGTAAACATTTTTAAAATTTGTGCGAACATTAAAAAATTTGTGCAAAAATTGAAATTTTGTGCAAACGTTTTGAAAGTGCAATCATTAAAATTTTGTGCAGAAGTTGAAATTTTGTGCAAACATTTAAAAGTGCAATCATTAAAATTTTGTGCAAACATTCAAAAGTGCTTACATGTAAATTTTGTACAAAAATTAAAAAATTTGTTCAAACATTGAAATTCGGTAAACATTTTTTAAATTTGTGCAAATATTGAAAAATTTGTGAAAAATTATAATTTTGTGCAAACATTTAAAAAGGCAATCGTGAAACTTTGGTGCAAAAAAATAAAATTTTGTAACATTTAAAAGCATTAACATGTAAATTTTGCACAAAAATTAAAATTTTGTGCAAAAATTGAAATTTTGTGTAAAAGTTGAAAAATTTGTGCAGACATTGAAATTTGGTAATTTTTTGTAGATTTGTGCGAACATGGGAAAATTTGTGGAAAAATCTAAAAGTGCAATCGTGGAAATTTTGTACAGAAATTGAAATTTTGTGCAAACATTGAAAATGTGTGCTGCATTGTAACATTCGGAAAATATGTGCAACATTTAAAAATTTTTGCAAACATTAAAAATTTATGAAAAATTTGCCTTTTTTCAAGGTGAGGTGATGAGAACGAGGATTTGATTGAGATTCATTTTCGAGCTTCATGAAACTAAACCGAAGTTTTGGTTTTTGAATTGTCTGCCTGTTTATAGACATCAAGCCGAAGGAAATTCGCGGAGGCAGGATGTAATTTGAATGTAAATGTGTAGGAAAATGGCTGACTCAATTCGGCAATTCTATTTCGACAATTCGTTACGTACAAACCTTCCAGCTTGGCTGGTTTAATACGCTGGTGAAAATTTTTTAAACCCTTTGAGGCTTCGTTGCATCCAACCGACGTTTTATTACGCCTTTTGGCGTTGACCTTGCGCATAAGAAACGCAGCTCACTGTGGAAATTTATTTTTCTCCGCTGTGCGGATAATTTTCCGCTTGGTTACAATAGCTAAGCAATGAAAGAAAATGTATAAGTAAATGTATGTAGGTAGAAGGTACCAGCTATTTTGTATACTTTATGGTTTATGTAGCCGAGCAGCCTTTAAGCTAACTTTCTCGCAGAGTTTGTGGTATAATGCGTTATAATCTCGAACCAAGAATATACAAACGTATAAAATTCTACATGCATGTACCGAGATAATAAGCTCGCTTGTACGAAATTTCATCCGATGAGATATGACGGAGAAAGCCGAAATAATCGACGATCGTGTGGGAGCCTTTTTTTGGTGAGGAAATTGCCTTTCTTGAATCTTCGCAATTTGTCAAAATTCGACGTGATGGGCTAAGAAAATTCAGTCTCGAAGCGGGAAAATTTCATACAGTCTTTCGTCTAAAATTTTGATAGGTTTACTTGGAAACGCAAATTGAGATTGATGCCAACAATTTTTAGAAATGATGCAGTGTAAAAAGTATTGTTTGTTTTGGAAAAATTGTCAGATTTTGGGATGTTAGTTTTTCAAATTATTATTGATATAACGATCATCTTTTGGAATTTTTGTAAAAATTACTCGAATTGCTTAGCTGGATGAAAAATTGGAAATTATTGGAAAAAATCGCAGAATTTCCATAAAGATTGTTTAAAAATGGAGTAGAAATCGAAGAAATATCAATTGGAATTGAAAATTAATTTTTTCCGATCAATTGTCAGTATGCCACTTTTTAAAAAACCTGAAAAAGTTGAAGAATTTTTGAAAATTTTCAATCTACAATTGTGTATTTTTTTATCAGAAAATTTTACTCGTTTTTAAAAATTTCAACTTTCCAACCCTTGGTTTTGACTTCGCTCTTGACGTGTGTGGGAGACGAAGACCCAGAATCTTGCCTTCTTTTCGGGACACAATCAAAAAAAAAATTGTCACTTTCAGATTTTAAATGCATATTTTGCCCATTCTCACCCTCTCCCTCATTCTACTGAAATGCAATAGCTTAAAAAAAATTGATTCCTGGGTAATTGTATAAATCTTCTTTCTCTGAAGAGAAATTAAACATGTTCTGATGCAAACAAATGACACCATTCTCTAACTTTGTATCATCTTGATTGAAGTAGCGGTGCTTTTTCGTCTCCGCATAAATGTTTTCATGGTCAAAGAATTAGGAAAGTTGAAAAAATTTATTGAGGAAATTTTGAAGTTGAGCAAAATTATTTATTTCGTCAGAATTGATCATTTTATTTCGTTTTTTAAAATTTTTTTTCTCATTGTATTCAATGAAGTTCTTGAAAAAAATTCCTACAGGTTTATGAAACATTAGGAAATTTCAATTTTTTGTAATGGAAGGAAGATGAAAATATTTTTTCAGAGCTTTTTTTCAGGATCCTGAGCGTAGCCAGGGGGAGGTCAGAGATGGGAGGAGAGCTCCCTTCGTGCGATTTATGAAAATTTTAAAGCTGGAGTCAGTTTTGAAGAAATCTCGGAGCCAAATACACAATTTTAAAATTTTCGAAGCCGAAGGCTAAAATCTTCAAGACTGAGAAACCAGACCCCTTCCCTCCGGACCCCTGTGCAAAAAGTTCTGTTATTTCCTTCATTTAAAAAAAATGCTGAAAATCAGTAAATTTTTTATTAAAATTGTTTGATCCGGATTTTTTTTAAAAAAAATAATGAAGCTTCAATGAAAAAGTTCATGAAATTTGCTTGAAAATTGATAAATCCTCATTTGAAGTATTCAAAAATCGATTAAAAATTTTTTGAAGTTCAAGGAAAGTTGTTTTTTTTTTTTAAATGGTTAGTTGAAAATAAGATGAAAAATCACTGAATGTAAATTTTTTTACCATTTGAATAATTGTGAAGTTCGATAAAATATTTTATACAATTTTTAGGATAATTCAATTACTTTTTCATTATTTTTTCAAATTGAAAAATTTTCAACGATTTTTTTGCCTTTCAACGTCATTTTTATTTTTTTCAAAACTACTTCGCCACATTCCAGTAAATTTTCGTGCGTTGCACTACATTTTTACGACATTATCAACATTCGGTGCCGCCGTATGCTGCTCAAGTGTAATCTATTTCCGTTCCATCATCGCCGGACACCCGAGACGTTCAATTAATCCCTCCCTTCTCGCATCCTCCATCTATGCCCTTCTAATAAACGAGATATCTCGCGAAGAAATCATCGAGAAGGAAAATTAGTCTGGGCGAAAATGGAAAATAAGATTTGTATAAATATCTTCCGTTTTACGCTAAGTACCCATTATTGTTTGGAAAGACGGAGAACCAAAAAAAATTGGAGTATTTTTTTCCCCTCGACGCAGCCTATTCTTTTTATTCCACGTCTCGCAGCGAATAAAAAATTATATTTTATAAATTTCCATTCGTTATGAAAGTTGTTATTGCCGCAGAGATAGGCGCGGGCGGTCTGAGTGAAAATAATTAAAAACTTTTCCGGTATTATTTTTTTGTACGAGAAAAGCCCATTGAAGACGATGATGTAGGAAAAAAAAGAAAAGGATAACGGCACGAAAGAAAAAAACTCCACTCGGCGAAATCTTATTTGGTAAAATTGTTCGTTGATTAGCTCGTACCGAGACAGACTCGATTCGTCGTCGACGCTTTTTCCTTCTACGTATTTTTTCTTATCGTTTGCTCGAATGGTTCGTTTTTTTTTACTTTCGCGAAGTTGTGTTTTCATTCTTTAGCAATTTAATTAATTTTCTTAATGGGGGATATGAAAATTGTATCGTTGCGAGATACGAGTACTTAGGGAACAAGGTATTGAAACGAAGACGTTTTTGGAATGGAAAAACCATCGTGGATGGCTTTTCCGGCGTATCCCCGAAGCAATTTCAACTTTTCGATCAAAAAATGACATCGTTCTGTGAACTCAGGTTCGCGAACTAATAAACCTTTCCTCCCACGCGGAACGTTGCGATGCTCGATTATACGGAGTATAACTTTTGATTTAAACGGTTAAAAGGCGATTTGTTGGAGATATTAGGAGCACCCGAAAGAAACTCGTAAGAAATCTACCCGTATAGAAATGTATTGCTGTGGAATTCTACTTACGTATACGGTACTCGGAAATAGTACACTCCCGAGTATAAAATATGAACGACCGAAGATAAAGTTTAGCCGTATAGACAAACTTTTTGCTCGACAGTTTGCTTACAATAAATTTTTAACGTGCAAATACTCCTCTATGCTTGTTCTATTTGGAGCCAGGTGAGGAGAGAGGGTGGCGATTCGCGCGAGTAAAAAAATAAATAAAAGTTGTGCCATGCCAGCAGCGTACATACTCTACAGAGCTAGGCGACAATGGCGAATAAAATAGCTCTAGTGAAGTATTTATCTGGGGTTTTCAATGCGTCGCTGTGTCGTGTTTTTCACGAATACCTGTGTTTGCGAGAGATGCGAAAGAAGACGAGTATCTTGTATACTTTACTTACACAGTTGAGACGATTCTAACCCGGAATACGAGCGATTATTATTTCGTAGGGTCTGGTACCGTGTTGTAAACATGAGATATTAAACGTAAATATACGAACAGATGGTTGTAATACTCGGAGTGTACAGATTTTTCAGAATTGTAGAAAAATATGTATGTATCGTGTTTGCGGAGGATTTCGAGTAGAGTTTTTCTCTGTTTGGGTGGTCTGTGTGTCCGAATTGCTTCGACGATGAGAATAAAAATGGTCGTTGAGTTGAGATGTATTTTTTTTTTGAGAGATGCAGGAAAGGGAGAGGAGGGAAAAAATGGATTTAAGGTTTCCATTGGCGAATTTTTATTTTTAGAAGTTGCTAGAGCTTGTAAAATATTTTCAAGAGACTGAAAAGGTTTGAATAAATATAAAATTCAAAGGTTTTGAAGAAATTGAATCGTAGAAGTGTTACTTATTTTTTAGTTGGCAAATAGGATGATACGATGTTGATTTTAAAGATTCGATTTGGTGGTTTCTATTGAAGTATTGAATTTAGACCACTGCTCAGCGTCTTTTCAAGTTTTGATGAAAATGAAGAAAAAGTTGCATTATTTTGAATGTACCTACATATCGTGTTGATTAATTATTGTGATATGATATGTAGAAGCCATGCTATCTCATAAAAACAAAACAATTTTGATTTGCTCTTTTGTTTACAATAAGTAATGAATACTTTGAATAAACAATTATACCTACTTTTCTGCCAAAAAGTTATGTATTGGGGTCTGGGGTGGAGTGAAAAAAAAACATATCTTGGATTTGGACCAACTTTGGTGGAGTGGTTTACTTTGAGTGGAAGACTTCCCAAAAAAAATTGAGCCCCTCAGGTAAAAGGGGGGGAGCAGGGGTGCTCAAAGTGCACCACCTTTTTTTAAAAAACGCTGTTTTTCGTGTTTTTTAGAAAATTGCGAGAAGCCGTCACAGGTTTCTACATCTCCCTAAACCATCGCCATCCTCCTCCGATCAAAATTCAGACCGCTACCAGGGGGTTCAAAAGTTGCAGATCGCAACATTCTAATAATGTGAAATTTTCACCAAGCTGGAATGACTTTTTTTTCATCAAATAATTGAACAAAATTTTTTTTTCACTCACTGAGAGTGAATTTTGAAAAAAAATGAAAATTTTATACACCAGTGCAGCCAACCGCGAATCGTAAAATTTCAAAGTACAGAATTTATATCGACTTTGAATTGATTATTTTTTCGCTTGAAAATAATATGATTTTTTTTCACTCACTAATAGAGATATATTTCAGAAATTTTTTTGGAAAGGTTTATATCATGTCATGTCACAATTTTAGTAATCTGTTTTCTTCAAAATCGTGATTGACGGGCCTGTCTATTCTCACAGGGAATGAACAACAGAATGACCAAACTATGCGCGATCTCGTTCATTTTTTTCGTCAGCACACTTTTTTCTTCATAATTTTTTGTAAACTCTAAGATTTTTTTTCAATTTCTTCGATTTTCATTGCTACTAAAATTTTCAATTTATAAATATTTATTTAAATTAACAACTGTAAAATCCCATTCTTTTATCTTGAAATTTTCAAAAACTTTGACATTCAGGTTCCTTAAAATGTTTTCAACCCAATTTTTTCAATTTTTTTATTCTAAACATTTCAGAATTAGAAAATAATCTTAGAAAAACATTCGATCTGAGCTGAAAAAAATGGAATTGTAAGAAAAAAAATCATAAGACGTAAAAATTGAAATTTAAGAGATAATTTTGAGGGAAAAATAAAATTTAAGATACGAGAAAATTTCTAGAGTTGAAAAATAAAAAACATGAATAATTTTTAGAGGAAATAATGCCAGATTTGAAAATTTTTTATACCTACCTGAAAAAATATTGAAGGCAAGATTTCAGAGACTAAAAAATTATTTCATATGAAAAATTTTAGAGTTGAAAAATATCTGGAGAAAAGGAAATTAAAAATTGAAATTATTTTGAGAATCGAGAAAAAAAATTGGGTTGAAAAATTAGTCGATTTCATTTTCACTTTTTCAGTTTCAAATTTTCAAATATCTTACAATACGAAGTTACGATTTGACGCGACTTCACGAGACAGGTTGTGGAGTTGCGATTCGACCAACCATTTACAGTTCGTTGTTCATTCCGTGTGAGAATAGACAGACCCGTGATTGACGATGATTGGGATTTACGCATTTTCTAAAAATTGATTATCTTCTGCTCATTCTGGTCTTCTGAGTATACCCCTTTAAAAAGGAGTCAAATGAGTTCCTTTTTTTTTGTTGTTGTTTCCATTACATCAATCTGAGATCTACAAGGAATTGATAACTGCAAGATTTAAAAAATTGGCCGATTTTTTTTTACATCCTTTTCAGTCATTAAGATCCTTGCCCGTTCAAAAATCAGTTTCAATTCGAATCAATAACTTTTTTCTATTCATTGTAAATGTTGAAAATTATCTACGGACTGAAAACTGAAACGTTTCCCTTTTGAACGCTTCTAAAAATTTCCTCAACTCCGGCTTCTTTTTTTTTATTTGCATTGAAAGTTCTGCCTACTATTTTCTTTTCTTTCTCCCTTTCCAAGTGATCAGTACATTATTCGATATTCGAAAAGACGATTCTAATCCCGATATTGAAAGGAAATAAGCCTGCGAATGAAATTCGTGTCGGTGTCGTCGTCGCCGTACAATTTAATAGGCATTATTTTCGTCTAGACGTGATGCAGACGAGTATACCAAATGTAGGAAAAGAAGCGACGTGGCAGAAAATCTCTTCGTAAATTGATGGAACTGACTGGGTTGTGTCATTTTCCAACTTAGAAGGGTGTGCAGTGTACGACTATGAACCGACCGCCAGATATAATTGACCAAATGACCGTAGAATCGTTTTACTCAGCACACAATTAGCAAAAGCGTATTTGCGGCTGGTACTCGTATTCAGCTGCGTAAGGCTGCGTTGTTAACTTTTTCCTTATCGTTGTTTTATGGAGTCTGCGATTATACGAGAATTTTAATCCGTTCGTTTGCCGTGTTACGAGCTTGGGTAAATCTAAGGAAAAAGAATTCCAAGTTTAGTGATGTGCATTTTTTTTTTACTACGGCAGAGAGTTTAGATGAAGAGTGGAAGCGGAAATGAAGGGAAATAAAACTACATAAAGAACAGTTGGAAAATAGAAAAACGTCTCGAGAATTTTTCTTTGGTTGATTCTGTTATTTGACATTTTTGCAGCTTGTGTAACAAGGATCTCTTCCGATTGAGAAGTATTCAAATTAGCAAAATATATGATAGAAGGGCTTTGAAAATTTCTTTCTTTGTGGAAAAAAGGGAGTGCGAAAAGGTAATATCGTAGACGTATATTTTTCAACGCTGCGGTAATCTTCATGGCTCATTAGGGTGTGTCATGTTTATATGGTAAAAAAAAATTTTCAATATTTTTGACGTGCCACCCCCTTAGAATTTTCATTGGACCTAGAAAATAAGAAATACAAAAAATCAGCCCCAAAAAATGATATTAAGTGGTGGCGCAAGAAAGGTAAAGTTACGAATATGATTTGCCCGGTGTTTGCATGAATTGCCGCGTCAAACCGTGGCAAGTAGGCGATCACTCGCGCAATGTTTGGTAGGTTTTTTTAATGATATAAAATTAATTTTACTTCGTTCTTTTGAAAACATATTCCATGTGATTTGTTTTTGACCAGATTTTCGCATTACTTTCAATTTAAACGTGAAAAATTGACACACTGGATGAAATATTGAAATTTGGACCATTTTTTACATTATCCTTTATGGCAAATTTTCACCTTCATTGCGCCACCACTTAGCATAATTTTTTGGGGGTAAAATTTTTATGGGGGTCTTTTCTCATCAAAAGGAACAGAATTAGGGGATGGCACCGTCAAATTTCAAAAAAAATGAAACTTGACACACCCTATGGCTCATCTGTGTAGAAAAATTGGGCCGAAACCGACGAAACAAATCGACTCGAGAAAAATAACGTATAATTTGTTAATCTATTTCTTCGAGGTTTTCCATTTTCAAGATTTACATGTCGGATGGTTACCACTTATACGGTATTATTGGAAAGAAAAATGCTTTTAATTTCACTCGAGACGATTCGAACAGGTCGAGACACCGAAAAAGGGAAGATAGACAATTTTCGATCTGGCTGGTTGTCATATTTCGCTGAAATAAACAATAGCACGGCAGGGACGATGCAACGGTTGAAAAAATTTCAATTTTTTTGATGTTATTCCAAAAGTTTATTGTGTTTGCGATACTTCTGCGTCTTGTATACCGAAAGCTTTCGGTTTTTTATTCAAATGTATTTCCTTTTCGAACGGAAATTCGCAGAATGGTGAAATTCGACGAAGCTTTATTATATTTCTCACCGAATTCATCAGCATAAGGTTTTCGAAGACGGGGCAGTGCGGTGGGAAGTTCATAAAAATTACGACGTTGAAATGAATCGTCGTCGGCGACAAAAAAATTGTTAATTTTGCACCGTCTTTTCAGTTTTTCCTCTTCGTCTGTTGCTTTCTGTTCGAAACGAACAATGGAACTGCTGGCGAATTGATTGCTAGAAATTTGACACGTCTGACGATACGATTGTTTAATTTCAAACAACGTGAAAGCTGCGCGTCGAGATGCTCAGCAAGTTTATTAAAAATTTTTACCAGGATCAAGGTCTCGGGATGGTCAGGCGGGTATGTGGAATAAAAAAAGGTACAAACTTTTCTCAAGAGTGAAATTTCGGTACCATTTGCGACGTTTTTATTAATAGAATGGGGCTTTGAAATGGCTCGCGCCTTGGTTCAGGATCGCGGGTGTATCTTTGCCCAGCCCAGCAGCGTGTCGTGCGGAGCCAAGGTCGAGGGATGTGATTTATTCGAGTCGTGTTTCGGTGGCAAGGCGTATCGTCAACGGCCCGTATACGCGTATTCGATATCAAAGGTTTGAAATTACCTTTTTAATTTGAAGGGTTATGATCGTCAGGGGAGTGGAGATGACGACGAACGGTTCGTATGGTTGACCGTGAATGTTTAACGGACGTAAAAGGTGAATTTAATTGAATGTTTTACGCTGCGTTTACATGAAATAGGTGCTAGGTACCTGATGGACGACTTTTGTTTGTTTATTTTATTCTGCGGTTGTGTGGTTTATTGTGGGTGAGAATAGTTAAGTCGTTAAGGTGACGATAAGTTGATTGTTGCGGAGTTCGAATCGATACGAAATAGAGAGAAGTGATGGTGACGTGGTGTAAAGTTGGATTTGATGTTTAATTGTTTCAAGTGTTTCAAAATTAAGTTGTAAATTATTTCAAAATGCCTTGAAAATCGTTCGAAATGTTGAAATTACGTTCGGGCTTTTCTTTGATTGACTGGTGGCTGCTGGGAGGACTTGTAGTGCTGAATAAATTAATTTTAGTCAAACCTTCAAGTACACGAACGAGCATCGAATCCTATTAGAAGGGAAAGAGAGAGAGAAATTTGAATACTCAAAATTGGTCCAAGAAGAAGAGAGAGTGAAATTTTGAAATTAGTAAAAATTCTGCCACAGAAGATTCGGAGAAAATTTGAATCGTCAGGTACGAGAGAAATTTGAATGACGTAAGATTTGTCTCGAATAGGGTTCATGAAAAGTTTTCAGATTCCTGAAATTTTTCGGGGGGGGGGGGGGGTAGCAAGAGAAACTGAAGTACTCGAATTATTTTTGAAAAAAGGGACGAAAAAATTTTGAAAACACTTTCAAAAATTTGACTTTTTCTATTTTTGCTGTAAAAATTGAAAGTTTGAAAGTGACATTTGATTTACAGGGTTTTGACAAATCTCATCTCACGAGTACTCAGATATATTGATAAGCGAATAAAAATGTATAAAAAGGGCTGGAAAAGTTCATAAAAATTGAAAAAAATTGAGTGAAAAGTCACAAAATTGTGTGAGATTTTTTTCGAGCCATCAAAAAAAAATTGAAGTTTCAAATGATGATAAAATTTTATGAAATGTCATAAAAATCCTTCAAAATGTGAGTAAATGTTGTCATTTTTGTGTAAAATTGTTTGTAATTGCTAATTATTCAAGAATCAATGAAATACTTGAAATCTCCCAAAATTGCATGTCCTCTGAAAATTCCTTAAAGTGGCACAAAAATTTATAATTTTGCAATATATTATTGAAATTCCTTAAGATCTCATGAAAATTTTCAAAATTTCAGAAAAACGTCCAATTTTTTATCAAAATAGCCCAAAAGAGCTCTGAAGATGCTAAAAATCGAAAAATATTCAGTTGTATTCTTCTAATGAAAATTGAGCAAAACTAATTAAAAAGTGATGAACTGTCATTGAAATTGTGTAAATTTTTGCAAAAGTTATACCTTACCCTAAATCAATATTTTGAATTTTGAGTGAAAAAAATTTAGGAATGCAAAATTGTTCAATTTTCAGACACTTCTACCAAGTCTATTGATGTGTTTTTCCAATTTTGGAAATCCCCTGTGTTTTGGGCAAGTAGATAAATACGAATTTAAATTGAAAGTTACATTTCCAAACTTTGTTATCAATTTTTCGTTAGATTTTGCTGCTCTGTGGAAATGCAGAAATAGGAAACGTGGTTTTTATTGCTTGGTTGGGAAGAGAAATATTAAATTTTCATAAAATAACAAGGCGATTTTGTATTCAAGCAAAAATTCAATGACAGAGGACGTTTCAAACTAGAAAATCATGAAAATGGACTTGAGTCCGTTTGGAAATGTAATCTTCAATTTCTGATACATATTTCAACAGATGTTTGCCTTCTATTGAACAATTTTGATACATTTTCATCATTTTTTTGGTCGTTTTTAATTTTTGGATACATTTTTGAAAGTTTTTAATAGGTAATTTTAACAATTTTTTTCTCGTATCATTTCAAAAAAATTCTGCATTTTTTTTTGATTGGAACCAGTTTTTCAAAAGTTGAAAACATTTTTCATATAGTTTCGTGTAGATATTTTTCAAAAAATTTTCAGCTTTTGCCAATTTGTTATTTTTTTTTAGATACTTAGTCCAAGAATTTCAGATTTTGTAACGTTGGTTTTGATTACCTCCCAAAAATCTCGTGTTACTTAACGACGATATAATTCTTTCATTATTTTGACTTGCTGAAGTACCAAAATAAAAAGTTGCACGTGAATATAAAAATTTCGTCAATTTTTTCATTTCCGAAACTTTTTGATCCGACGTTGAAAATTTGTTTCATTTCTAATTTTAATATTATACGACTAAATAATTGGAGTTTCATTTCAGGAATATAATGTACCTACGACAAATAGGTACGAAGAGGTACGACACGATATCGTACGTCGTTTATTTGTTTCAGTTTTTTTTCGCTTTCCTCTGCTCCTTTTTTATCGTTTTATGTTTTTTTACCCTTTGAAAATATGTAATCTGTGTGTTGGCTTGTAGGCGACAAATACGTATGGAATATTTTTTATTCTTGTCGATGATTTCTTCACACGTGAAAAAGTATAGTATAGGTCATATTGTGGAATACTCACGTGTACAATGGGATCACATACGTGTGCTGTAAACGAAAAATGCGACGATAAAGTTCTCTTTTTTTTCTATTTTTTATTATTTTTTTTCTCTCCTTAGAAGCTCGACGACGTCGAATGCAGACACATCGTCGTCGTCGGTGTGCGGTTTTGCAACGTAGAGAAGCCATGGCATGGCATGGCGGCAGATTTTTACAGCAGACATATGTACGGTACTGAAAAGGCTCACGCGGTGTATTCAAATTGTCGGCGAATTCAATAAAAAGGGAAACCTTTTATGTGGAGAATTTTAATGAAAAAAAGTGCTATTGAGGACTTTTCTCGCGTAAACTGGCAAATTGCTGCGTTAGAAAGACAGAAGAGTAGCTGGTGCGAAATGATGTATGGGGTGGGGTATTTACTGTGCTGGGAGGGAATGCAAGTTTATTGTTGGATTTTTATTTTGGGTGAATTTTCAGTGTGAAATTGGAGCTACTGGGCTACTGCGATCTGTTTGAGTTAGTAGAACGTATAAACGAGAATGAGTAATTGTTTTGTTACTTGAAGCAAAGAAGTGGTTTTTACTATTGAGATATCAGATCGAATTTTTGTATTTATTGATCCGTTAGTTGAGTTCAAACTGAATAAATTTGTTCAACTGAGTAAATGCAGTATCAAATCGCTCTCAAAACTTTAATAATTTTTTTTTGTTGGAAAATAGGGGAAATTGGAAAAGGAGACATGAATAATGAAAAGCATTTGAAAGTGTAGTTGAATTATAATTTAAGGTGATGACTAAATAATAGGTCGTTTTCTCAATTTTCTCCTGTTTTCTGAAGTTGAATGGGGAAGGAAATTCTCGGCAAGTGGCCAGTGGGTCCCAAATCGTCCAAATCTCAAAACTACCCTAGACTTACTACACATACCCCAGTTGTGTTTAAAAATTATTATTCAAAAAATTGTTGAACATTTACAAAAAGAATTGAAAAAATGGACTGGTTTTAGTATTGCAATTATTTTTTTTTCGAATTAGGAATTTGAAAAATCATTTTAACAAGTATTTTTCAAACCTTTCATAAAATTTGAAAATTCATTTTTTTTTGTCTAATTTCTATAATTTTTTGGTTTTAATGTGATTTTGGCGGAAATTAGTGGGTAGTAGAATTTGAAATGTCTATCAAGTTTTTAGTCGTTTTTCTAAAATGAAAAAGATTTGAGTCGTAGCCGTAATTTCAGTGAGTGAAAAAATTTTCAAAATGTCGTTTTTCAAAGAAACAACAGGAAACGACGGATCCAGCATACCTAAAAATGGTCGTTTTTAGTCAATTTTCTGAAATAAAACAGATTTGAGGCGTAGCCGTAATTTCAACCTGTTGAAAATTTTTCAAAATGTCGTTTTTCAAAAAACGACAGAAATGACGGATCCAACATACCTAAAAATGATCGTTTTTAGTACTAATAAGAAAATCTAAAAAATTTACTGGCACGAATTTTGGTGATTGCACTTCGAAAAACAAGAATTTTAAATATTTTTCACTGGAATTTTTTGGTCAAAGAATTTGCCTTTGATTTTTTTTTCAAATTTAATTATATTTTATGAAAATTTCCGTCTTCATACTTTGCTTGGGCAGAACTTTAATCTTCTTTTTTGAAGACATAATTATTTAATCTTTCCAGTTAAGATGTCTCTGTCTAGAATAACCACTCGGTAGTTGCCTTTATGTTTTGCACCCTCTTTTTGTAGAAAATCCTGATTGGCCTTTGCCAACAAACTTCACTTTTAGCTCTTAATATCGCATCCCTAGTGCAATAACAACACATCTCAAAAAAAATTTACCTTCGTACATATTTTTTCCCGAAACGTGCTTATCTTTGAGCAATTTTCAATTTACATCAAAAATAAAAAAAGTTCATTTTTTTTTATAGATGTGTTGTTATTGCATTGGCGGTGCGATTTACAGTGGCCTGAAGCTCGTTTTACCATGATCAAGCAATATTTTCAATGCTTGGAGGTTTATGAGCATTGGTTTTGAATTTGATCAAAAGATCACTGATTTCAGAGGAAATTGATTACAGGAGAGGAAGCAAAGAATTATAATAAATTTTGTTTCATATCCAAAAATAATTCATAAGTATTTTCTATGTTAGAAAAGTAATAGACTACTAATCAACTGATTGATAATTTTTTTTTTTTTTATTCTGTTTTAGGTGAGTATTTGTCGAATTCCTTCAAAATAATGAAATTCTGTACGAAATGAGTGAGTTAGTATTCGTTTATTCTTATTGAAAAATAATTTTATTTTTCTCTCTAAAATTTAGTAATTGGTTGAAAAATTCATAAAATTCGTTTCAAAATATTTTTTTCGTGTTTAAAATTTTTTATTTTCCAAAAATGTGGTATTTTTCGCTGATGCCAAATTTTGCTCGTCAGTTAGGTTATTTCATTGCAATGAAATTTTCGGCGAAACAAGTTTATGCGGAGAGAGGGGGAAAATTTTAAACAAAAAAACTGTTGAAAATAATGAGTGAAACCAGAAAATACCAAGAATTTTTATTTTTTAGATCCAGTTGGCACTTTGAGGATTTCAGTCTAAAGGGTCAAATTTTTGCTTGGTTATGAAGTCTCAACCTAATCTTTGTGTTTTTACCCTCTCTTCCGTCAGAGTTGTAAAAAAAATTTAAAACGGTCCACTTCGATATTAAAAGTAATGTACTTTTTCATTTATAAATCAGTGAAAATTATCGAATATCACTGAAAAACAGTCAGAATTACAGCACAGGAAAAAATTAGTGAAAAAATTTTCACTGAAAACGAATCAGTGAGAAAAATCACTAAAGAATCAATGAAAATTCACTGAAAAATCAGCAAAATTTTCGAATTTTGCTGAAAAATCAGTGAAAACCATTGAAAAATTGGCGAATTTTGCTGACTTTTCCTGTGCTGCAATTTCGACTGTTCATCAGTGACTTTTTACTGATTCAGAATGAGAGAGTAGAAAATGAAATAAAAAATGTGGGAATTTTGAACCAAAAATTCGGCTCTTTTATTCCAGTTTACTTAGTTTAATATTTTTAGATTGCATCTATTATGACTTTTATGGAATCAGCTTATTGTTAATTATTGAGGGAGGTAAAAGGGAAAATGGCTTCACGTTAATATTGAAAGCATCAGAGCATAAAAAAGACCGCTGCATCGGACACCATTCAATAATAAAAACAACAATGCAATTGTTACACGACGAATAAAGTGAATTTAAAAGCGAAAATCGACCGGATAATTTTTCCTATGCTTTTTTCAGTACTACTTCCGAATTGACGAGCATGGGCACGAGCGTAAGGTAGACGAAGGGCTTACGGTACGTACGCGTCTGCAAAATTTATTTGCTGCGGAAATATATCACGTCAGCCTCCTCCCCCTCCGAACCACCGAAGGGTATATATTGCAATCTTCGTATACGCGTATAATATAAAACAGGGAGGTTTTTTCGCGGTATTTTAAAATCTTCGTCGTAATATTCGCGCCGGTTTTTTTTCGACAGGTGAGGTACCCAACCTATCTCAGCTTTACGTACACGTAATAAATTTACTAAGAAGAAAAAAGGTTAAAAAAGGCGAATTTGTACCTGGCGGCTAACGAAAGATAAGAAAGTTTGCGAAAGAGTTTAGCTGAGGTGAGCGATTACCCGTACATTTATTGAATCTCGCTGTACGTAACGATGTGCGAGAGTATTTTTTTCTGTTTTCATTTCTTCAATTTTTTTTTCTCATTTTTTTTATTATCGTTTATTATACATACGTGGTGTTTTTTTACATCGTATTGCGAATCGGTCGTTGCGGCAAGTGAATAGAAATTATGTCCGAGTAATTTAACTCGAGCAATAAAATTTTATTATACATTTATTATACGATTATCTTGAGCGGAAGGGCGAAGGGGTTGAGCAGGGTTGCCAGTTATGAAGCGATTTAAATGCAATGTATAGATAGCGTTGTAATAAGTCGACTTGGACGGTTGATTGTTCAATTCCAAGTCGTATATGGCTGGCCAGAAATTAAGGCGAGAAATGATTTTATTTAATCGAAGGTATCGCTACTGCGTAAGATTGTATTCATTTTCCTCTATCTGGTTTCGAAACTGGAATCGTTTTATGAGCAGTTGACCACGTTTGTCTACTTTTTGCGATGCTGGCGTTTTATGAAAATGCCTTGACGCGTGGACGGTGAGAGAATTAAAATGACCATGTCTATGGTGTGCCCCTGCCCTCGATGGTGGATTAGAAATGTAAAAGTTTAGAGCCGATTAAAACTTTCAAGGGTGTTTTGCGGTAATTATACTGAGTGGAGAGTTTGGTTGGATTGTAACTGAAAAGCAAACTCGAAAATGGATACGTTTCTCCGGAGATTTTTCAACAAATAAATCCAGAATTTAGGCGTATTTTCGGTCTAGGTAATTACGAGAGTAAATTTAGTCGAGAAATGGGAGAAATTTTCTTCGATGATGGTAAAATAGAAAAAAGTTTCTTCGATTTCAATTTTTTAATGGTTTGAGGGACTTTCCAAAAAAATTGAGTCTCACGGATCATTTTAAAGAGGGCTTCGGTCTTCTAAATTATGGTCATTGTCATTTTCAAAAAAAAACCACATGTCAACCATCTAAATATCAATTTTTTGAACAGACTAGCACTGAATGAATGACGGATACGTTTTGAGATGCCAAAAGTAGTGGTGTGTTTGAGTTTTTGATCAAAGGTCGGGTAACCCTTCCTATCGGACCATTTATTTTTTCCAAAACGTTGTCTTTCATCATTCTGAGTGTTTACTTTCTTATTTATAAATCAGTAAAAATGTGTAAAATCTCCGAAATTGTTGAAAAGTCAGTGAAATTCAATAAAAAATTCGCAAAAATCTACTGAAAATCACACAGAATTTTGCAGATTTTTTTATTCTGCAATTTTGACCTTTTATAGTAACTTTCTACTGATTTGAAATGAGAGAGGAGGAGTGTAGGGAATGAAATTTTGAATGTTCTACGTCGAAAACGCCAACACATCTTTTTTATACTTATTCAAAAATTTAAAAGTTAGATTAATGAAAAATATTTTTTCAGGTTTGCTCAATCAGAAATTCAAAATCACGTTTCCAAATCCAACCTTTCATTCCTGCTCACAAGTTTGAATCAAGAATATTGTAACAAAGTTCTCTGGGACGTTATTTGCCAAATATTTGAATGTTTTCTTTTGTTCCAACATCTAATAATCAATCTCACTATTTTTCAATTTTAAAGGATGTCAAATGAAACACAAAAATCGAAATTTTGTTTTTTTGGGAATGTGGATTTTGGGTGAATTTCTCAAACGATCGAATTCTCGAATAGAATAAATTTCAAAAAATGTTATTTGTCGATTGAAATTTTTTTTCGAATTTCCTTTCCTGAATGAAATGATTCCCAAAGTCAAATGAAATTACCCGCTCTAAAAAAAATGTTTTGGTGAATTACCTAGCTCAAAATGTTTTTTTTTTTTTTTTTTTTTTGTGAAAATACTCAGAAATAAAAAACTAGCTTTCAATAATTTTTTATTTACTCGGGAAAATTTCATTTTTGAAAATAACTTTTTGGGGAGTTGTTTCACCTATTGGGGAATTCGGTTGTTCAGAAAACCATGTTCCAGAAAGTAGATGGAAATCCTGCTAAGATCATTGAATGGAGGTATTCAAATTTTAATTTAGTTTTAAATTGAGTTGTCTATTTTTTTCCCTACAATTTTTCAAGAATTGTGAACAGATCTGCAATTTATCGACACTTTGAAAATTTTTGGAATGCGAAAATACGCATGAAAGTATTGAAAAAAATATTTCACTGGAGATCCTGTCGAAATTTTGGAAAATGAGTCTCGAATTCCAATTTGAAAATGTTGTCAAGACACCTTCTAATTTTATGATGATTTTTTTATTTTAACTCTAATTTTAGAATACAATAGTCCTCTTTTTCTCTCTCTATTTAAGAATTTCGAGGTTTTAGATACACAGAATGTTATTCATTTCGAAAAAAAACCCATTGCTCTTGAGCATTTTTTGTGTATTTTTAAACAACACTTTTATATCTTAAAATTTCATCAAGAATTGATTTTTTTTACACATACCTTCTCATTTCAAATCAGTGAAAAATCGCTGAAAAAGTCAAAATTGTAGTTCCTATACAAGAAAAATCAAAAAAATTCTTTGATGTTCTGATAATTTTTACTGATTTTTCCAAGAATTTCACTAATATTTTAACGAATTTTAAAAATTTTACCGACTCTTGAATGAATTTTCACTGATTTGCTAAAAAATTGTTTACTTATCTATTTGCTTTCAGTGACATTTTTTCTCTTATTTGTGCTCAAAATCTGACTGTTTTCCATTGTTTGTTTTGATAATTTTCACTGATTTATAAATGAGAGAGACCTTTGAAAAAAAAATGGCTTTTCACATTTTAAAAATTAATCTTCACTTTCCTATCTGCGTCTCTTTGCTTGAATTTATTTTTATGTCTGTTTTTTCTATTAATGGCAATTTCATTCAATTGGTTAATCTGTGAAATGAACTTAATCGTGCAATTTTTCTTCCATTCAAGTTTTGACCCAATTTTCACAATCAAACATTATATTTAACTAACTGTTGCCAAAAATTCAATGAAACGAAAACACTCCCGATAACTTTTGCAAAAGTCTAGCTGGAAAATTCCTCGTTTCCCAGCTGCGCTACATTTATTTCCAAATTCGTATTAATTATTCATTAATTCACAATTGATCAAATACGTAGAATGCAAATTAGTTCAAAAAGCTGGCCCAACAAGCGTATACGTTTAACGATTGACCCAGTGAAAAGTCTCCCCAGGTTATCACTACATTACCGACTTTTTATATAATAAATCATTCATCGTCGATTTCTATTTTTATCCTACCGAAGGGAAAAACCCCATCGTGCAAAACTAAGGAAAAAATATCCACCTCGGTACAATTCGCGTTTATATATTTCGATATTTTCACCAAGTTCGGTTCGCGCGCGCAGACGTTAAGGGGCTTTAACAAAGAGTAATTTTAAATAATTAATTAAAACGTTGAAACATTAGGTCGTTTGTTGATAAATTACGCTTTAGGCTCGGCTATGGGCGCTGTAAGTCTATACACGAGAAAACGTAAAGTCTATAGTCGTCTATGGCGTTGTGTTTTTATGTAATACGACGGTATTACTCGAATACTATGTAGATTTTCACAAACATCGTATAATTAATCGTTAATAAGCCGAAAGTAGGTCTAATTTCGTACCGTTGCTCGCCCCTCTCCGCCTCGCATCCTATTTCATGGTACGGCAGCAGCCCAGTTTCATAGGCTGGTTTGAAATAATAAGGGTTGAATCAACTGTACGAATTTCAACGTTGCTCCGGGTAAACGTTCTTGCGAGTCCGTTTCGGGTACTCGTATCGTCTGGTAATTAATTTTAATTACAATAGTCCTTTTAATTTCACGTATATGTGTAATGTGTACCGACTATACCAAGATACGAGCATTCGATAGAGTCAGAGGGATGTAGGGATGAAGCAGAGGGGAAAAAAACATTCCCATCGTGTTAAATTTGTATACACGACCGCTCGTTCGGTGCTCGGTGAAGGTATTAGCTTTAATTTCATATCAGATTGGGGGCTTTGATTTACGCGACGGTGTTTCCGCGTTAGCTCATTTAAAAGCGAATAGCTTTTTATACTATAAACTTATCAACCGCAAACGCGGTGTCGCACAATGTCAGGGAATTTAGCTTTTTCCCATAGTATAATGAACCGAGAAAATAACTTTTTTGCATTCGAAACAACTCCAACGAGTTTTAGTATGAAAATTCGTGCACGTTTGAAAAAGGTGTAAAATTAAATGCGACAGGGCGGAGGTGCTTTTAAATGTTTGTTTTGTATGGTTCATTGTATTCGGTACGCTTTTTTGGTGGAAATTCTTAAGAAATGCTGTGGTGTGGTAAGGGAGGCATTTAGCCCTTGGTGGAAATTCGACAAACTTTTTATGCCATTCGACTTGCCTATGTAGAAGATGATTTTAGAGCGCAAAAAACGGATTTTTACCAACCCTCCTCCCCTCTCGAGAGCAGAGGTCTCAAAATACGTGATTTTCAAGCTAAAAACTTGAAAAAATTCTATGAATCTTATTTTTAAAAGTTTTTTGAAGGAAAAATTCTATTATTTTAGTGTAAAAATTTTGTCTTGACCGAAATTATTCTACTCAATTTCGTATTTTTTTTCATATTTTTGAGCAAAAATTTTAAAATCTGTGTTTTTTCTCATTTTGTACGTTTTTGTGCCAGTTTGCGATTCAATTTTTTGATAATTTGGAAAATTTTCTCAAAAAGCTGTGAACAGACACCTAATTATTTTCGTTATTCAGGAGTCCATTTTAATAGTAGTTTATATCTCGAAAATTACATAATTAAAGAATTTTTTTGAGTAGAGCATACTTACTCTCTTAATTCGAATCAGTCAAAAATGATTGATTAAAATCGACAAAATCAAGTCATTGTAGGAATCAGTAAAAAAAATTACGATTCAATCAGTGAATTTTTTTTTTACTGATTCAATAATGAAAATCCACTGATTTGAATCAGTACATTTTTACTGTTTTCAATCAGTCAACTAATTTTCATTGATTCAGCAATCAAAATTCACTATTTGAATCAGTAATTTTTCACTGATTGGCAATAAAATGACGCTGATTAACTGGGGAATCAGTGGAATTTGACTAATTATCAGTGACTTGATTTTCTCTATTTCATCAGTCAATTTAGGCATTTTTGACTGATTCAAATTAAGAGAGTACTCTATAATGAATCAGTTAAAATTCACTGATTAATAAGACAAAATTTTTTTTACCGATTTAATCAATGAATTTTCATTTTTGAATCTGTAAAAATTTTAATTTACCGATCGAATCATTAAAAATTTTAATTTAATCACTGATTGAATTAGTAAATTTAAATTTATACTGATTCATTTCAGTAGTTGAAAAAAAATTACTGATTCAGAAATGAAAATTCACTAATTGAATCAGTAAGTTTTCACTGATTGACAGTCAAATTTCACTGATTAACAGTTGCACTTTCGTTGTTTAATCGGTGAATTTTTAGGTTTTTGACCGATTCAGATTTAGAGAGTACTTACACACGAAAATGATTTTTTTTTTTTGGGGGGGGGGGAGGCAAATTCAACATTTTGGGGGCTTGACCCCCCCATGCCCCCATATCTTCGCCTATGATTTTAGCGCAATTCTGTGTAGAAAAAGCTGAGCTTTTCTATTTTGGAGCTCATTTTTGGGACTTTTCGTTCTGACGCGATAACTCTCGTTAGAGTTGACCAATTCGGACCGTTCTAGTCATTTCGTTCAGCGAGCATTCGACTCTTTTTTACGTCTTATCAGTATCTGAAAGAGGGAAACTGGGAGTGACGAAATTAACAGTTTCGGATTTTGTCATCTTTTGTATCTCAATTTACCTACTAAACTACACACTTAAACTCGGTACAATAGAGTTTGAAATTTGAGACGTGGAAATTTCCTAATTTGTTCATCCCTGAACTTGGGTGTTTATGTGGTGTCGTTCTATTTTCCGAACCCCTATCCGCGCTACCGCCCGGTCAGATCAACTGCAAACTTACGTTAACTTCCAAGTAATTTCTCATTTTTTAATATTATTTCAGCTTTTAACTTTACAGCATTTTTCGATTTAATGACTTTGAACAAAAAACAAATGTAAAAATATGTAGGAAAATTTTTCTTATGGAAATATACCAGAGCTTTCCTCGTCAATTCAATTTTATGACGTGTTTAACAAATTTTATTTCATAATTTTGAACAATTTTATTGTCGCAGTGGCCAAATTTTGATGATTTTAGGTTCTATGAGATTTCGAAAAAATGTCACTACTTTTTTGACGACACAACTTTCTCAACATTGAAAATAATTTTTACGATATTTCGAGTCTTCATCATTTTTACAATATTTTCCATGCTTTTTCTGAAACTTGAATCATTTTCTATGTACATTTTGCTTTATTTTTAAAGTTTTAGAACAATTTCTACAATAGTTGAAACTTCCTAACGATTTTATCTACCATTTTATCATATTTTTGAATGGTCACATGATATTTTGAAAATTTTTATAGCGGGTTGAAGCTAATTTAGGATTTTGAAAAGCACTTTTGCAGCATAATTTTGAATTTTTGAACTCAATTTTTACGATGTTTTGACTTTTCAAATAGAATTTCCCATTTTTTTTTGTATTATTTATTTTGACGACATTTTGAGATGTATATTATTCAAGTCAAATGTTTGAGCAATCATGACGATTTAATTATTTTCATTTCATTTTAACGATTTTACTAGAATCAACCTGATTAGTGTTTAGGAAATACTTCTCAATACCCAACCAGATGTTTTGTGAAGAACTGTTTTTTCCCACGGGATATTCGTTTAAATCTTTTTTTGTTTGTTTAAATATTTACATCGGGTTTCTCGGAATCATCGACGAAAGAAGACGTATCGATGATTATCAATTTTCTTAATACGACTATTACGTTTAATGACGAGGTAATTTTGGTAAATTAAACGCTATAAGACAGACGTCTTCACCGCTGTCACGTTTCGATAATCATAATCGTATTCAAGATGGTCGCGAGATATTCGCTGTGCATTCATCGATCTGGCCTGGCAGTGCTGGGTCGAGTATAGTCAGTGCATTGCATATACGCACGCGATTTTATAAAAATGGTGACCGCGTAGGCTCATACATGCTGCTAAATAATTGTACGGTTTAGTTGATAGGATTAGCTTACGGATAAAGGTGTAGGATGTCGTTAGGAATGCGGTATCGACGAATTTTTTCTCTTTTCTCGATGGCCTTTCCGATGCTGTAACTCGTTCGCGTAATTATGACCGCAGACGATGGCAATCTCGAGAGCAACTAGAGGGTCTTTTTTTTTGGCATCGTGCGGAGAACAATATAACGACGAATTCTTTCCAGAAATGTAATCTGTGTATGTGTATGGAGTAACTTTACTAATAAAACAGTGATTAAGAATACGAGAAATCTTCTTAATCGGTATTAAAGCCTTTTAAATGTTGTCTCAACGTAGAATTATACCAGTAAAAGGCTGAATAAGCGAGTATGCGTGTGTCGTAGTGGATTATTCAGAATTATACGTACAAATAGGTCTAGGTACGTACAAATGTAACGTTGCTAATTCTTCGCAGTTATTCTATGTCTTTAACAATTAGATAGGGTTTCTAACGTTAGCAGATTGCCTGTGCTTGGTGTCAAAATTTAGCTTACGAATTGGAATGAAAAATTACCACAAGTGCTGGGTTAATTTGGGGTACATTTATTCTATGTAAGAATTAACGAAAATTGGACGATTCAAAGTCAGTGGCATGACGAAGCTATTATGCTCGACAGGTGAGTGGCATCTAAAATTTTCCCAACCTAATTTTCTGAAAAATTTTCAACTATTTTTCCTATTGTCCCCCCCCCCCCTCCCACAAAAATTAACTAATTTCAAAAATGTTTTCGGATTCATTTCGCAAATTTCTCAAATTTTCAAAATTTTTCCAATTTTAAATTCAGTAGAGATTGGTTTTGACTGAGAAACATCTTTCCAATTTACAACTTTTTAAAAAATAATAAAAAATTTGAATTTTTTAAAAATCATTTTCCAAGAAAATTTTTAATGTATGAAAATTATTTTTTTATTCAATGTAAGACCAAAAGATTTGACAGTAAAATCGAGTTAAAAAGTCTGAATTTTAAAAATTTTTGAAAAAAATGAGCAGAAAAACGTTTAAAAAACAGCTGTGTTGGAAAAGTTTTGAAGAAACAACTGAGCTAAATAAACTCTTCGGGGACGAAACTGGGTTGAAAAACTCGGGGGGTCGAAAATTAAAAAAAATTATACTGATCAATATTATCAAAAAAGGGAGAACTTTGCTGACTCATACAAATATAATTGGCATAGCTTCAGAAAAATTCCCTATTAGAAAATGAAGATTTTTCGACCAGTCGTAGGTATTAAAAACAAAAATTGGGGCTTTTGAGCTACTTTTTTGATTTTAAAAAATCTGATTTCTTAATGACCGCCACTCTTTAAAAAAAAAAAACAATTTTTGAAAATTCTATTCAAGATTGCCACCATAAGCTCCCCGATAAAGCATAAATTTTTTCCGTTTCAAAATATCTAATTATTTGGTATATGAACAGACATGTTTTTGAAAAGTTGTGTAAATGCATCGAGTTTGGGCGAAGAGAGGACGAAAATTTTTGGGAAAAAAATTGCATCCAAAAGTTGAAATTTCTTTATTAAAATTTGTGTTTTTTCGCTCCACTCAATGACTTCCAAAAAAAACCGGAGTTCTTGGATGAGCTTCTCTCTTCTCAAAAAAATCAAAAAACTTATGAAAATTCCATTTAAGATTGTCACAAAGTCCATTGATAAATGTGAAAGACAATTTTATTTTTTTTTGAAATATTCAATTGTCTGGATTGGAAGGGAAGAAGATTCATATTCTCTTTGAGGGAAGTTATTGAACTCGAGCGAAGCAAGAGCAAAAAATTTTTGTGATATTTTCTATTTTTCTTAATTTTTTCAACTTTCTTTAATCCAAACTTGGAATAATTCAGGACAAGTTGGGAAAAAGCTGGGATTCCCAACTAACCCAACTTTTCCCAATTTTTTACAACTTTGGGAGGGTCTGGGGGGATGTCACCCCTTCCTCCGATCGGCTCGCCTCTATTCGGAGGAAAAATCTACCAAAATTGTTGAAACAGCTTGTATGACCTTTCAAGGCACAATTTTTTCAAAATTTCGAACTGATATAAATTCTAAATGAATAAAATTTTCCCTAACAATACTTCGCACCACATTTTTTGTCTCAAAATTACGAAAATTATCGAAGAATAATATTTTTTCAGCGCCTAAAAATCAGTAAACTAAAACTTTCTGGAAAGTTTTCTCTCGTAAACGTTCAATTTTATTATCGTAAATCAGTTGGCCAGTATCTTGTGCCTCTTCGTTGTTCTCCTTGCGTTATTTTCTTTTACTTTAACCCTTACTTGGAAACAATAAATGTTGAAATTTTTGTATCAAAACGGTTGATTTGATTTCGCTTCGGATTGCCTATTCTGTAATCCAAATATCCTGTTTCGTTTGGTTCGGCAAACTTTCTTAGCTCGAGTTTTTCCTTTTTTTTATTTAGTGTTCGTCTTATTTGCAGTATTTTTTTTGTTATCCTTTCGAGCTAAAAAAAATTTATTCGCCGAATTATGCACATTATTCTTTGGCGGAAAACCTCGAATCAGTAGTAGCTTGTACGAATTCGAATGGAAAATTTATTGGATTAGAAATGAGGAGATAAAATAACGAGATTAAATTCTCGTAGCTTGACGCGACCGGGGCGAATTTATTTAAATTCGACGAACTGATGGAATCTCAGGAAATGGTGTTTCGAAAAAGGAATATTGAGATACGACTGACATGTGCAGAAAAAAGAAAACTGTTCGAACTTTGAGAACGTAATAATACCGTTGGTTCGGAGACCTTTCTATTTGGTGTTTTTTTGATCCAAAAAGGGAGAATGAGATGTGCGCGTGTAAAAGTGATAAGATCTTGGTAGATGACCGTGGAATAACGTGAACCCAAAATTTCGAATCGTTTGACAAATTAGGTACTCGTGATGGGAGGCAGAATCGATTTTATTTTCCAATTTGCTTGTGTAGATTTCCCATGCAAAATATATGAATGTATTTTGCCGAAATTCGAGCTAATTTTCTATACAATGGAAGTTGAAAAGGTTGGCCAATTGCTAGCTCAACTTCGTTCAATTTATTTTGTAATCTCTAATTTTTTCATATTTGGTACCATTGAGTAGAAGAAGGGAAGGAATATTTAACGTGAAAAAGACGAATTCACTGAAAATATCCTAAATAAGCTGAAGTGTGTTGAGGGGAGGGATTCGATCTATTGAGAGTATATTATTTGCAGAATTCGTTTTACATTCCAAAAATACCAATGGAGTGATTTTTTCAGATTTTAAAGAATGATTCCAATTTTTGTTTAAAAAAATACTCGAAAAATCAAACTTTTCAACAGAGTGAATTATCTATGGTCAATTTTTTTCCTAGAAAGGTACTTTCTACTTTCTCATCCACGAATCAGTGAAAATTATCGAAAATCGTTGGAGAACATTCAGAATTGCAGCACAGCAATGAAAAAAATTGATGAAAAATCAATTGAAAATTCATCTCTCAGGCTGAAAAAATTTTAAATCAGCTTCAAATGTAAATTAATTCCAAGCTAATCTCAGATTTAAAAATTCGAAAAAATCTTGACATGAATATTAAGATGAGAAATTTTTTAGAATTCGGCTCCGAAGTCTGACGACTCTGACGTCACAAATGGCTTCGAAATTTGGAATACCTGCAATGAGGCATCGTATATGATATAAATTTTCGAAACACTTTTGTGCAAACGATCGAGTTTCAACATTCAACGAATAACGAAATTTCATTCATAGCTTAGTTGACACTCCTTTCCCTTAAAAAATATGAACTCGCCCCTCACAATTTACAAATAATTGGAAAATTTTAGATTTTTGCATTTTTTTAAAAATAAAACTTCAAGATCCAAAATCCTAAAAATTTTAAAAATTGAAATATTTAGAAACTGATTGTTGCATGTGACAGAGTATTGAATGAGGATCGAAAGCAAAGTTTGCCTAACCAAAAATTTGAAGGAGTGAAAATTCACTAGAAAATCTGGTTTCCTAAATGTAGGCAACCCTCCGCTCAGACCACCATAGGGCGAAGAGGAACGATTCCGCTTCTTGCAGGGCTTGTGGGTCATCCGGTATTACCGATTGAACTAATTTTTTTGTTTCATTTTTGAGAAGATTCTTATTCAATTTTTGAAAAAGAATTGAAGGGCCAAAATTATCAAAAAATCCTAAGCACTCTTAAAAAGTAAAGTTGGCTAGTCCGGTTTGCATTTATTGAATCTAATTAGTTTTCAAAAATTAAAAAAATTAGTTTACAAAAAAATTTTTCTCGATTTTTTGAACCTCGTAATATTTTTATCTTGATTTTCTGAATCAATCCCCAACTTTCCTCCAACTTTTCAGAATAAAAAAAAATCTCAAAAATGTTTCAATTCAGTGGTGACCATTTTCGGTAGAAAATTCTATTTTATTCATTTTGAAATGAGAAAATCGAGCTAAATTTGTTTTAAAATTGGAATCATAGAAAAAATTAACAATTCTAACCATTTAGGTATTTTTCATTTCGTTAGGTTTTTTGTTTTTTTGAAAATCGAAGTGTTTGTCCAGATATTGGAATGTCCAATGTCCATTTTCTCGGGGGGAGGGGGGGGGCTGGTTGACTTGAGAAACATCCCGCGAACAACATTTCTTCATTTTTTGGAAAAAATTCACCGAATTTCTGTATTTTGAGCTACTTAATTTTATTAGACATCCTCAAGACACTTTTAAAACTTCAAAAAACTTTATAAAGTATCACTATTGTGTTTTTCGTAAAAGTCTCTTTCTTAAATGCAATAATTTTTTCAATTTTTGACAGTGATTGTTTCTTGAAGAAATTTTATAATCGTAATTTCTCGTTTTCTCCTCTCCCAACACTTTTCCTAAAAATTCACCTTTTGAATGGACTCATGTCGTTTAGTACCGAAGAAAAAACATTAGTAAGACTCAAAAAAATAACAAAAATTTTGCTTTAATAGACAAAAAAAACAGTAATAAATGGAAAATTACAAGAATTTCAATATTTTTACTGCAAAAAGTTGAAATTTTCACTTTCCTAAATTTTTTAATAGAAAACTAGAAAATTGATTTTTTTGGGCAAATTGAAAGCAATAAAAATTTACTGAAAATGGCCAGAAAAATCTAAAAAACACCTTCTGCCATAGGTGCACCCAGAAATAAATTAAGGAAGGTGATGCGAATTTGAGAAAAAAGGGAGAAGGAGATCAAATTTCAAATTAGTCATTTTTTTTACTGATCTATCAGTGAAAAATCATTAATTTTTTCTGACAAATTGAGAATTTATTGAGGAATCGGTAGTCAAAAATTATCAAATTTTAAAATTAAATTTATTGAACTACTGCCCGAACGGAGCGAGGGCGAAATTTTTTTGAAAAAATACTGTTTGAAAAACAAAAAAATTAACATTTTTATCATTTTTGACGCAAAGAAATCTTTTTCCGAGCTTAAGGGAGGGGCTCGAGCCTCTGAGTCCTCCCCCCTTGCTACCAATTAGGGGAGAAAAAATTTAATAGGAATAAACAACAAAAAAAATGCTTTCTTTGAAAAATTATTGAAACGAAATTCCAAATTGCCAGCCACCTGTTTGATTTTTTGCCTTCTGAAAAATTCTATAGCACCTCTAGACGTCTCGACTGCTGGTACCACCACAAAAAAAGTCACGAATAATGATATAATAGACATACACTAGCAAGAATTTTCATTCATTTTAACGTATAGAAAACAACACGAAATTGAAACCTGAAAATTGCTCAAATATATTTTTCCTTAGCCTGGGAAATCTGTTGAAAAGCGAATCAAAGTCGATAATACCGAAGATCGAAAAAATCAACGATGACGATATAACGACTCCGTTAATATTTTCAATTAACGATAATGAGATTATCGCAGAAAAAGCACCCAGCATTCTATAATAGGTCACGAGCTTCCATCGATGCACCCTGCTTCTCCAGGTATTTCGGGGGGACGAAATTGGAAGCTGCACCGAGACCAAAGCTGGGCGACGCTGCCGGTATCAGGGCGGTACTGTAAACGTGTCGGAAACTGTGTCGGGGTTGTTATTTCATTACTAGGTTAAAAGGTAACTAGAGAAATGTGTCTGTACAGCGCCGTAAATGGAACAACGATAGGCAACTTATTATACGTGTCGAGAGTAGGCGTCATGTGTTCGCTGAACTGGCGGGGAATGCAGAGTACTCGTTGGTCGACTGTGTACACCGTACTGAAAAAAATTGGTTGGAGAGGATCGACCAAGACCAAGACCAAGTTCGAGGTACACTGTGATATCGCGTTATTCGACCAGTTGTTCTTGTATGGATTGGTGGTTCTATTAGGTTGATTAAAATCCATTATTTGTACGTCGAATGCGGTGTGTTTTCGCTCGAGCGAATTAAGCCGTTACGTAATCCGATGATTATTTTTCTCGATGTTTGGTGCGTACACGCGTCGGTCTATTTCGAGTGAATTTTTTCCCCCCGGTTTTCACGTAGATGAAATTTTATCGTTTGACGCTTTCGAGGAAATCGTCGTGTAATTTCGGTCACGTGGGTAATTTACCGAATGTGCGAGTAATTGAGCCGAACTCGCTGGTGATTTTTTTCGACCGTGGTGTTTCATTTTTTCTCCTGGACGGCGGCGCAAGCGTCGCTGTAGTGTGTTATGGGCTTAATTAATTAGATTTTTCGGTGCAGTGTGTGGATGTGAATGTGGAAGTGGTGCCAAATTAATTAATTTTTTGCAACGGCCACCGTATTGTGTTGCAGGTGATATTAAGCTCCGGTTTACGTTTTCTCTTTCGTTTGTTTATATTTTGTATTTGGAATTATAGAATTAAAAGTGCGAATTACCAGTCTCGTGTGTAATTAATTTCGTTCCCGGTATCGAATTTTTTTTACCTGCGAGGTGCTCTGTTCCCTTGTTATATTTGATCATCGTATTTAATATATTTGGAAAATTGAAACGGTAATTTTTTCCAAACCGGTCTCGATAACTGTAGAATTGGAGAAAAATATAGCTGGATTTTAATCGAATGTATTTTTTTGCTCTGTTGCAGGAATCAAAATGAAAGAAAAGAAAGCAGGAACTTTGGGTAAAGTGCAGAAATTGAAGAAACGACTCAGCTTGAGTTTCGGACGATTATGTAAGTGTTTTACGTTTTTGTCGTGTGTAGATGTATTTGAATTCTTAGTTGGTGTACTACTTATATCTGAAAATCCATTGTAAATTGTACGAGATGACCTCTTCGTGTATGGTATATTCGTATATTGATAATTCGTGATATCGTATTGCGATATAGATAATTAGCAATGCGGTTGTTTTATGCAGTGATTCGTGGATTTGTTTTATCGATTGCGAATTTACAACGAAGTACGACATTGAATCGATCGTTGCACGGAATAATTTTGAAATCCAATTGCACGATGTTTGAGTTCGGAATTTTGAGCTTAATTTTTTCAATGCGAATTTTCTGCTCGGAAATTAATCAGACCGTTTAAAGAGATTGAATATTATCTTCATTTATGATTTTGGAATTAATGCCATCTGTGGGAAGTAATTTGAGATGGCTTTAAATCAAAAAAACGTTGATATTTCCACAGAGCACACGATTAAGTTTTGTGACTCATCAAAAATAAAACATTGGTAAAATATTCAGTTTGTCGTATGTCGTGTTTGCGTTAGCGAGATATTTGATGGCAGTTTGCGATTAATTTTTGCATTTTGACAATCGATCGAGTATTTTTTCTGTTCTACGAATCGATAAGAATTTTAAAATATTTCGAATCTATCGGATTTTTGCCTAATTAATGAAGAAGAAAAAAAATTAACTGAGTTTTGTTTCGAGGGAAAAATAGAAATTTGGGATGCTGAAGATATATATTTTATAAAATGACATAATTAGATATAAAATAATATAATTAGATAGTAATAAAATAAAAGTAAACTCAATGATTAGCTCAAACGTCATGAAAATTCTCGATTGCCACGTTTTTTTTTTTCAAATTTTTGATTACTCTTCTTCGTCATATCCTCTTTTGAAACTTTCGAAACAGGAATTACCGCTCGCTTATCTATTGAGTAATCATTGGAATACTTGGAATAAAAATGATTGAAACTAATTACACCTACGTGTGAATTTGACGAAAATTAGCCAGATAGTTCACAGTGAGTGGTGAGTGAGAGGACTCCTAAAAAATTTTAAGAGAGGTGTGATAGAGGATTGGCTTAGGTATCTACGAAAATTTTAGGTGCATGCTTTTTTGAAAAGAGGTTTTTATCATTTTTTGATATTACTGCCAATGTAATGTGATACTTTGGCCTCTCCTCGAAAATGTTCAAATGGGGTTTTCATTGACTTTATAACATCGAATATCACTTTTCATTCTGACATAATGTGAATGGATGAATTTCAAGATTTCTTAATTTTCACCAAATTTAAGTTATTCATTCGAGCCTCTGAAAATCGAGCCAAAAAATTTTTTTGGTCGTCAGGGATAAATTTTGATGATAAATGTACAAAAAAAATTAAGCTGAGCTGTTAAATGAGTTTTCTTAATTTTTATAAAATTTAAGTCGAACAAATGAATTTTGATGAATCGATTTTTTTGATTAATTTTGAACGATTTTGAATTCGACTGGATTCTGAAAAAATTCAAATTCGCAACCTGTAATTTTTCAGCTCATTTGTAGCGAACAAAAAAATTACCAAATTTTTAAATTGTAGGATAAGAAATTGATTATGAAACATTATTCGAATGCTGATGAAAATTCGACCAAAATTTCAAAAACCATTGAAAACTTTAACACTGATGTCAAAATGTTTTGAAAAACTTGAAAAGTGCTTCGATGTTACTCAAAATGTGACCAAAATTAGGTGAAATATCAAAAACATTACTATTTTGATGCTATCTGTAAAATATAGTATGCTAGTAACATATCTTGATTCGTCTTCAGTTACTTACTATACAATAAGCGTTATTTTTTACACGTAAAATAAAAAGATAAAATGGTTCCGTCCTATCAGCCACTTTTCATGGTATTAAGCGAATTTACAAAGCGAATTATGTACATATATGTATGTATAATTTTCAATACTTATCTTAATTTTAAAATAATTCTGATGCTGATTGCTTTATTTCGTACGATTCTTTACGTTGATGTTGAAGCACCAAAGGCACCTGGTATTATTTTGTGTGGAAGGCATACGTTCACCTGTGAATTGAAAGAATTTGCGGAGTAAGGTTTTTTTTTGTGGAAAGCAATGCGTAAAATGAATTAAACTCAAAACGAGTAATTGAAAATAAATATCTTACGCCTCCAGTTACGGATCGCCATAACTTTGCTACGAATCTTTTCTCTCGCTTCCAAAGTACCATATCACCAGGATTTTCACCTGACGTTAAGCATTTATCGTTTTTATCTTTTGAACTTAGATAACATATTCCTACGTGTTTGCTAACGTAGTCTTCTTCGGTAGAACTTTTCAAATAAACGTATGCTTGTTTGCATCCACTCTCCTGTTTGATCTTTTCTACAGTATATGATCCATCTAGAGCCGGATCATGGAAATCCGCGCATTTATCTTTTACTTTTTGATCACCGCCTGGTTCATTGCACAAGTTTTCACTGAAAATGTGCAAGATCAGTTTTTTAGAAACTTAAATACCTGTTTATGGTTAAATTAATGTTTCATTATTTTAAATTTTATCATTTCCTGCGCCAATTATTAATTTTCGAAGAACTGAAATTTGTTTGAAGAAAATAGAGTAGGAAAAGGTTCAACATGCTGAATTTAATTTTCTGACGACAAAAAAATTTGTTAGAGAATCATCACCATCCTTCTCTGATTAACTCATTCTACTACTAGAGGTTCGAAAAGTTGCGGAGCCCGAAATTCCGACGAAAATATTCTACAAATTCCTTCAAGTCATTTTTCCGACTCAGAAATTTTGGTCGACGTTTCTGCTTTTTCTCAGTTTTGTAAAGAAAATGAGACGACAGCTAAGGGAAAAAAACGCTCTTCCGGAGCCATTTCCGAGCTTGATTTTTGTTACCGGATTCGATAAATATTGGATGGAAAACGTTGCTGGTGCGATAGAGTGAGGTATAAAATAAACGACCTGAGACGGATAAAATGAAAAAATATGAAGTTAACGTGCGTTTATTGTGAGAGACCGATTCTATCTTGGAATTGTTTGGGAAAATTATCTAATAAAATGGGGTTTTGCTTTATTTCTATCGATACATTAGTTATCGCGACGATACGAATCATCGCTCAGAAAATTATACCTATTTGCAAGGTGTATACGTTTGGAAGGAAGAATCTATGTCTAGGTGTTTCTGATCACATGTTTCGAATTCCTAATGCCTTACTCCATAACCAAAATTTCAGGTGCTGAAGTAAATTTTTCAAATTTTAGCGAATTTTGAAAATTTCGAAATACTTTATGGCCTAAAAAATACCAAAATTTGGTCTATTCAACGAAACGAGTTGAAATTTTGTATATACCCTGTTTTTGACCCGCCTAATTGATTGGAAGTGGTTTCGAGACGTTTTGGAACCACCAGAAAACTGTAGAATTTTATTTTGAATTTTTTTCGTAAAAATGTTTGCTTAAAAATGCAAATTTGAACTAAATCTCGTTTCAATCGATTGAATTGGTCACCAATATGGGTAATCCGCGATTATAGGTGCTGAAGTGCACATGAACCATTTTTATGGGCCTTTCTCTGGCGCTGGAAAATTTCAAAATTTTCTGGTGGTTCCGAAACGTCTTGAAACCCTTTCCAATCGATTCAGCGGGTCAAAAATAGGGTACTCTCTAAATTTGAATCTGTTAGAAATTCACTGATTAATAAGACAATAGTGTGCAACTGAAGAAATCAGGGAAAATTTTACCGATTTAATGGGTGAATTTTCATTTTTGAATCTGTAAAAATTTTAATTTACCTACTGATTGAATTAGTAAATTAAAATTTTTACTGATTCATTTCACTAGTTAAAAAAAGATTACTGATTTAAAAATGAAAATTCACTAATTAAATCAGTAATTTTTCACTGATTGACAGTTGCACACTTTTCGCTATTTAATCAGTGAATTTTCCGATTTTTTGACTGATTCAGATTTAGAAAGTGTACCTAATTATACCACATTTAATATCTTTCCGTTGATTATTTCAAATTTTGGCATTTTTCAGGGTATAGGGTATTTCAAAATTTAAAAAATTTGCCAAAATTCGAAAAATTCACTTCTCGGAGATTTCAGATATGTAATTCGGCAAAATCTTGCATAATTCGACAAATTAAGAAACATTTTGGACATTTTGCCGCGTAAGCAATAAAAAGCTGAACCTTTTAAAATTTCAAGTGTACAATCCTGTTCCAGAAATCATATTCCAATTCTAAAATTACTGCTCCCCGAATAAAATTTTTTCAAATTTATCGGCCTTGCTACGCTTAGCCAGCTCTTTTTTCTTAAAAAAATTTTTCTAAACCATTTAATTATTTGAAATCAGTTTTACCATTGCCAGCTATCGAACCGTTGTTTTGACATGGACGTAAGATCATTAGGATCAGCAAATATCACAACAAACGAACATGATGCGAGTAGAAGTATTATCGCGTACACAGACATTTTCAAATTTGTTTTGCACTATGGTACTTGTTTTCACGGGTTCTTTAAGTGCTATGATGTTTTCAAGTCTGTGTCTATTTATTAAGGTTTGAGTTTTTTTAAAGCTTGGATTTAGGCTGACGCATATGTATAATTTATGAAATCTATGTACACAAATATGTGACAGGAATGTTTAAAATTGTTCAGGCATTTGTATTGAAGAAATAAATTATAGTCGTTGAGAAAACAGAATTCGCGCGGATTTATTATTACATGTCATTCGTTTGCTATATGACTGTATCGTTCGTATATTTTTAGGTATATTATTTGAATAATGAAAATCAAAGTTAGACATGAAATGGATGAATCTCGACTGTTTTACCCATTCTGATAACCTCTCGACATTGAATAAAAAGATGAACTTGATGGAAAATATCAATTTTTTCTCATTTGTAAAATTTCTCAAATGTACTTGAACTCTAAAACCTCAACTTCAATATACGGATCGACTTTAAAATTCAATCAGCTCTTCTCTTAAAGATGCTTGTTCTAATCATCATTGGCTGGGTGGCGACCGGACATTTAATAACAAATGTGAAGAAATTTTTAAATTCACAGTCCAGAAAAATCCGAACTTCTACTGTCTCTCTCATGATTTGGTAAACACCTTGACGTAATTTATTTTAATTTTCAAAACTTCATTTTTATGTTGCTTTAAAATGAAGTTTCTCGTTTTTATCTTCTTTTTTTTTTATGCTTTATATTCAAGTTCTCAAGTTTTTATGTCCGGAGAAGGGGTTGGACACTTGGACAGGGTGTCTGACGAGTCTTGCTGGTTCTGCTAAAGTCCCGATTTTTTTTCTTTTTTAGTTGAAAAGTCCTGCTCATTTCAAATTTTGAAATTCGCCTGCCGGAATAAATAAATAATATTTGAAAAGCTTTTCGTGGCACTAGTATCTAAGATAATGAAAGAGGATACGGGGTGTCTGAAAAATTTTAGCTTTTGAATGACTTTTTCTTCAAAAAATTTCGCCCCTTCGCTCGACCTCAATAAATTTACGCCATTTATTCATTTTGATAATGATCGTATGAAACTTCTTCCTTTTTCAGCCTACACGATTAATATTTTAAAGTTAAAAAAAAAATTCTCATCTCATTCATCAAAGGATTCGTAACGATCTCCATTACAATTTTCAAAAATGTTTCGATTTCTTGGACGGAAATGAGAAAACGAGTCCATAGATATCGTTTCAAAACACGAAAAAAAGCTCGAATTTTACCTGATGAGGAAATTTCAGATCCTTATTTGTTAAGAATTTAAAAAAAAAACAGGGGGAAAAACACGAAATAGAAATCAAAAATCAAAATTTTTTCCAATTTTTAGAATTCCTAAATAAATTTAGTAAATTAGAAAGAAATCTCGTCGGAAATTTCCCCGTTTTTTTGTTTTCAACAAAACTGCATTAGACATATTTTATCATGTTGGAAAATGTGGAAATTTTTAATCGACCCCAGTCTTGAAACACGTCTGCTGTATTTTAAAAAAACTTTTTTCGTGTAGTTTTTCTTTTTTTTTCTGTGTTGCAATTCCATAATTAGCAGCTTTACTTGAATTTACTCACCGAAATAAGCCATTTGGTAGGTACTTACCCTATTTTCAATCTTATGAATCGATTTTAAGTGGTTTTGAGATGTTTCGAGACCACCTAAAATTTTTTTGAGTTTTTCAGCACTGAGAAAATTCTCATAAAAATTGGCCATTTGAACTTCAGTCCCTAAAAAAGCAGATTGTGAGGAACTTGATCGATGAGTTTAAAAAGTTATTCACGATATGGATTCTAAAACGTATTTTTGAACGATTTCTTTGCCTAGGGAAGGTGTCTAACGGTCAGTATAAGTCAGTATAGTCAGTAAAAATCAGTATTTTTGCAAAGAGGTCAGTATTGTCAGTATAAGTCAGTATTTTAAACTAATTTATTCAAGAATTCAGTATTTTTTTCAAAATATTTCAAAAAAATCCCACTTCCTCTTGAAAATAAGAAATTTTGAAAATTTTGCCTTCTTGAATGTCTTTTTTTTCAGTAATTTTCGCCCTTATTGCTTCTCTCGGGCTCAGTAAATTTACATAATTTTTTTTATGAAACTTCTTTTCCAAATTGGGCATCATTATTTTCAAATGAAAAAAGTTGTTCTTTCTTATTTATCAAAATACTCGGCAATGATCTCGACAGGAATTTCCAAAAATGTTTCGATTTTTTGGAAGGAGATCAGGAAATGAGCCAATAGGTATCGGTTTTTTAGAGGTCAACACAAACCTCGAAGAAAGCACAATTTTATTTCATCTAATGATAAAATTTCAGATTCTGAATGCTTTTAATTCAAGAATTTCTCAATCAAGGCTCAGTCCGGCCTGGCAAGAGGGGGTGCAGAGGAGTACGTTTGTACCGGACTTGAATTTTTTTCAATTATCAATGAAGCAAAATTTTTTTACTACAAAAATATGGAAAAGTGTATTTTTCAACTTTCTCGAACAGTATTTTTTGAAAAATTTTCGCCCTAGCTTTGCTCGGGCAGTATTTTAGCGCTGATTTTCAATCAATTTCTAATTGTTCAAAGAAGTCAATAATTTTTGACTGAAAATTGACAGAAAATTTACCTATCAACGCCAAAATTTCATTTTCCCCCAATTTTTACCAGAAATTTTCGCCTTTGCTTGATAATGTTCCATTTTTTTGTGGGGGGAAGGTGGCGTAGTAAACTCGAAAAAGTAATTCCAAAGGGTCAGTATAAGTCTTTATTTTTGCTCAATAAATTTTGTTAGACACTCGGCCATGATGAGTGCACATTTGACAATTTCTCAATATTTGTTTCCATGAAATCAACTGACTCGAGCGTCTTTCAACAAAAATTACGAAAACTGATCGAAAACGTGTCATTCGTTTAAAAAATTGGCTTCATTAGAAGAATTTATTATAAAAGTTGTCAGGTACTCATCTTAGGCGAAAAATTGATATTTGACTGAATGTTTTTTTCAATCCCGCGAACCAACGTTAATTTTTTGTTGTGAATTTGATTTTTAATCGATAAGCTGAAAGGAATTAAATCGTGAAAAAATTTGGGATGCTGAACGTATATTTCATATTTACATGTTAATAATTAGTGCATTTACTCTCTTTCAGGGGGCCTATGCCCAAAATATGGGCCCCGACGTACGATATAAAATATTTAATTGTATAGTTTAATTGCTCAGACATTGTAAATCGTCTGTAAAGGCTAATAATAATAATAGAAATAATAATAATAATAATAATAATAATTAGTGCATTATAGAAAAAGTAAACTGATGATAGGTACACTGCCGATGTCTCAATGGTGACTTTCAGATGTGTTTTTTCCCCGTATATTTTGATACCTAAACTCTTCTTCGTTGCGTTCGTTTGAAAATATCAAATGCTCCTCGAGATATTTGCTGTCAGTTTGCAATTGATTTTTGCATTTTGACAGTCGATCGAGTACTTTTTCTGTGGCACGAATCGTTGAAATTTTTAGAATATTTCGTATCTTCTATGTAGGTATCGGATTTGTTTTTTGTGTACGGCATTTCGTCTTATTATTAAAGAAGAAAAAAGAAATAAACGTGAAATTTTGTTACGAGGAAAAAATATAAATTTGGCATTTTTCAAGGTCTTCCATCACCTAAAAAATTCTAAAAAAAATATTACGTAGTAGATAAAGACTAGATACATACGTGAAATATATTTTTTTCAGAATTGTACCTCTGAAACATCAAATAGAAAGCTCGATTTCAAATTTTAAAATGCGATTTTGGGCAAGAAAGAATCATCAAAAAAAAATTTTCAAACCACCCACCAATACCCCTCAGTATAGTGTATAACTCACGTAAATTTGAAAAAATTTGGTTGAAAACTTTCGGAGATAAAAATTTTTAATGGAAAGGCCAAAAAAGTAACGTTTTGCCCCATAACTCGGGCTAAGGGAGGGGTAGGGGGCCAAAAATTTTACCAGATGGTTTTCAGACTCTAAGAATCGAATTCCATGGGTTCGTTTCAAATTTCAGCTCTGTGGCAGATTCGCGTATGAGTATAATTCTTTGAAAATTTACATTTTTCGTAGGCATTTTTTTTGGAAGGAATTTTTTTGATAAAAATTGTGAGTATATATCTCCCTGATCATTTATGGTATTTGGCTCAAGTCATGTCCCCCTAGAGGGCCAGGGGAGTTGTTTCTTAGGTCGTGGTTTATGAAAACGAGCCACAGCCGAAGACATTCTCAGGTGGTGGGGCAAAAAAAATGAACCACATCCTCAGAACTGTAAGCTAAAATTCAAAATAAAGCTGCAATAGAAAAGAACTACTATTTATGTAAGATAGGTTTCAAGTAAAATATTTTCAGATATTTCGATCCCTTTTTTTCTAAGATTCCTGGGATATCTAGTTTCGCAAGAAGGGAGCAAAAATTGTTTTTTCTTCGAGTTCTGAACGAAATTTTTCCTCATAGCGGGAGAAAAGCGCGAATTTGAACACTAGAGCGTTTCGCGAAAGGGAGCAAAATAGCACTTTGCTCCCGCTATAAGGAATAAATAAATATTATTCAACATTTCGAATGTCGCCCAGTATTATAGTTAACAGTATGAAGCGATGTTGCCATTGAGTAGAATGAAATATAAAATCAGTGAGCTGTGAAAAGCAAATGAAAAAACACCACGGTACATAGGAGCATTATTTGGTAACACGACTTTGAACCCCCTCCCCCTGGGGCAAAAAAAGGGACTTTTGAGCATCTCTCTATGCATTCATCTATCGACTCAACTATTCTGATCAACTTTTAATAAATTCTTTTCCTCCAAAAAACACTTCTTGTATCATTTTTGAGACATTGAAATTTCAAAACGTGAGTGGTAACAGGCCACGGCCTTGGAATTTTTTAGCTTTGAGTTGAGTAAAAACTCCCTTGAGGGAGATGGGGCCCATTTTTAAACTTGGAGAAATGTAGAGAAGGTCCTAATTTAAGACATAAAAAAAAGAAAAATTTATTGGTATTTGAAAAAAATATCGGTAACTTGAAAATGTAAATTTTCAGAGTGGGCAAGAACGCGTAATAGTAAATTATGCAACAAGGGAGATAAAGTGATTTTTGACAAAGTTTGAGGTGTATTGCCCGAACGAAGCGAGGCAATTAACTCAAAATTGTCGAAAATCATTCATCTCCCGAGTTGCATACGATATTTTACGTCATAGTGGGAATACGACGCGAATTTAAGCACTTGAGCGATTTGCGAGAGGGAATAAAGTAGCGTTTTATTCCCTCTATGACGTAATGTAAATTTATGAAATTGTACAACAGGAATCATTTGAGGTGGCCGAGCGAGAACTCGAACGTCCTTCGATGCTTTCTGGAGTACATGTCTGGACCTGCGAATTAAAGAAACATGCGGGGTAAGATATTTTTGTGTGGAAAGCAATGCGTAAAATAAGCTCAAAACGAGTATTTTGCAAAAAAAAATCTTACGCGGCCGTCAGATACGAGTTGCCATGCAGATGGTACGTATTGTTTCTCTCGCTTCCAAATTATCATTTCTCCTGGGTTTCCACCTGCACTTATGCATTTGTCTCCAACATCTCCTGAGCTTAGATAACATACTCCTATGAGTTTGAAAAGGTAGTGTTCGGTGCCGTTATCATCTTGTAAATACACGTATGATTGTTTGCATCCACTTTCATCTTTGATCCTTTCTACTGAATATGAACCCGGTAGGTTCGAATTATAGAATTCCGCGCATTTTTCTTTCACTATTTGCTCTCCGTTTTCGACTGTTCCATCGCATAATGCGGCACTGAAAAACATCCATAATTAGTGGTTTAATGAATGTTTCATTATTTTGAATGATTTTTTGAACATTTAATTTCAGTTGTAGCCGCACATTATTAGAAAAATTTGATCCAAATGATTGGAAGAAAATATTTCCTGGAATTGGAAAAGAGCTTAACTCCAAATTCCAAAAAGTTGCAATGCCATCACACTCAGATTAAAAATGTTTTAACTAGAAATTCTGTATTTGGGATGAGTACTTGACTTTATTGAACACCATTAAGTATGCAATAGAAAAATGGCGTTTCAGCGAAAAAAAAAAATTGTTTTACACAAGCGTCCGCATTTAAAACTTTTAGGCCCTTTTCCCAATTCCATGCTTCACTTAGGGAGCAAAAATTGGTTTTTCAGTTGCACTGATTTTGGACCTTTCAGAAGGAGTAGAAATGAAGGGTCAATTAGGACCTGGTGAACGAAACGATTGTTTTGTTCTGCTCCGTTCTTTTATTCAAGAGAAAATCAAATGTATCTTTCTGTTCCGGTTTTTTTCAAGTTAATTTTTTCTCTGTTCCGTTCTGTTCCGGAAGGAGTGAGCATTTTCTAGTTTCCAATTTTCCTTAGTACGGGAGCCAAGGCCGAAAATTTCAAAAGTATGCATCCGGTCTGCTATAAAATTTTTGAGATATACGATCGAAAGGGGACCCCTCCCCGACTCCAAAACTGCCATCACATTTTTGAGATCGAATTGCAAACCCATTCCAGGGGTTCTCAAAGTTGTGAGAATGGCATCCATGCCTCGCACCCTATTACAGCCTCTAAATATTTACGAAAAAATGTTAGCGGGGTGTTCGACCGCTCAAATTGCTTGTAATTGACCACTCTTCAAATTAGAACCAGTATCGGCCCCCACCCAGGGGTTTACGTCCAGTCAGGGGTTCCCAAAGTCGAAATTTTGATAATTCAACCACTCAATGTGAAAATTCAAACAATTTTTTTCGAGCATGTAATTATGTAATTAAAAAATGGTTCGTATGAAAAAGTAGCGGAATTTCATGCAGATTCCAAATATGTATTTGTTTTTGACCTAGCTTTGATAGAAGCCGAGTTATCTTACATTGAACTTCAGAAAATGAGGTTGCGCGAGACCTGTGAACAGTGGCAGAATTTAAGTACATGAAAGGAAAACGATGGTAGAGGGGTGAAATTATGTATGATGAACAAGGACGTCAAAAGACATTGTTTGTGCCCGGAGGGCCCCTGCCAAACACCATTGGAGGGGGAGGGGGTAGTTTAAAAAGAGGTTCCACCTCCCAATTTTTAAAGTTAGCCGATCGGTCTTTTTTTGGTGTCATTTCCATGAGATTGAATACCGCTGAGTTCAAAAATGTCATTACTTTCGAAATTTGAGGAGGAAAAGCCCTCAAATTTGAGATTTTTTAACTCTTGTTTTCACTTTTACCTTCAAAACTGCCTAAAAATCACGCTGTTTAGGAAATGAAAAATTTTCAAACTACTTTTCTGACTACCTACTAAAAAGAACAGATTTTTTAATGACCACCTGAAAACAGTGGCATCGTCAAGGGGGGGGGGGGGGTGTGGCTGCAGAGGAAGCCCGCCCCCTCCCCTCGGGAAAAAATGGCGGTCCTTGCTTGGTCCCCAGAAAATTTCTGTTGTATTTAAAAATTATACAATAATGTTAATCCCTTCCCACTACATCAAAATACGAGTAAGTATGTATTTTCAAAGCATTACAACATAAAAAATCGTTTTTTGACATTGAAAACCTAATTTTTTCAGAACTTCACCCTCGCTTCGCTGGTGTAAATTTATCAAGTCTGGGTGAAGCGAGGACGAATTTTATGAAAATTCCTCCAATTTTCGCTCCACTTCTTGACTTCCGAAAAAAACAACGTTCCTTGATGAACTCCTTTCCTTCAAAAAAAAAAAAAACGAAGAACTTGGGAAATACCATTTAGGATTGTCGCGAAGTCCCCTGGTAAATGAGAAGGACAATTTTATTTCAATTGCAAATATTCAATTGTCTTGGTTAAAAAGGAAGAAGATTCCTATCGCACCATTTTAAAAAATGGTGGCCAGTTATAGAGCATGAGCGAAGCGAGGGCTAACATTCTTTGTGATATTCTCAAATTTTCCCAAGTTTTTCATATTTTTCAAATCCACGCTTTTGGAAAATTTAGGACAAGTTCGGGAAAAGTTGAAGATTCCAACTTACTCAACATTTTTCATCTTTTTGCAACTTTGGGATGGTCTAGGGGGCTGCTGTCACACTCCTCAAGACAATCCACATCTACGAAAAACTAGACTTTATTACTTAACTATATCAATTTTTTGTCATGATAATACCTCATCCCTCAATCAGTCACACCTTCCCCTTGATTTGAAAAAAAATGATCAACTGATTTGAATCGAGAAACGTGAGAAAATTTTATTAATCAAGTTCCTCCGCGTCTATAGTCCGTGCAATTTACTTAGGCGGGTGAACTCCGATGACCCCGCACGTGTTGCCTCGCGACAGCCAATGAGAGACATTTTATAAAGGTCCGCGCAGCGTAAATAAACGCTCGTTGGCCAGTAGGCACAAAATTTTTTCAAGGTCAGCCGCCTAAGTAAATTGCACGGACTATAGGCGGTCGAAAAAATATGTTAAGCCATTTTCACTTTCAACGAACCTAGTGAAATATTGGGCAAAAAGTCAAAATTGACCGCTCCCACCCATCCAAAGAGAGTATGAGAGGTGCCTACGGGTCTGATTTATTGCGCTGGACCTGTACTATTCAGATATCGTATTGAAAATTTCGATCGATAAATATTTTTCTGGTGCATAATTGAAGAATCGTGATTTTCAGCCAAAAATGTGAAAAATTGGTCTAATTTTAGGGCCTTTAGACTATCTTATTCACTCAAAGTAAAAGTATGGAAAGTTGTAATGTGCCGATTCATATGGTATTTTATCTGTAGAGTTCGAAAAGCAAAGTTAGAATTCGATAGGTAGGTCTAACGGTTGTGCAAGATAGAAAAAAAATGATTTTTAGGCAGTTTCGAAGGAAAAAGTGAAAACAAGAGTTGAAAAATCTCAAATTTGAGGGCTTTTCCTCCACGAATTTCGAAAGTAATGATACTTTAAATATTGCCCGAGCGAAGCGAGGGCGAATTTTTTTTGAAAAAATATACTTTGAAGAGCAAAAAAATTGACTTTTTTCTCATTTTTGAAGGAAAAAATTATTTTTTCCGGACTTGAGGGGGAGGGGGGGGGGGGCTCGAGCCCCCTGAGCCTCCCCTTGGGTGCGCCTATGTCAGCGGTATTCAATCTCATGGAAATGACACCAAAAAAAAACCGATCGGCCAACATTGAAAATTGGGGGGTGGAACCTCTTTTTAAACTTCCCCCTCCCCCTCCAATGGTGTTTGGCAGGGGCCTTCCGGGCTCAAAAAATTTCTTTTGACGTCCTTGTTCATCATACATAATTTCACCCCTCTACCATCGTTTTCCTTTCATGTACTTAAATTCTGCCACTGTTCACAGGTCTCGCGCAACCTCATTTTCTGAAGTTCAATGTAAGATAACTCGGCTTCTATCAAAGCTAGGTCAAAAACAAATACATATTTGGAATCTGCATGAAATTCCGCTACTTTTTCATACGAACCATTTTTTAATTACATAATTACATGCTCGAAAAAAATTGTTTGAATTTTCACATTGAGTGGTTGAATTATCAAAATTTCGACTTTGGGAACCCCTGACTGGACGTAAACTCCTGGGTGGGGGCCGATAATGGTTCTAATTTGAAAAGTGGTCAATTACAAGCAATTTGAGCGGTCGAACACCCCGCTAACATTTTTTCGTAAATATTTAGAGGCTGTAATAGGGTGCGAGGCATGGATGCCATTTTCACAACTTTGAGAACCCCTGGAATGGGTTTGCAATTCGATCTCAAAAATGTGATGGCAGTTTTGGAGTCGGGGAGAGGTCCCCTTTCGATCGTATATCTCAAAAATTTTATAGCAGACCGGATGCATACTTTTGCATTTTTGAAACGATACAGGATTTGGCTCCCGTACTACCTGTACCTATCAATCATTATAATTGTCCCCTTAATGTTAAAATCTTTCGAGTGCCAATTTTCTAATTTCAAAATTGGTGAATTGAGATTTTCAGTGATTCAAGAATTTTAAATCATTTAAGTGAAAGTTTGTCTTAGGGTTGCCATTTAATGATTTTTAGACCAATTTTTTCAGATTTTTTTTACCAATGTTTCCAATGAAATCGTCAATATCTCATCAAAAATCAGTAGGTATTTTTGTATCATTTTTACGAAAAGGACAAATTTCATTTAAAAAATTTATCCATAGTTTTCTGGTGAAAATTCCTCATTTTGTCTGAAATCCCTACTCTTTTTTAAACCTGTCTTCAGTTATTGAGTTTTATAGGTTTTTTTTGTGAGGGAAAAGAGGAAGCTACAAAAATTTAATGCATCGATTATTATACCTACCTAGGTACCTATATGTATTTTTTTCTATTTCTCGAAATTTATATTTTTTCAAGCATCAAACTAATTTTTTCTGTTTTGTTCTGTTCTGTTTCGCTCCGTTCCTTCCTATTTTGTTTTGTTTTGTTTTGTTTTGTTCTGTTCTGTTCCGTTTCGTTCAGTTTCCAAAAATGTTTTGTTCTGTTCTGGTTAATGTTCATGATACTTAAACAGAAATTTTAGTGTTTTGAATCGTTCATTTTGTTCTGTTCTGTTCAGTTCAACCAGCCCTGTAGCTTCCTCTTTTCCCTCACAAAAAAACTATAAAACTCAATAACTGAAGACAGGTTTAAAAAAGAGTAGGGATTTCAAACAAAATGAGGAATTTCCACCAGAAAACTATGGATAAGTTTTTTAAATGAAATTTGTTCTTTTCGTAAAAATGATACAAAAATACCTACTGATTTTTGATGAGATTTTGACGATTTCATTGGAAACATTGGTAAAAAAAAAATCTGAAATAATTGGTCTAAAAATCATTGAATGGCAACCCTAAGGCAAACATTCACTTAAATTATCAAAAATTCTTGAATCACTGAATCCGAGAAACTGAAAATCTCAATTCACCAATTTTGAAATAAGAAAATTGGCACTCGAAAGATTTTAACATTAAGGGGACAATTATAATGATTGATAGGCACAGGAAAATTGGAAATTAGAAAATGCTCACTCCTTCTGGAACAGAACAGAACAGAACAGAACAGAACAGAACGATACGTTTGATTTTCTCTTGAAAGAAAAAACGGAACAGAACAAAACAATCATTTCGTTCACCAGCCCTGCAAGTAAGATAATTGAGAAACTATTGAAAAAAAAAAAAACGTTACCATACCAGTTGTTATCAAATGTTTCACGTGACACTCGCAACGAAGTCACACAGGAGAATAAAACGAAAAATGATATTATCGAATAGGTCAACATTTTAAAAATGTTTTTTTGCTGTACAACTGGTATTCTTGACGTCTTCACTTGATTCAAAATTCTGATTCGAATATCCTGCAGCGATGAATTTTATAAACGTTCGCTATGATAGCTGCGTTATAGATTTTATTGACAAATAAACGTTTGTTGTAACGAAGTTCTGAAAAATGTGTTGATTGCCGGTACACATTGTGCATGGAGCATTCGAGACATACCCAACGTTGACGAAGTAATAATTCAAGTCTGTGTCATTTTGCAATTAAGTAATTCTGCGTTTTGACATTTAATCGGATTATTTTTTTCAGTTCTGCGAACCAATGAAAACATCAAATTGCCCCTCCAAAACTGAAAAAAATATGATGATTGAAGTATGTGAATTCAGCTTGTGTATCGTATCTGCGTTAGCGAAATATTTTCTGGCAGTTTGCGATTGATTTTTCGCTTCTTGACAGTTGATCGAGTATTTTTTTTTAATATCTATACGAATAGATGAGAATTTTATAGAATATTTCGTATAGATTGAATTTATTTTTTGTGTAAGGCATTTTGTCTTATTAATGAAGAAGAAATGAATGAACTGAATTTTATTGCGAGAGGGAAAAAATAGAAATTTGGGATGCTGAAGATATATTTCATAAAATTACATAATTGGATAATGATAAAATAAAAGTAAATTCAATGATTGTCTCAAACTTTCAAAGTATTTTCAAACTCAATTCATGCTGTTCAATGATTTTCAATCAAACGCCATGAAAATGCACGATTGCCACTATTTTTTTTTAAATTTTGATCAGATACTCTTCTACGTCATATCCTTTATTTCTTAAAAATTTCGAAACAGGAAGGACCGTTTGCTCATCTATCGAGTAAACATTATAAAATACTTGAAATAAAAATTAATGAAACTAATAAGCAGTGTCTCAAGGAAGCATCATTTCGAAAACCCTTGGTCATACTTTCCCTGTAGGAGGAAAGTTCATCATTTTTCTGGAAGTTCTCTCAATCTCAGTGAACCATTTACCAAGTTTCGTCATTTGGAAGTTTTTTAGATCTACCTTATGATTATGTATCTTATAAATATAATGTGTAACTGTCCAAGTCCAATGAATGAAATAAGCAAGATTACCTAGTCCATGAATTAAGTAACTGTTTACTGATTTTTGTAATTTTTACATTCAAAGACTTTAATCATTGTATTCGATGTGAACGAAAATAATTCAACCCGAAGTCTTAATCTTTCAGGTGTTGTTCCAGAAAAAAGTTCATATTTTTGTCTGAATTTGAAATTTTTTTTTGCTGTTTGGAAATTTTTTTCAAGTGTTCATGAAAAATTTATTTTTATTTAGAAAAGATGGAAAAGTTGCTGAAGCAACAGTTGAAATCTTTTTACTGAACTAATTTCGATTTATTTTCGGTCACCCACTCTCTTAATTTGAATCAGTGAAAAATGACTGATTAAAATCGACAAAATCAAGTCACTGTAGCAATCAGTGAAAAAAATTACCGATTCAATCAGTGAATTTTCACTACTGAATCAGGAAAACGAAATTTCACTGATTTAATCGGTAATTAATTACTGATTCTATCAGTGAATTTTTTAAAACTGATTCATTAATGAAAATTCACTGATTTGAATCAGTAAATTTTCACTGATTTCAATCAGTCAACTAATTTTCACTGATTCAACAATCAAAATTCACTATTTGAATCGGTAATTTTTCACTGATTGGTAGTAAAATTACGCTGATTAACTGAGGAATCAGTGGAATTTGACTGATTACCAGTGACTTGATTTTCTCTATTTCATCAGTCAATTCAGGCATTTTTGGCTGATTCAAATTAAGAGAGCAGAACATTGAGAAGAGGATCTAAATGCAAAAATTTCAAAGGTAATAGTTACCGCGAATCATGAACGAGACAATATTTTGTTCATTTCATGTACTAAACGTTACACGTATTCTTGTATTTGAAAAACTAAAATACATATGTAGGAAGGGTAGGCACCGCTTAATTGATTGCGTTTGGATGGATAGCTTCATTCTGTTTAGCAGTATTTAATAATAATCAAAATTTGAAATTTTGTAAAAAAAAAAAAAAGACTGTTATCGTGAAACCGCAAAAAATTTTCTGGCGTATTTTTTAGAATATTAATTGTAAAAGCACGATATTTTTCGGTGTTGTAGCTAGAAACGTAGTCAAAGAAGAAAGTTTTCTGTAATAAAAAAAAACCGCCGAATTTTTGATTTTGAAAATTACCCACCGATTAATCGAAAATCAATCAATTTGGTACTTTCAAAAGATAAAATGAAAGGTCAAAGAAATTCTTCAAAGAACGCCTTGAAACGCTCAAATTACCAATTTCTCCAACATTTCTGCCATCATAGGTGTCTAGATCCTGTCAACCGTCCTTCAGCTGCGCATCTAGAATAATTATAATGAAATTTTATTCGAATTCTGATGAAAATTCGATAAAAATTTTATAAATTGTAACACCGATGTCAAAATGTTTTGAAAAATTAGAAAATTGCATCGAAATTACTCGAAAATATCACCAAAATTTGGTGAAATATCCACATATTATTACTAATTTCAGAAAAGTCGTAACTCCAAATTATAGAAATTCTTGTTATGTTGCTGAAATGGCTATGGGACGTCCTCCATCTGGTAATAACATCATTTTAGCTCAAACATCAAACAAATTTTTATAATTAGAAAAAATATAGAAAATTTTGAAACTTTTTGGTCGTAAGATTTTTAATTTGGCTTAACTCCAAAAATTTTCTGTGTTCAAGTGTAAAAAGTGGTAATTCCTTTTGAAAATTAGAAATCGATACTTTGAAAAAATAATCAAGATCAAATCCTCTTCCACGATATTCAAAAATATCAAGTAATACATTTGTTTAACTCTAGGTACTGTAAAAAGTAAAGATTTGGAGTTACGACTTTTTAGCATTAGAGGAACGGAATGGAACCTTCTTTTATGGTTTCGTTTGTAATAGAACATAAAACCGTGAATCTGTTCATGCCCGAGAAGCGAGGGCGAAACTAAGAAAAAATTGGCTTTTTAATGCTCAAAACAGATATTTTTTCGTGTTTTAATGCTTTGAAAATACTTATTTGATGCAATGAGGGGGGGGGGGATTCAAAATCAAAATTGCAATCAATTAGACAGATGCTCTATACACTAAATTTGATTTCTTTCAACGGTCGCAGTAGGCTAGAACGCGTAATGTAAATTTATGAAATGGTACAACAGGAATCATTTGCGGGGGCCGAACGGGAGTTCGAATTCGAACGTCCCTGAACGCGGTCTGGAACGCATACGTCGATCTGTAATTGAAGGAACATGCAGGGTAAGAATTTTTTTATGTGTGGAAAGCAATGTGTAAAATAAACTCAGAACGAGTATTTGTAAAAAAAACTTACGCGGCCGTCAGATATCGCCAATACTTCTGCTACGAATCGTTTCTCTCGCTTCCAAATTATCATTTTTCCAGGGTTTTTGCCTGTAGTTATGCATTTGTCTCCAACATCTCCTGAGCTTAGATAACATACTCCGATGTCTTTCTTAACGGTGTATTCGTTGCCGTTATCATCTATTAAATGAACAAATGCATTTCTGCATCCACTCATCCGTTTGATTTCTTCTACTGAATATGAACCCGATAGTTCCGAATTATAGAATTCCGCGCATTTTTCTTTCACCGTTTGTTCACGGTTTTCGTTTTTTTGATCGCATAATGCGGCACTGAAAATATCCATAATATTAGTGATTTAATGAATGTTTCATTATTTTGAATTTTATCATTTTCTTTGCCAATAAAGAGCTGAAATTCGTTTGAGGAAAATGGAGTGGGAAAAGGTTAACGCTGCACTTAATTTCCCGACGACAAAAAAATTTGTTAAATACTTATTCGTGATTTAAGCGAACCAGCTCGGTTCTTTTCAGATCAAAACTCATTCTGCTACCCGGAGGTCGAAAAGTTGCAGATCGTGAAATTCCAAAATTGTGAAATTTTCTTTGACCCCGAATTAATTATTTTTGCGTCGAGTAATTTTACCTTTTTATTATTTTTTCATTTTTGAAGGAAATATGAGAATGTCCTTAATCAGTAAGATGTTCAAATTTATTGAATTCACCTCGATCTGATCATATAGTAGCTAAGCACGAAAAAAAAATTTATTGAACGATAACTTGTGAACGACAATTAAAATCAAAGGAACGACAAAGTACGATTTAAAAAAATTAAAATTAAATTTGACGTGAAAAAGTAGAAAATTTAAATGCACAATATTCAATTTAAAGTTTTTTATTGAAAAATTGAAAAACAAAAAACGACCTCAAACGAACCGTAAAAATTCATGTAGAAAAGTGAATAGAGTAATGTGTTGTAAATTTGAAAATTCCATCCAATTAAAAGCGTCTTTGCACACATTCTTCAAATTTCACTTTTTTTATTGAATAATTATTCAGGACTCAGGAAGTCAAAACCAGTACCTAGTTATAAAATTTTTAAAAAAGATCATTTCCCAAGTTTTTCCCCCTGAAATCTTTCGTGTTGAGTTTGAATACATGGAAAGTCAAAAAAATTGTACTTTGAAAAAAAAAGAAATAACCTAGTTCAATTTTAGCAAAAAATTTTGGATTTTTTTCATCTCTCAAAATAAAAAAAAATGGAATTTTGGAACTGGAACTGGCATTGAAAACTAAAACTAGAAAATATTAAGAACCGGAAATTTAAAATTTTGAGAACTGAAACTGGAACTAATATCATTTTAGTTTTCCATCACTGGCTTACAGTGAGCATTTTTCAAAAAAAAAAAAAAAAATCGGCGTGATAACATGATACATACACTGTCGTTCAATAATTTATTTCTTATCTCAAAAATTGTCGTTCATTCATATGTATTATTTCGCCTTCATATACTTTGTTGTGCAAATCCTACTTTCTGTGTCGTGCATTCCCATTACTCTGTCGTGATTCGATTTTCCCATTTTCGTCGTGCAAACCCTTCCTTTTGTCTTATTGTTTTTACCTCACCTTCAAAAATAGCAAAACCCCTCAAAGTCCCTAATAAAAGAATTGCGGTCATTTTTTTACTCAGTTTCACTTGCTGAATTTTATTCTAAAAAAAAATGCTCCACAATTTTTTCGCATTTTTCAACACGCAAATTATCTTATTCTACTCAACATTCAAAGCATAACACAAACTCAACTCATAACAAAATCTTTTTTTTTTTTGTATTCTTGGCTAGATATTTAGAAATTTTTGGATCAAGTTTTTTGAATAGTTTTCTGACTATCTTTTCCATTATTAACCGAACAATTTAATCAAATAATTATAATTTTGTGATAAGCATGTGAGTTGAATTGAAAAATGAGATTGTTTTTTCTCAATTATTTTTTCGAGATAGATGAAAGCTTAAATTCAATTTTAATTTACGTATATCGGTCCTAAAATAAAACGAAAATAAGGTTATTATATTCTACTCATTCAGTTTTCCGATACAAAAATTTTAGCCGCGAAAAAAATGTACGAGTATGTAACTGCAACCAGTGTAAAAAAAATGCTGAAATTTTCCCATTTGACAATTTCAGAACAGTTGCTGAAGTACATTTCTTGAATTTTGATGATTTTTTAAAATTTCAAAATTACCCTATTTCCTTATAAATTGAAAAAAAAAGTCTAACCAACAAAAAAACTAACTTGCTGAATACCTTATTTTCAACCGTCCAGATCGATTTAAAGTGTTTTCAAGACTTTTTAGGGTATCTCTAAAATTTTTGAATTTTTCAACTGCAGTCCTCGAAAACGTATTCTGACGCTCCACGACAAAACCGACCGTATGTGTCAAAATTTCAATTTTCACTTTTTTGGAAAATTTTATTCTCTGAAGTCTTAAAATTGAATAGAAACCGACCCAAAGTCCTGCCGTTGAAAATTGTATTTGTAATGAGCAAAAATGTGAAATTTATTTAGGAAAAAGGCATACTAAAAACACAGAAAACCCTATGTCCATGAAAACCTCCTAAAAATTACCTTAAATGAATTAAATGCACTCAAAGCTAGCTAGAAACGATGCTCAAGTTACTTGTATAGACTGTTTCTGTGGAGAAATATAGTTGAAATGCCATACCTAGGTGAAAAAAATCTCCTTTTTTCATCAGATTCAAAATCACACTGTAATCTTTCAAAGCTCCTATCTCGATAACCGGTTTTCGCACATAAGGTCGGTTTTGTCCTGGAGCGTCACTTATTGTAAAAAGCTTGATCCGCGAATTTAAAAAGTTATTTAAGGTATGGATTCGAAAAAGTATTTTTAGACGATTTCTTATGCTCAAGATTTCTGATTGCAATAATTTTTCCTGTGAAGTAAACAGCGACTAAAGCGTTCTTCAACTAAAACCCCAATAACTTATTGAAGGCGTTTCATTCGTCTAAAAAATTGACTTTATGAGAAGAATTGCTGTAAGAATTATCAGATATTTATGTTAAGCGAAAAAAAAAAAGTAAATAAGAATATTTTTTAAGTAATATGTAGCAGCTCTGGATTCACTGATCAAAGTTTGTAAGTACCTACTGTTTTGGAGTTACATAATATTTTTATATGTATGTAGAGCTGAGGAAAGTTCTTCCTACATTTTTTTACACTTTTTTCGTTTTAAATCATTAAATTTGAAACATACTTATTGTCAAGTTAAAAGCTGAAATAATAATATTAAAAAATAAAAGATCAAGTAAGGTAATTGAGAAACTGTTGAAAAAGAACTTTACCAATTGTCATCAAAAAAATCACGCGACACTCGCAACGAAGTCGCACAGGAGAATAAAACGAGAAATAATATTATCGAATGGATAAACATTTTTCTTTCGATGATTTTTACTGTACGACTTGTACTCTTGACTTATTTCAAAAAACTAATTTGAAAATTCTGTAGCGCTATACGTTTTATGAAAGTTCGCCAACATGTGTTGTTACCTTTAGTATGCTTACAAAAAGCAAACGTCAATTGTTTGTCGTGACGATGTCGGTATCGGTACACATTATGCACGTACAGCATTTGTGACTCATACGATGTTGATCAAATAAGCACTTGGAAGTTAATGTAAGTTTGCAATTGATCAGACCGGGCAGTAGCGCGGATAGGGGTTTGGATAATAAAACGACACCGTTACCATAAACACCTAAGTTCGGGGACGAACAAACTTGAAAATTTCTACGCCGTGAATTTTCAAAATCTGTTGTACCGATTTCAATTGTCAATACGTAATTTTAAAGATTTCGTCGAACTGATCATTGTGTCTGGTTTCCGATTGCCAAATTTTAATTACTTTCATGTAATTATCACGAATGAAGGGTAAAATAATTTTTTGACTCGAGTTTGCTTTTGGAGTAGAGGAGGGGGTCAAAAAATCAGGGTTTTCAAGAATATTATACTAAATTTCAGATTTTTTTGCCAAGTTTTGTAGAAAATTTTACGGGTAGGTAATTGCGTGGAACAAACCACAGACCTCTATCAGAAAAAATTTTTTATAGTTTATCCTTTATTCTGTAAAAAAATCTAATTTTATTGCGTCTGGCCTACCAAAAGGCGTCATTTCTGAGCAAACTAAACATCCCACAACAATAATTTTAGAAAATATCTGGTAACAGGAATAGGCATCGAATCATAATTCACTGGCGCATTTTTTTTCACAATCTCCTTTTTTTTACCATAAGGTTCTTCTTTGGAGTTCAGAGAGTTCCGTATTTTGACATTCGATCGAGTAGGTATTTTCTTTCAGCTCTACGAATTGATGAGAATTTCAGAAAGACTATATCAACTTATTAATCGAAATTCGAGCAGTGACGTTCCGAAGGCATTTTCCGGGGGGGGGGAGAGGTCTCATGAAATTCTCAACTCAAAATGGATGCAACTTGAAATACCAGAACAATTTTATGAAGAATGAGTAAAAAAGAAACCTTTTTTGGCGTTATCATCTCAAATAATGCACAGAAATATGATTTAATTTATACCTACCCGAGCAAAGCGAGGGCGAAGCTTTGAAAAAATTATATTTTTAATGCCTAAAAAAGCCATTTTTTCTTATTTTAAGGCTTTCAAAATTCATATTTGATGTAATTTAAGAGGGGGAGGGTAATAATGTAGCCATTAGATATTCACAATCAATGGTATTGAAAGCTTTTTTGGGAGCGTAAAAATTGAGAATAAAAACACAGAGTATCAGATCAAAAGTATTTTCAGGGGAATGAATAAAAGGAGCCGTCTTCACCACTGTTGTTACTTGAAATAGTTTGTTGGATTATGATGTTCATGTCCGAGCGAAGCGAGGGCGAAATTTTTAAACTAAAAAGTGGAAATTTTATTGATTCCCAACTTGGAAAAATGATACATTTTCAGTTGGGAAAATGATGAATTTTCAGTCAATAAAGTGACTAATTCCCAACTGCTCAATTTTCCCAACTGATGTGTTGAATTGCTCAATTTTCCCAACTCACGAGTAAAAAATTTTCTCAGGGGGAAGCTTCCCCCTCCCCCCATCGGTACGTCCCTGATTTCGAATGCATCTTTCCTTAGATTTTGATAACTCTTCTTCATACCGTTCCTTTTAAAACATGAAATGCCTCTCGCTGGTTCGCTCACTAATAATCTTTAAAATGAAAGCGATCAAAATTAAAAAAAAACTGCATATTTTACGTTGAGTGAGGAAGCTCCCAGACAAAATTTATAGACTCTCAAGCTTGTAGGAGAATTGAACTTGGGACTCTCAAAGTGATGTCACTTTTGAAAAGAGATGCTCTCTTATTTATAAATTAGAAACAATTATCAAAAATCAGTGGAAAACACTTGAAATTGCAGCACAGTAATGAATATGTGAAGAAATTTTACTGAAAGTGAACAGTGAAACAAATCGCTGGAAAATCAGTGTGAATTTACTCAAAGTAATTCAGTGAAACAAAATGATTTAAAATATGTGGAAGAGTGAGTTTCGTCAATTTGGAAAGTCTACCCAAGTGATACTTCAATCAATTCTCTGAAAATGTGCTGTTTGAGTTTGCACACTTTTCTGACACATATTTATCCTTTTTTTTTCTTTCTTTGAGAAGATGAGTAAAATGTACCTCATATTTTCTTAGTGCAACAGGTCGAGAATTTTTCTAAAATTTTATACATGCTGTAAACGTCAAATTATGATCTCTCATGCAAATACCTTAAAATCGAGCTATAGAAAATTTTTGTTTTTGAGAATAAACTTGATATATTTTTTAATTTTTGAGGCATTTCTGCCAACTGAATTATGCGTTATCTGGGAACTTAATTTTATATGACATTGTCCATCAAATTTATTGAAAAAAATGCGAAATATTTTTTAATCTTTGAATAAATTTTAATAAATTATTTTTTGAAAATGTTGGGGCGGAGCTACCATGTAAAATTTCATTAAAGTAGTGTGAATTGAATTTTTGGTCGATTTTAATTTATATAGAAGGAAACGAGGTCTGCGGAAAAAAATCAGGATTTGGGATGCTGAAAATGATTTGTTTTCTCAATTCGGTCTAGAAAAATAATGTTTTCGTGGTCGTAGAGGAATTATTCAATTCAGAAAAGTAAGAAAAAAGTACGAATTTTTGATTTCTTATAGTTTTAGAAAGGATCCTGAGTAGATTGTGAAAAATTTTTCTGTGTTTCCTTCCTTATTTAATTCAACTTGATGGAAATTTCAGGTTTGGGTCATTCAGAAAGGGACTAAAGTATCAAAACTAGAAAAACAACAGAAAAAAATGGATGTAAAAATTCTGTCTAGGAAAATTTCTTCAATTTATGGTTAAATTCATAAAAGGAAGTGGAATTTGAATTAGGTACTTAGTACTTATTTATAAATTAGTTGTGGTTTGATTTGATTTGGATTTTCTGTTGGGTATTCCAATTTTCGAAGACGAAACAATATTTTTGGTCATTATTTCAAAGTGAGGCTATATAATTCCACAAAAATTCTCAAATTTTGTTCTTTAATTTTGGGCAGTTGATAATAATTTTCATTTGTTTCCGAAGTGATTAATTCGTTTGTATTTTATCATTGGACAATTTTTTTTGCACTCCTCTGAATAGAATTATGGTAATGATTAAGACACACTGTTGGAATTTTCATTACGAATTGGCGAATCTAGGAAGTTCTTTTTGCATCAGAGGAAAAGTTTGAGGAAATTTTCTAGCCTTCGTTTCGAAAGTAATAAAACTCGAACATGCAGTAAAACCGAGTCTGAATTCAGCAATGTAAAACCTCCTAATGCAAACATCATTTTCACTCAACCAACGAAAAAAAAAAGTAGAACGATAGAAGGCGAAAGTATTGCTTCTTTATTTGTATACACGTCGTCGTCAAACAGTCTGAAAAAAAAGGAGGCAGAAAGACAAAAAATAAGAGAAATACGAAGGTAGTAAAGTAAAGGTTTACCAAACGTAGCTTCTTTTTCTTCATTTGACATCCATTTCTTTTCTCGATGTGTACTTCAAGCCAACTATGAAATAAAAGTTGAAAGACCTTTTACGTGTTTTTTTTTTTTTTTTTTTCCTCTTCCTCGTTTTCTCGTTCAGTTCCCAGAGTATTTCTCGAGCCGCGTCGCGTCTCACGTGCGGTGGCGTGAAAACGCAAAATCTAAATCTCAATTTCTTCGCATTGATAAAAATAAACATCTAGACTGACTTTTGCCTCTACGAATTGTTATTTTTTTATGGTGCCGCAAAATACCAATTTCAATCGTATTATTTATACTTGGGCTTTTGTGCTATGTGCCAGCATCGGTATCCGGAATTCGACCTTTCTTCGGTCTTTTTCCAATGTTCATAGTAGAGTATTCTGACGTGAAATTCAGAGCTTTATCGTCCCCCCTTTGCTCTAGACTTACAGTATTTTCTTCTTCACGTAGCTTAGACATTTTGAGTTTCTTCAAGGTTTACGTGTTTTTTTCTTTCTTGCCAACTTTTGTTATAATTTTCCATTCTGCTTTCGACATTATTTCATAGTTTCGTCTTCGATAACTGGGGTTGGCTTTTTAGGTCGTCGTATCGTTCGACGGCTTGTCTTTTTTTTAGTGCTGGGTCGCAAGCAGGGAGTTACGAAAATAGCTATTAATGGTCTATCGATATGCTGTTAGTTGCTGACTAGGTATAGATTATTATATGCAATGAAAAATGATTCGTTTCAAGTGCTCCATAGATTCGATTGAGGAATGCTCTGTTTTGTGGTAATGTTTGAAAGTAACTTCAAATTTTCCTTATTTAGTGAAGGCGAAATTGAGTTTTGATCGAAATGTAAACTCCTTGAAAGTGAACGAAACTGAATTCCGTTTAGAATTTGAGCTAGAACTTGAACAGACTTTTTCCCCAACTTTTTCAAAGACGAAGTTCCCTAAACTTGATTTGAAGCAAAGGTTCTCTAATTTTCCAATCTTTAATTTTTTAAATCATGAAAGCTTTTGAAAAAGTTGGTCTGGAAAATACTGGAAAAGCTGATGAAAATTGGTTTAAAAAATGGAATAAAAACGTAAAAAATTGATGATTTTAAAAATAGGATCAGGATACCTTGAAGAATTCCGATATTCTGTCGAATGAAAACTATTCATGATGCTGCAAAAATTAGCCGAAAATATTAAATTTTAATGAAATTTCAGTTGAATTTTTCCTATACGTCTATATACTTTTTTACACTTATGCCAAATATTACCTTTTTTTTTTTTGGATGAAAACTCCACGATTTTCTCGAATTTTTTAGTCATTCTGACATAGGCTTTTTACATTCGTATATTTTGAAAAAATTTACCTAAGCTTCTTCGTTTAAAAAATTCTGTTTCGTATTTTTTTTTTCATTTATTTTTTATATTTTTCGATTCTGATTAAATGTAACTTACCATTTATAGTTTTTTGAATTTTTATTTTCAACATTGGTTAGATTTGTAAGTAAAATCCATCAAGTACATTCATATTTTTAATTTTCACTATCACGTAATTGAAGAAACGATTTGAGAGATTTATAAACATCTATTTGGCTAAAATGATTCGAATTGTTATTTTTGAAGTTCAAAAGTTATAGAATATGATTTTTACAGATTTTCGAGTACATTTTGGGATATTTGAGGCGATGTTTGACGTTTCATGTCATGGTAGTATCTTTTAACAATTTTATTGACTTTTGACTTTTTTTAGAATAATTAAAAATTTTAATGATTTTTTATTCAGTTTCAGGTCAATTTTGAATAATTTCACGATCGTTTTGTCAATTTTTTTAAGTCCTTTTTAATGAAGTTTGCTGGGAACTCAAATGATTTTTTTAAATTCTAAACAATTTCCAATGCAGTTTCAAAAATGTGGCGGTGTTTCGTGTCATTTTCTTGACGTTAGGGTATTTTGAAGCATCATTTAAGGGATCTTCGTCATTTTATTTATAATCGGTGGAGCTTTCAGTTTATTTTGAGTAATTCTATAACATTTTTTGAAAAATTATTGTTATTTATCGACATTTGTAAAATACTTATTAATTTTTTTAGTATTTTAAAATTCAATTTTCAATTAGTTTGGTATTTCAAATTTTCAATCACCTTTGATAAGAATTTTGTAATCTTCTTTCGCTTTTTAGCAAATTTTATTAAATTGGATAATATTATTACAACATTTTAAACTGTAATTTTTACTTCAATATTTCAAATGAACGTGTCCATTTCCTGGAATACCTGGTATCTGTGTCAAGAAACTTCATAAGTCTGGAAAAAGCAGAGGAGTTTTGGATTTAAAAAAAATTCTTTGGACGATTAACAACTGAAAGATGAATTATTTCGCTTCTAATTCAGTAAATTAAGAGACTGCATTGAGAATATTTCCTTATTTTCAGAACAGGAACAGAAATGTTGAAAAAAATTGGAATTTTATTTTTTAAATGCCTTCTTTTTCACAAGCAGAAAATTACTGCCTCTGTCGGTGCTGAAAAACTATAAAAAATCTCGAAGGAAAATCATTTCAATGTAAATGAAATAGTTGTCAGTCCGTAAAATATTTTCTGTCTGGTACTTTACACCACCGGATGGTTGTAGTGCCATTCTGGATGAATTATGAAAATACAATTCTAAAATCAGCTGCATTCATCAATCGGTCCAATAAAATCAAATCTTTAGTACCTAACCAATCAACATCAAAAATATGTTATCTGCGATCTATGTGCATCGAAAATCGGCTCGTTTTTCATTTTCACGTGCGATTCGTGATTTCGTTGAACGTTCGATTTCAGCTGTTTCTTAAAATTTGAAATAAATCACGCGAACGAAAAATTCCCGTACAAAAGTACATAAAAGAAACACCACAGACACCTGCAGTATTTTACACTTGAACAAACATCGAGCATACGTTTTTCAAAAAAAAAATTCAAGATTCGGGTATGGTGTTCAGTGACGATATTATCATACTTGGTCGTCGGGTAAAAAATTTACATGGAATGTACGACGTGCATCTACATATGTATTATGTGATGCTCGTTGGAAAACAGCGACAACGTTGTTGTCCAAATCTCGTATCAATCATTTATAACGAGAATTTATTCCTTCGATGGATCTGCTTCATCTCAGTTCTGTAAAGAAATTGAGACGACGACTATAGAAAAAAAAACGCTCTTCCGGAGCCATTTTTGAACTTGATTTTTGTTACCGGATTCGATAAATATTGAATGAAAAACGTTTTTGGTGCGACAGAGGAGCATAAAATAAATGACAGGAGACGAATAGAATAAAAAACTATGAAGTTAACGCGCGTATATTGTGAAAGACTGATTCTATCCAGGAATCGTTGAGAAAATTATCCAATAAAATAATAAGGGCTCTGCTTTATTTCTTTCGATCGATTAGTCATTGCGAGACGATACGAATCATCGCTCTGAAAATTATACCTACTTACAAGGTGTATACGTTCGCAAGGAAGAATCGATGTCCAGGTGTTTCTGATGAAATAGTAATTTTTTTTCAAATTTCTGAAACCTCGCTCCTAAGGTGGCACATTTTTCACTAAAAATTGGATTTTCTAAAATTCTATGCTCTATACAGTTGAAGGCCAATCGTTAGTTCTACCCTTTTTCTCATGCGGAAGGGGGTGTAATTTTCCCAAAATTTCGGCAATTTTAGGTGATTTGAAAACATTTAGGGAAATTCTACAAATTAAGAAACGGAAATTTTGCCACATGAGCAATAAAAAACTGAACATTTTGAAATTTCAAGTTACTTTTCTCTTCCAGAAATCACCGTCCGAATCTAAAATTACTATTCCCCAGATTGAAATTTTTGAAATATTTCAACCTCGCTGCGCTTGGCTTCATTTAATTATTTCTTCCATAATTTTAAAACAATCCAAATCCTACAAAAATTATTTTGTATTTTTCCTCGAAATTATTTCAAATAATTTCATCAAATTTTTTCTCCTCGGATAATTTTACACTAAAAGTGACTGATTTTTTATTCAAGTTGATAAATTTAAAACATTACTTTATTGCATCTTAAATTTAAGGTATTCTAAAATTTTCGATAGTTTAAAAATGAAGCTTGATGGAAATACCAACCTGTTAGAAAGTAATAATTTTTCTTGTTAGTTCCAAAAATTGGGTACAATCTTTTGAGGTTTGCAAACAGTTATCTGCGACAACAAATAAAATATGTAGTTCAGTGTAGTTGAATTCAGTTTTTTTTTTTTTTAATCAACTGCCATTTTCAGTTTTGTAAATATTTTATAAATATAGGTGCCGTTTGTGGCAGTTATTCAGATGAATCAGATAACAGATGCATGTATTTTTTTCATCCTCTAAATGGAATTCAAAGTGAAAATTTTGATTTTAAATTGTGCCTACCTTTCTCTTTACTTCTAACACAGCTGTTTCCCGTGTCCACACCAATGCATTGTTTTTATTATCTGCTGTTGATATACATATGCTTTCCTCATTACTGAGTTGACAAATTCCTATGTGAGCGCCTTTAACGACATCTTTGTCTTCTTGGTCGTTGTACAAGCCAACCCATGTATTTCTGCATCCACTGTTTTCTCTTATCGTTTGTTCGTCATAGGCGCCTGGTAAATTTGCATTCCTCAATCCTACACATTTTTCTATTACCGTTGGCCAGTTTGCTTTATCTTTGCAAAAATCGTTGCTGAAAATGTGTTAATTTTTGATATGAAGACATTATCTCTATTGATTCCATTTTTTGGAACTACGATGCAATACATAAAGACATGGTCATCAACTCAGTTTAGTAATCTCTTAATACTCTTATCCAAAGTGATAAAATTTTTCTGTCCAAAAAAACACAATAATTTCTCTATTCATTATGTATTTGGACTGTGGTAAATTTTTTGTCAGGTTTATTTAAAAAACCGTGAAAAATTTTCAGCGAAGTGATATCAAAAGTTTATGGAAATGTTGTTAAGTACATATAAGGTGGTCTAAAAAATCAAAATTTTTATTTTTCGGAATAAAACCTCGCGCAAAAGTTGTTGGCTGAGGAGACTGGAAGAATAAATTTCAAGATCGATTCATATTTTTCGATCGCGCAAGAGCTTTTAATTATTTAGAAATTGCAAAAAATTCCATGTTTCGATGAAATTCAAAAAATTGCAAAAAATAAATCAGTTTGAAAAAAATTATAGAACTTTGATTTTTTTTAAAAAATGTGTAAACTCTTAAATTCTTTTCGAAATTTTTGAATTTTTGACAATTCTTTATACACTCAAAAAAAATAAATATTGGTAAATTTTCTTAAAGTACATTAATAACGCGCCCCCATTCAACATTATAGTAAAATTTATTAATCTTCTATAATAAATTTTATTTTTATGCAATAAAATTTATAAATTTTCTATAATAAATTTTACTAATAATCTCAATAAATATTATTATTTTTTTAAAATAGATTTTTGAATGGGGGTGCGTTATTAATGTACTTTAATAAAATTTATTATCATTTTTTTCAGTGTAATGAATTGAAGGCTTGTACGCGATCGGAAAATATGAATCGATTTTGAATTTTTTCTGGTTTCCCCAGCCTAAAGCTTTTGCGCGAGATTTCAATGTTTCATTTCAAAAATCGAAAAAGGTTTTTCGGCCCACCCTAAATTGTTGTATTCGCTCAAGTATTTTTTGATTTTGCAATTTTGTCCGACTTTAGAAAAATTTTTACCATCTTTTTAATGACATATTTTTTATGACACGAATAATGCTTTTTCCCCAATAGAAAGGGATTGGATTTTTTTTCATTGACGACTTTTTCCATCGTTTCAAAAATGATTAAATTTTATGCGACGTTTGCGTCGGCTCCTCTTTCTTCAAGAATTTTGTCAAACCATTTAATAAATTGAAACCAATTTTACCATTTCCAGTCATAAAACAGTTGCATTGCCAAGGACGTAAGTGGTATCGGATCAGTTGGATCAGCACATATCGCAACAAAAGAACATGATGCGAGTAGAAGTATTACCGCGTACATAGACATTTCCAAATTTGTTTTATACCACTTGTTTCCACGAAATTTTTAAACGCTCTGCTGATGTTTTCAAGTCTATGTCAATTTATTCAAATTTGAGTTTTTTCAAAACTTGGTTTCAGGCGTACGCATATTGTTATTTATGAGTACTATATTACAAACTAGTGACAGGAATGTTTAAAATTGTGAGACATTTGTACTGAGGAAATAAATTATAGTCTATGAGAATACAGATTTCGAGCAGATTTATTATCAAATGTCGTTTGCCATATGGCTGTTTCGAATCTTAAAAATCAAAGTTATAGACATAAAATGGATAAATCTTGACTATTTCATGAATAAAAGATACCTGACGGATAATATTTCAAATCTATACTTCCCACGAAATTTAGGACTGGGATGATTTTTGGAAGTATAATCATTTTGACAAATTGTCCCACGATTTTTCCAAATTTTTAAGTTACCTACAATGAATTTTGGGTTGAATTTTTATCGCAAAAATTTCTCTAAAATTTTTCTAAGCTTTTGTTTTGAAACTGAGATAATTTTGTGGATGAAAATCAATTTAACAAGACACCCCACGCTTTTTTTCGAGCGTTCAAAATTTGAATGATTTTTGGGATGAAATTTTAGCGGGCTGACGTCTATAGACATTTAATAACAAATGATGAAGAAAGTTTTGAATCTTTAAGTTTTTCTTTTTTCTTTTTTTGTTTTTCTGTTATTAATTCAGGTTCTCTAGTTTTTGCACTGGGGAGGGGTGTTCGGGTTAAAAAATTTTAGAATTGAATTCGAGCCTTTTAATTTTGCTAATAAATCGTAATTATACAAGAATTTCAAGGCCTCTATGCCCCATACAGCGTTAGGAAAAAATAATCGTGTTGTTGTGAATAGACCACCAAGGGGAACTCGTAACAAAATTTAGTAAAATCGAAAGATCAGACTTCATTCATGTCCCGTTTTAGTATGAAATTGGAAAATTTCGAAAAATTGGTTTGAAAAATCTGGAGAAGTTGGGGAAAATAATTTTTGAGATATTGTGGACACCCAATCATGAGATTTAATATTTGTAACAAAAAAAAATTGGGGAAAAAGTACAAAATTTCTAGATAAATCCCAAGGATGAATTCTGGATTTGAAGAACCAACGTATGGGTTTCAAAGGGTCCTCAAATTAGCCCATTTTAGTCGTTTTTATCCAATTTCAGGATGTTTAAAAACCCTGCAGTATGGGTTCTCTGGTCTAAAATACATAAAAGCATTGAATTTCAAAATTTTGAAAATTTTTTGAATTTTTGCGTTTTTTTTAATTTATTCTTTCTCATTTTCAGCATATCAGATATCCCATATCAATTCCCATAAGAGAAATTCGCCTCTAATTGTCAAAGAAAGCTAAAATGTTAGGAATTTTATTTTCTCAACCATCTCAAGTGGCGAAAACTCAAAATTTCAAAAATTCAATTCAAGACACATTCCGATCGATATTGGTATCATTGAGAGGAAGGAAAGCTAAAAATAGAAAAATTTTCCTCTCGTATGAATTTTTTAATGATTTATCTGATCATAAAATACCATACAAGAAGAAAACATTGCACAAACTGTTTGGAAAATTTTTCGTTAAAATGAGTTGTTTACTTTATTCCTATCGATCGATCATTGGTATCTCAACGCTGATATCACGCTTGGAAAATTTTTCCTACGTTCAAGTTCTGTACATGCAGGTGATCATCATTATCATCATTCATAAATGATATTACGTCAACGTACCTAATGTGGAAATTAATGATATCATTGGTCGTATGCGTAGACGTACCTAATAGTACACGTTTTTAACAAAGCCTACGTGTACGTCGTATAACGCGGATCCGTCTTTGCCGTCGTCGTCGTTAGAAAACCACGGACACGGACGCCTGTTTCATTTATAAAACAGGTGAGAAACGATGATTCACAATTTCCTGTTAAAAACATCGCGGTACCAGCGACGACGGAGGGCAAGTCGTGGTTATTCACGCCAGTGTCTCATTATATTCTATCTCCTCCGTGTACTCCGAACTCCGGAGTATACGTATCGGTCTGAGGAGTATACCCATACGAATGCGTAAACCTATTACCTATCTACCTTACTCTCTTTTTTTTCCACGTCAATTAAACCCATAATACTTGGTACAATGTCGCTGGCCTCCAAGGTCGACGCCATTCATAAGTACGTTGGTCGATTCGCAACCGCCACCGCGAACCCTTCCCTTTCATTCCCTTTCCCAATGATTGCAATGTTTGGTCATAAAGCCGTAGGTGTTTCTATTATACCTCATGGATTCGATTAGATATTTCGTTTTTTACTTTCCGCGTCTGTGTTCTCGCGATTTATTGTTATGTATCTTTCTATTTCATGACTCATTATGACCTATGTGAGTGTACTGAGTTGGTGGAAGCAATTTTTATTCGTGGATTGGGTATAAAAATGGTGTGGAAACTCGTGTAGTTGTATGTCACGTGTGACACCTTATGGTGTCCACCAATTTTGCAATCTACCGGTGGAAAAAGTTGAGAATTTTTCCTCAAAATTAACAAAATAAAATTTCAACTTGCAATATTATTATGAAAGTTGAATTTTTTTTTCAAAATTTACAAAACTTTGAGATGATCTATCTCAAAGTTACCAATTGTTTAAATAAATATTGATCGTATAAAAAATTGCATGAGTTTTGGTATGGAAAAACAACTACCCGATGAAAAAATTCCAGATCTGATCATATCTCAAAAATGTCCCAATCTAATTTTATCAAATCACATCAAATCATATCTCATTGTATCAATTCACATCTGAAGGTTCAGATCCAGTTTGATATGATGTGATCAAATGACATCTAATTTGATCAAATCATATCTAAAAAAAATCAGATGTAATTAGATATAATTTGATTAGGACATTTTTGAGATCAAATTTTATCTGTTTTGATAAAATCAGATATGATTTGATACGATTTGATCTAAAATTTTTTCATCGGGTAGTGAGAGTGATGGGAAGTAATAAGAACTGAAAATATAAAAAAATATAAAAATTTGAAAACGCCCTCGGTGTTTTTTTTCAATCCAAAACAAAAAAAAATTATGTCAATTTATTTTCTTAAATTTCTCAATTTTTGAAATGAGGTTTTCAAAAACTTGACTGAGAATCTAGTTTTTGTATTATTTTATTGTTATGTATTCACTACGTATCTATTTATGTTTTCTTTCGAAATTTCGTTATATCAACGTTAATTAACACTTCTCTTTGTTTTTTTGTTTCAGGTAAGTCACCTACGAATAGAAAATTCATCATTAGAAAATAATACGTAATAGATTCATTCGTTGGATGCGATTTGTTGTTACTGATATTTTCAAGTTGGTTCTTTCCAATTATTTTATTTTGCTCAGGTAGAAATTATCTTTGGTGGTTCTAGAGGGAGAAGGTAAAAAAAAAAGCTAGAAACGTTATTTTATAAAAGTCGAAATTAAAAACAAAAAATTGAAACATTCGAATTATGAATTTTGATATTGTGAAGCTGCTTTGTTGCAATCACGTAAATTTTGAATTTTTTTTCAAATTTCATTCTTCGTTGGATTGTTAAAAAGAGTTGCTGGAAATGATTTTGGTCTAAGATATGAATATTATTTGATTTGTTTGTTCAGGAGGTAGTCAATTCGAATATTTTTGAAGAAATTCGAGCTTGTTGGTGTAAATGAAATATCATTTAGGGGGAGAAAATATTTTTCAAATTCGATGTACCTACAAATCTATCGATTTTGGATAATTTTCAAACTCAATTTTCAGCTGTCTTGATAATTTTTTTGTTTTTCATTTATTTATTTTTTTGGAAAAGTTTTAAAATGCCAAAGAAAATGAAAATCTTTCTAAAGTTTGTGAAATTAGTGCAAATGAGAATTCGATTTCGAGAAATTGATGTTACGCCTTTGCAGAATGGCAGTAATTTTGTTTTAATGTTCTGCACCGAAAAGGAATCGATCGTATCGATTTCATTTTAAATGTTGATTCTCGAACTTAATAATCTATTCTTAAAATCAAAATATAAATTCTTAAAAAATATCAAGTCTTAGCAAGCTCCGATTCTCGAAACCGAAATGTCGATTAACAAAATCGAAAATCAATTCTCCGAATTGAATTATTTTTTATCTAATCACGATTTCAATAAGAATTAGTTTTTTGGAAACCCTTTCTGTCTTTTATAATATTTGGATTTAAAATTTTGTTAAAATTCTCTCAAGTTTTTTCAGCCATTTCCTGTTCGAAACAAAGTCATTTGAAAAGTTATTTCATTTTTTGGAAGTTTGATCCAGTTTTGAGCCTTCTTATTCCGCGTTAGAAAAAACTGTTGAATTTTTTACTGGAATAATCTATTGAAAGAGGCCGTAATAGAAAAATTGACGTCATAATCGTGTAATTGAAGTTACGTATCAATTTTGTTGGTAATTTGAGCCTGGGAATTCTCTTTAATGTTCAGTTGTTCATGGATGCAACTTACATGGGCTTCTTCTGAACGCAAAAATAAAATTAGGGAATTTTTTACTAACGTTGTAGGTGAGATAGAAATTTTTCAAAACTTGAAAAAAACCAGCTAAAATAATCAATAATCTATTATGAATCGAAAAAGTTGAAATTTTATTCTGTGAATTACACCGAAACATAAAATTTCCATTTGGGGAGGTAAATTTTAAAAAAATGAAAAAATCTAAGTATGTAATCGATTGATATCTTTTGATCACGTGAAAGGCTTCAAATTTTCACAAATTGCTAAAAATTCTAAATATCAAAAAGATTCAGAGCTAATCTAACGATGATTCCAAAAAGCATAACAATTTTGAAAAATCCTGCTTTCATGATTTTCTTCATTCAATTTCTATCATAATTTCACGAATTGAGAAAAATTGAGGACTCTTGCACAATTGAAGATTTGATTGTTTTTGTCTTCATTTTATTCAAGTTTTTTCTCCAAAAAGTAACTTTTTTGTGTAATCGAAATTCACGAAATGAAATTTACATTTCAACTTTTTTGATCCATCCTAATTTAGGTATAATATATTCCAATTACCTATTTGGAAACCAATGATGAAGGTACTCCAAAATTCTCATAAAACCGACATCTGTTTAAAATTCTTGTTGTTGAAATTTTTTCGTCATCTCGAGTCTCGACACGAAAGTCATAATTGGAAGCGAAATGACGTATTCGTTTTTCTTCGCTATCGAATCCATTGTTTACTTCCCTTGTTGGCGATCGGATTAGTCTTTATATGTAATTAGCTCCATTGTACGATGAAATTCAAGCATTCCTTTTTTCCCTCCATCCTGCTCAACTTACCCAACTTTTTACCTTCTCACTGGTATTCATCAATTGCACCGTCAACTACATATTTTTCCATGCTAAGAACAAAAACGAAGGTGTGCCTGTGCATTGTGCATTTATCTCATTCGAGTTTAATTTTTTCTCACATTATGTATTCGAATCGACGACGTCGACGTACCAACCACACAAAAAAAAAGATTGAAAATAGACGCGACGACCGGAAAAATATGCAAAAAATACATAATTTATTAATTCCGCCGGGTCGTTCGTTCGCGTATAATTTAGTTCGCATTTTAATTTAATATAATGGAAACATACACAACACGTTCTAATAATATCATCTAGTAAGCTAGTATTACTACATCGGTGTATCGGATCCCCGCTGCTTCATATTTCGCCTCTTCCCATCCTCAAGACTGCAGGTTTTTTATGTAACTGAAACCAGATTCGTCTGTGTACTTCCTACTTGCGCACATACTCGCAGAGGTACGCGAATAAAATGCGAATCAATACGTATGTATGAGGTACCAATTTGACCTAGGGATTAGCTGGGAGATAGAATGTGTAGGATTTTAAGCAACGCAACACGAAATTACCTACACAGCACGTTGAACAGAAACGCTTTAGGAATTATTATGGTTTTTTGCATAAATTAACGAACGGGTGCAGGAGGACGAGGTATACACAGGAGAATAACGCATTCAAAGTGAACGGGTTATAAGCGATGCATTTTTTTTTTTTTTTGGAGGCGAGGGCGACGCAGCGGCGAATTCAATTTATAATATACGTAAACGACGCTATGACGATTAAATAACGACGGGTGTTAGCGTCGTTATGATACGTTGCCTGGGTATGGGACGAGACCAACGACCAATGTAATAAAATATCCTAAAAAGGATACATATTATACGGTATAATCGTAATGTGTTTTACGTGCAGTACTCGTACCCACCTTGTAGTACTGAGGCTGTACATATTCGCACGTATACTTATAAAATACTTTGTAGTCGGTAATAATCTATCCCGAGTGTAATTATTTGTTTTGCATCACGCGAATGCAACGATCAACGCAGGGAAACCGCGAGAACTGGGCGTCGTGTGTATCCGCAATATGGCGCTGAAGGGACGGTCGATGGTCTATAAGGTGTATAATTTTAACCAGGCTGTGGCTGTTGAGATGTCCTTCGAAACGCGACTGCGAGACTGCCATTCTCACTTCTTGGTTTGTAAGCTGCAGATATGTAATCAAAATTTTCTGTCATGAAAAGGGCAGATTATGTTGAAATGAATAGAGGTGGCATTGGATAGCACGAGGTGCCAGTGGCAAAACGCTTTGTAAGCAACTGGCTAAAATTTTGTCATTTTTTTCAGAATTTCTCAATTTTTAAGTTCAAATTTTTCTATTAGTTTGAAATTCAAGTTTTTGAGTCATTTTTTTATAGTCCAATTTTTTTGATTTGGAATGCAAAAAATTTGAATTTTGTGTGCATTTGATCTTTTTAACAATTTTTCTGTACTTTCAAGTGAAAAATTTCCCTAATTTGAATATTTTTAGATCATTTTTCCAAAGTTAATCGAAAAAAAAGAAAAAATGATGAAGATCAAGATATTCTTCAGAGAATAGGGGTCAGCCAAAAAGTAGACTGCTGATTTCATCTTGACTCCGGAGTCCAATTCACCTGACTTCTGACTCTACCTTGGCTGCGATATCAATCTTTGACCTATGACCTTGACTCTTGATTCCGGATTTCTTTTGGAGGTAATCTATGACCTTGACCCTTGACTTCGGAAGTTCGGAGTCAATCTACGATCTTGACTCTCTGATTAAGGATTCAATTTGGAGTCAGTTTGACTATATCTAATTTCTTTTTATTCAATGACTCTTGACTCAGATTTGACTCTGTAGTTAATCTATGACCTTTGACCTTGACTCTTGACTCCAACTTGATTTGGGAGGTAATTTATGACCTATGACTGGAGTCTTGACTTCGGAGTCAACTTCACACCCTGACTTTTGATTCTACCTTGGCTCCGGTGTCAATCTATGACCTATGACCTATGACCTTGGATTTTGATTCTGACTTGTTCCCGAAGTTGATCTATGACCTTGACTTCCTGACTAAGGAAACAATTTGGAGTCAGTTTGACGCTTTTATTTCTTTTTATACATTGACTCTTGACTCTGGTTCGATTCTGGAGTTGATCTATGACCTATGACCTTGACTCTTGACTTCGTCTTGGCTTCAAGGTTAATGTATGACCTTGACTCCTTAAATCAGGAGTCAAGCCGATTCGGAGTCAATTTGAGGTCAGTTTGACACCCTTATTTCTTTTTATACATTGACTCCTGAGTCCGACTTCACTCCGAAATCTACCTCCTACCCACAGTACACACCCACACCTTGAATGCTGAATTCACATTGACTCCAGAATCAAATCCCTCCCGCCTCCTAACTTATGCCTGACTCCCACGTCAATTTATGACCTTGACTTTTTAATTCCGGCTTGACTTCGGAATGAAGCCGGGGTCGCGGTCGGAGTTAATTCGGAGTCGGTTTGACTCTGACTCGAGAGTCGAATCCTATTCCCTGATATTTTTATATTCACATTTTTAAAATATTTTTCGGTTTTCAAGTCCAAAAAATGAAATTTATTCAAGTTCAATTTATCATGTGACTGTTTCTCAAGTGTATAGTTGACTTTATCATAAATTTTTCCCATCCAAAAATTTTCTCACATCACATAATTTTTTTACGATTTCAAGTTTCTAATTTTTTAATTTTGATTCCAAGTTTCAAGTTTTCCTTAACTCAGGATTTTCCTACACTTTTTTGAGTTCATAATTTTGTAAAAAGTTTTCCATATGCCAAACAAATTACTTGAAAAAGGAAAAAATTAGTATTTGGAATCTGAGTAAAATTGAGAAAAAATCGAATTTGAAAAAAAATTATGTGAAATTTGGAATGTAAGAAAACCTAAGTGAAATTTCAAATGCAGGAAAATCATGGCATTTTGAGTGCGGGAAGAATATCAAATAGATTTAGAGAATTTTTGAGGAGTGAAAGAAAATTTGTAAAAAAGCCCAATAATTCATGGAAAATTATGCAACAAAATGAATGTTCTGCGTGCAAAAATTTTTTATTTTGCATTTTTAATTTAAAAAAATGAACTTCGAAAAATTGCATGAAGATTAGAATTTTGAATGGAAAAAATTTGAACTTTGAAAAAATTTAAGGTTTTATTCTTCTCCCTCCCAGCAAACAATTTGTGGACATAATGTGAACACCATTTCATGTCCTAAAATTTCCGCTCTTTTGGTGTTAATGTGGATCCGGCTTGTACATGAAATGTACATGTTGTAGACATAATGTGGATCCGGTCAGGTTGCATGTCCACATTAACGCCAAATTTCCGCTCATGTGTGGACATAATGTGGTGCTACTGTGGATTTATTGTGCATACCATTTGTACACTACGTGGATGTCCACGTGTGGATATGATGTGCATAGGACATAAATTGGTTATAAAATGGATATCAAATAGTGTCCACAATGTGGTGGTGTTTTGGATATTATCCAAAACATATCCAAGTTGTGCATACCATTTGATATCCATCTCATAATCAATTCATGTCCAAAGCACATCATATCCATATAACATACACATTGTATCCACAATATTCATCTTTTGGATACTTACCATTTGATATCCATCTCATAATCAATTCATGTCCAAAGCACATCATATCCATATAACATACACATTGTATCCACAATATTCATCTTTTGGATACTTATCCATATAGTTAATTAGTATCAAGTATGAGAGATGAAGGTACACATCATAGGTACACTTTATTCCCTTTGGTAAGCTTTACTACCTGTGTGAGAAGAGATGTCCTTGACTGTTATCCTGGTTTAGAAGAGTAGACCACCATTGCAGGTAGAATGAATAGTACTTATTTCTCTTTATATGTGAAGTTACCCAATCAAATCCAGGTTTAAAAAATTTTCAAAATTTTTTTAGATTTTTTTTAAATTAGATTTTTAAGGGTGATTTTTTAATGTTTGGAAATGATTTTTAAAAAATTGTGAAATTAATCCAACAGTATTAAATCAGTGAATTTAATGAATAAAAATATTAATATTAGATGAAAATGGCACTAATTACCAAAAAATTCTTTCTCACTAGGTTGTTTTCATTAAAAAAATTGTAACAGCTGTAATCCAATATAATTAAATTTTTAAATAGCTATTTCATTAATGATTTTGGGAATTTAATATATTTGTGCCTGATGAGGATAGAAAATTTTCTTTACTTCAGTTAAAATTATAGCTTTTACTCCAAAAGAGAGGGGATGGGAGGTCAAAATATTCTCCAGATTTCCTTTAATATTTTTTAAATTCTAAAAAATTACTTCACATTTTATTCACAGTCAAATTGTTGAAGCCTTATTCCATAAATTGAATCCACATCATGTCCAATTAGGGTCCACAATTTTGTGTATAATATAAATGCCCTTAATAAATGAGGACATACTTTATACATTCACAACACATCCGCAAGGACTTACACTAGATTTCCAAATATATCCACAATGTGTAAAATTGAAGTCCACCATTTTGTGGACATATTGTGGCAACTAGATGGACACCATTTGGAAACCTCTACAAATGAGTACATGAATAGGACATGATTTGTACATCACATTATATCCAAATTGTGTCCAAATCATTTCCTTAGTTTCTTATGTATACCTTAATAAATGTGGTCATGAATAGGACATGAATTGTATATCCACAATACATCCTAGTCTCCTTAGTTCAGGTTCCACATTATATCCACATTGTGTGCGACTGAGGTCCATAATTTTGTGGACATATTGTGGCTGATAACTGAACACCATTTGGGAACCTCTATAAATGAGCACATGAAATGGACATGATTTGTACATCCACATTATATCCAAATCATGTCCACATTTCTTCTTTACTTTCATGTACACTTCAATAAATGTGGTCATGAATAGGACATGAATTGTATATCCACAGTACATCCTAGTCACCTTAGTTTAGGTTCCACATTATATCCACATTGTGTACAACTGAGGTCCAAAATTTTGTGGACATATTGTGGCTGCTAGTTGGACACCATACAGAAACTTCTATAAATGAGTACATGAAAAGGACATAATTTGTACATCAACATTATGTCCATATCATTTCCTTAGTATTTATGTACATCTCAATACATGCGGACATGAATAAGACATGAATTGTACATCCACAGTATATCCTAATCAACTTGGATCTGATTCCACATTATATCTGCATTACATCCAACTGAGGTCCACATTTTTGTGGACACATTTTGGCAACTAGTTGGACACCATTTGAATACCCATGTAAATAAGCACATGAACAGGACATAATTTGTATATCCACATTTTATCCTCAATTGACTTTAACTAGTTTACAAATCATATCCTTATTGTGTACAATTTATGTCCACAATTTAGTGGACACTTTGTGGTAAGCAGTTGGATGCCATTTGGATACTTATATAAATGAGGACATGAATAGGATACAATGTGTAGTCACAATGGATATCCACACTACATGCTAATCATGTCACTAGTCAAAAACCCTTACATCCGGTAGTTAGGCAACCGAGCATTACAAAAAAAATCATAAGAAAAGGATACAATGTGGATATAATGTGGATGTGGATGTAATGTGGATATGGTGCGGATACAACATGATGTCCACATTTCCGCTCAATGTTTGCTGGGCTGGCCATTTTTTGCCTTTTAAACGTAATTTTTCTATGTATCTACATACTTTTTTCTCTTTTTTTCATGCATGTATTTTTGAAAAATAATTTTTAAAACCTCATCATTCTTTTATTTTTTTAATTGCAGAAACCTCGTTTTTTAAATTTTTTTATGAGGTTTTTGCCTCTTTTAAGAAGAAATTGAAGGATGAAATTCATAAAAACTGTCCTTTATGGAAGGGAAAAGGGGAAGTGGCTTTAAAATCATCACAATCTATTTTTTTTAGCGGTATCAAACCTTGAAAATTCAGGCCACCCTCCGAAAAAATCCAACTCGCCTTCGCTAGAATTAAAAACGAATCTCAGTCGGCCGATTTTTACTCGTGTGCGAGCGACGTACCAATGATTTAATCTAATGACCCGCATCATTCGCTGAACCCATTTCGTTGACGTGCTCGATCCAACGATTAGACGGCTTGGTTGACTCGATTATGTGATATTTGGGTTTCGGGCGATGGTAAATGAAACTGACGTGAAGAGATGTCAAAAGTCAGAGATTTTGATTGAGCATGGTACGATCATATCGCTCGAGTTGGCTGGGTTCGTGCCATCTACCAATTTGCGGCGTCTTGTCTGGTTGAAATTCTATGAGCTATTGGTGTAGAGTGTACATCTGGTTCGTGGGTTATATAACTTTCACCGCCGCCAAAGCTGTGTAGTTGTAGGTCTAGGTACACGATGTTGACTTCGAGTTGATTATACGACTATTTGATTATAATATTTACATAATGGTAGCTCGTTGGCCATATATAGGACGATGGTTACTTTTTAACTGTGATTTATACGTATTATGTAGTATGCGATAAGACCGGGACCCCGAAGCGAGGAAGCTACTATTTCCCTATAAGTAAATGCATCGTACATATGTTGATTACTTTTTTGGAAGTCGAGAGTTATAATACCGTATGTGAAAAAAGTGAAATGTTTATTTGTTCTGAGAGCAAGAAATTGAGTTCGGTGGCATTGATGAGAAAAATTTCAGTGCAGAAAAATTGAGAGAAAAAGTGATGAAAGAAATTCGTCAGGAATTTCGTGTAAATCATTTGAATAAAAAATAATAAAATCTTGGAATTTTTAAAATTTTTCAACTTCTATACGTACTCAAAATGAAATTTCCCAAGTTTTTTGAAATATTTTCATCTGATGTTCTTTTTTGCCCCTCTAGGATTTCAAAGGTTGGAAAAAGGGGGGATAAAAAGGTCAATTTTTCTCATTTTATATTGCTTTGAAAATTTTGAAAGTAAGCCAAGATATTTTTAGGTAATTTCGATGCAAATATCTGGAAGATTGGCCATAAATCGTGTAAAAAAATTGTATGAAAATTTACAACCTTACAGCCCTTAAATTTTCACAATGTAGGTAATCGATTCGAAAAAGCATCGTATCTGTACGTGCCACTGATTCTCGAAAAAAAAAAAGATGAAATCTCACCATGTGTAACAACCATTACGAGAGAAAATAAGCCACACGTATCTAATGTCTATCTCATCCGTACACAAATATTCGCCACATTAGATATAACTCGACAAATCCAATAGTTTCAAAAGAAGAGCAATTTTCGAAAAAAAATTCTTCCATTTAATGTGATATTCGTTTGAAAAAATTTCATCTTTTGACCTCTCTTCTTCTCACCTACGCCAAATCCGCCATCATATTTCAACCCCGTTCGTCCCTCATGTTTCTGTTATACCTACCTTTTGGAAAGACGAAACCTATCCATAAAATCTGTTTCAATCATGTTTAAAGATGAATCGAAGAAGAAAAAAGGAAGGTTTTTTGTTCAAACTTGACAATATCACGCTCGTTTACTTCTCGCAAGAAAATTCTCTTACCACCGTATTGAATCTCTTTGATATACTATGATAACGTACATATGAGATACGACTCTGTCCGTATACTTTGGATTGTGTTTGTACGATGCATACTGAGAAAAGCCCGCATTTTTGTAAACCACGCACACATACGAAGAAATGTACATATATCTGGAACTCAAGCTGTGTAAAAGCTTTGCTTTTTATTGCTTTCCTTTTCTCTTTTCCTTCTTTACCTTTTTTCCCCATGTATACCGTATATCTCATCGTAGAATACTTAATAATAGCATTTTGTCTTCATACTCGTACAGCGCAATTTTTACTTGGGAATAACCCCATAAAAGCATATTATCGTTGAGTTGCTGAAACGAGGTCAATAAATTTGGATATCAAAATCTTATACTGAGGTACTGCTTCATTCCAGTTTCTCTCACATGAGCAACCAACCAAATATCAAAGTATGGGACAATTTGTTGTGAGCGGAAAGAAATTCGCAGCGTCGATAATGAAGTCAGCAAATAAGTGCATACTTATGCTTTCTTTGCTTTGATTCTTGGAACGTATTTTTCTGCAATAACGAGCTTATCTATTTTTCATGGGGTTTTTAGGTTCGAAATAGAGAGAAGAAAATATAGAAATTGAAGTTTAGAAAATGTGTACAGAATTACTACTCTTCAATTTTAAATAAGTATTGAAAATGAGCTGAGTGAAGGGTCTCTTCTTGACATTTGCGTTTTTAATTTTTTTCCCTCAAATTTGTCTTATCTTATCAGTTATTATGCTTTCTTAATTTGTATCAGTCTAAATTGAGTGATTTAAATCTACCTACAGTAGGAATCAGTGAAAAAAATTACCAATTCAATTGATGAATTTTCATTACTGATTTAATCATGAAAATTCACTGTTTTAATCAGTAATTTTTCGCTGATTGGCAGTAAAATTTCACTGATCAACAGAAGAATTCGTGAAATTTGACTGATTATCAGTGGCTTATTTCACCAGTCAATTTTGGAATTTTTGACTGATTCAAATTTAGATAGAGAGTGGTGCTCAAATCTTATTTTCTGGAATGCTGAATCGATTTTTTTTTTTACAAGGGTGGTACTCTCTTAATTTGAATTAGTCAAAATTGACTGATTTAAATGGACAGAATTGACTCACTGAACGGATCAGTGAAAAAATACTGATTCAATCGGTCAATTTTCATTACTATGAATCAATGAAAATTCACTGATTGAATCAGTAAAAATTTTGACTGATTTCAATCAGCCAATCAATTTTTACTGATTCAATAATCAAAATTCACGAGTATAATTTTTCACTGATTGGCAATAAAATGTCTCAGACATTTTTGAATGATTTTTGGGGTGTATTTTCTTAATTTGAATCAGTCAAAAATGTCAAGATTGAATGATGAAAAAAAAATCAAGTCACTAGATTCGCAGTGAAATTCCACTGATTTCCCAGTTGATTAGCGACATTTTACTCCCAATCAGTGAAAAATTACCGATTGAATTAGTAAATTTTCACTATTGAATCAGTAAAAATTGATTGAATGATTGAAATCAGTCAAAATTCACTGATTGATTCCAACAGTGACTTAATTTTTTCGATTTAAATCAATCAATTTTCACTGATTCAGATTTAGAGGGTATTCAAACTTATAAAGTAAAACTTTGAGCCAAAACAAAAATGAATTGGAAGTTTATAATTTTTATAGAACTGGGTATATTATATCAAATTTGAAATTTTTTCATTACAAGATCAAATTTTCATGTTTTCGGAGCAATGAATTATTTTAGAAATTTCAAAAATTCGCCCAAATTTGAGAAATGCACTTCAGAAATTGAAATTTGGAAATACTTATTTAGATCGTGAAATTTGATTTTTCTAGATTTCTTCATTTTAATCTTTTTTATGTAATCCTTTTTTACTATACTTTTTCAAAATTTTATTCTATGTATGGACGGAAAATTGAAAAATTTGATAGAACATATTGATCAGATATCATTCCAATTTTATTATTTATCAAAAAATTACATCTTTTAATTGATAAATTAGCAAGTTATTCAAATAGTTTGTCTGGATGATTTTTAAAAATTGCATAATCAATAGATTTTTCTCAAGCGGTAAGTATAAAGAAAAATTTCATCACTACCCTCTGAATTTTAATTAGTCAAAAATGCCAAAATTGACTGATGAAATAGAGAAAATCAAGTCACTGATAATTAGTCAAATTCCACTCATTCTCCTGTTCATCAGTGACATTTTACTGCCAATCAGTAATTTTTTTCACTGATTCCTTAAGTGACTCAATTTTGTCGATTTAAATGAGTCAATTTTGACTGATTCAAATTAAAAGCGTAGATCTACCTACAATACTTGAGATAATTATTCGCCAGGATAATTTGATGGCTGATTTAATAAAGTTTCCGAGGAGTATATTAGATGAGTAATTTTCTTCGAGCAAAACTCGACTGAAAAACATCTCAACGTCTTATTTTTTCATTTCCTTCAGTACTACATTCCTTTTCTGGATGATTTTTCCATATCGACATTTGGGGGAAAAGTCGAGCAAAACGACAGCCAAATATAGGTAAGCTAAGTACATACCGAACGTACCTGATGGTTACCTTCGCATCTCACCATCAGCACGTAACACACGAATCGTAAAAACGCCGCTGTGCTGTCACGTTTATTAAAAACGACAACAAACCTCCCAAGTAAACGACGACTCTGCATTACGAAATACAGGATGAAAAAAGACATCGCATCCTACTTATATTTTATCTTTTTTCCTTACCAGTGCATTTTTGTAGGTACTAGGTACACGCATACTCTCTATCTCTGTTCCAATTTCCTTTTAGAAAAAGAAGGAAAAGAAAACCACACGAGGAAACGAGCTTTATCATTTTTCCATTTCTTAAACTCGCGTACAATGTACATAACAACTCGGTGATATACGATGCGTTTGTTTTACGACACGATTTCCAATTGGAAAAATTATTTTTTTAGTTCGCCTTTTGGTCGTTAACGCCCTGCGGCCTCTTCTTGCGACCGCGACCTCGGCGTTCTTTCTTTTATCGCCAATTTTCTTACTTCATTACCACTTATATCCTTTTTAGCGTCCCTTTTCGCTCGGTGGCTTACGTTCGTGTAGTATGTTGTATCGAGCTGTATATGGATATAATCGACGGCGGCGAAGGCTTTTTATTCGCGTTCCTTAATGGCCGATAAGGTTTCGTATTCTGAATTCACTTATTCGATGAAGAGAACCGTATAACGTGGTAAACGAGACGCTCAGTTTTGGTCATTTTCCGGTGATATTACGTATTTCTTTCTTTTTATTGCTCGTTATGAGGGCACCAAGAAGAGGCGAGAGGCAAATTAACGTCGATTTAATTTTTTTTTCTGTGAGTTGTCGATATATTTGACTTTTTGGTAGGAGAGTTTTTAAATCCGGGTTTCTGGTAGATGGTAGTTTCAAAAAATGGTTTGAAAAAAAAAATTGTACAATTTTGAGAGCTGAAAGTGGTCTTGCTTAGAAACTTCCATGAGCCATTATCTAATAGCTTTTTTCCCAAAAATTTCTGTGCCTCAGTAAGTACTAAAGATTTTTTTTTGAAAAATTTTCCTACGTGAATTGTTGATGGTTGATGGAACATATTCACCCTAAAAAGTAACCTACCTATCTCAACTCAAAGAAAAATTTTGAACCGAAACCGAAATGAATTAAAAATACATCTTGAAAGAAACCTATTTTTAAAATTTTATGGTTTGAAGTGCATTTCTCGAATTTTGGAGAATTTTTGAAATTTCAAAATTATTTCATTCTCCTAAAAAACATGAAAATTTGATCTAATCAGCTTAAAAAAAAACCTGAAATTTAGAATTATTTTCTATTTTTGACCTCTCAAATCGATTGGGAGCGGTTTTAAGGCGTTTTGAAACCTCCAGAAAATTTTAGACTTTTCCAGCACTGAAGAAAAACTCGTCATCTAAAATGGTCAATAATGAACTTGAGCACCAATTATTGTGAATAACACATATTTATGATCTATGTGATCGATTAAAGCATAAGTTCAAATCCATCATTTTTTGACAGAAAATTTTCTGGAAAAAATTTAGATACTCTCATAATTTGGATCAGTCAAAATTGATTGATTTAAATCGACAAAATAGTCACGGTAGGAATCAGTCAATTAATTTTTACCGATTCAATGATGAAAATTCACCAATTGAATCTGTGATTTTTCACTGATTGGCAGTAAAATGTCGCCGATCAACTGGAAAATCACTGGAATTTGATTTTCTCTATTTTATCAGTCAATTTCGCCATTTTTGACTGATTCAAATTTAGGGAGTATACGCCCACAGTAGACGCATCGAAGCAGACGGGTGAATGTTGGTATAGATATGCCATTTCCAAAATCCTGAATTGATTGAAAGCGGCTTCGAGAAGTTTCAGTGGTTCTAGAAATTTTTGTAATTTTCTAGTGATGTGCTAGAGAACCTCTCATAAAAATAGCCCAAAATGAACTTCAGCATCTTACCCATATTGGAGAACTATTTGATCAATTCCAGCTTAATTTTCAAAAATTCATAATTTTTAGAGTTGAAAATTTTTTTTAGCTGAAAATTGAACATGCTATATGCAAAGGGTGGTAAGTACCATTTAGTAGTTTCCGAGATAATCGCATTTTAAGTTTTGTAAACGGTACACTTTTGCCGTATGGGTTGCATACCAGAAAAATGAAGACACATATGAAACTACCATCGATTACCTACCTTTTAGCGCAAAAATCAGCCCGATTCGTTTATTTGAGGCTGAGTAATCGCATTTTTAAAATTACGCCTTTTGGAAAAATTGTAAAAATAAAGGAGAAAAAATAAGAAAAAAAGGAACTTTATTGCATTTCTCTTCTAAAAAACACTTATAATTTTGAACAACATTACCAAAAATTATTTAATTTATTTTGAAAAATAAATTAAAAAAAAAATCACCTTTAAGGCTAAAATCACTCAAGTACGGCATCTTCCATCTTACTGTTACGTAATAATACATTGAAATTGAACTTTTTTCAATTAAATTTAAAAAATATGAATATTCACAAGGAGTCACTGCATAGAAATTATTTACAAAGTAAAGAAGAACCGGGAAAACAACAATCGCTCGCTCCATATCAATCAAAGTAGAAAATAATCAGGTCGGTGAAAATGGACTTACCACCTTTTGCTTTTTTACAAGGTATGGTACTTACACTCGGCGCTATTTTTAGGCTCGTTTTTGAACCCATAGAAAGTAGGTATTGGACAAGTTAGTAGGTTCAGATGGTGTACTTTTTGACCAAGAATATCATGGCAGTCTTAACTCCATTTCGCCAAAAATGGTACTTACCACCCTTTGCATATAGCATGTTCAATTTTTCCTGAGAAAAACAAATAAATTCTAAATCAATGTTACAATTTTCGAAAAATTATAATTTTTCATCCTCCATTTTTGCTCAACAGCCCCCTCCCCCCTTTCATTACGTATACTCGTTGCAATGGAGATTTCAAGCACTTTTCTTGCAGTTTTATTCTGTAAATGCATCATAATGGAGAGATTTTGGCTGAAAAACTCACATAATGATATTTCAAATATGTAAAATAAATATGTGACCCTGCCGGAAAGAAGGGACCTTGTGTAAAAAAAAATTATGTCTCTTTTTTCACCTTTTTTGATCTAAATCTTGGCCAAACACAAAAATGAAGACATCGATTTTTCTTGCACAGTGGTCCCTTCCTTCCGACAGGGGCACATGTAGAAGTTATGCCCAAGCGAAGAAAGGGCGAAAAAAAATTGAAAAAAATTAAAGCTGAAATAATTTAAAGTAAATTCTTCGATTTGAAAAATCAAAAAAAAAAAAAATGGTATTAAAAAATGCTTTTTGTCGAAAATGATCAAAATTCATGTTATAGTCAAATCGATTTTTAATTACTCAAATGAGGATATTTTTGTCCAATTTGAAATTTTTAAAATGAGAAATATGCATTTGGCAAAAAATACCTTTGATATATATTTTTGATAATCTGAGTCTTATAGTAACTCAACTAATAGATTTCTGCTCCACAACATGTCGTTTATTCACTTTCTTCCCTCAACTCTTCGAATTCTAAAGGATTCTACTCCCAAGAAAAATAGGTCACACTCTGCGGGATATCAAAAAATCCAACTTTTCATACGTATTCGCCGATATTCAATACATTCGCACACGTGTAAACTTATACCGAACTCCACACATACGTAACTTCGACCGACGTAAAACATAAATACAATTTCGCAAAAACGTCAGCGAATATTTACAACCACTTTAGCAAATAAGAACGAAATCGTAAAACTAGCTGCAAATCATTTAATGTGATTTATAATTGAACACGCTACACACCGCGACCTCCTCCTCTCCTAGGTGCCCTCTTTTTCGTTACACAGAATTACATGTACTCACCTCTACCTACTTTGCAAACTCGCGGGAAACCTTTTCGCGGGCTCGCACTTTGGATTAAAAACTTGATCCTTTCGTCTTTTATTTCCTCGTAACGTGAACGCAGCGCGTTATTCAAACACTACCAAGGTACGACGTGGCATTACATCAAACTCCATTACAACTTTATCCGGTTTATTTATCCTTTTTTTCTTCTTTTTCGTGCGAGGTTTTTACTCCGAAAGTTTTTTGCTCCAGTTAAGACAAGATTTTTACATCGGATCGTGTTTCGGCTTTTCGCTTCCTTGGTACAGAAGAAAAATCACTAAGATATTTGTTATTCGCGAATGGGCCAACTACGACCTTTTTTCCACCGAGACCGGCGGAGTGCACACGAGCTGCGACAAACATCCTGCAAAAGCCTCCGTCGCCGCAACGTCGTTTACGTACAACAAACGCCAAAACTCTAGATACATTTTTCATTAGTAAAAGGAAGCGAAAGAGAAAAAAAGAGGGCGGCAAAGAAACTTCTCCCGGTGCTTTTTCCAATGATGCCTGGAAAATCATCAATTCTCAAAAGGCGTGGTTCTGTTTTTTCTGCTTTGCGACTTACGGCGGAGGGAAGGCCTCGGCTGCCAGATACCGCAGCTACTCTCCTGTAATTTAAAAGGACAGATGTCAGCTAACAAACGGTGTTATTTTTTAATTTTAATTTCAAATCGTATAGTGAATCGAAATCGGCAATAAGGACCGATACTTTGCTTAGCTTCAGTTCTATACGGTTTAGAATATTCGTACTGGTGTGTTTAATGTTCATATATCTAGGTCACAATTTTTATTTGGTCTTTTTCCGCCATAATAGTGTCATATTCGTCCGGATATAGTAATTTTATGTGTTTTACGGGTTCTATATAGAATATAACCGATTGCTCCGGTTTACCACGTCGAGTCATCGAATTTTCGTTCGTGTGTTTGTAGATTTTACCTTTTTTTTTTGTTGGTTGAATTTTCTCGTGAGGTGGAAATTATTGCAGATTCATCTGCTTGATTTTTTTTTCTGAACTGATGTTTGAGAGAGAGGTTTTATTTTAAAAATGATAATGTTGTTCAATCCACCATAATTTTTGAATTAGGGGTCTTTTCAGGACCTATCATTGACGAAGAAGTATTGAAAAATTTCCACGTTTCATCAAACAGTCTCGCAATGTTGGAAAAAATCAATATTTTCATCCTTACAATTTATTATTCTGGTTCATTTTTTATATTAATGAATTTTTTTTCAAAAATTTGATAAAATTTGTAAAAAAATTTATATTAGGAGTTTCAATTTTTTGTGAGGGTAAATTTTGGGTGAGAAGAAAAGAAAATGGAACGAAAAGAAGGCAGAAAATATTGTTAAACATGGTGTCTAGCGGACATGAAAATCAGGAAAAACATAATAATAGCGGGAATATCGGTATAGTGGCATGAAAACATGAAAATAGCTTGCATTTTGGTCATTTTCTACAAGAAACATGAATTTTCAACATTCTTTTCTCAATTTTTTAAATTGAAGAATTGCTTTTAAAACATTTTTCTACTTCATTTTTTCATAAAATAATTTCTGCCCTCGCTTCTCTCAGGCAGAGCTTGAAAATTCATTCAAATTCGAATAAAAAAGACCAAAATTCGAATCAAACAGCCAATAGAAATGAGACAAAAAATGATGGCTCAGATTCAAATGAGAATTATCAAAATTCAAATCAAAATGAAAATGATCTGGCAAATAATGTCAAAATTAGAATAATTACGATAATTTACAATAATTATTAGAATATTTACAGTAATTTACTGTAATTACTGAAATAGTTACGGTAATTGACCGTAATTACTGAAATATTTGAGGTAATTTATCGTAATTACTGAAACATTTGTAATTACTGAAATATTTGCGGTAATTTACCGCAATTTTTGAAATATTAACGGTAATTTACCGTAAGTACTGAAATATTTGCGGTAATTTACCGTAATTACTGAAATATTTGCGGTAATTTACCGTAATCACTGAAATATTGACGGTAATTTACCGTAATTATTGAAATATTTGCGGTAATTCACCGTAATTACTGAAATATTGACGGTAATTTACCGTAATTACTGAAATATTGACGGTAATTTACCGTAATTATTGCAATATTTGCGGTAATTTATCGTAATTACTGAAATATTGACGGTAATTTACCGTAATCACTGAAATATTGATGGTAATTTACCGTAATTATTGAAATATTCACGGTAATTTATCGTAATTATGAAAATTTTTACGATAATTTACCATAATTACTGAAACATTGACGGTAATTTACTGTAATTATCAAAATTTTTACCATAACATGGTGTCTACCAGGCATAAAAGTCGTAAAAAACGCAAAAATAGCATGAATTTTATTTTTTTCAATCCGGTAGATACCTTGTTAAAAGTCCTGTAAAAATTTTGAAAAATTCATGCAGTAGTACAGAATTTTGATTAGGAATTTTTTTGAATCATGGTGTAAGATATCCATCGGCAAGAAAAACAATAAAAAACTAGAACTTGGCGAGAATTTTATTTCTATAATAATAAAAAGTAAGCAAGAAAATCGCAAGAATTTTGATAATTTTATGAAAAGCAAAAATTTGTAGTTAATGTTATGCCCTTTCTTGGAGGTTTCAAATCAATGGATACATGGGATGGTTTTTTAGGGCAAATTTGTGGCAAAAAATGATTCGAATAGGTGAGAAAAATCTATAAAATAGGAGGAAGGTTCATTTTTCAGATTCAATAGACACTCTGAACCAGGTTACACAACCTATCAAAATAGTTTCGTGCTTAAAATTTCATGATTTTATTGGGGTAGGGATATTTTTCCTTCAGATAAAAAAACTGTCCGAAAAATTCAAATAAAATAATTCCAAAATTATTTTAAAAAGGAGAATAAATGAAAAATTTAAAAGTTTTAGAAAAAAAGAAAAATAATTTAACATTTTGACAAAAAAAAAAAAGAAAAACAGCAGAAACCACCTCAATTTTCATTTTTTCACGAAAAGGTATTTTTACACAGGACCAAACTGCAATAACTTTCATTTCTCGAGTTATAAATTCGTAAATTCCGACGTCTCAGTCTCTAGTACAAGGAAATACCTTAGTTAGCGAATACGAAAAAGCGGAAATGGTCCGCTGTTTTCGTACATTCTCGCTGAATATATGCGGAAATGGATATAAAACGTCCAATTCGGTGTACTAAATTTAGTCTTCATTCGTGTACGTGTATTTAACGTACATACATCGGCGTCGGTCGCCTCACCGGCGCACATGCTCTTGCGTACACGACGTTGAACTGCTGATGTTATAAAAAACGCGAATTTTATAGGTTTACTTGTTATGGCAGCGATGGCACATTATTTGTATTTTAACGATATTGTTTTCCTTTTTTCTTTCACCTCGATCGGCTCCGTCTCCGGTTTGGTATTCGAACGAGATTGCCTATGCATAAAGAGAAAGAGTAAATAAAGAGTATTGCGTGCCTGCGCCGAACCATAGTACACGATACGCGCTAATTTGATTTTGTTTTTCACTTTTTCTCGCTGCAGTTCGGTTAATTTATTCGAATGAATTGCTAAATCATCCGTTAAGTTGGTGTTTTTATGGTTTCATCGAGTTTGATGAGTTGATTTTGCTGGCGCGTGAAAGCAAGTCGAGCGAAGGGGTTACCGGGCCTAGCTTCGGTACGAAATCGACGCCAGCCCGAGGGATGATTTTGAACGCATCGTTTCTGTGTGAATTGTGAAAAGCTGGGGAATGAGAATAGATCTCGTCGCCTTCATCGTGTAAAGGAAATGAAACAGGTTGATGAACTAGATGCATACGACGAGATACATTCCATGTTATCATTTCCGTCGCGGACGAGATGATGTTACGATATTAATGCTACTGTTGGATGATAGAATACGTATGGAGTGGGTAAAAAGGTACGTGTACTCGGAGCTGGTATATTCTCGACTTCGATTTATACTTCGAAGTGTGGTAATTGGTTCTTGGATACTTGAATTGGTAATTTTTACTTCTCTTTTCCTCAGATCCCCACGTATAGTACTGTGCTGCTGAAATGTTGGTGTGATAAGTGTTTTAGAGTTTTTGATAGTTGAAATTTTCCTTCGTTTATTTTGGACGTTCAAAATTCTTCCAATGTGTGAGGAAAATATCGTTCGGAATAATGACCTAGAACCGTCTGAAGATTGGTGATGTTTTCCAGATAAGAATCCAGATCTGTCATCGATAGATTTTATTTAAAAATAACTGTAAAATATTGTGAATATTTTCAATTTTGATGGAAATTTTTTAAAATCTCAAAAAATATGGTAAAAATTAAATTTTGTTTTAAAAAGTTTAAAAATTGTAGAAAATTTTTAAAAATAACTGTAAAATATTGTGAATATTTTCAATTTTGATGGTAATTTTTTAAAATCTCAAAAAATTATGGTGAAAATTAAATTTTGTTTTAAAAAGTTTAAAAACTGTAGAAAAATTTCAAAAAGTTGAAAAAACATTTTTGACAATTTTTCTTCGTCAAAATTCGTTAACGAATCGAAATGAACTGAAAAAAAAAACCATCTCATTTTCAGGAATCTGTCAAAAAGTTATCGATACATCGCTTACATACTTATCATAAAATTTGATGTCATTAAGATTTAGCTAAAAATGTTCTAAATTTTGTTACGAATTTGTCTATAGCTGTAGATTAGACAAAAGTCTATGCCAATCATCAATCAAAATTTGCTGAATTTATTTTTAAAATTCTCCAAAAATTGCAATTTTTTTGTCTTATTTTCCTACAAGTTCAATATTATTTTGATTATCTCTTATTTTTCCTTTAAATTTTTTTAAATATAACATTTCAATTGTCAAACAGCTTTGACTACATAGATGATTTTAAGCAAATTTTAGCTGAACTATTTTTTTTTTTCATTTTTCTGGCATTTGAAATTCATTAAGTCATCTTCACTAAGTTGCCACTGCTATAAAAAATAATTTCGCATGATTGGCTGAATTACTTATTTTTCGGATAATTTTTCTGTTTTAAAATGTATTTCAATTTTTGCAAGTTTTTTGGAACTGATTCTATAACTTTTTCATGACTCATTCAATTTTAAAATGTAGAAGTTGTAATTTCATTCAGTGCCGTGAAATTTTAATACCCAAAAATTATAAATTTCAATTTAAAAAATTGAGTGAAATTTACCTTATTGACAACTCTTGTTTCTCCAAATTGTGAAGTAACATAGAAAAATGCAAGATATATTTTTTTTTAAGAATGGAGTTTTTTGAAGAAAAAATGAAAAATATTTTTAAAATTTGAAAAAAATTGAAAAGCATTAAAAAAATGTTGGAAAAAATGAAAAAAGTTGGATCATGGGAGAGGGGAGAAGAGGAAACGTGTTGGAAAATGTGAGGTATTCGGCTATAAGAGAGGAGAGAGTACGAAAGTAGAGCCCGTTCTGGACGATTTTTTCGAAGCCAGAGCTGAAGCAACTTTGAAAAAAAATTGGAAAAATCTATGAGATGGAACCGGAGGATGAAGGGTGAAGGGTTCTCTACGAATGATTTCTTCAGGGTTGGAGGCACTTTCATGATAATCTCAGAGTCAGAACTGGAGAGATCGGAACCCCTCGCTTCGGATCCCTGATAGGTACTCTCTAGCATTCGAAATATTGGAGAAACCCTATGCATTTTTACTTACATTAGTAAAAGCATCAGAGAAATAAACTTCAATTCAACTTATCGGCTTGAGATTTTTAAAAATATAATTTCCTTGAACCTTTTCGTTAAAAATTATAGGCAAATAAGTACCTACTTATTCTTTTAAAAATCGGTGAAAATATGAGAAAATTGACGAAATTTTGAACAAAAGTTTGTCGTATTATCTGCTGATAAAAATTTCTTTGATTTTTGGAAAATAGACTTTACTTATGGAAAAATCGTTCATAATCCTTATACCATGTTTTTTTTTTTTTTTTTCAAAAAATTGACCCGGTGTTATTTTTTGAAAATTCGAAAAACGTGCATACTTAGCCCTGTTACTGAAAAAAAATGAAATGAAAAAAAAAATACATGAAAAGTAACAATTCTTATCCTTTTTTTTTCTTATCAATTTAGTTCATTGTCACTTTTTTTTTAGGTCAGTTTAGTTGGACTTATTGTGTGAAAAATATCCTGCTCTTTCATCATCAAATATTATTGAAATTTTGGAAAAAACTATGCGAATAATTGACCGATCGATGAGAGAACAGAAGCATGTAGATTTACCAACTGGTTAAATTCATAGACCGTTCATATTATTTACCTACAATTACACCACAGAATACCATAATAACGCTTCAAATGAGATATTAAACCTGCAGCAATTAATAAGAGTACGTATTTATATGTCTCATGGTGCCAGACGAGTTCGCTTGGGAGAAAAAAATAACTGATTCCGAGCTCCCTTAATTTTCTCCCTGTTCTCATCGCATGGCATGAAAAATCTTGCAGGCTGGTTGACAATCTAAAGAGACATTCGTCTAGACCCCGACTACATCTAATTCTATTTAATATGTCGTCAAAGATCGATGATAAAATATCAACTGATGTAAGGGTCATTATGAGCACTCATTCGAGCCGGAACCGGGCATATCTTTGAGAAAACATTTGACATAATTAAAAAGATCTTATAACTCCTTGTAATTCTCGAGATTACCGAATTTAATCGTCGAAAGCCACATCGTTTGGTATTTTCCATCAAAATCAAGCCCGAGGCCATCAACTTCATGCATATCTTCGCAAAAGTTGCCCAGTAAACGCTTAAAAATAATCCCAAACCTTTCACTCGAGGCATAAAACTTCGATTTTTCATAACTTTTTCGCCTAAAGGACGCCAAAAAAACGCACCTGTATTTAAAATAATTAAATAAAGACGCCGGCGACAGCGAGATTTATATTCGATGTAGATCCAGACGAAATCTGCAAGACGTTCCAATTAATTTGAAAACTGATAATGAAAGTGGAAAATAAATCATCTTTAATGATGTAAATTTCAAACAAAGATGATAAAATTGAAGAACTCAGACCCCTTCTGACTTCCTTCCGCCGTTTCTACGTCATATACCTAAGCCCCTTTTAAAACACCGCTACCGGCTCGTGTATGAAAAAAAGTATTTTTCATTGTTGTTGATGTTTTTTATATTTTTAAACCATATTTTAGTCCACCTTTCAGCGAAGAAATCTTTGAAAAACTTTCACTTTTATTTATAACCAACCCTTCCCATAGCCGGTAAGTTTTCGCTGGCTGAGCCGAGACTTCTTTGTGTTTAGAAAATATAGGGTCGATTTTCCATAATTCCACCCTTTTTCGCCTCGTTTTTCAGAGCTACTTCAATTATAACGGGTTAAATGGGCGATTATCGAGGGCTCCAGATGTAAAAAAAACTCTTTTATTTTCATATTCTTGCAAAATTCGATTCGAAAATCGGTTTTAGATAAATTTCAAAGAGACGAATTTTCCAAACATTGCCATATTTTTCGCTCTTCCTTTTCTCTCTTCTGCGATAAAATCGCGTCGATTTATAATCAATTTGCATAAATGATTATAAACTTGCCATAAAAAATTCTAAAAGCAGAAGCACGATGCATGAAGTCGAATCTGAAATCCAAAACAATAAAACTTGATAACAACTTGATCGTCGTAGTACCCACGAAGTACAAAATGACCATCAATAAGTCGTAAATTATCACACGAACACGTACACCACGAATAAGTAATCGAAAACAAACTACACGTGAATGGGACCGGTTTGATTTCGTTTCGTAATCGAGTATTATCAACCTTCGACCGAACCGCATACGATGAGTTGAAATTACCAAAATGACACCATCGCCGGCAATCATCATCGTCGTCAAAACCCATTACACGTAGCCAAACATTCCCTTCGTAATATTTTTACAGCAAAAGGAAGAAAAAGCGGAGTAAAAATTCAAAATTCTACATCAAGAAATTCGCTTCTGTATGCTGCGGGCAAACGATGTTTTACATTTACTCGACGACATGACATCATAATTCATTTCAGCGAATAGGAACAAAACCCAAACACAACGAACCTTTCCAAATTCGCGCTCGCTTTTGTATTAATGCGAATGTCTAGTTGGGAAAAAATCATAAATAAATAACCGATCACAATTTCGTATCCGAGCTGAAGCTTGATACAAAGAAAAAGTAGTATTTTGTACGTCTCTTTTCTCCGGAACGAATTCCACGCCGGTTATTATCCGGGGCCGAATGCTAGAATTGGATAAATTCCAGTTTCCCAACCAATGAATTCAGCGACTTTACTGCGCGCGAATAAATAAATGATGTAGTTCAAATTTTCGTATAGTTGTGCAGGGTGTTCTGTAAATATCGCGATTTTTATACGACGGAAAGAGCATTTATGGCAGGGATGCTGTTTCAGTCGTTCAAGTGATAAAATATTTTAATTTTTATCGGTTTTATTAAACTTGGACAAGTGAGTCATTTTCAGTTTAAAAAAATGTTTAAAAGTTGAAACCAAAATTGTAAGACTCTAAATTTTCTAACCTGAAATTTAAGACCTTGACAATAATTACTTTTTGTAAAATTGTAATTATCTGCAATTTTAGTACATACATTACATTTAGATCATTATTTTATTATGCTTTTTGGTGTTAAAATTATCCGTTTTCAAGGCGGGTAATCCATGATAATTAATCATATTTTTAATTTGAAATGTTTTTTTTTCTGTTTATAGGTAAGTTTCTATGAAGTTATTTCTCTTTCAAGCTATTTTTTTCTTCGATTCGTGAGTAAATTTTATCATTTATCTAATATTTTCCATGGCCATCTCTTCGGATGCTATGTAACTTTCATAAGCTTCTTTGATACTATATCATTGGATCTAAGTAGAAGTATTTTTGAAAACTACAAACATTCTTTTTACAAAAATGTAATTGAGTTTTGAAATTTTAATGGAGTCATTCGGTTTTGATAATTGTTTGATTGTACGTTTGATTTATTGGTTTGTATTTCCAAGAAAAATTCAACTGGAAAAATAATTTTTTATGGTTGTGAAATGTGAATGACTGAATATATATAAAGAGATAGACTCGAGCTGGCTGTTTGTACAGAGATGGTAACTTAGTACGTATATTTGTATAAAATTTGGTCTTAGAATGTTTTACTCGATTTCCCTGCAAAAGAATAAGTATTCATTTGTTCTTATTTTTTTTTTTAAATTTTAAAGGTTTTTTTTTTAGAAATAAATTGATGTTTTCTGAAGTTTTTCCTGAACAAATTTTAGGTTTTTTGGTCTTTCAGTTTTCGAAAAATTGTACAATTTTTTCTAAAAATGGTGGTTTGATGATTCTTCTGAAAAAATTTCGTAAAATTGAGAATATTATTTATGTATTTTAAAGGTTTGGGGTTTCAAAAAAAAAAATCCAGATGAAAAATCAAAGTTTATGTTACGATTTATTTTTGTTTATTTATTTGTGAGCCAAAAATTGGGCATTTTTTTTTGCATTTTTAGGCATTTCAGACCTCTACCAAACTTTGAACATGTTTTTCTCAATTTTTGAAAAATCGACTTTAGGTACCTTTTCCCTGCACGGTACACATTTGAAAAATGGTTGGTTTTTTTGTACTCAAACAGATACTTAGTTATTTCTCTCGAAACAATTTCCAAGAAATCATCATGGTTTACAATAAAAAAAATTACAATTTTTGAAGATTTTTTTTCCTGCGTAAAATCAAGATATGAAGTTATGAATCCAGTGGTCGTAATTATGTGTAAAGGGTAGTAAAGTGCCCCTCTCCCCCCCCCAAAAAATGATACTTGGAAAATCATGTTTTAAAAATAAAAAACTTGATGTTTTTTTGAATATTTTTTTCTACATGTAATCAAGATGAGGGATTTTGTTTATTTATAAATCTGTGGTACAATTTTTTTTAACGACTTTTCTTGAAAAAATCCTTTTTTTCATTATTTTTGCTTTTTTTTTAAAAAAAAAGTTGGGCTTTTTTGCAAAAATAAATCATTTGTGAAGAGCAAAAAATTACACTTTTTGAGTCACTCGTTTTTACCATGAGCACCAACAATGTTATAAAATTTTACGAATGTTCCGAAAAATTTCGAATTTGAGTCAATCGACGAGGAATTGAAAGTTTGCCAGAGTTAAAAAAGACTGTGACAATCATTCGCCAAAGTCACCTGGTAAAAATCGGTAGAACTGGAGGATAAAAATGTCGAAAAAAAATATAATACGAGTCAACTCAGTAGTGGCATGTAAAAATTGTCATGTCTTTTCAATATTATTTTGTTAGTAATGAAATTAATTTTCAAAGCTAGAGTTTCCTTTTTTTTTGAGAAGGGAAGGAAAGAGGGAGGGTTATGAAAATTTTTACATCTTTCACATTTAAGCATAATTTATTACTTTGTGAATATAAATAAAGCTTTTTTGCTGTTTAAAATTAAAATGGATAAATTGTAAGTCTTGAAAGAAAAAGAAAGGAAAGGTCCAGGGTTGAAGGTTTTTAGATGTGTAATTAATTGGATAATTCTATTTCAATTCATGGAATTCATCTGTATTAAAAATATGCGCCTACCTAATTTGAATAATAAATTTTCAAAATATTATTTCCATTTTTATAATTTGGAGAGGCAGTATTGCTTATTTTGTGAATTTAAACCACTTTTTTAAAAATCAAACTTTTTATCATTTTTGTAAAAAATCTCAATGCATCTTAATTTATGGTCAAGTTAATAAAATGTTGTTATCTGTTACACAAAAACGTTACGTTACATTTTCTAAAAGTTTTACCTCCGTCCCTCCTCTCTTCCCGGCCTTAAATGTAATCATTTATGCCAAAAATTGTAAACATGAAAGGTTCTTTACCAAAAATACTCCGAATAAAAATGTATCAAATCATGAATAGTCATATTCGAGTGGAAGAGAGAAGAATGGAGCTTCAGGAAGGTGAACGAAATAGAATCTATTTTGTTCATTTTCCTGTCTTTCCAACCCGCTTCAACATCTGATGTTGAAGCGGGTTGGAAAGATCGAGCTTATCTGAGAGACGTGGTATTTTGGAAGCTTCAATAATTATTAATAAATCAGAAAATTGGATAAAGAAAACCTTTTTTTTTCTTCATAGAAATTTGAATTTCGAGTAATTTCAAAAATTGATTAGAAATTCATAAAATTGGTAGTGGCTGGATGGAGCGATACTGTCTTGTAGATGAAAACGAAGTTTCCACTGACATTCGCATAAAACCCATCAACTTCCGCCAAAAAAACTCCAAAACACCATTCAGTTTCAAGGAAAAAAGAACAATTGAATTTTCGAAACACCCTGTAACAACGACGCTACACCGCGACTACAAAACTCTACTCGCCCAGCCCGGTACTTCCTCGGCGATAAAATACACTGTAACTCGTATAATTTGCCTCGTGTACGAAGCCGCGACTATACCCAGACTACAACCGAGTCCCAAATAGAAAATAATTTCCTTAAATTATACCCGTAAAGGTTTTCCTTTTCCTCCCTCCTCCTTCTCCGCCAATATTCCTACACTTGTAAACAAAATTCCAACTTTTCAGCCGAGCCCTCTCGGTATCTGCCTTTCCATCAACTTTTATGTACATTTTTTCCACTAGCTTCTTCGCCAAATTACATGCATTCGTATCTATGTACGGAAAAATTCTCTTGCTCTGTACCGATGTGAACTTTTTTTTCACCCCGTCGCCTCGCTTCGTGTCTATTTCATCGGTTTGTATTACAATCCGCATTCAGCCTTATGGGTTTCTCGAAACTCTTGCATCAGTGAGAGAATTCCATAAAGTTGGAAATTTCATCGAGACGACGCGACGTTCGGTTAGCTGCTTGTACTTTTTCGAAAAAAAAAGTACGCGAATAGTAAAAACTTTTTACATTCGTGTACTATTCGCAGATCAACGTATGTTACTCGTTAACTAAATTGGTTTCGTATTTTCATTTCGTGCCAGCGACGACGACGATTTCATCAACATAAAGAGGCAAAGCGCAAAAAAAAAACTACTCTATTAAATGTACACTCGTGTACTTGTACGAGAGCAAAATAAAACTAAAAAAAAACTACACCCGACACGATCACCGTGTATTCGACCTTTACTGGTGTAATTATCATCGCTTCAAATCTAATAATTCGTTCGGCCCTGTATGTAAACGTATAAACGCCTGATACGACACTTCGTTTCACTTTGCTCTTATTATACGTGAATTATAATGTATAATATATAACCAACCCAACGTCTGGGTAATCCGATTAATCCATCACTTGGATATACCTTGGTATACCTATAACTTATGCAATATGCATGTATATCATATCGAACATTGATATGATTTATTTTCACGGTCTCGTAGTCTCCTCTTCATGTCCTATACTTTTTGGCTTCCCTTTTTGTTAGCGATTTTTGCCCGGTTAGGTGTACCTCATGTGAAGTATCAGACGATATTTCACACCGCACCGTGTAGTTCAGATTATTCGTAATTTTTTTCAGAAGAATATGTAAAAAAAAAACTTGGTAAATTCTCACTTTTTTCACCTTCTTTTTGCATCGTCATTGTAGGTACCTCTTCTTCTTCCCGGCTGAACCGTTACTAAATGACGAATTAGTCGCGAATGTCGTGTATTCGTAATCGTATCTTTCGTAGTCACCAGTCGATAAATGTCAGTTATGGGCAAATAAAACGTCATTGACCGGTTTATACTGTAAAAGGTTATTTTTCATAGATGAATTTGTATCGAATTTATAGATATACTAAGACTCGCCTATCTCGGTATATATATTTTTAAACTGATTGAAAAATACGAAATATGACGATTTTACTGGCGGAGAGAGACGGAGAGATGATCGTCAGGGACGGATTAACCATGGAGAATTTCATATACCTTGATTTTTGCGTGAAAAATTATCTACTGATCAGTCAAGAGTCGATATTGATTAAACTCTTGGCTAATTTTTGAAGAAAGTGTTGAAGACGAAGAGCATCAAAGTTGATTTGATCAATTTTTGAAGTAAGAGGGAGGATGAGAGACAGTGAAAAGACGACTCGAATTTGACAAATTCGAAGAAATGATCTGTTTAGATAGTGGAATCAGTTGTTCTCCAATTAGCATCTTCTGTTGACGATGAGAAAATGGGAAAATCTATTCAAATGAAGTCCGAGTCATTAATTTCATTTTCTATCTTCCCTCATTTCCAAGCATATTTTTCCTTACGAAATTATACCAATGATCTGAAAATGTGAAGGTTGAAGAAGGCTGAAAATTATTGAGAAAGTCTCTGTTACTTTGAATTGTTTCACAGGATCAATTCCATGTATCTATCCAAAAATTTACTCGATTTTTTGAAAGTTATTGCTCTAAAAAAATATTGATTTTGGAAGTCAAGTTTGCGTAACGGTCAAAATCTGATCAAAATGGTAATCGATTAGAGTGAGCTAACTTCCCCTTTTCCTGGAATTTAAAAAGACTTGATATATGTACACCTATTTAGGTAAGTAAGGATATACGAATTTTGTTTTTGAGGCAAAAAAATTGATGAAGAAGTCGTTTAAATTGTGATAATTCCTCCCCCCTACCCTTTCCTGGATATCAACCTGAATTACCTAACTCGTTTTTTAAAAACGTTTTTAAAAAATTTATTGAAAAAAATTTGAAGAATCTTTTGTTTTTGGCAAAAATTTTTGAATTACTTACTTTTCTCTCATTTCGTTTGAGTTTCTTCAATTTTCTCCAGTGGTAAAAAAATACCTAATAACAGAAAAAAGAAAGTAATTCACAATTATTTTCATTGGTAGGTAGTTTGGAATTTGATAGATCATTTCTTCTTTTGTAAAAAATAAAATTATTGAAAATTTTCGGTTTTTTAATTGTCATGTGTTTACCTGACTTGAAAAAATAACAAAAGGAAGGGTAAGGAGTCTAATTGATTCAAAGTAATAAGCTGGAAAAATAATTTTCATTTTGAGGTTTTAGTTCCATTCTCAAAGTCTTTCCAAAATTCGGCTTTTCAATTTTGAGATTTGCGATACTTATTGTATGTAGTTGAAAAGAACTTGATCTGTGGTTGCATTTTTCAATTTTGGTGCCCATAGTTGGAACATTTTTATTCTTTTAATCAAAATTTTAAATTTTGTCAATTTTCTAGTATTTAAAATATTTTTTAGTTGAAATTCAATATTTATTTTTATTTTTCAAATGCTTTGTATTTTTTTTAGTGTTTTAATCAATGTTTTTATAAGTTCTCAAAGTTTTACAAAGGTTTTCCATAGTACAAAATTTTCGATTCTATAAACTTTTTTTTAGAATTTTTCCGGTATCATCATATTCAGAAAATGGGTGGTTCAGTAAATTTCAACTTTTTCAAGTCAAATTTTAAAAAAATTACAAGGAATTTTCATTCTCTTTCTACTAAAAAATTTCAGTTTTGTAAAAATTTCCAGTTTTGACTTCAAAACAGTAGGTAATGAAAAAGTTAAACTTTTGAAACTGATATGGAAGTAAAATAAATTTCAGTTCCAGTTTTTTTTTAAATTTTGGTTGTACTCTCTCGTTCATAAAACAGTGAAAATTATTGAAAATCACTAAAAAACAATCAGAATTGCAGCACAGTATGGGTAAAGATAGTAGACAGCGAAAAAAATTTCTGAAAAATCAGTGCGAATTCGATGAACTCAATAAAATTCTGAAATTTTCTGAAAAATAAGTGAAATTCTTGGGGAAAAAAATCATTGAAATTTTTTGAAAAATCATCAGCAGTGAAAATCCATTATTAAAGAATTTTGCTGATTTTTCCTGTGCTGAAATTTCGATTTTTTTTTCAAATACTTCACTAATTCAAATTGAAAGAGTAGTTTCAGTTTTTCATCACATACCAGATTTGGTTTTTTGGTGGGACAAAAATTGAAAATCTCATACCAAAATGGAATTTAAAAAAAAAAATAAATTTCTGACTCTAAAATAGGATCTTTTCAATTTTCAGATTTAAAATAAAATTTTCATCGTCATAAAAGGACAAGATGTCCATATCTGCGTTTTCCCATTATGTCGGTACAATGTAAATTCTAACTCTTAAAATTTCAACAAAAAAAAATAATGCCTGACGGAAATCCTATTTTTGCCGTAAAATCAATCAACATTACATCCTAAATTGAAAACTTCTCATTGAATGAAGTACCTAGTTTAAGAGATACAAAGATGGATGGCAATTTCCTTATCCATACGTCTGGTTATTTTTCCAATAACCCCTTCAATTCCGGAAATACATTCGATATTCGATACTAATTTATTCACTCATCGTTCGTGTCAACGCCTAGTTTCATCCTAATTCGAAAAAATTCGCGGAAAATTTCTCACCCAAAATGTATGTAGGTGACTCCCATATTAACTCATTACTCATACGCCGCGCTGCAAAAAGAAACATCGCTGATACACTGTCGCGTGCCTAAGTAAATTAGCAGTTCCCTTAAGCGGGGATTTCACTAGGCAAGTTTACTTGCTGCAAGTTACTTGTGCAAGTAACTTTCCCAATGAAATATATGAAACAAGTAAACTTGCATACTCTATGCAAGTACTTGCAAGAGTAGAAATCATTTCTACTTTTGCAAGTTACTTGCAGTCGTTTCGGAGAATTGTCATCACAAATGAGATGAAAAAATTTCAAAAGTTGAGAAAAATGTGACGGAAATAGTCAAAACAGAGAAAATTAGTAGATATTAGACGAGAAGATTGCCGGATTTCTAATTTTTCTGAAATTGAAAAAAATTATCAAAACTTTTTTCCAGTTGTTTTTTTTATTTTTTTTTTGTAAAATTTTAAAAACGTTCGAAAATAATAATTATTGTGTTTTATTATGATTTTGAGAGATGAGAAATAGTTTAAACTACTCTTTTGATTGTATTATCACTTGAAACAACAAGCTGATATCAGCAATTTGACATGCAAGTTGCTTGAAAAAGTTCTACGTGAAATATGTCACTATCTGCAAGTTCACTTGCTGGCTCAACTTGCAGCAAGTAAACTTGCCTAGTGAAATCCCCGCTTTACAAACGTGTGAAGTTCTTTTCTTCGTGCTACGAAATCCGAACGAAATCCTAAAGGTCATTGATGCGTTGTTCTATAATTAGGCAGTCTATTAGGTTTTTAGGTGACCGTGAGTAGCCTAATACCAATAATTACTTTGTTTCTGAAGAAGAAATGGCGGTGCTTATTCGCTCATTAATGGTAATGGGCCGGAATTTGCATTATATAAGTAAGGTAAATCGTTAGCTCGATTTATTCTGTCTTGTCTGTAGAAAAAAATATGACTCATGGTAACATTTACCCAAGTATTATGTATGTATCTAAGTGTTAAATCAACGCTTCTAGATTGCAATTGCACGTAATAAATCACCGTTCGGTTGTCGGCGAGTTGATTTGTTGAATCATATTCCAATATGTATTAAATATTAACCGGTATGTGTGAAATGTTCAGTAATGAAGTCTACATGTACTTATACGAATATTCTTCGAAGAAACACAATGTTTCAACGATAGGAAGCCGATAAATGGCGGTTTGACGTGAATTAGGTTCGTCTCCGTAGATCCGTACCGACCGTACGGTATTGTTCGAAGTATGTCGTCGGAAGTCGTCATCGAAGGTATTTGTTCTCCTTCGTCGTTTGGTTAATGAGAACTAAACAGTCTCGAAAAGGAAGTCCCAAATGAATTGGTGGTAATCGCTGTCGTTGCTGCAAAGGAAGTATGAATTTTCATGGTATTGTGTCTCGAACATCATGTTTGACTTTTGGGTTGACGTGATGGCGATTTTAAGACCCATGAAAGTACCTCGTTGGGGGGGGGGGGAATTCAACCCATTACGATCGTTTTGCCATATTAAAGATGACGCGACGTTTCAAGTGGCAATTTCCTTTTTTTGCGCCGTATGCTTTTGATTCGTATTATGGCTTCTGGGTGAAGAAATACAGCACAATTGGCTAATTCGAACTCGAATATGAAATCTGTCGAGACTTAAACATTGTATTGTGTCAGTGCAACTTTCGTGTGCAGTTTATTTATCGTGCACCGGACAACGACGCTATTAACCTTTCATCCATTTTCATACACGCGCCAGCCGCGAACCCGACGACATTTTCGATGACGAAACGTGTTTGGCAGCTTATGAAACTAATGTTCCATTATTCGTCGCGTTTTTTTTATCTTCAATAAAATTCTCGAAACTCTCCGCCTTCCCATCCGGTCTCCAGCGTATAAAACTTAATCTGTGGCATCGGCAGCGTACCGAGGTAATAAAGCCTTCGGCTGAGAGTCCATATAGCCTATTTTCGAGCCGAATAGTCGTTAAAATTGCTCAACGGGAGCAATACGTATTACCAGAGAGGTGATATTTATTTCATAGCAAGAATTTCTCTGTTCGTATGCTCGATACGAATGTGACGTGTACGTGCAAAGGTACCATCGGTGCAAAGAATGCGAATCTAAGGTGTAAAGATTCCATAAGAGAGGATGGCCGAATTGGTGTTGTGAGAGTTAACGCTGTCGTGTGGATTGGAATCTTATTTAATGTACCAATTTGAAATAGATTAGATGATTTTGTTCTTCTCGTCGATAATATTTTATGTTTGTGCGGGCTCGTGGTGAATGGTGATGATCCCGAGGGATCTGCGACGTAAACGAAGAAGCTAATCCCAGAAGTGAAAAATAGAGAAATGAAAATTTCGAGAAAAATATTGAAAGTAATAATTTTCGAAGAATTGATGAAAAATTCTGACTGTTTTAAAACTTTTTTTAAAAAAATAGAAAATTTAAAAGTTGAAATAGAAAACAAAAAATAGACATCTATATTACTAGAAAAGTATCCAGTTTCAAAGTAAAATTTTGGGCCCGAACAAAAATGAAACGAAAGTACCAAACATAAGAAAACCTCTTACCTATTCAAAATTTAAGGTGCTCTTTTTCGAATTTTGGAGAATTTTTGAAACTCCAAATTACCTCACAGCCCACAAAATAAGTACCTATTGTCTACCGGGCACAAATATCATGAAAAACATGCTTTCCACAAAAAAAAAACATGAATTTTTAACATTTTTCTCAAAAACTTTTAAATTAAAAAATTCCTACTGGGTGTGAATCATTTTTCAACTTCATTTTTTTAAAGCCAAAAAACGATGACTCAGATTCGATTGAGAGAAGATCAAAATTTGAATTAAAATGAAAATGACCTGGCAAATAAGGTCAAAATTCGAACATTTTCGGTAATTTACAATAATTATTCAGATATTTACAGCAATTTACCATAATTATTAGAATATTTACGATAATTTATCGTAATTATTAAAATATTTACCGTAATTTACCGTAATTATTGAAATATTTACGGTAATTTACCGTAATTACTGAAATAGTTACAGTAATTTACCGTAATTACTGAAATATTTATGGTAATTTACCGTAATTATTTAAATGTTTATGATGATTTCCTGTAATTATTGAAACATTTACTATAATGTACCGTAATTACGGTAACGTTTACGGTAATTTACCGTAATAATTAGAATATTTACGGTAATCTACCGTAATTTTTGAAATATTCACCCGATTTTACAATAATTTCTGAAATGATTATCATAATTTACCGTAATTATTGAAATATTTACCATTATTAACCATAGGTAATTACTGTAACATTTACGGTAATTTACTGCAATCGTAAAATTTTCTTTTTGATGAACTAGATTCTGATTCACATAGATTTACTCCTTCATCAAGTCTGAATTTCGTTGGAATTTCTTATTCTGCTCTTATCTCATCCCCCTCCCACAACTGAAAAAAACTTCCGTTTTTTTTTTCAATATTGTCTGAAATCTTCACATTCTGAACAATTAATTTTTGTCAGAACGATTTTAAAGATAATTCGAATTTTTTCTTGTAATTTCCACATAGAAAAAAACTCAACTCCGGCGAAGTTTGGCGAAATTTAAATTCAACGACCTTTAAAAATATAAAATACTCGTGTGCACATAAAAACCCCAAATTTTCTTATTCACACCCTCGTAAATCGTACAGCTCGATCCGATACCATAAAACCAAAATCATCGACCTCAAGATATGAAAAAAAAACAGACAAACAAACAAAAAACAAAAAATAAATAAAAATACTACTATCGAGAATCGTTCTCAGATTCTCAACCCATTTTTCTTCTTTTTTTGCCACCACACATTTCCGTTGGCCTTATGCAGCCGATTAAATATTCGTGCGAAGAAAAAGGCCACAAGCGTAAATAAACTTTAAAAGCCATTTATAAGCCGACACCGTCAAAGCTATACGGATTAAGAAACATTTAAAAAAGCATCTCGAATAATAAAACACTGCGGAGAATTGTTAAACAGCCCGTCGAGCGAAATAGCATACAGAACGTAAGTTAGCTATAAGGCGACGACTTTAACGCGGTATAGTCTTTTTTACGCGTCGTACTTCTGCCTCCCTTCCTTGGAATATTCGTCCGAATGAATAAATTCCGCTCCGAATCCGCGTGTACTTGCGTAGTCATAGTATACTACAATACTCTATTTACAGTTTAGAGCTCTTTTGAATGGTCGAAAAGCTAACTTTTCGCAGTAGGATTACCAAGCGGTAACGAGCGAACAGAATGGAAATGTCGGAGAAACCGGCATGGCAACTGGGTTATTTTAATTTTTCGGAAATCCACTATACCATAATACGATGTTCTTCCGCGTGTTTAAAACTTCTTCACGCGAGCCAACGATTTGCAAAATTTAAAATTTATTAAACGACTTTATACTTTCGAAGCGACGCCGAGCACGAATTGTCTAAAGCAGCTGACTCGTAGTGTGGGCGAGAGATGAAGAAGGGGAAACGGGGTTATTTGGAATCACTAGTTATCTTCCATGGGGTAGTTTTATTTCGTTTTGTTTACTTTTTAGACGACTTATCGCGATGGTATTATCGTACGGTGAAAAAGAGATAATCCAGTTGACGAACTGCGAGTACCTAAAGGGTAAAGTATTATAGAGGCCTGATATTTGGCGAACAGTGAACTATGATACCGAAAAGAATTTTTTGAGCTTTGGGAGTAATCGTCCTACTTCATAAGAGGGGCGGAATGAGCTGCACAAGAGGGATTAGCTTTCATGTTTCAAAATTTGATCAATAGTCTGAGATGTCATTTCAATAGAATGGAATTCTGCTGACTTCGAAATCGTTCTTCAACTTTGATATTATCTAACTAAAATCTCGCAGTTCCACTTTGAATTGTCAGAAAACATGGTGACTACCGGGCATGAAATTCATGAAAATGGCATGAATGTCAGAATAGTGGCATGAAAGCATAAAAATAGCATGCATTTTCATCATTTTCCACAAAAAGCATGAATTTTGTAACTTTTCTCTCGATTTTTAAGTTGAAAAATTCCTATTAAATCATTTTTCAAACTTCATTTTTTTTATGAAAAAATTCCGGGCTCTCGCTTCTCTCGGACAAGGCTTACACATTAATTTGGAGTAAAATGAAAAATACCGAAATTCGAATCAAACAGCCAATAGAGATGAGCCAAATAACGATGGCTCAGATTCGAATAAGGAAGATTAAAATTTAAATCGAAATGAAAATGATCTGGCAAATGATGTCAAAATTAGAATATTTACAGTAATTTACCATACTTACTGAAATATTTAGAGTAATTTACCGTGATGATTGAAATATTTACGATAATTTATCTTAATTTTTAGAATATTTACGGTAAGTTACCGTAATTACGGGGATATTTACGGTAAGTTACCGTAATTACGGGGATATTTACGGTAAGTTACCGTAATTACGGGGATATTTACGGTAAATTACCGTAATTACGGGGATATTTACGGTAAATTACCGTAATTACGGGGATATTTACGGTAAATTACCGTAATTACTAGAATATTTACGGTAAGTTACCGTAATTACTAGAATATTTACGGTAATTTACCGTAATTACTAGAATATTTGCGGTAAGTTACCGTAATTACTATAATATTTACGGAAATTTACCGTAATTACTAGAATATTTACGATAATTTACCGTAATTACTAGAATATTCACGGTAATTTACCGTAATTACTATAATATTTACTACCATTCATCATGATTACTGAAATATTTACGGTGATTTACCGTAATTACTTAAATATTTACGAAAATTTACCATAATTATTAAAATACTTAATCAATATCAGAATTTTTACTATAAGATGGTGTCTACCGGGCTTGAAAATCATGAAAAACATGAAAATAGGATAAATTTTCATTTTCTCATTCCGGTAAACGCTATGAATCATAACCAGTCGACCTTCCAACCATATTATTAACCGCGATTTTTGAATTTACTGGCAGATGGACACCCTTCTTTTGAATGATTAAAAGATTCTAAATGTTGCTTTCCCATGTTTTTTTGCTGAAAATCACGATTCTTTCGATTACACATAAGATAATATTTATTAGTTGAAGTATCTACGTGAATTTTGAGGAGGTATTCCGCATATACCTGTGTGAGGTAGAGTGGTAAGACTGTCGTTTTGAACTAAAATTTTGAAAAATTTTCACCTTTTTGAATTTAATTTTATGGCTTTTTTCATCAAGCTTACGTGATGATGCCAATCCAATTTCAGCAACTTTATATTCCTTTATTCACCCAGAGAACAGTTGAAGGCAGTTGAATCTCAACATTTTCAATGTTCCATTAAACCGTAAAAGTGAAAAAAATCACCTCAAATTCCCGAGGAAAAAATTTAATACTTCAACGCTCCATTAAAGGAAGTTTTCGTTTTATTATACATTATTCAATGATGTTCTCCTTGATATCGCCTCCAATTGCCGAAAAAAATTTTCTTTGAACAATTAATTGAAATAAATCTCCATTCAGGGGCCAATTTCTTTCACACATTGCATCTCCTATTGTTTCATTCATCGCTGTACAATTGCCGGTAGTTTAGTCGCTACGAACAGTCGACTTTTTAAAATTTCAAGTTGACTCGAAGATTGATGTAGTCGTATTTCGTTCCTTTATTACCACCATATCGTAAAAAATTGACTGCACAAAATGTCGCAAAATACGCCTTCGGGAACCCTTCCGTGCATCGTTGGTCGTTTAACTTACCGCTTGTGTACGGTTCGAGCATATATATCGAAGGTGTACGTACTATTATATTATACATACACGTGTCCCTATGCTGTGTTGTACATCACCGCCAAAATAAACTATGCATATACCTACGTATGGTACGTATGTAATAGGTATAGATAATGCAGAATATATCGGCGAGCGAATTTATGACAATGCAAATATTATACATCGCGTCGAGTGTTATTCGGCAATAAAACGTGCCATAAATCAAAATCTTTTAAAAGGCCAAAAAATGCTCCGATCTCGTGGCCATAATATACCCGAGGTACATATCGTTTAAATAGACGTTTTTGTGACGTTTTTAATACCCTGACGATGACGTCTGTCGCCCACCTAGGATTGTGGTAAAAGCGAAGGGGAGAGATAGAATTAGAAAGGTATTATAATAGGTGAAGATGTACACTCTACTCGTACAATACGTATCACGAACAGATCAACAATGTTTTTAGCAAAGACATGAATGAAAATTTACCATAGGTACGTGTTTTTAATAATAAATCGAGCGTCTATACGGTGTAAAATGATTGTCTAATTTGTTATGGAATATCGTAGCTAGGTAATTGGGTAGCTGGTCTGAGTATGAATGGCTCATCTTTCTATGTATTTGCAATATTTCGGTACTGAGAATATACCGATTCGGTTCACGAATTGTTTAAATACGCGAATAACCCGACTCACGTCGTTGTAGCGTGTGAATTTCGTCGAGGATATTTTGTTAGTCCGTCCTTTGTGCGAGGTTTCATTGAAAGGGTAGAGGGATTGATGTGGTATATAGAGACAAATTTGTAACCAGAAGTGTGAATGGATATCAGATTGGGTGAATTTTCTGCGATATCTCTCATTGGTCTTATATTGTATACGTGTAAAATTAATACTCGAATTATGTCTTCATATTGTGTTTTGAACAATTACAAATAATAAAGAAGTACCTATTTATAAGGTGAATCAGCGACAGCAATGCATATAAAATGAATTACTAAAATATTCGTGTACTAACAAGACAAACGTGACAATTTTTTTCTATTGAATTTTTTCTCAAACGTCATTTGAAAAAATTCCACTAAGCCAATTGTGAAATTTTTTTGGAAAATTGGTGAAAATTCTCCAAGTCTTCAAATATATAAAATTCTTGGAAAAATCAGTAAGAATCTGTTGAAAATCAAAAAATTTGTTTAAAAATCCATCACCTTGACAGATATTTGAAAAATCGAAAAATTAATTGTTCAAAAAAATCAAAAGATTGAAAAAGCTGATGAATTTTGCCAAAAAAAAAAAGAAAATTGAAAATCCATAAATTTCTTAAGAAGTTGAGAATAATATCTGAAGTTTCATTTAGACATGATAATATCCTAAAAGTAAAAAAAATCTTACCTATGGTTAAAATGCATTTTTCAAAAATTTTAAAATCCAAAATTTAAAAAAATGTAATTTTTTTTTCTAATTTTCAGATTAAAAATAATTTTTTCGAATTTTTATTGAATCAAGTTTCAGTTTTTCAATTAGAAATTTATATTTCCAATTGAGAGAAGTGAAATATCCCTGTTCCAAGGGTTAAAAATTTTTTCAGGCATTTCTGGGTACTTAGAAAAAAAATTTAGGTTGATTCAATTCCTACCCCTCTTCCCGCCCTTCGATTCTTACAATACCGAAAAAACACGTTTTTCGGAAGAAATGTATTTTTTTGTAAGTATGGCATTGAAGGAAAATTTTTCGGAGATATCTGACAACATTAAACGAAAAATTTGAGAAAATGCGCATTTCACCATTTCAATTTGGAATACATTTTGTTCAGTCGAAAGTTGACATAAAAAAAATTGAATTTTTTTTGAATTTTGTGAATCGAAAATTGATTGTAATTTTTGATATTTTGAATTAAATACACCGAGAAAAAAATGAGACTTTGAAATTCTGTTCAAATTTTTAAAATAAGGAAATGGAACCCAATAATTTGATATTTGCCCCGCACTTGTTCCCTTCTGCTCCGTTTTTGCTCATTTAATTTGAAAAAATATTCTTCAAGTAAGTACGAGTACTTGTGTTAATGTCAATCAGTTCTGAAAATTTTGCTTGATTTCTGTTAATCGCAACCTACCTTGATTGAGTTTTTTTTTTTAAATAATTTGTTCATTTCTATTTCATGTTTTTTTTTTAAAAATAATTTGAGTCTACGAAACACCAAGATTATTTCAATTTTCAAGAGGGCGAATTTGAAGGGTATGAAAATAGTTCACCAATTTCCCTGCAAAAGTTCTGAAAAAATTCTCTTGAAGTCTTGAATTTCGAGTTAGAAGAGAATGCGATATTAATACAAACTTCATTTTTTCTGTATGATTTTTTTACGATTTCAATTTCTTAAATTACAGGAAGTAACAATTCCCAATTATGAAAAGAAATTTCCTGTAAAATTTGTAATTTTTTTCTTAAATGGTTGCTTTTTATTTTTAGGGGTTTTTTCACGTTTGAAAACTCGAAGGAAAAAAAACGAAGAAATTAATCGAAATTGAAAACAAAAAAATAGTAATTGTCACAAGATCGTATGTTTAATATTATACTTACAACAAAACGAAAATTTTCTTCATTTCTATCCAAATTATATATTTTTTGGAGATCATGTTTGGTAGTGAGACAATCATAAGTCTGTACCTGGCTTGGTGTTTGCTGCTTGACTGGGGAGGGGTGTATAATACTTCCACTTCGAAATTGTTTTTACATCTAGGAATTGTCCTGAAAGGTTTAAAAAGAACAGAGCAGGGTCGAATTTACTTACTTCGATCAGATCTTCTGATTTTTTTTGGTAATTTTCGTTTCTTTTTTTGAAGAAAAAATCAATTCATGAGCATACCTTGCACCTTGGAAAATATTTGGTTAGGTAAAAGCTTGATCTTTCTGAAAATTTTAGTGAAATATTTGCTACGAACGTTGAAAAACTGAAAAACACAGTTATTCACGTTACAGCTCCATCCAAGAACATTTCCCAAATTCGTTTCGACATGAGCGCATCAATCTCACACCCTTCTTCCTTCAAAACGTAGTTCATTGTAACCACAACACAAACAAAAATAAAAAGAAAGGAAAAAATCCTCTCTTCTATGATTCAAGTGGACTTTTTTCGTCCTTTAGTGCGTCGACTTACTCGAAATTAAATTGTCCAATTCGATAAACAAGGCGATTCGGAAAACATTTCGTTTTGTTTCCCTCACTTAATGTTTTCAATAAGTTGCAGTCACGTTTGCCATACTTAACGAAGTGGACGATTGCATAAGATCACAATTCCTTGGTCCTTGTCAGTTTCCTGTACCTTTTTTCTACGTTTCTTCGTGAGGTAGACAAAAAAGAGAGCACAATCACGTAGGATACGTCTTAACGAGGAACGTACCAGATGAAAAAAAATGTTCTAGTTAAACCGTTGTCATGAAAGTTAAAAACTCGCGAGACTGCGAGAGAATTTTTTTCTTACCTACGAAAATAGGGCACGAGACGACCCGACCAGCGACCTGGCGACAATATTACTTCTGGATTCGTATTTGCACCCTGTGCCTCGCCATTCAACAACGGTCGTCTTCTAACGACGTCAAATTCGAATGAAGAAATTTTTCTGCAAAACGTTATTTTTCGTATAAATTTTTGCAATTCCAGTCGTATTTTTACGGCTGAAAGTAATTCACTCGTTCTTTCTATAAAAAAAAAGTATTTTAATTCCCTCGTTCGATAAAAAAGAGCTGAGGGAATGCTTCCACAATTTTTTTATAACCCTATTCTATCAAAAGGTAACCTATTTTATTTTATTCGAGCAACCTCATCTTCAACCGAGCAGCTTTCCGACTACTTAACGATGTTTTAATATCGCATACGTACTATTCGCTAATTAGATACGCGAATGTTGAAAATCTGACAAAAAAGCTTCCCTTCTCTCATACACAAACGCCCATTCACTCGATCGTTTCTCACTTTAACGTACCATCTGCTTAATCGAAAACACGACATAAAGCCTAACTTCGGAAACCAAAACCAGCGTGATATATTTTCCGCAACGAATAAACTCCTCTCTCGACTAGTACGAAATTTATAGCCAGCGAGGAAAAAAAAAATCCGCGAAATATGAATTTCTCACGTTAACCTCTTTAGTCTTTATGCTCGTATCATGCCACAGCAACAGCCATAAACAACAATGCCACCGTATACGGCACATCAATGACATAGTGTTCCTGGGTATAAAAAATTCCCTTTCAAAATCCTTTTTTTTTCCTTCTTCTGTACCTCTGTAAGTATCTAACTCGTACTTCGGACTAGAAAAAATAATCGGCCAAGTTTGACGGTCTCAAAAGCTTCTTTCGTGTCGACCTTTTTTTCAAACCCAGGGCGATGCGGTTTCGGTTTTGCTCTTTTGCAGCGAAGTTGATGCGAATCTGTGTGCTTGCTCTCTTAATCTAATTTTATTCTCGAAGAAGTTCGATTGTTTGCTGAAACGTTTTTGTAAGTGTATTTTTTCTTCTTCTTTTTTGTTAGTTTTTCTTTGGTGTGTTGTGTAGGTGAAGGAACTTTTTACTCTGGATGAAATTTCTCTTCTTTTTTTTGGTCCATGTGCTGTCTATTTTTCTGCTCCTTCCACATTTTTTTAATTTATTATAAGAATTTTCCGGAAAGATTTTTGAAAAAAAAATTAAAAACAAGGTGTCTATCTGTCTGCTGTCGAGAAAAACCAGAAAGTAACAAGAATTTTGATAATTTTATTACTGTATTTTAAAACATTTTCCACTTGAATTTTTCAATCAAAAGATTGCCTTTAAATGCTTTTCCAGCTTTGAATTTTCTTGAAAATTTTTCGCTCTCGTTTTGCTACAGCAAGATTTTCGTCTTTTTTCCTTTGATATTTTATCACTCGACTTTTCCTGTCGAAATCTCTTGATTGATTTTTTTGTTCTAAATTACCACTTCATGTTTGGCTCTCTTCCTTAAAAAATTTTGACCAACCTTGCAGCAGACTTCATTTATGGATATTCGCTGCCATCATTGGACGAAGTTAATTTCTTAAACTTTGCTAAGAATTGAGAAATTTTGTGCTTATCTAAAACATTTTCAGATTACTTTTGGGTACCTAAGTAATAAAATATTCATGCTGAGCTCTTTTTTGCGTGCATTTGATATGTATTTCAATTTTCAATAATTTTTGCTTTGAATCCACTCGGACCAAATTATTTTTCCTTTTGAGGTGTAAAATTTTGACAAAATTCTTCTGAAGTCTTATACTTATTTTTTGCATCGAATTTCTATTTTTTGGAAATTTTTCATGCTCTTCTTTCGTGTGAAATGATTTTTTCATCAAAATTTACAATAGATAAAAATCTATGAAATTGTTCCAAAAGAAATTTTTTTGTCTTTGTTTCGTTTTCGATGGAGCCAAATTCAGACAAATTGGAATAGTGGGGTGAGAAATTTTGAGTGTTTCATTTCCCTTTTCTTTCTCTTACCTTTCCTACACCTTTCAAAAAATATTACCAGCAGGAGCAGAGGAAAAAGGAAGCCTTTCTTGATACAGTTGCCTCAAATAGTTGACATAATTATTATTGATTGTCCTGAACAAGGGCGAAGCTTTAAAAAAATAGGATTTTTAAAACTGTAAAAATACATTTTTAAGTTAAATTGTTGACCTTATGGGCCATCTGGCTACCATGACAATTGGAAAAAAGTAAAACCAGTTTTTAAATATTACAGAGTAAGTATCTAAAGTACCTTATTTCCTTGTGCCACCCCCCCCCCAAAAAAAGAAGGCAAATCAAATTCAGTACAGAAAAAATTCTAATCAGAAGGAATTGTGTAATCAAAGTCATAAAAAATGAACCCAAGGGCGAATTTTTTTCTTGAGAATTTATCATAAAACCAGTAAAAATAAAACAAATTTTCAAAAAATCGCAGTGAGAATTCCTAAATTTCCCTATTTCTCTGAATTTTTAAAGAATGAACACAATGCTTCCTTTTTCAAAAAAAAATCAGAAACTTTTCTTAAAATTTCAGTCGTAATCGCTACAAGTCTTCTAGAAAGACAAATTTTCTCCGCTTCAAAATATTCAATTGTCTGGAATGGAAGGGAAGGAGAATTATAATTTGATTGGGTGGGTAGACCTTGAAATCTGAACCTAAACGGGGAAAGCAAAAAAAAAAAAAAAAATGGAATTACGCTGATTTATGTGTCCAAGCAAAGTGAGGGCGAATTTTTTTTAAATGTTTAAAAAGCTGAAATTATTTCAATTTTTTGCATTGTACCTACAAAAAAAAATTGGAAAAATTCGCGACTTTTGATGAATTTTGAATCAATTTCGCGATTTTCCAAAGCTCAGGGGAAAAGTTTTGTGAAATTCGTTTGAGAAGTCCTGCTAACATCTTTCGTTTGTTGTTTTTCAAAAAAAATTTGGACAGTGAATGTTTTTATTTTGCTTGTCACGTCGTCATTTTCTTTCATTTTGTACCAAGTAGATATATCTCATTTAAATAACATTTCCAAAAAAGTGTTTGATATTCAACACAAAACTATCATTTTTTCCAAATAATAAGTAAACATGCTAAAAAAACAATCTGTAAAAAATATTTTGATCGAAAATTGGTCTTGAAAATGAAAAAAAATGTTCTACCAAATTCTCAAGAGTTGTTCAGTACCGAAAATTGTTCACATTTCAGCAATAATTTCAAAACGCCAAAATTCAAAAACGAAATAATTCCGACGATTTCTCAAACTATCTCTTCAAACTATAAATTCACCGAACAAATACCAAATTAAACGTTACATTAACGAATAAGATCAATAACAGAGCACCACATGTGCTTGAGCTAACTTTCGCAACCTTACAAGGACTTGGCCAGCAGGTAGTTATCCAAACAGACCAGCTTCGAGCCAAAGTACACTTACTCGCTGCACCATCCAGCCCGAACCCCGAAACGAGCAAAAAAAAGGATATAAATAACGCCCAACAGCCAGTTACATAGGCAAAATTGTGGGTAAAAGTTTGTAGTACCGAGTTGGCCACTTTCAATGAACTTTTCATCGTCTGTGCAGGTAACTTTTCGGCAGGTATTAACTTTTAAATCGTTCAAGTTATTCTATTTAGCGAGTATTTCGTGACCGAGAGAAGAGCGGAAGGTCTTTGGACTTATAGAAGCAAGCAAAGGATAAAACACCTCCTCCGGCTAGAGCTCGGTGCTCGACGCTATGAAAATTGTCACTTTACCGCCGCACCTTCCTCCCTGAGCTAGCATTGCGACCCAGTTATTGGACTTTAACCGACATGTGGTTAAAGTTACTCGCGGTAACTTGGGTAACGGAAACTGAAAACGACGATGGCGACGACGCGACGCTCGGTACGGTGAATTATTTGCTTTCAATTTTACGTTTCGCTGTGTGAGTGCGTTAATTTTATCTGTAATGGTGGGTAAAGTATGTAGACTGATATTGTCGTAACATACCTAGTTACCTAGACTTCCGACCGAACGTCGATGATGAAACGTGACCGATATTAAAATGTCCGAGTTTGTATCCTCATCTCACCAGCTCCTTCTCAAGATGGAAAAGTAATCTTTTCTCAACAATCGTGACACGAGCGACAACGCTTGCCGATAAGATAATTCTTGGGTGAAAAGTAACACGAAAGAATTCCTATTTGTTTATAAATGGTATTGAAATACCAACAATGGTACTGTATGTCCAACAACTGCACGTTGGATTACCGTTCGCAGAGAATTCTCGAGAGATCGTTGCATTGAAGAAATGTCGTTTTTTGACGCGAGTAGGTGTGATTTTTACAGTAAAATCAAATATGGCATTACGTACGAAATATTTTTACTCGATTGTAAGCACTCATTGTGTATGCTTGGACGGTTGAGGTATTTTGAACGAAACGGAAAGTACCTTCGGGTGAAGAAAAACCATCTTACTTTGGAGGTTCTAACGGATTCTCGGTATATTGACTCGTGTGCTGATGAAGATGAAAGTGGAAATTCGCACGAATTGAAGATGCGTTGAAGATGACGCGATGCTTCGCCTGTTTTGATAATAACTCTCACATCTGGCTTCCTCTCTTGTCTCAGCATCACGTGCTGTAGATGCTCCAGAAACGTCTTCGTGTAACGGATCTGTACCAGCAGACCGAGGCGAACGATAACAAAGTCGTGTTTTCCGCAATTGCTCGATGAATCACTATAAAATACCCCCAAGGTGGTACTAATCAGCTACAAGGTCGAATTCAATAGATTAATTTTCAATCGCAGGTTCGAAAATTTTTTGAGATTGATTTTAATTTCTTGGTAACTTGACTTGACTTCAGAAATTTTTCTCTAATGTTTCAAAAGAGAAATCCAACTTTTTTGCATTTAAAAAATCGCAATTATTGGCTGAATGATGAAAATTGCATGTGAGTAAATCAATTAAGCGTTTGAATATTGATTTTTTCTTTGATAAATTAGATCAGGAGAAAAAATCTGAAAACATGAAAATATGTAGCATGAATTCAAAAAAAAAAAAAATGAAAGAGACAAAATTATAAAATAATGATAAGTACAACAAACTAAATTCCTCGTTTGTTATCAGAAGATGAGGATTTTTATTTCCTTGTTTCATTTTGGAAAAGTATTATTCCTTAATTTTTATTGATCTACATTTTAAATTTTTTGAATTATTTTTGTAGGAAATCAAAGGAGAGGGGCGAGAATCAATCAAAAAGCAAATTCATCGATAAAACTATCAGCACATTTTTTTTTTTAAAATTTGTGAAAACCCTAGAAATAACTAAACACTATAGTAAAACAAATTTTTGGAAATAAAATCTTGAAAACTCGAAATGTTGACGAAAAAATATTTCAAATTATTAGTGATCAATTTGAAATTCTTTGTGTTTTTTTGGGGGGGAGGGGGGAGGGAGAGATTAATCAGGAGATTAGCTCGAAAAAAATACTGCAGTACAAATATTGATTTTTTGAGGAATTTTAAAAAGAACCGAATTTCATCCAAAATTGTTCTATAAAAAGTTTTACTTGACATCGAATTTGAAATTCCTTGGTTTTTTGTTGGAGGAAGAGGGGAGGGATGGAGGGAAAGAATTTATCTGGAAATCGATTCTTGTTCGAAATTTAGAAATTTATGGGACTGTCTATGCCTGCTTTCAGGCAATCAAAAAAAATCAGTTTCAGAACACTATTTTGTAAACATGTTTCTTCGTTTTACTCTGGACTCATTGAGTTAACTTTTTTTTTGAAGCTGAAAAATTGTTACATCTATTTTTATTTTGTCTGAGGTTTATTCTAGTTAAAAACCGAGTAGATTTTCAAGCAGTTGCATTGCCTTCCATTTACCATAATTTTTTAAAATCATAGTTTGAACGATAAAAAATCCTCATCCCTCATCGTTCCATTCGAAGCCCGATTCTGGCTAAAATAGAAGTGCACTCCCCTTTCTGGACTTTTAAGTACTTTACGTCAAGTCTGGAGAAACTGAGAAAATCAAATTGGAAAACTTGCGAAAGTCAGAGGAAATCATTCTTGAAAAATGGTCACAATCACGAAAAAACTCTGAATTAAATTTTTCTACTGTTGAAAATTAATCGCCAAAAACAACGGAATGTCCATTATGAATTGATTTCCAATTCATTTTTTCCTTCAAAACTTTGAAAATTTTCAAAGATCTGATAATTAATAGAAACATTTTGCTATTCGACCTCCTCTTCCTCTTCCTCATTTTTTTCATTTCTAGAATTCGATCATCATTCCTGTTAATTTTTTCCCCATCCTTTTCCTTGCTTTTATTCAACTGACATTTATTTTACTAGATCATTCAGATCGTATCCTGACATCTTGCAGTCGTAAACCCATCAATCATTTGTAAACTGCAAATCACATAATCAAACCGAGATCCGAAAAGTATCCGCAATAAAGTACGAAACTTTTCTTCGACATTACGTGTTTCGAATTCAACTTCAGTATGGATTCTCGCTGGCGTAAAATTACCACATTCGCGCGAACCTCCTCCCTCCTCCCTATCCTGTTTAGCTCTACATTACAATCGAAAAATTCGACGCTATTACCGGACACGAATCGTTCTTCGTCGAATAAAAATCAAAACTAATGAACTGAGAAATTTTCTCTCATCACGTTTCAAACGGTTTGCCAATCGATGGACTCGAACCGTGGAAAATTTTCCACCGTGCGGTGGTTGAAATACTTGTGCATTCTGGGGGTCGCTTTGTTTATACAGGTTCGTTTCAAAATTGCTCGAAATTATTCTTTTCTCGAGGGAAGTATACCTATATTTTACAGTTTGAGCTAAAAACACAAATGAAATCGTCTAATAATAATTATAAAACCGATTTTGTTTTTCTTTCGGAAAAAATAATAATAAAAAAACAACGTAAATACATAATTATCAATTAATATACCTAAATAAAATTGATGGAGAGTAATTCAAAATTTGTTCTCTTGTAAATTTTTCAAAAGTAACTTTTTTCTTTCAATTTTCCGCAAATCTCACAATGTGAACCTAACGTAGTAAAATCATGGACAAAGAGATGATACAATCAATTTTTCAGGCAAAATTACCTGTAATTTTTTTACAACCCCCCTCCCCCCCGGGGACCGGGAAAGTTTTTTTTTCACTTTCGCGATTTCTTATAAAGATGTCATTCCCACCTTCAAAGTTTTATATTTTATTCGAACTAGATTCAAAAACATTCATAAAGTTCCTCCAAGCTGAAAGTTGGACTTTTAATGAAAAATCTTGAGTGTCAAACATTTCAAAAAGCATCAAGAGTCCTTTTAAAAAGTTTGTAAAAATTATAGAGATTATATCTTGCTATGATCACTCAAGAGGACTGATTTCCATTCTGGAATTTCTAAACGCGGGGGGAGGGGGAGGATTTCGATGCCTTAAAATTTGGGCCAAAATTTAAAAAGTTGAAAAATTATGTGTGACATATCGTTTTTCATCTTTTTTGAGACCCTGAATTCTAATATTTACATATATTTTTTGATTAGGCTCATTTATTCGGGGGAGGGGGGTGTCTAAGACAGACTCAAGAAATTTAGTTGTGAAAAAATGAAGTGACATGTCATTTTCTATATTTTTAACGATTCTGAATTCGAAAAACGAGTTATTTTTTTGGTTTCGACCCTCTACCGCTCTTTTTCTTATCTATCACATTCAAATTTCATGAAAATGTCATGTGATTTGTAGTTTTGTATATTTTTTGAGTTGCTGAATTCGAATATGAACTTCTATGTTTGATGCAAGCTCTTCTACCTCCACAAAATGCAATAGGAAAAGAACAATTATGAGGAAGGTAACGTCTAATGGAGCTGTGTGGGTTTTCTCGATTTCTGGAAAACTCGAAGAATTTTATTTTTATATATGTCACTGTAAAAATCAAGAAAAATCATTTTTGAAAGAACATTTCAAATATGCATTTTCAAAAAGGTTGAAAAGGGTAAGGAACTTCGATGCCAGAACCAAACAAGGTGTAAATTCCGTTTCGTATTGTCGATTTTTAAAAAGTTACCAAAAAAAATGATCAGTACCATTGCTATGTAATTTGAAACGTCAAAGTATATAACAAGGGTCGTCTTGTCACTCGATACAAATAGGCGATGTCAAGTATAATATACCTGTATACAATCTACGTACGTGGCGATTACATATTTTATATTTTAGCTCGATTGTGTACCATCGACAGCCATAGGCAGGTACACAGTTACGTAGGTTATATTCACGATCATGTTCAAGGACCGTCTTTCAAAGTCTCGTCCCACCAGACACGGCGCGTTTGTCGCAATACGTACGACGAAGGTGACTAAAGGAATGTCACACTGGTACACGAGTATACCTTTGTTTAACATGATAAATAAATAGAAATATCTAATTAAGTCGAGAAAATAAAAGAAACAACTTCGACGAAAATGTTTTGTTGTATGCAGGGTCATAATGTGTCGCCTTCCTAACCATTTCATACGTTGTTTCTCGTTCTATGAGCACAAGAATGGTTAAAAATTGACGTGAACTTGTATCGTGAAAATAGACGGAAAAGGGGACCTACGTTGAGGACATTTGACCTCCTCCACCCCTTCTTTCCGACTCTTGTCGTACCAGGAACGAAACGAGGAAATGGAAAAATAGCATAGTTCGTATCGTAACAATTTCGTTTAAAAAAAAGGACACTAGTTGCCAATCTCTGGATAGTCGTATATTTGATTTTTTTCAATCAAACGAAGCAAAAAATGATCAAATTTTTAAAACCGTTTAACTTTAACAGCAAATACAGAAAAAAAATAGAAAACAGTGAAAAATAACTACCTACTATCATCTTACCCTCTGAGATTTTCACACTGTCGTCGACATCATTGACACGGGTATGAAAGAAATGAAAAAATTCCATTACAAAAAGTTTTCCCTCCGAATACAATCGAGTTTAAATTTTTTACCATGGGTATCCTCAAGCTTCGTGTTCGAATATCGTAGAAAAAAAATTATACCAGTAAAAAAGGCTAAAAGAAATAAGCTTCATGTGCCAGTCGTCGATACGTGAGAAAAATTATGATTTTATTTGTGTTTATACGTACATGAATTTCAAGTGTATTATTTATTTTTACTCTTTTTTTCTCTCTCTTCCGACAACGTTTCGTTCTCTCGCCGAATCTACGAGTACGTTCCAGTTGCTTAGACACGAACGCTACGAAAGCCAATTACCTACTTGGATGCAACTGAGCCGTGTCGTTTACATTATTTCCACGTTTAATTTGGAAGAGAATTTTTTTCACCAGCGGATGTTGTTTGGAGTTACGAACGTGAGGTGCGACGTTTACCAGAGAGTTTTCGAGCTCGTGGATCGTGATTTTTCGAGTAAATAAAGCTCGATGATTGAGGGAGAGAGGGGAAAATGACGGTTTTCGCAGAGTTTTCGAATGTTTCGAAAAATTGGATTGTTCTGGTGATCAATTTTAGGTTGTTTGTGAGATCAAAATGGTGAAGGTTGAGGTCGTATTCAAATCTGGAAGAAGAAAAATTTGGTATGGAAAAATTATGGGTGCACCAAAAAAATCTATGAATTAGATTATTAGATATATTTCATAGATTTAATTATTTGAGACAATAATGCAGATTTAAAATTTTTTGAAATGTTTGAGTTTTTTACAATTCAGTAACTCTCTGCCAAGCTTATGGGTGGGGGGAGGGGGTGGGGTATTCGAGCCCCTCTTAGCTTTTTCCTTGAGTAGGCGTATGAAAATGAGAATTGATAGACATCAAAAGAGTAAATTTCTTCAGTCTTACCCTAATTTTTTCATAATTTTAAATTTTTAATCGTTTTTAAAACTTGAAACTGTTTTATCCTTTTTTTAAATTTGAAATTATCGTTTTCAAAATTTGAAAATTTCTGACCATTTTCAGAATTTGAAAATTTCTGACCATTTTCAAAATTTGAAAATTTCTGACCATTTTCAAAATTTGAAAATTTTAAATAATTTTCTACGGCATTGTTGTGGTTAGGAGGTCATTTTAGTCATTTCGCCTCTTGCGAAACTTGATCAGAATTTTTATACCAATCCATTCGTCTTGGTCGACGACTATTTTAGAACGCATAAGCGAATTTTCTCACCCCTGGAAAACATGGGGTCCCAATATACGCGATTTCCAAGCTAAAAATTCCATCTCTGCGAGTTTTTCAGTCGATTTCTTTAGAATTCAGCATATGTAGATGTATTGAAGAGGAGTACCCCCAAAAAATGTTCAGATTTTTCCAACCACTTTATTTAAAGATCTGGAATTGGCTTTTGAAACTTCAAAATTATTCTAGAGGACACAATTTCGGGATGAGAAGTAAAAAAATTAATTTTAAAAATATTTTCCAATGTATTTCACACGTTTTGCAATTTTTTAAAAAATTTTTTCTGAGTGGTGAAAGTTCGTTAAATGTTCAAAAACTCGGGGTAATTAATCAATTTTGTTTCTTTTACTGTTTTTTATCAATTTTTCACGGGTTTTAAATTATTTGTCGACTTTTGTCGCTCGAAAAAATCTGGAAAAATTCTGAGAGGTGAGAAATACACCGAAAAAATTCTGAAAATGAATTATTTTTCTTCTCACTCCAAAATTGTGTTCCCCAATGCGATTTTAAAATTTCAAAAGCCAGTTCAAGTTTACTAAAAAGGTTGAAATAACCTAAAAAAATATTCAGAGTACTCTCCTTTGGTACCTTTATCTGGTGCATTGTTTGAAAAAATCTGTTAAAACTCTTAAAAATATTTTTAAACAAAATTTTTCATTAAAAATTTTTTTGGAATGCTTATTGTTCAATTTTTGAAAAATTCTTCAAGTTTCTGAATAAAAATCTAAACTGTGGCTTGGAAATCTAGTATTTTGGGCTCCCAGCTTCCCAGGGAGAAAAAAACTCGCCCATATGCTCTAAAATTATCTTCAACCAGTACAAATTTTTATTCCAGCTCCAACAGAAGCCAAATGATCCCCATCCATTTTAAAATTTCAATTCGAAAGATAAGGAATAATGATAGGAATTCAGCGAGGATTAAACTCAACTTCTGAACCATTTCCAGTCAAAGGGTATAGCAGGATAAGCATGGTGTTTTGGGCCCAGAAACGAATTTCGACGAAACATACCCCAAAAGGTCAACCATGATGAGAAAAAATTTTGACAAAAATTTTGGACCCCTAGCGCAATTATTTTTGGGGGGAGGGGCTAAAATGTGTTTTTTACTCTTCATTTTTTAGTTTTTCGTCAAATGTCGATAAAAATTTTGCGTTTTTTTAGATGGATTCTGGAGGGTTGGAGGAACCATAAAAAATTTTTTTCAAAATTTTTGGGTCATTTTTTGCTCACTTATGACGTTTTGAAAATGTTGAGCCGCCATTTTGTAAAAAAGTTTCAGAGGTACAGTCGCCATTTTTTTTTATAAAATGTGTTATTTTATAAGAGTTGGCTATATTATGAACACTTGCCCAGTAATGAAAGAATAACCAAACTCGTAACAAACCTTTAATAAGGTATTCACAAAGACATTTACAAAGTACATATACAATCAAGGAACATTCAAATACATTCTGTTACAATCTAATACAATAACGGTACTGCTAGTCATATTGTCTCGTAACTCTGGCCAACACAGCGGATTCCCGCGCAGGCGCTCATCACCGCAGTGTTGACACAGAGAGAGGCGCTAATGTCCCCCGCCACATTGCCCCTGGACGTCTTGAAGTCTACGGCAAAGGCTTCCAAATTTGGCTGGAACAGCCGTGGCGGGACTGCGCCTGTTGCCCCAAGGATTTGCTGGGCACTACAACGACGTCAGATAATATTTTCGAACATTTTGACTTTGATTCCTTTATCTGATCATATTACACGAGTATATCTAGCGATTTTCTGTTTCAGGTGCTGATAATAAATTCTTACACACAATATCTTGACTGATTACTTTATCTGCTTCACTGGAACCAATATTTCTTCTTTTCTTCCTATCTCACTTTCAGCTTTGAATATTATGAGTCACTAAGATCGTTTGCCAAGTCAAATACACAAATTTCGATACCAAAGTCAGTCTTTTATTTATCTCCTCCAATTAAAATTATAGCTTATTATCTCGATAATGAACACACAAAAAAAATTCTTCATACGAACTCGTAGAATAACAAAACATTAAAATGACAATACGGCTTAATTCTAAAAGTACAAAACAAACAACAAAAGAAAACGTAAGAAAAGAAACAAAACAAAAACAAATCATCAAGAGGTCTCCCGTATATAAACAGCAACAAAACAACAAAAAAACATGGCGACTTAGGTATAACAAAACAGATGATTCTTCTTCAATGTTTTATCTCGTAACCTAATTATCAGGGTAGCTGCTGCACGTCGAATCGATCTTCCTTTAACCCGACACTATCGCTGATCCATTTTCTCGTAACCATTATATGAATTCGTCTTCGGATAGAATCCTGAGTTCGTCAAGATTCCTCAGGTATTTGTGGGCCGCACTAAATACGTACGTATCTGCCGAGTGTAGAGTGGCGGTGCTCCCATTTTCGATGTCTCGGCAGTCTGACTGCTTCATGATGTCAAACGCGCTCTTGAAAACGTAAACGACTTATTTTGCCCAGGAGGTTCGTATCGCATTATTGCCTCCATGAACTCCTTTTTTCGATTCGTCGCGGGCATTTTTCGTGATCGGTGGCAGGAACACAATTTCATCTACTTCTTTGTCGTAGATGTTATTAAACAGGTACTTTATCCATGATTCCATCGAGCTTCGACTCTTTCAAGAAAGCGTAACGAACTTGCAGCTAACGACTTGCGACCCAATGAACGGCAGCTTCTTGACGTTAAGCGATGAGGGAGGATATCAGTGTGATCTCGTAAAATGGCGACTTTTTCAACTCTTGGTGACCCATGTCCCTTTGGCTTGAAATCGGATTAGTTGGTAAATCACCTCATCGCCCAGGAGCGCGTGGCACGTACAAGTAGTATATGTGCCGATTGGTACCCGGCAGGGCGTACTCGTCGATTCTGTCCATGTCGCGATTTGTGGGATTGAGTCCGTTCTTGGCCCTCTTTGTCTCATCTTGGACAAAGATTATGTCGATACGTCGTCTCGATCTGATTTTTGCCCTATGCTGTCTCCACCAGTATTCGGACCGCTCAGCTTCTGGTCTCAGTATTCTGACCCATTCACTAAATTCCGGTCGCTCCTTTTTTCGGCTTTTCGCCACGAGCCGGGTGAATTCTTGACTCAACCGCGATGGGAGGCGGCACGTTTGATGTTGATGACGGACCTTGTTCGCTGCGATCTCGTTGATATTGTTCCTTTTTCCTTTTTCAGCTTCGTCTGCTTTTTCCGGTCGACGCTGGCCGTCGGATCGTTTATCTGTTTGATGTTGATCGTCAGCTCGTTTTTTCTGGTCGACGCTGGTCGTCAGCTCGTTTTCTGTTTGCGGCTGGGCTGCGTCTGGTTTCTTCACCGTCGTTTTTACCTGTGGGTATTTTTACGATTAACCTTGGCTGTGATTTTTTACCATGATTTTTATTTTTGAACTCAGTTACCTCGACCTCGCGTCTGTTCGATTTCCTAATCGTCAGATCTGGTTTCCGTCCAACACCATTTTTCTGTCGTTTTTCCGCTTTCTTTATCTGTTATTGTTGTTTTTCTGTTATTTCCGGTGACTGGCTCGTCTCGGTATCGATCTGCAATACATCGTCAAAGTTTTCATCCGGTTCGTCGATTATCTGAGATATGCAGCAAACTCGGTCTTTTCTACTTTCACTATTTTCTTCACATGTTTCTAAATTTCTCCTCCTCTTCCCTTGTCGGCGATCTCGCTTCGTACATTGGCTTTCTGTCGTATCTTTTTTCCCCACCGCCGGTACGATCGTATTTAATTTCCTTACCCTTTCATCGACGGCTTCTCCTTCCTGTGGAGGTGCGCGAGGTGTCTGTTGCAAGCGTTTCACCGGCGGCTCGTTTGGAACTAACGTTACTTTTTCTGGATCTGCTGTACGAACGTGACCGTCTTAGCATTTTTCTGTTGGTCCTTTTTGCTTTCGGCGTACCATATACGCTGTTGGTCGTCGATTTTTTCTTTGAGACCGAGCACCAACGTAACTTACCGCATCCGTAGCCGGTTCCATCGGTTCTCTCGTAACAAGTATTCCAGGTGGCGGAGTTTGCGTGGTATCTGTTCCAGAAATATCTTGGGACGTTTGTACCTCTTCCATAAGCGTGTCTCTAGCGACCGGTATACCTGGTGGGAGGTTAGGCAACGGGGCTGGCTCCGAGCTGGGCTGAGCTACGTCTGTTGCACATCGTTGGGCCGGAATTCTACCTGCTTGTTGGGCTACAGGTCGTCGCACGAGTCAAGAAATCCGGTCCAGTAACGATTTGCCATCGCTGCGAGTAAATTTGACAGATTTCTCCCTTTCCTGGTCTAATAACCGCATAGCAGACTGGTATTTGGCGTAAGTCTCCGTATACGCGGTCATTATCTCTAATTGTACCTTCGACGACATCTGAAACCTGACCTCTCGCGATCCAACAGTAAATTTCACCGGGTCATGATCGCCGGATCCAAATCCCGTTCGCACCTTGCGCATGAGTTGGCTCCCAAGTCGATCGTGGCATGCATGAAACAGTTACCATGGAATACATGCCCACACTCGGCAGCGATGTATTTCTCCACCACGCGATCGGGATCGTCGGGCATCGGCGAAGGTTGTAATATATCCCGGTGACAGCCATAACACACAATCGCTTCCAAAGTCAGCGGTATCAAAATGGTTTGGGTGCAACTCTTTCTTCTTTGTGGACCAACGGAGGTGGTAACGACGCCATTATCTCGTAACTTTCAGCGCGGCACGTCGAAATCTGTACAAATTACTCGATCGCGTCAGTATCTCTATCTGTTTATTATTCGAACTAGATCAACTTACTTTTGCTTTTCTGTTTCAGGTTAACGCTTCTCAACACAATATAACTTTTCCGACGTCTAGCTAATTCATTTACCACATAACTCAATTATTTTCCATAATTCAAGCACGATCAAACTCAATCACTTGTTGAATTTCTTTTAATCGGCGATGTGCTGCGACGAACTTGTATTTTGCACCGCTTTTTGGCTTTCTAGCAAGTGCAATTTACGTAGTTCCAAGTGGCACCGATCGCCGCCCTAGCGCTAGTTACCATTTTTCGTTTTTTCTGTTTTCATTTTCTGTTTTTCTGTGACGATTCATTTTCTGAGAACGTTTTTCTGCCCCAGTTGGGGCTGGTCATCGTCGTTCTATTTAATTTTCCCACAGCTGGTTGATAAATTCTCTTTGAAATTGCGACAATTGGCGTAGCATAATTAAATTTAGCGACTTTGGTTTCTTCTTATTTCTTTTTGTCTGCAACGGTGGATTTGTCAATCTTCCTCGACTGGTCTGAGTACGTTTAGCTTCCGCTTGCATTTTTTCAAAGTTCGCCGGTCTAATTGCTACCTGTTGCAACATCTGTTCCAGCTGATGTTCGTCTTCGGCCGTCACTTTTTTGAATGTTTTTCACCAGCTGGTCGTAGTACGTATCCGGAGGGACGATTGTCATCCGTGATCCCGTTACTCGTCGAAGGAACATTTTCATCGATCTCCACACTATCTGCGATGATACTGGTCGTATCTCGAAGGATGTTTCGATCGACCGTTATCGGTTCTGTATTTTCTGTGCCATCTGGGTTGAAACGTAAAAATGTACAATTTTCTGTTCTATCGATCGCTTATCAATACTGGATTTACACCGAGTTTCTGTTTCCAGCATTTGCAGTTGGTCGCGAGTTAGGAATCGGGTAATGTGACGAATGTTTGCTGGTTGAATATCACCTGAGCCATCGAAGTATCTAATCCAGTAGTTATTTTTCCCCACTTGCCGACGATCGAGAACGGACCTTCTTTTCTTGGTAAGAGTTTAGCACAGGTAGCTTTATCGATACCGGGCTGCTTGTGACTCGTTATCAGTACCACATCGCCGATATCTAAGATGGTAGGTTCGCCCTGTTTTTGTATTATAGTTGTATTCTTCTTGTTGCTGGTGTATGCGGCGCTTTTCTCGTATGTATTCTTCAGTAACCTGTCTATCTGTCATGGTTTCGATTTTCTGGTTTAATAATTCCACCGTGTACACCGCTTTCTTCGCCAAATCGTCAGCTGCATTATTCATTGGATCCCATCGATGACCTCTTGTATGAATAATATCGATTTTTTTCTATTTTCTTTTTAGCTCAGCATCTCTTCGAACAATTGACGGTGTTTCACTTCCTTACGTTCATGGTTTTTTCCAGTTTCTTTTTATCCATTGTGGAATTCTGATGGTTACTGGCCCGTAAGTATAACATGAATCCGTAGCTATTCGAACTTTATTCCAGCCCTTAGCTATCGATACTTCTAACGCTGTTTTCACCGCTATTATCTCCATGAGTTATTAGTACTGGTAAAGTCTGGATGGTTCACTCGCTCAGATATGTTAAAGTCTGCATCGTATGCGACGAAGATTCCAATTCCAGCCACTGGTACTGGGCCTCCGTTGTTTGAGCACGCGCCATCGACTGCTATTCGTGTGTACCCATCCGGATCAATTATCAGTCGCTTTTCATCGATTTCTCGTACTACGAACTGTTCTGATGTGATCGATGGCATTATCTGTTTTCTCTGTTGTTCTCGTAGCTGTATCAACCGGTGTCTGAAATTGAACGTGTGATTCGTGTCTGGAAGATGATTCAGGTACGGATCAATTATTCCCCATGCTTCATTCGGTTTGAAGCCCAAGTGGTTCGGAGTATTGTTGAATTCCTCCTGAATATCTCGTAAGTGTTCGTGCCATCCAAAATGTTCATATTCTGGATCGAATGCTCTCGTATTTAGCTTTATAATGGAGCCGCTCACCCAATGAACGCATCATTCTTTCAGAGGAATTTATTTCCGGTGTGTGCGGAGCAATTCTAATTAGTTTAGCGCCGTAATCATCTATTAGCTCCGCCCATTTGTGGGATTTAAATTGCGGACCGTTATCTGATAGTACGCGACGAACTGTAGTGTCACACGCGGCAATTTCCTCGAACACTTTTTTCATTTTTCCAATGGTCTCGTCGGCTCCTTTATCATAGATAGCATGTAACCAGACTCGAGATGTAAAAATGTCCTCTGGCCTACGAACACGCTGTCAGGACCATCGAGATTAATTATTGGTCCAAGTATATCGACAGCGATGACATCTCCAAGACCATATGCTTGCGTTGTAGAGTATTCGGCGCCTTTTTGATACCGTAGTATTTATTTATTTTACAGGTAATACAACAGCTCGTAATCACCTTGATGTGTTTTAGGGTATTCGACGCGTAGTATATCCTCTTGAATATGAGGTCGGTTTTCGTAGCTCCAACATGTCCGTATCTCTCGTGTAGATGTTTTATGACGTCGTGGAACAGTTTATCTGGTATCACCGGGACCTTTGATCCATCATCGTGCTTAAAATATAATATTCGACGATCTTCAGGTGTGGTAACTACCTCAATTTTTCTGTTTCGCTGCTTTTGCCGCCCTTTGTTTCGCATCGATAAGATGGTCCGGCTGCTCTAATATCTATCGTTTTTCACAGAATCGATCGTTGAGCTGATGTACGTCTAATTCTTTCAGCATATCGACAAGCATTTCATATTCTGCTTGATCTGTGCCAGGATCGATCGGTGATAATGATGTCCAATTTCTGTTGTTGTTACTATCTGTCTGCATACACGAAGATTATTCAACGTTAGCTCCGTTGGCTGTACCTCGTGTAGTACTGATTTCCTGTTGGGTATATCGAATATCAGTCTAAATCCGTTCAATGACGTTATCCATATCGCCGCTTTTCTATGGGTGTTTGCTATACTAACATATTTTTTCGGCGATTGATTTTAAATCTTTTCTGGCGTGTATGCTCTTTGGGCCATGTAGGAACATCGCTAGACGTTTTAATGACGATACCAATGCGCGTGTATTTCTTTATCTGGTGGTGTATACCTTGTCTGCGCATCTTCAATACGTGACTCGTATGGCATACTATCGCCTGCTGCTCGTCTTCATCTGGTACAGTGCCCCATTTACGGCATGTTCTCCTACGATTGTCTCAAGATGGAAATCGAGCTCATAGTTCGGCGAAGGTCAGGTGGAAATCTTTGCTGAACTCATATTCAAGCCGCGACAGCCTGTGCCTGACTTTCTCCCCACTCGAACTTTACATTATCTCGCGTAAGATGTATCAGCGGCGCGACTATTTCTATTGCGGTATGAATTTACGATAGATTCCGGTGAGTCCGATGAGTTGTTGTATCTGTTTCACCGTTGTTAATTTTAAACACACCTTTTTCGTGTGTTTTTCTTTGAACTCACGTAAATTTTTGATTTTTCTTATTCTGTTTCTGTATTTTTTTATTTGACAGCTCGAAACCAAGATGGGACGCGTTTAGCTTGAACAGATCCGTTTTTTCTGCGTTCAATTTCATGCCATTTTGATTTATCGCAGCTAGTACATCGACGATGTCCCGAACGTGTTCCTTAAAATCTCGGTTTCGTATCATGACGTCATCGACGTATCTCGAAATACGGCCACCGCGGGAGTATTCTGTTAACCACCTGCATGAACTCCGCCGGTGCGATGTATAGACCATACGGAAGAACGTTGAACTCATATACCTGGTCGTTACTTGAAATCCCAGGTATTTCCTATATTCCTCTGCAATCACTATCTGCCAGAAGCCACAGATGAAGTCCAATGTCGAGAAAAATATCGCATCTCCGTTATCGCTTATTATACTCTCCATGTCAGCCGGCTCGTTGTAATTAGGTTCTAATTTTTGTTTAGATGACGGGTTTTACACATGGACGCAGCTGACCATTCTTTTTTATCGCCACGACCAGGTCATTGATGAATTTAGTGTCCGGCAGCGAGATCTGTCCGCATTCGATCATATCGTCGAGCACCACGTCGAATGCCGCTTCGATCAGTTTGGATGGCCTGTAATTTCTACCTCGGTATGCTTCTGTATCTTTCATTTTGAGTTTTACTTTTTCTCCTAAATATCTGCCCGCTCGCTGACTAAATACACTGAGGTGTGGCTCTATCGCCTGGAACGCCCACTCCGCTTCCTCATACGTGATTACTTTCGCCTTCACGAGCTCAGAGGTTTTCCATGTTTTTCTTTTCGCGATTTCCGGCGCCTCGTCGACGAACGGTTTCAGCTGCGGCCAGCCAGCTGCCTTCTTGTATGGTTTGTTTATCTGCTTTACGTATTTCTCTGTTGCAGCGATTTTCGTAACCTTGATTTCTTTCTCATAATCATCTTTGTTGAGAAACCCGAAGAGTTCGTTGACCTGATCCGTCCGGCGGATTGCAGTGGGCCGTCTTTTCTGCCATCATAGGTTGTATTCCTTTGTTACCCATGGTGCCTCGTCCGATTATACACACTTGATTGCAGCCCTTTAGCACGTCAGAACGGTACTCTGAGCTGGTAATCGTCGAACTTCATCGCTACCACCACCATGAGACAAGGTAAGGTGTCACAAATCGTGTCATCGGCAAGTGTTATCTGTGCCGGTTCTTTCTGTCTGTAGTACCTGGCGTAATCACCCATTTCTCTCGCTGGTAGTCACCGTCTCCTTCGAGATCGCATTCGGTTCTGCCCCAGTGTCGAGCTGGGTTGGGAAAATTTTGTCTCCGACCGTCATCGGTACTACGCACGTGTTTTCTGTGGTATCTGCAAGCTGGTTTTCTATATCTGTGTCATATTCGTCACTATCGAGCCGTTTCCTTGCGTAGATTTAGCTCATCTTCTGACTCTGATGACTCTTCAATTATTTTATCGATCTTGTTTATTGTTTTCTGTTTTTAGTGACGTTTTCCCAGAGTTGGTCCGTCAGCTGCGCGAACGATGACTGGTCCACTCTCCGCTTCTTATTTTCTGCGTCAGCAGATCATTCACGTCTCGTATCGGCTGTACCCGATTCCAATCTCCTATGACATTTTCTCGTGAACGAAGCACTCTGCGTTATCAGGTATTGTTTTCCATCGCTTTCAGTGATGATTTCCTGTCGATCAATTTTCTGTGACGCTGTTTCAATTTTCTGTTCTGGTTTTAGGGCCTGGTAGCAGCAGTACTGATGGTATTCCTGATTGAGCTGGTTAAATATCACTTCGTGCATGTGCGGCGCTAGATAATACCGCTTATATTTTTCATGCCAGACGAACATATTTTTAGTGTACCCTGAGATTCCTGTTTTCATCGAGTTCGTACCAATTTTTCGTCGTCGGATGTTTTTCAACACTATCTGAGGCAGTGATATCCATATATGTACGCTGCGCATGTCTTTTAGTCGCCAGAACATCCGTAGGTATGCTTTGTATCGTTGCATCGATATCCCTTTGTTTTTCTCTTTCGTAGGTGTAATTAGCGGGAACAATACAAATATTTTCTCCATTCCCTTCGACTTGAGTACGGTGATCACTTTTTCTCAAGTCTGATTCGACCAGCTGGAACTGTCTGTTCGTTTCATTCATCTCATGCTTCGACATCGATAGAATGGCCTGTGGTTTGGAGAATTGACCTTTCCTATCTCTGATAGTAACATGTTGACCGGCATCTGTTCCTTCTGATAGGGTTTCGTCCCGTTGGGAACCCCTGTATGTACCTTGCAATATAGCTCGCGGCGGAGTCGCCGATTATCTCGAAGTCATCCAAGTTTAACACTTTATTAAGGTCAGTCGACCCAGTCACACAGTTATTGCAAGGTATGCTGGAAGAGCGCCGGTCATTTATACGTTTTTTGGCTGAGTATCGTCTGTCTCATTGTCCGATCCGTCCTCTACCGTTACTGCCTCCTTCGTGATTGCCTGTACTTTCTTCGGGTATGGCGGTTCCGTTGGTTTCTGATTGGGTTCCGGAAACGTTTTCTGTTCTTTTGAAAACCATCCCTCTGGGTTGTTGTTTTTCTGACCGCCATTTTGCGTGTTCTTTCTAGGGCCATCGTAATGAAGATTCTGATACAATTTTCCCTTGAGTGTATCATGCTCCGTATCCCCTATTCGTTTCGATATCAACGTCAGCTCACTAATTATGTCAACTGGTTTTTTCAGATTTCTCAGTCCACTAGCACATCGAATGGGTTTGGCAGTTTTGCAAGTATGAGCCTGATAATTGCGTCGTCATCAAGCTCTGACATCGTTCCAGAGTCCCGATCCATTTTCTGAGTTTCTGTGTAATATCGCACGCTGTTCCTGACAGAGCTTCCTTCGTTCGAAAATATTCCGCTGCCTTTTCTGTCTAGCCTTAGTCCAGAATTTTTCATGAAAGGCGCTCTCGACCTCATAAAAATCGGTAACCGCGATCATATTTTCTAGCCAATTTTTGGCCGTTCGTCTGTTTTCATCTGTGCTTTGTACATGCAGCTCGATACTCTGAATCCAGGTTTTCCTTGACGACCTTCTTGAAAGCTTCCGAGAACCAGTGCGGATGATATTGATTTTTATCGTCGAACACGATACCCAAATTATCGAGCATCAAGTTCGTCACCACCGGCGTTGGATTTGAGACCACGTTCAGGGCCTGGCCGTCCCGCACAAAGCCTGCGCCGTTCGAAGTTGGCTGTCTCGTTTTCACCATATCGTAAGTTTCTTTTGAATATCTCATAACATCCAAAATATCTGTTTCGTGCTTGTTGAGTTGTTGTTGTACGTCTCTGTTTATGGTTTGTTGCTCTAGGTGGAGTTCGTGACGTTGACTTTCACCCCTTTGAGCTCCTCATGTATTTTTTGCATTTTCTGATCGGCCTCCCTTAAGCGCTGTTCGATTCGTTCATGAAGCGAGTTGTAGCCTTCAGCGATTTTGTATTGGTTGTCTACCGCTACTTCCATATTTTCTCTGATTTTTTGCTGACGCAAGTCGATGGGCATGACGCCCTGTTCGTGGGCTTTAATCTGCGTATCTGTTACTTGCCTCATCGCCGTCCATTGTTGCAGCTCGTTCAATTTCCTCTGTAGGCCCTCATAGTCAGTGAGGTGCCCCATAATCTGGAACGGTTCGATATTCGCGACTGGTTGAGTGGCGCCGAGGAGCTGACTCACGTAGCTCCTGTTCTCTACACCCTGTTTCTCGTAACCTGGAATCACGACGTCGAGCTGGTATTTTTCTGAACCACGCCTATCCAGTGGAGTCGGCTGAGTATTCCTGCAGTTTCCTGCGTCGCGCCTTCCTGTCGAGGTTGGCTGGTTGTTCGCGATACAGTTTCCTGTGACACTTCGATCCATCGGGATCGTATTGGTTCTCGCGGCGTCGTGCCACCCATTCGGGGTCGGCTGGATATTTAGGCGGTCAAAGCCTGCGTCACGCCAGCTCGTCGGAGTTGGCTGAGTCATCCGCGGTGCAGTTTTCTGCGGCGTGCCCGCCCGTCAGGGTTGGCTGAGGTCTCGCGGGTCAAATCCAGCCCGTAGCTCGAATGTGGTCTGGTCAGCACCTGATTTTCTGCGGCGAACGTCGATCCAATGCATAACGAGTTTCTCAAATTTTCTGTTAGGCGTTGTGTTTCACTATCTGATGTTTTTTCGCTCACTTCCACATTTTCTGCGTCCGAGACACTTTCCTGCGGCGTCCTGCGCGGCAGCTTGACTTGGTGGAAGGGCGTGAACTCCCACGTATCGAACAACGACTCGTTCATGTCTTGCATGGATCTACTTGCGCAGCTACCTACATTATTAACGTCTAAGTTCTTACCCACTTGGTCAGCATACATCGTACGATCTTTTCCTGTTCGAACTGGTTATCTGTTGGTCCGATTCGCGTATTCAGGTGATTAGGCCATACGTGTCGCTCGATCTTTGACTCGTCTCGATTTTTCTGAGTGGCCTCTTTCGACTTTTTCTGACCATTATCTGTTATTTGGTTCGTAGGCTTTCTTTTCTGTTGGTATCTGTCGGTGCTGCTGAACCTCCTCGGCTTATACGTGGCTGCGATTCTATCTGTTGCCTGCGTTTTCGCAGGCGTGTCCTATATTGACGATCATTCATCGCCTCGTCATGTCCTGTCTGGTAGGTGTCAGGAGCTCCATCGGCGTGCTTTTCAGCCATTATCTGTTTGGCTACTTAAAACTAACACTTCCTAAAAATATAACTTAAAATACTAGGTTTGGCGCGAAGCTACCCAGTCGAGATACTACCTGCAGCTCGTAACCGGAACAAAGCACTCGCGCACAAAAAATTGCAAAAATGCACAGTTTTTTAATTCGGGCGCCAATATAAGAGTTGGCTATATTATGAACACTTGCCCAGTAATGAAAGAATAACCAAACTCGTAACAAACCTTTAATAAGGTATTCACAAAGACATTTACAAAGTACATATACAATCAAGGAACATTCAAATACATTCTGTTACAATCTAATACAATAACGGTACTGCTAGTCATATTGTCTCGTAACTCTGGCCAACACAGCGGATTCCCGCGCAGGCGCTCATCACCGCAGTGTTGACACAGAGAGAGGCGCTAATGTCCCCCGCCACAATTTAGTCGAAATTATACCATAGAAATTTCAACCAGCTGGAATTGGTGCAACGTTGTCAAAAAAAATGAAAACTGACCACCCGTCATAAGTAGGTATTTTACCGCGCACGGATACGTTTCGTTTTCCACGGCGTTACCGTGGGATGTACGAGTACCGCGCTCGCGAGCTCGCACGACTGATTGGTATTCTCGCTGCACAGGCTATTCGAGTGTAATATGGTATACGGACGCATCGATTGGACGGGGGCTTTTTTTATCATTTTTTTTTCTTTTATCAAGAATGCGAATTACTCGGGTACTGTACTGATTTATAGCTGGAAATGAAATTTTAATAAATAATTTTTTTTCCAACAAAGAAAACACAAGTTAACAGTGCATTTAATAAAGGTAATCGTTTTGAGATGAAGAAAATTTGATGGTAAATAAGTATGGATCCAGCTGAAATTTTCAATACCTATGTAGGTAGACATTTCACCTCACCTATTAGTATGATAGGTATTTGATTGGTGAGAAAAATCTTCATTTTTGACTTATACGATCAACATTGTGTGCTCTCTTAATTTGAATCAGTCAAAATTGTCAAAATTGGCTGATGAAATTGAGAAAATCAAGTCATAATCGGTCAAATTCCACTGATTCTCCCGGTTAATCAGTGTTATTTTACTGTCAATCAGTGAAAAATACCGTTTCAAATAGCGAATTTTGATTGCTGAATCAGTCAAAACTTACTGATTCAAATCAGTGAATCATAATAATAGGTGGGTTGAAATGTCTATCTACATCGGTATGATACCCGAGTAAATTCGCATTCTTGACAAAAGAAAAACAATGATAAAAAAAGCCTCCGTCCAATCGATGTGTCTGTATACCATATTACACTCGACTAGCCTGTGCAGCGAGGATACCAACCAGTCGTGCGAGCTCGCGAGCGCGGTACTCGTACATCCCACGGTAACGCCGTGGAAAACGAAACGTATCCGTGCGCGGTAAAATACCTACTTATGACGGGTGGTCAGTTTTCATTTTTTTTGACAACGTTGCACCAATTCCAGCTGGTTGAAATTTCTATGGTATAATTTCGACTAAATAACACATTTTATAAAAAAAAATGGCGACTGTACCTCTGAAACTTTTTTACAAAATGGCGGCTCAACATTTTCAAAACGTCATAAGTGAGCAAAAAATGACCCAAAAAATTTTGAAAAAAATTTTTTATGGTTCCTCCAACCCTCCAGAATCCATCTAAAAAAACGCAAAATTTTTATCGACATTTGACGAAAAACTAAAAAATGAAGAGTAAAAAACACATTTTAGCCCCTCCCCCCCAAAAATAATTGCGCTAGGGGTCCAAAATTTTTGTCAAAATTTTTTCTCATCATGGTTGACCTTTTGGGGTATGTTTCGTCGAAATTCGTTTCTGGGCCCAAAACACCATGCTTATCCTTCTATACCCTTTAAGCCATAAAGCAGAATTTTATCTACCTCGATGGTCAACGAATCATCACATTTCTCGGATTAGATGACAATGAAACGGACGCAAGCATGTGAAAAATGTGCTTATGCGTCGCTCGTGTCTCATCGCACCGTCGGCGTTATCCTCGTATAATATATCAACGATAAGAATGTGCTAAGCCTTGCTATACATTTGAAAAAACGAAAGGTATAGAAAAAGGTTCCTATAAGAAATTTTTTCAGCGGAAATGAAGTACATATTTGCCAGCGGTTTATATTCGTGTAGTTGTATGTACTACGTGATGTCGAAAGAACGACCCGAACATTCTCACGATACGTATAAAATAGACCTTCTGTAAATACACAACATTGTTGAAGTACTGCATAGGTCGATAGTAAACCCAAAAACAAGACGAAAAAAAATCTAGATCATACATTCTTGCCAATTCATCGCCACACCATTGTGGTCTGGTCATTTCGAGGTAGAACGTGCTGATTATAAACCCAAGTACTCAACACCAAGTCCGCACATTGCCGATGGTGAATTACTGCACGATGAACGGCAGCAATTTTATCGAAGATCGTTAGTATGGTGAAAACAAATGAAAAATAGGCGCTCGGTATGCGATGACTTGACTCATATTTGCAATTTTTTCCATCGTCAATATGGAACACCATGTTCTATCAACAAGGATAAAGAAAGAGTGAAATTTTTGTCGAGCCTTCTTCTCGTTCATCTTGTTGCATGAATTATTACACCCGTTACGCGTATCGCTTGTTCGTGAAACTACTTAAGTGATGGCGCCAACCGCGGATCGATTGTTTTTTTTTACACTTCATTTTAACTTAATGCTTTCCAAACCAATGCGATACTTTGAAATCAACAAGTTACCAAGTTATAGGAGTCGTGTCTGGTGTACTTTGTACATGGATTTTAAGCATAGCTGCGGTAATATTTTAGAATATTTTGTTGGTTTTTTATTTTTTCGGTCTCTCTAGGTGATATCTTTGAGTATGCGTGGTTCGAGTTTATTCGAGGATCCCGCCGAAGAGAAATATTTGATCGGAATCCAGTTTAGAAGAAGAAAATTTACGTATTTTTTCCCATTCGTAGTAGTTTGAAAGAGGCAGGCAAAGAGAGGCGAAGATAATAAAAATACATGCCGCTGATTCTGTTATAAATAGCGGTTGTAGTGTAAAGTTTCTCAGGCAACTTGACACGAGATTTTATTTCTTTGTGTATAATTCAACCCAACTCGTACCTAGTTGAAAATATTTATGTATAATTAGTAAATATGTATCTTATTTTTATGAGGGAAAAAGGGGAATGGAGAAACTATTTGTGAGATTATAAAAATTGACAGTATTCTATGTATTTAATCCCATTTTTTAAAAAGCAGTTTGAAGTCGATATCGAAAATTTTAATTTTTTCAGAAATTTGACGCTTAATTTATTCGAATTTCCACACTTTTTTTGAGGAGAAATGAGAAGTGAAGATTCTGAATAAGATAATATGAACAATAATTTTTTGGAAAAAAAATAGTGGTCAAAAATTACTAAATTAATATTGCAGTTTTTGAAAGAAAATTGCACGAAAAAAAATCTATGGCTATGTTGATATTTTTTAATAAAATTTAATCATTCATTGATTTTTTCTTGTTGTTGGATTGCTATTTTGGCTGAATTTATTTTTGAAAAAATAGTTCTGGCCAAAATTTCAGGGGATTAATTCACAATATTTTTTAAATTTTGAAGAAAAAATTGCATTTTTTGAAATTGATTTTGACTCCTTGAATATTATTAGATTTTGTTATTTTCAGAATTGAAACAAGGAAAAAAAACTTTAAAAAAGGAAAATATCATTAAAACGTCGATTTTTTCAATTATTTTTTCGCCAAACTGACTTGTTTTTTGTTATGTTGATAGAAACAAAAAAAAAAACGACTGAAACAAGGAAAGTGTTTCTAACATGTTTTTTTTATCTGTTTTTTATCTAATACTTATTATTTTGAATTTTTTTTTTCAATTTGATCCTTTTTTGAGAGAACCCTCTATGTTACTTACTCGTAAGTTGTTTTATAATTTTGTATCCATTTATAAATCAAACTAATGATAATTTTTTTCCTGTTTGTTTCAGGTGAGTACCTAACATATGAATTTTTTCCATAAACATACGATGAGATGAGAATGGGTGAGTTGTCCTTTAATTATTTATGAAAAAAATTATCGTTCATGGTTGATAAGGTGGTGATGTTGAAGCTTTTTATCGCATCTGATGAATAGGTTTCCATTCTTTCTAACTGCATTTCGGATGAAACTGAAAAATTGCTAATTCAAAAAATGAATTATTTCAATAATTTTTGAGCTATGAAAAATAAAAGGGGCTCATTTCGGAACTCTAATAGAATGAAAGCCCTTGCATAATTTTCTTTCACATTTTTCAATATCTAAAAAAACATTACGAAGGCCGGAGGGGTTGCTGATTTTAAAAATTGAAGGGACGATTGCTATTTCTATAAAGTAGAAAATCACGTTGAAAAATTTCTCAATCTTGGAAAATGCAAGGTGTCTAACAAGTCCTTCTGGTCCTTCTAAACTCCTTCTTTTGTGCTTTTTCAGTAAAAAGTCTTTCCCTACTCAAATTTTGAGACTCATGGCAATTTCGTATAAGATCATGAAAGATGATACGGGTGTCTGAAAAAATTTCAGCGTTTGAATGCCCTTTTTTCCAAAAATTTTTTCCTGTAGTACTTCGCTCGGGCTGAGTAACTTTACACAATTTTATTTTAACCAATGAAATATTTTGAAACATGAAGAATTTGTCATTCTAAAATGAGTTCAATTTTTTTTTGGGGGGGGGAGAGGGGGTACAATATTAATTTTGAAAAGTTCATGCTGAAAGTCTTTCCAAGGTTCTTCTAAGGTCGTTCTTTTGGAGTTTGAGATTTTGTTGAACACACTGGAATGGATACCTATGTATTTTGAAAACTGAACAAATTTTGCCTAACTTCGAAATTGAAAATTCTAAAAATTGTACACTGGAAAAATTTTACTCTGAAGACTTTTGCCTAATATAAAAAATGAAGGGGCTACGGGTTACTCGAAATAAATGGGATTTCAAAAATTTTTTAAATCTTTTCAATTTTGAAAAACCCTTTACCCCTTCATTTTTGGTGATGGGCAAGAAACAGAACTACTACCTAACCATTCCCTCGATTGATTTTCGAGTTCTTTTGAATCTTTTTTTTCTAGTCCATTCAGTTTTGAAAGGACACAAAGTTATGAACTGAAAATTTATTCAATTTTCAAAGTTTTATCCATTTCCATGATTGAAAATATTTTTAGAGGTGGTTCTTCAAAAAGCTGCATTTACCCCTTCAATTTTCAAGATCGGCAACATGTTCATCTCAAGATTTTTTTAAATAGGGCTCATACTTTGTAATAATGACTACGTACTTAATGAAATTGTAAACAGTTTTAATTGCATATTTGCAATTATTAATTGACTGTATTTTCTCATAAAATTTGCAAATTTGACTGAATGATCAGTAAATTTTTGTTGATAAAAAAATGAATTGTAACTGAAAATTTGGTAAAAATTGATGTGATTTAAATAAATTGAGCAGATTTTCTTCGAACGATTATTTTCCAACTTGAAAATTCCAAAAGAACTACAAAGGTATTTTAGGATGAGAAAATTCCTTCCTTAAAAATTACCAACATCGATTCTAAAACGTGAATTTTTTTACCAAAATTAATTTTTCGCCTGGTATCGAAATTTAACGAACGAAGTGACGAAAATGATATTTAAATTCGAGAAATAAATTTTCGATAATTGTGCCTTTTTCTAGTGTAAGAAAACTTCAAAGGCATTTATTTGTAAGGAAAATGTTTCCCGAAAAAATATTTTGTAAAAATTGAATTTGAATTTCCATAAAAATGTAAGAAGTCTGGTCGAACACGAATGAAAAATATCTGCAAAAATACCTTATAATATAGACCGAAACAATATGAAACTCGAATATTCCCAATATCTCATCAATTACTGTATTTTTGAAACAAATGTGGCGGAATTTTCAATCAATTTCCACACCATTCGAACGGATTTTCATAATAATGGCATCGACCGAGTACTTTAACCTATTTGAAAACACTGGGTAGAGGTATTTAAACTGGCAACGTGCTCAAGGTATTTTTCTACTTGAGAAACCCGTTCACGAAAAATTCATAAAATAATAAACGGACGACGAAGGATACCTAGAGGTACTTGGCGGGGAGGGGCCCGGCGATACACAGCGTAGGTGAAAAAAAGAAAGAGAGAGAAAAAAACGATAATTAATTTTTTTGCACCTCGCGTGTAATAGCAGACGAAAACGTATACCGGCGAATGAAATTAAATCACGAACGTTATTAAAATTCTCGTTGGCGAAATTTTTTCAAGTATTTCAACGCATTACGAATACTAAATTTGTCCGAATTAAAAAAAAGAAAATCCTGCTACGAGAAAAAGGTGAATACGCTAAAATTCAAAGTATTTCTTTTCTTGCCTTTTCCCCCTCTACCTTTTTTTCTGCATTCGACTCGTGTTTTTTGACGATTTAAAATTTTCTTTCGGCCGTATTCGTTTTAGAAACGGCGCACGAAAGGGGGTGGTATAGAAAAAGAGAAACGGTTTCTTGTATCGTACAGACGAAGTAAAAGGTTCGGTGGAAATTATACGCGAAATATTCCCTCGTATATTTTTTTTCATTCGAATAGAAACGAATGCTTTTTTTCATCGAGTAAAAAATATATACTATAAAAGTTTTAACGAGGTAAAATTTCTAAAGACAGTATGAATAATGTTTGTATAAAAAGATCGGATACAAATGAAATTTTCCTCTGTGTTTTTAACGAGTTAGGTTTTTTTCCCTCATGCAAACGTATACGCCGTTGCAATGTCGACTAATGAATTTGCACTAGAAAATATTATTACCGGTACAGATGGCTTACCCGGAAAAGGAATCGATTCACCTGGATTTCGAAATAACTAATGAATATAATTAAAGGGATTTTCTATTTAGTAATTTCGCGCGCGTTTTATGGTTTCGCCGTTCTAGTTTGCCGAGCTTTTGAGTTCCTAATGGAAAATTTTTTCATTGAAATTAAGCTCCGTTTTATGTGGTATTGGTGTAGATTTTGTATTGATGGTGGAAGTTTTTGAAAACCGTACTCTCGCCTCTCGGTACGTACTTATGTGATTTATCATTATTATTCGAATTGTTCGACAGTTGAATACGAACGATTTTGATGCATGGCTCGTAGATACAGTCGGCGTTTCGAGTTGTGTGGGTGGTCTTAGTCTTATATGGCTGAATATTGTCTTATTTCTGGCTTGCGGCGAGTATTGGTATGGTAAGCTTGAGATCTGTCTTGTCTCTTTAGGGAACGTGGTTGTATGACGTAGATTGGTCGCTAGGCGAATTCTAAGAAATTTTATTGAATTGAGTGGTGGTAAACTGTGTGTCGATGTCGAAGGAAATTCCACGTGAAGGGTGAAAGTCGAACTTTGCTTAAAATTGAAGTAATAGTTGGATTTATTTTTTTAAAAATATTTTTAAAAGGAAAAGTGGGGGAAAATTTTGTCAATTTGTCCGTTGAAAATTTAATTTGGTGGCTGGAGGCGTTGAGTTGAATAATTTATATTCGATGAACGATTAAATCCTGATTTGAGGAAAATTGGGGCTGAAAAATACAAGTAACCCTAAACTGTTACAGATTTTAAGTAATTCTGAATATTTTTCCAATGATAGCCAGGGTCTGCTTTTTTCATTTTTTTTTTTTGCATAATCAACTATTTCATAGTGCTGAGTTCAAATATGATTTCGTTTTTTTTTCATAAGTACGTCAGAATTTTTTTGTCAATTTTTTTATGTTTTAAAATACATATATGTAATTTTTGACGATTGGAGTTAATTTTCTGGGCAAATAAAAGGCCGTGAAAGAAAATGGAAGGACATGAGTAGAACGTAAAATTTCTCTTAGTTTTTTGTTTCTTTTCTCTGCAGTCGAATTAGTTTTTTCCTCGAAAGCTTAACTTTCGAGATATTTCAGCTGAAAGTTCAAAGTTCAACTGAAATCTTTTAATGAAAATATCTCAAAAACTAAGCCTTCATTTTTTTTGCAGGCTTGATTTTCCTCAAAAAATTGATTTCTTGTGATGAAACACATTTTCAACATTTTTCATCTGTTAAAATTGAAATACCACTAGCAGAATCACAATTGAATAATTTTTTCTTGCATAATCAATTCTGAGGTGATTCTGATTTACTTTTGGGTGCTGAGCTCTTGTATGATTTCAATTTTTCGCCGTTTTGTCAGGATTTTTTCCAATTAAAATTTTTGTGATATGTTCAAAAAGTTCAATTTGTTTTTGTTTTTTTTCCTAATAGAAACCTTAGTTTTTAAGACTTTTTAAAATAAAAAATAGAAGTTGAATTTTGAACTTTTAACTGGGATATCTCCATAGCTGAAATTTATTTGAAGAAAAAATCAATTTTACGCTTCAGCAAGATAACTTTACGCTCTACCATTTCATTTTCCCGTAAAATTTTTCCTATGCCCAGAACATTGATTTTAATTGCCAAAAATCAACAAAAAATGTTTTAAAAAATCAAACAAAAATTGAAATGGTGAAAAATTCTGGCATGCTGAAATTGCTTTATTATTTTTCTCGTGGTAATTGCGAAAAATACTATAAAAATTATTCTTTTGAATATCAGACACACTTTTATTCAGGTTGACCTATAATACTCAATCTTTGCTTAGTTTGAAATTGGAATAGTAGGTAACTAATAATCAAAAATGAAAAGTTGAATTCATCTTGATGATTTTGTGAATCTCTATTCCTAAGAATAATAGTTGGTGAATGTACGATTTTCAAGCCTCCTAAGGCTTTGAATTTTGATTTTTTTTCTGAATTGAAAAAAAAAATCAATTTCTTCAGTTTTTTGTAAAATAATAATTTTGAGAAATATTGATCGTCGTTTGGTAGAAAATCAATCAAAAACTCAAAAGTTTTTGTATACGAGTCTTACATCATCCCCTTAAGTGATTCGAAACCCAAGCTCCTGAAAATGAAGTTTTTATTTTTTTTTTTCAAAACTTTTCCAATTTTTTAAAATATGTAATTTAAATTCTTTGAATAATTTTTTCAGAGTCTGCAAAAATTTCCGATTAAAATCATATTGAAAACAAAAATCATTATGTTTAAATTTTATTGAAATTTTGGACCATTTTGAAAAACCTTAATGACTCCTTTCAAAACTCAAACTGACTTTTTTGAATTCCGAGTGAAATTTTATGTCTGCATCAGTTATTTGGAAACAAAAAACGATAAAAAGTTTTCAGTTTGAGCATTTTGGGGACTATTTTTGAAATATTATGAGGCCAAATTCAGCCTTAGAATGTGGAAAAAAAATTAAAAATAACTTCATTTTTTTCTCAACTTACCCTCTCCCTTTTTCTTGAAAACACGTCACATACGATCTGTTCCAAAGTTTCTAATTTGATGTAGGGAAATGCATATTGCAAATAAAGTCCATTAAAGAATTGAAATTTTCAATATATTTTTATAAATAGGTATGTGACTTCTCGTACTCTCCTTACAATGATAGAAATATTTTTAAAAATCTTGAAATTGGAGAATTTTCACAAAAATTGAAATGTTTAATTTTCAAAGACGTTATTTCTTATTGTGAAGAAGGGGACCAGGGTGAAACCCGCCTCGTTGAAAATCTTCAAAAAATTCCAGAAATGATTTCCATTTTAATTTGAAAATTTCGTTTTCACTCCTTACCTATTAATTCTTCAAAAAACCTTCGTAAGCTGATTGATGAAACTTCGACGTAATTTTCAAATTCTACGATAAATTTTCTGCTTTTCGTCGTGTTTTCTATCATTAAGCAATGTACACGGTGGAAAAAAATACCCAAGAGTACAAATTGTAAGAAATAGGCGCTGGAAAAAACCATCGTTTTCGTGGAAAAAATCTCTCGACGAAAGGTTACCGTCAGAAGAGACGTAAGAGGGTTACAAACAACAGTGACTCATCTACCTTAATTCTCCTCTCGACACGACAGGAGAGGGAAATACACGAAGGAAAAAATTCCTAATACAGGCGTCTTAGAACTCCGTAGGGTCCTCTTATTCTAAATCTTTCTCGACGACGATGACGAAAAAAACCCTCGAGGAAAAATCCCTTACTCTTGTCGACTGCCTTATAGACGGTAAGACTCAGTTTCTAAGACATCATACGGTGGAAAAATTCGCCTCATCTCGTTCATAATTCACTTCTTGGGTATCTAACGAACCTCATCGGTCAGCGAAATCGTTTTGTAACTAGATGCTCGTTCCAGTATCATGGTCACACATTTTGTTCTCGTGTAGTAAATTGTACGACGTAGATGCCAGAAAAGGACGACACGGCGACGGAAAAAAGAACCAACTCGTGTATTATTCTTTAATAAAACTATCCTCGGTAGATTGTTATCTTTTTCCCTTTCGTTTAAAAATCGCTATAAGAGCGTCTTTTTGCCAGATAAGGGGTGATAAATTGGTCGCCGTTTAGAAGCGCCAACTTTTTGTCAGTCAACGACAAGTCGAACTATAGGGGAGAAGATGGCTTTTATAAAAAGCTCATGCTGTACCACCGATCTGATCCGAGCGAGCCAGACTCCTTCCAAAGCATGGACTTCTCTTATTCTATCATCGGTTTTACCTATATATGCTCAGTCGTCCTCGTTCGTCGTATATTCTACGCAATAACGACCTTTTTTTTTCGCTCATTCACCTCGAAACATTACACACGATGGTGTTTCCTTTACCGCGTTTTTTTTTTCACTTTTCTCATCTTTCCCCCTTTATTCATCGGCGGTGATGGTGCTGGAGCTTACTCAATATACGATATTGCAACAACCGTACCGTGTACGCGTTCTTTTGTCTACGCTCAGCTTTTTGTACGTACTTTCGTTTAAGAATTCAATTTCGGTATCCGGTAACAGCATCGAGCCGATTGTATCTCTTTTCATTGTGCTTTTTGGTTAATATATTAAAATTTTTATGGCCGATAAATTCAACTGTACTGGATCTTCTTCGCGATTTACGTACTGTATTTTTCACTCGACATACCTCGAAGCGGTAATTCTTTTCTATGGCGTGAAGGCTGAGGGAAAAAATTCTGGGAAGTGGCGCTGACGATTTTTCTGCCGAATTTTCCGATATTATTGTGGGTTTTATGGAATTGTAAATATCGAGCATTTTCCATTTGTGAAGAAAATGATTTAAAATCAGATTTAATCATATGGAGAGATGAAGATCACCTAAAAAAATATTGAATGGTTTCATTTTGCTTATTTCGGCCAAAAATGCATATCTTTGTAGGTATTTTTCAGACATGAAGAATACATGTTTCAGCATTATTTTGGCAATTTTTCTCTTTTTTTTGGGAATATTTTGAGGATTTTCATTTTTAGATTTTTTTTTACATTTTACACAACTGTAAAATTACTTTGAAAATAATTTTCAAATGAATTTCTTACCAAATTATGGATTAATACAGGATTCAACAGTATTGGCAGTGTTATAAAAGTAAAAAAAATCTTTCCAATGATACTGATATCAATTTTTGCATATTTCAGACATCTAGAGTGCCTAAAGTGTATATTTTTTCCTGCTCTTAATCATCACACGGTGTAAACTGGCAAGAAAAACTAGAAAAATATCAAAAATTTCATTTTAGTAGCAAAAAATCAGAAAATGGTCAGAATTTTCGTTTTTCAGATCCAATATAGACTTCTAGCTTCTTGTATCATTAAAATTATTCTCGTATTCTAAAAATCGCAAAATGACGAGAAATCAAGTATATTGATTGCAATAAAAATCGTTCATGTTTCCATTTTTCTGATGATCTGCAGAAGCACTTTTGGAATTGCCAAGATGTGTTTCAAAAATTTGAAAAACAGTTGGAATTATTTGAATAGACCAAAATGAATGTATTGTAATGTTGCTCTTTTCTGTTTATCATTATTATTTTTTTTTTCTGAAAAATGTTGATTTTTGAAGAAAAGTTTTTCAGGATTTGCAAAACGTTTTCAAAAATGGACTCTAAAATTATAGAAATGGGGCGAGAAGACCAAAAATTTTCTCATTCAGAAGGATGAATTGATTTTTGATGAATTTTATGAGTTCAATTTTACTATGTGAAACATTTTATCAAAATAAACTCCTTCAATCGACCCCCCCCCCCCAAAATGAAAAACAGTAACGAAATCGGATATCCTTAGAGTCCACCCAGTTCAAGAAATAGAAGAATGACGAACTAAATTTTCTTCCTATTTTATTGTCAATTTTGTTGGCGTTTCAAAGTAAAACCGAGCCTTACCTGGAAATGGAAACTAAAAATTGAAACAAAATGAAAAAAATTATTTTCCTTTGAACGAAACATCGCTGGTTTTGAGAAAGTTTATATACATTTAATAAAGGGGCGCAAAAAAAATGAAAAGTCATGAAAAAGTTGTAAAATCAAATCAAAATTAAATTTTAAGGATTAAAAAAATAAGTCTAAAATTCAATGTAATGTTACTTACTTACTTGAAAATTCTTCAAAAATTCTTTTTTTTTTTTGATTTTGAGGAGAAAGCCACTGACATTTTGAATTAATGAAAAAACTGAGGAAAATTTTTAAAAGAATTTTGATTTGTTTTTTATGAAAGAGGTATTGTATTCTCCTGTATTTTTTATTCATTAGAATGATTGAAAAGAAAATTGTGAGTGAAGGATCATTTATAACTTGAAAACTACATAAAAAGTCTTTAAAAAGTTTTTTTTTTGAAATATTTTAGAAATTTTTGTGTAATTTTCATCAGGTCTAAACTGACCATGAGAGGGCGTAATCGAATCAGGAGTCAACTCCCATTCCCCGTTCGTTGAACATTGATTCTGGACTATGGCTCGATTCTGGATTCATTTTCAGACCTCGAGTCTTGGCTCCATCTTGACTCCAGAGTACACTACTGTCTGAAATAAAATTTTTCTACCGATAATATAAAAGAACTCCATTGTATTCTATCCCTATTTCTTTTACTGTGAATTTAACACTGTTTTTATTTTAGATTTTTAGAATTTTTCAATGATATTTCGTAATTTTGATTCACTTGACAAATTTTCATCGCATTTTCCAAATCAGTTTCAATTTTAATCGTTTTTACGATCTCTTTACTATTTTTCAAATATTTTCATAATTTATTCAGAATATTCTTCATTATTTTTTGTTGTATTTCTATTAAATTGAAATGTATTTAAGCATTTTACTGCTCACTAGCAAATTTTAATAATTTTTTGAAGTCATAATAGCAAAACTTTCGGCGGGAAATTCGCCCAAAGTCGGATACTTTTTTCTTCCACAAATGTGTCCACATTTCCCTTCATACAAAGGGAAAGAGGAAACAAAAGAGGGTGAAAAAAAAGGCAGGATATGCCGTTCGTATCATTAATTCAACAATTCGTTTAAATTTCGTCGTATTTGCCCGAGCCTTAGGTATTTCTTATTTATTTGCTAACAACTTGTCGTATATACGCTCGTATTACGTACACTTACCAGCACCACATTCCAAACATGCTATTTTGTCATTGTTTGGGAAATCGTACCCTAGGATAGGCAGGTACGTAGACTCAAACAACAATAATAATTTCCCACACAATTTTCTCCAACTCGCGGAAACGCTATTAGGTTTTGCGGTAGTGTTAAAGTTGTGCAAAACCACGGCAAGCTGAAATAAATGTTGCGAAGGAGAAACACTGGGGGGAGGTTGGTAGCTTGTTTTCATTAAATTATCATTTCAAACTTATCTCGCGTTGATTCGCGCTCGCACACGAGGCTACAATAAATAATACCAACCTAACGCACAACAAAGTGGTAATTCGAAATAATCGCGTTTCTTTCGGAAACAACGGCACATATCTCGAAACCTAGGGACGGATTATGCAGCGAAATGGTCGTTTAAACAAAATACAAAATCGAGCTCGCCGAGTTGCGAATGGCCATTGAAATGAAAGCGCCGAATTAAGTCATCTGTTTAAAAAAAGTTCGCGCTGCAGTACGCGAAAAAAAGTAATTGCGATTTCGCGAATGGTGTAAAAGTAATATCGAGCTTGGTTGTCATCGGTGTGACCCTCGGATACTTGTGAAAACGCGAGAACTCAATTTGGACTTTGCGTTGAAGATGCTGCGATGATGTTTTGTAATCGAAGCACTTCTTCATTATGGTTGCGAACGTAGAAAGAAAAACATTATGAAGAGAAGTACTTAAACGGATGACTCTTTGAAACAAACCATTAAGAGCCGATAAATGGGTCGTGCGCAGATTTTCTAGATGGCTTTTTTCGTCGCCAACAATGTACGTTGAGCTTGACGTTGCGGTTATTCGGATATTATTGCTGATTTATTAAAATTGTTCGAGTGTAAAGTTTATAGAATCGGACGAAATAAAGTGTTTTTGTGAACTTTTTTTCGTGTATCTATTTTTAAAATATAGCCAATTTTGCTTTCTGGATCGAAAAAAATTTGGATCTTGACGAAAATTGATTACCCAAGTCATACTCTATTTTTGACTTCCTGAATCGATTTGAATCAGTTTCAAGATGTTTTCGAGCCTCCAAAAATTTTTGGAATTTTTCAGTTCTGTAAAAAAGCTCTTAAAAATGGTCCATATGAACTTCAATACCAATAAATGTGGACAACCAATATTGGTAATTTATTTGATCGATTAGAGCAAAATTATTTTTTGGAAAAACATTAAATTTTTTCCAGTAAAATACGAAAATTCGTCAAAATTCGAGAAATACGCTTGAGCATTTGAAGTTTTGGATGTGAGATTCTTTTATGGTGTACTTTCGATTTGAACCCAAATGAAACAGAATCATAGAAAAAACATGTTTAAAACTTAGGATGCTGAAGTCATTTCTCAAATCTTGGCTAATTTTTGAAATTTCAAAATTACTTCGTCGTCCTGCAAAAAATTAAAATTCGATCTAATCAACAAAAACCCGAAAATTTGGTATATACCGTTATTTGGACCTGTCGAATTGATTGGAAGCGGTTTCAAAACGTTTCTAGGTCACCAGAAAATTTTTGAATTTTCCAACGATGGAGAAACGCCCATAAAAATGGTCCTTATTACATGGTGTCTACCAGGCATATTCATTTATTCATGAAAACATGAAAATAGCATGCATGTTGATCAGTTTACGCAAAAAGCATGATTTTTTAAACATCTTCTTTGAAACTTTTAAATTGAGAGAATAATTGCTTTTAAATACTTTTTTCAACCTAAATTTTTTATGATAAAATTTCCGCTTTCGCTTCGCTTGAGCAGAGCTTAAACATTCATTCATATCCGAATAAAAAAATAAAGATCAAAATTCAAATCAAACAGCCAATAGAAATAAGCCAAAAAACCATGACTCAGATTCAAATGAGAAAGATCAAAATTTGAATAGAGACTGTGGAGATGAGCGGATTGCCTATACCCGCGCCGTGAAGCTACGTCGTAAAAATGTAAACAACAACGCAACAACAACGTTGGGACAACCTAAGTTTCGTATCAGTGTTGTCTAGTGTTGTAGCTTGGCGATGAATCACCACAACTGGCAACACTGATACATGCTTCCGACGTAGCATCACGGCGCAGGGGTATAGGCAATCCGCTCATCTCCACAGTCTCTATAAAAATAAAAATGATCTGGCAAAATGGTACCGTCAAAATTAGAATATTTACGATAATTCACCGCAATTTATTAAAATACTAATTTATAGTAATTTACCGTAATTACTGAGATATTTACGGTAATTTACCGTAATTACTGGGATATTCACGGTAATTTACCGTAATCATTGAGATTATTTACGGTAATTTACCGTACTTACTGAACTGTTCACAGTAATTTACTGTAATTACCAAACTGTTTACGGTAATTTACCGTAATTACTGAGATTATTTACGGTAATTTACCGTAATTACTGAACTGTTCACGGTAATTTACCGTAATTACGGAACTGTTTACGGTAATTTACCGTAATTACGGAACTATTTACGTTAATTTACCGTAATTAACGAACTGTTTACGGTATTTTATCGTAATTACGGAACTATTTTCCGTAATTACTGAACTATTTATGGTAATTTATGGTAATTATTAGAATTATTGTTATAATGTAGTGTCTAGCTGTCTACCGGACATGGAAATCATGAAAAGCATGAAAATCGTATGAATTTTCATTTTATCAATCCAGTACAGTATATATTTAAAAAATGAATTTTCACGAAACGCCGTCCGCGTCCAGAGAACGAGAAAACCGCCCAGTATTTCATACAATTTTTCAGTCATTTTCACAACTCTCAGAACTTCCGACATTTTGAACAATTTTTACGATACGCAGATAAACACGTCGAAATTTTCATCACTCTCTTCGTTCCATAAGGAAAAAAGCCCACATAAGGCACTACAGACGAGATTTTATGGTATCAGTGGCGTCCGTCTGGACGTATGTGTATCTGTATGGCTACGATGACGTCTGGCAAATACGCAAATCATCCTCGTATAATACACACAGGAGTCGGCTGCTGGGCTATATACGCGTTAAATCTTTCGTCGCTTTATGAATTTTTTTTTAACGCCTCATTTACGCATTTATGGAAATTCGAAAAGCTTCGCTAGACGCGCAGCTCATCCCGTAGCGAAACCAAACGAAGCAGGGAAAGGGAGAATTTTAAATCGAGCAAACAGCCGGCTGACGGATAGAATTGAGTGAAAAATGACTCGTCAACGGAGACGCGTTAAATTCGCGCCACCGTTGCGGTCAATTTATGGAATAGGTGAAGGCATCAGATACGAGACCGATACAGCGAGGTCGTAAATCGACGAATTATTGCCTATAGGTACGACAACGTTGGAATTTTCACGCTTTAATGAAACTCCTGCGGCGGCGTTTTTAAACGAGGAAAGTTTTTTGATTTCCCCGAAGTGAAAGGATGCGAAGTTGCGACGCGACGTGGAATTTTTAAGAAGCTTTAACCACCTGTTATGAAAATGATAATGGAAGTATTTTCATTTCGGGCTCGACGAACGTGAAACGTGGAGTAATTGATAGTAATGAAGTAAACTTTTAATATGCTGGGGAAGTTTTAATTCGCTAGTCTCAAGTATTTTGGGTGGTATTAAGTTTGAAAATATTTACGGCACGATGATTCCAAATCAAAATATCTCTAGATTTTCAAAATTCATAAAATACACGGGACTTTCCACCGCCGAAACGCACATACTAAAAAAAGGCCAATCAACCCACTTCACGTAGACCCACGTTGAATAGCCAGATTTACCAAAGGGTTTTGAGAAAATTCGCCAAACTGGCAACGTGCTCGTGTATTTCTCCTCGTCACGTAGTCGGTACCTCGGTAGTAGGATTAGGTCAATGGTGGATTCTCGATTATTTTCCTTTCATATACACGGAAAACATTGTCAATATTTTCCCGTGCTATTTTTCTCTTCATCGTTTACAAATCTCGAGTAAATAACGAGAGGTATGATCGACGATGACGGCTCTTACAAGCTTTTCAATAGCTCTCATTACATGTTTTCCTGCACACGTGATTGTAGTTCATATGGATTTCTAAGTGGTACTCGTTCGAACCAAGGAAATGTACACAATCGTGGTAACAAAGGAATAACAGAAACTAGAAAAGTGGTAAAATACGCGGTTAGATGCGCAAAAGACAAAAGCAAAAAATCTTATATCTACGATTTAAACGGGTAATCCTGGTGTTTTTACTCTTTTCTTGGAATTGTAAGATGAAAAGGAGAGAGAAATAAAGAACGAATGAACACAACGATTTTTATCACTGAGTCAAGTACGAAGATACGTACCCAGAAAAAAGACACGAATTTTTCAAGCAAAAATTAATGTGGACTAATTTTTGGTCGTAAAACACGAATTTGATGTCTATTTCGCCCTTTTCGACTTTCTGCTATCAAAAACTGCTTTCATCATTAACGAATGGAGACAACAGATTCATTTTCATAAAAAAATCCTCAATTTTGGCGAAAATTGGTGACTAATTAAGTGGACGACCCCCCCCCCCACCACCAAAAAATAGCTCCTCCGTCCATGGTGAAGCGGAACTAAACGACCTCAATGCGGATAAATTTTCGAAAAAAAAAAACGGTTTTTTTTGTTATTTCCAAATAGTGCAACTCACTGTAATCCTCAATTACCCTCACTTCTCCCACACCCACACCAAAAAAGGCCCGATTAGAATTTCTACACTTCCTTTAACCACTCACCTCAAAATTTGATGTTTTCTCGTTCAGAGAATAGAGTTGAAAACTTGTCGATGGCAAATTTTAGGAATTCCTATTCAAATTCAAACTTTTTCAAAATCAACTCAAAAATTTTTCTAGTCATCAAAGACTATTTCGGGGTTGAATAAAAAAAATCTTCATAACATCAATTGAATTTTAATATTAATAAAATGTAATAAAATATCAGTTAGTAACACTGTTATAAAAAAATTGAAATCAAGTCCAATAACTAGAGAAATAGTTTGGCCAATTTTTCAAGTCACTGAATAAAGGAATAAACCGTTTGAATTTTATCAAAATTTCATAAATCAATACGCAGTTGGCAGCACTGTCACGAGATTTTTGGAAAAACTTCATCAAAAATTATCCTCGGTATGCGAAAGAAATATGGATCAATTTTGAATGCGTTTTTGAGAGCGAGTTTATTTTGGTAAAAATCGAAGTCTACTGGACCTTAAAAACAAAGTTTTTTGCTATTCTGATTTTTTGTCATTTTTATAGGTTCGTGTCAACGTGTCATTTTTCTTATTTTCAATTGATCCAAAAAAAGACGCCCGCCTCCCTCCCCCTCCCCCAGTATAATTATTATCTACTAGTTTGAAAAGGAATTTCAAGCACTTTTATGTGATTTTCATTCTGACTTAGCTTTGAAAAACAAATCATTGGGGTCGTATATATCCCTCCTCCCTATTTTCTTAAATTTTTTTTCTTTAAAGTATTAAAATCATAAATTTTAGGGAAATTGAAAATTCCAAAAAATAGAAATTTCCTTCATTGAAAATCTACGAAAATGTCTATACAAATTGAAACATCAAACGTAAAAGGAACTGAATAGTCATGAATAGGTATTTTATTGCTCAAAAATAACCTATGTATAAAGTTTGCACAATTTATCAATTATCTACAAATGAAGTCAGCTGGTAAAGGCAGGCATAGTTGAAATTTTCAAAAAAAAAAAAAATGGAGCCAAAATTGAAAATGAATGCAGAGATAATGCCAGACCAAAAAATTTAAATTTGAACATTTCAACTGAAAAAATCAAAGAATGATATAATACTTCAAAAAAAAAATGAAGATGGAAAAAATTATGCAAAAATTGAAGCTGAAAAAGCACTTAAAAAGGATCCCTCAATTGAGAAAATTCAAGAGAAAATTTTTGAAAATTCTTGCTTTCGTAGTAAAATTATTATAAAAGTGTTGCTATTTTTTTTTTTTTGGCTTTCTTTTCAGTAAATACAACAAAAAAACGAATTCATGATCTTATGCTTCTAATGATGAAAAAAAAAATTATTTTTTGTTCAAGTAGTCTATGAAAAAAAAAATCATTCCAGCTTAGTGAAAATTTCATATTATTGAAATATTGCAATCTGCAACTTTTCAACCTTGCTGGTAGCCGTCTGAGTTTTGATCGGAGAAGGATGAAAGGTTTAAGGAGATGTAGAAAAGAAACTCAAATCGCATATCAAGTGCTACGACAGCTTCTCACACAATTTTGATTGACCAAAAAAATACAAGAACAGCGTTTTTTTTTCAATGGGAGATGCACTTTGAGTACCCCTGCTCCCATCCCCTTGTCGATGGGTGGCTCACAATTTTTTTGGGAGTCTCCCACTCAAAGTAAACCACCCCACCCAATTTGGTCAAAATCCAAATTACTAGTGATCTGGTGTTGTCTATTCGAAAAATGCCTATTTCGGCGATAAATTTCCGTTGAGTACCTACATATTTTTAAAAAATTCTGTGGACTCGCTGAAAAAGTAACCCGCCTTTGTACGAATTCATTCATAATCCTCTGGACCGATAAAGCCCAAGGATACCCGATAATAATTGGCCACTATATAAAGGTATACGCGTTCTTTCTGTTGTAATAATTACGCAAAGGTATAGCCTTATCGAGCGGCTGCTACAGATTAAATAACGTTTTTGCCGCACTCTTGCTCGCAAACCGCCGTCATAGGCTGGCAATTACTACTGCCAGATTAATGCGTGAGACACGTTCGCGGAGGTATTCAACATTTGCGAAATTGTTTTTGAAGCGCCAGTTTCATCGCTGTGTCTCTTCGTTTCTCGCTCTTTTGCTGCAGACTCCTTTTGTTTCTCTAATACCATTCTTCCCTTTTGTAATCGACGAATCGAAGCGAATTAATACCGACGTTTCTACTCCACCACTCGAGATATAACGAATCCATTCATTAGCTTACTATACGATGCTGCAGGTGCTGATACCGCCGATGCCTTCGTCCACAGCGGAGTATTCCTTCGAGATGAGCAATCGTCTTCTTAAATACGTCTTTTATATCGTATCTGTAAGTCTATTTGCCGCGCCAATGATCGAATTATCCGACCGTGCCCCGAAAACAATACATTTTAAACGGTGGAAAATTGAATATACCTAAGTGTATAATTTCGTCAGCTATAATATCAATCTATATCCAGCATCCGTTCCCAAATAGCTAAGAAAACGAAGTTAATTCTTTATAAGATTCTTAACGTAAAATATGATGCCAAATTCAATTTTGATAACTGAGCTATTTCCGTTTCGAAATTTTAATGATGGCATTTTGCCTGAAAACTCGTGATACGAAAAACATTCAACCTTTGCGTGTTAAAAAGGCTAATAAATGAACCTTACGGACATCCTCGTATCAAATATTCATCGCGATATTCTAAAACTGGCTCTTCTTCCATTCCCTCTCATCTTCCGTACAATTTTCACGTATATTTTCCTTTCGCCAATTAATAGAGCTCGCTAATTGTACGAATTTTGAAATTCTTTTCCATTTATCATACTTTTAAAGACTGAAATTACATTTCAACTTCAATTACCACCTCGCTGGATGCGAAAAAAAAGGGTTCAAAATGCCTCGTACGTTGGAAAAACGAGCAAATGTGTACAATCGTGGAACTTCTCGTCTGCTTCGCGTTCATTACGCAGACTAATTTTTACGATGAAAAAATATGGAAAAACGGAATGGGAAAAAATTAAAAAACATCAGTAATGCCTTGAAGCCTTCATCAAATACAAAGCAGGTTTCATTACATTAATTGTAAATGATTTACTTACCTCGGTGCCCTACCTTTTCTGCCTGGTAATTTAAATATTTACATACCCCATAGGACTTTTCATCTTTTTCATTTCTTCTCCGAAGTTCAACCCTTTTTATACGTATAATAAATTGCTCGTCAGAGGAACTTTGTTCGCGATGCCAGTCGACAGCTGACGTACTGTATTTCCACCTCTTGTCGGGAACTTCCCTAGCCGTCGACGAAATACTACGACAGCAGCTTGATTCGCATGTACGTATTTCATCGACTTAAACTGCGTTAATTAACTTGTTTCCTGCGTGATGCGCGCGCCAAATTAACGTGTTAATTTCCTTCGTATTTTCGGCTATACTAATTAGCTCGAATCGTGTTGGAGCGAATTGCAAAATTGGTAGGTAATAAAATATGCCGGTGTTTTTTTCGCATGTACATTCTGCGTCTGTCTTTTCAATTAGGGATAGGAATTTCGGCCAATTTAAAATTAATATTTGTGTACCTGCGAGTGAATTTGTACGATGAAAGGTGCCGGTTGGTTGATTAAAGTCTCGTCAAAAATTTACCCTTCAATCTGAATAGTCCTGTCGTGTTAGAATTGCACCCTAAAATAATTAAATTATGATTTTTTTACGTGTGTTTTATTTAAAATGTTGTATTAATCGATGTTTTGGAATAAAATATTCATCCCGAAAAGCGATCGTTAGTTTCAAAAGAAAATAACATTTTCAAAAAAAAAGCCGTGTTTTCATGAATCTTGATGTGTCTATTTTCTGGAAAATTTGAAAAAGTCGAGAAACTTCGAACTTTTCGCGGAAATTCTGTAAGAATATCTAGAAAAGCGTGTCTTCCCTTATTTTATTCCAATTTTTTCAAAAAATTTTTCCCCTTCACAATTTTTTTTTTTTGCTAACCATCATTTTTTGTATCTATCTGGAAATACCAAAATTGTCAAAAAAAATCGTTTTCGGAATAATTGTTCCCAAATACGAATATCTTCGACATTTTTAATTTAAACTTTCCGATTTTTCTCAGTTTTCTCCAACTCTAAATTTTTTCTCTTAGAATGTTTTCAACTAAATTTTTTTACAATATTAACCCTTTTCATGCATAGACAGTCTCAATATTTCGTTTTTTCTAGTTTTTTAGGATCTTTTTTCTGAAAACAATCATGCTTATTTTTTGGATTTCCCTGAACATGGTTTCTGATGAATTTTCAGCACATGTATTTCCCCCCCCCCCAAACATTTTCGTCCTAGCTTCGCTCGGTTTCATCACATTGCTATGTCTCAACCAAATACTTAATTGATATCTTACTCATGTACTGGAGTGGGTGGGTAGAAAAATTTTTTTGTGAATTTTCAAAAATATCCTTCAGGTGTGTTTTTAAAACTTATAAAAACTACGTTTTACTGCTTACGTAGCTTAAATTTTATACTTATTGACGTCATAAAATTTTTTTCCAACAATTTTCGCATCTGAAATTGTTTCTTGACGAATTTCTCCGCGTTAAATTTTTTTCTCAGTATTTTTTCAACTCGATGTTTTCCCTCAAAATTTTTATGACGTCAATCAAACAGAAATCATTGTTTTTGAAAAAGATACAAGTTAACAATCAAAAAATTCTTCAGGAAAAAGTTTTAGTCGCGAAAATTCTGAGAAAAAAATTAAAACGTTGAATAAATTTTCAAGAAAAAATTAGAAAACTTCTTCAGAAAATTCTAAACCGTCTAAAAATAACGTAAATATTCTGGACTTTGAAAAAAAAAAAATGTCGAAACTACATTCAGCGGTAGGGTGTTATTCAAGTTCCAGTTTGGACTGTCGTACTTTATTTGAGGATTAGGTGCTTTTCATCCATCAATTTTCGACCAAAAAAAGTGGAGAGTTTTGAAAAAAATTTACTTTTCTGATAAAAATTTAGGTTTAGAACACGATTATATATGTATCCATTATTAAATTTTGAGGTTTTATCGGTGAATAAATTCATCTTGGAAAATCGTTTTTCATCGAGCAGCGAGCATTTTCTTCTCTCCTGGAGGCATTGGCTCATTCATGATGATTAGAGGTCCCGACCTCCTTCATCAAGTCGAGAAAATTTTCTCTGATCCATTTAATTTTTGTTCCCAAGTATTTACAATAATGTAAGTAAGTCAGAAGAATTGATTCGTCTTTTTAATAAAACAAATTGAAAAATTTATGTTTTCACAAGATTTGTTAGATTTCCATTATAAAAATCATCAAAAAAAAAAAAAAATAGAGCTGATCTGATTAACTCGATCCATGGTGCAATAATTTTTTGATGATGTCTGAAAATTACTAAATTCAACATACTTAATTCTTTCAGTACCATTCGGAAAAAATTTTTATGCAATTTTACCCGTCGCAATTTTTTTAAATCCAAAGTGCCAATTTTTGAACGTTTGCGTATCAGAAAATCATGAATTGAATCAATTTGAGGTACTAAAAAAAATTGGAATTGCATTCATAAATTGAACGAAATGGTAAAGTTCATCTTTATAATCGTATTAACCAGGCCTCGAACTCGTGAAACCCGGACAAGGGTATTTTCACCTTCGAGCCGAGCTGATTTAAAACTTAACGCGAATCCCGTGTAAGTGCCCATTGCGCTCGCACATAAGTGAACAAATTACGACGATGAGATGGTTTTAAATTTCATTTCTGTTCACAGAAAGTTTTCGTTTCTCTTACAGTGTTTCCCACTCGGTAATAAAAGCTAATTTGCCAGCACACATAAAGAACTAAAGAATTCCCGCATCCAATCCGCGAATAAAGGAAAAAAAAGCGTAACTTTTTCAGCTCTATGTGTACCGATGATGGTGAAAAATCCTCGCCAGCGTTCGTGTTAAGAGCATCGTTAAGGGAGTAAATTAAACGCGAATTCGGATAATTTTTTATTCGATGTTTAATTCGCCGAATAAAATTACCCTATGCAAGGTAATTATCCGTACAAAAGGCTTCTCTCCTACATAAAAACTTATTAAACCCGAAACGAAAAATAACACCGTCGTTGTCGCGCGAGAAAAAAAGTATAAAAAAGGTGTTTTTTTCGCTTCTACTTTTTTCTACGTTGTAAAATACAGAAGACGAATTTTTTCGATCGTCGTTTTTCTTAATTCGTATTATTTTACACTTCATTAATTTTTGGTCGTCTCGTGTATTTTCTTCGGGTTTCATATTCGATACTTCGTCGTTGTATAGAATTTCGTTATTTTTCAAAAACACGCCGCTTTTCATCGATATACGTAGCAAAAAATATTTTTTAATATCGTGTCGTCTGAAAAAAAAAAAAAAAGGCCATAAATGGAAAATTTTCATCATTCTCGGCTGTTTTCCTCTTCGAGCCAAAAAAAACCGTAATAATTATAAACACGAGGTTTTCCAACGAGAAAATAAAGACTTTAATTAGAAACAATGATAAATTATTAAACGACGTTGATATTTTTTCGTCAAAACGATGCCCGCGTATAAATTCCCATCTGGAGTAATTTTTGCTTTTGGGTACCGAAAATAAATGTATTTCGCGAGCTTTTGACGTTTTTGTATGAAAATGTAATGAAAAAAAATCTTTCCGATGCTCGTACGCGATACGAAGTGTATAAATACGAGGAAGAAAAATTAACCTTTCTTGAAAAACCTGAATTCGTCACATTTTCTATTATCTTTTTCTCACTGCTTTAAGTTTTGTCCGTTGCATTTGACGGATCAAGTTCACTAGTGAAATGTAGGTCAGCTTTGTTACTCATTTTTCTCCTCCAGATCGATTCGCGAACCGTGAAAAATTTACATGCTGCAGTTGAGAGTTAATTGCGATTATTTTAATGCTACCGACGACTCAGCTGATGATGCACTTTGGGCAACCTTTTTTCCTTCCTTTTTTGCCCGACGTCCCGAAGGAGGAGTTTGCTAACTTCGATGATGCCCTTCTATTGTCGCGGATTATGTACCACACTCGAGGGAATTCCTCCCCTCTGAAGGACTCCTTTGCTGAGTCTGACGCGCCACGTTAATCGGAGCGGTTCATATTTTCTCCCTAGTTCGTATAAGTCCCAAATAAGAGGGGTTGATGGTTTCAATTTTACTATGTTGGTCGTCTGCGTTCGTAATTTGACTGTAATATTTATGGAATGTGATGTTTACCCGAAGATTTTCAGTGTAAGTATGTGTAAACGCGAATTCGTTTAGAATTTATGACGATGGCAGATTTTGGAGGAAGGGGCTCAATAGTCGTAAAATGTGTGGTTTTGGTGCATTCAAAGTGTGTGCTGGGCAGGTGAAAGAAAGGTGAAGATTTTTTGGAAAATTGAAGTTTTTTTTTGAAATTATGTCAGGGGCGTAGCCAGGGAAGAGGGTTTGGGGTTCGGACCCCCTCCTCTTAAGGATAAGAATTTTTGTGAAAAATGCCTTTTTTAGACATTAAAAATGCAATTTTATTAAAGCTTCGCCCTCGCGTGCCAAAAAGTCTCCTTTTTACCCCTTCCCTCCCCTCAAAAAATTTCTCGTTTTTCAAGTCTCTGTACTTATTTTTCAGCTACCCAAAAAAAGCTTTCGACGCCACTGGCACTGGTTCTGGTTCCTCTACCCCCCCCCCCCCCCCCCCCTTCAGGCGATTTTGACTACGCCACTGAATAATGTTAGTCGAGTTTATTTTTTTAAATTTTCGATTGTGGGATTTTCAAAAATTTCATTCCAACTGTGCATGAGTTAAATTATTATTTGAGATTGAATTCATCATTATGGTTTCTCTATCTCTTTCTTCAAATTAGGTCACAAATCTACATTTTTTTGAGAATATAGAGATTGAATTGAATTCTGATGAGAAAAGAATGTGTTTTTTTACTGATTAATTGATCGCTCTATCGCTCACGGTGTTTAAAATGGAGAAAAATTTGAAAAAGAAAATTGGGAGCTATTTCAAATTTGTATGTCATTTATATGACACCTTTCAAATAGGAATTGAGGACTTTTCAAAGATTCAAACATCTCAGTTAATCAGTTTTAATCCTCAGTCTTTTCATTTTTTCATGCTTTTTTCTTCAAAAAAAAAAAAACAAAAATACAAAATTTTCGTCAATTTTTTAAAAACATTTCGAATTTTTTCATAGAAAGGGTGTTTTATATATACTTTCAAAGTCGTAACTGTACGAATTTAATGTTATGATCTTTAAATGAATAAAAATTTGTATTCTTGGTCATGTCGCGTCTACCTGGCATCTGGAATAATGTTGCGAAATTACTACACCGGCGGTAGTTCGGCTGCGTTGGTTTTTTTCTTGATAACGCTTCGCTTCGTTTGGCATTGCTCGCATAAATTAAAAAACAGCATCACCGTCTCGGAAGTGATGTTTTTATACTTGCATTGCATATGTTGAAGCATTTTATTCCTTCCGCTGTGGCCTAGTTTGGTATGCGCTTCGACCAGGATATCGAATATTTCGTCTATGGTTGCGTAATATCGTACGTTTGTCTAGTTCACCTGCAACAGTATGATGAACGATCAAGTTGATTTGCCCTTGTACTATGGTCTCGCATGGGTATGATCATTTATGATGTCAAATCGTCTCAGTATTCTGTAATCCAGAGATTTTTACGTTTAGATCTTCGCTGCTCGTATTTCGAGTAAAATTGTAGGTGAACTGAATTTTGGTTCAGCGAAAACCAATCGAGTTTTTCAAAATTATTTTTGCGATTAAAAAAAGGCTTCGAAAGACTCGAAACAAAATGAGAAGTGAAGAAAATTCACAAAAAACTACCAAATTTCACTTATAGCATTGAATAAACTTATTGCTAGCAAAAAGTCATGGATTTTTTGAAAAACACTTGCCTCTTCCCCCATTTTTTCATAATTTTCATTTCAATATGTTGAAAAAAAGGAAAGGAGAAAATTTGAAAGGAATGCACCTACTTTCTCATTTATAAATCAGTGAAATTATTATCAGAATAGCAGCACATTTGCTGAAAAGTGAGAAAAAAATCTAAAATTTGTTGGAAATCAGTGAAATTATTTGAAAAATAGGTGAAAAATTCGCTGAAAGTCGAAGAATTTCTGTGATTTCTTCTCATCGGATTGTGAATATGAGGGGAAGAGCAGACAAAAAATTGCTTATTCTTTTCAATTTTCAGAAAAAAAAAAATCAAATTAGGGTTACAAAAAGTCGGCAAAATTTATGGAATTTGTATTTCTAAATTAAAGAAATGTAGAAAAATTGTAAGTGTATTGCATTTTTCGTTAGAGATTCCTACATATTTGAGCTAGAAATTTTCATAGTTTTACCTCCATTCATCCTCCTCCTTCTCCTTCTCCTCCGTCACCCACAAAAAATCAATTCTGATTGCTCTTTGCTCATTGATTTATTTTACTTTGGTTGTATTTTCAGTTTTCCCTCCCAATAAAGTTTTTATGTTTTTTTTTCCTTTCAAAATTGAAGTTTCACATCGAAAATTTTTTTTAAGTGATGAAAAAAAATTGAAAAATGATAAGTCTAAAAAAATTGAAGATGTTTTTTCGTTTTTTCTTGACGGATTCCATTTTTAAGATATGTGACAAATCTCTAATCTCTAATACATATATAAAGTGAGGCGTTGGTGTGTAGGATTAAATCGAAATGATATTTTTTTAGGTAATCGCGCGGGGGAGGGGGGAGTTATCGAAATACTGTAAGTGACTATGACTAATCATCTCCATTAAATGTAGCAACAGCAACAAAAGTAACAGATTCGACTTGTAGATTCACTTTTTTACTGGTTCCATTGAATTTCAAAATTTTGGTCAAATTCGATGATCCAGACAATTTCGAAAAATTCTAAATGAATTTTTGAATTTTTTTTAAGTGACAAATTAATATTTCTTTATGAGGATTTCTCAAATTGACTTGAAACTTTGAAAAATAGAAATATTATTGGAACCATTTTTTTTTCATAATTAATGATTAGTAGCGGGGGAGGGGAGAGATGGAAATGGAGAATTATTGTGTTTCTATTTTTCATCACCAAGGAGTTCGATCAGAATTTCTTGTGATTCGAAATCATATTTTCAATGACTTTTGCCTGGAAAATTCGAATGGAATCTCCTTTGAATCACTCGTCAAGAGTTACGAATCGAAACTCAAATCTCTTCACTCTTTTTATCAAGTTCTTTATTTTTATTATTTTTTTTTAATTTTTGCTTTTGAATTGAAGAAATGAAAAAAAAAAATCAACCTAGTTGTAATTTTTCCATTTCTTGCTCTCGATAATACATTACTTTCTCATTTATGAATTCCTGAAAAGTGAAAATTATTGAAAATCAATGAAAAATATTCAGAATTTCTGCACAGTTATAAATCAGTAAAGAAATTTCACTGAAAGCAAAACAGTTGAAAAATTTCCAGATCAGTGAAAATTCACTGAAAAGTCAATAAAAGATCCGAAATTTGCTTTAAAAAAAATTAGTGACTTTTTTGAAAAATCAGCAAAAATACGCTGAAAAATCAAAAGATTTCGCTGATTTTTCCTTCGTTTCAATTCTGACTTTTTTCAGTGACATTTCTTCACTGGTTCAAAATGAAAAGGACTTAGGGTATTAGGTGTAAATTCTTTTCTTTTTCATTTCGTTCCGTAGCATGTTAAACAAGACTATGTCTAAATGTTCAAAAAAAAAAAAAAAAGTAAAAATGATTCGAATTATACGTTTTGGATAATTCTTAGAATTTAGGATTCGAAGAGATTCAATCTTCAAAATTGTACATAATTTGCAATTCGAGATTGGAATCATTTTCTAGATGATAGTAGTAATTTTTTCTCATTTCCAAATTTGGTTTCCCCAGTTTTCCTGTAATTTTTTTCATGTTGAGTTTCTCTTTCTTCATTTTCAGTTTATTCCATCCACTTTAAATTTCACCCAAGTTTATTCCAAAGGAGAAAAATCTTATTTAATGTCTTACCTTCGAAACTTTCCATTCCCCGATTTAAAACAATTGAAAAAGTACTCCAAAAAACCACTACATTATTAAAATTTACAATTCGTACAATTTTCTACCCTATTGCTCCAATTTCAAGAGTTTCTTAATCGCTGAAACCAAAGTTGCTGTGTACTGTGTATTTCACCACTGTATTCGTTCATTTGTAACATTCGAATCGGATTTTGCGGTTAATTTGTAAAATACGTAGGCTGTGAGGCACAATGCTAGGATGTAAAATTTCGTAATAATTATACTCATACTTACCCCATCCGCACGCATTTCGTTATCGAAGGAGTGGAGTACACATTTACCGCACACATACGCAAACCTGACTCTAGAGAAGTGAAACCATAAACCAAGCATACTTCGGAGTCGGTACTCGAGTGGAATACATAAAGGAACAGTTATAATTATGGTCGTTATATATGTGCTCGGTATAGAAGAGTAGCTAGGTACCTATAGGTATATGCGTGTAGCTTTACTTATACCAGAAGCAGAAAAGGTAAGCTTTGGATGGCGGTGCGGCGTAAATTGTGTACTGTTATGCGGTATACGCGTTTAAAGCTCATATTACCAGTCGTCGGCGGCTTTAACTTCGCCATTTATCATTGAAGTCGACGATGAGGGCTGGTGTTTTTTTTCCGCAGCTATTTTCGAGCTGGTAATTTTTTTCCACGATAATTACAAAACATTTAAGGTTTTTAAAAGCCACGTTAATTATCAAATAATAAGATGGGGGTGGCTGATTTATAATTATGACTGTAAAGGCGCCTTCGCGGTACATTAAAGATACTCGCGAAATTAAATACCCTTCAAAGGTCGCATACGCTGGATGGCTTTTCTCTTCTCTTGTTATTCGCATTGTCGTCAACGACGTTAAAGATTTCTTCGCTTTCTTGGCTGCGACAAAACGTTAAATTAATTTTTTAAACCGTAGAAAATTTTCATTTTAGGAAAAACTTTTTATATTTTTTTCATTACGACGTACTTTTTTTTCAGCTTCGTGGTATATGAAAAAATAACCTCGTTTGAGGCTATACGTTGGCCTCGGATGGCGCAGGCGTCTGCATTCAACGGATTAAAAACTTTTAAAAGCTGGAAATTATTTGCTAATATTTGGCGGCACGTTACGAAAATGGAAATTACTTTGGAAATTAAAAAATAATACGGGCCGGAGTTTTTTTCCTACCGAGTTTTCGGTTGTTTTTTGTCTTCTTGGTACCTTTGGCTTGGTCGAGTGAAATTTTCCCTTTGAGAGGTAAAGGAAAATTTCTTCGACGACAAACATCTGCAGGCTGATAGCCTTATGCTATGACGACGTGTAATTCAAGTGGAAAAAATCTCCTGAAGAAATTGTGTACTGTTGTGTCGGTTGCCGAGTCGAGAATTGTGAATTTTTTAGATGTTACTCGAGAAAGGAAAAAGCTTGTTGAGAAATACGATCTTTTAATTTACCAATGAAGCTATTCGTTGTATGAAAACCGAAATGGAGCTAGGGAGGAGGGAGGGTGAATTTGAAAATATTACGTTGTTGTTTGTGTTTACCCAACGTACGTTTTTTCTGTGGAAAAAAAGTACAAAACAGATGCCGAGAGATGAGAATTGAGTGTTTTTTTGTTGGTTCGATCGAATTTCAGAGACTTTCCGATCGGCCGGGGAGGGAAAGTGACACCCCAGACCATTGGGAAAATGTTGGGATTCTTGACTTTTTTCCAATTTGTCCTAAATTTTTCCAGGTTTGGATTTGAGAAAATTGAAAAAATTAGGAAAATTTGAAAATATCACAAAAAATTTTCCCTTGCTTCACTCGTGCTGAGTAACTTGCCTCAATTCATTTTTAAAGTGGTGATATGAATCTTTTTCCCTTCTAACCCAGAGAAGTGAATATTTTCGAATAAAATAAAATTGATCTTCTCATTCTCCAGGGGACTTGGTGACAATTTTGAATGGAATTTTTATAAGTTTTTCAAATTTTTTTTAAAGGAGAGGAGCTCATTAAAGAATGCCGTTTTTTTGGAAGTCGAGAAGTAGAGTGAAAAAATCACAAATTTTGAAGAGGAAATTTTATGGGATGCTATGTTTTCCTCAAAAATTTTCGTCCTCCATTTTGCAATACTTTTCAAAATGATGTCTTTCCATGCCAAATAATTAGATATTTTGAAACGGAAAAATCTGTATTTCTTTATCGAGGGACTTTGGTGGCAATCTGGAATAGAATTTTCAAAAATTGTTCTTTTTTTAAAGGTCATTAAAGGAACCAGTTTTTTTAGAGGTCAAAAAAGTAGCTAAAAAACGAATTTTGTATTTTTAATTTGACTGGTCAAAAAATTTTCATTTTCTCAAAATATGAGTCAGCAAATTTCTCCTTTTTTAATAATATTGGTTAGTAATTTATTTTTATTTTCACTGCTGAAATTTTCGACCAAGTTTTGTCCCTAAAATATTTATTCAGCTCCAAAACTTTTTCAACGCAAACTGTTTTTTAAACGTTACTTTACACAATTTTTTCAAAATTTTAGCTTCATTTTTCTCTCAGATCGTTTTGTTTTGTATTGAATTAGAAAACTATTTCCATGCATTGAAAATTTTTTTCAAAAATAATTTTTAAAAATTCAAATTTTGTAAAATTTCTTAAAAAGTTGTAAATTGTAAAAATTTGTCTCAGTCAACGCCAAGCTTTACTAAATTTAAAATAAGAAAAGGAAAAATTTTGAAAAGCCGGGAAATTTGTAAATTGGCAGCTGAAAAATTTCATGAAAGTTGATTGAGTTTTTTTTGGGGACAACAGGAAAAATAATTGGTAATTTTTCAAAAAATTAAGTTGAGAAAATTTGAGGTTTGAGGTTTACTCCTCCCCTCTGAGCATATAGCTTTGTCACACCACCGGTAGGTTCGATCGAATTTCCAATTTTTTCTGCGATTTAATTGCGCGTCGAAGAATATCGCTGAATTTTGATGAATACGTGTGCTTTGTTTCGAGTGTCTCGACCGATGAGTTACGTCAATGTGTACAAAACAACGAGTTTTAATTATTAATTTGATTCTTTTTTTTCGCCCGCTGGGCTATGGGTATTCGGTTATATTGAAGGTTGCGTCAGCATCGTTGAAATAACGAAAAAAAGTTATTTACTTTTCTGACAAGCGTATATTTTGTGATGGATTCGAAAAAAATTGCGAAAAAAGGTCGGCTAATGGAGTCCATTGTTGTTTCAAGTTATCGGTCGTAAATTTAGATTAGATAGATGAGAAATTGATATTCGATAGATGAACAAGAAGAGGCGGGGAGAGGGGGTTAGATGAATTTTCAGCTACTTGAGTGCCAGCGATTAAACGCGTGGTTGGTTATTGATTTTCATTGGTGTTTTGGTCTCCGATATGCCAATGTTTTCTATGTTATTAGCTTATTATTTATCGATTTTTTGCCCTCTGGTTGGCTCGTAGTTTTTCCTCGACCGTAATTTTGCAAGATGTTTACGCCAGAAAAAGTAAATTAAAATTCATTAGATTTTTTTCCAAAGTAAAATATAGACTTTGGAAAAAAATGCCAAAGAAATTATAAATAGTCAGTTTACCTTTTTAAACTTTTTAGTTTTTTCTTTTTTGTAGATTTTAATCTTCTGTTTTTTTTTCACTGGACCGAAGATGAAAAAATCTTAAATGAAAATTCGTTTAGAATTTTTTTTTTACATTGCTTGTTAATTTTGAAATTTTAAATTGCTTATTTCAGCTTTTTAAATGGTTTCGCATTCGTCAAGAGAATAACCTTTCCTGTGCGTTTTCTTCGTGCGATAAAAAATTCAAATTAGTTTTGAAATTTAAACGAAGCAGAATGACGCTATAGGACGATTAAACGTTGAATTTTGTCCCCGTATGCCGCAGCTTGTCGTTGACGTGAACTCATTTTCACGTGTTTTCGTTTTACATTAAAATAAGATGATGGTAGAAGTACGCGAGAAATTTTGCAGAAATTTTGAACAGTTGCCAGAAATTCGTAGGAGAATTGCCATTTTGAAAATTTCTACCGTATAGTGGTGCATTGTACTTTATGGATTGTTTATTCGATTATGTAAGCTTGAAATTCGAATGTTGAAAAGGTACGTACGCAGCAGATGGTTCGTAAGTTATGAAGGGAATGATGAATGGAGGGATGAATTTTTGAAACGATAAAATTTTACGAGTATGTTATTAACGAAGGATTCAAGGAGTAAGATGGCCGTTTTATTTTTTTATCGGATATTGAATGAGGGCGGAGGAGGAAGAAGGAGAACAGGAGTTGTGCTTGGATCTCAGATATTTGAATTAGAAAAATTTTGTGTGTAAAAATTTGAAAAAAAAAACTGACCCATTTGGTAGGAATGAAGGAAAATTCAATTTATTTAAAAATTTTGAAATGAAAATGAATCTCTATTTGGTAATACAGTAATGATGTCAATTTTAAGATGAAAATTTTTTTATTTTTCCTTGTTTGGCAATATTACCTAACTATCTAAAATTTCATATTTTTCATTGAATCTTTATTTTCCCCCTGATTTCTTGTAAAATCGGTTTTAAAAACGAAAGTATTACGATTTTGTTTTCAAAAATTGTTCGTGGAATTAATTTCTTAAATTTTTGAAAAAATCGAAGTACCATTTTTTCATCATTTCGAAAAAGTAGCCAAGACAAGAAGCAAGACATTAAATCGATCTCAATAATTTTTTGGGGGTAAAATTACATATCCGCAATTATCCTTTAATTTTGAAAATTGAAAAAATATGATTTTTTGAAAGTTGAATACCTATACTCACTTAGTGAAAATAAAAAAATGAGTACCAGAAATATTTTTTTATAAAAAGCAAATAATGCTGTGATCATTTTTGATAAAAATACTGAGTGATCCATAGTCCTGCAACCAAAGTTTTTTTTGTTTGAAGAGGGATCGTTTCTCCTTGTTCTGCGCTGACGTGAACGAAGGGTTGCCTACATTCAGATCGTTGCGGGACAATGTCAACGTCGCAAGGGAAAATACCATGTTAATAATTTCTTGAATACTTGATTTTTTTTGTGAATTTTTGCTCCTTCAAATTTTTGATAAGATGAAATTTGAATCGAATGTAATTTGATCCTCTTTTAAAACTTTGTCTTGTGTAGCTTTTGGTTTTTGAATATTTAATTTTTAAAATAATCACGAGCTCATATTTATTTCCCAGAAAGGAGCTATGAAATTTCATCATTTTTTTTATTGAATATGCTGCTATAAGTCTGAACTCCTTGATCTTCGGAGCCTAAATCACAAATTTTTTTAGTCAAAATCACGAATTTTCAATCGAAATTACTGATTTTTGGAGTCTAAATCACTAATTTTTGTCAGAATTACTAGTCGATTCTTTGATTAAAATCACTTGATTTTGGAGTCAAAATTACTGATTTTCCAACGACAAATTCACTGACTTTTAAAAATCTTCTATATTTTCTTTTTATAGCTTTTTATCAAAATTGAAATTCGCAAGTTGCAAGATAGTTGAGCCACCTCATTATTTTTTATTTTTTGTTGAAATTTCACAGTTTCTTGAAAGAGCTTAATCACAGAGGTAATATAATTATTGTCATTTTAAAAAAAAATTATTCTCAAATCAACTTCATAAATGGGATATCGAAATCGAATTTTTTCCCTCGAAAATGCTTACATTTTTTGTGCTTTGGGTCGGGGTACTTTCTCATTTTTTGTTTCATTAATTCAAAGTGAAAAAATGCACTAAGTAAATCTTAAAACTCAATTTTCATATTTGATCATTTAAATTTTAGTGCAGACACTCGAAAATTTTCAATTTTTTCTCTATCTTTGGACAAATTTACTCATTTTTTAAATAAAGAAAACTAAAAAGTTCACAGTTTTATTCTTTTTCTCTGTATTATTTCTGAGCAAAGTTCATTTCTCCAATTCAAAATTTTTTTCAATAATCCACCACGTAAGTAACTTTGATGCCTCATTCTTTACACTATCTCTACCTAGGAAATGGTACCTATCTGCCTCTTGCATTATCTAAAAATCTGGTAACTTTGGCTTGACTTTTTGAGTATTTTTGGACCTTTTTTTTTCGTAAATTTTTGATCGATTGATGATGTATTTTTCTGTTTATTGCATTTCATTATTATACCTATACTCAATTTTTTTACGTGATTTTTTTGCATTTTCTTTTTCTCTGAAACGTTTCCAAGTCGTTGTCTAATTCAAGTGCGAGCTGAATTTCTCATTCCTGATTCTTTTTTATCCACCGTCCAAAAATTTGAATTATTTTCCATTTTTTTAAAAAGTTTTTTTTTTTGGTCAAGCATTAATGATTTAATCAAATTCTCGTAGAATATTGAAACATTACTTTTTTTATGCAAAATGGTGGAAAATACTGGTCAGTCATGTATCTACCGCCAATAATCTTTTAAATCTTCTCTCCACTTTTTCCTCCTCCAAGAATTTTTTTAAAAACGAGAAAAAGCAAAACAAAAAACTATTGGTATCAAGATCAACCATTCCTAGGGTTCAAGTTGAATTTTTTTCAAAAATTATCTCTCACTTCGAATCATAAATTTTGGTCGTTGACTTGAAAGGGAACTTCGAAAGAGTGCTATTTGAAAAGAAAAGCTGCGATAGGACAATTTTAAAAAAATTCTCAATCGAAATTTTTTAGAAAAAATTTATTACTAGGTATAAATTTTCTGTAAAAAGTTGTACTTCTTTTTCTATTTTTTGATATATGTTTTAAATTCTTGTCGAAAACTCATGTTTTTGAATCAGTTTTCTATCTCCATTTCGTTCCATTTTCTGAAATGAAAATAACATAAATGTAGTTGTAAAACAACCAAAGACGAATTTGAATAATGAAAAAAAAATCAACCGATTCTCTAGGTAATTACGTCTAGACACTTGATGTAGTTTGTATACTTACCTATTTCAGATAATGAATATGACTTCATTGTAGTCGTACGTTTAAAAAACCATGCCCCTCGATTAACGAACTCGTTAAACATTTATAGTCGAATTAACGCGATCAAAACGTATTGTTTGTTTTGACAATTGTATTCATTGACAATTATGACAATGGTGACATTCTCAACTCGTGATAATTATATACCTACCTACACTGTTGCCTGTATTACGATGAAAACAATCGATTCAATTGTACCTAATCTACCTAATCTACCTAAACATACATATACAAAATCCAATAATAAAAACAGACTGTTACTCGAACAGTATACCTATTTTTATTTCCTGATTAATCTTCGGTTCATTTATGAAATACGGGCAAATATTGTGCACTATTTGTCCACCGCACGTGTGTACGTTAAAACGTAATTAAACCGATCCAGGGGGTTTAACCCTGATCAGTTATTAGATGAATTAATAATTTATACGTATATGGTACTCGTATCAAACGTATTTCATCCTATAAGTGCAATAATCAACGAAACAGAACCTTTTATTTGGTACTTAGGTCATATTCGTTAACACGATGTACCTATTTATTTTGTATTGGATTTCACGAGAGTGTATGTGTAAAAAAAGGGTTGACTTTTTTATCGTAATAATTCGCCATGTTTAACCAGAGAGGACTCTTTTTAATTGTTGAAGTGTTTACACGACGATGACATGTGTGTTTAGTTACGATAAAGTGGTTTTTAATTTGATTAACATGGCGACGTTATAAAGAGCTTTTTTTTAATCACGAGGTACGAGTAATAAATACGTTTGTATTTGCTATATTTGCTCGACAGTAATTGTACAAATGATGATGATGGTGAAATGATGTGGAAACAAGAACAGAAGGGAGAAGTATGGGATTTGTTGGTACATTGTTGTTAGAGTTATTTTAATGCTAATACCAATGCTGGTGGATAAAAATGAGGTAAAATTTACGATACTCATTTAGACCCCGTCGGTTCGGTATTTTTTGGCATAGATGTCGAAAAAGATACGCTGCTTTTTTTCCTTTCTCTCTTTGCAACTGGGGAAATAAGAGACGCTGCCTTCCAGTCGTTGGAAACTAATTACCCGTTTATAACGATATCGTTGTGGCGCTGGTGCTCTGTGTATACAAAACTTGTTAAAAAAGAAATGCTGATTACAATTTGATAGTAAATTGATTAGCTTTAAAAGGAGTTTGGCAAAGCTGCTTTTGTCGGGTTGTTTTTTTGAAAAAAAAACTCCTGTAAGAAAAAGATCGTAAATAAAAAAAAGGCAATTAACAATTCACCCTTTTTTTCTCTCTCGTTCGATGGTTGTTTTAGAAGTGGAGAATACCCCGGTGCGAATTTTTTCCTAGTTGTGGAGGTTTTTAAATTAGATTTTATTGTATTTGCGGTGTGGTCTGCGTTGACGTTCAATTTTATAGGGAGTTGTTTTTTTCATTCTGGAAGAGGTGGTCGTCCTAAGTGATTCTTGTTTCATTTTTTCGATTTTTGAACTGGTGAAGTTTTTTCCATCAGCATTTTTCAAACTTTTGAACTTTGGAATTTCTCATTTTTTATCACCTTTGTATTATTTTTGCTTAAAATGGAGTTCGACTAAGTCCATATTTGTTCAAATTTCCAACCTTAAATATCAACTCTTTAATTTTTTCTTTTTTTTTTCAATTTTCAATTCTCCTTAAAATTTTTTAATTTTAGTTTTCCAGGTTATTCCACGTGAGGTATTTACTTCGATATTTTATTTTTTTATTAGAATACATTTTTTTAAAAAGTGTGAAGCTAAAAATAAAAAAAAAAATCAAATTTGAAATAATTGGGGAGAAAAATTTCAAAACAATTACTTACTGGGGAAAATTTTAGAATTTGAAACTTTTTTTGAAAAAATCAAGGCACCTAGCCTTAGTTGCTGTATATGGCGTTATAAAAAATAAAATAAAAATAAATGAATTAAAAAATACGTTTTGCCAATGGAAAAATTGTGAAAAAAAATGAAAGAAATCGAAGTTGGAAAAATGTTTTCAACTTTGATTTCTCCAAATTTCTCCAACTTTTTGGTACGTAATAAAATTTCAACTCGACATTTTCCCCAATAATTTTAAAATTTTTCTTCATTTTTGTTTGTTATTAAAAAATTTTAACCTCGAAATTTCAGGAAGAGATCACTGATTTTTTTAAAGTCAAAATTACTGATTTTTTCAAGCCGAAATCACTGATTTTTTTCAAGTCAAGATCATTGATTTTCAAAGTCAAAATCGTGAATTTTTTATCAAAGTTACCTACTGATTTTTTGGAGTCTGAACTCCTTGATTTTCGGAGCCCAATCACTGATTTTTTTAGAGTCAAAATCACGAATTTTCAATCAAAATTACTGATTTTTGGAGTCTTCACTACATAGCTTTTTATCAAAATTGCTAATTTTTTGAGAGTTGATATTAATTTTCTTAAAGCAAAAGTAAAAGGCGAAGATTTGAATTCAGAGTCAGTTTCATTCATTGCCACTATCGTTCATCCCTCTTCCACGTTATATGTAGAATATTCATTATTCAACCCCCCCTTTTTTTTTTGAAGGGATGGTCCATGTTTTGAAGTATTCTATAATTTTGATAAGCCTGGCTTAAATAAATATTAATTTGTCTTTTATTTTGATTGTTGCAGCTTTATCGAAAAATGATTCCGAGAATCATCAAAGTATCGATATCATCGTTGACCAATGTGATAAACCGACGAATCGTTTCGACAAAAGACTGCCATTCAACGGCTACTCAGACGAATTTCTAGATCGATTAGAAACCAACGGAAATGTCCTAAATGATAAACATATCGACCGCTATTCAGGTGAGTTTATCTTTATGCTTTCGAACTTCTGCGGTTATAATGTTTACTCGGGTATTTTTCAATCTACGATACTTCTTGAGACGCAACGACGAGCTCCGCAACTTGAATGCAGTTCTCGAGTACATAGAAATTCGAATGAAATGTTGTTGGCAGGTTTGTTATTCAAGAGTGAAAATTTTAGCGAGCCAAAGTTTTACGTATGTACCTGCCTTAGCAGTAATAACTCCAAGTAATCATAAATGTTTTGAAAGGTTTACCTGCTGGTTTGAAAAGGTAAATAGAAAAGTCGTTTTTGCACTTCTCAACTCTTCATCAGATGAAAGCGTGTATTTGCAGACGTCATCGTAAAATTCAAATGGCCCAGGTTGATTGTGTAAATTTTTACTTTGTATAGGTGCATTGAATGATGAATTTGATGGAAGGGGAGGTGGTTCCATCGAGAGTGCTTATAGTTTGAATTTATAAGCTGAGTTTTTAGTGTTCATAATCTAGAAAATTTAATGAATTTTGAAAGAAAATGAGACATGAGATGGGAAAAAAACCATACGAGTGTGATATGTCTCTCAAATTATCAAAGTCGTTATAAAAAATTAATGTTTCGATGATAAAAAAAGTTTTGAAAAATCATTCGGAACAGTTATGAAAATTGAGTTATCATTAAATATTGTACTTGGTAATCGCTTAAAATGGATGTGGGGCGAAATCTGAATTTTCAGTGAAAATAAGCTCTCAATAATTCAAAAAATTTTTAAAAATAATATCGTCAGAAAGTGTAAAATATTTATTTAATTTTATGAAAATCTAAAAATTAGGGGACAATGTTGAAAAATTGAAAATATTTTTGCTATAATTTGAACGAATTCAATTTATTTTTGAAAAGTTTTCCATATTTTCTGAATTTTCATTTACGTAATGCTGGAAAATTCATACCTCCTTTCATTCTAAGTCAGTGAAAAATTAATGATAAATAATTAGATTAGAATTACTTACTGGAAAAAATTAGCAAAATTCTTCAATTTTTCAGCGGATTTTTGCTGAATTTTTAAAGAAGCTCAATAATTTTTTAAACGAAAATTTTTGCAAAATTGAGGAAGTTTATGAAATGATCAAATAAATTGAATAACGACAATGCGAACAACTATGAATCTTTGAATAGGCAAACCTCGCAGCGGTGTACTTTAGGTTGCCCTATCAGAGTTTGGAAGGCAGTAAACCTGAATCTAAAATTTTTTATTGGTATTTATTATTACTTTTTTTCTTTTGAATGAATTAATTTTTTTAATTTTTGCTAATCCGAAAAAATACATTTTAAAACCCTTATCAAGAAAGGTAGCTGTTTAATTTTTCTCAAAATGACTGAATTAAAATATCGCTCCATGGGATTTATTTCCCTCCCCTTCCTTCGGCATCTTGCTAAAGCTTTTCCTAAACCGATATACGAAGTCATTAGTACCTTTCGTAAGAACTTTTAGCAATTATAATACGGTAAAAAAGAAAACTAGGAGAAAACGAGGAATTCGAGCCGAAAGCTATACTTAAAGCAAGTAATAATTATCGCTTTAAAATGTAGGGAATGAAATTTACGAGTGGAAAAATTGCATCTAGTGGAAAAGTTTGATCGTTTGAAAGAATTTTAACGCTTCCATCTTCGATAAATATATTTAAATTTATTCATTGCATTTAATAATCGAAATTTTAACTTGAATTTTACGAGATTACTCGAAGAATGGAGTTCGTCAGGGAGGAGAAGATGTAATTTAAAAACGTATTCGTCGCACTTATGCCGGCGCGTATTAAGAGCAAGAAAATTCATCTAGTTGAAAGTTCTCCTTTTTCCCCCTATATTTATCTATGATGAGTCGAATTCATATTCTATGTGTATTCTCTTCAGTCGCGTATCTATAGAACGGGAAAGTTGAAAGTTTTACGTTTTGGTGCATTGGGAAAAGTTTTTTCTATTTCATGGCTGAAAAATACGCTTGCATATTTGAAAATTGCCCTTGGAAATTGGTAAATTTTTTTCGCAATATCAAATCGACGACGAGAAATCGTTTTAAATTCGTGGTGTTGTATAAAACACCGAGGTATCTCTGAAAGTATTGAAATAAATAACCGTATAAAAATATGCGTCGGATGGGGAGGGTAAAAACACGAAACGATCGTTGAGAGAATTTCTCAGCGAAATTATGAAATCAAAAAGAAATACGGTTGGTATTTTATAGTATTTTTTAATATTTCGTTTTATGTATTCGACTTTATTAAAATTGGAAAAGGAATATTTTCCCGTGGATGTTTTTTTCCATCGTAAATCAGCTTAAAGATGGAAAATATTCAATGGAAATGAATATTTTCAGAGATCTCAACACTGGTAATTTTTTTTGAAAATTTATTTTTTTCGATGCCTTCTGGCTTATGATGAAAAAATCTCAGTTTCGTATTTGTAGGACTTGTAGTTCTAAATCTGGAACATTTAAACGTGGGTAAATTTTCATCTAACTTTTGCCGGAGGGAGTGAGTATACCTATGGAACAAACATTCCCTGGAAAGTTTTGTTTTCCTCGACCAAGCTTTATAACTCAAATGAGGCAGTTTTGCCAGCATAATAATGGCGCGCTTAAAATTATTTATATGACTTGGAAAAATCTCCGAGAAAAATAACTTTTTACATTTAGCTGAGTCGAGCAGTTACTTCGTCGAGTGAAATTTTTCCAAGACTCGGGCATTAATTCTGATTAAAACCGTGTTATCCGAGTTTATAGCGTCGTGTGTCGTCAACGAAAGCAAAAAAAGTATCGCAGATGTTGTGATTCTTTTTTATATGAATTTTCCAAGTGTTACAGATTACAGGTCTCAAAAAATGAATATGAAAGTTTTTACTACTTTGGCAATTAAATTAAACGAGAAATGCTGAGAAAATGTCTTGGCAAAGTCGTAGGTACGATGGAGGAACCTTTACTCTCTAGGAAGAAATTTTATCCAAGTTATTTGATAATTTCACTTGGAAAATTTCTATCTTCTTTCGTTTAAATTTTAGTGACTTGACTTCAAAAATGAAGCGAAATTAAAATTTTTTGAAATGTGTCATAAATTTGTTGGCGAGAGGGAGGGAAGAAAATCAAGTGATCAAAAATTCGAATCGTTTCAAAACATGCATCAAACCTGAGGCAATTTTGAAAGTTTTCTCGGTTTTTGTTATTCGTTTTCCGGAGAATGACGACTTTTTTTAGGTAAAAATCCTAATTTTTTGATAAAACTCGATTTTTAGTAAAAAAAAAGTTCAGGCAAACAGTTTTCCCTCAAAAATTCAAATTTTCTAATGCTCAGCAAAACCCACGACATGCATTGGTCTCAATTTTTTTCGTAATTGAGTTGGCACAAGTAGATAAGATATACTCATATAATGTATTTCCATTTTATTGAAAAAGTCGAATATATGTAGCATTAACTAAGGTCTCCAGGAGAGTTAAAATTTAAAAAAATCAAGTAATCAAATTCGTCGCAGGTAGCGATATCTAAAATTTTTCTTATGATATGTCTTAAATTCAGATTCCAACTTCCTTTGGTTTCTAATTTGAACCAATCTGAATTATTTGGTACTTTTTTTGGGGGGGGGGAAGTAAAGAGGAAGCATCTTAAGAAGTGGTGTCTAGACCTCAACAAAACTTGAAAACATTTTCAACTTCTTGACACGACCCTTACTTCTGTTCTATTGCCCTTGAAAATGCCCTTACTTCTGTTCTATCGCCCTTGAAAATATTCTGCTAAATCTATTCAAGCAGTTTGAAAAATCGAATCTTTTCGAAAAATTGTATTGATACAGAAAAAACATTTTTCGAAGAAACGACAGGAAACGAGGAATCTAATATGGCTAAAAATGGTCGTTTTTGGCCGTTTTTCGAAAATAAAAAAGACTTGAGTGGAAATCATTATTCCAAAGCGTTGGGAAATTTTCGTTCTGTCGCTTTTTAAAGAAACAGCAGGAAGCAATGCATCCAACAAGCCTAAAAATGATTGTTTTTGGTCGTTTTTTGAAAATAAAAAAGATTTGAATGAAAATCATTATTCCAAATTCTTTCTGTCGTTTTTCGAAATGGGAAAAAAATATAATACCTACTCAGTTTATGGGTGTGTTTTTTTGTATATTCGGAGGATCGACAGAAAATCTCCCTCAATGAATATTTTTGAGTCAAAGTATCCATAAAAAGCCCATTTAAAGATTTTTTTCAAAAATATCTTTTAATGATTTGTCCATATCTTTTTTTTTGGGGGGGGGGGAGAAAAAAACGATTTATTAGATTAGATTTCCCTAAAAAAAATTGGATAAAAGTGATAAGTGGGGTGAAATGTTTTTGTTTTTTTTTTTAGTAAAAACGTCTCTTTTGATACCGTTTTTGAAAACAAAATCATTTTTTTTTTAAATTGTTTTGAAAAGTTTTGAATGTGTTAGATTAGGTTTTAGAATCGAAATCTTTTTCATCCTCCACCCACTCAAAATTGTATTGATACAAATGTTTCTGCGCAAAAATATCTGATTTAAAAAAATTGATGATTTTATTACTGATATTTTTTTGAAAGTAATTAAATATGGTATGTCATCACCCCCTCCCGCCATTTTGGATTTTTTTTAAAAAAATGAAGAAAATGGTATAATTCGTGTCTTTTTTTAATTGAACAAATTGAAAAAAATCATCTTTGATTATATTTTTTTAATTGATGGCCATTTTGAGGATTTTTTTTTCAAAAATATTTTTTGATTTGTTCATCGGGATTCTTCTTTTTAAAAAAATCATTTTTTATAAAGTTATCCCTTTAAAAAAATGGGGCAAAATGTCATTTTTGTAAAACCATTTTGATACAGTTTTGGAATTAAATATTTGATTTTAAATTTTTAAAGGTGTTTGAATGTAGATGAAATTTAAGAGTGATTTGAAAGGTTGAGTCAGAGGGTTGATGCTTTTACCATTTTTTTTTTTCAATTCTAGATTCGACATTTTTTTATACCCCTCCCATTCAAATTTTGAAGAAAATCGCAAAAGGATTCGCGTTATCTACCTCTACCCTCTTAATTGTTCAAGCGAACCATCTCTCCCTTCCTTTATCACTGAGCCCACATTTTATTAAAGGGATTTATGAGCGACACAAAGCCCGAATGATGGCAAAATTTGAGTTTTTGGGATTAGAAAGGGATGAAAGTTGGATTAGGAAGTTGAATACAGTATAAAAGCACTTTCAACGGTTTTCTTTATAATAAATTTCATCTGTTTGAACGGTATAAAAATTTTCCGAGACCAAAAAATAACCGGTTTTCTCATCTTCCAATTAATTTTCCCTCGTGGGCGTATTTACACGGGTGAAATCCAATCAGAATAATTTCTAAATGGAGAAAATGAACGTAGGAGGGCACCAGAAAACATTTGAAATCTCGATGAAAAATTTTATTTGCCTCAACTTCGAAGGATTATTTTGTTCGACGATTAATTACATCGTCGGGTCAATTTAACCCTATTAATCTCGTCGTTCGAATTTAAATCCATGTTTGAAAAATCCCTTCTGGAAAAAAATTTCAATCTGCGAAGCTCTAAATCGAAAAATTCTCAGTTTCGACAACACTATTCTCCGTCTTCATTTCCAATCAACAATTCATTTTATGCATCGCTAATTGAAAATTTCCTCCTAAGATGTCACGCCGAAAACGAATCCTTATTCGAGACTGGTCCAAGGGAAGGCGCAGGGTATAGGACGACACTCCATTATTATTCATTGATAAAGTTACAAATTTTACGCGTGGGATTTAACGTTAAATAACTCGAAGTATAAGGACGACGCAGAAGGTGCAACGCCAGAGGTATAAATAAGATAAACTTTACTCGAAGCAGCTCTTTCTGTTTGTACATATAGGTACACGAATATCGTACAATGTGGATGTCGCCTTCGTCTCTGGTGTTGTTGTTGTACCAGAGAAAAGGGCTGGAGCAGGGTAAAACTGTGTGAGCTTTTTATTCGCTGCGAACGACCTACTTTTGCAGGGTAAATCGGCGCACCCCCTTTTGAGCCGGGCCTCGTTGCTGGCCGACTTGGTAATGCTGCTCTACTGCAGGCTCTGTCTATATGCATAGCAAAAACCCCATTACACGTTTTATCCTTAATGAAAAGCTCATCTAAGTAAATATTCGTTTTAAAATGCGTTCAACAGCCACTTTACGTATCGTAGCTGCTTAAACCGATTATTATATAGTAAAAGTTACCCGGTCGTATCACATCGTCTAGTTATATTACCGCATCTTTCTCTTTGGCGTCTTCACGTTACGCGACGTAATTTACTGTGCAACTAATTCCCGCAACAACTTACCACATCACGACGACTTACCTTTACGTTTAGACTCTTTACAATACCTACGTACACAGTACATAAGGACCTCTGCTCTAATGGAGTTCATTAAAGGTAAAACTATTAAATGGATGGAATCGTTATTCGTTAAGCCGTGCCATCCTTCATTACCTTTGCACATGTCTATTCAATCTATCGGTAATCAACTTACACCAGTTCGTCGTATTTTTTTACATTTTGCTCGATTTTATTCCACAGATTCGTCTGCCTACTCTTTTATACCGTATTCTATAAGAGAGCCTCTTCTACGTAGGCGATTTAATTCAGCTTGGAAATTTTTTCTACGGCCTTGGCCGAAAATTACTCTTCTTGTTTTCTGAAATGTGTATTAAAGTATATTCGTATAATCAAAATGCATGTTACGTGTATAGGTTTCCAAAAACGTGAAATGAACGAAAATTACGTTTTTAGGACGGGATAAGAATGAAGCTGAGGTATTATCTGGGTCATCAAATTTTTCCATGTTTCTATATAGATGAAATGGAAAATTGGTAACGTTGGAGGAGAAAAAGTGGGAAAAATTGCGAACATGTTTTGATGAAATTTTTTTTTATGATGAACTAGTTTCAGAATTAATTTTTTTGCTCGTGTGAGCCAATTTTAGTGGGGAGAAAAATTATTTAAAAATATGCAAAGAATAAAGTGAGGCTTTTATTTTTCGCTCAATTTGTAAGTATTGTATTTGAAAATTTTTTTCTTTTAATTGTAGAATTTTAATTCACTTCAAGGGTGTTTTTTGAGGGGAGGGGGGGGGGTGCAATTAGTCGTTGAAAAAGTTCTGTAAAAATAACTCTGCAAAGATAACGATCTAAAATTCCTGCATTTCCATCTTCAAGTTTTATTGGATATCTTAGAATGAGATGGGTCGTCTCTTACTTACTTTTTTTTTAATGTTGGAGGAGAGGCAGAGAATTGAAAAAAAATAGCCGCATGACTTCTTGACAACACGATTAAAATTTTAGATTCCCAATTCTTTTGCATTTCAAATAAAATTCAAAATTTGGAATCTTCAAAAAAATTGAAATTTAAAACTTTGAAATATATATATTTTTTTTTAATGAAAAAAATACGAGTTTTAATTTTTCAGAAACATAAAAATTTCTCATTTTTGTGCTACTTTCGAGATTTTCAAAAAAAAAAAACACAAAACAATATTCTTTAATTAATTCAATATTCATCTTCGAAAAAATTGAATATTTTCGAAAATTTAATTTTTGATGGTCACCAAGTCTTTTAATCCCTGAACTCATCAATTGATCTTGTATCAAGTTTTTGAATTTTTTTGTGAAAAATCAAAAAAAAATGGAGGATGAACTCCTTATCATTCTTACGAGTAACTTATCATTTTTCCTGTGCACGATTGACAAACCAAAACAGACATTCAAGAAAGAAATTTGTTACGAAAAAACATCAATTTTTCTTCAAGATGTGAAATTTTTTGGAGGAATAGATTTTCAAATATTGGAGTTTCGTGCTTTTTTCCCAGCTTTTCAGTCACCAGAGAATTACAGATCGCTCAAATCCCCTCCCCCTACACCATCATCTAATTCAATACTGAGGAGAACTAGTTCACGAACATTTTTCCAAGTTCAATTTTTTGTTCGTGTAAAATGAGTGTTTTTCAATTTTTGTTTTCTTAAACTAAAAAAGAGCTAAAAAACAAAAGTTGAACAATTAAAAATAATAATTAATTATTGATAAATTTTTTCAAATCACAAATTCGAACAAAGTGAGAAAAGTATTTTCAAATAAAAATTATTTTTAATGAATAGGCACCGAAAAAATATTCAAAAGTTCATGAAGGTGTGATTTCATTCTTTGCAACCTTTTGTTGGGGAGGGAGAGTACCTTTTTATTATTATTTTTTTTTTAAAAAAAAAAGCAAGAATAAAATTCAATTTTTTGAAATTACATATTTAAAAATTTTTCGATCTCATTTAATAATATGAATAGCTCAACTGTGAAATCTGAAATTTTTAGCAAGTTTTTTCGAAGTCATGGGTGCATTCAGTTGGGGTTTGAAATTATGTATAACACAAATTGAAATTATGTATTACACAATTTTGAATCATCAACATGTGCAAATTCGTTCATTTAAATTCAGAAATTACTGGTTAGCATTTTCTTTGTCCTTTGATTCCTTATTTAATTTTAGTAAGATGGAAAATATATCGATCAAAATCGATCAGGAACGAATGTTTATACATAATTTCAATTTGTGTATAGATAAATTCAAACCCAAACTGAATACACCCCTGGTGACAACATTCTTTGATCCCCTTTCAATATTTGAAAAAATTAAAATGCCTTTTAATTCATCCAATTAAATTACGTTTTGAAATTGAAAAAAGAAACGTTTTAATGGCCTAATTTCAAAGAATAAGCCAAGGGGGGAGGGGTGAATATTTGAAATCCAATGTTCTCAGATTCTTTGATTTTTGGAAATTTCTAAACAGAATTCTGAAATTGGAGCTCAAAAATATAAATGAAAACGGGTAAATTTCCAAGTATACGAATCTGTAAAAATTCAAAGTTTCATCGGATTGAACTCGATGGACACTTTTCGTAGGTAAAACAACCAGGATTAATATTACAATACCTTTTTGTAAACAAAAAACCTAAATCCGATCAAGTTGATAACTCGTACGAAGAATTTCAACTATGTACTTAGCCTCATACCCGCAACCACTGCCGAACGTATGTTAAACCCTTCAGCAAACACCATAGCAACGGTAATGAAAATAAAATTTCTTTATTTTACGCATACTTATTGCTGGCACCTTCGTATCAAAAAAATAATCAACCCTTTTGGGTCAAGGTTATCGTTAAAATCAAAACACCGCCAACAACAAGAACAACTCGTCATCCATTTGAGTTTCAAATTCGTAAACAAGAAAAATTTTACGAGCACTCGAGTCGAGATTACCTATAGAAATTCTTAACCTGGCAGGGCTAAAATTTCAGGATTTTGGTTAATTTATGCGAATCCGAAAAGATGCGGATAGCGGATTAAATTTCACGTCGTCGTCGAGTCTCTTCTCTCGCTATCCGAATTAGTTTAAGTACTAAGTAAACAAGACCAGACGAGAGACCTCCATTCGGTTATGATTTTCTTCTTCGCTGTTGATATTCGTATTCCGACGAAATGGAAAATCGGTGTGGATAGCGAGGGTGTTTGTTTTTGTAAGTACATACGACATGATTTCACGTATAGGTCATTGGGAAAAAAATCCTTCATTTTTTTCCAATTTCGCGTATTCTTTTTTCTTATTTTTACGACGCACATAAAAATTTTGTTCTTAAACACGTACGTAAAATTGACCCCACAGCATCGTCAAGCCATACCCATGCGAATCGTAATTCCGCAGTCGAAAGGGAAAAATTTAACCCAATTTTTTATTCGGTTCGATGACGTGATTGAAATATCGTATACGTTTTCCGAGGCTGGATTTACGCGCTGCGGCGCGAACGTATTAAAAACGAAAAAGGAGAAAAAAAATCATCACGCGTAAAAACAAAATGAAGTCGTTCGGCAATCGTAGATGGAATTTTAATTTAGTACGTAGCACGATGGTGGCGTTGGCGTATTTCGAGCGTACAAATTTCGTCGTAGTTGTCGTTTCCAATAAAAAGTGGAAAACTCTCGAATGCCGGATTTCGCACGTTTCTGTGTTTTCTCCCTCGTCTACGTCTGTCTCCCTTTTCGATGCCCGCAATGTTTGGTCGCAGTGTGTATTCAAATGCGAGCTGAAATCAGAAGAGATGTCGACGTCGTTTCGAATTCTCTTCTACTCGATGAAGCCGTTTATCTCATTAATCAAAATGACATCGCGCGTTATTTTAAAAGTAATAACGAAAAGAAAATATTAAACGGTGCCTAAGGCCAGCAACCAGAAGTCTGGGGTAATTTTATAATAATTTATCTTGTTTTGTAATGAAATTTCAGGAGGATGGAGAGGTGCAGGGGATGAAGAATAGACGATTATATGAATTTTTTTAAATTGCGGTTTTTCTTACAAATGTTCGTGTTTTGTGGTTGTGTATTTTTGTTTGATTTTGGACATTTTCCTGTCAAGGATGAGAAAAAAAGTGTAATTATTTTTTAGACTTGACAATTTTGTGTGTTGTGGGATGGTACATTTATAAAAAATAGGGTGGAGTGAAAAAAAAAACATATCTTGGATCTTGAACAATTTTAGTGGAGTGGTTTACTTTGAGAGGGAGACCTCTCAAAAAAATTGAGTCCTCCAGGGTCAAGGGGAGGGAGAGCAGAGATGCTCAAGGCGCCCCTCCTTTTGAAAAAAACGATATTTTGTGTTTTTTAGAGAATCAAAATTGTGTGAGAAGCCGTCACGGCAACTAAAAGATGCGATTTGAGTTTTTACATTTCCTTAAACCATCGTCATTCTTCTCCGATCAAAATTCAGACTGCTACCAGGCAGGGGGTTCAAAAGTTGCAGATTGCAATATTTCAATTATATGAAATTTTCACTAAGCTGGAATAGTTTTTTTTTTCATTGAGTAATTGAACAAAAAATTTTTTCACCTGCGGAGAGTGAATTTTGAAAAAAAAATGAAAACGAATCATAAAATTCCAAATCGAATTTAAATTGATTATTTTGTATTTTTTTTTTCACTCACTAGAAACGTAGAAAGTATTATTTTGGATTTTTTTGGGGGAAAATTTTGTATGTCATCAGTGCAGCCACTTACAAATCGTGACATTCTTACATTGATCTCAAATATCGTTTGAAAAATTTACAATAATTTTGTTTTCAATCATCGGAAATAAAAAATTTTAAATTCCTCTTCGAAAATTTTTTACGCCAGTGCAGCCAATTGCTAATTGGGATATTCAGAAATTATAATCTCGAATGTATGTATTATTTTTTCTTCGAGTGATTGGATTAATTTTTCCTCCCCATCAATATATTATATTCGTAGGTACCACTGAATTTCTTTTTCAATGTTCAAAATATTCACGTCATTTTTGAACAGTTGAGAATTTTCTGAACAAGTTTTCCAATCTTTTTCCATTTTTCCACATAATTTTCTCAACTGAATTTTTTTCCATGATGTTATTCTTCCAAGATCAATTTTTTTCTCGTAATTTTCTCAACTGAAATTCTCTTGACGTAATTGGTTTTCACTGAAAATTTTTCCTGAAGAATTTTTCCATTGTTGAAATTACATCTTTTTTGAAAAGAATGTTTTCTGTTGGAGTTGGATTGACATCATAACAATTTTGAGGGAAAAAATCGAGTTGAAAAAATACTGAGAAACAAATTTCAGCGGTGGAGAAATTCTTTAAAAAAAACTTCAGATGTGAAAATTGTGAGAAAAAAACAGAAAATATTATTTTCAAAAAAGATGTACGTTCAACAATAGAAAAATTCTTCAAAAAAAAATTGCAGAGGAAAAATCCCGCCGGAAATGTTGCTGTTAAATAAAATATGGAAAAAATTGATCGGGAAAAATGAAAAATAACATCAGAAAAAAATTTAGTTGAGAAAATTCTGGAGAAAAAAATTGGGAGTTGAAAAAATTACGAGGAAAAAATTTGGAAAACTTCTTTGAAAAATTCTAAACTGTTTAAAACTGACGTAAATATTTTGGACTTTGGAGAAAAAATTCGAAACGACATTCAGCATCAGCGGTATGAGTAGTGATGTTATAAAGGTATTCGAGTTCCAGATTTAATTGTCTTGTGTATAAATCACAAGGACATAATGTATATTTTTTTATCCTGGGCTTGGAATCTTGAAAGTGAGCAAAAGTGAAGTCTTAAAGATCACTTTCACCCTTTTTTCCTCGGAATTTTCTCGTGGACTGTCTGAAAAATGGTTGTACGTTGTCCCCAGTTGAAAAAATTATAGTGATCCATTTTTAAAAGACCATTAGTACGCTTTCAATGAAAGTGTCAATTTCGAATTCCATCATTCCATTCCTCTTTGATCTTTTCAAACAGCAAATCTAGGATTTCTCAATCGACTTCCGCAACGGAAACAAAAAATGACTAGTTTTGCTTCAAGAAACACCGAAATAAAATTTGAACCCATCAAAAAAGATAATGTTTTCTTGAAAATCTACGTACCTCAAAGACTTAACTTCAATACTTTACATTTCCGAGGGGATTGAAATCCACTCTCGACACTATAAACGAGCGAGAAGCTCCTAATGTAAATGTATTTTTCCTATGGGCAGTCTCGTCATTTAATTCACCCTACTTTCATCACCATTCAGCCACATGCGAACTTTGAATTGCAACCATTATCAAAAGCTCGGGGCGCTTTCCATCCGATATAATTTCTATTCCATATCCACAGTAACTTGATCTCATCTCCCTTCGGACAGGACTGAAAAGCCCACAGTAACCACGAAATGAGAAAAAAATTCACCCATCACGAGTGGAAATTGGAAAATGGAAACTAGGTAGGATTTTTCCACGCATTTCTTTGTTCTTAATCTAAATCGTCGTCGATACCAGCGACGTCGTAATTATTCCACCGAACGAAAATACGAATAAAACACGCCGCATAGGGAAATCATTCGCAATTTCGACCTGAACAAACAATAAAAACTTGAAGCGTTTGTAACACTATAGTTTTCTTTCCTATTTCACTTGGGTGATTCGATATACGATGGAATCCAATTTACGTCATTCTTCGTTCGAGTAAAATTGTAACACGTTTTTGAATTTGGTAAATATACCTACCGATACTACATAGCTCGACGTTTCCAGATTGAAATTTCAATTAATCGCTATTTGGTTTTTGGCGGTTTGGATGCGAGAGAGAAAAACGCTTGGAAATTTTCGAGAATACGTTGCTTGCTCAGTCTCGAGTCTCGCATCGATAAATCGCCAACAACCGACGCACGTACGAGAAATGGGAAAATCTCTTTACGTTTCTATTCTTATTATAAGAATTAAGAGGTTGGTATTGCCGATGCCGAACTCATCAACTAACATTCGATTACTTCTTAATTTGAAAATTTTCACGTTTGCTGAGTCATCTCTTCTTGTCAATTGCTTTTTCATTCTTCGTGATAAAGAGCGAAAGAAATTGTACGTTTTTCCTTCATATATGTGATGTGAAGTATTTACGAAGGCATAAGCTACACTTTTACATTTGTGAAAATCAGAATACGTATTTTGTTGAAATTTCAACCGAACTACAGACAGACGGATGAGTTCGACGAATAAATCGATTCAATCGAAGGAAGCGTTTTGAAATTTGCACGAAGCATTCGGTGGCATGATGTTCACCAGCTTCCAAACCGCATATTTGATTACATGGCTACGATTTCGTCTTCTTCCATTATAGATAGGTAGTTAGGTTTAGGTGCGCAAATTCGAGTTGGTAAATGTGTGACATCTTGTCACAAATACTGTCACAACTTCAACACGTTTCATTATTTATTTGCGATATATTCGCAGAGAGGAAAATTTACTCGGATCGAGATTCACCAAGAACATACTACAAATGTTTTTTACTTTTATCATGGTGTCTAATATCGGGCATGAAAATAGCATGCATTTTGATAATTTTCCTCAAAATCATTAATTTTTTATATTTTTCTCTCAACTTTTAAGTTGAAAAATTGCTTTTAAATTATTTTTTAACTTCCTTTTTTTATGAAAATATTTCTGTTCTCGCTTCTCTCAAGCAGGGCTTAAACATTCATTCAGATTCGAATAAAAAAGACCAGAATTTGAATCAAGCAGCCAATAGAAATAAGCCAAAAAACGATGGCTCACATTCAGATCAAAATTTAATTCAAAATCAAAATGAAAATAATCTGGCTAATGATGTCAAAATTAGAATATTTACGATAATATATCATAATAATTGAAATATTTACCTCTATTTACCGTAATTACTGAAACATTTACGGTAATTTACCGTAATTATTGAAATATTCACTATAATTTACCATAATCTACAGTAATTTACAATATTTACGATGATTTACCGTAATTACTGAAATATTTACGATGATTTGCCGTAATTACTACTGTATTTACCAAAATTTATCATAATTCTTACTGTATTTACGATAATTTACAGTAATTATTAAAATATTTACTATCATTTACCGTGATTATTAAAAACATTACCATTATTTAGCGTAATTACTGAAAAATTTACGGTAATTTTCAAAGTGTTGCGGTAATTTGCTGTATTTATTGAAATACTTTCCGTAATTTACCGTAATTATTGAAATTTTTACGATAATTTACTGTAATTATTAGAATATTCACAATAGTTTATCGTAATTATCAGACTATTTACGATAATTTACCATAATTACTGTAATATTTACGGTAATTTACGGTAATTTTCATAAAGTTTACGGTAATTTACGGTAATTTTCAAAAAGTTTACGGTAATTTACGGTAATTTTCAAAAAGGTTACGGTAATTTACGGTAATTTTCAAAAAGGTTGCGGTAATTTACTGTATTTATTGAAATACTCACCGTAATTTACCGTAATTATTAGACTATTTACATTAATTACTGTAATATTTACGGTAATTTACGGCAATTATGAAAATGTTTACTAAAATGGTGTCTACCGGTCGTGAAAATTATAAAAAACATGAAAATGGCATGAATTTTCATTTTCTCAATCCAGTATAGACACCAAGTTTTATTTTGTTTCTAATGAAAAAAAAAAAATCATGCTACTTATTTCTAAGTGTGCGCAAGAATGCGACATTTTTGCAAAATTTATTCTCATAGATGTCGGCTGAACTTCCTCTGGACTATGATTTGTACCTACAAGAGGATTTTCATTATTTTCGAACCTGGCGGCATGAAAAAAAGTGGCTAACAAGGAAGTTATTCCAATTCGAGAAAAAAGGGCAAACCTTGCTTCGATTCGCGTTCGAGTGAAAATTTTTTTAAATCTATAACTTTGAGAAGATTTGAAAAATTTTGCTTTTGAAGTTGAAAAAATTATGAATTTTCTGAATTTCTAACCTCCTTGCCTCTTCTCTCTCTTTCTTTTTCCTGAAGAGTGACCTACATTTTTTCTTTTGAGTTCTAATTTCTGAGAAATGTACTTCTTGAAAATTGTAAAAAAATTTATCAAAGTTTGTAAATAAATTCTAAACTTGAATTTTCAACTTTCGCTGCACTTCTTCTTTTACTTCGAACAAAATAAACCATCATCATTTCATTTACTTGTCTAGAAAAAACACGCCATGGAATCAGCATTTATTTATTTCGATGCCAATGATTCAAACATGAAAAAATATCCTTAATTAACCTCGTAAATTATCTCATGGATGATATCTGATCGACACCTATCCCTAATGGGTGAGCTTCCTGGGGTTAAAACTTTCTCGTTGACACAATAAGATCGCGTTTACAAAACGTTTCTCAGCAGAGATGTCGAGAAAAACGAAGCATCGATAATTAAGAACATCTTAAGAAGTTTTCTTCTTCAAGAACGACATTATTTTCCGCCAGATATACAATTTCACGCCGGTACTTTGAACTGTCTTATCTCGTTTCTTTTGCTTTCTTCCTTTTTTTTGAAATTCGTTTCAGGTCTAGCCCTACCTATAAACCCGAAAGAAGTCTTCAAAGGCAATGGAAAAAATTTCATTAAACCGGCATCTCGTCGCAGGTTACTTGGGGCGATTCTCGTTCGCAGTATTTATCGCACTTGCGATTATATTGAAAATATGCTCATTTTATTGAACTTCTCTCTCGCAGCGGTAAATTCTTCATTAACTATCTCGTCTGTACTTGAAATTGAAACTGCGTCCCGTCATCGTATCGCTGCCTCATTTCATTCGAGTAAAACTTTGCTATTTTATCAAACACGGTAAATTACATTCGCTTGGGTAATACGAAATTCCGATCAGATTTACGTACTATATCGATGCTATAGCTGAAAATTTTCAGGTGCTGGAGTGTATTTTCTTCTCGAAACTCGATCTTGGCTCGTATATGCTTTTGTGAACGTTATACGCAAGTTATTAATGAACTAGGATATAAATTTTTATCTCGTTTGTTGCCTGGTTCTTTTAGAAGATTATTTTGTATCTTTCTTTGATACCTAATTCCCATCGATGCTTCGGTGATGTTGAAAATATACCTTTATGGGTTTCCTTTTTTTTTTCCATTATTTCCTGGATTATTTTATTGTATTTTTGGATAATGGTGAATTGTGATTTGGCATAGATTCGTCTGGTTCTTTTGAATATTTTTCAAGTCTCTAAACCAGTATTTTGTTCATTTTCTTATATATTTATTAGAAATCCTTCATTTTCAATTTAAAAACAGGGTGTCCCTTTTCTGAGAAACTATAAAAGTGGGAAAAATCAAGAAATTTTGGAATTTTCTCTGTGATTCAATGAATTTTTTTTAAAAAAGATAAATTATCTGGCAAAATGTTTCTTTGTTTATTTTTTTATAAGTACATTTAAAAAAAATCACCCTTGCTCTGCTCGAGCCAAATCAAAATTTCACCATCTTCCCATGAAAAAACCAAAAATAGAAACAAACTCTGACTCATCTAAAGACAGGTGTGAAATTAGAAATTTTAATGAATCTGAAATAAAATCTTTGCTAAAAATTGACAAATTCGGAATTCTAGGGGGGAGGAGAATCACTTACTTTCTGGAAAATTGAAAAAAGAACCCAAAAAATCTCTCCCAAATTTCAGTGTAATTATGATTATTGATTCTCTATAAATGAAAAACATCAAAATCTCATACTTTCAAAAAAAAAAACAACTCAACTTCAACAAATTTTGCCACCTTCTCGGAAATTATTTTTTATATCCAAATTTCGAGTTGGGGGGGGGGGTGTCAATAAAATTGTGAAGATTTTTCAATTTTTAGTCCAGAAAAATTCAAATTTTCATTTGTATGATTGGTAGACATCCCTGAATGATTTTTTTAAACTTTATAATTTTTCTTTGAAATAGAATTTTTCATTCAGAAAGTTTTTTGTGATGAAATTAAGTTTTCAAGTTTTTGGGATGAAAAAAGGTGGCATGGGGTCAGAAATTTTCAGAATTGAATTTGAGTCGTTTTTATGGCAGTGAAAACCCCATGTAAAAATCTCGTTTAAAGTACATAGGTAGTGATCTTTGAAGAAAACAATTATTCAACATTATGTCAGTGAAAAGCCTGAAATATTTCGAAAAATCGATCTGGAAAACCTGAAAAAATTAGAAAAGTCAAGATGAATAATTTGGAATATATTGTGGACACTGCAAAAAAATATTTCAAAAAAAAGTTTACAGGAGAGAAAGATTCAATGCTCAATTCAATATCTCTTGATGAAAATTTCCTTGTTAATTTTTTTTTTCGTCTTTTTCTTCTCATTAGGTACTTTTTAACTTATTTTTTTCCTTTGCGTCAGAAATCCTTTTCGGTCTAGACGTCTCCGCAAAACCACATCGCCATTAATTCATTTCCTCCTCCTCCTGGCACAATTCTTAATATACACATTACACGTACATATGCCGGAAGATTTAACAAATTAATCGAGACCTCGGTAAAAGAATAAAGGTGCAAAAAAAACACAAAAGAAAAGAGTATGCCGAAGGGAAAGCTGTGTAACAAAAGGTCTTGTTCGTAAAGAAACCTGACGCGAGGTTTGTGTACGCTGTCGATGTCTATGTGTTCGTAAGCTTTTCCTTCCCCCTTGCCCTTCTTTCTAAGGTGGTTATAAAGTTAGTAAACTGCAAATCACGCGAATTACGAACACGACGAAGATTAATCAAAGACTAACGTATTTAAGGTCGGAAAAGAGCAAGACGAGGTAATAGCAGCGGTATCAAAAAAAGGTGGAAAAGAAAAAGAAAGGCAGAGAGGAAAGGTAAAGGGGTAAATGACAAGACACGCGATCATTTTGGACGAACGAAGGTAGACGCCCGTTTAAATGGTCTCTCATTTGCCATTTTCAGTCTTATTACGTCTCTCGCGTAGAGTTTTTATAATTCGAGGGTACGAAGAAAGGGGGAAAACGTTTTACCGGTCTTAATTAAATAAATTTTACCAACGTGCGAGTTTTATTAGGCGCCAGATCTCGATTCACCATCGTTGGTGATCCTCTGGTGAGGGGTAATTAAGAGAAAAGACAATTGTATCGAGTGCATAATATTTAATTCGAATAGGAGTCGAATTTTTAGCAAAATTGGCTTGAAATTTGAATACGTTGTCGTAGTTTTGATTCTTTTTTGGGGGATAAAGATTACAATGTGTTACGTTTTTCTATTTATGGTGTATCTTTGCTTATGAGAATTTTTATTCAAAAAAATAAATCTTTCTTTTCCGATACCTTAAGCATATTGTAAAGATTGACGAAGTAACCGAGGCTTATCTACCATTTCGATGATAAAAATTGAATACATCGAGTTCTAAGTATACACACGAACGTATGGTAAAAGTAGATAGACCCTTTGTAAAGCGTCGCATCCGAGCTTTCGTGTATAAGACGACGTGTATTTTTTATTTTTATCTCGGCGCAGATTTTTTTCTCTATATTTCGGTTTAGGTAGATATAATTCGTATATAACAAAAAAGCTAGAATATTTTGATGGATAAAAAATGTTTCTGCCTGGTAAATACGTACGACACAGTGGAGAAGAAAAAAAAGAGGAGGAAATAGCATCTAAGGAAAAGTTATGTGTGTCGAATGATATGTGCGTTTCATTTTTTCCAACGAGTCGAGTTACTTTTTAATGTAAAATTTATGGTATGGAAATTCAAAAGCGATGTTTGATAGGGGCTGGAATGTGTCGCGTTGATTCTTTTTATCTTATTTCGATTTAGAATTCATTGGTGTGTCGGTATACCAAAGGTATTCGTTTTTAAAGCAGTGTATTTCGATGCTTTTTATATCGGTAGAAAATAATGTCCTGGTGGTATTTCGCATGTATGAGGATGTTATGAAAAGAGACAAGAGGCGAGAACGAGATTGGAGACGGCAAGATGGCATGAAATTGCGTTGGCACACGAAAGAAAAATCAAACGAGGTATTTTATTTGAAAAATTCATGCAACTGTGTCATCTTTTTATTACGGGTATTTGTGTGTTTTTACGTCGTCGTCGAAATCATTTATTTTTTTCGTCAAATTTAGGTAGTGACGTGTAAATAAATCGTAGGTACGAATGTTTATTTGGAAATGTAAGAGGGAAAATCGAAACTGAAGTTGCGAGTAATTTGAGTATTTTTTTAAAGGTTCGTGAACGTGAAGAATGTTTTTTTGCAGAATGAATTGTGTTTACGTTTTGGTTACGATTTGCATGTAGGTTAATTCGAATGTCGGGGTTATATTTGGTTGGAAAAGAATGAATTGCTTGAAATTAAAGAGAGTTTTTTGGGAAATTGTTTCTAAATGAATTCAAATATTTGTTTTTGAAGGTGTTTGCAAATCATTGAACTTGAAATTAGGTATTGAAATTGTTAAGCCAATTTTTCCCTAATAATTTTTCTTGAATACAATTTTTGAAAAAATTTAAATTGTGCTTCGGAAAAATCGAATCATGCTTGTTCGATTTGTTTGATTCGAAAAAAATCATTAATCATGCAAAATAAGAATTCATTATTTTGATTAATTTCGAGTTTGTCTTGGGGGGGGGGGATTCTTAGACAACTTTTTCTTTTTAATTTCATGACGTCAGCTTCGAAATATGTAGTATCCAGATTTGAAAAAGTTGTGATAAAATTTTCAATATTCCTTAATCAACTTTTGTCCCGAAGTAATGTTCTTCGAAATTCAACCGAATATATTATTTTTTAAATATTGAATAAAACAATGAATTGAAAATGAAAAATCAATGGCAATTTGAAACCAATTCATCATTTCGAAAAGAAATTGGCTATAAAATTGTTTTTGTGACCAAAAAGTGAAATTTTGAGCCCAAACAAAAATAAATTGAAAGTATACATCATAAAAGAACTTCATATGTAGAATTTAAGGTGCTGAGAAGTTAATTTCTCAAATCTTGGTGAATTTTTGAAATTTCAAAATTAGGTGGCTCATCGCTCTGCAAAGTATGAAAATTTAACTAATCAACAAAAAAAACTGAAATTTGGTATATATGTACATTATTTTTTACATCACCCTCCGAATCTATTGAAAGCGATTTCAAGACATTTTGGAGCCTCCAGAAAATTTTGAAATTTTTCAGTTCTGGAGAAAAGAAGAATTTTCCAAAATTTGCAACTTTATGTTTAACTTAAGCATCTTAAATTTTGGATACAAGGCATTTTTATGGTCTAACTTTCGATTTATTCCTGGTTAGGAAGATGCTTTTACCCAAAAATATCACTCGACCCATATTTTTTCATGTTCATTCGATTTTTCTTGAGTATCTGCCCATTTACTTACTTACTTCCAGGGGAAATTCGTGTTTTCAAAATTCCATGTCAATGTGTATTTTTCTTCATTTTTTAAAAATCACTACGATTTGTGGAAGTGCTTGTGGAAAATCCCTGTTGATTATTTTTGGGTAAAAAGGTGTCCCTAATAAGACCATTCTTGGAAAATTTTGTCCCAATTTTTTTCATTTTTTTGGGGGGGGGGGGGGTGATACCTTACAAAAAATGCCGTAAAAACTTTGAAAAATCTTGTAAAATGTTGCGTTTCGATTTTAAAATTTTATTGAGTACTTGGATCACTTGAAAATTGATTTGCAAACCTTTTAGTTGGTTTTGAATACCAAATAGTGGGAACGTTGGAATAACAAATAGAATCAATCAATTGCTAATGAATGAAACAAAATTTCACGCGAATAGAAAAATAAAATTCACTCAAAATTTCTGAGTAGTTTTTCGAAGAAAAAAAAAGAAAAAAATGAACAAAAGAAAGATAGAAAATTCCGAATGAGAAAATTCACCAACACGAGAAAATACAATATTTTTGTCAGTCCTACACACAGGATCTTTTTTGTGAGGGCCTTTTTATAAAACTGAAAAGGAGTCGTTTTGTAAAAAGAGTGATGTTATGGCATCCGCCACTGTAAGGAATTGTGAACAAATCTAAGTCGGATATTGCTTCCGAAAACTTTTCATTAGTGTTCCCCTCGTTTCCGGCTTGCCTTTTTTTTGGAAATATACTATTTACAAGAGGTCGTCGTCGTTACGCTTTTGGGTTCGAAAGAGAACTTAATTATCGTTGTCGTGAGCTCGTCGGAAACGAGAAAGTTGTATAGTTTTAAAGGGTTGCGAAGATTTTTCGCACGTGTTCTCGATAATCGTGTTTGTGTTTTTGACGTGTGTTTTCTTATTTTTGTATTTTTCAGTCTGGCATGATAAAGGTCATCATCATGAATTGGTCAAACGTCAATTATCCGTATCGTCTGATTCGAAGTTACTAGACGAAGATATCTGTGAAGAAACTCGTGTGATACTTAGACCTAAAAAGCCATCTAGACCTAAGTCCGAAGTGTTCCTTATGAAAGATCAAAACCAAAGAAGAACTAAACGATATTCAGCATTTGGGGTAAGTGATTGAATCTATCGGTTATCCAACGATAACCTTCTTATAACCTTGTCACGAATGTTTGAAATGGCAAAGACGAAGTGAATCGTGAAAATGAGCCTTCGCGAGAGAAAACAAATGAAAAAAAAATTTAATCGTCGAATTCGAAGTTGATAATCAACACCGAATCGCAACCTTTCGAACGATTCCACTCGGTGTAGCATTTTTACAACCCAAGTTCAATAAAATTAAAACACGAGCGAGTAATCGAACACCGAAAACAAAGAGTCTGGCGAATTGTTATCTTTGTAATTCCTCCCTTATTGTGTAACCTCTTCACCCCTTTTTCATTCGTACAAAAAGGCGTTTTAATTTTCTGATAAATTTTAAAACGTTATGCCCTTGTAACGAAGACTGCTGTAGAATTAGCGAATAAATAATTAACGATTTGTAAACGCGCTAAGGGTCGTCGCGACGAGATAAACGAGTAAATTCGTTCGAATCGGCTGCGTTGGTCTTTTTCGATTAGATTTCCATCTGGGTGCAGTAATAAAGGTAATTTGAAAATCTGCGAAATGTCGTCTGCATATTCCGTACCGATGAGCTAAGACAGTTTTCATTTTGATTGCGAGTGTGCAATTAAAGAAGTACCGCAAAACGTAATGTTGATTCGGCTCTGCGCTCGAAAAAGCAACAAGTTCCAAGTACTCTCGTCGACAAGTGGAAAATACTAATAAGTTCGAGGATGGGTAATTTTATTCGTATCTTTGTGCAATTATCGTCGACATTATTTACACGCTAGAGACTCGAAAATGGGAAAATTAACTTTGTTAAGCGAGTAAACGTTCGAATTAGTTGTGTAAATTGACGGTGCGGTGCAATGAACGATTTGGCTCTTTGATTCAGAAATTTTCATTGATATTGCCTCAAACGATAGTTTCAAATTATCTGTAAAAGTCGTATAAATAATTGATTCAGTCGTTCGCGAACGATTATTTCACATTCCGAACGAATCGTTCGCGAACGATAAGCGTTGAGATTCTGAAGGAGCTGTTAAATATGAAAAAATATTGTTCAAGATTTTCTAGTAAATTGATTCATTTGTTTATGGACGATTCCGAAATTTAAAAAAATATTCGTTCGCGAACGATTCACCCGAGAACTGATTCGTTTATTAGTTTATTAGCGAAAAATTCAGAGATGTAACAAAATACAAACGTATTATTCAGGAATAATTTATCCAAAATAATTGAACATTTAGGAATGACCGTGTAATCTATTAATTGAATCATTCGCGAACGAATATCTCTTATCCCTCGATTAACGATTTTGTAAATTCGTAAAAACGATTTATCGGAAAAATGATTTTTTCGTCTGCGAACAGCAGTCTTTTAACATCCGATTCATCTAAAAATGATTCATTCGTTCATTCACGAACGATTTTGAATTTTCTAATTGAAATCATTCGCAAAGGAATCTTCTGAAGTGCTTAAATTTACTTGTTTGCAAAAAATTTACTGAAATATTAATTTATTAATTCGTTCGCGATCTTGAATTTTCTAAATGAATCATTCGCGAACGAATAGTCCATAGTGATCACATTTGTTAGTTCTCGAACGACTTACTGAAACTTTAATTCATTCAATCGTTGAAGATTTAAAATTTTATGAACGAATCATTCGCGAACGATTTTATTCAGAATTCCTCTGAATTTATTTGCAGATCATCTTGAAATTTTTCAACCAAATCATTCGCGAACGATATGTCAAGTTTTTTAGATTAATGACGTTTCAATCAATTCACTTTTCTATTGATTTGTTTGATCGCCAATAAATTAAAAATTTTTCGAACGAATCGTTTGCGAACGATTCACTCAGAATTTATATGTTTATTTTAGAAACGATTTTAAAATTTTTACTTGAATGACTTAGGTTCGTAAATATATGCATTTGCTGGAAATTGTTCTAAAAATTAATTGGCTCGTTCGCGAACGATCTTAAAATTTCACGAACGGAGCATTTGTGACTGCGGTTTTTTTTCAGATTACGTTGGTGAGAAATTTGAAATTTTCCAATCATTCTCGATCAAATAACTTATATTTATTCGTTCGCGAACAATTTTATAAATTTTTAAAACGAATCATTCGCGAACGATTTCGAAATTTTACAACCGAATCATTCATGAAAGATTTTAGAATTTTGTTAATAAATAATTCGCGAACGATTTCTGAATTTTGTCAACGAATCATTCGCGACCTTTTTAAAAAAATTTTAACGAATCTTTCGCGAACTATTTTGAAATTTTTCTAATGAATCATTCGCGAACGATTTTGGAATTTCGTAAACGAGTCATTCGCAAACGATTTTGAAAATTTTTAAACAAATCATTCGCGAAGGATTTTGAAATTTTTAAGCAAGTCATTCGCGAACTTTTTTGAAATTTTAATGAGAATCTTCAGTGAACGATTTTGAAATTTTAATGAGAATCTTCAATGAACGATTTTTGAAATTTTACGAACGAATCATTCGTGAACAACTTTGGAATTTTGTTAACAATTCATTTGTGAACGATTTCTAAATGTTTTCTACGAATCATTCGCGAATGATTTTGAAATTTTGCCAATGAATCATTCGCGAACAATTTTACAATTTTGTAAACGAGTCATTCACTAACGATTTTTCAATTTTTTGAACAAATCATTCGCGAACGATTTTGAAATTTTGTCAACGAATCATTGCATTATTTTACTCGTGGATTGCTATTACTTCTGCTCTAAATTCAATTCGAATTGTTCGTTAGTATTTTGTGAAATACCAATCAAAATCTCGAAAAAAAAATTATAATATTTTCTGCTAACCTGAAATTTTTATTTCGATTTACCCAAGAAAAATATTTCAAATTCTTCAAACCAAAACACCTCTATCTCTTCTCAAATTATACGAATATTCCTACATTAAAATTCAACTTCTTGAAAAATACAAACTTGGAATCCCAGACCGACAAGATGGTAGAGCACAACGCGACGCATTCTTCCAATTGCCAAACAATGCTGCGAAATTTCGCAGCGTAGAAAAAATCATCCTCCCACACGAGTCGAAACTTTAACCCGCGACGATGGGAATTTCCCCGTCGTCACAAGGTGTTACGTAAATCAAGCACGGAAAATTTTCACCCTCGGCGAAAACTCCTCTTCGGATGCGGTCTCCGACAAAACTCACCCTCTTCTCGACTTCTTTCCCACATGCTTTCGAAAACTCAAATGAAACAAAAGGGTGGAAAAAATACGCAAATACGACGACAATTGTTGCAAATTTAAATAATTCTCAAGCATGTAGTCGAATGAGGCGAATTATGGGAGCTGCGACGGGCAAAAAAAATATACCCACATGCGAAGGCAGTTACAAAAATTTAAATATCAGACTCCAGCGAAAAGATTAACCATAGAGAAGAAATGCTTGTATTTTACACCGCATTTAATATCACGTATTACGTGTAAGTGGCACCGGAGCGGAGGTCGTCTGAAGTAGGCGTTTTGCCACCATTTTGCCGCTGCGACGACTACGCCAACACATGTCTCATCATCGTGAATTTCACAATAGAATTTTTTCTCCGGGCCTCTGAAGATGCCCAGCTTATGGAGAAAAAAAAATCATCTCGTGTGGATATAAATGTAAAACAACCCACACGTCTTCGTAGCTGTGACTGTAACTTTATTATGTGTATACCGAGGACGGTGTATTAGAAATTGCGAATCAGTCGTACGATAAATTCCCATTAAGTTAATGCACGACTGCGGCGCGCCGCTGTGGCCGTCGAGCACCTGTCAAATTTCCATGTTACAAATTTCCAATTAAAAAATTTATCGATAATGGAATATTTAATGTCGATCGTCTACATCGGCGTCGTCGCAGCGCAAATATCAAATTCGCAAAATTATAAACCGTAACGAAGTATAACCGATTCCATTATCGTTTATTAAATATCCGATGTGATATCCCAAATGTATAGGTAACGTAGAACTTCCCTGCGAATACGTTTATGTAGGTAATATTTCGTATAATCATGTACGAGTATCGATACCTATTTTAAAAAATATAGATTCTTGCAACGATATTAGCTCACAATAGGAAATTTCAACATTTCGCATAATCAGAAATTCATTGTGTTTTTTTTTTTTTTTTTCATCTCGGTCAAAAATTTTCCTCTGCAGGCGTAATTACAATAAAATTGGCATTCATTAGGACCTTTTTCAGCAACGCCATTTGGTCTCGCTGGTAACGTTTAAAATATTCAGCTTCGAAACGCAATAATGAACTTTGACGAACGATAAATAATTACAAAGAGGAGCTTTTCAATGGCTTTTTATGTCTGAGCTATATTCGCAATGCTACGTGCAATTATGAAAAGCGAACACGTCGATGGTTGGAAAAAGTACCATGGTGAGGCGACTTTATTCTTCGGTGAGGTGGAATACCTACGTTTGTACGGAGTAATTATAGATTGGAGCTGTACGGTTTGCTCGATTGATTAGTAACAACTTGCGATATCGTCGATGGATATTCTTTTCAATTTGGCGAATTCATTGATTTTAATCGAGGATGTAGATACTGTGAAGATTTTGGTTGAATGAATTTTCGCTCCCTTAATGAAACTCGGGTAATTTTAAGACTGTGAAGTTGGGAATTTTACAAGGAGATGAATAATACTTCCATTTTCCGTTTATGTCGAGACTTTTTTTTTAAATTCAAATTTCGAAAAATTATTAAGGTATTTTTCTAGTTGAAAGAATTTTTGCTTTTTTAGTGTTGATTTGAAAAAATCGCTTTCTGGATGTTCATGGATAAAATCCACCAGAAATTTTTTTTTCAAGAAATACATACCTTAATTATGTTTTTTGAATATGAAACTGAAATTTTTGAAAAGATTGATAATATTTTTCAAAAGGGGAATTTTATTGAACCAGTAGGGAAGAAGCAAGGCGAGCGAGAGAGGGTAAAAAATAAAAAAATTGCCAACAATAATATAAAAATTTACCTACTTTTAGCGAAGTGAAATTTGCTAACAACATTATGGTGCTGTGAATACTCATTTTCCCACATTTTCCCACGAGTTTTGAAAAAATACGTTATAATTTGGCATCAATTTTTTCCTCTTTTTCTCCATTTTTTTTTTCCCGAAAATTTCCCCATATTAGGTATTCGTTATTTTTTTACCAATTTTTCCAGCCAATTAAGGAGTGAAATCCTCCTTACCTCCCCTCCTCCCCCCCAGTTTGGAGAAACCGTCAGAATATTCGCCAAGTTGCGGTTTCACGTATGTACTATGGAACGGAATTTTCCAACCCCTGCGTAATGAGCTAGGCGATCCTTTTCATCGGCGTTAATAAAATTGCCTAACCAGTTTGCCGTAAATAATTTTTATCATTCTTCATCAATGACATAGTTGAGTCAATACTAATCCATTACCGTTTTAAACAAAGTTGAACACCTGAGCAATTTTTAGAAAATTTTTTTGAAAAATTTTTCAAATGGTGAATTGTTCCAATTTTTTGGAAGGGGGGGGGGGGACTTTTCAGATATGAGTGAAATATTAGTTTGATTTTCAACAGATCATTCGTAAACATTTTTGAAAATAACATGAACTATTGATTCAAAGAAAAATTCGTTAGTTTGCCAATGTTAATAAATGATTCAGTAATCCCTTGTCCCAGGTTCAGTTTTCGTTTGAAAAATAAATCAGATTTTAGGTCAAAATTTGATTACTAAAGCTCGAGATGTCGTGTAACGAAAGTGAAAGGCAGGACTAAATTGAACGAAGGGAGAAATAATATTTTTATTCGGAAAAATTTAATTCAAGTCAGAAAATTTGCCATGTTGAGTGTTTTTTTTTGGAAAAAATGTTTTGTTTGAATTGGAAAAATTGAAAAATTTTTATTTGAGTTGAAAATTTCCTATGTTTAATTTTCCTTTCTTTTCTTCATCTTTCTCCTCCTCTCCCAATGATGCTAAATCTCGTTCGTTCTTGATGAAAGTGCATTGAAAACTGTTTGAATTTTGTCCACACTTTCTAAAACAAAAAAAAAAAAAAGATGAAATGGAAAAAAATCAGTTCTACATTTGTTTACATTTTTTTTAAATAGAGTAATATGTTGAATAAAAATCTTGACGTTTTCTTACGTAAAAAAATGTTTGGAATATTTGATTGAAGTTTTTTTTTGGAAGGGAATGAGCCAGAGAAATGATAAAAAATGTCTCTAATGTGGCACTTCCTTCCTAAATGGTATTGGTTCAAAAAATTGCTTACGAAAATATCGCCAATTTTAAAAATCTGTTTTAAAAAATCCATTTTTTTACGAAAATTATCAAGTTTTTTTAAATTCCTGTCAGAAATTTGAAAATAGTTATCCTTGAATCGACGTTTCAGAATTTTTCTTCTCAATTTTGATTTCTCAAATAGTCAATAGTCGAATCGTCTCCTGATTTTTTTTTTGTAGAAATCAGTGAAAAGGAGCGGTGAAAAGATCATGGTAATTTTCACAAAAATAATTATATTGAACATAACTTTTAGTGACTGTTTTTGAATGAAAAATTCATTTTTTTTTCTGAAATCAGTCAAGTACATACTTTGAATGTGGTTTGTTTTCTGTTGTTATTTTAAAATTCTTCACATTAATACAATTCAATTTAGAAAAAATTTATTCAAAGCAGGAAGCAGGTACCTATACCTCAAATTTAGTTTCAAATTTTTCTAATGATTCGATCGTATGTGTTACCTATTGAAGAGTAAAAATTGTTTCAAGGAAGTCAAATTTCAAAAAATTACCCTTAATGAACTATGAACAAGTTTGGTAAATTTCTGAATCATTTACGAATAAATGAACAAAATTTCATTTTTTTTTTTCATGCTGATATTCATTCGTTCATGAAAGATTTATTCGATAAATGATTAGCTAAAATTATTTTATATTATTTACCATGAAAAAGTTCTTTTTCATTGATCTAAATTAGCACATTTGATTGTGGAAAACAAAATATTCGTTTAAACGATTGAAACAAATTTTTCTCTGGTGTAAATACTCGTCTGCGCACATTTATAATATTTTGAATATTCAATTCAACATTTTACAGAACTTTTTTTCGAATTTATTCATTTAGTTCTTTTTCTTTTCTAATCAATATACTTTCATAATTGTATTTTGGAATACAATTAGTGTTTGACTACAAAACGACGTCTTATTCGTGTTACCAAGTTTCAACTTTTATCGTCGTAGAAAGCAAATCTCACTGCATAGGGATTTTCTGGCTAAAAAAAAAAAAAACAAACTCTCCAATATTGTCTAGAACCATAGAGCCCTATATTTGAAAAGGACAACTCAGATAAATTTCAAAGGCGACAGCTATGCAACGATGACGATTACTCGATACGACAAAAAAATCGAATGAAAATACGTAAGGAAAAACATACTTACCAAAATCGAGGGTATAATTTTTTCGAGAAACCGTTCGTTCGAGTGCGATTGGTCACGACGCGCACACCGTACTGAAGAAAAAGAATCGTATAAAATTTGCCATTTCGACATTCTTCGTATATAATTCAGCTGCTGCCCGGTCTAACGTATACCTAAGCGCTGTATGATAAATGATATAGCAAATATGGAACGACTAGGTTGTTTATAGGCTTTGGAGGAATTTTTACGTAACGCGTTTGTATTCTGATTCCAGGGCGATTCTCCATTCGGTAAATCGGAAGCGTATATTAAATTAGATCAATTAGGAGAAGGTTCCTACGCGACTGTATACAAAGGGTATAGTAAGTAAGTATGAAAAATACGAAGCACTTTTGATCGGGACAAACGTTCATTTGTTACGTAGCTTGTATAAGGTCTTTTAGAGGAACGACACGGCGGAGCTTTCGAGATTCTCCGGTAATATTTTCTTTTGTTGGCCGAAGAGCAGAAATAAGCTCGAATGAGATCAACGATAAGGAAGGGTGCGAAGGGTTGAGAAAAAAAACACGGCTCGTTAAATTTTGATATTTTTATTTCGGTATTTATTATTGTCGGATGAGACGAGCTGGAGGAGGAAAAACAGACTGAAATTGTGTAACTTCCTTGACTTCGGATTACTGTACGACGAAGGAATTTACATTTAACAAATTGGCCTTAGGAATTTATTTTTTACCGTTGATCGGGCTATTTTTCAAAGTGGCTTTACAAAGAAGATCTCTGAGATGTTTGTTCGTCCTCTAAAGGATCAATTATTTGCGAATTGGACGAGTACGTGAGTTTTATTGTATTTTTTTATTTTTACCAAAATGGGTTTTTTATTTCGCAGTTTAACGAATCGTATTGTAGCGTTGAAAGAAATCAGACTTCAGGAAGAAGAAGGAGCTCCGTTCACTGCCATTAGAGAAGCATCTCTACTTAAAAATTTAAAGCACAATAATATCGTTACGTTGCACGATATCGTCCATACGAGACATACGCTGACGTTCGTGTTCGAATATGTGGTGAGTACCTGCCTTTTAAGTTTTTTTCTGTTTAGATGTAAAAAAATATTTTCAACTCAATTAGAGGCGAGACAACCAGTAGGAGTATAGGTGTGACCCTCCCTGCTCTTGCCGAAACATAAGTACGATTAATTAAGGAGATGGTTGGTTAAAGTACGAGGAAAGGAGTTAAATCAAAAAATAAGTCGATATTTGGATTCTACGCCCTCAAATTAGTGACAATCGATATGCCACACGCCATTTTAATTTTTTAACATACTTTCCCCCAAAATTGTGTGGCTAGGGGGGCACTGAAGGGTCAAATCCAAAAAATAAGTAAATATTCGAACTCAGTGCCCTCAAATACCTAACAAACGACAGGTCACACGCTATTTTTAATTTTTTCAAATTTTTACTCTCTCAAGGGGACTAATAGAGGGGAGGGGTTCAGATTCAGAGCAGTCGAATGAAAAAATGAAGTACAATTCGAAATCAGCGTCTTAGAATTGGTAGAGATCGATGTGCTACTTCATTTTTTAATTTTTTTTGAATTTCGGTTAAAATTGTAGACCCTTGTAGACCCCCTTACCCGCCAGGGGTGTGGAGTCCCATCTTGAAAATTTATTGGTTGAAAAAAATTGATAAAAAGGGCCACTTTCTGTAATTTTTCAGATTTTTAAATGGTAGCTTTCATCTATTGTGATTATACTGAAAGTTGAGCTTTCATCATCAAAATTCAACTTTGAGCTTTTCAAAATGTGATTATGGTTTTTAAATCTCCCATCAATTCTCTTTCGAATCCCGTAAACTGTTTTCTTCTGAGTATAACCTGTCTTAAGATATGAGCCTTCAAAGTTGAGTAATTTGACAAAAATTACAATCGCCCAAAAATTACGAGGCTCACCCCCCCTCTCTATAGGTTATAACAGAAATTATCTTAGATTTATAAAAAAAATAAACCATCAAGGGGAACTCGTAAAGAAAAATTGGGCGGAATTGGAAGACTCAAATTCATTTTTCCTCATGAATTTTTGTTTTTTATTTTCAATACGACTGGTCGGAAAATTTTCATTTTTTGAAAACAAATACGAGTCTGCAAATTTTGATAGTTGAAATTGTATTGCATGACATTTGTCCCAGGTTGAGAGTAAGAGCGGCTGGGTAGAAAAAAAATTGTAAGACGCTTCAATTTTTCGAGTTTTGGGCAGCTCAAAAATATCTTAGAATACACGCTGGTTTTGTGATAATTTTGGTTTTTGAATTTGGTTCTAAATTATGGTCTGAGATCTGAAGATATTTCTTTTGGTTCTGATAATTTCATTTTTTTTATGTATTGATACTGATCTTGAAATGGTACTGTTTTTTTTTTTCAAAAGAATTGCATTTTGGATTTTATTTTAAAAATATTTATCCTATTTTTTGACAGTGGTTCCAAAAATTAAGAACCATTTCAATTTTCAATTAGTCCTCGTTCTCCTGGTTTCATTTGGTCTTTCATTTTCTTTCAAATTTGAATCAATAATATTGAAAAAAGGCAATAGATGGAAACCCATGTAAGTAAATATCCTTTTTAGTTCAATTTTTTTCTGAAAACTGTTGAAAATCAAACTATAATTTTAGGTTTTTTACTTTTTTTTCAAAATTTTTTTGTTTCGCGTTGAATATAAAAATTACATTTTTTTGGAAAATAATGTAAAAAGTATTTGAAAAATTCAAATTTTACCAAAATTTTAAAAAAATTGTGAATTGAAAAGTTTTTTCTTTCAGTCAAAATCAGAATTTAAAAATCCTTTTTGTGCGTTGAAAATTTTCTTGGAAAATTATATTTGAAAAATGCAAATTTTACAAAATGTTTTGAAAAGTTGTAAATTTAAACTTTTTTTCAGTCAAAACTCGGTCTTACTGATTTTAAAATTGGAAAAAATTTTAAAAGTTGAGAGATTTTTTAAAAAAAGTTGAAAAATTTTGTAAAAACGAGTTTGGATTTTTAGGAAAATGAGAAAAATGGCTGGGAAATTTTGAGCCCCCCCCCCCAGAACATATTTGCTTCGGAACGCCTCTGAATTCGATGGATTTATGCGAGCAGAATAGGTAATTCGGGGGAAAAAAGTAAGATATTGGTATCACGAGGGGTAGATGGAGCAGGAACCGAGAGAGGAGGTTTATTTGATTATTGTGTATTGAAATGGTGGCATTTAAGCGAGCAAAACTTAGACTGGGGTATCGATTTCAAACCATCTAAATGGGTTTAGCTTTTAAGTATCTTAAGATTTGAATCTCGTTTCCGTTTCGCTTTCTGGAAAAGAGAAAGGGATCATTTTTCTTGAAGTAAAAGTACGCAGCTCGCGATTACGATGTCTGAGGCAGAACCGTAGCTGCAATTTGATACATATTAAAGCAATTCAACCAGAGTTCGTGGCTGTTCGGACTTCGGTGAATTATTTTTACCTCGACCCATCCGGCCTCGAGCTTCGATGTAAATTTCAATTATCATTTCGAGCAGCGAATTGATTACACGGCGAGTCTTTCGTGGCACGTCGTTGCGATGTTTCAAAATGTTATTAATTTTAGCGATGAAATGACGTCCTGCTCGTTTTCACCGGACTTGGTCGGCTCGTGGGTCTTTTGTTCGACCTGTTCGTAAGGAATCGAGGGAAGGGCATTTTTACACCGGCTCGTATTGCAGATGCCTTTGAAGTTTACCGAAAGTGATTTATTTGCGAGGGTTAATTGATTCGTTTAGATGAGCTGGTTACCTATTGCCTGGAACTTGGTGGTGGGTTTGAAACTTGCCCAGATGAGACGAAAAGCTCGATTGAATTGTTACATGGTGGTAAATGTTGCGAAAATTCGCGTTGAAAAATTCACTTCAGCTGGGTGTGGTTTAATAAGGCGATAAAAGAAAACGAGCGGTGTGAATTGAAAGTAGGTGATTCAAAATGCGCGGAAATTCGTTTTTCGCGACGATTCCAAACGGTGTTGTGTTAATAAATAACAAGATTCGGCGGAGAATTCTGGCGCGTCGCCTTGTACAATTCTTGATTGAATAAAAAAACAAAATTAATCGAGTTTCGGGATATTTACGTAATCAACGGCGCGACAATGCGATATTTTTGCGGTCGAGTTGAAAAGGGTGATTTGAGTGGAAAAATTCTAAGTTTGTGATTTATTGATTCGATGTTGCCAAAATGTAAAAATGAATTTGGACATGGCTGTAAAATTTTTTGTGTGATGACCGATGAGATATTTAGGGTTTGAAAAATTTTAGCATAATTTTGAAATTTTTTCAAAGTCCAAAAGAAGAATAAATCATGCAAAAGAGTGTTATTTTAGTATCAATTTTTCAAAAAATTTCATTCTCGCTCTGCTTGGGCCAAATTGTTACATATGTATCTTGATTAATTTTTTTACTCCTAATTTTTTGTTGGCTGTAGCGTAGCCTGTAGCATTGAAAAAAAGTTGATTTTCATGGCTTCTTAAAAAAAAATTCTCACGCTATACTCAGTTAGAATTCATTCAGAATTGATTTTTTTTTTTCAGAAACGTATTTTTTAATAAGTTGTGATAAAAAAGGAATACTATGATTCTCTTCATCACGATTCTGACGAAAAAGAATAAGAAAAGGGAACTCGAAACTCGAAATTATTAGTCTCATTTTGAAAAATCTCAATGAGGGAATGACGAATTTTCATCACTCATGTCCCAATCGTTCTCAAAATTTCGTCATGTTCGAGTACACCTTGAATAATTTAAAAACTAAGTAAATAAATAGATACGGTTCAATCAAAGTTGCATTAGTCGAATTCGCGGTCGGACCAATCCCACTACTCCTTAATTATTGATAATTTTTGATGAAAAAAATTATAGAGAGGAAAAAAAGTAAAAGATAGGATCGTAATGCTAAAAAAGCCATAGATAGTTCGTAATTTCCCCATTAAACGTAACGGTCTGGTCAGTTATCTGTAATGCGGTTATTTTGAAAAGTTTACCCCAACTTTCGATCCGGGTGATTTAAAATTAATCTCGTGAAAATGTTATTAGAATGAGAGACGTTTGAAAAATTGATGTTGACCGCTCGCAGGATAACGCCCTTTTTATATATTACACCTACACGTGAAAAATTAACATCGTAGGAGGTTCCAAAATTCGGTACGAAAGATAAAGGATATGTCGGGATCGAACTAAGCTCTCGTGGTTAATTGAAAAAATTAGTTACAAAATGGACGATTGCACACGTGTGGCTGGGTTCATTTTTTCGTATTGTTATGGCCATCTCATCTCCTCTTCTCTTCTCTTTTTTTCTGTGGGATTTGTTCAATTTTTTTTCGTTGAGTCGTTGAATTTTATGCTTTAAATAAAAGATACACGTTTTTTCGTTTTTTTTTTTTGAGTTTTTCTTCAATTTTTGATTAATTTTTCATTTGAAATATGAAAAACACGTAGATATCCAATATTTTGATAGGTACAAATACATGAAAAACATAGGCGGAGATAGAAGGGGCCATGGGGGCTTGAGCTCCCTTCTCCCAATGTTAAATTAGCTTTTTCAAGTAATTTTTTGTGAATGTGTTTCACTCAAAAAAATTCACAAATACTTAATTTTCAAGAGATAAATTATCAATTCGTGATGAATTTTTTTTTTCGAGCTACTATAAAACTTGAAAAATTACGAAATTTCTACACCAAAGTAATATGAATTTATTTCAACAACAAACTACTAAAAAAACAATTTTTTTTTTTTAGAAAAACCATCAAATTTTCAAATCTTGGTTTCCGTTTGAATCAGGCATATGAAGGGGGTTGAGGATTTCACCTTCATTTTTATCAAAAATATTGATTTTAAAAAATTGAAAAAATTTTGCCCTTGTTTTGCTTGGGCTTAATACATTTTTATAATATATTCTCAAAATGATGGCATGAACCTTCTTTCCTTCCATCGATATTTCATATTGGTAAAAGTTCAAGTAAAACTAACGTACCTAATGTTGAAGGTGGAAAAATTTTTGGAGGATCCAAAATGAAAATTTTTATTCTTTATTTCTTTTTACCTCGGTCTCAAGGTTTTCCTCCTCCTCCTCCTCCCCCCACCTTAGAAAAAGTTACTTACAGTACATCTCTGCTACTGATGAAAAATTAATCGGTCTAGTAAAAAATTCTTAAAAATACTAAATTTTTTTTGAAAAATGTAAGTATGAAGGGTTCGAAATACCGACAAATATATTTTATGAAAAAGTTGACAGAAGCTTTAAAAAGTTGATTTTATCTACTTTGTTCGCTGTTCTGCAAAAATTTAGCCAAAATATTTCGAAAAAAAAGTCGTTTTGACAACATTTTCATTTTCTTAAAAATTCAAATGAATGGTAATTTGGTATAGGTATTTAAATATTTAAAATATTGCATTCTTAAATTTTTTTTGATTTCTTTCTTTTTTTGAGTTCAACAATGAATACGAACTCGGCGGTTTTTAATTTTTTTTTTCACTAAAACTCAGACAGGGTTTATTTTGATTTGATTGTGCTATGATTTTTTTTTTCGTTATAAAGTCTGTTCACTCAGTAACCAAGAAAATCACCATTAAATAGTTCCCCATAATTTCGAAAAATCAACGAAGAGGGGAAGCTTTATTTTTTTTGTAATTACTGATGATACTCATTGAAAATTAAATTAATATTTTCAAAAATAGATTGTAGAACTTTTTCATTAAAAATTCAACTTTCAAAATAGTGCTATTAAGAAAGAGCTACTTATCGTTGAAAATTCCAAAAATATATTATGGAAGTGAATTTCCATGTCTTTTCAAAATGATTTAGTTTTTGAGGCGATTTCGATGAGAGAAAGGTATACTCCTCTCACATTAGGACCAAAAACTAAAAAAAAAATTATATTTTGATACCTCTCTATATCTTTCAGAGAAAAATCATAAATTTGAGTCATATTAATAGATGAGAATTGTTCTTCTAAAAAAAAAAAAACTTGAGAAAGATTAAAGGAACCACAATAAAATGTAAAGACTCCCCTTAATTTTCCTCCTAACTTTGAAAATTCAGGGCATGGACTGTACAAACTTACATTTTTGAGGTCTTAAAACAAGGGACAAATATTTCTTCTGTTCCTCTTCCTGTCAATGGCAAAATTACAGTTTTAAAGTTGTGACCGCGGTGATTTTTTTTTAGATGTATTTTGAGTGAAAAATTTGTCTTCCCCTCGCCCCTCCATCCATAGTGGGACTCGAGTCTCCTTCCATCCTTGAACTCGGAAAAGAAATGTTGCTCCAAAAATGTGAAAAATGTACAATATTTTTTTAAAAAATTTTCGTCCTTGCTTCGCTCGAGCAGTATTTAATTCATTTTATTTTAAAAGTTGCTTGATAATTTTTGACTGATTTTTCGGTCAAAAATCACCAATTTCTCAATAAATTCTGTTTGTTAGAAAAAATTGATGATTTTTGGCTGAAAGATTAGTGAAAAATGACTAATTTGAAATTTGACCATCTCCCCGTTTTTCCTAAAATTCTCAGCCTCTCCCTTGATCAATTTTTGGGTGTGCCTATGCCTCCATCTCACCGATTCTACTTCTTTTTTTATTAAATTTGGAACAAAATAAATTAGAAAAATTTATTTTTGCTAACTCATTTTTGTATTTCACCATACTCAATTTTTTTTTAATTTAAGAAGGGAGTTCGTAGTTGTTCGTGTTCTTTTTCTGCCCTTTCGTTTGCCAGTAATCTTTTTTTTCGCTGAATTTTAAAAATAATTCGTAAATTTATAAATTAGTAGATTTTTAATTCACCTGCATTATTTAGATTTACATCAATTTATCGCATTGCTCATCCATACGTATTAATATTATGATTTCAGCATACCGATTTATCGCAGTACATGGAAAGGTACAGCGGCGGCCTGCATTACGGAAACGTTAAACTGTTTTTATTTCAATTATTAAGAGGCTTAGAGTACATCCACAAGCGACGAGTGCTGCATCGAGACGTAAAGCCGCAGAATCTGCTCATCAGCGAAATTGGCGAATTGAAGCTGGCCGATTTTGGTAATTGAATTTAATTTCTAATACGTTACTTTTTAATTGGCCGACCTAGAACGTTCGCTGTAATCGTCGGCAATACCATTTATGGTACGAATATGCGAAAATAAAGCTAAACGACGCCTATAAAATTTTAATTAAACAGCTTTAGCACGCATACGTTCAAAGAATACACCCATTCGGCGAATTGAAAAAGTTCTAACATTAGAATATTCTGTATTATTTGAACATGCTCGCGACTTTACGTCTGTGTATAAACACAGTACAGAGATACAGTATTCGAATCGTAGCCAAGTTAGAGTTAATCTAAAGTGATAATACAAGTGCGAGTTGGTACTGAAACGAACAAAGAAAATTATCGGATTATAGAATTTAATTCGTACATATAATACCCCGTACCTAAGTCGTTGTGTACGATAATGAAGCCCGGAGAATAGAAAATTTCCATGTCTTAGCGACTTGGCTCGACGTTATGTAGGTCGATCCCGCCGCGCCACCGGGTCGAATATCGGTCGCCCCCTCGTTCTGTTTACTCTTTTTTTTCTCCTCTCTCTCTCGAGAAAAAGCTTCGCAGCGAGGATGCTTTTTATCCACGGCGGGAAAAATTTTTTATCGCTTACGTTGCGTTGTAAATCGAATTTCGACGATGTGATAATGATTAAAGAGCTTTGCCAATCGAAAAACGACGCAGCCCGTCGACACTCCGTCCTTATACTTAATTTTATACGGAGATGAGGCGAGAGCTTTTGAAGTTTCGCTAAATTTAAAGTAGTTAATTTTTTTTCGTCGCTCGAAGTGATAAATACGCGGAAAATTGTAGTATCTAAATGGCACATGAAAAAAAAAAGATTTCGATGGTACGTTTAACTAGCGTGGTGTAAACCGCCGCCGCAGCAGCCGTGTTAATGAAATATTCAAGTATCGAGGTTTTCATTATGTAGGTTACCCGAGTACTGCTCAGCCCGTGCCTGGGTTTTTTTCCTTCGTACTTTTTTTTTGCGTTAGTATAAATTTTCTCTCTAGAGTACTCGAATGTAATCGATTTTTGTACCCGGTCTGTGGGCTCATCTCGTCGATTATACGAGCCAAGAAATTAATTTTTTTATGAGTGGAGTGTGCGAAAATTCGATTTGATACGGATACCGGGATGAGGTGAGGGGGTTCGATGGGATTTTCGAGGAGGTTGGTACTATGTTCTTTTTAAACGGCGTGAGTGAATGGTGAAAGTTTTCCTGTATGGTTTTGAATGGGTGGTTTGCAGCTGGTGAGAAGGAATGAAAATTTGAAAGCAGAGTTTAGAATTTTATTTTCAGGAGATCGTCTTTCTACTGCCTCTCTCCCACCCTCTCCCATACCCAAAAAACTGAAAATGATTTAATTTTGTTTATAATTGAGCAATACAAATGTCCAAATTATTGCTCATTGAAAACATTGAAGGAACAGTAGGTAGATAGGTAGGTAATCAAAATTCTGAAAAGGTGATTGATAAATTCATTGATTTTTAAAAATCACTTGATCAGGTTAAAATTGCATATTAAAAATTGGAAATAACTGTGTCTAATGTAATGTCGCATCGCAAAATTTTTTTGCTCCTTTATTTCGATCGACCATTTTTACACATTGATTGTGATCATTTCAAACTTCGGTCTCATCTTTTCAAAAATTTAATTTTTTATGTTTTCTGTTCACTTGCCTATGGTACTGAATTAAAATCTTCAAAAATAATGACTTCAATTTTTTTTTTTTTTTTTAAAAAAAAGTACAAAAAACTAATATTTTCAAGATTTTTTGAGGAAATCCTTTAATGCCTGACGATTTGATGGATTGCTCATGCACCTATTTTCTAAAAGCCCGAAAAAGTCAGAAAAATTCATAAATCTGCTGAAGTCAACGAATTTCAGAATTTTCACTCCACACATGGAACTTGAACTTCAGAACGAATTTTTCTTCGAAAATGTTTGGAAAATTCGATTCAATTGTGAGATTCCTTCTCCTTTTTGGAAAATTTTTATATTTAGAAGTATGTCGCCCTCCTCCCATTTTATCGAGAGCTGTAGTCTTGAAACCTGAAAATTTAGGAAAAATATTTTTGATGAAAAGTAGTCGTTTCCTCAATATATTCGCAGAATTCTTTGAATTTTGAGAAGAATTAAAAAATTTTTGGAGCCTGTGATCTAGAAATTAATGAACTGAAAAATTATTCGAATGGTGCAGATGTAGATGACCAAATGGGAGTCAGAAGAATTGACATTTTACTTTTTTCTGTATTTTCAATAAATCATTTTGATGAAATTGTTGGAAAATTCCTTTCATTTCCTAGAAAAAATTCAATGAGGAGGAACTTCATTTGAAAATATCTGAAATGCTCTTCTGATGAGATTATTTTGAACCAAAACTCTAAAATTGTTATAGAAGGGAAGGTGGAATGGTGGAAATCGACCAAAAATTCAAACTTTTCAACGTTATTGAGTAAGGCATCAAAATCACTGTGTTTGATCTCTCAAGTTCGTTTTTGAATTAATTTTCTTCATAAAAAGGAAAAAAAACATTTTTGAAAGGAAGATACGTCGCTCAAAATGTTGGAAATTTTCCAATTAGTCACTCTCTCATTTATAAATCGGTGAAATTTCGATAATCACTCGAAAACAGAATTGCAGGATATAAATAAATCATTGGAATTTACTAAAAGCAAACAGTGAAAAGAAAAGAAAATATTGAAATTCTTTGAAAAATCAGTTTAAAAATTCGCTGAAAATCGAAGAATTTTTTTGATTTTCTTTGTGCTGCAATTCTGACTTCTTTTCAGTAGCTTTTCACTAATTCAAAATGAGAGAATATGTAAAAACATGTCCTTCGACCTGTGAAATTATTTTCTGGATTTATTTCAACTATTATTCTGAGTCGAGTCTTATCCTTCTGGAAAAAAATAAAAGCAAGAAAATAGCGAGTATTTGAATTATTTTACTGCAAAAATCGAGAATTCTCATCATTTTTCATTTTTTCTTGAATTTTTCAATCCAAGTATAAAAGAAGTATTCTGTTTTTTTGGGTAAATTTACAGCAAAAAAATGACATGAAAATTGCCAGAAAAAACTGAAAAATTGAAAGAACTTTCAATTTTCAGTTTTTGAAATCTCGTTTTCTCAAAACTTGAACAATTTCTCCAAATTTTAATGATTTTATGGTTTTTTTTTTTTCTGAAAATGATTAGTTTGGTACATAACCACATAGTTCGATATTTCGAAAATCATATTCACAAGTTCATTGCAAAATTTGTTTGATTTTTTTTACAGTATACATGTTGATTTTTTTTTGAGGCACCCTGTACTAATTTTTTCCCGCACCAAAGGATATAATTCAAGTATCCTTAATTCGCTTCGTTTTAATTTAACGCTGAATTTTTTACGCTTCAACCTTCCTGAAATATCCCCTCGTTAATTTTTCACTAAAAATTCCACTCCGAGCCATTTACGAGACACCCTGTAGACAGAATGAGACATAAAACCGTATTCTACGCTTGAAAACCCTCCTCTTGAATTTTTTTCCTGCTTGAAAAAAAAAGCAACGTCGAGTTGACAAAAAATAAACACCGAAAATATAATATCTATATACCTACTTGAGCGATAGGATCGCGTACATGTGTATTTAGCGATGAGGAAAAACTCGACCGAGCGTAATATGCGAGTTATTACTTTACGATGTAAATTTCGAATATAGCGACGACGCTGGAGGGTGAGAGCCGGTAAATGGTAAAAGGTGGGCTGGGAAAACGGGAAAATTGTGCCGTCATCACGCGTGGAAGAAGACGCCAAAGTTAAGAGATCTCGTGTTTATTGTTTTTCGCTATGGAAAATTTCATTTAGTCGGCCTATAACATTTTAACGCGTATGTTTAACGAGAGAAACTTTCTCTCCCTCTTTCTACTATCGTTGTTTGGTAAATATTTAATTATTAGCGAGTTTTGATAAAGTAAAATAGCGCAGAATGGAGAAATTGAGGAGAGGGAACATGCATGCTACCGGGTGTTAAAGTAGTGTTTTTTACTCTTTTTTTTACTGTTGTGGCGGTGAAAAGCTTTGCTCTGCTTGTGTATGTATGTAATGTTCTACATACAATGTATTAAACATGGAGCATAACGAGTTTAGAGCTTCGTGTACGTATATTCGCGTAAATGTACGACTGATGTATGGCGAAAAGATGGGCTGGGTTGTATTTTGGCTTTTCCCCTCTTCACACCGTCGCATCTCGCCTCCATTGTGTGCGTAATCTTGCTAAATGAAAACCTATTTCAGCTTTTTATATATTTTAATAACGCGAACGCGAGTGGAGCGAAAGTAGACTAGCTCCTAATTATTTTTTCCAAACATTGGATTTTGTCGATGTAAATTCAAATTATCTCAAGTTTGAATTTTTTCAAGTCTGGATTTTTCAATTTTTATGTTTCTTTTTGCAAAATTAACTCGAATTTAACCATTTTTCCAGCTGTAAAATTGTTTTAAATTTTCTCACTTCTTATTTCCAAATTTTTTTCCAAGTTCATACTTTTAAAACTTTCTTCCAAATTATTAATTTCCGGAAAATCAATGAAAATTCACTGAGAAATCCGTAAAATATCTGATTTTTTTTTTAAAAAAAACTCAGTGAAAATCCGCTGAAAAGCCTAGAATTTTGCTGGTTTTTCCAGTGCTGCGATTCTGATTTCTTTTCAGTGATTTTTCACTGATTCGAAATGAAAGATTAGATTATGGATGTGTTCCAATATTCAAACTTGTGCAGAGATGAAGTAATTGTTTCTTATTTACGTGTAAAAAGATGAAAGTTTATAATTTTCTATTAAAATTTCATTAATTTTTCTTGGATCCGTAGATTAATGGAGATTGGAGAATAAATACTTTCAAGTTTTTTTCTTGTGGAGATTTTTTTTTCTAAAACATATCCTTTTTTATTCGATTTTTTTTTTCTGAATTAAATGTATCTTGAGAATTTGTACCGGGTGTTAAAATAATTTCAAGATGCAGTGTTGCCAATATTGCGAATTTAAATCACTTTTTTCCAATCAAACTTCCTAATTTTTTATTAAAATGCCGCTGTATTTTTTAATTATTATAACTTTATCATTTTTACTTGAGCGAAGTTGTCAACTATACAACTTCGAACTTGAAATTTTTGATTTTTTAAAATCATCTTTGGCAACACAAACGAAGGTTTCGAAATCGTTGTATGAAAAAAATTGATAAAAATTAAAAAAAAATTATTCATAAAAAATGGATTTTAATAATGGGCAAGTATGTTTTGAAAAACGGAGAATATTTTTCTAAAAATATAGAAAAATTATTGGAAAAAGATTCTAAAATGGTTGAAAATAAAGGAAAAAATTAAATTAAATTTTTTGCTATTTTAGTTTTCAAAATTCCTGAAAAGAAACCAAGTACCATATGACAAAAAAAATGTAGAAAGTTATGAAAAGATCGAATTTTTTTCAAGTCCATAGAAGTGATTACGTCAGTGATCATCCTCATTTTTTCAATGAAATTAAATTCGTTACATCTTTCGAAAATCCCGCCCCCTCCATGTAAGCAACATGGGCGTCAAAAAATTTGAAAAAATTGATCCACTTTTGCTTTTGAGTTTTGTCCAACTCCAAATGTACTCACTTTAACGTGACGCGACAATTTTTCTTCTTCGTGTAAAAAAAAGACAAAACGCCGTAAATTTTTGTTGAAACATTAAATTTCTAAATTGTCTTTTTTAGTTTTCTTTTAGTTTTTTAAAAAAATTTTTCTCTCTCTCAAGACATACTTACCCTATTTTTAATTTTTTCTCAATTTTTCAACACTTTGAACTACTTTTACCAGTTTTTTTCTTTGTTGTTTCATTTTTCTTCTCAAGACATACTTATTCGATCTAACAAGATGTAATTATATCATCGATTATTTAATTTTTTCCAAGTTTTTTTTTCCAAACGTTACTTTCCACAAAATTTTTAGGTACCTATTTCAAAATTTTACCCCTCTCCTCCTCACCCCTCCCCTCTCGCCCAAGACAATACTCATGTCAAAATCAAATGTAGAAAAATCTTGATAAAAATTTTAATTTGAAATAATTTGCTGTTGGAGAAAAATTTGGTGTTTGAGAGAATTTTTTCAAGTTAATTTTTTATGAAATCATTCCACTCGAAAATATTTACAATTATTTGAAAATTTGTCTTAATTTCTGGTTTAAAAAAATTTCAAATTGAAAATTCCTCATTTTTTTTTCAAATTTTGAATTTTTTAAAAAAGATTTCAACTTAGTAGTTTTCCTAATTATTCAATAATTATCCAATTAGAATAAATTTTTTTAAAAATGATGAAAATATTGAATTGAAAATTTTTCTTAATTCAACGTAGAAAAAATTTTCAGAAATGGAAGAAATTGAAAAAAGAATTTCGAGTATTTAGACTTATATCGTGAAAATCCCAATTGTGGCAATAGTAATTAGGAGCTAGTCAAAAACACGATGCTCGTTACGAGCGAAATATTACGGGAGGATGATTTTTATAGTGTAACGTGAGCTGATGGCGCGGTCGAGGGAAAAAAAGGAAAAAAGCCACATCGCGCGCGTAAAGTTCAATTAGGTAAATTGAAATGTGTAATTAAGGAAAAGTTTACTGCGCGACGAAGTCTCGAGCTTTTTTCGCACCGCGACGACTACGACGTCGACCCGTGCCGCAGAAAGACGCCGCATCGGGGCTGGTTGGTGGCGGAGGTGTGACGAATGATGCGTGAACCAAAACGAAACGTTCGTTCGGAACGGCCATAAATTATATGTGCAAGTTTGGGTAAAAACTTGTATACTATGGCGCGAGAAACGTTCAACTCTGATGGATGATTATTGGACGTGATTTTAATGGTTATAGAGAAACTCTCCAAGTCGAGCTCGAGCGTTAAAACGATTCCTGGTATTGGAAGTTTTTCTATTTTGCGCTTTGCTTTCGCCGAATTACAAAAACAAACCGCAGATATTTTCAATCTGATAATGTTGGAAGTTGTGGAGCAAAAGGGCCATAGAATCTGGCTGAGATGGATGATGGATCGATGAGGAAAGTGGAAGATGAGGTGATGGTATAATTGCTCGAAGTGTTGGCAAATTATCAAAATTTTTGTGAAAAAAGATTAATGCGAGGGTATAAATAATACGATAATTGTCGTAAAATAATGTCATGTTATGCTTTTTCGTCTTTTGTAGGTTTAGCCAGAGCGAAGTCAGTACCGAGCCATACATATTCTCACGAAGTGGTTACCTTGTGGTACCGTCCACCAGATGTATTATTAGGATCCACCGAATACTCGACGTCTTTGGATATGTGGGGCGTCGGATGCATTTTCATCGAGATGATTACCGGAATGCCATCGTTTCCCGGAGTTCGTGATACCGTCGATCAACTAGAAAAAATATTTAGGGTGAGTCCAAATTTAAGATGGTATCTTTTTCGCGTAATCATTGTAAAAAATTTAAATAATTGAGATTTCCTTCATGTCCGAGCGAAGCGAGGGTGACGCTTTGAGAAAATTTGATTTTCAATGTCCTAAAAATACATTTTTTCGCGTAAATTTTTTCCCTCTTGGGAGGGGGAGGGGTGCCCGGACCCCTTGGACCCCCCCTAGCTACGCCACTGACTATTAGGAATTTTGAGGTATTTTACCATAAATGAATCAGATAGGGAGGACGAGAATCGTTTCCGACTGCGATGGTTTTTTTTTTCGTTTTTTGTGGTTCAAAATATGTACTTATTTCATTTTTTCTAACTCCTCGAAAAAATGATATGATTTTGAAAAATTTCTCAACTCAGATCGTCGTTTCTTTGAAAAAGAAAATAAAACGACGGTTTTCGTTCCAATCTTTTTTATTTTTGAAAAACGACCAAAAACTATCATTTTTAAGTAAACTGCATTTGTCGTTTCCTGTCGTTTCTTTAAAAAACGACAGAATCGAAAGTTTTTCTAAATTCTGAAACTAAAGTCACCACTCCAATCTGATTTATTCTTGAAAAATTACTAAAAAAGATCAATTTTTAATATGTTAGACTCTTCGTTTCCTGTCGTTTCCTGTCGTTTCTTGAAAAACGACAGAAACGACAATTTTCCAAAAAAAAATAACACGACGGTTTTCATTCCAATCTTTTTTATTTTTGAAAAACGACTAAAAACTATCATTTTTAAGTAAACTGCATTTGTCGTTTCCTGTCGTTTCTTCAAAAAAACGACAAAATCAAAAAAAAATTCAAAATTCTGAAACGAAGGTCACCTCTTCAATCTTATTAATTTTCGAAAAACGACGGAAAAAGATCAATTTTAAGCATGTTGGATCAGTCGTTTCCTGTCGTTTCTTCAAAAAAACGACATAATCAAAAATTCTTCAAAACACTGAAATGACGGTTTCATTCCACTTTTTTTTTATTTTTGAAATTGGCTAAAAACGGTCATTTTTAGGTATGCTGCATTTTTCGTTTCCTGTCATTTCTTCAAAAAACGACAGAAACGAGAATTTTACAAAAATGCGAAACGACGGTCATCACTTCAATATTTTTCATTTTTGTTAGACGATCATTTTTAAAAAACGACAACTTTTCAACATACCTTTTGATTCGACGGTTTCCATTCCCATTTTTTTCATTGAAAAAAAAAAAACAAAACAAGATCATTTTTAGGTTTTTTGGACGCATCGTTTCCTTTCCAAAGTTGCATTCTCATAATTATCTTTAAAATTGTGGAAAAGTGTTCCAATTTTTGAGAGAAATTTAAATTTTAGGGTTATTTTGACAAAACGACTCATTTTTTCTTAAATGTAGAGCATTTTTTTTCACAATTTAAAAAATTTTCTTTTTTTTTCAACAGTTTTCTTGACATTTTATTCAGTTTACTTGGGTAACGAAACCTGTTACTATTTTCAGTTATTTTTGACTTTTTTTTTTCGAAGATTCTGCAACAAAATTTTATCAATGTTTCTTATTTAGCAAAGGGTTTTCCAATGTGCGTTGTGAACAGTTTCATCTATTTCTTCTTTTTTTTTCATTTTTCTTCAAGTCCTGATTTTTTTGAATAATTTTTTGGTTTTTTTGCTTGACACCGTAACAATGCCATAAACTCTTCGATTGTCACATATTACATAGGTACGTTCATTCAAATTACGTAATATTTCGATAAAAATTACACCTATGCATCGTTTATTCGTAGGTTTTAGGAACACCTGCGGAGAAAGATTGGGAAGGAGTGACTCGTTTGCGAGGTTACCGTCAAAACGTTGAGAAAATTGGATTCCATCGCGGAATGAAATTAGGATACGAGTTTCCTAGATTATACGATATAGCTGAAGGAGAAGCTCTAGCCAGCGCCTTCCTTCAAGTAAGTATTTTACGATGTAAAAAAATTGTACGAAATGTTGATACATATTTTCATATTCATTTTTACCCCCCTCATACCCCACCTCCTCCATATTCCTACCTTTTCCCATTTCTACGTTCGCTACTTTTTTCCTTCTCTTCTTCATAAAGGAAGAAAATTTTTGCGCTTTCGTTGTTTATTTAGTTTAAATTGAAAAATTATTCGTGTATGTGGAGGTACGTCTCCGTAGACGTACACGTACAGTCGTATATTTGCACAATGCGGTCGATGAATTTGTTTGTGCAAACGCGAAAAGCGTATATAATAGCTGAGGCTTATTAAAGAAGCGAAATTCCGAAATGATGTTGTCAGTAGAGCAGCAGAGAGTGGCAGGGATGGTTGTTACGTACAATATGTTACTTGTTCTCGTATGTCAAATGGTTTAACGCTTTTCCGTTCTCTTTTTCACTTTGATGAAATAAAAGACGACGTCGACGTATAAAGTTCGCAATATTGTGGCGGAAAATTGTTTTTTGTAAAGGTTGCGTTGTTCGTTGCGCTTACAAAAGCGTTTATTCGATGTGTCAGATTTGTTTGCGAATATTTTTACCATTCTTTGGGATACAAATATGAGACGATCTAGGTGAAAATTTTCTTGTCTGGGTTGACTAGCTGAAGGAAATTTTATTTTGAGAAATAGTGTTTTAGCGTCGGAGGTTGTTTTTTTTTGGCGGATTTTCGTTTGAAAAATGTGTCTATTGGAATTCGACGTGAAATTAGTGGCAAATCTGGTCAATTTTTTGAAAGTGCAAAGATGAGCTAAGCATATGGGGGAGTAAATTCATCAGGAAATTTTTTTTTGAATGCATCTAGGCTTCTGAAAATGGATGGGTCGAAAATAAAGAATGATGGATCTAGCTAATTTTTGAAGAAAAAAAAAGATTGGCGAAGCATGGTGATGGAGGGAGGATGGGAGGGAATTAATTTATCAGAAAAAATTATTTTCTGAATGTAGGTAATCAGGTATTTAAGGATGGGTGAATGAAAAATGTAAATTGACAGATCCAGTCATCTGGGTCTCTGCGGGTGGGTGGGCTGAAAATGAAGAGTGGAGGATCTAGCCAATTTTTAGAAAAAGCAAAGATGGATTGAGCATAGAAGATGGGGAGGGGGAGAGAAGAAATGGCTGGTGGGAGGGAGGGAGGTAGGGAATCAATTTATCAGGAAAAAATATTTTTTAATGTATGTGGGGGTGGAAGGGTGGAAAATAAAGAGTGGTGGATCTGGACAATTTTTTTGATATTTTTGAGTGCGTCTGGGGGAAGTTGGTGGAAAATGAAATTTGGGATAATTTCTTGAGTAAACACACACACTTGAATAAAGAATTACCATTTGCATAAAATACAGTTTATTAAAATTAAGTAGTCATTGAATGAATTTCTCGAATGCTTTTTTATAAATCTCAAAAAATCATAGATTGGAAATTTTTTGAAAAAAATTCACAGTTGAAAAAAAAATTAAAATTGGGAATAAAATTACTGGAAAAAGTTTTTCAATTGGAAGAAATTTTTAAAAAATATAAAATTTAAAAAAACACAGTTCGCGTAAGATTTTAAGAAAATTTTAATTTAAAAAAATTAAAATTGGAAAATTTTTAGCACCGGTATTATAATTTTTCAACTGTGATTTCTTCCTTCCATTTTTTTCAAGATGATATTCGTGTTTTTAAACATTTTCTCTGCTCAAAAATTTTAGCAATGCATACCTACCTCAAATTTTTTCACATTTTTTCCAAAGGTATTTTTCAATGAAAATTTTCCAATAAAAATTTTCCAACACTTTTTCCAATTTTGAATTTTTTAATCAAAATTTCAACTTTGTGGTCTCCAAAATTCAATTCAACGCAATGAAAAATTTGATTAAATCTTTTCAAAAGTACCTACTTACTTTGATAAAAATAAGATGGATTGAAAACATTTTGAAAGAATTTGAATATTTTATAGTTTTAGACATAGGCGCACCCAGAAATTTATCAAGGGAGGGGCTGAGAATTTCAGGAAAAATTGGAGACGGGGGTCAAATTTCAAATTAGTCTTTTTTCACTCATTTCCCAGTCAAAAAACTTTTTTTTAGTGATATTTGTTTGAAAGATTAGTGAAAAATTATTCATTTTCAAAGTAAAATAACTAAAATACTGCCCGAGTAAAGCAAGGGCAAAATTTTTCGAGGAAATACTGTTTAAAGAGCAAAAAAATTTATTTTTCACGTTTTTGTGGCGTAAAATTTTTTTACGAGCCTAAGGAGGAGGGTAGAGCCCCCTGAGCCTCCCGTTTGAGAAATTTTAAAATTAGATACAATATTGAAAAAATAGAGCTTGAGGAATAGGAAAAAATCAAATTTTTTACAGTTTCCAAACATAATTTTTCAAGTTCTTCATAATATTTGGAGTCATAAAATTTGGAAAAGGTCATGAAAATCGTGGAAAAGGCTCATAAAAGTAATGAAATCTGGAAAAAGGTCGTGAAAGTTCTGGAAAAAGGAAACTTTTTGAAATTTTGATAAACAGTGCATACAGTTCATTAAAAAATGTTCCTTTTTTTCTTTGATCTCCCATATTAGTTTCAATTAAAAATATTCATTAAAAATAAAAGCTTAGCTTACCTTTTTTTTTTCATAAAAAACTATTTGTAAATGAATGGCCGAGTCATTTTTTTTTTTTTTCAAAATGAGCGCAACCATCCTTGTTTCCGCCCTTTTTATAAAATACGTCTTTTTTTTAATTGCCAATTTTTGTAATTTTTTTGCGAATTTTCAGATGCAACCTGAAAAACGTATCTCCGCCGAGGACGCGATGAGGCATAAATACTTTCATAATTTTCCTAAAGAATTGTACGAGCTTCCCGACGGTGAGTACCTATCGAATTTTTCGTATATTTAGAATGCCACGAGTTATATTTACTCGAATATTTCGCTTTTTTATTTGTCTTGTTCTGAAATTTGGAAAGGGATCCAAGGCAGGGAAGGGGATAAAAATGATATTATGTAAAGGTATCGTCGACACGGTACCGTGAATTTTTTAACCGATGCGATCGTTTCTCTCTCGAGTTTTCGAGCTGAAAAACATACCTACCTACGTTTATTTAAGAAAATAATTTAAAAAATTCGCTCCAATTCGTCGAATGTTTGTCGTCGTTGGCGTCGTTGTGTTGAATCGTCGATGTGTAAATATGGTCGATCGTTTGTTTGGTAAAAAGTGACGAAAGTGTTCGATTTATTTTCGTTATTTTTCATTCGACACGTTGCTTTCGCGGTATGTTTTATTTTCGCGAACGGGGGTTCCCCTCGGCCCTCTAAATTGTTGACGAACGGTGAGAATTTTTCAATGACCCGATTTTTTTTTCGGCAGTTTTAGTTCACAGCTTCCGCTTGTATCTAACGCTTTAAGCCGCATAAAAACTCGCTTGAATTTTTTTTTTTTTGAATCGGTATTTATCGCTCTGTTTTCTTGTTGTTTTGCAGAGTCATCCATTTACAGCGTTAGCGGAATCACGTTGTTTCCCGAAACGAAAGGGATTATGTTGAAAAATTAATTTTTAGCTCAATTGATCTAATGATCTTGTTTGGATTTTTTTTCGTTTCGTTGTCTTTTTTATTTTATTTATTTAGTCGAATTATTATTTTTAATGTCCCTTCAGTGGATTGGAACGTGTGAGCGGTGAAAAGGTTCTTTATTGTTGGATTTTTTTGAGAAAAGATCAAAAATGGATGAAAGATTTGTGGAAGTTTTGAGACAGATGTGTCTAATTTGAAGTTCGACTTTTATGAAGGATAAGTGAAGTTACGATTGGATGAATTTTTGATAAAGTTGCATTGTGTTTCGATGGATATTTCGGAAGTTTGAATATTTTAATGTGATTCGCGTTATCGCGTTCTCTTCCTGGGTACCCCACCGACAGTGTGTTGTTTTGAAAGCTTATCTCTTCCTTTTCGAATGGATTATGGCGGTTGTCAAATTTTTTGAAATGTAATTGATCGTTGTTGGTTTTTGAGAACGTTGAAGGCGGACGAATGGCATTTGCTCTCTGTCGTTCGAAAAGTAACCAACTTGACAGAAATTAATCTATAGAAAGTTTTTGGTGACTCGATTAGAATGTTTTTTACTGTCGATTGTCGGGATGTTTTCAAATGATGTCATTTTTTCGAAATTGATCTCGTATTTTAAATTCGGTACCTAGCTAAATAGAAAAGCTAGCTCGTGATTATCTTCGTGCTGTTTCAATTTTACCAAAAAAACAAAAAAAATTAGAAAAATTATTCTTCAACTTTTGAAAGGTGAATTTTTTCATCCAATTTGTATCAAATATTACGTAGCACTTTCTAAGAGAAGATTTAAATTAGCCTTGTTCTATTGAAAATTATTATTTTTTGAAATTGAAATTTAAAAAAGAAATGTGGGAATTCGAAATAATTGTCGTGTTGTTTGGATGTTGTTTTGTGTGCCGGGAGGGAAGGGGTAGTATTTTAAATTTTTTTCAACAGACGGAGAATCGAATAAATTGGCAAATAATTACTTTAAAATTCTTAAAATTAATGCAATTCTATGAATCGATAGTAAAAGTGATTAACTAATTCTAGTCAATTTTATCATGCTTTTTACCTCTTCATTTTTCTAAATTTTTTGAAGAATGGTAAAATTATGCATTGACAGGACTGGGCTGATCGAGAGAACGATGAAGCAGTTCCCCCCCCTCCCACCATCCCATGACATAATTGCATTTTTAGTCGAAGAAATTGTAAAAGTGATGGTCGTTTTTAGAAAAAATGAACTCCAACGTCCACATCCAGTAAAATTGAGAAAAATGATGTATGTTAAGTTGAAAAAATCTCAAGAAGATCTATGAGTTGAAAATTCCTCAATATTTGAGCTTCCTCCCCCCTCAATGCCAACTTTGATTCTGGGCAGTTTGTTGAAAATTATTTAGATCTTTGGAGTCGAAAAGTCATCCGAGAAGGATAAAATACTTTTCATTTCGAATGTTTAAAACCTTCGTTTTTTTTTAGAATTTTTTTTAGAAGAAATGTGGCGATTTTGAAATTTTTGTGAAAAAATATATAAACTAAGTATAAGAAATTTTCATTTTGCATTCTCGAAAATCTGTAGCCCAAAATACTGAAATTTAATTTATTGTTCACTTGGATATTCAACCCAAAAAATCCAGAAAAAAATTTCGTGGATCTAAAATTAAAATAATTTCTCAATTTAATTAGGATATTGGAATAATTTAAGAATTGCATTGTTGTCAAAATTTTCGCTGTAATTTGAAGACTTCATAGGTACTTCAGATGATTTTTTGGGAAGAAATCAAAATCTTGGATCGGATTAGTATTGGATGAATTTTTTTACTTCTGAAATTGAACCAGAATTTACCATTTTTAAAATGGATATTTGGAATTTTTTCCCCTGCTACTCCTCTTTTTTCGGGCTAGTGAGTAGAAGAACAAAAAATAATATTCAAAATGTGCTTTTCTAATTAAATGCTGAAATTTTTATTGATTCGAATTATACTCATTTTAAAAAAAAAAAGTAACTGTAAAAATGGTTAAATCTTTTCAGGAAAAAATTGATTAAATCTCGTAAATTATTATCTATACTTTTTTTTAAAAAAAGATTCTATAAATTTTCTTCAATTGAACATTTTTTAAAATTGAGAATTTTGTTGAAAAAAAAAAACGAACTGAATTACTCAAATTTGTTGATTGAAAATACATGCGATCTCTGAAAAATAATCTTTGCAATATTCTCAAAACTTCCGAACTTGATTAAAGTCCAATCTATTATTCTATTCAATTTTATGCCCAATTTTTTAAAAAAATAATTGAAAACGCAAAAAAATTTTTTATCAAAATTGCGATCATTTTTGTAATTTTTCAACGGAATGAAAAGAGAGGAGAGAGGGGGTTGAAAATTTCATTTAGAAGTTTTGAGAAGCCCTCAAATTTTTACACTGGGTGACTTGAGACCTACCAAACCGAATTTTTTAAAAGAAATTCTATAGTGTAAAAATTTGAAATCAATCATATTTTCGTTGAAATATCAAATTCAAAATTGAAAAATTCGATTCAACCCGAAAATCTGAAATTAGAACTGAAAAACGAAAAAAATCTGTACCTAAATTAGACATAGTACTTACCTCAATTACACTATTTTTTTTTCGAAAATCTCCCCTCGAGACACGTCTACCAACCATGCTGCGTTCAAAACAAAAATATGGGGAATTGAATTTCGACGTAGTACGAGATGAGACCGGCGGCGACTTTTTGAAATCCTCAACGCAGCGTGTTCTAATTTACCTTCAAGTGTATGGTACTGACGTTTGAAACGAGCAATGTGTTTTTTTCTGTCTAAAAAAAAAAAATGCAAATTGAATCCTCCCGTACGAGGGAAAATGAAAATTTATCTGTGTGTCTATCCCTCTATACCCTCCAACCCTCCATAGATGGTTAATTTCTGTATGTACCTATATCTCTACTTCGTTAATGAAAATTATTAATTAACAAGACCATCGAAGCAGGCGATTGCGGCCGGGAGATGATACTGGATGATGGAATAGTACCAGAGTGGCAAAGTTGGTAATAATAAGGTACCTAGAGCTACCTATCTTGTCTATATGATTAGCTGGTTCGACGTAGTTTACCCATATGCTACGTACCCTACGTATATTTCACGTGGGAATATTTTATTCGAAGCTCGTATGTCAATTTGGGCGAGTAAATCTCACTCGAATGATTGAGAACACGGTTCTGGTTACTTGTAACAAATTATCAAATTATTCTGTGATCTCGTTAGCGATACGTTGAGAGACGGTTTATTTAATAAAATTTACCCTTGTACCTGCGATTCTAAGATGCTAACGATGGGGTAGGTTTGATAAACGGAAAGGGTACCTACTGCTGAGTTCAAAGCCACCCAATTTTCAAAGTTTGCTCAATGGTGAAATTTCGGCCTCAATTCGTGTGTGAAACTCGAATAAGCATTTATTTAAATTTTAACTGGATCGAGTGGAAATATTCAAGGAACTAGTGTTGTGTTTCGTTGTTCTATTTTTTTTTTTTTTGTCTCTTTATATACTCGGGGTTGATCCCACCCTCCCATCCCTTCAATGTTTCCTCATATATTTACATTGTTTTTAACCAATTGACTAATTCTCTCGTTGAATATGTAACCAAATAATACCAAAAGACGAGAAGTACCTACCTAGAGTTAAATATGGAGCCAGTGTGTCTATTTTTGTGGAATCCCCTCCCAATCGTTTAATATAAATTACCTACATATTATAATCTCGTATAAGTAATGTAAAAATAATTATTTTACGATTACCTATCTATCTTTTTACCACATTTATAGAGATAATTTTTCTATCATCTTTTAATATCCATTATTCTTCGGCACGCTGGTTACAAAAAAAAAAAGTAGTAAATTTTCTATTTTTGAAACATAATTTTTATGGGATGAACGAAGTTGCAATTTTTATTGCAAAAATGGTCTGTGTTCAATAAAAAATTTCTTTTAATTTTTTTTAATCTAATTTTTCATTTTTTTTTTTTCAATTTTTAAGTTATTTATCGAGTAAGCCAGTACCATGTGATCTTGTTGAACGAGAAGATATGGTTAGTAAAAAATTTATATTACTTAATAGATACGTTTCCATTTTTTTTTTTTACTGTTAAGTGGAGTATACTTTGTGTGAAATCTCGTATCGTGGTCCAAGTCCAAGTTTATACCAAAATTTGGTCCGCAGCGAGATTCGAGCCATAATACACGTAATTTTAATGTTTTTTTTGTTCTTCTATTGAAATTATTGACGACTGCTGTACGTATTGTTCGTATGTGTTTATTGTTTACTCTAATTTTTTCCTTTTTTTTACGACGATTAGTTATTCGACGTTTGTGTTTGTATGTGTTTTAGAATTTTTACTTTAGAATATCGTTGTAATTTCTCTTCTTTTATTATACTTTTTTTTTCGCCTTTTTTATTACTTTATTTTTAAGTATTTTACTTTGTAACACTTTGTAATATTCTAGTTGTTACCAGATACATACGAATTTCACCGATCTTGGAGAGAAGATGTTTTCCCGTTATGTTTACTTGTGTAGATAAATGTTTGTGGTTAGTAAAATATAATGATGAAACAAAAATTCGCTTAACATGGTGTAATATCGAATAAATGTTTTCCGATTTTCGTGTTGTTGGGGTTTGATTACGGGTTTGAAGGGGGCTGAAAGAGGTCTTTTAGGTAGAGATAATCTACCTACAACGTATTGCTGTTTGAGGAAAGCTTTTCGAACTGAGAGTGTGAACGATTTGTAAAATCCGCGATAATCGAGGCTGGAAAATTCTCCCGATAGGTCTAATCGTATCAGTGGATATTGGGCCAAGTAAGTACTCGGCGGTGATATTTTTCTCGTTTGAGATTAAAAGAGGTTTTTTTGAATTTGTGATATTTACCATCCTTAAGTATCATAAAGTTCACCTTTGACGAAGAACTTGAAGCTCCAGGTATTGTACAGAGGTACCTCGTTTGTATTTGTACGAAACTGCTGACCATTTTTAAATTTATGGTTTTGCCCCAGCCTCGAGGCAGGGTGATGGAGATAATTTTGTCTTCTTCGTCTTGTCGTAAGATGTACGCGATGAAAAGTGTTTTGTCGACGATTGCGTCGCTATTTTCGAGCAGCAGAATTTTGAATGTGGGAGAGTCCAAGGCGATGGATCCGCCGTAAACGGAGTTTCGAGATTCTTTTTCCAGAAGTAAGCAGTGTGAATGTTTGAAAATAAGTTAGAGGCAAACAATTAGGTACTGATAAGGTGATCATTTTTTTTTTTGGAATGATTTAGATTGGTTGATTGTGTACTTTGGAATCCAGCTGCATGGTGTTGGGAATCAATTCGATGTGGGCTTTTTGTGAGCTTGGAGGTGGATTTTTGGTCAATGCCATGGACCAAAATCTAATAATCGCATGGACTCAATGGGATGATTAGATTTTGGTACGAAGAGCATAATAATATATTCGATGTTGATTTATACTGTTTGAAAGTATTGGAGAAATTTTCGTTATCAGAGCTGGTTTTATCAGGCTGGGTACCTAATCTTTCCTTGAAACTTTAATCAACATGACTGTGCTTATTTATTTTTATCTGCGCCCTCCTGTGGAAAGAACATAGTGTTGTGGAAAACGTGTGATTTCGACCAAATTTTCGCGTCTAAAAATTTTTTCAACTTGAATTTTTTTTAAATTTGAGAAAAAAATCGGAATGGAAACTGAAACTGAAAATCGAAAAACATTTAAGTTCAAAAAAATAATTGATCCTTGATGGAAAAAATTGGAAAGAATGATTTAGGCAGAAAAAAATTCGAGAAAATATTATGAACTGAAAAATTTTGAATTAAAAACGACAGATTCAGAAAAATTAGAGAAAAAAATTTGAAATTCAGAAAAAATCGGTTAAAAAATTTGAGTCAAAAGGAATTCGAAAAATATTTCAAGTTGAAAAATTTTGTTGCTAATGAAAAATTTGGATTTCGAAAAAAATTACTCAAGTTCACAAAAAATTCTAAAAAGTAATTTGGAGTGAAAATAAATGTGCTTCAAAAATTTAAAGTTGAAAAAATTCGGAATTGAGAAAAAATCGGGTAACAAAATCTTTCAGAAAAAATTTAAGCGAGAAAAAATTCTAGAAAAATTAAAAATCGTTTGAAAAAAAATTGGAGCTGAAAAACAATCTAGAAAAAAGTTTTGAAGCAGAAAAAAATGGTGATCAAAAAAAATTTAGAAAAGTAATGAATCAGAAAAAAATTGTGAAGAAAATGTGAACTCGAGAAATTAGAAGTAGCGAAAAAATCGATTGAAAAAAGAGAAGTTGAAAAAATCCAGAGTTGGAGAAAATATAAAAAATTTTGAACTTGGAAAAGGAGAAAAAAGGTTTGAAAAAAATGGAGAAGGTATGAAAAGTTGAAAAAAATTATCGAGAAAAAATTGCAGTGGGAAAAAATTCGTGAAAAAATTGAAGATGAGAAATTTTGAGAAATGATTAAAGTTGAAATTATTTAGTGTCGAGCAAAAATTTGAATTAAGTTAAAAAATTGTAGATCATAAAAAATTGGTAAAAATTCGAATTAAAAAAATTAAGAATAGGAAAAAAATCGATTGAGTAAAAAAATTGGATTCGGGAAAAAATTCATTCGAAAAATAATCGAGTTGCAAAAAATTTCAAGTTAAAAAAAATGTGGATCAGAAAAAAATTGGAGAAAAATTTGAATTTAAGAAATTAAGAATAGGAAAAAATCGATTGAGAAAAAAATTGGAACAGGAGTGCGGCGAAGGCATATTTATGACGAGCAACTCGTCGTTGAAAATTTTGGGGGGGGGCGTATTAAATTACCAAAAATGAAAAAATAATTTAAAAATAAATAAAATTTCTAATTTTTAGGAAAACAAATAAAAATAAAAATAAAACTTGTAGAAATTTCATTTAAAAAGCTCTCCTCCCTAATTGAAGAGCCCCCCAATAATAAATTTTTCAAAAAAAATTCGCCCTTTCAAAAGTCCAAACTTTTCACCAGATCAAAAATTCGCGTGAAAAATGCCTTCTTGCAGCATTAAAAAATGAAATTTTCTTGAAGTTTTGCCCTCGCTTCGCTCGGGCATGAAAATCACCATTCCGTATTATGAACCACCTAGGTGTATTCAAGATAATTACGCAAATTAAGACTTCCTTCTGATTTACAAATCTCTTGATACCAATTTCGCACCCTCCCAGAAAAGTTTTCGACATTATCGCTGGAATTATTTTTAGTTTTCAATGTCAAAATAATTCGTATGAATTATTTGTTCCAAAATCATATTTTGATCAGTCTTTTCCGATTTTCCCAGAATAATTTATGCAAATCGTGTATTTTTTCATGAAAATGAATTTTGAATTTAGTGTTTTTATAGTAAAAAAATCATTGAGGGAGGTGTAGACGGTGTAGTTAAACTTGAGATTTTTTCTTAAAAAATTATAAAAGTTCGGACCTTCTCCATGAAAAATTCCTGGCTGTACCAATGTACCTAGCTAGTAGCTACCTACCATTGGTAACGTATGCGATTATTTAGCAATTCTTCCGGCCTTCCTCTAAAATTTTTCTCTACAGGACTTTTTGTATGTGTGTGTGTGGGGGGGGGGGGGTACTTGATAATTTTTTCAGGGGGGCGAGCTTGGCCAATTTAGGGGGCACTCGTCGTTGACTCAGGGGGTTCACCGCACCCCTGAATTGGAATAGGAGGAAAATTTCAAAAATTTAAAGATGAAAAAATTTGAAAAATAATAGTTGAAAAAAATTGACGTTGCGTCAAGAAAAAATTTTAACTTGAAAAAAATTGTTGCTCGGAAAAAATCCAGAAAAATAATGGAGAAGAAAAAAAATGTATACGGGATTGAGAAAAAAGGCCTGAAAAAAAATTTAAAAATTTGGGGCTGAGAAAAAATTGCGTTGAAAAATGTAAATAAAAATTTTGAAACAATTTAAGATTGAAAAACTTTTGATTAAAAAAAGTTCTAAAGTTGAGAATAAGGAACTACTTTGTAGAAAAATTTCAGAATTGGAAAATATTCTCGAAAAAATTTAGAGTGAAAGGAAATGCTGAGCTCAGAAAAAAATTTCAAGTTTTAAATAACATTTTGTAGCCGGACTTGGTCGTGGATGTTAGAGGAGTCGAAAAGGTTAACGATTCATTCAAGGTCTTCTCGTTGCAGCGCTAGTTTTCCCAGGCGCTGGCCCAATGAAGGGGTGTGCGGGTGTGTTGCTTCAGTATGCTAATACATAGATTAAGAATGTATTCTTAATCTATTTCTATGTGCTAATAACCTTCGCGGGATTAAGGTCTCAGTCTCATAGTCAGAGTGGAAGTTGTAGCAAGTGCAGTGACTTATTGTTGTATTTTTTTTCGTGTTTCGTATTATTTCTAGGTGTTTTTTAATCGCGCTGTTTGTTTTAAAATGAAAATGAGTCAATAATTTTTTAATGACTTATTTTCAAAAAAATAACTGGTGCGCTTTTGATTTCGTGTTTTGATATAGAATCGGCATATCAAGTGTTATTATGGGTGAGTAATTTTTTTATTTATGCGTTACCTCGGCCCATGTATTGATTCACTAATCTCGCAAGTGAGGTTGTGCTTAGATTTATCTCGGGTTTTTTTATTATTATCATTTTTCACATTAGGTAGTTTGATTTAGTGAAGAGAAAGATGCGAACATAGCGAGCGAGGAGTGAGCGGTTTCGAACGATAACGATTTGCCACAACGTAACAAATAATTAAACTATAGAACGCAATCGTTTGACCTCGATTTTTTCGCCAAAGCTGTGCGAACTTTTTACCTAAACGAACTAGTTACACCTAACTCGAGGTTTTTTCGATACAAAATTGTATCGGTCCTGGTCTCCTCCCTCCCCTCCGTTCGAGTAATTCATTGAAACACTTAGATTTAAATGCAACGAAAAAAATAATTAGCGTTATTTTCACCACGGTAAACTTGATAATGAATCATAGAGATCAGAATTCGCGCTCGCGGCGACCTTGACCATAACATTCCCCGACGACGACAAATATTCAATTTATTCGCCTAAATTTCCATATCCACGTATTATTTGTCAAGAAAATAAGTATTTTATGTAACTTCAAAATCAATCTCTTTTATTTATAAAAAAATGGATAAATATTCAATAAAAAAAATAAACTTGGCGATAAATGCACGAAAAAACACAAAATGTCAGAAAAGGTTAAATAATATTGAAGTCGATTCATTTGTAAAACTTGGATAAAATCTCGTCCCTCTCATCCCCTTTTAATCAGACCACAAAGTGAATTTTCTTTGAAAAAAAGGTCACATCTCTGAGAACATTTCATAATCTCTCTTTCAGTTTCAACAAATTTTTCTCGCGAAACGACCTTCTTACTCTTTCTCTCGTGCATCGAAAATTGGAAATTATTCATCCAAAGAGCGAAAAAATTCTTATACCTACTTATTTTTCAAACTATCTATCCTTCTTCACAAAATTCTCATTGCTCATAAAAATTGTAAATATTGGCCGAATATTATAATGAATAAATGTAATCTGCCAAAAAAAAAGATAAAGAAAGGTGACTATAAAGTTATCTCGATAATGATATCTCGCGATGCGCCGTTCGATTTATTTTTCAGTTTCGGATTGCGTAACGGATCTACTGTCCGAAACCACAGCTCGAATTATTTCTCGAGTGTAAAAAATACTTATGGCCATGACATACTTACTTGAACTTGGAAAAATTTCACGTTATCGTTTCCATCTCGACGCGTTACTTCGTTTTCCTTTGTTTTTCTCGATCGACGTTTCCACTTTCCTAAAAAATTTCCATAATCGCCTACTCATTCAATTAAACCCTAGTAACTCCCCACTTGTGTACTTGAAAAAAATAAACCATTGAAAAAAAAAACAATCCTCCCTTTCGTTGTTACTCTCATTCCAACTGATAGCCCCGGAGAAATAGCATTAAAAAAGTGGTTAAAAACGAAATAAATGTTTCCTGCGATTTTATCGCGTGAAAAGCTTCTATATGATGTCTAGAGTCTCTGATAAATTCGCACCGCCCGCACCCCCATTGATTTCTGTGGGGGTGGACCCCTTATGGGGTCTGATGTCATTTTTTGTGGGAAAATCATCATCTGTGTACTTTGAAAGAGCTCCTGAGACGACTATACTCTACGAATGAAAAAAGTGATACGCTAGTTGGATTCATCATCTCAAAATGTATTCAGAAAATGCCAAAATTTTCAAAATTCAACTGTTGGAGTGGTTTTATAATCGGAAAACCAGGGTTTTTTGTCATTTTGGCCAAAAAAGTACAACTTTGGGAAGCGATAACTTAGCTCCCTGAGGTCGAGGGATGCTGAAATTTTTTGGGGATGTACTTCTACCCCTAGATAACCATCAACGTGAATTTGAGCGAAATCGATGCAAAACAATTTTCACACCCATAAGGGGTCCACCCCCTCAGAAATCAGTGGGGGTGCGGGCGGTGCGAATTTATCAGAGACTCTAGACATCATATATAGAAGCTTTTTACGCGATAAAATCGCAGGTAACATATATTTCTTTTTTCAAAGTACATTTCTCCTGGGCTATGATAGGTACGTCTATGGTACGTCGCGTCGTCTATTGAATGTTATTTATCTCGGTTGACCTAGGAAATACATATAGCGAATAGAAAATATGGGTAATTCTTCGAAAATCGGCGAATTTCAGCATTCAAAATTTTGAAAAGTAAAAACTCTTTTTTTGTGAAATTTTTGAAAGGATATCATTAATCAGCTTACCCAGAACACTTTTATGAAAACGGGGTCAATTCATACCTCAAGGGGTTGGGGTGGGACGATTTAACGTTTCCATCATTATGCTTAATTTTCAATAGGTTTTTAATATGTTCCATCGTCGTGGATCATCATTTCTGCGTTTTAAAATGGCAGATATTCCTGAAATTTGAGAAAATGTATTTAAAATGGTGAATATCTCATGATAACATATCAAAAAATTTAAAATGATCAATAATATGATCTATACTGCAGATAATTACTCAATTTTTTCCGGATTCGCCACGGCGAAAGAAAAAACTACACCATCCACGACGTAGGAAAATTGAGTAATTATTTGCAAAATAGGCCACATAACTGAGTTTTGAAAAAAAATTTGAAATGCTACGAGGATATATTCACCATTTTAAATACGTTTTTTTCAATTTTCACTTTTCAGGAATATAGGCCGTTTTGAAGCGGAGAACTGATGAGCCACGACGATGGAACATTTTTTTGTAAACAGTGTAGTTTTCACACATAATCACTCACTGAAGGGCTTACTTCATTAAAATCCAAAATTTTGAATGAAAGTCATAATTCTATGATGGATACGAACCAGCCCAACCAATTGACGACATAAAATATTGCATCAAAGAGCCAGGAAAAATTATTGAAAATTATCCACGACGATGGAAAGAAAAACGTAAACACATTTTGAGGCTTCAAATATCGGACTATGATGCAATTTTTTTTGACCTTTATTCAGATCATCTTGTACTGTCACATATGTAGATGACATGTAACTGTCAATTTTTTCAAAAAAACGCATTAATTTACATCATTTGCAACATTCAATTTTTAAAACGTAGTGAAGACAAGCCACGACGATGGAATTTTGGGGGGTTAAACGGTCTTGTACCCGAATTGAAGGGGGTGGGACGCATAATGCTTAGTGGGAGAGGTGTAGGAGATGGTACTCATCCTGATAGAAAAAAAAAAATCAAAAAAATAGTGCATAAATTTTGAGTAATACACTGGCAACACAAATTTGTCGATTTTCGAAGAATTAACCATATAGCGAAGCCAATATCTAGCTCGTTATTGCAAAATTTTCATCGGAGCTATTGGTGGATTTATTTTACTTTTCACTTTAGGTGTATCGTATAAAGTCAAGGCAGGGACGTACCGAAAGGGGAGAGGAGGGGAGCTTCCCCCCCCTGAGAAAATTTTTTACTTGCGAGTTGGGAGAATTGAGCAATTCAACACATCAGTTGGGAAAATTGGGCAGTTGGGAATTAGTCACTTTCTCGACTGAAAATTCATCATTTTCCCAACTGAAATTTTATCATTTTTCCAAGTTGAAAATCAATAAAATTTTCACTTGTTAGTTTAAAAATTTCGCCCTCGCTTCGCTCGGGCATGAACAAAATCGTATTTCAACAAACTATTTCAAGTAACAACAGGGTTAAAGAAGGCTCCGATCTGATACTCTGTGTTTTTATTCTCAATTTTTACGCACCCAAAAAAACTTTCAACACCATTGATTGTAAATATCTAATGGCTACATTCTTACCCTCTCCCCTCTCAAATTACATCAAATAAGAATTCTGAAAGCCCCAAAATATGAAAAAATGGCTTTTTTAGGCATTAAAAATCCAATTTTTTCAAAGCTTCACCCTCGCTTCGCTCGGATATAAATTAAATTCTCATTTTATGTGCACTGTTTAAGGTGATACCGGTACTTACGCCAGACAGTGTCGAGCGGTTAATATGAAGTTTTTCGAGATCAGTGATCCGCCGCACGCCGCACCTCCAAGTTAGGTTGCCAGGTTGGTACCTTTTCTTGTCGTATCGTTATATCCGATTAAAGCCGACAAATAAAATGAAAAATACCTTATTAGTCGCATCAAAATAATTTTTTTTGCCCTGTAGACTAACTGAACGGAATAATGCTCACAAATAAACACACTTACCATATGAGGATATTCTGCAGCTTTCGTTTCCAAACCGTCTGCAATTCTTGGGAATATCTGACAATCCGGATTCGGGTCCTCGAGTCTTCTAATTACATTACAGTCTGAAAAATATATTTATATAATTATTAACTAATATTTCGTATGCATTTAAGGAAAAATGTATTTAAATAAAAAAATAATAATCAAATAAATTATTTTTAAAAATTAATTATTTATTAAATAAATGAATGAAAAAATACATACTTAGATAAATAAATAAATACCTAAATAAATAAATGATTTATCAGCACGACAAAAAAGGCTGAACCAACGACAAAAAGTAGGAGGTTCGAACGACAGAAAATAAATTTGAACAGACGTAAGAAAAGTACGACTAAAATATATATTTCACGACGAATTAATATATTCAAAGACAGATGAAATCATCGCAAGTTACATGAATTCACGACAAAAGAACATTTTTGAACGGCAAAAGAAATTTTTAAACGACAAAAAACTATAAAAATAAATTCCAGTATCAACGTCGAAAACTCTTTTGAGAGGGTGTAAAATTGGTATGGAGTTTTGAAAAATTAGAAGGAAGCCTTTTTTTGCATAATAAAATCTTGAATAGGTAGTTCATAATATTGAATTATGATTAGCGAGGGCGAAGTTTTGATAAAATTTGATTTTTTTAATGCTTCAAGAAGGCCTTTTGCACGTGAATTTTCGACTAGGGGAGAAGGGTCTGGACCCTTTGAATCTCTCCTTGGCTATGCCATGCCATGTCATGCCACTGATATAATAGAATTGTGATGATTTTGCTTGAGCGAAGCAAGAGCGAATTTTTTTGAAAAACTCATTATGGGGGGGGGCCTCCAATCATGGAGGGGGTCTTTTATGCTGAAATGTTTTTGTTTTCTTTTTATTTTAATTTGCTTTTCTAAACAATAGAAATTTTATTCATTTTTTTATTTATCTATTTTTCATTTTTGGTAATTCAATACGCCCCCAAAATTTTCACGTTATCACAGTCCATTGTACTTTACTTCAATCGTCTGGTAATCTTCATTCATGCAAATTCGAGCTTTGGCCCTATTACCGTTCAATAATTCAAATTTATCGTTGAAAAAATCATTTCTGTCGTTGAGGGAGTTGTCGTGATGAATAAACTACAATAGTCGTGGAGACAACCTATTTTAGTCGTTACAAAATTAACCGTTCCAACCGCCTAATTTGTCGTTAACATCACTATTTACTGTCGTAACACTTGACTGTCGTTCAAACCTCCTTTTTTGTCGTTCGATTATATATTTCCCATAAATAAATAAATAAATAAATAAATAAATAAATAAATAAATAAATAAATAAATAAATAAATAAATAAATAAATAAATAAATAAATAAATAAATAAATAAATAAATAAATAAATAAATAAATGATCCCTTGACCGAGGTAATTATTTCGTTTAAATTAAATCGACGAGAATTTTGGAAAATTTTAATTTTCCAATAAAAATTCAGATTGAGATTCATTCGAAAAATAATCGAGTGGAAAAAAATAGCGTTGAGAAAAAATTTCAAATTGAAAAAAATGTAGATCAGAAAAAAATTGAAGAAAAATTTGAATTAAAGAAATTAAGAATAGGAAAAAAATCGATTGAGAAAAAAATTGGAATAAGAGGAAAATTTCAAAAATTTAAAGATGAAAAAAATTGAAAAATAATAGAGTTGAAAAAAAATGACGCCACGTCGAGAAAAAATTTTAACTTGAAAAAAATTATTGTTCAGAAAAAATCCAGAAAAAAAATGAAGAAGAAAAAAATGGAAATATGTATAACGTTAGAAAAGTTGGGGATTGAGAAAAAATGTCTGAAAAAAATTTAAAAATTTGGGGTTGAGAAAAAATTGTGTTGAAAAATGTAAATAAAAATTTTGAAACAATTTAAGATTGAAAAATTTTTGACTAGAAAAAGTTCTAAAGTTGAGAACAAGGAAGTACTTTGTAGAAAAAATTTCAGAATTGGAAAATATTCTCGAAAAAATTCAGAGTGAAAGAAAATGCTGAGCTCAGAAAAAAATTTCAAGTTTAAAATTACATTTTGTAGCCGGACTTGGTGGTGGATGTAAGAGGAGTCGAAAGGGTTAACGATTCATTCAAGGTCTTCCCGTTGCAGCGCTAGTGTTCCCAGGCGCTGCTTACTACCTGGCTATAGTGACCCAGCGCGGAGGGGTGTGTTGTTTCAGTATGCCAATAACCTTCGCGGGGTTAAGGTCTCAGTCTCATAGTCAGAGTGGTAGTTGCAGTAAGTGCAGTGACCTTTTGTTGTATTTTTTTTTTGTGTTTCGTATTATTTCAAAGTGTTTTTTAATCGCGCTCTTTGTTTTAAAATGAAATTGAGTAAATAATTTTTTAATGTCTTATTTTTAAAAAAATAACTGGTGCGCTTTTAATTTCGTGTTTTGATGTGGAATCGGCATATTAGGTGTTATTATGGGTAAGTAATTTTTTTATTTATCCGTTACCTCGGGCTAATAATTCGTGATTCCCCATTGTTTTTTTTTTCATTTCAATGCTTATGACTTTCAAGTTCCAAGTTATTATTTTGATTGCAGTGCATATTGTTTGCCAAATTACTTTTTATTTTTTGACGTAGGTAATCAGTAGTTTTTTTCAATGAAATTGATTTTGTTTTCTTTGAAAAATAAGTAGGCGCTTTTTTTTTTTTTAGGTATTTCAACTTCTGTTTTCGAATTTTTGCTTCTTTCATAATTTATTTGAATTGAATATCACTTTATTTCAGTTAATTTTTAGTGCTTCAAATTTCAATTTCGTTTGGAATGTTTTAAAAATGTTACATGAATTTTATTTTTGTTCTATTGAATTTTCCAGTGCTTTTAATTTTCCTTTCACTTGAGAATTTATTAAAAATTTACAGTTTCGAATTTTACTTTTTCAAAATCTTATTTGATATTTTACTTCCAGCTTCTTATATTTTTTAAAATAGTTTTTTAATTTTTTCCTTAAAGCGAGAGCAAAGTGCTATTTTTCTCGCTCTACCAAAACGCTCGAGTGTTCAATTTCATGCTTTTCTCCTCCTATAAGGAATTAAGGAAAAATTTCGTTTAGAACTCGAAGAAAAAACAACTTTTGCTCTCTTGTGAAATATACTATTTCTTTTGCTCGGAATTTTAAAAAAAGTTTCCTTTCATGCAGCGTAACTTTTCAATAAGTATTTTGAATTTTGTTTTTGCTTTAATTTTTCAAAAATACCCGTTTTGAATTTCTCTGTTGTTTAATTAAAGTACATTATAAACTTTTCTATGTTTTAAAATGGATTTCTTTTTTATTCAACTGAATTTTTTTAAACGCTGCCCTTAAATTAACTTTTAGATTCAAATTTCACTTTCGTTTTATTAAATTTTTCAATCAATTGAATTTTTCCTTGGTAGGTATTTTCTTTACATCGCTTCCACTCTGTTTTTTTTTTCAAATTTTTAATTTCAAAATTATATTTAATACTTATTGCTTTGTATAGGTAAATTTATCACGATTTTTAAATAACTTTTATTTTCATTTAACCGTTACTTGAATTGTTTTTTTTTTTTTTTAGTTTTGGTTTCTATTGAACTCTTTCAAAATTACATGCTGCATTAGTTAATTTTACAGCCTTAAAAAAATTCTTCAACGTACTTACTTAGGTACTTATTTCTTGTTTCACTTTGGCTTAACAGAAGCTTTCTTCTCGTCAAATTTTCACATTTTTTTGTTTTCAAAGTTTTTCGTTTTAAAATTTTCTGGTTTGAATTTCACTTTTATTTCGCTAAATTTTTCTGTTTTAAATCGTAAAGTTTTTCAAATTGCTTAGAATTCACGTTTTAATACAAATTTTACGGTTACGTAATTACATAAAATTTTAATTAAAATTTATCAGTGTTTTAAATTTTTCTGGACTTTTTTTAGAATAATTCAATTTTATTCTATTAAATTTTTGAGTGCCTATTTTTAATTTTGGTGCTCGTTAAGAAAAATTTTCAAAATTTTATTTGAAATTCAGTTACATTTTTTGGTACCTATTTTAAATTTTACCATTCTTGAATTTTTTTTCAAAATTTCTAGTTTTGAATTTTCGTTTATTCAATAGGTATGGGTACTTTGTTTTTTCCCACAAATTCTGCTGTTACTCATCTATTTAATTTTTCTGCTCGAATCAATTTTTCTGTTTCCCTATTATTCGAATGAGTTTTTCATTTTTTAAAATTATTCTAGTTTCGTTTGAATTCCACTGTTACTTATCTGATTTTTTAAATTTTGTTTTGGTAGCTATTCATAATTGATTTGAATTTCAGTATTTTTCAAAATTTTCAATTATTTTCAAAATTTGGTGAGTTTCATTCCCTCCCCCCCCACCGAAGAAATAACATTCTGAAATTTTATGACTACCTTTTTTATTGGTTTATTTTTGTTTGTCTAAAAATTTTAATTATTTTTTTATTTTCTGGAACTTCGATTTTCTTTATTCCGATTTAAAAGTTTCATCTTTTTGATGGTTTCTTTGTTTGAAAGTTCATTTTAGTTCTATGTTCATCTACCTAATACCTATATCTTGGCAATAAGCTGATAAGAGAGCTGAGTTGACTCAACATCCTCTTTTTCATACATCTATTTCAATTTTTAGTTTAGATTTTTGAAGTCAAAATTTTATAAAACCTGTTCTTGTTTGATTTTAAATATGAACGAATGAGCTTCTTCTACTGACACAATTTTATGACTTTTTCAATGTAGTAAGTAAAGTTTCTACGTATTTTCAATTACAATTTAACTAAATTTATTTTTCGAGGGTCAATTTTGCTGTTGATTTTATTACTTTTATTAATTTCACTTGCATTTTTTAAATTCCATTATCGCTTATCAATTCCAACATTAAATTATTTAAATTTGTAAGGTTTACTTTTTGATTTTTCCTTTTTGCTTCGTGATCTCATTTTTGATTTTTAATATTCCTTATTATCATTTTCACTTCTCTTTTATTTTGTGATTTCACGATTGCCATTTCAAATCCGCCTTTTGAGATTCGATTTTTAATTTTGTCTTTTGGCTTTTAGTTTTTATTTTAATTTTCGTTTTTGGTTTATGGTCTCGCTGCTATATTTTTCCAATTTTACTTTCTGTAGTAAATTTTTGCACTTTAAATTCCTTCAAGTTTCTACTAGTCCCTGCGGTTAGCAAAAAACTACTTCACTTTTTGAACACCGGTTGAAGTGTGGTTTTTATTTTAATATGACCCAAAAGAAAATTTTTGAGAAGTGGACCCATCAAAAATGTCCCTTAGGGGAGGAGTGGGGGCTCGTTTTAGGGGAGGTTTCACCCCCAAATCTCCAAATAAAGGGTTTGGGGTAAATTTGGTGTCATTTTCGTATAATTCGACCCTCCTGAACACGAATATGCAATTAGTTTTTCGATCAAAAGCATAGTACTCGCACAATCGTAGAATTTGTGTCGCGAAAAGTGGCCATTTTTGAGGAAAAACAGGTAAAATTTCGATTTTTTCCATCCTGACCCGAGTATTGTTGATCAAGGATGGTTTGAAACCAGTTTCTATCTTAATTCGAACCTCCTGAATTCGAATTTGTCATTGGTTTTCAGATAGGAAGTGATTTATGTTCTCAATTGCAAATTTTCGGTAGAGAAAAACGGCCGATTTTCGTAAAAATCGACTCAATTTTGTAATTTCTCACTATTTTTTAGACCTAATTTGAACCTCCTGAACACGAATTTTTGGTTAGTTTTCCGATTTGAAGTAGAGAATTTTCTCAAACGCGATATTAATGTGGCGTGAAATGTCCGATTTTTGCCAAAAATGGTATGAAATGACGATTTTCAATTTTCTTGAAGCATTTATATCCTATCCAGTGCTAAATGAAATCAAATTTTTGCCTAATTGGAACTTCTAGAACATCTACAGTCTTTAATTCAACTGTTCTTTACTCAAATTCATTTTTAATTGTTTTTTCAGTTCTGTTCTTTTAAATTTAGCTTTGGGTTGTAATTTATTTTTTCTTTATTCATTTTGCCGCGTATTTCTTTGATTTCATTGATTTTTAATCCGACTTCAAATTTTTAATTGTTTGTCTGGATTCTGATTGCACTTTCGTTTATTCATTTTGTTTTCTATTTCTGCATTTTATTAATCTTGAATTCTAATCTTGCTTTCGCTTTAATTCATTATTTTTGCTTATTAAATTCTCCTTTTTTCTATTAAACTTGGGTCAAATTTCATTTTCAATTTCGCTGTCCTGAATTAAAGTTTTTCAATGCTTTTGTTTTTTAGCTTCTAATTTCACCTTCGTTCCAATTCATTATTTCCTTTTTTAAATTACCTACCTATTTTCTATTCAATTTTGCTCAACTTTCATTTTCACTTTTGCTGTTCTGAATTAAAAATTTTCAATGCTTCTGTTCTTCGATTTCTAATGAACTTTCGATTTTTAAAATGAACTAATCCCTTCTCTGTTTTTTAGGGAAAACATTTTTCGCACCCGATCGACGCGCAAGGTGTCTAGAAGGGTATTATCGGCCACGGCGAATTCAATGACGTGGTCGGTTTGACCTCATTTCGCTTGGTTTCCGAGAAAAGGGGGGCCTTTTTCGGACCTTTTTTGACCAAATTCAAAAAGGTTCTCGTAAAATTGCGAAACATGCGTTTTCTTACTAATTCGAGGTCGCTGAATACAAATTTGACGTTGGTTTGCAGCGATAGCCTTTGCATGACCCGAAAATCGCCTTTTTCAGGTAAAAATTGGCCGTAACTCGAGAACAAAGGCTCGAAACCGAAAACGGACACCGAATTCGGAATCAGCGACCTCGAATTAGTAAATTACCACTCCTTTCTCGAAATTTTTGGAAATCGTCAAAAATCAAAAAAAAAAGCATTAACTAACCCCTTTGCTGTTTTTTGGGTCAAACAATTTTTGCTCCGATCGACGTGCGAGGTGTCTAGAATTGCTTCGACTGTCGTAAATTTTAAACCTCTTTTGCATTCTCTTTTACAACGCCAGTTGAATAGTCACGTACTCCCATAGTGTTGCTTTCCTTTGACGGAGCTCCGTTGTCTGGACATAAAAACAAAATCCTAACCCACCCCCCACAGCCCGACAGTTGGTAAAATAAAATTTCGAAAAAATTTCCATTTGAATGATCACGTATTACTATTGAGTTCATTTTCCTTTGATAAAATTTTGCTATCCCGACTGTCGTAAATTTTATTACTCTTTTGTATTCTTTTTCTTTGTCGGAATTTTATTGCCCCTAATAAAATTTGCCTGTTAAAGAGGATAATTTTTTTTTTCTTTCCTTATTTGGAGTTTTATTATGCATATCCTTTTCCCATTGTCTGGAATTTATTGCCCTTGCAGCCGCCTGAGCCATCTGCCTGTACTGGATTTTTTTTTTTTAGTATTCAGAGTGAATTGGGGAGGGGAACTGGTTGTTTACCTGACCTCTCCTTCAAGCAGCCTTTCTCGAGTTTCTCCGCTCAGTATAGATCTGGCAGCCTTGGAGTGAGGACGGGTGAATTACGTTTCTGAAGTGTTTTTTTCCGCGTTACGTTTTTGAATTAATATTTTTTGATTAATGAAACTGAAACGAGGAATTTCGCGTACGTATTTTAATGTTTTATCTTCTTTAGGTACATATTTTCGGTTTTTTATGGTGAAGTGGATTGTTTACTGATACCTTTGCTGTGCTGACTGCCGGAGTATTTTATGGTGAGTGATTTTCTAATTATTACTCTTGAATTTTTTAGCTTTAAAAATGTTTACATGAGGTGCTTTGAAATTCTTTTGGAAAGGTATCTGATACTTTTCGAGTCAGGTAGATTGAATTGTTGCGATTGTTTTTTAAAATCGTTTTAGTTTGAAAGTTTTTCGATTAGAGTTATGTGCCTTCTCAAATGACAATTATTTTTCTTTCGTTTCTCTTTCGGATACCTGCCTAATTTTAACAATATTGCTTCTTCTAGTTCTAATGGTTTTTGTTAGGGTTTTGATTTTTGTATTTATTCATGTTGACTAAACTGGTTTTTCGTTATAGAGGGTGTAAAACTCTATTTTACTCCCTCTCGCGAATCGATCGAGTGCTTAAAAGTTAAATTCGCGTCTTTTCCCTTCTAAAACGAAAAATATCGTATGCAACTCGGGAGATGAATGATTTTTGACAATTTTGAGTTATTTCCCTCGCTTTGCTCGTGCAATAAACCTCAAAATTCGTCGAAAATCATTTTATCTCTCTTGTAGCATAATATACTAATTTAAGAGCTGAAATGTATTTTAAAAGTTGGATTTGATTTCAAATTTTCGGTATCATTTTCGTGATTTATTTTCTTTTTGTTCCAACTTAATTTTATGCCACTTAAACTTTTTGGAAGAAAAAAATCCCAAACGCTATTTTTTTTCAAAATTTTTCTTCACTTGGCTCATTCCATGTCAACTCACCCACTTTCTGACGTTAGGTCCACCGATTTTGCTCAAAATTTTTTTACGAGTTCCCCTCGATGACCTAATGAAGGAATCACCATTATTTTGATCCTAACTGCTCAGGGGGTGAGGGGGTGGCGGTGGCCCTTGTAATTTTCGTATCATCGGGAGTTTTTATGAAACGACTCAACTTTGAGGGCGTATAGCACGAAGTAGATTTGACGTAGAACAGATTTGTTTACGCAGTTTTGTAGAGAATTGAAAGGAGATTCGAATTTGATAATCACATTTCGAAAAGTTCAAAGTTGAACTTTTGAAATGAAAGTTCAACTTTCGTGATGAATACAACATACGCAGGCTCCCATTTAAAAATCTGAAAAAATTACTATGAGTTGTACTTTTTATGCCCTTTTCAACCTACGAATTTTCAAAATGGGATCTCAAGACCCCTGGGGGTACCGAGGGCACCAATTTTGACCAAAATTCAAAAAAAATGTAAAAACTCGAGAAACATGTCGATTTCTACTGATTCAAAGGCGCTGAGTTCGAATATGTATTCAGTTTTTTCATCCAACCCCTCTGAGCCCCCCTATGGGCCCCCCGAAAAGGGTCGAAATTCAAAAAAATGGAAAATTACGTGTGACCAGTCGTTTGTCAGGTTTTTGGGGTCGCTGATTTCGAATATGTGGTTATTTTTGCGATTAGACCCTTTGAGGCCCTCCAGCCCCCTCCCCATTTTGCGAAAAGCATGTAAGAAGTAAAAATATCGTTTGAGGTATCGATTTCTGCTAATTCGAAGGCGCTGAGTTCGAATATGTTTTCAGTTTTTTCGTCCGACCCCTCTGGAACCCCTATTAGCCCCCCGTTTTAAAAAAATGTAAAAAGGGGCTGATAAGAGTTCCAGAGGGGTCTTCGAATCTCCTTTCAATTCTCTACAAAACTACGTAAACAAATCTGTTCTACGTCAAACCCACTTTGAGCTATACACCTTCAAAGTTGAGTCGTTTCACAAAAACTCCCGATGATACGAAAATTACGAGGGCCACCCCCTAACCCCCTAGTTAGGATCGAAATAATGGTGATTCCTTCTTTAGGTCATCGAGGGGAACTCGTAAAAAAAATTTGAGCAAAATCGGTCGAGCTAACGTCAAAAAGTGGGTGAGTTGACATGGAATGAGCCACTTGGATTGAATTGATTTCAAATTTTTGCTTCAGAAAATGGTCGTTTTTTGAGTTGGATTAATTACGGGTATTTTCTTTTCATTCCTATTTTGGCTTTCGAAAGAAAGAAAAATAGAAAATTCCAGTTACCTATTGATTTTTTTTGCTTTTTATAGGTTTTTAAAAAGCTAAAATGTGCTTATTTTAAATGTTGGATTTGATTTTAAATTTTATAATTTTCGTGAGTTATATTATTTTTATTCCCACTTAATTTTATATCTACCACTTCACTTTTTGGCAGAAATGGAATCCCAGTCGCCTATTTTTTTTTCAAATTTGTTTCACGCATGGATTAAGTAAATCAATTTTGAATTCTTGCGTCAGAAAATTATGCGCTAATGTATTTTTTCTGGGTCACCTTGTTTGTTTCTTATGATTTTGAAAATGTTTTTTTCAGGAAGAGAATCAAACTTTGATATATTTTGCAAAAACTGATTTTATGAGTTCTAATTGTTGTAATTTTGAAACTGTTTTTTTTTTATGAGAAATCAAACTCGTTTTTAGATTATACGAGTAAATACATTTCCCCGAACAGAATTTTTTTTTCGTTCCTTTTTTTTCTTTTTTCAAATAAATGGGCATGAGATATCATCAAATTTTTCGAGTGATTTCAAAAAACGACTTAATTTGGGATACCTACCAAATTTTTACATTTCTGTTCTTTTTTATTTTTGTTGGATGCGAAAAAACTTCAAAATTTTCAATTTTTGTTTACCTACTAATTTATCGATAACATGGAAAAAATTGAATCGACAAAATAACTTTTTAAATCAAAAAAATGATAGCATTTTTTGACATATCGGAATTGCTTAATTTTTTTAAAATTTTTTCGATGTTTAGATTAAACCAATTATGAATTTCTGCTTCAGCAAATGGTGTTTTTTTTTGGAATGGGATTAATAAACTGTATTTTTGACTTTCGAGAGGAAGAAAATTTCAGCTATTTTATTTTTTCTCTTACCTACCTATCTATTTTCTTTCAATTCATACATACAAAACTTCATTTTTGGGTGAAAGAAAAGCAAAGTTGCTTACTTTTTTTTAATTTTTGAATATTTACGTTTGCTAATGTATTTTTTGAGCTTGCTTTTTATGATTTCGATTTTTTTTTCTGATTTTCAAGCGAGTTTTCGATGTACATAATTAATTCTTTCACTTTTTTCCAGTTTTTGCTTACTCCAATGCTTTTTTTAAATTGATTTTTTCACATGCATCTGCACTTACTTCGCAGTACGTTTTATCAATTTAAAATTGTAAATTTTCATGATCACAGTTTTAGATGAATTCACACCGGCGTCACTATTCTGAATATTTTTATGGGAGTTGAAGCATTCTCTGGATTTTTGTTTTTTGGCACATAATTAAATTGAGCGTTTTAAATTTCTAATGGAATTGCGTGTTTTTTTTTTTTCAGTATTTGTTATGAAGTGGCGAGGAAAAATTCTTGTAGAATGTTCCTTCAGATGTTCAGATCGCTGTAAAGTGAAACCATGCATCGCGTTTACTTGCTTTTTATGTTTCCTTTTCGTGCTTACGCTCTAAAATATATTGTTCTTAAAATTTGAAAGCTTTCATCGTTTTAAAAATTTCTTAGTGTGAAGACAAAAAGTGACATATTATCCAAACGAGTAGATAATTTTAATTAGATCGACCCCAGTCTGTGTGCAGCTCTCACACAGCAAACTTGTCTTTTCTGTTCAGTTTATAAAAAATATTTTTGCCATGTTAGAAATTTTTTTTGATATTTGAATCGCGCTTCTTTTTTTGCATTCCCTTCATTTACCTACCTATTAAGAGGAATTGTTTAAAATTTTTGATTTGTTCGTATGTTTATGTTGAAATTCCTGCAATTTTTTTAAAATATTGGGCCAAGTATTTTCCCCCATTGAATGGCTTGTAATTTCGTGATTTTTTGTAGGTAGTTTTGAAAAAACCACTCTTTTTTTGATATTTCAAAATTGTTCGATGTTCGCAAGAGTTTTCAATTTGTAAAGAGTCTAATTCAAACATGTTCGCTCGATTTAAATTTTAGAATTCGCGAGACGTAAAAATGTTTTTCTGTATAGTTTTTTTAGTGTATCTACGTATACATTAATACCATTATTTATGACTTTCCTAATCCTGTCAATTATTTAATTTAATTTTTATTTATTTTCTTTCAGGTGTTCAAGAAATTTATTCAAGTGAAGTTTGATGAACCAACTATATGAATAGCGTCAGATGTGGAAGTGGATAAGAAATTGCAACGCAGTTTTAAAAAAGGTAAGAATTTATTTTGAATACAGATTTAAAACAGTTTTTCTACATAATTTTTTTAGAGTACAAAAATTAATACTTACCATTATTTCTGACTTTCCTGATCCTGTCAATTATTTAATTCAATTTTTATGTCCTTTTTTTTTCAGGTGTTCTGGAAGTTTTGCTCGGTACTCGAAGACCTAACTATGATAGCGTAAGATTTGGATAAAAAATTGCAACACAATTTTAAAAAGGTAAGAATTTATTCGAATTCAAAAATTTTAGGTAATTTTACATTATTTTGTAGTACTTGAGATTTAGTAAGTAAGTATTTACATAAATAGGACCTATTTTTATGTAGTTTAATCAATTTTAAACCAACATTTTTTTCTAATCAGTTTAATTATTTTGAAATAACATTACTGCAATTTTTTTATGAAAAAACTACAAGATAATTTTTTTTCTCAGATGCGACGGGAGCCCTGAGGCAATAACTCCATTTATGGAATTCGAATTTGGACAGAGATTATGCACTTTCCTTGAATCTCAATTCGCCGATTGCCATAAATTTCAGTATGTTTCGCAGCATCATCAGTAAGTTTAGCGTTTCCTTTACTTTTTTGTATTCATGTCAGTAAATATGGCCCCTAAATGGGAGTAAGCTCAGTAGCTTACTTCAACTCCGAGTCGCACGTCCACGTCGTGGGGGCTGGGACCTCGCCGGACTTTGGTATCCGGCGTGCAAACGCGACAGGGGGGCGTGCCTCGCACGCTACTTTGGCAACAAAGAAAATTATCCATCTTTTGGCTTTCGGGTTGGACAAAATTCAGTATTTTTTGGATTTGGGCAAAATTGTGTCAGGTGTCGCCTCATGCAGGGTCACCCTAATACTTTGTATCGGGTTACCCTGCATGAATCGGTCCGGCGGATGGATTGTGTAACGTCATCGGTGCCTGCATTGAAAATAGTCGAGGGGCTTGACGATATGGGCACCTCTGCCGGTGTACTTTTCACCCGCTGGATCAGGGCATCGTCTTATAGTCGTAGGATTTTCTTGTGACCTGCGTAATGCGCGAAATCTTGTGGCTTTGTCGAGGGTCTTTGATCCCCATATCTATCTTGGCAAATCCGGGATGGAGGGCATTACGTGGCTCGTTGGGCAACCAGGTGTCTAGTCTTTTTACCGTGAAAAGCAAAATTTGAAGATGGTCGGACCCGGACGCTCTTTTTAGTATCCTAAAAAATCGAAAAATCGCCAAATTTACGTTCAAAAAAAAAAAAAAAACTTGATGCAAAAATAGCGAAAAATTGATTTTTTTATGGTACTAAAAAGAGCGTCCGGGTCCGACCATCTTCAAATTTTGCTTTTCACGGTAAAAAGACTAGACACCTGGTTGCCCAACGAGCCACGTAATGCCCTCCATCCCGGATTTGCCAAGATAGATATGGGGATCAAAGACCCTCGACAAAGCCACAAGATTTCGCGCATTACGCAGGTCACAAGAAAATCCTACGACTATAAGACGATGCCCTGATCCAGCGGGTGAAAAGTGCACCGGCAAAGGTGCCCATATTGTCAAGCCCCTCGACTATTTTCAATGCAGACACCGATGACGTTGCCCAATTCATCCGCCGGACCAATTCATGCAGGGTAACCCGATACCAAGTATTAGGGTGACCCTGCATGAGACGACACCTGACACAATTTTACCCGAATCCAAAAAAATACAGAATTTTGTCCAACCCGAAAGCCAAAAGATGGATAATTTTTTTGTTGCCAAAGTGGCGTGCGAAGCACGCCCCCCTGTCGCGTTTGCACGCCGGATACCAAAGTCCGGCGAGGTCCCAGCCCCCACGACGTGGACGTGCGACTAGGAGTTGAAGCAGGCTACTGAGCCTGCTCCCGTTCGAGGGCCTCTTTACATGTAATTATGTTAAATAATTAAATATACCATGATTTTCTTGTGTTTCTTGTTTTTTCGACTTCGTGGATAATCGACAGTTTAAATTTTTTTCTTGATTACATTTATTTATTTCATCGATTCACGTGCATTTTCATACAATGCAATTTAGGGGATCTTCGGACTCCATCTACAACAACAAAAATAAAATAAACTATTAAAAACATTCTGGTACTCGACACACTAATTCTTATACAATACTGCGAAAAAAAACAATATTAAAATTTTCTACAATTACCTACCAAAGAGTTGCTGCGAATAAAAATCCTCTAAATTATCTAGCCTCATTTGCTAAATTTTTTTTCAACGAGATATTATCAGCTCGACCAACGAATGAGAAGAATAAAAAGTAGATACCTAAAAAAAAAATACGATTGAATAAATTTTAAAAAATAAAATAGAATAAACCAATCACAAAAAATATGCATAGAAATCAAAGTAAAGCGAAAAAAGTGAAATCAAAAACACCTTGCGAGGTGAATAATTAACATGCAATTAACTACCAAAGAGTTGCTGCGAATAAAAATCCTCTAAAGTATCTAGCTTCATTTGCTAAATTTTTTTTCAACGAGATATAATCAGCTCGACCAACGAATGAGAAGAATAAAAAGTAGATACTTGAAAAAAAAGAACCACGATTAAATAAATTTTAAAAAATAAAATAGAATAAACCAATCACAAAAAATATGCATAGAAATCAAAGTAAAGCGAAAAAAGTGAAATTAAAAAATACCTTGCGAGGTGAATAATTAGCATGCATCGAGAAATATTCAAATTTCTTCTCTGATGATCTCAATCTGAAGTATAAAGATATATCTGTCGAAATACGTAAAGAGAAACTTCTAATCAATTTTCAAAAAGCTCAATGAAAATAAAAATTAAAAATTAGCTTACTATATGCGGAAAATTAAAAAATAACGAACACTTACCAGTGATAATTTCCATGTGCATCAAACGAAAAATCATCAGCGAAACCTGTGAATCAGAAAATAAACATTAAAAATGATATCACAGAATTTTAAAAAATTAATTGGTTTCTTCAAATAATAACTTACCGAAAATAGTTGCTATCATTCAATTATCTATGGATTTATGTCACCAGCAACTTCCAGACCATATCGTAACTTCGAATTCATCCAATCGTAAAAGTGGAATGCCGCCTATTTGAAAATTCAAGCTGAAAAAATACGAAAAATTGACAACACGAATAAAAATTCAAGAATCGCCAAAGATAGTGACGAATTATTCTAAACAGGTAGGTAAAATAAACATTAAAAATATCAAACATTTTGAAAAAATTAATTGGTTTCTTCAAACAACTTACCGAAAATGGCTGCTATCATTCAATTGGTTAATGTTCCGTCAGCCGTCACCAGCAACTTCCAGACCATAACGTAACTCCATTCAATATCCAATACAAATTCGAATTAATCCAATGGTAAAAGTGGAACGGTGCCTATTTAAAAATTCAAGCTGAAAAAATACGAAAAATTAACAACACAATTAAAAATACAAGAATCGCCAAAGGTAGTGACGAATTATTCTGAATAAGTGGTAAAATAAACATTAAAAATAATATCACAGATTTCGAAAAAAATTAATTGGTTTCTTTAAATAACTTACCGAAAATGGCTGCTATCATTCAATTGGTTATGGATTTCCGTCACCAGCAACTTCCAGACAATAACGTAATTCCATTCAATATTCAATTCAAATTCAAATTAATCCAAACGTGAAAGTGGAACGGCGCCTATTTGAATATTCAAGCTGAAAAAATACGAAAAATTAACAACACAATTAAAAATTCAAGAATCGCCAAAGAAAAAGTGACGAATTATTCTAAATAGGTAAAAATAAAATTTCGAGACGTAAATAGAGGAATGGGTATGATTGAATATGTACATAAATTAAAATAAAACCGAAGCAGAATCGCAAAAATATGTTTGAAATTCAACAAAAATATGTTTTGAAATTCAGTTAAGCATACGAACACCTAAGTTGTCTGTAAAGTAGGTACCTAATTCACTCTTAGTCCTAGTTACACTTGAAAAAAAAAACTAAAATACATAATTTACGTAGGTACTCTGTACCTAAATAAAAAATTAAACATTAGAAATATCGGTTTACCGAAATATCATTAATGGTCTGAGGAAATTGATTGTTATAGTTCCAAAAAATGGTGTATTTTTCAAAATGGATAAACGTATAACATTAAAAAATTGAAAAGCTTTACCAATCTAGGGATAGAAGTTTGAAAATTGAGCTATTTTCCAAATACTTGATAATTTTTTAGGAATCAGACAATTTTTCACAATTTCATCAATATTCTATACTAAAACTGGGAAGATTTTAATAACAATGAGTTAAAATCCTGGTAGAGATCATTCTGAAAAATACCAAAGTAGATAACTAGCTAAATTTTTACGAACAATTATTTCAAAAACTTTTCAACTTTTGAATTGGAAAATTATCAAAAAATCAGACTTCTTAAAAATTCGGTAATATCCCTGAAAACCCTTTTTTAATGTACCTATTCAACTACTTTTCAAAAAATTAACTATCTACAAATAATTCAGATATGAAATTCAAAACAAACTTGAAGATGTGTCTTAAAAACTGGAAAACTTTTTTAGCAATTCGATCTGGCAAATTTTTGAACCACTGAAAACTGGTAAAAATTGTAAACTTTATTCAAAGCATCGATTGAGCTGATTTTAACAGCTTTTACTAATCCAATTATAAAATCTAACTAGTAGAAGGATAAACAAAACGACTAAGTCGACTTACCCATTAATTAATTTGCAACTCCATGTCCACGCAACAGTCTTCGATTATTACACAAAACGAAAATTCACAAATTGCACTAAACACTCGCGAAACTCGAATAAAACTGCGAGAAGCCGAGAAGGTACGACGCACCACCTGCTGAATCTGCATCTCCCAATCATTTAAAAAAATACCTAATGTTCCACGATTTTTTTAAATTTTGAATCTTTATATTTCTTTCGATTTCAAATTTAACAAAAACTAATTTAAAAAGGCAAAATTGATACACTCGAGAGAGCAATAAGAAAAAAATCCAAGCTGAACTAATGGTTCCTACTATGGAATGAATATTACTTAAAAAGCAAAAAATCAAAATCCAAAATACCTACACAATTCAAACATTCAAAATTGATCAACCTCAGTTTCGAGAAATTTTGAAAAAAAAAGAAATCAACAGGTATTTCCTTTCTTTGGAAAATCAAAATAAACTTTGGTAAAATTTTTAGAAGTTTATCTTCCAAAAACCCTTTTTTCGTGGGTAAAATAAAAAGCAAAAAATTAATCTCGAACAAATACCTATTACCTATTTCAGAAGTTTAAAAATTCAGAATCAATTTCACATGCACAAATTTTTTAAAAATAGAAACAACTTGGCTCTTCTTTTGAAAAATCAATAAACTCACTTATCAAAGTAATCCAACCGTCAGCACAGCAGTGGCACGGATATCTATCAGTAAACAATCAACTTCACAAATGAAATCAAAAAATTAAAGAGTACGAACGCGAAATACCTCGATTCACTTTCACGAAACAGGAAAAAGGAGATTTGAAAACGTCACGCGAAAAAAAAACACTTTAGAAACATAATTTACCCATCCTCACTCCAAGGCTGCCAGATCTATACTGAGCTCTCGAAAGAGCGCTGCTATAAGGAGAGACCAGGTGCACAACCAGTTCCTCTTCCAAATTCCAAATAATAAAACGAAATACAAAGGATTACGTCATCATTCGACCCTCAAGATTTATTGGGGCAATAAAATTTAGGCAAAGAAATCAAATACAATGGAGGGTTAAAATTTACGATTGCCGGGGTAATAAAAAAAAATTAATAGGGGAAAAGGTAGGCGGCCGTAAGGGCAATAAAATTCAGACAAAGGAGAACGAATATGGATAATAAAACTCCATATAAGGAAAAGGAATACAAAAGGATCACGTCACTATTCAATCAACAAGATTTATGGGCGGAAATAAAATTTCGACAAAGAAACTAGGTTAAAATTTACGATGGCCGGGGTAATAAAATTGTATCAAAGGAAAAATAATACAGGACTATTTTCGCTGAGGTACCGATGACGTTGCATAATTCACCCATCGAAACTGAATCATGCAGGGTAACTCGATACTAACGAAGGTATTAGGGTGACCCTACACCAGACGACGCCTATCACAACTCACCTGATTCACCAATTTTGCCTAATCCAAAATTTTAATTTTACTCCCGCCACCCAAAACCGAAAATTATAATTTTGCAAAACAGCGTGTCGAAGAATATCTTCGACATGCCCCCCTGTCGCGTTTGCACCCCGAACTTCTAAGTTCGAGGAGGTCCCAGCCCCCACGACGTGGACGTGCGACTAGGAGTTGAAGCAGGAAACCGACCCTGCCCCCATTTAGAGGCCATATCTAGGTATATTAACATAATTTAAATATTCGTAATATTTTAAATACACATGTACGAGAATTACACAAATTATCAATACCTGTTTCCAATTAAATATAATTTGAAAATGAACGAGTTTTTTTATACGTCTACATTATTTCGAAAAAAAAAATATTGAATTATTCGTTAGGTACCTAAAAATACAAATTCCAAATACTTACAAAAATAAAAATTGATGAAAGCTTTCTCAATCATGCAAAAATTAATAATTAGTTACTCGATTCGTTGAAAATTCAACAATTTTAAAATTCAAAAAAAGCATAAATATTTTTTTTAAAAATCAATAATCTATGAAATGAAATTTTCTCTCGACAAGAGCCAATGGAGAACTGACCGTTGAAATTATTTCGTAAAAACCAGTAAGTAAAATAAATTAAACCAAATATTAAAAAGATTGTCCCTGAGAGAGGTGGGAAAGGTAAGCTGAATTCTGCAAAATAAAAACAAGAAAAATTAATATTATAAAATTAAAAAACTCATTAATTGAAGCGAACTGAATATTGAAAAACGCTTTCTGCAAAGCAAATCAAAAAATTTATCAACACTGGCATACTGAAAATCATTTTCTAAATCCTGCAAATTAAAAATAAAAAAGAAAGGATTACAAAACAATGGAAAATTTTCAATTTAAGTGAAAAATTGATCGAATAAAATACAAAAAAAAAAATCTTACCAATTTAAATCATAATCATTGGAATTTGGAAAAAATCTTCAGAAAAATAAACGAAGAAAATTCATCACATGAGCCGATCATTCGACAACAATAAACAATGAAACTTCGACTTATATAAGGAAAAGGAACTGGCATTCTGGAAGTCATTTTCTAAATCCTGCAAATAAAAAATTAAAAAAAGAGGATTACAAAACAATAAAAAAATTTCAATGTTAGTGAAAAACTGATCGAATAAAATAAGAAAAAAAAATCTTACCAATTTAAATCATAATTATTGATATTTGGAAAAAATCTTCAGAAAAACAAACGAAGAAAATTCATCACATGAGACAATCATTCGATAACAATAATTAATAAAACTTCGACTTATAAGGAAAACTCTCCAAAAATCTGTAAAATAAAAAAATCAAGGAAGGTAATTGGTATAAACAGTTAAATATGTACTAATTCCACAGAACTACAATTTAAAGTAAGTAGAAAATTATGAGCCTAAAATAGAATTTTAAAAAATTCAACAGTCTGCAAACCACGAATTTCAAAAATGTAACATTTCGTTACTCACCCTCTCGCTGATCTCTCGTTAATACAAGTGGAAGTTTTCCTCCAACGTCAACAGAAAATATTTTACCCAAATAAAAAGATGAATGTTTTTCAACGAGTCAAGCTCCAAAATTCGTCCAAAATCGCGTGTTCTCCGAATTAATACGGGGTTCTGAAAGAAAAACCCTCCTATGAAAATATAGGATAGGCAACTTGAATAGCCCGAATGTAGATAAATTATTTGATCACTTACGAAGGCGGTATTAAAATGATACAAATTGAGGCACAAGAACAATAATACATTTACATATATAGAAAAACTGTTGCGAATAAATTCAATAGTTACCTCAGCAAGCATTTTCCCGAAGTTTCTACATAATTTATTGAAGAAATCCTTTACCGCATTTATTTCCATAGATATGGTGTTCGTTCTTCACCTGTTGAAAATTGCTAATCCTGGAATAGAACAGAATCGTATTAATAAAATTTAGGTAATTATAATTATAAAAATAGGTAATAAAGTTATTTACATATAAAAAAAATTTTGAAAAATTAAATTGAAAATTTCTTATAAGAATTTAAAAGTTATTTTCGAATTCCTCGATATTTTCAAAAATTATGAATTTGAAAATAAATTGAAGAAATGTTTGACTAAAATTTTTTCAAAATTGTGAATTTTTTTCAATATTGTACGTTCAATTTTTTGCAACTTTTTCCGAATTCATATTATTTTTTGAAGATATCTTCCGATTTTCAAATTTTTTCCAGGGATTTTTAAAATTTCTACTAATTTGATATTTATTTATTATTTTTTAAAGATATTTTCCCATTGCCGAATTTTTTCCAGTGATTTTAAAATTTCTACTAATTTGATAAAATTTATAATACCTATTATTTAAAGATATCTTCCGATTTAAAAATTTTTTCTAATAAAAAATTTATTCTAATTTGATAATTTACGTTTTTTTTAACAATTATTTTCACTAAATGCTTGGAAAATTTTTTAAAGATTATGAAATCGAAAAAACTCATTTGGAATTTAAGAGGAAAAAATTCTACAATTGGAAAAAGAATTTTTAAAACTAGGTACATTAAATCAAAAATAAGAAAAACTCACGATGTGATTGGAGATCCTCAGCTGAGCAAATGGAGGTCAAATTAGAGCAGTGAGTAAATTTAAGTCGCTCGAGGATGACAAAAAACAGCATACTGAAAAATACAGACACAAAACACATGAGGTCTCTCTAAAAGTCTGTAAAATTAGACACAAAGTTAAAACATATGAAAATAGGTATTCAACCTGACAAAGCACAATAAAACGAAGCAAAAATCTATTCAACACGAAAAGTAGGTACTTGAAAAATTACTTACCAATGATTTAATGTAAATAGTACTCAACCATGGATACTTTGCAACCGGTGGAAAGATGGGAGAGATCTGTCAATAATACCTATAGATTTATAATCTGGAAAGGTGAGATCCAAAATAAAAAAATACGGGCAAGATGAGATCCGTTTTGGAAAGGTGAGATCCGACTCCGGATCTCACCTTTCTTCATGTGTATAGGCCCGCCCATTAAACCTTGAGACGTCTCCTTATTGGTCTGGAATGCTTTTCACATCTCCACGTAAATTGCCTGAACAATACAACATCATATTAGATATCGTGAATGCGCGGTGAGTGCGCAGATAAATTTTCGGTCGGATCTCACCTTTGCTCTTTTTTTATCCTATTTATACAACATAGGCCTACTTTTCATTTTTTTCGCGCATAAAATCATGCAATAAATATTTTGAAGAACTCGTGGTCTTTAATCCCGCCTAAATTAGTGGAGAAGAAGATGCAATAGCGAACATTATTTATTTTAAAGGGGTTCCCAAAATACGGGTCGGATCTCACGTTGCCTATTTTTATAGTCGGATCTCACCTTGATAGATTTGTCTATATATAGCTATTGAGCGAGGCTTTTTCGCCTCCTTTTCGCATATACACGCTCGTTTTCGCCTCCAAATCGGAGGCGAAAACGTCAAAACCGGAGGCGAAAACGTACCCCCGTGTATATACTCGGAAAAATGATCTATGGCCTCCAAAACACCTAATGACAAATTTTTGATCGGAGGCCAAAACGACCATATACATGGGCCGATATACATTTTAGTGCAAAGGTTTCAACTCCAGGTTCGCCACCAGTACTTTTCAAAACACGTAAATGTGTTATTTCGCCTCCTGATGTATGTGTTCCTTTTAGTCTCCTTTGCTTGGCAACTCCGCATCGGAGTAGAAAAGTACCACAAACCAAAATTTGGTTGCAGTGTATAATGTTCATAGTGGGTGGGCTGGCAAAAAATGAAACAGGATTCTATAGGACTTGAGCGTTTATCGAACTGGAGGCGAAAAAACTCCTTTACTTAAGATAATGACGTTAAGGCACCAGTTCATTATACATCAAACTTACGTTGTGGCACCACATACTGGTGCCACAACGTTTAGATTCTATGCCGATATAGACTGCTGGCTAAATCAATTAGATGTACTCTTCCTAATGGTCAGAGAGCCGAACCTGTAGAAAATGTGTTAGTGTACAAATTCCTATTTCGAAAACCACTGTTCAGTTGATTCGCAGCTGCTGCTTTCAAGAACAATTAAAGCTCAAAAGTTCACAATTTTTTAAAACTTTCAGCTGAAAAGATAAAGGGTCAAAATTTGTGTCAAATTACAATTTTTTTTGCGCTAAATCCTAATTATGTTGGTTCTCCTGGCCCTGAGTGCTGTCCAAGTCCTGGCAGACTGGAGTAAAAGGGGGGAAAAATTCGAAAAATTCATAGATTTTTGCTGAAATGCTCATAAAAGTTGCATAATTAGGTTGAAAGGGGTTTATGAATAGTTCTAAACGTTACTCAGAAATGAGGATGACTTTTCTTCTTCAAAAAAAATTCATATCCAGGGGGTGAAGCATAGGGGAATATCAATATACTCAAGCACTTCGGCACATGATACACCAAAATAATGTGCTCTTTCTAAGTTGTAGTACTCAATTATGACAATATTTTTATCATTATGGTGAGGAGTGGTACCTATTTTCATGAATCATACATTTAATGCCAAATTTTCACTTAAGAAATCAAAATCTCACACGAATTACACTTTTTAATGAGACTGAAAGTTTGTATTTCTATCTATCATTCACAAAACAAATACCATTCCATTACCTTCCCTCCCCCCTCCCCGGAGATGAAAATATTGTCAAAATCCTGTTTTTCGACCCAGAAAACAGATTATTTTGATATATCATACACTCATGTGTGTGAGTTTGTTGATGCATTCCACACCCACTCCTAAAATATGAAAATTTTGTGAAGTTTCGAAATGGAAAAATCACCTCTTTTCTTGAGTAGGTAATGCTTAAAACGATTTGAAAGCTCTACAAAATCAGATTATGTGACTTTTATGAAATTTTACCGAAAAAACGGGGAATGTTTCAAATTGCTTCCCATTTTACCGAAGTTGCCGCGCTTGGGCTACACTTAGGGGTCCACGGACCTATATATTCGGATTCAATGTAAGAAATCCGGTAATTTGATGTCAATTTTGACCGTTGATGTTTTCGGCTGAAAGTTCACAAAAATTATGATATTTTAGCTTTCGCTGCGCTTAAAAGCAGCAGCTGCGAATCAGCAGACCGACGCGACGATGGTTCTCAAAATAAAGGTTTATAGTCAAACTTTCAGGGCAGATCCTAACTTTGAATTGTTTCAACCCATTTTTGGGTTTGAATTGCAATGTTCATGAATTTTTAATTTTTTTTACAAGGATATCAAAATTTCTAATTTAGATTTTACCACTATTTTCATTTTACAAGGGAAGAATCCAAAGTCAGAGTGAAATTTTGAAACAAATTAAACCTAAATCAGAAGTAGACATCATTAAAGATACACGTGCCCAAAATTTCAAGTGCTAATGTTCATTTTTTGGGTTTTTACAAATTTTTGAAATTTAAAAATTACCCCTTTGCTAATAAACAAAAAAAATTCGAATTTAATGTACATTCTCTTTTTGATCTCTTAAATATGTAGATTTAAAGTTGTTTCAGAACATTTCGGAGCCCACAAAAATTTTTAATTTTTTAGCATTTGAGGAAAAAATCCTATAAAAATTATCCATACGAACTTCACTTGCTGTAAACACGAACTAATTTTCCCAAAAAATTTTTGGAAAATACACAAGCAGCAGAAGCATAGAGGCAAAAGTTTAAAAGTTGGCTGATATCCTATTTTCGACCTCTGGAACCGATTAGACAAGGTTTCAAGAGGTTCAAAGACTCCAGAAAAAAATTTTCAAAAAAATAATTCTAGATCAAAAAACCTCATGTTACGAAATTCGAAAAATTGTACTTTGATATATGTAGGAGAGGTTGTATGGGTAATCCGCGGTTATAGGTGCTGAAGTTTCTCTGACCCAGTTTTCAAAGCTTGTTTCAGGACTAAAATATTTCAAAAGTTTTTGTAAGCTCTGGAACACCTTGAAACTAGGGTATATATCAAATTTTAGCCTTTCCTCCTTATTTATGTATTGTATCAAATTTTCAAATTTTGCGGGGTGATGATGAGGCCTATTCAGCTGCTTGAATTTTGAATAGGAAATTCGTTTATGATGTACTATATCAATTCACTTTTTGTTTTCGCTAAAATTCAACTTTAAGAAGGGATAGGGTGGGGGGATTTGTAGCCAAAAGATGAGGCTTTCGAATGAGCCAAAAACGAAATTTCTATCTTTGGTAGGGAGCTCATAATTCTGATTTTTAAAAAAATCGTTCCACTTGACCCGAACACACCCCTACAATTATCCATTTTTTCTGTACAGCCTTTTCTTTGTGCAGAAATTTGATTTGTGTGTCAAAAGTTACAGATATCAAGAATATTTTCAACAAAAGTTTTCAAATGCACATCATTTTTAATTTTTGGATAATTTTAGAAGATTTTGAAAACGGCGACATATTTTTCAAAGAGCACATTTTAATGCTATTAAAAGTAACATCAAAATAAAATTTGGAAACAAATTTTTATGAATTTGAAGTTTATTTCTGAATCAACAAACTTTTTGCCTGATAACATTCAATCAGTTCCTGGTAATTTTCAAAATTTGAATGATGGAAAGTCTCTCCAAATTTTTCAAATCGAAAGCCATCTTCAAAGTTTTTCAAGCTCTTAAGAGTAAGATGAAAGAAATGTCAAAAAATAAGAGGTACCCTCCCATGCCACCAAAAAAATGAAACAAATATTATATCGTTTCTCCAACTTCCAGATTTCACTGAAAATCCTCAAATAGAGATCGAGCTTTCAACATTTCAACAAACGATTCCTGAAATTTTGTACAGTCAGACTCTAAAAGTTTCAAAAGTTTTTGATTCCAAAATAAATTACTACCATTAAATTACAAGTTGACATGAATAAAGAAATTCAAAAAGAGAAGCTCGCATAATTTTTTGAGAAAGTATTCAAAAAATTCGCATCAAGAGTATTTCTATAGTGCTTGAATCCTTTTCTTCCCTTGGCTCACCTCTATAAATCAGTTTTTTGTGATCTGTACAAAGAAGACTATCAAAATTATCCATTAAATTCCAGATAGGATTTTCTATGTTGACTTGTGTAATTGCGATGAAGTGTTAGGGGTCAAACTAAAAAATAGGAGACAAAATTTTAGCAATCAAATTTGATGCAACAAAATTTCAAATATCACTGTTATAATGGCGTTCATCAGGCCTCAGGGGGATATCCAAGGGAAAAAGATTTTTTCATCGCCAAAATGTGAAAAGGTGATTTTTTCCCCTCTTCAAACAGTATTTTTTCAAATAATTTTCACCCTAGCTTCACTCAAGCAGTATTTTAGTCAATTTATTTTAGAAATGGATAATTTTTTGCTGATTTTTTAATCAAAAATCACCAATTAATCAATGATTTTTGACTGTGAGAACAGTAAAAAATAACTAAATTGAAATTTTACCCTCCTCAGTATTGTTTCTCAAATTCTCAGCCCCTTCCTTAATTTTTGAGGACGCCTATGATGGTATTTTCTTGGATTCAAAAAAATTTAGGAAAATGCCAACGAACTGATTCAGCTACACTTGAAAAACATTTCATGTTCCAAACACTAAAATACAAAATAACCACCATTCGATCCTTTCTAAATTATGGTGCTATGTCATTCACAGTTAATGATCGTGGTAGTAAACATAAAGAGCATAGTGCCTAACCTTATCCACAGGAATGCAGAATACAATGGCATATATACGGCAACGTTGACGGAGGCGAAAAGTGTTGATGATACAATGTATTTTGTGCTTCCGGAGCCAGAAGAGTAGGTTTTCTGGTGGAGTCCATTGGACTCCTATACATCGAAAACATATACAAAAAAAATTTTTAGAAATTTTTTCCCCTCTCAGTGTGCTCTTATCAATTTTGATATGAGGAATCTAATTCTGCAAAGTATACACGCCTAAACCTATTTCTACTACCGGAGGCGAGGACGTCTGTATTATCTACGGAGGCGAAAAGGTCTCAGTTCACATATATATATATATATAGAACACATTATTACTAAAAAAATCATTCATCACATGCAATGAGCAATGACACAATTTTGACAATTTTTTGAATTCTTTTATAAGAAAAACATTTTTTTTTGATTTTTAATTGACTCATGTATCGCTAACATGTGTCAATAATGAAGGAAAACGTTTATTTTAATATTAGAAATGAAAAAAAAAATTAACCAATACTTAATGAGCAAATTTTGTATTGGTTAGGTTAGAATTTTTTGATTTTTTCAACAGTTATGGTTCTATCATGGTTTTTTTTTTTTACAATTCGTTATTGGTTTTTGGTTTCTGGTTAAAAAATTTCCCAAAAATACTTCAAAAATTGGAAGGATAACTGAGACTAGGTGGGTAAATGTAGGATAGCATCAATCACTGGTCTTCTCAAAAACCCTAACTAGAAAATTCTGAAAAAGGATTCAATCAACCGGTTATTTTCATTCAAATAGGCGATACCGTAATTTACTGTATATTTTCGAAAATTACCGTAAGTTTATAAAATTATGTAGGTTCGGCAGTTGAGTTAGGGTTCTATAGATAGAGCTCGAGGCTAACCAGAGACCAGAGGTGATTAATGGTTAGAGCCAAATCCACAAAAAAAAAAAATTAACAAACATTATTTGCATTAAATTTTAGTTTTGTAATTTGGTACGTACATCACAATATTTAAATTCAAAATTTGGTTTCAAAACTTAGGTAAATACAAAAAAATAAAAGTCAACTTCTTATTTATCGATCAAATTCAACCAAATATACCTAGTTTCATTATTCGTCTATTTCAAGATCGTAATTCGCCTATCACGGCAATCGCCACGTTCCAGCCAAACATTACAAAGGTAAAATATTCCTAATGTATTATAGTGTGTTTCGTTTCAGAAATTTAATTATATATAGTCTGTCCCAGTTGAGAATGATGTGATTATGTTCACTCTCGCAACCAAAAATTCTCGTTCAAAACAGGTTTTTTCCCCTTTCACCTGTGGTAATACTAATGAAGGGTTGATATTCCAATGTTTTAAAAGTGCTTTTCAAGTCGTAATCGGAGAAATAAGGGAAGAAAACCGGTTTTAAACGAGAATTTTCGGTTGCGAGAGGGAACATAATCACATCATTCTCAACTGGGACAGACTATAGTCTGTCCAAGTTGAGAATGAATTGTTTGTGTTCCCTATCGCAACCAAAAATTCTCGTTCAAAACAGGTTTTTTCCCTTTTACCTGTGGTAATACTAATGAAGGGTTGATATTCCAATATTTCAAAAGTGCTTTTCAAGTCGTAATCGGAGAAATAAGGGAAGAAAACCGGTTTTAAACGAGAATTTTCGGTTGCGAGAGGGAACATAATCACATCATTCTCAACTGGGACAGACTATAGGTATAACTCGAGAAAAACACATTTTTTCAAAAAATTAGTTATGTAAGTACCTACAATATTAATTTACGTCAAATTTACTACAAAAAAGTATTTTTATTTTCTAAGTAAGTAGAACGCAAATTCAGCCTACGACAGTGATGGAAAACTGGAATCGAAACTGAAACTGAAATCGGAAACCTGGAATCGAAACTGGAACTGAAATCGGAAAACTGGTACTTGAACTAAAATGAATTTCGGTTTTATTCTATTCGTAGTTCCAGCATTTTTTGTAATTTGCAATTTTTCTTCTATTTTTTAAATGAAATTTTTACTTAATTAAAATCATCTCTTATGTTATACCTTACACACCAATTCCTTTTTTTTTTTTTTTTTTTTTTTTAAAAATTCAAGGTTTTGTTCACAAATTTCCAAATGGAGTAAAAAACAGAAAAAATTCAAATTTTGGAAAATTCAAGTGAAAAAGTAGAAAATGTAGATGCATAGGTAACATTCAATAATTTTTTTTTTATTAACCTTAACAATTGAAAAACAAAAACGATTTTAAACGAGCCTTAAAAATTTATGCAGAAAAGTGAATAAAGAAAAAAATGTGTTGTAAATTTGAAAATTCCATCCAATAAAAAACATCCTCGCACACACTCTTCAAATTTCAATTTTTTTATTGAATAATTATTCAGGACTCAGGAAGTCAGGATCAGGAATTATAAAATTCCTGGAAAAGAATATTTCCCAGTTTTTTTTTTTTTTTTTAGAAATTTTTTGTATTGAGTTTGAGCATATGAAAAATGAAAAAACTGTAGGCCAATTCAAAAAGAAAAAGAAAAACAATAAAGTTCAATTTTTGTTGAACATTTTGAATTTTTTTATCTGCCAAAAAAACTTTAATACAAGAATACACTTTGTAAGGCTTGGCGACATAAAAATTACGCCAAAGGCATACAAATAAAGATAGAATTTTCTGGTTTGCGCCTTTGAGGCATTCGATTCCTTCTAGAATTTCGAATCGAAAAAGCTTCTTTTCAATTGAATCAATAATTTTTTTGTGAGGGCAAGAGGAGATCAGAAGAACCAAAAGTAATTTCATTACATGGCTGGAAAAGAAAACGAGCAGAATTTTATCAACATACTTATTTCCAAAATATTTGTATTGTTTTTGTTGGTAGGTAGACTATTACTATGCTGGTGGGTTACTTGCCTTTATTTTTTAATGTGGAGAATCTTTCGGATGGTTCAGATGGCGGCGTAGTAGGGCTGAAGTACCTATTTCATTGCCAGATCTCGAAGTTCTTTATTGGCAATTTGGCTTAATTTTTCCGGTAGGTATTTCAGCAGGCGATCTTTGATGTCAATTCCTTCTATAGCCTTGGCTGTTGCATTGTTTAAAACTATTCTTTGTTTTTTTTTTCTGTCATTTTTTCTTTCATAATGATTTAAATCAGAAATATGGAAATGCAAACAATTTGAAAGTATTACCTATTTAAACTTGCCGTTGGCCTACAAAATTTGGTTAAAATTTTTCGCTGCATTTGAAAATGACAACAGGTTTTTGCGTGGATATTTTTAGGCCTAGAAGTTGGTAAAATTCATTGCTGGACAGAGAAACTTGAAAAAATAGAATAATCGCTAACGTAAAGAAATAATGTTAGATTTGACAAAAATTTTTACATTTCTACAACTTTTTAATATTTTTTTATAATACTTGTTTTTCAGCAATTTTGAAAATTACAATAGAAGAAAAAATTCACAAATATCTTATAGTTATAATTCATTTTTTTTTTTTTTTGTTGTGATATGAATAAGTCTCAGGACTGAAGGATGATTACTTGATTAGGTATGGTTGGTTACATGTTTTAAAAACCAAAATAATGATGTAATGTCGGAATACGAAAAAAATTTCCATGATATTGATTTCGTGGCATTCTGTTCAACTCGGAAAACTTGCAATTTTTTCAACTTTTCTAGATCACAACAAATAACTGTTATGGGTGGACTAGGCCTACTCGCCTTTTCCTTAGGTTATGTGGTAGCACTGTACGGTGCAGCGTCAAACATAGTCCCGAGCCGGTACTCGGAATCATAGGCGGATTTATGAAAATGGATCGGGGGGGGGGGGGCTTAGCCCCAGATCAAAAGCATTAGAAGATTTTTTGGAAGGATGCAAACTGCAAAATCGATACAAGGACTAGAAATACTAGAAAAATCTTATATGATGAAGTAGGAGGGGGCCTTCTTTGACACTGTCACCTCAAATAATTTGAATAATTGTGATTTTATTCATACCCGAGCGAAGCAAGGGTGAAGCTTTGAAAAATTGAATTTTTAATAGCCATAAAAGTGATTTTTTCGTATATTAATGATTTCAAAATTCCTATTTGATGTTATTTTAGGAGTAGGGGGAGGGAAAACATATTCGCAGTCAGTGGCGTTAGAAGCGTTTTTTTTTTGGGGGGGGGGGGAATTCAAATTGAGGAAGAAGACATGAAGTACCGGAAGGAATTTTCGGAGAAAGGCGCCTCCTTTCTCAATGTTGCCTAAAAATAATTTGTGAATGGTGATTTTGTTCATGCCCGAGCGAAGCAAGGGCGAAGCTACGAAAAAATTGTGTACTTAATGTCCAGAAAATACATTTTTTTCATGGTAGGTACATTCGTGTTTGATTGTCAAACAATTTGACAATCAAACACGAAAATTTTTGGGGGGCTAATTTCACTCTTGGGGGGCTAAGCCCCCCGCGTCCCCTTAAATCCGCCTATGCTCGGAATCCGAGTACCGAAGTTCAGTTCAGTTAGTACGTAAATGTGTACAGTTCGGCCACGGTTACGTAAGGCGTAATCGAAACCACCCAGTTAATTTGCTCTTTCTGTTAATTAGTCAATTTGAGGTGAAATTAGGTACTAGTTTCATCTATGTGTTATTTCGTTAAACTGTTAATATTCATGCCAATACAAGCAATTCGTCCCACGGTTATAAAGTATTTTTTTCGTGAAGTTATTCAGACAAAAGGTAGCTTAAGATAAGACATAACATCATGTCGGACGTCAAGTCATAAAATATATAAATACACATTTTTTAATACTGGGCGTGCATGATTGATTGCCAAGATTTTAACGTCCGTCCCGTGTCAGAAAGGGTGGCCGCAGGGGGAGGGGGTTAGATTTGGTATCATTTCAAATTTCAATTATTCGTAGAATTATTATTGAAAATATAATGGGAATGTGTATGTGTACTTACCTATTGTTTGAAAGCAAATTAATATACTTAATGTACCTACTCTTTATGTTTTAGTTTGTGTGAAAATTATAGCTGCGTCCGTTGGTCTAGCTGCAGAATCTCAGCAGCGTCATTTTCAAAGCTCCGTAGATCTTGTCGGCTCCGCACTCATCTCGAACGCAAAATAAAATACGACTGTTGAGTCAGTACGTTGCGAGGGAGTTCCATGATTGTTTAATTGAAAGTCAGTTTGATTTGTGACCTGAAATGGCCAAAAGCATTGCTGATTGTACGGATGGAAGCGGCTTATTTCACTTGATTGGCTTCATGCTAGTTTTATGGACGCAGAGTAAGTGCAGCAGTGTTTAATCCGTTCGTACCTCGGATGCATTTTGTCAGAACCTCACCAGCTCTCATATGATTGCGAGGAGACCAAGTTTTTTTTGTTGGATGAATGTGAAACAGCTCCATCTCTACCTCGCCAATGAGGCTGAAATTTGTCTCGCTATGCTTCACAAAGAGACAAAAAAAAAATACAAATAGAACTGACACAAAAAGAGCTTAATCTGGCAAGTCTCCAATGACAGGAGCTTTTTTTGATGACGCTAATTAAACACCAAAAGCCACTTGATTGAGATTCTCAAGACCACGGACCAATTTGAGTAGATAACACGTCAAATTTTCCAGAGAACTCATCAACTGTAAAATTTTGACCATCAATGATGGAGAAAAATGGGCATTGAAGTAATAAGTACATTTGCTAGCTCGAACTTTGTGCTGCATTGACACAAGATTTCAAACAGGAAACTACAAAGTTCACCCTTTCCTACAACAATCTAAGAGGAGAAATAAGAAATAATTGCAAGCAATATCAAATTGTGCTTTGATAAATGGAAATACAACCCAGGCAAAGTGGCAAATTTTTTCCCACTGTTTTAGTAACAACGAAATACCTACTTGGTGTGATCTCTAGGAGCTCCTTGATTTTAGATATTGAAAATCAAGCCCGCCCGCAGAGAGTAACGGAGGTAGCGATCGCTAATCTCATAAATTTTTCTTACTTATTCCAGTTTTCTTTTGTTTTTGAGCTTAATTTTTGAGATAGTAGAAAACAAAAATTAATGAAAAATATGAAAATAATAAATTTTTAATTGAGAAAATGTAGCAGGCAGGAATATCATCGAAAGGAAGAAAAAGATTCCATTTTCGTACGAGGTTCCCAAGAGCTTATGAGGGACATAATTCTAAACTTCGAGAAATAAGTTTGGAAGATGCATGTCTTCTTTTAATTTTAATTTTTTTTTTCATTTTTCAACATTTGCAGTGTTGCCACTAAGTACTTATAACCCTTTTTTGAAGAAATCCAAAAAACTGAAGAAAAAGTGTTTCATCCCTTTTTAAACATTTAGCTCTACTCTTTTGATTTTTTTTCAAGTTTTCAAAAATTTAACATTAAATTGCGTCGAAGGTATTTTTTAAAAAAGGGGAGCTAGGCAGACAACACTGAGGATAGTTAGAGCTTTTTCTCTTATTTTGAAGAATTTTACTTCCAGTAAATGAATATGGTATTCAAATTCATTAAAATGTTTGTTTTTTTTGGAGGGAGAGGGGAGACTAGAGAATATAAGTACCTAAATCAGAGTTGAATTATATTCGCCAGAGTGTCCTCTTGCTACCTCATCGGAAATCCTGGAGGCGGGCATGCTGAAAGTGACTCATTGGAAGTCAAGCAAAGGTCGCAATGAGATAATATGACTTTTTAGGAGCTCCTTGGATCAAAATATTGAAAATGAATGATTGGAAGTAGCATCCACACTTGGAAATTGTTTTTTGCCAATCAAGCAAAATTTTGAAATTGAATCTATCCTACTTTAATGGGACACTTTTCTATGCATAAACCGACAACACACGTTTCAAGATTTCAAAAAGGTTCCCAGCTTGCCAGCAATAATTGCAGTGACTGCTGACCTGGCTCAAATATTGGTACAAGTTGTCCATGGGGCCGTTGTGTATTGTAATGAAAATAGCCTCCTCTGGACACCACACCGAAACAATTTACAATGAAAGATGAGGCACAGTAAGAGAATAAAGATACCTCAGAATGATTTTACAACATTTATCTGTGTAAATGTGTAAACATTGAGAAAAAACACTCTCAGTGATGAAGATAACCAACTTTGCATTTTGACATACATACTGGAGAAGTTCATTCCATAGAAGGTGATAGTCAATGATCAACATAAAACTTTTAGGATAAATTTCTTGCCAAGAATTTTTATCCCACATACTTGGATTTTTAAATTCAAATTCGAGTAACTTTCCAATACAAAAATTCAATAGGTATTCATAATTTTTTTTATTGTATCTTATGCTTAATCTGTATTATTTTCTTGAATAAAAATATAAATAAAATAGGTAAAAAGTAAATATTCACTTGAATCCAGTCCTTGACTCAAGGAGCGAGCGAAGGCGAAAACACGTTTCAGCACTACTGAGTACCTACACATAGTATCAATATCGTGAATGCCTATTTTTTTGATATTCTGATGCGAGTTTATTTCTTGGATCATTGAAAAAACGAAACAAAGGCATTGACAAAAATCAGAAATCAGAAATGAGAATTTTATCGAAATTAGGTACATCCAATCAGAATTAACTACCAAAAGCTGGCCAAATAATTCTCACAAAGTCGCTATTTCCATGGATATTAGTATTGGTTCACCAAGGGGATTATTCAATTTTATCCAATGGGGAAGTGAAATCCATTCCATATGGAGCCCTTTCCTTTTTTAAAAATAATTTTAGAAGTGATTTCGGCCAAAAAACAAAGATAGGTTAGGTTGGGAGATTTTCCTCTTTCCATTCAAGAGTTCCTTATGTCAAGTGAACGGTCAAAATAACACACATAAGAACTGGATTCTGGAGATCAAAAACTATAAAGGTAGATACATTTTGGAACCTTACTCGAACATTTTCCAATTTTCACTCCTCCTTCCAACCTGTTGTTTTTTTTTTTAGAGAATCAACTCCAAAAGTTTTAAATACCCAGCTCCATGATATTGACAGAAATTTGAGTTTCCCTCACTGTATATAATATGTACTTACCTAATACCTTCTTTGTAACGGGTTTTTAACGACCCATAATCAGGAATTATTCTACATTAGAAAATGAACGTATTTTTTTCCTAGTAATTTCCTAGTTTAGTCGCTTTTTGTTATGTGGTGTTTTTTTACGATTGAATACTTCAAATGGTTTTAAAAAAGTGTAGGTACTCTTTCATTTTGAATCGGTGAAAAGTCACTGAAAAAAAGTCATAATTGCAGCACGGAGAACAGCTGCGAAATTTTTCGATTTTAAGCGGATTAGCGGATTTACACAGAGTTGATAAATAATTTCACTGATTTTTTAAAACATTTCACCAATTTCTCAAAAAATCCCACCAATTTCTCGGCAAATTTCAAAATATTCAACTGACTATTCAGTGAAATTTCACCACTTTTCCAGTAATTTTTTTTCATTATTTGCTTTCAGCGAAATTTGTTTTTTTTTTTTAAATTTTCAATTCTTTTTCAATTTATTATCCATACTTTGCATAAATATGGGCCTTTTGGTAGTTTTGGTTCGAGATTTCAGATTTGATTTACTTCAATTGGGAGATGCTCTTTCAGGTAACCTTAAGACCCCAGAGGGACTAATTCGAACATTTTATTTCTTTGATAAGATACATCTCGACGTACGAATTTGACAAAAATTTGTAAAAACATTAAAAGTAGCCTCATTACGATATTTTTCGGAATGGTGCGGCGTTATTATTATTATCATTTTTTAAATTGAAATTACCTACAATTTTTCCCCTTGTTGCTTTTTTCAAACTCCGTATTTCATGACAGTCAAAATGGGGAGGAGGAGGGATTTTCAAACATAGACGCACCCAGAAATTAATTAAGGGAGGGGCTCAGAATTTGAGAAAAAATGGGGAGGGGGTCAAATTTCAAATTGAGTCATTTTTCACTGATATTTCAATCAAAATTCATCAATTTTTTCTGACAAACAGAGAATTTATTGAGAATTTGGTGATTTTTGACTGAAAAATTAATCAAAAATTGTCAAGTTTTGAAATGGGCGAAATTTTTTTGAAAACATATACTTTGAAGAGCAAAAAAATTGACTTTTTTCTCATTTTTGAAGCAAAAAATTATTTTTTCCGGGCTTAAGAGGGGGCTCGGGCCCCCTGAGCCCCCCCTTGGGTGCGCCTATGTTTTCAAAGGTTCAAACTTTTGCCAATCAAATGGGGTCATTTTTGACCGAATCAGTGGTGGTGTGAGACTGACATTTCCTCAGACTCTCAAAAACTTTCCCTCTCTTCCTCGAGAACAGTTTAAGTACGAACAAGCACTAACGGAGCACAAGTTAATGAGGATCCTTACTTTCGACCTCTTAAGAGGTGAGGTGCCAGCAAAATGCGCCTTTGGAAGTACAATGTGAGAAGTATAATTCAATATGTGTTAACGTGTATTGTTACAGCAAGCGAGGCTCTAAACCACCTTCAGTCCAATGATGAGGGAACCTACACGGACGATATCTCGCTGAAATATCAAGATGAACCGTATTTTTACAAAAATTGTACGCAGTCTCGCGTCATAGCAGATGAGGGCTCCAATGTGACGATCATGTGCTATGCGGGCGGTTCACCTACGCCCGATATTCGCATTGGACGGTACGACGGCTCTCCACTTCCCAATAACCAAACTTCCGTTCAAGGGAATATCCTGGAAATTATTAACATCGCACAAAATGCCGAAGGAAAGTACCTATGCGTCGCCAACAACTCCGCGGAGACCATCACACGGGATATCCAGATCGAAGTAAGAGGACGAAGCGGACGTCCGATAATAATTACGCCTTGCCCCGTGAATTATTCGGATACCATTATCATTGTCAACTGCACGATAAAGTCGCAGGATAGACCAGACGTTTTTTTGGTGGTAAATGGCCAAAAATACCAGGAAACAAAGTTCTACTGTAATGGAGAATGGTGCGAAGTGTCTCTGTCATTGAACCTCAATCATACACTCAACATCGAGAGGCCATTGTATATTCGGGTTGAAGCGAATAATTTGTTTGGCAACGCTAGTGAAGTTGTTGGATTATTCTCAAGCGGAAGTGGAATTCCAACTGTCCACAATCCGAATATTTTAAAACTGCTGATTCCGATTATATTTTTATACCGTGTGATTCTTTGAATCATGAAATTTTACTTTCAGAATAATTTCAGGTTTAAAATTTGGCAACTTTCTTCAGTATTAGGTATTTTGGTATTTTTTTTCCTGCATTTTTTAGAATTTAGTTTTCAGTAGGTATCTACCTCATTCTGCGATTAACTTCCCTCCAGATTTCTGTTGTTCCTAACGGAGCCGGCGAAGTACCATAAATTTTTCCTGGGTGTAGCACACAAAAATGACAAATTCATATTTAATAGATTGCTATTTTCGTGAATATGAAACATTGAAACTTGAAAATTGGCGTCATAAGTGGCATGGCGTAGCCAGAAACATCTGAAAGAGAGGGATCATGATTTATTTCATGCCCAAGCGAAGCGAGCGAGGGCCAAGTTTTGAAAAAATGCGATACCTATTTGATGCCCAAAAAAGACATTTTTTCATTGTTTTAATGCTTTAAAAAGACCAATTATTTAAAAACTTTGGGCTCGCTTCGCTTGAGCATGAACAAAATTACAATTTTTATGAACTATTTGAGGCAAAAATGTGAATAAAAATTCCTTTTTTCCTTCTTCCTTCGAAAAGCAAGCTTTTTCAGAGTACCTATATAAGACTTGCAATACCAAAAGGGGAGAAACGGGAAACTTTTTCCAGTCACAGAGCATAAATTAATAAATGTAATTATGATTTCGTTAATGCTCAGGTGAAGTTTCGAAAAAATAGGATTTTCAATATCCAAAAAAGGCATTCTTTACATCGCTACGTCCCCGATGGGCGTGTTTTTTTTTTCATTTTCCGGGAGCAGCGACGCTACACCTAGCATTCGCTAGGTACATGCAGGGACCGGAAGCCGATTGATAAAGCTTAGGCTTTCGGCTTTCGGCTTGTGATAAGGATTATAAAGCTTAGGCTTTCGGCTTTTGGCTTTTGAAATTATATGGCTGTTACAGCTGGCTTTCGGCTGGCTTTCAGCTGGCCAAAAATACGACTTTTTTCGGCTTTCAGCTTTCGGCTTTTGGCTTTCGGCTTTTGGCTTTTGGCTTTCAGCTTTCGGCTTTCAGCTGTCAGCTTTCGGCTTTTATTACGATAAATTTCAATCAAATTCAAAGTTTAAATTTTTTTAATCTGAAATGTGTAAAATCAAAAGATCTTAAAAGTAAAAAAATGAAAGAACACCAGTCAAATTTAAATCGTCAACTTCAAATAAAATAATGGTACATAAAAAACGAACATTTGCACCATTAATTTTAATTTTTAAATTTTGAAAAAAAAGCTGTAAAAAAGCCGAAAACATAAAGCTTTCGGCTGGCTTTCGGCTGCTGAATTATAAAGCTGAGCTGACAGCCAGCTTTTCAAAAGCCTCAAATTATCGGCTGAATCGGCTGAATCGGCTTTCGGCTTCGGCTGGCTTTCGGTCCCTGGGTACATGTACTAGACAACAAACGCCGGCTATGGTTCCTAAGTATTGATTTTATGTATTTTATCGTGATAGGTATTTAGATTATTTCTTGTACATATGTACAGAGTATTTTTATTTATTTTGGGTAGGTATATCACATACCTATCGATCATATTCTCAAAATAGTTTTACGTGCGGGATGTAACTATTCAATTTTTCATCAAGCTTCTAAGTTGAAAAGCAAATTTAATCGTTTTATTTGTGGCTGATTTATATTGAAGATAAAAATGCTAAGCAAGTAGAAATATGTACATATCTAAGAGTCTATTGTATATCTCAGTTAGATGTTATAAGATGATGTTATTACGTTATTAGTTGGTTGTAGTAAGTTACGTATCGTTAATGCACATACTGTGAAATATACACATTCCCAAGAACTATTAAACCTGAGTATATTATTCCAACGCTAACCATCCTACATTCTAATATGGTAGCAGACTAGCAGAGCTGCAGTGACGAAATCGGCGAAATCAAGAAGAATTCCTATCTAAATAATACAAAATTAAGCGTGTAATAAGAATCTGCAGAACTGAAGAAAGTTACAAAAAATTTGGCGAACCTGAGATAGAGATAAAGATGGTGAAGATGACTAAACATCAAGACTACAAGTCAAAGTCCATTATTATAAAAACCTAGTGGCAAATTCCTCCAAAGAGAAGTCAAAACAACAATGATCAATGTCTGCTGATGATCAATGATGTGTTCACCAAAATATAAGGTGGTTCTCACCAATGAAAGTATAAGTATCCGAATAGAATACTGTAAGATGGTAAGGTATCTTCTTTAAAAGTGTAGTGGTGGAAATTTGAAAAGTTTTAAAAGTAGAAGTGATCAAGTAGTTGGACTTAATGTAGAAGTAGGACAGCTGTCATCATTTTAAATATGTAGAAGTTGATCTTGAAATTAGAAACAGAAAATTTCAAAATTTGGAATCAAAATGAAAAGTAGATTTGTTGAAAAGTAGAAAATTTAGATTCAAATGGAAAGTAGATTTCAATGAAATTAATTTTCAGTAAACTAATATAATTTCAAGTGTTGATAGGATTTAATACAGGCCATTTTTTAAGTATATAAGTCTTGGGAATTTTCCCACCCAGTGAAAGAAATTTCCCACCCAGTGGAAACGAATTTCTCAATATTTCCCAAGCAGCCACAAATGCTCAAAACCAAGGAAATACAAATTCTGAAATGATATTTTTTTAAAAACTTTGGCCTCGCTACGCTCGGCCTTATTGCATTTTTTCCTTCCATGGTTTTAGTTTTACAATAATCAAAATCTTGCGAAGTGATTTTATTCGTATTTTTTCTCAAAATTATTCCTCCTTTCAATTTTATTTGGTCAGTTTTTTGTAGGTACTTGGGACTTTTTTTTCAAAAGATTTTGTCTTACTGCGTTCGGTATTTTCACATTTTTTCCTTTTAAATTTATAATTTTCAAGTGGGCAATTTTCAATACGAATATACGTGAAAAATGCCTTTATTTGGACATTAAAAAATCCAATTTTCTCAAATCTTTGCCCTCGCTTCGCTCGGGCATAAATCAAATATCACATTTTTATAAACTACCTATTAAGAGCTGAAGTGCAAAAAAAAAGACTCTTTTTACTCCCCTCCCTGCCCGCCTCAAAAACTTTTGTTTTTCGTCTTTGTCCTCATTTTGCACCCACCCCCAAAAAAAGCTTCCGAAACCACTGGTTCTGCCCCCCCTCAGACGATTTTGGCTACGCCAGTGATCCTCTCCCTTTCAAAAGTTTCCCACCCAGTAAAAATTGCTTAAAAAATGGCCTGATTTAATACCCTTAGCAAACGGTATGGGTGATGTTCTTGAAAAATCAGTTCGATTAAGAAAACACATATTAACAAGAATTGACCAATCACAGGCCTTCGAACTTTGAACCCAATTTTTCAATCAAACTAATCGTGTTCGCGAACAACTGATTCAATCGTTCGTTCAATCAAACGCATCGTTCGCGAACGACCAATTCAATCAAACTCGTTTGCGAAAAACTGATTTAATCGTTCGCGAATGACTGATTCAATCGAACAAATCGTTAATGAACGACTGATTCATTCAATTGAATCAGTTGAAAACGAATTTATTATTGGCAACACTGTATGAAATTAGTTTTGTGAAAAAAACACATATTAGCAAGAATTGACCAATCACAGATCTACAAACTTTGAACTTAATTTTCTCAAAAACCGTGAGCTTTCAAGAAAAATTCATGAGAACCAAACTTGTAAAGCTTGAAATTCCGGACAATCAAAATGCCCTCCGTTTTTTTCTACGGTGCACCGTTCGCGAGATATTTTCAAAAAATCAGTCGAATAAAGAAAACAAAAAAGTAATAGAAATCAACCAATCACAAGCCTTCAAACTTTGAAATCAATTATCTCGTAAATGGTGAGCTTTTAAAAAAAATTTATGAGAACCAAAGTTGTAGAGCTTGAAACTCCTGGCCATCCTTTTGGCCTCAGTTTTTCTCTACAATGCACCGTTCATGAGATATTTTCGAAAAACTGATTGAACTTTGAACTCGAAAAGCTCAACTTTCAAAGCACGGATCGACTTCAAAATTTAATCAGCTCTTCTCCTATATACCATCTAATCACCATAAAAATTTAAAGTCGATTGGTCAACTCTAACGTGAGTTATAGCGTCAGAAAGAAATGACCAAAAATGAGCTTGAAAGTTGAAAAGCTCAGCTTTCTGTGCACAGAATTGCACCAAAATCTAATCAGCTCTTCCTCTACATGATCTACACCTGCTGTAAAAATTTCAGCCCGATCTGTTCAGTTTAACGAGAGAAATCGCGTCAGAACGAAAAGGCTTCAACAAACAAACAAACAAACAAACAAACAAACAAACAAATAAATAAATAAAAAAAACCTTATGATTGCAATAGCGGGTTCTCGCTAGGGCGGGAAGCCCGCTAAAAAGTCTTTTAGAGTAGGTACACATTTTTTTTATCCACTGAAAACAGGTTCAAATTTTGTTCTGCATTTTTCTCAAAAAGTTGATTTTTGAAAATCATTTTTTGGCAAACTTCAAAAAATCATAGAAAATCCATTTGTCAATAATCTCAATATTTTCCAACGCGGTTTGTGCTATTCGAAAGGTACAAGTCTGTACTATTTAAATAGCCAAAAAAACGAAAAAAAATTCTCCGACATACGGTCGGGTATCCCTGGCTGCGTCACATTTGCAAATAGAATATGAATAATAGCGATTTCAATGGAATGTCAATTTCTGGTTCTCATTTAAACATTATAAGCAAACTACATTTATACATTATTGGACACTTTTTATCAGTAATTTGTCATTCTCCGTATAACATAATATGTAATAATTTGACGTAATATCACTTTGATTTCATTTCCGATTTCTATTTCAAAAATTCCAATTAACTCATTCCAGTAGGTATATTGTGTCGAAAATGACGTTAAAATTAGTTGATGATTTTATTTGAGCTTTATGATACGATAGGTATTTATATTTTACATAATACTTATTTTTGTAGTTTTTATAATTTTTTCTTCAACAATTTCGAGGTAAGTTACAGCTTAATTTGTACCAATCATTAAATCATTAATTCATTAGGTATCCATTCATTTTCTAAGTAAATATCTGAGGGTTGAGGGGGCAAAATTCTCACTGGACGCACAATTCTGAGTGATACTCATAAGTACCTACATGATATTGAAATTGTATATATCATCCATGGATTAACGCCCCTTTTATACAATTTTCATAAAAATTTAAATCCTTTGAATTTAAATTTTTGAAAAAAATTTTGCTCTCGTTCCAATCTGGCAATAATTTACTTTATGTGTTTTGCTCAAGTGTTAACAAATTTGTATGTTCCATAGGCGCACCCAGAAATTAAGTCAGCGAAGGACTAAGAATTTAAGAAAAATCAGGAGAGTGGGTCAACCTTTAAAATAATCATTTTACACTGATCTTTCAGTCAAAAATCATAAATTTTTTCTGACAAACTGGAAATTTATTGAAGAATTGGTGATTTTTGACATAAAAATTGGTCAAAAGCTATCAATTTTATGCATAAATGGATTAAATTAGAGCCCAAATCATTTTCAAAATGATGATACCCCTTTTCCTTCCATCGATTCTTCATATTTATAACAAATAACGTAATGGTGAGGGTAATAAGATTATTTGAGGGTCAAAAACAGCATTTTTATTTTGTGTTTCTGTATTTACCTGGTAGTGAAACGGCCCTTCCCCTCCAACTACATTCCATCTCAACAAATGGAGTCGTAGGGCCAAGTACTTAACCTTTTAATTTTCTTCTTTCAAAAAAAAAAGTTAAGTAGAACTTCCCAAAACGACTTTGAGGAGAAGTCAGTATCCATCAAATTCCTCCAAGTGAAAATTTGAGTCAAATTATTGAAGAAAAAATCTTACCACCTCCATTCATACCCTTGTCTTAACGTTTCATTCGCAATAAGTCTGCAGTGAATAAAAAAAATCAAAGTTTATCCAATATTGCTTTACTTAATCAAAAATTTTTGAAAAAATTTTACGCAGTACTTTTATGTGTGATGGGGAGAGGGCATTTTTGACTCACCAGCTAAATTATTTTTTCCTACGCCACGGTGAAAGATGAATAGATTATAGAGCCAAACCTACAAAAATGGACCATTTTTGCCTTTTTTTAGTAGGTTCAGCTCATCGGCCCTTCGGCCTTTCAATAAGTAGAATAAACATAGGTATCGGGATATTTTTTGAAGATCACCGCAGTCTTCATTTATTTTAGTTGTTGATTTCAGACACATTGCATTCACAATCAAGAAAATAGTACTCTTGGAAAATCAAAAAAATCAAAACTATTGGAGTGTTTCCGGTTGGGAAAAAAACATAGGTATTCAAGAAAAACCTGGCATGCATTTTAGCGATAAATTCCATCTCAATTGGTTATTTTTTACATTTTGCTTTTCGCCAAAGATAATAGTTGAATCTTTTACTGGTAACTTTGAGAAATTTTCTGATACCTCTGGTACAAAGTTTAACCACTTCGCCGTGGATAGAGATCAAGGATGGGTGTTCATCGGTGCAGTAAATCATTTATATCAATTATCCTCAAATCTGACACTGATGAAAAATTTAACAATAGGACCAAAGCGTAATCACGATTGTGAAAATCAAAATTTTCATAAAAATTGTTCAAAATTTATAGATAATTACAATAAAATACTCGTCATAGATTACAACAAATCTCGATTATTATCATGTGGGAGCTATTCTCAAGGAGCATGCGTTATGTATGCTATTAAAAATTCACTGCCTAAAATAACCTCTTTGACTCATCCAATGATGGGAAGCAGTCCGAGTGTATCAACAGTAGCATTCATTGCCCCTGGCACTTTGAAATCTTCAGGTCAATCTTGGAAAGAATATTCATTTCCGGCATTGTATATTGGAGCAACTTATAAGAATGATTTGACATCGCAATTGAGAATTCCTACAGTCACCACAAGATTTCTAGAAGAAGAAAAATTCCTCAAGATCATCAAATCGGGTATTCCATTCACTGAAAATACAGAGATTTTCATCAACGATGCCTTTCGAGAGAAATATGTAGTTAACTATTTGTACGGGTTTAGTTCCGGATCTTACAGTTACTTCTTGACCACTCAAATGAATTCTACCCAGTCATCTCCATACATATCAAAATTAATTCGAATATGTCAACAAGATGCCCATTACAAATCCTATACTGAAATCCCAATCGAATGTGCAGATAAATTCGGAAATGTATATAATTTAGTGCAAGCTGCATTTATTGCAACTCCAAGTTCTAACTTGGCGAAATCCTTGGATATTACATCACAGGAAGATGTTTTATTCATGGTTTTCTCTAAAAGTAAACAATCATTGGGCAATGAGTCTGACAAACCAAGTAATGAAAGTGCATTGTGTGTGTATTCCCTGAAAGCAATCAATGACAAATTCACTGAAAATCTTCTGAACTGCTTTAATGGATCCGGAGACCGTGGACTAGAATATATATTATCACCATCAGATAAGAAATGTAGCAAATCAAACATTAGCGATCTGAAGTTTTGTGGAAAAATGCCAAACATACCTTATGGTGGGAAACTTCCTGTGCGAACTATTACCACAATCATCTTCGATACACTTTTGACAGCTGTCACAGCAGTATCAAAATCTGATTTCACGTTGGTAATTATTGGTACTCATGCTGGGCATTTGAAGCAGGTCTCTGTGGAAAATACAACAGCTGTATGGAGATTTAGTGAAGTCGTTATTGATGAAGGATCTCCGGTAAATTCAGACCTGCAGTTTGATCAGAAAAAAGAGCATTTGTACGCCATGACTGAACATAAATTAGTTAAAATCAAGATTCAGGATCTTTTACCATCAATTTCCCATTTCATTCCTAATAATGGACCATGGGAAGGTGGTACCAATGTAACCATCGGAGTTGATAATTTTGATAATCCATTCAAAGATGATATTCGCTTCGATATTAAAGTAGCTGGAATTCCCTGTACACCTCACAAACATCACAGCAGACCACTAAGGAAGATTTTCTGCATAACCAAGAAATTCGGTTCGCTAGAACTCCGTGAAGGACCAATTGAAATTTCGGTCAATGGAATATCTGTTACATCTAAAACAAATTTTACATATGTCGATTTAAAAATCATGGATTTTTTTCCAAAAGAAGGACCCACTTTTGGTGGTACTAAGCTAATAATTAAAGGACAACACTTGGATTCTGGAGAATCTATCAAAGTTTACATTGGAAATATATCATGTACTGTTATTTTTCGCCATTCAAATATGATAAAATGCATCACCAATTCCTCAGACAACGCTATGAAAGTTAACATCAGTGTAAAAGTAGATGACAGTACTCGTGTATTTGACGATCAATTTTCTTACGTCAGAGATTTGAATCGGGATAAAAATGGGTTCAATCTAATACCAAAAGGCATTCCTGCTGGCAGCATTGCAGTTTTGGTACACACCGAAGATCTTTCGCCTCAAAAATTGACATTTAGCATTTTTAACAAAAATCGATCCTATAACACCAGTTTGTGTGAAGTTGAAAACATTTCAGCAGTGATTTGTTTTTCACCTCCTACACCTGATATTGCCAGCGATTCTATAGATATAAACAATCCTGAAATATTCAATTATTCTCTAATAAAAGAAGACCAGAAGACAATTCAAATTAATTACGTTAATAGTAAATACACAAAGTTTCTATTGTATCCAAATCCAGTTTTTGACAATTTTTCAGTCGCTGAATTTGAAACTGATATATACTTCACAATTAATGGACAAAACATAAATCACGCTTGTCAAAAAACTGATTTCACAGTGCTAGTGAGAAACAACGATTGCAAAGTGATTTCACTTTCTCAAAATAAGATCATTTGTTATTTACTGAAAAACGAGATATTTGATTTTGAAAATATGTCCAAATACGAACGTGTATCGTATCGTTATGAAAATATTACAATACGGATTGGAAAAATTTTTCAGCAAGTTGTCCTTAATAAAAATAACTCACACGCTCTTGGACAACCTCAAATCAGTGTTTACCCTGCAATGTATTTGTTATACATTGGTACATTAAGTTTTATAATTTTGATAATGATTTTGATATCTGTATTGATTCCATTCTGCGTAGTGTATCGCAGAAAACATTCCAAAAGCTCAGGAAAATTGATGAATATGCAGAAAAATCTGAACAACATTTGCGTTGAAACAATGGCTTTGAGGCAATGGATAAAACAACTTGTCATTGAAAAAGATATCGATTTAAGTGAAGAATCATCGAACTTATTGGTAATCTCTAATTATACTATAAATTCCTTCAACTTTGTGAATATACCCTCATTTTGAATCGGTGAAAAATCGGAAAATCCCTACCTAATGAATACTTACTTATAAATGTAGTGTAAAAGTGCAGATCAACAAAATTTTTTGATTCACGGAGTAATTTTTCAAACAATTTCAAAACTTTAGGTATAAAGCGAATTTCAGAGATTTTATTGTCAATTCCCAGTGAATTTTCACTGATTTTCCAGCATTTTTTTCACCGTCTTCAGTGTCTTCTTTCAATGAAATTTTTTCACCGATTTACTCATTGCTGTACTGCAATCCAATTCTGGCTGTTCTGATTATTTTCACTGATTTATAAATGAGAGAGTACCCACCTAGGCACCTACATTAATTTTTTCTTTCAGAAATTACCAAACATCACAATCATGTATTCCCCAGATTTGAGAACTGCTAAAGAAACCTCGCCAGAACCAGATTACCGGATACCACTCGATGACGAATGGGAATTTGCAAGGAATGAACTAACACTTGGAAAACAGCTGGGTGAAGGAGAGTTTGGCAAAGTTTTTCAGGGAGAAGCATTAGGCATTTTTCAGGAGAACGTCATGACAACCGTTGCAGTTAAAAAGTTAAAAGGTGCCATTATGGCTAAAATTAGTCGTACATTGGTCTGTTATTTTCTCATTTTAAATTACCTGAGACCAATTCTTGAATAATTTTGAAGCAGATTATAAAAATATTTTACTTGCTTACTTACCAACGAAATTTTTTAAAATTAGGTGCCACATTCAAAACAATCTAGAGCTTGAGGAAAATAATTAGAACTAAAAAAATTATTTAGAATTTCCTTAAACTCGTTTCATGACGTCTCATAAGGTTTCGTAATCAGACGATGACATTCGAGGTTTGAACTAGTAACAGCTAGTTTCAGCAATCGGGCAATTTAAAAGAAAAAATTGATGGACCAGGCATTTCAACTTTAATTACTTCCTAATTCATTTCCTTAAAGCTACAATGTGAAAATTCACTTTTCAGATACCCATTCTGATGCACACCTGATTGCTTTGGCATCAGAAATGGAAATTATGAAACTGATCGGTGTGCATGAGAATGTCCTTCGTTTACTCGGATGCTGCACGCAAGAAGGCGATTTTCTCATCATAACGGAATACGCTTTGCATGGGAATTTACGTGATTTTCTTCGAAAATACCTTTTTGGAACAAATGATGAAATTGAACTGAAGAGCTTATCAGAAAAAAAATTATTAACCTTCGCTATACAAATAGCCAATGGAATGGAGTATTTGGCTTCTATCAAAGTAACTTGTCATATGACTAATTGACTTCACTTTCCTGGAATCACATTACTTCCTGTTTTCAAATTCTGATGCCTTCCTCTTTGTTGAATATCTGTTTCAGTGCATTCATCGAGATCTTGCTGCTCGGAACGTTCTAGTGTCTGAAAATTTTGTCATGAAAGTTGGTGATTTTGGTCTAGCCAGGGATATTCATCAAACAGACTACTATAGAAAAAAATCTAATGGCAGGTTACCTATTAAATGGATGGCGCCTGAAGCACTCTGCCATAAAATTTATTCAGTTCAATCTGACGTGTAAGTTGAGTAGGAGAAATATTCACTCAACGCTTTATTGGAACCCTTATCATTATAATTTAGGTAAGTACCTACCTAATTTTACAGGTGGTCTTTTGGCATATTGCTATGGGAAATCATGACTTTGGGAGGAACACCTTATCCTTCATTTCCGGATGTGGAAAAATTATACCAAGCTTTGCAAACCGGATATCGAATGGAAAAACCTTTCAATTGCTCCCAAATAATGTGAGTATCAGTCATCTTTTAGTTCCTTAATTTTTGTAGGTACATTTTTTGTTTCCTGATACCGAAGTATTTTTTTTTTTTTTTACATTCAGATACAGCTTGATGCGTCAGTGTTGGAATTTCCTTCCCGAGAGCCGCCCATCGTTTTCAGTCATCTTAAAAAAATTAGAAGTAATAAAATCAGTCTCTAATGATGAGGTGAATAAAAATAAGACTCTAATTGAATTAAATACCTACCTATATTTTAACTCATTATTTCTGCTCTTACAGGCGTTCGAAACGTGCAATTTTTTTAGACCGGATATTCATGAAAACGATACCGGTGCTTAGCAAAAGGATCGTTGACAATGTAAGTAATTACATGCCCTTAAAGGTTAAGTAGTCCAAATATTGAAGTGTATATCTGCAGCCGTTACCTATCTTTATGAATAAATGAATGAACATTTCTACGCAGACGCACCTACTAAGTATAATTAGTTCATCATTGCCAGCCCTTCCTCCGAAATTGCAAATTTTTTTTACCTACCAGACAAACTTATGATTTTCAAATTTAAAATGGGGCTCGAATCCCCCCCCCCACCCCAACGCGGAAATAAGATTTTTTATCACAAAAAAGTGAAGGTAATGTATTTTTTGTTCTGCCAACAGTATTTTTCAATAATGAAAAAATCTCCCTCGCTTCGCTCTAGCGATATTTTAGTCATTTTGTTTTGAAAATTATTGATCTCGAATGAATAATTCTCAATTTGTCAAGAAAATCAATAATTTTGAATGAAAGAGCAGTGAAAAATCACTGAATTTATATTTTTTTCTTGAATTCTCAGCCCCTCCCTTAATTAATTTCTGCGTGAGTTAGTAGATTCGAACTATACAAACACAGGTACCTATATTTTAATAAATCTTTGTTAAACAATCTGATCAAAATTCGAGAGCAGAGATAGCGAGAAAAGTTGAATTATAAAAATAAGCATAAGTATATTATTCGAACTCAACGCGCGACGCTCTTAGAAACAATTCAAAGGATATTTTGCAGGTGTTGACTTTTTTTCCTTAAATTTTGACCAAAATTCAAAACGTCCCTCTAAAGCTAAAAAGTCGTAACTCCAAAACTTTACTTTTTACAGCCTACAGGAGAGAGAAAAAACTGTATTACTTAAAATTTTTGAATTTCGTAAAAGAGGTGTTGATTTTACTATGCTTTTTTAGTGTTGAGAATGAATTTTCAACTATTATTTTTTCAAAATACCCATTTTTAATTTTTATAGTGGAGTTACGACCTTTTACACTTAAACACAGAAAATTTTTGGAGTTACGCCAAGTTGAAAATCTGTATCTCGAAATGAAATAATATTGTTACATCTTCCAAAAAATTCAAAAATCATAAGTAACACCGTTTTTTTAATCGCTTTTGTAAAAGTCAAATTTTCGATTCATGACCTTCTAGCATTTTTAATGGAGTTACGCCCGAAAAGTTTCAAAATTTTCAGAATATGGAGTTACGCCAACATATCTTTTTTCTAATTTTAAGGATTTGTTTGATGTTTGCGCTGTAATTTTGTTATTACTACTTAGGTGGAGGACGTCCCATTGTTGCCATTTCAGCAAAAAACAAAAATTCCTAAATTTTGGAGTTACGACCTTTTAGCATTAGAGGGACCCGAGATATTTTCGAAAAACTGAATAAACTTTGAACTCGAAAATCTCAGCAGATGAAAAGCTCAGCTTTCTCTGCACAGAATTGCACCAAATTCTAATCAGCTCTTCCTCTACATGATCGACTCCTGCTGTAAAAATTTCAGCCCGATCTGTTCAATTTAACGAGAGAAATCGCGCCAGAACGAAAAGGCTTTAACAAACAAACAAAAAAAAAAACAAACAACCATGATGATTGCAATTGCGGATTCCCGCTAGAGCGGGAAGTCCGCTAATGATGCAATTTTATTTAAAACACCCAGGTAACTCCCTTCAATATTTCGCACGAATCGACACCAAAACATTCTATTTCGGTCGTTCAAATTTCATAAAATTTGTCATGAACGTAGCTATTAGTCTAGGGACCAATTTGAAAAAAGACGCATATTTAGCGGTCCCGTGGACCCTACGAGTATACCAAGTACCGGCAGTTGATTATTCATAATTCGGACCTGCTGAAAACAACTAGCCCGCCGGTACGTCGAAAAAGTGGTGCAAAGTTGCCCAAAGTTGAGCTTAAAGTTCAAAAGTTCACATTTTTCGAAAAATCGCCAAAAATCGCAGATTTGCTCAATTTAATCGTTCTTGGGCTCATTTTGAAGGGAATTTCAGCCTCTTTCTCATGATGTATCATAAGTTGGGTTTTACTCAAAACTTTCCTCAAATTTGAGCAAAATACTCAAATTCAGTTTTTTTGAACCTTTGAAACCTATTAGAAACGAATTTAGCTCACTTTTCGAAAGTTTTATTGGAGTAAATGTTAAGCTCCATTAAATTCTCTGTTCAATGAGCTATTGGAGAGCTCTCTAACTTGAGTTGGAGCTGAGTAGATCAGTTTTTTGTAAGAAAGGCACTCAACTCAAAAAACGTTGAAAACCCGAGAATCTATTTACAATGAAATAATAAGTTGAAATATTGCGAAGACGGTATTTTTAAAATGTCAAAACGATTGCTTTGAACTGAGATTTACTCAAATTTGAGTGAATCACTCAAATTTTTTGACCGAATAATCAATATTGGTTGTTGTATGTCGTTTTAATATGATTTTTTTCGCCGAATGCGATTTTTTGTTCGAAATTTTCATTGAATAAAAATTTTTGCCCCTTCCCCATCCTCACTTACCCTTTTTCTAGCAAGAATATCGCAAAGGGTCCCGGAGGTTAGGATAGGCGAATCTGCTCCAGAGTTGAAATTTTAAACTAACCGACAGAATTTGGTTCTTGGGATCTGAAAACTACCTCGTAAAATTTTTGGCCCCCTACCCCTCCCCTATTCAGAGTTATAGGGCAAAACGGTAGTTTTTTCAGCCTTTCCTCAAAACATTTTTATCTCCGAGCGTTTTCAACCAAATTTTTTCAAATTTGCAAGTTATACACCCTGCTGAGGAACATTAGTGGGTGGTTTGAAAATTTTTTAAATTTTTTTTAGTTTTCACCTCACTACATCTCTTTTTCGTGATTTGTGTGATTTCATGTCCATATTATGTAAAAGCACAGCACGGCTCACAATTGAATATCTCACATTCTTTGCCTAAGAAATTGTCATAAAAAATGAATTGCAACAGATTCGTGTTCAGCAGCTCGAACTACTTCAATAAACCCCAATATTACGATCAAAACACTCAAACTGAGTAAACAAATTTTTTTTCAATGTAGTATGTCACGTACATTGAAAGAGTAGAAATTTGAATCATACCAAATTTAAAAAATCATTTTTATAATTCCAAACTGAGACCAATCATTTTTGAATTATTGCTTCCAAAACTAAGATGATGTAAAAAAAAAACTCATCGACTCAAAACTGACTTTTCAAAATTGGAGTGCTTTGATCGCAAAAATGGGGTTATTGAAGTAGTTTGAGCTGCAGAACATGAATCTGTTGCAATTTTTTTCTTCTGCTGATTTCTTGAACAAAAAAAGGTGAGATATTCAATCATGAGCCGCGTGCTGTACTTATTTGGACTTGAAATTACACAAATCACGAAAAAGAGATGAAATAAAATGAAAATTAGGCAAGTGGTGTATAAATCCATATTTTGGAATACATATTACTACCAGAAAAATTTTTTGGTCAAAAATGGCCGTTTTTATGAAGATTATTACATACTACATAGGAAATAGCTACATGAAATACATTTTTTTTAAATTGCACTTCAGAAACATCATGTAGAAAACTTGATTTGAAGTTTTAAAATGCGAAGAAAAACTATCACCATAAAAATTTTCAAACCACCCACTAATGTCCCTCAGCAAGGTGTATAACTTGCAAATTTGAAAAAATTTGGTTGAAAACGCTCGGAGATAAAAATGTTTTGAGGAAAGGCTGAAAAAACTACCGTTTTGCCCTATAACTCTGAATAGGGGAGGGGTAGGGGGCCAAAAATTTTACGAGGTAGTTTTTAGATCCCAAGAACCAAATTCTGTCGGTTAGTTTAAAATTTCAACTCTGGAGCAGATTCGCCTATCCTAACCGCCGGGACCCTTTGCGATATTCTTGCTAGAAAAAGGGTAAGTGAGGATGGGGAAGGGACAAAAATTTTTATTCAATGAAAATTTCGAACAAAAAATCGCATTCGGCGAAAAAAATCATATTAAAACGACATACAACAACCAATATTGATTATTCGGTCAAAAAATTTGAGTGATTCACTCAAATTTGAGTAAATCTCAGTTCAAAGCAATCGTTTTGACATTTTAAAAATACCGTCTTCGCAATATTTCAACTTATTATTTCATTGTAAATAGATTCTCGGGTTTTCAACGTTTTTTGAGTTGAGTGCCTTTCTTACAAAAAACTGATCTACTCAGCTCCAACTCAAGTTAGAGAGCTCTCCAATAGCTCATTGAACAGAGAATTTAATGGAGCTTAACATTTACTCCAATAAAACTTTCGAAAAGTGAGCTAAATTCGTTTCTAATAGGTTTCAAAGGTTCAAAAAAACTGAATTTGAGTATTTTGCTCAAATTTGAGGAAAGTTTTGAGTAAAACCCAACTTATGATACATCATGAGAAAGAGGCTGAAATTCCCTTCAGAATGAGCCCAAGAACGATTAAATTGAGCAAATCTGCGATTTTTGGCGATTTTTCGAAAAATGTGAACTTTTGAACTTTAAGCTCAACTTTGGGCAACTTTGCACCACTTTTTCGACGTACCGGCGGGCTAGTTGTTTTCAGCAGGTCCGAATTATGAATAATCAACTGCCGGTACTTGGTATACTCGTAGGGTCCACCAAACCTCACTTTTTCCATGGTTGGTCCCTAGACTATATTCCAAACAATTAAATCAGTAAAGTAAGCACCAAGTAAACGAGAGATTTCGCATTCGGATTAACAGCAATAATATCATGTTATAAAAAAAACATCACATTATTATGGAAAGTAGTTGTATTTTATTATTAGCTATTATGTTCGTACATGATGATGAGAAATCAGCTCAGCTTGAGGTTGGAATGTCTGTGCTTTTATTTTTAAAAATGAGTTCTAATTAGGTCTGCTCTAATCACGCTTTTTTTTTTCGAGAAAAATTTTCATTTCGCAAAAATGCATTTTTATTGTCATATTTATCAATTAGATATGGCACTGTGATCAAACAATTTTGGTATGTAAACTATGTATTAGCTGGCGATTATCGTTAATTTGCTCTTTATTGCATATACTTTAGAGAATGTTTGTTTTAAAAACTTACCGCTTGTTTAGAGAAAGATTGCCAAACGAGGTGATCTTTTATGGTGGTCCAGAAGTGTACAATCGCGGTTTTTAAATTCCTTTAATAATACTTCAACTATGTCTTCATCGGCAAAACCCAATTGGTTCCGCCTCGTGGTGATCAAATCATAGTTCAAAGATACCTTATTTCGACTGCTTGCCTAATTATGGTCCGATTTCGTATCGCGCTTTTAAAAATGCAAATTCTCTCGAGCCGTGGTTCCCAAAATAACTCGCGCGGAGTTCAACTCGTTCTGTCTCATTCTGTGATACAGATGTTTGTGAATTTTAGTAATTTTTTCGAATATCAAGCTTAATTTTTTTTTGCCAAAAATGCTATTTTTTTTAATTTTGAGTCCTTTTTCCCACTAGAAAGTTTATTCTGATAATTGGGTTAAACAATCCAATCTTACTAATTTCATGGAATTCTATTGAAAATAATCATGAAATCGTTTAATTATTGTCCCATGTAAAGCAAGGGCGAAAATTTTCAGTTGAAAATAATAATTTTATAACTAAAATTTTTTAGATTCGTGGTAAGGGTAAGGGCGCCTAATATCGACCCCCGGCTTATCGCGTCACCTAATGTCTCAATAGAGCTGGAAACATTTTTTTCTCATGTACATATCTATCGTTTCGATAAAAAACGAATAAAACCGAAATCGCAACTGTAAAATGAAAACTCGCGGAGATGATTAGAAAAAACAAAAATGAGAAAGCCGAAATATTATTTTTCGGTGCTTTCAAATATAAATTGCTGAAGTGATTTATGGCATCGTAATTTTGTAAATTATGATTATGATCGATAGTGAAGAAATCAAGAAATTGAAAGGGGTGATTGTTTCAGAAGTTTGAAAGAAGTAAGTATGTATTTTCAATTTTTTTTTTTTTTTTTGAAATTCAATGTATGGAGTGTCCTAATATCGACCTCCTCTGAGATACAATTTCATACATTCAATTTCGAAAAAATTAAAAATATGTAGTTCTACCTTGCTTTTAAAACAATTATTCATTTTAATTAATTGATTTCGTTACTACTGATCAAAATGTACAACATTATAATACCATTGATTACATTCTTGCCATAGTTATAATATAATTATGTCGACTTCATCACTTTCGTTTTTTTTTTTTCATTATTTCCACGAGTTTTGGCTTTACGTTGATTTCGGTCTCATTCGTTTTTTCTGTGAAAAATACATTAGGAAAAAATTGTTTCTCGTGATTATTTGGTTAATTTTGTTGGTTTTCATACAGGGTCGATATAAGGCACCATTTCTCACTTTTTAAATTTGGCACCTTTTTGGAAAAAAAGTCAAAAATCGAAAAAAAAAAAGGGAGCGGGGCCTTGGGACATTGAACTAGACCCTTGAATATGAGGGAGATGAATTTGGCCCGAGCGAAGCGAGGGTGGAAGTTTTGGGAAACCTCAAATTCAAGGTGTCATAAACAATATTTGAAATGTAAGTAATAAAATTAGTCAATTTGAAGAAAAATCCGAAAAAAATAGCTTTGAAAGGTTGGATTATTTTTCAAATACCTCTTGAGAGATAAAATAAAGCCGAAAGCAGCGAGGCCAAATTTTTTCAAAAATTTTATTGCTTTTTCGTATTTAAAAAAAAAAACAGCAAAACTGTTTAATTTTTCCATACGGAAAAGTGTATTTTATAATTAATTAAATTAAATTAAAGGTTTTAATTAAGTAAATCTATTTTTATTATTTAATTTTAGAAAAATATCTTTTTTCTTTTTGCATTAAGATTAATTAAAAATATTTTATTCATTTAAATTTTATAAATAAGTACCTAATAATAATTATAAATTTTTTTAGTTTAATATTTAAAAATTATTTAAAACTAATCTCTTCACTTATAAGACGTTTTTTACAATTTGAAACTTCATACCGCCAAAAAGACATGAAAGAATGCACCAAAATTGTTGAAAAAACTATCATAGATACACCTCTGTGAGACGAAACTTTGCGCCAAAGGATAGAAAATTTCATTCACTTTCACTGAAATTAAAAATGCTTGAAAATAGTACAATGAAATGGATAGGTATAACTTCTAAAGTAAGAGGGGTAGAGGGTCCAAAATTTTGTGATTTTTTTCATTCAATAAATACCACTTGAGGTGTTCAGGATTAGGAGCTAAAATGCGCCTGGGGCCAAATTCACTTCTGTCCTTGCATATTCTTTGAAAAATTTATCTCAAAGCTGATTAAGCGTCGCCGCGCCACGTCGCCGTCAAATACTTTTACTTCGGCGCGCATGACTATCGCCAAATATCAGCGCACATTTGGGCGCTGTGTGTGTTTTTTGCTGTTTTTAAGAACCGACTTACGCCACTTTCATTCTCAGGGGCTCATTTCACTTTCATTTGGAAGTTTGCAAGTGCTCAAGCTACTTACTTATTGTTCGGATTTTTTCATATCAGTGCATACCATTTGTAAAAAAAACCGAAGTGTACCTACCTTTTCAACAAGAAATTTTTTTCAAAACAGAAAATTTAGCTTTTTACGTAACAAAATGGATCAAAAAGTTTTAATTTCCGTTTATTTGAGTGCAACGTTTATCATATTATGTGCAGTTTATGGTGAGTAAATCAATTGCTTTATTTCATTTTTTTTTCATGAAGTTTTTTCATCACTTTTTGAGAAATTTTAAAAGAAATTGAGATTATAATTTTGGTGGTAAAGATAAAGGGTGTTTCATTTTTATTTGATAATTTTGTTTTCAATTTTTTTGACGTGCCAATCTTTGAAATGTTCGTTGGACCTAAAAAAATGGGAAATACAAAAAATCAGCCCAAAAAAATAATAAGAACTGGTGGTGCAAGAAAGATGTTTGGTGGGTTTTTTTCCATGATACAAAATTAATTTTACTTTTTCTTTTGAAAACCTATTCCATGTTACCTATTTGTTTTTAACCAGATTTTTGTATTACTTTCAATTTAAAAGTGAGAAATTGACACACCGGATGAAATGAGACAGTCATTTGCAAAACCCCATAAGTGAAACATTTTGTGATTTTCATGTGATTATTGATTCTAATTTTAGCACGCACTATCGATTTAATATGATGCCACATTTCGTCAAGTCAGCCATTTTGAAAATACAGCACCGTAACAGTGCTAAAAAAGTCCACAATTTTCTGGTGGGTTCAAAATACCTCAAAACCGTTTCTAATCGATTCAGCAGGTCAAAAATAGGGTATCTGCCAATTTTCAGTTTTTTACCTCAATTTGGGTGAATTTTATGGATTTTTAATTTTTTCCAAGTTCAGGACTCGTGGAGTTTCAGAAATACGTTTTGTGCGCGAAATCAAACTTTTTATGGAGCTTTTGTAGAATTTCGTCATTTTGAATATTTTTCCAACCTTAGAAACCCTTCGGGTGAAATTTTAAACAACTTTTACTATAAAAAATATTGGTCATTTGCAAAAACCCATAAGTCTATGCACTTCGTTGGACTGTAAACCAATCATGTTGACACTTAAAAAATCAGAATTTTACGCAAAACGTGTATTTTTGTATGCTCTTTCCATTTCTGACATTGTTTTCATGTTTTGTATCATAACGCAAGAGATTTTTCTAAAAAATGTTTTTTGTTGCTTCTAAAAAATTTACTTTTTTGGACTTACGGGTTTTTGCAGATGACTGCCTCAAATGTCGAATTTTAGACCATTTTTTTACTCGTACATTATCTCAATACACATAAAATATGGCAAATTTTCCCCTTCATTTTGCTACCACCTAACATAATTTTTTCGGAATAAAATTTTTATATGGGTCTTTTCTCATCAAAAAGAATAAAATCAAAGGATGATATTGTCAAATTGAAAAAAAAAGAAAAAGAAAAGAAAAACAGGACACATCCTAGTGTAGTTAAATAATGTTTGTTAACAATTCCGCAATGAGTTATTTTTTTCAACAGAGCAGTAATTTTGAATATTTTTTGATGAGAAAAACACTCAAAAATAACAAATTAATACCTATTAGGTATTTCAACAAATTTTTCATTCGTTTTCATTACCAGTATCTAAGTATACAATTTGTAATCGAAAACAAGCCCCTTGCTACTCTGTTTGAAAATATCAATAGAAGTCAAGGCAATATTTTTAAATAAATTTCCGCGAAATGAGATTTTAAAAAGTTCATAAACTAATATATGGGGTGTCCAAAAAAATTATACAGGGTGTCTGAAAAAAAATCAATAAAAATGCTTACTTATTGGGAAGTTACTCGAAGTAAAAAAATTCTTGCAATGGCCGTAAAAAACATAAAATTGATTCGGGCGGATTTGAGTAAGGGGATTGCGTTTCGAAAAATTACCCCACAGACACCTCGAAAAATTGAAAAATTTTAAATAACCTTATCTCAGATCATAGATCGATTTTTTGAAATTCAAACTCAAAGCATTCAGCGTATTTTTTATTCCCACGCAGGATACGTGACATCGAAACGTAAACACGGAAAAAATGACTCTTTTCGCATCCAAAACTTCGCAACCCTTTCAGCTTTCTTTCACTTTCACGTCCCTGGCTGCGTTTGTGTTATTTTTTTAAAATAGGTATTGAATTTTTTCGAATTCTAAAATTTTTTCAACATCTCAAGTCTTGAATTTTAAATTATTTCGAAAAGTCAATGTTTTCAAAAGTGCCTTTCAAAAATAATTGTAAAAGGGTATGGCCGGTTTAGGGGTGAATTTGGCCCTTGCTCCGATTTTCACTTTAACCCCCTTAAGTGGTGCCCCTTGATGTAAAAACATCCTAGAAAAATTTTTGACCCCCCAACCCCCTCCCTTTGGGAGATATGGCCATTTTATTGGCTGATTTTCAAGAATTTTTAATTCCAACGGAAGTGAACAAAATTTTCTGTTCTTTGGCACAAAGTTGCATCTAATAGAGGTGTATTTGTGATAATTTTTTCAAAAATTTTGGTGCACTTCTTCATGTTTTTTCGGCTATTTGAAGTTTTCAATCGTAAAAAACACCATATAATCGAAGAGCGACCACCCTAGAAAAATTACTAAAAAACGTATTTTTTTACGTAGAATTTCGCTGTGCATTCGGTTTTGGCCGATTCTTTGAACTAAGGGCCGAAAAATGCGAAAAACCGTACAGAAACGTTGTTATTTTCGCAGATTTTTCAAATTTTTAGTGTTTCATACAGAAAGAAAAGGTCAAATGAAAAAACCAATACCATATTCGTGTTCAGCAGGTCAAAATACCCCCATAGACACCCTTTTTGCAAGCGTTTTGCTTGAATTTTCAAAATTTACTTTTTACACTGATTTTTCACGGTAAAAAGCTGGAAAATGGTGAATTTCGAGACCTCGAGTGAAACAATCGCGAAAAGAGTGTTAATCGAGGTATTTTGATTCACTGAACACGAATCTGGGGTTGGATTTTCATTTGGTTGTATCTCTTGCATCAACACCCCCCTCCCCCTATGATATAATCAATAATACTAGTGGATTAATTTTGTGAGACGCAGTAAGATGTCAGAATGAAAATTAAGAATTTGAAAACAAATCCAATCATCGTTTATGCCCTGCTCTTGTTCTCGTGAAATTTTTTCGATCTCGATCTTTCAAGTTGCTGCTCGTGAAAAATTGTCTGTTCAAATTCTGGTCACGCAGCATTGTAGGTATCCCTTTGGCACGGTTCAGTGTGGAAAAAAATTTTTTCCACCACTACGCTTAAACTATAAGTGGCTGTAGTTTCTCTAACGTAAGTGCGATACATAGCAATTTGGCATACGTATGTAATGTGACCCCATTTAAAATCGGAAAAATTCAATTTCTGACTAATTTTGGGTCGCAGAATAAGAATATTGCATTAATTACTTTGCATTTTAATTTTATTGCTCAAAAGACCCGATTTAAACTTAAAAATGGTGAATTTTCAGGGAAGAAATGATCAAATGAAAAAACCAATCCCACATTTGTGTTCAGTGGATCAAAATACCCCGATTAACACTCTTTTCGCGATTGTTTCACTCGAGGTCTCGAAATTCACCATTTTCCAGCTTTTTACCGTGAAAAATCAGTGTAAAAAGTAAATTTTGAAAATTCAAGCAAAACGCTTGCAAAAAGGGTGTCTATGGGGGTATTTTGACCTGCTGAACACGAATATGGTATTGGTTTTTTCATTTGACCTTTTCTTTCTGTATGAAACACTAAAAATTTGAAAAATCTGCTAAAATAACAACGTTTCTGTACGGTTTTTCGCATTTTTCGGCCCTTAGTTCAAAGAATCGGCCAAAACCGAATGCACAGCGAAATTCTACGTAAAAAAATACGTTTTTTAGTAATTTTTCTAGGGTGGTCGCTCTTCGATTATATGGTGTTTTTTACGATTGAAAACTTCAAATAGCCGAAAAAACATGAAGAAGTGCACCAAAATTTTTGAAAAAATTATCACAAATACACCTCTATTAGATGCAACTTTGTGCCAAAGAACAGAAAATTTTGTTCACTTCCGTTGGAATTAAAAATTCTTGAAAATCAGCCAATAAAATGGCCATATCTCCCAAAGGGAGGGGGTTGGGGGGTCAAAAATTTTTCTAGGATGTTTTTACATCAAGGGGCACCACTTAAGGGGGTTAAAGTGAAAATCGGAGCAAGGGCCAAATTCACCCCTAACCCGGCCATACCCTTTGTTTCAAATTTTTTTCAAAAAGTAATTTTTTAATCAATTTCTTTCTGATCCTAAAATTATTTTCAACATGAAATTTTTTTTCATTTTTACCGATCTTATTGGTCCTAAAAATTTTTCGAATTCTTTCTAATTCGCGACATATTAATGAAAAATTTTCCACAATTTTCATTCCATCTTTTGAAATTTTTCCGAGATAGGTATCTATTCTAATTATAAAAATTTGAAACTCTAATTGTAAAAATTCATTTCAAATTTTTATAATTAGAATAGGATATCTCGGAAAATTTTTCATTAAGTAATATGTCGCGAATTGAAAAGAATTCGAATTTGAAAAATTTTTAGGACCAATTAAGATCCAAAAACTTACGTTTTGAAAAAAATTTGAAACGAATTTTACAATTACTTTTGAGAGGCACTTCTGAAAACATTGACTTTTCGAAATAATTCAAAATTTAAGACTTGAGAAGTTGAGATTGGGAGCTGAAAAAAAAATTAATCATGCATTTCTACTTTTAGCTAGCGTAGAAAAAATTTTACGAGTTCGAAAACGTCGAATTAGAACAAACGGTGACTCGATGTGACGCATCCTGCGTGGGGAAAAAAATTACGCAAAAAGCGTTGCGTAAAACCACGAAAAAATTCGGTCACCTCGCGGTTTAGGCGTGAGAGATTTTTTTCTACTCACACGGTATGGAAAGAGGGAGTAAATTGACCCCAAACTCCTCAGTTCGTCATATCAATCCATTGATAGGTACCTATCATGTATTGTTACAGTAAAAGAGGCAGCTTCACAGAAATCACCGCTACCGCTAATCAAAGACATCTCGGCTAGTCCAAGGAAAAACTACCAAAGCCCAATCGATTTATTCTGCGTAGTTGCAAATATTACCGGCTATAACGTATTATGGAAACGATCTAATGGAAATCCCGATTCTAACGCTGAACTAATCTCGACAAATACTTCGATGAATATTTCTGATCAAAGATTTTCAGTAACATTCAATGCTTCGACGTCTTCTTTTAATTTACGTCTGAATGGCCTTCGACCCAATGACGAGGGTACCTATATTTGCGAAATACCATACAACCTTACATACAGTATTATTGGAAATATCCCTTTGAAAATAGACGTTGAGGAGCCGCATTTCCATAAAAATTCTTCGCAGGGAACAATCACGGTCGATGTGAACTCCGATGTTAAAATCGAATGCTATGCTGGCGGTTGGCCTGCGCCCACTGTTTACATAACCAGGAAGGACGATACTTCTCAAAATCGCACCGTTCACCAAGGAAATATTTTTACAATCCCAAACATCACCAAAAAAGAAGAAGGAAAATATCGCTGCTACGCCAACAACACCGTACAGTCATCCAAGGATATTGAGGTCAAGGTAAGAGGACCTCCGGTAATATATGATTGTGCGCGTAAGGTGAGTTATTATCCGGAAGCCGGTGTTTTTTTGGAATGTGCAATAGAGTCGCATGTTGAACCTAACGTTACTTGGTTCAAAGATGACCAACAGTGTGGTAATCTAAAGAAAGTACAGGAGTCTGAATTGAAAATTAAGTTTCATGGTGGATTTTTCCTGACCCTGTTAAATATAACTTCCACATCCAAAACCGAGAAAACGTGTTACTTGATCAAGGCGAATAATTCGTTCGGTCAAGATAATAAAACCATCGTTGAAAAGTTTTCTAGTATTCAGGAGGATTCACAATCCGACTGTTCAACGCCCGGCGATTTCTTTTGTATCTTTTGCAAAGTGTTCTTTTCAATAATAATCGTTACCGTTGTTGGTTTTTTTGTTCATATCAATATCAAGGTCAATCGGAGTAATGGCAACCCTGGGTGGTTATATTACGGTAAAACCTGATTTTTGTGAAAACCTTATTTTCGAAAATCATATGTATTTTCAATTTTTCATCTCCGGCTACAGTTAATTTTTTTAAACAAACAAACGCATGCCATTATTTTTCTTGAAAACTTCTATTATTATTCAGGCTCATTCGATGTCAACTCGACGAGATTTGGTGATTAGAGCGTACATAGGAAAAGAGCTGATTAAATTTTCAAGTCGATCCAAATTTTGAAAGTTGAGCTTTTTGAGCAGAGGCACTCCTTTTAATTTACTGCTGAGTCAGCAATTTTTTTGCGTTAGAGAGCAGATTTGGTTGAAAATTGGCAAATTTCGGTGCACAGTAGGCCGCAGACATAGGCGGAGATAGAGGGGGCATGGAGGGCTCAAGCCCCCCTCAATGTTGGATTAGTCCCCCCGAACCATTTTTGCAAATTTATTCCTATTTTTTTTTCAGCGACTAAAATGGTCTCCTGAATCCTGAATAACGAAAATAATTAGGTGTCTGTTCACAGCTTTTTGTGAAAATTTTCCAAATTATCAAAAAATTAAATGCAAATTAGCACAAAACGTAAAAAAATACGAAAAAGAATCACGAAATCAAGTAGAATAATTTCGAAAAGGACAACATTTTTACACCAAAATTATAGAATTTTTCATTCAAAAAACCCCTCAAAAATATAATTACATATTTTCTATCTAAAAATGTGCAACTTTTCAAATCTTAGCCCTCGCTTCGCTCGGGTATGTGAAATCTTACGTATAAATAATAAGAAACAAGGGTTGAAAATTTCATCTCCTTTTCAATAGGTACTAAAATTATGCACGTAGTTAAAAAATAGATAAATTTTAGATTTTGGATTTTTTTTCAAAAAATTTTCCTCTCGCTTCGCTCGGACTTGATTACTTAAATACATGATTATTTTTCAAAATGATGACATAAACTCTCTTTTTTTTCTTATTCAGATAATTAAATATTTTGTACAGAGAAAAATTTCTACTCCTCATTTATTACAGGACTTGTACAATTTCAAAAAATTTTCAAGTTTTTGGAAAGACAGGGGATCATTAACGAATAGTTTCTTTTGAACGAATTTTAACAGGGAAATTTCTTCTCTTTTAATACCATAATTTTAGATGGCAAATTTTTCACTTTCATGCCTCCAAAAAAAGAATGAAATAATAATAATAGCAATAATAATGATTTTTCTTTGGGGGGCGGTGATAATAATCATTTTTGTTTCGTTTCATTCATTTTCAACTCAGGCTCAAGCAAACCCCCCCTCCCCCCCAAAAAAGTCATGTTCCATCTTCGCCTATAACCACAGACCGCCCCAAAAACGAGATGGGAATGAAAGGAACGGAACAGAACAGAGAGAAGATATTCTGATAGAATTTCAACAGAACAGAACGAAACGAAAAATTGATCCAACAAAGGAGGATCGGATGAAAATATAAACATTGAAAAAAAAAGAGAAAATAGAGACACATTTTGAATGGGAAACGAATCCGAATGAATATCGTGGCGAAGTATTTCTCTGTATGGGTAGGGTGGGTACGTTCTACGTTTACAATTTTTCAAACTTTAGAGATGGATGAATTTGAAATAAAAATTTTGGTTTCATGAAATCGGTGATGCTGAGAAATATACCCACAGCGATATACCGAAGTCCGAACATTGAAAGAGCAAAATCTCAGAATTTTCGGGTAGATTTTTGAAAATTTTTGAAAATTAATATATTCAGGCATGAAAAAGCCTAATGGGGGGGGGGGGGCGAATGACACCAATTCTCCGGACGAATTTCCCCTAGAATTTGCTTTATTTTGTTTTCCTCTCGATTTAAATTACACTACTTTGTAATTAAGGCTTAATTCATACTATGTTCTTGTTTCTACATTATATTATCTACCATATATTCTGATGATTATCGAAATTCGCTAAATAAATCTCGTGTACTAAATTATTGTACAATATGTACCAATTTTATATTGTTATGCAATTATATTACACATTTATGCATTTGTTCGTCTCCCCTCTCTAAAATAACCCAGAAAACCAGCCGATGAAAGGGTAATCTGAGGAGGAATATTGTATTAGATTATCGTGAATAAACTTGTTGAAAAAAATACGATTTGAGTAATTTTTGTACCAAGCTACTTACTATTTTTGACATCGCGCGGAATTTCAAACACCTAGCATTAGCAATGTTCGGAAAATTCTCAGAACTGAATAAAATCCCATAATATAAAAAAGATTCGTATGAATTTTCGATTTTTTCACAGAATTTTGGAAAGAATGAGGGAATGAGCTGTAACTTTTTTTCTAAAAGAGATGGAGGTCCGTGGTTTGCGACATTCGATTCCCCATGGAATTTTCTACAGCTCTCTCATTATGGCCTTGAAACCCATACTTTTCTGACAGATTTCACTTTTTTTGCGAGAAAAGCCCAGAAAATTAGATTTTTCCCCAGAGTTTTGGAAAGAACTTTTTTTCTAAAAGAGATAGGTCTGCGGTTTGCGGTATTGAATTCACCGTAAAATTTTCTATAAGCTTGGTCAAAAAAAAAATTTCAATTTTTTTTGTAATGCTCAGGCTTATTGCCCTTGAAAAATCAGTTCTTCAGCTCCCCACCCCCAAAGCAAACATTTGGAAGCCATTGAGCCAGGTGATGTATTTCGATGTCTATAGAATCAGAATTTCGGCATGAGAACCCAGAAACAAAGCAAAAATTTTTTGTCGATCTATATTATTACACAATTATCTCAGCACAGTTTCGTATTTCTGAATTTTTGAAAGTTCCAAAAAAAAAAACCGATCTAAGCTAGAAGTTGAGTGTTTGAGGGTAGGTATTGATTTCTTATTTTCGCTAATTTTTTGAATTCAGCCTTTCAGGACTCCCCTACCTCTTTCATACTTACTCGTAAGTCGTACTTTAAAGGAAACGCATGAACGAAATTGAATTAATTTTGAAATGATAAAGACAGCGCAGAGCCTGAAAATTTTCTTTTTAGGTACCTATATAAATGTACTTGAGAAAAATAATTAACACCGATGTCGTTCAGCGTTTCACCGACGACGGCGCAAGTATGCATATGAATAAATAAAAATTTCCATGAAAATTTTTCAAAATATTATTCTGAATAATATATGACTAAACACTTTTTTATAATCCTTATCAGCAATTATTTGTTATTATGTACTTATATGTTTTGAAAAATTACGTAAATAGCGATGCAACGTAATGCCAACTTCTGATGTTCGTTTTAAAGGTATATATTTACATTAGAATTCTTCAAAATGATCCTGCAAAATTCACGATTGAACTTTTTTTTTTTTTCATCAACAATGAACTATTATTCCTTGTTTAAAAATTAGTCACAATAATTGGACGTAGTTTCACTTATTTTCATTTTGAAAATTCACTCAAGTATTGAAGTTAAAATGATAGTTATCGGTTTTATTTAGATTTTCTATGAGATTTATGGTATTTATATACTTGCTACTTGATTCATTCAAGAATTCCATAAAATTGATTGTGCAGATTTTTGATTTTTTTCTCCGACATTCCAACAAGTTCGAGGTAAGCTGTCGATTAATTTATATCATATTATATCAATAATGAGATTTATAATATCAAATGATGAGGAAAGGTATTTGATATTCTGAAAAATTATTGACGGAAATGATCATTACCTATCTTATCTAGGGCTACTATCTGTTTATCACAATTTTTTGTTATTAATCTAATTGTACCCATTTACTCGTACTTATCTTTTTCATTATGGCACGATTTTCGACTTAACGGACGACCAGAGGTGTGACGATCGGGGGGGGGGGGATGACACCCTCAGACACCATTCCAAAGGTGCAAAAAGTTGAGAAAATTGAAAAGATGGGTGAAGTTTGGATTCTCAACTTTTTCCCAAGTTTTCCTAAATTTTTCCAAGTTTGAATTTTAGAAAGTCGAAAGAAATGGAGAAATTTAAAAATAAGTATTACAAAAAAATTTTGCTCCAACTCAATAATTTGCCTTACATTAATTAATTTTCAAAATGGTATAATGAATCTTCTTCCCTTCTAACCCAGACAATTGAATTTTCAAATGAATGGCATTGCTCTTTTCATTCATCAACGAACTTCGTGACAATCTTAAATGGAATTTTCATTAGTTTATCGATTTTTTTGAAAGAAGAAGAGCTCTTCAAAGAACGTCGCTTTGTTTGGAAGCCAAAGGGTAGGGCAAAAACGCAAATTTTCATTTGTTATTTACAATACCTACGACTAAATGAAAAATTTTCATTTTTAAATAAATATGAGTCAGCAAATTTTCCCCTTTTTCAATAATATTGGTTGCTGGTAATTTTTTTATATTTTCAACCCGAGATATTCGACCAATTTTCGTCCCCAAAGTATTTTTGGTAGCTCTGGAGTGCGTTCACTTTGGGGTTATAAACAAACTTTCATAAGGGCAAATTCATTCTTTTCAATTTTGATAATTTAATAATTACTGGCTGGGGATGGCAATTTTTCTCAACTTTACCCCACTAGAATGAATTAAACAAAATTTTCAAGCAGCATAATCCTGCAGTGGCCAATTAATTATGGTGCGAGGAAAAAATTATGGTTTGAACAAATCTTTCGGAAACGAAAAAATCTGATTGGCTGATTTCTTTGTTTATATCTTATAAATAAGGAAATACCTTATTTCAAACCCAAAGTGAACGCAGCCCTGTTGTTTCTTCAAAACTCATCACATAGGTATTGGAAAATAATTTTTAAAAAATTCGAATTGCTGCTAATTAATAATTATTTTTACTGAATTAAAAATTGGAAAAAATTTGAAATGTTAGAACATTTGCAAAAATGAAGCAGGAAAATTTTATGAAAATTGGTTAGTTTAATTGGAGCAAAAATGGTATAGAATTTTTCAGAAAATCAATTGGGGAAGATTTGAGGTACACCCTCTCCTCAGCAAACACCTAGCTTCACAACGCCTCTGCGGACGACCAATTTTCTGCTACACTGCCGAGACAAATAATTTAATTTTTTCATTTTGAAAAAAATGAAGTGCTTAGAAAAGATATCGGTCTCGAGATATGTTTTGAAATTCACTTAACGCAGTGTTCATATGTACCTAAATATTTCATTTGCTGATTTCACTTAACGCAGTGTTCATATGTACCTAAATATTTCATTTGCTGATTTCAGATGCCTTTTTTATTTTCGATCAAGAAAGTAGTCCATATTTGACTGAGAGAGCATGATACTCTTCGAAAATTGAAAAATTAAAATTATCAAAGTGTTCCCGAATGCAAAAAGACCAATTTAAGAAAAAAAAATTATTATGCATTTCTGTGATAAATACCGATTCAACTGGACAATTTTTACATTATGTTTGATACCAAAGATTATAGTTGAATCTTCAACCGACAGCTTTGAAAGATTTTCTGATATAAATGGTTCAAAGTTTAACCACTTAGTTGTGGATAAATATCGAGGATGGGTGTTTATCGGTGCCGTGAATCATCTATATCAATTATCTTCCAATTTGAAATTGATTGAAAATTTTACAACAGGGCCGCAACCTAATCACGACTGTAAAAATCAGAATACTGAACAAAATTGTACAAAAGGCATAGATAATTATAACAAAATACTTGTTATAGATTACAACACTTCTCGATTATTATCATGCGGGAGCTATTATCAAGGGTCATGTGAAATCTATAAAATTCAAAATCCGTTGAATAGAATAACAAGGCTGATTGGACCAATTGTAGCGGTCAGTCCGAGTGCATCAACAGTAGCATTTATTGCCCCTGGTACTTTTAAATCTTCAAGAAATTCATGGAAAGAATACACAATTCCAGCGCTATATGTTGCAGCAACTTATACGAGTGAATCGGCATATCAATCACAAGTTCCCGCAGTTTCTACAAGATTCCCAGAAGGGGAAAAACTTTTTCAGACCACTAATTTGGGTATACCTGATACATTCATATCCAATACAGAGATTTCCTTCATTGATACTTTTCGAGAGAAATATATTGTCAACTATGTGCATGGGTTTAGTTCGGGATCTTACAGTTATTTCTTGACCACTCAAATGAATTCTACCCAGTCCTCGCCATATATATCAAAATTAATCCGCATATGCCAACAAGATACCCATTATAACTCTTATTCAGAAATTCCAATTAAATGTACAGATAAATTTGGAAAAGTATATAATCTAGTTCAAGCTGCATTCGTCACAACTCCAAGTTCGGAGTTGGCGGAATCTTTGGATATTACATCACAGGATGATGTTTTATTCGGGGTCTTCTCCAAAAGTAAACAATCATTGGGCAATGAGTCAAATAAACCTAGTAATGAAAGTGCATTGTGTGTATATTCACTAAAATCAATCAACGACAAATTTACTGAAAATATTCGAAATTGTTTCGATGGATCAGTAGATCGTGGACTAGAATATATATTATCACCGTTGGAAAAATGTTACAAAGAAAATACCGGAGATTCGAATTTTTGCGGATTAACGTATAATTTACCTTTAGGTGGAAATCTGCCTGTGCACACAATTGCTGCATTCACCTTCGATACACTTTTGACAGCTGTTGCAGCAGCATCAAAATCTAATTTTACTTTTATAACTGTTGGTACTCGTGTAGGACATTTGGAGCAATTAGTAGTGAAAAACACCACAGCTGTACAAAAATGTAGTGAAGTTGTTATTGATGAGGGATCTCCAGTAAATTCAGATTTGCAGTTTGATTCAAAAAAAGAGCATTTGTACGCAATGACAGAACACAAATTAACTAGAATAAAAATTCATGACCTTTTACCATCAATTTCCTATTTTACTCCCAACAATGGGCCAAGGGAAGGTGGTACAAATATAACCATTGGAGTCGAGAATTTCAATAACTTTTTTAAGGATGATATTCGCTTTTACATTAAAGTCGCTGGAATCCCTTGCATGCCATACGAACATCACACCAGACCATTATGGATGATTTACTGCATTACAGAGAAATTAAATGTGCCAGAACTTCACGAAGGACCAATTGAAATTCGGGTCAATGATATACTTGTCACATCGGAAAAAAATTTCACCTTTGTCGATTTAAAAATCTTGGACTTCTTTCCAAAAGAAGGACCCATGTTTGGTGGTACTGAATTAACAATTATTGGCAAACAACTGGATTCAGGGAAGTCTGTTGATGTGTTCATCGGAAATGGATCATGTTCAATTATTTCACGCAATCTAAGCAGCATAAAATGTAAAACACCTTCCTCAGATATTGAAAAACAAGTCAATATCAGAGTGAAAGTGGATGGCTGCACTCATTTATTTGACGATCTATTTTCGTACTTCAGAGTTGCAAATCGCGATAAAAACGGATATAACCAAATACCAAAAGGCATTCCTGCTGGTGATATTGCAATTTTGTTACACACCAAAGAAATGTTGCCACCTCAAAAATTAATATTCCGCATTTATCATGAAAATCGAACTTATAACAGCAGCTCATGTGAAATTGAAAATAACTCGACTGTGATTTGTTCTTCACCTTCCACACCAGATATTGCCAGTGATTCTATAGACATTGGGAATCCTAAACTATTCAATTATTCACTAATGACGGATGACTTTAAAACTGTCCAAATCAACTGCATTAATAAAAAATCCGCCATTTTTCATTTGTATCCGAATCCAATTTTTGAAAAATTTTCAGTTGCTAAATATGACAACGATGTGTTTTTCACCATCAATGGACAAAACATAAACAATGCTTGTCAAAAAACTGATTTTACAGTGCTAGTGGGAAACAACACTTGTAGAGTGCTTTCATTATCCCGAGATAAAATCAATTGTCAAATTCAGGAAACAAATATATTTGATGATGAAAATTTATCTGAATTCAATCCTGTCTCACCCCGATACGAAAATATTACTGTGCGGATTGGGAATTTTTTTCAGCAGATTGTCCATAATGAAAACAGTTTAAACATTCGTGGGCAGTTTCAGTCTCAAAATAGTGGCGATCCAGTGATGTATTTATTATACATTGGCATCTTGTGTTTTATAATGTCAATATCGGTGTTCGTTGCATCCTGTATCTTGTATCGGAGAAAACATTCAAAAAGTTCGCGAAAATTGATGAATATGCAACGAAATATGAATAAAATCTGTGTAGAAACATTGGCTTTGCGGCAATGGATAAAGCAGCTTGTTATTGAAAAAGATATCGATTTAAATGAGGAATCGTCGAAAGAATTGGTAACCCTTACTCAAATCACGAAACGATCAACCGCATTCACATTGGATTTCAACCAAATTGGGTGGAGTAATTCTGTACCTCGTAATTCTACGATTCACTGTTGGCTGCACTGGGACATTTTTTTTTTCAAAATTCACTCTCAGCGGGTAAAAATTTTTTTGTTTAATTACTAGAAGGAAAAAAATCATTCCAGCTTAAGTGAACATTTTGTAATGGAATATTGAGATCTGCAACTTTTCAACCACCTGGTAGCAGTCTGAATTTTGATGGCGATGGTTTAGGGAGATGTAGGAACTCAAATCGCATCTTTCAAGTTCTGTGACGGCTTCTCACACAATTTTGATTTTCTAAAAAACAGATTTTTTCCAAAAGGAGGTGCAGTTTGAGCACATTCTGCTTTCCTCCCCTTGCACCTGATGAGCTCAATTTTTTAGGGGAAGGTCTCCCACTCAAAATAAACCACTCCACCAAATTTGGTCGAAATCCAAGATATGTCCTTTTTTCACTCTACCTTCAACTAGGTACCTACCTAAATTTTTTTTTCAGAAATTACCAAATATCACAATCATATATGCCCCAGCTCCGGGAACTTCCGAAGAAATTTCACGGGAACAAGAATACCTGATACCACTCGATGACGACTGGGAATTTGCAAGTAGTAAATTAACACTCGGAAAACAAATAGGAGAAGGAGAGTTTGGAATAGTTTTTCAGGGCGAAGCATTAGGAATTTTGTATGAAAACGTTACTACAACTGTTGCAGTTAAAAAGTTAAAAGGTACCGTGTTTGCACTTGCAGATATATTAGCTAATTCAATTAGAGCTTTATAAAAATAAGAGGTACATGGTCCGTCCTTTTTCCCCCTCAAATTGCCGGACACTCGTTCCTAGATAATTTTGAAGCAAACATCCAAATTTATTCTTAGTTCGAATTTTTTCAATTTCTCTAGCTAATTTGTTTTTTTTTTTTCAAAATATACCTACCCAGTTTTAAATTTTTTCAAGGGTCAATTTTGTCAATAAAATGTTGCCGAATAAATTATGAATTTGGCTCCGACCCCTGTACTTTTGGGCTTTTAATGATGTACCTGTATGGAATGGAATAACTAATTCACCAAAATTATATAGATCCCATCGACAATTTATTGCATTATTTACAAGAATTTCAAAATTTGCACGAAAGTGAATGAAGTTTTACGTTTTTTGACACAAGATTACATCCGGTAGTGGTGTATTTGAATATGATAATTTCTCAACTTGATTTTGGCCATTTCTATGAACCAAAGACCAAAAATTGTGAAAATCCGTACAGATTTTTCAAATTTCAAACGTTTCATACCAAAAGTACACCACCGAATTAAACATGTTCAGCACTTCAAAACATCCCAATAAACTCAATTCTCGAAAATAATGCAATAAAATGACCATCACTCCTAAAGGGAGAAGGTAGGTACTAAGGTAAGAGTTCATAATTTTTTCAATTTTGAGGTGCTTATCTGCTCAAGAGGCCAAAAACACCAGGAGTTAAATTTACAATTTATCCGGCCACACTCTGTATTCAATTTTGATTTTTTTTTAAATCATATGTTTTAAAATTTTTGAATTGGAAGAATTTGAGAAAAATAAAACTTGAAAATTTTTTAGAAATTCAAAGCAGAAAAAATGAAGGAAAATTGTCGAAAATATGCGAGAAAATTTTGAGTTTGAAATTTAAAAAATTTAAATCTCAAAATAAATTTTAAAAAATCAAATTTGAAAAAATTTTCAGAAAAATTGTATTGAAAAAATTTACTAAAAGAAAAAATTTTGGTATTTAAATTTTTAAAAATTGTATTTCTTTAATTTGTTCAACTCTACATAATTTTTTCTGCAATGTTTTTCAACTATGAAATTTTTTTCATCAAAAATTTTTTATCTCTTGGAGTAGAGTCACATTATAGGTAAGTCTAAGTACATATGTAAATGTAATTTCGTAGATACGTCAAATGCTGGACATAGCGATATGACACACCGACAAAATAATACCTCTACAACAACATATCCACATTTTGTGATTCACTCAATTGAAAAAAAAAAGTCCAAAAAAGGAGCATTTGTCATTGGTTTGTTTTTTTAAAAATGCCTGAAAAAAAAGCCATTGGTACCTATACCTATGAAATGACGCAATAACCTAATATTTTACGTACCTACAAAATGACATACCCGTATCCGACCCATCAAATGTTTCAAACTTCGAATTTGAAAAAAAAAATCAATTTCACGTATGTATTAAAAAATTTCTTGCAACTAAATGAATGATTTTATGAAAATTCAAAAAGAATACAATGAAAAATTTTTGATATAAAAGTTGACACAGTTTGAAAATTTACTTTTCAGATATTCATTCCGATACACACGTGATCGCATTGGCATCAGAAATGGAGATGATGAAACAGATCGGTGTACACGAAAATATCCTCCGTCTACTCGGATGCTGCACCCAATTTGGCGATTTCCTCCTCATAACGGAATACGCTCTGCATGGAAATTTGCGAGATTTTCTTCGACAATATATTTCTGGGACAAATAATGAAATCATACCGAAGAGCTTATCTGAGAAAAATTTATTAAACTTCGCTATACAAATAGCCAATGGAATGGAATATTTGGCTTCGATCAAAGTAACTTTTCATATGACTAATTGACTATACTTTCCTGGAATCACATTACTTCCTGTTTTCAAATTCTGATGTCTACCTCTTTGTTGAATATTTGTTTCAGTGCATTCATCGAGATCTTGCTGCTCGGAATGTTCTAGTGTCTGAAGATTTCGTCATGAAAGTTGGTGATTTTGGTCTAGCCAGGGATATTCATCAAACAGACTACTATAAGAAAAAATCTGATGGCAGGTTACCTATTAAATGGATGGCACCTGAAGCACTATGTCATAAAATGTATTCACTTCAATCTGACGTGTAAGTTGAGTAAGAGAAATATTCACGTAAGGCTTTTGGAACTTTTATCGTTATAATTTAAGTACCCAATTTTACAGATGGTCTTTTGGCATACTACTGTGGGAAATTATGACTTTGGGAGGAACACCTTACCCTTCATTTCCGGATGTGGAAAAATTATACCAAGCTTTGCAATCAGGATATCGGATGGAAACCCCTATCAATTGTTCCCAAATAATGTGAGTATCCATCACTCATTTTTCTGCTTCTTAATTCTTACGTAGGCACATGAGACAAAAATAAAATTGTTGAAATTTGATCTCAATATTCATCTCACAAACTTTTCAAACTTTTAAACCTGGAATGATTTCCTACTTTTGGGCTCTTCTCTACGCTGAGCTGTTTTTTTTCCCACATCCAGATATAATTTGATGCGCCAGTGTTGGAGTTTCCTTCCTGAGAGTCGTCCATCATTTTCAGTAATTATTCAACATTTGAGAGAAAAAATATCAGTCTCTAGTGATGAGGTAATTCTATAGGGACTCCTAATTTAATTCGATATAAGTAATATTATTATTTTTACCAATTTTTCGTTTTCTTACAGACATTTGAAGTATATAAATTGTTTAGGTCGGATATTCATGGAAGTGATACTTGACAGAATAAAATAACCGACGGTGTCATATTAAATATGAATAGGTATACAGTACCTACCTACTACTTAATTAACCGCTGCCAGCGATATTGCTGAAAGGTTCTTTTCTTGCGAAATTGTCAAGCTGATCATTTTCCAAATTTTAAATCAACTTTCTGTAAATTTTATACGTAATAATGCATCATTTTCGTAATTTTTAATGAGTACGTTCTATGTAGTTTCCTTTCTTAAAAAACGCTTTCAAAAAAAAAATTAAACTTGAAATACCAACTAATATTCGATTTAACATTACTACTTGTAAAAGCAAAAAGAACCGTAATGAAAGCAATTTAGAAGCGAAATAGTGCTGTTTTAAGCTGTAGGTGTCCTATGAAAATAGGTAATCAGAAAAAGGAATCCCAGAAAAAATTGAAGAAATTAAACTGTTGTTGATTTTTTTTTAGTGGATTTTTATGCTCGGAAAATTATTTTAACTTTCCTAACTCAAACTTTATCGGTAATTTAGATGTTTTTTTAGTTGAATTTTTTTAGTGTCATTTTAGAACTGCGTATTTTTTTACCTTATTTAGTTATTTTTAAAATAATTTTGTGCTTTTATAATTTTTTTCCAACATTTATGGAAATTTAAAACAAGCAATGCTAATTTATAAAACAAAAGTAATTAAATTTCGCTTTGAAATACCAATTTTTTTTTATTTTTTAAATTTTGAAAGTGCACTTACTGGAGTGCATAATTATATGCTTTTTGAAGCAGTAAGTACACTGATTATTTGTTTGAAACATGTTTTCTAAAATACCACATAGAATAAATGATTTGTTTGCGGTTTGAAATTTCCAACGTTGAATGAAATTCCAACTCATAGAAATGAGGAATCGCATTTGATAATCATAATCACACTATATTTTCCTTATTTAAAAAGTGGTTCGGGTGATGGCTGGCATGATTTTCTTCATTTTTTTCTTACAAAACAAAATATTTTCAATTTTTTGAAAAATATTTCATCGAAAAATAGAGCAAAAATTTGAAGTTATCGGGTGTATGGAATTTTAGAAATATTGCAAGTTGATTAACAAATATTATTAATTTGATGTTCTGAAATCTAAGTATATATTTAGGGGAAAGTAAGTGATGTAATGAAGACATCTAAGGTTAAGGCACTGCACTGCAGATAAATCTCTGAATTTATCACAAAATCTAGCATTTTTTATTTGAATGAAGAAAAAAAATAAATCAAAAAATCGAACTACATATTAATTAAAATTCTTTTTGTTACTTTTTATTTTTTGTTTCAATTTAAAATAAAAATTAAAATTTGGATACTTATCTTAAACCTTCCTTAAATTTTTCAACCTGAATGTTTCATTATTTTAGTCTTATTTTCACATAGGTAATTAAGTTGAGCAAGTATTTGAAAAAAAAAATTCAAGAACAGGAAATTGTGATTGTTCAATCAAAACCCATGTTAGTTAAAAACTGAAAGTCGACTTATGTTTTTTTGATCGGACCGACTAGAGCTTTAAAATTTTCTATCAATCTTTCAGAAAAGTGTTACAGTTGACTTTATCATTAAGATACCTATCAAAGAGTTGAGAAAATTTTCAAATCATACAAATTTTTTCAATTTCGTGTAATTTTTTTCAATTTTTCATTTTTTTTAACGCATGATTCACAATTTTTCATATATTTTTTTGATCGAAATAGGTACCTAGCTACCTACTCACGATATTACATAATTTTTTCCTTCATTCATTCAATCAAAATCAATTTTTTTTACAATATAAATTTTGAAAAAAAGGTACATACTTAAAATTGAAAATCCCCTTATTCAATTTCTCTGCTTCAAATTCAGTTTTTATCTTCGAAATCAAGTATTTTTTAGTTCTTCGCAAATTTTTAATCTTGGAGATATTTTTCTGCCTAAAAAACAATCTTTAAGTTTTCAAGATAAGGACAAACTACCACTACACTTTCCTTTCTCCCTTGGATTCAATTCGGGAATATTTTAAAATTTCGTTCTTATTGTCATTTTTTTCCCGTTAAAATTCTTCAAAAGAACATTAGTATTTTTCTAAATTTTCAGTTCTGATGATAGGTACCCATATTTCTTAAATTTCATAGTTTTTTTTAATCAATTTCTACCTATTTTCTTTTCGTTTTTCGTGAATTTTGAATGCTCTTTGGCCTCTCGGGAGGTTTTCATCTTGTCAGGCAAACTGAATGTGAAAATATTTTGTAATTTCGAATTGATTTCCGTATTCTTTCCTATGCCGTCATCTGAGATTAGTCATTTTTTCAATAATGCGACAAGTTGAAAAATTTTTATTCGAATTAAAAAATTGCATGAAATTTTAATTTAAAAATTTCCTCACGGTTGCATCCTCGTTAGAAAATTTAAAAAAAATCACCTATCGAGTCGAGAAAGGATTAAGAGGTAGGTGGAGGTAAGTCTCCACCACCATCCAGCGTACATCGTCCAACATTCAAGACCTTCGAGAGGTGTACGAAGTATTGCATATCAGAAATTGGAAGGCAACACGATTTGAAAAACCTTTCTATTATATTCGAACATTGTAAATGAAATAGTTCAAGTTCATTGGAAATCCTCCCTCTTATTTTCCCTCTTCTTTTTTTCATTCAAAAGTCCTTTTTTTTCAGGCTGGGCCGTACGTGATGATTCCTCATCCAAATAGATTTTTTTTTGTTTTCTCATTATACCCACTTCATAAAGAGCATCTCGATTTCGAAACCATTCTCAGATTTATTGTTTCCTTCAAGATCTTTTTTTTTTCAGAGGCCTACTTCATTCCAACATAGAGTTTCCATAACAAAGATGTTAACACGTGTCCCGAATATTTTTTTTCGAACCAAAGTAGCGGTCGAAAAAAGGATCCTTTTGGGTAATAATCCGCACCAGATGCTCTCCTTTTATCATCCTTTTCCATTGTGAAATTAATTTCCTTAAAAAGGAACTACACAACTCGAAGAAGAAACAAAACACGAACGTGTTTTTTTCTTACTTTTACAAATGCCCAGAGAAATTGTATTGTTTCGGTTTTCGGCTCGTCGAGAAAAAGCCAGCGTGAAGGCGCGCGAATGTAACAGGTTCCAGGGGTCCCAAGTTTCTCCATTTTGAGAGGTGCGATATATGTATTATGAGACGTACGAGTTGAGAATATTCACACGTTGGAGTATTTTTCGTCCAAATGGTATTGATATTTTTGAGAATTGTTTATTGGTACGCGATATAGCCGCATGGCATGGCGCATAACCACGCTCTTTTAACGAAATTAAACCTGTTAATAGTCTGTTGCCATATGCGGTGTTATGAATTGAATTGTTGCGACAAATATTGCGTAGGATATGAACGAAGGTACCTATACAACGGCCACGCGTTTTTTCCTCTCTATTTTTTTTCCTACTCCGTCAGCCCACTCTCGCTAACTAGCTAATCTATGGGCAACCGGTTGGCCGGTTTTCTTTTTCAATTAATCTGCTCCGTAAAGAGTAGAGAAGCTGCGTAGACGTACAATGGGTACATGAATTTTGCCAAATTCGCATTCGAAACTAGGTCCCGATGCAGTTGAAATGTGCGCATGTGTGGACCGAATTACAATCAGATTTTCATATCGTGGCTCAGCATTTTTTTTTTCAGCTGTATTTCAACGATCGTGTTATATGAAAATTTAATCTGTTCGAAACAGGTTCGGCGGTGTCGTCGAACAATGTAAAAAATCACGTTCAAAAGCACCTGCCTGCGTATGATTCGATATATTAATATGATCTATGAAGATAAACATCATTAATGAAGTTTATTTTTTCTAGATACCAATCGTGTAATTAAAATTTAATTCAGGCGTGTGATCGTTCATTTTGGTCTCGCGAATGGTGGAAATTAACTCGATGATTACAGTTTGTGGCAGTTTGAGCTCGTTTTTTATTTAATTTGGGATAATTTTTTATTTTTAATAGGATTTTAATACATGAAAATGAAGTATGGTTCGAGAGACGAGGGAAGCTGAATCTGGATCGACATGTGGTTTCTCGTTTTAACGTTCGAGAATATGATACGAGTTGGTAACACTGTTTTTACTCGTTGAACGGTGGGATGTCGTTGGTAACGTTTTATTGCTTTTTGAAAATGTTCATATATTTTAGTATTGTACGATTGTTGGACCATTTTGAATCGTTCTCGAGGAACTGGATTAATAATTGATTTAGGTTTATTTTTGATTTATTCAATGAACAGGAAAATACCCTGCCAAAGCTCAAAGAAAAAAATGTACGATTTGATTCAAATTTTTACATGGGATAGGTCATTTTTTCAGTTGTTAAAGATTTGATAATAGCTTTAAAAAACGAGCCAAGCAAAATAAGAATATTTCAGTGGACCAAATCACATTTTTTTCGTTGCAAAAATTATGGGTTTGAGCTGAAAAAAAAATTCAGCATATTTTTTCTTTGAAAAGTGTTTGTTTTTGAGTATTTGTGAATGATTTTGTCTAAAACTGATACTGTTTTTCATGAATAATTTTGTTAGGTTCGTCAAAAGTCGAACGATTAGGTGAAAAAAAATTCCATTAAGATTTTCTTTCGGCTAGTGAATGATTTTCTGAATAGACATTGGACAAAACAGACATTTGTTCTTTAAAACTTTCCAAAATGGGAAATTTGGGACAATCTGCGATATTGTGTCAAAATTGTCTGAATTTCGGAATTTCTGGGACAAGATGTCCACATTATCTAAATTCTGGATATTTCTGGGACACTATGTCCTGATTGTTTGGATTCTGGATATTTTTGGGACATGATGTCCAAATCCAAATTCCGTATTTTTCTGGAACATTACGTCTAAATTGTCTGAAATTTAGATATTTCTAGAACACTGTGCCCAAATTGTTAGAATTTAGGGGTTTCTGGGGCACAATGTCCAGATAATTAAAAAATGTGTATATTTTTGGGACATCATGTGTCCGGATCGTTTAAATTTTGAATATTTCTATGACACCGTGTCCAAAAATTTCTAACTTTGAACATTTCTGGGATACTATGTCCAAATATTTCAAGTAAACACCTCCAAATTGTCTGAATTTCGGAATTTCTGGGACACGATGTCCAAATTATTTGGATTTCTCAGGGACACCAAGTCCAAAAATTTCAGATTTTAAATATTTCTGGGACTTTATGTCGAAATTATCCCAAATTCTGGATGTTTCTGGGACATAATATCCAAATTGCCTGGATGTTGGATATTTTTGGGACACCATGTCCGAATATTTGAAATTTTGGATATTTATTGGGACACTATGTCCGAATATTCCAAATTTTAAATATTTCTGGGGCACCATATCCAAAAATTTCAAATTCTGGATATTTCTGAGACACCAAATCCAAATTATCCAAATTCCGGATGTTTCTATGTAGGAGATTATGTCCAAATTGCCTAAATTTCAGATATTTCAGGGACCCTATCTCCAAATTATCTAAATTTCGGATACTTATAACGATTTTTCTTCATTTGTGAACAATATTTGCCTTTAAACTGGTAAGTTATTGACTTTTTTTTTTTTGGTTTTCGTTCACGAATGATCCACTGTATTGAATATTTTTCAAAAAGAGGACGTACAAAAGGCAACCCTCAAATAAAGGCAAAATAGCATTTTTCAAGTTGAAAATTTTTTGAAAATGACGTAATATTTTTAGACAAACGTCATTAGGTATAGGTACCTCTACCTATGTCGTTTTTAAGTTACTTTTTTATATCAAAAAATTTCACGAGCTTCATGTTGAATACAGAGATGCCAAATTTTCTATTCTAGAGTCATTCTTCATTACCTGATTGGAATAGTTCATAATTTTATCAATATTTTTCTATGCTTCATTTTTAGGATCATTTTGATATTTGATTAACTTGAAAAATTCCATCAATACTTATTCGACATTTTCCCGCAATATAACATGAGAATTCATAAAATAACATTTGGAACGATGAAAATAATTTTTTGCGGGGGAGGGGGTGAACTGAATATATTCCAAATCATCGTTATCACAATTCGGGTTTTAAAATTTTTTTATCATAAATAAAACAGTATGCTCGTTCGTTTTTATTTTTAACTCGCGATAAAACCCCAACTCATTACCTCTTAATCATTTTCGAGATAATAATGAACCTACCTACTTACATCTATGAGACTTTTTTTTTAAATAGAAGATGAATATTTTCATTTTTATTACAAGAACAGGCAATGGCATCAATTTATGGGAAACCAATCAGCAGTAAATAATTATCTCAAAAAGTTACGACCTCTCAAAGCTCATTTTTAACCATTGGTACTCAATATACGATAAAATATACTTATAAAATAAATTCATACGCGTATCTACGGCGCAGCACTTATTTATGTGCGTAATTTTCTCCTTCCTTCTATTTTCAGCCGGCTCATATCTGTCATCGGGCAAATTGTCCGATTAATGATAATTACTCGTCGAGAACAAATTATTAACGAATTGGCCATGTCACGTAATTAAAGCTGTAATTATAACGATGAAGATGTCGTATTGTTGATGAAAATCCAACCCAGTTTAACGAACCAGTGTCTCGATACGATGAAAATGAAGAAAAAAATCTACGTTTCGGTCGCGGTCCTAGCGGATCAATTCCCGAATGTTTTCAGGTACCTAAAGTTCAATTTTGTTTATTTTTCACTCGAGAGTTGAATAAGGACGACGTATGTAAAAGACCGAGCTGGGAAGTTTTTTTTTTCGGCCGAGGCAACACTGCTACGCTTTAGCAGGTTTGTGCAAGTGCTCATTCTAGAGACAATGTTTCTCTAATCATAATCCTATCTCCATTGCGTGCATATTATTACTGCCTAACAGGCCAACACCGTCGAAGACATGTTTGCGAATGAATAGCTGTGTCGCGTGTATAATTTAAAATGATACGAAGATAATGTACCGGTTTCTTTAGTCATTTTTCAAAGGCTTATCGTGTGTTTTTTTTTCGTAGTTTTAATTGATTTGTCGTATCAGGCATCGAATTAGTTTGGTGAAAGGGGAAGGAATAATTCGAAGGTGAAATTTTCAAGTGAGTGCCACACTTTTTTTTTACTTTTTTTTTTTGTTCAAAGGCTGAAAATTTTTCGATCATATTGTGAAGTGTATTTAATTTTTATGTTTTTTTTTATTTCAAAAAATTCATTTTTTGCATTTTTCAAAAGTTTTTGTGCTAGAAATGTGAAAGTTAGTAATTTTGTGCTTTTCATTTTTTTCTCAGTAAAACGTAGAGAAATTTTTTAAACAATTGTCTTTTTTTTTAAAGCACGTAATAATGCTTCTACAAAGGCTGGAAAAATATCCATATTGTAAAATGCCTCAATATTTTTTCTGAGATCTGAAGTGATTTTTTCTCAAAAAATTTTCATTAGAATTTTTGAATGATTTTTGTTAAAAGTGTGTACTTTAACTTTTTTCGCAATAAAATTCGGTGGAATTTTTCAAAAACTGAATTAATTTTTTTTTGAAAATATTTTTGCAAAGGCTGGAAAATTGAATCATTTGGTGAAGCGACTCAGAATTTTTCCATAATTTTTTTCTCGATTAAAGGAGTGAAATTTCAAACCCCTTATCATCTTTTTCAGGTTTGCATATTTCATAGTTTGTGTGTGTGGGGGGAGGGGAGAGGAGGGGGGGGGGTTAAGACCAAGTTATGAAGGTCAATTTTTTTAGGCTAAATTTAGGACACCATTCTGATATTTTCTATAATTTTTTGATATTTATTTGTCAAACATAAAATATTTGAAAAAATTAAAATAAATTGGTGGATCAAATTTTTCTCGCCTACTTTGGATTACTGACATAAAAATCATTTTATTAGACTAAAAAAAAAAAACTTGACAAAAATATTGACGAATAGATAATTATATTGATTTTTTGGGAGGGGGGAGGTGCTTGAAGAAGCATAAAAATTTTATCGAATTGAGAAAACTACAAGACAAAAATTCTGAGTAGTTACAAAAAAAGTATCTAGTTTTCTAGAAATGATACATCAAGTTTTATAGCAAAAATTTTTTTCATTTCAAAACGTGATTCACTCTTCCTATTGATGAGATAATTTTTTTTGTACGAAAATTCAGGGCAGTATGTATAGTTTTCCACCCATTTTTTAAAATTTGGTCAAGTACATACACGGCTGTTTTGGAAACTATTCTCTCATTTCCGAAATTCCGAATCAATGAAAATAGTTGAAAATTTATTTGAAAACAGGCAGAATTGCAGCACGTTTTCTCGAATGTGAATCGGTGAATCTTCAAAAATTATCGAAAATTACTGAAAAACAGTCAGAATTGCAACATAAGAATAAATCAGTGAAAAAATTGGTACCAGAAGATTAGTAAAAATTCACAGAAGTCAGTCAAATTTCTGAAATTTATGAGAAAATGATGTAATATGCTGATTTTAAACCAATAAAATTTTTTGAAAAATTAGCGGAAATTTGCTGAAAATCAAAGAATTTTACTGATTTACATCGATGCTGTCATTCTGATAATTTACTAGTGACTTTTCACTGATTCAAAGAGAGTAGTAATAAAAAACAACTCGGTAAAAAAAAATCACCGGAAAAATCAGTAAAAAAAATAATCTTACTGGAAAAGTATTTTAAAAATCACCATAAAATCAGTGAAAAATTATTGAAAAAATCAGTGAGAATTAACTGGAAACTCACTGAATTTGATACTTATACTTACTAATTCTTCGGAGAATCAGAATTTTTTTTTAAATAATGGGTGAAATTCTTTTTAAAAAATCAGTGAAAATTTGCCGAAAATCAGTCAGCTTCTCCTATTTTTCCTGTGCAGAAATTCGGACTGTTTTTTTTAGTGACTTTTCACAGATCCAGAATGAGAGAAAACTCTTCAAATACCTACAAAATTCAATTGTTATAACCCAATTTTCAGTTCACTAAAAAAGATTGATAATTTCGAAAACTGAGGGGAAAATTTTTTTCTAGAGTCAATGACGAAATATGAAATAGGTAATGATATTTCGTTACTCAAAAAAAATTGGAAAATTTTTGAGGAATTGATATCGACGCTAGATAAAAAAAATTACTTATAGAAAATAATGAAAAATATCAGCCATCTATTTAAAATTTTTCACTCCAAAGTACTTGACCTGTTTTAATTTTTTTGATTTATTAAGCCAATTTCTGATGATGAAGAATACGATTTCATTTATCTTCGAATTCATTATCTCGTGTCACTTAATTGACTCGATTTATTTATCCTGTGCTCCCTCCTTTCTTAATACCCTTTTTACCCTTTTTACGATACTTTGCAATAAAATACAACTTGTTAGGTACTCGACTCCATCAATTAATTTATCACACTTCACCCAAATTTCTCAAACCAACACAAACTAATCGAATTTGCCACCGAAATTTTCATTATTCGTAGAATTATTATATTAAAGGTGCTTCACAAATGCGTATTGTTTGAAAGCCAACTAATGATGTAATCTTTATGCTTAGGTTTGTTTGGAAATTATCGCTGTGTCCGTCGGTTTGGCCGCAGAATCTCGACTCCGTCTATTTTTAAGTTCCACGCTCCTCGCCGGCTCCGCTCCCATCACGAACGCAAAATAGGGCACGATCGTCGACTCAGTACATCGGCAGAGTTGATTTTTTGACTGTCAGCCAGTTCTCCACCGAAAAACCCCGAAAGTTACATTTTCATCCGCCAAATTCGGCGGCCCAATGATACCAGCGTGCAGTTTCGCGATGTGTAATTGAAAGTTTTCCGATCGAGATTTTCCAAGTTTTCAGTTCGATTCGCCAAATCAGCTAAAATGTCGAAAAATATTTGTGATTGTGCGTGTAAATACCGAACGTTTCGCGTGATTTGTTCGATTTTGGTTTTATTCGCGTCGATAAATTATATCTCAGCTTTTAACGTCGATCTACCGAGTGCTGTTTTATACCATGGTACTGGTCAATCAATGTTTGGATTTACCGTCGCCGAGTACAAAGAAGACGGCAGAAGCTGGTGAGTGATCTTTTCTTATATGAATTTCAAGGTGTCTGTCGGCCTACCAATCGTGTATTTTTGGGCGAAGTTAGGACGAGGGGGAGGGAAAGATCGATGTACGTGTTTCCTTTTTTTTAAAGGTGTTTTATTTCTACTTTTTCGGCTACTGGTTCTTTCTTTTCGGTACCTACCCGCCGAATTATTTCAATCGACTTTTAAACATTGTAAATCATTCGATAAACATATTTTTCTCGGCTTTCTGTTCTTCGGTGATAGTCGAACGTGCGTCGATATCCGTTTACCAACCGTAGAAAAAGGTAAACAAACCGTTTCTTTGCTCAAGTCGCGGTTCACTGAGATAAGATAATGCAACTTAATTCGTCTTCCCGAAATATAAATACGTAGGTAATTTTTTTCCATACAACGAGACTACTTATTCGTATTATTCGGTTATTCTTATACATTTTTTAAAATATTTCAAGCTAAAATGGCTCACGAGTGGTTATTCATCTCGTTAAAGGCCATAGTTGACGGTATTTTCAATCTATTGTTTGATTGTATTGTGTATAAGTAGGTATGGTGCTTGGAGTAGGCTCCTTTGTTTTTTTTTTTTACAAGAAGCGAGTACGTGTTGATTTTTGTGAAGTGACTTTTTTTTTGGCGATTGCTTTAATTTATGACGAGGGGTTATTGCGAATGCATGTCAGATAACAACACGGTGTTTACAGGATGACACGTATGATACTGCGGTAGCGAATTTTCATTTTGCTAATTTTAATCACTGTTGGATATCCGTTCGTGGACAGATTAAAATATTACTCTGTTGAGATTTTTTTGAAAAATATAGGAAGTTGGTGATAAGAATTATGTAACACGCAAATATCACTAAATAAGTAGGTACAGTAAAATAAGTATATATGTGAATTATCATTTTTTTCTGAAGATAGTTGATAGTGTGTTCTGTGGGTTTATTTTTCTCAAATTTATTTATTTAATCTGAAAATGGCGAGCCAAATTCAAGAGGATTGTAAAAAGAGAGATTTTTATTGCATGTAGAAAATTTTCAAATTGCAGGTAAAGTTATACTCGATTTTGAGAAAAAGTTCTTACGTTGAGACGAAATTTATTGATTTCAGTGGCTGGTGAAATTTTCATAATGACTCATTCTTCCTTTCTGGCTCGTGAAAGGGAAAGAAAAAGAGAGGGGTCTTTTTGGCATTTAACTTCATATCTCCTCTTTGATATTTTTTGTTTATTTGTGTATCAACTTAATCTACTAGATTTACGAGTTGAGAGGTTCAAAATGAATCATCCTGACAGGAGAAAGGAATATCTACTTTCTGTTTGATAAGATTCAAACAACTAATAATTATTGATCTTGGATGAGAGAATATATGTGAAGTTGATTTTTCTATTATGGAATAATTTCTGAAGTATTGAATTATCTGAAATTGAATTTTTACATAGATGCCTATTTATTTTACAACAGAGTTCGGAGAGAGTCCAAAAATTTCCAAAAATACGAAAATTGACCAATTTTTGGTAAGGAAATTAGGAAACTTGGAACTTGAAAAAAATTTGATCGATAAAAATGATAGGTGTTCAAAAAATCATAATTTTTGATTTTTTTTTTTAAGGCTAGGCAATCAAGAATATGAATTGGTGAATGTGGAGCATAAATGCACCCAAAGGGTGTCTGGAAGCTCAAACTTTCCCTTAAGCTTAAAAAATATTTACAAAATTATGAGAAAATACATTTTTTAGTTCTTTAAAATGTATTTTTCGAAAAAATTTCGCCCTCTCGCTTGGACAGTATTTTAGTTGTTTTATTTTGAAAACTAGATGATGACTTCAGTAATCTTTTTGACAAAAATCACCGATTTCTTAATAGATTTTCTATTTTTTAGAAAAAAAATCAATAATATTTTGCCTGAAAAATCGGTGAAAATGACTGATTTTAAATTTGACCTCTCCCTCCCCATTTTTTTGAATTCTCAGGCTCTCTTTTAATAATTTCTGGGGTAATTGAGATTGGCAAATTTAGTATTTATGTTTGATGAGACGAAAATAAAAATGTAATTTTCGAATTTGTCTATCTCTCTACTTTTCCTCTTTCATTCCCATTTCAAAACAATCTGGCAAAAAGAATATGAAGAAAATAATTGAACGGATTATTTTGATCTTTTATTGCATTATCGAATTGAAAAAAAATAATTATTTGGCTTAGTGAATTGGAGTGAGGGAGGATGTTAGAGGAACGAAATAATTGAAAAAATGGTTCAAAATTTTTCAAGATTGAAGAAATGCGAAGAAAACTAGAATTTTAGATTTTAATTTTCTGCGACGATTTCTTGGTAAGTATTGACAATAAAGATAGATGAATTGATAGCAAACAATTTTTTAATTTTCTACAAATGAAAATTTTTACGTTTAAAAAAAAAATCAGCACAATGAAAATTTCTGTATTTTTTCGATGATTACCTAGATAAATTGTTGGATTTTTTTTTTACCAAATTCACAAAGTAAAAATGATACATATCTTTACATATTTTCATCTTGAATACTTCATTTTATTCGATTATCAACATTTCTTTTGAAATTTTATCAAGATCTATTGAAAAATTTCAGACATTTCACAATTTGCTTGAATTTTCTTTAATCGCCATTTTTACTCGCACTTGCTAGGAATGAACCGAATTTTAATTTTGAATTAAAATGATTTTTTTCAAAAGTATTCTTGCATTAAAAATATTTAAAAAATATAGAAATTTAAATTTGACAATTTGGCATTAAATTCCTATCACTGACAAATATCAGTTTGTCTTTAATTACCACAAAAATCTGAAATTTCTATTCTAAAAAGTAATCAAAAATTATTCGTTGAAATTTGTGACTTGAAATTTTTTCTACTCAAAGAAACAAATAAATTTTGATGTTCAAAATTTTTGATTTTTTGCAGAAAAAATGTACATTTTTGGTAGAAATTTGTACTTAATTTATGAAATTTGGAAATTTTACTCGTATTGGATCTTAAAATAAAGTCAAAGGGTGAATGATTTTTATTGAATCGTACGTCACCTGAGTATGACATGCTTTTCGTAATTCTCAATTGCAGCAAAATTCGAAAAAAATGCACTAACCCAAAAATTTCAATTTTTCCTTCCATCGATAATTTCCATTCGGGATTTTAAATTCTTAAAGATATCCGAACACCATTGATATCTCATCACCTTTCCTAGTTTCAAAAACTGAATGAAATAGCAACATTTTTATAATCATCGTTTTGAACCATCTGGCAAATGAACCTAGGAATCTATCTGTGCGTTGAAAACGTTCAACAAGTCAACTAGAATCGGTTTTCCATCGCGAAATTCCCGATTACGATAGAATAAGTAATCAAATTAAACACAGAATCAATCAATTTATGACTCTTAACAACTTCTCATGAGTCGTCGTTGCGGAAGACCCCGAGGTCGCTCCAATGTACCACTACCAAGAAGACCAAGATGCGGCTTCGGTACCGCTTCAATAATCATACCTTCGGTACACTATAATACACGTTTCGCTTATACCTTTATAGTTTATACGTATTCTAAAGCTTACCACGCTCGGTAGTCCATTTGAAAAAATTTTCCGTGGGCGAGGAAGCGAATAAAGTGTTCGAGTAAGAAAGACAGGTATACAGAAGATCCAAACAAGACCATAGGAAGTTCGATGGTAGTATGTGTAGTTCGCCACACCAACGCAATTAGTCACACTTTAAATGTGTTCATTTTGTGTACCTACCTTCTATGAAGTAAGCAAGTCGAAAAAAAACAACACATGTGTACACAAAAACGCTGACATGACGAGAGGCATCTGATATGTCGTCGGGAAAAAAAAGAGAAAAAAGTACAGAAAATTGTTCTATAATGAGTCGTGACTGCCTTATCGAAGATTTATGCGAATATGGCGCGAAAATATTTACACAATGTTTTCTTTTCGATCATCATTGCAATATTGGTCGATTAAGGTATGATTTCGTCGTAAACATCGAGTTTAATAACAAGTTTTTTCTTCTTTTCTTTTTTTATGCATACGATATCGTATCCTGTGAGCATTAATTTCGCACAACTTGATTGGTAAATTATACACGTGCAAGTACGTAAAATTAGAAAGAGTCGAGATCATTGCTCACCATACGGTACCAGCGAGAGAAAGAGAGAATTGCCGACGACGCTCGACGCTGACGGAATCTCCAAATACGGATAAATATTAAAATATGGGCGGTTAACCTTGCGCCAGTAGATGAACCAAGATATACATTCGATAGAACGTGCATTTAAACTGTACTACGCTGCAGCTAAAACTTATTATCATTTTGTTATAAATGTATCGTATCTTGGGGTGCCTTAAGGCGACATTATGCAGTCGAGTTTTCTGATAGACTGGATCGGAGAGAATTAATGCAGTTTTTTTACCAGACGGTTGGAGGAGATCTTGTCTAACGAGGGAGGTATCTCAATTGCCGGCAAAAATTTGGGTTGAAACAAAAAATGAATTGAAAATATGTCCATAAAATCCCATATCCAAAATTTCAGATGCTGGAGTTAATTTTTAGAATTTTGGCGCATTTTTGAAATTTCAAAATCGCCTTATTGGCCTTCAAAATATAAAAATTGGATCTAATCGGTAAAAAAATCTGAACTTTTGGTATATACCCTATTTTTGACCACCCGAATCGACTGAAAAAGTTTTGAGATGTTTTGGAGCCTACAGAAAATTTTAAAAATTTCCAGTATGGAACAAATGTCCAACATTATTATGAACTTTGGAATATATAATCGCAAATTATCAATATTGGAGACGGTTCTGATCGATTCAAACACGATTTTTTGAAATTAGTAGTTGCTAAATCAAATCTATATTATATGAATTAGTAAATTTTTTTTAAAAAAAATTGAACTTTCATTCAGCAGTTACTAGAAAATTGTGCTGAAATCGATCAAAAAAACGTCATCTTTATGAATAATTAACGATTACAGAGTCAAATGTTAATTTGTGAAGATACATGAAAAAAAGAGACCTGCACTCAATCAATTTTTCATTTTCCATTTTTTTGGCCCAGTTTTTGTAAAAAAAAAAAATCCTCAGAAATTGAATGGAACTGATTCCAGACCACAATATTTAAAATTAAGAGAGAGATTTAACTTTTAAACAAAAGGACGAGACATTTATAATTTCAAAAAAAAACTCTCAGAAATCGAATGGAAACATAGTCCCAGACCTCTAAACTCGAAATTAAGCGAGATATTCAACTTTTAAGCTAAGGAAGTCAAATTTTAAAATTATGCAGGGAAATCCTCCCAACTTCAAATGCTTTTCCAAAAAAATCCCATATTAGGTGGTGTGGTCCTTCTCCTCATGTATCCTCACTTATGAACCATTCGTAGGGACTTTTCTCCACTTCTGGAAAATTCCAAAATGAGTTATCATACCTGGTTAAGGATGGTGGATCTGACCTTGAAATCGATTTCTAATGCTCCTCCCTCAAAAAGATCGCATATTCTGGAAAATAATTTCAACCATAATTTCGAAATTCTGGCGTGTGTTTTTTTTTCTACAATTTTTTGCTTTTTTCACCAAAAAATACAGAAACAAATTTTGAGGTTTTCAGATAATTTTTTTTTGAAGAGGAATTGGACTTCTTTTTTCAAAATTTTTGGGCGTTTAATCCTCATTCTTTTGCGATGAAATGAAAATTTCCTCCTCAAATTAAGTGTCATCTATCCGTAAGTATGCCCCCAAAAATTGAAAAATTTCAAGTGGTAGAAATTTGTTGGAAAAAATTAAAACTGATGCCCCCAAGAAAACTTAACTACATAATTATTTATGCTGAATGTCCTTCAGTAACAACAACAACAAAAAAAAATTCAAAAGTGAAATTTACGATAATGTCTGGAATTAAAACCGACTTTAAATCATAATCAATGGGGTCTAAACTTTCGAATTCCCATTTTGGGTCCCACATTTTCTTTTCTTCATTTTTAGTCATTGGTGAGCAATATGGTGTTTTTACTCAAGTCGAGCCTTCTGAGTATGAGCAATTAAATCCTTCAAATGTCTCGTGATGTGATGCAAAAAATCGATATAAAAAAAGCAACACTATTTACGTACCAAATTAAAAAAAAAGGGGTAAGCATAAGAAAAAAATAAAAATTTTGAGGCATGTTTTTTTACTCAAACATTAATGTTTGATTTGCACCATTCCTGAGATTTTCTGGGGAGAGGGGGAAAGAGGGAAAATCTAATGTTCGAGTAAGTTGAGTGTATATGAATTATTCTCTCTGAAAATAAAATATGAGAGCGGGAAAGAGAATTGCTTATTTTATTTCATATTTGTCCTCAGAAAGGTTCGACTTATACGATTGAGTCCATGAGTCTCTCAATTATGATTTTACATAGATTTTCTAAATCAGATATCATCATAAATATCACTTTTAATAGTATAGGTACTGAAGAGCATGCAACTGCTCGGCAGTCAATTGAATTTTTTTTTCTGACAAACTTCCACCACTTCAAAACTTTTTAAAATTTTTATGGTTTCCTTATAGATAAATTGAATTTATTAGAAAAAAAATCATTTCGATTTTGACCCTCAATTACAAAAAAAAAAAAAAATTGTAAAAGGGCTTAACAACGAAAAATTGCTCAAAATTTTTTCGGAGTTCCTCTATTTTTTTGAAGCGTTTTGAAAAAAAAACCTCGAAATTTTCATTTATGATTGGATAAAAATGAGAATACTATGAAAGAAAACACATTTTGGTCTTCCCTCTTCCCCAAAAAATTACTTTTCCACTAAAAAACCACAATTTTTTTCAAAATCATTTTCAGGAATAGGTGACTTTTTTGGGAAAAGGAATGATCAAAATAGAATTCAAAACAGATTCGCCAAAACTTTTTTTTTTGGAGACTCCAAAACGTCTTAAAACCGTTTCCAATAAATTCGAGATGTTGAAAATACAGCATCTGTATGCTAATTTCACTTTTTTCGTTGATTGAATCAAATTTTTATATTTTTCAGGGCGATGGGACAATTTAAAATTTCAAAAATTTGCCATTATTCTAAAAATTAACATAACTGAAATTTTGTATATTGGTTTTTTTTTATGATATATGTACTTAAAAATTGTTTTTGTCTCAGCCCAAAATTTTACTGAATTGAGAATATATCTTTCTTATCATAAGAATACATAATTTTGGCCAACAATGACGAAACATAGAGGTATTTGCTCGTATGAGAATGATCCAACATCCGCACCTATCCACCTTCGTACATCTCGAAACGAATTTCTAATTGCCATATTTAAAACGACCCGCCATCGTCTCCATTCTTACACGCCGAGATAATGTCCTCGATGACTCGATGGAAATGTGAAAAGAGGTGTGCAACCTTGTAAATTGTTTTTATCTTGTACTGCGAATCGTGTCGGAGTCGGATGTGTTTCTGTTTGGTCGTCCAGCGGTGTAATATACTTAAGTACGATATAAGGCGATGAAAGAGTAAATTGCGCCATGTCTTCGGCTAGGTGTACTACAGTTTCGCACCCACCGTGATGGATAACCGTTTAAATAGCACCGTACCTGGGTTCGTATTCGTATACCACACTTCGAAACGTGATATCGTGTGAGATATTTACTGATAAAGTTGTACCTAGCGCTGATACATTATAAGAAAGAGTGAAATAAGTGTGTGTGAAAAGTCAAGATCGGTATTAAGTTCAAAACAGGTAAATATTGCAGCAGCATCCAGCAAAATAAGCCTTATAGCCTTATAGTATATTATGTATAGAGAAGTACTGGCCATTCTTTATAATTGTCACTGGTCGGTTGGCCGCGACCGTACACCGAACCTGCGAAAGAGCAAAATAGTATGCCATACGATGGTACATTACCGAGGTGTAATCGAGAGCCTCGAGCGAGTTTACCCCGATACTATGCTTCGCCCTGTGTAAAACCTAAAACGTGCTGTATATCGAATATACGTACATTGGATAGGTATACGAGATCGTGCCCGTAGATACGCTAACAGAGCTGGATAGAAACCGAAGCCACGTGCATGGATGAATAATTGGCCCACAGGCTAGAGCCGGAGGAGAGATCGGTGTCCAGTAATTATGTCCGGACTCCGCAGTATTGGCTAACAGAGTTGGGTCGACGTTCACAAAACGAACGAAAAGTTCGTTCACGTTCGTGAACGAAGACCTAAAATGAATTGAACGAAACGAACGAACGAGTATTTTAACAATGAACGAACGTGAACGAGTGAACGACCAAAAAAAAAGACCGAAAATGAACGAACGAACGACCCAAACGTTCGTTGTTTCGTTCATTTTTTTAAAATAAGAACGCTAAAAACGTCTTAAAATGAAAGCCAATAAAAATGATGATGAATATTTCGCGGTATTATCACATCAGTGATTGTACTGAGTGATTGTGATGGTGAATTTGAATTGAATTTTCGATTTTCGAAGCTGACACGAGGTAAATTTATCAAATTTATTCGAAGTTGAAGAGAACTTAGACACGTTTCTGGTCATTTTACAAACAATAATACATAAAAAAATATAGTGAGAAGTGAACGAAAAAGTCGTTCACACTCGTTCACGTTCACGAACGAGTCGTTCACGTTCACGAACGAAAGGTCCAATTGAACGAATGGAAACGAACGAACGAATTTTTCAGCAATGAACTGAACGAGAAACGAACGAATGGACGAGATTGCCGCAACGAACTGAACGCGAACGCGTTCACGAACGACCCAACTCTGTTGGCTAACTAGCGACGTAAATCTTGTAAATGGCTCGAAGAATGGGACGTTTTTGTAGAGGAAATGAGGGGAAAAAGGGAAGGAATTTCTTTTAATCGAATTTTCCGATTGGTGATGTCATTTTTCAAAAATATAGGTGATAGGTAATTTGGGTGAAAACTGCTCTTTACTTTGGATCACTTCGGTCAGATTTCATAATTATTTTATTTTGGATCAACTTGATCAAAATAAGCAGGCTTTAAAATGACAATTTTTTGGTATAAATTGAACTATGGGTTGTCAAGATGAGAAGAAAAATTCTGTAAAATGAAAATTTTGAAATATTCTGAAGGATCTGCTAACTTATCCAAAATTTCTGCTTTCAAAAGTTTATAATTCATCTGATCTACTTACTTAGATGAAAAAATGGCGAATTTGAATGAGACGAAAATAGATTAACAAGTTTAGTGAAAATTATGGAAAAACAGACAAATGATTCGAAAAATGGGTGCTTTAAATAGGAAAGGAAAAACAAGTAACTTATTAAAAATGTTTAAAAATGAATTGAAAGCTTCATTTTCTGAGTACAAGAAATTTCCATTTTATCTATACTTACTGCAAATTTTTTAAAATCGAATTGAAGGCTTTTTCTCGGGAATGGGGGAAGGGAGGGATCTATTGGTAAAAATAGTCTAAAAAAAGGCATTTCACCCCAAAATCCGAGAAAAATCTAAAAATTGATCTAGAGAATTGATAATGAAGTATTTGAATTATTTATCAAAAAAGAGTCTTTTCACCCTAAAATCCGCGAAAAATCGAAAAATTAATCAAGGGAATTGATAGTTTGAGTATTTCAAAATTAACTAGCGGCATGAAAAATTCTTTGGCTTATGTAGAAAAAATACGATTTGAAAAAAAAAAAAAAAAAACAGGAACAAATATGCCAGCCAAAAAAAAAAGTATGAAATTCATGTAAATTTGGATATCTACAAGAAAATGCGAAATTTCTATGAGAATATTCTTTCACAATTCTTTTGATTCAGAATAGTGTAAACATTTAAAAAATTTCACCCAGGTTGTAATGAAGCTAAAAAATGAGCATTGTAAAAAGTAGGTATAAGTAGAAAAAATTCATCAATTTGATTGCTAAATATTGTCGTACAGAAACTCTGTATTTAATTCCCAATTTACCAGAAAATATCGAAACTGAAAAATCATTTATTTTCAGAAAAGTTTATGGCACTGATTCAAAAATGTATAGGATTCGTCTAATTCAAAAGATTCAGATTTAGAGGAAAAAGAAAGGAAAATTTCAGACCTTTTCTTCGAACGTATATGTAATGCAAAAGCGAAAGCGATCATTTGTGCCAAAATGAATGAATAACGTTGAGTAAAAAGTCAAAAAAACGTCAGTTTTGAATTTTGATGGACATCATTTCGGAAGGAGGAGAGAGGACAGTTCAACTTTTTAAGAAAACAGTAAGAAAAAGGAATTTTTAATAAGTATTTAAAAAATGAAATTTTACAGGAAAATAAAATGAAATTTCTAAAATTTCCAGGAAGAGTTTTCAAAATTTGGAGTCTTAAAATTTGGAGGAAAGTAAGTACAGTAGAATCCGCTTAATGGAAAGCCTCTTAATGGAATAATTCGGATAATGTAATCAAAATGCTTCGGTCCCGATTTCTTGTCCTTTTTACTCATAAATTACGCCGTTTAATGTGTTCAACCCACCGGTTATTGGAATCACAATTCGAGCCGTTTTTCATTGAAAAAAATGTAATTTAGTGCGCTATTTTCGATAAACCTGTCTCTCTCTTTATCATTTTTTCATTGAAGACACAATTGTGCATACCTGATTATATGGAGGTTCAGGAAAAAAGGGACCTTATAGCAGTCATTTTTGCGAAAGTCACATTTTTCTGATTCGGGACCGGAAACCTCCTCCGAGGCCCATGCCCATTGCTGATTTTCTAGTGAATTTTCAAATATTTTCTATTTGATTTTCACTGCTTTCCTACTCCTAGTGAATTTTCGTTGATTTTCTACAGAATTTTTTTATTGCTTACTTTCAACCAAAGCGGATTCTTGATTTAAAACAGCCTACTAGTGTTGAAGTGACCAAAAAATCAAATTAATTAGGTATGGAACGTTTTCAAAAAATAAAGGTTTATTTTTGTACCTACGTGCAATAAAGTGAATATTTTTACCAAAAAAAAATTCTTCGTTTAATGCAATCAGCCGGTTAATGTGATCAATATTGTCTCAGACAATCGTGATTACATTAAGCGGATTCTACTGTATTTAAACCATTTTTTTGAGAAAGATTTGCATTATTGTTTTTTTTTTTTGTAGAATTTACTTCAAAAAAAGAAAAATATTTCGTTCATGGTTGTTTTTTGAAAAAACTTTTCCAGTAGTTTCTACAAAAAAATCTCAACACTTCAATTTTCATTCCAATATTCATCCGAAGCTGATTTTCAAATTTTTTAACCTGTAATGAACTAATGATGAATTCTCATCCCAAGATTTTTTCGAACTTTCAAGCCTGGACGAGCTTGGAATTAATTCAAGATGAATTTTCATCTCAATGCCTTTTATCCCAAGCTGATTTTCGAATTTCTAAGTCTGTGATGAATTTTCATCCTAATATTTATTCCAGCATTTTTTCGAATTTTTAAGCCTGGGATGAACTTTGGATGGATTTTCATTCCAAGTTGAATTTTAAAATTTTAAAGCCCATACGATGAATGTTTATCTTAATGATCAACCCCAACTGATTTTCGAATTTTTCGGTCATAGATGAACATTGGATGAATTTTCATCTCAATATTCATTCCAAAACACTTTTAGAATTTTTAAACCTAGAACGATTTGGGATGAATTAGAGAGAAACAGGATTTCTGAATATTAGGAGATTTTACTTACTTATTAGAAGAGAGCTCTTTTTTTTTTTTTTGAGAGTAATGAAAAATTGATAATTTTTGCAATAAAATAAAATTAATCAATACTTATCTATCAGAAAACGTTGAAATTTCAATTATTGGTGGGAGAGGAGAACAGTGGAAGAAAATGGAAACTATAGATAAAATCAGAAGAAAATTATATTTTCAATGGTAAAAAGCTATTCGGAGGGGATGAAATGTGAAATTCTCGACAAACACTATCCTAGCCATTTATTGATTTTACTCAAGATATCATCTCTTCTTCTACTTTCAATTGTCATGGCAACTCAACACACCACAATAGTAAAATTTATTTATGAAAATTCGCTCAAAAAGAAATTGTAAATATATCCGATGATCGATCGTTATTCACTTACTCATCGATAATACCAGCTTTTTGTTATATCGGGTATACAAGGTACATAGACATCGTACACACATCATATACCTATTATGGTCTAAATTTCCTCGGGCGTCGTCTTATTCATGCATATAACATGAAAAGAACTTTGAATTTGGTTTCAATGTCAATTTTTTCTTTCGATAGGATACGACGATCGATCGTATGTACATATAGACCTACGTCTACGTACTTCTTCATGTACAAGTATGGATATAGAGTAATGTATGTGCACGAGGTGCGCAATCTGCGAGTGATAATTTGACCTTATATGCGTACGAGATTAAGCATGTACTTCGAGATATATTCAAACAATAAAAAAAGCAAACATAGAAGAACATCAAATAGAAAATTTTTCAATTGAAACGTTATTTGGTCTTGATACCCGGCACAGTGATGTTTTTGATCCAATTGCATACTCAACCATTGTCGTTGTCGCGAACTGGTTCATTCTCCGTTTATGGCTTGAGGCGGTGGATGAGAGTGTTTGTGGCGGTGAGCATCACTGAGCAGGCAATTGTCGATCATGAAGATGTCAATGTGTACGTATTTATAAATTATGTAGACGATGTGCATGTATTATGCCTCCGGTTTGTGTGCAGTGTCAAGAGTATATTGTTTATGAGCATCGATTGTTGAATGTGCACCTGCGTGCGTGTGTCCTTGATGGGTGATTCGGGGGTTTCGAGAGAGAATTAATTTATATCACTTTGCTAAAGTGATGGTTTTGTCAAAGTAGAGGTGAGAGGGGTTAAAAAATTATTTTACCTGGTTAAATTAATGGTTGGTTGATTCCTTTTTTATTTTTAGGTGTTTTTTTTTCGTTCTTATGGGAAATTAAAGAGTGGTTGGGGAAATACAAAAAAGGATTCTGAAATTTTTGTACCCATTCAGGACAGATTTTATGAGCAAAATTTTTCAATATTGAGAGAAATCATCCGAAAAATGATTCGAACTTCAAATCTCGAATAATTTCCAATTATTCAAATTTTAATTTTTTTGAATCCTAAAACTTACGAATACATCAAAGTAAGATTTGAGCCAAAAATTGCAAATAAATTAAACTATTCGAAGTTCGAATCATCGTATTCGAAGTTTTGATTATAATTTTGTCGATTTAAAAAATATATTTATAGCCTTGCTCAATCAATAATGACGAAACTCAAAAAAGAAATTACAGTAACTTCCTATGAAGGATTAAACAAGGTATCCATCTTTCGGATAATTTGGAAAATTTGAAAAACTCGAGGAATTTTAGGCATCTGGAAAATTCAATGGAAAGTGAGGAAATTTTGAAATTTTTCTGAAATTCATTTTAAGACCTCTAAACGAATCATTTTTAGAGAAGTGTTTTTCTACTTATTTCAATACCTACATAATTTGAAAAAAATCACTCTCACTCTGCTCGAGCCAATTTTTCATTCATCGTTTGGCTGACCGTGATATACAAAAAAAATATTTGGGCGTGCAAAATGCACTTTTTAATAATTTGTGATAAGAATGGAATGCTATGATGTCGATGACCCCGACATTGGAAAAAAAAGGAGAGTGGAAGAGAATACAAAATTATCGGTTACGTTTTGGGAAACTTTATTGAAAAAAAAAGTGATAATTATTCTCAACTTCTGAAAAAAATTTTCTCAAATATTTTTGCTCTCCCTGTGTTTGGATTCAACGCCTCGATATCTGACAAAATGATTAATATTTGACCTCCCTACTGAATTTTCGTTAATTGGGACAAGTCGAAAAAATTGCTGAAACATCGAATTTTTAAATTGAGGTAGGTGCGTGTTTTTTTGTTTGGATTTTTTTGGGGGAAGGGGGAACAATAAATTTTAAACATAATTAAATTTTCAGCCCAGAAAAATACGAATTTTTCATAGTTGGATAAACTCTTTGACATAATCTGTCTCATTTTTAAAAATAAAAATAAGTAAGTACTATTAATTTGCCTTGATATGTTTTTTTCAAATCGAAAAATTTCCAAATTCTCAAGCTATTTGAGGGAGAGGGGTGGGGGTTCTAAAATGTTTATATTTCAATTCCATTTATTTTCATGATCGAGAAAATTCTGAATGCTGTTTTTTAAAGAAAAAAAATCGTTGGACTCCATTTCAAATAATTTTTTCGTACAAATTCGATTTACAAAAATTCACCCTCCTTCCTTTCCTCCTTTCCTTCCTTCCAATAAATACAATACCTAAGTAAAAGATTTGGAAGACCTATAAAATTTAGGAAAAATATAATACAGACACTTTATTAAAATTAAAAATATTCTACCCAGCTAGATGTTTTTTGATTTTTTAAATTCAAAATATAAAATTTTCAAAAAAAATAAATTGACCCAAAAAAAATTTGAAACACAAACACGAATCATCCAAATTTTCGAATCGACTTCTGTATTTCGTTCATCACTAAAATTTTAATATCAAAATTTCAAGTCTCGCATAAACTTCAAAATTGATTTGTGGTCGAATATTTTGATGTGTAACCTGTTTCGATATCTCATTTACGACTCGTGCATATTTTTAGTTCCATTACGTTCAAATACATAATTTTCACCTTGGTAATTTCCCATCTTCGTTTAGCACTTCGCCAGTATTTTTTCCACGAATCGATTCCTCGTCAAATCCTCCCGCAGCCCCATTTTTTTCCGAGTTTGAGCGTGAAAACATTTCAAAATAAAAAGCATTCCTCGAAATCAGATATTTAATTTTTTGGAACACATGTTTTATTATAGATTTTCGTGTATTACCACCGTTTTTCTGGAATTTTGCCAAAAATCGTGCATATTACCTACAATATTTCATTATTATTTTCGATATCGAATGAGAAGCTATTGCGGCCACCATTTATTATTACTGTAAGTATTTTTTGATCGTAATATAGAGCAATTTTGATTATTCTGGTTAAACATTGGTTTTGATTTTTTGTACTACCATATTTCTCTGATGGTGTGTTTGGATCTATGGCCTATAAAAAGTACAGATTTTTTTTTTTTAATTTCTCTAACGTTGTTAGATATATTTAGTTGAAAATAACCTCGAATCACGAATTTCTTCATTTCAAAAACACTGCCTTGTCTTATTCATTTCGCTGTGGTAAAGTTGAAAATGACCATATCAGAAAAGGAAATCAGTAGTTTATACGATCAATTTGAAAAAACACTCTTATACACGTGTATGGTAAATGCTAAACGTAGATATGAAATGCATAATAATTTATATGATGTAAAGATGAACAATATCGATACGCTAGAATTTATTTACGAATATTTCAACAAGTTTTTATGTCTATTCGATGACGAAGATATTAGAAACGGTTTTCTTATCGTTGCATATAGCAGTGACCATCATCAGAAGAGAATCGTTATAAAAGAGGAATTTTTTCATAGGTGCCTTGATAAGTTATATATTCATGTAGGTATAGGTATTGTATTTTCTACCTACTCTCTGTAGTCTAAGCTGGGATTTCATATGCCTAAGTCATTTTTTCTTCAATCTGTCCAGATGGCTTCATTTTCGTAATTTTCTAGTCTGGGTAACAATGCGAAAATAAGAATTCCTTTGAACACCTACTACCTTTTATATACACGCAGAACCTGGTAAGGTTTGATTATTCATTGTTTTCGTTTCGGAGGTGAGAGATTTGATTATAATTTATTATGGCGGACGGACTCACGGCGCTGTGGCGCGAGAAGTCGTATATCATTTCATATGTCCATGTCCGGTGTATGATATGGTGTAATTTACGTGTCATTTTGGTTGCTCGAGCTCGACTGAATGAAGGTAGTGGAAAAATTGCTGGAAATATTTTCTCAAAGGAGAAGAAAAGGAAATGAAAGGTCATTGATTAGGTGAAATGTTATACGACGCGACGCCTTTTTTCTGCTTTGTTTTCTAAATTGATCCGAAACGAGTGGGATTTTTTGATAAGAAACGTAGGTGGTCTGGAAATGTGGATATTATTGAAATATTGAACTTATGTCTTCGGTGTAAAAGATTGGTGATTTTTTTTGAAGCGATTGGCCAATTATTTGGACAGAACAATATTTTAAATTTTGAAAAAAAATTGGTAAGTAGGTAGTTTACGTAGGGTGAGAGATTTTCAAGAAAATTTTGTCTCCTTTAATCCAAAAAAGAACGGAGTCAAGACCCTCAAAATGGAGTCATTTTTGAAAAAAAAAAGTTTTTTTCACTTTTGAATAGTTTCACCTACCGATAAACTTGGCCTCGCATCCTCCCCCCAAAAATATAGCGATTTAAATTTTTTACACCACCTTGAACCATGAACCATTGACCTTGCAATTAGATACCATTTTTGACCTCTAGCAGGAGATTGAAAATTAGCAGATTGCGAATTTTGACGAATTCTTTATTGTTACCAAATGCAAATGACTAACTCAAACACTAAAAAATTGAAACCAACATTTTTTTGGGCACTCATTTCATTTTTAGGGTATTTTTTTTTTTGAAAAAAACCATTGCAGTGTCACCTACCGTCAGTTGGCATCACTGCTACAAAAAATTCTTCAAAAATAATTTTTATTTACCTATTTTATAACCGAAAAAATATATTTTACTAATTTTTCTAGTATTTTATCAAACAACTTTAATTTTATGAAAACTGGGTAAATTAAAATGTAGTTGACAATATTGTACTTGATGAAATTTTTTGAAAAATTTCACCATAATTATCCTAAGTGGTCAAAAAAAATTAGTCCAATTTCGAGGTGTTTCACCAACAGATTCAAATTTGGTAAGAAACGAAAATTCTCCAAATTCGCCACCTGTAATTCATCTTTTATCAACCCTTCTGGAAGAAGGAAAAAAGTGGTGCTCAATTTCGAAGTGAATGGTTTGAGAAAGCGTGAAAACTTGGATAAAAACTTTTTAGAATGGTTGATCACGGTTCTCAACTGGTGGAACCCGATTTTTTCAAAAATAACTTTGTTTTGAGACATCCTAGCTCCATCTCCTTCTAGGCTGGTAACTTAAAAATTTTTGAAAAGGCTCCTACTCAAATTGAATTACCTCACCAAGTTACCGACTATAATTTTTGTCAAAGCCTAAAACAAATTTCTCCAACTCTACTGATCATTGATCAAGCATTCGATTTTATTGGAAGGAGAGAAGGAGGAGAGGGGAAGGAGGTTTAAAGAGAAATCATTCAGAAAATTTGATGGAAAAAATATCAAGGAAATTGAATACCATTGACATAATCACACTTTTTTAAACTTGAAAAACTTGGATTTTTCGGTGAATTGGTGTGCAACAAAATTCAATAACAATATTGCATTATTTATTTCCTAATAAGTACATACCTATTGAGATTTATGAAATTATATGGGAAAGTTCAGAAAAAATTTCATGAATTTTTAATAACATTTTATTGGACTTGATATTCAACATTTCTAGTAAGGATATCGATGTGAAACATGTTTCTTTTTCCGATAAGATGAAAAAGTTGAAATTTTCTATTTAGGATTGAACCGAAAAGAGGCAGAAGGGGCAGCTTAGTCCAAGAGCATTTCTTCAAATTCAATGAATTATTTTTTAAATTGATTTTGATGATTTCTTTTTCTCCATTTTGATGACTTTTTTCTCGATTATTAATTTTATTTAAAATTTTATCGGTGAATTACCATACTTATGAAAATCTCATCAGGAACGATTCTAATTCAATATTAATCATAGGAAGAAGCAAAAAATCTAAACATTTTTGATCGAGATCGATTTTTTCGATTTTTTGAGCTCAAAAACACGAACCTTTCCAAAAAAAAAAAAAAAAAAAAAGGTTAGGAGAGTATCAAGTTATTACTTTCTATAGATTTCTCCATTCGACACGAACCTTAATAATTTTCTCAACTAAAAATGAGATTTTTTCATTCAAACTGCCCCTGTTACCCTTCCTTCTCCTTCAATTCAGCCATTAAATCTTACAAATTTCCAGTTTTTTGGAGAGTCCGACAATTCAAAAATCTTTGCGGTACAAATTCATATTGATTATTGATTAATTATTAATTTGTACGACGCGACGCGACGCAACGATTTACCAATTAAAATTCTTCTCAGTAAATTATTGGGAGAAAAATCCAAATTCTGTTTGAAAATGTGATCTGGACAAAGACTCCATAGAAATATCCTCACAGATTACTTTTAAAAAAATAATTTAAAAAATGGAGAACTTCTGCGATTCTTATGACAAAATAATGATTACTAATTCGTAATGAAAGGTAGGTACCTATTTATTTATTTACTTATTTGAAAAAACGCTGCTTCTAATTTGGAAATAGAAAAAAAAATATAATCTAACAGAAAAAACATATTTTTCCATTGAAAATGAATCAGTGATGAGAAACATAAAATGTGACGAACCCAACTCTTCCCGGATATTATTCGTATAAAAATGAAAATAATTGTAACAAACCGTTACCTTTATCGACAGGATACTGATTAGGAGTGATTCTATCATTTTTTATGCTCTTATCATCTACCAACATGACCCCACAACTAACTCTTTCGAAAAATTAAAAATCCTTCGTGATTCATCAAATTCGATAATTTTTTCTCGACGTTCATTTCACTTCACCCCCCCCCCCCTCCGAGCCTATAGCCATTTTCCATCACAAAGCACGTCTGCTGTTAATCGACGAGTAACTCTCGTAAAGCTACGTAAAATCGGATGTAGCTCGTTATAAATATTTCATCAATTCGGCAACTGCTTTTTACCAACATTCGACATGCCGGGAGAATCGGTATGAACGGAAGGAAACGCACAGTTTCCAAATAAACTCTACAATACCTGACAGAATTATTACACAATGCTTTCAAGAGGGAAAAAAAATCACTTCAAAAGAGCATCAAAAAAAGCCATTCGTTCGAATCGAAATCTCGTAAAAAATAAACTTCATTACACACCCGACCTCACCGATACTCGGATAATTTTACAGATGCATCCGAACATATTTTTTTCTCCGCCTCGAAAATGTATCATTTCGACGATGAAAATAACTCGAACGGAGGCAAACGAAGCACGTAAATCGGAAAGGTAAAAGGTGTCTTAGTCGGATTAGCAGCTGTGCATAAGAAAGCTAAATTTGTATACGAAGGTTTTGACACAGCTTTAGGCCGATATGTCTCAGCACCGTCGACGATCTCCGTACGTCTCCTTTCGCGTCAATTCGGGGCCAATTTTCGTCGCTTATTTACGTATAAATTGTCGAAATGTTTTTTTCTCGCCCGCGCGAGCTGATTCATCGATCCGAGCATATTTCAATGTGCACATGTCGATTCATCAAATCATTTTTCTTTCCTGTACTTTCAACCGACGCAACTCGAACGTCACCATTACGTGTAAGTGTAATTTACACCCTCGTGTGCCAAACTCCATAGCCCTTGAGGAACACGAACGAGGTATCTCTTCACGTCGTAAATCTTGGTCGCACACGAGTCTAAAAATGAACTCGAAACGTTACGTAGAACTTCCGTTACTTCGCCTCGTCTCTCGCCCGCCTCAGAACGTAGTTTTAATTCAGCATATGAAAATATTCGCTATAGCTCGTTCTCTATGAATGAAAGCCAGACCGAGCCAACTCGCTGGTCCCATCGTAGCAATGATAAATAACCCGGGTAATTAATAAATACCTCAGGTACGCGCCACCATCATCAGCACAGACGTCAATCAATATTCAAACTTTGTAACCTGTTCTTCGATGTACGCCGGTCCTCTGCTCGACTCAACAGATCGGTTCTGCAGACGCGTAGTCATGCGACCGCAACCATAAACAGAAGCGACCGAGACGAGAATTACGCGATCGTATTCGGCGACAATGATGGTTCCAGAGGAGGAAAAAAAATGTTTCAGTACACACGAATGCCATGCAATACAAAGGTGATTAAACGTGTACATGGAACCGAGTTCGGAAATCGGAATTCAGCATACAGACAGTTGAACCGAGAGCCCATAATAGCTCTTTATAATGTATCGACTTCATTAAGAGGCTTATTGATGGCGATATGTACCAAGGTACCAACGAGAATCGGTGGTAAAACGTTGAACGTGTTTTTTTCGCTGCGAGAGCTTCCTTTTTGAAAATCAATCATACCAATGAGTAGATCTTCGTGATAAGTTGCTTAATTTGACGGATGATGCAGGGTTCAGATTGCGAATCGTTTAAATGTACTCGATTAATGATTGTGGGTGTTGGGGATCGGTATTCAGAAAAATGGCTCAGTGAGGTCGAAAGAGGACTTAACAGAGGAGTAAAAAGAACCACCATTACAGAAACTGCTTTGAATAAGTCATAAATAGCTTAGTAGGTGATTTTTTTCAAGTACCTATCCAAAAGTGGCATTGTTCCTGAAGTAATACCTATGTAGGTACTTATTCAATTTTTAACGTTTATGTTTTTTTTTTTCATAAAGTACAAGTACCTATTTGATTATAGTTCTTTATGAGTCTAAATCGATAAATAGATCCTAAGAAACGTTTTTCGTGTAATTTACATTTTTAATGTCATTTTTAAAAGTTGTAAGTACGAAGAAACGAGTTTCTTGAAAAAAAAAAGCGATAAAACCTAATAAGCACCGCGTAGGTAATTGATTTTTTGAACATAAGTACTGAAATTTTACGTTTCCATAATTTTGGAAGATTATGAGAAATGGGAATTGTTACATTTGAAATCAAAAATGGCGTCTACGACATCATACGAAAAATTAGACAAAATTTATGAGTTACAAAAATAGTGCGATGAAGTTTCCTATAGGAAATTGGTTTTCAAGTTACTTTAAATATTTTGAAATTTTTGACATGTTTCAAAATTCATGAAAAAAAGGAGTGAAATTTGTCCAAAATCGATGTAAGATTAATATTTAAAGATTATAGAAATTGGCGAGAAAAATTTATATAAAGAAACCCGACAAAGAAAATCATTGAGAAAATTTTTTTCATCAAAACGGTAGGTATTTATTCATTACTTATGTTTTTTTGTAATTCCTCGTCAGCAATGCCAATTCTTTATTAAAAATTTCAAAATTGTCAATTTTTAATCAGAAACTTCAATTTTTTAATCTGAAATGCCAATTTTTTAAATTTAAACATCAAGTTTTTTTTAATGTTGATGTCAATTTTTTTAAATTTCAATGTCAAATGTTTTAATTCAGACCGTCAATTTTTCAATCAATAATGTCTGATTTCCATCAGTGATGCCAATTTTTTAAATCAGAAATATCAATTATTCAATCAGAAATGTCAATTTTTCAATCAAAACTGTTAAATGTTCATCAGAAATGTCAATTTTTTTAATCAAAAATGTCAAATTTCTATCAGAAAAGTCAATTTTTTAATTAGCAAGGTCATATCAAAAACATCAAGTCAATTTTTATCAAAAACGTGGAGTTAATTTTAATCAGAAATAACAATTTTGAATCAGAAATGTCAATTTTCTATCTAAATTGTCAATATTCCATCAGAAATGCCAATTTTTATAGACAGAAATCAAATGTCAAATTTTCCAACAAAAATTCCAATTTTTTAAATAGATTTCAATTTTGAATAAGTAAGGTCAAATTTTTATCAAAATTATCGAATTAGTTTTTTATAAAAAACGCCAACTCAATTTTCATCAGAAATGTCAATTTTTTATCAAAAATACCAATTTTTCATAAAAATCTCAATTTATTCAACAAAAAGAACAATTTTTATCATCAACGTCAAGTCAATTTTTCGATAAAAATTATGCCAATTTTCAGCAAAAAATTTTATCAAATTTTTAGCAAATGTCAATTTTTATCAAAAAGTCATCAAAAATGTCAATTTTTTTATTAAAAATGTCCTCAAAATTGTGAATTTTCATCAAGATGTCAATTTTCACCTGAAACGTCGATTTTTGCCTAAAAGGTTAATTTAATTTTTTTTCTTTATCAAAAATCAAAAATGCAGTTTCTATTAAACATGCCAATTTTCATCATCAAAAAACGTCAATTGCTATTAAAAATTTCAATTTTCATCAAAAATTTCATTTTTTCGAAAATGGTACTCTTCATTAAAAATGGCGAATAACTTTTATGAAAAGATGGGATCTTTATCGAAAATAGTAAATATCATCAAAAATAACGATCTTATCAAAACTGGTAATTTTTATCAAAAGGCGAGTTTTATTAAAAAATAGTAATTTTGAATTTTAAAAATGATAATTTTTATTTAAAAAGTCATTGTTTCCTTTTTTCCCAACTCTTTACCTCTCACTCATTTTGAAGGGAATAGAAATGGAAAATTTTCAAAAGGAGGAAAACAATAATTTAATGCACTTGGCTGATAAGGGGAATGAAATAACATTTTCAAAAATTCATCTTGAAAGCCCTATGTATTAACTAAATGCCATAAATCGTAATTTTTAAGAAAAATGCCAAAAATGTTGCGTAAAAACTTTTGAATACCTAAATAAAATATTACATTTAAAAGGCTTGAAGTCCACATTGTAAAAATTTTGTTCACCAGTTTGGAAACTTCAATCTTCCAAGTTCCAATACCTAGTTTCTAGGTTCCAAATCCAGAAACTTGCAATTGAAAATTTTCAAACGTTAAAAATTCTCATGTTTCCAATTTCTTTGAATCAAAGCAAAACACACATTTTTTATCTATCAACAACTTTTGAGAGATAAATAAGACAACTTCAATTTCAATTGCACCACCAATTTCAACTCGAGGTCACGAAGAAAACCGTTTCTTACACCGAAATCACGCTACATCTAGATACAGATAACCTCTGACCGAGATAGCCTTTAATGAAAATAGGAAACCTAGGTAGCCGTATACCAGCCATAACAATAAAAGATAAAGGAAATAATAAATTTCGGTATTCGGCGCGAATATTACCGATAATCGGGTGTGGCTTCCTCGGTCGTAGGCTTCTTAGCGCTATAATTACAATATCCGAACTACTAATACCTTCCGATGGATTGATAAATCGTATCTCTATAAACGTCACGATTCGATTCGGTCGTCTTAAAAAATACCCTCCGTCATCACGAGACCTTTTCGTATTGATTTTTTTACACAAAATAGGTGATTCGTCAAAGGGTTTCCCAATTTTTCACTTATCATCGAGAGGAAAAAACACCAGAAAAATATACGTACTTCACGTAAAAAAAAATCTGGCACATGTATTCGTCGTATGCCAGCTCATTATGCAATAAAAATAGAACGAGAGAGAAAAAACTGCAATCATTTCCGGTTTTCAATTGGCATCATCGATACAACGACAAATATGCGACTGCAGCGAATTTCTCGAATCGATTATTCAAACAATGAACTATTCTTTTGACCAGAGTATACGGAAATTCGTAATAGAAAAAGCCTCTTCTCCAAGTCCAAGTCTTCGCTAGGTTTAAAAATAACTTCACCGAGTGCGAAAGTGCATAAATGTTTATGTCAGGTCGCAGGGTCATGATCTATTAAAATTAATAGTAAATCTGGATTTTTTAACTCCTTTATTCGAGTCGACGCGGTCGATACTTAAATTATCGTGATCACGATCGACGATTACCTCGGAATCACGATTTTTTACTCGGTCGTGGATTTTGTTTTAGTTTTTTTTTCTCTCATCTGTGCCCCTCCCTCGACTGTATTCCGTACCTTAGCCTTTAAGCTGGAGAATTCGCGGTATGAAAATGGAAATGACATTATGAAAAATGCAGAAATGGTAATTTTGCATTTCATAAATGTCACGACTCGCCCCAGCCCCTCTAGCTCGTAAATGTCATTTCCATTTGAAATACCATTAATCGCGAAATATTTAGCTGTCGTGAGGTCTACCAGTATAAATGGGTAAACGTAAACAAGCTACCCACTTCCCGCTTCCGGATACAATTTAATTAATTCGTCGCCGGGTATTTAGACTATGTATCAGACAAACGCCATATGTTCGGAAAATATCATTGCCATAGAGGTATTGATATACCCCTGATGCTATTTAATATACCTACATAACTCGAATGACGAAAAAAATTCAGTCTTTTGGGTACCATACCTAATAAAAAAAAAGAAAAAAACCAGCAGCAGGGTTAACGACGAAATGGTTTACGTATTTCAAAAAAAAAGGGTTTAAACTTTGAATAATTGACGTAGATCATCGTTGGTCCGAACGTCTGCTCCTCGTCTGGCTCTTTTTATCGAATAAAAAGCCCCATTTCTCCAACCCTTCTTCCTTGCAACAATTACTAAGATCATTACTGACGATAGGTTGGTATAGAATGCTCGTAAAAACCCATCTTTCTCGTAATAGTAATAATTTTTGAATTCGTTCGCACGATTATAAGTAAACTAAACGTATATCGTCGCGTCCTCGTGTACTAATACGTGTAGTATTTTTTTTTTTACGTTTTAAATACAGATCTCAAATAGATCTGGCATTTTGTTAACATTTTTATTATGCTTTTCTCCCTTCAAAGATGCTTCCGAGAATAAGAGATGTTTCTCTTGGGCTCTGTACGCGGTTTTATGAACAGCGTAAAGTTTTAGTGAGTAGAGTTACTCGAATATGTGTTCTTTATTGGTGTATGTACTCTGGGAGTAGATGAACGAATACGAACACCGTGTTTTAAAATAGAATTAAAAATTGATTGCGATGTCGTACAGATGTAAAATATTCTAGATGGATTTCTGATGCAGTTTTCAACATTTCGATGTTTGGAGTAGGACGGGATGTGGTCGACGAACGATGATTCGCGAGCAAGGGTGTACGTAAGTGGGATGGAGAGTTTGTGACGTCATGGTGAGAAGTTCTGAGAAAGAATTGGCGTAGGAAAATTATTCCGAAATGCAAAAAATATATTTCGGAATACAAATGTGTTCATTTTAGGTGAATTAGCGAATCATAGAATTGTATGACTATGTTATGGCTGGTGAGTGGGTTAGATTTTCGTGGCTTGACTCTCAGTTCACAGTTGATTAATTAATTGGTGGGAGGAGGGCTGAAAAAACTAGGGGTTGTTTGGAAAGATTCTATGATAGAATCCATAGAAGGTAATTTTTTGGGAAAATATTTTCATGTTTTAAAAATTAAAAATACTGGGGTATAAGTTCAGCGAGTATTGGAAGTATTTTCTTTCCCACTTCAATTTTCAAAATGACTCAAGTATTCTAAAAAAAATTGGTTTCCATGGAATTCAAATTTTGCATTTTTTCAAAATTTTTACAACCTTAAGAAAGTATTAGATTACCGGATTGTTGCTGTAAAATTGAAATAGAATTTTTTTGAATAAAAAGAGCAGTACTTTTTTTTTTTGCAAAAAGATCCTTTTTTTAATTTTAGGGATTTTTTCGGTTTATTACGATTTTTTTTCAAATACCTGTAGAACTTCCCTACATAGGATTCAAGACCTTTCAAAATCAATCATTTAATTAAGGTATTCAAAATCTATCCCAATATTTTTCTCCAAGGCGGCGGAGGGGGGGGGGGTGCAAAAATTCAAACTCGACAGAAATACATTTTTTGTAGATACTGAATAGAATTTGAAGTTAAATTAAGCAACGAGGAAAAGGGAGGAAAATAAAATTCAGATTTTTCCCATATTTTTCTCCCTAGGACAAGAAAGTGACAAAATTGGGGGGGGGGATTTTTTTATACCTATAAAAATTTTGTCATTATTTGAGTAATAATATTTCAAAAATCTGTATTTTTAAAGAATTTGACAATATTTTTGCGCAGGTATGAAAAGTACTTTTTTCAACATTTTCATTCCTCAAAATATCCCCTTTCCATATCAAATGTGGGTTTCTACGTTCCTATGATTGAAATTATTGTCAAAAAATGTTCTTATTGGATCATAAAAATTCTCAACATTGTTATTTTCATAGTTTTTATCCGTTTTTTAAATTTTTATTTTTTGGTAAAATGCTCACAAACTCCTTACTAAATTCAGAACAGTTGATGAACCAATGATCAGATAAAAATTAAACCATTACCTATGTTAATTCTTCGAGAATGATTTTTCATAAAATCAGTGAATTATTCATGAAGGAATGAATCAAATACGAACGAATCAACAAATCGTTTGTGAACGACTATACTTGGTGGATTGAATCGTTTGAAAACGATTTTTTGGAACTTGAATAAATTGTTTTTTTTTTCGTTCCCGAACATCTGGATCAAAAATTGAACGAATCGTTCGTATGTATCGGTATTGAACGATCCGAATGAATGGACTTTTCCAGAAAATTAAATTGATTAAGCATCAGTAAATTGTTCTTTTCTTCTCTGAAAGGGTAGATATAAAATATGATCGAATCGTTCACGACCGATTGAATCAAATGCTGAACAGAACTTTCATGAAAGATTCAATAAAATCGAAATTGAATTGAGAGAACCGTTTGTGAATGGTTTGACTGAGTTCAGTGAATCTTTCGTGAACGATTTGATTCAATTGAATGAATCGTTCGTGAACGATTCGATTGATTTGAGTAAATCGTTCGTGAACGATTTGAATGAATCGTTTGTGAACGATTTGAATGAATCGTTGGTGAACGATTTGAATGAATCGTTGGTGAACGATTTGAATGAATCGTTGGTGAACGACTGGCTGATTTGAACGAATTGTTTAAAAACGAAGCTTTGGTAAAACATAATTTATGTAATCACTCGTTTCGTTCTTGAATGATTCAATTTAAATTGAACTAATAATTTGTAAAATATAGAATTTTCGGATTCGGAATCAAATTTTGAACAAACCGTTTGCCAAAATGAAGATCACTTTCACTTTTTTTCGCAAACCATTTGCTAATTCGAAGGCACAATTGAAAACAATTTGACCAATCACGACAACACAAATCATTCGCGAAATGTTTTTCATAAATTAACGAATCGTTGGCAAATTCTTGAATCAAAGCTGGGTTTTAGAGGAAGAGGAAGACAAAAAACGAAAATTCAACTAAAAATACACGTTTTTCTCAATTTTTCATCAATCAAAACGAAAATTCCATTCTCCCTCCGAAAAAAAATCAACCCTTTCGAAATTTTTCAAATAATTCATTTCTGTTGCTATGAATAAGTAGGTCAGTTTTGCCATTTTAGGAAGAGAAAGCTGACCTGGTCTCCTTTGTACTGGCCCAGGGAAAAAATTGAATTCGAATTTCTTACTTTGCGCAAAACGTCAAATCCGATGTTTACTAAATGGAAGCTCATAGACGTGAAAAAGTACTAATTTCTATTATAAATAAAATTTCTTCCATTTTGACGTTGAATTTTTTCAATCTAGAAAGCTGAACTAGACAAAAAACAACACCAACTAGAAACTTACATATTTTAGAATAAAAATAAGAATTGATCTTCGAGGTCACTTTGGTCGAAAATTCGATGGGAGATATTCATTTAGTAACTAATGTTTGGTCGTTACTATCTCGTTAATTTATTTTATTTGCGATCGCATCATCGGTTACTCGGTATTTAATTTTTGCGGCGTTAAAACACCATTGACACTATTCGTTTGTTCAAATAAAACTCGTATTACATTATACAATCTTCTCAGTCGCTATCCGAGAAAATACAGACATTCGGTTATAAGGACACATAATACAAATATTTATTTAACCGGTTGATTTACGAGCCTTCCTCTGTTCTCTTCGAACATAGGGAGGGAATTCACAGATAATAGGTTAAGGGAGGCGTTTATACACTTCGTGTACCTTTTCAAACAATACTAATTACGTGCGTACGTCTTCATGTCTCTCGAGTCTTGTGCGGGTACTTTACGAGACGAGAGCCAGAGTGAAAATTGTGAGTTAAACCAACTAACGAATGTAAAAATACGGTATTTTAATCGTTAGCGTTAAATTTTGTGTAAAAATGGCTCTTAAAGGGATATTTATTATTTCGAATGAACTCAAACTCGGAGCCAGCAGATCTTTGCCTCTGTATTTGATACGTATGCTCGGGTTACTATTAATAAGCACGTGGTTCGAGCTCGTAGGTACCCATAATACAGACGTACATCTGTCAAGAGACGGTTTTCGTCGTGCAGCAACCTGGTATTTAAATAATTTGTACGACGAGCCTCATCTAATTCTCTTAAAACAACACCGACGTGGGGCAGCATGTTTGAAAACTAGCAGAGGTACAGATATAGAATTAGTGCTAGTCGCGATATCGTGCAAAAGCATCAGCAGACTTTCATGTGGGGTCGTCTAGGCTCCAAACGAGCGACTAATATTTGAAAATTTCTTCAAGGGTGGATCGCCGCCCTCGCGAGGAAAAAATGCCGAGCGGGAGATGAAAATAGGCGCGAATGGAACGTGAAACCGGGCTGTGAAATTAAAATACAACGTACGCATCCTTGACACTCTCTTAAAATAGTAAATAACGTTGCTCGTACACCAACGTTCTAAGACAATAATCAAATATAAAATATTCATCACACGAAAAACTCCACAGAGAAGAAAACTAGTCGTACAGCGTCGCACCGACAGACCAAAATTGTAATCGGACGTATCTCGCAGCCTCGACATCGACCGTACTTTATGGTATGTCTCGGGTAGGCGATGATTTAAACGGGCTAGCTTATCGTGTAAACTTACCGATTCCGCAGCTTATGGTCGCTGCTCTCGGGTGTACATTGGGAAATGATTTTTTATTTCTCGCCAATGCGAGTGCATCTCGTGTACTGAGAAATGTAAAAAAGAGGAGAAAAAAATTCGTAATTTATGAAACTTTTTTTTTACCGAGGATTATTTGCGAGTCTGGTTCGAGAACAAATGAACCTGTGAGAAGATATTTACGAGTGACTCTCTCAGAGGTATTTGTATTTTTACGATTAGTAAGGAAGATATTTCTAGTGTATTGCACACGTACTGAATTCGAGATTCTGTTTTAAAAGCATTTTTCGGGGGTGTATCTGTCGAACCGTAAGCGTAGCCATCCGGAACCTGGTACTTTGCAACCGGTTTAGGAGTAATTTGGTCCGATGATGTTGGGTACGATAGTGTAAGCAACGCATGGCGCGTATTGTTTTCATTCATCGATGCAACAGATAACATGTGCGAGACTCTTTGACTTGCCGGAGTTATGCTTTCTATCGTGGTGTGGGCTTAACAGCGATACAATAATGCTGTTTTTGGACCTAAACTGAAGTGTGGACGCCTGGACGGTATGGTGCCAGGGTCGTGGTGAAGAGAGGAGGAGAGGGTCTGTGGATTCCTAATTGCTCGAGATATGTAAAGGAAAAATGTTGCTTAATGCATCTATGGCAAGTTGAACAGATCGAATTAGGTTAAAAATTAATCACCAAAGTGGGATGAAAATTGTTAGAAATTTCACAAAAAAAAAAATTAATTCATTGAAAAGTTTTAAAAAACGAGAACGAATGAGAATTAGCATTATTCAAAAAGTCACTTGAAAATTTTCGATTTTTATGGAATTTTTCAGATTTTTCTGACTCAAAATACTTACATTTTTTAACATGAGTAAATATGTAAAGCTGATGGTCAGTTAAAATGGAGCACCAAAATTTTAAATACCAAATTTTTCATACTAATGATATGAAAAAATTTTTGTAGATACGAAAATATAAAAAAATATTGTACATTAACACCAGAATTTCAGTCAGTCAAGAAAAAAAGTAATTAAGACCTGTTTTTTGAATTTCATTTATTTTTTTAGACAATATGTTCAATTTTTGGGACGAGGAGGAGGGAGGGCACTGTTTCTAGGACACTATGTCCAAATTACAAAAAGTTTCTATGGCACCAAGTCCAAAATTAACCTCTAAGTATATCACATTCAATTTCTGTTGATAGTGTGTCCGAAAAAAAAGAAGAAAATTTGACCTTGATATACATATTAATAAAACCGGTTCAATAATTTGCACAGTACGCACGCCACCTGTATAAATTTCAGATATTTTTTTAATTCTGGGAAATTTACCAAATTTACCCATTTGGGACAACATGTCCAATTGTCCAAATTGGACATGTTTCTGGGATACGTCCAAATTGTTCAAATTTCGGAATTTCTGAGACACTATTCAACATTTTGTTAAAAATTAAGCAATAACCTTTCAACATAAATTTTTAGAGGATAATGAAGACTACCTGAGCTAAAATTTCAATCAATTTTGACTCATTAAATTGCAATTTTTTCAACTTTTCTACAAAAAAAAGTCATACCTTTCACAATTCAGAATTTCACTCAAATCGCAATTTTTAAGATTTTTTGAGTTTGGTAATAGAAATTATACGTTTGATCCAAACTTTCAATTAAATCTGTTCATTTAATACTTAGATACCCTTTAAAATTGCATCAAACAGTGTAAATATCAAAATAAAAATTTTTCTTACCCGACAACAATGATCAATCGAACTGAATGCAACCCTGAAACAAAAAAAAATGATACATAGTTGAAACAAAAAGTTGAAAAACCATATTTTCGTGTAAGTAAGAAATATCACTTTTTACATCATTAAATTAAAAATGAGATCAAAAATCACGAAAAATAAAATAATTAGAAGGAATTTTTGAATTACTGTGCTCAAGTATTCAAAATTTGTAATTTTTTGGGACCATTTTGTGTCCAAAGTATGCAAATTTTTACGTTTCAGGGACACTATGTCCGAAGTGTCAAAATTCCGAGTATTTCTGGTACCTATGTCCAAATATTCTAAATTTTGGATACTCCTGAAACACTGTTTCCAAAGAGTGTAAATTTTGAATATTTCAAGGACATAGTGTCCAAAAGTGTCTGTTTCGGACATTTCTGGGATATTATGTTCAAGAAGTCCAAATTTCGGATATTTCTGGGACATTGTGTCCAAATGGTCTAAATTCCGCGTAGTTCTGGGACTTCCATGTCCTAATTTTTTTCAGACACTACAGGTCCGAATAATTTTTTTGTGAAATCTTGTCCGGATTACGAGAGTTTCTAGAATAGTACTGGGACACTATGTCCAAATTCCGAGGATTTCAAGGACACATGTCCAAATGAACTTTTCCACGACATTGTGTCAAAATTTGGGTTTTTGGTGAGATTATTCCGCGGTTTTACAAACTGGGAGTCTTAAAATATAATGTCCAAGTTGTCCATTTTTGTGGACATTATTTCTAAATTTTTCCTTTTTTGAGAATCCTGTATCTGCCCTAATTTGATAGGTGCCCGAAGCCCATCGTCCAAATTGAACTTTCATGAAGCACTGCGTCCAAATTTGTCAAATGAAATTTTTTTGAGAGACACTGTGTCTGGATAAAGTACATAATTTTTTGGAGTATCGTGTCCAAATTGTCAAATTGGCTATTTTAAGACCATAATAAAAGCTAAAAAATTGAAAAATTCTCATTGGAATGGAATTGTTTTTGATTTATTTTTCCGACTCAAAATGAAAATTTTCAAGGGAAAGTCATAGCATTCAAAAATTATGCCACTCCGATTCAGTTTTTCAATGCAATTTTATCATTATTGAGGAAAAGAGGATTTAGTGTCCCCCTCCCACTCCTTTCAACTTTGATCTTTCTTCAATTTCTTCTTATTTTAAAAATTCAAATAAAACTAAGTTGGAATATTTTTCATCCAACTTGCTAATAATTTTCAACATACCTGCTTCTAAAATAAAATTCGAACCAATTCTTCCTCTTTTTTTTTCAAGTAATTTCATCGTTGACAAATGATTTGGAAAAAAAAGTCTAATAAATTGTTCAATAATAATAATTTTTGGAAAAAATCCCAAACCCGTTAAAATGTCTATTTAACTAAAAAATAAAATATTTCCACTTTTTAAAAATTTTATTACTTGTTTTTACGAACGATGTCGGTCAAAACTTCTAAAACTTTAATTGCTATCTGCGGCTGTATCAAACCTTCAGTCATTGGTCCACTTTCGACGTCACAAACACGTGTTTGAAACATATACAAATTTTCGAATCACCCACAAAATGCAAAAAAAAAAAAATTAATGAAGTGTTGAATGAATTATCAACTCGTCTCGATGACATGTGCGTAAAAGTTTTTCATAATTTTCTCTTTTTTTCTTCAAAGAACTAGATTTATGAATACGGCAGTCTATTGTACTCGATCGAGTTGAAGCTGACCTGAAAGACTGTATATAGTCTGAAGGGTCATCGATCATTATCAGCGAGTTATGATAGTGTTCTGGAATGACATATTTGCAGGTCATCGTAACAGGAGATTATATTGTTGGTTACTGTGAGTTCCACGTCTGGTGCATGGATGTACTACGACTTATCGTATCTTTCGATTTGATCTTCACTCTACACGATTCGTTTGCGACGAGGACGATTATTACGTGTGAATATCGCATACATCATGTTCAATTCTCACACATTTTAATTACAAATTACTCGTCGTCGAAACATACCACATCTGGACCTACCCAGAAGATTTCTTTGGGGTTTAAAAGGCTAAAAAAAAAAGTAGGTAACCTTGCGAAAATTCAATAATATCAATTATTCAGCTAATTAATTCGTCGGGACGCTCCTAAATAGGTAAATCATGGTTCATCGGTGCGGAATAATTAAAAATGAGCGTGTGTCGAGTTCTATTGAGTATTTTTGAGTTACGGTGTTGATTTCCGATCAAGTCTTCTTCTGTTCGACGAGCACATGGAGTTTGAGAAAATATCTATTAAATAACTGGCATACATCTTGCATCAGTTGATCGGCGGCGCGGTGATGGATTAGCGAGCGATCTTCAACGCGAGACGGGCGGAGGCTGGCGGCGCGACCACACTGACTAGTGCGAGAATGGATAAAAGTTGCGTTAACATGTACGATCGTGTGGGTGAGTTGAAAATACAAGCGGTAAGTCGCGTTATGTAAACGCTACGCGTTTTATGCGGTCGCGGTTTGCCATATTTGGAGGTGCAGTGGCGCTTGTCCTTGTGACGTCAGACACGCCAGCTGCTACGTGTTTGGGTGTGACTTTGTGTTTTCAAAATTCGCTTCCAAAATGGTCTCGAGATGGAGATGGATTTCCTTTAAGATGATTTTTTTGGCCGAGACGTACAATTTGATGGGTCGTGAATGACCCAGATTTATTTGTTTGGGTTCGTCATAGAGACGTTGAGAGGATTGGAGAGTGATGCGGACGTTGGGCTATAAATAAGTTACCGCGTGAGATGATCATTCGATGTGTATTTTCTTTCAAAAAGGTAGATTTTGTCACCTTTCTGTTTCCATGGTTTGGAAAGATTCATTCGTTTGTGAAAAATTAATAGGATGATCCATTTTTTTTTTTAAAGAATTCTTCATGTTGGATTATTCATTTATGTATTCGAAGAAAAATTTAAAAATTCAATTACAAGAAAAAATTCGTTCATTGTTGAAAAAATCTAACTGAAAATTCGATATGTGAATAATTTTTTCATTTCAATGATTCGTTGAAGTCAATCCTGAACACGAATCAGTTATTCATGATTGATGAATGACTCGTTAAAATGATTCATTTGGAACACTGAGCAACTCGTTCACAACCAATTTTTGGGAATGAATCAGTCGTTCATGACTGACTCGTTGAAATGCTCTCTCTATTTTCGAACGATTCTTAAAAGTGAGTCAATTGTTTGCGAACCATTGAAATTAATCAATCATTCTTGAATGATTCATTGATATGAAACAGCTGTTTAGTGAAATTATTTGGTCGTTCGTGAACGATTCATTGATTTGAATCAGTCGTTCGTGAACGATTCATCGATTTGAATCAGTCGTTCGTGAACGATTCATCGATTTGAATCAGTCGTTCGTGAACGATTCATCGATTTGAATCAGTCGTTCGTGATCGATTCATCGATTTGAATCAGTCGTTCGTGAACGATTCATCGATTTGAATCAGTCGTTCGTGAACGATTCATCGATTTGAATCAGTCGTTCGTGAACGATTCATCGATTTGAATCAGTCGTTCGTGAACGATTCATCGATTTGGATCAGTCGTTCGTGAACGATTCATCGATTTGGATCAGTCGTTCGTGAACGATTCTTTGATTTGAATCAGTCGTTCGTGAACGATTCTTTGATTTGAATCAGTCGTTCGTGAACGATTCATTGATTTGAACTAGTCATTCGTGAACGATTCATTGATGTGAATCAGTCATTCGTGAACGATTCATTGATTTGAATCAGTCGTTCGTGAACGAATCATCGATTTGAATCAGTCGTTCGTGAACGAATCATCGATTTGAATCAGTCGTTCGTGAACGATTCATTGATTTGAATCAGCCGTTTATGAACGATTCATTGATTTGAATCGGTCGTTCATGAACGATTAAATAAAATGATTTAGTTCGTAAACGACTCCTTGATTTGAATGAGTCGTTCATGAACGATCCTTTGAAATGAGTTCATCACAATCCCTTGAAATGAATCATTCATTCGTGTAAGTGAAAGTATTCTTGAAATGATTCATTCGTTCATATGAAGTCATGAAAATGAATCATTCGTTCGCGAACGACTATTTGAAATGAGCAAGTCAATGATTTGAATTTGTAACGAAGAATGAGTTGTTCAAAATTGACTCGTTGTACTGAGTCATTCGTTCGTGAACGATAGGGTTGATCTTTTCTTGGTGTGAACGATTTGCCCATATGAATCATTCTTTCGTAAAATTTGAAAGAAATTTTGGAATAAATCACTCTTCTCTGAACAATTCCTTCAAATAAAACATTCGTTGATTCGCTCCTTTTAGCATAAACCATGAAAATTTTTCTAAATGAACGATTCGTTCGATATGCTTAATTTTGCCCACCTCTGAGAAAAAATTCATTTCACTATATTTCTACTTCAGTACTTCTTCGAAGAACTCTCGAAACGAATTCCGTGCCTAATCAAGTCTCCAGTCTTTAAACAAGGCAACTTGGCGTAGGAGAAAATGTATTCAGGGTGCACCCACATCAGCACATAAAATCAGGTTGAGTTGGTTTATTTCCTTCTATTTTTTCGAGTACACACCCGTAGAAAAAAATTAGTAAAATGAGCAACATTCAAAATATAGAAAAATTGACTACGTTTAAATAACCCAACCTAACGAGCTGGTCACCAAGCACCATACGACCATTGAAGAATAACTCAAAATCACAAGTGTCGCATCGATTCGGCGATGTACTTAATGGGCTGATATTTAAAATTACGATTATTCGATTCTTTTTAATCGCCTCGTGTTCATGTTTCGGAAGACGAATTGTATGGAACTTTTGGTAAACCAAATTAGGTAAACACCTCGTTTCGTCGGCAGCGTCGATAAAAATAAGCTCGAATCACGCGACCGAGAACGAACTGAGCACGAAAATGGGATATAAATTTCGAATACGGTCGAAAATACATCAATTTTATTATTTCTCGACCGATGAACATTGCTGAGTCGAACGTACAGAGGCGACGTGGGCGACTGATTTGTTGGTCAACTTTCATTTAATTACTTAACCGACCGGCTGCGATTGTTGTTTCGGTAGTGAAATTTAAACGTACTTAGGGCACTCGAATGTCGAGCCGGTTAAAAGATGTGCCAAAAGTTCAATATCTATAAAGTCTAATTGTACCGGCGCCTGGCTCTCTAGGCTGCGGGTTCCACTAGCTTGAAAAAAAAATCCTGCTTATCTTAAGTACCCCTAAGAGGACATGTAAACCAAAGAAATCTACCGTCGATATCTCATCAAGAATGTTGTACAAAAAACGATATTGTTTCATCGGTGTGTGTGAGACACGTACTTATATAAATGTGGGTAATTGGCTGAAAATTGACGCGACGTTAATCGAATTGTTATCAATTTAATGTAGTTTAATCTCGAGACATCCACAGTATGTGTATTCGGTTAAAATGCGGCTGTAATCACAAAGGTCTCATATAAAAATGTGATCCAATAAAGGATTCCACCATAACCCCATATGCACTTAGTTCATTTAAACATTTATTATTATAAAACGAGAGTATCGAAGGTCGTGGACCGGAATTTAACCACTGGTCTAATCTTAAACCATATTTAGGTTCGTCGAGACCTTCAAGTTCTCCGGTACCGAACAGGTGACGCGACTTTAAGGTGTATTTGGGTAGGATGTTCGGTATGCTGATGCTGTGTCACGTATATCATATGCATGTACAATATCTATCGTAAATAATTTGAAATCTAATCGAAATAATTTTTATTCCAGGGTACTCGTCGGCGCTCCGGAGGCTCCAGATCGTTATTTTACCTTTGAAGAACCCGATTACAGAGGAGGATCTGTGTACGCATGTGATTCCAGAGAAAATGACAAATGCAGTGTGCTGAGATTTCCGAGTAAGTCGTGATTTTGCAATTTTATGATTTTTTTCTTAGACGCGTCCAGAAATTAAGGGAGGGACTGAGAATTTGAGAAAAATAGAGGGAGGAGTCAAATTTTAAATTAGTCATTTTTTACTGATCTTTCAGTCAAAAATCATCAATTTTCTCGACAAATTGAGAATTTATCGAGGAACTGGTGATTTTTGACTGAAAAATTAATAAAAAAGTATCAAATTTTAAATTGAAGTGACTAAAATACTGTCCGAGTAGACCGAGGGCGAATTTTTTTTGGAAAAAATACTGTTCGAAAAGTGAAAAAATACACTTTTTAATATTTTTGCAATAAAACAATCTTTTTACCGAGCTTAACGAGGGGCTCGTGCCCCCTGAGCCTCCCCTTGGGTGCGCCTATGAATTTCTTTTTGATTTTCAAACAATTAGTTGAGGGGAATTCGTAATTAAGTACTTGGTACGTACTCCTGGAGATCGTCATATAAATGGGTTTGGAAAACGAGACCGATAATCGAATTCGATAATCGATTAGTTGTGTTTCATTAACAACTCTCGATAATAGACCGATAACTGGAACTGTCAAGTCGAGTAAAAGGTATATTACCGTCATCTCGAGCACGCTATTATACATAGATTTTGAATTTTCGCTACGGGAAGCCATTAACTTGACGTATGACCACCAATGTTGAAACCAATTAGATAATAAAATGGTTCTTTATCGGTGGGTTTTTGCGCTCGAGTAGTTTAGATTACGCTCAAAGATTTATTTATGGTGATCGGAAAGATGAGATGAATTTAAAGGGGTGTGAGAAATTGAGAATTATGTAAAAGTTGAGCTTATTCTACGGATACCTTCCTGAGAGACTTTCTGATCCAGATGGTGAGATATGAAGACGCCCATTACCAAAAAAGTAGATTTTGAAAAAAAAATCCAAAATTTTCATTTCTCTAATTCCAACATATCATCTCAACCCAAATAACAGGGCTATGTGTGCACGAAATTCAATATCATGAATTTCTCCAAACAGGTTGGTTCAAATTTTTCAAATTTTCGCAAATTGTAGACTCTATGTACCTATATGGAAACTTTCTTCAAATAGAATTCCTGACTCACAATGTTCTTCCAATTTTTTTCGTCTATTAAAAAAAAACGTGAAAAAATTGGATAGAAGACCATGTTTGAAGGTGTCAAATATTTGCATAATTTTTTGCACACCATTGATGATTTTGGAAAAGCTAAAATCAAATGTCAAGTGAGGATCTTCTTGAAGACAGCATGAAACATTTGGGAAATTGCACTGATGATGTCATAAAAATACAAAATGTGATTTACTAGCAAAATTATGGGTTAGGTATCTTTTAACAAATTTAATTAAACGTGAATCTTGATCCGTCATTTTTTTTAAATCGACCACTTTCCGTCAAGTTTTTTGAACAATAACTCGTTTGTACTTTGTAATATCTTTGTAGGAAGATAATCACATTAAGTTGTCCAATTTCTGACACAAAACCATCATTTTCTACCAATTTGAAATCGTGGTTTCGTTTTTTCTCTCCTCCTCCCTAAAAAAAGACTCATATTTTAAGTCAGTATTTTGAATTTGTCGTTTCTGTGTTATTTTTTTTGAAATAGCAATTTCTTCAGAAGAGACAAAAAACGCAGTTCAAGTCGACAAAATTGCAATCTCAGGCTCAAAATTCAAAAAATTCGACTTTAGGGAAAAGTTGCAAATTTTCAACTGAATTCAGAATCTTCCTACTGAACCAAAATTTTCAAATATTGCTAGGGTGTGTTGCCCCCTTCCCTCCTTTCCGTGTAGCCTTGAATGAATTTATAAAAGGAAATTGGGTAAAATATCAAAAGTTATAGAAATGCCAATTTTAGTTATTATTTTTAAGTAGGTATCAGAGAGTTCTGAACGTTAAAAAAATATCAGTCAGGAATTGAAATTTATTTTTGTTAATTTCCTATCTTAAATTTTTTTCATTTTTTGTTTTTGATTTTCAAAGTTGCCAAGCAATTTTAACAAATAAAAAATTCTAAAAATAAAATTTGACCATTTTGTTGAAATTTTTAGAAGTTAATTTTAATTTACTTACATTTTTTTTGGAAGTTGCCTGTATGGGAAGGAAGAAAGGTGAAAGTTGAAATGGGACTCTCCTCCCTCCTTGAAATGCAACTGCAATTTTTTACATTTGCTTTGACCAAAGTTTTTCTAATTAAAACGTTTTCTTTTGATTTGAGGAACAAATTAGATATTCCTAAAAAAAAGTGGTCTGCCGCCCCCCCTCCATTCAAAAACTGAAACTAAAATAATTTCAATTGTTTTTTTCAGTCCAGTTATTTGAAAACAAAAAGTAGGTAATAATGGCTCTTGCAGTGAATCTATCGTCGAATCAATTTTCAACGAATGAACGAATATTCAAGTCTACCTAATTCGATTATTCTGCTAATAAATTCGCATCTAAATAATTACCCAAGTATACTCGTCATCGTCTCGGTTGAAAACTACACACATCCCAATTCGACTCTTTAGCAGTTAAATATCTAGGTAAATAGAAACATGTAGGAGAAAAAACATACAAACAAGCATACACCTTATTTAATTTTTAAAATAATTACTCGCTCGAAGGAGCCCACCAAAAAAGCATAAAATCGATTCGATTCAACGAAGCGTAAATCAATTCCAAACCGAGCAAATTTTTTCCTCTAATTAATTTCGGTTTGCATGCATGTTGCAAGCTGGAATTAATTTCTATCCGCAGATAGGTTGATTTTACTCGGGCACAAGTCGGATTTATTTATGGTGGCAATTATTATTGATATAACGTTTACATGCACTTTCCACTCGCGTATTGTAAGTTTTCGATGATAAAAAAAATAATAATAAATAAGATGAATAGAAATGAACTCGACGACTGGTGACCTTTAGGCTAATAAACTTTTGATTAATCGTTTCTCGTTTACATATCGTCACATTTCATTGTTACGTTACGTATGATGCGCTGCTCGCCGCACTCGACCGAGAAGTTGACTAGGATTCAATTTCTGCTATTAATTTGATTCGCTCGTTTGTTTGTTTTTTTGGCCTTCTGTTTCTGTTTGTGAAATTGGACGGTGTTGGGCAGAATGTGTGTAGATGGCGACTGATTGATGGAGATGATGATGGTGAAAAATTGATACCAGGAGAGGGGAAGGTTCGAATGTTATGAGAGTTCCTGATTTGAGAAATAATTGATGTGGTTTTTTTTCCTATGGTGCCAGACGTGTGGAGATGCTTTGAAGATTTGATTTTCAAAATTATTCTCGGAAGAATTTATGGTATTTTTTTTTAGAAAATATGGTACTGATAATTTTTTTTGAATAATTCACATCTTTTTTCAAATTATTGATCGAAATACATAATTTGAAAAGTTATCTTCAACACTACATTTAGTTCAGGTTTTTTGCCACTTAGGACCTCGAAGATAAAATCAAAGTCCATTGAAAAAAAAATAAGAGAGCAAAAAAAATTGAACGTTGATTTGATGTGGTTAAGCCATTTTTTTTTTTTGTTTAAGGACCTTCGAGTTAAAGACACAATCTTTTACCTTAGTAGATCTTCACGGGAGCCTCTTAAAAAAATTCGGGCCCAGGAAGAAACTTTCCCTCCTTTTCCCTTTTTCCAAGCCTAAAGTCATAATACGACTTCTTCAAAGGGCTATTCAAAATTTTTGTAATCTTCATCACAACTAATTATTTTTTTACTCAATTTTTTAAACATTTCCTATTTGTTTGAGCGCTGATAAGATTCTTGAAATGAACTATCAGCATTTTTATTGGTACGATGGAAACATATGTAGAAAGTGGCACTCTACTAAGTACTCATTACCTATCGAGGCTTATTGCTGCGATTTAATTGTTTATAAGAGGATTATCTTTGAATATGTTGAACGTAACACATTCTGACAACTCAGTCGAAGGATATGCGTAGAGCGGCATGATGAAAGAATTTAATCGGCGGTATTTTTATCGTAAATAGCAATAATATGTGAAAAATTGTGGGCAATTAGTCTATGAAAGCATGCAACTATGTCTTCGGTTGATTAGATAAAAAATGACCCAGAGAAATTTTTGTACCTTGGCGTAAAATTGACCTGATTGTGTAACGAAATTTAAGGTACCTAGTTTTAAATATCAGCGATTAATTTACGTGGAAAGTACCGTAGAACTCAATTTTTTATTATTTCCAACTATCAAATCTAGAATTTTTTTTCGAAACATTCATTCATTTTTAAACTCTGAATTTTTTTCCTCATTCGAAAATATTTTCAACTTCATATTTTTTTTCAAGATGAAACTTTTTTAGCTTTAAATTTTAAAAAAATCAACTCTTATGATTCGTTTTCAAATTTCGAATTCTCAATTCCAGAAAACTTTTTCTTAATTTTAAAATTTTTTCCTTTAAATTTTTTCAACCTCTTAAGCTTTTTAAAAATTTATTTCATTCCATGAATTTTTTTGCACCAAACTTTTTAAAAAGAGATAATTTTTTTCAATTGTCAAACCTAAAATTTATTCCATTCTTTGATCTTATAACATTTTAAAAACTTTACATTCTCTTAGAATTTTGCCATTTCAAGTTCATCAAAATATTTCCCATCCAAATTTTAGGATTGTAAGCATGAAATTGAAAGACTGCAGGGATGAAAAAAATAAAGTATCAAAGCTCGAAGAAAAATTAAGAAAAAATTTTCGAAGTGAGAAAAAGTTTTATTCGAATTGAAATTGAAATTATTTTTAAGAATATTGAAAAAATTAAAACAATCAAGGGGGAAATGGGAAAAATTTTAGATGTGAGAATAAATTTGAAGAAGAAACTTTAGGACCGATAAAAAATTCAGAGATGAGAAATAAATTTGTAAACCGAAATTTCACAGTTGAAAAAATTCTGCTGTTGAAAAATACATTTGGAAAAAAAATTAAAATTAAAAAACTAGAGTTTAATTAACTAAATTGCACGTCAATTTAAAATTCGATCAGCCAAACAGGAAAGATTTTTCAATCGTTGTAAAAATTTATATTTTTGTGCCTGATGTATACCTAATCATATCATGTAAGATCAAGAGTATTTTTCACTCTCAAAGCAAAATTTTTTCAAAAAAAATAGAATGATAAATTAATTTGTTCGTTCATTCGTTAAAAATTCATGATTCGAATTTTTCGTTCATGAAAGACCCTTCTGATGAATTTGAAGACTTGCTCGATGATTTGCTGTAAAAAATACTTCATTTTTCATGTGTTTTTTTTTCTCGAAAAAATGATGAAAAGGATTGAAACCCCAGTCGATTTTCAATATTTTCCCAAATTTTTTTCTTTTTCAAACATTTTTCATTTTCAAAAGTTTTAGAAATTTTTAATGTTTTCAAATAAATTCATCGACAAAATGGGGTAAATGATTCAGCCATGTTTCCTTTTACCTGAAAATTAATCCAATTTTCTCTCACCTTTACTCATTTCCTTTTTTAGATAAACATTTTGCTTCGTTAAATCTCAAATTTCTCGTAATTTTATCTGATCCATTTATGAAAAAAAAAGTTACACATAAAATCATCACTTCTCGACTGCCTAGATCATTCACTTATACAGGACATAATCGAGTTACGGTGAAAAAAAAAAGAGAACAACATTTTTTCCAACAACGCGCCGCGCCGCGTTCACCTATAAAAGGACAGAGTTACATTTATAAACGGCGGCCAGCGTTTATTTACTTTGTGAAGTTTACCATCTCGCATGTACGATTTATACATTACAGTCGTCGTGTTCCATATATATACGTAAAATATCATCTCAGACGCGACAATGCCCTTATCCTTGGTAAGAAGAAAAATTGCAACCGAGATGCATCTCTCATACGCGACTCGAATGTAATATTCGTTCAGTTGTTACACGGATGCGATACCGAACCTGTGTTTTTTACTCCGAATGCGGTAAAGAATGCTCGCCGATGTACTGGCAATGGCATGTGAACTTTGGTGAAAAAAAATTTCAACACGATGTCACGAGGAGATTTTTCCTATACCAGAAGAGCTTTTTTTTAAGCTAAGAATCTGGGTTTCTGGCTACAGATGAAAAAAGAGTAGAAATGTGTTAAAATTACTTCGTATTGTCGTTGGGTTGAATTAATAATCAACTAGATTGGTGAATTTGGACATTTGAAATCAGATGATGCAACGAAGGTTTTTTTTCATGTCTAGAGATACGAGAAGGAGACGAGAAGAAAAGTCCAACTGTCTATGGATTTTTTTTTTGGTCTCTATGAAATAGTAGGTCGTCTGACATAAAAAGGTACCTGTGGAACGTTTAATCACAACATATTTGTCGTGAAAACAAACTACGAACTGTTATCGTCGGGATCGAGCGGGTTGTCTTATGAAAAGGTATAGAAATAGAAAAGACAACAACGTTTTAATAACTCGATTAATCTTGTCAGTTTTTCACGGCGCGAGTGCCAAGTCGCGATTCAATATGGTAGTTAATTGTTTCATTATTTATAATCAAGCAAAATGCTCGATACATTGATGTCTCGAAGATACGCTGTGGTGCGGTACCCGAGATTCGAGGCTATTATGTAGTTTAAAATGTAATATGGATACAGGGTGTCCGTAAATGTCAGTGTGATTGACCTCTGGGAGATTCGAAGATGGGTAAAATAGGATGAAGAAGGTCTCATGGGTGAAACGAACTTACCTACACATAACTTAAGAGGAATACCAACTGCGAAAATTCAGAAAATTTCTTGTGCTTCGGTCAGTACTGAATTTTGGTACCTATTATTGATATTTTCTGGATCCCTTCTAAAGCTGAATTTTAGTAATTTTAATTTAAATTTCTTTTGTACTCTTCTCAGAGCTCAATTTTGAAAATTCAGAATTTCTCCTGCTTCTTTCTCCAGAACTAAAAAATTTTGATAATTTGAAATTTCCCCCATTTCAATTTTTGAGATGAATTTTGAAAATTTGATTTTCTCCTGCAATTTCTGGCCTTTTACAACTGGAATCGGGATATTTAGAATTAATTTTTTGCCTGCAGGTATTTGAGAGGTGAAATTTCTCCTACACCCTTCTCCAAAGCTGAATTTTGATGATTTTAAAATTTCTCTTGATCTTCCAGAGTTGTATTTAGAAAATTAAAATTTTCTCTATGCCCCTTTCCAAAGCTGTATTCTAAAAATTTGTACATACCTCTCTTTAGAGTTGAATTTCGGAAATTTTGAATTTGTTCTGTACCTTTTCCCCAGAATTTATTTTCAGAAATGAAAAATTTTTTCTGTACCCAAATCTGAATTCTAAAATGTGACATTTATTCCACACCTTTTCATAGATAAATTTTAGTAGTAGAAAGTTTTTCTTGTGCTCCCTTCAGACATGAATTTCAAAATTTTGAGATTTTTTCGGTACTCAGAAAAATGAACTTTGAAAAGTAAAATTTCTTCTACTCCCTTTTTCAGAGCAGGATTTTGATGATTTGAAAACTTTCCTGTTTCCTTTCGAAGTTGAATTTTAAAATTTTGAATTTTTTTATACTCTTTTCCAGAACGGAATTTTGAAAATTAAAAATTTTCCTATAACCACTCTGAAGCTAAATTGTGGAATTTTGCATCTTTTCGTACCCCTGCCTCCTTCCGAGCCAGATTTCAGAAATTTAAAATTTTTCTTTTATCCGGAGCCGAATTCTAAAAAGTAAAAATACTCCTACTTTTCCTCTCCAGAACTGAAATTTGGAGATTTGAAATTTTTATTATAAATATAAACGTACAATTTCCTCTGCTCCCTTTCTCCCCTGTAGCCAAATTCTGAACATGAAAAATAGTCCTGTACTCTCTTCTAGAACTAAAATTTTTCAACATTTTACCAATTCTCCTGATCTTGAATCCCTTTTAGAGCTGAATTTTAAAAATTTTAAAGTTCTCCTCTGTTCTTCTCAGAGCTGAATTCTAATGTAGGTATTAAAATTTCTCCAAAGCTAAATTTTTGATCCTTTCGAAAAAATGAAATTTTTCAATTTTTTATTAGAAAAATTATTTTAAAAAATTTCACACAGGTCGAAAAATTTATGTTTTTGTTTTTTCTTTCTTCCCCTCCTCATGATGATATCAACAATTTTTTTGCATTCTTTGAAAGCACCAAAAAAATAAAATAATTTTATCAAAAAAAGAAATGATGATAGCTCCATCAACGAAATTGGTAAAATTTATTCTGAAATAATCATAATTAATCGCGAAATTTGTTAATATTCATTTCTATGCAATCAATTTTATCAAATAATGGTCTCTTTTTGTTGGTTGTAGAATAAATGTAAAAATATTGAATTTGAGTGAGAAAAATCGTGAGAGATTTCATAGGTATATTCAATTTCTACCACCTCCCCTGATTATTTTTTCTTGAAATATATTATTCAGAAAATTGGTCATCCAGGATTTTCATTCTTAAGACAAAACATTCGCGAGAAAAGTTTTTAGGAAATATATTTGCAATGCTTTCGTGAAAATGACGCGAAGGATTGAAATCTACGAAGGATTCAAAATAATATTTATGTAGCTTATCAAAAGTTGTATAAATTGAACCTTTTTTTTCTTCTTCAAACATAATTTTTCAAAAAGATACAATTTTATGGTTCTTTACAATTATATCAAATATCTACAGATTCAACATTTTTTTCAAAAGCATTATTTTTCCATTTTTTTTTTTTTTCTGAATAAGCTTCATAATAATCCTCTATTTTTAATTTTTCGAAATATGTTGACCCTTACTTGCAAAAATCTAAAATTCACGTTTTCTCCTCTTAAATCACAATTTAATCCAGGAAGGTTGAAGGAATGTGGTAAACTTATTATATCCATCATCAAGATTTTCGTTCATACTTCCATTTCGAATCACACACGTAATATCACCAGAAGCATAGCTCCCCCCTCCCCCCACGAGGTTAAGAATCAGTGGCGTAGCCAGAAATTTCTCATGGGGGGGTCCACACTTCCAAATTTTTTCGAGAAATTTTTAGTTCACTTTTCACCATTCTCCTCACCCCCCCCCCCAAAAAAAAATGGCCTATGGGAACAGTAAATTCATAATTTGAAACACCTTCATTCATAAATGTATCAATAAATCACGATTTGCATAAAAAATTTAGAGAAAAAACTTCGATAAAGGTGTAATTTTGAAATAAGCAACTTTCAAAGTGATCATTTTGACCTTAAAAAAGGAAAATAATAACCAGAAACTTCAAGCAATAGTGTCAGAAGCTTTCTTTGGAAAGGCAGAAAGTGCATATGGAGACTTAAAATACCAAGATGGAGCCTTTTTTCGCATGATTATTGCAAATAATTCAAAGAATTGAGAGTTTTTTATGCCCGAGCGAAGCGAGGGCGAAGCTTTGAGAAAATTTTATTTTTAATGCCTTAAAAAGGCGTTTTTTCACGTGAATTTTTGACCTCATGGGGGGGTCCGGACCCCCTGGACCCCCCCCTGGCTACGCCACTGTTAAGAATTGAATGAAAAATATTTCTTGGGAGGGAATTAAAAATCAACTTTTTTTAACGTCTTGCTTCGGCATGAACTAGATCACAATAAATTATATGAACTTTTTATGGCGACTGTGAGAAAAAAGTTTCATTTTTTTCAATTTTTTTTTGGAATTCCAAGTCTCTAATATACCGCCTTTGAAGCATTCCCAAAAAGCTTTCGTCGTCACTGCCTGGATTCGTTATTATTTGTAATTTTTAAGACCAAGGAGGTTGAATTCAAAATTTCTCAAAAAATTATAGGAGTTCAGATGCACCCAACCCTGAGAAATTTCTAGCACATCACTAAACATCTCATTTCCTTCCAGCAACCCCACAGCACACATTTCGATCCAGGAATTCCACCACGACATTTCGGAACACCTTATTGGACATGGTGGTATTTGATTAATTAAAAAGACGAATATAAAAGCCGCGACCGCGTACATTTAGCGCATGAATGCTTGTCAGCTTTTTAATGATGACTGACATATTTTTTTACCATATTGGTCGCGCGGTAGAGAGGTCGTGAAGGTTGGATTTAAAAACCAACGGCCGATGGTCGGCTCGATTCGGTATGCCACACAGCACCGGTGGTAATTGCAGAAGACAGGTAATCATAAAGGTAAACAAAACTCGAACCATGATCTAAGTCATTAGGTGTTTTATTGAAATTTCAATACGTCCTATTCTGATCGGGTGACGTGGCTTGGCGGTAGCACTCGTCCATAAAAGATTTGACCGAGGGTGTGATTCGATCATGACGAACGTATTATTAAGACACGTTTATTGTAGGATAACCGTGCATAATAGGGTTCTCCCTACTGTAAGCTCTCTAAGCTGCTAGGAAATGATTCTCGATGTGGAATCGATTCGAAAAAAAAAAAAAACTTGTAAATTATGACCGATAATTGAAGAATAGGAAGTGCACTGACCGACCGAGTGCAATATTTACTTGGAAATTATTCTGTTTTTTCCTATGTATGAAACGAAGCGATAAAATATTGCATAAATATTAAAATAATACGTGTAAATGATTATAATACCTAGAGATAAGATACAGCTAGGAAAAAAAAATAATACTTCTACTCTCCTATCTTTTTATTGCCTACTTGTCTGCATAGCACGAGGATCTACGACGCATCTATTCGAGAAATTTTTCGTAACTTGATTGACATTTCAAAAAGATACAAGTCGAAGTGAAAAATCACCGAGAATACCATCGTTTAGTATTTATTTACGTTCGAACTCGACAAATTAGGAATGTAGTTTTAGTATTTGAGAAATGCACGACGGATTTTTTATTTCGCAGACAATTTGCCATTTAAAGAAAACAAACGAAATAGTTGTTCGTGATGCTGCTGTGGAGAAATAGCGGTGTCGCGGAAGATACAGACTCGAGTTGAATTCCTACGTCGTATTGTTTCAAAAGGGTAGCTTCTTTTTCTACTAATGTACTTACTAGTCGCGAAAATATTTATAGACAATGGAATACTTACTTATAAATGATGACACCGGCGGTGTATTATTTGAATTTTTTTTTTATTTTATGGTATTCGACTTTGATTTCATGCTACCGGTCAGTCGAGATTTTACTTTGATGCGATAAATTTTAAATACTGAATGTATTTTTTTTTTTTTAGAAATTGGAGAATTTATCGAAAACTAATTTGTACCGGTTGCGAGGGTAATAAAAATTGATAGCTTGATTCTTTAATGATTTTTTTTTCAATGGCGATGCTAATTAGGTCGTATTTATTAATGAAATAGTGTATCTAAGAAATGTTTTCCAAGTGTTCAACGCATTTGATAAAATTAATTGTCTGGCGGAGCTGCTATTTTTGTACGAATTATTTAGCAAGCTCGGCGCCTGATTCGGAGATAACAAAAGTAGAAGTTAGAACGTATGAAAAAATTTGGTTTTCATCAACAAAGTTGCAATTTTCAACGATGCGATGCGATGGTCAAATATGCTTGAGAATTTTACAGGAATAGAGAATAAGTGCATTAGGTTCGGAATGTTGGAATTTTTTGGCATTTGTACAAAAATTCATCTAACGAATGTAATTTTGATTTTTACTATCGGTACTTACATGTCAGAAAATTATGTCAATGGATTTAAAAAAATCTTAAAATTATGTTCCAACTTGACGAACGAAAATACTTGGTACCTAGTTAAAAGATATGAAAAAATCTCAATTTAAATTTTTAAAAAATGTTATACGTAATTTATTCTCTTTCTTTACAAAAAAATTGGAGAAGTACAGTGTTGAAAACTTCTTTTTCAAATTATAGTAATTTTTTTTCATATTTCTCTTCAGAAAACTCATTAGAACCGGTTTTTCTAACCATATTTTTTGTTTTCAGAGCTACGAAAATATTCTAATTTTGAAAAAAAAAATGGAAAGCTTTTGAAAACCAATAGGTACCTATGTACCTAAAATCGAACAGAAATGATGTCTAGTTGTGGGGGAGGGGGATGTTCAATTGAGATTGAAGAAGAAACTGAAAATTTTCCAAATAAAATCAGTATTCGAAATTTTTTATTCAAAATTTTATTTCCAAAATAATTTTTGTTTAAATTCCTGATTTTTTTCATAATTTATGATTCAGATTGAATATTGTCCGAGTCGTGAAGAGAAATTTGAACCCTTAACGGAGGGGGATGTAAAAACAAAAAAAGATCATTTAAAAGTCAATATGCGACGTGGTTTCGTAAAATTTTTTGATTGAAGATCCTCGCTATGATGAGACAGAATTTTTCTATTTTTCTAGTCCTGGTGGGCCCTCATAAGCTCCCTAGAGAAAACTTGGCTCGAAGGGACCTCCCCCCCCCATACAGGCTTGAGTGAGTTTTGTCCTTTTCAATTTTGAACATAAACAAAGAAAAGTAAAATTGACGAATAATTTTCTATTTAAATTGAAAACTCGTATCTTTCCTGAAAGTTATAAGTAACAGTTTCCTAATAGTTTCAATGTTTGGTCATTTTAAAAATTGTCAGAAAAAATTCAAAATTTTGATAAAAACTATACTTACATTGTTTTTTATTTGAAACCACTTCATGAAAAATCTCCTTTCATATTTTTTATCAAACATCAATTACTTATTTGAACGACAATCCAAAAAAATGAGTTTGAAAATTTTTTCGAACTCAGTCACCTCTCTCCGAAATCTTTTCTTCGTTTGTGAATCGACAAATTTTTTAGCCGTTGTCATATTTAATCGAAAATATGGATTTTTCGTGAAATGATATTTTTTTATCAAACATTTTGTGAATTTTTTTCAGAAGAAGCAATTTACAGTTCGAAGTTCATACTTCATTTTCAATTTTCAGGATTTGAAACCTTCCATCGATTTTTGATTTTCTGTAGAGAATTTTTTTCTTGAAAGACTTTCAGTGAAAATTTATCATTAAAAAAACATTTTTTGGTTGCTTGGCTTCTTTTATTGGATGGCGTAAAATTTTTTAAATTTTGCAAAAATTGAAATTTTTTCTCAATCCCTTAAAACTACATACCTTCAAAGTAGAACAGCTGATTACTTTTGACTTTAGGGATCTGAAACCAGATTTTCAAAGATTATTTCGCATCAAATAGCTTGGATAAATGAGCTATAATTCATTTTCAATTGGATAAATCTTTTGACTGGATATCGAATAATTTTAACTTTTGAGAGCAGAAACTAGGTATTTCCAATCGATTTTGTAAACAATTTTCAGATAAAAATGGCAAAAAAATTAAGCAATGGTTTTGTACTTTGTATTAGACACTACACATTTTTAATTCGACTTTGTAGAGAAGGCAAAAAAGTACTTAGTACCTACACACAAATCTTTTTTTAAACCAATTTTTGAAAATATGGTATTTTTACAGAATGATTTGAAAATTTATAAATTACCGCAGATGAAGAGGAAAATTTCAGAATGACTTTTTTAGATCCCTATAATCATTTGTATGAAAATAATTTTTTAAAAATTATTCTGTAAATTTTCTTTAAAAACCCCTCTCATAGTAAAATTCACGTGATTACTCTACACATCTTTCCTGTTTTTTCAATTTTGGACGAATTGGCCAAAAAAAATTGAAATATTCCAAAATTCTGAGTGATTTTTGGCTCTATAAAAAATTTATGTTATTTTTCTTCTCTCAAACTCCGCAATTTTTTCCAATTTTTGACTTCGCTTTTAGCGGTCAGAATCATCCTCATATTTCGCCATTCTCGAAAAAATCCCAACAATTTTTCAAAAAAGAGAACAGAAATAAGGAAAAAAAAGTTTACTAGCGTTTGCACTTCAAGCAAACTTCAATCAACTCAACAAACACGTATAAATTTTTACAATCGAAAAAATGTACACATTGGGACGGCATTCTTTTGTGTACAAACAAATGGAAAATTTTATTACGCTGGATGCAGCACTCGTGCGAATAATCATCGCAATGCACCCATTATCATAGCAATATTTATCATCACAACGTGAAATTACCCTCTCGCTAAAGAAAATATCAACCGGACATACGAGGTATTGTTTTTTTCTCGTCGTGTGTCAAATTATCAAATAGCGAAAAAAATAGGAAAATTTTACGACTGATCTTAATGGAAGTACGACGGATAAAGTATACTCATAAATATGGTCTTTGGGATTGGGCAAATTAAAGTTTCTCGACCATAGTGTTCGTTTCGCTACTTGATGGTTAATTCGACCTTTGGCCGAGACCAAATACAATAAAAACCGGTAAATTGATAACATTAAAAGATGCACAACAATGGTGTAATGATTTCTGTCGGATCTGGAGAGATTACTGCAGATGAAAAGATTTCTTTATTGTCGGGTTTCATTTTAAGAGATGATCGTTTGGAAGAAAAAATATTTTTATTGCTCTGCATTGCGTAAGGTGTGTGTATTATTCTCACAGGTAAAGGCGTTACAGTAAAGATTTACTACAGGTGAGATGAGATCAGCGTCGTATAGTGGCCGATGAGTGCATAGATACAATTGCAACAATGCCATACATACGGTAACATTTAACAACGGTCCGGTTTATGGCGAAATGTAATTTATATGGAAATTGAAAAGCACGAGCAAGGTGCGATTTGAAATCATGTAAGGTGTTGTGTTTTCATAACATCTTGGCTCCTTTGATAAAGAATTATGGGTATGGCTGGGTTGTAAAATAAATCTGAAATCGTGTATTTTCAAAAAAAATTTTACCTAAGAATGTCAGTAAGTAATTTTTTTCGGTATTGTTTCAGTCCCTCCCAGAGGAAATAACCTTAAAGCTGACTACAGAGGAAGACAATGGCTAGGATCTACTTTGACCACTGCAGGAAACAACGGCGCCATAGTGGTAAGTTCCAAACCTAAGATCTACTTTTTCTGAAATAAAATTTACGTAGGTTGGTCATTATGAGAGAGACCATATGCCAAAATGATACCATTCATCATATGCCAACGAACCATGATCAGCAGATCAGCACTCACTGTCTTAATTATGGGAAAATTCGCCGACTAATCTCGGACCAGTTTTTCATAACCGGAGAATATAATTAAGACGAATCTTGATAGAAGACCAAATACGCAGCATCCATATAGCATTTCCATTAAGTAATAAGATCCTAGAATATATAAAGTTGTTACATTACGTTATTAAATTAATGGCGTTAATGTTGTTAATGCTACACGCGTCCATCTGTGCTGTGAAAGACAAAGTCGCACTTATGACTAATAGCTTGACGAGTATACCCTGTACTTAAATCGTTCGAAGATGCACTTCGATGTAGTACTCGAAATGTAACCGAATTAACGCTTAACGACTTCTTTCCCAAAATTACCATTGAAAAATTTTCTCGCGGTTTGATAAGTGTAAGTAATTGTTTTATTGTGTCGATGTGTATTTTTGGATGTCGAAGTGAATGAGGTTTTTATAGATTAAAACGTATAAAGAGTGTGAAAGGGTACTTGTTTGGATGATGGTCTGGTCTGAGATTACTGCTCAGGTTTTGTAGTGATCATGGTCTAGTCTTTTTCTACATAAGTGAATTAGAAAACGAATTATTGGACGATTTTTTGAGCAGTTGATTCGAATAAAAATCGTTCAATTTTGAAAATTTCAACAGTCAATTAAAATTAAGGTGGTATGAAGTATGAACTGGTTGATGATTTTCACAATGTATATTTTTTTTGAGCAATTTTGAAAATTTTTGTTCAATTTTAAAAACGGTCAAGTATATTTATTGATGTTCAGTATTTTTTTTCCGCCGTTAAAATTACTGCTCAACGTTGGGAACCGGTTCATTTTACTTAAACCAGTTACTGATGATGAATTCAAACCATTTGATCTCAAAAAGTTTGGTTAGCAATTGTGAAACCGTTTTTGAATCAATTGGGACTAAAATTATAGTTATTTGAGCGATGAAACCGGTTTCTGTACTTATAGATAAAACCAGTTTTGTAAGTATTTGTAAATGAACCGGTTTGTAGGCATGTACCTATTAGATAAACCGGTTCTGTACCTGTAAATAAAACCAGTTTTGTCGGTACTTATGGATAAACCGGTTTTGGACTGGGAAATGAAACCAGTTATCAATTGATAAAAATATGTGTGTATGTCAATGGTTTGATCGGTCTTATTTGAAATTGAGACAAAACCGGTTTTTGTAGGCATGGTTTGATTGATTGATTTTATTTTAACTTGTTGATGGAAACGATTTTCTGATTTTTTTTTTCTTTGGGAGTAGAAACCCATGTTCAATATTTTCAATACTGACTGATATCAAAATTTTAGCCAACTTAAAAAAAAGTTAGTTCAAGTGTATTTAAAATTTTCAAATGTCTTGATAAAATAAAATCTGGTGAATGTTTCAAAAAAAAAAAGTGATAATTATGATGACTGACTGATTTTTGAACCAATTCAGGTGGAATTTTTCAATCAATCATGAAAACCTGTTGATATTAAACTTTTTGAATTGATAATAAGAACTGGTTCCTGTTTTTGAAAACCATCAAGTTTCAAAACCGGTTTATTTTTCTGTAAACTTTTCAATATAAATGGTTTCTCTGTTGAGTGAATGAATGTTGAAAAGTTCTCATTATTTAATTACAAAATTCAAACTTTCAGATCTGTCAATAAAAACCGGTTTACACTGCCAAAATTTGTGAGTTTTGATAATTTTTGATTGATATAGAATTGATTTAAATTTTTGGTCCATGATAAAACAGATTGATTTTTATTGTTTTCAAACCAGTTACTCATGTTGAATATATTCAAATGATGGTGCAAACCGGTTCATGTCGCTACAAAACTGTCATTGTAGATGAATTGGTCAATATTAAGAAGTTATAGTTGTTTAATTGAAAAACTTACATTTTTAAATTGTTTGATGAAAACTGGTTCAAGTAGGCACAGATTTATTTTCATCGCAATCAAAGCAGTTCATGTATGTTGAAAATTTCCATTCTACGTTGATGAAAATTTTTTCATAATAATGATTTTCAAAATTGAAGAATTTTGACTTTTTAAAAATATTTCTGGTGTGTAGGTTGATAACATTTGAAGTTGAGATAGCTGCAACAATGTAATGAAAACCGGTTTTTGCCGAAGATTTTTGAACCGATTCTTGTCAAAAACTATCCATATGAATCCTCCTCCCAAAAAAAATCCAGCATATTTGGTGATTTGTTTAGGTCAAGTCAGGAGGAGGGGTACACTGATCAATTTTTTTAATGAAAATTGGTTTACATATAAAAATGATTTTCTACCCAATAAATGTTGCGAGAATTTTCTAGCAATTTTAAAAGTAACCAACTCCTGAAAATATTAATTTAAATGATAGATTTGAAAAAAGTGTATGATTTTAATTCAATACCGTAGTGTTGGTGCTGACCAGTTGATGTGGTGACAAGAAGGGTCGTCCCAAAAAATCGTTCAAATCAAAATTGATTGAATTTCAGAGAAATTTCGACACTCCTCAAATTTGAGGATCTCAGCTTTTTTACTCATGAATTGAAAAATTATTAATTTTGATTTAATTTATGCCTATGCCAAAAAATTTTGCTCCTTACTATACAATTGAATGAGAAATTCACATAGGTGAGGCAAGAATTTCAAACAAATTTTAAATCACGATAACGCTAAGGTTAAACCTACAGAAAATATGACAATACCGGTGAGAAACTTTACGTGCTCCAACTCTACACTCGTTTCGCTCCATTTTCAATACCACAAAGGCGTCTTCCCTTCCTCCCCCAGCCACTCATCGACAACTTATATTGTCTTTTTTCTACACGGCAGCCGCTTCCTCGTTTTATCAAATGGACTTTTTTTTTACACAACAGTTGATTTTACCATTGAAGACGTGGTCACGATGTGTACCTATTTGCCTCTGTGAAAATTTCAGATCATCTTTAGATTACCAGAACCAGAAGGCTGCACATTATACCGAGATGTATGATCGTGAAAATGAAAGCTGGCATGTTTTTCTCTTTTTTTCGCTGCTATTCCTTCGATAACATTAAAATCAAATTATCACAATGGCTTATTGTCGGCACACGATGTGGTAAGAATTGTATGAAAATTTCACGCAATATATCGATACGATGGCCATTGCAATGTGGTATCAACAGGCCAGGGGGAAAACTGGTATTTATACCATAAAAGAAATATTTCATTACGCACTATTCTGAGAAATTCAAAGCATATTCGCGTATATAGGAAAGAACAATCCATTTCGCAGGATTTATACACGCTCGAAGTATCTCATCCGAAGTACACAGAAGTAGAACAAGCGCGGGGGCTAAAGTAAAAAAAAAAAAAACACGGTAAAAAAAATAGAATAAAAATATGAGTTCGAAGGTTATCATTGCTTTATGCGAAACACGGGCAGACTTGTGTGTAATGCGGCATCTGTGATGGCCACCCATTCTACTTTAGCATTTCTCCCCTCCACCTCATTCTCTCTTTTTCTTTTCAACTTTATAAACAATCGGTTTTTGCTTTCGAGCTGACTTTAAAAGCAACAGTAGTCCTAGTCTTGGAACCTTTCACGCAACATTTTAAATATAAGCAAAACGTCGCGCACCATAAAAACCGAACGACGGCTGAGACAAACAGATACCTACACCGAAATGTACTATACAACGTACCGCGTACCTCGCCCACTGTGCCATTAGTCCTAAGGCAGACATGACTAATTCGAATACGTTTACCGTCATAAGTCTTGTTGTCTTGTCCTTTTCCTGGCTTTGTTTCGCCGCCAAATGAGTCGTTGAAAGGAAATCTTGACAGGGAAAGGGCACAGGGGTGTTTTGCATTTGACCATGTGTTCACTGCTGGCTGGGTTCTGGTAGGTTGATACGATCAGTCGAAGTATGGTTTTGAATAACGTGGGTTTTTTTTCGAGCACTCGACAGATTATGGAGTAGTTGACCTGTATTTTTTTTCTAACCGATGCGAATTTTTAAAAAAGTTGTTGACATAATAGAAGAAGAAATATCGAGTTGGAACTCATTCGAAGTTACTTTATTTGTAGAGTAATTTCATGTTCTGGTTGATTTTATCTTCAATGTTGATTTTTTTCAGAGAATACGGTTTTATTTAATTTGTTCGAGTTGAGAGTACGAGTAGAAAATTATACGGTAGGAGTGAAGTGGAGACAGTTCATCATGACTTTGAGTTATTTAATCGAGTTATTTATGTTTTTGGCGAAGAGAGAATTTCATGAATGATTTCTGGGAAATTTTGGTTGGAAGTGATCTCAAGAAATACCATTGAAATTTCAGCTGCTAAATTCCTGCTGACCCCCATCCTCATCTTTGAAAATTCAGTGTTTAAAATATAAAAATTTCAAATAAAACGGGTGTTTATTAGAACGATTTTTTTTTTAGATTCGTGGCCATCTTGAATAAAAAAACAAAAATTTTCATAACTTAGAAAATTGTCATCCTAATGAATAATTATCATCTTCAACTCTCAATTTTTTCTGGAAGAGATGAAATATTTCAAAATTAGATTCAATTTTTGGCGATGTCAAAAAAATCAATTAAGAATATTTTTAAAGACAGTGGGTAGTTTTTACCATAAAATTAATAATTTTGATTGAGAAACTCTAATTTCTGCTCCATATTCTACCAATTGGGTAATGGATATCTTGTTTACCATTTAGCTAAGTTCAATATGACCAATTATTTTGATTTGAACGACTGACAAATCGAAAGCATATCCTACTTTCAGTGCTTTCGTACTTTGAGCAAATACTCGAAATCGTTAAATAAACAAGGAACGAAGGAATTTTCGACGCATTCTCTTCATTTAGGTATACCCAACATTTATCTATTATTAAATTGAAACTCTCGAAGCACTCGAAGTTTTATATAGTTTAATTTGTGAAATAATTCGGCGCACTTGAAACAATTACTACGCATCAAAGGGGTGCTCTCGAGTAAAATGTATTTATCCTAATTACCATCAATCATTTCAACCTATTCCCATATTGTTGTCATGTGGGTGGCTTAATTTCATCACCATGGAGGTTTTATGTTCGACAAAAACAAATTAATTCAATTTTCTGAAAAATTTAGACGTCTAGGTACTTTCTTTTACTCGTATTTTTTTTTATTTTTAAAGGATATTTCGAAGAAGATGTTTAATCTAGGTCAGCGATATGAAAATTGAAAATGTGATTAGGCAGAGGACGATGCCGAAATGGTGTTATTTTCCTTATTAGTGAGAACGACTTTATGACCTTTACGTTGACGATGCATTTTACGAGCAAATAATTTAATAAAGGTCATCATTATGGTCGATGAACGAAATTTATATCCAAGTATATCGATTTGGCTAACACCGAAAGTACAGGATCATATCATAAAAGGGTGGAAAGTCACGTATTATTTTACATTTCTCAGCGACGACCAAAATTAAAAAAGAAGGTCTCGTGTCTGGTAATTAATTATTTTTGCCAAAAATGGGATTTTGTCGACTTTGAGATCAGAATTTTCCAACCCAAAATCTTTTCCATTAAAATCTTTTAAAAATAGGAATGAATCTACTTATTCTGCTGGAAAACTTGAATTTACCTAAATTCTCTTAAAATTTTAATTTCTTTCCATTTTGGAGTTGAAAAAAAAAAATTGTGAGTAGGTACGTATACTTCACATGAATTTTTTTTTTCAATTCAAAACTGAAGAAATTGAGAAAATGATTTTTTTTAGAAAGATAAAGTTGAAAAATAAAATTGAAGAAATTTTGATAAATTTTCAATTCAAAGAAATAATTTGGATCGCTCGAATCGTTTTAGGTTCTTTCCAACTTTTTATCATTATTGGAAAATTGGAGAGCAGTGTCGTCGGAAGCTTTTTTTAGGAGGGTACAAAATGACTTGACTAGATTTCGAATATCAGAAGGATTTTCGAGGGAGGGGGCTAAAAAGAATACTTTTGCTCTGCCGTCTCAACTCTCAAATAATTCATACAATTGTGATTATGTTGCTTATGCTCGAGCGAAGCTTTGAAAAAATTGAGTTTTTTATGCTCAAAATAGCATTTTTTTTCATACATTAATATTTCGAAAATCCTCATCTGATGTGATTGGGGGGGGGGGATGATAATTTTTACCCCCGTCAGGATTTTTTGGGATACAATCTACCCTTTGTATCCCATTTTCCGACCTCACTGCTGAAGAAAAATGAAATGATTATTTTCAAATTTTGTATGTTTTTAAATAATTTTCAATACTTACTTAATTTATGAAAATTCAACCAATCGGAATATGAACCACAGAAAATTTTTTAATTTTGATGTTTTTCAATTTCATACTTTTCTAAATTTCTTCCAACTCAATATTTGAGTAATTGAAAAAAAAATGTGAAATAATAAAAACTTGAAATTAAAAAAAAAAATGAAAAGATCAAAAAATTCAAAAATTTTGAAAAAATTGATGTGTAGGGATTTAAAAAAAATGCAACTGAAAATTTTTTCAATACTTGACGGAGAGTCAAACTAACATCCTGACAGCCTGACTTTTGACTCCAAAGTCAGTCTATGGCCTTGACTATTGACTATGGAATCAATTTTTAATCTAGACTCTTACTCCGCAGTTAGCTCCTATTTCCTGGTAAAAATTTACTATTGACTCCGGCTTTATGTAGAAGTCATACTCACACGCTGACTCTTGATTCCACCTTGACCTTTGAATGACTTTCCGACCTCAAGTTCTGACTCCACATTGACTTTGGAATCAAACTCATACCCTGACTTCTTTCAACTTCAGCTTGATTCCGGAGTCAAATGAGAATCTGTTTGACTCCCACTGCAGAGTCGACTCATTTTCCTTAGATTTTTCAAGATTTTTTTCCTCCCTCCCCCCTCTCTCCTTACCCTCCATCTCAGAAAAATGCTTTCAATACGTCATTGGTTGATTTGAAAGATTGTCTTTTACGGTTTCGACTTAAAGTCCTAGGACAGGAATACAGTACAGCGAGATAGAAAAACTGATTTTTTTTAAAAAAAAAATATTTATTGAGAACCGTAAAAAATGAAGCGTGTGAAAACTGAGGGGAGTTGGTAAGTTATCAAAAGCTCAGGGGATCTCAGCACCTCTGGAACAAAATTCCAAATTAAAGAAACTGAAAAAAATAGAACTTTGAGTGAATTTGAACTTGAATTGTCGAAATCCCATTATTCGCAAAAAATTTTAGGAGACAAAGATATCTATGATGGAGGAAAGTAGGAGCCTTTGAATGTTCTGCTCGATGTCGACGGTTGCATGGTATGGAATGAATGGTTTAAACATTGTAGACGTTCACGAACATTTGTTATTAATCAGCCGGGAGCCGCATAATTGATGACAGCCGAGTGAGTTATCGACTTTGGCGCTTTTTTTTCGACGTCCACCTCGAACCCAATACCCATCTAAGGTTCCGTAGGGGTGCAGAATTATTGTATAACATGCATATCGTATGCCTACTCTACTTGTTTCCAGGATTCAATTTGGTGGTTACCAAAATTTATTTCACCGATAATAAGTAATGAGTTGTTTATTATTATGTTACAGGCATGTGCCCCTCGTTATTACTGGTTCACCCCGAATAGAAACGATAATATGTATCGTGAACCTGTAGGAACGTGTTTTTACTCCGAAAAGGGATTCTCCAATTTCACCGAATATTCGCCATGTCGAATTAACACCAGTGAGTTGTACATGTACCTTACTTTTTTTTGACACCGTATAAATAATGGAATAAATATTCAAGCTTACTCATTTTCTCCTACACGTATGCCCTAAAAAAAAAAATGTAATTTTATATATCTCCTCATCCGTATTTCCGCTACTGTTCATCGCGGTTGGCACCCCTGGTTTTTATCATTACTGCTCGTGTACCGAAGATAGTAAAAACAAAGACGTTTTCAATACAAACGGAAATGAGGTAGCATCGGTGTACACCCTGCGAGTTTCAGAAACTAAATTACATTTCCATATGTCTCTAATGAAGAAGTAACTCGTATACCTAACCTTTAACGCGTCAGGAAGTTGTGGACTATTTTACGAGTATTTCGAGCCGAATGGTGATGGCGGTACCGATGTCGCTCAGTATCGAACCATAATTTCCTTTGGGTTGGTTTTGCTGGAAAACCAGTCCGATTCCGTATCTTAAGTTGGGATCGGATACCGGTGTGAGTCAATCGGAAGGATGAAAGTATGAAATGTGTAGTACTATCATAGTGGTTTAAATGGAGGATTTATTTTAAAGATTTTTTTCATCTAGAATGGTTTCCAAGTCGAGCAGGCACAGTTTTGTGGGAAAAATTGAAATATTAGAGTCAAAGGTCAGTAAATGATTTCAAAGGTCAAAATTTGTGTGATGACATTTCTTTAATGCCAAAATCGTTACCATCATAAATATTGATTTGAGGCAAAATTTTTGTTTTACAATTTCAAAACAGCATTGAACGGTCAAGTGTTTGCCTAATTTCAAAATTGAAGGAGTTATAAATGTTGTAAGTTCTGTTGGGCAAAATCCGTAAAAAAAAAGTGTCTCACAGATAGTCATGTTGGAATTTGAAAATGCAACTGTAAATTTTTTATGCAAAAACCGTCTGAAAATTCTAATTTTTTTTTTTTGAAGAAGGTCTTCAAAAATTATTACATAAAATTCCTTTTTAGCGACGAAGTCTCCTCCTTTTCTTCAGAAAAAGGATTTTGTGTTGTGTTTTTGACCAATAATTCGGAAAAAACAGAATGGATGTGAAAAAATTTACAAAAGAGCCGACTTTTTGAAGAATTTCCAAAAAATTTTGAGCTGAGAAATGTCAATTGTAAAATTATTTGCTTCAAAAAAAAAAACTGAAGAATAGAAAGTAGGAATCGGAATGGAGAATTTTCCAAAATTGTCGAGTAAACCGTTTCAAGTGCATGGTTGAGGAGGGGGAGGGGAAATTAAGCCGCTAAAATTGAAAATTCGGAATATGAACTGCTGGTGCTGGGATGTGGAAAACGAAGCCAAAGGCTCGATGAGAAAAAAATTCATTTTCAACCACATTTTTCATCTCAAAACACGGAGTTTTCGGTTTGAGTCAAAATAAATTTAAAAATGGACTCCATCATGCAGATGCCAAAAAACCTGAATTTTGATCCCTTTTTTCAATAGTTTTGAAAAATTCTGAATTTTAGCACCATCATTTACCCTCTTGAGGTCTCTTTTGTTGTTTCTTTCTCATTTTGACTCCCAACTCGTCCCAGGGATTCAGGTAGTTACAAGTTGAGTTCCCTCAATTTTGGACTTTTGTCGTCCTAAGTCTTTTTTAAGCTTTTAAAGAACTTTTTTTAAAAAAGAAATGTAGTCTCGAAAATGGACTACAAGGTTCGAAAAACTTGAGTTTCAGTCTCGTGCTCAATATTTCCGGGACCTTTTTTTTTTTTACCTCGATCCACTTCTCCTTGCCCTGGAGGAGGAGTCTGTTGTGAGAGCAGGGTCGAAATTACCTTGAAAATCGATTCACGGATTTCAATATTGATATATTGATTTTAATTTTTCTCCCTCCCCAGAAAAAATTCATTTTTCATTCAAATGGTTAAAATTGAATCGTAAAAAACCATTCGATTTGTCTCGATGAGACGATTTCAAAAATGCATTAGTTTTTGAATTTTGATGGATTTTCGACCAAGTTACAGGTGTTTTTCTATGCGATTTTCTGTCCCATGTAAAATTTTGATCAACCCTCCCTCCCAAGAAAAAATTCATTTCTCATTCAAATGGTCAAGATTGATTCGTAAAAAAAAACATTCAATTCGTCTCAATGAGATGATTCCAAAAATGTATTAGTTTTTGAATTTTGACACATTTTCAATCTAGTTATCAAAATGTATCTTTTCGAAAACAACATTTTCGAAAAAATTTCCATGATAATAGATTATGATTGTTTTCAGTCGCGGGTAGAAATTACTTTTCCAAAACCAATTTTTTAAAATATAAAAAATGTTGCAACCTTGAAGGCTCCAGGGAGCAGGGACTTATCTATTTTCATTTTCATCATTTTTGGCAATATTTTAACAAATAACCTATTCCTGTCTCATTTTTAGATACTTGATAATTTCAAAAAATTTAGAAAGTTGAAAAAATTACGTTGGAGATTTGGTAAAATTATTTGAGAAAAGAGGCTCCTTTCTTCATCCCCTCTCATCACATCACACAGTTTTTCACACTCCTGAAAAGGAAATTCAGGAGCAGTGGCGTCGAAAGATTTTTTTAGGATTGAGGTACAGGAAGAATTTTTCGGGAATAGAGAAATTTCGGTTCAGATTTTAAAAAAAATTAAGAAAGTAAAAAAAAAGATGGCAAGGTCAAGTTCGAATGAAAATCTCGCTGAAGTTTCCATCAGTTTTTTCCAATTTTTTCATGAAATCGGTCCAATTTACGAATCATATTTCACATTAAATGCAAAATGAGAGATTTTTAGTTCCAAATTATCATATGCCCACTACCTATTTCCTTTTTCACTTCTATTTTTTCTAATTCGTGACTGCGTTACACATTACTGCAAACATCTACTAATGTTTCCTTTTCACGCACTAAAATAATGATAAAATGTTCATTAATTTTTAAACACTTACAGGATCTTCATTTGGTTACGGAAAACTGGGATCATGCCAAGCTGGTTTCAGTGCTACCATATCAAAGGTACGTACCTGCACACAAATATGACAATTAATATTAAATAACTTATTCTCATTAATTAGTAGAATAGCTAACAACACGTAATTCTCATTTCAAAATAATTTCTGAATGAGGAGAACCGCAAAAATACCCCAATTTTACCATACACCGACTCGAAATTAAAATCCTAAATAGACTCGGAGAACAAAAATGAAAAATCTTTCAGTCATTATGAACTGTTAATAGCGGTCACGATAACAGATACATCTTTATACACACCGTGTATTGTAAATGAATAATAACGTCTTCATTATCCCGGCAAGAGAGAAAGAATATTAATTAGATCTTTGCTGGAAGATGGTTTGACCTCATCAGGTAGATTCTGTCTAGTATCCTTATTGTTCGTAAAACTATAAACTAGCCCGGAAAAATGCCAGCTTTTTATCTTTTCGGACGATCACTCATCGACATAAAAGCCGAGCAATTAATTTAGCCACAGATAGGTTCATACAATAGGCGTTTATTTGATTTATAGGCATACGCCTTTTTTAGACACCACATTAGGGTGGTATTTTTCATAATAGTTTCTCGTCTCTTAGTTTTTTGTTTAAACCATCGACCAAGAAGCATAATTCGTAATGGAATTAGGTAGCAATTTGTCAACTAATTTTTTTAAAATCGTTTTGTGTACCAACAGGATTCGAACAGATTTTATTTGGGGGCTGTCGGCAGTTATTATTGGCAAGGTAAGCGATTCTATTCTATTTTTAATTGAGCTAATTATACGTATAGTAATTAGTCACCGTGGTGTTGCGATTTTTTATTTTGGAAAAAAGGGAAGTTGTGATGCAGAGACGTTTGTGTAAAAAATTCGTATTATTCCTATCTACATCTTTATCTATCTGTACTTGTATTGTTTTTTCTGTTTCTTTTCTATCTTTGTTTCGCTTAATCTTTTTGTATGTGTAATCGAGTTTCGTGAATGAAATTGTGGCCGGAATTGGGCGCTAAAGCTGAAAATACCGTGAACGTACATATGTTTATTTTATAAGTTAGGTGCATGATATTTTATTATTAGAATCTTTTTTTTTTTTTTTTCGTAAGCTGGGGAATGATCGAGAGTATTGATGGGATTTTAATAAGATGGAATTTTATTGATTAAGGAAGGGAAATGGTGGAAAAAAACGAAAACGCAGGGGTTGAATTTTTTAGACTAAGAGGGGGAGTAAATTTGTTGGTATTTCCATGTTCTTTTTCTCATTTCGTATTGTGCTTATTTTGCATGATTTTTTTTTCATCTTTTGTATATTACCTACTGGTACGTATAATTATACCTACAAAAAGTAGACAATTATCAAATGCTGTGATGTATGACAGTTTACTGTATGTTACAAAATGAATGACTTAATACCTATTTTAATTTTCAAATTTGTGCGTAGATAAAGAGGTGTAATTTGATATTTTGGAACATTCATTGTCGCATGCTAAAATACTGTTTGGTTAATTTTTTTTTTTGCCATGGTATTGATAAGTTGAGTGGTTACACATTTTAGATTGGATGAATTTTACAAATTTTAAATTCTCATGTTGAATACATAGTAACGTGTGATGTAGGCAATTTGTGTAATCTGGGGTTTAAACATTTGCATGTTGTTCAGAGTTAAGGAGCTTGACATGTAGTACAACATTTCAGTTGAAAAGAAGTTTTTTGGAAGAATTCCGTGATCCTCGATTTTAATTAAAATTATAACTTAGATATTGAAAAAAAAAAGTTGAAAAAATTACTTCTACGTTTGAACTAAAAATTGCGAAAATTTGCTTCCATAAATTTCGATTTTTCATCAACCGATTTCGGCCATATTTTTAAAAACCTGACGAAATTTGACAAATTGACAGTTTGATGTATCAATTTTGTAATACCTACTGATTTTTAGATTTTGAATGTGTTGAAAGCTGTGATAAAATATTTATTTTGTATCATAATTCATAAAACATCGATTTTCAAAATATCGATTTTTGAGAAAATATTGAAATTGCATTGATTTTTAATAAATAGGTAGATTTAGAGTGACATTATGTCTTGATCGACACTGTAACGATTTTTCATTGATAAAGAATCGATTTTCCATTGATATCGATTTGTAATCGATATAGAATCGATTTGTGATCGATGTAGAATCGATTTGTGATCGATATAGAATCGATTTGTGATCGATGTAGAATCGATTTGTGATCGATATAGAATCGATTTGTAATCGATGTAGAATCGATTTGTGATCGATATAGAATCGATTCGTGATCGATATAGAATCGATTCGTGATCGATATAGAATCGATTCGTGATCGATATAGAATCGATTCGTGATCGATATAGAATCGATTCGTGATCGATATAGAATCGATTCGTGATCGATATAGAATCGATTCGTGATCGATGTAGAATCGATTCGTGATCGATATAGAATCGATTTGTGATCGACAAAGAATCGATTCGTGATCGACATAGAATCGATTTGTGATCGACAAAGAATCGATTTGTGATCGCTATAGAATCATTTATGAGCGATATAGAATCGATTTATGATCGATATAGAGCCGATTTGTGATCGATTTTGAATCGATTTTTGTCGATATAGAACCAATCGATCAAATAGTACTGAATTTTTTTTATCGAAATTGTATCGATTTTGAACCTGTTATTGATTGATATCCGCTCTGAATCGGGTTTCGATCAATTTTCGAACTGATTTTCCTGCGATAAAGTTTTCATCGATTTTTGAAAAAAGATCAGTACATTTTTGGGTTGGTGTTGATTCATAATAAGATTTAAAAGAAATATTTTCTTCTTTGAAATCGATTCAACATCGATATTATTGCATCAAAAATTTGTACAACATTTATACTTCTCAAGCAATTCAGAATTCACATCCATTAGAAATCGATATGATGGAGTGAAATTTACCAATAATTGATGCATCATCTGCCTGAAATACTTCGGTTCATCAAAAATCGATTATCATGAATTTTGTTCCGATTGATGAAAAATCGACACTTTTTCGATTTGGCAAAAACTAAATTAGCAATGATACTCAATCTTGTTTTACTACGGTAAATTATCGATTTATTCGATAAAATCGATCAATCTATTGTTTTCTTTAGCATTAAATCAAAAATGTTGAAATTTTCGTTTTTCTGACCAATTAGGTCCGATTCTTTTGTCGACAGCTCAATAAAAAATGAATATTTGAGACAAGATATAAAAACCATTCTTCGATGTAAAAATTTGGTTTTGAAGTTGAGGTTTTCCCAAGATTCTACCTCTTCTGAAAGGCCTAAAAAATCAATATTGACTCGAAAACGGACTTGGTATATAAGAATGGTTTTTATATCCAGGCTCAATGCGATAGACAAGCTCCTTGAGTTTGAATTTTGATAAACTTAGAATTTTTGGAAAATAATTCATACGTCATGTCTACTCATTCATTCCATCTGCAGACCTATGGACCAAATGGGAACCATATAGTGCATTATGAATCGATTAGGGTAGGTACTTGATGGAGAAAAAGCAGAACTTGAAAAATTCTGCGAAGCGACCAGGGCAAGGTTTAATAAAACTATCATGGAAAGATATTCGAAAAAGTAAACTAAATCAACAAGTATTATTTTTCGCTTCTGATTTTATGATGTTTCAAGAATACAAAAAGTAGTTGGGGGAGGGGGTAAATACCTATTATAAAAGATACGATAAAAGATTATTCTCAGACGACTTAAACATCAAAAGTTTTAAATTACCTAAGTACCTAGATGGCTTTCAAAATGCGAAATATCCTTTTAAAAAATCCTCAACGAATATTGAATAGGTCGTTCATGGGGAGGGGGTGTGTACCATATATGAAAATACGCGTGCGTACTGTATATTGTACTGGTATAGCGGTGAACTATAAACATATGAAATTCCTTCGCAGGTCAATTATTCTCAATGCATAAAGTTTTAAAACTACCGTTCGCGTACGACGATCACGACATAGTATGGGATGAAAAAACAGGTAAATAGTCCCTGCCTGATGTTTTGACAATAACCCATTCACACTCGATGGTGAAGGTACCGTAACACACACGTTCATTACCTCATCGTAGCTATGTGTATTACCCGCAAATGTGACGTTTAAGTAAATAATACCAATGCCTTTGCCTCTGTGAACAGTACGAGTTGGTTTTTGGTATATCCTTTTGGTGATTTGTTGTACCTTCTATTTTTCTCACACTTTTGTGTGTATTCGTACTGTTCATAATATTAGGTGAGCTTTTTGTAATGCTTTTTTGTGCTTATTGTGGATTCGTGTCGCTGTGTGAAAGCACTCTTTTTTTGGTATGTTGTATACTTATGTATGTGTATGTAATTTAACACGCTTTTTAGGGGATCGATGTTGTCTCGAGTGCACTTTGAAGCTTGGGAAGGCAATGTGTAACAATATGCTTCGAATAAACCTTTAGTTTGGTAATTTCGCGTCCAGAATTAGTACCTCTTTTATCAAATTGTGATACGTATGGTTAGGATATCGTATATTATGTAGATCGTAGATCTTTTTTTTAAAGGAACTTTTGTGCCTTGAATACCTGTATAATATCGTTGGAGATAAAATAATATCTTCGAGCAAAGTTCATAAAATCTCACTCAACAACTGAGTAGATATTTGATCATAATTTAAGTGTAAAAATTGTACAATTTGTTTTGGCGGTGAAATTTTGGTTGAATAATTTAGGCTGGCTTTTAATTCGCGAAGTTTTCAATCAAAATCGCGTCATAGGTATTCAACTGATTCGAAATGGTTTTATGAATTAATTTGAAGAATTCGCCTTTTAAAACGTTCGTAGGCAACATTTTTGACTTACATGGCAACTTTGTGGCAGCTCTGGTGCTTGAAAATTACACCCGAAACTTTCAAAAAATATTATTTCGTTTTTCGTGTCATAATTTTTTGAAAATTTCCTTCATTTCTCTTTTTTTTTTTGACAATTTTAAAAATTCTTTCAAAATTCGTATGATATTCGATTGTAGCTACTCTCAAGACATTCCTCCTTTCACCTCCCGATCAGAATTGGAAATTATTCAAATTTAGCATCATGAAGGAACAACACATATTTTTTTGAAAATTTTCAGAATTTTGTAACTCAATAAAATGCAATTTTTCAATTTTTCCATTTTTACTACTCACCTGTCTCCATTTTTTTCAATGATTTATTTTCAAATTCAAAAACGATTTTCAAATCAAGTAATTTTTTGAATCGCTCCAGAACGATTTTATGGTCTTATTATTCAAAAAGGCAGTAGATTAACTCGCCCCCCTTCTCCAATGACAGAAATCATTTTTTATCAAAAAAACTAAAGTCGAGTCGAAAAATTTACAAAAATGATCTTCATTTAGAAAATGTTTGTTTTGATTTGAAAAAATTGAAAATATCATAGGTACTTCTTTCAGAAATTAAAAATTATTTCATTCAATTTACAATCATTGTTTTTTGCTGAAAAGTCTGAGACTTTTTTTTATTGAGAACAAATTCCCCAACTTTTTTCAGTGAAAATCTTCGATTTTTTCAGTGAACAATCACAGTTTCTTAATGAAAAATCATCGAATATTTTTCAGTGAAAAATGATCAATCATTGCTCAGTGATGAATCATCAGTCACTTTTAGTGAGAATCTCTAATCAGTTTTCAGTGAAATCACTGATTCTTTTTCAGTGAAAAATATGTAATTAGGTACATTATCATTGAAAATCGAGATCATTTTTTAACCGAAAAACATCACTAATTTTTCCTGAAAATCGCAGATATAATTTTTATCTGAAATTTTCCACCAAAAATCACTAATTTCTCACTCAAATCGCTCTTTTTTACTCGACTTTATAATTTTTTTAATTCAATTGGTTAATTTTTCTTTTGAAAATCACTGATTCTCAAGTCAAAAATAATTCATCATTCATAATTAAAAATTGTCTATTCTTTCACTCAAAAATCACCAAATTTTTCGCTCAAATGCACTTTGGTTCAAAATAAATTGATAAATTGGCCGGAAAATCAATAAAAATTCTTGAATTCTAGTGAAAATTCCTAATTTTAGTAAAAATTCATCATGTATTTCAGTAAATATTCATACGAGTAATTTTAGTGAAAAATCCTGATTTTTCGTAAATTGATTTAATATGGCAAAATTTTACCAATTTTTTCCCATTCAGAATCTTAAAGATACATTTCTGAATTAAGATCACTTTCACCACTTTTTCGAAGCCTTCTACCTCCTGAAAATTTTTTATCGCCTTCTCTTCTCAGAAATGTTAAATCTGCCTCGTTTTCTCCCCAAAAAATAAAAGGTTTGAAAATATCAGATAAAAAAAAAGTGTCCTCGATCCTCGACTGTAAAAATTTTGATAGAAATTTTGAAAATAATTTTGATTCGAATTAGTTGAATTCCCATAAATCCTGCACGTAGATAATTCAGTAGTTCTTCACTGTACAAAAAAAAAATCTTTTTGATTTGCGTTTCATTTTTTAGAGGCGATTTTCAATCAAAGAATGTTTTTTTTTTGATTTTTAAAATCAGATTTGGAATTTGGCCTGACCTACTACAATATGAATTTTTCAATGGTCTAGAAGGTCAAATTTTTTGTGAACTCGAATCGTACCAAAGCTAACATTACGACAAAAGCCTTCGATTTACCTAATTATTAACAGGAAAGTTGATTAACTTCATAACTCCATACGAATTTAACATACCACTCAACCAGATGATTGTAATTTTGTACGAAAAAGCTCGAATATGGAGCATCACGTACTTAAGATGGTTCTTTTTTTAGTTTTTCGTCTTCGATGATTTTGTTTTTTGGATTTTTTCCCCTCAATTTACTCAATTTTAATAACCGAGGAAAAAATGCGAAATATTTTTGAAACCAAATGCTTTAAATCGAACGCAATCATATTAAAATATAATCTCACTCTGTAGGAAAGGTGATCTCTCGTAATTTCCGAGGCAGGCAGGAATTCATGTCCACGGACGAAGGCCCGAAACATACGGACGACAGCTACATGGGATACTCGGTGACCAGTTTGGAGTTCTTTGGTTCCGAAATACCCGGAGCGGCAGTGGGTGTCCCACGTGCGGATCGATTACTCGGAAAGGTAATTTTCAATCGAAATGTACCGACAAGCTTACGGGTTATCCGGTGATTGTCGGATGTTTATGACACGCCAAGGCGTTAATACATTTGCATAATCAAATCGCCTGAAAAATTTAACGTGTGTGGTGGTTTTCTGGGTTTCGCGCAGGTGAGGATATACACGTGGAATATGATCAATGTCAGGAACTTAACCGGAGAACAGTTCGCGAGTTATTTTGGATATTCGATTTGTACCTCGGATGTGGATGGAGATGGGTCGCTGGATTTAATCGTCGGAGCTCCGATGTATTCGCATTTTCAATTGAACGATTACGAAAGCGGAAGAGTTTATGTTTATTATCAAGGACATGAAAATTGTTCGTTTACGGATCCAACGTGCGCGGTAAGAGGGTGATTTGAGATGTGAAGAGGGCTTCGATGTATTTTCGAAGCATTTTAGGCTCATGCCATGTCAACTGGACTAGGTTTTGACCTTGGATTTGACGGTTTTGCTAAAAAAAAATAACGGATTCTTCTCGAGGATCTGATGAAAAAATTGTCGTCATTTCGATCCTAACCTATCTGGAGGGAGGGAGGGAGCTGGCCATTCTAATTTTCGTATAATATTTGGAATTACAAAACGGAGGCTCATTTATATCGAGATTGGTTGGGTTTGAGGTGAATCTGTTAGTGAGATTTTCTGGAGAATTAAATTGAAAAGAAATCCAAAATAGTTAATCTATTCAAATTTGAAAAGTTCGATGCTGAAATTTCGCGAGGAAAGCTCAACTTTTATGATAAGTACAGAAGAGCCAACATTTAAAAATTTTTAAAAATCACTCTTTGGAAATCTTTTATATGTATTTTTTAAATAATCATTTTTTAAGATGGAATCTCAACACCCCTAGGGAGCACAGGGGTCCTAAATTCTATTCAAAATTTAAAAAAATTAAAAAAGGAAAGTGACTGTGATTTCCATTTCTAATAATTCAAATGCGCTGAGTTCGAATATGGGTTCAGTCATTTGATCCCTCTGAAGTCTGAACCCTTCCCATCAACCTCCCTGGAGAGGTCAAAATTTTAAAAAATGAAGAATCAAGTGTGACGAGTCGTTTGTTAGGGTTTTGTAGGCGCTGAATTCAAATTATTGCTCATTTTTTGGATTTAACCTTTCTGGGCCTCCCTAGCCCTAAATTTTGGGAAAATACACGCGAAAAAATAAAAAGAACGAGTGGCATATCAATTTCTAATGATTCAAGAGCGCTAAGCTCGAATATGTACTTAGTTTTTTCGTTAGTCCTCTTTAAACACCTTGACTTGATTTTCAATTTGACCCCCCTTCCCTTCCTCCCTCCCAATTCTGCCTTAAAGAAATATCCGATGAATACGGGAGGAGGTCGATTAGAATTGGAGGAGGGGGGTCAAATCGAAAAGTAAGTCAATATTTGAATTCTGCACCCTCAAATTAATAAAAATCAATATGTCACACACCATTTCAATTTTTTAACATACTTTTCCCCAAAATTGGGGGCTAGAGGGACACTGAAGGGTCAAGTTCAAAAAGTATGCAAATATTTGAACCAAACGACCTCAAATACTTAACAAATGACAGGTCACACGTTGTGTTTCATTTTTTCGAATTTTGGGGCTATCGAGGGGGCTAATAAAGGGGTTCAGAAGGGTCGAGTAAAAAAATCAAGTACATACTAGAAATTAGTGCGAATTGAAATAAATCAATGAGCTACTTTACTTTTTCGATTTTTTAAAATCTTGGTCAAAATTGTGGACCTCTGTTAACCCTCCTTCCTCCCGGATTTGCAGACCCCATCTTGAAAATTTGTTGATTGAAAAATAGATAAAAAGGGCTTCTCACTGTAATTTTTTCAGATTTGTAAATGGTAGCTTTCATCTATTGTGACCATCATGAAAATTGCGTTTTCATCGCCAAAGTTCAAACTCTGAGTTTTTCAAAATATGATTAAGTATTCGTTTTTGAATTTACTATTAATTCTCTTTCAAACTCCGCAAACACTTTTTCTTCAAGTATGACCTATCTTGAGATATGAACCTTCAAAATTGAGTAAGTTGGCAAAAAATCGAAATAGTTGCCTAAAAATTACCAAGCCCACCTCCCAATCCCCTTGAGGGTTAGAAGGAAAATATCGGAGAACCCCACCTCATTTTTAGTTCGTTTTAGTATGGAATGGCCCAGGATCAAATTGACTGATTCTTTTAGTTTTATTGGACCATCAAGGGGAACCTTCAAAAAAAAAAAATCAACCAAAATTGAAAGACCAAGGTCAAAATCTGGTCGAGTAGACATGTAATAAGGTTCTAATTCGATACATGTTGGATTTTCAGGAAAGAAAATTCGCCAGATGGGATTTTATTGACGGTGAATTTGCAAAAGGACGATTTGGTCTAGCTGTAGCTTCTCTGGGAGATATAAACCAAGATGGATATGGAGGTTGGCCAGAGTCAAAGATTTTCACATTTTTTGCCAGTGAATTTGAAAAAAATTACCTTTCATTATGAAATTTTCAGATTTCGCTGTGAGCGCACCCTACGAAGGCTCATTTATCGAATGCTACGATCAACACCACAAAGCCACTCATACCGGAGCCGTTTATATTTTCCACGGTTCGAGATACGGTGTCAGAAAGAAATACTCTCAGGTGATCAGAGCCTCAGAAGTGAGTAATAATCGATTCTTGAATACCTTCGGTTTCTCATTGTCTGGTGGATTGGATTTGGACGATAATTTATACCCCGATCTAGTCGTCGGCGCTTATGAATCCGAAACTGTGTTCATGTTCAGGTAATGGGTCATTGAAAACAGCCAGAAAATTCTCTCAAATGCTCGTTTTGATCGAATAACTTGCTTTTATCGTAGATCTCGACCAGTCATCCAACTAGTCGCCAATTTTTCCTTTGCCATGGAGAAGAAAGCCATTGGATTGGACGAATATAAATGTAGACTGCGTGACAATACCTGGGTTCCTTGTGCTATGCTGCAGATGTGCCTAGTCTACGAAGGTATCGGAGTAGAACAACAGATTGGTAAGTTTACCTTTCATAATTTGAATCAATTTGTTGATCCGAATTTTCGAGCCTCTTGATTATGAAAATATTCACGTTACAGAACTTAGGATCACAATTACGTTAGATTCGAGGAAACCGACCTCCCCTCGAATGTTTTTCCTAGAAAAAGAAGAAGACCGTCTGGTGGGCAACAAAATGTCAGAACATGTATACCAAACTCATCTACGTCTGTACAAAGGCACACCTTTATGTAGGAATATGACCACGTATGTGGCATCTTTGAAAGTAAGTATTCAAATTATCAAATTGACAGGATATTTTTGAGCTTGCAATAAATCGATTTGTTACACAGGACAAAGATGATAAACTCACCCCGCTGGAAGCTGAATTGAAATACTTTTTAATCGAACGAGGTAACAGATTACCAGGTGCGCTGCCCAGCATATTGAACATGGATGACGAGACGCCTTTGACGAGAAAGGACGCTTTGAGTATTAAAAATAATTGCGGAGAAGACAACGTTTGTATTCCAGACTTACACATGACGATTAATTCGTAAGTTGAGGTTTATACTCCCAACGAAGATATACCTATTTGAAGATGTGATTTTTCAAACGAAATTTTCATCTTTGTTTTAGAAACGTCGACCACTATGTTTTGGGTTCTGGACACCTTTACTTCAATGTATCGGTTAACAATGATGGAGAAGACTCGTTCGACAGTACTTTTAAATTGCGAATACCACCGGGAATAAATTACGCTGAATACGCAATAGCTCAATCGTCAGACAGCGATATTTCGATTTCCTGTCGGCCTCCTGAGTACACGAATAATTACACCATCATTTGCATGGTGGGCAATCCGTTGCCGAGAGGGAAAACGGTGAGCAAACTGATATTTATAAATCGATGAAAACGTCTGTCTTTAATTAACATCGATTATGGCGGAATTGAATTTCATAAATTTCAGGGGTTCGGAAATCTTCAATGAAATTTCGAATTTTCTCGATATTTTTACACATTTTACTAAAAATTGGTATCGTTTTTGGGCAGATTTTTGAAAATGTCTCTTTTTCATTGAATTTTGACCTTCTCCCCATTTTGATAAAATGTTTAGCCATTCCCTTCAAAAAAATTCAGGGTGGGTCTAAACTCTGTTTTAGCTATTGAATCCAATTTTTACTTGAATTTTCTTCCTTGTTACATTTCGGTGAAGATTTCTACATTCCTCTTCAAAACAAAACAGAAAAACGAAGTATCAAATTTTACTTCTGCACCCCGCTCAAAATCTGAATTTTTTGCCATTTCAAATTTATAGATTTACTTAGTGAATTCAAATTTCTCCAGATTCCATTCTGGTCTAATTTTGAAAAAAATTTCTGTCCGGTTTTCCTCGATAAAGTGCAGTGATTTTTAATTTCTCTCATACGAACATTTTCTAAATTGAATTTTTTTATAATTTCTAATTTATCTCACTTTTTCACTCTAGGCTAAATTTAAGAGGCCTTACGAGGAACTCGGGTTAACATTTTTTTTTTGCAATTTTAGTAGGTAAATATAAAATTATCTCAAAAAATCTACGAAACCCGATATCTGCAGAACGCCTTACATTTTGATTCAAATTTTTTTCTTTACTTTCTGGCTATTTCGGTGAATTTTTATAAAAAGATACAGAAAAATTGTAATTTGTGATGTATCAAAATTCAGCTCAAAAAGAAAATCGGTACAAGAAAAATTAGAAATTACTCTCGGATCCTTTCAAGCTGAATTTTAGTATTTCAATTTTTTTTTCTTCTCCATTTTGGCAACTTTTCCCACATCTTTGTACTCTTTCCAAACTGAGTCTTGGTACTTTCAAAAAATTTCACATATGCGATGACAAAAATATCAATTTACAGTTGCAGATTTAAAAGGCTCCCTCTCAAAAGTCCCCACGTGGCTGAAAATAACTAATCGAATGTTTAAAAATAGCCATTTATTGCCTTTTAAACTTTTTTTAAAAAAAATTTACATTTTTGTTCAGTCATTATTTTTGTTTTCATCAACTAAATAAACATATGCGAGTTCACATAAATCTCATTTTTCAATTTTTTCCCCTCTGTTTGCGAAAATTCAAAATGTTGTAGCATATTTTAACCAAATCCACGCCTGCCAACATGAAAAATCACAATAATTTGCTATTTGTTTCCGTTGAAGGGAGTAATCTTGGGGTATTCCTTTGTCAATTTTTTTTCGAGAAGCCAGGCCCGAACCCGAATGTTGCTTAATTTTCGGATTTGACTCTCCCTCTATTTCCCTCCACACAAGCCTAAATTCAGTATTATTTTATATCACCTCATAACAGTTAATGATCACTTTTGCAATTTTTGTTCACAGGTCAATTTCAGTTTGATACTTGAACCTAGTGACGTAGTCGAAGAATCATGGTTTGAATTCTGGGCCAACGTAAACAGTACAAATTCCGAACTAAGCAATACTATGATCGACAACGAGAAATCATTTTACATTCAAATCGTAGAAAATACAAGTCTATCTATTGAAAGGTCAGTACCTACCAACTATCTACCTACCTAATTCAAATAACTTATGAGCCTCGATTTCAAATTTTATAAAAAAATGTTTTCTTTTAATTTTTTCCCACTAGCTCGTGTACTCCGAAAGATGTGTATTATAATATGTCTCAATATGATTCTCCAAACATCAGTTCAGATATCCAAGCTGGGCCTGTTTTGAAACACGAATATATCATAAGGAATTCGGGTCCTTCGGATGTCACTGAAGCTACAGCTGTTTTCTATTGGCCGTTGAAAATTGCTTCAGGTAAAATTACTTTGATCATCTTACGACCAAAGTTTGAATCCGAAAATGAATTAATATCATTTTTTTCTCTATTAGGTGAAGATTTATTGTACTTGATTAGCGAGCCAGAAACCAGAGGGCCTATTGAATGCGATCCAATCATCAATCCTAACTATAAACGGCTGGAAGTGAGTTGGTTATCACTCATAAATAAGAAATTTTTTATGAAGTTCGATTTTGGGCCGGCGAATGAATAGATAGGCAACACCTTTAACCAGACGATGACCCGATTGGTGGAGTTATAACGCTAAAATTCATCTCCCTAAAAAAATCACAACATAATTACTATAAAAGTTTCGTGCCTAAAATTCACTAAAATTTGACAAAAATAGATGAAATATCAGATTTGCCCCTCCAATTCGTATAGATAGACAATTTATTTTGACACTTTAAAATCTCGATTTACTTAGTTGAATTTTGAAACAAAAAAGTATCAGTTTCATCAGGAAAAGATCTCGAATTCCAATATCTAAATGCTTAGGTTTTTTAAAATCCTTTAAATTAACAAAAAGGTTGATTGGTAAGTCTCAAGACAAGTTTTCGAACTTGTAGAAATTTTGAACGTTTGTTAATCAACAAAAAATGTTGTTTCTAGAAAAAATATCGATTTGAGACCTCAATAGCGATTTATTTTGGAAACTTGGCAATCCTGCGGGAAGATGATCTAAAATTTGTTATTAACGACCTGTTTAGACATAATCAACACTTGAACAGCAAGTGTTCACCTTTAAAAAAGCAAAATATAACATGTTTGATAAATTCATGTCTAACTTTTGAATGTATGTTCAAAATATGCAATACACTTGATTGATTAAAAATTAATTTTGGCAAATTTTGAGCTGACAATTTTTAGTGTCAGAAAGAGGGGAAAACTCAAAGACACTGAAAAGTCTCAAAAAAAAAAAAAAAAATGAAAAAACAACTAATTTTCATTCTTGCTCCTTCATTTTACATAGGCAGGCAACTTAATTGACCCACTAAAATCTTTATTTCGCCGAGTTTGGGCACGAAAAAATACGAATGAGATATTGAAATTAATCCAGAATCCAGTACCAAATACTAAAATCTTAGAATTTTTTTTCAACACTTGAATTGAACAAAAAAATGTGATTAATTGAATTGAAATTTTTTCAACTAATTTTAAAACATTAAATTATTTTTAATCCCTGAACTTTTTTAAATCAATTTCTTTCCAAGTTTCCAACCCAAAAAATCTTTCAAATTCAGAATTTTCCAATATTTTTTTCTTACCTTAGAATTTTTTCAATACATTTTTTCAAACTTGAAACTCTAAATTTATATTTTTTCTATTTTTTTCAACTCCAAATTAAATTCAAAATGTCTTTTGAAATTTTATTCAAATTTTGAATTTAGAAACGACTAGATTTGGGAGCGTTAATGATGAAAAATGAAATCGACGCGACGTTACGTAAAAAAGTACAGCAACTAAAAAGTTGGAAAAATATATGATTTAAAATTAAATTTTGAGAAAAAATTTCACAATAAAAAAAATGGTGGATTGGAAAAACTTTCATAACTTACCATTGAAAAATAAATTATTGAACAAGGTATGAAAAAATCAAGTTGAAAAATGCCGAGAGAATATTTCAGAATTTTCAAAACATTTTAGCGTTGGAAAAAAATTGAGAGAGAATTTCAACCCAGAAAAATTGGCGAAAAAATTTGATTAAAAAAGTATTTTGTTAGAAGAAATTCTGAGAAAAAATCTCAGTTAAAAAATTTTGAGTGTAAAATATCATTGAAAAAAATTTACAATAAAAAATTTTGAGTTGAAAACATTTCAAGAGAAAAAATTTAGAGTTGGAGGAGAAAAACTGAGAAAAATTGGAAAGTTTAAAAATTTCGAAGATACTTATTAGTAGTTAGGAAAAAAATTTCACTGCATACGGAAATGGACACATGAAAAAAAAGTTCACCATATTCAGACTCACATTAAGCAAAACAGCATGAAAAAAAAAGATCGATTAAAATCTGCCAAGAATGGAAAAAATTTGATCGGCTATTCTTTCGTTTTTCTATAAAAATGACGCCAAGTTTAACCCAAGCTCTTGATTTCATTCTTCATCACATCAGTAATTTTTTTTCATTTTATCAACAGATAAAACGAAAATACAGGGAGGATTCCGCCAGCAGCAGCTCACAAGGATCATGGCAATCTTCAGGATCTAGCAGCAGTGGCTCACAAGGATCATCACAATCTTCGGGATCTACCAGCAGTGGCTCACAAGGATCATGGCAATCTTCAGGATCTACTAGCAGCAGTGGCTCACAAGGATCATGGCAATCTTCAGGATCTACCGGCAGCAGCAGTTCACAAGGAACATGGCAAATTACGGGGTCCAGCTCGCAGGAAACTCACATTCACGGTTCAAAAGTCACTCAAACTGGTTCAGTTAACGATATCCAAAGACCATCCTACACCGGAAACAAAGGAACCGAATACGAAAAACCTGATGGATCCTTTCAAGTCAACGTCATAGGGTTACACCCACTCAACAACGGAGGCAACTCGTACCAGCAATCAGGTCAAAACTCTTTTACTCATCAGCAGTCTGGCCAGACGGGAGGCTATTATCAAGGTGGTCAAGGTTACCAAGGAGGGTTCTCCAGTCAAGGAAGTCAAGGAGGAGGATACTCCAGCACCAGTCAGGGAGGATTTTCAAGCAATGTTCAAACTAACCAAGGAGGTTACTACAGTGGTACTGGACAAAGTGGCCAATCGGGCTACTCTGGCACATCCCAAAGTGGCCAATCAGGTCAAGCTCACTTTGTTGGAGGACAAGGAGGATACTACGGTACTTTTCAAAATGGCTACAGAAACATCAGCGGATTCCAAACTCAAGGATCTGCCATTCGTCCGAACTCTAATAATTTCCAGGAATCTGAGACCACTTATACCAAAACCACCGACTGGGATGGAAACAATCCACACACGTTCAGCGAAACAAAATGGAGCGTTAATAATAACGGCAATGTACGAAATGGAAGCTTTTCAGGTGTCCACAATGGTTATGCTTATGATACCAATGTACCTTTGAATACCGATAAGAACACCTTCTTCAGCGGTAAAGAAGGACAATCGACGTTTTTCAGTCAAGGATCTTCGGGGTCCACTTCTGGTGGAAATGTCGATATAAATGTCATCAACGGCAATCGAGTTTACGATCCAGTCAGAGGAATTTATATTACGACCAGTGAAGAGAAAATAATCAGTGATCCGGAAGTGAGGAGAAGATTGAACGAAACTGGAATAGCGTATCATTTCAAGTAAAGCAATATTTTTTATTTCCTCTGATTATTATTTTTTTCACTGAAATGGTTTTTTAATTACGGGTTGATTTTTGTAGAGGTGAAACAAATGAATATGTGCAGCCCAACAGAATTACCTATGGTCCGGCTACCTTTACAAAGGATACGCTTTCAAGCCGAATGTCCACCAGAAGCAATAAATCTCCTGATGAAATACTCAGAGGTGGAAACGAATATTCGAACGATGAAGATGACGAAGATGATGATGCCAAAGATGATGATGACGACGATGAAGACGAAGATTCGGCCAAACCATTGCATAGAAGGAAACGACAAGTGTTCGGAGGTTACGCCGGTAACAATCTTTGCTCATCGGCTCAGTGTATTCAGGTTCAGTGCCGGATCAGACATTTGAGAGCGAACACTGAAGCCACCGTAATATTCCCATCTATTGTATGGGTCAGGACGATACAAAAAGTGAGTTTGTAAATATAAATGTAGGTTGGGTCGTCTGATCATCAATTACTGGACGGGTCATCGTTTTTTTTGTTTTAAATTTTTCTGGGAAGTAAAGATCACCTGGGAGGGTTCGTTATTTTTGAGGCCTTTGAGTTTTGAAAATTGAAAATTTCACGTGAGGTATGCCTGAGTTCAAATCAATTGTAAAATTTCAACTTTTCCACATTTCTAGGTACATAGGTACCTATATTTAAAGAAAAGCGAACCTTTGATGATGAAATTGACAAAATGAATTTTTTGAATAAAAATGAATTTTTTGAATAAAAATGAATTTTTTGAATAAAAATGAACATTGAAAAAAAATTCTCAGGAAGGGGTATTTTCAGTAAAAGAAAAATTTCAAGTCGAAACAAAAATAAATCAAAAGTAGGTAAGTACATACATCATGAAAGAGCCCGTTTCCAAAATTTCGTCTGCTAAAGGTCATTCCCAAAATTTGGCGAATTTTTGAAATTCCAAAATCAGGCACCTTATTTTATTGCTTTACAAAATATGAAAATTTTATCTAAGAAACGAAATAAGCTAAAACTTTGTGTATACTTTTTATCGTTCTCTCAAATCGATTGGAAATGATTTCGAGAACTTTAAAAGCTTCCAGCTGGAGAAAAATTCATAAAAATGATCCATAGTGGATTACCTTTTTCATCGACTGAAACACAATTTTCCGAAATTCAATACGACGAATTGAAAAAATTTTCTTGGAAAAAAATAGAAAATTCCATTTTCTGGAAGTTTTGAAACGAGAAATGAACTTGAGCACTTGATATGTTGGATGTGGGGTATTTCATTTTTGCATCGGTTCAAAATTTTATTCACATTTTCACTGATTTTTCTTGATGAAAAAAAGTGAATTTAGGGTCTTTCGAGTAACCAAGCCCCCCCATCTTACCTACGTGAGATTTTTTCAGAGAAGGGGAGGGATCATGACGTCCCTTAAACTATCCCAAGGTTGCAAAAAGTTGGTAAAAGTTGAGTAATGTTGAGATTCCCAACATTTTTCCAACTTGTCCCAACTTTCACCAAGGGTGGTAGTTCCCAAAATTGAGAACTGGTTGAATTATTGGTCCTCGTTTTCCCGGTTCCATTTGACTTTCATTTCTTTTAAAAATTACAATTAATTGAGAGAAGGCAATAAAAAAAAAAAACCAAAAGTGACAAATGAGCACACGAGTTTCGACTTACTCAGGGCAAAGATTTTTTCTGTCTGCTTGGTGCAATATTTCACATACATTTATCTGTGTATCACTAAACAGCCATGTTTTCTAGTTTCAAATCCAAAATTTTTTAGCTCAATTTTTTAAAAAAATTTTTATACTTGAACTGATTTTTCAATGTTTTTTTTGTTACTCAATTTTTTCAAAATCTTCTCCACTCAAATTCTGTACTTACTCAAACTTTTTTTTTCGATGAATTTACTTTGAAATTTTTCCAACTCGTCTCTCATTTAATGAAAAAATCATTTTCATGCGTTGAAAATCTAGAAAAATGGTTGAAAAGAAATTTTTTCAAAAAATTAAAAATTGGAAAAATTTATTTTTAGTAGATTTTTTTCCAGACAAAATCAATCTTCACTAAATTTAAATTCGGAAACATTTTGTAAAGTTTAGAATTTTTTGAAAATAATTAAGAATTTTATGAATATTGGTTTGGTTTAAAAAATTTGAGGACCCCCCCCCCCCCCGACACATTATATCACTTTGTACGCCGCTGAAATTTATTGAAATAACATTTCTGAACCGGTTTTCGTGATTTTTTGGCGATCTCAGTTCAGGAGGAATGGCCAAAACAGTATACTCAGCAGAATTCTAGGTACATAAAAAAAAACGTTTCATTAAATAATTTTTCCAGAGTGGTCGTTTTTTGATTATACCGTATTTTTCATCAGTAAAAATTCCAAATAACAGAAAGAACGTGAAAGAGTCTTGGAAAGAGTGCACTAAAATTGCTAAAAAAAAATTATCACGGATATATCTCGTAAAGATTTAGCTTTACGCTGAAAAACATAAAAATTTTCTCGACTTCTGTTGAAATTAAAAATTTTGAAAATTAATGTTTTATTAAAATTTTCATAACTCGAAAGGAAGGGAGAAGGTTCAAAATTTGGTGAAAAAATGTTTCTAGTCAATATTCACTATTTGAGGTATCTAGGAGTCCAAAAACCCCAAGGGCCAAATTCACCTCCAAATTTTTTCGAATCGAAATTCAAGTGTTCGATTTTTGATGTTTTAAATTTTTCAATACCCATTAAATTTTACAGTAAACGTTTTCATTTAGACTCATCAATCCCCTTCCTACCTCTCCCACCTAATTAATCTCAACTAATTTTATCATAATTTCAGATTGCTCCCTTCAGACCAGTGCAAGTTGGCTCCTACGTCGAAGTAACTATCACGAAACTTCCTCGCATCAGAGCTCAAGTATCTAATGTCACTTACATATCCGAAGTGCTGACCAACGTGACATCGTTAGATTACGGTAAAACGCCCCCAGATGTAATACCTCTTTGGGTTGTAGTCGGATCAGCCTGTCTTGGAGCCCTTATTCTTCTCTTATTGATATTTTTACTGTACAAGGTAATGGAAAAAAATCTCGATCAATTTTCTGAAATCAAAAAAAAAAAAAACAACATCGATTAACATTCATTTCCATTTTTTCAGAGCGGATTCTTCAAAAGAAATCGTCCACCGGTAATGCCAGAAAGACAACCATTGAATAGAAACGGACAGTATCATTTAGGCGACGAAGCCCTATAGAAAGAGTTACTCTACTGATCCTTTTAAAGTTCCGGATGAAATACTGCGACGCGAAGTTCGCCGTATGAATTCATACTTTTAAGTATTTTATTTTATACTCTCGTTTTTACCATCTTTTTTCTCGTTTTATTAAATTATAAGCGCTTCGGAGATTCCATGCTTTTTCAAATTTGAAAAATTTGAAAAAATGTCTCGAAAATATGAAAATTCGTCATTTGTTTTTATCGCACCGAAACCAAGACTGTTACTGACATCATTTTTTTAGTCATTTTTTTTTTAATAATCACGTACTATTTGCTGAAACTTAACTCTTTTTATGTGTAAGGTTTATTTGTGTGAATATTTCTAGGGTATTGTTTTTCTTTTTTTTTTTGTTTTCGTAAAATTGATTGATTTTAGATTTTTTTCGTCTTGAAGAATGGTGCTATTTTTTTTGTTTGTTAATTTTGACATAATTTCGAGGGAAGCATTCTGCATTTATTTTGTTTAATTTTTCATATCAAACTGTTGCATTACTATTTTTTAATTTTCTAGAGAAAAAATTACATTTTTTTATGCCATTGCCTCATTAGTCAATTTGATGCGGCTTAACTTTCATTCAAAATAGGTATCGAATTAAAATAAGTTAAACTGATAAGTGCCTTAGAATGTAAATTGTTACTCATTTACAAATTTACTTTTTTCATTTACACCGCTCTGATTGATCTTCCCAAGAAGATTTCTGGGGGAAAAATTTTATTTACGAAAAAATGTGTTCAGAAAAATCAATACGGAGGTTAGTTTTTAAAAACAATTAAAATATTAATACTTTATTGTGATAATAATTAATAAGCTGTATTCGGTAATGTAAGATATGTGTAATTTTTGTAAAATAATTTGTGTACTTCTTTATTGTGCCATAAACATAATCGCTGCAATTTTCGAAGTACTAAAATCAACGCATCGTTTTTAGCAGCATCGTTTACTAAAAAGTTGACTAATTTTTAAAAATTCGATGATCGTTAGTTGATCTTGTATATTGTAAAATTTTGTAATATTGTTACGAAGTGTTTTATTTATTTTTTTTATTTAAAAAAAAAAAGTATTTAACAAAAATGCATTTCATTTTCATGATTATTTGTGATAACTACCTATTCTCTCCCACGGTATTAATTATTAGCTTAATAAGTTAGATTTTGTATGTGCTTATGTAAAGTTGTGTTATTGTTTAACTTTTAAATTAACAGATTACCATGCAAATGTTGATTTTGTATACTTTTTTTTTAAATTCTCGAGTAGAATTTTAACTATTGAATGCGTATTTATTTGTCTTATCCTCGAATTTGATTTTTACTGACATACAAACTTTTCCAAAAAAATTTCTCGAATATATTTCTAGTGAGTAAAAAAAAATTCTACATAATATTTCCAAGCGAAAAAATAATCAATTCAAAGTTGATATAAAAATTCTGTATTTTGAAATTTTACGATTCGCTGTTGGCTGCACTGGTGTACAAAATTTTCATTTCCTTTCATAATTCACCCTCAGTGGGTAAAATTTTTTTTCGAAAAAAAAAAAATGATTCCAGCTTAGTGAAAATCTTATATTATTGGAGTATTGCGATCAGCAAAATTTTCAACCCCCAGGTAACAGTCGACATTTTTATCGGAGAAGGATGGCGATGGCTTACGGAGATGTAGAAACTCAAATCGCATCTTTTAAGTGCTGTGACGGCTCCTCGCATAACTTTGATTTTTTTTAAAAAAAGACAAAAAAACAGCGTTTTTTCCAAAAGGAGGTGCATTTTGAGCACCTCTGCTCCCCTCTTCTTGCACCAGGGTGGCTCAATTTTTTGGGAAGTCCCCGCTCAAAATAAAACACTCCGCCAAATTTTTTCAAAATCCAAGATATGTTTTTTTTTGTTCACGCCACCTTAATCTACACAGGGCATTATCTCTTTCGTGGAAATTTTTAATTTGATAACAAGCGATGAAATCATATCATAAAATGAATCTTTGGAAATTTCACTTTCTTATGTAGATATCTATTAATAAATTACTTCGTCAGTAAAATAAATAGGTACCAAATATTTGAAAACAGTTCTTGTGTTGCAGGCATGTGCGATGAAACTTATTCCTCGTTGTATGATTTTTAAAATAATTCTATCAAAATGATAACAGTGAATTGCGATACCGGATTTTATTGTAAAATATTTCGAAAAAGTATTATTGTTTCGACGGTTGCAATTTTGTTTTGTGACGCAGGCGTTTCGGCGTTCAATTTGGATTTGAAGAGCTCTGTATCATTTTCTGGACCGAATAATTCTTATTATGGATTTACCGTTGCCCAATACATTGATAGCAGTAATCGAGCAAAGTGAGTAATGGTTTAAAAAATATATTGTTTTCTGTTCAACTACCTAATTTGTTTTTAGATTGATTTTTCTATAAGGATTGAAATAATCCAATTTTTTTCCCCAATTGATCATAGTTGAAAGATTTGTGAGAAAACACAACCTCGAATAAAACAAGCACAGGGGCATTCAAAAGTTGAAATATTCGCGAATTTAAAAAGTTATAGTACAGTAGCAAACTGCAAAAAAGTGGCTTTTAGTGAAAGAAGCATGAAAGTTGGTATGATGAACAACAAGACCAAAACAAAATTTTAGAGAAGGGGAGCCATTTCAAATTCGCCATAGGGGGTGTAGGGGGGTGGTATTTGGAGGCTCCAACCCCCCTATGTCGTAGGGTTGAGCAAAGTTGGCGTTCTTGGGGTCGATTTTATATATTTTGACCTTCCTGAACACGAATATGCCATTACTTTTGAAATCCGATAATTAGAAGTGCCCCAAATTCCAAATTAAAAACCCCCCTATTTACCCATTTTTACGAAAAATACCCGAAAAACACAGTTTTTCGCCCCTACACTTTACACAATGGTCAGGAACGAAATTTCAATGCGATATTCGAAAAGTAGAGGTGAAACCCGATTCATTGACTCAAATCCGAGCTTTCTAAGTGCTCACGGGGAGGAGTAGGAGGTGCCACAATATTCCGAATTTTGAGGTTTTTTACAGTTTTTCGCAGTTTTTTGAGATATTTTGGTCTCTGTGAGTAATATAAAGGAGTTTAAACCATTTAGATCCCCAGATATGACAAGTCGACACCTCGGCTAATAAATTTAGGTGTTTGTGAGGACCCCCCGAGTCGCGGTTTAGGATTTAGGGGGGTTCAAAATTTTGATAAAATATGTGTTTTTCTAGTATAATAGTGCACTGTCTCTTTTGATGAGGATATGCTAAACTAGTTGGTACCTTATGCTTAATATGACGTATAACTTTTCATATTTCAATGAATTACATTTTTACCAAAACCCTCTCCCCTCCTCTGTGAGAGGGGGTGAGAGGGTGAGTAGTTAGAAAGAATTGAATTATTTTTTATAATTATTTTCGCAAATTTCGTATTTCTATTTCACAAATTAAAATATGAACGGATGAAACCTCTAAAGGGGTAGCTTACACTAATGTCTTTGCATCCCCTTTCATCCCTATTACAAGGGGATGCTGTGACGTTGAAATATCGTGTAATATGTCGAAATCTGCATATTTAAGGTCGTAGAACCCAAATCTGGCAATACTTTTACATTTAAGAGCAAAGGGTAGGTGAGGGTGGGTGAAGGGTAGGGGTAAAAATCAAAACGATTTAATTTCATGGCTTTTTAGGGCGAAAAATGTGAAATTTACAATTTTAAGATTGCTAAACCCAAATTTTGCAAAATTCTCACGTTTTGGCGTAAGGGATGGGTGGGGGAAGTGAAAGCCTTTTTAAAGGTACCCTTGGTACAATTTTTAGCCACAAAACGAGTGCGTAATTAACAACTCGCAGAATTTCACATTTTTCGAACAGAGATATCAAATTTTCGCCTTCAACCCCGATCACTTACCTTCTCCCACCCATCCCTTACGCCAAAACGTGAGAATTTTGCAAAATTTGTGTTTAGCAATCTTAAAATTGTAAATTTCACATTTTTCGCCCTAAAAAGCCATGAAATTACATCGTTTTGATTTTTACCCCTACCCTTCACCCACCCTCACCTACCCTTTGCTCTTAAATGTAAAAGTATTGCCAGATTTGGGTTCTACGACCTTAAATATGCAGATTTCGACATATTACACGATATTTCAACGTCACAGCAACCCTCTCACCCCCTCTCAAAGAGGAGGGGAGAGGGTTTTGGTAAAAATGTAATTCATTGAAATATGAAAAGTTATACGTCATATTAAGCATAAGATACCAACTAGTTTAGCATATCCTCATCAAAAGAGACAGTGCACTATTATACTAGAAAAACACATATTTTATCAAAATTTTGAACCCCCCTAAATCCTAAACCGTGACTCAGGGGGTCCTCACAAACACCTAAATTTATTATCCGAGGTGTCGACTTGCCATATCTGGGGATCTAAATGGTTTAAACTTCTTTATATTACTCACAGAGACCAAAATATCTCAAAAAACTGCGAAAAACTGTAAAAAACCTCAAAATTCGGAATATTGTGGCACCTCCTACTCCTCCCCTTGAGCACTTAGAAAGCTCGGATTTGAGTCAATGAATCGGGTTTCATCTCTACTTTTCGAATATCGCATTGAAATTTCGTTCCTTACCATTGTGTAGAGTGTGGGGGTAAAAAACTGTGTTTTTCGGGTATTTTTCATAAAAATGGGTAAATAGGGGGGTTTTTAATTTGAAATTTGGGACACTTCTAATTATCGGATTTCAAAAGTAATGGCATATTCGTGTTCAGGAAGGTCAAAATATACAAAATAGACCCCAAGAACGCCAACTTTGCTCAACCCTACGACATAGGGGGGTTGGAGCCTCCAAATACCACCCCCCTACACCCCCTACGGCGAATTTGAAGTGGCTCCCCTTCTCTAAAATTTTGTTTTGGTCTTGTTGTTCATCATACCAACTTTCATGCTTCTTTCACTAAAAGCCACTTTTCTTGATATTTTTACAGTTTGCCACTGTACTATTAAGGATACTTACAGAATCTTTTTCGCATACGTAATTTTTCAAGTGTAGCTATGTAAGCTTGACTGTTGGGATATTCATCAGACAGGTCGACATGATTTTTGTTTTTGGATTCTGATTGCCAAATTTAGGTTGCTTTTATGTAACTAATGAAGGGAAAAATATTTTTTTGACAAGTTTGCTTTGAGGGAAGGGGGCCAAAAACTGATTTTTTGAGTGCAATAAGCATGAGGAATACAAAAAAAAATTGGAAAAAATTTTTTGGACCTATCTTATAGAAAATTTTACGGCGAATCCAATACCGGAAATCGCAGACCTCCATCTTTTTTAGAAAAAAAAACTACAGTTCATTTTTTTCAAAATTCTGTGAAGAAATCGCATTTTTTGAGCCTTTCTTGCGAAAAAATGAAATTTGCGAAAAAAGTAAGGGTTCCTAAGGCCATATTGACCATGATTGAGTTGTAAAAAATTTCATGGCGAATCGAATGCCGCAACCCGCGGACCTCCATCTCTTTTAGAAAAAAAGTTGCAGTTCATTCTTTACAGAATTCCGTGAAATAATCGCACTTCATTTTTTCGCGAGAAAGGCGCAAAAAATGCAATTTTTTCACAGAATTTTGGAAAGAATAAGCTGTAACTTTTTTTCTAAAAAATATGGAGAGGTCTGCGGTTTGTGGCATCGGATTCGCCGTGAAATTTTCTATAAGATTAGTTTTGTAATGCTCGGGCTTATTGCCTTCTAAAAATCAGCCCCCCCCCCCCCCCGCCACCCAAAGCAAACTTTGGAAGCCAGGATTAAGCAAGGTAATGTAAGTATTTTGATGTCTAGAATCAGAACTTCGGCATGAGAACCCAGAAACAGAGCAAAAAATTTTTTGTCGACTTGGGATCAATGTCTCCGGACATTTTCCATCTAGCCTTAGATAAGTCACCAAAATTTCCTAAAAATTTAGCAAGCATTTAGAGCCCACTGTACATAAATGTACATGCAGAATTGCAGATGTACGTACGACTATTTTCACTTACCGTCCGCACTTCGCCTAAATTTTTAAACTTGGAAAAGCACGATTAGACAATTTTTTCACGAAAATATTTTTAGGTACTTATTATTTTCAAATCTAAATTGAGAAAAATTTTCAGTATCTATTTGTTTTGTTGTTCATGATTTGTTCCAGAATACTGATTGGTGCACCGAAAAGTGCTGATGAATCAAACGGACGAGATTATAGAGGGGGTGCTGTTTATGATTGTGATGTGAATAATCCCAGCAAATGCAGCAAAATAAAGTTTCCTAGTAAGTAGTTAAAATTATCGTAGCAGTCAAATTTCCTTGAAATTTTCATGATTCAGAATAAGACCGATCATTTGATAGGAAAGTCGTTTGTAAAATTTTCATAACTCGAAAAAAAAATTCAATGGAATAAAATTAAAAATAATAAGTATGTACCATAAAAGAAATATTACGTAAGTACCGTAGGTGATAAATACTCACCCAGATTAATAGGCTCCAAAATGTAATCATGATTCACCGATTATCACCTTTAATTAGATAAGTACGTACTACGTAACTGAACAAAAATTTACAAATGCGAAAAATATTCGAGGGAAAAAGCATTCCGAGCGGAATATAGAAAAGAAAGGAAAATAAAAAATAATCTTATTTTTTTTTACATCACTCCAACCACCAATTTATTGTGCTAGGTACCTACACATTTCTAGTATCTAATACCTAGTATCTAGGTACCTCTACCTACATAATACTTAATTTAAAACTGCATTATTTGCATGGGCTGATGGACTCGGTAGTGATCTAAACCGAGGAAAAAAATGTAAGTACATTATAAGTGCTTGGAAGCGGGTGATGGGCGAGGGGAAAGAACAAGTTTCTCTGCAAACAAATTCAAATTTGAGATTTTTGGGTAAAAAGTTGAGGAATTGGACGAAAAAGTAGTCCATATCACTCACTGAACTAGAGGAATATCTAGATTCTATTATGTACAAATTGAAATTGCTTATTAACTTTCGAGGTATTTTACAGAAGAGCAATTTGCGAGTCTCCGGGACAATCGAACAGATCAATGGCTCGGCGGAACGCTAGCCACAGACAGATTGAAAGGAGGAGTCATAGTGGTTCGTATTTTTGGTGTTATCATTTTAATATTTGAAAGCACATGGCACGGATTTCAGAAAATTCAACGTTTTTTCACTTAAGGAAATTTTTTCCACATGATCTGCTCACAAAAGGGGGAACGGACCTCATAAGGTCATCGGAATTTTATTTAACGAGATTATGAAAATTCATTCAAAAAAGTTTAAATAGCTACCTGAATCTACCAACTTGAAAATTATCAAAACCTGCTCTATCGATCATGAAAATTTCATCCCAATCAAAAAATTCCCCTGCAAAATTCTGCCAAAAAATAAAAAAATCAATTGATAATTTTCTACTGATCTTTCTGTCAAATCACTGATTTCTCGATCAGTTCCCAATTCATCAGAAATAATTAGTAATTTTGACTGAAAAATCAGACTGATTTTCAATTCGACTTCTCCTCTATATTTTTTTTTCGAATTCTCAGCCCCTCCCTAATTAATTTCTGGGTGCGTCAATAGTCGTATCATTGAAAAATTAACAATTAATCGGATTTTAATATTTGATCAGTGATTTGTCGTAATCACTTATTAATTATATTAAATCATTGATTCGATTAATTACCCAGAATGAATAAATAATTATTGGGACCGAGCATGGATATGGTTTTCGTGATTTTCTAACTTTATAGCTGGTTTTTATGGTAGGATTTAATTTCTTCTTCGTTTCTTTGTAATTTGTGAGCACAATATTCATTACTATTAATAATTTTGTAAAAAACAAAGTTGATTCTCCCGTAAAAACCAGAAAAAAAGAAATGAAGTTGACGTTTGACCGGTTCCTTTATCAACTGCTCGGTCTCAATCGAATCGATAAATTTTTACTTACTGATTTCACTATGAAATTTCACTAATTTTACACAGGTATTTCTGTGAATGGGCTTGAAATTTAGTCAGTGAATAATCACTAATTCAAATTTAGCGAGGTAATTTTTCACAAAAATTCAAAATTTATTCTCATAGTAAACAAAAAGATTTGATGATTCAATTCCGAGGTACCTAACTGAGTGAGCGATTATAATTGTGATCACCATAAATAAATCTTCAGATTTGCGTTCTGTAACTTTTCGAATCCCGTTTTCTAAGAACAAACAGGTTCATGTAGAAATCATAATTTTAAAATAAATGAGCCATAATGGCGTAGAACTAAAACTGCACTTTTCAAAGGTGCGACAAAGGACATTCAGAAATTGAGCTTTTTATTTCAACGCCATCACCTTACTGCAGGGTTTGAATTTTTCCCGGGAGATGCTTTATTTTAAGTGAACTCTAACCAATTCTAGTCAAATTCAGAGTCATCTCTTCACGTTATTTTTTGCAGGTCTGCGCTCCGAGGTATCTCTGGCTTTCGACGGAAAATTCAAACGTTTCTGAACCTGTTGGTGATTGTTACTATACGAAAAACGGATCTTCCAATTTTGTTGTAGACCGAACCTACCATCCTTGTAGACAGCGTATTAGCACAGCTGGAACCAGAAGTACGTATAAATTCTAAGAATTAATTTTGATGGGAGCGATTAGACAGTTTACCAATCACTTTCAATTGAATATTTTTTAAAAACTGAGCCAGGTGAAAATGATAACTCATAAACATTTGTACAGCGTATGAAGAATTGGGTTCGTGTCAAGCTGGTTTGAGTGCTGCAATATCCAAGGTACGTATCACACGTAGGTGAATTTACTATGTGCAAGGCGGGCCATTTAAAAAAGTTACCTGAAATTAAACGCTGTGCCAGATGCACAGAAAAACGAATAAAAATTTTTTATTCACCATTTATGACATTTGATTGCTTGTAGTGTTTTTTGAGCCGGAATACAGCAATTTTCGAAGTTTCTGTGGTTCCAAAGAAGGGAAAAAATGAGCCCAATTAAGTTGCAAGCCAATTTTTTCGAGAAATTTTAAAATTACTGCCAGGGTGTTTTCAAAGCAAACTCAGAAAAACCTCTCAAGTTTCTGACTTCTAGAATATAATTTTTTGTTTTACGTATGTATTTCGACTTTGGACGCGAAAGTTGAGTTTTCAATGAAGTGTGGCGAAGCCAAAATTGAAATTTTTTCGACTTTATTGAGTTAAGTATAGAAATTCGTGGTTTCTGACTTCTTCATTTCATTCCTGAAATTATTTTGACTCCAAACTTGAAAATCAACGCTCCAGATATGGGAGAAGAATTAAAAATTCTTCGCCGAATAGTTTACAATTTCGAAACTTTTACCTAGTTTCAAAAAATTGACTTGGTGTTTGTACAGTCAAATGGCCCATAAAAGGAATGGATTTCAATACCTCATCCGATCAATTGGGAATTTTTAAATTTGATTTCACTTTCCCATTTCTCAAGGGTTTACTTTTGAGTTTATGGGAAGACGGAGTACATAAATAAAAGCAGAAATAGAGATTCAAGAGTCTCAGAAAAAAAATTATGAAGCATTGCAAAATCTTTTAAAACTTTTTTCCTCGCTTGTTTTTTGTTATACCTAATCAGCAGTTGAATTGGGCACAACCTCTTCTTCTTTCTTCCCTTCTACGGTGAAAAGTTGAAAAATGTTCTTCAAGTACAAAAACTCTTAGAATCGAATGCCATTACACTAAAAAGCTTTTTTTCATCTGCCTTTGATGCGACTTCAAAGTTCGGTAGCACTTAACGATTTTCATGTTTTTTTTTTGTTTTTTTTTTTCGTAATTCAAATTACATCTACTTTATGATTAAGACTTGACCAAAACTTCACTTTTGATTTGGACAGGATCCAAGTAGACTGTACATTGGAGCCAGCGGCGCATATTCGTGGCGAGGTAACGTAATTACCCGTATCTAATTGTAATCAAATACTCCTTTGAATTGTCAAAATAACATCTAAAAATTTACATGAATTAAAGACAAAAAAAATATTTTCGTTGTAGTGTGAGTAAAAGTGCAATATCACGGGCAAGGTAACATACCTAATTACCCTAATAATTGTAATCTAATACGCCTTTGAATTGTCAAAATGGCATCTCAAAACTAACATGAATAATTGAAGACAGAAAAAATGTTTTTAGTGGTGAATTTTCGACATGAAACGTTGAGCATTGCGCTCAGGAATTCAAAGTTTTAGATTTACCTATATCAATTCAAAGTTACGAAAAATAAGAAAAAATTGGTCATTATTATTTCAAATCCAACAAAATATTGGTTTTGATTATCTATTTCCTACTTTTTTTTTTCAAAAAATTGAAATTTTGTACTTCCAGTTCAAAACAACCTTGAAAAACAATATTTTCCCGATATTTTCAATATGCAACAATTAAAATTTTTCCAAGTTTTTTTTTTTCAGTCGAGCGAAATTCCGTGCCGCTTTATTAAATCATAATTCATAAAACTACTCCAATAAGTACGTATAAATCTTCAACATTTTTCTAAGTTCCTCCGAATCAAATATTTTCCTTCAAATTTTCATTAAGTTTAATAACTTATCAATTTTTTCCGATTTTTCAAAACTCAAACGAAAAGTCATTATATCGCTAGTTCAAAGATAGGTATACCTATGGAAGCATAGAAAATTTAGTCCCAAAAAATCATAATTAACTTCAGTTATTTCTTAAACCACCATACTGTATTTTTACTTCTTACAGGAAAAATTTTTGCTAAAAATAGCGAAGGTGCTATGAGAACGAGTGAAACTACGAAAAGCTATAACTGGAAGGATGTCGATGGATATTTAGGATACTCGCTAACGAGTTTAAATTTCAAGTCTGTAAAATCATCAGGAATAGCTGCAGGTATTCCACGATCACATGACTTGGCCGGACAGGTAGATATTTTGGACATAATTCAACATAAATTAAACAATGGCTCATACTGAGGTATTTGAAACAGAAACTTAGCAAATACGTATACTGAATTATTTGCAGGTACACTTATTCAACTCGAATTTAACTGCTGTGAAAAATTTAACCGGTGAACAATTCGCTTCTTATTTTGGATACTCGATGTGTACCTCGGATGTGGATGGCGATGGGGCTGACGATTTAATTATAGGTGCTCCTTTATACGAGAATTATTCACAAAATAAATACGCGTATGATACTGGACGTATTTATGTCTATTATCAGGGCGACAGCACTTGCTCGAAATTGGACTCGGAATGTGGTGTAAGAAAATTAATTATTATCATAATAAGTTCATAACATTTGATGGGTTTGGTTAAAATCTTATAATGTACCTACCTACTTTCTGATCAAAAACCAGTTGATCTAATGTGGACTGAACAATGAATTTAATTTCCAGAAAAAAATATTCAACGAATTCATTCACATTGACGGTGAAAAACCAGCAGCACGATTTGGTACAGCTATTACTTCGCTGGGAGATTTGAATCAAGATGGCTTCGAAGGTATCACAAATCAGTCTTCATTTCGATATTTGATCATGAAAAATTTATTTGAGCGGTAAATGCATTTGAAATCAATTACAGATATCGCCGTAAGTGCTCCTTACGAAACCTACGAAGCTGATAAATCAACAGGAGCAGTCTACATTTACCTAGGTTCGAAAAATGGTCTGAGCCGGAGCCCTTCTCAAATTATTAGACCTTCGGATGTCACAAATTCGTTGTTGAACTCATTCGGTTTTTCACTATTCGGTGGATTGGATATAGATGGCAATCAATATCCTGATTTGGTTGTTGGTGCTTACGAATCTGACGTGGCATATTTACTCAAGTGAGTTAACAAATCCTAGTACGATTTCCAGAAGAAAATAATCGCTGAGAGAAAGTCTAAGAAAGAGTAAACTGTATTTTACAGATCACGACCAGTCATACACTTGAACGTGAATTTTTCTTATTTGGTTGAAAATACTGAAGAAGGAAAACTTATCGATTTGGAGAAAAACAATTGTGGAAGAAGAGATGACGAAATATGTGTTACTTTACAAATCTGTCTGAATTACCAAGGTCGAGATGTAATACAGAATGAAATTGGTAGGATTGAAAATTTCATGATTTAGAATAAAGGAACTCATAATTCAAATTCTGAAAAAGTTTTCATAAATAGGTAACGTTATTTTGAGGGGGGAACGGGGGATGCAGATTGTCAATTTAAAATCTTTAAATTTCACCAATTGATAACATTTTTCGAAAAATTTTCATGTCAATGCTGCCAACTGCTGCATAATTTTAAAAATTAAAACTTCTCATTTAAAAGCCAAAGAAACAGACCATTAAAAATTCTCTGATCACAAAAATACATTTTTATGAATATCTTCTGCTGCAGTTCCACCACTTGAAATTTCTCTTGATAAAAAAAATTATCATAAATTAATCTACAAAAGATGAAAAAAAATGGCCAGTTAAAGTGATGGGTATTTGAAAAATGAAAATAATTGAGGAGTGTCGTTGCAAAACGCAACAGAAAATTTGTTTCGTTGCAAAACGCAACATCTTTTTTTTGCCCTCCTCCCCTCCAACCCTCCTTGAGGTACAAGGGCGAAATGACCCCAAAACATGTAGCTGGGGTCCTAAGCATTCCAATGAGACCGCCCCGAACCAAAACCCCCCACCGAATTTTGAATGACAGTTTTTTTGCGATTTCCCAAAAATCAGGTCTTCGGAGATGTTGCGTTTTGCAACGACACTCCTCAATTATCAAAAAGTAATTTTAGAAACAATTATTGTTAGGCGTATGCTAAATGCTTATTTGAGATTTATTGAGAAAAAAATCCATCGTAGATCTGGATATTTAAAAAACCACTTCGAGTAAAATGAAAATTATTTTTCAATTTTATTTTGAAAACGTAGAGCATTCTCAAGTATCTTATCCTATACCATATACCTATGTATTTAATGACTTTTTTTTGCAGAAATTTCCGCCAACATTACTCTTGATACAAAAAAACCAGCATCTTCCAGAATGTATTTTAAATCCGTCAGTTCTCATATATTCGAAAAACGTTTCACTTTAGTCAAAAATAAATCCCATTGTGAAAATTTGACGGTCAATATTGATAATTCAAAGGTAAGTGATTTTTTTTTACCAACAGATAATTTTTCAAATTTGAATTCTCAATGTTTTACGAATATTATTTCAACATTTTCAAAGAAATGTGCTGAAAAACATCTCATCTAGTATCAAATATGAATTCTAATGTGTTATTACCAAACTTTTATAATAATTTTATCACATCGGTCGGATTTTTTTCAAAATGAGAATTCTCCAAAATTGTTGAAAGCATGTCATCCTCTCAAAACTTTTTCCACGATTATTTAATCTTTGTAACAAGTCCATCATCCTGATGAATTTTTTCCATAACCTCGCAAATATATTTTCTAGACAGAGCTCTGAATAATTGAAACTTTCTTAGCGAAATTCCTCAATCCAACAAAGTTTTTTTTTTCAATTCCATTGGGTCGAAGGGTACCATTAAGTTATTCAAAACAGTTTTAGAGTCCCATCATTTTTTTTTTCAATTTCGGGGGAATTTTTTCCACTTTTTGGCCATTTTTTCCCTAAGCAGTAAGCAATGAGTTTTGGAAAACCACGATTGAAATTTATTTCAACTGTGAAAATCATTTTTCGATGATTCGGAGAACATCGAAAAAAATGGTGCTAAATTACAATTGTTATGTCAGCTACAAAAGCTGCAAAATTGCCATTGTAATAATTTTATTTTCAGCCAAATATGGATAAACTAACTTCACTAGATGCTCAAATCGAGTACGAACTCATCGAATCTGAGAAGGAAATTTCTGACATGCTGACTCCCGGATTACGAATTCTAACAGACAGCCTGCGCATCTTGAAAAATTGCGGCCAAGACGATATTTGCAACCCTGATTTGAATTTGACCATCACCCCGTAAGATTAATTTTTCTCAACAATTTACCCAGCGGAGTTAGGTTGGAAAATTCATTTCCATTGATAACTTTTATTCTTTGTCGTTTCAGAAGTTCGAATAAGCTAGAGATACCCTCCGATAAACAACATTTAGACCTACACGTCTCAGTGAAAAATAATGGCGAAGATTCTTACAATAGTAAATTTGTACTCAAATTTCCTCGCGGTCTCGAATATTATAGTTTTACAGTTATTCGATCTGTTGAAAATGTGAGCGTATCTTGTTCACTAGCTCCTGAAAATAAAAATATTACCTGCCTAATTGGCAATCCCTTGCCCGAAAATCAGACGGTAAGTCGAATTTCGAAAGCTTCTTTCTATACGATGGTTTGCTTCGTTAATCTAGCACGAGATTTACTCATCTTTTCGCAGATAAGTTTTACAATCACATTCAAACTCGGTGATAATCCAGACTTATATGACCCTGTACTTGATTTCTGGGCCAACGTTACCAGCATTAATCCTGAAAAATACGCAAACACTAATGACAATCAATTATCGTTTAAAATTCCAGTATTTGGAATAAGCATTGCGAAATTAACAAGACCCACGACTGAAGTACTTGATACGATAAAATCTTCAACAACATTGACCACCATTTATTTAACGAGAGAGTATTCACCAATGGATGTTGATCTGCTTGAGAATGTTGATAGATTTTGGGTTTTTTATCGGCATTGGGATTTTGTTCGATTGTGGAATGAATTTCGATTTTGGTTTCTACCAGTATTTTTGTCCTCGTGTATAGGTTCTCTTATATTGATGTTGATCACATATTGCTTTTATGAGGTGAGTCTAAGGAACTAGAAAGTAGAAAGATACCTTATTGGAATTCGAAATTTATTAATAAATTACTCGATTGAAAAAATTCATTTTTTAGGTTGGATTTTTTGAAAGAAAACGGCCCTGGAAAAAATGATGTTTTGCACGCTCAACGTATTGATGATTTGGCTACAGGCAATGAGTACATTTCGATCGTTAAATATGCAGAGAAGAATTCTACTTCTTTACCGGACAATAAGTCCGTCGATATACTTAGTTAGTTTCAAAATCTGTTAATATTTGTGATAATTTTCGTTCTGTGATTAGAAATAAGTAGGTACCTATGATTATTGTGAAGAAACCTCTTTCTCTGAACATTTCAATATGTCAGAATTTTCTTCCAAGACTGAGATGAAACATCACGGCGGCGAATTTTGCGTTTCTTACTATTTCAACATTAAATATTTAATTCCACTCAATTTCTCATAACACATTTTCATTTCATTTCTTTTACACATGTGCGTACTGTATACATCACATAATTCTTGTAGAAAAAATAAGGGGAATGTCAAAATTTAAAGAAAAAATTAAGTAGATTGTCATTTTTGAGAAACGGCATTGCAAAATAGAAGTGCCTGATCAAAAATTTTTGAATGCTATCACTGCTGGAAACGGATGAACGAAAAAAAGAAAAATGAAAATTCTCATGAGTAGAAGAAAGTACATAGAAAGGAAAAGGAAAATGATTGTTATAGCGGACTTCTCGCTCTATTCTCTCATTCTGAATCAGTAGTCGAAATTGCAGCACAGGAAAAATCAACGAAATTCACTGATTTTCAACGGTTTTCACTCATTTTTCAATGAATTATCATTGATTATTCAGTGATTTTTCTCACTGATTCGTTTTCGAAGAAAAATTTTTCACTGATTGTCTCCTGTGCTGCAATTCGGTTTGTTTTTCAGTGATATTCGATAATTTTTACGGATTTATAAATGAAAGAGTATAGCGGGAAACCGCTATTGCAATCAAAAGGATTTGGTACATCTCGTAGAGAAAAACAGAGGCCAAAAAGAATGGTCAGGAATTTCAAGCGCTACAACTTTGGTTCTCATGAATTCATCTCGAAAACTCGCCATTTTCGAGGAAATTGAGTTCAAAGTTCGAAGGCTTGGGATTGGTTAATTCTTGTGATGATATGTTTTCCTAACCGAACTGACTTTTCGAAAATATCTCACTTACGGTGTAGTCTAGAAAAAACCGGAAGGCGTAAGCATGGTCAAGAATTTTACGCCCTACAACTTTGGTTCTCATAAGTTTTTCTTAAAAATTCTCCTTTCACGAGAAAAACGAATTCAATGTTTGAAGGCTTATGGTTGGTCTATTCTTGTGATGATGTTTTCTTAATCAAACTCATTTGTTAAACTATCTTGCGAAGAGTGCATCGCATCGTAGAAAAAAACAGATAGCAAAAGGATGGTCAGGAATTTCGTGCTTTATAACTTTGGTTCCCATGAACTTTTCTTAAAAGCTCACCGTTTAGGAGAAAAATCAATTCAAAGTTTGAGAGCTTATCATTGGTTAATTTTTCTGACATACATTCATCTGTTCAACTGAATTAACAGATCGATTTGAAATTATTACACAAGATGTAGGTACATGATGTGAGAACAAATGATTAATTTTTAGTGCGATTCTGTGCATAGGAAGCTGAATTTTTCAACTTTTAAGCTCACTTTTATGACATTTCTTTCTGAAGTGATCACTAACGTTGGAGTTGACCAATCGATTTGAAATTTTTATGGCGATTTGAATATATGTATGTAGTACCATAGGAGAAAAATTGATTCAATTTTGAAGTCAATTCATGCATTGAAAGTAGAGCTTTCTGAGTTTAAAGTTTATTTTTGTTCTTGAAAATATGTATTTCGCACGAGCGATGTTTTCTGTCAAAAATCACAGGTTCCTCAAAAAATTCCACGTTTGTCAGAAAAAAATGATGATTTTCGACTGAAAGATTAGTCAAAAATAACTAATTTGAAATTTGCCCCTCCCCCATTTTAATTAATTAAATTTCTGGGCGCGCCTATGAAACACGGAAATAAGCAGAAATTTTACTTAATGAAGAAATTTTTAGATTCTGGATGCCATTTTTTCAATAATTTTCTCCCTTCGTTTCGCTTAGGCTCAGTGAATTTACTTTTTTTTTTTTTCGAAATTATGGTAAAAACTCTTCTCTTCCATTTTAAACAATGAAATATTTTGAAACAGGAAAATTTGTCCTCCTAAAATGAGTTTGAATTTTTTGGGGGTGAGAGGGTGGGTACAATATTAATTTTGAAAAGGTCACGCTGAAAGTCCTTCTTCTGAGGTTGGAATTTTTGTTAGCCACCCTGGTGATGCTTTGTAGGGAAAAGCAGAGGCTAAAAGAATACTTAGTCAAGATGGACGCCAAAAGAAAAGAATTCTTCTAAAAAGCTCATAGTGTTTTTAAAAAAATGAATTTAAGGTTTGAATTCTTGCGATTAGTCATTAGTTTGTATACAATAGGAAGTCCGCTTTTTTGACACAGTGTGTCTAGTTTCATTTCAACTTCTCTAAAAAAGTATTATTTTACGAATGAAGTCATAAAAATAATGAATCAGATTCCTTTAACCTGTTGTCATTATTTTTCTTTCTTTCTTTCTTTCTTTCTTTCTTTCTTTCTTTCTTTCTTTCTTTCTTTCTTTCTTTCTTTCTTTCTTTCTTTCTTTCTAGACTTATAATACTGACGAGACATAGCGCAAAAAACGTATTTCCCAAAGGAAGTACACCGATTGCATGGGACTTTTCTCGAAAATTCAACAAGAATAAGTGAAATGCTATAATTGGACTTGAATAACCCAGCCACCATTATGGTCACAAATTCTTCTGAGAAATCCTCAATACTTCGGTAAACAAGTTTTGATTGGTAGGTAGCTAGGTAGTATGTACCTACCTAATTGAATTTCCCCCAATCTAAGTTGAGAAATAATTTTTTTTTTTTCAAAAGAAGGCAATCAAATTTCATTAATTCATTTTTATAGCAATCAAAAAGATTTTGTGATTCAATTCTGAGGTAATTGATTGAGTGATCTAAATTTAGTACAAGTCAAGAAGTCTTCAAATTTCTGTTTTGCAACTTTTTATTCCCCCCTTCGAGGAAGAAATGAACTCAGTGAACAATCGTGTACTCAGTATTCTCTAATAGTCAAAAAAATTATTTTTCAAACTGCGATATCAATTTTACAGTTTGTTCTATGTCCAATGTATAATAAAATTACTCGGTAATTTAAGAGCGTTGCCTATTACTTGTAAATGAACACCGCATATTTTACGTCACCCGGTGAATCATCAAAAAGTCCACCACATTTTTGATAAAAAGTGAGAGAATAAAACGAATCATAGTAATTTTAGAATAATCTACAAAAATATGTACTCCGGGGCTACTATCAGTAAATATGTATCTATAACGGACACGGAAAATTTTGCATTTTGCAAAAAATTTGCGATTTTTGAAACAACCAAAACTACTATGAATTGGAAAATTTGTAGAATTAAAAATAATGTTTGTAAGCTAACAATGTTTTGCAAAATTGGATTGTTTTTAATGTTATCGAGTTTGTTTAATGCTGTCGCAACATTCAACGTCGATTCATCAAATCCTATAATTTTCAGTAATGGTGCAAATCAATCTATGTTCGGATTTACTGTTGCCGCGTATAAAGAAAATGGTACAAGCTGGTGAGTTCGATGATGTTTTATTTAATGAAAATTCAAGTGTAAATTTAATAACAGAAATTATTTACCGATACAGAGACTTTTTTTTTCAATTAAAAACGAACCTGATGACAAAAACGCAACACTTAATGTAAGAAAATGACCTATGCATGCTTTAACACAATACGGGTGGTCATCTTTCAAAATTTGAAATGACTGGAGGATTTCCAATAGATTTTTTCGACGTTTTAAGTAATTTCTTTCATAGCTCTCCGTCGTGAAAATTTTTTAAATGCATTCGGTTGCAAAATAAATCTAATAAAATGCAACTTTTTCGGCGATTTTAACGTCACTTTTGCTCTTCGAAACCTAAGTTGTAAAAGGTTGTAAATAATTGAAAAATTCGCATGTTTTTTTTTTTTTTTAGGTAGCGTTTCATTTCAAAGCACTTTTCATCACAAAGATCAGGTGGGAGGGGGGGGGGGGGGGTTCTTCCGGAGAATATACAAAAGGTGTGTTTATAGTGACCGTGGTAGGCCGTGCCGTATCCGGCCGTAATTTTTTTGAAAACCCGTAAAAAAAAATATCGCTGGCTTATACTGACCGTAAAAAAATTTATCTGAAAAACTGATAAAATACTATTTTTCAATAAATTTGAGTAAGTATTTACTCTTCAGTTTGTCAGGAATTAATGTTGGATGAAAAAAACATCTATCTAAAATCATTAATTCATGTTCACATTACAAACTTAACCGCCGGTACCCCTTACCTACAAGCTTTTTAAATAAACCGGGTAACATCAATGTAAAAATTTCCTTTCTTCCCCGTTTCGTTTCGTGAAATCACTAAAATGAGATGAAAAATGAAAAAAATGACCAACGATGCCATGATAACGTTACAAGTTTGGTGTAGGTATGTAATGAGTCATCTTATCGAAAATGCATACAGAAGTGTGAAATAATGGGAATATTAATTTTTCAAACAGGGATTTTTACGCTAGAGTAACCCGGCTCATTTAAAAACCCTGTACAGTGTATACACAAGGTGGCATTTTAATAAAACATTATATTACGTAATACGTGTATTATAGAAATGGTTCGAAATGTAAAATTATTGTAGACTTGCGTCTAAACAGCTGCTCAATAGGACGCAGTGTACAAAAAATTCTACATCAAATGTATAAATACTCCAATTTCAGGGTGCTTGTGGGAGCGCCAAAAAATCGAGATGAATACTTTTCCAAAATGACAATGAAAAAAATATCTAAGTTCAATTTTAATGGAACATATCAGGGAGGATCTCTATACTACTGTAGCGTATCTTCAGATAAACAGCAACCATGTTCAATCGTCAAATTCTCAGGTATGTAGAAAATAACTAAACTAATAATACTCATACAGCACGATATGAGATGAAAAGACAAAAATTCATTAATTGCAAATTTCATCAGAAAAAGGAACAAATCAAAAATAATTATCATCAAAAATTCAAATTTGAAATAAAACGAAATCATTTAAGTAAGTTCAAAGAATACGGCGAATTTAATAAATCTCGACAAATGCTCGTATTTCTTACTGGATAAAATTTACAAAATGATTCTAACACTGTTGGACTTCTTGCAACAGACGTTCAAAATAGACGTACGTACAAAATGTCTTAGTCCTACAACCAAAAAAGTCCTAAAAACACAATAACATGTTTTTTCTCAAAAAATCTAAATGGAAAAAGAACGTTTTGATGAAGTCCAAAAAAAAATATTAAAGCACAGGCAGTTATATTGAGAGATAGAGTAGGTACTTCGCGGCAAGGCGATGGATTAAAAGTTTAAAAATCTATCAAAAATGGTTTTAGGCACTACTTTGATTCTTTGTCTTCATTAATTCAATAAGAAAAAAATCTTTGATCATAAAAAGTTGATAATAAAAATCAATTCTCCCGAATAGACTTTGATTAGTAGTAATTTAGTACTCTTGCATCATATGTAGGAGGGGGTAAGAGTACTAAGATGTGAGGCAAGAGTACCACTTTTCAACTTCATATTAAATTTGATACTTCAAGTGTGGGGCAAGTGTACTACCTTAACATCTTCTGTAACTGATAATCTAATTTGATTTCGTTTCAAAAATTTTATGAAAAACTTGATAAAAATTTAACTTCGGCAAAAAAATATATTGTAACAAGTATAGTTTCTTTACAGGTAAAAACATGCAGTACATTTGTCCCCGTCCCGTTTTTTTGGTGTGAAATCGGTTTTTCTCCAATATAGTTTAAGCATAGAAAAGATTTCTTATGTATAAATTCAAAAGATCGGACTCTTGCCCCGCAATGCCTTCAACATTTGTAAAAATTTTTCAACAATTCGCAAATTACTACGTATTTTCAATCCCGTAAAAAATTAATTGATCTTCCTTCTCAGACGTTTACTTTCTATACCTACTTCAAGATGAAAAAAATATAATACAGATTACAGAATAAAAAAATGTTCGTCTTTTCAAACTTCTACCTACCTACAACTTTTGATGGATTGTTTGATGGTTGGCAATTGGTATCAGGGATAGGAATGAGGGTATAGAATAAACTACTTTTGTTACATGCCACTTCTTTGCTGCTGGGCGAAATTTTTCAAGGGGTAGAGTTTTCAAACGTTCCACATTACGGTACCTTGGGCATGAAAATAGTATTCTCAATAACAAAACATAAAAATTAAGATAAAAATTGAAAAGGATAAAAAATCCATCACTTTTTCCCAACATTTTTCTCCTATCTTGGAAAAGGTAAGAACCAGACTTTTGAAAAGAGAGAAAGGGTACCCCCGGATAAGATAGGCGAATCGGCCTAAGAGCTACTTTTTGAAATTGACCCCCGGACATTATTAGGGACCCCAAAAAATGATTTTAGGAAATTTTTTCAACTCCTCAACTCACCCCCCTTTACCCCCACCCCCCAAAATAGCGAATTTTCGTCAAAAAATCATATCTCCGAACCTAATGGACCAAAAATTCTGAAATTTATGTGGTGTATACAGGGAGTGGTGACCAATATTTGAGAATTTTTTCAGATTTTTTTTTACACTGCCTTCTAGCCAAAATTCCACTTTGAAACTTTAAAATCGCCATAACTCTGAAACTAAAAAACATACATTTTTTCTTTTTGGCACAAATATAGTCCTACCATGGTACAATATAATGATATTTTTTTCAGATTTTTCGAGTTGGTAGAACAGACCTAAAAATGCGATTTACTGTTCAAAACCACCAATTTGGCCATTCACGCAACGAAAAATTCTGAAATTATTTATGTGGTGTACACGGGAAGTGGTGACCAATTTTTAAAAAAAATTTCAGAATTTTTTTTGCAGTGCATTCTAGCCAAAACCCCACCCTCAAACTTTGAAAATTGCTCGAATTCCAAAATTAACAGGCAAACATTTGTTCTACTTTTTGAAACTGACCATCGGACATAATTAAGAACACCAAAAAAGTCTTGGGTGCATCTCCCACCTTTCACTTCATCCCCCCCCCGAGTACCGGATTTCGTCTAAAAATCTCATCTTGGTACCTAATGAACCAAAATTTTGAAATTATTCTATGGTGTATAATGTATATGAGGAATGGTAACCAACCATAGTTTGAGAGTTTTTTCGGCCTTTTTGCTTTGCGTTTTAGCCAAAACCTCACTTAATGACTTTATAACTGCTCTACTTTCAAAACTAAAAAACATACCTACCTTTATTTTTCGCTCCTTTCCGGAATTTCATACTCTGAAACCTTAAAATTGAGTGAAAATCCACCCGAAATCCCAAAAATTCATAATGATCAAATGAAAAATGTAGTTAATAGCCCATACAAGCGAATAAACCCCTCATTTCTATCAGTATCGCACCGCTAATTTTCATAGCTCGCATTTTGAAAACTTGGTTTTGCATATACCTAAGGTCGGTTTGGTTCATCGTGGTCACATTGCACAATTTTAATTTTTCAGATTCTCATCTTGGGAAAATCAGACGAAAAAAATGCACTTTTCTGTTCAAAAATAACCATTTCGTTACTCGTACAAATGAAAATGCATACCGTGCAGGTTCAGGAAAGTATCTAAAGTCGGAAAACATACTTAATTTTTCGCTAGAGCCAAAAATGTGAAGAATGGGCGATTAATTTTTTTTTTTGCATTATTAAGCAGTTCAGACCTCTATGATGCTTTAAACATGTTTTTCTCGTTTTTTTGTTTTTTTTTTTTTTTTTTTGAAAGTCATGATTTTCTCATTTTCAAATAGGTACCTCTATCTCACTGAAAAATTGACCTAGGATGCTCACACAAGTCTTAAAATGTACCTCATAGCCTTCCCTCTCATTTAGTCAAAAAACTCATTTTTGAAAAATCCGACTTTAAGTACCTTTTCCCCGCGCCATACACAAATTTTAATATTGATATGGTGAAAACAGAGGAGGTAACAAACGATTGAAAATGTTTTCAATGTTTTTTGTAGTGTATTCCAGCCGAAAAACCAAAAAACGCTTGCCTTTTAAACTTTGAATTTCTCCAGATATACATTCGTTCTTTTTAGTTGTTATTTAAGAGTGTGTTTTTGGCAAGAATGCATTGCAAAAAACATCTGAAAGAATTCTCAAAAGTTTGTTCCTCTCTCTGTGTCCCTGTTCAAAGGGTGAATTTTGACTCAATTTTAAGGCTTCAGATTATAAAATTCCGGGAAGAAGCTGAATTGAAATTTTGACACCTAATGTCGATTGTCTAACACGGTCACATATTGTCCCAGCTAAACCATATTTGCACACACAAAAAAAGTTGGTAGATATGTATTTTAGTTTTGAAAGTAGAGCAATTATAAAATCGTTATGTGAGGTTCTGGCTAAAACGCAGCGCAAAAAACGCCGAAAATATTCTCAATATACCGTATATACACCATAGAATAATTTCAAAATTTTGGTTCATTAGGTACCAAGATGAGATTTTTAGACGAAATCCGGTACTCGGGGGGGGGGGATGAAGTGAAAGGTGGGAGATGCACCCAAGACTTTTTTGGTGTTCTTAATTATGTCCGATGGTCAGTTTCAAAAAGTTGAACAAATGTTTGCATGTTAATTTTGGAATTCAAGCAATTTTCAAAGTTTGAGGGTGGGGTTTTGGCTAGAATGCACTGCAAAAAAATTCTGAAACATTTTTTAAAAATTGGTCACCACTTCCCGTGTACACCACATAAATAATTTCAGAATTTTTCGTTGCGTGAATGGCGAAATTGGTAGTTTTGAACAGTAAATCGTATTTTTAGGTCTGTTCTACCAACTCAAAAAATCTGAAAAAACTATTATATTGTACCATGGTAGGACTATATTTGTGCCAAAAAGAAAAAATGTATGTTTTTTAGTTTCAGAGTTATGGCGATTTTAAAGTTTCAAAGTGGAATTTTGGCTAGAAGGCAGTGTAAAAAAAATCTGAAAAAATTCTCAAATATTGGTCACCACTCCCTGTATACACCACATAAATTTCAGAATTTTTGGTCCATTAGGTTCGGAGTTATGATTTTTTGACGAAAATTCGCTATTTTGGTGAGTGGGGCTAAAGGGGGGTGAGTTGAGGAGTTGAAAAAATTTCCTAAAATCATTTTTTGGGGTCCCTAATAATGTCCGGGGGTCAATTTCAAAAAGTAGCTCTTAGGCCGATTCGCCTATCTTATCCGGGGGTACCCTTTATCATTTTTGAAGAAACTTCAATCTGCATGTAGCCTGCAGGGCCAAGAAATTTTCAAATTTCACGTTAAAAACGCCTTTTATAAAAATTCCAACACAGTTGGAATCATTTTGCGAAATTCGTTTAGTAAAAAATGACGAGCACCGGTCAGAATTCGATAAATACGCTATGTATGACGGTATTATGGTTCGTAAAACTCTAACTACGCATCTACTTCCTGAATCCGTTTAGATAATTTCAATATTGATTCTACATACTAAAAATTGTTCCATGGAATAAAATTTTTCAGCTGAAAATGTTCACTTTGTCGATTTACAAGGGTTAGGAGCTTCCTTGGCTACTTCCGGATCAAATGGAGTTGTGATGGTATGTACCAATTCTACAATAATTGTACATTATTTATATTTATTTTAAATAATTAATTTTCACATTTCAGCAGTTTTTTAAAAATACCTCCTAAATTCGAAAATAATTACATTAATTTCTTTTTTCAACGAAATCTTTTCACGTCATTACTATTCTTTAATGGTATTAAAGTGATAATAAAATTTTGATAATTGTAGTCGAGACACTTTCATCATGATACTCTCGGATAAGTATAAATTTTTTTGTAGATACCTACATTTTTTTAATTATTAGGTACTTTTTGATTTAAATAAAGTTAATATGAAAGAGTAAAAATACGAGAAATTCAAAATTATTCTATGATCAAGGGGGGGGGGGGGGTGTGTAATAGATTCGAAAAAATCCCAAGTTTTCATTCAAGAGAATTTGAATGTTTCAAGTACCTAATGCAGATCATATTGAAATATTGAAGCAGAATATCATCAAATTAATATAGAGAAAATTGAAGTTACTGGTTCATTGTAAAGGGTACCCCCGGATAAGATAGGCGAATCGGCCTAAGAGCTACTTCTTGAAATTGACTCCCGGACATTATTAGGGACCCCAAAAAATGATTTTAGGAAATTTTTTCAACTCCTCAACTCACCCCCCTTTACCCCCACCCCCCAAAATAGCGAATTTTCGTCAAAAAATCATATCTCCGAACCTAATGGACCAAAAATTCTGAAATTTATGTGGTGTATACAGGGAGTGGTGACCAATATTTGAGAATTTTTTCAGATTTTTTTTACACTGCCTTCTAGCCAAAATTCCACTTTGAAACTTTAAAATCGCCATAACTCTGAAACTAAAAAACATACATTTTTTCTTTTTGGTACAAATATAGTCCTACCATGGTACAATATAATGATTTTTTTTCAGATTTTTCGAGTTGGTAGAACAGACCTAAAAATGCGATCGCCTATCTTATCCGGGGGTACCCTTTGAAAGTTTCTAACCTAAAAAATGAAGTATTTAATTATTTTCAAATATTGCACTCAAAACTGATTTACTGTTTGGGTAGGTTTGCGCACCAAGAGTTTACTACATCGACACTGAAAAACAGATTGATCGTACACATTCTATCGGTAATTGTTACTATTCGAAAAAAGGACTCAATAATTTCACCAAATATTTCGCCAACGATGATGGATTGGTTCCCAGTGAGTAAAACCATCGCAAAAATCTATAATAACACGTAAACGGATATTTGAATTTTGAAAGCAAAATCACAATTGAAAATGAAACATTTTATTAATTTAGAAGGTGATTACGCATATCGGGAAGCTGGATTCAGTGCAGCAATATCAAAGGTAAGTATGTAAAAATGATTGGGCATTCTCAAAGTCAACTTGATTAACATTTGAGCCCCTGTCATATCAACAACAAAGTCAAGAGTCCTCGCAGTGGCGTTATTTCTGTATTTGTGCCACTTTTAAGCAGATTAACCTGTTTTGAAAGTGATCTAAGTGACATAAAACTACGTTACTTTCAAAAATAGAATCATCTCGAGGACCTCTGACTTTCACTAATTTATTAGTTACCTCGAGGTTATGAGCTAAATCTTCCACTAATGCGATCATTCTTTGCATAGGATTCGGAGACGTTTTATGCAGGAGCACTTGGTACAATGGATCTTAGTAAGCAATAAATTTTTCATGCTGTTGATATTAGTTATTGCATACCATAGATTAAAAATACTACATGTATTTTCTCGAGTGGTACTTCTCTCAGACACGTTTCAATCATTTATTTCAATACGAATGGTATATCATTTTCAACAGATCTTATAATACTTTTTTCACAGGAGGATATTTGATGGTTATAACCCCGAATCGCAATAATGAAATTAAATTCAAAAAAGAACTTTATTATGATACTAACGAAAGCAACGATTTCAGTTATTTCGGCTACTCCATAACAAGTTTGAATTTTTTCGGAACACAAGGAACAGGAGTAGCTGTAGCTTTACCAAAGGCGAATCATTTCCAAGGAAAAGTGAGATCTTTTTTTGAACTTGTTCAAGAGAAATACAATGCTTGAGGATGGCGAGGTTTCCATTCAGAAAAAAAAAACAGTAATTTTATTATACAAACAAACCGAAAAAATATGGTCTCTTAATTCCTAAAATGATACGATAGATGCAGGTAGAAAACGCGAGTTTTGTTACTTTTGAGAGTTTTGAGTGATGCCAAATGGTTGGTTACTTTAGTTACTTTCATAATTGCCAAGAATAAATTAGGGTGAACATTTTAGCAGTGTTGCTCGACTCAGAATTAAGACCAAATTAAGTCTCATACAATTTATGAACTTTGAATTAATTGGTACACAGCGAAATGACAAAAAATATTCAAAAAATTTGAGGTTGATTAGTTGACAAAAAATCTTTGGTTTACTTTTTCGGGCTCTGAATGAGCGATTTGAATTTTGAAAAAAAAAAACATACTTAATATATGATCAGTACATCCACTATTCGCCCAGGGATAACAGAGGAGGGCCCCTTCCGGACTTTTATTTATGAATTTTAGAGCTGGAGCCGAAGGACTCCTGGCAGATGCCTGAAATTTTCAGGACTGTGATAAAATTTATCAAAAAAACTTATCAAAATTTATTCAATAAATAATAAAATAGTCGCGATATTCAAGCCCTTCAATTTTGGAAGAATCAATAAAACTTCAAACTGAAAATTTTTAGCCCCTTTAGAGGGCAAAAATTACATTATATTTCAGATAGTTGAGGTTGCTAAAAACGCGCACTATAAAAAAAGGCAAAACCGTGTGAAGTTTCAACATCATCCTCCGTTTGGAGGTGCTCAAGTTCAAGTGAAAATTTCATTGAGTTCTGAAAAAATTAAGACTTTCTAAACGGAAAATGAAGATAAGAGCCTTCAGGGATTTCATCTTTTTTGAAGTTTAATTTATCATTACCCTTGGCCGTCCAAGATTAAAATTTGATATTTTTCTTGAATATTAAGAACAAAGTTGAATGTTTCATCTGTTTCAGGTGACCATTTTCACTTCCAGTTTCTCAATCGATGATTCGATAGATTTGACCGGTCAACATTTAGGTGCCTACTTTGGGTATTCGATTTGCACTTCGGATATTGACGGTGATGGTTCCGATGATTTGATTATTGGAGCACCCTTGCATTCCTATGGTGATAACTATTCAAATGAACTTTACGACCACGGACGAATATATGTTTATTATCAAGGAAATGTTCCGTGCAACAAGCCTAATTCGATGTGCTGGGTGGGTAAAATCGAACGTCAATGATTTTCTCCAATATCAAGTATCGCACTAATTGAACATGTCAACCGATATTAATTTCATCTATTGCATTATCCAATCAGAAAAATAAATTCAATAAATCTGATTTCATCGACGGTGAACATTCAAGAGGACATTTTGGATTTGCGATTGCATCGCTAGGAGATATAAATCGGGATGGATTCGGAGGTCATTTTAAAGATACATCGCCTTGTTCCCATAACTTTTACAATTACATTGTTCTCATTCCTAAATGGATTTTTCTCATTTACAGACATAGTTGTTGGTGCACCATACGAAGAATGGACTGAAAATTGTCCCAAAGCTAAGTGCACAGGAGCTGTATACATACATCATGGCTCATCACAAGGAATCGTCAAGAAATATTCTCAAGTAATCAGGGCATCAGACATTTACCATCTCAGCCCTTTGAAAACTCTTCCGTTAATTTCGTTTGGTTCATCATTATCGGGGGGCTTGGATCTGGATGGTAATTCGTATCCTGATTTGGTTGTCGGAGCTGTAGAATCAGATGTCGTATTTTTATTCAGGTAAGAAAAACGTACCTATAATAGGCAAATCATCATCTGATGAATTTACAAATAATAATTTATAATTTTGGGCTATTTTAGATCGAAACCAGTCATAAATTTGACCACCACTGTTTATTTTTCAAATTCGAGTATCGTATTGAATAAATATTCTTGCAAATTGAAAAATCAAACGGAGGTGATTTGTGTTGATTTAAAAATATGCCTACGGTACGATGGTAAAGATGTCGAAAATCGAACCAGTGAGTATATTGATCGAAAGCCTACAATATTCAGGCATTAAAACTTATAAAATCAATAATAATAATGTTCAATGTCTCAATCACAATATCCACTTCTTCTTTGCAGACATCATTATGGATATTACTTTGGATCATGGGAAAACGAATGCAGAAAAAAGAATGTATTTCTACAAAAAAGAGAATGAAAAGGAGTATCATGATGAAATATCATTACTGCTCAATAGAAATAAAACAGAATGTAAAAATAGGGCAACTTATGTGGCTCATTTAGGGGTACGTAAAAAAATTCCCACGTACATTCATCTCGTTGGGATAATTCATCTGAATTGTTCAAGGAAAGTATCCTAAATTGATACGCTTTACAGGAGAATCAAGATAAAGTATCACCGATGGAAGTTCAAATCAATTGTTCATTAGCCACATCTACGATCAAGGACAAAAACGATAGGCCGTCGGGTGTACTAAATAATGGACCAGCATTTCTCACGAAAAGCAATTTATTCATCAAAAACAACTGCGGCCAAGATAACAAATGTATTCCATATTTATCTTTATTCATGGATTCGTAAGTAAAATTGGCCTCTAAGGATTCAAGTTTTGCGATGAATTCAATCGATCATTTTTCAATTCATGTAGAAATTTCAAAAACATCGTCTTACAAGCTGATTTCAAGGAAAATATCGATTTGAAAGTGATAGTGAAAAATCAAGGAGAAGATGCTTACAACAGTGTCTTTAAATTGAAAGTACCCGGAGGTCTCAGTTATTCAAACACCAAAAACATTTCTTCTTTTGAAAATGTTTCCGATTTCTGTTTACCTCCTAATGCTGATAATGGTTTCACGATTGAATGCAATATTGGTAATCCATTACCCGCAGGAAAAACAGTAAGTTACTAGCACAATTTTTTTTGAAAAAAAAATTTCAATTGAAATAATATGCATTAGTATCAAAACGGTAGAAAATTATAACTGACCTAGGAAGTACCCAATCACTTTTTTTATGCACTGCTCTTTCTAGATTTTTAGATATGCTAACGCAAGCACCATTTTCGTGTCATTTTTCGAAACTCCAAAAAAGGAGAAGAATGTTACAAATTATAGGTTTTTGCAGTAAAATCATAAAAATAACTTCTGTTTTCTTGTATTCTTGTTTGAAGCATCTCCCAAAAAAATTGAAAAAGATGTTTTAGCTTGCTTTTCATTATGTTCAAGTTCAGATTGATTATAAAAATTTACAAAAAACCGTTCAAAAAAACTTTTATTTTTAAAAAAAATTTTTGAAGATTTTAGGGCTTCCAACACGAGGGACGAAAAATTTAATCAAAATTCAATACAGACATGGTATCTAACAGTTTTTTTTTTTTTTTGGAAAATTCACTACTTTTTCGCTAACTTTTGATACCTGCCAATTTTTTCAACTCACCTCCCCCCCCACCTCCACCAAAAACATTGATCCCTTTACTGCACCAAAAAAATCAAAATTAGGTACCGAAAAATTCAAATTGGGAGAAGATCTTTATTTTAAATGAATGTGAAAAAAATGCATTATATATTTATGGGGGAAAAAGGTATTCACTAATGATGAGTAAGCACTTAAGCAGTAACGAACTTTGGGAAACAAATGAACGCATAAAATCTGACCTGACACGACAGTGCTATTTCACAGAAAATTTGAAAACTTTCTATTTTTTTATTTTTTTATTTTTTTTACCAAAACTGGACAATTTTTGGAATTAGAAAAAAATATATTTATACGTCTTCAGATTTTTAATTTCTTTTCAGACATGGTACCTACTACCTACTACTTTTTCTTCTAAATTCGCTAATTTTTCACTTTTTCTACAACCTTTAAGATACCCTAACTAAGTACAGATTTGACTTTTCAAAATACTTGTCTAGGTACATAGGCATCCAAAACTCAAAAATTGAATTTCTCAGTTTCTGAAAAAATCTGTGAAATATCTTAACTTTTTTTACCTAAGGTTACACGCATTTCTGAAGGTAATTCCTTTTTCTAATTTTTTCTCAAAATTCTCACTTTTTTGATTTTTTGAGTGAAATTCTGGATCTTTTCGCCAATTATTGATTTCAATCACGCACATAAAAAATTACGAGTAACCTTTGCCAATATTTCAATACGAGTAAAAAATCAATTTTTATAGCACAGGTAAAGTATGAATACACGCTTAATTATTCCATCAGGTCGGTTTCACTACAATTTTTCAAGTTAATGGCGATAGTGTGGAAGATTCAAAATTCAAATTTTTAGCTAGTGTGAATTGGATGGATTTCGAATTGAATACCCGTACAATACGTGAAAGTGAAAGATCATTCGAAATTCCGATTGTAACTGAAGATTTTGAAATACTCATCGAATGGTAAATATATAAGAATTTGAATTGGAAGTATTCCCCAAACACTACAAGTACCTAACCATTCTCAAATCCTTTTTTGCAGTTCGTCTGCTCCAAACAGTATTTACAATACAATGAGTTATAATTTCGAAAATGTTGAAACTGGAGGGCCAGTTGTGCTACACGAATACCTTATCAAGAATGTAGGGTCGTCAGAGATTTCCGAAGCTATCGCTACATTTTATTGGCCATTGAAATTGAACTCAGGTAAAAAAAAATTTTCTGTTTGAATAACTCGCGGTACTTTCTAATTAAAGTACATAGACACTTGGATGGAGTAAAAAAAAAAAAACATATTTTGGATTTTGACCAAATTTGGTGAAGTTGTTTACTTTGATTGGGAGACCTCCCAAAAAAAATTTGAGCCTCCCAGGTGCAAGGGGAGGGGAGCAGAGAGGGTCAAAGTGCACCTCCTTTTGAAAAAAAAACTCTGTTTTTTGTGTTTTCAAGATAATCAAAATTGTGTGAGAAGACGTCACAGCACTAAAAAGATGCGATTTGAGTTTCTACATCTCCCTAAACCATCGCCATCCTTCTCCGATCAAAATTCAGACTGCTATTAGGGGATCCAAAAGTTGCAGATCGCAATATTTCAATATAATAAAATTTTCACTAAGCTGAAATGATTTTTTTTCACCGAGTACTCGAACAAAAAATGTTTTCATCCACAGAGAGTGAATTTAGAAATAGAATATAGAAAAAAATGAAAATATTACACACCAGTGCAGCCAACAGCGAATCTTGAAATTCCAAAATACGGAAATTAAGTATAATAGGTATCGACTTTGAATTTATTATTTTTTCGCTTGAAAATATTATGTAAATATATTTTTCACTAAAGCGGGGTTAACACTAGCGAATTATTCGCTAGCTAATAGCGAGTAGCGAATAGCGAATGGAGCGTTTTGTGTTTCCACTATGGGCGAATAATTCGCGAAAGTTTCGATATTTTGTCTTATCAGAGTACTGATAAGAAAACATTTTTCCAAAATTATAATACAAATTTTATTAAGGCAGACATCAAAAATAAGTTAAAAACAGAAAAAAGCAGACGAAGCAAGAAAAAGATGAAAGAAGGTCAAGAAAGTGTAAAATTTTCACGACTTTTCACAATCAACTTTGTTTTTGACCAGAACCATGACTTTCAATTTTGTTTTTAATATCTTCAAAGAATTAATGTGATTACTTTTAGAGTGGATATATCTTCATTATTAATATTGAATAAAAAAGTTCAACTTTTTCAAAACTGAAATATGAAACAGGACGCAATATAATTTTCATTATCAGTTCATCACAATTTCGCACGCGCTTTTTACGTAGCTTTTAAACGCTGGATTGTTAACACTAGCGAATGAGCAGCGAATAGAGTGGCAAGTAGTGGCTATTGGCGAACTTTTCGCAAAAAGTTGAGACCTCGTCAACTTTTTGCGAATACAAGCTGTTCGCTAGCGAGTAGCGAATAGGAGTGTTAACATTGGCGAATAGCTAGCGTTTTATTCGCTATTCGCTATTAGCCAGCGAATAATTCGCTAGTGTTAACCCCGCTTAACTAGAAGTATATTTCGAATTTTTTTTTTGAATAATTGCGTACGTTAGTGTAGCCATTTACAAATTGTTTTTTTGTTCCGCATCTTTTCGATTTTCTACTGTTCTCTTATGCAGCTGACTGCTTGATGCCTACCCAACGTAACTTCTCAAAAATGTCTTCAAATTCAAACCATACTTGTATTGATGGGGAGAAAAAAATGGTCCAATTACTCGACGAAAAAATGCCTAATGCATTCGAGTTTAAAATATCTGAATATCCCAATTAGCAATTGGTTGCTCTGGTTCACAAAATTTTTGAAGAGGATTTTTAAATTTATTGTTTCCGATTGAAAACAAAATTGTTGTAAATTTTTCATACTACATATAAAAAATAATTGTGAGATTTATGCAAATTTCATAGTGTAGCATGTCATGATTGGTGACTGGCTGCACTGACGTACAAAATTTTTCAAAAAAAATTCCGAAATATACTTCTAGCGAATGAAAAAAATATCTACCTACACAATATTTTCAAGTGAAAAAATAATCAATTCAAACTCGAAATCGATGCCTCTGAATTCCGTATTTTGAAATTTCAAGATTCTCTGTTGGCTGTACTGGTGTATAAAATTTTTTGTTCAAGTACTCGATGGAAAAAAAAATCATTTCAGCTTAGTGAAAATTTTATTATATTGAAATATTGCGATCTGCAACTTTTGGATCCCCTGGTAGCAGTCTGAATTTTGATCGGAGAAGGATGGCGATGGTTTAGGGAGATGTAGAAACTCAAATCGCATCTTTTTAGTGCTGTGACGTCTTCTCACACAATTTTGATTATCTAAAAAACACAAAAAACGGAGTTTTTTTCAAAAGGAGGTGCACTTTGACCCTCTCTGCTCCCTTCCCCTTGCACCTGGGAGGCTCAAAATTTTTTTGGGAGGTCTCCCACTTGAAGTAAACAACTCCACCAAATTTGGTCAAAATCCTAGATGTTTTTTTTTTCACTCCACCCTAATTACACACACCACGCTGAAAACGAGAAAAAGGGAATGAGCCGCACTGCTTTAAAGATGGTCGAAATCCAAAAATGGAACTCTTCCATAAAATAAAATACGCGACGGAGCGGCGAGAAAACAACGGGTATACCTAGAGGTAAACGAATCAGTAGTGAACGATGCATGTGCAAACAACAGTGAACGGCGGAGTGAATGTAATGTTACCAACCTACGTTAATTTACCCCTTTTACCGCATTACATTTTTTCTACCAAATGACATTATAATATCGCGCCTCGATGAATTTCTCAATATTATTAATTTTTTTTTTTTTTAAGAATGTGATTGTGTGGTAGTCGGAATTTCCTTTTCTCTCACTTTTTTGTTTCTTTTTCTACATCTTGTCCTTCCTAGTAGTAATTTCTACCACATGACCGGAAACGTAATGGTTAACGTTAAATGCGTTGCATAACGCTAATTTGGATGGCGCATAGCATACTTTTTTTTTACAGCTTGTCCTTTTATTTAATATTTCTACCAGAAACCGCTTCCAATCGATTTTGTAAGTTGAAAAATGATGTTGTGTAAAGCGTGGGTTGTTTTATTGATCCGGTACCAGGAGAGAGACTCGACAGTAGGAAACCGGTTTCATAGAATTGTTCCTTCAATGGTTTTGTTTCGATCCCTTTCTAGCTATTCTTCACTTGGCATGTACATTTTAAAAAGGCAAAGAAATTAACAGTATTTTATTCTGAAGGACATTGGAAATTACAAGGAGAACAGAACTGTAGGCGGAAACAGAAACACACCATAACGTAGGAAAGGGAGAGGTGGTATTTTTTTTGGAAAGGAATGCGAGTGTGGCGTGTGTTCGCTGTCGTCTTAGTGTATGTAATTGTAATTTGTATTTCATTTACAAAGGCAAATCCAGTTCTGTTTCTTAGATTCTGATTAGAAAAAATCGAATAAGTAATAACAGAAAAATTCATCTGAAATTTAATTTCAATTGATTATAACAATGAATCAAAAACACCATTTCTCGAATTGTGACGAATTTTTAAAATTTTTAAATTACGTAATCGCTCTGCAAAATATGAAACAATGATCTAAATGATCTAATCAACGAAAAAAACTGTAATTTGTAATTATGGTTTATACTCGACCTTCCAAATTGATTGAAACAATTTCAAGACGTTTTGGAGCTTATTAAAAAAAATTGGGGAATTTACAGAACTAGAAAAAAGCCCATTATGAACGGTCTGCTTATGAATTTTTGAAACGAAATTGCGGATTACATAATATATATTGGTGACTTGTTTCATCAAAAATAGGATATCTAACAGCGTTTAACTTTTTTACTTCAACGCGTACGCTATCGATGTATTTTTAATTTTTTTTCAAGAAAATTTTCTACCAAAAGATGCTTTATGGATTTACCCTGGAGAATACGAATTTTGGAAAATACGTTTAAAAGTGCTCGGAGACATTTCGAAACCCGCAATTATGTTCAATCAATTCGGAAGTTCGAAAAAAAGTATAGAGGTACCTAGTATTCTAAATTTCCGCATTTTTCGTTATTTTTTCGTAGCTAACCCGCAATTATGTTCAATCAATTCGGAAGTTCGAAAAAAAGTATAGAGGTACCTAGTATTCTAAATTTCCGCATTTTTCGTTATTTTTTCGTAGCTTTCATCTTTCAGAGCGATAAAGTAATTTTGAAATTTCAAAAAGTTGCCAAAATTTGATAAAGAAACTTCAACGCATGAAATTTTGAGCCTGGGGTACCTACTTTTATGATGTACTTTCGATTCATTTTCATTATACCGCTCTTAATAGTTTACAAGTAGGTACAAATACAAACTATCCGCTTCCACTAAATTGATACGAGTTTTAATTTTGATTTTCTCTCGAAAAATAGTAATCCATGAAGTGAAGTGGATTTTATGTAAAGTAGAATCACAGATATCGAGATGGAAATGAAAATCAATTTTTGAGAGTGTACATTGTATCCGAAATTTCAAATTTTGAATGCTTGCCATTCTTATTTTTTACCTACCTATTTAAAATTTTTCTCACAGGAAAGGTGTTTTTTAAACTTCGCTCCAATGATTTTTTTATTTTTAAAGCGGGGATTTCACTAGGCAAGTTAACTTGCTGCAAGTTGAGCCAGCAAGTGAACTTGCAGATAGGTGACATATTTCACGTAGCACTTTTTCAAGCAACTTGCATGTCAAATTGTTGATATCAGCTTGTTGTTTCAAGTGATAATACAATTAAAAGAGTAGTTTAAACTATTTCTCATCTCTCTAAATCATAAGAAAACACAATAATTATTATTTTTGAAAGTTTTTAAAATTTTACAAAAATTTTTTTTAAAAAAACTGGAAAAAAATTTTGATAATTTTTTTCAATTTCAGAAAAATAAGAAATCCGGCAATCTTCTCGTTTAATATCTACTAATTTTCTCTGTTTTGACTATTTTCGGCACACTTTTCGCAACTTTTGAAATTTTTTCATCTCATTTGTGATGACAATTCTCCGAAACGACTGCAAGTAACTTGCAAAAGTAGAAATGATTTCTACTCTTGCAAGTACTTGCATAGAGTATGCAAGTTTACTTGTTTCATATATTTCATTGGGAAAGTTACTTGCGCAAGTAACTTGCAGCAAGTAACTTGCAGCAAGTAAACTTGCCTAGTGAAATCCCCGCTTAAAAGAAGCGAGTTTGCATGAAAAAAAGTTTTGTCATCTTCGAGTCATCAGTAAAGTAATTCAATGAAAAAAAAAATCAAATTTCAAAGCAGAAAAAAGGAACGAAAGGAGTTGGTGCCAAAATAGAAAAGGGAATGTTAACCCCAAAGATAATTTTTCCTACAAATAATTTGAGTTATGGAATCTCAAATTGTGAGATACGCCTATCAAGATCAAGTCCTATAGGGATGTTTCATTGCCGAAAGCTTTCTTTTGGAAAGGTACGAAGTGAGTATGAAGATCTGGAATACCATACGGATTTTTGAGAAGGAAATTAAACGTACTTACTCGAGCAAAGCTTTGAAAAAATGAAATTTTTAATCCCCCAAAAATTCATTTTTTGAGCAAAGAATAAATTTATTAATCTACAGAGGTGAACTAGAGCAAAAATCATTTTTAAAAAATTTGTAAGAGCGAAAATTATTCACCATATCGAGCTCTCTATTGCGATAAATTGTTTTCAATTCTTAATCAATTATCTGAATTTTTTAAACCTATCATAGGAAAGCGAATGAAGAAGGTTGGTAATTAAGAACTTGAAACTAGCAATTCCGATAAAACTCAATATGCCAAGTAATTTTGGTTATAATAAATTTTTTGATTCACGTGATAGTTTTCTTAATCTTAAGGGATAAAATATTCTTTAAAAATTCAAAATCTCCTGAATTTGGGCAAAAAAAAAATGGATTAGTAAATATCAAATGTCTCATCCCCCTATTTCGAGACCGCAGAATTCAAATTTCGGGTTAATTTCATCCTACGAGTTACCCAAACGCCCCAACTCAAATTTCAGCACGTATTCCTTCTTTTCACCTATTTAAATAAAAATTTTTCTGAAAAAATTCAACACAAGCATCGATAATGCAAAATTACAGCAGGGTACAAAATTTGAAACTTTTTGGTTGAGCAGAGACTGAGAAAATTGATTTTTCGTTACTTTCATCCCGATTCTCTGATTTTCTGCTCTACCTGGATAAAGTACTCTGTAGGTTATACTACACGTCTGCGTTTTTACCGACTTTTCCATTAGGAAAAGTCGAGTACTAAATTGTTCATCGTAGTTGAAGGGAGCGTCGGGAACGATTTTTTTTTACGTTTTCGGACATTCTGAACACGATAGGACGTGTGGTTGAGAACGAGGTTTCCTTATATATATATATATATATATGGATCATACTATCATTGCGAGACCCGCTTTGCAAAAGGAGATGATACAGGCACTGTCAGGCCCGAATTTTCAAAAATGGGCATAAATGAAGGGTCAGGTATTAAGGCCGATGTGTGTAGCGGAAAAAATAGCCCAAAACGAGACGAATCTCGCTGCGCAAGCGCCATGCCGCTAGCTCAATTCGTATTCGAATGGCGCATGGTCGAAGTTTTAATGTGTTGTTGTGTGCAGAGAGGCGAGGTAAATCTATTATAATTATAAAGAAGAGGGCTGTTTTTACGGAACAGCATCACGCCTAAAGTACTGCACGAATTTGAAAGGTGAATACACCATTAGAAAGAGCTCGACGAGTAGGTGGTTTATGACGCAAAAAGTTTAGAAAAAGCTGCCTCCAAAGTGGAGAAAAGTCGAGTTAAAGTTGGTTCCCCTCCTTCCCCTCCCACCCTCATAGGCAAAAATCAGTTTTTCGTAAATAACTCGAAACGCGAAGCTTGAATCAAAAATCTAACGACTCATTGACGATAGGAAATTTTATGGGCTATAATTTTGGTTCTCTTCAATTTTTGCTGAAACAGCTTCATTTTTGAGATATTCCACGAAATACGATTTCATCTTCGACCCCCGCCCTCTTGACCTTGGCGAGAATAATGATGACGCGCTCTCAGATTACTACCTCATAAGTCAGGGTTCGAACCCCATCCGAAGAATGAAGTTTTTAGAAATTTTTTTTTTAGCTATAATAATTTTTTTTAGCTTACTTAATTAACATTTTTTTAAGCAAAATTAATTTCTTTTAGCTACCTATATTAATGTTTTTTTGCTTAATTAATATTCAAATACACCCAAAGAATGAACTTTTTGGATTCCTACCTCATAATTCAGGATTCAAACGCCATCTGGAGAATACATTTTTTTTGAATTATTTTTAGCTAAATTAAATTTTTTGAGCTAAATTTTTTCATACACTCGGAGAATGGATTTTCAACAATTTTATATCTCTAAATTAAATTTTTTGTATCTAAATTAATTTTTAAATATCGAGTTCAATCCCAAAAAAATTTTGAACATATCCAGAAAATGAATTTTTTGGATGAAAATGAATTTTAAAAAAATTTTCTAGCTAAATTACATTTTTTTACCTAAATGAATTTTTAAGCACATCCGGAAAATGAATTTTCTACAATTTTTTACATATAAATTAATTTTTTTGTAGGTACCTAAATCAGTTTATTAATAATCAAGTGAATCTCACAATTTTGTGGATAGGAATTATCCATCAAAATTACCAATTCTAGAGTTTGGGGAAACCCATAAAATTGTGGTCAATTTTATGGATAATAATTATCCACGCATTTTACCACAAATGAAAAATGCTTGAACATGTGGAAAATTTTGTGGATAGGAATTTACCATCAAAATTACCAATTCTAGAGTTTGGGGAAAACCATAAAATTGTGGTCAATTTTATGGATAATAATTATCCACGCATTTTACCACAAATGAAAAATGCTTGAACATGTGGAAAATTTTGTGGATAGGAATTTACCATCAAAATTACAAATTCTATAGTTTAGAAAACCATAAAATTGTGGTCAATTTTATGGATAATAATTATCCACGCATTTCACCACAAATGAAAAATGCTTGAACATGTGGAAAATTTTGTGGAAAGGAATTTACCATCAAAATTACCAATTCTGGAGTTTGGGGAAACCCATAAAACTGTGGTCAATTTTATGGATAATAATTATCCACGCATTTCACCACAAATGAAAAATGCTTGAACGTGTGGAAAATTTTATGGATAGGAATTTACCATCAAAATTACCAATTCTAGAGGTTGGGGAAACCCATAAAACTGTGGTCAATTTTATGGATAATAATAATTATCCACGCATTTCACCACAAATGAAAAATGCTTGAACATGTGGGAAATTTTGTGGATAGGAATTTACCATCAAAATTACCAATTCTAGAGTTTGGAGAAACCCATAAAACTGTGGTCAATTTTATGGATAATAATAATTATCCACGCAATTCACCACAAATGAAAAATGCTTGAACATGTGGGAAATTTTGTGGATAGGAATTTACCATCAAAATTACCAATTCTAGAGTTTGGGGAAACCCATAAAACTGTGGTCAATTTTATGGATAATAATTATCCACGCATTTCACCACAAATGTAAAATGTTTGAACATGTGGAAAATTTTGTGGGTAGGAATTTACCATCAAAATTACCAATTATTCTAGAAAACTGTGGTCAATTTTATGAATAATAATTATCCACGCATTTCACCACAAATGAAAAATGCTTGAACATGTGGGAAATTTTGTGGATAGGAATTTACCATCAAAATTACCAATTCTAGAGTTTGGAGAAACCCATAAAACTGTGGTCAATTTTATGGATAATAATAATTATCCACGCATTTCACCACAAATGAAAAATGCTTGAACATGTGAGAAATTTTGTGGATAGGAATTTACCATCAAAATTACCAATTCTAGAGTTTGGGGAAACCCATAAAACTGTGGTCAATTTTATGGATAATATTATCCACGCATTTCACCACAAATGAAAAATGCTTGAACATGTGGAAAATTTTGTGGAAAGGAATTTACCATCAAAATTACAAATTCTAGAGTTTGGGGAAACCCATAAAACTGTGGTCAATTTTATGGATAATAATAATTATCCACGCATTTCACCACAAATGAAAAATGCTTGAACATGTGGGAAATTTTGTGGATAGGAATTTACCATCAAAATTACCAATTCTAGAGTTTAGGAAAACCCATAAAACTGTGGTCAATTTTATGGATAATAATTATCCACGCATTTCACCACAAATGAAAAATGCTTGAACATGTGGGAAATTTTGTGGATAGGAATTTACCATCAAAATTACCAATTCTAGAGTTTGGGGAAACCCATAAAACTGTGGTCAATTTTATGGATAATAATTATCCACGCATTTCACCACAAATGAAAAATGCTTGAACATGTGGGAAATTTTGTGGATAGGAATTTACCATCAAAATTACCAATTCTAGAGTTTGGGGAAACCCATAAAACTGTGGTCAATTTTATGGATAATAATTATCCACGCATTTCACCACAAATGTAAAATGTTTGAACATGTGGAAAATTTTGTGGGTAGGAATTTACCATCAAAATTACCAATTATTCTAGAAAACTGTGGTCAATTTTATGAATAATAATTATCCACGCATTTCACCACAAATGAAAAATGTTTGAACATGTGGAAAATTTTGTGGATAGAAATTATCCATCAAAATTACCAATTCTAGAGTTTGGAGAAACCCATAAAACTGTGGTCAATTTTATGGATAATAATTATCCACGCATTTCACCACAAATGAAAAATGCTTGAACGTGTGGAAAATTTTATGGATAGGAATTTACCATCAAAATTACCAATTCTAGAGTTTGGGGAAACCCATAAAACTGTGGTCAATTTTATGGATATAATTATCCGCACGCATTTCACCACAAATGTAAAATGTTTGAACATGTGGAAAAATTTGTGGGTAGGAATTTACCATCAAAATTACCAATTATTCTAGAAAACTGTGGTCAATTTTATGAATAATAATTATCCACGCATTTCACCACAAATGAAAAATGTTTGAACATATGGAAAATTTTGTGGATAGGAATTTTTCATCAAAATTACCGTTTGTGGGGAAACTCATAAAACTGTGGTCAATTTTATGGATAATAATTATCCACGCATTTCACCACAAATGTAAAATGTTTGAACATGTGGAAAATTTTGTGGGTAGGAATTTACCATCAAAATTACCAATTATTCTAGAAAACTGTGGTCAATTTTATGAATAATAATTATCCACGCATTTCACCACAAATGAAAAATGCTTGAACATGTGGGAAATTTTGTGGATAGGAATTTACCATCAAAATTACCAATTCTAGAGTTTGGAGAAACCCATAAAACTGTGGTCAATTTTATGGATAATAATAATTATCCACGCATTTCACCACAAATGAAAAATGCTTGAACATGTGAGAAATTTTGTGGTTAGGAATTTACCATAAAAATTAACAATTCTAGAGTCTGTTGATACCCATAAAACTGTGGTCAATTTTATGGATAATATTATCCACGCATTTCACCACAAATGAAAAATGCTTGAACATGTGGAAAATTTTGTGGAAAGGAATTTACCATCAAAATTACAAATTCTAGAGTTTGGAAACCCATAAAACTGTGGTCAATTTTATGGATAATAATAATTATCCACGCATTTCACCACAAATGAAAAATGCTTGAACATGTGGGAAATTTTGTGGATAGGAATTTACCATCAAAATTACCAATTCTAGAGTTTGGGGAAACCCATAAAACTGTGGTCAATTTTATGGATAATAATTATCCACGCATTTCACCACAAATGAAAAATGCTTGAACATGTGGGAAATTTTGTGGATAGGAATTTACCATCAAAATTACCAATTCTAGAGTTTGGGGAAACCCATAAAACTGTGGTCAATTTTATGGATAATAATTATCCACGCATTTCACCACAAATGAAAAATGCTTGAACATGTGGGAAATTTTGTGGATAGGAATTTACCATCAAAATTACCAATTCTAGAGTTTGGGGAAACCCATAAAACTGTGGTCAATTTTATGGATAATAATTATCCACGCATTTCACCACAAATGTAAAATGTTTGAACATGTGGAAAATTTTGTGGGTAGGAATTTACCATCAAAATTACCAATTATTCTAGAAAACTGTGGTCAATTTTATGGAAAATAATTATCCACGCATTTCACCACAAAAGAAAAATGTTTGAACATGTGGCAAATTTTGTGGATAGAAATTATCCATCAAAATTACCAATTCTAGAGTTGGGGAAGCTCATAAAACTGTGGTCAATTTTATGGAAAATAATTTTCCACGTATTTCACCACAAATGAAAAATGTTTGAACATGTGGCATATTTTGTGGATAGGAATTTTCCATCAAAATTACCAATTCTATAGTTCGGAGAAACCCATAAAACTGTGGTCAATTTTATGGATATAATTATCCGCACGCATTTCACCACAAATGTAAAATGTTTGAACATGTGGAAAAATTTGTGGGTAGGAATTTACCATCAAAATTACCAATTATTCTAGAAAACTGTGGTCAATTTTATGAATAATAATTATCCACGCATTTCACCACAAATGAAAAATGTTTGAACATATGGAAAATTTTGTGGATAGGAATTTTTCATCAAAATTACCGTTTGTGGGGAAACTCATAAAACTGTGGTCAATTTTATGGATAATAATTATCCACGCATTTCACCACAAATGTAAAATGTTTGAACATGTGGAAAATTTTGTGGGTAGGAATTTACCATCAAAATTACCAATTATTCTAGAAAACTGTGGTCAATTTTATGAATAATAATTATCCACGCATTTCACCACAAATGAAAAATGCTTGAACATGTGGGAAATTTTGTGGATAGGAATTTACCATCAAAATTACCAATTCTAGAGTTTGGAGAAACCCATAAAACTGTGGTCAATTTTATGGATAATAATAATTATCCACGCATTTCACCACAAATGAAAAATGCTTGAACATGTGAGAAATTTTGTGGATAGGAATTTACCATCAAAATTACCAATTCTAGAGTTTGGGGAAACCCATAAAACTGTGGTCAATTTTATGGATAATATTATCCACGCATTTCACCACAAATGAAAAATGCTTGAACATGTGGAAAATTTTGTGGAAAGGAATTTACCATCAAAATTACAAATTCTAGAGTTTGGGGAAACCCATAAAACTGTGGTCAATTTTATGGATAATAATAATTATCCACGCATTTCACCACAAATGAAAAATGCTTGAACATGTGGGAAATTTTGTGGATAGGAATTTACCATCAAAATTACCAATTCTAGAGTTTGGGAAACCCATAAAACTGTGGTCAATTTTATGGATAATAATTATCCACGCATTTCACCACAAATGAAAAATGCTTGAACATGTGGGAAATTTTGTGGATAGGAATTTACCATCAAAATTACCAATTCTAGAGTTTGGGGAAACCCATAAAACTGTGGTCAATTTTATGGATAATAATTATCCACGCATTTCACCACAAATGAAAAATGCTTGAACATGTGGGAAATTTTGTGGATAGGAATTTACCATCAAAATTACCAATTCTAGAGTTTGGGGAAACCCATAAAACTGTGGTCAATTTTATGGATAATAATTATCCACGCATTGCACCAGAAATGTAGGTAAGTAAGAGGTTTGAACATGTGGCAAATTTTATGGATAGGAATTTTCCATCAAAATTACCAATTCAAGAGTTTGGGGAAAGTGGGGAAACCCATGGATAATAATTATCCATGTATTTCACCACAAATGAAAAATGTTTGAACATCTGGTAAATTTTTGCCGAAGTTATGTGCACTAATCTAATGGGTTACTCGGCTTGGAAGTTTGATACAATTTTTTCCAGAATAATTATAGGCACAAATCTAATGGTATGTTCCATTTTAAATTTTCCTAGATTTTTGTCAAAGTTTTAAGCTCGAATCCAACGAGATATTTAATTTGAAGTTTTGATTGATTTATGACACAGTTCCTGGTACCAATTTAAGCGATTTTCTATTTTTAAGAAGTTATGCATTATGGTTGTTTTTCAAAAAGGAATGTACGATTTAAAAAGAAGTTCACGGTAGCCCGTCCGGAACGGACGGGTTATACGGCTAGTTGTATATAAAGATATGCAAATGACACTGCGAGGCCCGAAAAAAAAATTCGCCTACGGCCTCCTGAGTATGCATACATCATGAAAAACCACTTTATATGGAATGACGTTGCGAGACCCGATTTCGGGTCTCGCAGTGTAAAATCGGGCCTCGCAGTGATAGCACCGTTTCCAAAACGGGTCTCGCAGCGCTTTGCCATGCCTGTATATATATATATTTATATATTTATATGTTTATGTATAATTTTGTCCGCGATTAAACTCGAAAACTGTGTAGCTCCAGAAGGGGACAATGATCCCAAAAGATAGCATTTTTTACGTAGTTTTGAGATTTTCAAACCGATTTAAAATCGGTCCAGCCGTTTTCGAGATATTGAACTTTTTGTGTTTTTTAGGGGTTGGGGGGTGGGACTTAGCCGAAATTTGAAGCAACCAAGGTAAAAGTTGCATTGCGCTTAAAATTTCGATTTCTCTAAAACTACTGAACCGATTGAGCTGAAATTTTCAGGATTGGCAAAAAAGGTTTGAGGACCCTACAGAAAAATTTTCAGCCCGATCGGTTGAGGTACACCGTCTCTCGGTAGGCCTAAAATGTGTAAACAGTTTTTTCAATAGCTTACTGAAACTTGAAGCTCGAATAATTTGAAAACTAGGCATCCTCAAAAAAATCTAATGACTCATTGTCGAAAGCAAATTTAATTCTCTACAACTTGCTATACAGGCGTTTTTTGGGAGGCCCCTCCTTTGGTCAAAAACGATCCTCAAAGGATGCAAAGGAGGGTCCAATACTCGAAATTTGCATTAAACTCAAAAGATGTGTAGCTCCAGAAGGGGACAATGATCCCAAAAGATAGCATTTTTTTTGTAGTTTTGAGATTTTCAAACCGATTTAAAATCGGTTCAGCCGTTTTCGAGATATTGAACTTTTTGTGTTTTTTAGGGGTTGGAGGTGGGACTTAGCCGAAATTTGAAACAACCAAGGTAAAAGTTGCATTGCGCTTAAAATTTCGATTTCTCTAAAACTACAGAACCGATTGAGCTGAAATTTTCAGGATTGGCAAAGAAAGGTTTGAGGACCCTACAGAAAAATTTTCAGCCCGATCGGTTGAGGTACACCGTCTCTCGGTAGGCTTAAACGCATTCTGGCATTAAAAAGTTTGTAAAAAAAACTTTGTAAAAGGGCATAAACTGATGATTTTTTGGTCGCTGATTCCGAATTAGTTCTTTGTTTTTCGATTTGAATCCTCTACATGTTCCTAAGTCGTCCCTTGGTAGGCTTAAAATTTGTGAACTGCCGTTTTTTTAATTTCTTAATGCAAGCTTGAAACGTAAATAATTTGAATATTAGCATTAAAAAGTTTGTAAAACGGCGCAGTTTGATATTTTTTGGGTCACTGATTTCGAATTTGGTATTTTTTTAAAACTTATTTTATTTCGATTTGAGCCCCTTCCCTGGATACCCTAGTGTACATGGGTGCCTAGGAGTCCAAAATTTCAAGTTTGGTACTCTTCAATATACTCAATATTTGTGAATAGTTGAACGAAAGTAAATTTAATTTTCTACACCGACGTTTGTGGAAAAGTCGGTTACCTTACGCAGAATGCGTAAGGTTTTTTTCTCTCTAAGCGCATCCCATGCAGAAAAATAGTAGATGAGTAGTACTAAAGTACTACTATTATAGTACTTTTTTAAATTTTCGCACAACTACTCCGGTATGTCAGTACTCAAGTACTACTATTTGTGTACTAAGCAGTACTAGTAGAGTACTATTCAGACAGTAATACTAAAGTAGTACAAAAGTGATACTTTTGTACTACTAAAGTAACCAGAATAATTCAATTTTGATGTTTTCTCACCCATGCAAAAAAAATCATAGATTCATAGTAGGTATTAAAGTACTCTATCATGGTACTACTCGAGTACTACTTGAATAGTTCTACTCTAGTAGTACTTTAGTATTACTGGAACAGAATTCAAAATCTAATCGAAATTTTGAATTAGGACATCGGTGTTTGAAGTAAGGAAAATGATCTGCGATTTATTCTGTACCATTTGAAATGGATTTAAAAGTTTTACCACCACATAAACGAAAGTTATTGAAGTACAAAGTTCTGGAAATGCGTACCTATTTATTACAAATATTCTGTAAGTATTTTTTTTCACTTAATATTAAAATAAATCGAAATTTTGTGTGAGGACATGGGTGTTTGAGGTAGGAAAAATGATCCAACATTAAATTCCCTACAAGATGGAATACATTTGAAAGTTGTGCCGGCCACCGATCGAGTGCTATTACAATTCAAAGTTACAAAAATCTGTTTTTATTTCAAGTGAATTGCATGTATCACTTTCGTAACGTTGAACTTTATATCTTTCAACAGGCTGCCGACACAGTTTTTCAAATTTATTTTAAGTACCTTGTAGAGAATTTTACATAGATTATTTTCGTTACATCAAATTCCTATGTCCTCGCTCAAAATTTTGAGTTATTTTAAGTGAAAAAAATACAGAATAGGTACCTATCTGCCATAAAAACGGATCTCTAAAACTTTGAACTTTAATAACTTTTGTTTCTCGTTTGGTTGACGTAACAATTTTCAAATCGATCTCAAATTGTAGAGAATTCAACGTATAGATAATTGTCCTTACCTCAAATACCTATGTCTTCGTTCAAAATTTCGAGTTATTCAATGTACCTATAAAGTGAAAAAAATACAGAATATTTGTAATAAAAACGCATGTCCAGAACTTTGAACTTTTATAGCTTTTGTTCGGTTGCCGGGATAACATTGATACCTATTTCATTTTGTAGACAATTTAACGTAGATTATTTTCCCTACCTCAAACATCTATGTCCTCATTAATTTCGAGTTATTTTAATGTACTTGATGTGAAAAAAATTTCAGAATATTTTTGTAATAAAAACTCATGTCCAAAATTATTAACTTTTGTAACTTTCGTTTGGTTTGCAGTACAGCTTTCAAATTCGTTCCATCGCGTAGAGAATTCAATGTAGATTATTCTTCTGAGTTACCTCAAACACCTATGGGCTCCCCAAAATTTGGAGTTATTTTGATGTAAAATAATTCAAAACAAAGTATCTTGTTGCAAGTTGGTAGAAAATCCAAAAATACCACCACTCGTACACCTTAGACGTCAACCCACATTGCCCTATTGGAAATAGTTAGATTTACTGTGTGTTAATACTTTGTAAAAATCCACCCTCATAGTATTATAGTGCGGTAGCATGTTAGAGGTTTTCAAGGTTTCGTGGTGAAGAAGTTAAGCAACGTCGGGCCCGGTAAGAGGTTGGATGGGTGACCGTCTAGGAATGAGTTGTCTGTCGATATTTAGAAACACAAAAAATCTTGAAAACCACCCTTATAGGTATAGGAAATACAAGGCCTTTATGCTTTTTTATTGTTTCCAGTAAAAACGTATTGGAATGTGAGGTACTAATGTTTCACCACATGCAGTCTGTACTACTTTTAAGTAATACTAAAGTAATACTTGGCAGTACTACTCAAGTAGTACTTTTGTAGTACAACCTCAGTACTACTATTTCGTTCAAAATAGTAGTACTTCAGTACTAGTGGATTTAGTAGTACTTGAGTTCTACTATTTTTTTGCATGGGATTTTTCTTTCAAATTCCCATTTTTTTCTATTTTCTCAGCTTCTATCGAATGGATGGTGTTCAAATTTGGTACGCTATTACATTTTTACATTATCAGTGCACGTGTGAAATTTTTTCTGAAAAAATTATTTTCGTAGGCCAAAAAGAAGAAATAATTGTCGAAATTTGAGTTGGGGCTTTGATGTTACTCCTAGGATAGGAGAGACCCACAATTTGGATTCTGTGACCTCAGTTTGTAGGAGAAACACTTTTAATTTCTACAAATTGATTTTTTTTGTGAACAATTTGGAAATTTTTTATTTTTTGAAAATTATTTTTTCCTCAATATGAAGGAAACTATTGAGTGAATTGAAAAATCTGTAATAGCTGAATTTAATTAGCATATTGAGTTCAATAGGAATGAATGGGGTTGAAATTTTAATTAAAAAAAAAGAATTTTTTAAAAATTACAAATTTCCAAATTTTAGCAAAAATGAATACCTACTCGGTACAAATTATTTATGTTTTGTTTAGAGTCATATTGGTTATTATAAATTTTTCACCAAACTAACTACTTTCCTTATGATTGAGGAAAAAAGAATTCTCAGAAAATTGAAAATCTCCAAGTTTTGGACAAAAAAAAATCTAGTTAGTGAAAACCAAAGATGTTTTTCACCTTTTTCGAGGTCACAAAATCCAACTTTTGGGTCATTTTCATCTTAAAAGTTATCCCATTGCCCCCCACACAAATTTCAACGCAAATTACATAGGTCTGCGTTATCTACCTGTAAAAAAAAATTTTCCAAAAAAATTGAACACGTGCATCGGGGACAAAAAAGTACAGAAGCCTGTAAAATTTGAAAACATCCCATTCAGAAGAAGCGGAGAAAATAGGAAAAAATCGTAATCTGGAAGAAAAATGCGTGTGGAGAGAAAAAACGGAGCCGCGTAGCATAATCATAGTGTACCTAAAAGTAGGTAGATTGAGAAAATTTTGATACTTGATCTATGTCCCTTTCAAACTAGCATTATGCAACTCATTTAACCATAATTCGAATGGGGTTTCTACCACTTGTCCGTAACAGTCATGTGTTAGAAAGGTCATCTTGTAGAAACTTTCTACGATACGACTGTTATGGACAAGTATTAGAAAAATGAAAACGGTTTTTTCTACTAATTGTCCCCGTTTCTACTTCATGACGTTGGTAGAAAAAATACATCGGTCATGAATTAGAAATATGGACAAATTGTAGAAAAAATCTTTTTCATTTTTCTATCTCTTGACCGTAACAGTCATGTATTAGAAAGGTCATTTCGTAGAAACTTTCTACGATACGACTGTTATGGACAAGTAAGTATTAGAAAAATGAAAAAGATTTTTTCTACTAATTGTCCCTGTTTCTACTTCATGACGTTGGTAGAAAAAATACATCGGTCATGAATTAGAAACATGGACAAATTGTAGAAAAAATCGTACGAAAAAAAAATAAAAATAATTATGTTGCCAACCTTTGAACTGAAAAATGCCAAACTTCGTCGAATGTGATATTTAAAAAAGAACGAAACTACCAGTACTTTTACTAAACACGTTCGCCGTTTACCTGGTATACCCTCGGTGTTTTCTCGCTTTTCCGCGATCACCTAAAAATAAAATGTATTCACTCATTATCATAGGCGGCTAATATAGGCGCACCCAAAAATTAATCAAGGTAGAGGCCGGGAATTTGAGCAAAAATGAGGAAAATAGGGCTCACATATAATAAAATGAGTCACTTTTCGCTGATTTTTCAATAAAAAAATCATCGATTTTATTCTGACAAATTGGGAATTTATTGAGCAATCAGTGATGTTTTACTGAAATATCAGCGAAATTTATTAATTTTAATTTTTAAAACAAAACAACTAAATACTACCAGAGCGAAACGAGAGCGAAATTTTTTCGAAAAAATACTGTTAGAATAGGTGCCAAAAAAAAGCATTTTTTCACACTTTTGTAATAAAAAAATCTTTTTTCCAAGCTAAAGTAGCAGGTTCGAGACCCCTGAACCCCTCCCTTGGATGCGCCCCTGCTCTTTGTAGCACTGTTGTATATGTATAGCAAGATGAAATTGTGGAAAACTTCGTCACAATAATAATGAAAGGTACTTAATTGTTGAAACAAAATAACATTACAACAATGACACTAAATCGATGTAGAAATCAAGTTTTAAATTTTGTATCAATAAAAAATTATTTTAAATCAAATTCAATAAGATTGAAGTCTATTATAGGTGCAAAGAAACAACTTGTAGCCTAACCGATTGATTTTAAATACGAAAAATTTTTCCATAAAAATGAAACAAAATTTCTTCAATATAATATTAAAATCGTGGGGAAATGTCACCGTACTGCAAACTTATGTAAACCACACGCTAATCGAATCCTATCTTTTATATTTCAGATGAAGATTTATTCTACTTAGTTACGCAACCGCTGACGAAAGGTAAAATAAAATGCGACCTCGCCCCACATGTCAACTACAGAAATTTAAAGGTAGGTCAAGACTAGAGAGGAGAGAATGTTACCTAATACCTACAAATTAAGGAGTTTTCGATTGAAGAGGCTGCCCTATTTCTAGAAAATAATGACAGAATTAAATTTCTATGGTTTCAGCTGAATCGTGCCCACAAAAAAATTAACATTACAGAGTCTATCTCTTATTCCATACCAACGCTGCAGACTACCGCGCAACAAGAAAACACCGGTGAACTAACTCAAGACAGGCCCAAATGTTCTTCTAATGGTATCTGTTTTTCAAATATCCAGTGTAAAATAACCCAATTATCCAGAAACGAAGGAGTATTTGTAGCGTTTCCATTCATCGTTTGGGCTAAAACAATAAGTAGGGTTGGTACTTGTCATTTGATAATTTTTCACATTTAGATATGCTCAATCCGAAAATGGTAATATTGTATCCTTACAATGTACAAATAGATTTCTGGTCATGGAAGCAACCCTGTTACAATTGGTTCGTATGTAGAGGTGATTATCACTAAATTAGAGGACAACATACCAACATTCAATAGAACATTCTCGTCAGAAGCAGTCACCATTATTGAACCGTTGAAAAATGTGCAACCAGACGTCATTCCTTTATGGATTGTAGTTGGATCGTCATGTTTGGGTACTATTGTACGGATATTGTTGACATATGCCTGGTACAAGGTAAGTAAAAAAAAAAGATAAAGTACCAAAGTGCAGCGTTTTCCAATTTTTTTTTTTCGGAATTTGACGGTTTTTGGCAAGAAAAAGTGGTAAAAATGATCTCATTAGACGTAATAGTTTGACTATACAGAAAATTTTATGAAAAATAACGTCAAACCGCAAAATAATTATCGTTCAATGCGGCTATTTTGAGAAAATTTGAGATCAACTAAAAATGTCAAGAGTCATCTATCATCTTACGTCAATTTTAGAGTCAAAATCAACCCCTTGATATCAATCAAACCTGCGAATATCAAATCCGCAAAAAAATCTCTGAAAAAGAATGAGTCCCCGCCCTCTTGGGACCATTAGTTTGCGGCCAAAGCCTGTGCCAATAAAGTTTATCTACGAATGATACCTAGGTATCACATTTGAATATTTTCAATGTCACCGGATAAGTATTTCGATAATAAAATTTTATGATATCAAGGTAAAATTCGCCCCAAGAAACATCCTTCCATTTCAGCTTACAACAATGAATTGTCCTTCCAAGATATAAGCTCTATTAAATTATCGGAAATTCTTATTCAAAGCTTCAACATGCATTATAGAGGTGAAAAATTTCAAATTCAGTTGTAATTTTCAAAAGTTTTCGAAAAAATTGTGGGGCGGACAGATAACCCAAATGTTTCTACATACTCAGGAGTATTTCAGAGATGAAGGTATCAGGAAGCGAACCCATTCTTTGAGGCCTAATATGTTTGTCATCTGTCCGCCCCACAATTTTTTCGAATACTTATCCGGTGACATTGAAAATATTCAAATGTGATACCTAGGTATCATTCGTAGATAAACTTTATTGGCACAGGCTTTGGCCTCAAACTAATGGTCCCAAGAGGGCGGGGACTCATTCTTTTTCAGAGATTTTTTTGCGGATATCAATTGTTTTTTGTACGTCGTCAATTATTGTACACATAAATTCTATTTTAGTGTCAATGAAAACTTCAGTTAAATACTCATGTGATGGATAATTTCTGTCAATGCAGCACATTTTTCATTTCTCTTATCCAACACAAAATAAGAACTTTTTTGAGTTTGTAATATTTTCGATTTTCTCAACATCAACACCTTCCTAACCCCAAATTTTTCTGACAATATATTATTATTAACATCAACTTTTTAGATCTTCAATTTTTTCAACATTTCTTCAAATTTACTGTTTTTTGTTAATTTTTTCCGACCCACATTTCTATTGATTCCAAAAAATTTTTCAATGTTTTTTCAAAATTGTAACAAAAACTTTTTTAGCTACAAATTTTTCCAAAAAATTTCATCAACTTTATGATTTATTTCAATTCCAAATTTCTTCAACATTTCTTCAAGTTCAATTTTCCAGCTTAAATTTTTTCATAAATATTTTAAAACTCAATTTTTTATCAACTTCAATTTTTTGACGAGACATTTATCAGCTCCAAAAATTAGACTGAAAAATTTTTGAGTAGGTTAGGTGAATAATCGACTTCAAAATATTGAGAGCTTAAGAAAAAACAAAAGTTGAGTTTTGGAAAAATTTTTGAAACAGAATGATAGAAATGGAAAAGTTGCTGAAGGCACCACACAATGAAATGGTGGGTTTTCTCTTGATGCGAAATAGACAAACCGATTTTATAAGTCTATGATCATAGTCAGTATGTTCAAACATGCCAAATTATTGAAGGAGTTGCGCAAAAACACTTGAAAATAAAGAAAATTAAAAAATATTTTTTAAAAAAATTACATTGTAATTACAATAAATAACAGCTCCATTTTTTTGATGAAAATCTTGATTTACTAAAAATAGCCCAATCCTGAAGTTGAAGAAAATAGCTCCACCTCATTCTTTGATTTCTTACATAGACTTCGTCATCGCATTGCAATGAAATTCATACAATCTCTAGCCAAGGCTACAGAGCTTTTGAAAGCATAAAACAAAGGGGAATATATAACAGCACGACAGAAAATATAGGTTTCCACGACAGAAAAAAACGACAAAATTAATTCTGGTAACGACTGTTTTTAAAAAATGCACGAGAACGTTTGAAGGACAGGTTTAAATATTATCGCGCAAAAAATATTTATTAAACGACTAAAAATTAGGTTTATCACGCCGAAAATATTTCCAACCCGATCTAAAATTATACTCCAAGAGGAGGGGGGAAAACTCAAAATTTTCATGATGGGTATCAAAATATAAGTTTTTGGACCTCCTGATTTCGAAAGTCGAAACTAGTATTTTTTGCTCAAAACTCCAAGGGAGCTTCAGAGGAGGAGGAGGAACAAAACTCAAAATTTTCGTGACGGTATCAAAATTTATGTTTTCAGACCTAATTTCTATCTGGCATTTTTTACAAAAATGCTTGCCAGAAACAAATGGTGTGGAATTGATCCGGAGGGGGATGGGGGCGATTACTGGAAAATTGGGCTGTAAACTATAAAAATAGATTACCAACGTTCAAGAGACTCACACATTCAGTTTGGATAATCAGAATTAATTGCTCAAGTATACACCAGTCCACCTGCACATGTCCGTATTTTTAAAAACAGTTGACATGTAAGCATATTGTTGGAATGCTGATCCGATTAAAATTGCTAAAAGTTCCAGCAGAGACCAAATCTGTCCCACTGGGACAAAAACAAAAACGGGGCCGTCCATCAAAAGCAAAATTTGCATTAATTGTGCTGTAATTTGTCGCTAAAATTGTATTTTTTGTGTTGTTAACATTTTTTATAACTGTCATGAAGAACTTCCCGCTGAAAATATATTTTAATCGTTTGAAATATTTACTCCCTGCGCCTCAATTTTTTTTGTCGTGTATAATTATTACTGTCGTTCCTCACATTTATTGTCGTGCATCTCATTTTTTAGTATCGATAATCTTTATTTCGTCGTTGAACCATTAATCCTGTCGTTCAATCTATATTTTTTCCCGTTTAAACACCAACTTTTGTCGTGCATTTAAATGGCACCCTAAAATAAAACCAAACTTTGTAGATGTATACTTAGTTTATACATGTCTTCAATCGCTTTTCTTATCCTCAACATTCAACTATCTACCATTTTTATTCATTTGAAGTTTGAAAATGGTGATTGTCACCATTTTCCAAAAACTTTGAAAAGCTCTAGAATGATGAAAAATGACTCAAATGAACTGGAATTTTCGAAAAAAATATGTATTTTTACCCGCAAAATCTGATAACGGGGCCAGTTTTTTATTTTGAAAATTTTTGAGCCCCCAAATGGGGGGGAAGGGGCAATTTTCAAAATTTCGAAAATCGGGCTCCGTCAGTATCTCCGCATGGATGAATAATGCCCATATCCAAAATTTCAAAAATTTTGACCCAACCAATTTTGCTCAACTTTTGCTTAAGGCTGTACTTCAGTAGGTAAATGAGTAGGTAAAAACGACGAATTTTTGCGAAAGTTTTGCGGGTCACTGAATGAATGGATTTTTTTCGTTTTTGCTTTATTTTGTTCAGAAAGGCCAAACTTAGAGCGCCACGAAGCTATTTTTTGAATAAATAATTATCTGAATTAATTATATGACTCTGAAATTGGCAAACTTACGTCATTTTCACTTGTTTTCACTCCAACATTACATGTTTGAAGAGCAGTTTACGGGAAAAAAGGCTTCGTGGCGCTCTAAGTTTGGCCTTTCTGAACAAAATAAAGCAAAAACGAAAAAAATCCATTCATTCAGTGACCCACAAAACTTTCGCAAAAATTATACAATTACATACTGATATCGAGTCTAGAGATAACATCCATGATAGCCAATCATTTTTCAAGTTTGTAATGCTCAATATCGTTCGATTTATCAATTTCGAATCGCTTTATTCGTAAAGTTATTCGCAGTTTTTTTGACATTTATGTATTAATATTTTTGTTTTGTTTCAACAAAACTAACAAAAGTGAACTATAGATGTTTGAAATTCAATTATTTCCGAAAAAAATTGGCCAATTATTATAGTTTTAATGTTTTTTAGCTAATAAACGACATGGTTGTTTACAAAATTAACGAGGTCGCGAGTTTAACTAAAATCTGTAAAAATCTGCAACCATTTGTGTTTGTATTACCTATTTTCTCATATTTTTGGAAGCTGGAGTACAGCCTTAACTAACTGCCAAAACAAGAGTTTTTCAACAAAAAACAAAATTCATATCTCCGCAAATAATTAAGGTATCAATTTCATTTTAGATTTAAAAGAAAGGACTTGAAAAATGAATAATTTTGCCGTAAACATTTTTAAAATTCATTCAGTCATTTTCGAAAAAAAACAATTGTATATTTCAAAAAATTCACGGAAACTGCGCTTGAAGTACTCAGAGAATTATAAGTGTCACGCAGTTCCGACGTTTCATTTACGTTTTTGACGTTGTAGGGCGGGGTGGATCACTAGCGTGACCCTTGATAGGAAATGCTTTAGAGCCGGACTGGAGATCAATCTACTATAAAAAGAGTATCAGGTTATCACTGATACGTGACACAATGATATTTTCATAAATTTGTCAAAACATGGGAAAATGTTGACTAATCGATAACATTTTGTCAGATTTTTCATTTTCCAACGCCTGACGAAATGTTGAAACGGCATCTGAAGAAATCTCAAAGATAATCAAAGGTTCTTTAATTTATAGCTTGGTAGTTTTGAAAATTAGAGAACAGAGCTTAAATGTCTGAAAATTAAGATACTTATTTTAATGAAGAGTCGTTGACAAAAAAATTTCAACATTTGACATTTGGTTTTTCAGTAAAAAGTCATACCTGGAACGTATTCACAATTTGAAAGCTTTTGCTGGATAGCAGAAACGTTCTCATAAAAGTTTCGTTACATTTAGAAATACTTACAAAAGAGTTTCCTACTCCAAAAATACAAAACACTTCAAAAAATTCAAGAAAAATCAGATTTTTTGGAAAACCAAACAATTTTTAATATTTTAATCAATTTTTTGGGGCTATTTCGCCATATTGTTTTCTTCAATTCTATCATAATTCTATAAGTTGAAAACCACTAGGTACCTACTTTGATACAATGTACATTAGGGTTGCTCATATTTACATAGGAAAAATTTTTTTGTTAGATATCGGGCGTGCCACCCCCTAAATTTTTTCCTCTATAGGTAGGCATTACGTAGAAAAAATTTCAGCCCGATCGGATGAAGTTAACACGTGCCTCTCCCCCCCCCCAAAAAATTTCGACTTTTCATCAAAAATCACACAATTTACCGCATAACTTTTTTTAAAGGGGAAAAACGGAGTCATGACCATAATAAAAATTGTTCCCTAGAGTGTAAGGAGTCGAATGACCCCATAGCCACCCTTGTGGACGCATTAGGGGGCCCAATACGAGCGAGGGAAGCATCCAAAACGCGAAAATGAGCTGTCTGCTGAGGTTATTCACATGAACTTGGAAAAATTTTTATTGTCAGTTAACGATCGTTTCACCCCGCCAACTTTTTATTTTATAGGTGGGTATCGCAAGGAAAAAATTTCAGCTCGATCGGAGGGGGTTAACCCGTGCCTCTCGCCCCCTAAAATTTTGACTTTTTCTGAAAAATCACACAATTTACCATATTACTCTCTTTATAAGGGGAAAAACGGGGTCATGACCATAATAAAAATTGTTCCCTGGAGTGTAAGGAGTCGAATGACCCCATAGTCACCATTGTGGACACGTTAGGGGGCCAGTACGAGGGGGAGAAGTGTACAAAACGTAAAAAATTATGTTTTTTTGTATACCAATTTGTTCTAAAAAATTGAACAAAGTAATGATTTTTTACAACGATTTATTTATTTCTATACATTTCTCGATGACGCTGAACAAGTTGCATCATATATTGCTTTTGAGCAGTGATGGGCTGCTCAGCTCTCATGAGCGCGCACTCTTAAACGCTCTAGTTTTTTGAGTGAGCGTGAGCGGAGCGCACAATTCATGTTCCATGAGCGGAGCATAAAATTCATATGAGCGCAACATGAGTTTCAGTGCTCATTTCGCTCATTTCTCATGCTAGATTTGAATGTAATTTTCGGAAAAAACATGATTTTTTGTAAAAAAAATTTCAAAAATACATATTTTTCATTTTTTGCATTTGTATTTCTAAGAAATTCATTAAAAAATGTATATTTTTGAAAGAATTACACAAGATTAGGTTTTTTTTTTTGAAGTTTGTATTTTATAGATGAGCGTATGTAATAAGCGCGAGCGTAAGCGCTCTGAGCGCATGCTAAGCGCGAACGTGAGAAAAAAAATCATTGAGCGGAGCGTGAGCGCGAAAACCCTTGAGCGGCCCATCACTGCTTTTGAGCATCATCTTTTGATCCGAACGTTGCATATTTTTCTACCAATGCAATGTCCTAGTTACCTAAATGGTGTTAAGATTGTAAAAAGTATTGAAGTTTATAACGATCGCGCTGAACGAGGCATTGCATTGGTAGAAAAATATGCAAAGTTCGGATCAAAAGATGATGCTCAAAAGCAATATATGATGCAACTTGTTCAGCGTCATCGAGAAATGTATAGAAATAAATAAATCGTTGTAAAAAATCATTACTTTGTTCAATTTTTTAGAACAAATTGGTATACAAAAAAACATCATTTTTACGTTTTGTACACTTCTCCCCCTCGTACTGGCCCCCTAACGTGTCCACAATGGTGACTATGGGGTCATTCGACTCCTTACACTCCAGGGAACAATTTTTATTACGGTCATGACCCCGTTTTTCCCCTTATAAAGAGAGTTATATGGTAAATTGTGTGATTTTTCAGAAAAAGTCAAAATTTTAGGGGGTGAGAGGCACGGGTTAACCCCCTCCGATCGAGCTGAAATTTTTTCCTTGCGATACCCACCTATAAAATAAAAAGTTGGCGGGGTGAAACAATCGTTAACTGACAATAAAAATTTTTCCAAGTTCATGTGAATAACCTCAGCAGACAGCTCATTTTCGCGTTTTGGATGCTTCCCTCGCTCGTATTGGGCCCCCTAATGCGTCCACAAGGGTGACTATGGGGTCATTCGACTCCTTACACTCCAGGGAACAATTTTTATTATGGTCATGACCCCGTTTTTCCCCTTTAAAAAAAGTTATGCGGTAAATTGTGTGATTTTTGATGAAAAGTCGAAATTTGAGGGGGGGGGAGAGGCACGTGTTAACTTCATCCGATCGGGCTAAAATTTTTTCTGCGTAATGCCTATGTGTAAAGGAAAAAATTTAGGGGGTGGCAACTTCGAATTTCAAAAATTTTTAAATATGAGCAACCCTAATGTACATCACCTATACCTATGTACTTTTAATTCAATTTTAGTTAATCATTAATTCGGATGACTAGAACAAATTCGCTAATTTTTTCAGTTTGGTTTCTTCAAGAGGAATCGGCCACCAGCAATATCTAGATCCTACGTACAAAGTGATGACGATGTGGCAACAGACGACGAAACAGAACAGTCTCTTTAATTGTGAAGTTATGTATCAAAACAATTAAACTCTGCATACATTCAAGTGTTTCAGATGGTTGTGTAGATATCTAATGATAAATATGTAAGTAGGTAGTATTAGGTGCGTATTTATAAATGTGTATACTCATAACTTGAATTCATATGTTACAAAAAACGTCTACAAATTAGATGATTACAATGCTCATATTCTTTATTTCTTTACCAGTCGAGTTTCGAATTTGACGCCAAATAGGTACCTCTATAATTTATAGGCTATTCCATGCTAAAACGGACCAAAAATTAAGTTTCTCAATTTTTTTTACAAGTTTCCTTTAGTGGTCTACTCATAAATCCACGATCATTTCCCTTCTAACTCTCAAGGAGGACAGGAAATAGGACTTGTAATTTTTAAGCAACTGTGATTTTTTGCCAAATTAATCAACTTTAAAGGCTCATATCTCGAGATAGAGCATACTTGAATATAGACTTACTTTTTTATTTGACCTCTTACCCCTGATCTAACCGAAAAATATGTACGATAAATTCGGAAGGAGGCCGGTTAGACACTTTAACATAATTTTCTACAAAATTAGGTGGCTAGAGCAAGGAATATAAAAATACTACGTATATTAGGTAGCCCGAATCGTTGTTGTACACGTTCGCGTGAGTGAGGAGTGCAGGGTGTTGACGTCATTGGTAGCCCGTAACAACATAACAACTACAAGCACACACAACGGTGGTGTTGACAAAGATGTCCGCGCATACTTGGCAAAATTAAATGGCAAGCTACCAATGACATCACAATTCACTCACACTAGCACACAACTCGCTGATTCGGGCTACCTAATATACGTAGTATTTTTATATTCCTTGGGCTAGAGGGGCACTGAAGAGTCAAATTCAAAAAATAAGCGAACATTCAAACTCACTGCTCTTAAATACCTAACAAACAACAGGGACGACAGGTCGCACATTATTTTTCATTTCTTCGAATTTTGACCCGGTCAAGGGCACTAATAGGGAGTTTCATAGGGTTGGATGAAAAAACCAAACACATATTCAAAATCAGCACCTTTGAATTAGGAGAAATTCATGTGATATTTTACTTTTTTGATTTTTTTGAATTTTGGTCAAAATTGTGGACTTTTGTAGTTATCCAGTGGCAGATTGCAAGTAAACAGCAAAAGGTATGGTAGAGTTGACTGTGAAATTTAGTATGATGAACAAGAATATCATAAGGAATTTTTTGAGCCCGGGAGGCAATCGCCAAATCTCATACGAGAAAAGAGAAGGTAATTTTAAGGGGAGTTTCAACCCCCAATTTTTGAAATTGGTCTATCGGTCTTTCTTTGGGGTCATTTTCATATGATTGAACCCCGCTAAAAATGTCCTCCAATTTGTGATTTTTCAACCGAACAAACCTGCTTTTGAGTATGAAGACTAAATTAGAAGTTGGGATTTCTTATCGCGACCTTTTTTCCCTTACCGTAAGTAAACATTCGAATGGAATGACAGAAAAAACACGATTTTTTCTACCTTGGGATAATGCCATTTACACGTAGAACCCCAGTTCTTCCCCGTCACTAAAGAATTGAGTAATAAACGTCTTATTTGTTTTACATCTCCTTGATTCATTCGCTTTTAAACCGGATATCATGCACGTTTTTCTCTTCTTAGATCAATGTCACAGGCCCACTATCTAAAAAAAAAGGTCATTTCAACAGTCTCATTTACTTTTGTTGCAACAAACTTTACCCGGGGTTTTCTAGAAGAGGTTCACAATTCTCAACAGATAGATTTCCTCGATTTAGAATTTTTTATTGTGAAAAGTTTTACGCCGAATTGCAAAGGGAAAATACGTAAATATACCGAACACATGATAAATTTCATTGGGGAAATTTTCTGACTAAATTATACTTATCCTTGTGATACCACTGTCGCCGGAGCGCCGGATCCAAGAGAATTGATAATAAAATACGTGCGAAATTGGTGATAATTACTTCTATAAAATTTCACAAAACATATGTGTCAAGTTGGAAATTTCACTTCCAAATAATTGATTTAAAAAAATACATCGACAATAATGCAAATAATAACATTTTGAATTTTGTTTTGTTGAGAAAACACATGAAACACAATGTACCTATGTTTAATTGAGTAATTTATTTCCGAGAATCTCTTTCAAAAATGATGGCCGCGAATCGCGATCGTGATGGAGAAATTCATTGGAAAATATTTCTTAAAAGTGTTATTTTGTCGGTTGTGTTTTTGTTCAATGGAATTTTCGCATTTAATTTGGATTTGAATAGTTTTGTGGTTTATACTGGTTCGAATAATTCTTATTTTGGATTCACCGTTGCACAATACATTGATCGTAATGGTACCGTGAAGTGAGTAACACACACTTAATTTTGAATTTTAGAAAAATTAGGTATTTAAAAAATTGTAGAATTTTTGAATCTCGTTGTAATTTTATAAAATTTGCGGAATTCGAAACACGAAAAGACGTCAATTTGAAAGCAATTATGTACTTACATTTTATTTTTACATTATTAATGATTTGAATTTTTCGAGCCTAGCTTGAGGTATTCTGGAGAGAGATGAGGAGAAATGTGAAATCGAAAAACTTAATTACCTAGGTAGGTGCTTACTTAATAGGTACCTATTTTGAACTCAGAATATCAAAAAACATATCAAGCAAACAATATGCTGATACAATTTTTGATTTTTCTGAATTTTTTCCAAATTGTGAAGAGCCTTGATTCCAACCCCCTTACACTCGGTACTCGGTTCAGATATTCCGGGACGAAGAAAATTGATTATCTTTACGCGTGGTCATAAAAAGATATAAATGTTTACAGATTTTTCAATTCGGTATCGACACGAAACCAGGTAGCGCCACCGTCGAGTGTTGAAAACGGTGTCCAAAAGGTTCAAAATTTGTGAAAACGGTGCTGATAACACGTGATTGAACCTTTTGGACACCGTTTTCAACACTCGACGGTGGCGCTACCTGGTTACGTGTCGATTCCGAATCAATTTTATGATTTTTTTTTTCGAATTGAAAATAGAATATTCTAGAAAAAGATCAAATCACAGCTCTGAAACATTTTTGGAGTAAGTACATACTTTTGAATCTGCTTTAGAAATAAATTCCTATTTTTTAATAACACAAATAAATTGTCTCCAAGTAAAAGCTATAGACAATTTAGTGAAAATGCAAAGAAATACGCGATCACTGAAAATTTTGGAAAATTTAAATTTAATTAAAAAAATCGATAAGTTTTTATGATTAGATAATCTGGTTTAGCAACCTGAAAACAGGACGTAATTTTCTCATGAATTTGCAGAAATTCAAAAAATTATTCGAGTTTTTTTTTTTCAAATTTCGTAATGACGATTAAAATAAATACGCTGAATCTATAATTTAGGTTTTTCTGTTATTGGCCTCGTTAATTTTTGATTTTCGAATACGTCTCGCATTTTTACGCTTCCTCCACCGAGATTTTTAGACTTGAAAACGCACGATTGAAGACGATTACGTCACGAACATAGGTACTCAAGTATTCTTGAACATAGATTGAAAAAAATATTCAGTGTAACTTTCGTTGTTCGTAATTTATTCTAGAATACTTATTGGTGCACCGAGAAGCGCTGATGAATCAAATGGACCAAATTATAAAGGAGGCGCTGTATATGAATGTGATATAAATAATTCCAGTGAATGCAGCAAAATAAAGTTTCTCATTGGTAAGTAAATAAAATTGGAATTGAAATTGAATTTTCGCTTAATTTTTTCAAATCGTTTCAATCATATGATGAGATAGACGTTCTTGAAAATTTTCAAAATTATTCTAAAAGATTTAAATTAATAAAAAGTCGGTAAAAATGACTATGGTAGGTAGGTCTAGGTACATGTACATCTAGAGATATTACGTAAGTGCGATACCCAGATAAACAAAAGCGGAAATTGTTTATGGTTCCTTGAATATCATACATGAAAAAAAATGAATAAGTATACATAGGTATTAGGCACTACAAGAAAAAACGTATGAGAAAAAGCATTCGGAGAAAAGGGCAGGTATTGATTTTTTCAGAATGTTGAGAGGATTGATGGGCAGAAGTAATGGTGGTTTCCTTTAAGCGAATTTTTCGTAAATTTTCAACGAAAAGTTGGAAAATTGTTGAGAAAATCAAAAAAGTTATTATGAGAAACCCGTTCAACAAGCTTAAATTCAAGTCCTCTACACCAGTGGGAGGGGGCGGAAGGAAGAGCGGGTCGTCTTATCGTAGGTAAGCTGCTATGTGGCAATCATTGAAATGTATCTAATCCAACTGAGCATTATTTTAAGACGTTAAAATCTGTCAAACATTTAGCCTCGATTCATAAAAGCAGTTTTTATTTTCATAGTTTGAAATATCAAAGTTTAATAGCTGGATTTTAAACTTTCATGCGTTGTTTCACAAACATTCTACTTAAATACCTCATTTCTTCAGTTTTTTCACATATTAAACACTTTAAATACAGCCAAATGAAATGCAAGATTCCTTAGAACCAATTTTTCATTAAAAATTCCATTTTCAAAAATTTCTATTCTCGGTCCGCTCCAACCATTTCATCATCTATCCCATGTACAGTTGAATTGATGGAATTTTATCGACTTCCAATCAGAAAAATCGTAAAATCGCAAAAAAAAATTAAAAATTGAAATTACTCACGACTGAAGAGTTTTACAGAAACACCCACTAAGGATCTCATGGACAATCGATCAGAACAATGGCTCGGGGGAACACTGGCCACCGACAGATTAAAAGGAGGAGTCGTAATGGTTCGTATTTTTGTTTACTTATATATTATTTTAATCTTACAGCGAATAATAGTCCAGGCATTTTAAAAAAAAAGTGGAAAAAATTTAGATCAGCAATTTTTTTGCAGGAATGTGTTCAGAAGGGTCCCAGTAGTTACCAAAAAAAACCCAAGAGCCCCAAGTCTGAGGGAAAATTTTTTAGGGGGTGAAACATCCCCCAAAAATGAGTTTTTTCCCATTATTTCGTAAAATATACATTTTAAGCAAAAAATAATAACAAATTCGGAATCTGCGTCAAATTTCCGATCAGATGATACCCAACATGACCCCTTTCACGTAAAACATACCCCCCAAAAGGGGAGTTCAAAATTTCAAAATTTTGAAAATCTCAGATATTCCGATTTGATTACTGTGAATCTGTACCCGAATAATGTTTTTTGAGTAACAACGGCTGTCTTTTATGTCTGTAAGGGATTGCAGAAGTACAAGGACACAATCGCACCCCTACCCAAGGGTGGGAGGTGGACCCTTGTAATATTTCTGAAGAGTTCACGTGCATAATACGTATTATATCATAGGAAAATTCTGATTAATAGGCAGTATTTGGACAAAATCGCAACATTTAGTGCAGCTACAAACTGTAAGTTGTTATAATAAACCATAAGACCGAAACAAAATTTTAGAGAGGGAGGGTGAATTAAAATTTGCCATAGGGAGTGTGAGGGGGCGGCCTTTGGAGGCTCCAGTCCCTCTAAGTGGTCGAGCTGAGCAAAATTGATGTTTTTGGGGTTGATTTGGTATATATCGACCTCCCTGAACACGAAAATGCAATTACTTTTGAAAACCGATTACTAGAAGTGCCACTTATTTCGAACAAAACCCCCTTTCTATTCACCAATATCTAAGAAAAATACCCCCAAAACGCAATTTTTTGCCCTTACACCTCACACAACCGTCAGGAACGAATTTTCGATACGATATTTCGATAGTATAGGTCAAATCCGATCTATTGACTCATACCTGAACTTCACATGTCTTCAAGAGGAGGAGCAGGGGGTGGCACAATATTTCCAATTTTGAGGTTTTTACAATTTTTTTCCCAATATTTTCAACTCTGTACTTGATATAAGTGTTTTGAACCATTTAGGTATCCGGATATGGCCAATCGGCTCCTTGACTAATGAATCTAGGCAGTTTTGAAGGCTCCCAGAGTAGCCATTGAAGAAGCAGAGGATTTAAAATTTCGGTAATTTTGCAGACATCAAGGTACCTGACGCACTGTTTCCTTTGAAATTCATTTTAAATTATTTGATGTCCCATACTATGTGTAATTTGACGTTCTACTATTCATATTCAATGAATCAAATTGTAATCTGAACTCATTAAAACAAAAATATGTCACATAAGGTATTCTTATTTTGAAATGAATCTCAACGAAAACAGTGCATCAGGTACCTTGATGTCTGCAAAATTACCGAAATTTTAAATCCTCTGCTTCTTCAATGGCTACTCTGGGAGCCTTCAAAACTGCCTAGATTCATTAGTCAAGGAGCCGATTTTTCTTAGATATTGGTGAATAGAAGGGGGGTTTTGTTCGAAATAAGTGGCACTTCTAGTAATCGGTTTTCAAAAGTAATTGCATTTTCGTGTTCAGGGAGGTCGATATATACCAAATCAACCCCAAAAACATCAATTTTGCTCAGCTCGACCACTTAGAGGGACTGGAGCCTCCAAAGGCCGCCCCCTCACACTCCCTATGGCAAATTTTAATTCACCCTCCCTCTCTAAAATTTTGTTTCGGTCTTATGGTTTATTATAACAACTTACAGTTTGTAGCTGCACTAAATGTTGCGATTTTGTCCAAATACTGCCTATTAATCAGAATTTTCCTATGGTATAATACGTATTATGCACGTGAACTCTTCAGAAATATTACAAGGGTCCACCTCCCACCCTTGGGTAGGGGTGCGATTGTGTCCTTGTACTTCTGCAATCCCTTACAGACATAAAAGACAGCCGTTGTTACTCAAAAAACATTATTCGGGTACAGATTCACAGTAATCAAATCGGAATATCTGAGATTTTCAAAATTTTGAAATTTTGAACTCCCCTTTTGGGGGGTATGTTTTACGTGAAAGGGGTCATGTTGGGTATCATCTGATCGGAAATTTGACGCAGATTCCGAATTTGTTATTATTTTTTGCTTAAAATGTATATTTTACGAAATAATGGGAAAAAACTCATTTTTGGGGGATGTTTCACCCCCTAAAAAATTTTCCCTCAGACTTGGGGCTCTTGGGTTTTTTTTGGTAACTACTGGGACCCTTCTGAACACATTCCTGCAAAAAAATCGCTGATCTAAATTGTTTCCACTTTCACCCTATTTTAATATTAATTTGCCTGGACTATAAAGGGTACCGGCGGTTAAGATAGGCGAATCTGCCCCCGAGCTGAAATTTGAAACTAACCGACGGAATTTGGTCCTTGGGGTCTGAAAACCACCTGGTAAAAATTTTGGCCCCCTACCCCTCCCCTAACCCGAGTTATGGGGCAAAACGTTACTTTTTTCAGCCTTTTCATTAAAAATTTTTATCTCCGAGAGTTTTCAACCAAATTTTTTCAAATTTACGTGAGTTATACTCCATACTGAGGGGTATTAGTGGGTGGTTTGAAAAAATTTTTTGATGATTTTTCTAGCCAAAAATCGCATTTTAAAACTTGAAATCGAGTTTTCTACATGATGTTGCAGAGGTGCAAAAATGAAAAAAATATATATCATGTATCTAGTCCCTATCTACAACGTAATATTTTTTTCAGAATTTTTTAGGTGGGTGGAAGACCTTCAAAAACGCAAAAAACCGCATTTTTATCACGTTTTTCGCTCAAAAAATGGTCATTTTTGGCCGAAAAAATTTTTCGGGTAATAATATTCCAAAATACGTATTTTTACGCCACTTGCCCGATTTTCACTTCATTTCATTCGTTTTTGAATGATTTTTGCAATTTCAAGTAACCTAAAGCGCAAGACTTAAAATTGTATGTATGTAACTTTCCTTATACCTGTATAAAATTATCATACGGAAAACACTGAAAGAAAATTTGTGTTCAGTAGCTCGAACTACCTTCGAAAAATTCATTTGCATGAGCAGAGCACTCAAATTTCGAAAATTCACTTTGTAGCTAACAAATTTTTTCAAAGAAGGGGGCCAAAATGCGTTTTTTCAATGGATTTTTTCGTATTTTTGTGGTTTTTCGCCAAATGTTTAGATAAAAGTTTAGAGTTTTTTTTTAGATGAATTTTAGGGAGTTGGAAGAGCCCTAAAAATTTTTTTTCAAAATTTTTGGTTCATTTTCGCCGAGTTATGGCATTTTAGAAATTTTGAGCGGCCATTTTCTCTTGAAAGGTCAAAGGTACAATGGAACGTTTCCCCCCAAAAGATACGCCATTCATTCATAAATATACCACAAAAATTTCAAAAAAATCAAAGTGGTGGAACATTGTCAAAAAAAATAAAAACTAACCACCCCTCGCATGTAGCGCGTACAGTAACGTTGCACTTCCCACGGCACTCTCGTGGGAAGTACGACGTTCACGGGTCCACGTTTATTATAAAAAAACAAGTCTCAAAAATAGAAAAATATTTTGAAAGGGTTCAAAATTTTTGTTGGAATGTTTTCCTGTTATGGTTTACTGTTCGAGGTAGGAACAGTCAAAACTGGTTTCAATAAACTTTCCCCCCTTACCTTGTTCCTTGCATATAGAAATTGCTCAAATTAGCAAAAATATGAGGTAGTGAATTCTTCCAAACCGAACAATTTTTTATTCCTACCTTTTGCTATTCTGCATTTCCATTGGTATTTCTCTACTCAACTTTGATTTGAATTTTTCTTCCCTGCAAGTTTCTTCTCGCAATAATTCTCCAAGGTGAAACTTTCAAAATGGTCTGAGGTAATTTTTTAAAATGAAAGCTTCAGTTGTTTCAATTTTTTTATCATTTTTTTACTTCTTTCGATTTTCTTCATATATTTTTTTTTTTTACCGATGACACGTTTTTTTTTTTCATTTTGAAAAATAAACTGTTCGGAGTTATTCACATTTTTATCGACTACTTGGTCATTTTTTTCGTTTTTGGAAATAAGTTGAATTATTTCGATTTTTTTCATATTTTTTTCCTTTCTTCATTTTTTGAGTTTTTTCACATAGGGCATAGTCATTTCTTAAGAATAATTCAGATTTCACTCAATGTTCTCGAGGTTCAGGCCAAAAATAACTAGGCTACCTTTGACCTTTCAAGAGAAAATGGCCGCTCAAAATTTCTAAAATGCCATAACTCGGCGAAAATGAACCAAAAATTTTGAAAAAAAATTTTTAGGGCTCTTCCAACTCCCTAAAATTCATCTAAAAAAAAACTCTAAACTTTTATCTAAACATTTGGCGAAAAACCACAAAAATACGAAAAAATCCATTGAAAAAACGCATTTTGGCCCCCTTCTTTGAAAAAATTTGTTAGCTACAAAGTGAATTTTCGAAATTTGAGTGCTCTGCTCATGCAAATGAATTTTTCGAAGGTAGTTCGAGCTACTGAACACAAATTTTCTTTCAGTGTTTTCCGTATGATAATTTTATACAGGTATCAAGGAATATAGATATACTACGTATAATAGGTAGCCCGGATCAGCGAGTTTGTGTGCTAGTGTGAGTGAATTATGACGTCATTGGTAGTTGGCCATTATTTACCACTTTATTTTGCCGTTGATCCCACGAAGTATGCGCGGACATCGCTGATTATGTTTGTCAACATCGACGTTGTGTGTGCTTGTAGTTGTTATGTTGTTACAGCTACCGCAAACTACCAATGACGTCAGCACCCCGCACTCCTCACTCACGCGAGTGTGTACAACAACGATCCGGGCTACCTATTATACGTAGTATATCTATATTCCTTGACAGGTATAAGGAAAGTTACATACATACAATTTTAAGTCTTGCGCTTTAGGTTACTTGAAATTGCAAAAATCATTCAAAAACGAATGAAATGAAGTGAAAATCGGGCAAGTGGCGTAAAAATACGTATTTTGGAATATTATTACCCGAAAAATTTTTTCGGCCAAAAATGACCATTTTTTGAGCGAAAAACGTGATAAAAATGCGGTTTTTTGCGTTTTTGAAGGTCTTCCACCCACCTAAAAAATTCTGAAAAAAATATTACGTTGTAGATAGGGACTAGATACATGATATATATTTTTTTCATTTTTGCACCTCTGCAACATCATGTAGAAAACTCGATTTCAAGTTTTAAAATGCGATTTTTGGCTAGAAAAAATCATCAAAAAATTTTTTTCAAACCACCCACTAATACCCCTCAGTATGGAGTATAATTCACGTAAATTTGAAAAAATTTGGTTGAAAACTCTCGGAGATGAAAATTTTTAATGAAAAGGCTGCAAAAAGTAACGTTTTGCCCCATAACTCGGGTTAGGGGAGGGGTAGGGGGCCATAATTTTTACCAGGTGGTTTTCAGACCCTAAGGACCAAATTCCGTCGGTTAGTTTCAAATTTCAGCTCGGGGGCAGATTCGCCTATCTTAACCGCCGGTACCCTTTCACTTCGTAAAGAACCATCAGTTAGCCTAACCTGAGATACCTACTTACCCTCTCTCTTCTATGAAAAAAAAAGTAGCAAACAAATGACGCAGGACACAGAAATAATTCAAATTTTTCTCTTGTACAAAATTTTCTTACGTAAGGGAAGATCGGCCTAAAAAATGGAAGAAGAGTCTCAAAAAGTCATCTGAATTTTATTTTACAATTTCTTTGAAAATTCGTTCTAAAAAATTCAAGTGTTCCAAACTTTTTTTCATCAAAACTATCATTACTGAAATCTTTGGGTTTTCTCAGAATTTTGATTTGTATACCTTTTGGGGGGATTTGTTTTCTTTCAACTACCTTCGTCTCGTCCTCTTGTAAATATTTACATCACTATAAACTCGAATGCAAAGTTTTTAAATCGCATGTAAATTGAACCTTCTGGTAGGGAAGAGAGACATATTGCAAAACTGAAAGAATTTCAAAAATTTCTGTTTACCGAAAATAAATTTGATACTGACAACTTACCGAACAAATTAGGAAAAATGATACAATTACCAGTCATTTTAAGCCTATTTAAAAGATTAAATAGACTATGTAGCATGATTTCATGGTTAAATCAGTGAAAAAGAATTAGTAATTTATCAAGATTACTAATTGACTGATTGAACTGGAAAATTTTCACCAATTTAACAATGAAATCTCACTAATTTATCAATTTTTTCTATTTCATTTGTCAAACGGGCCGAAAATGGCCAATTAATCAGTAAATTTTCATTCATTCAAGTTGAGCGAAATTACATTTTTAATAAAAATTTATTCAACTTCATTCTCCAAGGCCAGAAACATTTATGGTTCAGTTCTGAGATAATATGGGTGAACAATTCGAATTTAGTGAAAATTTAGATACCTGCAGTAGAACCTCGATTATCCGATTCAATTGGGGCGGGGAAAAATCGGATATGCCAAAAAGTCGGATAATCCGAAAGTTCAGTTTTTCCAGTAAAAACGTAATAAATGAGTAGATACTTCGGAATAAAAAAAAAATTGGCATGCATAACTATACTTCCAAAAAAAGAACGTAAACCTCTAGATTAAGAGAAAAAAAAACTTCAAAATAAAAAATTTAGAAAAAAATCACGTCAAAATTCTTAAAAATGAAAAATTAGATCCATAAACAGTGCCTATTATGCAGTTTTTTTCCGATTTTTGGACTTGAAGGTCGGATAATCGAATGAAAGTCGGATAAATTTCATGATCGGATAATCAAGGTTCTACTGTATGTATTTAAAATACAATAGGTAAATGAGGTACATTTTCAAAGTCAAAATGAGTCATAAAAGTATAGAACTCAGATTGCACTTTTCAAGGGTAAGACCGAGGAATATAATGACAAAACAACCCAAATAATGGGGTATAAAATTCCAACTGTTCCTTTAAAATACAAAGGTTCAGTTTTCGGGGAAATGGTCCCCTCAAAGTAAACTGCCTCACTGATTTTAGTCAAAATCTGAGGCGTGTCTTTTATGTTATTTTTTGCAGGTTTGTGCTCCAAGGTATCATTGGTATCCGACGAAAAATATCAAAGAACCTGAATTTGTTGGTGGTTGTTATTACTCGGTAAACGGATCTTTGAATTTCCATGAAATTTACCGTCCTTGTAGAGTGCGAATCTTCAAAGGTACGTAAAATCGATTAATATTAATTTTGACCGGTGCAATTGTGTTTTGTTCAATTGTGCTTATTGAGTACCTATAAATATATACACATAACTTTTCAGCAACAAAACATTTTTAAAAAGAAAATTAGGCATAAAACTGATACGTATTCGAATGATTATAAAGTTACATAAATATTTATACAGGCAGTAAATTGGGTTCCTGTCAAGCTGGTTCTAGCGCCGCAATATCAAAGGTATGTACGTAATGCATGTAAATTGTAAATGTACACTCTGCAGGATAGCCCGTTCACAAAGACAGGTGCCCACTCGATCCAAAAAATGAAAATTCTTGCAACAGGATCGAGTAGATGTGAGACACTTTGCTTTATTCTGGCCATCTGCTCATTTTTCAAACCGAGTAGGGTGGGACCAAAATTGAAAACTTTTCGAAATATCGAAATCCATGATTGTTGACTCGTTTAATCCATTCATGGTGTTATTTTATTTAACCTTAAATCCGAAAGTCTACGCATCAGATATGAGACAAACATTGAAAATTTTTCGAATACTTTTCAATTTTGAAACATGCATCTCACCTTAGAAATTTGACTTTCGTTTTTGGGGTGAAATGGTCCGAGAAATGAATTTTTACAGTCAAATTCCATAGATTTCAATGCCTCGTTCGATATAGTAGAAAATTTTCCAATTATAGTTTCGCTTTCTCACTTCGTAAGGGATTACTTTTGGGTTTGGGGATCGAAAAATCGGATTCAGAAGCTTTAAGAACCCTCTTGCAGTCATTCAAAAATTTTAGAACAAATTTTGTAAAATCTTTTAACATGGATGGGTTTTTCTTTGGGGGGGGGGGGATCCTTCCAAAATTTTTAAGACGCTATTTTGCGTGACGCTCTTTTCCGTCACCAAAGGTCAAAAACTTATAAATTTTTATATTTTCGAAATCAACTTATAATGTCAGAAAGTCAGAAGCTGAAAGTTGACTTGATATCAGAAAGTCAGAATGACAAGAAAAATATCAAAGAGCTAAAAACAGATTTTTAAATTTTAAAAACTTTTTATTTTATACTTTTGAAATTAATTTAATATCAGAAGTCGGGATGAGAGGAAAAAACATACCTATCCATGTTATCAACATTTCCTTTCTGAGGAAACTTTACTTCATTTTTTCTCATGTTTTTTATTTTGATATGCAATTCAATTGTATTCATTCCGCAATTAACCCTCCTCGGAGAGAAAAAGGTTGAAAATCTTTTCCGAGTACACTCGAATGCCCTAGATTTCATTCGCCTCTGATGCGAGATGCAACTTCTAAGTGCAGACTGCGCTCAGTGACTTTCACCTTTCTTTTTTTTTTTCATACTTGAACTAACCAACTTCATTATCATAATTTCACGAATACTTCACTTCTGATCTGGGCAGGATTCAAGTAGAATTTACGTTGGAGCCATTGGCGCATATGAGTGGAATGGTAATTATTTGAATTTGTAATCAAATTCTGTTTTGAACTAAGTATTCAAAATAGAAGAGAAAAAAAAACATTTCAATACCTATGTTTTAACATGATATGTGGGATATGTTCTCACCGGTCAGATCCGAATATTTAGATAAAAATATCAATTCGACGTTACAAAAAATCATAGAAAAAATTGTTTACACAAATGTATTTTGAATCTTGACAGAATATTGAATAAAAAATAATTATTCTTGTATTGATTCTGATTCTTTCCTTTCGAAATTGAAATCAATAGGCAATCATTTTGGCTTTGAAAGATGGAATTTTTCCAAATATTTTCAATCTCTGATAATTCGAATTTTTCCAAGTTTTTTAAAGTCAAATTTGACCTTTTTACCACTTTTCCAGACAGAAAAGAATTGTTTTTCTTCACTTTTTATAGGAAAAGTATTCGCTAAGAATAGCAGAAATATTCCGCGAAATAGAAACACTTCGCAAAACCAGAGCTCGGAACATACATATTTAGGATACTCGCTGACGAGTTTGAAATATCAATCAATAAATCAATCAGGAATAGCTGCTAGTATTCCGCGATCCCATGACTTGGCTGGACAGGTAGATACTTCGAACATACTTTCACATAATGGTTCATACTGATTTGCCACAGAAACTCAACAAATACATATACCTACGGAATTATTTGCAGGTAGGCTTATTCGACTCGAATTTAATTTTGGTGAAGATTTTATTCGGTGAACAATTCGCTTCTTATTTTGGATACTCGATGTGTACCTCGGATGTGAACGGCGATGGAGCTGATGATTTAATTATCGGTGCTCCTCTGCACGCAAATTTTTCACACTATGAATACGAAACCGGACGGATTTATGTCTATTATCAAGGCAATGGCACATGCTCAAAATTGAACAGCAAGGATTGTGGTGTGAGACCAATAATTTTTTTACCGTAAACGAATTAATAATAATCAGATTATGGTAATTCCATATAAATTCAACCGATTTTGACCCTAGTTCCAGTTGGGAAATTTTCATGACTTCGAATCGTTTTTTTATTTCCTTTCTTATGGCGATCGGCGCTTCCAAATTCACACCAAGTTGGTATCATCGATCACGATCCACGAGTTTTCAATGTTGAATTTCATTTAGAAAATTGACAATGCGAGAAAGACAGAACTCCCTTCAACGGGGTTCAGTATAAAAAATGAAGGTGACTGTTTTCATAAGATGGATGAAATAATCCCATGAAATAATTTCGGTTAAAATCTTAAAAGTTCTAGTCAAAAACTGGTTGAGCTGATATGAACTGAACAATTAATTAAATTCACAGGAAAAAATCTTCAACGAGTTCATTTACATCGATGGTGAAAAACCAGCAGCACGATTTGGTACAGCTATTACTTCGATGGGAGATTTGAATCAAGATGGCTTCGAAGGTATCACCAATCGATCTTCCTTTCGATATCTATTTTGATCATGAAAAATTTACTCGAGCACTAAATACAAAATAATTTACAGATATCGCCGTTAGTGCTCCTTACGAAACCTATGCAGCTGATAAATCAACAGGAGCAGTCTACATTTACCTAGGCTCGAAAGATGGCCTAAGCCGGAGCTCTTCTCAAATTATTAGACCTTCAGATGTTACAAATTCGTTGTTGAACTCATTCGGGTTTTCACTATTTGGTGGATTGGACATTGACGGCAATCAACACCCTGATTTGGTTGTTGGTGCTTACGAATCTGACGTTGTGTATTTACTTAAGTGAGTCAGCAGATCCTATGTATTTACGATTCGCAAGAAAAAATAATCGCTGAGAAAATTCTAAGAAAGAGTAAATTCTATATTACAGATCACGACCAGTCATACACTTGAACATGAATTTTTCTTATTTGGTTGAAAATACTGGAAAAGGAAAACTTATCGATTTGGAAAGGAACAACTGTGAAATAGAATTTGATGGAATATGTGTTACTTTACAAATCTGTCTGAATTACTACGGTCGAGATGTAGAAGGAAACAGAATTGGTAGGCTTGAAAATTCAATGAGTTAGATAATTCCTAATTCAGCAGGACGTTTGTATGAAGACAAACATTTCGTACGTACCGAAGAAATGGCATTGATTAGTCAGCAGAGTAGAGTGAAAATGAGTCCTCAATTCAAATTCCGATGAAATTTGGTAAATTGATTAATTTTGAGCATGGGACCGTCCTCGAAAAAATTAAGCTCTCGAATTATAAGAAGGGTAGGACTGGAAGAGCGAAAGTCCTTCAAAATTTTTACCATTTTTGGATACTGCCATCTCTATGGTATTTTGATCACTCTTGAGTAGATGCCATTTGAGCTTATTTGTCTCCAAATTTTTACGAAAAAAAAAGATCATCGGTTATCTCTAAAGGGGTATAAAAGACCCAGCCCAAGTGATCGTGATCGAATTTTATGAAATGTTGGGCATGGGTTCACCTGATTTTTCATCGGAGAAGAAAATTTCAGCTTCGATATTTTTCTCAAAAGGCAGTATTAAAAAGGTCAAGGTTTAAAATTTTATATAATCTTTGTTACCTATGAATTTTTATTGTAAAATGAACTACTTTAAGGAAAAGAAAATGATTTTTCAAAGTTTAAATACGAAGAGCAGTTTCAAATCGGTGCAGCCTGCAGACATGAAATGTATATCAACATTCGACAATTTTTTTACAGAAATTGCCGCAAACATTACCCTCGATACGAAAAGCCCAACATCTCCCAGAATGTATTTCCAATCTTTCGGTTCTCATATATTCATAGGAAGTTTTATTATTGATAAAAGTAAACCTGATTGCGAAAATATGACGGTCATTATTGATAATTCAAATGTAAGTAATTTTCTAACCCATCGATATTTTTTAAAATTGAATTCACAACGCTTCATGAATATGATTTTCAAGAGCATTCAAATATTTTCATAGACAATGATTTAATTTTCAGCCTTTTATGGATAAATTAACTTCACTGGATGCTCAACTCGAGTACAAACTTATTGAACCTGAGAAGAAAATTTCCGACATTTTGACTCCAGGGCTGCGAATTCTAAAAGACAGCCTACTCATTTTGAAAAATTGTGGCGAAGACGATATTTGCAACCCTGATTTGAATTTGACCATTACCCCGTAAGATGAATTTTTCTCAATAATTCAATCAGCTAATTACGTAGGTTGGAAAATGTACTCCTATATGTCCTATCCATGATTATTTTCATTCTTCGTCGTTTCAGAAGTTCAAATAAATTAGAGGTATCTTTCAATCAAAAATATTTAGACCTACACGTATCGGTGAAAAATAATGGCGAAGATTCGTATGAAACTAAATTTGTACTCAAATTTCCTCGAGGTCTTGAATTTTACGATTCTTCAAACGTACTTTGTTTATTAGTTCCTGGAAACGAAAACATTACTTGCCTACTTGGAAATCCCTTACCTGGAAATCGGACGGTAGGTGAAGTTTCGATGTAATACGACAATGTTGTTTTTGGTAATCTGTTGTGAGGTTTTCTTTTTTCATAGGTCACTTTCACAATCGAATTTGAACTTGGTGATAATCCAGATAACTACGAACCCGTTTTTGATTTTTGGGCTAGTGTCATCAGCGTTAATCCTGAAAAATACGAGAATACAAAAAGCAATCAGTTATCGTTCCAGATTCCACTAGTTGAAGAAACTCGCCTAGAAATTAAAAAGTATATCTATAGTGTTCAATTACTACGTATAAATTATTCTTAGATTGTGGTATATTCACGAGTAAGTATTCATTAAAATACCCTTTTTTTTCTACCCTATAGTCATTCGTTTTCGATGGATTCTAAAAATATTTGGAAATACCAATTCGAAACTGGTAAAAATGGTTTGGAAGCTGGACCACAAGGAGTGCATCAATATGTAATCAAGAATTCAGGGTTATTTACCATACCCGAAATGACAGCTGTATTTCATTGGCCAATCCAACTATCCACCGGTATGAGTTCAAGAAAAAATAGAGTAGAGAAACCATTTATGGTCCCTGTCCATCTTTGGCCACCTTCACCATAAAAAAAACAGTGTTTGAATGAAATCGGGACAATATTTTTTTAAATTGAAAGTAATCTATTCAAGAATCATTATTTTAATCTCAATTGATTTTTTCATGAGCTATAATTTGGTGAAAAATTCCATTAAGAAATTTCATTTACATACAATTTCCATCAATATACAATGGGTGGCCAAAAATGGTTATTTCTGAAAACTAGGGGCCACTTTGCAGAATTTTCAACTTGAAAAAAAAAAGTAAAAACTAATTTTTATGATGAACCTAGTATGGAAATTATTCTAATTGAAAATAAAATGATGAAGTTACATAAAAAACAGATCGCAGTAGCAATAATCTCATTTTACCACTGGCAAGTGGCAATGAGAATAAAAAAGTGAAAAATTCCTCAAGGTGGCCATAAATGGGTACTCTATTCCTTTTCTAGTTTACAATCGAAACAGATAACAGATAAATTTTTGGCCTAATTGATTCCAATTCCAACAGAATTTCATTTCTCAGAAATGATTCCCCTGACTTTTTCAGGTTTTCCTGACCAATTTTTCGAAATTTTCCAGACCTTTCAAATATGTTATTCTTGGAGGATAGAAAACAGGGTGGTTTTTTCGCGAGATGAAATTGCGCAGAGCAATGATTTAATGCATAATGTTCAACAATTTTTTTTCAAAAATAATCAATTCTGACGACATTTTCAGATGCTTCCTTTTCCGACCACAAAAACGACTTCACTTCAATTTTAAAATAAATTTATAATAGAAAAAATTTCAAATAAAAAAGAAAAACTTTGATGTCGACCAAATTGTAAGACCAACAATTCGGATATTTCCAGTCTGAAAATTCTAAATTTTCTTCTCAATTCAATGCTCCCCTCTTCCCCATAATGAAAAGTCGAAAATTTTTGAAAAAGAAGGCATTCAAAAGTTGAAAATTCAGCACTCCACACCGCAAGCAAAGTTTCTCAAAATATAATCAAAAAATGCGAACCTTCTTCCATTCACTTCCTTTTTCAAAATAGTGATCAGAGGTATCGTGGTATTCCTTTCTCATTACATTTGATCAAAAAGTACGAATTCAAAAAAAAAATCGCAGAAAGGAAATAGCAAAAATTATCCCCGTGCATGGCGGGAGGAATTTTTTTGAAAACTTGATTGTGTGTTGAAATATCAATTTTCTAGTACAGCTACAAACATTACGATCAACAAAAAATAATAAAAATACAAAAATTAATTGAAACAATTAGGCCCGAGCGGAAAGAGGTAATTTTCTGTGAAAAATTTAGTTCAAAAAATTATTCGACTTTTCCGGGTTTTCCAAAAAAAAAAAATGGACATGTTGTTCAAAATTGGAGAGTTGGAAGGAAGTGAAAAAATAAAATGTTTTTAAAAAATTCATCAAAAAAAATATTTTACTTTTTTATTTTGCTGAAAACATGATTCTTAAAACTAAATCAAGCCATTCTGGACTTTACAAGTTGATAAGGCAAAGATCCCCAATTAATCTAATTTTTTTCATGGATTATTTTATCTCAGTGAGTCAGTGATAAAAAATCAAGCAAGTATCACCTTCACAAACCGCTTTCAATTACAACTCTTTCCAAAAAATCAAAAATTAGGAGAGGCATATTGTATGAAATGTTTTTGGGGTACAAAATTGAATTTTGAATCCTTATTTAATTCGGCTTTTCTAAATCCTCATCTTCAAATTTTGGCCTTGATAGTTGAAAAAGTTGAAATGCCAAATGATGTACTTACCTATTTCTTATATTACGAGTACTTTTACGAGTTTATATACAGTTTGAATTTGTGGCTTTTATTCTTGGATGAGACCCCTTGAGCTATCTTGGCTACCAAGATTTGAAAAAAAAATCACAAAAACAGTTGATAGGTACTTTTTGATTATAATAATTTCTGACCCCAAAAAAGAATTGATATTTATGTATGCTCGAAAAATCTTTAAAACGTAACAAACGATAGGTTACATACTTCGCATTTTTTTTTCTTCAAATTTTTAAAGTTCAGGAGGATCAAGAAAACAAATTCAACGGAAATTCGAAATTCAGACTGTACAGTGTACAGATATGGAAAAATTATAACTGAAATGTTGCAATTAACTATTTTAATCTTGTAGGTGAAGATTTATTGTATTTAATTAAACAACCATTGACTAGAGGTACAATCGAATGCGATCAGATTCCAAATATTAACCACCAAAAATTGAAGGTAGGTGAAACTGGGTACAAATTATTTAATAAATCGATTGAGAGCCAGACAGTCGCTTAGTTCTAAAAAAAAAACATGAATAAAAATGACTTTTACGATTTCAGTTCACTTCACAAGCCAGCGAAACAGCCTCCAGCGAGGCTTTGCAGAGAAACCCTGCATCTGATGAATTATCCTGCCAGCCCGATAATATTACTTCCATCTCTGATGTATGTTTTCTACAAATCCAGTGCAAGATTTATAATTTATCTAGGAATTACGAAGTATCAGTACAATTTCCATTTATTGTATGGGCTAAAACCATCCAAAAGGTTGGTAATTATTACTTACTCAACAAAATATTGTATTATGTATCTGTGGAACTTTATCTTTCTAATTAATTTTCACAGATTGCTAATCATGAAAAATCTATGATAATTGGTTCCCATGTTGATTTGAACATTGCCGAAGTAACAAGAGGCACGACACATCAAGTACTTGATACCATGAAATCTTTCATTGTATTAACCACCATTAATTTGTCGAAAGAGATTTCGCCGACCGATGTTCGACTTCGGTTTAAATCAAAAATGTTGTCGTTATTTTTAGGTTTTCTCATCCTGATTTTGATCACATATGGCTTGTATAAGGTGAGTCGAGGTAACTAGAAAGTAAGAAGATATATGTTTTGTATTTGTGACCTTGCCGTAAAGAAGGAACCTGGGGTAAAAAAATCGATGACTCATTTTTCACGTTTTTGGTTCAAATGACACCAAATCTGGACCAAACACATAAAAATGAAGACATCGATTTTTTTTACACAAGGTCCCTTCTTTACAGCAGGGTCACATTTGCAGTTTATCGATAAATTACCTGAAAAAAATCGAATTTTTTTAGGTTGGATTTTTCGAGAATAAATGTGTTTTGAAAGTTCGACGTGTTGAAGATTCGGCTACAAACAATGAGTGCCCTTCAAGCGTTAGATATTCTTTACTAATAGATGATGCAATTGACTAATACTGGTTAAATTTTTCGCCTATCAAAATTTTACAATTTTGAAGATGTTTTTTTTTTCTGTGATTATAGGGAAATATATAAGTGGTGTAGTAAGAACATTTTTTCCTTCACATACTTACCTACGATTGCATTTTCGTTTCATCTATAAGACCGACGCGACGATGTAATGAGATAAGAAGTCGCGGAGGCCCAAATTTTTTTCATTTTTTTCTTCGTTACATGAAATTTTAATTTCTTACTGCTCTTAAAATTACTTGATTGCGCCGAATTTTCTAAATTCCTGTAGAATTGGTTTTAAAAAATGGGCTATGGGGCATATTGAGGTGACAAAGCCGGATTTTCGTGCACTGGTTCATTTTAATGCCCAAAATACTACTCCAAGATGATCGTGTCCGGATCGAAGGTTTCTCAAAATTGTAGACCTTTGTCCCCCGAACAGGTTTTGGCCCATATCTGCGAAAATATTAGCTCCAAAGCAAAAATGAGATGTAAGTATGAAATTCATTTTACGTCGAATGGCCTAAAAAAAAAAGGAGAACCCCCAAAAAAATTCCTCTATAAATTGTTACACATCAGAAAGTCAAAAAAATCACTCAGCGGTTTTAAAAATTTTCAATATTTTCGACCACAGAATTCTTGGAAGAACCAACAAGCCTCGTTCATAACAAGAGCATCGTATGCAACTATTTGAAAAAATTCAAGTGTGCATTGGTTACTAGCTTAACATCTGCTGTAATGGGCACTTTCTTCTTTTTAATAACAAATTTTTTAAAAATGCGATTTTTTTCTCGAAATGGTATTAATAATATGAATACTTGACCCAGAAAAAATCATCATAGGCGGTTATTTTTTATTCCAATTTCCCATCCTCGGAATTTTTTAAACACTGAAAAAATACATACAAATTTTCAAAGTTGAAATAACGATAGGAAATTGTCATTGATAAATCACAATTTTTTCTTCAAAATTGAAATAAGCCTGATTTGGAACTCTAGAGCAGTTCCATTATCCAGATCAGGCCGAACTCAATTTTGAAAAAAAGCCCACTTTTAACTCAGCTATACTCAATTATTTAATGAAAGTACGTATCAAGTTGTCATTTCAACCTCACTTTAGGAATTTTTTCAAGTACTTACATACTTCTGTAAAATGAATAAAGAAACGACAAGCCACTCAGATTTTTTGATTTTTTGCAGTCAGGAAATTGAGAAGAAAGTAAAATCCAAAAACCAAGTTAATAAATTAAAACTCAGAATCACATTTCCAAAAACATACCGACTGTGGCCTAATTTTTGCGCTCATACTTCATTCGAGTTTCCGACAGAAAATAAATCCATGTGAAAGTGAAAGAGAGAAAAAATTTAAAAAATCCCAATCATATAATTTTGTGGGAAGAAATTATAAAATACCGCTGTGACTGGGCTCCGGGGTTCGTGTATGAGACATACATTCATTACCTCATTTGTGATCGATAAATTCTACCTTAATCGGCAATGAAATACGATTCCGTGAAATTGATCTATCTCGTATTAGGAATTTTCATTTCCAATGTATAGATAAAATAATTTTGTTAGTCATGGAAGTATCAATACTTCGAATATAGTTCTCGTTCAGCTAACATGCGCGAGGCGACGCGTTTTTAGTGTAATGAATTTTCAATAATTTTATCAAAATGTTGAAAGATAATTACGATACCATGTTTTGTAGAAGAATATTTCATAAAAATATCATTTTGGCGGCAGTAGTTTTGTTTTGTTACGCTGACGTTTTAGCATTCAATATAGATTTAAAGAGCTCTGTATCATTTTCTGGCCCAGATGATTCTTATTATGGATTCACCGTTGCCCAATACATTGATAACAACGATCGAGCAACGTGAGTAATGGTCTGAATATACTATTTAAATAACTTGTTTTCATATACGAGTACCTACCTACGTAGATTTTTCCACAAAAGATCCAAAATAATTCGATTATTTCTTTCTTTCTTTTGATCTTCGTCGAAAATTTTCGTTGGTATAAAAATACTATAAACCTATCCGAAGATTGAGATAACTTTAGAGGTTCCTTAAAACAATCAAGTTTAGCTACCCAAGTACCTTAATTTTCAAGGCATGATTCTAAATTGAATTGAAATACACTAAAGAGTTAAGAATGAAAATGATAATAGAATATTTTCGTATATTTTTTCAGTGTTGTCAAACTTTTCGACGATCAAATCGCCAATTTGAGAATTTCAAGTCGTCTATTAGTCGCCCCACACAATTTTGTCCAAAATTTCCTAATATTTATTCATTTTGACCCATGATTTTTTCAGCACATCATATTAATTGTAACTATGCTTATGCCTGAGCGAAACGAGGGCAAAGCTTTGGAAAAATTAGATTTTTAATGTCCAAAAAAGGCATTTTCCTCCCTATTTTAATCAAAAACACGCCAAAATCTTCCAAAATCTGAAATCGCCCAATTGGTGACTGGTCGCCAGAGGTAATTTTTGGTCGCCGATTGACCTTCTCAAATCGCCCAATCTGGACGTACTGTATTTTTTTAATGCTCACTTCACTGATGTACTATTTACTTGTTTTCGTTTTTTTAAAAACTAAATTTAACGAAATATTATTCGCTTTTTTTTTTTGAAAAAGTAGGTGATTCGATGTTGGGAAATTTTTAAAGGGGAAGTAAATCCTACGTAAATATACCTACCTACTTCCGTGCAATTTATATCTAGCTTCAAATAAGTCACCGGAATTTCCCAGTGATTTCAGAAAAATTCCCTAGTAAATATAGGTACCTCCTATACATTTTTACGCTTCTTCCGCCTAAATTTTTTGGTATGAAAAAATCATGATTAAATGTGGATCTTTCATGAACATTGTACATACCTAGTAATTTTCCAAAATAAACTGAAAAAAAGGTTATTCTGATTTTCGTTGTTATACCTAATACATAATTCATTTCAGAATACTCATTGGTGCACCAAAAAGTGCTGATGAATCAAATAGACCAGGTTATAAAGGAGGTGCTGTATATAATTGTGAAGTGAATAATCCCAAAAAATGCAGTAAAATAAAGTTTCCTGGTAAGTAGAATTCTTATTAAAAATAAATTTCGTAGGAATCTTCATGATTCAAAAAAAATACAACGAAATAAAAGTAAAATAGATATCTAAGAACATCAGGTACATACTCATACTCACGCACCTTGATAAACGGATGCTAGAATGTACCTAATCAAGTTTGATGATGGTTCATCGACTATCATCTGTGAGTAAATAGGTATAGATAAAACATTATACAACAGAAAAACTCGGTGAAAAAGGTAACGAACATTATTGACGTATATTAAAATTAATTGTTCTAAGGAAGGAATTCAATAAAGGATATTCAAATAGGGCGTAACATAGCGAATTTTCGGATTTGCACAACAAGCACAATTATTATAGTGCATAAAGTACAAAAATACCTATCCATACGTTGTACAAAAACCATCATTTTCGAGGGAGAAATATTACACTGAGAGAAAAAAGTGGTGATATTGACTACAAATTGCGGCAAAACTTATCCAGCCGTGAATTTGTGGTGATTTTTAACACTATTGTGGTCAAATTGTGGAACTGTTTTGCCACAACTGTGGTGTTTTTCACTACAAGTGTGGTATTTTTAGTACCACAGTTGTGGTGAAAAGCATCACAAATTCCACAACTGGATAAGTTTTACCACAATTTTCTCTCAGTGATCTCTCTTAATTTGAATCAGTCCAAAATGCCTGAATTGACTGATGAAATAGTGAAAATCAAGTCACTGATAATCAGTCAAATTCCATTGATTTTCCAGTTAATCAGCGTCATTTTACTGCCAATCAGTGAAAAAATTACCGATTCTAATAGTGGATTTTGATTGTTGAATCAGTTAAAATTAGTTGACTGATTGAAATCAGTAAAAATTTACTGATTCAAATCAGTGGATTTTCATTATTGAAACAGTGAAAAAAAAATTCACTGATTGAATCAGTAATTAATTAACGATTGAATCAGTGAAACTTTATTGTTACTGATTTAGTAGTGAAATTTCACTGATTGAATCGTACTTTTTTTTACTAATTCCTCCACTGACTTGATTTTGTCGATTTTAATCAGTTATTTTTGACTGATTCAAATTAAGAGCGATGAGAGATACAGAAACGGTTGATCAGTGGCGTCGGAAGTATTTTTTTGGGGAAGGGCATAAAATGAGTTTCAAGACTTAAAATATCAGAAGAATTTTCGAAGAAGGAAGCAAAAAGGAGCACTTTTTTGATTTCACGCCTGAAATAATTCATATTATTATCGTGATTTTGTTCATGCCCAAACGAAGCGAGGACAAAGCTTTAAAAAAACCAGTTTTTAATCCCCCCTCCCCCCCGAAAAAAGCATTTTTCGTTTTTTGCTGCCATTGGAATTTCAATGTTATGTGATTGAGGGGAGAAGGGGGAATTGCAACGCCCCCACTTTTCGACACCAGCGCCACTGCGATTGATTCTAAAACGAGAAAAAAGGAGAAGAAAAAAAATCATTTGTTTAATTTTTGTACATTACGAATTTGTGCAATTTAATGAAATTTCTATTGATTTTTTTTTGGTACCTATTTTAAACATACGTACGTAAGATGAATACCATGAAGATGAAATATAAAAATAAGGTTATCATAAATTACGGTTCAAAATTGCGTAAGAAACAGCCCACATCACACACCGAACAATGCGAAAATCTAGATTATGGAATGTGCAATGAACTACTCATGTTTGAAATATTTTACAGTCGAGATCGCTAAGGATCTCAGGGATAATCGAACAGAACAATGGCTCGGAGGAACACTGACCACAGACAGGTCAAAAGGAGGAATTGTAATGGTTCGTATTTTTGGTGATATCATTTTAATCTAACAGTGAAAAAATTTCATTCATTAAGATGCGGTCAGCTGATCAGACATAACACACTCACTAACACAAAATTGAGAAAATTCAAGGTTTTTTCTCTGGAAATAAATGAAGAGCTACTTTTCAAAGTTTTCGAACCGAATATAAGAAAAGGAGCTTAGGTAAATTTATTCTCAGCTTCTGACAGAAAAAAAATTGGCCGTCGAGCCTCTTTCCTCATATACAAATTTTGGGGACTTATCCCACTTTGGAAAAGAGCTTCTCAAATGTTTTATAGCACGAACCAAAGAGTATGTGAGGAGTCTTCAACTTCAGCTGAATTGTACTTATCTTTTTTTTTTTTGAATTCATTCGAAAAATTAAAGTACATACCTACTATAACATTTTTAATAATTGTGACGGCGAATACAGAAAGGGTGTATCGTTAAAAAACGTAGTTTTGAGAAAAACGCGTTTTAAGTTTTCAAACATTTCTTTTGTTATTTTTGAAAATGTTATGACATAATTTATGAACTTTTGAATTTTGTACACTTTCTGCACAATTAGGACGCACTCTGGTGGTATGTTTTATATTTTGACATACGTACAAATTCTTATGACAAATTGTTTCTCAGCTCCACTTTTTTCTCACTTTTTTCGATTGCAATTTTTTTAAAATTTTGTTTCAACTCGTTTTTTCCCAAAAAAATTCAACTTACAATTTTTTCAACATTTATTTGAATTTCATTTTTTTGTCACATTTTTTTAGATTAGGTACAAATGTCCAAGTTTAAATTTTTCAGATTTCCTTATTAACATTTTTTAAACTCTGTTTCTTTAAATTCATTTCGACTCGAATTCAATTTTTTTCTAAATCCAATTAAAAATATATGTATAAATAAATTCATCAGCTTTGAAAATTAGGCTGAAAATTTTTGAAAAAGTAGTCAAAGTTCGACATATTGAGAGGTTGAAAAAATAATGTATGGACCAAGTTTGAAAAAAATTGAGTGTTGACAAAAAATTTTGAAACAAAATTAAAATGAAATGTGAAGTTGATAAACATTTTTCGAAAAAAAAATTGGAACTAGGGAAATGTGAAAATTTTGAGATCAAGATTTGAATGATTTTTACCGAAGGTAAGAAAAAATCGTGTTGAAAGATCAATCAGAACAGATTTGAATTAAAAATAGCAATTTGAAAAAAAAAAATTGAAAAATAGAGAGAAAATTCTTTATTTTAACATTCTCCACGCGAATGTTCGATTAACTATGCGAATTTCCACGGAGCTCGTTTTGTTCATTTCGGAGTAAAATGTTCTCCGAAGGTGGGTAACTTAGACTCGCGTCATTACCACATATTTTTCATAAGAATGGAGACCTAGTAATTATTTTAACAGATTCTACGTGAAAATTCAGTATAAGAAACATATACACGCACAGAAATAAATTGATACACCCTTTTTGTATTCGCTAAATTATTTGATACACCCTTTTTACATTCGTCGCCTTTTTTGACAGAATTGAGACCTGACAACCATTTTTTCGGATTCTACACTAAATTTCTTATAAAAATCAACAATAAAAAAAAACATGATTTTTGGGTCGATACACCCTTTCTGTATTCGCCGTCACAATGTAGATCTTGAAAATTTCACCCCGATCCAAAAATTCTTACCTAATGTAAAATTTCACCAAAAATTGAAAAGTATTTCAATTCAACTCAATTTCTTCAAGTATGTGATTTTCTCACTTACCAGAACCTAGCTATATGTATAGCTAGCATTAGCTACCTACGCTACCTACATTCAAACTCGGGTCAAGATTTCGAAAAAAAATTCAACTGAAATGAATATCGTTTCCAATATTTTTCTGACTTGAAGATCGAATCTCAGCTTAGTGGCTCTGCCCGTACCCTCAAGTTTAGATCAAAATTTTAGTAGGTAATAGGTACATGAATTATTTTCGCCGTTTTCGAATTTTTACACCTTATCTTTAAATTTGTCCCTTTTTCACCGCACCTATTTCTTAAATAGGTACATCACAAAAAAAAATCAAAATATAAGTATCTATATGTACTTAAATCTGTTAGATTGCGGGTAAATTGAATTTTCTCATGGAGAAAAGAACCGAATCACAAAACTGAGTGAATTACAAAATTAAACAAAATTGGTCAACTGATGAATCAGTGAACTTTCATTGAACGATTACTGATTCAATCAGTTAATTTTATTGATTGGATCCGGACAAATTACTTATTACTGATTCGATTAATGAAAATGAATGGTTCAATCAATGATTATTTTCTAACTGATTTAACCATGAAATTTCTCTAATTTGGTCTATTTCATCATTCAAATGGACTGAAAATGACTAATTAATTCCAATTTAAAAAAAAAATGATTTTTCATAAAAAAATTAATCAAAATTCATTTTTGACAATCAAAAAAATTTTCAATGAAATTCTGAGGTAATTAAGGGGGAGCATTTTGCATTTCTGGTGAAAATCAAAAAACCTTCCATAAATTGTCCAGTTAAAATTTAGTTTCTTAGATTATTTCCATTCTTCAAATTTGTGTTCCGCAACTGTTCAAACGCCCTTTTCAAAGTACAAATATTTCAAAGTCAATAAATTATGGAAAAGTAAGGACTCAAAATTTCATTTCTTAAAGGTGTAGTCGAGGGACATTTGGATAGCATTGCCCAAAAATAGCACAAATTGATTTTTTTTCCAGCTCTTTTTTCATGGAATATTAAGGTTTAAATTTCTTCCGAGATATTCTCCACTCAAAATAAACTCTCCGCACCAATTTTAGTCAAAATTCGACTCATGTCTTTATTATTATTTTTTTTTGCAGGTTTGTGCTCCGAGGTATTTTTGGTATTCGTCGATAAATACTAACGAATCTGAACCTGTTGGTTATTGTTATTACTCGGAAAAAGGATCTTTAAATTTTAAGGAAAACCGAACCTTTCATTCCTGTAGAGACACCAAACACACTGGTACGTAAGGCCGATAAGATATTAATTTTGGCCGGTGCACTTGTGTTTTGTTTCAATTATGCTTATTCGTATTATTTATACTAAATACACGCTCATAATTTTTGAACAGAATATTTTTTTTTAATAGAAGTAGGTAGACCTAAAATTGATAAAATTCGGATAATTATATACATGAAATATTTACATAGGTAATAAACGTTTGGGTTCATGTCAAGTTGGTTCTAGTGCAGCAATATCGAAGGTATGTAATGAGGTACACTATGCACTATGAGTAAGTAAATACACATGGTATACTAATGTGAATTGTTCATAAAGTTCAAAAATTTAAGAACGCGCCATTAGACACAGAAAAGAGGTAGAACTTTGGAGGCTACCGTCCAAGACATTCAATTCCTTGTTGTTATTCAAGTTGAATACTGAAGTTTCCAAAATTTGTTTGGCCCTAAGGAGCAAGGCGATCCTTCTAAATTTCAAGGCAAAAAGACAAAACTATCGGTAAATTTGTTCCCCAAAATTTCATTGAAATCTGTTTTTTGACTCATTCAATTCATTTCTGGGATTATTTTGACCTCAACCGCAACGTCGACACTCCAGATATGGGACAACAATTAATTCTTCACCGAATAGTTTTCAATTTCTCACCCTTCGCCTCACTTTGTATAATTAACACCAGTGTTTAAAGTCAAAATGATCCCAGAAATCGATTCAGAAAATTAGAAAACATTCATTTCTATAAGGACTTCACTATTTTTCCTCTTTTCCATTTTGTCGTTTTGGTGAAAAAATTTAAAAAAGAAGTTTCCAATTCCAAATACCTACCATAACATTTAATAGCTCGTATATTTTTTGTTCGGGTACGGTATTGACACTTTGCAATTTTTACTCTTTTTTTTTGCATGTACTTGAACTTCGACTTCATCACTGATTTACGCAGGATTCAAGTAGAATGTACATTGGAGCCAGCGGCGCACATGAATGGCAAGGTAATATTGTTTATCTGTTTGTAATCAAATTCTACCTATTTTATTTAAACTGTCAAAATCACATTAAAAAATTATGAAGTCCATGAGAAAAAAACTTTTTGATGAAATATTGAATTAAACGTTCAATTCGTCTTTATCGTCTATGAATTTGGTCTCAACAAAACCAGGACAAAAATTTTTGAAAATAAAAATTTTGAATCTCCAAAAAATACGAACTTTATGGATTTTTTAAACCAATATTAAATTATTTTAGCAGAAAAAAGTATTCGGACTGAATAACATAACATTAGGTACCATATAGTACCCATATGAATTCATAAAAATTTTTGAACGATGAAAAGAAAAATATGTAATTGAAAAAATATGGCCTCGCCCAATCATGGCAATATTATAGTATTATGTACCAGCAAAAACTGTTGGCATAAGCGCGGTCCGGATTTCCTTTTCTTAAAAGAGTTCATACATGAAAGAAATAAAATAGATACAAAAAAAATCATAACAAGATTTTGACAAAAAAAAATTCGAAAAATGATTATTTCAAATAAAATGAAGCTGGAAGTTCTACCTGAATTCGTTGTAAAAAAAAGTTGTAATTTTTTTTTACAGGAAAAGTATTCGCTAAAAATATCGAAGATCCTTCGCAAATGGGAGAAACTAAAAAAGATCAAAATCCAAAATATCCCAACACATATTTAGGATACTCGCTGACGAGTTTAAAATTCAAATCTGTTAATTTATCGGGAATAGCTGCAAGTATTCCGAGAACAGGACAATTATTCGGACAGGTAGATATTTCAACAAAGTATTTCTATACATGAATAAAAATATGGCTCATTCAGAGGTACCAATTTGCAATAGGAACTGAGCAATGCACTGAATTATTTACAGGTAGACTTATTCGACTCGAATTTAATTTTGGTGAAAAATTTATTCGGTGAGCAATTCGCCTCTTATTTTGGATACTCGATGTGCACCTCGGATGTGGACGGCGATGGTGCTGAGGATTTAATTATCGGTGCTCCCCTGCACGCCAATTACACATCTAATAAATACGATATTGGACGAATTTACATCTATTATCAAGGTAACGGAAAGTGCTCGAAATTGGACAAGGCATGCGGTGTAAGTTCAATTATTCCTCTTTATTTTCAAAAAAATTGGCCCCTTTAATTAACATCATTCTATTCGTTTCAACTCACAGAATAAAACATTCAACAAATTTATCTACATCGATGGTGAAAAACCAGGAGCACGATTTGGCACCGCTGTTACTTCGCTGGGAGATATAAATCAAGATGGCTTCGATGGTATTATTACCCATCTCTCATTTCTATTCTTTGTTAAAATCAAAAAATTTGCGCGAATACCTAATTATCAGGAAAAAAATTACAGATATCGCCGTGAGTGCCCCATACGAAATCGACGTAGAATATAAATCATCAGGAGCGATTTACGTTTACCTAGGATCGAAAAATGGTCTGATTCGGAGCCCTTCTCAAATTATCAAACCTTCAGATGTCAACCCACTCAAAGGATATTCTTCATTAAATTCTTTCGGTTACTCACTATTTGGTGGGTTAGATATGGATGGCAATAAATATCCTGATTTGGCTGTTGGTGCTTATCAATCAGATACTGTGTATCTGTTGAAGTAAGTGAGTCTTTCAGCAGACACCAATCCTTCGCAATGAGATTCGTATAGGATAGATATTTTCATAATTTTATTTTTCTCCGAAAATTGATAAGAGAAACATTTTTTGGAAATAATTGGTTATGGGTAAAAGATGAGTAAAAAAAAAAAATGAAATTTTAAACCCATACACAACTATTTCATTTTCAACTGTGAAGAAATGTGCAGAAAGATTCACCCTATTTTTTTTTATTGATCACTGAATAAAATTTCAATTTAAAAAATCCTTCTATTACAGGTCTCGACCAGTCATCCATTTGAACGTAACTTTTCGTTACTTGCTTGAAAATACAAAAAAAGGAAAATCCATCACTTTGGAAAAGAACAACTGCAAGAGGGAAAATAATAAAGAAGATGCGCTTTGCGTTACACTGGAAACCTGCTTGAAATATGACGGTCAAAATGTAGAACAACAAATAGGTAAGTCGGAAAATAAGTATGTCATTCCTTAATGGCAAAAGCCCATCCAAAAATGATATTACGATTATAAATAGATTGTTTAATTTGGGTGTATGTTAAAATTGTACTTAAAAATCATTCTCATTTTAATCAAAATTGGATTTATTTTCTCTTATTTAACCAGATGTTAATATCATTAGACTTTTTAACTCTTGAAAATAAAGATCACCATGAAAAAAAATTAATGTTAACGGTCATTTGGTTGAAATTTCTTTTGCAGAAATTTCCGCAAACATTACACTCGATACGGAAAAAGCAAAAAATCCCCGAATGCGTTTCGAGTTCAACAGTTTTCACACTCTTGAAATAAGTTTCATTTTCAACAGAACAGAAAATTATTGCGAAAATATGACAATCTACGTTGATAATTTAAATGTAAGTGAATAACAGTTTAATTCAAGAATAGTAGGTAGGTATGAGTAATCTGTACCTATAATTTTACGAAAAATTACTCTCCTCTGACAATTTTAAAATTACTCTTACGTTTTTTTTACATTTCTTTAAAAACATTTTGAAAATTTTCTAGTCGAATCCAAATTCCATCAATTGCACCTTCTGATGGATTTTCAATAACTTTCATTAAAATTTTCAATACAATCTCATTTTAACTGTATTTTAAAGATTTTCCCAGCTCCCATCTGCATTGAAATCTCAATATTTGTTTTAATATAAGCTACTTAGATTCTCATAATTATTTCCACTTCCCAAGTAATCTCACTATCCAATGATTTTTAACTTATCTTCTAAAATTTCCTGAATGTAAGTCCCAATTTATAATAGGACTTTTCCGCCTCCCCGCCCCTAAAAAAAGAAAATAATAATAATGGCTGACTAAAAACACTAATTGTAACCTAATGGATGAAAAAAAATCACAAAATTTTCAAAAACACCTGAACGTTTCCAACTCGATGTTTCGTGAATTTTGAGTTAGTGAGAATTAAAAAAAAAAAAATAGCTACCTACCTAGTACCTATACCTACCTACATAATAAATATAATTATTGAACTACATGAAGTAAAATCAACTTTATTTTCAGCCATACATAGACAGATTAACCCCACTGATTGCTCAACTCGAATACGACATTGTTGAACCAAAAATCCCGAAGAAGCTTTCCAGCTTGTTGAATATTGGATCACGAATCCGAAATGACAGCATGAGTATTTCGAAAAATTGTGGCAAAGACGATATCTGTGAACCCGATTTAAATTTGAACATTACCTGGTACAATGGCTTTTTCAAAAATAATTACCTAAGATGGTCAACTTTAATTCTATCTACATATAATGTTTACTCGTTGTTCCAGGAGCCTTCGCGAAATAGAAATACCTTCCAATAACAAACATTTACAGCTAAACGTATCGGTAACAAATGATGGCGAAGATTCGTACGATAGTAAATTTTTATTAAAGATTCCTCGAGGCCTCAACTATGATAGTTACACAGATTCTCGATTTGTTCAAAATGTATCGGTATCATATTTACCAATATCTAGCAATGAAAGCATTAGTTTCCACATTGGCAACCCTTTGCCTGGGAATCGTACGGTACGTGGAGTTTCAACCCCCCTTTAGTTCAGGTATATTTCGTTATTCACTTGAGATTTCTTCGCCGTAGGTCAAATTCATAATTAACTTGATCGTAGCAGAGTCTCTATCAGAAGACCATGTTCAGGAACTTGATTTTTTGGCCAGTGTCAACAGTACAAATTCGGAAAAGAATGAAACCAAAGGAAATAATCAAATATCATTCAAAATTCCAGTACTTGAAAAATTCAATTTAGGAATTCAGAAGTAAGAAGCAGTTGTAAACTAAAATTATGATGCTTTTCATGTTACATATCGTTAATTTTTTACTCAAAATTTATAATAATTTTGTTTTTCAGTTTCACGTCTTACTCAAATTTTGATGATATTTCGAACTTCCGATTTGAAACTATTGACGAAGATACACGCGCGGGACCAAAATTGGTTCACCAATATAATATTAGAAACTTAGGGGCTTCCACTTTAGCTGAGATAACGGCTGTGTTTCATTGGCCTCATAAACTATCCACAGGTAAACATACGCACTGAACTATTGAGGTACATGCCTATACAATACATACCTAAAATGCATATCTGATACATTTACCTACGTGTTGTCAATGGTAGATTAAAATGTATAGCAGAAAAATATGTAATTGTTGAATCTGTTGATGTATCTATTTCGTTGAATCATTTGTTGCATCAACATTCAGTATTGCATCAAAACTTTTAAATTACTTAATTACCTACTGAACCACCACTCTTAAAACGATCGTTGCCATTAATATTTTTGAATCGACTGTTGCATCTGTTACGCCAATGCTGTAAATCCAGCCAATGTTGTTTTCCTGCTAACATTGCAGCAATAACAAAAATGACTAGTCTATGACGTCAATGTTGATTCAAATTTTGCAGCAACATTTCTTAGTTGATTCAAATGTTGCAGCAAACATTTCCTAGTTGATTCAATTGTTGCAGCAACATTTCCTAGTTGATTCAAATGTTGCAGCAACACTTCCTAGTTGATTTAAATGTTGCAGCAACATGCCGATTGATTCAAATGTAGCAGAATTGTATGTAGCAGTAATATGGCATTACACATGAGCTCTCGAAAATCAAAATTGTAGGAAACGTTCAGAAAGTATTAGTATTACCTACTGTTGAAAAGTATTGAATCGCCTCAACAGCGACATTTTCATTATGCTGGAGCAATGTTGCAAATCCGAAAATATTGTAATTTAATATTGCTGAAACATTATCTCTGGGGGGAGGGGGATATCAAAACAACAATTACATGAAAATATTTACCTCATCATTGCAGGCATAAAGTTTTAGGATTTTTATCAACTGCGACACTGCGAGTAAAAACATTCTAATGAAATTGAAGCAATTGCAACATTAAAACAAAATTGAAGTTGAAAGTAGAAGTCAGGGCCGGCGAACGGAAATGCAGGCTCGGTGCAAAACTTTTTGCAGGTCCCTCTTTTCAAATCATTCTTCAAGCTGTCTTCATTACTCGAATAAACTTGAGCATTGAACAAGGATCTGAATGGAAAATTGGAAATAAGAAGGAAGGATTTTTTCTATTCGATGAATTTATTTTTCAAAAAAAAAACTGTTTGAAGAACAAAAAATTCACATTTAAGTTTTTTTAAAAATTTTTTCATTTAAAAAAATCTTCTTCAAGGTTCGGGTACCAATGTACCTCCTGAACCCACTCTCGCCAGGCCCTGCAGGTCCTTAATATTTAAGGGTGAAAATGCGGGCCCGGTGCAAATGCATGCACCCTTTGCATCCCCTCTCTCCGGCCCTGGTAAAAATTAAATTTTGAAGGAGATGGGAACATACATTCTGTACTTAGTCCGAAAAGCGTAAATGAAGTTTCAGCTATTTTGATAATATTAATAGTTTTAAATACTGCAATTTTTCTCGTAAATGTGAAACAAAATTACTCCAATGTTAAGAAATATTGAAACATGGTGGAAAATTACGCTGTCACAAATCTATGTGTGAGATACATACCAATCAAATCCTGTTTTTTGTTACAGGTGAAGATCTATTGTATTTAGTTAAGCAACCGATAACTGAAGGCAAAATCAAATGCTACCTCATCCCAAATGTCAACTATAGAAATTTAACGGTAAGTAAAAAATAACGATTTAGAATAATTGGAAAACAAGAAACCGATAAAATATTAGGACAAAACTAACCATGAAAGGTGGGGCAGAATTGATAGGTAAATTTTGAGAATTGAAAATTTCCCCCAAGTTTTTAGATACCCATTTTAACATTCTGCAACTTGTGGTTTATGTAACTACGTTGAAGCCTGTAGCTGTAGCTTTACTGTGTTGATGCAGCTGCTGTATCTAATTCTGGAATTACATTTTTATGGTTTCAGCTGAATCGCATCTACAGAAAAGTCGAGGATGGCGAGTACATTTTTAATACCAGTCATGTTCCGCGAACTCGCATTCAAAACAGATCACAACCAGACGACGAAGTTTCTTCGGAACCCAATAATACAATTTGTTCTTTTGGTACCTGTTTTTCAAGCGTTCGATGCCTGATAAACGATTTATCCAAAAATGAAGAAGTGCTCGTAGCACTTCCATTCGTAATTTGGGCTAAAACAATAAACAGGGTTGGTATATTTGTGGTTTGATATCTCTCCAAATTTGTGCCAAATTTTAAAATAATAATTTTGTTCAGATCTCTAGTCACAGAACCAAAAAAGTTTCCATTAGCTCGCAAGTAGAGGCGAAAATCACAAAATTACAGCACAACAGAGATTCAGCAATCAATAAGATATTCTCATCAGAATTATTCACAATTATTGAACCGTCGAAATATACACAACCGGATGTTATTCCTTTATGGATTGTGATTGGTTCGCCATGGTTGGGAATTTTTGTACTAATGTTGATGATATATGGTTTGTATAAGGTGAGTCAATCAAAAACAAGGTTCGGAGATAAGTACCAGAATATGTGACCCGCTCCGACAAAACGTACCTTATGGAAGAAAATAAGATTTTGAGAAAAACGCATTTTAAAGTTTGAACTAATATAAGTGGCGCGAATGTGGGTGAAATGGTCTTGTAAGCCTTGCTATGAGTGGCTGTGGGTGTCCTGACGTCATATGAAAATTTTCAGCTTTTTTTTGCCGGTAAGTGGCGCTAAATTCAGGAAATTCAGACACAAACGTAATGCTGTAACAAAGATACATTAGTCAATTCATATCTTGGGAATCGATTTACGTCGATGTTTCGAGACGTCAGGTCGCCAAATTTCGGCTGTACATTAAAAAACAATTGATTTTTAGGAAAAAAAAACAAAACAAAAAAAATCAAATTTCTTGTCATTTTTGGATTTTTTGGTCATTTTGGCATACGTTATTTGGCATGAAAAAATTTTTTTTGAAAAAAAATACCTAGCCCATCTGATTCTACATACTTTTATCTACCAGAATCCGTAAAAAACTCAAAATTCATTTTTTCTTCCATAAGGTACGTTTTGTCGGAGCGAGTCACATATACTTACTGTTTTTCAAATTTTTTTTTTCAAAATTCAAAGAACTTCGGCAAGAAAATGGAGTAAAATATGACCTCGATACAAGTAAAAATTCCACTACCATCGGAAAATATTAAAATTTCCTTTTTTCGTTGATATTTGCTGGTATTATTTACCACTGAAGAGTAGGTACAGAAAATTTCATGAGAAATCAAGTTGAATCATGAAATAATTATTATTTAACGAGGCTATTCTTAAAAAAATGTAAGAAATGGATTTAAGTACAATTGAAATTTTTGTTTCATTTCGAAATCAACTCCAAAAATAACGCTTTCTGTGATTTACAAAACAGTCCAAAACAAGGGAAACCATTTTTTTCGGAATACCCCTAGTAATTTTGAAATTTTGAGCATATTGACCAACAGTGGCGTTTTTAGGGTGTAAGCTTGTAAGCTGAGCTTACACTCCGAATTTTGAAAAAAAGAAAAAAAGATGTAAATTAACCCGCCAATGCAAAATTACACGTTTTAATATCAAAAATGTATCTTAACGCATGCGATTTACGTATTCTAACCGAGGTGGTAAGCTGGCTGCGAATAGCTTCACTAACGCGCGTTGCAGTTGTGTTTGCGCATGCGCCTGAGGTGCCGCGCAGTACAGAAGTGTAAGGGGAGGGCTACGTTCTGAAGCTGTGTTTGAAGCTAGCTTCAGACAACGTTTTTTTCCATAATGATATGATACCTCATGCAACGCAACGATGCGAGTTGAAACTCCTCTGATCTATTTCTCTTTTTCATACAGTAGCGGTACGGTGGTTTTTTTTGCGCAAAATTATGTTTTTTGGGGTGCAAAAATATGCGTTTTTTTTTTCAATACCTTACTCATGCAATTTTTTGAAATATACCTACCTAATTCCCCCCCCCCCCCCCAACAAACTTTCTTTAGCTTACATCTTGAAAATCTCTAGCGACGCCACTGTTGACCAAAAACCTGAAATTTTGGCAACAGTTTTTTTAAGCCAACTCAGCCTTTGGTTTTTCTTTTCAAGTCCCATCAAAGTACGAGAAAATTGGTATACCGTTTACGTAATACCTTCCTTAACTATCGATTTCATTTTATTCGTAAATTCGAATGAATTGAAAAATTTTGTCAATTTTTTCAGTGCGGTTTCTTCAAGAGGAACAGACCACCAGCAATGACTGAATCACATGTACAAAGTGTTGATGATTCGGCAATTGAGGGCGAAGCTGAACAAGCTTTGTGACTGTCAAATCATTGAACAATTCAACTTTCTTCTACCATCAAGTTTTTCGAATTATTGATGTAGGTACCTATTCAACAAGAGGAACCTCCATATAAGCACTCGTACATATTTAAGGTATGACTACAATATGAAGATTCATGCAACAAAAATCATCTAGGTATAGGTAAATTAGGTGGATTGTATATTCATCTGAAATTCTTTCAATATAATTGTAGGCAAAGCACGTCATTTTTTTCCATCCTGTCTTATGATTTTCTTCCTTGTAAATTTCATAATTATTTCACTCTTTCTTTTGTTTAAATCTTTTTCAAGAAAATTTTTTAAAATTTACCGATTTACTTATAATTGAAATTCCTTATTTAATTTTTCAACTGTTTCCAAGTAATTATCAGTATTTTTGCTTTAGTATTATTTCAGTATAATTTCTTACCTAATCCAACTTTTTAGTTGCCTGTTTGTTCAATCAATCATAATGTATTTTCAAAGAAGTCTAACACTATTAAATGTTCTTGCTAATTTTATTAAGTACATACGTCAGAGTTTTTATTCCATAAATTTTTTTTAAAAAACAACAGGAGCTTGATGGTCTCTTTTTGATGCGAGTTCTAGCTATAATTATTTACTTCTGAGATACCTATTATGTACTTATCTCTAGTTTTCTAAGAAATTATCAATTTAATCTCTTTTCATTTCACTATTTTCTGTTCCTTTTAGTTTTACCTAATCACCAATTCTTTAAAAAATTGATTATTTACTTATAGTATTTCAAAGCTTATTTTAAATTTAATCATCATTTTCCTAAAATTGCAAAGAGGAGATTATACCGTTATTTTTTGGCGAGTCAATGAGTAATTAATTTTTTTATATTTTATTGTAATATTAATTACAAGTACTTGGATAAAATTCATCAAAATTCAGATATTATTTATTCAAAGTTTTTAATTCTGAGTGTTCAGATTTTTGACGAAATCAATTAAAACTTATGCGAAATCTAAATTTGTTAGATAAGTACATAGTACATACATTCCTTCGTTTTAATCATATCATAATCATGAAGTTTAGTCGTTTCTGTGTTTTACTTTTCATGTGAATAATAATTTTTCAAACTCTTTAGATGACTGTAGGTAATTATACATGTGAGCTTGAAATGTCAATAAAAATCCCATGCCTACGTACTCATGGGGTCTACTTGATTGAGAAAATGGAAATTCATCCTATTTTCATGATTTTCATGCCCGGTAGACACCATATTACGGGAAAAATTTTGATAATTACCGTAAATTACCGTAAATATTTCAGTAATTATGGTAAATTATCGCTATATTCCAATCATTGGGCTAAAATTACCGTGAATATTCTGATAATTATTGTAAATTATCGTAAATATTTTAATAATTACGGTAAATATTTCAGTAATTACGGTAAATAATAATAGATATTTTAATAATTACGATAAATTATAACAAATATTTCAAAAATCGCGGTAAATTACCGTAAATATTTCAGTAATTATGGTAAATTATTGTAAATATTTTAATATATTTACGATAAATTATCTGGTATTTGCTGTTTTGCTAGATCATTTCCATTTTGATTTAAATTTTGAACTTTCTCATTTGAATCTGAGCCATCATTTTTTGGCTTAAGTATTTCTTTTGGCTGTTTGATTCGAATTTTGGTCTTTTCTATTCGAATCTACACTAATGTTTAAGCTCTGCTCGAAAGAATCGAGAGCAGAAATTTTTTATATGTTGAAAAATGTTTGAAAAGCAATTCTTCAATTTAAGAATCGAGAAGCAAATGTTATACCATACGAATACATACTTTTTGAGGAAAATGATCAAAATGCATGCTATTTTCATATTTTGATGCCACCATACCGACTTTCATGCTATTTTCTTGTTTTTCATGATTTTCAGGCCCGGTAGACAGATGCTACTTCATATATCTTAAAATTTTTTCGGATATTACCCCAATTGCCAATTTTTTTTACGGATTTTCAATAAAATCTATGAAATATTTTCAAAACATTGGGGTATTAATTATTCATGAAAAACATTAACTACAGGTTTGAAAAATTTTATGAATACTTTTGCATCTGTGGGTAGTAAGTATAGGGACCGATACTTTTTAATGACTGGACATACCTTATTCATAGGAAGCAGTGTGAAAAATATCCCTTTCCTGCATGCCCTCTCTCAGAACTATGAGAAATAATTTGTGGCGATTTTGCAAGTTGTGCATCAGTAGGTAACCAAAAATGGTAAAAAAAAAGATCAAGTAACATCGAGAGACCAATGGTTTAAAACAACTGAAATGTGATGAAAGGACGCATTTTTTCTGAAAACTTGTTGACTGCAGCCACATTCCTGTTCAAAACTTACTTCATCGGAGTTTCCTACAGAGTAAAAATTATCTTGAAAAATGAAAAAAAACGCTCACTCATCGAATTTCAAAGGAAAAATTAAAAAATTAAATTTCTCCGAGAAAAAATTCAGACAAAATTATTTACGTAAGCATATTGTTACCACACCGCTGTGTCTGGGATTCGTTTATGAGAAAACTGATACCTAAACGCATGACATCATTCGTTGCAATCTATATTACCTTAGCTATATACATAAATAGCAATAAAATAATTCTGCAAAATGGATCTATCAGAAACTTTTATTTCCAATTTATAAATATAATTATTTCGTTAGTCATGGAGAGGTATCTGCATTTCTAACATAGTACTCGTTGAGTTTACACGTGCAATGCAAACAGTTTTTAGTTGAATAAATTTTTAATTGTTTTATCAAAATGATAAAAGCTAATTGTGATATGATATTTTATTGCAGAATATTTCTTAAAAATATAACTGTTTTCGCGGTTGTATTTCTGTTTTGTGAAGCTAACGTTTCGGCATTCAATTTAGATTTAAAGAGCTCAGTATCATTCTCTGGTCCGTCCAACTCTTATTATGGATTCACTGTTGCCCAATACATTGATAGCAAAAATCAATCAACGTGAGTAATCGTCTGAATATTCTATTTAAATACTTTGCTTCTAGATAAATTTTTCCATAAGGCCTGGAAAATTGGATTTTTCAAATTTTGTTCTTTGTTCGGAAATTTAAAATTTGTAGGTACATAGGTATAAAAATACAACATTATAAGACATTTGAATAGAAGAAGCACACGTGACTCAAGAATTAAAAAATACAATAATAAGGAATTGAGTGAAAAGGATAGAAAAAATTTTTCGTCAATTTTTTAATGCGCCCTTGAGTGTTGAGCTCGTTTAACTTGATCAAACTGAATAATTATATGAAGTTCTGCTTTTCAATGATAATTCAATCTCAGTAAAAAGTGAATTAAACAGATCTTTAATTTCTTTTTTAGCTTCTTTCAAAACATTTTTTTTTTTTTTGGAGGGTAATTAAGTAAATGAAGATATTTCATGAACATATGTGCTCTAAATTTACACTGCGAAAAAATTGCTGTTCGAGTCTTGTTATTTGCAATTTATTCCAGGATACTAATTGGAGCACCGAAGAGTGCTGATGAATCAAATGGACCAAGGTATTTAGGAGGTGCTGTATACAATTGTGACATAAATAAACTCAAAAAGTGTAGCAAAATCAAATTTCCTGGTAAGTAAATCATTGTTATGGCAATTAAATTTTCTTGAAATTTTCATGATTCAAAATAAAATCAATAATATGATAAGAGAGTCGTTTGTGAAAGTTTCATGATTCGGAAAAAATTATTATAAAATAAAAGACGATACCTATCTACCCAGGGAAATAGATGCGAAAGTGTAATCAACCACATCTATTTCTATGGTTCACTGATTATTATGATTATGACCTATTAATGGATAGAGAAAAAACTACGTTATAGAGAAAAATTCAGTTAAAAGACCCGGAACATTTCATATTGAAAGTATTTGGTTAGAAAAAATTCATAAAAAAACAGCATTCCTAGATCACAAAAGGGTAAAAAAAAGCCTAATAAGTACTGATAATTTTTTATGTGATTAGCTTATCAAAGGCGTGACCTGCAAGGAGCCCCCCCCCCCAAAAAAAAAAAAAAAATCAACTTGAGAATTTGAAGTTGAAGGTTGAGAAATTTTGACGATTAAGTAGACAGGTAGTTGTAAATTTTTTAGGTTATAGAAAGATTTGTATGAGAAATTTCTCAATTGTTTTACCTACTCCTCTGAGCAAAATATTTCGCAATAAACTGGGAAAATCGAAAAAATGTTTCTAAATCATGAAAAATCCATTATGAACGTCCAATTTTAAATCATCTAAAATGAAATTTTTAAAAATTTTTACCAAGATCACTCATTTTTTTCAGTGTTTTCATTGTTTTCATAGTGATTAAAATCAAATGTACTTAATGCCTTTCTTTGACATTTTTGTTCTCGCTCCACCCAGCTGATTTCTTCTCCCATCCCATGCAGAAAAATATTTCACAAAATAAAAAGGCTTCCATTTTAAAATTAAATCCCAGTTTCCCGAAATGTTCACTTAAATTTTCTACTTACGTAGGTAACTTAATTATTTCGAAGAATTTTAGAAGTTTATTAAATGTACCTAAATAGGTTGTAAGTTGGTTTATAATTTGTGAGGAAAATGTACGGTAAGCTCCAAAGAAAGTTTCCTTGTCTTACAACGTACCTACATAATATCAATATTTAGAATTCTCATTAGGGTGGCATGCCACTGCACCCAATCACAAACTTTCAAAGAAAAAGTTTGGAAAATTCTAAAATTCACGCTCTCGCATACGTGTGTACCAACAATACTCCACTAATAATTAATATAAGTAACCGAATTGATCATTAAAAAATGAGAATAGCCTTGATAACTTTCATAGATAAAATATCTTTTACTCATCTAGATGTATATGAATTATTATCATTCGGATGCCAACATCATATTTACGTAGGTATGAAGTAAGATAAGATAAATTTGGAATTACCGGATTTTTTTTATTTGTAAATTGCATCCGAAGTTACAAAAATATTATCGGAGCCGCATTCATTACGTGCATGAAGAGGAGGCACAAAAATTTATAATTCATTCAAATTAACAACTACGAGTAAATTATTCTTCAATTATATCATCAGAAGTATTTCTCATTTATCGACAGAAATTATCGCAACCCTGAATTTTATTGACAATTCGACATTCCGCTCCAAAAAAATGAAACTTTTTTTTTACTTCTTCAGAAAAGTAATCTAAGTGACATCATATCTTTTCCGGGTTCTGTTTCAAGTCTCAACATTTATTTCGTAGCCCCCCCCCCCCTCCGAAATGTAAGCAAAACATCAACAAAGTAAAGTACTCGTAAATTGAAAATTATTACTAACGTTGGAAGTATTTTACAGTCGAGAGCGCTAAGGATCTCAGGGAAGATCGAACAGAACAATGGCTCGGAGGAACACTGACAACCGACAAATCAAAAGGAGGAATCGTAGTGGTTTGTATTTTTGATGATGTCATTTTTAATTCATAACAAAAAAAATTTTTCAGTTAGGCACTATCGCCTGGTCAGATATCCCCTCCCTCTCAAAAAAAAAATGAGCAAGCCGGAAATAATGCAGAACTTTTTGTCTTCAATGAAAAAATTTTCGAGAGTTGGATCAACTCAAACAAGGGGCGAGAAGTCTTTAAAAAATCTCCCAAATTTCACTTCAAGAGTTTAATGAAAATTCATTTAAAAAATTCAAATGCCTACAGACTTGAGATTTATTCGAAAATGGCATTATTAAAAATGTTGTAGGAAAGTATGAAAATTGAACGAGCGTTTGGATAGCGGACCACTGAAAAAGTTGACCATTACAAAGAAAAACAATTGATAAGTTGGAAAAGTACTCCAAATTAACGATTCCTTCAAACCAATAATTTTTGTAATTTTATCTAATAATTGTAATTCCAAGATTTCTTTTCACAAAATTTTGTTTATTCAATTCCAAGTGTAAACCAAACTGGAATGGCAAGGAAAATGACGATAAATACGAATTCTATTTCTATGGATACGTTTTCAAATTGAAAATTTAAAAGAAGAGGCATACCGAATCTGGCTCCGGTTCCGGGATTTTTAAAAATCCTCCCGGCTCCGGGGAAATCGTCCGGGGGGGGACCCACTTCCCTCCGGCTCCGCTCCGAATCCGTTTTTTTTTTTCAATGTCATCACATTGATGTTGGGTTTGAATTTTTCCCGAGAGGTGTTCTACTGAAAGTAAACTATAACAAATTTCAGTTAAATTCAGGGTCATGTCTTCATATCACTTTTTGCAGGTTTGTGCTCCGAGGTATTTTTGGTTATCGAGAGAAAATTCAACCATGTCTGAACCTGTTGGTAATTGTTACTACACGAAAAAAGGATCTTTAAATCTTGATGAAACCCAAACCTACCATCCTTGTAGACAGCGTACCAAGGTTGGAATCAATAGTACGTAAATTCTATGAATTAGTTTTGATGGAAGCGGTTGTTGTATTGTTTCAATTTTTCTAATAATAAAGACAGTCTACTAATCACTTTATACAGAACACCTTTTAAAAGCTGAATAAGAAAATAAAAATTATGTGTATTTAAATCATTATTCATAATAAATATTTGTATCTACAGGCTATGATGAATTGGGTTCGTGTCAAGCTGGTTTTAGTGCTGCAATATCGAAGGTACGTATCACACGTACACGTATGTGAATTAACAAAGTGCATCAGGGTGGGCAACTATCAAAAATTTAATATCGCACCTGATGCACAGAATAACGAAAATCGATTTGTGGTTTGCCGTTTATGAATTCGATTCCTTGCAAAGTTTTTCGATTCGAATACAGCAATTTTCACAGTTTTTATGGTTCTATAGAAAGCCCAATTTAGTTGCAAATCAATATTTTTGAGAAATTTTAAAATAACTGCAAAGGTGTTTTCAAATCAAACTCAAAAAATAACCCTCCCAAGTTTTGGCTTCGTGAATATATTTCTTGTTTTAGGTATTTCGACTTCAGACGCGAAAGTTGGGTTCTCAATACCTATACCTAGTGGAATAGAGTCAAAATTGAAAAATATCCTATTTTATTAAGTTATACGTAGGTAAATTCATGTTTTTTGACTTCTTGATTCAATTCCTTACTTTATTTTGATGCAAAACTTAAAAATCAACGCACCATAAGGCAAAAAATCGAAAATTTTTCGCCGAATAGTTTTCAATTTCGAAACCATTACCTAGTCTTAAAAAATTAACTTGATGTTACAGCAGAAATCGATTCAAAAGTTCTAATAAAAACCTTTGAAGCATTGCAAAATTTTTCAAAACTTTTTTCCTCTCATGCTTTTTTTGTCATAATTAACAGTTGAATTCGGCTCAACCTCTGCTTCTTCCTCCCTCCGCGGTAAAAAAAGTTGAAAAATTCTTCTTTAACTACAAAAACTCTTGGAATCGAATGCCATTACACCAAACAGTTCTTTTTTATTCATTTGCCTTTGACGCGACTTTAATGCTCAGTAGCACTTGAAGATTTTCATGATTTTTTTTTTCGTAATTAAAATTATGTACATCTAATTCATGACTAAAGCTTGACCAAATTTTACTTCTGATTTGGGCAGGATCCAAGTAGACTGTACATTGGAGCCAGCGGCGCATACACGTGGCGAGGTAACATCATTACCCGTACCTATTTGTATTTAATGAATTGTCAAAATGACATCTTGAAATTTACATGAATTTAAGGTAAGGAAAATCTTTTCAGTGGTAATGATTCAACATGAAATGTTGGATAGGTAGCAGGTACTACCCTACGTTCAAAGATTGGAAGTTACAGTAGATTTATATCAATTCAACGTTTCGAAAAATCAGAGAAAATGGTTCATTTCAAATCTAACAAAATATTGGTTTTGATTAGTTATTTTTTTTTTGTAAATTGAAACTTATGTTTCGGGTTTGAAATAACTTCGAAAAAAAAATCCCAATATTTCCAACATCCAACAATTCACATTTTTTCAAGTCGAACGAAATTATATTATATCGAATCATAAAAATATATACTTACTCCAATATTGAATCTTCAACATTTTTTCAAGTTCTTCCAACTTTTTCCCATATTTTCAAACCTGAAACGAAAAGTCATTACAACGCTAGTTCAAAGATATGTAAGTTAGTGTAGAAAATTCAGTTCCGACTTCAAGAAAAAATTATACCTCATTAATCCAATAATTTCTCACTTTTAAAAGAAATTTTAACGTAATAAAACTAAAACATAAAAATCTATCGGTATGTGGTATCGCATTTTTTCAACTTTTCACTATTTTTCCAGACATAAAACAGAAAAGAATTATTGTATTTTTACTCTTTACAGGAAAAGTATACGCTAAGAATAGCGTAGATCCTCCGAGACAGAATGACACTGATAAAAGCTATAACTCCAAGGATGGCGAAGGATATTTAGGATACTCGCTGACGAGTTTAAAATTCAAGTCTGTAAATTCATCAGGAATAGCTGCGGGTATTCCGCGATCACATGAATTATCCGGACAGGTAGATATTTCGAACATAAGTAGAACTTACTTCCACACATGTACCTATGGTGGATCGCAAAAAAGAAAAAACATACCTCGGATTTCGACAAAATTTGCTGAATTTGTTGGGTCATCATCGGAAAATACATCAAAATTTTTTTTGAGCGTCCCAGGTGAAGAGAGAAGGGAGTTAGGGGTTCTTAAAGGGTAAGTACTTCCTTTTGAAAAAAACGCAGTTTTTCGTGTTTCTAAGGTCGAAAATATGGCGTGAGATTCAAGATACAGCACTAAAAAGGTGCGATTTGAGCTTCTAAACCTCGATTGAACCATTGCCATCCTTCTCGGATGAAAATTCAGACCGCTACCAGGAGCTCCAAAAGTTGCAGATCGCAAAATTTCCGTATCGTGAAATTTTTGCTGGCTCCTAATTAATAACATTAGCTCCGCGCAGAATAATTTCAATTTTTTTTTTACATTTTTGAAGGAACTTTTGAGAATATTCCAAGAATTTTTTTTCGATCTGTGTAGCCAACTGCGAATTGAGATAATCAGATTTCTGGAATTCGTATTGATCTAATCATGAATTTGCTACCTAACTAGGTTTTATTGTTAGAAAACTCCAACAACTTTTTTTTGTTTTTTCAATTATCAGAAATAAGTTATGGAGAAAATTGTTTACACCAGTGCAGCCAATTGTTAACCATGAAACGCCTAGGTATGGAATTTACGTTGATTTTGAATCAATAATTTTTTTTCTATAGGTATCTAGAAATTGAAAAATTCACATACCAGTGACTCAACCTCTATAACTATGCTAGAAAAAATATGTCTCGAATTCTTAGATTTCCTAAACCAGCCTTTGTAGACAAGGCAAATAACCACGACATTGAAATACGGAACACTGTGAACAATTCTCATCGATTCTAAGGATTTTAAGTGGTATTCAGAATTTTTCTGAAATTTGTACATACCTAGAAAATTGACTATTCATTTTACGTTAGTTGAACTGCATAATTATTTGGACAAGATGCTGAAAAATTCGATTCCCTTAGATATGTATTTCCGTTATCTGTTGAATGTTGAATGGAATAGGATAATTTGTCAGTTAAAAAATGAACGGAAAAAATTAAGTATCTTCTTCAGAATCAAATTCAGGAAGTGAAAGTAGGTAAAAAATGACAAAAAATTTCTTAGGGAATTGTTTTTTTTTTTTGAAGGTAAGTGATCAATTAGGGGTCAGCAAAAATTTCACAAAACAGAAATTTTGCGATCTGCCACTTTTGGACCTCATGGTAGCGGTTTGAGTATGGCGATGGTTCAGGGGGTTTAGAAACTCAAATGCACCTTTTTAGTGCAGTGTTATGAATCTTACACCATATTTTTGACCTTAGAAACAAAAAAAAAACGCGTTTTATTCAAGAAGAATTGCCCTTAGAGAACCCCTAGCTCTCCTCCCTCTTCACCTGAGGGCTCAAAATTTTTGGGGGTAGTCTGCGATGGTGACCCAGCAACTCTAGCAAATTTGGTCGAAATCTGAGGTTTGTTTTTTTTTCGCGATCCATCTTAATAACTATACTTACCTAAATAACAGTATAACTATGGCTCATACAGAGGTACCAATTTGCAATAGGAACTTAGCAATACATACTGAATGATTTGTAGGTAGACTTATTCGACTCGAATTTAGTTTTTGTGAAACGTTTATTCGGTGAACAATTCGCGTCTTATTTTGGATACTCGATGTGTACCTCGGATGTAGACGGCGATGGTGCTGAAGATTTAATTATCGGTGCTCCCCTGCACGCCAATTACACATCTAATAAATACGATATTGGAAGAATTTACATCTACTATCAAGGTAACGGGAAGTGCTCGAAATTGGACAAGGCATGCGGTGTAAGTTTAATTATTCCTCTTTATTTTCAAAAAAAATTGAATCTTTTAATCAACATCAATCTGTTAATTTCTACGTACAGAATAAAACATTCAACAAATTTATCTACATCGATGGTGAAAAACCAGGAGCACGATTTGGCACCGCTGTTACTTCGCTGGGAGATATAAATCAAGATGGCTTCGATGGTATTATTAACAATCTCTCATTTCTATTCTTTGTTAAAATCAAAAAATTTGCGCGAATACCTAATCACCAGGAAAAAATTACAGATATCGCCGTGAGTGCTCCATACGAAATCGACGTAGAATATAAATCATCAGGAGCGATTTACGTTTACCTAGGATCGAAAAATGGTTTGAGCCGGAGCCCATCGCAAATTATCCGGCCTTCAGATGTCAACCCTCTCAAAGGAAATTCTTCATTGAAGTCTTTCGGTTTCTCACTGTTTGGTGGGTTAGATGTGGATGGCAATAAATATCCTGATTTGGCTGTTGGCGCTTATGAATCTGATACTGTGTATCTATTGAAGTAAGTTTTTCAGCAGACACCAACCTTTGGTCATTAGTTTGAAATAGGATGAATAGTTTTACAATTTTCATTGAAAATTGAAGAGAGAAAGAGGAAAGCTAGGAAGTTGTTCAGTATAATTCAAAAACACTTTGTACGAAAATTTCGCTCCATGAATTCATCGTGGTCTGTTGTCCAATTACTCTTAATTAAACCATACACATACCTACAGACATTCATAAAAATTTAAAATCTTGAAACATTGATGTTGTTACCAAAAATTACATCTAATTGGATTCCGGGAAAAACACTTTCATTTTTTTTTAGATTTAAAGAATATCAAAATAAAGTGGCGAAGGGAGAGTAATGCCAAATCGTTGGTTTTTTCTTTTTCGTCAAAAGAATTCATACTTACTAATGGTATTTTATAGTTTCTTATGGGAAATTTAAATAACAGAGAAACGTGATTTTTTATACAAGTAGATATCTCCGAAAAATTGAAGTAAGTCCCAAAGGTTATTTTTGGTTAAATCTATATAATAATCATTTTTGATGATTTTATAGCTACCCTCTCTTCAACTTGAAAAAAAAGAACAAAAAGACTCATCTTAATCGTTTTTTAAACCACCGAATTTTTACAGCTCTCGACCAGTCATCCATTTGAAAGTAACTTTTCGTTATTTGCTTGAAGAAACGAACAAAAGAAAATTCATCGTATTGGAAAAGATAAACTGCAAGAGGAAAGATAATAAGAAAGATGCGCTTTGCGTTACACTGGAAATCTGTTTGAAATACGAGGGTCAAAACACAGAACAACAAATCGGTAAAGTTGAAAAAATTACTTTTATGAAATTTCCTTGGTAGGTACCTCTCCCCTTTCTTCCAGTGAAAGTGTAAAAATAGTGGAAAAGATCTGAAAATCCGAAAGACTGTGCCACTGTTTTCCTCTCCCGTTCCTTCTTTCACACGTCTTGAACCAGGCTAAAAATAATTAGCACGTTGAATAAAAATGTATAAACAACTGATCTAAATTTTGAATTTTTTCTACTAAAATATGCGGCACACTATTATGGAAAGTATTCTCTTCAATAACTTAAAATTTCGTAATATCCCTCTTGGATCAACATTTCTATTGTTAATGTTAACCTCCAAGTTTGATACCTATAATAGTTTTTGAATTTTAATTCTGTATTGAATTGCATTCAGAAACAGATTCAATTTTTTTCATAAATTACCTTGAAAAAAAATGAAGCTATGATTTACGAATTTTCATATATATTATTCAAGTAATTGGTTTTAATGTGTTTTTGTAGAGATTTCTGCAAATATTACCCTCGATACGAAAAAGGCCACTCCCAGGATGCGTTTCGAGTTCAACGGTTCTTACACACTTGGAAAATATTTCAGTATAAACAAAAATGAAAATTATTGCGAAAATATGACAATCTATGTCAATAATTCAGATGTAAGCGGATTAATTAATTTTCATTAACCAATTCAAAGGTTGTAAGTACCTAATGCAAACAATTTTATAAAAATTCACAAAAGAAAGAGCAACACCATTCCTCTCAAAATTTGAAAATTATTTTTGCATTTCTAAAAATCTTTTTCAGTATCAAAACTCCAGCTTTTTCATATCTTTGGAAATTTTCCAATCAAATTCTCGATGTTTTAATAAATTCTCATCAGTCGTCACATGCTGATGAATTCCTAACAACTTTCTATAAAATTTTCAGCTAACCTAATTTGACTATTTTAAAGAGATTTTTGTCTTTAAATTTTCTCGAATTTGAATTACTTCAATAGAAGTATCTCACAATCTCACATTTTCATTTCTCAACCGGTTTTGCTATTCAATGATTTTGTTCACATCTCCTTGAATTTCCAAAATAAAGAGGCCCCAAAATTATTCGACGGTACTTCTCCACGTATCAAAAAAAATAAAAGTGGCAATTTTGAAAACTTCAATCACCTATTCCATTGGGAACAATCACTAACCATCAATAACCGTTAAAAGTTTTCATCGTGATAATTTGTAGCATATTGGTCGAAAGGAATTTTTAAAAAAGATTATTGAATTCAATAGGTACCTACATTAGAATGAAATCAATTTTGTTTTCAGCCATTCATAGACAGATTAACCCCATTGGTTGCTCAACTCGAATACGACCTTGTTGAACCAAAAATCCCAAAGAATCTTTCCAGCTTGTTGAATGTTGGATCACGGATCCGTGAAGACAGCATGAGTATTAAAAAAAATTGTGGCGAAGATGATATCTGTGAACCCGATTTAAATTTGAACATTACCTGGTACGATGGATTTTTCAAAAATAATTACTCAAGATGGTAAACTTTAATCCTATCCGTAAATTTTATTTACTCGTTGTTCCAGGAATCTTCACGGAATAAGAATACCTTCCAATAACGAACATTTACAGCTTAACGTATCGGTAAAAAATAATGGTGAAGATTCGTACGACAGTAAATTTCTATTGAAGGTTCCTCGTGGCCTCGATTATTATAATTACAATACTCAATCAGCTGAAAATACATCGGTATTATATTCACTAACATCCAACAATGAAAACATTATTTTCGAAATTGGAAACCCTTTACCTGGAAACCAAACGGTATGCGGGGTTCCGAATCCCTTTTGTTCGGGTACCAATATTTTCTTACTCATTTGAGATTTCTTCCCCCCAAGGTGAATTTCATCATTTACTTGAGTACAACTGAGTCCCTATCAGAAGTCAATGATCCAGAGCTTCATTTTTCGGCCAGTGTAAATAGCACAAATCCGGAAAAAAATAAAAACCGAGGAAATAATCAAATATCATTTAAAATTCCAGTATTCGAAAAATTCAAAATAGATATTCAGACGTAAGTAGAAACTTATCTCGCTTCGAGTGCAGATATGAGCTAAAACGATTCATTCCATATTAATGAGTACTGTGTTAGTAGGTGGGCCTAGCTAGATATTGATAATATTATACAAAAAACTTCCAATTTTATTTTTCAGTGATACATCTCACTCGAATCTCAACAATATTTCGAATTACCGATTTGAGACTGTTGACAAAGATGTACGCGCGGGACCAAAAGCGGTTCACCAATATAATATCAAAAACTTAGGTTTATCCACCATATCTGAAATGATCGCCGTGTTTCATTGGCCGGATAAATTATTCAAAAGTAAATCAACATTTTTCCTCACCCTGTATATACTTAGCATGATTGATTCAACAGTTGTTGAAGCAAATGTTGCGATAATCTACTCAAATATGGAGACCGGTGGATTGAAATACAGCAGCAACATTTTCTGACTCAACTGATGTATCAACACTTTGTTGAGTCAGTTGTTGCATCAACTTTGTTGAATAAATTGTTACCAACAATATTTTGAATAGTGTGGCATCAGCATTGTTGATTCAATTGTTGCATCAACATTGTTCAATAGTTTGTTGTGTCAACATTGTTGAACCAATTGTTGCCCACAACATTTTGAATAATGTGCAATCACATTGTTGATTCGATTGTTGCATCAACAATGTTGAATAGTTTATTGCGTCAACATTGTTGAATCAATTGTTGCCAACAACATTTTGAATAGTATGCAATCAGCATTGTTGATTTAATTGTTGCATCAACATTGTTGAATCAATTGTTGCCAACAACATTTTGAATAGTATGCAATCAGCATTGTTGATTTAATTGTTGCATCAACATTGTTGAATCAATTGTTACCTACAGAATTTTGAATAATATGCAATCAGCATTGTTGATTCTATTGTTGCATCAACGTTGTTGAATCAATTATTGCGTCAACATTGTTGAATCGTTTAGTGCATCAACATTGTAAATTCAATTGTTGCACCAACATTGTTGAATCTGCTTGTTGCACCGACTTTGTTGATTGAAAAGTACATGAAAATTTTTGATACAATTGTTGCATCAACTTTCTCGGTTTTATTGTTGAATCAATTTCGCTACCTCAATTTTTTATACTAACATCGTTGATTCAATTCTTGCATCAGCATTGTTGATTGAAAAGTACATGAAAATTTTTGATACAATTGTTGCATCAACTTTCTCGGTTTTATTCTTGAATCAATTTCGCTACCTCAATTTTCTATACTAACATCGTTGATTCAATTCTTGCATCGTTGCATCAGCATTGTTGATTCAATTCTTACACAAAACTTGTTGAATCATTTTTTTACATCAGCAATTTCAAACTGATTTATTGCTTCAACATTGTTAAATCAATTACTGCACCAAAACCGTTGATTCAATATTGCTGTTGCAACAACTTTGTTGAATCAATTTATTGTATCAACTTGGTGGATACTGGATACCAATGTTGCACCAACATAGCTGGATCAATTGGTTGATTAAATTGTTGCATCAACGTGCGGTTTATTCAATTGTTACATAACAAATTGGAACTTTCAATACAAATCAGCGGCATCGAAAAGTGGGGTGCACGGGGTACTTGGCCCCAATCCTGACGAGGGTACAGGGTCTCATTTCCCTCAAATCACATCAGATAGAATTTTAAAGAATTAAAACGTAAAAAAAACTGCTTTTTGGGCATTGAACCCCTATTTTTTTTTCAAAGCTTCGCATTCACTTTGTTTAAATCACAAGCCCGTAAGTATATGAATTATTTAAGGTGAAATCTCCTGGTATTTCCAGGCTTGATGCTCTTTTCGTACCCTCTCAAAAAAAAGCTTCCGATGCGACGCCACTGACGATACGAAAGACTAACATTGGTAGCCGATGTTTTAAATCCTTACATTCATCTCATGAGGAAAATGTGAAACACGCATGCTAATCGAAACCATTTTTTGTGTTTTAGGTGAAGATCTATTGTATTTAGTAGAGCAACCGATAATTGAAGGTAATATCACATGCGACCCCATCCCAAATGTCAACTATAGAAATTTAACGGTAAGTAAAGAAAAAAGGATGATACAAATGTCGTAGATTAAGAATTAATGTTGACGAACGAAAAACTGACAGAATGAAAATAGCAATAAGAACTAGGGATATCTTTAACCGATGGAGCCTAGCTCGGTTGATGCAGCTACCTTCTTTCTAGAGAATTACTGCCGAATTACATACATTTTAACGATTTCAGCTGAAGCGTAATTATACAAAAGTCAAAGATGCTGAGTCCATTTCCAATACCATTCTTGCTCCGCGAACCTTCGCTGATCAGAAGAACACCGGAAAACTCAGTCAAAAGAGTCCATCAAACAGTCAAAAAGATCTTCTGCAACCCAAAAGTAAAGTTTGTTCTATTGGTATCTGTTTTTCAAGTGTCCGATGCCAGATAACCAATTTATCCGGAAATGGGGAAGTAATTGTAGCATTTCCGTTCGTAGTTTGGGCGAAAACATTAAACAAGGTTGGTATTTTTGTTATTATATGTAGATATTTTTCCACATTATGTTCGATTTATATATTTATAATAAATTCGTTCAGATCTCTCGTCATGTACATGAAACTGTTATGATTGGCTCGCAAGTAGAGGTACATATCACCAAATTACGGGACAACAGGGCGCCAAAACTCAATACGACATTCTCGTCAGAAGTTTTCACGATCTTTGAATCGTTGAAGTACACGCGTCCGGACATTATACCTTTATGGATTGTAGTTGGATCGCCATGGTTGGGAATTTTCATACTGATGATGATAATATACGGCATGTATAAGGTGAGTCAAATTAAAAAAAGGTACAAAAGTACCAGGATGTGGCGTTTTTCAAATTTTTTAGAATGTGATCAACTTCGGTATGGAAATGAGATGTAGTGACCTCAAGAGAAAAAAAAAAATCAACTACCATAAAGTTCAATTTTTTTCTCTGATATTCGGTCATATCATTACCATCGAAAACCTCTAAAATATGTCAAAAGTCATCTGGCATAAATTTAGAATGGAAATAAACCCCACAATATTGAGCAACATTTAAATAATATTACCAATTTTCATTTTAATGAAATTGCAAAGCAGTGACGACAATTGTAAAAAAAATCTACGTTTTTATTCTATTTCGAAATTAACTCCAAAAATAACGCTATTTTAGTCATTTCCAAAACACTCCAAAAAATCAATAATTCTGTACATTTGAGCTGGGGAGAAAATAAAAATTGGGTCAAAAAATCTAAAAAAAAAAAATCAACAGCTTTTTGAAGTCATCTCACCAATTTTTTACAAGGCTCATCAAAATTCTAAAAAGTTGAAAATACTGCATTTCGGTGTACGTAATAACTTCCTATTTTATCAATTCCATTTTATTTATAAATTCCGACGAATTAAAAAACTTTTTAAATTTTTTCAGTGTGGTTTCTTCGAGAGAAAGCGGCCACCAGCAATGTCTGGGTCGTATGCACAAAGTGTTGATGATTTGGCATTTGAGGGCGAAGCTGAACAAGCTTTGTGACTGTCAAATCATTGAAACAATAAATTTCTTCTGCCATCAAGTATTTCAAATTATTGATTTTGGTATTAACAAGAGATATTTCAACATTATACTTAAGTACATAGTTGTAACCTACTTTTCTTTCTTTCTTTCTTTCTTTTTTATTTAGCAGTTGTGGCTTAAATTTGATGTTGAATACGAAATTGATTCCTTCGAATAAGTATTTTTTTATTTTTTAAACTTGCGTATAATGTTTACTTTTTATCTGTGATACATAATAATTATACTAAGTATGTATGTATTTATTGAAATGAAAGTGACAGAGGGAAGGATGGCCAGGCTCATTTAATGTTCGATTTCCTCTTTTTAAAAAATGTAGGCAAATCTTGATTATTTTGTAAAGATTGGTCAAATTTTGATTCTTATTGTTACTTTCTCATTCTGAATTAGTGAAGCTACTGATGAACAGTCAAAATTGCAACACGCAGAAAAAAAGCAAAATTTACCGATTATCAGCGAATTTTCAGGTTTCACAAATTTTTCAACGACTTTTGCTGATTTTTCAGTTAATTTTCACCGATTTTCCAGTGATTTTCATCACTGATTGGTTTTCAGCAAGAATTTTCCAACTGATTTACTCCTGTTTTGTAATTCTGACCGTTTCTTCGCGATTTTTGATAATTTTCATTGATTTATAAAAGAGAGAGAAAATATTCAATTTAAAATATAGAAGATTACAGGAGAACTTGAAAATTTTTTCTAGAAATGGCGATGATTTAGGTACATACATGAAAATTATTTTAAAAATCAATTTCCAATGAACGTTCAAGTGATTTGGAGTTATTCACATTGAAAAAAGGTTGAATTCAGATCACTCAAGCACAGTTGGAGAATTTGCTGTAATTGATAAAATCAGCCGATTAGTTTTACCTATATTATGTTAGATTGTTTAACATTTACCTATTGTATTTTTATTTTTCAAAAAAAAAAAAACAAAATATAAATAACATTTCACATGAACGACAATTTCTTATTCAAATTGTGTTACTTGAAATACCGAACCTTATCACTTCGGACTTCATTTTCTATCCACCTACCTTTCCTTGATGCCTTCAAAAAATTTTCAAATGTAAAATTACCCACCCTTTCCTTTGTTTTACCATTCTGTGTCCTTTTGAAAAATTGGACTGGATCCGCCGCGCTATGTGATCAATGTAGGGTTTTTTTTTCTTTGCTCGTGTTAAAGTTGGAAAATGAGCCAACGAAAAAAAAAAAGGGGGAATAATACAGAAAATGAAAAATCTTCAGAGTCAGACTCAGGAATGGAATCAACCTCGTGTACAGAATCATCAAAATCCAAAGGCGAGCTGAATAACAATTCTCTTCATTGTCAATAATTTTCACCATTCCTAAGCAGAAAATCGGAAGAACTTCGCATAATTTTGTTAAATTCGAATCTAAGTCTAGGTATTCAAATGCTCACCACATTATCGACAAAAATATTACAATTTGGGATGCAAATTTAAATTTCTAACCGATTTTAAACAGAATAATATATCGAGAATTAAAATTTGGAAGATTTTTTAAAAATTGCATCATAACTTCAAAATTTAGATTTTTGAAATAATTTTCGGCACATTTGGAGAATACTTCTAGTAAACTTGCCACTGGAACTGGAAATATATCAGATACAAAAATCTTTACTTAAAAGGATGAAACATTATTATCCAGTAATGAAACAGATGAATATTTCTAATGGTGTTTTCAATCATGAATCATTACCTTACAGCTCACTCAATATCGAATGTTACCAACACCACCTCTACATAAAGCCAGGACACCTGATAAGAATGCTGAGGTGCCAATTCGAAAGTAGGCCTAATTTTCTATTGTGTCTTATGGAAAAAAGCTCGTTTTTCTTAGTTTTTTGGCAATAACTTGAAAACTTGAGTGGACACATGGGTGTTTGAGACATGAAATTTAATCTACGTTTTCTCCTCTACAACCTCGTTTTTGTTTCAAAATTCTAGCATTAACCAGTCCAGAGGTATCGACGTTCAAAATTCGAAAAAATCGCTAAAATCGTATTTTCCAAATTTCAAATTGAAATAGCGTAAAATTTTGAGTGAGCACATAGGTGTTTGAGATATGAAAAATGATCTACTTTTCACGCTCTACACGCTGGTTTTTTCCCCGCAACTCTAGCACCTACCAATCGAAAGTTATGAAAGCTCAAAAGTTCGAACTTTCATAACTTTTGATTGGTTGGTGCTAGAGTTGCGGGGAAAAAACCAGCTTGTAGAGCGTGAAAAGTAGATCATTTTCCATATCTCAAACACGTATGAGCTCACTCAAATTTTTCTGTAATTAATGATTAAAGTAAGCAATCGCGAGTAATTTAAATCACCGGACCACTCGCGATGTTGTCAAACGTTACTGTGTCCCGGCTTTATGTAGAGGTGGTGTTGATGTTACTATAAAAAATGACATACCTACCTACCTTCTGATAATTTCAATCTGATATCAAATAAGTACATTACATACAATTTTTACACGAAAATTTACACTCAGATTGTGAGTACATATATGGAATCCCAGTGGGAAACAATCAGGAAATTTCTTTGAATAAAACCCGTCTATAAAAACAGATTTTATAAATAGAAAAAATGAAATCGAAATCAGAAACCCTTCTTTTATGGGTTTTTGCCATCTTTGAAATTCGCTTGAATTTTAGAGTACCTATTCTTTGAACTTTTGAGCACAGAAATAACGGGGAAATTCTAAAACAGTACCCGCCTACCAGTTTACACAATAAAAACTTATATCATCTTTTGACCTACAAAATGAAGAAGGGTGAAGATATCTCGAGAAAAAATTTCAGTTAAATCAGCCGAGAAAAAATAAATTTGCATTTTTTTTGTCCATATTTGAGTTTTAAATTTGATGAATGTTTTAGTACACAATTCAGGGTCGTAACTTCAACTTCGGGTGCTGTCGTGCTGTGATATGAATGTTGTTTGTGTGATCTCGCTTTTCGACGATCTTTATTCAAACTCTAATTTTAAAGTTCAAACGAATTTTTTCAATTTCTTTGATTCTAATTTTTTTTTCTGAATTTTAACCAATTTTCATTCAATTTTTCCAACCTTCTTTAATATTGTTTTTTCCGAATTTTTTTTTTCATTTTTTTACAATTTTCTTCCAATTATTGAATTGGAAAAATTTTGAGAAAATTATTTTTTCTATAAATTCGAAGTTGGATTAAGTATAACAAGAAAATTTAAATTTAAAGTTTCACTGCTGGAAAATCTTTAAAACTGAATATAGCTTTGGAAAAAATTAGAAGCAAAGGCATAAAAAAAATTGCAGAGTTGAAGAAAGTTGTAATTAAAATTTTGGCCCTCGGCCCTCAAAAATCCATCCATAACGGGCGATAGATGCTAAGAGAAATCCCCGGATCCATTATTCCAAATTATCATCAAATGAAATGATGATTTTCTCGAATGATTTTCATCTGAAAATCTATTTCCCGAAGTTTTATTGACACAAGTTCTCAATTGTTACAAAATTTTCTTCTTTGATTAGCCGTTCAACACGGTTGTACCTTCCTATAAATAATAATGAAGAAAGTATAGGTGCCCAGGAAAATATCTAAATATCGAGATATGAATCGATCATGAAAAAATCAACAATGGAATTACTAGGTATTCGGTATCAAACAGATCAGATTCATAAAATACTATGATTTCAATTTAAAATTCGTTCAAAGTTTAATGAATAATTAAACTACTCTGTAATTATACATTGATTCAATGCACAGTAGCGTTACCTAATATCTACGAAGTAGATAAACGTCGCGTCACAGAGATCTATAGTGTGTGTTACTTCTTGGTGAATCATCAACATATGTATCATAATATTGATGACACAATCAAAGGGAATACCGCCTAATTTGATTGAAAAAACGGTAGAATAAAACGAGTCACGATAGTTTTAGGATACTTATTTGCACTCCGGGATTCTTATGAGTAAGCATGTAGTGTATCCAACCAGCATTGCAAGTACCGCGTTCCTGAAGAAATTGTGATTTTTAAAAGATCTAAAGTTATTTGAATTTAAAAATTTGTGCAATTGAAAATGATGTTTTTTTACCCGACAATGTTTCGCGAGTTTGGGTTCTTTTTAATGTCATTAAGTTTGTTCAATGCTGTCGCAGCATTCAACATAGATTTATCGAGGCCTGTTATTTTCAGTAATGGTGTAAATCAATCCATGTTCGGATTTACTGTTGCAGCGTATAAAGAAAATGGTAAAAGCTGGTAAGTTCGATAATAAGTTCTGTTTAGTTGATAAGTAAAAATTTAATATTTTCATCATTGACCAATACCGATGAGATAATCAATTTTTATTCAATGGAAAATTCTATTTTAAAAACTGCAACATATTTTCACAAGAAAATTTTGAAGATTATGAAGATCATTTGAAAAATGATCTATTCCGTACTAAAACAAAACAAAATGAAGTCGGATCTTTCGACTTCACTTAATTTATTTACGAGTTCCCTTGTTGGTTTATTCACAAAACCACTCAAGGGGGCGGGGGCGGACCTCGAAATTTTTATGCAATTACGATTTGCAAAATTGCCCAAATTGATGGCTCATATCTCAAGATAGGTTGTACCTGGGGGAAAACTTTGCGAGATCTGAAAAAGAATTGATAGTAGGTTCAAAATCGATAATCATATTTTAAAATGCTCATAATGAGACGATTTAAAAATATGAAATAATTACAGTAAGTGGTCTTTTTTATCCTCTTTTCAACCAACAAATTTTCAAGATGGGATCTCTAGATTCTGAGGGGTACCAAGAGTCCACAATTTTGACCAAAATTCAAAACAATCGAAAAAGTGAAGTAGCACATCGATTTATACTAATTCGAAGGACCTGATTTCGGATTCGCGCTTGGATTTTTCATACTGCTCTCCTCCGAACCCCCCACTAGCCCCCTTGAGAGGGTCAAAATTCGAAAAAAATGAAAAATAACGTGTGACCTGTCGTTTGTTAGGTATTTGAGGGCACTGAGTTCGAATATTTGCTTATTTTTTTGGATGTGACCCTTCAGTGCCCCCTAGCTCCCAATTTTGGGGAAAAGTATGTTTAAAAATTAAAATGACGTGTGGCATATCGATTGTTCTTAATTTGAGGGGGTAGAATTCGAATATAGACTTACTTTTTGATTTTATCACCCCCCCCTTCTCAAATCGAAAGATAAGTATGTACGATTAATTCGGAGAGGGGTCAAGTAGAGCACGATTTTTTTTGCCAGCTTCGAATTTATTCATGGGATCTAAATGACGTTCCAAGACAGAAAATAAAAATATATTTATGGCAAATTCAATATTAGGCAATTCAGTCCCTAAAAAATATTCAAACACTCCAATTTTTGGATCAAATTGAAAACAATGACTGCATCAAACTGCTTTCATATTAAAACATCGAAATCCGGAATGAAGTCAGTTGATGGTCAAATTGTAGCCAAAACTCAAGATTTTTTAAACTTTAAGTACGAGTCAACTCGTAGCATGGCACCAAGATAAATTTTTCTCCTCTCATGGGCCAGCTACCAGATACGAGATAACTCTGGCCCTACTTTCACGACACAACGGAAATTATTTCCTTATCAATTTACCTCTCGATTGATATCTTTGTAAATAGAAATTTTATCGAAATAATATCGAGTAAAGAATTCGACACAACGATAAAATTTGCAAAACATACAAATTTTAATCAAAATGAAAACGCACATAAAAGTGAAAATGCCATATGCTTTAGTTCTCCCCCTCCCTCCACCGATAAATTCGCGTCAATTATTGAAAAATTTCAAGATATTAAAAAATTGGTAGGAAAATTAGCAAAATATCTATGTATTATAAATATTATTCACTCTCTTTCATATCACAAACTCAATTTTAATCGAATTCGAAGTACCTACGAAGTTTTAATAAATTTTCAACTACCTAATTTTATTGATAAAAAATATTAATCTCAATTTCACGAACGTGTCTTTTCTCAAATAAGTAAAATCATCGTACGATATTGAGAAGTCTCACATTCTTTTATACAATCTCACAAATTTTTTACGCAAGTTGGCATTTTCCAAAAAAATAATACAAAAAATGATTTTTCAGGCGTAAAAAACGCTGCATCCCTAAGATGAATTTCTAGAACTAGGTATATTTATGAAATTTCGTTATCAGAAGTTCAATTCAATTTCAGGGTACTTGTTGGAGCACCGAAAAATCGAGATGAATATTTCTCAAAAATAAACCGAAAAAAATCGTATTCGGGTTATAATGGAACCTACCAAGGAGGCTCTCTGTACTCCTGTGACGTATCTTCATCAGATGTGCAGCAAGCATGTTCAGTCGTTAGATTTCCGAGTGAGTCATGAAAATATGATTTGGTAGTACACTCGTAATGCATTATATGAAATAAGCAATCAAATATCTCTGTCTCATCACAAATATAGCCATCTACGTAAAAATTTTCAAAATTACTTCAAAGCTACCCAGAATACTGTAAAATTAATCAGCAATAATTAATAGAAAATTATAACACCATTTAAGGAATTCGGTCATGATCAAATTAAGTAAAATAACGTTACAACTAATTCATCTCCGAGAAATCGGAACATATTAACACAGGGTTTTCTCGAAAATGCAGAAAAAATAACAACGATGACGTTAGTGTGGGAGCGGAAAAATATGCATAACACATTATTCTCCGTTCAGTTAACGACAAATTCGCATTATTCAATATTATATTTGAAGAAAAGTAACAAATCACAAATCAGTTTAATTTGAAACGAATAATTCGATACTCATGTTGAGGTTGCATATGTTTTCATATTTTTGGAGGAAAAAAGCATAATTCGTGCAAATTTTCTTTTTAAAAAATACATATTTTGGCATTTTTAGTTGTATATTTATCCGCTCCCAAGTCATAAAAATTGATTCGCCCACTTCACTCCGTTAAAGAAAAACTCGCTGCATCGATTCTTTTTTTTTAGAAAAATGTGAGATCTTTCGTTGAATTTAGGATTCATAGGTATGACAGATGAATTCTGTATTGCAATTTTTTTCTAGTACCTAGGTAATTTTCCATACTTAATACGTACAAGTTGGTAAAATGACATAAAAATTGTACGAAACGTCTTTAAAATTCACCTTCTGAGTGTCCTTTAAAAATCACGTTCACATAGAAAATTATCATTGAAAAAAAAGTTTAAAACAAAAAGGAAACGGTTATATTAAAAATCCATTATATTTTGTTTTCATTTTGAAATGTGCAGGGGGCAAGAGGCTAGGAGCTAAACTATTGAAAAACGAAAAACTTATCATGTTTAAAGAAATTTAAGCACTTTACCCTAATAATCTAAAAACTTTTGAATCTATTTTAAAAAATTTAGCCTCGTATTAAGAATCGGATTAATCTGAGATCTCTAGACAGTCTAGACCAAAACAAAATGTCCTTTTTCCAGTTGAATTTTTTGAACATCCTGTGGAGGTAAAATTTTACCTCTTCTAAACACAACTATCATAATGTACCTAAATTGAATCATCTTATTTACTTCATCAGAGAAAATAACGGACAACGGTCAGAATTTGATAAAAACATCAATTGTATGATAACATATGATCATGAGTCATTACGAGTATGCTGTACGTAAACCTATCAACGTAATTTACGTTTCAGTATCTTGTCATAATTACGTCCTTTCTATGTACTTCCAACGATTAAACATCAGTTTTGATAACTAATATCGATTCTAATGTGCAAATGATACATTTATATGGAATGCAATATAATATTATCAAAATTTTACTTACAGGGTGTCTCATGAATCTCTTGCCATACGCTTCATTTGGATTTAACCGGGAACCACTGAAACAAAATTGGAATGATCTTAAAAATTAAAAGAACAGAATGCCGTTTTCAAAAAAAAATTTAAAAAATAAAAAAATTTCATACCGAGAAGGCGACAAAATAATTACTTTAAAAAAGATGGATGGGCCGTTAAAATCTGGAAAAAAATGGTTCCGAAGAGTTTTCCCCACTGAGATAGAAAATGAAAAGGCTACAGATCACTTATAATGAATTGGCTTCAAGAAGTTATCAATTTTTTTCAATTTTTGATAACCCCTAGCCCCTTTTTTTTACGATGTTACATTGGCCAAAAAGTCTACTGAACCATTTTTCTCAATTTACAACTCTTATTATTCATTTTTGCAGCCCATTTAATTTTGAAGTTAAGCAAAAAGTCAAGAAGTAAAAATTTATTCATTTTCCGACTATTTTTCATTTTTACAATTCAATTTTCAAGAAACAGAAGCCCCTTCAATTCTCAAGATTAACAACATGTCCATCTCAAGTTTTTTTTTTTTAGTGGTACCCGGATATATTTGAAAAAAAAAGTATGGTAGATGATTTACGGAACACTCTGTGCCTACTACCTATACATTACGCATAAAATTAGTAGTTTTTTTGTATCACTCTAGCATAAAAATTTCAAGTTATTTCAACAAAACAACTAAATATTTTTTCATGAAAAATTCATTCTACTTTTATAGCGGCAAGTGAAAACCCAAATGAAAATGAAAATTATATCGATCGACAAGGATTAGGCGCTTCCTTAGCTACTTCTGGATCCGATGGAGTTGTGATGGTCCGTATCAACTGTTCATTGATTTGTTGAAATCAAATAATCAATATTTTATCTATCAATTTTGATAATTTTTTAGAACTAGGTACTTAATACATTTACAGAAGTAAATTTTTTTTTGAAAAAAAAAGTTTCATCGAAAGAGATTATTTAGATTATTATTTTCCTTCCATGGTATTGTAATGAAAGAATCATATACAATAATAGTAAGAATGCTTTCATCATGACACAATCAAGGAATATATAAAAACTTTTCATTAAATTTCGGTACACTACTAGATGAAAGAACGTCGTATCAAGAAATTTGAAATTGTTCCAAGTGCGAAAAAAACACAAATAATTCGAAAAAAATTCAAAGTTTTTACCCAACACTAAAAAATGAATGATAATTATTTTTCATACTACACTCGAAAGAGTTTTTCTTTTCATTTACCTTTATCTACCTACAGGTTTGCGCTCCAAGAGTTCACAACGTATACTATGACAACACTTCTTATGTTACTGGCGCTTGTTATTACTCGAAGAAAGGAATCAATCATTTTACCAAGTATTCCCTGTTTAATGCGAACAACAACGGTGAGTAAAATCCATGAAGAAAAGTCATTACTTGAATTTTGAGGGCAAAAACACAGTTTAAGATGAAAATTGTTTTGAATTTAGGAGGAAGGGATCAACTACTCAACCGGGAAGCTGGATTCAGTACTGCAATATCGAAGGTACGTACTAAGTATGTAGAAGGAAAAGATTACTTCCTATGCAAGGCAAAGTATGAAAAATTGAGCTTATCATAGATAACGAGAACGAGAGCTAAGGGTTCAAAGTAATGTAATTTCTGAAAGAAAAAAAAAAATGGAGTTTCATTTTTCGAGTATTGATGCCAGCACTGACTAATTGATCTTGAAATTGGAAAATATCTAATCAGAGGAGTTTTAGACAATTTAAAATACATGTTAAAAAATTGTGAAACTTTCAAAGGTGGAAAAACTTCGAGAACCTCTGAAAATAAATTTCTGGAAGTTAGCCACTTCAAATTGAGTTTGCCAATTTTCATTGAATGTCGAAATTTTTCTCCAAGCCACCCTAATGTCATGAGTTAAATTTTTTACTTATGAGTTCGTAATTTTCATAGGATTCGGAGACGTTTTATTCGGGAGCAGTTAGCGCGATGGGAGACAGTAAGTAGTAAATTTTTCATCATCTTTTAATTTTGTAATTTACTTCAACCAAAAATATTATAGTAGTAGCGCTTTCCCTCAGACACATTTCAGTCCATTCATCTCTATACGAACAGTAACATGTAACAATTTCATTATTTTTTTCATAGGAGGATACTTGCTGAGTTTAACCTTGAATCAGAATAATAAACTGCAATCCGAAGGAAATAATGTATATAATGCCACTAATACGACTGATGGAAGAAGCAACTTTTTCAGCTACTTCGGCTACTCATTAACTACTTTGAACTTTTCCGGAACGAAAGAAAAAGGAGTAGCCATAGCTTCACCGAAAAATAATTTTTTCAAAGGAACAGTAAGAAAATTTACTTGAGCTAACTCCATAATAAGTAGGTTACAACGCTTTCAAATGGTGCAATTTTCATTTAGAAAAAAATTATCTTATTTTCTTATGAAGATCGGCCAGTTTCAAAAAGGTAGTGGTTAATTAGCCAGCAAAAAATCTTTTGCCAACTTTTTACACCATTGAATGAGCAATTTGAATTTTATAAAAATGAAATCTAGGTATGGTATATATTCTCACGATCAATTGACTCGCAATCATCAACATCGTCAAAAATAGAGAAGTTTTATCAAAATTTATTCTCAAAAGCCAATAAAATTGTTTCGATATTGAGCGCTTCAATTTGGAAAAATCAAGAAAACTTCAATTCGACAATTAGAAAATTTTCAGTCTCGAAACATGAAATAAAAAATTATAAGTGACCCGTAAAAAAGGTATCTAAAGTCGGATTATTCAAAAATGTTTTTTTTTGCCTAAGTGATGGGAGAAACTATGAGGAACATTTTAAAACTTGGATGAGCATCCTAGGTCAATTTTTCTGCGAGATAGAGGCATTTAAAAATTAAAAAATTACGACTTTCAAAAAAAAATCGAAAAAACCTTTACAGCTGCGTAGAGATCTAAAATACTTAAAAATGAAAGAAACAATTGAAAAAAAAACGCCCATTTTTCATATTTTTCGCTCTAGCTCAAACTCATGTGTTCCGACTTTAGGTACCCTTTCCTTGCACCGGTCACATATTATCAATCACCGTTGATCAATTTTTCACGGTGTGGATAAGTTGCTACATGAAACTAGATTTAAAGAAAAATAAATCGAATTCTTTCAAATTTCAAACTGGGATCACTTGAGACCTAACTTAGTCTCACCTTAAAACTAGAGAATTCACATTTCTCCTTGGATGTGCTCCACTCAGAAGTAAAGTTTTGAGAAAATTGAAGACATTTTTTGGCTTTTACATTGTACTTTGCATGGAAAAATCTAGTAGCCCTATATTTTTCTCTCATATAGGTAAACATTAAAGTTGAATGTATTTGTTGCAGGTGACCATATTCAGTACAGGTTTTCCTAAACTGGGGTCAAAAGATTTGGCTGGTGAAGAGTTGGGTGCCTATTTTGGGTATTCGATTTGCACTTCGGATATGGACGGTGATGGAGCTGATGATTTAATTATTGGATCGCCTTTGTATTCCGACAGTTATAACCCTTCGAATAAACTTTACAACCAGGGACGAATATTTGTCTATTATCAAGGAAATATTTCGTGTAAAAAGACTAAATCGATATGCTGGGTAAGTAAAATCGAGGTTTCAAAATTTCATCAAAAATATCGAATATTTCACTTATTGAATACATCAATCATATTAATAATTTTTTTACATTACTTTTTTAATCAGGAAAATAAATTCAATAAATTTGATTTCATTGACGGTGAACATTCAAGAGGATATTTTGGATTTGCGATTGCATCACTAGGAGATATAAATCGGGATGGATTTGGAGGTTAATTTGAAAATATATCGTTTATATTCTTGGAGCTTTTACTTTTTCATGATTCTTATACCTTGATGAATTTCATTTATTCACAGACATAGTTGTTGGTGCACCATACCAAGAATGGACAGAAAATTGTCCCACAGCTTCGTGCACAGGAGCTGTATACATATATCATGGCTCATCACAAGGAATTGTCAAGAAATATTCTCAAGTAATCAAGGCGTCAGACATTTACCATCTCAGTCCTTTGAAAAACCTTCCGTTAATTTCGTTTGGTTCATCATTATCCGGGGGTTTGGATCTGGATGGTAATTCGTATCCCGATTTGGTTGTCGGAGCTGTAGAATCAGATGTTGTCTTTTTATTCAGGTAAAAGACTAACGTAGTTGTAATACCAAATTTCAATCTGACAAATTCTCTCCCTCAAAAATATTAATTTACAATTTTGGTCTATTTTAGATCAAAACCTATCATCAGTTTGACCACCAATGTTTCATTTTTAAAATCACGAATCGCATTGGATGAATATTCTTGTACATTGAAAAATGAAACGAAGCTGATTTGTGTTGATCTGAACATATGTCTGCAGTACGATGGTAAAGATGCAGAAAATCAAACCAGTGAGTATATCCATCGTAAGCCTACAGTTATTCAGATATTAAAACCTATAAATTCAGTCGTAGGTATCGTATTTTTTTTTTGGATAAAAAAGAATACTACAGGAAAAAAAATTGAGATGAACAATTGTCCATCGTAAAGGGGCAGGTGGATCGACAAATGTGGACTCTAAAAAAATTACATTCAAAAAATTTTTCAGCTGTGAAAATGGCCCTTCAGAAACTGAACCAATTTTCACTCCATGAATATTTACCAAACTTTAAAATTGATTGGACTGCAAAAAAATAACGCAAACAATTCGAAAAAAATAACCTAATCAAGAATCATTTTGATGTCAGGCAAAAAGTCATCCAAACAATTTTTTTTCATTTTCCAACGCACAATATTCTTTGATAGGTTTCTCTCCTAGAATTTTTATTGAGCAATATTTTTGCAGTCCTCAGTTTTAAAATCAGACAGAAAGTATGTAATGAAGTGAAAATTTGTTTTTTTTTTCAACGTATCTTCCCTTTGGTGGAAATATTTTTCAACGTGATTTTTTTAGGAACATCATAAGCCCCTTCAATCTTTTAAATCGACAACATGGTCGCCTCGAGTGTTTATTCAGTGGAACCCAGTTATTTTTACATTTTTTCAAAGGAAATTGGTCAGATGAATCATGAAAACCCCAGTAAATGAATCACAATGTTAACGCTTGTTTTTACAGAGGTGATTGTAGATATTATTCTGGATCATGGAAAATCTATTGAAGAAAAAAGAATGTTTTTCTACAACAATGGGGAAGAAAAGAAGTATCAAGATGTAGTATTATTTTCGGCGAATAGAAATAAAAAAGAATGCAAAAATATAACAACTTATGTAGCTCATTTGAGGGTAAGTAAGAAATTCCTACGTTCATTCATCTTGTCGCGGTAGGTAATTCATCTGAACAGCTAAGGGAAAGTATCATATCTAAATTAATATTTCTTTACAGGAAAATCAAGATAAATTATCATCAATGGAAGTCCAAGTCAGAAGTTCATTAGCCACATCTACGAACGAAGAGAAAAAAGGTAGTTTGTCAGGTGTATTAAATAATGGACCAGTATTATTCACAAAAGGCAATTTACACATTAAAAACAACTGCGGTGAAGATGACATATGTATTCCTTATTTATCCATATTCATGAATTCGTAAGTAAAATTGATACCTAATAAGAATTCGAGTTATCCTATGAATCAAACCAGTTATTTTTCATTTTATGCAGAACCGTTGAAAACTTCATTATACGTGCTGATTCCGAAAACAACCTCGATCTGAACGTTTTCGTGACGAATCAGGGAGAAGATTCTTACAATAGTGTCTTTAAATTGAAAGTACCCGAAGGTCTAAGGTACTCAAATTTTAAAAATATTCAATCTTCTGAAAATGAAGCTGCTATCTGCAAAACTCCTAATGCTGATAATGGTTTTACGATTGAATGCAACATTGGAAATCCATTACCCGCCGGAATAACGGTAGGTGTTTAATAGCACAGAAATTATTTTTAAACAAAATCATATTATTCTAATGGCATGACGTAGGACTAGATCTGAAAAATAAAAATATTAGCTATTTTTTGGATTTCTCTGCCATTTTTAGACCATTTTTTGAATCTCTTTTTTAATGCTTCAATTTCAAAATTCAAGAAGAGAGAAAAATGTTAATTTCAAAAAATTGATCACAATTTTTTAGGTTCGTTTCTCGCTGTCCGCTTTAAAAACCTGTTTCAAAAGTTTCAAAAATCTGCCTAAATCTCATCACAAGAACTTCCCTTTTTAAAGATTTCTGCTAGGGTATGGGGCTTCCAACGGGAAAAAAATGTCGAACGAGATGTTGATAAGCATCAAAATTCAACAAAGAATACAGATTTTAATTTGTTAGTCATTTGCCTAAAAATCTAGAACTCAAAAAAAATCAAACATTTTTTAAGTTTTGGAAAATTGATTACCCATTCCCCTCCCATCAAGAGAATATTTTTAATGAATTTTCCTCATTCAAGCTTTTAAGAATTTCAAAGCGGTACATAAAAAAAATTACATGAAACAGATATAAATTCTGAACATTTTTCAAATACTTGGAATTTTTTCAATCATCAGATTTTTATGAAATATCAATTTCATGTCATATGTCAAAGAGATGGCCTAAAATTTTAAATTTTCAAAAATGAATCATCTTTAAAATTTTAGGTATTTTTGTTCTAAATGAATATACGAGTATTATGTACTTACAGCAAACTATTTCCACCCTCATTCATTTCTACAATGTAATGTTCTAAAATGAGATTAAAAATTCAATTTCTCCAAATTTTAAAGTCGTAACTCGACTTTAGCTATGAATTATAATATTTTTCAACTTTTTAGGTCGGGTACACTATAACTTTTGAAACTGATGGGAACACTATTAAAGATTCCAAATTCAAATTTCTAGCCAGCGTGGATTGCATGAATCTTGAAATGAATGCCATTGCAAAACTTGAAAGAGAAAAATCGTCCAATATTTCAGTAACTGAAGTTCCTAATGTACTCATCAAAGGGTAAATATAAATAACAAATCAAATAATATCCACGAAACACTTTAATTCTAACCCTCAAATCATTTGCAGTCTCTCCACTCCACGGGAAATTCATAATATATCGAGTTATAATTCTGAAAACACGGAAACTCATGGACCATTTTTATCACATAAATATCTCATCCAGAATTTAGGGATGTCGGAGATTTCCGAAGCAATTGCTACGTTTTACTGGCCATTGAAATCGAGCTCAGGTAAAATTTTCGTGCTGGAAAATTTGCGTGTAGAAAATAGTTCAAGAAATTATAAGGAAATTTTCCTTTTTGCTTGATTTTTACAGGCGAAAGTTTACTGCAATTAATTTCTGATCCGGTAACCGACGGATCTGTCTTTTGCAATCGGACCATCAAAAACAACGAAATTATCGACCACGTTGAAGCAACCAATGACAGTATATCTTCAAAAAATTCCGTTTGCTCAACGGTCAGATGCGTTAGAATACAATGCATGATCAAGAACTTGAGTAAAAACCAAAACGTATCAGTCACTTTTTCATCTGTTGTATGGGCTAAAACAATTCAAAAGGTAGTTAGCCTTATAATACAGTATATCGTTGATTGCTCATTAAAATGCACCCGAATAATAATACAAATTTTGGTCAACTATTACAGATGCCTCGTCAAGAGGAAGTTAGAGCGAACTCATTCGTTGAAGTAAAAGTTACCAAACTCGCGAGCAACATAGAAGTAGCAAATATATCGTTTTTGCAAGAAGTTTTTACCAATATTAAAACTCTCGACTTGAAGAATATGGTTTCTGTGTGGATTATCGTCGTGTCAGCGTGGATTGGTGTGCTTCTCCTTATGGGAATAGTTTTTGTTATGTACAAAGTAAGTAATAGAAAAAATATAAGTAATTGTTTGGGTGTTTTAGCTAATATTTCTTATACTGCCTAACGAATCATCTCAATATGAGCTTTCAAATTGTTGGATTTGTATGACCACTGATTCTGAACACCCCCCCCCCGGGCCGGCGAGAGGAAATGCAGGCCCGGTGCGAAATTTTTTGCAGGCCCCTCTTTTCAAACCATTCTTCAAGCTATCTTCATTACTTGAATAAACTTGAGCATTGAGCAAGGATCTGAATGGAAAATTGGAAACAAGGAGGAAGGATTTTTTCTACTCCATGAATTTTTTCAAAATCGATTTAAAATAAGTTGGGAACATATTATAGCCTGAGCAAAGCGAAGACAGAAATTTACAGTAAATATTTGAAAAACTGAAATTTTGCAGTGGATATTTTACTGACCTTTCAGTCAAAATTATTATTGATGTTTTGAAAAAATGACAATTAAATGAAAAAAATGTAATTATTATTGATTTTTTGAAAAAATAATAATGAAATGAAAAATATATAATTATTGGCTGAAAGATCAAAAAAAAATCATTAATTTTCAAAAATGACTAGAATACCGTTCGAACGAAGCAAGGGAGAAAATTTTTCAAAAAAAACTGTTTGAAGAACAAAAAATTCACATTTTAATTTTTCCACATTTTTGCAATTGAAAAAATCCTTTTCAAGGTTCGGGTACAAATGTACTCCCTGAACCCTCTCTCGCGGGGCCCCTGCAGGCCCTTAATATTTAAGGGTAAAAATGCGGGCCCGGTGCAAATGCACTCTTTGCACCCCCTTCTCACCGGTGGTCCTGCCCCCTCCCGAAAAGATAGATACATAAATAACTATTTCCAATTTTGGAGGGATGGAGGAAAAAGATTTTTAATTTTTTTAATCACAGAAATTTTCGTTTTGAAATATTGTACTCTATTAAATGTCACTTGACATTACTTCGGCGTCGCGGCGTCGTATGAAACAATTACCTAATACATATGTACCAACGTGAAAAATTTTCTTCGTCATTGAACGTATTTTTTTGGAGCTCAAAGCATTTTCCAGTGTGGTTTGATTTATTTCGTAGCGATTGTATTTCATCCTATTTTGTTTTAACGATAAATCATACATTTGCCCTTTAGGTTGGATTTTTCAAACGAAATCTTCCAGAAATTCAAAAAGTCCAAAATGATGTACCCTTACAGAAAATTGAAAAATAAAGCTTCAGTAATACACATGTGGGAAACGAACTTCGCAAAATACCGCATCCTTTTTCCTACCTTTTTTTATAGCTAAATGATACAAATTTTAATGATATGGCCCAATTTGATCCGGATTTATTGATGCGGTTATGGCTGCTATGAAACCCATGTGGCCTTCATTGATCCAGATGATTCCACCAATCCTTCAAGAATCGAGAAAGTTAACCCATTTCCTTCTTCTTTATGTTGATGAAGCCAACTCTCTTAGGATACAAATTTCTCTGATTTCTGTTGGCACATAGAAGTAAAATACCTAGTCCATTTTCTAGTCATAAGACTATGTTTAAGATTTTTTTCGCTGATCTTAATCGAAAAAATTACTTTTTCTAAGGAGAGAGATGTTAATATACCGTAGCCAAATTCTAGAGTTTGGAAACTTCCTTCATATATAAATTTTGGTTCCTATTATAGATAAGTGAGTTAATTTAATTATTTATTTTAAAGCTTACATGCTGTTAATTGGTTTTACTCTTCTTATAATTTATTCCTAAAAAATTATTTATCGTCGATTAAATTTAGTAAATCAAACCAGATTGTTTTAAAAAACGAATGAATCCACTCAATTTCTATCAACAAATTTATGGAAAACCATATTAGGTACTAATATTACAATTCGTTCAAAGTTCAATGTGTGAAGAAATTACTCAGTAATTTACAAATTTAATCCTAAATTTATTAAATTTAGCGGGCGAATCATCAAAATAAGTACCTATCTTTATTAATACCACAATCACAAGAATTTCCACGATAATTGATAAAAAAAAAAAGATAGAATAAATGAATCACAGTAATGTCAAGATATATATTCGCACTCCAGGGTTATTCTAAGCACTTAAACATGTACATGACTAACATTGCGAAATTCGCGTTCCAGAAGAAACGGTGATTTTCGAAAACAATAGGGTTAATTTGAAGTTGAAAATTTGTACAATTGAATACAATTTTTTGTTGGTCAATAATGTTTCGAAAATTCGAATTTTTTTTTGATGTTGACTTTTTTTAATGCTGTCCCGGCATTTAACGTCGATTTATCGAAACCTGTCATTTTTAGTAATGGTGTAGTTAAATCAATCTATGTTCGGATTTACTGTTGCAGCGTATAAAGAAAATGGTAGAAACTGGTAAGATTGATGATAAGCTTTGTTTAATTGATAAGTAATAATTTAATACCGTAATTTAAAATCATTGACCGATGACGATGAGATTCACAATTTTTTTACCTACTACGGGAAATTATAATTTAAAAACCGCAAAATTTTTACACAAGCAAATTTTAAATATCTTTTGTGATAAATTCGAGATATTTACAGAAGGAAATTTGTGTAAGTACCTATTGAATAATATTTGGAAATTGAGGTTCAAGGCTAAATTTTACAAAAAATTGAAAAAAATTGCAAAATTTTTTTTAAAAAAGAAAATTTAAAAAAAATTGTTCTTGATATTCCAAATCATCTACTTTTAAGTTGAAAAAAATTTTATTTCTTACCGAAGTTGACTCTACATTAATTAAAAAAGAGTGAAAATTTTTAACGGAAAAAATGTTTCATATTTTCGATAAATTTTTCTATGCATTTAAATGGGCCTCAGTGCGATCTTGAAATTTGAATTGCAAAAATTATTAAATACTTATACGAATTTCCTTCTGTAAATGTCTCGGTTTTCCCACAAAGTATTTTTATATCGGAAAATTTTGCTTCCACCAAGATCAAGTTTTAATATTTCCGGCGAAAAGGGTTCCACTTATTTTTGAAAAAAATTTCGATTTCTTTTGCTAGTAGTTCGATCTTTGAACAAATACGTATTATTTTCACACTATTTAATTAAATTTGCAGTCCATCACATTTTGGCGCAATTTTCACTCCAGTTGGAGCTTCTACAGATTTGGAAACGAATATAGCGAAATTTCAAAGATTTTTAAAAATTATTAATTTCTAAAATGAATCAATTCCTCCGAAGCAAATATTTTTTTGGCTTTCCACTATTGGGCTTTGGTGCATTCCATCAGCGTGAAAATTTTTCAATTTCATCCGTCAGTTTTTCGCCGGGCACCAAAGGGTTAACACAGAAAATAAAATTTATAAGCAGGTCGTGAATAAAATGCTACATAAAATGGAATTCAAACTGGAAACAATTGCTCGATTTTCCAGGAAAAAAAGACTATAAAAGAGGAAATTTCAAAATCAAAAATGAGAAATTTATTGCATGGAAAATTTTTCATTCCTAAATTATTCAGCTCCATTTTTATTTCTATCAAAATCGGCAATAAATAATTGAAATATGTACTTAGTGTGTTCTTGGACTTCTGAAGACATATGAAAATGAAAAAAGAATTGAAAAACAGTGCCAGTCTACTAAAACATAAAATTTTAAAGAAAGTGAAAGAAATCATCATTTTTTTGACCTTTTGAGCAGAAATTTTTAAAGAGAGGAAAGGGAACCAAAGATGAAAAGTCTTATATGTAGTAAAAATTTCAATTACATCGGCTAAAAAAAAACGAAATTCGCATTTTTTTTGTCATGTGTTTCGTAGGTATAGGTAGTTCAAAATCTGAGTGGAATGGGCCTAGATCAAAAATATCGTCCCTCTAAAGCTAAAAAGTCGTACTTGACTCCAAAAACTTACTTTTTACAGGAGAGACAAAAAACTGTATTATCTGAGATTTTTAAATTTCGTGGAAGAGGTGTTGATTTTAGGGAAATATATAATCTTAATCTTACGACAAAAAAGGAGGTTTGAACGACAGGCAAGCATAACGACAGAAAGAGGAGGCATGAACGACAATTTAATTCATTCAACGACAGTAATTTCAAACGACAAAATGGGTTGTCATCACGACTAGATTTGTTGATGAATCACGACAATTTCCTGCCCGTCAGAAATGAGTGTTTGAACGACAAATGAAGATTTTGAACTATACAAGGAAAGTTCATTTTGCTCAATTTTGCCAACTTTGAATTAAAAATTTTCCAACTTTATAATTGAAATTAATTTGAAATTACTTTATTCTATGAAATATGAAATCCTTATGTGCTTTTTTCGCACATTTGCCTTAAATAGTTTTTACCTATGATATTGCTCATGCCCGAGTGAAGCGAGGGCGAAGCTTTGAAAAAGCTGGAAATTTACTTAATGCCCAAAAAAAACATTTTTTAAAAATTGTTTTAGTACTTTGAAAATCCTTCTCTGATCTGATTGGGGAGATGCAAATGATACTTTGCACCCCAGTCAGAATTTTTTTGGGGGTGCAATGCATCGCTTGTACCCCACTTTCCGACGCCACTGCTAATGACCCGTTTAATCGATTAAAGCTCAATTTTTCAAAATTTGTCACCTAGTACTTCTAATTTGAATTCATATTTTTTGGGAAAAATTCTGTGGAAAAGAAATAGGTACCTCAGTAGATTTCAACTCGAATTTACAAATCACACAAAATTATACTCCAATCAATCTAACACGTATAGGCGCACCCAGCAATTTATTTAGAGAGGGGCTGAAAATTTGAGAAAAAAATGTGAGACGGGTTAAATTTCAAATTATTAGTCATTTTTCTGCGATGATGTTTCATAATTTTTCCATTTGGAAATGTGCATTAGATTGTAAAAAAAATTGTCGTTCAAACATACTGCTGTGTCGTGAGTGCCGCTCAAGTTGTTGTCGTTTGAGGTCATTATACTGTCGTGTTTTAGTTGGATGTCAATATATGAAATGATCAAACGGTATATTGAGAATGAACACCTAATCACGTATTTGAGACAACAATCGAAAGATGAAAGTTTGAAGAAAGTAAAACTTAGCTCCGAGGAATGGGCAGATTTGAAAAAGTTGAAAGACTCGCTGGCTCCGCTTAATGAGGCTAATTTAAAATTACAAGCTGAGAAGATTAGTTTTCCTGATTTTTATCGTATATGGACTAATTGCACTCTTCAATTGGAAGAAATATGTTTGTAAATTTTGGCCATAGATATGTAAGATACACAGATTTATGATAACACAAATGAAATCTTAATAATTATTTTCAAAAGTGTACTGTATCATATGTAGCCTCCTGTAGTGATTTCTGTGCTGTAGGTAGAAAAACAAATTTGAATTTTTTCACTGCCTATACCCTCTAACTGTTTTATTTTATAGATTTTGAATTTGCACGAAATGTACTTTTTTGCATAAAAGAAAGAGAAAGTAAGCTCATGTCAAACGCTTTATTATCCGCGTCTTTATAGGTATCTGGACCCCAGATATAAAAAACTTTTATATTCTGATAATGAAAAGCAGAGTATCGCTCAAAATTACTTAACCGAGTTGTTTTGTAGATTAAATAAATTGGTAAACACAGGTAAGATCCCTGATAATCTCAGCATGTGTTTTGACCATTTCAGGAATTTATATGGCATGGTGTGGCTTATATGCTTATTGTGTAGAGTAGTACAAATAATTTTGCGATCAATTCTATAACCAAGCGTGTAGTTCGCATATTACCTTGTAATATTTTTCTATTTCACTATTATTGCTTGTAGTTTGTGTTTAGAGGACTGATACAGTAGTTTATAATTTGAACCATACTGCTTTCTAGTTTTGAATTTCTTTTGTAGAATTTTTCACCTCAATATTTTGTTTAATTGATCGATTTCAGTTAGGTATTTATATATTTTCTATTTTCACAGATAATGCTGAAGAAAATCTTCAACATATCACAGCCTCGTCGAATTCTACTTCTGAAGCTCAGCATGAACAGATTGAATGTAATAGTACCATAGAAGACCATTTTACAAAACTTCTCAATAAAATTCCAGAATTCGAAACTGCCAGTACTGAAACGATTAAATCGAAATTCAAGAGTGAATTAGAGTCGTATTTTAAAATTCAATGTACTACGGGAGATGAAGAATCATTTTGGAAAAAGTATCAGCCTAGCTTTCCTAACATACACAAGTTATGGATCATTTTAAAGAGAGTGCCTGTTACAGAAGTCTCGTGTGAGCGTTTATTTTCGGCGTTGAAGTTTATTTTCAACGAAAAAAGAAATAAGCTTACTGATGCGATCATCAATAAGATACTTCTCGTTAGATGTAATTTTAATTTGTTGTGAATTCTAATTTGTAAGCTTGGAACGACTTCTCGATCTCGTTAGATGTAATTTTAATTTGTTGTGAATTTTAATTTGTTAGCTATTGGAACGTCGCTTTCTCTTCATGTTATTCTTGTGTGATGTAAGTTCAGTTTGTTACAATTTGTGAACTCTGAATATTTTCTTTTTAATATATTATTCAAATCAAAAATGCTCAAAACTTCAAAAGAACGTGTATACTTATTATTCTATTTCTCAATTCTGATTGCTGAAAAACATTAGATATGTGTTTTGACGAATTAGTGAAGAATTGATATTGATTTTCATTAGACGCGAAATTTTCGTAGCTACAGAAAAAATATACTTAAAGTGAACTTTTCTCTATTTTGCGCCGATTTCATTTTAAATAGAAAAAACCAAGAAAAGAACGATTTTTTCACTTTCCTGACTTATACAGTTTGTTTCGCACGACTACGAATTATGCTTTAACTTTAAAAAATGAAAAAAAAAATTGTGTTTTTCAGTTCCTGTAAGGGGGGGGGGAGCAACGGGGCTGTACGGGGCATAATATTTTCAATTTTTTTTTTGTAACGAAATAACGTAACGAAAAAAAAATTCCGTTATGACATCACTGTTTTTCACAGCTACGTTATCTATTTGTGGTCCCTAGAAGGAAAAAAATGTAAATTTTTTCGGAAAGACATTCAAATGAATCGCACTTTTTATTGAAATCAACAGATCTAGGAAAACTATTACATACATATATACCAATTTTGCAGTTCCTTCCTTTAATATTCAATGTGTAAGGGAATTACCCAGAATAACCCCGAAGATCTAACGTTGCAAAATGAATCATCAAAATAAATATCAATATTGATAACACCATGGACAGAAATTCCATTAAAATTGATTTTTAAAAAAACACATAGCATAAACGATTCACAATAATGTCAAGAATAATTTGTACTCCGGGCTCATTAAGAGGAAAAATGTAGTACATATTTGACTGACAATGCAAAATTCGCGTTTCAGACAAAATCGTGATTTTTAAAAGGATTGAAAATTTTTACATTTGATAATAATGTTTTATTATTGGCTAACAATGTTTTGCGAGTTTGAGATCGTTTTAATGTTATCGAGTTCTTTTAATGCTGTAGCAGCATTTAATGTCGATTTATCGAAGCCTGTCATTTTCAGTAATAATGTGAATCAATCAATGTTCGGATTTACTGTTGCCGGGTATAAAGAAAATGGTACAAGCTGGTGAGTTCAGAGATCAGTTTTGTTAAGTGTATAAGTATACGAATACTACAATTGATCAATGACAATACGATTTTCAATTTTTCTCAATGGAAAATTCTATTTAAAAAACACATAAAATGTTTACGTAAGACAATTCCGAAAACCATTAGAAAAATATTCTTTACATTATATTTTTGGAAAATTTCAGTTATGTATTTTTGTTGTTGTTGTTGTTTAAATACACACACTCTTTTTCAAGGTAATGATGTAGAGAACTTTAGTTGACAATTTTTTTGTGCAATTTTGAAAAATTTACAGTTTTTAAATTTGTTCTTCAATTTTTCTCAATAAGAAATTCGATTAGAAAAAATTATGCGAAATTTCTTCAAAATATTATTTTAAAAACAGTTTTTAAAAATTGGGTAGATATTTTTTGGTTTTTGTGGTTCGAAATTCCATAATTTCATGTTTCAATAGGTACTTACTGATTCAATTTTAGATTTTTAAATTTCTTCTTAAAAAAAAACGCCTTTTAATTTGCAAATCGAATCATTGATTGAAAAAATCAATCCTATTCGTCAGGTTTTCTTCTCGTTTAACATACTTAAGTAAGTTAAATATTGGTAAGTCTAAGTATACATGGAAATTTCCCTAAACTACATGAAATTACCTTTCAAAAGAGCTATTAATGACCTTTTTTCACGCAAAATTGTCGGTTTTATGACAGTTTAAAAAATGAAATTAAAAAAACGTAGTTTTGAGAAAAATGCGTTTTAAAAAGTCGATATTGTCGGAGAGATACCTATTATCATAATCTGAAACTAAGTAAATAAAATACTTTTCAAATGAGCTATTGGTGAACTTTTTTCATGCAAAATTTCCAGTTTGAAATTTGAAAATGAAAAAACGTGGTTTTGGAAAAACTTGCGTTTTCTCGGAATCAACTTTTCGACAATGTCGACCCTTTCCTACAGAACGCTTCTAATATTGCAAAAAATTTCAAAACGTTTCCCTCAAATCGTTGAACATTTTGATGAAACCAAAAAAAAAAAAAACGATATAAGTAGGTAATCGTAAATAAGCTGAAGCTGTGTAAGTGCCAACAGAAAAATTTATTCAAAATATTTTTTTGAAAAGCCATATTTTTAGGAGAACTGTAGAAGAATTTTTAAATATTCGAAATATTGGTAACAAAGTTAACACCATTATTGTAAAAATTTATGTTCTTTCATATCGCAACCTAGACTTTGAATAATTTTTATGACATTTTAATGAATTTTCCTGATAAAAAGATTAAATTTTGTGGTTTTTTTTTTCAATTTACTTTTTCTCAACAATTTTAACAATTTATGCGACATTTTTAACGCATGCGTAATCGAGAAGTCTCATCTTTTTCCATATATACCTAATTGTAATTTTTGCAAAAAATTATACCTACTTACAAGAACGGTTTGAAATGTAAAAATTTTTGTAGGTCTATAATATTTAAAATTTTTAGTCTATACTATGCCCTAAAATAATTATTTATTTCAATTTCAGGGTGCTTGTTGGGGCGCCGAAAAATCGAGATGAATTCTTTTCTACAACGAAACGAACAAAATCGTACGAAAATTATAATGCAACCTATCGGGGAGGATCTCTGTATTACTGTGACGTATCATCAAAAAAACAACAAGCATGTTCAATCGTCAAATTTCCAAGTAAGTGGTAAAAATCCATTAATGTGATTTTAAACGTGCGACATACATAAAATTTTCCAACATTACTTCGAAAACACCTGCATTACTACCAATGATGAACTAATAGATCGGGAAATCATTCAGTTCGTAACGTAAAATCATGACTCCATTTAAGGAAGTTCGTATTGATCACAAATGCATACAGTAATAGTTTCAACTAATTTGCCTCCGTAAAATCAGAACATATTGACGTGATTGACGCAGGTTTTTTCTAATGAGACAGCGTTTTAAGAACGTAGAAATATTAAAATTAAAATATTTCCATTTCACATTTGGTGAAAAAAAGGAGAAAATCAAAAATTACCATAGGTTCCCCTTTGATTCGAGCCTACTCAAAAACAAAATTTTTGACACCTAAGGGTAATTTCTATGTACATCCAGGCTCACATATATTGCCTAACTATGCAACATCTATCTCCAGAACCGAGAAAGTTTATAAATCTGGGAAGGAGCTCGTACTTTTTACTTGATGAGACAAACATTTTACTGAAATTGAATCGACAGACTATAAATTACCATTCACAATTTCTTTCAAAAATTATGTCTGGATCCCTTCTTTTTCAGAGGTTTAGCTCCTATACTGACTCACTGCAAGATGAAAAGAAATAATTTGTATTTTCAATTTTTTGCAACTCTTGTTTCAAACTTTTTTCCGCTATCATTAAAGTTTTGTTCATTTTTTCACTCCGATGTCCTAAGTAAATCATGGCCCCACAAAAAATCATTAAATGAAAACAAAAAATCAAATGAAAAATGCAAAGGATTAAAAAACCATCACTTTTTTGTCCATTTCTTTTACTATCTTGTATCAGGTAAGAGTCATATGTATAAGATTAGTCGAATATTTTTTTTTTTATTTCAAACTTGAAAATCAACGCGACGATATCACTATAAACATTAACTCAATTTCAACAGCACAACTAAACATTCTTTCACGAAACATTTTTTCTGCGAAATTTTGCAGCTGAAAACCCTAAAAATGAAGACTATATTGAGCAACAAGGGTTGGGTGCTTCCTTGGCTACTTCCGGATCAGATGGAGTTGTGATGGTTGGTACCAATTGTACTTAGATCTTTTTTAAATAAATTATATTCACAAAGGCTCTGGTGTGATGAGAGGATCATTTGGCCTTTGGTGGAACTTGATCAAATTTTTATGCCAATCAATTTATCTTGATAAATTATGATTTTAGTGAGCATGAGCATTTTTCATTTCACCCCTGGAGGGTTGGAGCCCCAAAATACGTCATTTTTGAGACACCAGTCCTCCAGGGGTGAGATAAAAATTTGCTCATGTGTTTTAAAATCAATATCTGCCAAGATAAACCGAATGAAATTTCCATAGACCAAATGATCCTCTTACCACACCAGACCGAACTTTTAAATAATCTTCTTTTTTCAAAACAGTTCTTTCACGTAATTACTTTTTTCCAATCATATTACTGGCTTAAAATTTCGACAACGATTGATAATACGGACACCAAAATTTTGTATAGTCGAAAATTGGTTTCTATCACAAATTTACACGTTGTCTCAAAAATTGAATGAGAAAATAGAAGTAAATGAGGAGAAACTTCATGAAAAATGACAGAAAAAAAGGTTTTTGTGCACCACGAATAGAGGTCGCCTTTCACGTATGAGGATAAAAATAGGATCAAAATTCAAAATTGTCAGATTCTGATTTTTTATTAAACGAGGTATTCAAATCTGTTTTCCGATCCTTCTTAATCCATTCCCGAGATTACTTCTACCCAACTTACCTATTCGTTAAACCAAGTCGGTGGAATTTTGGTGTTCGAAAATAAAACCAGAGGTGCCGTTAAACCTAATTTCTCGAATACCAAGTTTTCAAAACGATTTTTTGGAGAAGAATGGCTATTCTCAGCAATTACAACCCAATTCTGAAATTACCTCCAGAATCTTGATTTTTCGAAAACTTGGTCTCGTTATCGTTCACTACCACTCCAACCTGCGGAAAATCACATTACAACTCCCATTGGATTTCTCCTTTGATAGTTTACGAGTAAAAGTGATCAATTTTTTATTCAAGTTTATTTACCAAAAAATTGTTTCAATAAACCTTGGATTTGAGATTTTTTTAAATTTTCGCTCAGATCAACATTCATTTCTCTCATAGGTTTGCGCTCCAAGAATTTATAACTTCGGAATCGATACATATCCTATTGGTGCTTGTTATTACTCAAAAAAAGGAATCAATCATTTCACTATAATATATTCAAGTGAGTAAACTAATCATAAACATATGTTATAAACAGTAAGCTGATATTTGAATTTTGAAGGCGAAAGGTAAATTTAAAATGTTTTTGTTTTTTTTTTTATTGATTTAGGATATGCAGGCCGGGAAGGTGGATTCAGCGCGGCGATATCAAACGTACGTAAAAACGATTAAGTATTCTTAGGAGCAACATTTTGAAAATTTGAATCTCAAAACTGAGCAAATAGTCCTCGAAATGATGCAACTAAGAAAAATTCATCTTTGCCTCTTCTGAGCAGAGTAACCTGCTTTAACCAATGGATCTTGAGATCGGAAATCATTCAATTTAATATACAGCATAGAAACTCAAATCGCACTTCTTCAGGGGTAAGCGAGGCACCACGCAAAAGGCGCTATACCAAACTGACAAAAAAAGAACAGCGTTACTTCCGAAAATGCAATCATATTGAGGACCTCTGGCTCTAACCAATTTTGAACTATGAAGCACTCATCTCTCGAGATGTGTCAGTTCAAATTAGGTTCACCGATTTTCATTTGAAATCTATTTTTTTTTTCTTTAAGTCATTTCAATCTCAAAAGCTAAAACTTTCACTAATGCGTTCGAACTTTTCACAGGATTCACAGTTATTTTATTCAGGAGCAGTTGGCATTTCAAACTGTAAGCAGTGACTAAACTTTTTATGCTTTTTCGAGTTTTATAACATCATCATAAATGATTATTAATTGTGTTAATGATGTACCATGAGGGGCACTTTTCTCATAGAAGCTTCATCTCCTTTACTTATCTATTTCTACATATGCAAATAGTAACATCAACACCAACGGATCTAATACAAATAGGTATATTTTTTTTCATAGATGGATACTTGTCCAGTCTAACCTTGAATAAGAATAATAAGAGAGGTAGTCCTTACTTTGCCACTAGCGAAGACGTCGGTTTCGGCTACTCCCTAACAAGTTTGAATTTTTACGAACCGACAAAAAAAGGAATAGCTGTATCTTTGCCAAAGGATGAAAATCTCATAGGAAGAGTAAGATAATTTACATTACTTGATTCACTCTCAATTCGATAGAGGTACAATGCTTCAAGATGGGTTGATTTCTATTTTTGAAAAAATGCAGTAACCCATTTTTTATATAAACCTGCCGAGAAAATATATACCTACTGTCAATGCTTAAAAAACGATGCTATAGTCCGTGCAATTTACTTAGGCGGCTGACCTTGAAAAATTTTTGTGCCTGCTGGCCAACGAGCGTTTATTTTCGCTGCGCGGACCTTTATAAAATGTCTCTCATTGGCTGTCGCGAGGCAACGCGTGCGGGGTCATCGGAGTTCACCCGCCTAAGTAAATTGCACGGACTATAGGCAATCACAATTCACATATACATACAACATACTACTTACGTGGGTAGAAAACGAGAAATATATGTACATACTTATTACTTCTGAGTGATATCAACTGGTTGGTAACTCGTTCGATTACCAAGAATACATTCATATGAAAATTTTTGCAGCGTTGCTCGACACAGAGATTCATAAAATTTATCAATCTATCAGTCCATGTTCCATAGCAACGTGAAAATGTTTTCCAAAAAAATTGTTCGTTTACTTTTTTAGTTATTGAACAAGTACTGTCATAAGCGCACCTAGAAATTAATGGGAAGGGCTGAGAATTTGAGAATGTTGAATAAAACATATCGAACTATGACTTTCTGACATTAAGTTGATTTCGAAAGTATAAAAAAATTAATATTTTTGAAAATTTTGGAATAATCCCCCACCAAAGAGGAAAAACATATCCATGTTAAAATCATTAATTTTTTCTCATAAACGGGGAATTTATTGAGGACTCTGTGATTTTTTTTTTTGGTTGATAAATCAGTCAAAAATTATCAACTTTGAAAATAAAATGACTATATTGCCTGGGCCAAGCATGGGCAAATTTTTCTGAAAAAATATTTTTTGAAGAGAAAAAAAATGCACTTTTTCACATTTTCGCAGAATTTTTTTTCGAGCTTAAGGGGAGCTCGAACCGCTTGAGTGCACCTAGAGAAAGATGAATATTTTTGTTGCAGGTGACCATATTCACTTCAAATCCTTCGAAAGAGGATTCGAAAAATTTGACTGGTCAACATTTCGGTGCCTATTTTGGGTATTCGATTTGCACTTCGGATATTGACGGCGATCGATCAGATGATTTGATTATTGGAGCACCCTTTCATTCCTATGGTGATAACTTTTCAAATCAACTTTACGACCACGGACGAATATATGTTTATTATCAAGGAAATCTTCCGTGCAACAAGCCTAATTCGATGTGCTGGGTGAGTAAAATCGAACGTCGATGATTTTCTCAAGTATCACACTAATTGATCATATGTATCAGCCGATATTAATTTTATCTATTGCATTATCAATCAGGAAAACAAATTCAATAAATTTGATTTCATCGACGGTGAACATTCAAGAGGATATTTTGGATTTGCGATTGCATCACTGGGAGATATAAATCGGGATGGATTTGGAGGTTAATTTGAAAATACATAGTCTATATTCTTAGAGCTTTTACCTTTTCATTAGTTCTTTCATCTCGATGAATTTCATTTATTCACAGACATAGTTGTTGGTGCACCATACCAAGAATGGACTGAAAATTGTTCAACAGCTTCGTGCACAGGAGCTGTATACATATATCATGGCTCATCAGAAGGAATCGTCAAGAAATATTCTCAAGTAATCAAAGCGTCAGACATTTACCATCTCAGTCCTTTGAAAAATCTTCCGTTAATTTCGTTTGGTTCATCATTATCCGGGGGTTTGGATCTGGATGGTAATTCGTATCCCGATTTGGTTGTCGGAGCTGTAGAATCAGATGTCGTTTTTTTATTCAGGTAAGACTAACGTACCTGTAATACCAAATCTTTATCTGACGAATTCTCTCCCTCAAAAATATTAATTTACAATTTTGGGCTATTTTAGATCAAAACCTATCATCAATTTGACCACCACTGTTTCTTTTTCAAAATCAAGTATCGCATTAGATGAATATTCTTGTATGTTGAAAAATCAAACTAAAGTAATTTGTGTTGATCTAAACATATGTCTGCAGTACGATGGTAAAGACGTGGAAAATCAAATCAGTGAGTATAGTGTATCTATCATAAATGTGCGATTATTCACATATTTATCATAAATTTAGTCATTCAAAAAGGAAAGTGGTATGAAATCTTTCTGGCTTCTTTTTGTTTTATTATACAAACCGGTAGCCCCGAAATAAAATTTCGACATGAATTGAACATGTTGCCTTTCTGAAAAATTAAAGGGGTAAATGTCGATTCTGATAAATGACGTTTGAAAAATTTTCAGATCACTTTCAACGTAGACTAACATCAAAGAAAGGCGAAGGGTTCTTCAAAAGGCATGGAATTTGAAATAATTTTTTCAATTTTCTCATTTTTAAGTTGGACAAAAAATCACGAAGCGAAAATTTGTTCGTCTTTCCAAGTATTCAGACCTACAATATAATCCATTGCCATTGTTGAAATATTTTTTCAACGCAATTTTCTTAACAGCATCGTTTACCTCCTCAATTTTTAAAATAGGCAACATTTTCAACTCTACGTGTTTTTTTCATTAGTGAAACCAGGTTTTTTATACAAAAAAAATTGTCGGGTGATTAAGGAATGAAAAACCTTGTAAATATAAACATACAATGTCTGCATCGCAATATTTATGCTTGTTTTTAAAGAGGTCGTAGTAGATATTATTCTGGATTATGCAAAATCCAGTCAAGAAAAAAGAATGTTTTTCTACAACAATCAGGAAGAAAAGAAGTATCAAGATGCAGTATTAATTTCGGCGAATAAAAATGAGAAAAAATGCATGAATATAACAACTTATGTAGCTCGTTTGAGGGTACGTACGTACGTACGTACGTAAAAATTGCTAGGTTCATTCATCATGTCGCAATAATTGAACAGCCAAGGGAAAGTATCACCTAAATTGATACGCTTTACAGGCAGATCAAGATAAATTATCACCGATGGAAGTTCAAATCAGTAGTTCATTAGCCAAACCTACGAACGAAGAGAAAAACGGTAGGCCGTCAGGTGTATTAAATAATGGACCAGTATGTTTCAAAAAAGGCAGTTTATACATTAAAAATAACTGCGGTGAAGATAACATATGTATTCCATATTTATCCACAGTCATGAATTCGTAAGTAAAATTGGCACCTAAGAATTCGAGTTTTTCTATGAATCTAATCAATCATTTTTCAATTCATGCAGAAACATTGAAAACTTCTTTTTACATTCTGATTCTACGGATAACCTCGAGCTGAACGTATCGGTGACGAATCAGGGAGAAGACGCTTACAATAGTATCTTCAAATTGCAAGTACCAGAAGGTCTAAGTTATTCAAATTTTAAAAGCATTCAATCTTCTGAAAATGAGTCCACTATTTGCGTACCTTCTAACGCTGATAATGGTTTCGCGATTGAATGCAATATTGGAAATCCATTACCCGCAGGAAAAACGGTAGGTTTTTATATAACAAGAATATTGTTTTCATCTCTTTTTTTGAAGGGGGAGGAAGGAAGATGCCCGGAAAATCCTTCCGGCATGGCGTAGGACCGGATCCGAAGAATGAAAATTCTAGCCATTTTTTGAACCCATTTTTCCATGTTCATAATTCGATTGAAAAATTCAAAAAACGAGAGAAAAATGTAAAAAAAAGTATGCTTTTTTTTATCAAGATGCAATAATAATAAATACAGATTTAAATTTTTCGGTTGATTTGCCATCAAATCTTGAGCTTAGAAATTCAGTTTTTAGACCTTCTCCCAACTACCTAGGCATACAAAAATCACTAAATGATCCCTCTCCTCTCATCGTGTTGGAAAAATCCGGAAAACCGATATATGATTTTCCACGTCAGAAGGGCGATTCTATCATAAGTACGAAATACTGCGTAGGATAAAATATTGAGAAGAGGAATACGAAATTTTCTCATTTCAAGACATTCAGTCTGTATCCACAGGTAATTTTGACAAAACTACATAGGAGAATATTCTTCGTAAATTTTCCGAAAAAGTATAGGTAGATGAATAGTATCAACAATATTTTAATTAGAATGTTTTTCAACCTCCTAATTCTAAGAGATGACCAAAAATTTTTCAATTTTCGAAAAGAATCATTTTTTCAAAGTTTTGAGTATTTTTTTTTTAAATGAACACAATACATCAAACTACGTATTTTGAAAATTTCCCTAAGCTTATCCATTTTTATAATATTCAATGCTCTGAAAGTGGATTAAAAATTTAATTTCGAAAATATTTTTCAAACACCCTTAGGTCGATTTCACTTTAACTTTTGAAGCTGATAGAAACGCTGTTGAAGATTCGGAATTCGAATTTCCAGCCACCTCGAATTGCACTAATCTCGAATTGAATGCTACTGCAAAGCGGAATACTGAAAACGTGTTCAATATTTCAATAACTGAAGTTCCTAATATATTCATCCAAGGGTAAATGAATAACAAATGAAATTTTATCCACTGAACATTTCAATTACGCTCGAATCATTTTTTGCAGTTCCTCCACTCCACGTCAAATTCATAACATATCAAGTTATAATTATTCCGAAAACATGGAAACTCATGGGCCAGTTCTGTCACACAAATATGTCATCCAAAATTTAGGAATGTCGGAGGTTTCCGAAGCAATCGCTACGTTTTACTGGCCATTGAAATTGAACTCAGGTAAAATTTTCGTATAGAAAATAGTTCGAGAATTTGTAAAGTTGCTTGATTTTTACAGGCGAAAGTTTACTGCAATTAATTTCTGATCCGGTAACCGATGGGTCTGTCTTTTGCAATCGAACCCTTTCAAATAACGAAATCATCAATCACGGTGAAACTACCAATGACAGTATATCTTCAAATAATTTCCTTTGCTCAACGGGCAGATGCGTTAGAATACAGTGCATGATCAAGAACTTGAGTAAAAACCAAAACGTATCAGTCACTTTTTCATCTGTTGTATGGGCTGAAACAATTCAAAAGGTAGTAGGCTTTCTAATACAGTATATCGTTGATTGCTCATTAAAATGCACCCGTATAATAAAAAAAAATTCTGGTCAATAATTGCAGATGACTCGTCAAGGGGAAGCTAGAGTGAGCTCATACGTTGAAGTAAAAATTGCCAAATGCGCTAGCAAGGCAGGGTTTGCAAATACATCATTTACACATGAAGTCTGTACCGATTTTAAAACGCTCGAATTCAAGTGTACGGCAATACCTGCGTTTATTATCGTCGGATCTGCGTGGATTGGTGTTCTTCTGCTCTTGGTAATAGCGTTTGTGTTGTACAAAGTAAGTAATGGAAAGAATACAAGTAATTGTTTGGGCGATTTCTCAAATTTTGAATGGAGCCAAAAATATTTCGAAAAAACATACCAAAAGAAGTACTTATACAAAATTTTAGGCAATCGAACTCATTTTTTTGAATTTTAGCAAATTTTGGAAATTTCAAATGGAATTTTTTCCTTCGAAATAAATATTTCCAACTTTGGAGGTGTATTTGGAGAGGTAGTACAGAGGGAAATGGATTTGTGTGATTTTTAAACTCGCAGATTTTAAAATCTTTTTACCATTTTATTTACACATTTTTTATTGCTTAGAATGAATTATCTTTGATCATAGAAATTGTCGTTTCGAGATATATGTCATTTGACATTTTGTCCTATGAAGCAATTTCTTTGGAGCTCGAAGTATTTTTCTGCCATGGTTTCATTTTTATTGGGTTGCGATTGTACTTCACCCTTTTTTTATCCTAACGATATTCATACCTACAACTTTATTACTAAAATGAACGTTTTCATTTGCTTCTTAGGTTGGATTTTTCAAGCGAGATCTTCGAGACAGACTTGTACAAGAAATGCAAAAGCAAAATATTATAGCCTTACAAAACTTAAAAAAATAAGATTTAATAATACGTATGTAGGTGTAGGTAATTAGGTATGTGTAAAATGTACTTCGAAAAATAACGTACTTATCCTTTTTTATATTTTATTTATAATTAAATGTTACGAACTTCACTATGTAATATCGCCCAATTTGATCCGGATTTATTGGTGCGGTTAGGGCTGCTCTGACCAAGTCCATGTGACTTATTGGTCAAGATGATCCCACCAATCCTTCAAAAACCGTCAAAGTTGACCCATTTTTTTCTTCTCTATGGCAATGAAGCCAACTCTTTTAGGACACGAATTTCTCTAATTTCTGCTTGTACATAGAAGTAAACTCTAATCCATTTTCTAGTCATGAGACTATCCTTTTTTTGTCCTTGTTTTAATATTTTAATTTTTCATTTAAGTTCTTGGCATCAATCTTTTTTAGACAATAGTTTTACTTATGCGATGCAGCGATCTTTTTTTTTAAAAAAAAAATTAACTTTCATTTTTTATTTATTGTTTTAATATTTTATTTATTTTTCAACAAACTCACAATACAGACTTCATTAATTAATTTTTTAATCATTTATTAATCATTTTCGTTTCCTAATCTCTTTTCAGTTTCCGTTTCTGTTTCAGTTTCCGTTATCCTAAGTCACCGATCTTATATTTTCTCCACGATTTATCGCCGTCTTTTCACCTATATGGTCGCTTGGGCAACTACTTCTCCGGACACTACGATTCTCCACGGTATCTCGCGGGAATCTAACGTCTGAGATCGGAGTGTCTCATAGTGACCCTATTACTACTACTCGCGGGAATCTAACGTCTGAGATCGGAGTGTCTCATAGTGACCCTATTACTACTACTCGCGGGAATCTAACGTCTGAGATCGGAGTGTCTCATAGTGACCCTATTACTACTACTCAAGACCTGACTTCAATGTTTATAGCGATGCGAATGTTATTCCGGAGGACTGGTTCATCCCCACATCAACATCATCACCGAATTAATTTTACTTTTCTTTAATTCTTAAAATATTTGTTTTTATTTTTTAATATCAATTTTGACATCTGTCGAAAATATTTCGACTCGACCGTGACTGGACTGCGCCAGCACTCCAAGTCACGGCCGAACCTACCTACCTACCTACCAAACTTCGACTACTAAGCGTGACCTCACGCTCCTTACCTACCGAGACACCTACCAAAGGACCAAAGGCATCCTTGAACCCAAAGGCGGTGACGCATCGCCCTAGGTAGCGGGCCTTTGTCACTTGTTGCGTCATAGCAAAATAAACAGACGCCAACTTTAACAAGTGAATCGCGAATTGAGTGTCCTTTTTAAATAAACGCCAATTTAAATCAATAATTCCGTCCAGAAAGATTACCTGCAAGGTCCCAAGCTGACAGAGACCAGGTACCAAATGTCGGACGCCGAAAAAGTGAGTAATTTAAGAATTTATAATCTGCCTGACCTAAGTTAGCCTAAACCGAAATGACGCTAAGGTTCGCGACGCCTCTTTGCCTTACCAGACCTCGATCATATTCTAACATCCACCATATACCTATAACTACGATCTTGCTCATGCTCATGTCACCTTTTAATATCTCTTGCATGATTTAAATTATTCACATCCTCAAAGACTGACGGACCTGTATCTGTCCGTTAGGTAACAGGAAGTAAGTGTAGAAGTCGCCGGCCGCCGCCTAAAAGCCACGGAACCTCAAGGAAAGCCGCCTCATACGCCTAGCATGTAGACACTAATATTAATAATTCATATTTCGCTGTAAATACAGTAATTTTCAAACTCACGCTTCCACATTCTTTCACATATACGATAGGCGCAACTCGGCATGTCCGGATGGCCGTTCCGTACCTTACGAGCCTCCGGAACAACATCCCTCTGTTTTTTTTTTACATCGATCTGTTTTTTATTTTCTCTTTTCCTAATCCTGCACCATCCAGTTACCATTTGTGTTATCCAGCACAAGTCTTTCATTGTTTTATTTGATAAGATTTATCTTTTTCCATGTCAAAGTCAGTCTCTAAAGATTCTTTTTTCTCACTAAAACTTTGTGTTAATATTTTCAATTCATTTTTTCTCACTAAAACTTTGTGTTAATATTTTTAATTCATTATGTATCTATCCATAAGAGGTTGCGACTGTTTTTGAGTTGAAGTTATTTGCGGTTAGATGCGGATTGGCACATTGTAAAATACAGCTTTATCAAGAACGTTGTTATGACCTTGCTGACCCACCATATGAGTTTGAGCTACTCTCTTTTTACGATTATTCTTATTTACATCGATATAGAGCATTAAAAAATAATTTAAGAACCCTATGTAAAGGGGTTTTTACTCCAGACTCGTTACTTTTTTTGTCAGTAATTGCTGTTAGAGCCCAGATTTTTGAATACGAAGACTGGGTTAGGCTAGAGAATCTTAACGTGCCTATGTCTGTTCTAGAACTCATTTCACGCACTGTTAAAGTAGAAACTGAGCTTGCCCAGTTATCTTGTAAATGCCCTTCATCAATTACTTGGGAAGATTTTGTTCCGGATGAAGATGGCGTTCCTTTTGATAGTAGCATTAAAAATTTTTATGTTAGAACTTTGTTCACATACTTGATCGATCTGTTTTTTTTTTACATCGATCTGTTTTTTAGACAATAGTTTTTACTTTTTTTGCATCGATCTATTTTGTTTTTACATTATTTATTTTTTACAACGATCTGTTTTTTAGACAATTCTTTTTACTTTTTTTTACATCGATCTATTTTGTTTTTACATTAAGTATTTATTTTTTACAACGATCTGTTTTTTTTACATCTAGTTTTTTAGACAATTCTTTTTTATTTTTAATTTTTACATAGATCTTTTGTTTTATTATTAAATTTAATTTTTTACACCGATCTGTTTGTTTATTTTCATTTCATTTTTTATTTTTTGACATTTTCGTTTTCCTCCTAATCTCATTCTCATTTCAGTTTCCGTTTCCGTTTCCGTTATTTTCCTACTTCTCCGATCTTATATTTTTCACCACGACTTCTCACCGTCTTCTCATCCTATAGGGTCGCTTGGGCTACTTCTCCGGTCCCCAAGATTCCCCACGGTACCTCGCGGAAATCTTTCGTCTGATCTCGGAGTGTCCCCAAGTGACCCTATTACTACTACTTCCCGATTTATCGCCGTCTTTTCACCTATACGGTCGCTTGGGCAACTACTTCTCCGGACACTACGATTCTCCACGGTATCTCGCGGGAATCTAACGTCTGAGATCGGAGTGTCTCATAGTGACCCTATTACTACTCTTTTCTGAAAAAAGCATAACTCTGGATGATTTTTCTAATCATGAATCATCATTTATCATTCTACAGCACACTCATATTCATATAACGGATTGTCGATACCATACTGCATACATAAGTTGGAAGATACTTCTTAATAATTCTACTCTTATACCTGTTGCATTACCATACACGAAGGTAAATCAGGCGTTCTCTAAAAGGACAAAATACGAGTATTCCAATTTTTGCAACGTATGAATGAATCCATTTAAAATTGCTATTACTAGATTTATGAGAATTATGATTCTAATTTTATGTGCAGTTCGTTAAAAGTTCAATACGTAATGGAATTACTCAGTAATTTACAGATTAGATATGCAGTGATGTTACCTATTACAGATAACCTCGCATGTGAATCAGCAAAGTGCCTGGGTATGTATTAAAATTCATAACACAATCGAGAGGACTTCCATCAAATTTGATAAAAAAAAATTGAATTGACCGAGCTACAGACATTTCAAGATAATTCACTCGCACTCCGATGTTACGATGTGTAAACATGTACCAACTCATTTGACATTGTAAAATTCGCGTTCCTGAAAAATTGTTATATTTGAAAGCGTTAAAGTTATTCGAATTTGAAAATTTATAGAATTGAAAAAAATGTTGTATTGGATAACGATGTTTCGCGAGTTTGAATTCTTTTTACTGTTATCAAGTTTGCTTAATACTGCCACAGCATTTAACGTCGATTTATCAAACCCTGTCATCTTCACTAATGGTGCAAATCAATCCATGTTTGGATTTACTGTGGCCGGATATAAAGAAAATGGGACAAGTTGGTGAGTTCAGTAATAAATTTTGTTTAGTGCAAGAATATGAAAAATATTGCAATAATTGATCGATACTTAACGATGTCAATTTTTCTCAATGGAAAATTCAATTTAAAAAATTCTACGTTAGAAAAATAGAAAATCTTAAAAATTATTCTTATCTGAAAAAATAAAAACATGACTGACATTTTTTAAAAATTATTGTGAGTTTTTCAAGCTCCTTGGTACCCTATTTTCTTTGATTTACCGAGCATCAATTAATCAATCTTCGATTAGTCGAAGATAAGTAAACAAAACTACATTTTTTCGGTTTGGTCAAATTACCTATATTAACGTATGTAGCTTTTTTTCTAATCAAAAAAATTTGAGTTTCTAACGTCGTCACGTATCTCTGGCCAATAAAGAATAAGTACTCAAATTTTAGGGAGCAATTATTCGATTATTAATCGATTATTTCTGAAAATACAATCGATGAAGTATGGATCATAATCGTTACATCTCTGGTTCTGTTTCACTGAACTCATCGCGCTTGGATCTTTCTAGCGGAATTAAAAATGTTCATTTTTGAGTTTAGTCGAAATGAACCAAGCGTCATGAGATCAGGCTAAAAAAAACCTATTTCCTTCACGGTAATTATAATTTTGAAAGAAAACCTCACAAATAAATGAATAAATTTTTTGTTCGAGGAACTTGGTTCTTTATGCCATGCCAATAATACAGTTTTTCATCAATAAAAAATTATTATTGTTCAAAATTTAAACGAGTTACAATTTTGTAATAAAATAATGATTAAAATCATGTCGCTTGGCTCTGTTTGGCCAAACTCAAAAGTTGAGGGCTAAAGATCACATAATTTTTGTAACTTCTGTCACAAATAATTTTTTAATATTCAATTTAGAGTCATTAGTAGCCAAAAAAATTAAAATCTCAAAACAGAAGTTGCAAAAGTAGATAGGTACTGACGGAAAAAATTATTCAAAATATTGTAAAAAATCATTTTCCTTGATAAATACAATCTAGACTTTTAGGTACTAGAACATGTTATTTGAAAAATTTCATATCAGTTGTTCGAACTAATTTCAGGGTACTCGTTGGAGCGCCAAAAAATCGAGATGAATACTTTTCCAACCAAACCCGAAAATACAAGGATTATAATGCAACCTATCAGGGAGGATCTTTATACTACTGCGACGTATTTTCAAAAAAACGGCAACCATGTTCAACCGTCAAATTTCCAAGTAAGTGATGAAAATCTAATTCAACAATTTATTGTATGTACAGCACGAAATGAGACGAATAGACAAAAATTCGCACCTATATCACTGCATCATCAAATGAGATTTAAAACGTGACTATCTACATAAAAATTCTCGATATTACTTTGAATAACTGAGCAATAATTATAGCCAGAGAATTAATCATTTCATAAATAATAGAAAATCATAACGAAATTCCAGGAATTCAAAGTTGATTGAACATAAAACCGCCATAATCAACTCGTCTATGCGAAATCAAAGCAGCACATTTTTGAACATCAATTCAACAGTTACAAATTGAATCACAACGAAATTCAAGGAATTCGATGTTAATGAAACGTAAAAATAGCTGTAATGAACTCGTCTCGGCGAAATTAAAGCAGGACATTTTCGAAAATCAATTCAACAGTTTACAAATTGATTCACAATTTCTTCAAAAGTGAAATTGACGATCCCTCCCTTCTTTCAGAACCTGAACTTCTCCTGTGTACACTGGAAGATGAAAAGAAAAAATATACAACAGAGTATTGACTTTGAATTTTTAATAACTTGATAAAAAAAAAATTGAAATAAAAATTGCAAAGGATAAAAAATCCATCTTTTTTTCCCAACATTTTTTTTCTATCTTGGAAAACGTAAAAACAAACTTTTGAAAAGAGAGGAATTCATCATTTCTGAAGAAACTTCAATCTGCATGTAGGACCAAAAAATTTTCAACTTTCGCTTAAAAAACGACTGTTACAAAAATATCATTTTGCGAAATTCGTTTAGTAAAAAATGACGAGCACCGGTCAGAATTCGATAAATACGCTATGTATGACGGTATTATGGTTCGTAAAACTCTAACTACGCATCTACTTCCTGAATACCGTTTAGATAAATTCAATATCGATTCTACGTACTACAAATTGATCCATGGAATAAAATTTTTCAGCTGAAAATGAACACTTTGTCCATTTACAAGGGTTAGGAGCTTCCCTGGCTACTTCCGGATCAAATGGAGTTGTGATGGTATGTTCCAATTCTACAATAATTGTACATTTATACTTATTTTAAATAATTAATTTTCACATTTCAGCAGTTTTTTAAAATTATCTCCTGAATTCGAGGATAATTACATTCATTTTTTTTTTTCAAAGAAATCTTTTCACGTCATTACTATTCTTTAATGATATTAAAGTGATAATAAAATTTTGATAATTGTAGTCGAGACACTTTCATCATGATACCCTCAGATAAGGATAAGGGCACCTAATATCGACCAGTAGCCGATCTCGCCTCCTAATGGCTCGATGAATTTTTTTCGAAAAAAAAAAAACACGAGTGAAACCAAAATCGCAGATGTAAAATTGAAACTCACGGAGATATTTAGAAAAAAAGAAAATGAGAAAGCCAGAATATTATTTTTCAATGTTTTCAAATATAAATGGATAGGAACGTGATTTATGGTACCTATTGTAATTTTGTTAATTGTGATCGATAGTGAAGAAATCATGTTATTGAAAGGGATAACTGTTTCAAGAGTGTGAAAGAACTAATCAGTTTTATTTTTATTATTATTATTATTATTAAATATATGGGGTGCCCTAATATTGACCCTCTCTCAGTGCCTCAATATCAACCCCCTTCTGAGATACGATTTCATACATTCTATTCAAAAAAATTAAAATATGTCAGTACTTGTACCTGACTTCTGAAACAATTATTCCTTTTAATTAATTGATTTCGTCACAATTCACAAAATTACAATACCATTGATCACATTCTTACCATAATTATATGTTGGCTTTATCACTTTCGTTTTTTCTAATTATCTCAGCGAGTTTTGACTTAACAGTCGTGATTTTGGTTTCATTCTTTTTTTTTTTTTCGAAAAAATACTTGAGAAATTTTTGTTCTCGCCATTATTTCGTCAATTTTGTTGAGTTTTCAAAGAGGGTCGATATTTAGGGACTCATTTTTCAATTTTTGTGTTTTTTGAAAAAAAAAATCGCCAAAAATCGAAAAAAAATTGCTACGCCCATCACATTCGAACCAGGGGAACTGGTGCTGTTACGCGACGACGATGCCCCGGCGCTCCAGTGGCCACTGGCCCGAATCGAGTCCATACATCCGGGCAAAGATGGCATCGTTCGTGTCGTCACCATCCGGACCCAGCACGGCGTCTTCAAGCGGCCCACAATTCGTATCGTAAAGCTCGATGTTGACGCACTTTAATACGTCAAAGGGCTGAGGCTTTGGAATATAAAACTGGACCATATACCCAACATTTAAAGCCATCGAGGGCATTTTCAGGGGAATTACAGGTCAAGTGATTCGAAAAACAAAGATGGGGGTCGATAATTGGTGCATTTACCCTTGAGTATGAATTTTTTGTAGATACATTCTTTTTTATTACTTTTTGATTTTAATAAAGTTAATATGAAAGAGTGAAGTTACGAGAAATTCAAAATTATTCTATGAGCAACAGGGGGGGGGGGGGGTAAATTCGAAATAAATCCAAGTTTTCATTCATTGTACTCGTAAATTTTAAAATTTCTAGGTACCTAAGAAATGAATCATTTAATTATATTCAAATATTGCACTCAAAACTGATTTACTGTTTGGGTAGGTTTGCGCACCAAGAGTTTACTACTTCGACACTGAAAAAAATATTGTTCGTACACATTCTATCGGTAATTGCTACTATTCGAAAAAAGGAATCAATAATTTCGCCAGATATTTCGCCAACGATGATAGGATGGTTCCCAGTGAGTAAAATCATCACAAAAATCTATAATGATGCGTAAGCTAGTATTTGAAATTTGAAAGCAAACGCATAATTCAAAATGAAAAATTTTTCTTAATTTAGGAGATGAATACACATATCGGGAAGCTGGATTCAGCGCAGCAATATCAAAGGTATGTAAAAATGATTGGGCATTCTCAAGGACAACTTGATGAACATTTTAGCGCCCCCGTTATAGCAAGAACAATGTGCCACTGTTAAGCAGAGTAACCTGTTTTGACCAATTCATCTAAATGACATAAAAACTGCGTTACTTCCGAAAATACAATCATCTCGAGGACCTCTGACTTTCACCAATTTTTTAGTTACCTCGAGATTATGAGCTAAATCTTCCACTAATGCGATCATTCGTTTCATAGGATTCGAAGACGTTTTATGCAGGAGCACTTAGTACAATGGATCTCAGTAAGTAGTAAATTTTTTATGCTGTTAATATGTATAATTGCATACCATAGATTAAAAATACTACATGTATTTTCTCGAGTGGTACTTCTCACTTCTCTCAGACACGTTTCACCTATTTATGTCAATACGAATGGTAACATTTTCAACGGATCTAATAATACTTTTTTCATAGGAGGATATTTGATGGTTATAACCCCGAATCACAGTAATGAAATGAACTTCAAAAAAGAACTTCATTATGATCCTAACAAAAGCAACGATTTCAGCTATTTCGGCTACTCCATAACAAGTTTGAATTTTTCCGGAACGCAAGGAACAGGAATAGCTGTAGCTTTACCAAAGGCGAATCATTTCCAAGGAAAAGTGAGATTTTTATTTGAACTTGTTCAATAGAAATAAAATGCTTGAGGATGGCGAGATTTCCATTCAGAAAAAATTCAGCAATTTCATTATACAAACAAACCGAAAAAATATGGTCTCTTAATTCCTAAAATGATACGATAGGATGCAGGTAGAAAACGCGAGTTTTGTTACTTTTGAGTGATGCCAAATGGTTGGTTACTTTCATAATTGCCAAGAATAAATTAGGGTGAACATTTTAGCAGTGTTACTCGACTTAGAATTGAGACCAAACTAAGACTCATACAATTTATGAACTTTGAATTAATTGGTACACAGCGAAATGACAAAAAATATTCAAAAAATTTGAGGTTGATTAGTTGACAAAAAATCTTTGGTTTACTTTTTCGGGCTTTGAATGAGCGATTTGAATTTAGAAAAAATTGCAGAAACATAATATATGATCAGTACATCCACTATTCGCCCAGGGATAACAGAGGAGGGCCTCTTCCGGACTTTTTTTTTATGAATCTCAGGGCTGGAGTCGAAGGACTCCTTGCGGATGCCTGAAATTTTCAGGACTGTGACAAAATTTTTCAAAAATACTTATCAAAATTTATCCAATAAATAATAAAATAGTCGCGATATTCAAGCCCTTCAATTTTGGAAGGATCAATAAAACTTCAAACTGAAAATTTTTCGCCCATTGGAAGGGCAAAAATTACATTATATCTCAGATAGTTGAGGTTGCTAAAAACGCGCACTATAAAAAAAAGGCAAAACCGTGTGGAGTTTCAACATCATCCTCCGTTTGGAGGTGCTCAAGTTCAAGTGACTATTTCATTGAGTTCTGAAAAAATTAAGATTTTCTAAACGGAAAATGAAGCTAAGAGCTTTCAGGGATTTCATCCTTATATCTCGGAGATAAAATGTAATTTTTACCTTCTATAAATGGGCTAAAAATTTTCAATTGGGAGTTTTATTTGATATTTTTCTCGAATATTAAGAAGAAAGTTGAATGTTTCTGTTTCAGGTGACCATTTTCACTTCAACTTTCTCAATTGGTGATTCGATAGATTTGACCGGTCAACATTTAGGTGCCTATTTTGGGTATTCGATTTGCACTTCGGATATTGACGGTGATGGTTCCGATGATTTGATTATTGGAGAACCTCTACATTCCTATGGTAATAACTTTTCAAATCAACTTTACGACCATGGACGAATATATGTATATTATCAAGGAAATCTTCCCTGTAATCGGACTAAATCGATGTGCTGGGTGAGTAAAATCGAACGTCAATGATTTTCTCCAAAATCAAGTATCGCACTAATTGAACATGTCAACCGATATTAATTTCATCTATTGCATTATCCAATCAGAAAAATAAATTCAATAAATCTGATTTCATCGACGGTGAACATTCAAGAGGATATTTTGGATTTGCGATTGCATCACTAGGAGATATAAATCGAGATGGATTCGGAGGTCATTTTAAAGATACATCGCCTTGTTCCCATAACTTTTACAATTATATTGTTCTCATAGGTACCTAAATTGATTTCTCTCATTTAACATTTATAGACATAGTTGTTGGTGCACCATACGAAGAATGGACTGAAAATTGTCTCAAAGCTAAGTGCACAGGCACTGTATACATATATCATGGCTCATCGCAAGGAATCGTCAAGAAATATTCTCAAGTAATCAAGGCGTCAGACATTTACCACCTCAGTCCTTTGAAAAATCTTCCGTTAATTTCGTTTGGTTCATCCTTAGCCGGAGGCTTGGATCTGGATGGTAATTCGTATCCCGATTTGGTTGTCGGAGCTCTCGAATCGGATGTCGTATTTTTATTCAGGTAAGAAAAACGTACCTATAATAGGCAAATCATCATCTGATGAATTTACAAATAATAATTTATAATTTTGGGCTATTTTAGATCGAAACCAGTCATAAATTTGACCACCACTGTTTATTTTTCAAATTCGAGTATCGTATTGAATAAATATTCTTGCAAATTGAAAAATCAAACGGAGGTGATTTGTGTTGATTTAAAAATATGCCTACGGTACGATGGTAAAGATGTCGAAAATCGAACCAGTGAGTATATTTATCGAAAGCCTACAATTATTCAGGCATTAAAACTTATAAAATCAATAATAATAATGTTCAATGTCTCAATCACAATATCCACTTCTTCTTCTTTGCAGGCATTATTATGAATATTACTTTGGATCATGGGAAAACGAATGCAGAAAAAAGAATGTATTTTTACAAAAAAGAGAATGAAAAGGAGTATCATGATGAAATATCATTACTGCTCAATAGAAATAAAACAGAATGTCAAAATAAGGCAACTTATGTGGCTCATTTAAGGGTACGTAAAAAAATTCCCACGTAGGTACATTCATCTCGTTGGGATAATTCATCTGAATTGTTCAAGGAAAGTATCCTAAATTGATACGCTTTACAGGAGAATCAAGATAAAGTATCACCGATAGAAGTTCAAATCAATTGTTCATTAGCCACATCTACGATCAAGGACAAAAACGATAGGCCGTCGGGTGTACTAAATAATGGACCAGCATTTCTCACAAAAAGCAATTTATTCATCAAAAACAACAACTGCGGCCAAGATAACAAATGTATTCCATATTTATCTTTATTCATGAATTCGTAAGTAAAATTGGCCTCTAAGGATTACGAGTTTTGCGATGAATTCAATCGATCATTTTTCAATTCATGCAGAAATTTCAAAAACATCGTCTTACAAGCTGATTTTAAGGAAAATATCGATTTGCAAGTGATAGTGAAAAATCAAGGAGAAGATGCTTACAACAGTGTCTTTAAATTGAAAGTACCCGGAGGTCTCAGTTATTCAAACACCAAAAACATTTCTTCTTTTGAAAATGTTTCCGTTTTCTGTTTACCTCCTAATGCTGATAATGGTTTCACGATTGAATGCAATATTGGTAATCCATTACCCGCAGGAAAAACAGTAAGTTACTAGCACAAATTTTTTTGAAAAAAATTTTCAATAGAAATAATGGGTATACATTATCAAAACGGTAGAAAATTGAAAATTATAACTGACCTAGGAAGTACCCACTGACTTTTTTGATGCACTGCTCTTTCTAGATTTTTAGATATGCTAACGCAAGCGCCATTTTCGTGTCATTTTTCGAAACTCCAGAAAAGGAGAAGAATGATGAAAATTCTAAGTTTTTGCAGTAAAATCATAAAAATAACTTCTGCTTTCTTGCATTCTTGTTAAAAGCACCTCCCAAAAAAATTGAAAAAGATTTTTTAGCTTGCTTTTCATCATGTTCAAGTTCAGATTGATTATAAAAATTTACAAAAATCCGTCCAAAAGAACTTTTATTTTTAAAAAGAATTTTTGAAGATTTCAGGGCTTCCAACACGAGTGACGAAAAATTTGATCAAAATTCAATACAGACATGGTATCTAACAGATTTTTTTTTGGAAAATTCACTAATTTTTTGCTGAATTTTGTTACCTACGAATTTTTTCCAACTTCCTCCCCCCTCCCTCCCTCCCTCCACCAAAAAAATCGATCCCTTTACTGCACCAAAAAAATATCAAAATTACCAAAAAGTTCAAACTTGGAAGATCTTCATTTTAAATGAATGTGAAAAAAGTGCATTATATATTTATGAAAAAAAAAAGGTATTCGCCGATGATGAGTAAACAGTAACGAACTTTAGGAAACAAATGAACGCATAAAATCTGACCTGACACGACAGTGCTACCAATTTCACAGAAAATTTGAAAACTTCCTATTTTATTTTTTTTTTTTAATCAAAAATGAACCATTTTTGGAATTAAAAAAATATATTTATACGTCTTTAGATTTTTCAATTTTTTTTTCATGCATGGTACCTACTACCTACTACTTTTTCTTCTAAATTCGCTAATTTTTCACTTTTTCTACAACCTTTAAGATACCCTAACTGAGTACAAATTTGACTTTTCAAAATTCTTGCCTAGGTACATAGGCATCCATAACTCAAAAATTGGATTTCTCAGTTTCTGAAAAAAATCTGTAATATATCTGAACTTTTTTTCACCTAAGATTACACGCATTTCTGTAGGTAATTCCATTTCCTAATTTTTTCTCAAAATTCTCACTTTTCTGATTTTTAGAGCGAAATTCTGGATCTTTTCGCCAATTATTGATTTCAACAATACATTTTCAATGTTGCATTAATAAAAATTTGGGATTGAAAATCGAATCGTAAAACAATTAGAAATTAAATAATCGGATTTTGCAACAATAAAAAGTTTCAATTAGAAAAGTACAAATGACCCATCTCGTTTCTACTTTTCTAATTGTGTTGCTCAAATGCTCATCAATAAAATCAAAAAGTTTCAAGTTTTCCGATATCTTCCTTAAAATTTCTGATCAGCAAAATAAGGAAGCTCAAGCACCACACACATATAAACGATAACATACCATAGTTCCTTTTCTAATTCCAGTCAACATGAATTACTATTAGATTAAAAGTATAAAATACAGGTGACTTTTTCCATCAGGTCAGATTCACCATGTCTTTTGACGCTAACGGTAACGCAGCTGAAGATTCGCAATTCAAATTTTCAGCGAGTGTAAATTCCGTTAATCTCGAATTGAATGCCACTGCGAAACGTGATAGTGAAAAAACTCTCAATATTTCAATAACTGAAGTTCCAAATATATTCATCAAAGGGTAAATAAATATCAAACCAAATTTTATCCACGAAACACTTCAATTACTCTTTTATTTTTTGCAGTTCCTCCACTCCACATGAAATTTATAATATATCAAGTTATAATTCCGAAAACACGGAAACTGAAGGTCCAATTTTATTACACAAATACGTCATTCAGAATTTAGGGGTATCGGAGATTTCCGAAGCAGTCGCTACATTTCATTGGCCATCGAAGTTAAGCTCGGGTAAAATTTTCAAAAATCGTTCAAAAATTTTCAATGAAATTTTTCCTTCTGTCAATTTTACAGGCGAAAATTTATTGTACCTGATTTCGGATCCGATAACCAAGGGGTCTGTCTATTGCAACCGAATCGATCATTCTAGTGTTAGTGACGAGCATTTAAAGGTAAGATTAATTCTTGCAATAAATGAAAGTGGATAATTCAATCCACATAATGGCGTTTCGCAGATCGAGTTCATGATACGAATATCCTTTCATTTTGACAAATTATGCAAATTATCTGTAAATTTTTCTCTTTTCTCATATCCGTGTTAATTCAACTCTAGTTGAAACCCTCGTACGAACAATTGATGAAAATGGACGACGACAGTGATTCTTCATCCTTCTCATACAATGAAATTGAAACGACCAATAGAACGTATTACGGATTCGGATTTTGTAACGAAACTGCGACCAACTCGCCGGAATATTCATTTTATTGCAATAAAGAAAGAACTAGATTTTTTCATCGATGGGGCAAAAATAACGGTATCATCAATCGAGCTGTGAACGGTGTCTCTACCTGGGCAATTGGTGATGAAACGTTAAAGGTGAATCCGCATGGAACGAATAAAAGGATAAAAAGATCCAAGTAAGGGCATTGCTGCATTGAATGTTTTTCAAAAATATGGCATATTGTAAATTTTTATTTTCTGATTTGAAATACTTAGTCGAGAAATAAAAACGGATACTTCTGATACAATTCAACCAAATACAATACATTCAGCAGGACCTTCCAAAAAAATACTATTGGACAGCATAACCTCAATGAATTTCAATTGCTCGACAGGCAAATGCATTAGAATACAATGCTTGATCAAGAATCTACGAAAAAAGCAAGCAGTATCTGTCACTTTTCCATCTATTGTATGGGTTAAAACAATTCACGAGGTATTTTTTCTCGAGTTTAGAATATCGTTAATTGGTCATTAAAATTAATCCGTGTAGCAATAAAAAAATAAAAACTGATCAACTGTTACAGATGACTCGTCAAGAGGTAGCTAGAGTGAGCTCATATGTTCAAGTAAATATTACCAAACTCGCTGGTAACGTAAAATTAATAAATAATACACTATTTACGCACGAAGTTTTTACCAATATTAAAACTCTCGACTTGGAAAAATCAACGCCGCGGTGGATTATCGTCGGATCTGCGTTGATAGGAGTTCTTCTGCTTATGGCGATAAGTTATGGGATGTACAAAGTAAGTGATTGAAAACGTATAATTTTAGCGAATACCCACACTGAAAAAAATCAAGTAACAAAAACGGATACATTTTATCCAAAAAAATAATAACAGCTCCCCATTCACAAAACTGATGAAATTTATTCTCAAAAAATAATATTTATCAAAAAAAAGATGAAAATTTATTACGAAATTTGATAAAATTTATTGCATGAAAATTAATGATACCGATTTCGCAATACTTCAATATTATTTTTTCCGATAAGAGCACCTAAATATTAAATAGGTAACTATCATTTTTTCAGGATAAATTTCATCAATATTATGAATGGGGCACTTATATCATTTTTTGGATAAAATTTATCAATTTTTATAATTTCATATTGACAACAGACTTATCTCATTGAGCAATAAAATTTTGGGTTCGAAAAAAATTAACCATACTGAAATGAAAATGAGTAATACATCCTAAAAAAAAAATCCCCATACAAAATCTTGATCCAGCTGAAAAATTAATTTTTCAGACTTTGGCAAATTTTTAAAAATTTAAATGGTGCAAAATATAAAAACTCGAAGTCATAATGGTAACAAACTGAAATTCAGTAGGTATGTTGATGTACACCTTTCACTAACTCACGCTCACGAATCAATTGAAAGCGGATTCCAGTAGCTTTGGAGCCTCCGAACAATTTATAATTTATTTAGCATTACCTACAAAAATAAAAAAAAATGCCCAGAAAGAATTTTCTCAACTTCTAAAAATCTGAATTACCCGAATCAAAAGATGAATTATTTTATCGATAAAAGTACAACATCCGCAAATTTTTCATCTAGGTACTGCAAGTTCAAATCAATGATCTTCAAGCAGCAATTTTTTTTCAGTCAAGGAATGTCAAAATTTGCTAAAGAATCTGCCACGTATCAAAACTACTTCCAATTGATTTGGGAGGTCGAAATACAGTGTATTCTAAATTTCGATCAGTGAATTCTGCTCAAAATTTTTCTGGCGAAAAAATGAGTTTAGCTCAGTAGGAATTAATTTTGGAAAATCAGATTTTAATCGATTAAACTAAAATAAAAGTTTTTCAAAGATGGGAAAATTCCAAAATTTTCTGACGACTTCATAACATCTCGAAACCACTTCCACTAGGTACTTTTTCTTAGATCAAATTTTCGAATCTCGAATCTATGCAGAGGCAAGTAATCATCAGATCACCTTCCAATTTTTCTCAATCAACTTACATTTGGAATATGAACTTTGGTACCCGAAATTTTAGCTAGAGGAATATTTTAGAATGTACTTCAATACATTTTTGTGCTTGTTAAAAATTTTATTATCGATTTTAGTATCCCCTTTCTGAAGTTAATTTTATCACTAATTCAAATTTTCAATTTGTCACATAGGTTGGATTTTTCAAACGAAATCGTCCAGACGGCCAAGCACTTCAAAATGTTTTCGTCTTAGATAAATTAGAAGAATAATTATTCTGCAATAATACGTTTGTATAGTATGTAATTTACCTACTTTGTAAAATACCGTACCCTTCTTTCCAAAATTTTTAAAATCAAAAATGCGATATTTCTTCTTATAAGTTTTACATGTATTACATACACTTGAATCGGACAATTGCCGATTGCTGGCATTCGGCAAAGAGGTTGCCAAATTCTGGCCCTTTTCTAAAAAAAAAAAAAAAAGTATTTTCAGTTTTCACGAATGAATAAAATATTTTCTAAACGATTTCTACTTAAAGCGCCCTTGGAGCTACAATTTACAAAAAAAATTACTCTCTTAACACGACAGAGGCGTTAGCAATGATCAATGATCATTTATCCAGCAAAAATCTTATACAGACATTTTATACCATAGCTAATTTCGTACTAGTGATAGGGGAGCATACGTTTTTGAAAATTGTAGCTTCATACATGCATTTCAATTAAAAATTGTTCAAAAAATACTTCATTCACTCATAAAAATTGAAACTACATAATTTTTAAAAAAGTGTCAGAATTAAGCAACTCTTTGCCGAATGCCGGCATTCAGCAAATTGCCCGATTCAGATGTAACATAAGCATAAATTCACAAAACTATAATTTCAATAAATGTAATTTCAGATACCCAAAATTATACCAATTAAAAGTGAGCTCTAATTCTAACTAAGTTCAATACATTAATCGTTTACTTAGTCTAAATGATTTTGAAATTGCGCAATAGCAATTTTTAGAAACCAATTCTAGTATAATAGGAGCACATTGAAAACTTTTCGAATATCAGGGAACTACTGTAAATGTCAAAAATATCAATATTACCAAAATAGTTCTTACCTACTGGTTTCCTTTCAAAATTATCAATGAAAATTAAATGAGGTTTCCCTTGGACAAAAATGTTATCGGCCTGGATCAAAAAACATGGAAAGTAAGTAGCTTTCCATACGCACTTTCGTTTAGATTTCATTCTGAAAGACTTCGCGATCGCAATCATCAATATCACTAGGTAAGTGACACAAAATATGAATTTCCAAAATTCATACGTTCCAACTTTGCAACAAAAAAAAAAAAAAAAAAAAGGTGGTATTTTTGACAAAGTATTCTAGTCAGAAGTTGAGTATGATTCAACTTCAGTGTATTTTTATGTAAATTATGTTCCAGTTCCATAAGAAGAACTATTTCAATTATTGATAATATAATTTGAATTCTTCATTATTTTATTTAGAGTTTTATATTTTTTCCTGAACTTTCTTACTTTTAGTGAAAAATTATGAAGATCTCGTTTCCTTATCTTAGTTATAAGTTGATTATTTTTTATTTACAGAAACTGTAACTTATTAAAATAATTTCCAAGTTTTCTTTCTCCTAAGAATAAAAAAGTTTTGAAACGGTATACTAAAACAACTGATTATATTTTTACCTTTGTATATTTTCATGTAATTTATGTTTCAATTCTCTACGCAGAACTATTTCAATTCTAAATTTAAAGCAAGTAGTAATAGGACCACTTCAGGACACACCTAAGTTCTTGGACTTTTAGTCTTTGATAAGGACTTTTTCTTACCAATTCAAAATCAATTTTTAAATTGGGAAACATTTCATGTGAATACTCCATTTTCATGCTCTGATCTAGTTCTTCTCTCAACAGCTGAAATATTTTCAGTAGTCATTTTCATGCTCTAATTTAGTTCTGTTTCCATAAATACTTTATTTTAAAACAGAAATCTTTTTCAATTCTGGTTTGGGAATGAGTTTTTGTTCAACTTTGTTCAAATGTCCTATTTTTAAATTGTTTTCTTTCCCAATGGTTACTTTATAGGGACTAAGGTTATATTCTAGTGAGATGACTAATTGTTCCATTGTCAGATTGTAATATCTAATATTTTATTTTCTTAGCCTTGGCTTCTTTTTTCAACTGAGCCATAGTTTTCTAGAAATGAGAACTTTGTTTTACCAAATTCATATCAATTTTTTCATTTGGGAACTCATATTGATCTTTTTCAGGTTTCCCAAGTACTGGTTTTAAATTACGTTCATCAGTACTTTTTTCTAAACTAATATTTTCGTTAGATTCTACTTTTTCATTTAAGGATTCTAAACTAAGTAAATATTTTGAAAGCCCAGGTTCTTCCCAACCATTCCGAATTTTCTTATTAAATAAACTATTATTAAAAGGAAAAATATCAGCTAACTTATAATTATCTATAACTAAATTATCATTTTTTGAATTTTTTTGGGGTCTTACAATAGGTTTAATATTATATTCTAATGCTACAATAATATCGATTTTTCTAAGTGAATTATAATAAGGAATTTTTGCCTCCTTGCTCATCAGTCTAAGTTCTTTGACTTTTAGTCTCTGATAAGGATTATTTTTTACCAATTCAATACCAAATTTTAAATTGGGAAACATTTCTTGTGAATACTCCATTTTCATGCTCTGATCTAGTTCTTCTGTCTCTATAAATACTTTTTCAGCAGCTAAATTTTTCTCAGTCGTCATATAATAAATAGCTATGTCTGAAAAAACACACCCTTCAAATTTGTGAGTATTTAAATATTTATTTTCCTTTTTGGTTTCTCCGTTTCATGTGACTTTTTTTTTGTAGATCTACCCCACCTTTTTATTCATCAAATACGTCATCACAAGTTATTTGTTTCACTCATTCCACCTTTTCATCCTAGAAGGCTAGTTTTAAAACTAGGTTTGAATTTTTTTAAAATATGTATTTCTATTACTTTTCTTCTTTGGTTTAATTCATGCTTTTTTAAATATTTTTTTCTTTAGCTCTTCTTCTACCCCCTTTAGGAACGTCGTTAACTCTCTGAGTCTGAACCGGATTCGATTTTAAGTATTCTTGGTTTTTTTACCACACTTTGTTTGTTTCTTTATATCATTACATTTTTTCACTTTTTTTTAGGAATAAAGATGTGTGTCTACTTTCTTCATCTGACAAGGAGAACCAATTTGCCGCATATCAATTGGATCCTTTGGATTCGTTAGAGGTTTTGCGGCGGAGGCCTAATGGTGTTCGCCGTTCGGAAGCCTTTTGAGCTTAAAGGTATCTTTTTTTAATTCAAAAATTTAGTTTTGTATCTCTGTTTTTAGACTTAATTCTATTATTGTTTTTTTGTTCAGGTCAGCCAAATTACTCGCGGATCTTGGCGTGTAAATTACAATTGGCGATGTTGAGTTTTAGTTTAATTAATTTCTTAACCTACGGTTATCAGTCTCGACAATACGGTATGGTGGTCGAAAGGTCGATCGCGGCCGACTGCGGTCACGTTTATCATTACTGCTGTATGCAGAAACTCGTCGCCAATTCCGTTGCATTTTGTCCGGTTTGCCAAGTATCCTGGAGGGGGGGATCGGCGAGAAGAATTCACATAGAATACGGAGAGAAAACGCTATATTACGATTTATAGTTTAATTAGACAATAGTTTTACCGTTTTACGCATTGATCTGTTTTTTTTTATTTTAGTTTTTATACAATAGTTTTACATTACTTTGACATCATCTGTTTCTCAATTTTACTTTTTTAGACATTGTTCTTCTTTATTTCATCATCAATCTGTTTTTTACTCCCATCTTTTTATTTTCAATACTAATTTAATTTTTTCACCGATCTGGTTTTTTTTTTAATTTTAGTTTTTATACAATAGTCTTACATTATTTTGACATCATTCTGTTGTTTAATTTTACTTTTTTAGACAATTGTTCTTCTTTATTTTATCATCAATCTGTTCTTTACTTCGATCTTTTTATTTTTAATAATATTTTTATTTTTTCAACAATCTGTTTTTTTATCTCGTCATCGATCTATTTCAAATTTAATTTTTTCCTCGATCTTTTTTTTCTTCCTAATCTCGTTTCGTTTCAGTTTCAGTTTCCGTTATCCTACTTCACCGATCTTCTTCTATACTAGAATGAGAAGTTGATGGCCCAAGAATGGAAATGATCATTGATGCAGTCGATGTAGGGCTTAGGAATGCAATTGATAGCGATTCTGGGGCATTAGATGTGGGATGCGATGGATCTGGAATAAGCACAGTTTACAGCTGAAATTTATTTTTATGGGCGCGCTCAGAGACATGATAAGACTGGTGTAGCGACTTGATCTTACACACGTCGCATCTGTCGAAAATATTTCGACTCGACCGTGACTGTACTGCGCCAGCACTCCAAGTCACGGCCGAACCTACCTACCTACCTACCAAACTTCGACTACTAAGCGTGACCTCACGCTCCTTACCTACCGAGACACCTACCAAAGGACCAAAGGCATCCTTGAACCCAAAGGCGGTGACTCATCGCCCTAGGTAGCGGGCCTTTGTCACTTGTTGCGTCATAGTAAATAAACAGACGCCGACTTCGATAAGTAAATCGCGAATTGAGTGTCCTTTTTAAATAAACGCCAATTTAAATCAATAATTCCGTCCAGAAAGATTACCTGCAAGGTCCCAAGCTGACAGAGACCAGGTACCAAATGTCGGACGCCGAAAAAGTGAGTAATTTAAGAATTTATAATCTGCCTGACCTAAGTTAGCCTAAACCAAAATGACGCTAAGGTTCGCGACGCCTCTTTGCCTTACCAGACCTCGATCATAATTTAACATCTACCATGTACCTATACCTACGATCTTGCTCAATTGCTCATGTCACCTTTTGATATATCTATCTAGCTTAAAATTAAATTATTCACATCCTAAAAGACTGACGGACCCGTATCTGTCCGTTAGGTAACAGGAAGTAAGTGTAGAAGTCGCCGGCCGCCGCCTGAAAGCCACTAATAATTCATTTTTCTCTGTAAATACAGTAATTTCTCAACATCACGCTTCCACATTCTTTCACATATACGATAGGCGCAACTCGGCATGTCCGGATGGCCGTTCCGTACTTTACGAGCCTCCGGAACAGCATCACATACTTCTACCGAAGTATGCGGCGTGTGCAGGGTTGCCATCGCCACTCCAACGGACAGGATACGCACCTTCTTTGGTGGTCAACTCGGATGTCGCATTTCTACATCCAACTAACGGCCAGTTCTCCTGACTGCATCTCGCACCCGTGAGGTGCGGGTACAAGAAAACGAGTACCGTTAGCTCTAAATCTACCCTTAGCGAACACGGCACGGATCTCCTTTAACCCACTTTTTTTTTTACAGACTACCAAATTTATATACGTTTTTAGCTTGCGTCGAGACAAACGAATGGTGGATTCTTTTCGCCAAGGAGATGACTTGTGCTGGTATTTGAATGAACGGTTTGAGAGCTTTAGTCCAAAAATTGAAGAAATTGTAACAAACACTTCTTCCTACCTATCGCCAGTTGGACATTGTGCCAATTCGCTCAGCTATTCGCCGCGCTTCGCGATCATCTATACGTTCGTGTACCAGCACCTTATTTTAATACTCTCTCGCCACTCTCTGGTCTGAGATCGAGTACCTGTACAACGTGTACATTCGCTGTAAATAAAACTCAGCTTATCAATGTGCCTCTAATTATTCCGAGGTTCCGCATACATCGTTGCAACATTTCGCTGCACTAATCCCTCACTCTGAACCTCTGTGAAAAGACCACAAATACGAACACGAGAAGCAAATATCTAGTTAGGCTCGTGGTGTTAGATGTAGTTTCGTATTGGTATCACTTTGTAGGTTCATTTTAGTGCATCTATACATACATGGCAACTTCGGTAGTTGCTATGATCATGGCAACTTTGAATCAATCATGGCAACCATCTAGTCATTTCTCTAGATTGTTGCTATGACATGGCAACCAACATCGAACCTCGGATGATTCATTCATATTGGTGTTATCAGTTTTCCGTTTTTCCCTCCAATTCTTCAGTTTCAGTTCATGTGTATTTTTTCTTTTTCGATGAATTGTAATAAAAAAATTGTGTAAAATTGTTCAATTAATTTGTAATTTAGTAAGAAACAAAAAACTTGATAATGAGTGAGGTGGTAGACATCGAATGTATTGGCAGTGATGCTGTTAAAGAAAGCTTGATACTTGCTGTGAAACAAAAAGAATGCCTTTGGAATATGAGGGCTGAGGGATATTCCACAAGGCGAACGAAAAAAAAGGACGAAATTTGGGCAGAAATTGCTACAATTTCAACGAAATACAAAACCCATCGATATAGAGAAAGAAAATATTATCAAAGTATGAAAAAATACAAAATTTTATTAGCTTTGGACATAAAATTCACAGTTTGAATGGGTTTTTCTTGGGCTTTTTTATGAGAATTCGCGTCGCTGAAATGTTTGAAGTTGCCATGAATGTAATGTACAAATCTTTCAATTTTCAGGAGTTGCCATTACAAGTTGCCATGATCATAGCAACTACCGAAGTTGCCATGTATGTACAGATGCCCTTAGTTGTAGCTTTTCTTGGGTGTCCCTGCAACTTGCATCTACTCTCCTTTTCACTCCTTCCTCCCCGCCTCGATACAAGCACTGTGTCCGAGCTCTCGCCAACTTTCTCTTCTTCCCTCTTGTCCCTTCCACCCATCGCGATTCCATTCGACGTGTGCTTCGAAAGTGCACATTATGCCGTCGTCTCAATTGCACAGGCGGCACACAGCACCCTACCGGCGATCTACCAGCTGATCGATCCATCCCATCGCGTCCATTCTCGATTGTGAGTGTCGATTACCCTGGCCCAATCGCCATTCGTTTCTCGTTGGCAAGAAAGGCCACCTCTACGAAAGCTTATATCGCTCTATTCGTCTGCTTCGTGACTAAGGCGCTGCACCTCGAGTTGACACGTGGTGTCCCCCAGATACCACAATTTCCTACAGCTGGCAAGAGGGGGAGGGTAAAATTTTTTGGAAATGTAAGATTTTTCTGTTACAGTTACATCAATTAATATTTTTTAAATGGAAACGTAATGGCATTTTGTTAAACTGGGAGGGGGGAAATAATACATTGGTAAAATTTTAAATTTTTGAATCAGTGAAAAAAACGGAGCTAAAAATCAGAAATCTTTCAGTGATATTTCAATCAATTTATGTAATTTTTTTATCAATTGGGAATTGATCAAGAAATTGATAGTTCTTGGCTGAAGCAGAAGTGAAAAATCATCAATTATTTTTAATGAACATCACAAATTCCAATACTTAAGATTATACACTTCTTCAATCCATGAATCAAGAGAAGAATTACAGATTTTTAGCAATTTTTTACTTATTTTTCAAGGAAATAAGTAAGGGAGATCCCATCATCGCATTTTGAATTACTTCGAGTTTATTTCATTGGTTTTTTTTTTTATTTTTCAATATTTAAACCCAATTATTTTGTATTTTTTCCCTCCCATTGTCTTTTTGTAATAAAAGTGTTGTATTACGAAGGTATATTTTGCCCATTTCAGACCTGCATGTTCACTCAATTATCATTTCGGTGTGCTGCCCTGGATATTTCCAGTTTCTTTTCTTATCGTTCTTTGATAAGAATTTTTCTTGAGGTGCCACCTTGTAACAGAGCTCCTCGCACCTTTGGTTGAAATTATAAATAGGTGTGATGAATTTGGTATGACGCAATTGCAAAGTGATTTTTTTGCATTATTGAAAGAATGTTTTTAATATTGGTCGCTCTGTTACATAAATAATACATTTAGAAACTGAATTTAAAAAGAAAAAAAAGGACAAAAAAATTGTTTTTAAATTTCGCTCTGCTAATATTCTTTCGTTCCGCTACATATATTCCAATGGACCTATTTTCTATTTTGTTTTTTATTTCTCAAGTCAAAAAAAGCCTCCAAAGATTGAATCAGATATCGTTAGAAATTTTCTACAAACATATTGCTTTTCCAATTCAAATATTTTTTCATGTTTTTTTTATTAGCTCTTTCTTTTCTGTTTTGTTGGGATTTCATTTTTTTCCCAATTTTTCATTAAGTATTATTTTCATTTTTTTGAGTTTTTCTCTATTTTTCATTCTTTTATTTTTTTAAATATTTTTTTTACTTTTTTATTTTTTTTTGTAGCACTTGTCGAATATTACAAAAAATAAACTGTTGAACACATCAGCAACCTGGATGTTGGAAAATTGCAAATAATTGTCCAGTTTCACTCTTCGATGATTGTGACACATGTACGGTAAAATAAATGTCTTCAATTCATAAAATATCATTCACTCATTGAAACTGTTAGTGAGATCTGATTTAAAGTTACATCTTTTTGTAAAATTCATCGCAAAAATTCAAGATATAGTGGATATTACTGGATCGTCAATATTTCGGATCATGACAGCTTCTGGAAATCAACTTGGTAATAACTTCAAATAGCAAATTCGACGTTGCATCAGTATAAACATATATCTGAATTGATCAGAATCAAAATGCTATTAATATATTCAAGATCAATAGTTGCAAATTACTGACTCATCTCAACCTGGTATCGGATCACAAGACCAGTGAATATTGTTCTGAGAACTTCTGAATAACGATTAATACATTCGATAGTGAACAATAATGAATAACTCGATTTATCTGACTTGAAATGTCAACTTTTTCTTCGTATGGAAATCATGGTGAAAGATATGTGATCTAATCAACTGTTGACGAATTATTTCGACTTGATATTAAATAAGTGGATATTGCTCTGTATTTTTCCTCATGAGTGTTTCAAATAGGCGCAGAACCAATTCAAGTGCAATTCAATCTGGCGACCCATCATTCGGTTTGGAGTTGGATGAACAGTTGAACACGATTAAAAGTTTGGAAATCATCTGATCCATTAATTGATGAAAAATCCATTTTCATATCATCAAGTTTTCAATAGGTATCTAAGTATTCGATCAAAAAGTGCTACAATATTTTAAATTATAATTTGAGAGCTTTTTTTTTATTATTGAATGGGAAAGCAAAATGTCTGTAGAATTTAATTTAGAGAATAATTCTTACTCAGAATAAGAATGAAAATTTGCAACTCTGGATGTCTGATTTTTTAAAAAGGAATTTATTCAATTACACCAATTTTGTATTTATGTACTCAAAAAAGAATTGGCCTCAAAAAATTGAAATTTTTGAATAATCAACACTTGAGGAACTTCATTAAGTAAACACCTAGTTGAAGTTAACTTTTTAAATACATGTTTAAAAAAAACAAAAGCGCATGCTAACTATTATTATTGCTGATTCTTTTAAATGAATGCAATAATTAACACCTTTATCAGCAAATAACCTAGATTGAGTTTCGAATTTAACACTCGAAATGAAATTGAGTAAACCAAGTTTGAATAGTGTTGTGCTTAAAAAATGTCAAATGACTGAAGAAAATCAATGATTATTTGAATTTTCTACGCAAAATGAGATTGAAAATCTCTTGTTTTGAATCTTACTTTTTTTCAGAAAAATTCAATAAAACAGGCATCAAACTGAAATTTTGAAAAAAAAAAGTAACTTTAGTAACCATTTTCCACGAAAATAGTAACCAAAAAGTAACCTCAGTGTAAAGAGGAAATAAAATTTTTCCGTTCCATTTTTTACACACGAAGCGAATACAAGGGGTATGGTTTATTATCTATTGTAAGAATAGGCGCGCGGTACAGCACATGTAGAGGATGTTGGTGAGGACATCGAGGTGGAGGCCAGAGTTAATAATGTGAGTGCTGTAGTATCGATATATTTTATTCAGTTCACTGCACACGTCGTCGCCTCTCTCCTCCCCCCTTTAATTTTTGGGCACTCACTTAGTTTCTGTCGAAAATTTCACTGCCTGGGTGAACGATTCAATCAGCTCGATGGCGAGCAACGAATCGTTCACTCGGGCAGTGTATTTTCGACTTTGACTCTTCCCCCCAAGAGTCAAATGTCGCGATGGCTTTAGGGGCGATTCCAGTTCCGTTTGGATATTGGAACCGGTCCCTTTTCCCCCCTCGGTCGTCTCTACCTCCGAAACACAGTGCTCTGGTCTCGCGCTCCCTGCGGACCGCGAGCTGGAGCATTTGTGGTTTTGTCGGCCTTTGGTGTTGTTTGCTGTCAAGATGGTTAGGTCAACGCGTTCCACTGCCGCGTCTCGCGGAAAGACCGTGTGTCGTGGACGCGGTGCCCCTGCCGGCAGCAACGCCGGGACGGGAGCGTCAATCCACGTCATCAACTCCGGAAGTAAAGTGAGTGTTCAATCTTGTTATTTTTGCATATTTTGAATTCGTTGCTCGCCTGCCTTGCCTCGCCACGTCGCTCTCCTATAGGTTCTTGGGCACTCACTTAGTTACGAGTGAAACTAATGAGCGCCTTTCATTTTTGTTACAGGAGGAGCGACTGGACCAATTAAGAAGAAGAAATGATGATTCTGTAAAATTTGTAAATATTGTGCATGTAAATTTCTAATTAATAAACTGTTGATTTTTGTACAGGCGTCCTGTAGTTTATTTTACAGGGTACTCCATTTAGGACCGCCTCTCTAAATTATGTAGCCCCCCTCTAGGTGTCGAACGTCCCCCATGTCGAGATTTCGCCCTCCCAGTAGGTGTAATTAGATAGGTAGAAAGGGTTAAGCTGTTCAGCAAATGAGCAGTTTGATTCTTTCTTCCTGGTGTTCATTTCTGGCGAGAAAATCTCGACAGTTTCAATGGGAAACTAATGAGCGCCTATAAATTTTGTTACAGGTCCCAATATAAAGGCAGAGCCAGCAAAAAAGATCCATTTCAAACAGACCAAGAAATAGCATATTTAGTTACCTATTCTAGTCATTACCTATTTCTCTTTGTTCTATAATTTTTTTGTGTATATTTGTATATGTTTTTCTGTATTATATTGCATAACTGTAATTTGTGTTATTTTAGGCGTGTGCACAATAGGCGCACGTGAGAACGCCGCCTAGGTTTAAATTCGCTTCCACTGCCTTTCTTCTCTCTGCTATAGGTTCCCGCCTCCCTTCCCCCCTTTGTCGTAATTTAGTACACCCGTAGGTTTAGCTAGATAGGCGATCGAAAGGGTTAAATCGTGCATATCTATGGGCGGTTTGATTCTTAGATCAAAGTAGGATCTGCTCAAGTGATAAAATTACGACAACTTGGTAGTCGTATTTGTAGAACAAGTCGCGTTGTGCGCTTTTGTTGTTAGTTTGATTACGATTCTGTTCTGTTCCCAGACTCAGTGCGCGGTATACGATCAATCGATCTAACGCAGGCTTGTATTCAAAAGTTGCAGAAGCAAGTGCAGCAGCAGCAGGCAACACTCACGACGAAGGAAATCGTTTAAAAGTTTTTTGAAAAGTTCAGGGAGAAAATTAGCCCAAGAATTGGCTCAAAGGGCGTAAGTTTTATCCACTGATTATTTTTCAACTCCCTACAATATTTTATAGTATTTCAATTTAATGTCCTAGTAATTTTATGTTACAGAATAAAAGACCAGCGAGAGCGTGAGCGGGAGCGGAATCACGAACAGGAAAAACAACAGAGATAGGTAAATTCTTTTTTTGTGGAAATCCTTCCGGTACTTGAAGTCTTGGTACTCATTTTGTACCCTCCCAAAAAAAAGCTTCCGACGCCACTGTACACCGATATTATGACGATACCAGAAAGAATTCGGAATATTAATTTTGACAATTTTTCTCATGTGCTTTTCCCGATCCACGAGGATATAGGAAATGGACATTGGCAACTGATTTCCATTAATGTATCACGGAAACGAGTAGACTGCAGTCTACATCGCTTAAATTTCCCCATTTTAGGCTACATCACTTTCCTGTTGGGGCAGTTTACTAAGTGCCCCATTTGGGAAACAGTAAAATTCTCATCAAATTTGGTTGATAATAAAGAATTTTTGGTACGTACATATAAACAATTTTCCATAGTATTAGTGTGTGTTACTGATAATAGGTATATTAATTTATGAAAAATCTCACAGGAATCATTACCCCCGAAGCAACAAAATAATTATGATTGCGGCATATACGTCATGGCCATAGCAGAGGCAATCGCCTCAAATGGCGAGTATAGTAAAATAACTCCAACGTATACTTCTGATTATCGCTTCAGTCTTTTCGAATACCTGTTGTCGCCATCCTTGAAGATCCACAGTAGCAAGTAGCTTTGCTGGGATATGGTAAATTGCTTGATTTTTAGTCTCGCTGGTCCGCTTTTTTTTATCTAGGGTAGAGGCCTGCGCCGCCGAGCCGCGCCGCCGCCGCCGCCGATTTTTTCAAAATTTTCAGGCCGCCGCCAGCCGCATAAATTACGGCTGAGCCGCCGCCAGCCGCCGCCGATTGAGCGCTCGGCTTAGCCGACGGCGCTCTATTACAAACATGTAAAATAAAGTGCAGTTTGTGCTCATCTAACAGTATTTTTTGAAAAATTTTCGCCCTCGCTCCGCTCGGGCAGTATTTTGATCATTTTTTTTTTTAAAAACTTGACTATTTTATACTGACCTTTTCAGTCAAAAATCACTTTTATTCAGTTGAGTAGTTCTTAATTTGTCGAAAAAATCAATGATTTTGATCAAAAATTTTCGCCATCGCTTCGCTCGGGCTATTGGCTATACTTAACACATGCAATACTGTTTCTAATTTCGGAATATTCAAGTAATGAAGACAGCTTGAAAAATGGTTTGAAAATAGCTTCGTACCGGATCCGTATTTCCTCTTCCCAGCCCTGTTTTTTGGAATGTATTTAAATTTTAATTTTCGACTCACCAAAAAACAGAAAATGTTCAAAAACTTGAAACCTCCAAGATATTGCGTGTGATATAAATCTGGAATCTTAATTTAATTTTGAGCGTCCTTGGTACAACTTGAAAGTTCGGACAGCGGCGTAGCCACAAAAAACGTCTGCAGGGTGGTCAGAACCTGAGGAAGCAGAAGCTTTTTTGGGGTGGGTGCAAAATGATTACAAAGGGGGGGGGGGATAAAAAGAGACCTTTTTGTGCTCTTTATAGCCTTGAATAATTTATATAATTGTGATTCAAGTCATGCCCGAACGAATCGAGGGCGAAGTGTTGAAAAAATTGGATATTTAATGCCCAAAAAAAGGCTTCTTTCATTGCTTCAAATGTTTTAATGCTTTGAAAAAAACAATTTTTTGAAAAACTTTGCATTCATTTCGCTTGAGCCGGAACGAAATTGCAATTAAGTATCATCAACTATTTGAGGCAACATTATGAAAAAAGACTTCTTTTTGCCTCCCTTTTCCGAAGAGGAAGCTTTTTGGAAGGGTACAAAGTTGGTTTAAAACAGGGGAGAAAATAGGAGACAGGAAAATGTTTTTACTGTCACAGCACATAAAATAAGATAACCATGATTCCGTGAATGCCCAAGCGAAGCGAGGGTAAAAACTTGAGAAAAATGAATTTTTTAATGCCCAAGTTTTTATGCATATTCTTGACCTCAAGGGGGAAAGGGGTCCAGGCTTCCAAAACCCCTCTTAACTACGCCCCTGAGCTCGGATAACTCTACTAATAATTAATTCATTCTGTATAAATGATGAAAAATTGGTCGGCTAAGCCGCCGCCGCCGAAAATTTTATGCGCCGCCGATAGCATCAGCTCAAGTCGGCTAGCCGGCCAGCCACGGCGAAAAAATCTGTCAAGCCGCCGCCGACTAAAACTTCATCGGCGCAGGTCTCTAATCTAGGGTGTTTAGTTTTAAGTTATTTAGAATCATGTTTTAAGTGATTTAATAATTGCATCTTTTTATTCGTTTGGAATTTGAATTATAACTATTTAGGTACTTTCAAAATTATTCTAAAGTTGGCATTGTACACATTAAATTAGCAATAAGTTTGACTAATAATTTTAAATTTGATGCGACTTTGTGCTACGTTTGAAGTTTGTTTCTTTTTTGTTCGATGTTTAATATGTACCTATCTATCTATACTAGTTATCATTATTTTGTAATATCCTGATTTGTTTACTTAATTGTAATTAGTTTCTTTTTTGATTGATGGGTATTTGATTTTAGTTTAATATGAAACCGTAAGTTGATTGAAAGCGAGTTTTTGACAAGTTTTTCCTGCTGAACACTTGAATTTCAGCAGCGTTCCAAATGGACGTGATTTTTTTCTTTCAAAAAATTTGTGCTTTTTTATTTTGGCAAACTTGATTTTTTTTTTATTAATTTTCGTTTTTTTTCTTTTATTTGCAGAATGGAAAATTGATCGGCAAAGAAAACTCACTGCCTGGGTCAATCTCCCCCTATTTTAGGGGGAATCGAAAATCATATATTTGTCATGTAAGTATCTATTTTTCATTATTTTTTTTTTTTTGGAATATTGGAAATGAATATAGATAATGATTTTTTAATGAATATTTTGTTTTCTTGTGTTTGTTCAGCTACCATTCAAAAAAAGGCATCTATTATTGGACTGCTCCACGCAGCATGTTAGAACAATGTGAAATCCCATATATTATCGTACCGCAGTATGCCGACGACATACTGTTTTTAAAGGGTGGTATTTTCCACCAGGTATACAACATGAATTCTAACTTCGCCGAAGCCATCAACTTCGGAACTGTACATCATAATATCATCGCGCCGCATCTGAATTATTGCATGTGCCCGACAGCGCAAATTCAAGGGATCATGCCGGCGACAGATGTAATTTCGGCAATTTCGACCAGAAAATATAAAATATACGAGTGTAACATTGGAAAAGAATATAGATAATGATTTTTTAATGAATATTTTGTTTTCTTGTGTTTGTTCAGCTACCATTCAAAAAGAGGCATCTATTATTATTGTACTGCTCCACGCAGCATGTTAGAACAATGTGAAATCCCATATATTATCGTACCGCAGTATGCCGACGACATACTGTTTTTAAAGGGTGGTATTTTCCACCAGGTATACAACATGAATTCTAACTTCGCCGAAGCCATCAACTTCGGAACTGTACATCATAATATCATCGCGCCGCATCTGAATTATTGCATGTGCCCGACAGCGCAAATTCAAGGGATCATGCCGGCGACAGATGTAATTTCGGCAATTTCGACCAGAAAATATAAAATATACGAGTGTAACATTGGAAAATGTCGGCAGCCCCGTGTAGCCAAAAACCAGTGGAAAAATAGTAAGTTTTGTTTGGATATGTCAATTTTTTGAATTGTTTTTCAGTAGTTTTAATCCACTTTTTTTTTACAGGCCACCGAATTCATCTACATTTTTAGCCTAAGAAAAGATAAAACAATGGTTGATTGTTTCGGCCAAGGTGACAACCTAGGGTGGTACCTAAATGAAAGGTTCGAGGGCTTCAGTCCGGAAATAGAAGAAATTGTAAGTAAGCATTTTTTTTTTACTTTGTTATAATTTCTTTTGAGATAGAATCTTCACTTTTTAATTTTTTGTGTTTTTTTCCTGTCCGCAGCGAAAAAATGGATGCGTAAGTATCAAAAATCAATCTTTGCAATTTTTGGTAGTTTTTTTTCGATTTTGGATTTAAGGGTAATGAAAACCTTTCTGTTTTGTAGGATTAAGTTGGAGCCTGGAAGAGAAATTACACCGGAAATGGACGAGATCATCGTCGACAGATGTATGCAAATAAAAAAATATGCAAAGCCAGCTTTGCAAAGAGTTGTACGCAAGCTGCAAAACGTCATCAACTCAGAAATGCTGGGTGAAGGACCGTCGACATATCGTCGTACTCTGGAGTGGTTTACGCCAATAAAATGAATTTCGAAAAAATAAAGAGACTAGATCCACCCTGGGAGCCGAAAATTGTAATTAGAAGCCGTCCGGGAGAGCCGGGGTCTCAGGTACCCTTGGCGTTACTCAAACTAACTAAAATCGCTGCGGTTAACGAGCATGACTGGCGAGCGGCTCAGACTGATTGGAAATCCCCGTCGCAAACGACATCAAGGGATGGAATGGGGTATCTCCACACCCTCAAATTACAAATCTGGTATGCACACTTGCATAGAATCTTCATACGTCACTTTTTTCAGACAGTTTCACTTTTTTAGGTTTTCTGATTTCGATCCGAAGCCTGCGTCGCTGTTCACCACTGCGGAATCGCCGAACAATATGCGATTTGTACATCCGTACGGCCAGTACGGAATATACCTGCACTGCTGTTTTAGCAGCGAGTGTGGGTTTGTAAGCGATAAACAAACAACAGTTCGGACCCATATGGTGAAAGAAAAGCACACAAAAGATCTTTACCCGGTAAGTTTTGCATTTCAGTAACTAAAATGTGTAATTGTTTGCTTGAATTTAGGTATTTCCTATCTATAGCAGCCGACGTCGAAAGAAGGAGAAGCGAGGTCGTCGACCGACGTATGTAACCCTCGTAAACGTCTTCGAGATTCCACAGTAGATTCGTCGTTACCGTTGCACGAAGAGGATTCTGAAAATGTACTCGTTTTTGCATTTTCGTCTATTTTAAAGGAGGTACTACCCCGGGTTCACTGTGTACGGAGGGCATTCAATAGAGACTGGGACAAAGTCTATCAATCACAAGGAAATCATATCAAGTATAGTTTACGAGCTAATATTTTTTGTTACATATTGGTATTATTCAAACTATTACGTATGAAAAAAACACATTTATCTCAGTAAGTGAATTTTGATAAGTACAGCCGACCCGGATATGAGCCTATGACATATTGCTTTTCCGTTTTGTAGCTCTCTGAACTTATTGTGATTGATACGTGTTTCTAAACTACGATTCGTTCTCGCGTGAACATCATGATGTCGCTTTTGTTGAAAATAATGGTGTGTTTTTTTTTTTAACATATTAGAAATGGAAGGCTTCGGAGTAGATATGTTAAAAGTCTGGAATCTTTCGAAACCGCCGGCGGAATATTATATTGTTATCGAGGTGACCAGTGGTTCGCAACTTCTAAGGCGGAAGACGTGCTTCCCGAATGAAATGTTTGGGTTTGACTTCAGCGTTGTTTCGGGGCCGGTGAGTTCAACTTTGAAATTTTCGCTCTATAAAAAGAAAACGCTTTCATCTCCACTCGTCGAACCGATTGAAGTGGCTATTCCAATGACGGACAACGACATTTGCTTGGTCATAAATGGTACCTATGCAACTGCTGCGAAAAAGTACGTCCCTTGTTCAGAACCAGAGGGGATAAAACCAGATACGCAAACATCGTAGGGTTCAGATCATATCGTCCAGGTGATGCCGCTCTTCGTACATCATTCGCCTGTGTCAGATCATTCAAGAGCTCCTAATGGTCGAAGACCTTAAATTCTATGTATTTAAAAATTACTATTCAGCCTCTTTCAAGTGACCATTTCTCTGCGTCACAATTATGATTACTCGATGAAATATACATGATAATGATAATAATAATAAAAACCGCTAGCTAATTTGTTTTCATCTTTTTTTTCTGTTGAGTAAGACTAGGTATGTGATCTTACGTCTTGTTTGTTGTTTTTATACGTAGATATAGGTGGAATCGAACAGCGATAATAAAAGACGAATCGAACAGCGATAATAAAAGACGTATACACGGATGCTGAGCAGTTTAATGAGTGAAATAATAATGTATATCAATTAATTAGTACGAAAGTAAACTCTCGAGTACGAGGTATCAAAGTTCATTAACAGTGAGAGCATGCACTGAATCGACGTTATTTATTTTCGATGGGAAACGTTCATTATATTTATAATAGTTATAATGGAAAAATTCGAAAGAAAAAATAGTACCGGCGTCGAACAGAGAATTTTCGTACTGAACAAGAAAAGACGAGAAAAGCGACTCAGGTTGGCTCCTAAAACAGAACAAAAAAAAGTTACTGGCTATCAGGCCGTCAGCCATCAGCCATCAGGTAGCCATCAGCCATCAGGTGAGGGCAAACTTCTACAATTATTGACACGAGGTACGGGGTGCACCGACATTGGCTGCACTGTCGTCAGAGCGTAGAGCTGGCAGTGTTACCACATATAATTTCTTCATTGTTTACGTCTTCAGGCTTGTTCGTTGGAACTTGCGAAGACTACAGCCACGGCTCCGGGTGCGAAGCTCGAATGAAAAACTAGTAGTATTGAGAAAGTAGTAAGACGCGAACTGAAGAAGTCTGTGGATGTGATGTGATAAGGAGTAAATGCCAACCACCTAAACCAGGCGGAATAAAAATTACCTTTTAGTTCGTTGCCATTTCCCTCTTCAGTGCATACATAGCCTACCACGCCTGATTTGAAACGGCAATCGTACTCGTACAATCGTAGACACATATGTTTTTAGAAGGGCCCTGCTGCAAGATAAGTTGCATATCTTGATAATCGCGCGGTAACGATTTGAAGTGAAATTCCATTTTTATTTAGTTATCGCTTATCAAGTGCGTCATGGTTGGTGAAATTCACCACTTTTGAATGTTTGGCAACTCATACATCCCAGGGATGGATGGCGGGTGATTGAACGCTGGGGCGCTTCAAATTTCAACTCTTTGAGAGTTGTTTGCTGGTGAGCTTTTTTTTTTATAATTTTTTTTAGAGGTTGTACAATTTTTTAAAAAAATTAGATTTTACAAAAAAAAAAAAAAAAAAAATTACCAATGACCAATTTAAGTGATGGACCTTATAGTAAATGAAAAAACTAACAAAAAATGTGCTTTACGTATTTTGCCTATCTTGATTATTGAAGGGGCTATTCATACATTTCATAAAATCTTGATGAAAAAATAATTATGGTACCTACCTATACTTTAGAAATTATGTATTATTTGACAATGAGAAGAGGCGTTTGGACATTGCTAGAAGTTTGATGAGTTTCTCGTAAATTACTAAGCAAAAATAAATTCTGTATGATGTTTGCACTTTACAAATTTTCAACCATTCGATCGCTGACAACTTTGCGATGGAGCTCGATCCTTATGTCATGAGGTATGCAACCATATCAACAAAATGTTCATTTTTACTCAGAATAGACGCAGACTGCTTGCTGAACAAATTTCGGGTCATAGAAACTTAATAACACCTTTTTTTCCAAAAAAATGAGGTTGTGGTGAATTTCACCAACCGTGACGTACGTGTAACAAAGCCAACTGTGACGCAGAAGGGTTAATTGAAGTTATGGCCGATTTTTCGTTCACGAAATTGCAACTTCTGCGAGAAAAGCTGAAAACAATGTGCAATTTTTATTTGCCCTTTAAACTATATTTTTCAAAAAAAAAAAGAAAAAAAAATATTGGTAAGGATATAAAACTTAAATGTATGTTGTACAAGTCAGATTAACTGAATACCTATAAGTTTTTAATTTTTTTTTTGTTTTTTCTCTTTGTTTTTACTTTTTATATTTCTTTTATTTTGAAAAATTGCTTTGGGAGGGTACAAGAGGACATGGATTGTACAACCGGCTGTTAAGCGACAGTGCAATCGGTAAATTTTGTTTTTATTTATCATTTAATGTGTGGTTCTTTTCTAACTGTTCAAGTTATGCATTTTTTTACATTTATACGTCCTTAAATACATTTTTTCTGAAATAAATATGAGTTTCATACTATTGAATTAATACAATGATGAAGTTCAGGAAGAGAATTTTTTATTTTAATTGTAAAAATATTGAAAGCACCAAATTTTCTAAATCCAAAAGTAAAAGATTCCTATGAATCCCAAAATATTTAATTTTCCAAAATTGCAAATAATTTTACTAATTCATCTTTCGAAATTGAGAAGGTCATAAAATGGTTTTTCAAACAAATTACAAGGTAGGTAAACAGGTCCAGTTATACCCCAACAAATATGTAATTTAATCTATTAGTCCTTCGACGGCAATAGAAAGTACCAGCTGTGATGGCGGAAAGAAACTCGATGCTCCAAAAAGTTTTATTCCGCAGAAAAAAATGCTCAAATCTGACGTTATGGAGTCCATTACAAAGCTAAGAGAAGAGATGCCACCAAGCTATACTATGCAGGAGTTTACGGATTCGATCGCTGCTCAATTGCGAAATTCCACAATATGATAAATCTGAATGGGTTCCCAAAAAAAATTGTCACATACGAGATATCAAACGCGCCATTGACGATATAAGCTTTACATTTTGTTTTCTTTTAGGCATCGCTGTTTCCCCGACTTCTCCAGATAGAACGTTCTGGGTATGTTAAATTTGGAACTTCTTCGCTCTACCCCAACAATATCCTGGAATTAACTGAGGGGAATGTGATCGGTGAAAAAGTAAGAAAATCACGATTTTTGATTTGGCGCTCATTTGTACTTTTTATATTTCATATTGCCATTTTTTTGTTTAGATTTTGGATGGAAAAATGGCTCTGCTATCCGCCGAATACGGAACTATGTAATTCAAGCCGGTGACATGGTACACCGATATTGTGACGAAACCAGAAAGAATTCGGAATATTAATTTTGACAATTTTTCTCATGTGCTTTTCTCGATTCACGAGGATATAGGAAATGGACATTGGCAACTGATTTCCATTAATGTATCACGGAAACGAGTAGACTGTTTTATGAAAAATCCCACAGGAATCATTACCCCCGAAGCAACAAAATAATTATGATTGCGGCATATACGTCATGGCCATGGCAGAGGCAATCGCCTCAAATGGCGAGTTTAGTAAAATAACTCCAACGTATATTTCTGATTATCGCTTCAGTCTTTTCGAATACCTGTTGTCGCCATCCTTGAAGATCCACAGTAGCAAGTAGCTTTGCTGGGATATGGTAAATTGCTTGATTTTTAGTCTCGCTGGTCCGCTTTTTTTTATTAAGTTATTTAGAATCATGTTTCAAGTGATTTAATAATTGCATCTTTTTATTCGTTTGGAATTTGAATTATAACTATTTAGGTACTTTCAAAATTATTCTAAAACGGAAGTGAACGAAATTTTCTGTTCTTTGGCACAATCTAGTAGAGGTGTATTTGTGATAATTTTTTCAAAAATTTTGGTGCACTTCTTCATGTTTTTTCGGCTATTTGAAGTTTTCAATCGTAAAAAACACCGTATAATCGAAGAGCGACCACCCTGGAAAAATTACTAAAAGACGTGTTTTTTTATGTAGAATTTCGCTGTGCATTCGGTTTTGGCCGATTCTTTGAACTAAGGGCCGAAAAATGCGAAAAACCGTACAGAAACGTTGTTATTTTAGCAGATTTTTCAAATTTTTAGCGTTTCATACGGAAAGAAAAGGTCAAATGAAAAAACCAATACCATATTCGTGTTCAGCAGGTCAAAATACCCCGATAGACACCCTTTTTGCAAGCGTTTTGCTTGAATTTTCAAAATTTACTTTTTTCACTGATTTTTCATTGTAAAAAAGCTGGAAAAGAGTGAATTTCGAGACCTCGAGTGAAGCAATCGCGAAAAAAGTGTTAATCGGGGTATTTTGATCTACTGAACACGAATATGAGATTGGTTTTTTCATTTGGTCATTTCTTTCCAGAAAATTCACCATTTTTGAGTTTAAATCGGGTCTTTTGAGCAATAAAATTAAAATGCAAAGTAATGAATGCAATATTCTTAGTCTACGACCCAAAATCCGTCAGAAATTAAATTTTTCCGATTTTAGATGGAGTCACATTACATAGTATGCCAAATTGCTATGTATCGCACTAATGTTAGAGAAACTAGAACCACCACTTATAGTTCAAGCGTAGTGGTGGAAAAATTTTTATTCCACGAATCCTCCTCGTCTTTGACACTGAACTGTGCCAAAGGGATACCTACAATGCAGCGTGACCAGAATTTGAACATACATTTTTTGCAAATTTTTCACGAGCAGCAACATAGAAGATCGAAATCGAAAAAATTTCACAAGAACTAGAGCAGGGCATAAACGATGATTGGATTTCTTTTCAAATTCTTAATTTTCATTCTGACATCTTATTGCGTTTCACAAAATTAATTCATTAGTATTATTGATTATATCATGGAGGAGGGGGGGAGGGGTGTTGATGCCAGAGGTACAACCAAATAAAAAACCAATCTCATATTCGTGTTCAGTGGATCAAAATACCCCGATTAACACTTTTTTCGCGAGGTAATAACTAACCACGACGCGACGTAGGTATCTACTTATAAGATTTTATCATATTTTTCCAGATTCCAGAAAATGTTTCGAAAAATTGTAAGTAGTTCTGCTCGGAAATTAGCGGAAGAAATGGGCCAAAGATTGTAAGTTTTATCCACTGATTATTTTTCAACTCACTACAGTATTTTATAGTAGTTCAATTTAATGTCCTGGTATTTTTATGTTATAGAATAAAAAACCAAATTGAACAGGAGCGGAAGCGGGAGCGGGAGCGGGAGCAGGAGCGGAAGCGTGAACAACAACGTCAACGCGTTTCACAAAATTAATTCATTAGTATTATTGATTATATCATGGAGGAGGGGGGGAGGGGTGTTGATGCCAGAGGTACAACCAAGAACCAAATAAAAAACCAATCTCATATTCGTGTTCAGTGGATCAAAATACCCCGATTAACACTATTTTCGCTAGGTAATAACTAACCACGACGTATGTAGGTATCTACTTATAAGATTTTATCATATTTTTCCAGATTCCAGAAAATGTTTCGAAAAATTGTAAGTAGTTCTGCTCGGAAATTAGCGGAAGAAATGGGCCAAAGATTGTAAGTTTTATCCACTGATTATTTTTCAACTCACTACAGTATTTTATAGTAGTTCAATTTAATGTCCTGGTATTTTTATGTTATAGAATAAAAAACCAAATTGAACAGGAGCGGAAGCGGGAGCAGGAGCGGAAGCGTGAACAACAACGTCAACGCGTTTCACAAAATTAATTCATTAGTATTATTGATTATATCATGGAGGAGGGGGGGAGGGGTGTTGATGCCAGAGGTACAACCAAGAACCAAATAAAAAACCAATCTCATATTCGTGTTCAGTGGATCAAAATACCCCGATTAACACTTTTTTCGCTAGGTAATAACTAACCACGACGTATGTAGGTATCTACTTATAAGATTTTATCATATTTTTCCAGATTCCAGAAAATGTTTCGAAAAATTGTAAGTAGTTCTGCTCGGAAATTAGCGGAAGAAATGGGCCAAAGATTGTAAGTTTTATCCACTGATTTTTTTTCAACTCACTACAGTATTTTATAGTAGTTCAATTTAATGTCCTGGTATTTTTATGTTATAGAATAAAAAACCAAATTGAACAGGAGCGGGAGCGGGAGCAGGAGCGGAAGCGTGAACAACAACGTCAACGCGTTTCACAAAATTAATTCATTAGTATTATTGATTATATCATGGAGGAGGGGGGGAGGGGTGTTGATGCCAGAGGTACAACCAAGAACCAAATAAAAAACCAATCTCATATTCGTGTTCAGTGGATCAAAATACCCCGATTAACACTTTTTTCGCGAGGTAATAACTAACCACGACGTATGTAGGTATCTACTTATAAGATTTTATCATATTTTTCCAGATTCCAGAAAATGTTTCGAAAAATTGTAAGTAGTTCTGCTCGGAAATTAGCGGAAGAAATGGGCCAAAGATTGTAAGTTTTATCCACTGATTATTTTTCAACTCACTACAGTATTTTATAGTAGTTCAATTTAATGTCCTGGTATTTTTATGTTATAGAATAAAAAACCAAATTGAACAGGAGCGGAAGCGGGAGCGGGAGCAGGAGCAGGAGCGGAAGCGTGAACAACAACGTCAACGCGTTTCACAAAATTAATTCATTAGTATTATTGATTATATCATGGAGGAGGGGGGGAGGGGTGTTGATGCCAGAGGTACAACCAAGAACCAAATAAAAAACCAATCTCATATTCGTGTTCAGTGGATCAAAATACCCCGATTAACACTTTTTTCGCTAGGTAATAACTAACCACGACGTATGTAGGTATCTACTTATAAGATTTTATCATATTTTTCCAGATTCCAGAAAATGTTTCGAAAAATTGTAAGTAGTTCTGCTCGGAAATTAGCGGAAGAAATGGGCCAAAGATTGTAAGTTTTATCCACTGATTATTTTTCAACTCACTACAGTATTTTATAGTAGTTCAATTTAATGTCCTGGTATTTTTATGTTATAGAATAAAAAACCAAATTGAACAGGAGCGGAAGCGGGAGCAGGAGCGGAAGCGTGAACAACAACGTCAACGCGTTTCACAAAATTAATTCATTAGTATTATTGATTATATCATGGAGGAGGGGGGGAGGGGTGTTGATGCCAGAGGTACAACCAAGAACCAAATAAAAAACCAATCTCATATTCGTGTTCAGTGGATCAAAATACCCCGATTAACACTTTTTTCGCTAGGTAATAACTAACCACGACGTATGTAGGTATCTACTTATAAGATTTTATCATATTTTTCCAGATTCCAGAAAATGTTTCGAAAAATTGTAAGTAGTTCTGCTCGGAAATTAGCGGAAGAAATGGGCCAAAGATTGTAAGTTTTATCCACTGATTTTTTTTCAACTCACTACAGTATTTTATAGTAGTTCAATTTAATGTCCTGGTATTTTTATGTTATAGAATAAAAAACCAAATTGAACAGGAGCGGGAGCGGGAGCAGGAGCGGAAGCGTGAACAACAACGTCAACGCGTTTCACAAAATTAATTCATTAGTATTATTGATTATATCATGGAGGAGGGGGGGAGGGGTGTTGATGCCAGAGGTACAACCAAGAACCAAATAAAAACCAATCTCATATTCGTGTTCAGTGGATCAAAATACCCCGATTAACACTTTTTTCGCGAGGTAATAACTAACCACGACGTATGTAGGTATCTACTTATAAGATTTTATCATATTTTTCCAGATTCCAGAAAATGTTTCGAAAAATTGTAAGTAGTTCTGCTCGGAAATTAGCGGAAGAAATGGGCCAAAGATTGTAAGTTTTATCCACTGATTATTTTTCAACTCACTACAGTATTTTATAGTAGTTCAATTTAATGTCCTGGTATTTTTATGTTATAGAATAAAAAACCAAATTGAACAGGAGCGGAAGCGGGAGCGGGAGCAGGAGCAGGAGCGGAAGCGTGAACAACAACGTCAACGCGTTTCACAAAATTAATTCATTAGTATTATTGATTATATCATGGAGGAGGGGGGGAGGGGTGTTGATGCCAGAGGTACAACCAAGAACCAAATAAAAAACCAATCTCATATTCGTGTTCAGTGGATCAAAATACCCCGATTAACACTTTTTTCGCTAGGTAATAACTAACCACGACGTATGTAGGTATCTACTTATAAGATTTTATCATATTTTTCCAGATTCCAGAAAATGTTTCGAAAAATTGTAAGTAGTTCTGCTCGGAAATTAGCGGAAGAAATGGGCCAAAGATTGTAAGTTTTATCCACTGATTTTTTTTCAACTCACTACAGTATTTTATAGTAGTTCAATTTAATGTCCTGGTATTTTTATGTTATAGAATAAAAACCAAATTGAACAGGAGCAGGAGCGGGAGCAGGAGCGGAGCAGGAGCGGAAGCGTGAACAACAACGTCAACGCGTTTCACAAAATTAATTCATTAGTATTATTGATTATATCATGGAGGAGGGGGGGAGGGGTGTTGATGCCAGAGGTACAACCAAGAACCAAATAAAAAACCAATCTCATATTCGTGTTCAGTGGATCAAAATACCCCGATTAACACTTTTTTCGCGAGGTAATAACTAACCACGACGTATGTAGGTATCTACTTATAAGATTTTATCATATTTTTCCAGATTCCAGAAAATGTTTCGAAAAATTGTAAGTAGTTCTGCTCGGAAATTAGCGGAAGAAATGGGCCAAAGATTGTAAGTTTTATCCACTGATTATTTTTCAACTCACTACAGTATTTTATAGTAGTTCAATTTAATGTCCTGGTATTTTTATGTTATGGAATAAAAAACCAAATTGAACAGGAGCGGAAGCGGGAGCGGGAGCGGGAGCAGGAGCGGAAGCGTGAACAACAACGTCAACGCGTTTCACAAAATTAATTCATTAGTATTATTGATTATATCATGGAGGAGGGGGGGAGGGGTGTTGATGCCAGAGGTACAACCAAGAACCAAATAAAAACCAATCTCATATTCGTGTTCAGTGGATCAAAATACCCCGATTAACACTTTTTTCGCGAGGTAATAACTAACCACGACGTATGTAGGTATCTACTTATAAGATTTTATCATATTTTTCCAGATTCCAGAAAATGTTTCGAAAAATTGTAAGTAGTTCTGCTCGGAAATTAGCGGAAGAAATGGGCCAAAGATTGTAAGTTTTATCCACTGATTATTTTTCAACTCACTACAGTATTTTATAGTAGTTCAATTTAATGTCCTGGTATTTTTATGTTATAGAATAAAAAACCAAATTGAACAGGAGCGGAAGCGGGAGCGGGAGCGGGAGCAGGAGCGGAAGCGTGAACAACAACGTCAACGCGTTTCACAAAATTAATTCATTAGTATTATTGATTATATCATGGAGGAGGGGGGGAGGGGTGTTGATGCCAGAGGTACAACCAAGAACCAAATAAAAAACCAATCTCATATTCGTGTTCAGTGGATCAAAATACCCCGATTAACACTTTTTTCGCGAGGTAATAACTAACCACGACGTATGTAGGTATCTACTTATAAGATTTTATCATATTTTTCCAGATTCCAGAAAATGTTTCGAAAAATTGTAAGTAGTTCTGCTCGGAAATTAGCGGAAGAAATGGGCCAAAGATTGTAAGTTTTATCCACTGATTATTTTTCAACTCACTACAGTATTTTATAGTAGTTCAATTTAATGTCCTGGTATTTTTATGTTATAGAATAAAAAACCAAATTGAACAGGAGCGGGAGCGGGAGCGGGAGCGGGAGCAGGAGCGGAAGCGTGAACAACAACGTCAACGCGTTTCACAAAATTAATTCATTAGTATTATTGATTATATCATGGAGGAGGAGGGGAAGTGGTGTTGATGCCAGAGGTACAACCAAATAAAAAACCAATCTCATATTCGTGTTCAGTGGATCAAAATACCCCGATTAACACTTTTTTCGCGATTGTTTCACTCGAGGTCTCGAAATTCACCCTTTTCCAGCTTTTTTACAATGAAAAATCAGTGAAAAAAGTAAATTTTGAAAATGCAAGCAAAACGCTTGCAAAAAGGGTGTCTATCGGGGTATTTTGACCTGCTGAACACGAATATGGTATTGGTTTTTTCATTTGACCTTTTCTTTCCGTATGAAACGCTAAAAATTTGAAAAATCTGCTAAAATAACAACGTTTCTGTACGGTTTTTCGCATTTTTCGGCCCTTAGTTCAAAGTATCGGCCAAAACCGAATGCACAGCGAAATTCTACATAAAAAAACACGTTTTTTTAGTAATTTTTCCAGGGTGGTCGCTCTTCGATTATATGGTGTTTTTTACGATTGAAAACTTCAAATAGCCGAAAAAACATGAAGAAGTGCACCAAAATTTTTGAAAAAATTATCACAAATACACCTCTACTAGATGTAACTTTGTGCCAAAGAACAGAAAATTTCGTTCACTTCCGTTGAAATTGAAAATTCTTGAAAATCAGCCAATAAAATGGCCATATCTCCGAAAGATTTGAGTTTATTATGAAACCGTTAGTTGATTGAAAGCGAGTTTTTGACAAAGAGTTCTATAAAAAAAATGCATGAGCAGAAATCGTTTTCAATGCGTTCTTAGTATGCTCCACGTCACAAATAATGAAACAAGTGACAAAAGCGACAAAAATGAAGCATAAAAAAATACCAAGTACACACGCATGCGCATTTACAAAATCTCAAAAATTAATGCCTGACATATTACTGAGTACCGTAAACATGGTAATGATTCCATGATCTCTATTTTTCAACGAGGCCCTGTAGTAATTCCTTCAAAATACAGGAATTACTACATGAAAAAGAAATATCCACCAGTACTTCACCAATGGTACTCAGTACATCGCCATGTCAGAGTGAAAATATTTTGGAAAATAATCATTACTGAAATATTACAATAATCAGTATCGTTTTTTTCGTCAATGATTACCTCAAAACATGGTAGTGATTACATTATTTTTACTATAACCGCTATTTTCGTGGGAAATCATGCACTGATCCCTTCGAAATACAAGAACGTCTGTAGGAAATCACAGCAATTCAGAAAAAAATCGGAATTTAGGGGAATCATTACTTGATTTCCAGGAACCGCTATTCCTTTAAAAAAATCAGTTTTTTCAGTGAACTATAGATGTTTGAAATTCAATTATTTCCGAAAAAAATTGGCCAATTATTATAGTTTTAATGTTTTTTAGCTAATAAACGACATGGTTGTTTACAAAATTAACGAGGTCGCGAGTTTAACTAAAATCTGTAAAAATCTGCAACCATTTGTGTTTGTATTACCTATTTTCTCATATTTTTGGAAGCTGAAGTACAGCCTTAAAGTGAAAAATTCTTGTCAATATGTGAATTATTTGGTTCATTCATTCATTTCCGTCGCCATTATTCAGGAATTTGAAACGAAACAATAAAAATTCGGTTATTTTTATGTTTGATTTTTTGAAATAAGTTAAAAAATGTAGCAGACAATTTCACGTCGTGCCGGCTATACCCTTTCTTACATAAACACGAATAGCGCGATGCATTTGAATTTTTTATTGGAAGAATCCTTTATCGATTTAGTCAGCGACTCAAAGAGGAATTGTAATGTGACTATGAATCGATTTCCGGTTGATTTAATATATTATTAGAGTGTATGTTTTTCATTTTTGTTCAGCACCTCAACCGTGAAATTGCTTTGGATTTTTTTAAACTCTTGTTTTCGTGAACAAATAGATTGAAAATTGAATGTGTTAACATTTGGTCATTGTATTGAAAAATTGATTTTTTTAAAAATTCAACTTCAAAAATTTTTTAGCCTAAAAATTTTGAAAGCCCATGTCAAACTTTAAATTATTTTTTTGTTTGTTTTCAGTATTTGTGATGAAATCGTAGATATCGATATTGTTTCCGATGATTCATCCATGGACTGTAATGATAGTATTCTCCAACAGGAGCTTGATAGATTGGAATTGAGCATTGCTTTGGACCGCCGAGGCGATGTTTTGGCCAATGCGAGTTGTTATCACAATTTCTGCGATGGGCTAACCGTTTGCAGCACCATGAATTCCGACGCATTCGTAAATTTTAAAGATTCCTCCGAAATCATCCTCAATTTCTCCGATACCTCCTCCACCTCCTCTCCTCTTAATTACTCTTCTTTTTTAAACGGTCAATTTTTTTCAAGTACTCAGATCCCTTCCTCCATTCCCATTTCGTTTTCAGATGATTTTTATGATTGATTACAGTGAGCACAGACGCTCCGATTCTACTGCCGAGCAAGCGCCACTTTATAGTTACGCTTATACGTGACACTCATATTGAGCATCTGCATGCGAGCGCCCATCAGATCGCAGTCATCCTACATCAATGTTACTGGATCATCAATATACGCGACTCGATACACAGAGTGACTCGTATAGTCTATTCACGTTGAGAAAGCGATTTCTCAAAGCGTAAAATTTCTCTTTGCTAACCAACAGTATTTATTTTTGAAAAATTTTGCTACCTAAAGTGAAGGTGCGTCTACGTATACTTTAAATCACGCCACATTATTTAAAATTAAAAAAACGTAAATAATTAATTTAAACCTAAAAAAATTGTTTATGCTATCATAAAAAAAAAAAATTAAAAAATGCAGCTATCATTAACACTGTTAAAAATTGGGAAATAATTCGATGAAATGAACTGTGAAGCACTGATATGTAGACGCACCTTTACTTTTGAAAGGAAAATTTTTCAAAAATAAATACTGTTGGTTAGCAAAGAGAAATTTTACGCTTTGAGAGGTCACTTTCTCAACGTGAATAGACTATAAGTGCGTGCTTTGCCGTCGGCTCAATTCAACTGGTGATCTGCCAGCCGACTGGTCCACCTCATAATGAACCATCTTCTAAACCATTTTGGCGCTGAAACCTACAGGAATAAAGAACCATTGCAACCATTTCTAGTGTTTTGCGGAGATTTTGAAACCAATTTCACAACATTCTATGTAGTGGGGAATCGTATTAAACAACTGAATTTGCTCATTCAAGCAGTTGATTTAGCCTTTAAATTGTTTTGACCTCAAATATTCTACATTTATCAATCATACCATAGTTTTTGATGATTCATAATATTATTTATATCTAAGTATATCGATTTGCTTTCATTATTGAAATACATTTACATATATAGGTAATTATGTTTTTATATTAGGTTTGTTCGGGCGACTATCCATTTTGAAATAATTATTATCATTGAAAAAAATATTCTTAAAAATAATATTAGGTACCTAAATTTAAATAAATAATGTAAGAGTCCAAAGAATATCTATTGCGGCGACTTCACCATTCGGTACACGCTTCACGCTCTCTGTTTGTTGGGAAATTCCATTCGCAACAACACCTATTATGTGTTATCGCCGTTGAGTATATGCTATGGTGACAATGACGAGACCATGTTTTCCTACGAGGATCACTACAACGAGATGTTTGCGCACTACCATGACAACAATCAGCAGCCAGACAATGAAGAGGAGCAACCATTGCCGCTGAGTCTGCCAGAAGGGATACGCAACGAAATCACAGAATGGCTGAGTAGAGAAGCGCCAGGAGACACTGCATCGTCGTTGGGAATAGTCAACAGAGGTAGTGTAATCGTGTTTTATTCACTGTCGCCACCATCCTATTATTTTATGCGCGAACCAATTCGCTTTAGCGATTGGTACTTTACGCATCAAATACATTCAACCTTCAATTTTTACTCATACTACGCATGCAGAGTGAGTATCGAAGCAACTGATGCGAAGATCATCGCCACTTGCAGAAAGCCGGTATCGTTACTCGCGTCAACTACACGCTGTGTTCTTCGTAATGCTTATGATGGTTTCCTGCACAATTTGCCGCTGCCAGTACAATCGATTCGCAATTTGTTGCGTCAACTGCTGCGGGAATATGCACCAGACATCCTACCTGTCGGATATTGGTGTGAACAGCGCAATCCCTCGTCAACAGCTTCTGTGATTGAAGACGAAGTTTACACTGTGAGATTATGCCGTCATGTAGAAGAGATCCTCCGCGCGAGTACTCTGCGCACGGTGATGACAATAACGAATACTGACTACCATGAGGTGAGCGGAAATTACAATTCAAGTCTGGTTGATTATGTGGTGTGCAATGAAAATGATTGGTGGGACAACAAGTGTTTAAATGAAATGTACGATTCGTGGTATCTGGGTAGGGAGCGAAAGTACCGGAAAAAAGTAATCGACGAGAAATGCGGGGATGGGAAACTGGTTGTGGTGTATTGTCATCTGGGTTTGCAGCTGAGCAATTTGTGCGACTTGTTGTCGTATAAATATGGATACGAGCCGATACTGAGACCACAAGATCTCAACTCATTCATCCCGTATTCCAAGTTATTAGCTACGCAATATACACTATGCTATGATATGAATGCTGTTTATCCACACGAATACCCAACAGTGCGTTGGGCCATAATCGTCCCAGTATGCACTCCTACAACGGTGCCGTCGTTGGGGCATTGTGGCAGCATAAAGCAGCTCTTGAATGTTGTGCTTAGTGTGAGCGAGATTCGCTATTTCACGCGACGCGGTGTTCGTTACGACGCACAACTATTACGCCAACAAGCCAAATCAGCATCGTACCTTCTGTATTCATCGAGTAGATATTTGATCCGTCAACAGCAACCAGCCTTCCTCAAAGGGGTAGAATATTTTGGGAGGGCGGGCGAGAAGAAAGGCGAGAATAAAGAACACAGGGGACAAAACGAAGAACAACATTAAAATAATGAAATCTCGATAGTCGTAATGTTGTTATCATTTTTTTCTATTTTTATAATTTTGTTTTTATGTTTTATTTTGTGAATGTATATATTTTGATCGATGTTATGTGGTGCGAAAAAAAAAGTTATGTGGTGAGAAAAAAAATTATAATTTTTATAATAATTGTCATGTACTTGTTCTATAATTTGACGTTGTCGTGAAATTTCAAGGTTAGAAGAATTGAAATTCGAATCTCTTTTTTTTTGAAAGTTTGAAGGTAGCGACAGATATTGGTCAATTTTTAATTGAATCAAAAAATAAAAACGTCAAAGCCGGAGCATTGGTGATACTTTATCACGTAGGTGTTGGTAGGGTATGTTTTTATTTCGCCTTGTATCGATATTTTACGATTTGAATCATTTTGATGCAAAATATTAAGTCGACGAATGAAGATAAAGGGGGGAATGGAATACAACCTTTGCAAGGATTCATATTCAATGTATCTATATAATTAAGGAAATCTAGACGTATTAGCGTCCAGATGCCGATGCGCTGACATTGTCAAACCCGCGCTTCTCCTCTGCGGAATTCGAAAAAGTACGCGCCCAAGGAGACGAAGAAATCCACCGTTATGCGAATTTCCTGGCCGGCCACGAGCGATCACGATCAACGTCAAATTCGAGGAAATCACGATCCAAAACTCGCTCGTCACCATACGAATCGCCATATAAGGGAATAGAAAAAAATACATACGTTCGTCGAGGGAAAAAAACTAATGAAATCATCACCTTAGGTAATTTGACGAGAAAAAAAAATTTATGCCAAAAATTTTTTCAAGTAAATTAACAATCATTCGCAACGATCGCGTAAAATTTCAGATACCAACCCGGTTTCAATTTACAATGTTGCGATTCGATGGTTGGTTTGTGAGAATTTGAGAAGGGAAAAGTATTAGACGTTTATTTTGCCTAATTTTCAGCCTAAGAATGCAAATTTTTAAGTCTACTTTTTTTGTTCACGTTGAATGAATTTTTTCTGACGTCTGACATGAACAGTTTCTATCTTATCTTTTTTTATTCCTTTGTCATATCGAATGACATAATTTAATGGAGATAATTTCTCCAAAATTGTTACTGGTCCGATATAACATGGACTCAATTTTTTCTTTAATGGATTGGCAATTAATGCCTTCTCACCTTTGGAGAATTCGATCTCTTTGTGAGTTAAATCATATTGTTTTTTATTAATCATTTGATTTTTATGAATCAGTTTTGGTACCATTTTTCTGATTTCATTTATTCGGTGTCGACGGAGTTCTTTATTTTAAAATCTATAAACTGCAGTCTATAAATTTTTTCATTTTAAAAACCTATAGTATGTTCGAAGTGTTTATTTGGTGTCCACGGAGTTCTTTATCGAATATTGATAAAGCGTGGCGTGGTATTACGGCCAATTTACAATTACGGAAACGTGAAAGCATTCAGGTAAATCGTTTAACCGTTTTTTTCAAATTCCTCTCTCAGTACCAAAATCATATAGAGAATTGATAATTTGTTGACTGAAAGGCCAATATAGAAATTTGACCACTAATAGATAAGCACTGTGTATGTTTTTATTTTTTCCAGGTCATTAGACGTCGTGTCGATGAGTTTGGAAATATCGGATTCGATATTACATGTTATCTTAGAACCGAATTAGGTACGGTATGTCATCGTAGAAAAGGTTCAAGTTTTCGCATCATTTATTTTACTTGTAATTTGAGAAAAACAATCAAGAATTTCTAAATGTTCTCAATGAAATTTCTTCTTCTCTTTGGAAAAAAACTTTTTCTGCCCGATCGCGGGCAATTCAACACCAACAACTCTATCTGAATTTTTTTCAAAGTGTGTTATCACTTTTTTGTTCCCTCCGAAATGCTTGCTTTTATGTAGAATCACATTTTTTCTGCTGTAATAATTATTGTGAATTTTTGTTTCATTTGAAATATTAAAATAAAAAATGAGTGTTGTTGAGTTTTGAAAATGTTGAAGAGGGGAGTGATGCCATTAAGGTATCTTTAATCAATTCAGTAAGGAACCAAGAATGTCTCTGGAATATGAGATCACCGGGATATTCGAATAGAAGGACCAAGAATCACTGAGAAAAATAATAATACAAGAAACGAAAAAACTCTAGCATTGTAGCTTGTAGCGGGTCAAGTAAATACATTATTATTTCATTAGCTTTGAAGAAATAATTCACTGTCTAATGTTGTTTTTTTTGGACTTTCTTATGAGCATTCACATTCCCGAAATGTCTGAAGTTGCCATGAATGTACTAAAGGTACAACAAAAATCTCAAAGTTGCTTTTCAAGTTGCCATGATCATGGCAATTCGAGAAGTTGCCGTCTATGTACATGTGCACTAAGGCTCACTTAGTTTCACATAAACTAAGATGTGCCTTTAATTTCTGTTTCAGGTGGTAAAAAGTCGGAAGAACCGCCAGCCAAAAAATAATATCTAGATGTAATTGCATAATTTTAGCAATAATGATTTAGTACCTAACATGATGACGTTTTTATTTAATAGATTAGGGAATTTCAGGTAGATAGGTGCGAGAATCATGGGCTCAGCACTCGCGAGTCGGTTAGGGACCACTGCGCTCGTCGATCTTTTAGGTTTCCGCCCCTCCCCCATGTCGCGATCTTTTCTCTTTTATAAGTGCCGAAAATTACGTATTTCTAGCCTTCATATATCTAGGGTGATGGGAGAAAGGGCTATTTGATTCTCCAGCATTTCAACTTCACTCTGCTTGATAAATCGCGACAGTATATCTATATTCCTTGGATATTAGTGAGAATTAGATAGATCTTTAGTATTTTTGGAAAAATTTTTGGTGCCTCAAAATTTTACCCCTGAGGGAGAGGTGTTGTATTATCGCATCTCGAATCTCGACTTTGGATGCATTTGCAACGAAGTCACCCCTCACACATGCGATATTTTTCACCCCTAAGGTATCCAAAATTGAGGCAAATTTTTACAAGCGATTACCAAATTTATTAGGGCAGTAATCACATTCAGTTCAACACCAGTCATCCAGATGTTGACTAGCACCCCACATCAGGTGGACCTTGATCCTACTCCACACAGTCGAGGTCGTCGTCATACCAATGTCAAAATGGTGCCAAGACGCATTCTGTTTGGTCTACGCAGCCGTGTCATTGTCAGTACACACATACAACCGCTGAGACCAACTACATATTTCGATGATATCGACCTGAAGACAGCATTTCATCAGACTGATCTGTCCCAGGATGACATTGGGGAGATGAGTCTGGAAAGTTTTGGGAGAGGGCGCTTACCGCCAAGTTACACTCAACCACCCAGTCTTGGATGTGGACACAGTGCACCTCCAAGTAACCAACAATCCGCCATCCCTTCGTCTTATGAAATTGCCGTAGCCCTGCCTTCCTATGAGGAAAGTGAGGGTCATCATCAAAGTATGTGTGATTACCATTACGAACATGAGGATGAGAATGAGCTAAGTCGATATTATTACGGACCAGAGGATGACTGGGAGTCATACCACTGTGACTATTTACATCGTGTTCCAAAATCCTAGTCATTTTTCTAATCTATTTCTAATATTCATATTTTACACTACTAATTTTTTCTAGTACCTACAATTTTATTGATTTCATTACTTCTACTAATTTTAATATTTTTCTAGTTCTGCTAATTTTATTCTACTAATTTTCTAATTTTATTTTATGAATTTTACTAATTTTACCAATTTTACAAATTTTGCTAGTTTCACTAATTTATTTTTCTGGCACACACATACAATTTCTATTTCATTTTTCCAAATTGTATTTTTGGAAAAAAATTTTGTGCCTCAAAATTTTACCCCTGGAGGGGAGGTGTTATATTATCGTATTTCGAATCTCGACTTTGGATGCATTTGCAACTAAGTCACCCCTCACACATGGGTACATTTCGTCGGCCCCGCCCAAAATGATTTTGGAAATGAAACCTATATACATCGATAGTGCTTCGTTAGTGCAGGATAGTGCACTAAGTTTTATCGTTAGTGCACACCCCCCTCCCGAGTTATTTAAAAAAGTCTTTGGGCGGGGCCGTGGAAACGTGGCCCCGCCCATGTCGATTTTTGGGATGAAACCTATATACATCGATAGTGCATCGTTAGTGCAGGATAGTGCACCAAGTTTCATCGTTAGTGCACGCCCCCTTCTCTTTCAATTATATGGTTTTTTTTTGGAATTTTGGGCGGGGCTGTGGAAATGCTGCCCCGCCCATTACGATTTTGAGGATGAAACCTATATACATCGATAGTGCATCGTTAGTGCAGGATAGTGCACCATATTTTGTCGTTAGTGCACGTCCCCTTTTCACTGTAATTATGCGATCTTTTTGAGTGGGTTTGGGCGGGGCTGGGGAAATGCTGCCCCGCCCATACACCAAATGGGTCAAACGTGGTGTGTATCGTTAGTGCATCGTTAGTGCAGGATAGTGCACGCATGCTCCACGTTAGTGCACATCCCGTAGATTTTTTTTCAAATTTTTTAATTTTTTTGTATAGTTTTCACTCATTTTTGGGTTTTGAAAAGGTGATATGTCACACCTTCAGGTACAACAAAATGAGGAAAAGGGTTAGGTCGCGGTCGTACCGAGCTGGGCCCCCTTATGTATATGTCTTGGAGATTGGGGGAGGGGGGACAGCGGGACACAGTGGGGCAGATTGAAATTTAGCGCGCCAAAAATCCAATTTTCAGTTGAATTTTTTTTTGATGTCCTGAAGCTGAATTTGACATTGGTCTCTTTTTTTTCAAAGGTCACGCACCCCTCCCCCCGGGGTAGAAATATATATATTTTTGAATTAAATCGTGTTTGGTATCAAAATCATAGGATTTCGATCCGCTGAATTCGAATTTGGCATTACTTTTTTTTTTAGAGGCCACGCAACCCCCTATAGGGGGAGATTAATTCAAATTTCCCAGTAAAATCGTGTTTGGTATCGTAATCATGGTATTTTCACCCGCTGAAACCGAATTTGGCTTTTTTTTTTCAAATGTCATGTGATTTCTCCAAGAAAAAAAAATGGAAAAATTAATTACTTCAAAATGTTGATAGAAAATTGAAATAATGCTACATATTTATGAACATTGACATTTTAATAAAATGCAATGAGATCTCTATTTCTCAACTGTAAATTTAATCTATTTTTGTCATATTTATGATTCAAGGTTTTTACACTGAAGAGAAGATTTTTTTTCAAGATTGAGATTTTTAAACAGATACTCTACCATTTTTTTTTTTTGGTAAAATGTGTAAAAAAAAAAGGGGGGTAGAAAATCGAATACAATTCTACCCTAGAACCAAACCAAAAAACGAGATTTCAACGATCCAAGTCCAAATTTATTTCAATCGTTTTGATCGTAATTTTTTCGAAACTGTATTCAATTTTCAATTTATAAATTTTTTCATCGATAAAATTACTCATTTCAAAACTAAATTTGATATTTTTACCAGATTTTTCAATTTTACGTTCTTAAAAATTCTTCTCAATTATTTAGGTAGGTACTCTTAAGAAATGTTTAAAAACATTTAGTTAAAACTTATTTCAAAAATTTCAAAATTATTGGAAAAAAATTTCGAAGTAGAAGAAATTTCAAGGAATTTATTTTTTTATTTTTTTTCTGAATCCAGGTTGGAGAAATTTTGAGAAACTTTGAAAACATTTCATAGAATTTTTTAAAAACATTTCAACTCGAAAATTACTAAATTTCAAAGATTATTTTCAACATCATGTTTTTTAAAGTTTCTCTCACGCGCACATGTAATTGAAAAAAATTTCAAAAGTAATAGAAATACAAAAGACATGAACCTATTGAAATTTTAAATAGTTGTTTCATGAATTCGTATTCGAAAGATTTTAAAAATATTGTGCTTTCAAGTTTCAGGCATCCTTAGATTTTCCTTTTCTAAATCGCCACTACAGTAGGTAGATTGGCATATTCTATGATAATTCAAGCGGACAAAAACTTGAAAAAGGGCGAAAATTTAATTAATTTTGTGGAAATAAAAAATATGTAAATTTTGTAAAATTCAACATTTTCGAACGTCAAAAATTGTAGGAATATGAAGAAAGTGTAAAAAAAAAATCAAAAGCATTTTTGAAAATGAAAAAATTCACCGTAATTCTGAAACTGTTCCTGTTGAGTAGGTGTATAAAAAAAAGAAGCGGGGAAAACGGAGAAAACCTGAAAAGTCGAAAGAAAATAAAATAAAAACTTTTCATTGTTTGGTAAATTTATAAAATAAAAATTCATTCAAAAAATCGAGCGACTGTGTTCTTAAAAATGTGTCCGGATCAAATTTATTCTCCTCAAATTTTCTCTTCAGTGTAAAAACCTTGAATCATAAATATGTCAAAAGTAAATGAAATTTACGGATGAGAGAATAGAGACCTCCAATGTTCATAAAATAGTATTATTTCAATTTTCTTTCAACATTTTGAAATAATTTTTCAGGTTTTTCTTAGGGGAGGTCACATGAAATTTGAAAAAAAAATATGCCAAATTCGGGTTCAGCGCATACAGATCTAAGGGGACGCGGGGGCTTAGCCCCCCAAAAGTGAAATATACCCCTCCCAAAAAATACCTGTTTGATTGTCAAACTGTTTGACAATCAAACACGAATGTATTACCTACCATGAAAAAAAAAGTTTTTTCTGAACATTAATAATAACAATTTTTTTTCAAAGCTTCACCCTAGCTTCGCTCGAGCATGAACCTCATCACAATTCATAAATTATTTAAGCCAACTTGAGGAAGAAGGCGCCTTTCCTCCGAAATTCCTTCCGGTACTTCATGTCTTCGTCCTCAATTTGTACTCTCCCCAAAAAAGCTTACAATGCCACTGATTGTGAATATGTTCTCCCTCCCCCTCCCCCTTAAAATAACATCAAATAGGAGTTTTGAAAGCATTTAAATACGAAAAAATCACTTTGATAGCCATTAAAAATCCAATTTTCCAAATCTTTACCCTTGCTTCGCTCCGTTATAGGTAAATAGAAATCACAATTACTCAAATTATTTGAGATGAAAGTATCAAAGAAAGCTCCCTCCCACTTCTTCGTAAGATTTTTGTGGTACGTATTTTGAGTCCTTGTACCTATTTTGCAGTTAGCACCCTTCCCGAAAAATCTTCTGATGCTATCGACCTGGGACTTAGCCCCCCCCCCCAAATCCATTTTTCTAAATTCACCTACAGTTCAGTGGGTAAAAATACCATGATTCCGATACCAAACACGATTTTACTGGGAAATTTGAATTAATCTCCCCCTATAGGGGGTTGCGTGGCCTCTAAAAAAAAAAAAAGTAATGCCAAATTCGAATTCAGCGGATCGAAATCCTATGATTTTGATACCAAACACGATTTAATTCAAAAATATATATATTTCTACCCCGGGGGGAGGGGTGCGTGACCTTTGAAAAAAAAAGAGACCGATGTCAAATTCAGCTTCAGGACATCAAAAAAAAATTCAACTGAAAATTGGATTTTTGGCGCGCTAAATTTCAATCTGCCCCACTGTGTCCCGCTGTCCCCCCTCCCCCAATCTCCAAGACATATACATAAGGGGGCCCAGCTCGGTACGACCGCGACCTAACCCTTTCCCTCATTTTGTTGTACCTGAAGGTGTGACATATCACCTTTTCAAAACCCAAAAATGAGTGAAAACTATACAAAAAAATTAAAAAATTTGAAAAAAAATCTACGGGATGTGCACTAACGTGGAGCATGCGTGCACTATCCTGCACTAACGATGCACTAACGATATACACCACGTTTGACCCATTTGGTGTATGGGCGGGGCAGCATTTCAGCCCCGCCCAAAACCCCTCAAAAAGATCGCATAATTACAGTGAAAAGGGGACGTGCACTAACGACAAAATATGGTGCACTATCCTGCACTAACGATGCACTATCGATGTATATAGGTTTCATCCTCAAAATCGTAATGGGCGGGGCAGCATTTCCACAGCCCCGCCCAAAATTCCAAAAAAAAACCATATAATTGAAATAGAAGGGGGCGTGCACTAACGATGAAACTTGGTGCACTATCCTGCACTAACGATGCACTATCGATGTATATAGGTTTCATCCCAAAAATCGACATGGGCGGGGCCACGTTTCCACGGCCCCGCCCAAAGACTATTTTAAATAACTCGGGAGGGGGGTGTGCACTAACGATAAAACTTAGTGCACTATCCTGCACTAACGAAGCACTATCGATGTATATAGGTTTCATTTCCAAAATCATTTTGGGCGGGGCCGGCGAAATGTACCCCTCACACATGCTATATGTTTCACCCCTAAGGTATCCAAAATTGAGACATTTGGCGACATGAGATGACTATCATAAATTCTAGTCTATAAATAGAGCTGTCATCCATAAAATGTCAATCTTTTTGGCGCCTCATAAATTTACCTATTAGATGGCTCTTTTTCCGGGAGTACATTCTGAATTAGCTTTTGCTGTTCGAGCTTTGTTTCGCAAACTTCCTCTGTTATGTTACTTAGTTGCAAATGCATCCAAAGTCGAGATTCGAGATACGATAATATAACATCCCCCCCCCCCAGGGGTAAAATCTATACGTGTACCATTTGTTGCTTGTGTTCGTGTTCGTGTTTGCTTCTATTCATTTACATCTTTAATCGTCTAAATCGTCTTCGAGTTTGATATACATGTACGTTACCTCTTACCTACACCTTTACATTCCAAGTTCGCGTTAATCTTACGTTCGGTACTAAGTATTATTATTTGTTTGTACTTGACTATGACTACCTTGTGTTCGTGAAGAAGTGCGGTCAATGTGGTAGGGTGCGCGAGTGATTGAAGATTTAAAAATATGTACTCCGGTTTTTCTTGAGACTTGATGTGACGTTACCAATTTTACAAATGCTAGTTTCACTAATTCATTTTTCTGGCACACACATACAATTTCTATTTCATTTTTCCAAATTGTATTTTTGGAAAAATTTTTGGTGCCTCAAAATTTTACCCCTGGAGGAGAGGTGTTGTATTATCGCATCTCGAATCTCGACTTTGGATGCATTTGCAACAAAGTCACCCCTCACACATGCTATATTTTTCACCCACAAGGTATCCAAAATTGAGACATTTGGCGACATGAGATGACAGTCATAAGTTTCAGTCTATAAATAGAACTGTCATCCATAAATGTCAATCTTTTTGGCGCCTCATAAATTTACCTATTAGATCAGTTACTGTGTTAACTTTTAGACTTTTTGTGACTATCGACAAACTTTCTTCACCTTTGAACTATTCGTTGCCCCAATACGAAATTCGTGGGTGTGTGCAATTTTAATTGTGTGTACTAATTATTAATTTTTATCAAGTTCAATTTCGCCTTTTAATCAATCGTTGAGTGATGAGAACAATTCTGTTGATGTTTTTCTATGCGAAAATTTGGAAAGTATCTGAGCAGAAGTACCAAACGAATGTATTGGTGACGAGTTTATAATCCCTGATAAGGAGGACGATCTTCTGGACGCAGAGCTGACAATATCCGGGAAAAACCGATCAACATTCGCTGAAGACATTGCATTCTGCAGTCCCATGCATTTGAGATCATTGTTCTTCAATTTACAATGTGAAAAAGATGAAACCGATCATCTGACGCTGGACTACGTAGAGTACACTCTAAATTTGTTGCCCCAATGCGAAATTCGTGGGTGTGTGCAATTTTAATTGTGTGTACTAATTATTAATTTTTATCCAGTTCAATTTCGCCTTTTAATCAATCGTTGAGTGATGAGAACAATTCTGTTGATGTTTTTCTATGCGAAAATTTGGAAAGTATCTGAGCAGAAGTACCAAATGAATGTATTGGTGACGAGTTTATAATCCCTGATAAGGAGGACGATCTTCTGGACGCAGAGCTGACAATATCCGGGAAAAACCGATCAACATTCGCTGAAGACATTGCATTCTGCAGTCCCATGCATTTGAGATCATTGTTCTTCAATTTACAATGTGAAAAAGATGAAACCGATCATCTGACGCTGGACTACGTAGAGTACACTCTAAATTTGTTGCCCCAATACGAAATTCGTGGGTGTGTGCAATTTTAATTGTGTGTACTAATTATTAATTTTTATCCAGTTCAATTTCGCCTTTTAATCAATCGTTGAGTGATGAGAACAATTCTGTTGATGTTTTTCTATGCGAAAATTTGGAAAGTATCTGAGCAGAAGTACCAAATGAATGTATTGGTGACGAGTTTATAACCCCTGATAAGGAGGACGATCTTCTGGACGCAGAGCTGACAATATCCGGGAAAAACCGATCAACATTCGCTGAAGACATTGCATTCTGCAGTCCCATGCATTTGAGATCATTGTTCTTCAATTTACAATGTGAAAAAGATGAAACCGATCATCTGACGCTGGACTACGTAGAGTACACTCTAAATCTATTCGATACGGCAACCAGCTCAGCTTTCAGTACTGTTACTGATCTAAATAAGGATAATTTGGTGAGATTTTTTTTACTGGTAATAATTCCAATACTTATTCGGAATCGTAAATTAATTGTGTCCGAATTTCAGGTTGAACTAGTCAAAATATTACAAAGTCAACTGGTATTCATCGACGCAGTCTGTGACCTTACAAAAGCCTATGACAGAGTAGATCACCAAATCCTAATGAAGAAACTAGAAAAATATGGGTTAAGTGAAAAATCAATTGAATGGGTTAAGGATTACTTGACCAACCGGCATCAAACTGTCAAGTTATCAACTCCAACAGGATTTATATTCTCAAATCTCTGTGAAGTGCTAATAGGGGTACCACAAGGAAGTGGTTCGCCTCAAATAATATGCTCCTTAATGAAGATAAAACAGAATTCCTATACTGCACCCTAGCACCAATAAAACAGTAGAATCATGCATATCTACATCAAATTCCTCTAAATTCCTTGGTCTCACTATTCAACAAAACATTAAATGGAATACTCATGTAGAAAATCTTACCACACGCCTTTCATCAATACTCTACCTATTGTTAAGACTTCGGCAAATAGTAAATACGGAGACTGTTTTACTAGCTTACCATGGCCTCTTTGCATCTGTAATGAGTTATGGAATTGCAATTTGGGGAGGAGATCATACAAATCTACAAAAAATATTTATAGTACAAAAAAAAGCTATTTGTATTATGTTTGGTCTAGGATATAATGAATCCTATAAGAATGCCTTCAAGGAACACAATCTAATCACATTACCTAGTTTATATATCCTCAATGATTACATGCAAGTTCAAGCGATTTTCAGCGGTTACGGCGAGGTATACGTATTATTCGTGATTCATATGTGCTCATGAGGTAGGAACCCCTTCAAACATTCTGGATTTTCTGTGGCAACAAAAAAAAAAAAAACAATTTCACTACAGTCTACGCAGTGGAAAATGGTAAAAAATTTCAAATGAATACACTCATTCCTGCAGCTGATTTCACATTCAAATTGTTCTTCGTTTTTGACCTCAAATATACCATATTTGGTTGATGATTTAGCATCTGTAAGATATCAAGGAACTGGGTGATACGATCCCCATGGCCACAAAAATATTTCTCACTGAGCCGAAGTCAAATACGGAGTAAATCTTTCATAATATTGTACCTTGTACGTGACTGTACGTTGATAGTTCTCAATTTTTTGTAATGGATTCATTTTCAGATCTCATATTCGTTGTATACGTATTTGTATCTAAATATGGCCATTTGCTAACATTGTAATAATGAATACGAAAGTATCAAGTTTTTATGCACTAACACTAAATATTGTTTCACTCACAAGAAGCATTTACCACGTGTATCAACTGTTTGAAATCATTTCATTGGTTACTTTTTCTTTTTCTTTTATTTCTTTCCAACTTTATGTTTAAATGAATTGTTAATTATGTTTAAATGAATTGTTAATTATCATTTTTATTATTTTTTACTTTTGTACATTTTCGTTTTTTTGTTATGTGAACTAGGCAAATTGCCAAAAAATAAATTTCATTTTCATTTCATTTTATTATTATTAACTGTATCGTCCCTTAAGCTGCTAAATATTTGGCCAACGTTTCTTGCAAGGCCAGGAAAGGCAGTTGAACGTACATAAAATTGTTCACAAAGCCAACCACACGAAAACATGCATATGTTACGCCTAATCCATGTAATTACCATTTTTCTTATTTCAAAAATGAAAATTCAAAATATTTTCGCACAGAGAACCAACATTTAGCTATATTTTGAAAAAAATGTCAACCAGCTACTTCAATTAGAAAATTTTTTACACTGAATGAAAAAAATAATGAATGAAAAATATTCTTTGCAGCACAAAAAATTTTTCAGTTGAAATAGCTGGTTGAATTTTTTTTTGAAATGTAGCGAAATGTTGGTTCTCTGTGCCAAAATATTTTGAATTTTAATTTTTAAAATAAGAAAAAAGGTTTTGAAGTTATAAATTTCATAAATTAGGCAAGCAATAATTGCCTATTTCATGGATTCGGCAATTACAAGGATTAGGCGTAACACATACACTGTAAGAAATGTATGAATGATAAAAAAGCTTTAAATTATCATTTAAAAAAGTATCATGCTGACAAGGTATGCAAAATATGCCTATAGCGATCATATTTGTTTGTTTATTGAAATTCACTTGTTCTTCCTCTTTTTACAGGCCCCTCCAACACTGAGAGCGCATAAGTTCTTATATTAAGTTTAATTTTATATTTGTGTTATCGTAGTGTGAAATTTTGCTGTGTAAAATGGGAAAATTCACTTGTATTTTTTTTTTTTTTAATTTTCTCTCGCATATTTTATCATATGTAGGCCTACGCGCGGCTCGTCAGTTTTCTCTTTTTAGCGCTCGTTTGATTCAACAAGTTTCCGAACCTTCAACGCGCACCTCGCGCCAAGGGTTAAAAAGTAACTGGTTGATGGATTAAAAATCTACCCTTCAGCGAATGTACCTGCCATTTTGGTTTATTCTCTATATGTTCTTGTAAATATGTGTTTTTTTTTTCGATCTTTATTTATTTTGAGTCGCCCTGTTTTCGCAAGTCCTGGGAGGCACTGCAACGTCATATACGTTGCAGTTGCAAACCAGTGACTCGCTTTCTCGACTTTCTTCCCTGGTGGTCCTGTTGGCTAGCATACGATCTCATATGCTTGCCCAGGACACCAGGTACCTCCATAGATTCCATACTACGGTCAAACGATGACGTTAAACCAAATATTACTCATGCTGAACACCATACCACAGCTGCCAGAAAAGATAGTATTTTCGATATCTGTCAGAGACATGGACCTCGTTACACGGTGTCAGTTTATCACGTTACTACGCACGTTGTACGTGAAAGGCACGCGCCGTGTAATCGCGGTAGCGTCACCCACATCCTTGCCTTATACGGACATCATTTTCGACTGTCCTTTCCGCATAGGACAAGTATGGGACTACAGATATGAACGTAATATCCACCACATTTCGCTCAAAGATACTGAGCTAATTAAAGGTCATCTGGATTTCATCACGTCAGAGTAAAGTAAGACGTCGCACCTAGAAATGTAAAATTTTTCACTCTGTAACCTAAAATTTCTTCTCTTTCAGCTATAAAAATTATGTAATTGACCCCATGCATGACAATAGGGGCGTTCGGAATATATTCGTTCAAGGCTTTAATGGCATATTTTGAGTCCGAAAATAGCATTAATTTTGTGATATCATTAAATAGTGCAATTTCGATGGCAACTTTTATTAATGGCTACCCCTACGCCAACACAGCCGCTTGTATTTGCGCTTTCTCTTTTCGTTTTCTCCCTCTCATCCCTTATTCGGCGACGTGGTCTGGAACTGGTTCTAGGGTGGCTGGCGTAGCTACCTGCTTGTAGCTACTGCTCAGGCATGATATCTCTAATGGGAATTTTAGCGTATGTGAAATAGTTAACAGATCACTCATCTGAAACGCTGTGCGTCTAATTTCAAAATCAGATCTCAGGGGTGGTCGCGCTGGCCGTGGACATCGCGGTCCGTCGAGAGCTTTACGAGTACCGTTACCTACTCGCAGCTCTCGGCGGATCTCGACATTCCACCCCAACGAATTCAGTATTCGATCGCCGCTGCTTAGGTTACGTTCAATACGTTCTACCTAAGGTATCTCACGTTTCTCTACTCGCCTTTGTATAATGCTTTCTCGATGACCTATAGTGGTAGCGATATTGTAAAAAAAGATGCATCTTTGTATTACTCCAAATTTAAAGCAAAAAAATTGAAAATAAAAAAAATAATAAATTTTGCAGCTTCAACTTGTATCATTTTTTCATTTAATTACTTTGAATTTGAACGAGCTAATATTTTGCTGGCGGAGAAAAAACAGTGACACTAGCGCTAAACACATAGTGGTCAACTACTACATGTTCTTAATCAAGGCTGTTGTGTTGCCGATCTATTTTAAACGTAGTTTATTATTTATCTATGATTCCTGGTTCTTTATTCGAACCTCACGGTTGATACGTTTTTATGTGCTCTCGCCTGTGCTCTATTTACGCCTATATTTTCGTGGAGATCCAAGAGCTGTGGTTTGGCTGATATTCTCAATTGTTGATGAGTAATTCTGATAAGTAGGAATTGCTCATTGAGTACCTATGTTCCATTTACTGTGTATTATGCATGATTTGTGGCTCTTTGGGCATTTATTTAGAATTACCTATTAGCGAGATAGGTCAGTGAAGGAGCGCTACCTTGCCCACCTCAGTTGCCATGGATGTGTTGCTATGCGGATGCTGGTAGCTCCGGCGATAATGCACACATCAGCCAAGAGTGCTAACATGTCCACTCAGGAGTTGGTGTACTATAGCTGGGCTCTTACTCTGACCTGGTCAGGTAATTGCATCCGGGGTCTAGTAGCCAAGTGGTATTCTGCTCTAAGTCCTAGCTGTGAGTTGGCCGACTCACTCTAGGAGCAGACTGGTGTGGCTGTTAATGCCGGATGCCCACTAGAGGGTAGAGGAAATTCAGTCTACTACAGCTATAATTTAGATAGGTCTCTTTTGATGATACTCAAAGGTGCCTTCTCTTTCTGTTTCAGGTTATTCACCTTATACTGCAGAGTCCGGCCCACATTTCCGCCCATTTTCACCTGACATGATTCTTTGTGTATAATTTTCCTATCTGATAATTAATTGTACATAAAACTTAGTTATCGAAATAATTTACTTAAAAGTAATTTCATTTATAAAAATAAGGAAGTATGTTTTAAAGATATAATTGATGCTTACAAAATTGATAAAAATTCTAAAACTGGTAGATCCCTTCTTCGCATAACGGATTCGCATCTGGATCCAAATAGTTTTCAAAAAATGTCAGTTTCTCGTGCAGTTCAGGTTTTTAGTAATTCAGTAGCTAGTGTTTTACGAACTTGTGAAGATACTAAACAAATTTGTTTCAGTACTATTTCTGGTACCGCCGAATTTGTTCAGGATATGAACAATCTTTTCGATTGCTTGAACTCGAGTGAGAGGTATAACAAAAATCCTTATCTGCGGGCTTTATCGGATGAGGAAGATAATGTGGTGAAGGACACATTGATCCAAGCGAAAAAATTTCACAGTGAAATTAAAAAAAAAGTGGAACGCACCCCTGATTGCTTCTAGGGTATGGTGTGGTCAATAAATGCGATACTAGCCATCTTCGAACATCAGAAATCAAAAGGTTTTCCTTATTTACTGACTAGGCGATTAAATCAAGACGTTTTAGAAAACCTTTTTTCGAAACTTAGGAGCAAGGGAGGCGTTAATCGTAATTCTACCGCTAGAACGTTTCGTACCTCATTTAGGTATAATTTTGTTTGTAATATTCCAAAGCTTTCTGAAGGGTCAAACTGTGAGGATGACAAGGATGAAAATCTGCTGTTAACCCCTCCCAATCAATCTTACTCTCTAAAAAATGATGAAGATATTTCCGAGAATCCAGTTCAGTCTACGTCATCGAGTAATTTCTCTATGGAACCCGAACCTTCCTATCCTACCAAAACTGAAATCCTATCAAACAATGCTAAAATTCCATTCGATTCAACTAGCAATTTGGTCACTTTAGAAGACTGCTCTAATGCATTGTGACGTGTTTTGCGATATCATACCATTTGTCGGAAAAGTAAATTTAGCAGGAGAGGCAAAACATCGAATTGAGTTGAAAAAAATCGATTTTAATTTTTTTGCGTTTTCGTATGCTATGAACCCTACTCTATCAGCTGACACTTGGTAGAACCCTTGGAGACATCGTCTTCTACTTCAAATATTTGCAACAGAAATCATATACCATAAGTCGGTGGTTTTGCGATACCCATACCATCGGTCGGAAAAATCTATTTCGATTTTTTTGATTCATTTAATAGAGTATTTTTTTATCTTTTGAATAAAAAAAAGCAACCAGATTCACCTTCAAAAAAATTGAGAAAGAAACAAAAAAACCTAATCAAAAACTTTAAAGCTCATTTTCTCAAAACTTTACTTTTTTTACCGACGCAAAATCGAAATATTCAAAGTTCACCTACAGGAAGCGGTTTCAACCATTTTAGCTACTTTTTTTTTGTTTGAAAGGTAAAAAAATACTCTATTCAATGAGCCAAAAAAATTAAAATCGATTTTTCCGACATATGGTATGATATCGCAAAACACGTCACATTTTGCCGGATATTTGGCCAAAATTGCACTAGAAAAATATAATTGTGATAAATGTCGCGATTATCTTCAAGAGTCCTGGACTTTACTAATGAATAAAAAGCAACTTCTCATCATCCATAAAACTTATGATTCATATAACTGTACTACAAGCCTTCATCTTCCTTCTGCAAAATTGATCGAGTTGGTTGAAAATGGTCTTATTATTCTTCATAATGTTATTACAAAAACTCCTGAGATACTTTCTTTGCGTCAGAGTATTTTCGATGAAATCAAGATGTTATATCCCAGTTTTTTTTCTCCTAATTTCAATTGTTTAGAACATATCAATTACCTTGTAAATCATATGATCAATTCGAAGTTATTCAATCATTTTAAAACATTATCCCGTAATTTACCGACAGCTCGTCAACATTCAAATAAAAAGGGTAAGGAAAATGCGAAATTGAAGATTCTTCAAAATCGATGACTTACTAACATTTCAGAATGTTTTTTCTAAATGATGGCATCAGAGGTATCAATTTATTTGTCTCAAAAGTGGGAGAGTTTTGTAGAGAAAAATTTTATCAAACATAGAATTTTTTCTATTTCTTAATTTTGCAATTTTTTCATCAGGAAATTTATTGCCATAGTCATGAAGCAATGACCTAAATGTAGAATATTATCATTTGATAGGTATTTTAAATGTAGAAAAATGTATTCGTACCTAGTAGAGTACCTACATATAATCGAGTATCTTGAATGTAGTTCATGTCCTAGGGTTCATCAAAAATTTTTCTACTCCTCTCTCAAACCAAAAATTATTTTTTCAATTTCTCCAGAAGTTACAGCTTACTGCTTACAATGAGCTTGTTTCAAAAACTGAAAATTTTAAAAATGTACCTACACTGTTTCTATAACTTGATAACTCAAAAAGTAGGCAATTTTCCATGAATCCGAAGTTTTTCCAAAAATAATTAAAATTTTTGAAACGTGCAATTTTTTAAAATATGGAAAATTTGTTTCAAAAATTAGAATATTTTCCAAAATCAATCATGAAATGTATCTAATTTGAATAAAAAATGAAAAAACATGCACCACGGCAATAGTGATTGATTATAATTTTTTTTTCTAGATTATAATTATTTACTTAGGTAAGAAAAATATCGAAAATGTAATTCTTTACGAATGCCTAATTACCATTATATGTAGCTGTAGTTTGATATTTTTGTATTCTATTCATAGATTGTAAATATAGATTTAAAAACATTTTTTCGTGATGATTAGGTAGGCTTATGTAATGTATATTTGAGGAGAAAAAAAGTATGAATAAATACTTTCTCATTATTAATGAATTCGAATTACTTCAAATAAAATAATTACGAATTTTCAGGTAAATTTTCTGCCACCTACCGCCCTTCTCAGTGAATGCATGTACTTACGTTCTCTCCGCTAATTTCATGGCCTGTCTATTTAAAACGCAACAAAATCGAAATGGAATATTGATCCAAATGAAGTCGTGTAAAAATAGAGGGCTATGTGTATACTGTGTATATCTAAAAAGTGACCCGCTGATTTTCTCGGGGAAAAAAGGAAAAAAAGGTACCTATTCAAATGGTGTAAATAAAAGAACACCATTCAACTGAAATCGCAGGTATAATGAATTGGTTAGGGTATCCTAAGTAAACCGATTTTACGTTGAATTTTGAAAGTAACGCTATCTACTTTTTTTCCTGGGAGTTAAATTTTAGAGCGGTAAACCGTCCCATTTAGAACAGCACTCTATAGTATCTTACTCTATGTTATTATATTATTTCGATTTTCGCTATTTCAGGCTATTTTTCTTCAAATTTAGGGTGTTCAGTGGTGCTTACCAAAATTTTTCCTAAAAATTTCCCTATATATAAAATCGATAACCCCTCTTAAATTTTACATTTCGTCAACATAATATTTCCATTGTTTGTTCCGTTACTGATAACGGTTCAAACATGAAGAAAACTGCTGAAGAGTTACAAATTAAAAACATGCCGTGCTATTCACATACTCTTCAACTCGCTGTTAATGACGTGCTGATTAAACAAATACAAGACGGAGACGAAATAAATCTTTACAAGTAATTTTGGTTGATACCGAATTGGTTCCGATGCGTTCAAGCGTATGAAGGGACGATACCGAATTGGTTCCCGCAAGTTTCCCAACAGGTTGTCCGAATTGGTTCCTGGATAAACTTCGATACATACATCTCAATCATAATCATGTCTCATTTTTCATGATCAGCTCTCGTTCATTTTTCTATGCTTCCTTCATAAGTCAACTTTTTTTTCACATTTGAATTTTTCATTGTAAATTCAAGGCAAACCCGAAATAAAATTGCGTGATGGAAGGGGAAGGGAGAAAAATATGAATTTTTTAAAAAGAAATAATTTTCCAACTGATTCGCATTGTTTTTCTCATTTTTCCTGGCTCAGTACCAAAACATCAGAATTATTCTTCTGTTTCTTAAAATTTTATCTTTCAAATTGTATTTCTGCTAGAATTTTGTTAACCCTAGGTAGACCACCAAAAAAAAACCACCTGGTGCCAAAAACGGCACTACAATGCTTTTTTAAGAAAAAAAACCACCTCGTGCCAAAAACGG